>CM036586.1:212728273-215265773 GCA_020745705.1 Hemiprocne comata
TCTACCAGAAGAGAGAATCAAAAGCTCAAGCATAAAGCTAGCATTTCTTATTCCTGTGGGAGACTGATGTTCATTTCATGGGGAAAAAGAATCATCAAGAACAAAAAAGGTCTAAGACAATTAAGAAAATGATAGAGCTTACTGCCTGTGTGCTCAGAACCAGAAAAGTAATAGATTGGTGTTTTTCAAGACATTCCAGCACTTTCAAGTCAGTGTTTCATTCTCTAATTACATGTAATAAACAGGTAGTGGAATCGATCAGCATGAGTTTTGAGAGTCTGCGTTGTTGTACAGCACAGCAGTCCTCAGAAAGAGAGAGACTTCTTAGTAACAGAGGAAACTATTAAAAACGGCCTCGGGGATATTGCAGTTTTAGCAGATGTTCAACACTGGTTGCTTAGAAGGGAGGAGTTAAAGCACTAGAGAGGTACAGTGGCTCTGGTATGATTAAACAGAAATTGTTCTGCTCTGTTCTTCCCATTATCTTGTAGGTAAAAAGAAAAAAATGTGTAAACTCATCACATACGAATCTGCAGCTCTTTCCACTGCAGTTACTGATATAAAATGTTACTCCTTTATGAATGGTGAAGTCTGATTTTTATGGCTGTTTACAGCCCCTAAGCTCATGAATAAATGTCTTATCAAGGTGCCAGGCAGCACAGAGTCAGACAAAATATTTGACAAGACCATTAAAGTACCTGGTCTAACACTGGGGAGATTGCTCTGTTGTACTGGTGATTTTTGTGAGCTATTTAACTAATAACAGTGGTATGACTTCATAATGTTGTCCGTGAGGAAATGATTAATGTCGACCTTCTGGCTCTCAGCATCTCCACTCTGTAGCACATGGTGTCTGAAACTGCTAGGGACTGAGTTGTTAAGGCATGTTTTATGGAGCTAACAGAACACCTAGGGAATGACTCTCAGCTGTGCTCCTGCCATTTGACAGCAGTATTGCTGAGTAATGCAGTAGGGTCCTTAAACATAGAAAACTTGGTCTGCAATTGTAAGAGGCCTAAATTACTCTTTGCTTGGGTTTGGGGGGAATTACCGAGTGTATAGATGGTCTGATTCTCTCTTTTTAGCTTAAATTAGGCATTTTACTTGGGTCTGGTAGGTAAAAGTAAGAGGTGAGCAAGGTTGGTTTGGTTTATTGCAAGCTTGAGAAAAAACAAACTACTTGTGTAGCAGATAAGAGGAGTGTAGTTTAAAGACACTTCTGTACAGCCCTCCAGACTGTGCTGGATGTGATCCCCCAGTAAGACTAGCCTCTAGGCACCCACAAATTGCACTTTCTTGGAAAGGCTTCAAGAAGTGACTGAAGTCACTGCTTCCTACAGCAACCTCTCATTGCACCTCCTTTGCAATGGACTCAGTGGTCCTCTGCGAGGTACATGCTCTTGGAAAGGGGAGTGGAGGTTCTGTGCTTATGCCTTCACAGGAAAACAACAGGTTTCTGAGCTGGTGGTTTATTTAGGAGAGTTGAAAAGCTCATTATTTCATTCAAAAAATGTCCATCTTGAGGAAAGGTTCTTACATAGTTTGTATTGCTTGGCTGGTACATGTTGATTGCTTGAATCAAAGAATTCTATAGGATAAATAAGCCTGTGATCTTTCTAAAATCTTCTATTTAAAAAAAATATATATTTTCTTGGGCCAGAGAATGAAAATGAGAATGAAAATAAGAATGAGGGCAACTGTGCAGATGTACAGTTAAGATACTAATCTCAAAGGAAGGAAGGCCCACAGTCTTGGTTCTCTCTTTCTCTCTTCCCTGTTGCTTCCTTTGTGTATCCTACTAGCAATTCCAGAGTGCCTGACTAGCTTCATTATGCTGCACCAACCTTTGGCAGAGAGATTTTTAGATGCTGTTCTCTGGAACTGATCCGTGAAAAATAGCTATCTTCTTTCCATATATCAAGACAATGTTGATTAAGAACTTGCAAACTTCAGGACACCTGTGTAGGTTAGATTAAAGCTCTATAGAAGTATTTACGTTTATTTTTAAGTTAGAAACGTTTCTTTTAATTAATAGCAAAGCCAAAACCACTGAAAGAAAAAACAAAACAAAACCCAAGGAAAACTTCTGAAGAATATTTGAAGCACACTGCTTAGCCAAAAAATATAAATCTTAGGAGCTACAATCTTATTTCAGGCTCAGAATTTGAATTTCTGTGATAGAAGGAATACCATGAAGAAGATTCAGTTGCCAAAGAATATGTATACTACATATTCTGCTATTATGAAGTCATAAGAGTAAACCCATTTTTAATTCCTATTTCTTCCTGAGGTTGCTAAGGAAAGACCACTATGTTTCCAAGTAAGGAAGTAATTGTATTTCTGAATGTGATCCAGTATGGCCTTCAGATGAGATACTCCAACGATATAATAGTCTGTGTTTAAAATTTCTCTTATTACACATTCTAGGTCTCTTTCCTCTGTACTTGTCTTCTGAGTTCAGGGATAGCATCATGACTATACTTGGTAAACCAAGAAATTTTCATTATGGTAATTCTAAAGCTTACTTTGGATCTGCTTTGGTCAGGGTCTTAAGAATACCTGAAAAATAATTCTATTCAAATACCATTTTTCACAATTCCTCTCCCTTCTCTCTGTTTTACTAGGAACAATAATATGAAAACAGATTTGTCATTTCTTATCAATTCATCTGTTCATTTTTGATGCATTCATGAAGTTCCCATTTATATTTATTGGTTATTTTTGAAATGGTTTTGCAGCAATAAATATTATTTTTCCTACTTCAGTCCTCCTGTTACTTCTCTGTGCCTTTCTGAATCTAGCATTGATCCAGTGAAGTCAGTGGCACTGCAATTGATTCAATAGGACCAAACTTCGTTCAGAGTAGTGGGAGCAAAAATGTTACTACCTTTAGGATGAAACATGAAAATCATAAAAACATCCACAGACAAACTAACAACAAAACCCCACCAACCAACAAGCTATGTGATCCATTTCTCCATGATAATGGCAGAAAGAATGGATGTGGTGGCTCAGGAAGTGCTTTCCTGTCTGATGCTGCTAGACTTGATCAATGTAAAGTAATGTAGTGAGGCACTCTTGTGTAACAGAGTAAATATCCTAGCCCTGAGATTTACTATCTCCTGTTCTGCTGTGCTGATGTGGCCAAATGCAATTCCTCCCCCTGGTCAATACAGAATATATTGAGTTTGTAGCAACAAGTTAAGGATACTAGGGTTGGATGAGCACTTCTAGAAACACCTATAGAAGGACTTGGCTTAATTACACGTGTCTAATCTGTAGCTCTGTTTATAGAATTGAAAAGTTCATCGGTTTAATTGTATTTGTAGTTGCATATATAGAACCACAGTACATAAACTAAATGGGTCTGTACTTTGAGAAGCTTGTATTAAAAAGGTGCAGGCAGTTCATGTATATATTTAAACATAAGATTTTGCAAGACTGGTGGCTAGAGGTGGGGAGGGTATACATCTGACCATGGCAGGGTTGAATAGGGTGCTTTATAATTTATCATTTTGGGTGTGTATGAACACTTCCCAGAAAACAAAATTTCTGCCAGGTTGACCATGATAGAGGAAGGTTGTGGTGGTTTGACCCTGTCTGGCTACCAGGTGCCCACCAAGCTGCTCTCTTGCTCTTCCTTCTCAGCAGGATAGGGGGGGAAAATAACATGAAAAAGGTCTTGGGTCAAGATAAGGACCAGGAGATTGTTCAGCAATCAACCACTTTCTCCCCACTCCCCCTTTTTCCCAGGTTCAATCTTCGCTTCTACCTCCTCCCCTCCAAGAAGCAAGGGGGGAGGGGGAATGGGGGTTGTGGACACTTCATCACAACTTTCCTCAGCTAATCCTTCCTCCTCACAGTCTTCCAGTCTGAAAAGAAAGGCAGATATGCTGACTGTTCTATTTGAATATGTTTAATATGTGCTGACATAGTTTCTGTTAGAACTTCTCTGGAGATACTCTCTGGCTCCAGAGCTACAATGGTAGCTGTCATGGTATGACGTGGGATAGAGTTACACAAGACTATCTAAAATGATATGATAGAGTTTTCAATATGTGGTGAAGTTAGGAGGGTCATCAGCAAAACCTCTACCTTGGACTTCCAGAGCGCTGACTTTGGTCTCTTCAGGATGCTGGTTGGGAGAGTCCCTTGGGAAGCAGCCCTCAAAAACAAAGAAGCCCAGGAGCAGGCTGTCCCTGTGTGCCAAAAAAGGAGCCGAGGGGAAGAAGACCAGCCTGGTTGAGCAGGGAACTATTACAAGAACTCAGAAATAAAATAATAGTGTATGAACTTTGGAAAAAAGGGCAGGTGAATCAGGAATTATTTAAGGATATTGTAAGGTCATGTAGGAAGAGAATCAGAGAAGCAAAAGCACAACTAGAACTTAAACTAGCCATCTCTGTAAAGGATAACACAAAATGCTTTTATAAATACATTAATAACAAAAGGAGGGTCAGGGAAAATCTTCATTCCTTATTGGATGAGGAGGGGAACTTAGTAACGGAGGACAAGGAAAAGGCTGAGGTGCTTAGCACCTTCTTTGCCTCAGTCTTTAACAAAAAGACTAGCTACCCTCAGGACAACTGGGCTCCTGAGTTGGTAGACAGGAATGGGGAGCAGAATCCCCCTCCTGTAATCCAGGAGGAAGTAGTTAGGGACCTGCTGTGCCACTTAGATCCCAACAAGTCCATGGGTCCGGATGGGATTCATCCTAGGGTGCTGAGGGAGCTGGTGGAAGAACTGGCTAAGCCACTCTCCATCATTTATCACCAGTCCTGGCTCACTGGGGAGGTCCCAGATGACTGGAGGTTGGCCAATGTGACACCCATCCACAAGAAGGGCCGGAAGGAGGATCTGGGGAACTATAGACCTGTCAGCCTGACCTCGGTGCCTGGCAAGGTTATGGAACAGATCATCCTGAGTGCCATCCAGCGGCATGTGGAAGACAACCAGGGGACCAGGTCCAGCCAACATGGGTTTAGGAAAGGAAGGTCCTGCCTGACTAATCTCATCTCCTTCTCTGACTGGGTGACCTGCCTAGTGGATGAGGGGAAGGCTGTGGATGTGGTCTACCTTGATTTCAGCAAGGCCTTTGACACAGTCTCCCACAGCATCCTCCTGGAAAAGCTGGCAGCCCATGGCTTGGACAGGTGCACCCTTTGCTGGGTCAAAAACTGGTTGGATGACCAGGCCCAGAGAGTGATGGTGAATGGAGCTGCATCCAGCTGGCGTCCGGTGACCAGCGGTGTCCCCCAGGGATCAGTACTGGGCCCAGTCCTGTTCAATATCTTTATTGATGACCTGGATGTGGGGATTGAGTCCACCCTCAGTAAATTCGCAGATGACACGAAGTTGGGGGGGAGTGTTGATCTGCCAAAGGGTAGGAAGAAGCTGCAGGAGGACCTGGACAGATTGGATCAATGGGCCAAGGCCAATGGCATGAAATTCAACAAGACCAAGTGCGGGGTCCTGCACTTTGGCCACAATCACCCCAGGCAGTGCTACAGGCTGGGGAAAGAGTGGCTGGAGAGCAGCCTGGCAGAGAGGGACCTGGGAGTGCTGGTGGACAGCCGGTTGAACATGAGCCAGCAGTGTGCCCAGGTGGCCTGGAAGGCCAATGGCATCCTGGCTTGGATCAGGAATAGTGTGGCCAGCAGGAGTAGGGATGTAATTCTCCCCCTGTACTCAGCACTGGTGAGGCCTCACCTCGAGTCCTGTGTCCAGTTCTGGGCCCCTCACTTCAAGAAGGACCTTGAGGTGCTGGAGCAGGTCCAGAGGAGAGCAACAAGGCTGGTGAAAGGACTGGAGGGAAAGTCTTACAGGGAGAGGTTGAGGATGCTGGGGTTGTTTAGCCTGGAGAAGAGGAGACTCAGGGTGGGCCTTATCACTCTCTTCAACTCCCTGAAAGGAGGTTGGAGTCAGGTGGGGGCTGGACTCTTTTTCCAGGCAACCAGTGACAGGACAAGAGGGCACAGCCTGAAGCTGCACCAGGGGAGGTTTAGGTTGGATATTAGGAAGCACTTCCTCATGGAGAGGGTGATTAGACATTGGAATGGACTGCCCAGGGAAGTGGTGGAGGCACCATCCCTGGATGTGTTCAAGGCAAGGCTGGATGTGGCACTTAGTGCCATGGTCTAGATGGTGTGGTGGTGTTGGTCATAGGCTGGACTTGATGATCTTAAAGGTCTTTTCCAGCCTTGGTAATTCTGTGATTCTGTGAAAATGTGGGAGATGTATTGAAAGCTTTTGTCTTCCATACACTACACAAAAACCTGTAAGTTTCTGCAGCTCCAAAAGCCGTTTTCAAGGACATTGTATCAAATAATGTATGATCTCTGATTGAAGATTTTCTCCCAGGTCATTCAGAAAAGAGCTCTCCAAAGTAGATTTTCTGGTATGAAATAAGAAATTAACTTACAAAGCAGATTGTTTCTTAGTAAGATCCTAGCTTCCATGCAAATTCCTATTTCATAGAACACAGGAACTTAGTAACACTGATGCATTTATGTAAATGTCAAATTTATTTCAGAATGACCAAAGGGTTAAAACGCTATTTTCTTTCTAGGAAACGCCTAAGAACATACCTCCTCCACAAATGCACAATCAAAGAGCAATTACAGAACCTTTTTTTCCATAGAAATCCAGGCTAAAAACATAATGGGAAGAGAAAAAATGAAAGTAGCAATTATATGTAATGAATAGAAAAGCAAAGAACTTGATAGCAAGAAGTAAAAATCAACAGTTAGGAAATGCAGGTAATTGAAATTATAATAAAGAGTCAAGAAATCATTCAGAAATTGAATTAAATCCTGAATTGTGGATTTATATTCTAAAACAAATTACATATTCTTGAGTACATAAAATGCCCACCACTAGTACACCTTAGGCAGACCAGGAGACTTGAGATTTAAAATTTCAATGATTCTACAGTGTATTTGTAGTGTTTTCTGCTCTCATCATTATCCTTGTAATGAGAAGAACTTCATATTGTTAATTTCCTCTTTGCATTGCAATCTTCTTTAGAATGAGGTGCCATCATTTAACTCCCTTGTATATCCTGCAGAAGATAACAGGCAAACATGCAAACCTGAACTTGCCAGGGCTCTCTAAGTTGATTTGTGCACCCTCCACAGCTCTTCAGCCTCTCTGGCTTGAGACAGAGGTGTAAATGAAGAAGGAAAAAAACGATTGGCACACAGAGTAACACAAAAGTTAAACCACTAGGTCATGGAGTTGTGTTACATAGCTGCTGGGCATTTGTATGCCATGTTTGTTTTGAGAATAAAGATTGTCATGCCATTTCCTGATCCCATTATGGAATTCCATGCTTTGACAGGAGGGAATACTTTGGACTGGATATGTCTTGGGGTTTAATGCAAGATACAAAGCCTTGCAGCTTAGTTTCATGGTTCAAATCTGACTGAGGATTGAGGAGTGAAGTTTGATTAAAATCCAATGGTTCTTCAGAGGAGAAATGAGTTTGGCATATGCAAAGCAGGTTTCAGAGGATGAGTAGTCAAATTGTAAGACATTAACATAATTTTCACTGTAGCACACATGGACTCATGGTTTTAATAAACAGACTTCATTCAAAACACATCCTCTGATTCCCAGTGGAAATGAGGATGAGATTTGAACCAAGGAAAAAGCAGGATACAGCTAAAAATTATTCTGCAGGATAAACACCTCTGATATTATTGAAATATCTTGAGTATGAAAATTGGCTGAGATGCTCATGAAAGCTGGCTCAAAATGAGTTGGATCTTCCATACCTGTCTGTCCTGGTTTGAGCCAGGATGAAGCTAATTTTCCTTTTACTGATTGTTTTTTTTTTCCTTCAGTAAGCTCTCTTTTAACTAGCAGCAAGTGTTCCAGCCAGTGCACTGATAACACTGGAATGTTTATGCTTCTGCTGAGACTCCAAGGTCACTTCTTAGCTCTGCTGCTACAGAGGCTACCGGGGCAGGAGAGTTGTATCTGTGACCCCCCCGTAGGGGAGCTGGACTAGACAGACAGCAGAACTGACCAAAGGGATTCCATTCCATAGATCTACGTAAGCTCCGAGGAAGGTCAGAGATCACAGCAGACAACTTCCTTCCTGCTTCTTCTTCCCTTCTCTTCCATCCATGGCAGCGTCTGGGGAGGACTCCATCCATCCATCACCATCGACCCCAGGCTCTGACCTCATAACCCTCATACCCCTCATACCCCTCATCCCCCTCATACCCCAGCCCCTGTCTGCTCTGCCTTATCTCCTGCCTGTGGGCTGAGACATTTCAGGACTGCCCACAGCTCAGGAGATGCCGGGGGAGCTGCTGGGGGTGGGGGGGAGGCAAGAGGCTTTTGCACATTCCTGAACATACTTGTATATAATTGTACATATCATTAAAGCTGTCTAGTTTAGTTTTCAATCCAGCTAAGTCTCTCTCCTAATTCTCTCTCTCCTTCCCTAGCTGGGTGGGAGGGGGAGGGGATCGAGAGCATTGTTGTCTCTGGTTTATTTTTTGATTCTGAGTCAAACCTTGACACTGTCCTTTCTCATTTTTGCCTAGAATGAAAAATGGGAAGTTGTATAAATTTTCCTTCTGATGCCTCCAGATGTATAAACTGGCAGCTTGTCTCATGTGGTCTACCTGTATAGTAATTTAAAATTTAATGTCACTTTTCATTGGAGGCTGAGCCTAATTGCATATCCAAATTTATACATTTCAAGTAAGGCCCTGATACTATCACCCATGGAATGAGTGCCACTCTCTGGGATATGAAGACATTCCAGTGCTGTTCCAGGTGAGACTGAGACAATGGACGTCAGGATAAGGCCTCAGATTAAACAAGCAAAAAATGTTATGTGACTGATTCTTATGGTTCACATCCCAAGTTTTGTGGTATTTCACTCTTCTTTTTGTTGGAACCACAACTGTTGGACTCTAGATTTTTATGAGCTTAAGGTTAATTTTCAAATGCAAGTTTAGCCCTCAGCACTGCAGAAAACAGATGAGAAAGGGAGACAACTAAAACCTGAATGTATGCCAAAAAAACCTCTTTAATTATTATTTCAGAGGTATTTTATTTTTAAATGAGATCCAAGGAACCAATGATATAACATTTATTGTAATTTTGTATGTTTATGAACTATAAAAAATTTCAAAAAAGGTGTCAATACACAGTTTGATAACAAAACTGATGCAATTATCATAATGGGCTAGAATTATGTGTGATATTATAAGCCAGCATCAGGGTGCCATGAAGACTAGTGGATTCCTTGGGACTGTAATGCAGGACAGGACCTCACAGCAAGGGTCTGTCCCACCACACTCCAGTCAGGAGAAGAACAGACAGAGGGAAAGTCATGTGCATCCCTTGTCACAAGCATTTGGCACATCCATGGGGATGGGGACAGGACAAGGACAGTGCAGGACATCAACCTGCATGTAGTTTATCTTCTTCCTTTAAGTAGTCTCTTTCATTTTTATACCGAAGTTCATGACTTTCCTCCCTGGATTCTTAAATGTCATCCCACATC
This sequence comes from Hemiprocne comata, assembly GCA_020745705.1. Classification (NCBI taxonomy): domain Eukaryota; kingdom Metazoa; phylum Chordata; class Aves; order Apodiformes; family Apodidae; genus Hemiprocne; species Hemiprocne comata. Next base: position 212,737,800 of record CM036586.1, read on the forward strand.
TAATCTTTTCAACAGGCTTCACTAATTTTCTTTAAATGATGATTCAATCTTCCTAATCTTGGCAATGCCTTCCTATTTTGCCCACTGAAATGTTGATGAACACCTATGTACTTCTTATTGAGGTCACTGGCAAATTGAGTGGAACCAGTATCAGATTGACCCAACTGCTTATACAAGTAACAGCCCTTCTCCAGTCCTATTCACCCCTTTTAATATAAGCTATTATAGTCTCTTCTTTAGCCAGCTCTTTATTGGCTTACTATTATATTAATGTTCTTCATCTCCACCTTGAGCAGTAATTTCCTGTTAGAAATAATATAGAGTGTTTAGGGTTAGGTTGTTTTGTTGTTTTTTTTCTTTTATTTTAAAGCTACGTTTACTAAATCCACTGCATCACCTTATCTAAGGTACCCATGCCTTAAAAAATACAGATATTAGATTAGGCTGACATCTTTGCTGAAGCTATGTGGGTAATTTACTCACTTTCCTTTGTGTCTTTAATTATTCTTTCTTTCAAGAACAGTTACAATACTTCACAAAGCATTGAAGTAAAGCTTAGAGTCCTGTAAGTGCAGAGGTCACCTCTTTTCCCTTTTTGTGTAGCCTGTTGTGTTTGCTGTTTTTCAGGCAGACTTACAGAATGAATTTACAGATTCATTGAAAATCCCTTCTACTGAATTTCCATTAGTTATGCATAACTATTATGATCTTGTCCTCTAGTGCCTCAGATCATTTTTTGCTTCAGTATCATTCAGGGTTTGTTTTTTAAGAAAACATTGTTTGAATTGTAGGTCCAGTGTTGCAGTTAGAGCAGAGGAAAGCTGAGAAGGGAGCCCCCTTATTAAGCAGGGCAACATCACAGAATCACAGAATCACAGAATCTTAGGGGTTGGAAAGGACCTCGAAAAATCATCTAGTCCAACCCCCCTGCCAGGCAGGGTCACCTAGAGCACATCACACAGGAACTTGTCCAGGCGGGTTTTGAATGTCTCCAGTGAAGGAGACTCCACAACCTCTCTGGGCAGCCTGTTCCAGGGCTCTGTCACTCTCACAATGAAGTTTTTTTCTGATATTTACATGGAGCCTCCTATGCTCCATTTTGCACCCATTGCCCCTTGTCCTATCACTGGACATCACTGAAAAAAGCCTGGCTCCATCATCCTGACACTCCCCCTTAACGTATTTGTAAACTTTGATGAGGTCGCCCCTCAGTCTCCTCTTCTCCAAGCTAAAGAGACCCAGCTCCCTCAGCCTTTCCTCATAAGGGAGATGTTCCACTCCCTTAATCATCTTTGTGGCTCTGTGCTGGACTCTTTCAAGCAGTTCCCTGTCCTTGAACTGAGGGGCCCAGAACTGGACACAATATTCCAGATGCGGCCTCACCAAGGCAGAATAGAGGGGGAGGAGAACCTCTCTTGACCTACTAACCACACCCTTTCTAATGCACCCCAGGATGCCATTGGCCTTCTTGGCCACAAGGGCACATTGCTGGCTCATGGTCATCCTCCTGTCTACCAGGACCCCCAGGTCTCTTTCACCTACACTGTTCTCCAGCAGGTCAGCCCCCAACCTATACTGGCACATGTGGTTGTTCTTCCCCAAATGCAAAACTCTACACTTCCCCTTGTTGAATTTCATCATGTTTCTCCCCGCCCAAGTCTCCAGCCTGTCTAAGTCTCTCTGAATGGCAGCACAGCCTTCTGGTGTGTCAGCCACTCCTCCCAGTTTAGTGCCAATAGTCTTGCCACACTGGTGAGGATGGGTTAAACTAGGAACAAGGGAGGGAGGTGGTGAAGAGCCAAGTGAGGAAGGAATGTAATGTGTTTGGAAGTGAAGGGTGAACAGGGATGTGGATGAGCATAACTTTGTAATTAACAAAATGGGGTCTAGCCTGATGGAGAAGCTTCAAATGTCTGTGAAATCAGAATAATTGGGTACACCTCTGAAGCACGTAACGTTGTGCAGAAGAGGACCTTGGGGTCCTTGTGGACACCAAGTTGCCCATGTTGCACTCATGGTAAAGAAAGCCAGCATCCTCCTGGGCTGCTTTAGGCACAGAGTTGCTGGAAGCTCAAGGGAGGTGTTCTCCCCTTCTGCTCAGCCCTGGTGAGACACATTTGCAGTGAGGCCAGCCAAGGACCCTAAAGAAGATTAAGGTTCTGGTCCATCTGACATATGAGTAGGGGTGGATAGATCTAGAATTGTTCAACAAGGAGAAGAAGCAGTTCAGGAGGATTTTATCAATATAAATAAACACTTAATGGAGGGTATAAAACAGTCAGGCTCTTCTCAGTGGTGTTCAGTGACAGGACATGAATCAATGGGCACAAATTGAAACACAGGAAACTTCCCTTAAACATAAGAAAAAAACCTTTTTACTGTGAGTGAAGTAAAATACTAAAACAAGTTTGCCAAAGAAATTATGGAGCCTTCATTCCTGGAGATACTCAAAACCCAACTGCCCACAGCCGTGAGCAAGCTATGCTAGCTGACACTGCTTTGTGCACTGGGTTGGACTAGATGATCTTCAGAGGTCTCTCCAACCTCAGCTATTCTAAAAAAAACATTCTGTGATCTTTTATTTAACTGACTGGTATGTTTGGGAAAAATCTGACAACCTTTCAAGCACAAAAGCCCTCTTAAACAATCAAGGCTATAGTAAAATGTCACATAAACCACAGGGCTACTTTATAAGTAAGCCACCATACAAATAGCCATAAATTTGCAAATGTCATCTACAATTGTAAATTTGCAAAGCAACTACAATTAAAACAAAATTTTAATTCACTCAGAAAGCACTGCAAATAGCTGATGATATTATAAATGGTATTTTTAAAGCCATCCAAAATTGTGAACAAAAATATTAAAATTTAAACCAACTGGTGTTTTTCTTCTAGCTTTTTCCTCTCTCTCTTTTTTTTTTTTTTTTAATTTTTATTTTGTCCCTTTTCATATTTAACCCTAAGGCTTCAGTGAGAAAGTGACATTTCTGTAATTTGAGATACATAGAAACATGGCTTCTTCTGATCCTTTCTGAGATGAATTTAAGCTTGCATGGCATGGCTGTTACGTGTAGTTTGTGTTGCATGGGTGGTGCAAAGCTGTAAGAAGAATCTCAGTCTTGCTCCAACTGCTTCAGACCCCTTTCAGTAAACATTTAGGGCTCTGGCTGTTTGAATGAACTTTAAATTACCAGCTGACTGCGCTTTCACTTCTGAAGCAGAAATCTCTAGACCATATTCAAGGCAGTGCAGGTATTTGTACTAGCTTTAAAAATATTCACTCCCTGAACCTCTGTAAGGCCATACCAAGCACTGTCTTTACCCTGCAAGACTGTCTAAACCAGGTAAATATTAGTTTTCACCTCTACAGCCTCTATCTCCAGTCCCTAATTTTGATTTCAGGAGAGTAAGTCCCAAAACTCCTCAGAATGGCAGCCAAGCTGCCCTTAAACTCTGAGTCCTGTAAAGTTCACAGACGTGTCTGTTCCCTTCATTCTGCTTCATGCTGCCAAGCATCTGATATCTCATGCCACAGTCACATGAGGATCTAAAAGAACATGTTTTTCAGCTGAGGGATTGTGGTGTGAAGTGCATGTGCAGAGCATGCAGAAGAGCATGCATGGGAGAGCATCGCAAGAAGAGGTTCTGTCTTTGCACGATGGTCCTGTGTTAGGGGCACCTATGCTTCTGTGCAGACTTGCACATTTTAGGGTCTTCTGAACTTCTTGGCACTCACAGCCCTCCCTTGCAACAAATCATCCTGCCCATTGAGCTGTACAGAATTCTAAGGAAACACTTAATCTTTCCTTTCCAAACTGTCCCACTTGGAGAAATGAATGAAAGAATCACCAATGAGAACGTGAATTTGCACAGATGTGATTTTCTCACTTCTTCCTCTTGGTAGAGAAACCCTGTAAATAATATTTTAAACTAACTAGCCTTCCCCAGGCTAGTATTTTTCTAGAAGCAAAGGGCAGCAAATGCTACCCTATTGGAATGATTTTACATATACTTAGTATGAACTGAGCATTTAATACGAAACGGTGGAGCTATAAGCTCTGATATCCTTGTCAAACCCAACTAGGAGTAATTAAATATTGCCTCCTCTTCCTGCCTGGTTTATCAATAATAGCTTTTGAAGAAATAATATGGGGACTTTATGAAACTTCAGGGATTCTTTACAAGTATAATCTGTTTATATAAGATCATATTAATGTTATAAGCTTGTGTTCTGCTCCTTGATGTGCATGTGCAATTTCTATTATTGAGGGGAATAATGTACTTACATTCAGGAGAGAAAAGACCCTTGTTGCATTCATCATAATATAAATAACCTGACATGTGCAGCTCTCCTTCTGGAGAGCTCCAGCTTGCAGTACTTTTAGTAGATAAAAACATAGAGTCATATCAAGGAAGTATCAGTGAAAGTACATCTTATCACACTGAAACACAAGTAACTCATGGAGAGTTGAAGAAATAATGAATTCCTACAAGTAGCTTATTAATACCACTTTCTGAAAATCCTTTTTCTTAAAGTTTTAAAGCAGGTTACACTACAGATTTAACAACAGCTGGGGTTTCGAAAGAGCTCTCATGAAAGAGAAAGGTGCAGAGCCTTTAGATGGTGTAAAGGTGAAAGAGAATTCATTAAATTTAAAGGAACCTAAAGTGCTTTCTAGATAAGTACTTAACACTTTTGAAAGAAATATCTTTGTAACTAGGAAGTCAATTTTCCAGATGGGAAAATAACACAAAGATTTTAAATAACTGCTTCAGGATCATATAGTTCTGGACTCCCAGTCTTGTACTAATTCACACTGATTATGTTTAGGGAACATCCAGGCATCTGTATCTTGCTCAAAGAACCATAGCAACCCAACTCTAGCATCTCTGTGGCTGATAGATATATTGAACAAAAAGCTACTGAACTTGAAAGAAATTTCGATCTCTTCAGGTACATTTGTGATGTGAAAGGACCTGGTGATCCAACGATTGCTGTCAGCAAGGGGGAAGCCAATTGAAATAGCTTAACTGCACTGTGTAACTCTGACTATAGACTTCAGTGCAATGAGTATGAACATTCAGAATGTGGCTGGCAGTAAAATCTAGAACAGTGATACTATGGCTTCGTTTTTTTGTTTTGGTTTGGTTTGGTTTTGGTTTTTTTACTGGTGGCTATGGGGAGGTCCTTAAAGTTTTCCTCAGAAGCAGGATTTATGTACACATCTCCGAATACAGTTTTAGAGCAACCTGGGAATGCAGAGCTAGACTAGCTTAATATTTACTGGGTTGGTAGAAAAGAGAGTGTGGTTTGTGTCCTGATGTACCATACGCCTGCAAGAGCAGGGTTTCTGGATTCCACTTCCTGTTCCCCTGCCTATTGAGCTCTCATTTTGACAAGATAGAGCAGCCTCAGCAGAGAAGAATGGCAGAGAAAACACCACAAAGGTGGTGCTTACAATCTTCTCCTGGAAGGTGTAATTGCCTGTTCCAGCTTATGTGATGAGAGAGGATCTGACTAGAGTCCTAACTAGGAGTATGTGGAGTGGCACCTAAAGTCTTCAGTGCGTTTCCCACCTTGCATAGCAAATATGATACCCAACAATATTTAATGCTGGAACATTCCAAATAAAATATTTAAAATACTGTGGGAGAGGAGAATTGAATATATATATATACACACACACATATGGAGGTTAGTTTCCAAGATCTGTCTTCCAGTTAGACTCATAAGGAGACTGAAGTGAAGTCAATAATGAGAAAGGTGGTGGTATCCTTCCTTTTCCTCTTAAATCCTACAGCTCAGTACTAAGCTACTCATCCAGTTTGCATGTTTAAATTACTTTCTTTCTTCCCCAGGACAGTGTTATTTCCTACGGGATTGACAGGAAAAGGTGTAATGATCATCAAAGCCTTTCCTAAGAAGGGTGCCTATATCCTACTGGAACCAAACCTGCTACAAAGTAAACATATTTTATTCTGGGAAATGCAAAAAAACCCAACAACCAAAACCAAATCAACCAACTAGCCAAGCAAACAAAAAAACAAACCAAAAAACCCCGAACAAACAAAAAACCAACCAAACCAAACAAAAAACCAAACAAACAACACAAAACCCTGTTTCACAGTTTAATCATTTTTTACTCTTTCTTTCCTTCAACTTTTATTTAAATTAAGGTATTTAAGGATTTCATGTCAAATTGATGTTTAGCTTAGCTTGACACAAACCTGTAAAAATAGCATAAAACAACAACCTCCCCTGCAGCAACATCAAAACCCCTTACTGCATCCCAATGTTATTAAAGGAAACTCAGAGGGGTTATTTAGTGGAGGCTGCTGGACTGGGACAGACTGAGATGTCCCCAGTTCTATCCACCTCTTTTCTCTAAGATTCCTCTTCCAAGTGTTGTAAGATATATTATTCCCACCAGTTGTGCTTCAAGTTTGATTTGCCAGGACTGAAGCCCTAATGCAGGGTACAGACCAGCAAGCATGCAAGTGTCTCTAAGTGTCAACTTTTTATTCCACCAGGATTGACAGCTTTACGTTTCTCATAGGTGACATAAGTAAAGCTTTATTCTGGGGTAACTCCAAAATACAACACTCCAAAGAGAGTAGGAGCCAGCTGAAATCCCTGTAGGGTATTTTGATATCTTGTTCTGACTCCTTTAACTTAAATCCTGTTTAACTAGCAGCATCTGCCACTGACATTTCCACAAGGATGGTACAGATGGAGCAGTGACTCAGATCACTGGCTCTACAGAATTATGAATAGCTAAAACTGTTGCTGATGAAGATTATCAACAGGGCTATAGGATAGGTCCTCGTGTGTGATTGAGACCTACAATATGTGGAATTTAGACTTTCCACTTGTATTGTTTTCATAAGACATTGTATCTATTTCCTGATCCATACCATTCCAAACATTAACAAATTCTTAGTCTCTGCCCTGTATTGGTTAACAGTTTCCTAATTCTGAAAGAAAAAATTACTTGAAACATAAAATTAGTATGTTTAATGTCAGCATATCTATCTAGGTCACAAATTATTTCATATCTTGGTGTTCTTCTTGCAGCCCAGGGGTGGGAGGAGTGGGGAGAAACAAAACAAGGTAAATCTGTTAGCTGAACTTCCGTGTTATTTGGGTCACCTCACTGTTTATCATCCTCCATTTTCCCGGGGGAAAAGCAGAGTAAACAAGAAGATAGTTGTACTGAGCTTTTGTGATAAGGGTTTCAGTTGGGAAAGATGTTCTGTTTTGTGATTCCTTTGTAAAAGCGTAGCTTAAAACTCCCTTTTTGTTCGTTCATTTACAATGAAAATTGAGGCTTTTTCCTGTTTCCTTTAACACTTTATGTGCAAATATTTCTTGATACTAAGTTAAAGGTGCTAAGTTAGGACATTTAATCAATTACAGTTTCAACTCATTAGAAGAACTGTCCCTGGGCCTGATTCTTTATAGACCTAGATGATCTATAAAGCAGAAAATAAGGTTACTTCCAAATGGATCCTGCTATTGCCTGGAACAGAATATGGTTTATTAAATGTTATTTACATGTTTAGCAGTAATGTCTTACACCATTCAGACACCAAGTAAATAACCATTTCACTCACTTTATTCAGAAAGTAATCCTTTCTACACAGAACTTACACTTAAACTCCATAGAATATATCTCAGCTCAGACCCACACATTGTTCAGGAGTGGTTCAGATTCATGCCTGTCCTTTGGTTTTCAAAGTGCTGTTGAAGGTGCAATTCATTGTTAGTTATGCTGGATTTTGTTTCCAAACGAGAGAGACAGGTTTCATTTTTTTACACTTGCATTACTGTACATTAAATAGCCACCGTGGGAGCAAGCAGAAATTAATTAGTTAACAACAGTGAAGGATTTCTGTTACAGTGGTAGAATTTACTGAATGGGACACACCTTTCACACTTGGAAGGAAGAAAGACAGTGAATTTTTCATGGACTATGGCTCACCAGCTATGGGATTTCATGGACAGCAGCCTTTTGTTTATTCCTCTACACATGGAAGCAGGCTTTAGGATGAAGTAGCTTCCTAGGAAAAATTATGTGAATATGAGATTTCTGGAAGAACTGAAAATTTGCAAGCACTTTACGACTGGGTTTGTTCCAGCTTAAATGTCAATATATAACTTGATATATTTCTAGTTACTATTTTGCTGCTTCTCCCAATAGAAGAAAAACATCAGTCCCAGAATCCTGAGCTAGCTTTAGTTACGAGGAATATGGATAAAGAAATAGAGATTACAATGTCTAATCTGTGACCCATTCTTCTCCCACTCAAGATTCATTGATCCAGTATTGAAACACAACTTTATATTCAGATCATAGCGCTCTCTATCTCTCAGGTTTCAAGGATAGCTCCCCTCATAAGAGGACAGCTTGCTCTTCACCAAACAAGTTATGTGACAGTCATGGAAATGTTACATATGTCTTGCTACTCATTGAAGTGTCTCCTCCTATTAAAAGTACCTATTCAAAACCTCCTTTTACATTAAAGAGGACTAAATATCTTAAGCTGTGATTCATCCCTATCACCGTGAAGTCAAAGCTACAGTGACCTCTGTGCAAAGACTGGAGTAGGAAAACCTGCAATGCAAGAATATCTGCTAAAAACAAGACAATTCCTTTTGGTCAGGGCTCTGCAGTTGCAATAATGTGGAGAGAGCTGATCAAAAATGTCTTCAGCCCAAACATTCAAAGAGAAGCCATAGGAAATTCTGTTAATATATTAACAAAGATCAACTGAAATCCAACCAAAGGTACTGCCTGTAGCAAAGCAATGCTGAGGGTGCTGTTTGCATCAAGGATCCAAGACCCACTTCTCATAAAGGAGATTTGGGGAGGTGACTGCTAGGTGTTATCAACAGTGCTCCAAAAATATGTGTTTATCTTGCCAAATGACTTTAAAGGAACTCAATGCAAGCGTCAGAAAAAGTAGATACCAGAATGCATTTGATGAAAATTATTTTCAGCGTGGACATGCAAGCTAACCTGGAAACGGGTTAATTTTACAAGCTCAGAGAAAACAAATTGTCAGCCATTTTTATACAATAGCTTCTTACTCGTTTTTTGCCACCAGGTGTCAGTACAAGTGCACGGACACCCCGGAGATCTCGAAGAGGACCCCTGAAGAGCTGTCTAAGCAACGATACGTTTTCATTACAATTTTCATGCTCCTGAAAATGTTTTAGTTTTTTCCTTCCACTGTGGAAAGGAAACATGAGATTGCTTACCCTTGTCCACAGCCCTTCGAGCTGCATCCACACCGGTTTTCTCTACTATAGGAATTCTAGAAGCAACTCTTCTAAGTCCCGTAGCAGCTCCACCCATGCTCTTTGCCCTACGGCTGGTCACAGGGCTAGAGAATCTCCTTTCAACCTCTAACCTGAAGAACAGGGCAGGAAGGAGGGATAATTCTCAAATGGGTATGTGGAAAATACAGATTGAAGACATCAAATCACTGGTAACTATTCTGCTTTTTAGGTCATAGTCCATGTGTCCTTTCTCTTCTCCGTCCAGACCCTCTAACTGTTGGCAAATTTTAAGAGCTGTAAGTAGTTGAGAAGCCTGATCACTTTTCTATAACTAAAACATTGACTAAAGTAAAAAAAAGTCTCCGAACCAGAGGTTTTGCATTCTGATGGTTACATTAGACATGTAGACCATCTCATGGAGACACTATAGAAATCTGTGAACTTTTAGGCAAAGCTGAACTTAAAACATCAGTTCCTGGAATTCAGTTTTGTTTCTTACTGTTAAATTGACCAGGGAGAAACTCTAAAAATTTATTTCTACTTATCAAAGTTATTATTACCACTATTCTTTTTTGGACATGGAAATGCAGATGAATAGATATAATGAATTTCAATCACACCCTTTCTCACACACAGAGCCAGCAAGAAGATATTGACATTAAAGTAGCCCTAGGTTTTGGTCTTTTAATGAAATCCAGGAACTTTCCACTCTTTCAACATGTTATTTCACTCATCATTTCATGAGAGTAGCACCAGAGTGATAGAGTTATCACTAAGAAGCTTCAAGCTCCTAGTTACCTGTGACATGTCTAATATTCAATCCAAAAAATAACTGGGAATAGAGCAACATGGCTTGTGTTTTCAGCTCAGGTTCATCTCCAGTGATTCTCCTAACACGTGTCATAATTCTTATGGTGCTTTATCTGCTTGTCTCCCTGCTACACTGTATTTATCCTTGTTTATAGTCACTGCACCTTAGTGATTTGTAGATTGTTTTTTTTTTTCTGCGGGATGTTTTAACTTCTTTTGTAACTTCTCTTTGACTCCCTCACTTTGTTTCATCCAGCAGTGTAACAGAAGCAGCCCTGGAGCTGCAAAGTTTTACATGACCTGCAGGGCATCTTTTATTTTTTTCCATTTTGAATGCTATGCAGACAGTGACAGAATTTTAAGGCTTAAAGATCCAGGTTTCTGGAAATGCTTGGCTTTTTTGTTGAAATTCTTTGAAACCAATAAGAATTGCCACTCACAAGTGTTGTACACCTCCTTTCTCAAATAGGCACAACTCAAGTTGCCCATCTAAAAACTAGTATTTTTACCATTTAAAGTCCTAAATGTTTCCATGTTTCCATTCCATTTATAAAATCTTGGCATCAAATTTCAATAGAAATCTGACAGAAAATTGTCCCTTCCTTCCTTCCTTCCTTCCTTCCTTCCTTCCTTCCTTCCTTCCTTCCTTCCTTCCTTCCTTCCTTCCTTCCTTCCTTCCTTCCTTCCTTCCTTCCTTCCTTCCTTCCTTCCTTCCTTCCTTCCTTCCTTCCTTCCTTCCTTCCTTCCTTCCTTCCTTCCTTCCTTCCTTCCTTCCTTCCTTCCTTCCTTCCTTCCTTCCTTCCTTCCTTCCTTCCTTCCTTCCTTCCTTCCTTCCTTCCTTCCTTCCTTCCTTCCTTCCTTCCTTCCTTCCTTCCTTCCTTCCTTCCCTCCCTCCCTCCCTCCTTCCCTCCCTCCCTCCCTCCTTCCCTCCCTCCCTCCCTCCCTCCCTCCCTCCCTCCCTCCTTCCCTCCTTCTCTCCTTCCCTCCTTCCTCCCCTCCTTCCTTCCCTTCCTCCCCTGAGGTTTTCAAATGTTGTATGAACAGACTACTTGCTTTATGCTACATAGAGACTGGGGCTTATTTGCCACTTGGACTTTGAGCATGACTGTGTACCACCATGTTTAACTCTTTGTGAAACCCTTCCACAGACCTGCCACAAGAAAGACATATTAGGCACCTAACCTGTGAATGACTTGTCTTGCACAAGTGCATTTGGCACCTTTTTATATTAGCATTGAAGGGTATTTTTGTATGTCACCTGTTTGTAAGTCAGGCTAATCAGTTCTTAGCTGGTGAAGCTGTTTACCACAGTGCTCTTCTGTTAGCAAGATACAGAGATGTGATGCATTTCTCCCAAAACTATGCTATGCCATAAATTGTAGTTCTTTCTCAGCCAAACTATTTCTGGATGGGTGTTGGACAGTGTTATTTGAATAGGTTTGGTTTCTTGTTCTTGTGCAGACCGTAATTCTTTCAGTGCCAGACCATGGACTTAATGTTTCAATTCTTCAGCATGTGATGGTTGTAGTCAGCATGTCTCAGTCTTTCACCCTGTTCAACACAATACTTGGTTTCTCTCCTTTAAAAGGAAAAGGCATCTTTATAAAGGTGAATCTCAAAAAGAAACCCTAACGCAACATTTTACTGGTACCTTATCCCAATCACCAAGGGACTCCTTTTCAGTCTGCTAGGGACAGAGTTTATTAAGTATTGAATATGTGAGCAGTTTTCATCCCTTTTCCTTTGCAATGCAGTAGTGAGACTTGTCTGTAATTTAAAGGATTCAGTTAGCAAACATGGCCTGAGTTGTCACACAGTTACTGAAGTGCATGTAGGTGGACTGAGCTGATTAATGCACAGTACCAAAGTAGCTGAAAAGTGGAAGGGTATTCCCTGAATCACTTCTCATGTTTGGGTAAGAGCAATATTACTGTCATATTTACAGTGTTGGGACTGGAAGCATTTCTTGGGTCTAGAAGTACAGCCTGGGTAAATAACATATATCAAACAGAGATTTGCTGTATTATCTTGTTCCAGACTAGTTTTCACTGGAATGGAACTTGGCCATGCAGGCAGAGAGCAAGGTAGAAGGAGCAATCAGGAATACATGAGTAGCTGCACTGAACACTTCCCTGCTGTTTTAGTGTAATGTATCTTTGTTGCACAATTTCAATTGGAGATCTTTTGAGACAGTAAGCACTAATTATATATTGAAGTCCTTCCTTTCCTCCTAAATGGGGCTTATTTGATAAGGGTCTCATCAGCTATACTGGAAAGCATGAGTGAAAACCACAAAACTTTGCTTTCAAGGATCTTCAATAAATCTGTCTCTATACAATTCTGCTGGACATTTCAATGTTCACTCAACCAAACTCCCTCTGCCAGCTGCTGATTTTGGCATGTGGATATTATGCCCTGATGATGCCACTAGATGCATCCCTTCAAGACACTGCAAAAGCTTTATACCACAACCTATTGATTCTAGGATTTGCCTGGCAATGGCTCAGCCACTCCTTTAAACAGGATTAGATCCAGTGTCCACAGGTGTCAATTTAAGTGACTCCCATTGATTTCAGTGATTAGTGGGTCCACGCCTTACTTTTTGGAATTACCTCTCTTGAGAACAGCTTAATCCCTGAACAAACCAGTGCCAAGAAGGACATCAGAATCACCCTAGCTTTGACCAGACAAAATAAAAATGTCCCGTTATCAGAAAGAACCAGAGCAATATAGGAATCAAAAAGCACATTTCTTTTCAGCCTTCCTATTTTAAGCACCTGCAGCACTGAACTACTTTTGTAGTTTTTCAGTATGGCACTACTATTGTGCCATACTGGGTCATCTCAATTTCCAATTGAATAAAGAGTTTCTGTGAATGCAAGTTACTCCCTTCTGAAGAATGACATGTAGGATATTTACAGATTTTAATCTTGACTCACAAAGAAAACTGTACATAAATTGTTCACATATAATAATTCATATTTACTTAAAAAACTATTGCCATTCTTGGGCAAACTGAGAGAAAATAATATTTTGCTAAAATTCCTACTAAAGTATCTTGCATCCCCTTGCTGTTGTCACTAATTACTCACATGCAAAGAGAAGCTTTCTCCCTTTTTCTCTAATTGAAATTTTATTATAGGCAAACAGAAAAAAAGTGGGAAATTAAAAGTAATATGTATGCATGTACAGAAGCACTGGAGATTGGCACCTTGCTCTAAAGGAGTAGCATCTTTCTTGCATGAAACATGCTGTAGCATTGCAACTCAAGTTTAGGAATTCTCCATTGTGGCAGTAGCTATGAAACACCATCTCTTTCCTAAATAAAGTAGGGGACTGAGGTCACAAATGGAGAAAGGAGATTCAGGTTAACCTCAGCTGCACCTTTCTACCATTCTTTGTTCATGCTTCCTACTACAAGGAAGTCCTTTGTTCAGTTTTATCTTTATCACTTATGTGCAAGTTTCCCTTTCCCCCTAAATCCTTTTGAGGCTTCCAGAACTCACAGCATCCCCAGAGCTGCTCGAAATTGTGTGAAGATTAGGCTGTGTCACCCCAAGAGCTGTGGTCCCCAGTCATGGTTATCAGGTAGTGTACTATCCCCAAGTTTTTAATTTCCTATGGCTGTGGGTAGCACTGAACACTGAAAAACAGTTAAACTCGAGCCTTTCTGTAGTGCATTAGTTGCTTAATATAGTTGTCCACAGGGCAGTGATTATTAGAGTTTTATAGGGATTCAAGAACAGCAGAGCTGTATTTCCTCAGCTCACCTTCTAGATCTTGCATAATGCAATGCTCAGCTAGACTAATTTTTTGTTTCCCAGTGATTACAAACTGACTTTTTTACTACTCCCAAAATGCCTGAAATAAGTGAGGCTTTAATGGGACAATGCCATATGAAAGACTGTGCATCTGAAGAATCTGATCTCTAACCATTACAATATCCTTACACCCATCCTCTGGTACTGTAACCAATACATACAGAATGGCTTTTACTCATGCTGTCAAATGCTTTCACACCAAAGAATTAACACAGCAGCTGACTTTTGAAGTTGGTCCTTACCCACGTTAACTCCACAGCCATTTTTGAAATCTGCTTGGGAGAGTATGAGTTGGTTTTGACCCAAGATATGTATCATTTCTCAATTCTACCAGGGTGTAAAACCAAACGAGCTAATATTGAATTTGACTCCATAGATCTTACTCTTCACCTGATAGCAACACAGCAGCAGTCTTGAGGGAGTCTGTTCCCATGAGAGCTTTCATTTTAGCTTTTTTATATGAGAGGTCTACTAATTCAAATAAATCCCAGGTAAATCAAGCCTCTTGAGGGTTATCAAATATTTTGCCACATAAAGATAAACATTATCAGTGGTTTCATTCTAATGTTCCAGGAAATTAGTTCTTGCATAGGGCTTGAGCAGTGAAATTATTTTTGTTAATAGAATGTTTTCTGAAAAACCTTTTCTACTGTATCATTCAGTGTTCAGTTATGACCAATTCAGAAGTACGAATTCAGAACCTCTGTGATTGACAATGTCATCAGAAATAGCACCAACTACTCAGAAATTAGTTTTGTAGGAAACTCTCTAATTCTGCTAAATAGTGAGCAAAAACCACATGCAAAAGTAACAACGATGCTTTGGGCGTGCATGGACCAGAGCTTGTAAAATTCATGCAGCTAGTAAGCATTGGACAGAGTCAAAGAAAGAGTGTTTTGTTTTTAATTGGAAAAACGACTCCCAGGACATGTAGCTTGTTTTTGCAGCCATGAGAATAAGCACCACAATGACAGAAATACTATGCCTGTCAATATTTTATGGAGGTTAGAACAACAAACCGCCACCTTCTGTATGTGCTTGCCTCCTAGCAGTGGATTCCTGTTTTAATTTTAGTTTGCTTTATTGCTTGCTGGTTAGAGCAGCAGGCAATCCTAAAATTGTTATTAAATGCAATCTGTCTCTTTAATAACAGTTTCAAAATTAAAATCATAAAGTTGATTCATAAACCACAGAAATACATACAGTAGTTGGACTAGCCTTCTTTCTGGGGCATTGCTGAGATGTCCCACTTCAATGGACTTTATAGAAATAGGTTGCAATTACTGTAGTTGATGGGAGCAGGGATCTTGCAATAACCAAGACGCGTGTATATCATGTACGATATAAATTTGGAAAGGGGTGCTGGCTCCAGTGGACACTGCTTTTTGTTCAGTGGTTGAAAAGTGGCAGCTTGCTTTTTATTAGTCACTAGCATCAGAAACAGCCAAGAAAGTCCTGGGATCTGTACAGATTGAGCAGCAGCTGCCCAGGGAGGTGCTGGAGACACCATCCCTGGAGGTATGTACAAACCGTGTAGATGAGGCACTTCAGGACATGCTCTAGTGGGCTTTTTTTTTATTATTTTAATTTATTTTACAGTGGGGGTTGACAATTGGACATGGTGATCTTAGAGGTCTTTTCCAACCATGACAATTCTGTGATTCCACCAGCTTATATCCAGATGGGAAATAGGTGAGCTGAAGGGTATGTTAAAGTGCATTTGTGTTAAATTTATATATTTGAATAAATGACAATATAAGCTAATCTGGAGATACCCAGAAGTATACAAACAGCTAGCTGTGTGTTGTGTTGTATGTGTCAGGGATACTCAAAGTACATCTGGGTTTGCTTGGTTTTCTGGCTTTGCCTGTAAAACATGCAAGGAGAAAATGTGAGGCAGCTATGGGATAAACCTCCATGAAACACACTTCTTGATTTTTTTTTTCTCTAGATTCAGCCCAGACTGTTTATCTTTAGCCCTGATAGTTGAGAACCTGTCGTGTGGGACAAGCTTATTTTATAAACAACCCATCCTTTTCAATCTTTTTAAGGAAACATGATACCCAGACCTGAGAAGAAGCCAGAAACAGGCAAAATGCGAACAGTTCCCTATTACTGATAGCAAAGTTTGGAATTCCTCAGTGCCTTCCAAAACATCCAGAGACTCCCCCAGCTCTAGATTCAGCAGCTCTGTTAGTGGAAATAGCTGATACAGAGCGAAACGTTGGCGCCACTGTGTCCCTGTTGAGATTAGAAATCTACCAAACATGAAATGGGATGCAAGCTTCATAAATGTTTAGCTCTTCCCTTCATTCAAATGTGGGTTTCCAATCAATTAACTTGAAACCCCATAATTTTAAATTATACAAATGACCTTAACTTTCCCATGTCCACCCTCATAGCTATGTATCAGACAGCTGTGTGGGTTATATCTATATATTTTGGCAAGTTGGAAGAATCCTTTTATTCCATTTTACAGAAAGGAAAAGGGAAGAAGCAAGGGGTTTGACCAAGGTCAAATAAATTACATCTACACTAACACATTATATGTGCCTTTGTATTCCAAAACTACATTCAGACTTCCTCTTGGGAATGGTCTCTGGACTATTCTAGGTCTTGAGCTGTCTGGTAATTCTTTGGGAGGGAGCTGGCAAAGTCCAGAACCATGTCAGGAAAGACTAACAGTTGAACAGTTAAACCATTTTGATTTTTCACAGTCATTTTTAAAATTGCCTGAAGAGACTCAGAAACATAAACAATGTTTGTTTTAAAGAATTTTGCAGCTAATGACTATCTCTAGAACACACACTGAACTGATACTGACCCAAGATAGTAAATCCATAGGAACTTCTAAGTAAATTTGCAATTATGTATTCAGAAGACCATCTTCTGGCTTGTTGTTCAGGCTTGAGCTAGTTTTTCAGAGTCAGGCTACATCCTAGATCTTCTGGCACATCCTTGCCACTTTGGCAGACTTAATGCTGTCTTAGGTGACTCCAGCATATAATGACTTGTGTCTACATTACAAGTCCAGAAACTTTATGGTCTTTCTGCCTGAATCACTTGAAAAAAGCGGTGCGTTCCACTGCCACTCAAGTGATTTTGCAGATTTTAAGTATCTTCTTAATCAAGTATGAAAGTTTTTATCACAGTTTTGTATTATTTCCATTTCCATTTACTTCTCTGTTCAGGATCTTTTCAAGAAAACATTGGAAACACATCATATAATTGAACAGAAAAGATGTGTAGAGGAATGCCTTTTGAAATGGTGGTGGTGGCTGTTTTTAGGATCATGAAGTTTTGTAGCCTTTGTATTTCTTGTGCCACAGTGTTTCCTTATTTTTCCTCTAATTTATTTTTTTTATCTTTTTTGTCCCCCCTGGAGAATGCAGCAGCTCTTATCTAATTAAAAGAAAAAAAAATCAATCTCATTTTGTTCTTATTTCTCTTTGGTATTTCTTTTCTGTCTGGGTGGCTTGTATTCTTCCCAAATGGGATTGTCTCTAAGTAGACAGGGAGCCATTTTCAGGTTGTTTGCACCAATCCTGTTATTTAGTCATTTGTGCCTGTATCTTTTGTGCATCATGTTCTGTATTCACAGTCTCTGTCATTACATTCATTTCTTGCAATTATGTTCTTTGCTTTGGTATCAGAAGATTGCAGACTTCTCAGTGCACTTGTAGTCTACAGGAGATGTGTGTGTTTGTGTGTTGCCATTTATTCGATTTGTTTCTATAACAGTCTTTGAAAGGAGTTCAAGGCATCCCCAATGTTAACACCAAACAGAACTTGCAAAACAAAACAGTCTTCTAAGCTTTCATATGAATTATACAGTGTTTTATGCATCTGATCATCCCTATCTGGCTTTAGCAATGTGTCCTGGCCAAGAAAGAAAGAATATAAACAGGTGATCTTGTGGGTAGTTTGGGCAGATGACAATGAGGTAAAATATGCCCCTGCTGCATTTTTTCTTTATTTCATAAACAAAGTTTATATCAAGCTATCTACCCACCTGTGTATCTACCTATTTCATTTCTCACAAGAATTTTACTCCACTTCTCTTATAAGACTCAGACACACCAATACAGTTCTTCTTTTCTGGACTGGCACAGGGTGAAGTTACTATTTAAGATAACCTTAGATTCAATCAGACATATGATGTCCAAAAAAAAAAGGAGCAGAACAAAAAGACAGTCTAGCTTGTTTCACCAAAGCATACTTGGTCAAAAACCTATTTTGTCTCCAGCAGGAGGTTTTTTGCTGAGTGTTGTGTTAGAGTTTTTGGACATTGATATCACAGAATCACAGAATCTTAGGGGTTGGAAGATTCTATGATGTCTTAGGAAAAATAGGTCTGATTCTTGGTCAGTTTTGACATGTATAATTTCATCAATGCAGCCACATAAAAATAAGTAAGCTGGACATGAGACTCACCTGTTCTAATTGAGAACACTGCAGAACAGCCAGGTCAGGCATTAACCTAATCCCACCTTTTCCAGTGGCCCAAGTAACACAGGCAGCTTTCGTTATACTAAAGCCAAAACAAATTAAACATATTTAAAAAAATAAATAAATCAAGAAAGTTAAATTATTTCTGATTATTTCAAAGAAAAAATAATGTAGTCACTGCAGTGCTGTCATCCTGGGTCCACTGGCAGCCAAGAGCCATGGCCCCAGTATCTGTGCTTCTCCTTGACCCTTTATTTTCCTTCATGTACTAATTCTGTTTGGCATTTGTACTCAGATGTCATCATTTATTACTAAACTGCTGATCATTTCTATTGGGTGTAGTGTCTGACTGAAGGAATTAAGTAAGTAGATAAAATTGGGAAAAGTCGTTGGGGTAACAAAAGGGAGGAAAGGGAGAATGGGAGAAGATAAGAAAAAAGAAGCAAATAAAAGCAGACAACACAGTGATATTGCTAGTCTCAGCTTATTCCATGAATGTTTATGACTTGTGTTCTTCAGGCAATGAGACTGAAGAATTATGAAGGTCTTTTCTAGCCTTGAGATCAGTTAATAATGTTTTTTTACCAAGTAATGCTTAATAGATTGATAAAGTACCAGGAAAGTTGGGAATCAGTGATAATAGCTAACAGCTGAACAACAGAATAAATCCTATATTTTACCTTTTTTTTTTTACCTAAGCTTGTATTGAACTCAGAATAGAAAGGGCAGTTTGTAATCTTGGCCATATGGCCGGGCCTATAGTTATGAATTTCAAACGTCACACAATCTTTTCCACAGAAACACCTGCAGCTGCCCACTTAAAAATCAGGCTGGACTTTCTATATCATCATCTTTTAATAGCTGTGATTAAATTCAAGCTGCCTGTTCCCACTCACAGTTTTCTTTCAAACATTTCATAATGGTGAATTCAGTTTTATTTAATCTTTATTTTTCCCCCAAACTTTCCTCCTCAACTGCTATGAAGGGCAGGCAAGCCTAATGCTGATCTAAGTGATAGAGGAAGTTGGTAGGAATCAGTACTGAAATAAGAAGGAATGTTTGAAACATAAATGTCAGGTGAAATTCAAACTACAAAAAAAATTAGTGAAGGCTCATATGTCTCTGTTGTAATCTGTTAGTCTGAATGGTGAGATCTGTTGAAAAAAACATTGTCTGGACTCTGTTTATCTAGTCTGTCCAAGAGTTATGTGTTGCTACTAATTACAGCATTTTTCCCTTCCTTTGTTTTGTCCAATAGCCAGTATTACACTCCATGATGTTTTCTTCTGGTGCATAAGCTGTCAGCACTTACCTATCCCCATTGCTCTTATTAGTGTCATCACACAGCAGTCTATCAAATAACCATCAAGACAGGTTTCTATTAAGACAATACATTCTGAAACAAATGTCATCTTACAGCACTTGCGAGAGAAAATATTTTCCAAATACGATAAATAGAACTGTGAGTTAAATGGCCTCAGGAAAAATACCTGATCCCAAAACTGAAAGACTCCAGAATAGTCTCAAGGGAAATCAAAAATCGATCAATAGGAGAATATGATAATGGCACATATGCAGAATCAATGTCAGCAAAGTTTGCTACTCTTGAAAATTTATGACATGAGCTAAAATTATCAGCTTGGTGGAATATAGGACCTTTTTGGAGTTGCAACATGTTTTTAACCCATAACTTCATTGTTTTGAGTGACCTGCAACTTAATCAGTATGACAGAGCAGCTGTCATTCTTTGGATGCACATTCAAAACCCTATTAAATATTCCAAGCCAAACTGTTGCATTGAGGATAGTATTTGTTTCCAAATGCTCAGCTGAACTTACCTAACTCTCTAAGCAAACAGCCATTATGGGTTCCTCATTGAGAGAAGGAGCAAAGTTTTGACTGATGTTAACTGAAATAATCTTTGAGTTTGTGAGGCTACCCAATAACCCTGTTGGTTACAACAGGGTTAAATTGTGTGAACTTACCATATTTTCACTACAGAAGAAGATATGGTTAGTGATAAGAGAATGACCTTGAAGCCAAAATATAATGCCGAGTGAGCTACGTGCCAGAAAATGGGCTGTGACAGGTGCTTCATAAGAGAAACCTATGACTTTATGCAGACAAAAAAAGAAAAAGCTGGTATTATTTCTTGATTTGCCACTGGAAGATACAGTCTTCCATCCATAGTCATGACTTTATGTTACACCTAAGTATTGTCACATAAATAAGAAGAGTTACTCTCTGAGTAATTAGCTGTTAGTGGAAATAGCAGAATCTAAGCTGATACATCCTGCATTTTCTTTGCCTCTTTCATTCACCTCTGTTTCCTTTTAAATCAAAGGCAGAAGGGGAAAGAAGAGATATGTTCATGTCACTCATGCAATAACTAGGCTTTGTACCTAGTAAGTTTTCACCATTTGTTTTGAAATGCCTATTTATGTTAGAAGGGAAAAAGGTGTTAAAAATTAATTCATGCCATTAGATTGCAACGGCCAGACTAGATTGTTAATTGCTCAGTTCTGCACTACTCCTCGTTTTGTCTTTGTTGGGATGGAAACAGAAATAGCTGTTTTTGCTTTTACAGGGTGGTTGTGTTATGCTTTAATATATTTTCTGAATTGTAATTTACATTTAAAAGAAACATGTTGTTTCAGTGTCATGCATCAAAATGTACAGGACAAAGTTGACAGTTATAATAAGAAAAAAATCACTAAAAAAAATACTTTTTTTCAACAAGTTTGAACAACTATACGGAAGGAATCAGCCTTTAGCACTGCCTCTGGCAAGATATTTTGTGATTAGTTTAAAGCAATCAAAGCCCTAAAAATAAATACAAAGGTACGATTTCTTAAAGCAAATATTCATTATTTACTCGCTACTCCTTGTCAAAAAGCTATGAAAATGCCATCCATTTATTTATTTTATTTATGGAAGCAATCTTACAGAGATGACTAGTTTTCTCAATACAAGTAGCAGTTCCAGCCTATTGTGGCTTCTGGACTGTGAAAATACCTGGTGGCTACAATTGCTTTTGTAGCTTCCAGGCAAAGGCAAGTGTAGTTTAGTTTATGTATGTGACACAATAGGTTCTCCCCTATTTTTGGTTTTGAATCATGTTGAGAAAGAAACTTGATTATAATCAATGTGGGAACTTCCTTGGGTCATTTGTTTCTGTTTCTAAACAAAGTTTCAAAAGTTATTAAGAATATCTCAATGAGATATACTAAGTCATGTCAATAGGGGTGCTCAACATTTTTTAAATCCCTGCTCAGCCTTTTGCAAATGTATAGGTGGCTGGTATTGTGGAACAGATTAGAATTTATCATTAAAAATCACTGTTTTGTTTAGAAACTGCTATTCAGATACATTTGCTTTCTTCCTAGCCTCAGGAACCTCTCTTTTTGTCAACCCTACAAAGATAATCTGGAGTGCCCTTGCTATGACATTGACCAGACCCCTCAGCACTCATGGGTCATCAGGTCTCATGAACCTGAGAATGTCGAGTTTGCTTAAATATTCCATAACCTGAGGATAAGTCTTTCTTGCTCCAGACTTTTCCCCTTGACTGAGGAACCTGGGGTTCCTGAGGCAAGCCTTAGCAAAGAGAAGGCATTGAGTGCACTGCATTTCTCTCTGTCCTTTGCCCCCAGGCCTCCTGCCCTATTCAGCAGAGACATATTTTACTTCCTTTTCCTTTTCTTGCTGAAACATCTATAGAAGTCCTACATGTTGCACTTTAGATGCCTCATCAGATGAAACTCCAGCTCAGCTTTGGTTTTCTTAACCCCATCCATGCACACTTGAACAGCATATTTGTCCTGAGCAACCTGTCCCTGCTTTTATCAATTGAGTGCGTCTTATATTTGAGTTTGGTAATGAAAGCCCTCTATCAGGAATATTGTGCAATCACTCAGTTAACAAATATTTTCAAATCTAATTTAAACAAAAGAGTGATCATAGGCATGTGTTGTACCAGCAATGAATAATTACTTTCCACAAATATTATATTTACTTTAAAGAACTAATGACAGAAATCGATTTGAAAGTACATTTCAGAAATTGAAGCCCATTAGAATGAAAATAAAGTAAGTTGAGTAGTCCCAGGATTGTATTCTCAATGCTTTTAAGACAGACAAAAAGAAATCCAGAGTCCTACTTTCAAAAATTGCTGGTGTGGGATCCATCCAGTAATATTTGAGGTCTCAGCAATGTGGTCACCTTTGGTTCCATGTACAGTCAAGGCAAAGAAAGAGGCATTTCCACCATGTAGTTCATTTGATCACTTTTAGGCTTCTTAAAATTCTCCGTGTCTCTATGTCTCTATTCTCTACATCTTTTCCCTTCCTATATGGGATATCTCTATCAGATACAAATCTCCACCTTGTAGATCTACTGACTAAGTAAGAGGAATCTTTTGTACTTAGGCATCAAAATAACAATAAGTATGTCTGCAGCCCCCTACAAGAAAGCCTTTCCAAATGCTTTGAGCTTTCCAGGGACAAGGCTGATGTTTCCAGTAATTGCAGCAGCCCAACATAGTGCCACTGTTGATGCAGCTGGCCCTTGGGCAGAAACTCTCACCTGAAACACCACATGATAGAGGTAGACAGCTTTGGCTCTGTGCTTAGGGTGCCTCTGACTTGCATCCAGGCAAATGGAAGAGTGGGCAGAGAAAGCCCAGCTCTACACTCAGTTTTCCAGATACCAGTTTTCAAAAGGGGTTTTGGCCTCCCAAGCCAAATGGACAGTTTGGGGAAAACTTAACTGCTTATTGCAGCCTAGCTGTCTGTGTGCAAGTCAGAAGGGGTCTTGAGCCCTCTGACAGCTCTTAGGGGGGCTTATACAAGTATTTCCTTAGAAGTCCTTCACATGGATTTTCACTTAAAACATCATGACAGCCACAACAGTGTCTGCTTGAGAATCTGACAGGAGCTTAGACCTTCCTGCAGGTGACCCAAAACTAATCTGGGTCAAGGTTAATCCAGCCACTGAGCCTCTTTGGCTACTGTGTGATATTGCAATATCCATGGGTAGTTCATTTCTCTAGTGTCAGAGCAATGTACACATCAGCTTCCTTATGCAGCACTGTAAGTTCCTCCCTTTCTTTTATCAAAGTATGTTTTGACTTGCCAGAAGACTCTCTGATTTATAACCACCTTCTTGCTACTGCCTGGGGCTTAATAACTGTCTGAATATACTCGATATATCCAGCAGTTATCTTTGGGATTGCTAGTGAGAGAGGAAAGAAAGGGACAGGAAAAAAAGGAAAGGTCCATAGTACATTCAGGATATTTGAAAAGTTTTACTGCTTATGGCTGATATCTGATGCTACCTTATACCTGCATATGCATGGTGACTGCCTTCTTTGTGCACATATTGAACCAAAGAGATCCAACCAAGTTCCATCAGCCCACAAAAGCAGGTTATATATCAGCTGTCCCACATTATGAGCTCAGTGGCACACTAATGGCTGGAGTTGACATATGACCATCTGGATGAAGCACGTGCCTGTCCAGATCTACCACAGGACATCTTTCATAAAGACAACACAGACACTCCCAGAGAAAATCTGCCTCAAAGAAGTATTTAGTCCATGCTCTTAATTGTTAGCAATTGACCACACCAGCACAATTGACCAAAATCCTGAAGACCGAAGGTTAACATACCTGTCAAAAAGGTTTTTTGTTTCCACTTATACTATTGTAGCTCAGGATAATTTTTCCAAACAAACATTTTTTATATTTCTCTTTTATAAGGGGTATGACCTGTTGATACCACAAGTTCAGGCCGAGTTCTGTGAATACATCTCCTTAATCAGTTTCCATTTGCAACCCCGAAGCTGCACTGAGTTTTTGTTTGGTTTTAAGGTGGAAAAAAGAAAAAAAAGAGCCTTATGCAATTTCTTTAAGTGACTAATTTTTGTATACTTCTGTTATATCTCCTGTCATGGCTTTTTTGAAGCAAACTGCACACTCATATTTCCTTCATGTGACTTTAAAGTCTCTGCATTGTAGCCAGGAAGTATATTTTTATTCATTTTTCCTTCATAGTATTGGGACAGAATCACAGAATCACAGAATCACAGAATCACCAAGGCTGGAAAAGACCTTTAAGATCATCAAGTCCAGCCTATGACCAACACCACCACACCATCTAGACCATGGGCACACTGCTGGCTCATGGACCTGTTGTCCACTCACAACTTAGCCAGGTGTTTGCATCTATACTTTCTCATTTTAAGTGAGTCTGCTCTAGCTTTGAAAGTAATTGATATTTATTCTTCGTTCACAAACCCAAGTACTTTTGATTTAGAGGCCTCAGGAATTTTATCCCATGAATTTACAAATAAAATTGGTCTTAAGGAATCTAATACAACTTCTGGAAAGTGGAGGGAAAAAAACTTGCCAAAATACCTGGAATATCTGCATATCATTGCAATTTACAGTGCAGTGCTAGCATTCATTACATTTACTGGAGATTATGACATCTGCAGCAATCCTATTAGTCTGTATTCATCAACTCTGGAGAAAAACGAGCAAATTAGGGTGATTTCTCTGACCTTTTGTAAACATCTATACAATTATTAGATGAAACACACCTTAACAGTTTCTGCTTCACTCCAACACCTCATTATATCAGATAATTCCACCTTATTTCTGTGAATTTGTTAACTCTCTTACCTGATGCCCTTGTCTAGCTTAGTTTATATCTTGGAATGTCAGGACAATGTTTATTTAGCTGTGTCTGAAGCTTCCTTAATTTATTTCAATTTTCTTCTTCAATCCAACTCAAAAACAAGCACCAGTCTGCCAGGCAGGGCCTGAATATCATTCCACTTCTCTTCATCAAAATTCCCAGACTGGGTGCTAGAACTATATGCAATTTTACCCTTATTCATCTAAGTGTAATGGTGCTCAGAGTTAATGACACAGAATCACACAATCACAGAATTATTGAGGCTGGAAAAGACCTTTGAAATCATCAAGTCCAGCCTATGACCAACACCACCATCACACCATCTAGACCATGGCACTAAGTGCCACATCCAGCCTTTCCTTAAACACCTCCAGGGACGGTGCCTCCACCACTTCCCTGGGCAGTCCATTCCAATGTCTGATCACCCATTCCATGAGGAAGTGCTTCCTAATATCCAACCTAAACCTCCCCTGGAGCAGCTTCAGGCTGTGCCCTCTTGTTCTGTCACTGGTTGCCTGGAAAAGAGCCCAGCCCCCACCTGACTACAACCTCCCTTCAGGGAGTTGAAGAGAGTGATGAGGTCCCCCCTGAGTCTCCTCTTCTGCAGGCTAAACAACCCCA
Source organism: Hemiprocne comata (assembly GCA_020745705.1). NCBI lineage: Eukaryota > Metazoa > Chordata > Aves > Apodiformes > Apodidae > Hemiprocne > Hemiprocne comata. Next base: position 212,763,485 of record CM036586.1, read on the forward strand.
ACATCCTCAACCTCTCCCTATAAGACTTTCCCTCTAGTCCTTTCCCCAGCCTTGTTGCTCTCCTCTGGACCTGCTCCAGCACCTCAACGTCCTTCTTGAAGTGAGGGGCCCAGAACTGGACACAGGACTCGAGGTGAGGCCTCACCAGTGCTGTGTACAGGGGGAGAATTACATCCCTACTCCTGCTGGCCACACTATTCCTGATACAAGCCAGGATGCCATTGGCCTTCTGGGCCACTTGGTCTTGTTGAATTTCTTGCCATTGGCCTCGGCCCATTGATCCAGCCTGTCCAGGCCCCTCTGCATCTTCTTCCTACCCTCCGGCAGATTGACACTCCCCCCGGTTTGGTCTCATCTGTGAATTTACTAAGGGTGGACTTAATCCCCTCATCCAGGTCACCAATAAAGATGTTGAACAGGACAGAACTCAGGCTTTCCTGCAGCATGAGAGCCTTCTGGATTTACTCCCCCCCCCCTTTATTGTAAGTTAGCATATAAATCAGAGTTCACTGTAGGAAATTTGGAAAACTACTGTTTCTTTCAGGCTTTTTCAAAAAAGCTTAAACAAGACCATATGGTCACTGGGGTAAATGCATATTCTATCAGGACAAGTCCCTGTTTCAATGGAATATCTTCTATGCCTTTTTTGCTGTTTGTCTGTATCAGCATTGATAGTGGGGATTGAAATTTTACCTGCCTGCCTTAGATTCAGATCCTGTGTCTGATGCTGAAGTGTCTTGGCAGTGTCTTGAAGCAAAGGGGCAGAGCAGCCAGTGCAGCTGAGTGTGACTTTTTTGCTGCTGGTCTTCAGGTCTCATCCCACATGTGCAAGATAACCTGGCAAGTGTATTTCTCAATGGAAAACTATTGTTAACAGAGAATTATTTAGGTTTCAATTTAAGCCAGATCGAGCTTTCCAGACGTTTGCTGGGGGGAATTTTTCTGCAAGTCCTCTGAGTGAATTTATAATCAAATGAGTGTTCAGTTTCACATTACTGCATGCTGAGAAGGAAGTCTACCATGGGAACAAATATCTGCACTAAATTTCACGTCCTTCAACTTGAAAAAGGTGGGTGGAGTACACTTTAACTTTTGCATTCTCAAAGAAAGAAAGAAAAAAAAATATTATTGAGCTGGCATAACTTAAAATACTGTAATTCATATTATGGGGAAGGAGAGAGAATTATATTTTTTGTGTGTAATCAAAGAATCATAGAATGGTTTCGGTCGGAAGGGACCTTAAAGATCATTTAGTTCCATCCCTCTGCATGGGCAGGGACACCTCCTGCTAGAGCAGGCTGCTCAAAGCACCATCCAACCTGGCCCTGAACACTTCCAGGGATGTGGCCTTCACAACCTCCACAACCTCCCTGGGCAAACTGTGCCAGTGTCTCATCACCCTCACACTAAAGAATTCCTTCCTAATCTCGAAATTCCATCTACTGTCTTTCAGCTTAAAACCATTACCCTTGTCCTATCACTACACGCCCTTGTAAAAAGTCCCTCCCCAGCCTTCCTCTAGGTCCCCTTACAGGCTAAATAATTATACTTGGTAGTAGACATGAAAAACACTGCTGAAGTTCTTGACATTAAATAGTAAAGTGAACTAACAGGCTGCAGCTGAGCTCTGTATCTTGTGTTGTGCTTGTCTTTGGGAGAACTACAGCTGAGCATCCAAAAAAAGAATGACATTTGGCATCTGATCTCTCTGCAAATAAGGCATGAAAAAGTCTCCTGTTCAGACCTTTCTGTAGGCAGAAAGGCAGACAGAAGAGGACATGGGATGATGTGGCCTTTAAGTCCCCAGTCTGTAGGATGTCAGTTCACTAGAAATGGAAAAAGTCCTGTGTTGTTTTCAGGTCCTTAGTGCAGTAAAGTTGGAGGATCTGTTTTGCCTCTGGCTCTGGCTGGAGGGCAAGTTAGTTTCAGTGCTCCCAAATGAGGCTGGAAAGTAAAGTTTCAAAAATAAATAAACAGGCATAATGAAATTATGCGTATTTTTTATATATATTTTTTGAAAGTCTGATAAATACATAAAGAACTCCTGAGACTGATTTAAATATTCTTTTTTACAGAAATTCTGAAGATCATCTTCATTTTTCTTTTCTTTTTTTTGACAGAAAGTACACAAACTGTCTTTTGAAAAGTACAAAGAGGTGAAAAATACTGTCACCACTTTGGTTTAGAATTCTTTCCCGTGGTTTATCATATTAAAGATTTTTCCTACTCCTCTGGTTCCAGCAGAAAAAGGATTAACCATAGGAAAGAGCTGAATGCTTTAGCATATTCAAGTGAAAAAGATAAATCAGGGTCACTCTCTGGAAGACACTTGTTTTCTTGGGACCAGAATCATCATAGTGTCCACTAGATAAAATTATTTTATATATAAAAATTGAACTTTGACTCATCATGCAATGACTTAAAAGTGGAAAGTTGTAATCAGTTCTACCTACTTAGGCTGTGTAAAAGACTTTTTTGTAAATATCACTCACACCAGAAGAGGATCAGGTCCTTTTCTTCTAGAATCTGTAAATGGCTGTATTCAGGAATGTATGGCTTCGTTTAAAGGTTTTCTTCTTCCAGCAAACCTTGTACGTCCTGCCACATTATGCAGCTTTTTCCATGGCCCTCCTAGATTAAACATAAAGTAAAATCTGTCTCTTTTCTTTCTCTGTTGTTTAAATTTTCTGAACAATAGGGAGACAATGTCTGTTGCTATGATGTGGGAAAAAAGAAAATTATGACTGATTATGAAAAGAAGGACTATTTTTTTAATGTAATGCCTTAAGAGCTCTTGCTGTTATGCTGAAATATTTGTGTCCTTGCATAATAAACCTGGGAGTTATATAGCTTAGGAAATGGTTATCACCTCATAAACAGGAATCACCCTCAAGGTATCATCTAAGTAATACAGACAATGTGAGCACAAAAACCTGTGTTCCAGCTTCAAAGCAGTCTTACATCAATTCTTTTATGGCATCATTATGTTAAATGTTTTTAATGCAAGAATATTTCAGAAGAATAGCAAACTATATTTTATTTCACTGCAGTTTCATTCAGGTCTATTAAGGTGTGAACATGAAATAGAGATTAAATAACTTGTCTAAGGTCAAATAGATCTGCTGGGTTAGATGTGAGAACAGTGACAGAAAACACCTGACATCTGACACTGATTTTGATTTGCTGTAGGACTTCATATACATCACTTGTACAGGGTGACTTATGGGAATCACTAGAGCAAATGTGGACATCTATGTCTAAGCTGCTTACTCTATTATATATATTCAATACTGAAAGTACATAGGAGAAGAAAAAAATGGTTGTCCACGTCCACCCAATTCAATAAATGTCAATATTGTTGCCAGGTTAATGCTAATCAAAATTTAATTTTTATATATTATATCATGTGTATACTGTAACTTTGTCCTTAGCTTTCTTATTGTCACATTGTGTGTGTCACATTGTCTCCATCTTGAATGTATGATAGATTTTGTAACCTACAACAGCTTTTGTACTGGGCCAAGCTAGGAAGTCAGTGCTGATCTGACACATTTGTTCTGCTTCAAGAACTGGAATGACTGAACATGAGCCAGCAGTGTGCCCAGGTGGCCCGGAAGGCCAATGGCATCCTGGCTTGGATCAGGAATAGTGTGGCCAGCAGGAGTAGGGATGTGATTCTCCCCCTGTGCTCAGCACTGGTGAGGCCTCACCTCGAGTCCTGTGTCCAGTTCTGGGCCCCTCACTTCAAGAAGGACATTGAGGTGCTGGAGCAGGTCCAGAGGAGAGCAACAAGGCTGGGGAAGGGACTGGAGGGAAAGTCTGAAGAGGAGACTCAGGGGGGACCTCATCACTCTCTTCAACTCCCTGAAGGGAGGCTGGAGTCAGGTGGGGGCTGGGCTCTTCTCCCAGGCAACCAGTGACAGGACAAGAGAGCACAGCCTGAAGCTGCTCCAGGGGAGGTTTAGGTTGGATATTAGGAAGCACTTCCTCATGGAGAGGGTGATTAGACATTGGAATGGACTGCCCAGGGAAGTGGTGGAGGCACCGTCCCTGGATGTGTTCAAGGCAAGGCTGGATGTGGCACTTAGTGCCATAGTCTAGATGGTGTGGTGGTGTTGGTCATAGGCTGGACTTGATGATCTTAAAGGTCTTTTCCAGCCTTGGTGATTCTGTGATTCTGTGAGAGCTGGCTGGAGCAGCTCTGTACCACCTTTAACTAGTCAGTGTAACTACATCCCTGTCTGTAGGGAACAGGGATGTGGAACAGGCTTAGGAGTGCTCAATGCTACTGAAGGACTCTAATGGCAGGACCCAGTATAGATTTCACAGGCTGTACAACATTCAGCAGCTCTGTGGTCACTGCAGTACTTACTGACACCACATCTGTTGATACACAACACACTTGCTGTAATAGGAGTAGTAACTCTCATGATTTTTCTCTGTATAAATCATCAGAGGCTTGTTCCCCCCTGTGAGAAATAAGATTGCAGGAAGGGAATTTATTGTCCCCAAGACATCATTTATTTCTGATGCTTTTTCCCAGGTTCTCCTTTTTTAAGGAACAAAGGCCCAGACCAACTCTTTAGAGTGGTTTTATCTTATATATCATGCAGATTATATAGCTAAACAACAGGACCTTTACTGCAGTGCTCATGGCTGTATACGAGTTCAAAAAACTTGGGCTGCTGTCTGGGCACTGAGGTGGAAAGGAAGAAAGAACTCACTCAGTGGTAGGCATGGTGGCTGCTCAGCTTTGCCTACCAGCATGCTTGCATTCTTAAAAATATCAATTTCTGTGTTCAGACGTCTGCAAATGTGAGTGCCAAATGCAGATCTCTTGCTCTTCAGACTTCAAAAAGTGATTTGATAGGCCTTTTCTAGCTGTTTGAGATCATCCATACTGAGAAGAAGAAGCTTGACAGCTGTTAGCAGTAAAAAATACAAATGATAATCAGATCTGATAATCAGCTGTCACAAAAAAAAGAAGAATGAAAGCTAAAAAAAAAAAAAAGAAATTTTGCTCAAATATACCAGGAACATGACTAGTTTGACTGACATAGTGGGTAAGGCTATTGTTTGTGCTTTGCTAGATTTATTCAGCTTTATGATTTCTCCTCAGAGGTGTATGCAAGGAATGAAGAAGAGAAGGGAAAGAGAAAGCTTGGGAAAAAGAAGGAAAACAAAACCATATTTGGATTTCTCTTTTATCAAAAGTTAATTGTATGCAAAAAAAAAAAAAGCTTTGTATTAAATCTTAATAGTATTATTATTCAATTTTGAATACATTTGATCTTTAATTCTTTTCACTGACGTTTCCTGTTCCTTGCATGTGTGATGTGACATGATGGTAATATGAAAAATTTGAGCCAGTTTTTCTCCCTTGGTGCACGAGTCACCCTTCTTCTTAGTTGTAGTATTGGCATTGCATGATGTAATTCTTTACTCCTTCACTGGAGGAAAAAATAAAGAAATTAAAGTAATTAAAGAAGACCACACCAATGCTTTTCTCTGGCTTTCCATTTTATTTAAATATCTACTTTTAGTAAAAGTTAGGACAAGAATTCATAAAGCCCTTTTTAAAGTGCTTGTTTGTATGTCATTAAATCTAATGATATAGAAATTCTGAACTATATATTTTCTACATATATTTGAGTTGACTGTTTCTTACCTATTTTGTCTGTGTTTCCATTTCTGAAACATCTGGTTGCATCTCTTTCTTTATCACACTCCCACCATCTATACATGTTCACATAATCTGAGAGGATGTCCAGCAATCTGTAAATACTGGTTCTGGCTTAATTATCTATAAATGCCTAATTGAGAGTACTCATGCTGGTATTTCTGCACAATTTTCTCCCAAACTTGGTTTTTAATATTTCATTGTAGATCAGCACACGATTTTCCTTTTGAATCATTCCATTTCATTGAGGACTGTACAAATGTAAAAATTGATACTGCTGAGCTTTTTAGATTCAGCCAGCTGCTGGAAAAAGGTTAATAAGTTTGGTTGCCTGGGGACACTATTCCAGTTCAAGTCTGTCAGATGTCTAATCATGTGTCTCAGAAGAAGATATTGCCCGTAGCAGCTTTTTCCCACCTTCTACATTTCCCTGAAGTTTGAAGAGAAGGGTCTACCCCATCACTAAATGTATGATTTAGACCTGTGATTTAAGAATCAGATTCAATCAAATATATCTATATATTTTGTGGGGGTTTTTTTAAGCACAAGCTTTCTCTAGAATGTGATGACTTTGAGAGATGAATTAAGGTAGGCACACAGGTCACTGCAGTAATACACTCACGTATTAAAAGGAAAAGAGAAAGGAAATACTTGGTTTTTAGAGGTGAAACAGTAAAATATGCTTAAATTTTCCTTCTAAATGTGCCAGCCAGGTGTTTGCCCACTTGAAAACTACTCCAGTGAGTGCAATAGTGTGGCTAATTTGCTGAAGTACAAGAGTACTAAACGGGCTCTTCAGTTAAGAGCTCCGTTTCCTTGAATTTTGTTTTTTTGTTTACATCACTGAAAAATGAACTTTTACAGATGCTTTTCAGCCAATGATCCCTCTGAATGTGTATACAGGCATATGTCATGTCCTCCCTGGCCAGCACTGCAGGGCATATGCTGCCTATTTCACTAATGGGTCAAAGTTTCCAGCTGAGAAAGACTCCAGGTTAATGTTGTCTATGGATGAGATACCTCATGGTCACATACATACACAGTTCTTGTAGTAACTTCCTGTACTAAAAAAACTACCAAAAAAGTGCATTAGTTTCAAAGTCATGGCATTCATCTGTGATGGGTAGATGAAGTACATGAACTTCTTTGTCAGAAGTGTACTGGAGCACACATAGAAGGTACCATAATAGTAAAATGTCTGAATAATAGAAATGTTTAGGGAAAAAAAACACACAACAAAACAAAACAAAAAAACCCAACAAACCAAAATCAGGAGCCTCACAAGGTAATCATATAGAGAGATTTAAATCAAGACGATCTTAGGCAGCCTAATCACCTTTAGTGCCTTCAGTTTGACCCCTAAAGTGTGTATTGATTGCCCCTTCCTATCAGAGGCAACCTTCAAATCTGATCAAAGTTGGATTTCATTGTGTTCTAAGCATTCTTTGTAATTATTATTCCAAGGTAATTTGTTTTTTTTTAAGGTGGCTGCTTAAAGTTTCCATCTTTAAAGTGAAATTCCCAACCAATCACACTGATGGGTACATCAGCTCCAATTAACTTAATGAATTTGCTATTTTCCTGATATTTACCTGCTGCAACTCATTTTTCTAGGTTATTAATCCCTATTAAGGAAGTCATTGGTCATTGGCTAGCAGGGAGTACAGAGGTGCAGGTTACTGGATCTACCATAGCAGGAGATTTGCACAAATCTGGGAGATGGCTGGTGCTGAACTACCTGCAGAAGTTGTAAATATATATTCAGCTAGTGGGGACTTTATCATCAGTATGTTTTATGATTCCCCTTTTTTTTATTTTTCTTCTAAAAATTAATCTACACAGCAGAGAATAGTTCAGGCAGGGGTACTTTACCTTGATTTTACAAATGGAAAGATGGAGATAGATGTGGATAACACATTTACCCAAGATCTCACAAGAAGTGCTGTGCTCTCAAATCTTGTCCTTGGACTGTCTTTTCTTGACCAATAATACATCTCTAACTACCCAGCATCAAGGCAGGTTGTTTGATTCAAGCTGTTCTGTATGAAGAGCCAGCTGGGCAAGAAACTCATAATTGTACTTCCTTAATGGTGTAATTTTGTTTTTCATATTTTATTTGGAAAATAAGAGAGACACAATGGGGGAAGTCATTAATTCATTCAGATATGGAATAATGACTGGTATTTTTTAAATGGATTTATTTTCAAATGTTCACAAAAGACTGAAGGTACATTTTAAATTTCACTATGGTTATGTGCCATGTTTCTTCTTTCTTGTGCTGTCTTTCATTTTTCTGTGGGGCATGACAAGAAAAGGGAGAAGCTGGCTGGGCTAGAAGAGCAACATCTGTAGAAAAAGGAAACTACAGTCTCTAAAAGAAAAGAGGATTTTTTTTATTCCCCCTCCAGTTATTTATAGAAGGATATAAATGAAAGATGAGGGTAAATTCTTTAGGAATTTCACAAGCCCTTCCTCCTCCCATCCAAAAAAAGGAGAAACAACAATAGCAGAGAAAAATACCTAGAAACAAATTCAGTTCTTTCTTTGGCAGCTTGGCAGCATGGGCTAGTTTTTAAATCTCTGCTGGAGCCTTTTAGTAGAATTACCTTATCTCTAATGGCAGCTGTCACTTTACCTAAACCTACACTCACTGCTTTATATTTTCTGCTTTCTCATTTGTGCTGCTATTCTCATTATACATCCCCAAAGGGTTACAAGCATAGAAAATAACATAGCATAACAACATAGCAGAACATAGCATGACATAAGAGAACATAAGGAAGAAGAAAAAAGATGGGTGGGAACACAAAGAGTCATCTAATCTTTGCAGAAGCTGTTCAGTGAAGTGTATTGGTTGGAAACAACTAATTGCAGCAGCACAGCCAATGGAGCAGGATTGATCTGTGTTATTTCTGTAAAATTAAAATCTCCCCAATAATGAGTAGATTTTTGATACTGAGTGAAGTCTGTGGTGCCTGGATAGTAGCATTATCAAACATATAATGTAAATCAGACTAGGACCTCTCTATTTTTCCTCCTGTTTTCTTTCCTTTTCTGTGTTTTGTAGTCTGTTTAGACTTTTGGGATTTCAATTGATTTTCCTTGCAGCTTTCTCTGTAGGCTTTCATTGTTCAAATCACAATAAGCTTTGCTCCTAGCATCAGTGGAAAAATAAAATAAAATATAGGCATTTGTAGCTTGAGAATTCTCATAGGTGTACAGACCCATAACCTCCAACATCACTAACATACTGGAGACATTACACAATGGTAGATACAATATAAGAGAAATTCCTGTAGATCTCTGAGGACAGGCAAACAAGTGTGTGGGTTTGGTTTTGGGGATTATTTGTGTGTGTGTGTGTGTTTATAGAGCACCCAATTTAATGTGACATGAACTGATGAGACTTTCTGGCTGTTGTTACTGATGTGGACAGATAGACCCCCAAATCAGGACAATTACCCTCACAGAAGGAGGAACAGTGTTTAGTTGCATTGTTTCCTAACAAGAGATAAGCTAAAGCTGTACCATTTTCTAACTCAGTTTCATGGATCCTATTCCATTTAAATCAGTGCTGAAACATCCACTGGGTTGAGTCAGGGTCATGCCAAAAGTCCTCTGTCATCCTAGGTTAGAGAGGACACAACATCAGTGAAACCAGCTTTGAGTCTTTTGAGAGCTGATGCTAACTAGGTAACAATGAATACTGTGAATTTTACAGGGAATAGCTATTAGCAGTGGATGAAGTGAAGTGTCTGGGTTTTTTTTCCCCTCTGTATTCAGCCAAGTCAAAGTAAGGCTGTGCAAAGAGCAAACTGCAAAAAGGAGGGGGATTCTACACTTAATACCCCCAAGGATAGTCTCTTCAGCACCACTAGCATGGCTCCATGCACATTAAGAATTACGTTTGTGAAAATCTTCTGTATGGCATCTCACGTTCTTTCTCATAGTTTCTTCTGGTTCCTCCTGTCATGATCCCATAATCAGACACGTGGAGATTCTTTGCGATCCCACTAGGGCAAAACAAAGATATAATACAATATTGGGTGCACAAATAGGCTTTTATTTAGGTACAGATAAACTGGTAAGAGTTACAACTATATATTTGTCATAAGCTTATAACAGATGCGATAGCTAACCCTAAACTACAAAAGAGAAAGGTCAGGAAAGGCAATCACCCAGAGCTCCAGCGGTGTTCTGTTGGTCTCATAGTAGAAGAGGGGTGGTGGCCCAGTCCTAGGAGGCCTCTTGAGACTGGCACTCTTTTCTTTTATACAGTTAATTCCTGGGATATGGCACAGTGGTAACACAATCACTGTTCCAAGTTTGTAGCAAAAAAGTTCTTTATCACCTGCTTCGTTCCGTTGGTTCAGCTACCCGTATCTTCTCTGCCAAGTTGGTGATTTACCTGTAAGGCCTGGTTATAGCTAGATGTCCTTGCTCAGGGCTTGCTGTTGCACCAATTATGTGCCTTTTTGTTTACAATCTCAGCACATCCCACATCAAACTCCCTGGTCTGCTGTGGCATGTGCCACGTTGTTCCGGAGGCTTGCCGTTACCAGTTGAGTAAAACCGGGTCGGTGGGTTGCTGAGACATCTCTTTGTTCTGGCTTAACTCTTAGATGTCTCAAGACAAACAACAGATACCCTGACTGTCTGGATACCCTGTTGACATTGTGTATGTCCTGGATTGTTCCAGACAAGCACCATGCATCCTGAGTGTCACACCCCCCTCCTACCCTCCCTGTATACCATATAGAAAGAGAAGTGACTTTGCGAGGGAAACCATTTGTTAACAACTACTTATGGTCGAAAAATGGTACCATTTAATCAATGGTATTCATGGTACCATGGAATTAATTAATGGTATTATGATATTAGTGCAAATAACCACTTTTTTTTCTCATTTTTCTGCATGCATATATTTTCTATATTTTTTTGAATCTGAATAAAAATCTCACACTGAGATACAGATTTTTTGGCCACTCTGTGTTCAAACTAGAAAATTGTGAAATATGTTTTCTACTAATTTCTTTGGTTAATTTTTTTTCCCCAAAGTTGTTATAGTGGATAAACATTCCATGGGATCTATAAAGTGTTTTAGCTTAAAGAACAATGATAAAAAATACATACTAAACACACTGCAGCTCTCCACCAGTACAGCTCACTGCTGAGACCATGGGAATAACACATCGTGTCACAACATAGTGTTTCTCAAACTGAAGACCATAGATCTGTTTCTGACCACAAGAAGAAGCATCTGTCAGGTTCCATGCTGGGATAATTCCCACAGCTCATAGTCCAATTCAGGGATTTTTGGTTTCCAGTAGCACTTTTGACTGCTGCAATTACTAAATCAAGAACAAATAAAGCCTGGTGCAGCTGTTCTGTGTCTTTATATTGTGTTTCTTTGGTGTAGATTCAATTCTGAGCAAATATGTCAATAGCTTGGAGATAAATTGAAACCTTTCTGGGAGAAAAAATCCTACTAGATTTTCTGTAGAGGGGTAAAGATGATAGTTTGGTTTGTAAGGTTTATGTGAGTCAAAAGAAAAGTGCAGCCCAGCTGTAAGGTTAAGGAGGTTTTTTTGCATTGTTCCCATCTTTCTACTTTCCATTTACAGGGATATGTAATCTATAGGATTATGGAAATATAATAATAGAATCATGGAACGGATTGGCTTGGAGGGGATCTTCAAGATCTTCTAGTTCAAACATCCGTGCATGGGCAGGGGCATCTCCCACTAGACCAGGTTACTCCAAGCCCCATCCAGCCTCTTCTAGATAGAATTTAAAGAGGGAGTTTCACTTCATGAGTGTCTTTTAGAACAACTGAACTAGCAAGTTGTTCAGAAACTGTGGCAGTGTCAAATACTCAAAAATGTGTGTAGCTTCCTGCCCAAAGCTTGTATCCAAGAAATGGGTGGGAGGAAGGAAAAATAAAATTGTATCTTATTGCCTAAGACCTTTCCTTTCTTTTGTCTGGATAGCAATTGTAATGGCATCATGTCACTAACACATTACAGTTCTGATTGGGGTTTTTTGTCCTAATTGAAGGAAAAGAGGCCAATACATTGTACACTGTTTTTTGTTTCACTTTGGCGTTGTGGTTTCTGCTGATACTAAAGTTTAATATATCTCATTCTTCTTGCAATACCTAAGGTTAGCTAGACCTACACTGGCTTTATGGATCTGAACCAAATACCTCCTTGGATGGACAAACACATATCAGAGGGAAGCATGTAAGACAAAGTGCCTCCCAATCTTTTAGCAGATGCAACCACCACAACCAACGTGAAGTCATGCTCAAATGAGATTGATTCATAAGCAAAGGATATTTGGATGAACCTAAGCAAGTGAGAGATGAACATGACAAGCAAAAAAAGTTCAGGAAAGCAATAGTTTATTTTGGCTGAAGATACAGGCTTGCAATGAATTGATGTCTTAGAAAGGTTTTTGGATACAGATGCTGCTCTCATATAGTAACATATATGAAGAAGACATCTGTCAGGTTAGAAAATAACTTCCTTCCAGCTGGATCCTAGCCTGACCCAAGCCATAAATTCTGCTGTTTCCATCCAGGGGAACTACAGCAATACTGGATTTAAGTATGAAGTACCTGAAAAACTTACTTCTGATACATAAAGCCCAGCCATCCTGCAACATCTAAAGCTCTAGGAAGAAGAACATGATCGACAAGTCTTCTTTTTTGACAATTGGAGTATTTTTTTATTTTTTTCAGGCATAGACATATTTTTATCCTAACTATCAGAGCACTGGAGTGGGAGAGCTGAGGAAGAAATATAAATGTAAGTGGTATTTCTTTGGTCTACTTTCAAGGATGTGAACAGACATAAGGGCATAAATAATTTAAATTAAAAAAAAAATAAAAAATAAATGTTGTAACACTCCACTATACAAACAGAAAAGAAATGACAGCTGTTTTATTACAGAACCCCTTAGCATGTGGATAGTGTATATACTGAATACTACATGTAAAAGAAAAAGTAACCACAAGAAAATTTGCTTCCAGTCCCAGTGTTTCCTTATAAATTATCCTCCCAGATAATAATTCTGAAAATTTCTGAAGAACACCATTTGTTAGCTGTCAAATAGCTCAAGTACCTTAAATAATTTACACATTTTTATCGGATATTACCCTAACATTTTTGCTTCTACCTTTAATACTTCTGCTTGAAAGGCTTGTCTATCCTAGAACATTAAACCATACCAATTATTTAAACTGTACTAGTTAAGTCGTAGTTCTTCACTAAAGCAAATGGCTCACACATAAATAATACAACACACACTTGAAAAAAAACAACATCCTGAGTGATAGAATCAAATTTCTTATGGTAAAGACACCGTATCAGGTCATCCTTTTGATAACCTCATGATAAAAAAAATTGATAGAAATAATTACAGAGAAATTGCAATCATTAAACATACTGTTGTAATAGGATTGATGTTGGAGCTGTTGATTTTTTTTCCTCTACAAATATTTTTTACGTATAGGTAAGATGCATTTCAAGGATCTTTTTCCCTGCAGGAAATTTATTTTCCGTCACTGAATTTTTGGTTGTGGTATTTTTTTCAGGAAACTTCAAAACTCTTCCTGCAATTAGTTAGTATTTCTGTAAAGCTGTAAGAGCTACAGAACGATAGAAATGCTAAGTGTTACTATTTCTTTTGGCAGAGGTTTCTGTTAGAATGAGGAAGGCCATAGCTCATCATCTTGGCTGATTTGAGAATTTACAAGAACAGATTGCCCACAACCAATGTATACCCTCCTTCCCCATTTGGAAAATTATATTGCTCACAGCTTGACTTCTTAGAGGGTAGAATTATAATGTTTTTTAGTGTGTCTGAGAGAGAATATCAACTAAGCCTGGTTGCTCTCAAGAATTCTGCTTAGGTTTGTTGCTGAGCCAGAGAAAGAAGCTTCGAAAAATAAACACCCAAAAAACTTCATAAACTCCTACACATACCTAAAATTGGAAATGTCTGGATAAGATGTTCTTGGGGTTCTTTTTTGTTTTGGTATTTTTGTTGTGTTTTGGTTTTGTTTTTTAATTATTTAATAGTAATCCTTTGCTAGGTACAGTAAGAGACTGAAGTAGGATTCCTGTCTCGGGCTGTCTGCATCTGCTGTGTGGATTAATAAGGTATTAGTTTCCATGGGTGTTCTTCTGGCATCATTCTCAAGCAAGCAAGAAAACAGTTCATTTCATCCATGTTCTCACATATCAAATATTATTTTACACAGTTAATGATGAAAGAAATAGCACAAAGAAAGGGTAGAAGGAGAATATCTCAGCTGTTTTAGAGATTCCAAAGTGGATCTGGAAAGGTTTTACTGATCATGACTTCTTTATCTCCAGTTTATCTCTTCTCAAATTATTTAAATATCCTGACCAAAAACATTGCCACTTCAGCTACTGTGAAACTGGAATTTCATTATGCATGGCACCTGCTTCCTTTTAGCTATTATTAGTGGACATGATTATGTTAGCATGACTTCTTGAAAATAAATTGCAAATACAAAGTGAAGGAACTAACTGTGAGCAGGTGAGGAAGGATGCTTTTTATAACTATGAAACCCACTTTAACTTTTGAAAACCCGTAACAGAATCGGAAGTAAAATCTATTTCTCCTCCGTAGTAGTTCTGTTCTCAGAAGTGACATTGCATGGTGTGATTCTTATGTACTCATCTTCAACCCCATATTAAGACCTGATTTTTAGTTTGCACAGATCTGGATGCCCAAGAAACAAAGTGACAATAAACAAGCACTCACTTAAAAGAGTACCGAGTATTTCTTGGGAAGTTTGCAAAACTCCTAATAATAGTCGTTTTCTACTAAATTTCAATTTATATGTTCATAATCTTTGAAATTTTTTTGTTATAAACTTTCATTACCAGCTGTGAACTGACTCTTAAATAAGCTTCCTTGACCTATTACTCATTGCTGCCTCATTAGTATTGTAAATACTACTTTGTAGCGTCTGCCATCCTCTCTTGGCATTTGAGGTTTCAGCCAAGCAGTTTGCTATTTTTTATTTATATTTCCAAAGATTGCAGAGAACAAAAGTTCACCGGCTGCAATTCTGCCTTCAAAACTTACTGAAAATAGAAGCCATCACAATATAAGTGATTATAGAGCCAAGACTTGATACCTTTAGGAGTCCTGTATATCACTACTTCTGGATTCCATGTACCTTCTCCTGGAGTAGGAGACACAAGCTAACAAAAGTATGTAGAATTTTTTTAGCAAGATGGGCATGAACATTTTTTACATCTCACATTTTTCATAAAAATGTTCTTTTCTCCTTTTCTTTTCCCCTAGTGACTCAAGGTGTCGTATGTGCTCATGTCTTTCAGAAAGTCCAAAAGAAATGCCCATATTTTGACCGAAGGCTTGATAATTTTTAGAGAAAACTGATTTTTATGGTGTTATTGGGGGTTTTTTTTGGTTGGTTGGTTTTTGGTTTGTTTTTTTTTGTCTGGTTTTGTTTGGGTTTTTTTTTTATGGGTGGAGGAAAGTAAATCATTGCCCAGTGACCTGTAGGACTGGACAGTGCTGAACATGGGATACAGAACTAATGCATGAGGTGTCTGAGCCAACGTGGTGAATACAGCAAATCTGGCTGGTGAAGGAACAAAGAACAACAGGAATTTTTGCAGGTAGATTTTTTAGCTTCTATTGTAAAAATAGGAAAGGGGAGGAGAAAATTTGTCAAGCCAACTTAATATAAATAGTGTCTTTCTTTGCAGTTATCATAATGATACTGCCTTCTGAACCCTCTGCTTTCTGAGGTTTTTAGAAAGAATTTAAGTGGTACTGCATGTTTGCTCCAGCTGAAACTATTTTTGTCAATGGAAGATTAGATTTTCACATGACTCCGAGACCTGGGCTGTTTAGTGGTGTCAGCCCTGTAAGTTTCCTAGTAAAAATGGCAGGAAATGCCAATGCTGTCCAAGACTTCATAATCCTCTGCATCTGGCAAATCCCCAGCACTGTCAGCAGGGCCAAACCACAGAGTGTCTTAGGCAAATTAAGCAAATGCTATCTGTTAGTTAAGAGATCAGTGCTCTCACTTTTGGGAGAATTGCAGTTATTTTTTATTCCCATTATTATGACACTGTGTCATTACTGATATAAAAAGAACAAGGAACATGTGCAAAAGTAAAACCACATGCTGTCTCAACTAGCCAAGAAAATACAGACCAGATGGGAAATGATAAGAGAAGCCATTGCAATGGATCAGCTGGTCATGGAACAAATGCAGAAGCTTCAGTGCTCATTCACTATAGCCATGGTACAGACAGCACCCAGGAATAAGGTGCCTGACTTTGAAAATCTGCCTCTGAGTTCTACATAAAGTACAGTGCTGGATTCGGGAGTGACTGAAAGTAATAGACAAATTGTTTCCTTTCCAAAACTGTAAGAGTTGGAGCACTGTCCAGCCAAGACCCTACCAAGATTTGTGAGCAAAAATAAATTGAAAGCGTAAGGAAACCACTTTCCCAGCCAGAAAAATCTGAATTACTGATTTGCCCTTTCTCAAAGTTGTGCAGTATCTCATTTTTTACCAACGTTTGGACTCTCCATTTTGAAGAGTTGTCTTGAGATGTGATTGTACAGTCCAAGGAAGAAGCTGAGAGGCACCACCCACATATGGGAGCCTTAGATCACAGCGGGTAACTCTTTCACCTCGTGTTTGTGACTTACTTTGAGCTCTTCCTTTTCCTTAGTTCTCGTAAACCAAAGTAGAACTGATCTCTGTTTCAGCAACCTTAGCAGGGAAGCCAAGGATTTAAGATTATATAAAACTAATCAATGCAAAGACACATATTTTTCCCTGTAGTTGAACAAAGATTAAATCCATAATTTTATAGGTTTTCCCAATAATTACAGTTTAACAGATGCTGTTGTGCTAATTTGACAGAGTACAGAAATGCAGTTTTTTTCTGTACTGAAACATTTATAGTAACCTATTATAAATTGTGCCCCCCCCCCAAAATAAAACCAACGACAGTGAAAACAGGTAACAGAAGTTTGCACAAATGCAATTTTAAATACTTAAGTGGTAATTAAAGTGTTAACAGTTTCTGATCTATAAGAACAAGACTAATAAAATGGCAAATGTAGCATAACCTTGAAAGCTGGTCGTATTATTGGGGATACTAAGTTGTATACCCTTAACTCCCCTGCTGAGCAATTCTCACTCTAGATATGTCAGCATCTTCAAAGGACTTAAAAATATAATTTCCTGCCTTTTATT
Source organism: Hemiprocne comata (assembly GCA_020745705.1). Classification (NCBI taxonomy): domain Eukaryota; kingdom Metazoa; phylum Chordata; class Aves; order Apodiformes; family Apodidae; genus Hemiprocne; species Hemiprocne comata. The sequence continues at coordinate 212,780,449 of CM036586.1, forward strand.
GCAGCATATTTATGAACAAATAACGTAACCACATTCATTTCCCAGTAGGAATATTTCTAGTAGGAGACTTCGTCTGATCGATGAAAGCAGAATGACAAATAATTTAAATACTGTCTTTTATTCCAGTTATTTTTTTTAGTCTCTTTACTTATTTGAAATAAGATGTAAGCTAAAATGAGTCTACTGGGGGATAAGTGGGGCTATAACTGGTAGAATAACATGAGACTGGAAATACACCTCTTCCTAGATAGCTCACAAGGATTATCCATTTCCAAATCTTCTGTGAATTTGGCAACCAAATTCTCCAGAAATGCATGTCAGTTGTGCCTAACAGCACCACCAAGAAAACACAAGGTGGAAATCAAGGCATGGAAATGCTCTGTTGACAGTCTTCCGAGAAACACAGGGTACTGAGGAGAAAAAACCTACTGAGAATATAAGCCAGACCCCTTGTAAGTTAGTGGGCATCAATATACATTTAAGCCTCTAAAAAAGGGCCTTAGCCACAAATTCTCTTTCCACTGACAACACCTCTCTCGTGCTTCAGTTTGCCTTGTAAAAGCTGCATTTTTTTCTTATTCCAGCTTACTGTTACTTTCCTAAGTGACATCCATGTCATAATTTAATTTCAAAAAGGTTCTCAAACCTAATGAAACATACAGAAAATTATATATAGATAAGTCATAAAGCAAAGACCATTTCATTCATCATGTTCAGCAAAATACTGCTAGGTGAAATTTTGGAGGCATTTAACAACAGGGAAGAGGTTAAGGAGTCTGCTATGATGAGGTAATTGTGTACTTAGGAGTGTATTATCAATGTTATTGCTTCACTATGAGCTGGGAATAAAGTCCTGACTCAGTGCTTAACTGTGGGATTGTCACAATTTATTTCTGCTTATGGAATTTCACTTCATGTTTTCTTTGCTTTTTAGCTTACCATGTAAAAGTCCAATATACTAATTGGAAAAAATCCCGAGGGAAAACTGTTATCAGTAACTCTTTTCTTCTAGCTGCCCTGACCTCCATAGAAAATTTTGACATTTAATTTTAAAAGAACCTGAATAGTTAAAGAAAATAAGAATATTTTAATAGGAATTATAAAACTTGAGAAAAGAAAGGAAATCCAGGGAAGAATTTATAGAAAATGCTCATAGAAATGTATATATATATATTTCTGTGCAGTTCTTACAGATTGGTCTTTGATGCTGTCACATCAGTCAGTTAAATCAAATTTGTCCAGGAAATTGCAAGTCATACTTTTCGTAGCAAAAGGTCTTGAATATCTCCATTAATCAGGACACTGGTTTGCAGTAACATTAACCTGGATGATGACCTGAAGTCAAAGTCATCTGAACAACCTACAGACGCCTGCATCTGAGCAGGGCACTCAGGTTGCTTTTAAAGTCCAAGGAGAGGGACAAGAACTTTTTAAAGTATCTCATCGAAAGCAGATGACCAAAATTTTTCAGACAAATCACACTCTTAAAGTGATTCCTTATCTCTGCTGACTTCAAGAGAGATGAGGAGGGGTGGATTATTTTAGTTTCTAATATCTACTTCCTAGACCTGCAAATTGATGCAACCAAATTCCAGCCCTGATTATTAGAAGCAGTTAATCATTTATAAGCCAAACAAGTCCCAGTTCATTCAGTGGGCACACATCTCTGGTTTATGCCAGCCTCCCACTGTGTATCATTTCACAGTATCCTTCTTAATCTCATCAAAACAAGTTCTCAGCCACAAAAAAGGCAATTAAATATTTGTATTTATAGTTGTTTTAGATTTTACCAATTATTTATGCCAGTGTACACGTTTACATATTTTACTTAATATTTTTGTACTATTTTGTAATATTTTGTACTATTTAAGGTTTTGACTTTGTCATTCCTGTTTTTCAATGGACAAGGATTATCTGTAAATTATATTGGCCTCAATTTTGCATATAAAGAAGAAAAGGAAGAGAAGACCCCCTCATAACCACTCCCCTGTGAACGATCTCAATGTCTTTATTGGGTGTGCAAGAATTAGCTATATTACAGAATTAAATATTGACAGAGAAACAGCAGAATAATAAGAATTATTGATACTACAGGTAAAGCTAGTACTCAAGAGTGTGCAAATCCCATGTAAATGAGAGAAGAGTACCCTGGCCAAGGGCAGGAAGGGATTTGGCAATCGTGGAGGAGGAGCTGGAAGGGTAGAGGCTTTTTGCCTGCAGCCTACCTGCACTCATGATAGGAAGACATAGGAGAGTGTATTCTACCAGGACTTCCCCATCTATTGATATGTGGGTCAGCTGAAGTATAGGAAAGGTAGGAAAATGAATTTGTTTTAATAAATCAAACTTTGATACTCTGGAATGTCTGAGTGACTCAGGACATGGTGGTGGCAGGACTGTGCATCTGCCTCCCCAGGGGCGCTCACAGGTGGAGGTGTCACTCTATTACTGATTTATCTCATTAGCAGTCACCACCCAATGGCAGTGGGATGGTGCCCACTCAAAAAAATAATAAGGCTGCATCTAATCAGGGAACCACTGATTGCTTAGTCATAAAAGATTCAGTTTTCTGGTAGATGTTTTCCCTGGCCATTTTCCCTTCACATCTCGTAATTTGAATAGGATTCTTAGAGATGGGAACACACTGTGGGTCCAAGTTACAGTAAAACAGAATTTCAAACACTGGGCTCACATTTTCTCAATAGAAAAAAAGACCTCAACAGTAATCCTAAACTGAAAATCAAACTTTGTCACTTTCTTGCCATGTATCTTGCTTTCTTAAAACTGTTAACTTACATCTTTTTGAAAGAAGATGGTGTGCACATATGACTCACATGGGGTTTTTACATATAACTTACCAGGGTGTGCTTTACTAGGCTTCTTATGGTCCTCATCCAGATTGCAATTTGCAGACCTGAATGCTTTTTTAGATATTCCCTGAATCTCTCTGCAGTTTGGTTTTTTTCCCATTTTCCTTTATCTTCACATTTAAAAGTAATTCACTCTTATCCTCAACCTGCCATTCAGAATATGTCAACTGGAGGAATACTGGAGTATAGCAGTAACTGACAGCATTTTAAAAAATCAGTCTAGACTGTATGCAGCAGGTCTCAGAGAAAACTGCTTGCCTATGATATATGGCATTTTAACATATTATTTTAAATTACTTCCATCAAGCAGTGAAATGGCATTCAGTTCACAAGCATGTGAACAAGCTGAAGGATTTCCTTTGACAACACAGCTCCTTGTGAGATCAAACTTGTAAAACATCACATCACATTTAATGTCTAATGTATCAACTTATTCCCTTGCTTTGCTTTTTTTTTTATTTAGTTCTAAAGATTTAGTGTTGAGAGGATATTTTTCCCAAGTTGACATAAATATCAGAACTACAGAAGAAAATGTGACTTATTCTTCTACAAGAAGTGTCTCTAAAAGACAATGCAGCACTTAGAAATAATCAGACTGCAGGAGGGTAAAAGATAAGGAAATGACAGATTCATTAAACAGCTGTTTGCAGCTGTCTTTAAAGCAAAAGCACATCTTAGACAGCTGCATAACACAGAAATATGTCCTAATAGAGCAGAAAGTAAGAGTTGCATGCAATACAGCAATAACAGGAATTGTTGCAAATTCTTAAGTTATATTACACTCTGCAAAGTGACACCAAAATAACAACATTCATGATTCTCCATTTTTTCTCCCTTTGATCGCTGTTTTCTTCCAGTTTGCTGAAGGGTAGTCTGTAATATCAAGCAAGCTACTGATTTGATTTTCTTGTCTGCAGAAAGGGATGTGTGCCAGCCTAGTCTGAGCTGGGTGGTGTGCAGGTGGGACTGCTTTCACCTGCTGTTCCTGATGGTGTTTCCTGCCACACTAATTGTTTCAATGCACAGGGGCACTGGCAGTGACAAATCTCCTAACTAAAGTAAAAGGGCTTAACAAAAATAACCTTTGAATTTATCTTTCTTTACACAGTGAGTACTATATTTAAGGTAGTATTATATATAAGCTATATACTACATTTACCATACTATAATATATATGGCTTGTATCAGGAGTAGTGTGGCCAGCAGGAGTAGAGAAGTGATCGTGCTCCTCTGTGTTCAGTTCTGGGCCCGTTTCACTGCAAGAAAGACATTGAGGGGCTGGAGCAAATTCAGAGAAGGGCAACCAAGCTGCTGAAGGGGCTGGAGAACAAGTCCAATGAGGAGGGGCTGAGGGAACTGGTAATGTTTAGTTTGGAGAAGAGGAGGCTGAAGGCAGACCTAATGGCCCTCTACAACTACCTGAAACGAGGTTGTAGGGAGGTGGGTGTTGGCCTCTTCTCCCAAGTAAATAATGATAGGACCAGAGGAAATGGTCTGAAGTTGCAGCAGGGGAAGTTTAGACTAGGTATTAGGAAGAATTTCTGGAGTGGTCAGGCACTGGAACAGGCTGCCCAGGGAGGTGGTGGAGTCACCATCCCTGGACATCCCTGGAGGTATTTAAAAACCATGTAGATGAGGCATTTCAGGACATGCTCTAAGTGGGCAATTTTTTTTGGGGGGTGGGGGTTGACAGCTGGAAGCAGTGATCCTAGAGGTCTTTTCCAATCATGACAATTCTGTGATTCTGTGATATATATAAAAAAATAATATCAATATTTAATGTCACTGTAAGAGAACATGAGTTTCTCACTACAGAGCACCCCAGCATTGCCACCTTCCCAGTGGGCCATGACTTTGGTTGACATCTTCGTTCCCAGTGAAGCAGCTGAGGATCCATGAACCTCATTGTCTTCCCCCCAGTTCTGTACCTAATTATGAATTCTGTGACAGTCTCTTCTTCCTACTTTTATTTTCTATTTGCAAAGCTTGACCTAGGCTTGGAAATAGATACCAACATTCTTTTTTTTTTTTTTTTAAATAAAGATTAATTCCCTGAGAAAGTTTCTTATAGCTATACTGATTAATCTTTTATGTCAGTGAGTTATCCCAGCCTGGGAGGACTCATCTTACTTATTCTTGCTTTTTGAAGCACCTTGAACCAAAAATGACTGTGATATCAGATTCTCTTGTTGCTCTGCTGTCCCCATGAAATCATTCTGATATACATACTCTGAATTCATAATTTAGGTTAATATATTCCTTCTGCCTCTCCCTGCATCCCCTCTTCAATCACACCAAATTACAGTTTTGGGACCTTGTTTTGTTTTAAATTTGGATTCTTGGTAAATTGATCTGGGGAAAAAAAAAAAAAAAAAAGGAAAAAAAAAAGTGTTCTCATTCATAGAATCATAGAATTGTTTTGGTTGGAAAAGACCTTTAAGATCATCAGGTCCAGCCATTAACCCAACACTCTGTCAAGTCCACCACTAAATCATATCCCTAATTACCACATCTACAGGTCTTTTAATTACTTCTAGGGATGGTGACTCACTCAACCAGTGCACTGGGCAGCTGTTTCCAGTGCCTGACAACCCTTTCAGTGAAAAAAAATTTCCTAATATCCAATCTAAACCTCCCCTGGTGCAACTTGAGGCCATTTCCTCTCATCCTATCACTCATTACTGAGAGAAGAGACTGATATCTTCCTCGCTCCCGTTTCCTTTCAGGTAGTTGTAATTGAGTGATAAGGTCTCCTCTCAGCCTTCTTTTCTTCAGGCTGAACATCCCCAGTTCCCTCAGCTGTTCCTCATAAGACTTGTCCTCCAGACCCTTTACCAGCTTTGTTGCTCTTCTCTGGACTCCCTCCAGCACCTCAATGTTCTTCTTGTAGTGAAAGGCCCAAAACTGAACACAGGATTCAAGGTGCGGCCCCACCAGTGTTGAGAACAGGGCCATGATCCCTGCCCTGGTTTGCTGGTCACACTATTGCTGACACGAGCCAGGATGCCGTTGGCCTTCTTGGCCATGTGGCACACTGGTGGCTCATATTAAGCCAGCTGTCAGACCAACTCCCTCAAATCCTTCTCCTCTGGGCAGCTTTCCAGCCACTCTTCCCCAAACCTGTAGCATTGCCTGGGGTTGTTGTGACCCAAATTGTGCAGTTTCTGGCACTTGGCCTTGTTGAACCTCACACAATTGACCTTGGCCCATTGATCCAGCCCGTCCAGGTCCTGCTGTAGAGCCTTTCTACACTCAGGCAGATCAACAATCCTGCCCAACTTGGTGTCATCTGCAAACTTAATGAGGATGCACTCAAACCTCTCACCCAGATCATTGATGAAGATATTAAACAGAACTGGCCCCAATACTGAGGCCTGGGGAACACCACTGGTGACCGGCTGCCAACTAGATTTAACTCCATTCACCACAATTCTTTGAGCCCAGCCAGACAGACAGTTTTTTACCCAATAAATCATACAACATTCCAAGCCATGAGTAGCCAGTTTCTCCAGGAGAATGCTGTGGGAAATGGTGCTAAAGGCTTTACTGAAATCTAAGTAGACAACATGCACAGCCTTTCCTTCATCTACTAAGTGGGTCACCTTGTCATAGAAGGAGATTAGGTTAGTCAAGCAGGACCTGCCTTTCATGAACCCGTGTTGACTGGGCCCTATTGCCTTGTTGTCCTGCATGTGCTGCATAATGGCACTCAAGATGATCTGCTCCATAACCTGCCCTGGCACCAAGGTCAGACTGACAGGCCTGTAGCTCCCTGGATCCTCCTTTTGGCCTTTCTTGTAGACAGATTTACTAACCTCTGGTCAACTGGGACCCTCCCAGCTAGCCAAGGCTGCTGATAGAAAGTGGCTGGTGAGCACTTCCACTAGCTTCCTCAGTACCCTTGGCTGTATCCCATCTGGCCCCATAGATCTGTATATGTCCAAGTGATGCAGCAGGTTGCTAACCATTTCCCCCTGGATTATGGGGGCTCCATTCTCCTCCCTATCCCTGTCTTACAGCTCAAAGGGTTGGAGAACAACTGGTCTTACTACTAAAGACTAAGGCAAAGATGACATTATTACCTCAGCCCTTTCCTCATCCTTTGTTACTACCTTCCCCCTGCATCCAATAAAAGATGGACATTCTCCTAAGACCTCCTTTTGTTGCTAAAAATCCTTCTGTTTTTCTCAGCATTTATCAGCACCACGTTCTCCATTGGACTTTCATTATTGACTGTCAGCCAGTTTACCAGTAAAGGACCTCCAGGTGGCCACTTTTGGTCTGCCATGACCAGAACGAGTGGAGTTGTAATTTACCCTTTAGGTCCTGTTACCAGCATGGAGGAGGAGCAGGTACATGTACCTTCCCTCCCTCTGCCTTAGATATGTTAATTTTGTCCACAAGCTGAGCAAAATGAAACAGAAGTTGCACTGAAAATGCTACTGATCATCTCTGTGACTCCCTTTTCATTCTTTGTTTGCTGTTATTTGCATGATTTATCTTAGCTTCCTGGAAAATAATTTTTTTTATAGGAACGCATTAACTTCTACCATAAAGTAAAAATCCAGAGATATTTTAGTGGTTTTCATCAAGACTTTAAAATTCCAGTAAAAAACTTCCATAATCTAAACATTTTAAGGACAACTTCTGATAGCCTTTGGGTTTTGACATTTTGTTCCAGGTCTGAGCAAGTTTCTTCTCTGTCACTGAAAGCCTAAATGACCACATAATGTATGCTACAGAGTTCCTTTCATTCCCCAGATGTACAACCCTCTTTCTAATTTTCCACTGCAAATTTTTTAAGTTTCTTTTCCTGTTTTGTACTTCAGTGTCTGAGTGTCTTCAGCCACTGATCACACAAGAGGAAAATGAAAGCTAAAGAGCTGTATCTGTCCTGCAAATACACAATCCTTGGCTCATCTGTCACAGCATTACACTGAAATTTGCTCTGAAACAAATATTTATGGCCGTGGGAAATGGAGGCTGTGTCCTCATTAAACAAAAGGTGTCCTCCTGCCTGCTAAAACAAAAAATCATAAACGCTAAGTTTTCTCTTTTCATGAACATGCAAAAAGAAAACAGTTGATGTACAGATTAGGCTGTAGGCAAAGGAAGGCTTCAGATTCTTTCCAGAAATACAGAGCTCCAAAGAAAGTTAAATGAAACAAAAACGTTCTGTGAATTAATTCAATAAGTTATGTTAAAGTCAAAACTATTTTTTTATTCCATATCCCATTGTAAAAAATATTTACAACACTGCAGATCTATAGACATATATATTATCTTTAGTAAAAATAGTCTGCTTATTAGAATGAAACTAGGAAAGTTTTTCCTTTTAAAAGATTCCCAATAATTCATATCTGACTAAATACTCCAGACAAAATATTAGACCAGTACAAAGCCAGCTATTGTTTTGTTTTGTTTTCTCAGAGAATCAATAGGTAACAAGCTGTAATGTACCAAATTCTCCAGGGCAAACTATATTCCAATGTTAGCAGGTGAATTGAAATAACTGGCCTAAAACATATAATCACTGTAGCAGTTAGTGTCTAACCAGTATTTCAGGCATGCATATCTACATTGTGGACCAAAATCTTCACTCTTCCCTTGGTATGCCAATTGTGCTGATGATCAGATTTGTACAAGTCTTAATTTACCACTTGTTACTTCTACTAGGTTAAATGCTGACCAGTCCTATTACAGTTATTATAGCAAGTCATAGGCTTTCTTGGGCAGAAATAAAAATCATGTAATTACCATCCTTTATTGTTGGTGTTACAAAAGCATTCTTGCAATGGAAAACCTTGCTAATATTTTCACATTCCTTATACATCCACAACCTCCTTGGCTCAAGAGAATAGGATTATCCCACTGATTAAACATCAGTGCATTTATGTCACTTTAATTGCAACATCATAGTGTCAGCCTGGGACTTAGCTCTGAACTGTAGACATCTAGGAGCAGGTGTTGAACTAGACACCTAATTCACTTTTCTAACTAACTGGGAGCTAGTTAATGTAGTCAGTGGACCCTAGGTGAATGTGTCTATATTAGAGTGAGCTGAGTAATCCTCTAGACTCCATTGATTGTGTTGGTTTCCACTGAGTGTAATGAAAAATTAGGAATCTTGGTTTCCCTGTAGGCATATTGAGACATCTGAATTGAGGTGTCTACAACCTGGAGTTGACTCCACATAAATGGCCTGACTCACCCATCTCTTGATAAACCAAATATATTATCCAAGCTGCCTGATAACTTGTAATGAAAGTTATTTCCTAATCATGCTGTAATCCAGAAAATGCACACATGATGCCGTATTTCATTAAAACAAAACAAAACTCTCACTACAAGAAAGATGTCGAGTTGCTGGAGCATGTCCAGAGAAGAGCTACCAGGCTGGTCAAAGGCCTGGAGGACAAGTCCTATGAGGAGAGGCTGAGGGAACTGGGGTTGTTTAGTTTGAAGAAGAGGAGGCTGAGGGGTGACCTCATTGCTGTCTACAACTACCTGAAGGGAGGCTGTAGGGAGGTGGGAGTTGGTCTCTCCTCTCCAGTGAATAATGACAGGACGAGAGGGAATGGCCTGAAGTTGCACCAGGGGAGGTTTAGACTGGATATTAGAAAGAATTTCTTTACTGAAGGAGTGGTTGGACAGTGGAACAGGCTGCCCAGGGAGGTGGTGGAGTCCCCATCCCTGGAAGTGTTTAAAAGAAATACAGATGTGGTGCTTAGGGACATGATTTAAGCATTAACGGGTAGATAAAGGTTATGGTGGGTGGATTTAGGTTATGGTTGGACTTGATGATCTTCAAGGTCTTTTTGCAACCAGGTTGATTCTGTGATTCTGTGAAAACAAAACACTTTCTACTATGTCAAGGCTACCCTCTCTGTCTTCTATTATTTCAGCTAGCAAGGATTCTAACTGCCTGCACTTCTCAGAACACAATGTCTTCCTTTTCCCACCATTACAGACATTAAAACAGCTTTGTATGATCAACAGCACCAGGTGCTACTCTTGACACTCACTACTCCACCTATATACAGGGATAACCGACTGCGTGCCCTAGCAAAATTACAGTCAGACATTAATAAGTTTTACTTACAAGAAGAACACCTGCAATTTTAACTGAGTATTAGAGGAAATACGTGGCTGGAGGACTATGAATACCAAAATTTCCTGAGGGTGGGTTGCAATTCATCATTTTCATAATGACTCTGGCATGCATCATAAGCACAATAGTCTGCAGACTGAAATTCAACGGCGTGAATCCCTTTTTCTATCAGAGACTCCCACTGATGTCATTAAGGTTATGCTCATGTAGAAAGGGAGGGACAATGTGTTGGGTTAGGTCAAAGACATGGATTCCCAGAGAACAGGGTTTAATGGATTTGCTCTGAATTTATGTGACTGTCTGTGTCTGACTCCAACTTCCCATTTTACAGCTCCCAAGTTTCCCCAAACCATTTGCTTAAGAGAACTGTCTTGAGAAAGGAGACTAAGCCTTGGGGGCAGAAATGCACAGAAAGCATTTGAATGTCAAACAAATTGAGTTAGGGCTTAAACATAAGATTTAGGAAAGAAATCTCATTTTACTGCAAGCACAATCCAAATCTTTCTACCTGCTCAGGGTCACATGGAACAAAAAATCACAGCATTCAGCCTTGTGATTTTAGTGGTGGGCAGAACTGCTATGAAACAGCACCCTGAAGCCCTTTTCCAGTCACAACATGTACAGTATGGACATAGATTATTTTTCTTGTGTAACGGCTCTCCCTTTTTGTTGTTTGCTTCTCTTTTTTTCCTCTTACCCATCTGTAGCCTTTCTAGGTAGATTTCTTATTGTCTTCTACAGATCCTGAGTTGCTCTGCAAGGCCGATCACTCTTTGTCCAGTCACAGGCTCTCATCTACCACATCTACCCTGATTGCTCACCTCTTGTGCCTTTCTTTGACACATACCCCACCCTTTGTTGCCTTTTAGCTTTTTTCTTTTCCCCACCTTTCAAACTGATGAGCTCTCACTTTTATTAATACTGGGTTAGGCTGCATATAAATCATACATTCCCTGCTACTGAATCAACTCTTCTTTTGAGTTCCTTGTCTGGCAACACTCCAACCAGATCATTTTGGGGTCTACAGCCTTTCCAAGTGCAACATGAGAGGTAGAGGTGCTCTCTTCCCTTTTGGTTTGTTGGTGCAGTCACCATGATGTGCCCATTGGTTCAGCTACCTCTGAACCCCTGTGTGGAAAATCAAGGAGCAAGACCTGGACCTTCATCTGCCCTCTGCAAAACAACTAGGTTTTTACCAGGCTCTTTGTTCTGATCCAGTTAACTCTGGCCAAGATATGTCTACTTCTGAGGAGTGTGGACACAAACTGGTCAGAGTGGTTTGGTCCCAGGGCCCTTGTTATTTAGTAATACAAGTTGTGATCTTGAAATTCTGACTAAGACGGTGTTTTTCTTCAACTGTATCACTTACCGTTGTGATCCCATTGCTGAGCTCAGAAACCCCAGATTTGGGGTCAGATATGTTTCATAGGGTTGTTAAGCCTGGAGAAAAGGAGGCTCTGGGGAGATGTTCTAGCAGCCTTCCAGTACATGAAGGGGGCCTACAGGAAAGCTAGGAAGGGGCTTTTTACAAAATCATCTAGTAATATAACAAGGGGAGATGGTTTCAAACTGAGAGAGGGTAGATTTACATTAGATACTAGGAAGAGATGCTTTATTGTGAGGATGGTGAGACACTGGAACAGGTTGCCCAGAGAAGCTGTGGCTTCCCCATCCCTGGAAGTGTTTGGGGCCTGGATGGATAGGGCTTGGAGTAACCTGGTCTAGTGGGAGGTGTCCCTGCCCATGTAACTAGATGATCTTTAAGGTCCCTTCCAAACCAAACGATTCTATGATTCTATGATTATTCTAAACCAAATAATGCTTTGCATTATTTCTACAAAATATGAAGACAAGTTCCCACTTTTTAGTATTAATGGACGCTATGCCAGTTTCTTCTCATAAATGACACATAAAAAGCACATAGGTAATTTTTTAAGCATGGAGAAAGTAGCCTGAGTGTCCTAAACAAAATTTCTGTTACATCTAGAGAGAGCATGTTTGTATTTTTCTGAGTAAAAAAGAAATATGCATAAGGCAAGATGTTAGGACACATAATCAGTCCATAGCTGGTGTGTTTTTTGTGCATCCTCCTGACTCTCTGGTAGGATCCTAAAGGTGAGCGATGACAAAATGTTATTCAGGTATAAGGTAGAAAAACTTAGCATAATTAAATTTGGCCTAGAATTTTTGTCTGCTATGAATTTTTGCATTCTTTTGGCAAATTAAGTTTATTCCCTATTCCTAATTGGGCTGGCTTCTTACATATGTGAGATGTCCCATGTTACTGTGTATATGTATGTGAGAAAAGAAGAGACAGTAAAGAAGAGATAATGGTTTTCTTTGAATGATTTTTACATTCCTAAGTAACATACTGGAAATGTCAATTCCAGGCTACCAGTGACAGGACAAGAGGGCACAGCCTGAAGCTGCTCCAAGGGAGGTTTAGGTTGGATATTAGGAAGTACTTCCTCATGGAGAGGGTGATTAGACATTGGAATGGACTTCCCAGGGAAGTGGTGGAGGCACCATCCCTGGATGTGTTCAAGGCAAGGCTGGATGTGGCACTTAGTGCCATGGTCTAGATGGTGTGGTGGTGTTGGTCATAGGCTGGACTTGATGATCTTAAAGGTCTTTTCCAGCCTTGGTGATTCTGTGTGATTCTGTGTAAGAGCTTGGGAAAACAAAAAAGTTGAAAAAATCATTAAGATACGTTTTTCCTCTAGGCAGGGAGAAAAACTAGGTCCAGACTGTGTGTATATATTCAAATTTTGGAATTGTTTGTTTAATTTTTACTTGATCCAAAACAATATGTAATTTCAAGAAAATATTGGATTTCTAAGTATCAAGAAAAGATTCCAAGATTTGACCACACAGGTTACAAAGTATCTTGGATTTTTATTTTTTCAAAATGCTTTTAAAATTAATCTTTATTCCCCCTTTTCCTTACAACAGTCTAAGCCAAGAATAATTCTACTGGAATCAGCAGAGTTAAAAATCACATAAGACCAAGAACAACGCTGGGAAAACAAAATGCACTTGAAGTTCAGGCATGTTTATGTCTCAGCTTTCCACTTTTCCTATCATAATAGAGAAATTTGAGCTCTAAAGCTCTGAGCCAGAGTTGCATTTCCACTGTGTTTCAGATGGGAAAGGATATCTCCATTGGGAATACTGTCCAAACCCATGATTAGTTTTTAAAAAAGCAACGCAGAAAGAAAACAGATGTTAACTGTTGTGAGGGAAAAGTGATTGGCAGAGAACAGGAACTGAAAAAATCAATGTTTTAGCATAAAATGCCTTTAATTGGAAATGGCAACACCACAGTGGGAGAGGAAAGCTGTTTTAAAATGTAAGACATAGCTCGAGAGCAACATTCAGGCAGTATTTCCGTATGGGGATGAGAACTGGTAATTTGCAAGCCCACAGAAACAGGGACTGTCTGTATTTTGGGGATGTTCTGCATATCCCTCACGTAGCTAATAAGTTGCTGAAATGTCAGGCTTCTATTTCATCTACCTTACAGTTACCTGAATTTGTCTTTGGATTGTCAAGGACAACATAGAATTACCATAGAAATACCACCTTTATCTCACAAGCTATTTGTCATACAGATTTTCCTTAAGGGAAAAAGCTGTGTTAGTGATTATATGTTCCCTTAAAGGAGGCACCATTTCCCCCCTGAATCCAGTAATCATGGTTTAATGAAGTTAGAACAGTCATTCTCAGCGAAGATGCCAGATTTTATCTCCCTGTCTCTGCAGACAGAAATTTAACACCAGCCATTCTTTACACAGCAGTTTGTGTGCCAGGTTGCCTCCTCCCCCACCTCCACTTTTGCATCTTCCTCCTTATTGTTCCTTCGGTGATGAGAGATGCAGTGATTGATGTGGTGGGATGAGCCGAGATACTGTAAATCAGTAGGAAAGCATGCAGAGTGATGCAGTGAGGTGCAATGCAAACAAGCCAAGCAAGTTTTTATTTTTGCTGCATCATCATAGAGACAAACGACACTGTAAATGAAATGGGAAGGCATAAAGAAAATTAATGTCTTTTGGGGGTTGAGCTTTTTATTTCCGTTTTTTTTTTTTTTTTTTTCCAGACTAACCAGGGTCTAACATTATTCGGGAGGAGGGCAAGGCACTTAGCTAAAGCAACATTAGGTCCTGCTCACTACAGGAATGAAGTATCTGAATTAGAATCATAGAATCATCAAATAGAAACATAGAATAGAACCAATGAATGCTTTGGGGTGGAAGGGACCTTCAGAGGTCAGCTAGTCCAACCTCCTGCAGTGAGCAGGGACATCTTCCAACTAGATCAGGTTGCATCTATAACCTGACCCTGAATGTTTCCAGGGATGGGGCATCTACCACTTCTCTGAGCAACCTGTGCTAAAACTTATTCCTTTTATCTAATCTGAATCCACCCTCTTTTAGTTTAAAACCATTACCATTTGTCTTATCTGTTTAGCAAGACATGCTTAAAGTTAAGCACAGCCTTAAGCTGGGTTGGATTTTGCTCCTAAGAAATGAAGCGCAGACTTTGAAAGAAATCCTTTTCCTTATGCTGAAAATTTATTATTACATGGCACTAATCTTTGCCATGTTTTTCCTTTGTTCTCTTTTAATTAGGCAGGAAAATACTGTGCTAAGCATAACGTGTTTGAATTGCACACATCCCATTTCTAATCGTATTCGTAGAAACATAAAATCATAGAATCACAGAATGGTTTGGGTTGGAAGTGACCTTAAAGGTCATCTAGTTCCAAACCTCCTGCCATGGGCAGAGACACCTCCCACAAGGCCAGTTTGCTCAAAGCTCTATTCAACACATCCTTGAACACTTCCAAGGAGAGGGCATCTGCAACTTCCCTGGACAACATCTATTGAAGTATAGAGCTACTCTATTTGGGTTTGCTGTGCCTTCATTAATATCTGTGTATTAGTTTGAGATTTGTGGATCAAACTACTGCAACAATTGCCTCTCCTACACCAGAGCAGGTAATGAGGGAGCAGACTATATCTAATATACATTACCCTCGTTTCAGATCACAAAGTGAAAGCAGATTTGAAATATTTGAAATATCAGAAAGATTTGAAATATCATAGGAAAAACACCTTCTTAACATGTGCCATACCTATAGTCAGCAGCTCCACCAGCAGTCCATGGAGGCTGCATGAAGAGCAGTATTTCTGATCATTTACACTTACACACACATTTTATGAAGACAGGCTAAGAGAATTGGGGCTGTTCAGTCTAGAGAAGAGAAGGCTCCAAGGAGGTCTTATAGCACCTTCCAGTACTTGAAAGGGGCCTACAGGAAAGCTGGGGAGAGGCTTTTCACCAGAGAAGATAGTGATAGGACAAGGGGTAATGATTTTAAACTGAGAGAGGGGAGATTTAGGTTAGATATTAGGAAGAAATTCTTCACTATAAGGGTGGTGAGGAACTGGAATGGGTTGCCCAGGGAGGTTGTTGATGCCCCATCCCTGGAAGTTTTTAAGGCCAGGTTGGACGAGGTTTTCTCCAAGCGGGTCTAGTGGTAGGGGTCCCTGCTTATGGCAGGGGGGTTGGAACTAGATGATCTTTAAGGTCCCTTCCAACCCTAATGATTATATGATTCTGTGGTTCCACATTCATACTGGTGGTGCCATAGTGACTGGGCCATTTCTGTTCAGCAGGTTGTGCCTCTCTTTCTACATAGTGTGGGAGATAACAACAGAGCTGGGATTAGCTGTGTGAAAAAAATGCATTTTTTCTGTAGGACATGGCAAGATTGATCTCATCCTTCTCGACTGATACCAGTAAAAAAATTGATTTAATCATAACACAGACATTTTTAAAACAATAAAAAATAATATTTTTTCCTAAATTCCTTATATAATGCTATTGTTGATAGCTTCTCTATCCTGCCCTGCAGTGCTGGAAGGTGTTGATTTGCACTGTGAAACAGCTTTTGAGCCCTCCTTGGCTGCTTTGAAGTGATGGGCAGAGAATCCTGTAAGTAATGTGATATAACAAAGCTTGCAAGTGGGAGGATTCCTGACTCATCTTGTTGATAGTGGGATTTGGATAAATACCTAATCCAATGGGCTATGAATTACCCAATGCTTTTCATTATTACCACTGTGTCCTGAAACTTTGAAGAGTAATATCCTGATAAAGATACCCAAAGAAGTAGTTATCCCAACTGCAGCATTCCTGATTGTCTCTAATTACTGTTGCTCTAAAAGCCAAGGGTGAACAGAATTAAATCTTCTGCTTGCATTTGTGAAGTAGGTAGAATTTCATGCAGGAGAGAAAAGAATTGCTGAATCATTTTACACATGAACATCTGAAGATCCCCATTAAAATGGAAAAAGGGTAACATACTGCCAAAATAATAAAACAAAACCTGTTCCATACTTTAGCATTGCCTAGCATCCAGCTGATCATCTCTTCTTATTAGTGTGAATTCACTTGTAATGTTTTGATATTTAAATTTTCCTATTCTCTAATTTTTGGGCTCACTGTTGCTAAATGCCAAGTGTGTGCAAGATGAGTTTTGAGTTTCTTTTCCTCCAGAAATACCCACATACACACATTAGTGTATGGTCCCACTTCTGTTGACCAGCTCACATTCATGGTATAGACTAGTCCATAGCTGATATCCTGATTTATTCTGTTGCAAGTTGGTCACCTGTACTTTCCTTACCAGGGAGATCTTAATTCAAGTGGGGATCTGGAATTATCCTGAGGAGACATAAACAAATGCTGTGATAATGGAAAGAGCACATAGGAAGCAGATAAGTTGCAACTTCTGCAGTTACTTTACCTGCAGGTTATTTTCATGTTTCTATCAAGGTGATAGAAAACATGGCACCAGTTTCTGCTGCCCCCTTCATGCCTGTCCCCAGCCTGTTTCCAGTGCTGTCAGTCCAGCAGTCTGGGACACACAATGAACTGCATCAGGGAGCTGGTGTGTCTGCAAAGTGCTGGTGAGAGCAGCACCCGTATCTGCACAGCCACAGCTGGTTTGATTGCAGCTTCCTCATGATTTCATTTGCATATTTGCCTCCCAAGTGCATTCTTAGCAATCTCCTTCATCAGCATTTTACAGATAAATCTCTTCCTAGTCCCCTCAGCCAGAACAGGATGGGGACAGTGCTGGTACATATTTCACTGTAATTTGGGTTCTCTGAAATGTAGTATTTTCACTGCAGTTGTGCCTGCTCTACACTGTCTCCTTTCAGAAACAGTCCTCATCTTTTGCTGTATGTCGAGGCCACTGGTTATAGATAGAGCCTGAGGTTATCAGGAAACTAGTGTTGAATTATTATTGTAGCAGAATCACTATCTTCTCTGATTTCTATTGTGGTTTCGATATATTATGACCTGCACACTGTTTGCCTTTCCCACTGTAGTCTTCAGTGAGCTGAGGCTTTAGATTTATTTTTTTTTTGCAATTATTCTCAACTATTTGTCCTGGAAAATTGGCTAAAATAAGTTCTATTTTACATACTTTTTTTCTGTCTGCCTGTCTTTATTTCTTCTAGTTTTGCTATAAGGCTTATGCTCTTTTTAAAACAGACAACTTCGTAATTGTTGCAGTTTTTTGTTAGGGCAGTCAATAAAAATCATCTTGGTTCCTTGTTCTTTGCCTGCATTATTCTACATCCCATTTTAACATAATTTTGTACTCTGGAAGCCAGATTTGACACCAGACAATCACATCCAAGAGCCAACATTTATTTGTGCCGTTACTTATTACCATAAGTCATTTGTCTGCAAAAGGGATCCTTTTAGTGATTTTCCCTCTATTGTGTCATTTAGCCATTAATTCTAGCTTTTTGTTATAGTACATGAGTATGGTGTAAATGTACACCTAGTTCAACATGTACATGTGTAGGTACATGGACATACCATGTTTTACTCCTATGGAACATCTAATCTGAAAGGACTGCACAAGAATAAAAGTTTTCTCTATTCACAAACATTTGAGATGTGGGTGATGAAATACCCGTTTTACAGGAAGCTAAAGAGAAACATGAAGCTACCTGAGGCTCAGGCTCAAAGGCATCCAGACATCTGGGAACTGACCCAGGAACAAAAAGCTTTGATTGGTTGTGTGGGTTCCTGATGGCACGACCAGAGAACGTTGGGTGACTGAAGGTGGGGTTGGAGACACTGAGAAGCGAGCAGGGAGCTGCTTCAGGCTGTTCAAGAGGAAATCTTGTTCATTTGATGTTTTGCTCTGAAATAAGCACTGGGAGGTTAGGGCTGAGGGCAAGGGCAGCACACAGAGGGAGAGGTAGACTGGTGAGTGCAAAGGTTTCAGTTTGACTGTATTTGAGTGCTTAGATTTTTCCACTTCAAAATAGGTTTTGCGTTTGTCTTTTTATTTTTTTTTTCAATTCCCCCATTTTACTTTGTACTTTAATATATAATGAAAACAGGTTGAAATCAGAGGGGAGCATTGCATCTTCTTTTTTGATTCCTACTCACCTGGTATCTGATTTTTATTGTCATTGTTCCTACATCAGAAATGAAGATTTTTTTAAAATATTTAGTCTTCCAAACCAAATCTCCAAATTGCAGAATTCTTGCTTTGCTTTTCTACAGTCACAGCAAATGGGAATCTGATTCTTCCTCCCTTTGCATCTTAACAGTGTGACAGCCTTTGCAGCCCAGCTTCACCCTGGTAACAGCATTTTCTGGACCTGTCTGCAAGGTCTCTGTCCCTTTGTCAAATTTTGATAGTCAATTTAGACCAAGCTCTTTGTTGCTCTGCTTAGGAAAAAAAAATATTACCAGCACATGTGAACTATTCTCACTGTATAGTGTGAATTTAAAAAGGACAAAAAAACCAAACCCAACACATAATCCAAATATCTCAACACTCTTGTTGCTTTGTTTTTATTTAATAGTTTCCTTTCTTCTGGACACAATGAATTGTTTACTTTTGCTTCTTGCTCTATTTTGTGTTCCTATTTTCTAGTTCATATGGCTTGTTAATGGTTTTTAGCCTATCTTTAGTCCTGTCCCTAATTGTTTACTGAACATGATTACCTCCTGTTATTGCTTGAAGATTGCAGTTCTGACTGGAGAGATTCTATTCTCTCCCTCTTGCCCTTTAACACCTCCCTGTGCCACAGCAGCAGATTTTCCACACAAACACATTTTCTCTCTTTTCAAACCTTCTTTCCGGTGACTTCAACACCAAAGTCTGGTCACTGACTATCTAAACTCTGATTCTGCTCTCTCTTTTCTTGCTGAACTGCCCTCATCCTCATGCTTCCCATGCCCTAACTCCTCTGCTGCACAGCCTCTGCCATGCACTTCACCTAGAACCCCAGCAAATGCTCTGAAGACTCTCCAGTTCTCTGAATATATATTCCTTAACTGTTTATCCTTGCCTCAAATTCTGTTTCTCTCAAGAGGATCACACCAAGTATAAGACTGCTCTTTCTAAATTGACTGTTAAGGCCCATTGATTACACAGTTAGAGAGTATATTTCATACACTGATACATTTCTTAAAATATTCTCTAAAAAGCAAAGACTCCTCTGCATTACCACAATGTTTGTTGTTCTGTAGAGCTCAGGAGTTGCTCCTACTTCTCTACTGTACATGCAAGGTTAGTTTGACTGGCTATAATAGGGTTTTAATTTTCTGAGAATTAGCATTGCATTGTCATATTTCTTTTATAGCTGGGAGGGAAAAAAAAAAGTTCTATAAATCTACTGATTTCGTAGGAAAGCAGTCTCTTTTATTTGTTTATTAATTACTTTTGAAAAGAGAAATAAATTGTCATTATTCACTGCTCCATTACCAAAGAGTACCTTCAAAAGTGTTACTCAGAATTTCCAGATCAAAAAATGGGTTATGAAGAGAAGTTCAAACAATTTTCTCACAAATTCTCCAATTAGAAAATTGGAGTAAGACTGCAGATTCAGCAGAAAAAGGAAATGGTGTGTAGTTGATAGCTGAATTTATTCATAACCTTCATTTAGGACAAACACTTGGTGAGGTAATAGAAAGAGTTGAAGGAGGGGAGCTTGTGGCCAAAATGGGTGACCAAGAAATTAGAGATAAGGTTCAGTCCCGCTACCTGTGGCTGCCACCGGTGACAGGGTGATCTCAGTGGGTGGGAGGGAAAGAGGGAGGCAGAAGGATGGGTGCCAGGCTGTATCACTGCAGCTGTGCAAGCAGATTGATGGCTCATGTCCAGCTTTTGGTCCACCAGTACTCTCAAGTCTTTTTCCACAGGGCTGCTCTCAAGTGTCTCCTCCCCCAGCCTGTATTCATATCTCTGGTTGCCCCGGCCCAGGTGCAGAACCCTGCACTTGGCCTTGTTGAATCTCATGAGGTTCACCTGGACCCACTTCTCCAGCTTGTCCAGGTCCCTCTCGATGGCATCCCATCTCTCTGGCATATTGACTGCACCACCCTGTTTGGTGTCATTGGCAAACTTGCTGAGGGTGCTCTCATATTAAACAACACTGGTTGGTATGGACCCCTGAGGGACACCACTTTTCACTGTTTTCCACCTGGACTCAGAGCCATTGACCACTACCCTCTGGATGTGACCATCCAGCCAGTTCCTAATCCACTGAACAGTCCACCTATCAAATCCTTATCTCACTGATTTAGAGAGAAGGATGCTGTGGGGGACTGTGCCAAAGGCCTTGCAGAATCCAGATAGATGACATCCACTGCTTTTCCCTTGTCTCCCCATTATGGAAAGCCACTAGGTTGGTCAGGCAGGATTTGCCCCTGGTAAAGCCATGCTGGCTGTCATGAATCACTCCTCTCTGTCTTCCTCTTTTCTTTTTGTGTGCTTCTTAGCTATTAAGCAGGATTGCTGCCTTTTTGTTGAAACCATTCCCAGGAACATAATTCCAGAATGTACATGAGTGATGGTAATTTATGATGGTGTGCTTTAAATTTGCACCACTAATGAGATAAAATAGAAAATGTAGCATCTCTAGCACGTGTATAGTTTCAGGCATTTTGTGAACAGTGTGTCATGGGACGGTCAAAAAATGTACAGACTTGCGTGCCAGCTTTTGGGATGTCTGTGTTGATTGATTTCCAAAGATATAATCATGATACAGGATAGGATATATATTTCTGTTGTTGTGAGTCTCATTTATGTCTTCGTCCAACACAGTCTACCCAGATGATTAAGTCAAAGTTTGTACTAGAATACTATGCACATTCCCAGACTTTCCAGATGGAACCTAGGAGAATGGTATCTCTACGAGTTGCCATCTCTTATCAGTCAGATACTGTGACATCCTGTTCTGCCCTCCCTCTGAAGGACACAAGTAAAATTTATCTTGATGTCACCGAGGGGCCTCCTCTATCAGTACTCACAAAGGAGGGTCAAGTTATGGTAACACATCTGAGAGAAAAGCGTATTTTTCTGGAGGGAAATGAAGATGCTAAAAAGATCTCCTGTTGCCCAAGATCAGATAAGAAGGTAATTAGAACAATTAAAAACTGTTGAATTACTGGGTCTCAAATGTGTTAGCCTGTAATTCTTAGGAAAGTAGCAAAGAAAATAGGAAAGCCCTTTGGCAAATATTTGGATGGCTCACTAGGGATATGGAGAACTAAAGAGAATAGATAATGGAACTCCTCTGTTAAAGTTACAAGATAATACACATCTCTAAATATGGCTGTGGCCCTAGTCTTACATGATGCAATATTCCTTCCCCTCCAGTCTCCCTCAGATGCTTCAAAAATGGTAGATAATCCAGAATTAAGTAAAGAAAAAAGTAGTAAAAATGACAGCAATTTCAACTGATCAGCTATGCAGAGGAGTTTTAGTGGGCAGTAAATCCAAAACTGTTGCTGAGATTTTACAGTAATGAGAATAGTGTGTGCAAACCAAACCAAGATGATAAGAATAAAGAGTTATGGCATATCTATATCTCTGCCTCCTACCATAGCAAGCAATAACCAAATAACATTCCAGTTCAAACCATACTCTGTTTTTATATTTGCATTAATTTTCATATTAATTTGTGACACTACCTGGCTAATATGCCAAGGTAGTCTCCATTATTTTAATCTTTATGCATTTAAGAATGACTTTTTGTTTATCCATTGCAATACCATTGTGAGGTAGAGTCAGTTTTCATAGATTATCCATGCTGGACAGACAATGCACAGCAGCACAAAGGAGCAGATATCTCCATCTCCAAAGATGCTAACATGCTCGTTATCCATTGAAATGGGGATCCAGCTCTAAGTTAGATGCTGTTAAGCAGAGGTATAAAATTAAATTCAATTCTCCAATTAAGGGTGAGATTCTTCTTGCCACACTCCAAATACCAGGCACCCAGCCGAAGTGAATTGACTGCAGTCTCTCTACTATCCACAATAATCTAGCTATATGCTGAAAAGACAAAAATCCTGGGATAGGCATAATTTCTCTAAAAAAGATGCATTTCTAGAGAAACTTTGACACTGATCTGGCAGCAATGCTTTGATGGGTTGAGAGTTGAAGGAGTTCAATCCCGTTTTCATCCCAGCATTTGCATCATCACCTGCTATAAGTTCAGTTATTTTCAAGGACACAGCACGGTCAGTGAAAGTAACTATTTCTTTAGGCAGTATCAAGTAATTTCTATTTTATGATCAATAGTATTATTTTCATTTAGTTTTGGATGATTTTTTTGTTTCTCAGCTTGTCATAGTGGTTTAGACTCTGGTTTAATTCAAAGTACCTGAGTTTAACACTGGTGCTGTGATCAAGTCCTTCATAGATATCATTCAAGTCTATCTGCCTTTTGCATCGCACTTACATATTTTTAATTTCTGTGTTATCACTTAGTTTCTATTGTTGTTCAGCTGTTCAGTTGTTAAACAGCTGTCCATTTCACTCAAGTGGAGGCTCTTTTCCAATAATAAACTGAAGCAGATTCTGCTTATCACATAGTGTGGCTTCAGATTCAGGCAATTACTTACAGGAGTCTGTTATGTACCTTTATTATAGACAAGGAACTATCTATACGCCAGGTACTACGTTCAGTCAATGAAGACAGAGTCAGTACATTCAGTAAGACACAGTTCAGGTGTCTAAATGCAGGTATCAACACGATTTATGATATTGAAATCATCTGCCTGTCACAGGGTGTATGGGAGATCACCTTTCTGAAGTGGTTGCTTGAGATCAGTGGGGATAGCCCAAAACATCTCAAATGGCACTAGGTGACCAAAGTAGAGCACCTAGTGCCAAGGTGTCCACTTGTTGACACAGTTTGGATTGTGCTTTAGGAGATGAATACCAGCTCCACAGAGTGTATTGCCTTCATATCTGGTGAATATGGTTTAGCCACTTTGTCTGCCTATAAATGCTACATGTGAACAGCTAACTTTGGATAGCTGAAATTCACCGTTATTTTCCAGAGTAACATGGGTTCCTTTGACTTAAGCAAAATCCAATAGTAATATGCATTGTGCCCTTTTAACTACCTCAGCTCTGTAAACCTGAAAAAGTGCATATTTCAACATGATAAGCATCCATATGATAACAAATGCAAGTCTTGGCTGCCCCTGTACTTTTGGCTTCTACAGTCAACGTGACCAGTAGGATGCAAAATCCCAGCCACCACTTGCAGCACACTGTTTTCAATAGAGTATGTTGGCCAAATATCTTCTGTGGGGAAAAAACCCCAGATAAAAACATATTGATTCTATCCATAGTTTGTGCTATTCAGGCAAGTGCCTAATATTAGTCTTCTATATCACAGAATATTTTTAATATTTAATTGCGCCCAAATTAGATCTCATTGGCCTGTTGTTTCATGTTGCCTTGAATAGTGGATCTGAAAAGTTAGCATACAATGGGTGTACTTAAGTGGCACTTTGGTAAATGTTTTGTTATTTTGTTGAATTAGAACCTTTTCTGGGTTCTGGGGAGAGGTGAGAGGGGTGATGAAGTGAATTAAATTGCATAGCTTGTGGTCCATCCAGTAACAACACCACTGACAGCACTCATGTTTTTCAGTCCATCAGCTACCACCAAAACCACTTCAGCTTATCTCAGACCCTGGGATGGCTTATTGAGATAGCAGATGATTTCAGAATATTCATAGGCATATACAAAATCCTTTTGAATAAAACATTGAACACCAACCAACCGATCTGCCGTGGGACTAGACTTTACATCAGAAACTGCAGAACAGGGAATGCGCATTTATGTGAAAGTCATTGGAAAGCAGGATGCTAGCTTTAACCTACAAAGACTCAGAAAGGTCAAGAATAGCTAATAAATAATCTCTTCTTCTCTCATGACAAACTTGGAGGAGGCATCCAGGCTAGGGCTTTTACAAGCGTGAAAAAAATGGATCAGATGACAGGCATTTTCTACAGGGTGTTTCAGCTAGAGTGTTTGCTTTTCCATTTCTCTTTGATCTTTCAACGCTGTGGAGGTTTTGTAGTCCTTTGTTGATGATATATTTTTTCATTTAGGGAATAGATACTCAAAGCACAAGATGGATGCTGGTAATTTTAATCTAAGCTATTTGTATCAATGTTTTCCTCTGGCTGTGCAAAAGATTCCCCGGTGGTGCTAGGTAAACCCAGAGTTTGTCTCTGTTGGAAGTAATTTTCTGTTGGAAGTAATTTGCCTTTGTTTCATCAGTGACTCTGTGCAAATGCAGTGAGGAGCCCAGGAAGAGCCAGACCCAGGACAGGACTTTACCTGAAGCCACAAAGAAAGAAGCAGGTGTGACACAAATGACAAGCAGAGGAAGAGAAAGACCATTCCTTGTACTCTATTCTGCAGTGGCACACCAACATCTAAGGCAAAGCTTGCTTCTTCAAGTAGTCACACTGACTTTTACATCACCATGCCACCCCACCTGTCCCTCTTGAGTCTGTCTTCATCCTTTCAAAATCCTAAGCTGTGAGCCCTCTGGGGCAGCAACTGCCCTTGTCTCACTTGCTCATATTGAGCCTTGCACAGTGGGGCTTTAGAACGTGATCCTAGTTTCTAGGTGCTAAGAGAATAATAATAATCAATATTAAAAGCTGTAGCAGCTGCAATAAAACATGCATTTATATGGGTTAGTGTGAAGCACAGCTAACAAATCATTTAAGCTTTTAAATATATATATAAATAAATAGTAACAATAAATAAGATGAAACTGCAGCTGGGAGAGAACTCTTATGGCTGTTAATTTCATTTTTTTTCCCCCCACTTATCTTCCTCCTGCATAAGGGATAAGAATAGGTTTGCGTTGCAAATTCCAGGCAGTCGATCTCTCCTCAATGACAGTTTTGCTACAACTCTTCTAATTTCAAGCTCCTGCTTGAAAAGGTAACAGTAAACAGCATCCAGGCCAGTTTTGCATTCATCGGCAGCTTACTCAGTTGCTTCATTTTCACAGATCTAAGTTGTTGTGTGCATAGTCAATCCCCTTGGAAAAAGGCTGCTTCCCCATATCAAATGGCTTGTGCAGACACCAAATCCTGATTTTAAAATAATCATAAAAGCTAAGGTTTTAAGGGTCTGTATTACCACTCCAGCTCAGTTCTCAGGAGGCAGTTACACTCCATTGAGAAAATTTTCTCTTCAAGAGTTTTTATGATGGTTGTTGTACCAGAAATAGATGAACACAGAAAAGGAAGATCTAGAATAGTTCCCTTTTGAAAATCGCGTGCATATTGTCCATCAAAAGTCTTTGAGCTAGGGAATGAAAGCACCCAAAAGCCTGACATGTGATGAGGAATAAAGTAAATCACTTATTTGATAGGGTAAACCACTGGCTAGTGCTAACCATGTCAGTTCACACAATTTATTCCTTGCTATTTATATCAGTATTAGTCAACAGGAATTTCCTCTGCAAGAATCAACAAATACTAGTGCGCAAAGCATATTTACATTTTGAAGACTGTTGGGTCAACCTAGTATCATTATACATCTGTTGAGTTTGTTAAAATTCCAAAAATGGGAACCAGACGTTATGAAATCAGTGTAATCCCTGAAAGAGCTGAGACTGTTTAGTCTAAAGACAAGAAGACTGAAGGAAGACAGGATAATCATCTCCAAATATGCAGAAAAGAAGTTCAAAGGGAAAAGGAATAAAACATTCTCTTTTTCCTCATTGAACAGAGTAAGAAGCAAAGGCTTCAACTGCATCAGAGAGGTCTGGGTGAAACTTCTGGATGAATTATCTAGCAGGAGAGCAAAACACAGGACTAGATTGCTTGGGAATTAACAGATTCTTCCCCAGAGAGGTTTACAGAAAGACTCAAAACATGGACCAGGAAGGGGTTTTTTGCATCCTTTGTGTAGGTTATCAAGGAGTAATTTATTTTCATTCCTTTTCCCTGTTTTCCAGTTTTTCCTAGGGACAGATTTTCCATGTCCTATTTCCCAGCACTAGTAATGCTGAGAAATTAGGTATTCAAATTCTTTTGTAGAAATATATTTTTGCTAGACTTTCTGCAGATAGTTGTTACGTCGTAAGACATAGTCTGGTCAAAACCAAAGATCAGCTTTTTGCTTATAAACGAATAGGTTATTTACAAAAATCACAACAATTCTGCCTTTAGGCATCCTGACAATTGACCTAACAGTACTCTCAGTTGTGAATGTTGGGTAAGCACCTGTATTTGTAACAAAGAGCAGAAAAATATAGCTAAAATTTTCATATGGCTTTTGTTGCTTCTGCTGCTGTTCTTTCACATAAATCTGTTATAGTTTTGTGCATCTTCCGTTTACCCCTTCTTTTTGGGTAAAAATTGGGATGTAAGAGCTTAGAGAGAAAAGTGGTAAGAAATGTCACATGTAGCTGGATTTTCTGATATCCAGGATTTTCCTTGCTAGATATCACAGCCCTGCTGTTTACAACAATGGCAAGCAACCTTCTCATGCTCCTGTTGTGATGCCCCTACTGATGTCTGCTGACTTCATATTGTTGGCAGATAAGCTGCACGAGGGCAAGACAGCCTGTTCCCTGGGAATGAAAACCACAGCAACACATTTTTGTTGAGGTATTTTATATACACTTAAAGCTCTAAGCACTTTGAAACCTCTTCTGCTATCCTCCCTTAAAATGTCAGGTTCTCAGGTCTCTGCAAATAAGGGTGGTCTCGAATGACAGCCCCTTTAAAGTAAATTCACTTAAGTAGTTTCATTTGTATTTTAAAGAAGGGTGTAGGAGGTTTTAATTAAAGGAGATATGCTTAGTTAAATTTGTCCCTTCTCACAGTGTCTCCACAGAATCACAGAATCTTAGGGGTTGGAAGGGACCTCTAGAGATCATCTAGTCCAACCCCCCTGCCAGAGCAGGATCACCTAGAGTGCATCATGCAGGAATGCCTCCAGGTGGGATTTGAATGTCTCCAGTGAAGGAGACTCCACAATCTCTCTGGGCAGCCTGTTCTTAATCACTTCTTCCTAAAATCTGCCTTCTGTGTTACAAATACCTCCGTCCTTTTGACTCCCCCATGAAAATGAACAAAACTAACAATATTTCCTCAACCTGACAAATGTGCAAGTTAAACTGTGTGGCTTTATGTTGTGGCAAATACACCAAGAATAAGACAAAAAAAAAAAGTAATTTACAATCCCATTTCTTCAATGCCCCGTGACTCTATCCATCCTTTTTCTTTTCGACCTTCTTTAGTTGTATTGTAACAACTTTGTTTTGGGGATTGTACCTCGCTGCTGCTTCATTATCGTGGCACTCCAGTTCAAGCTATGGTGTCTAGGTAGTTTACACAAACAGAACTGGAAAACGATTAATCATCTTCCTGGGAGGAAATTTTAGCTTGTAATGTTTAAAGTTATTTTAAAAATAACATGTTGTCACGGACATGTTCAAATGGTACCAGCTATAAATGACAGGAAAAAAAAAATATCCACTGAATTTATGTAAAATTCAGGTGTCTTTTGATACAAGTTATAAGCTTTCCTATCTATCTATCTATCTATCTATCTATCTATCTATCTATCTATCTATCTATCTATCTATCTATCTATCTATCCAATCTTTCCTATTATATATAAAAGTTATAAGCATTTTCCCCGGCGGCGCTCTCGGGGGGGCCCAGGTCCTTGTGATGGAGGCCGCAGCCCGCGGCCGGTGTGAGGCCCGTAGCGGCCGGTGCGGCCCCTTGGCGCGCCGGGCCCGGTGCTTCTCGGAGTCGGGTTGCTTGGGAATGAAGCCCAAACCGGGTGGTAAACTCCATCTAAGGCTAAATACCAGCACGAGACTGACAGCCAACAAGTAAAGTAAGGGAAAACTGAAAAGAACTTTGAAGGGAGAGTTCAAGGGGGCGTGAAACCTTTAAGAGGTAACGGGTAGGGCCCGCGCAGTCCGCTGGCAACCCGGCGAGTCGCGGTTGGCCGGCGCGGGTCCTGCGGATCCTTGCCTCCGCTTCCCCTACGCCCGCAGGAGCGGGTCGGGGGAGCGGGCTGACGCGGGTAGCACCGCCCGGGCGGTGGCCGGCCTGGCCGGGCGCGTTTCCTCCGCGGTGGTGCGCCGCGAGCGGCTCCGGGTCGGCTGGGAAGGTCTCCGGCGGGCAGGGGGCCCGGCGCCTCCCGAGGGGCGGCGGGTGTTACAGCCCCCGGGCGGAACCACTTAAAAACAATTGGGATCATGCCCCTGTGCTGGGCAGCTCAAATCGTGAAATCCTGGGGTCAGTTCTGAGCCCCTCACGACAAGAAGGACATTGAGGGGCTGGAGCATGTCCAGAGAAAGGCAGCGGAGCTGCGGAAGGGTCTGGAGCACAAGTCTGACAAGGAGCAGCTGCGAGGTGTTCAGCGTGGAGCAGAGGAGGATGAGGGGTGACCTGCTGGCTCTGCAACTGCCATGACAGGAGGTTGGAGCCAGCGGGTCGGTCTCTGCTCCCAAGCAAAAAGTACTAGAACAAGAGGAAACAGCCTCAGGTTTCCCAGGGGAGCTTTAGATTGTGTACTAGAAGAAACTTCTTCACTGAAAGAGTGATTTGACACTGGCCGAGGCTGCCCAGGGCAGTGGTGGAGTCTCCATCCCTGGAGGAACTTCAAAGCTCTGTAGATGTGGTGCTGAGGGATGTGGTTTAAGTACCAGGCTCGGTAGATTTGGATAATGGTTTGACTTGACAATCTTACAGGTCATTTACAACCGGAACATTTCTACTGAGTCTATTCTATGATTCTGTATTATTTTTAATTAGGATAAAACCATCCCCAAAATTAAACTTGAAAAGTGTACACTGTAATTTGAAAATCCCTCTGAAACAGCAATAAGCTTAGCCTGTTTACGAGTTTTTAAAGTGCAATTAAGTGTATATTTCTTGGTATCAAGGCTGGATTATGTGGAAAGAAATACTGTGGGAAGCAGCCACAGTGTATAACAGGCTATGAAATTGCTAACAGTACTGTGACATTCTTTCCTTTATCCAGTCGTATATGGGTTGGATAATTTATACAAACAATTAAATATTTTGCAACTATTTCAATTATTCAGAATTTTAAATTATGAATTGTCATCAAAAGATTAAGTACTTTCCTCTTAATAAGAGAGTACAGTGCTCCATTCTGCAGTAAGTCATGCTTGGACTATTTGAATTCTGTTGTGTTTAACAAGGTTCAGACAATTCATTTTCTCTCAAGATGGTAAAATGTATGAAATGTCATTTTTGGTTGTAATTCTCTTCCATAATTTTGCTCAGTAATTTTTTTTTATTGAAATGCTCATTGAAAATGGAACCATTAAATGTAGTGTAAACATTTCTGAATTGAGATGTTAACATTTAAAAATTGCCTCATTTCTCTTTAATGTGTTTTGCTGTTTTTCTTGCCTAATTATAATTCTTTTCAATATTTATGTTAACATGACCTTTCTCTGACTGAATGGCTGTAACTGCTTCTCAAGTACTTACAGCATCATGATTTTTAAATTAAATTATGCTGTTGTGGAAGAGATTGCAATGCAGTCCACAGAATAGCAGGGAAAGGAACAAGTTTCTTTTAGTCTCAGAATCTGAAAGTAGTAATAATGTTTATTGGTTCACTCTTCTAATCAATGCAACTGTACCAGAGGAAGTATGACTTTGTTTCTTGCTCATGATTAGAAACATTCCAGTAAATGTAATGCTGGTCAAAATCGTCGGACTGGCTGTGAAAGATTGTTTAATGTTGTGAAATGTTTATGACTTTTATTTATTATGCCTTCATCCTGCTGACAGAATTAAAGTTACACCACAGATTCTGTTTGCCCATGGGAACAGATCACAGGAACTTAGGCAGTAAGATTTGGCTCCGCATCTTAAATTTTCAGGTCAATGTTATTTCCACAGCCAAAACTTCCTCTTTTGAAATCTGTGCAGTCTCAGGGTGCAGCATGTGCAATAATAGGCAAATGCAGGGTTTTCTTGTAAACTTTGGGAGATGTTTACTTTGATTTTCTGCCTATCTTCCAAAGTATGTGTTCAGTTTTTCTCGTATGTGAGAGTAAGGACCAGACAATCAGTTCAGTTTAACCATGAAACCTTTTCTTGTATGCCCAACTTCCCAAAAGTTTTATTCCTCCACCCAGAAAAGAAGACAACTGTCCTCAGTCCTTCCACACTTCTTTATTTGGATATGACAGTGAGTGAGAACATGAGCTGAAGGACAAGAATGACATGCACCAACAGAGGAAGAGGGAAGAAAATAAACCACAGAAAATAAAACTAAATGAGTTCTAGACCTTTAAGATTTTAATTTTACTTTTTAAAATTGAAAGATGTGAACAAAATTACAGAGAAAGTAAGACTGAAAGAAACCAATGGATGTTGAAAGACTGCCTGCAAAAGGGACATTGAAATCAACAAAAGGAAATGACTCCTGAAGAAAACAGTAAAGTCCAGTAAACTTTGACAGAAATAGTCAGTAATTAACAACATTTTGTTAATGGAAATAACAGAACTGGCAGCTAATGCAGTCAACAAGTTCAAACATCTTAGTCCACAAGCATCCCATAGAACGAAGTCTAATCCAAAGATACACTGAGTCTTCTAGCTCTTCTGTCCTCAAAGGCTGGGCAGTGGGTATGTTCTGAAGTTGTACTTCCTGCAGAGCTTACTTGGACTGAGTTCCTTGGTGGAACTGAGGAAGAGTTTTTTCCCCCTATACACAAAATACATACACTCTCCTTCTGGTTGACTTCCTCTTCCTTTTTGAGGAGTTAGTGAATAGAGAACTATTTGCAAAGGTCCCAGAAGAAGTGAGAGAGGCCAGTATCTTGAGGCAAGTTGCCACATGTGAATGGTGTGCCTAACTGGACATTCCAGAGGATTAGCATGAATAAAAAAAAGAATAACATTGAGTGAACTTGCTTCGACCTACAGGTCTCTGGCTATCTTGGGTCAATAGCACTAATGCAGCTTCTCTACATTTCCTTCTTGCTCTTCAGGCTTGGTCAAGTAAACAGTAAACACACTTAGTTTCTGTAGAGGATGTTCTGACTGCTGACAAATCTGGGGAGCTGTTCGGCCCTACACGCACCACGGTAGTGGCTGGAGTTAAGGCAGGGTTGCTGCTGAGAGCTTTGGAAAAACAGCCCAAAAAGAGGGGAAGGGGAAAAACAGAAAGAGAGAATGCAATCGTACTTTTTTTTTATGGGAAAAGATGTCAAACTGTCATGTTAGTCTCTGTTGGGGCTCTGAGTGCTAACGGTTGCCAGGGTAACTGTTGTGCCAAGCCTCAGCACTTATGTATTTTTTCCATTGATAATTGCTAATGTGAACAAGTGCTGGCTTGCACTTTACACCTGCCTGGCTTGTAAGTCTACCTTAATTGGATGTGCCAAGATTGAGGAAAAAGTAATCTGCCCTTTCAAGACAAGTGACAGGTAGATGAAGTGTTGCTTAGGCCTTTACTGTAACAATTTTGCTGACAAAATTACTATGAATTGTCTTCCCTCAGTGCACATAAACTGTCTTTGTTTACGGAATTTCAAGCTTAAGCTGCAAGGTTCATTATAGGAAATCATGCTATAAAGTTTTTTGGAAACAACTTGGTGCTGCCGAGTGAAATTCTACTTTTACCCCCAGAGTGTTCAGAGAGTTTCATTTTAAATGCATATCTGAAAACAGTCTTTCAAAGTGAAAGAGAGAAATGAGGAAAAAACAAAAAAAATATGGCCACATATATATAAATTTTTATTTGTTTTGGAAAACAGTTAAATAAATGCTCCTATGGAAAAACACTGTTGAATTAATAAGGAGGAGTTTGTGTTTTTTTTAATTTTTGTTCTGGTAGTTTGTTCCACAGTCTCAGAAGTGGTGTGAGACTTTGAAGTAGTCAGTTTTTTGCGTGTCACACTCGAGATATTTTGAAGACTGAAAGAGAACAGCAAATCTCAAAATTATCTAAGAAATAATTCCCCTTAAAAAATCAGGCTGAAAGTCAAGGAACCCAGGGGCTTTTCACTTTCTTAATTACCTTCATAAATATTTTTGTCGGCCCCACAAAATTGTATAACCAGGGTCTAATTCACTACTAAACTGGACAAGACTGTCCCAGAAGCTGTAGAAATGTAGAAGGAGGGTTTTTTTTGTTCTTTTTCTGGTCATAAGGAGATTACAGAGTTTCTATGCTCAGTTTTTATTTGCTTTTCAGAGCTGTGTCAAGCCTGGCCTGCTCCACTGCTGAGTGTATTCACTGTGTGTAACTGCATTTCTTTGATGTTGATTTCCCAGTGCTCTTAAGTGAAGTTTCCTGAAACCAGGGCGAATTATTATATACATAATACATAGTGCTTAATTCAGTATCTTTCATCAGAAGACCTCAAAGAACATCACAAAGGATGGCAGGGAGATTGCCTTACACCCATTCTATGAAGGAAGAAGCCGAGATGATGTGCTTCTTGCCAGACATCACACCATCAGTGAGGGCAGAAATAGGAGAAAACCATCCCACTTCAACAGATTACCCTGAAAGCTGGACAGCATCAGATATATAAATGATTCTGATTGTGTAACCCCTCTTCATTTTGAGTAGCAAAGGTTTCATATGTGTCCATTTGCTCGTATGGGATTGATTAAAAGGTTGCAAATGTAAGGCAGAACAGTACTGGTCTGTACCACTTGCAAGGCTGCTCGGCAAGGTAGTAGTATTAAAAGTGAAATTAGTGAAATCCAAAACCTACTCTGCTTCCCTTCCTAAAGCACTATAACCACTAGATGGTGATTTCATGTCCAGAAACATAGTGGCCTCTTAAGAATGTTTGGGTTTATTTGGGCTAAAATCGTAAAAGAGGGAAGCTACTGAAAATACACAGGACAGCAAGGGGTTTAAAACACCATATTTAGGATTTTAGTTGTTGTTTTCAGTGATATCAATTTATGTATATAATTCCGACATGAGTAAGACTCATGGGGATAAATTCTGTCCTCACACTCCTGCCTGGTCACCCTGACAAAAAAAATGAGAGAATTTGGAAGTGCACAGAAGTAAATGAGAGTGGCATGTGGTTCCAAGAATTGGCAAGCCCCAACCTGTAATGAAGCATTAGCTGCATGAGCATTTATTAGTAGCTGCTGCACACAGAAGTGTGTGATTTCATGCTGTTGGTTAGTAATGCTGATCAAGGTTTAGGAGCCTATTGAAGTTTACCAAAGTATGCAGTTGAGTTTTTTTTTCCTATCACACTTTCCAATATCATCAGAAAGAAATTTGATTCACTTTTCAGTGAAAAAATTGACCTAGATTTTCAGCTTCACCCCCGAGATGCTTAGAGAAGCATCTGTAATGGAGTTTATCCACTAATGATTGTGACTAAACTGGAGCAGCAAGAGTATAATGTAGCAGAGAACTGCAGTGCAATAGCAAATGTTGATCTGACTCTGAAGAAAAATAAATTGCAAAAAAAAGTTTAGTAAACAGGTGATTATAGTTTACACAACAAGCAGATAAAAAGTTATGATCTTTTTTAATTCTACATTATGGGCAAAAGCACATTGGATGCTCTGGAGTGGTTCACTCTGATTTTATTTTGCAGTCTGTCAACTTGAAAACATCATAGCAGAAAAAAACAGAAAAATAGAAGGGCTCTGACTTCCATATATGACTTAGCAAGGGCAAGTTACTCCCTTGAGATGTAAGTTCCATTCAACTTTCCAAAGAGAGTTAGGAAAAAAATGGGAAAGCGGACCAGGAAAATATACTTCTTATAAGCACTGTCATTGCCTGCAGCTGGAAAAGGATCGGAGTGACCAAAGTCCAGTTTGCTTAGTCCAGTCCCACCATGATTTCCCTGGTAATTACTCCTCACTACGTGACAAGGAGCCTCACCAAGGAAAAGGCTACCCTAAGAGCAGGATCAGAAGAAGAAGCAAGGAAGCTAGAATGAGATCAGAGACAGAATATTTGTCATTTTTCTGGGTAATTAAATTCAGCACCATGTGTGGCCTTTCCTCCCTGTGAAGATAGGGCTCTTCTGGCATGCTTGTTCTTATATATATAATTAATGTTTCATCTCCCCTTTAACTCTGATCTACTGTGTGGATGCAAATTCTTGGAGGGACTTTCTTTTGTGCCAGGGAGGACTCCACATTTGCAGGTACAAGGAGTTTAAGCAGCAGTTTTTGAAATTATTATCTTTAGTTGTGTTTTTTTTCTCAGCTACTCTGATAGAATTTTTTTCTCATTTTGTTTTTCATCTTTTCCTGCACCAAACCCAGGTCAAGGAGCTGATTTTTCTCTGAGTAAAAGAGCAGCATTTTCCCCCAAGTGCTCATCAATTGCAAGTGCCCATTTAATCATTGCTAGACTTCAGAGCTTTTTACTCATTAACATTAAACTAGTGCACAGCCATGTAGTCCCTGCAGTGTTAGAAGCAACTAAGGTCAACTTTTAAGAGCAAGGCAAAAGAGAAAAGCACTGTCAGAGCTGCAGAAATTAGAGAGAAGAAAATGTAATGTTAGAAATTAGAGAAGGAAAACTCCCCAGATTTCATGAGTCATCTTGATCCAATTCTTTCATTCATATTAGTGCAAGCTACAGTAGTTTCACTGAAATTAATGATGAAAAAATGTAGCCATACTGATATTTAAAGTTGAGATATTTTAAGGCATTTTCTCTTACATGTGAAGTTTGACATTAACCTGCAAGGGGAGGAGAGCTGAGTATCATGCAAACTGTAATTCATAGCAACTCAGGTGATAAGCTGTAACTCATTAAATCCTTACCACTCTATCACATTCACACATGTGTGTTCCTACTCTTGTTCTTGCCTAGAATTTGTGTTAGGGCAAGATAAATAAGAAGTTTTCTTGACATGGTTTTCTTGCTTACACATTTTTCTAATTGTTACATTGCATCATTTCAGGTAATGAATAAAAGGATAAAAGTCAGTAGCTATGTAGATACTGGTAAGAGGAAATTTGGGCCAAATGCCTTCAATACAGAGGGTATCTGTGGGGGCTTTTTGGAATGCACTATGTATTAGTAGTAGCTTAGCATGTGACTATATCAGGATTTCCCTTATTTTGAGTTTGCTCAGCCAACCCTGACATCCAGACTACCATTTTGAGGGAGAAATAAACACTTGACATAGTAATGATTCATATAATCCGTAACAATATTAAGATCTCAGCATAAAAACTTCAAATAAGTAGAATTTTAATCAGATAAATGCACAAAAGGAAAAAAAAAATGCATTTTTTTTGTAAAAGAAAACTCCTTTTCTAGACACATTTTCTCTCTGGTTTGTTTTTTTACCTTCATCACCTTCTTATTGAAGGTGAAGGCAAAGGCAACATGTAGGTTTGCCCGTTTAAGTGTGAAGGACAATCCACAAAACATGACTGACATATATTGTCACAGTAAATTGCAGCTTCTGGTTTTGATTTTTTTTTTTTTTTTTCTCAGTCAGTTTGCCTCTTTTTTTTTCACTTTCACTGCTGGGTTTCTATAGCCTGCTGCTTAAAGCAGTACAGCTGGGAAACAGGAATAGAACAAGCCGGACCCAGCTACTTGGATATGGCTTCTTTACCTTTACATTGATTTTTTTGTGATCAACATTACTATGACAGTTGTGACTGAGCTTGAACTACTGAGAGGGCTTGGTTACTTTTAGATAAGCATTAAAGCTTGGGCGCTTGGTTTGAGGCCCAGATCAGATTTGGGTTCAGAATCAGCATCATCAAAATCTCCCATTTCAGCTGCAAATGACAGCAGCATCCTGTGATCAGATAAATGAGTATAATTCTTAGGACTTAGTAGGAAGCTGAGAGTTCTTGTGATTTTGATTTCATGAATACCTAAAACTAAAGGACCAGGTTTTGCTCTGAGAACTTCAGGGAAAACAGCAAATCATCTTCTCCTCCATGAAAGAAAAAGTGATCATTGTGTTTAACACATTTAGCCAGAATATAGGGAGACCAGTTTGAAACAGGCGAGTCTGTAGGCAGGTTTGTTTGTTGTTGTCTTCACCTCTGTGGTCCTACAGCCAGCAACTGGCTACTCATTGATTTATGTCTGTTCAGTAGAAAAATAAGCTGGAAGATTATCCATGTTCTGCCCTCCTTTACACTCATATATATTACTAATAAGATCTGAGAAAATGATGTATCAAATTTTATGTTCTGTTCCAGTGTCAAGACCATCTCCTGTGGTGGTTTAACAGTTTGTGAAGTTGCAATGGTATCAGAAGGGTCTTGGATTGGAGTTAAATGTTTTGTCTTCACATTCTCACTTTATATCACCACCTTAAATATACAAGTTTATAACTGTATGTGTATACAAAGATGTGTGTGTGTGTTGAATTTTAAGTATTTCATCCTGAAGTGAATGGAGTATCTCTGTTGGCCTGGTGGGAAATGGGATGGATAGGAAAGGAGAACAGTCATATTTTAAGATGCATCTTTTTATAGCTGGACCAGATTTTTCCTTTGAGTGTATATAATGTTAATTCTATGTTTTGGCCAAGGAATATGGGCTCATAGACCTGAGTACAGGCAAATATATCCATTTGGTTTATAGTGTAATATACTAAGTTGAAAAAAAAGAAAAGTGTACTAAATTGTGTCATCTGAATAACAGGTCAGAAAATATGCTGTATAAACCAATGACATAAAAAGTGACTTTTTAAAAGCTTTTTGAATCAGTGACACAAGAAGAGCCTTCAGTCCTGTTGCACAGCCTTACTTTAACACTCATTAAACATTACTGTGATCTCCTCAGAGAAAATATAATTGAACTTCCTTTCCTCTGGCACGGAACAGGACTTCAGTATTACTTTCTAATTCCAGTGCAGTACAAGAGAAACAAACTTGCTAAAATTGCAGGCTTTTTCCCAATGTCTTTTTTTTTTTTCTTCTTTTTTTGTAGGATGAATATATTTCTTTGCTTTGAAACATAGGATGTTCTCTGCTTCTGGGACATTGGTGAAAAGCTGTAATTAAGGTAAGAGAGAGAGAACTTCAAATTTTGTACAGTTTCACAATCCTGCAGAATCTCATGGCTCAAGAATTGGAGCCTTAAATTCTCTCTCTGTATTTTTATTTATATTTAATTTAGAAACTCAAGTTAGCACATTGCATTTTTAATGCCATAAAGACTTTGTTGTTACAGCAGCTTATTTAGCTATAACAGCACCTGTGGGCATTTTGGCTTGTTAGAGATGCCATCGCAGATTTAAATTTTACAAGCCTCGAGGAAGAGATTACCTTTCTACAGAAAACAATTCTTTTTGTAAAGGAATTTACCCTGCAGGAATTTTAAGGTCTGAGCACCTAAATGTGGATTTTGAACACTCTACAGTTGGCATAAAATCTGAAAAAAATCTATGTAACCTGGGAGCCTTAACTCCCACTCAAAGAATTATAAGACTTAGCGGATTTTAAGCTTTTTGTCCCGTGAGCCTCCAACAACTAATTTCAGGATTGATCTCTAGGTTGCATTGTTTTTCACTGAGATGCATTTTCTTGTACATCTTGGATTTTAATAGGTAATGTATTGAGATAAAATTATACACTTCCTTCTGGAGGCATGGAGCCACAAACACAATGTTACAGCTTTTTTAATAGGTGGAGTACACAAATGCTAACAAAACCCTGCAGGAATGGATCTGGCTCTCTCTTGTAAGCTTTTTTTGCAAATCCTTGCTATGAGCAGCATTGTGAATCAAATAAAATTCTTAAATCTAAGATAAGCACAGGAGTGATGGGAGTCCAATACTCAGAAACAAATGGATTTCCCAGCCTCTTACTCTGTGTGTGGTGAGAGTACCACTAATGTGTACAGCATGGAGTTAGGCAAGCAGCCTGCTCAATCTTCTGTATAACTCATCACATCTCTGGCTTGCAGGGCACTGGCATAAGAGAAAAGATGTAGGTGTGTTGCTTTTCTTTGTGTCAGTCACTTATTTACTGATCAGAAAAACAGCTGATTATTATATCAGCAAGTAAATCCCTCACTTCAGGAATGACGTTGAGGTGCTGGAGCGGGTCCAGAGGAGAGCAACAAGGCTGGGGAAAGGACTAGAGGGAAAGTCTTATAGGGAGAGGTTGAGGGTGCTGGGGTTGTTTAGCCTGGAGAAGAGGAGACTCAGGGGGGGACCTCATCACTCTCTTCAACTCCCTGAAGGGAGGTTGTAGTCAGGTGGGGGCTGGGCTCTTTTTCCAGGCAACCAGTGACAGGACAAGAGGGCACAGCCTGAAGCTGCTCCAAGGGAGGTTTAGGTTGGATATTAGGAAGCACTTCCTCATGGAGAGGGTGATCAGACATTGGAATGGACTTCCCAGGGAAGTGGTGGAGGCACCATCCCTGGATGTGTTCAAGGCAAGGCTGGATGTGGCACTTAGTGCCATGGTCTAGATGGTGTGGTGGTGTTGGTCATAGGCTGGACTTGATCATCTTAAAGGGCTTTTCCAGCCTTGGTAGTTCTGTGATTCTGTGATTCTGTGTAACAGCAATTATTATACAACAGCAATTACTATACAACTGAAACACTATTCAGATGTCCTCAATGCAGTTTTTAAAGGATTATAAAGAAATATACATACACATAATAACAAATAATCACTGGTATATACACATATGGAGATATGTAAGATGTGACCAAATCTTGGCAGATTATTTCTGTCACGCACAAGGCTTGTCTGTTTTGAAGTGAATCTTAGAGATACAATCTTTTTACAGTTGAATTAATGAGAGCTCTGTTTTGCTGGCTGCTGTTGTCTGGGATCACTTTCTCCAGGTGGTGCTGGCATAGTTATCATTGTTATATTAATCAATGTCCAATCATAAGTTCGTTAAGGTTTTGGCTGCAGAATGAAGCAGCAAAACCTTTGTGAAATTTTGGTCAAGAAGTCTGTCATCCTTGCTCAATTATAATCTATAAATAAACTATCTAAGATCACATATTTGTAAATATATTTAAATATGACCAAAACTATGTACCCTGTATACAAAATCTATAGGTTGCAATCTGTATTAGTAGGATGGTAGAAAACATTATTTACAGAAAGTTGCAGATGATCACTTTCTTTTTCCTTATTCAATTGCAAATTAAACCCTCAGTAGTGCAATAGCAAGAAATGTCCTAGTCACACTCTTATTTCTACAAGAACAGCCAAAAATCTTCAGCAGAGGCTATGTTGTATCCTAAAACTCAAAAAAATCAAGCAGTATTTTCTGAGTTAAACCAAAACAGCATTTTTTTTACCCACTATCATCAAGAATGCATTTTTGCTGCTGTATTTTCTCATTGTGTTTAATTGTATTGGTCACATTTCATTACATCTTGAAGTGTAAATTAACTTGATTGATGCAAGTTGACAGATTATATCCAAGATCTAATCCAAGCATCCCAACAGTTGTTAGCAGATGCTGAGAATCTTTTTCTCTTACTCTGTACTTCAAAGCAAATGCCCTGCGTTTCAGATGACGTTTCTGTATTTCTGTGTGAGAAAACAAACTATTATTCCCTTGTTGAACTAAATCCACAGCTCCTGAATTATTACTTCTTAGCAGAATTGTGCTATCTGGCAATTTACATGTAAAGTGTGAAACTGGAAACGTGATTTTGAGTGTAAACATATCAAACAGCCATTCTGCCTGATTTTTATATTCTTTATATAATCTTTACACCAATTTACTATCAGCTTACTTGACTTACACTACTAAAATGAAGTACATATTTCAATCCACTGTTTCTAAAACACACCCCTTTATTTCTTTCAAGTAGAATCCAAGTAACTTCTGGCTGTTTCTGTAGCCACAAGGTCCAGTGGCAAACTGTTACTATCATGAAAAATAGAGAAGGCTAAGTTTGCAAGCTTATATTTAGCAGGACCTAGAGTGAGATCTTCTGGAAGTAGAAAATAGAAAAAAAAATGTGGTTTTATTTGTAGGATAAGAATTGGAACTATTTTGTTTTTGCAAAAATGAAATCCTCTGTGTTAGCTGGGTGAGCTAGTGAAACATCAGAAATTTATGAGATGCTGCTTTCAAAGAGTGGTTAGAAAGTAATCTCCATATAATAGATGTAACCTCTGGGGCTTGAGCTGCCTGCCCACCTGAAATAGCACTCAGTAGAATCATACAAACTGTGGCTGATTATTTTCCTAAACCCAGAGCTTAAGCTAGGCCTTCCTTAAGAAATAAATTGCTGTTAAATATGGAGCAGAATCAGAACTATGGAACTAAAATAACACATGATTCCCAAAATAAAAACCATTTCAGACTTTAAACAAAACCTTATTTCATTCTGGTAGAGAGTATTTAGAGGCTTTTTTGTGATTAGAAGGCATTCAACCACAAATGCAAGGAATGTTATTCAAGCCACAATATGTTTTATTGCCAGGTTTCTAGAGACTCTGAATCCCAACTGTAACTGTGAATGAAGGAGCATTGATTTTTGTTAAGGGCAAGCAA
This sequence comes from Hemiprocne comata, assembly GCA_020745705.1. Taxonomy (NCBI): domain Eukaryota; kingdom Metazoa; phylum Chordata; class Aves; order Apodiformes; family Apodidae; genus Hemiprocne; species Hemiprocne comata. Next base: position 212,821,283 of record CM036586.1, read on the forward strand.
GGCAAGAGAACACAGTCTTTTTATATGGACTCCACTCAGATGTCACAAAATACAGTATACATGTAAACATATGATCTGAATTAAAAAAAAAAAAAAGTTAAATCATCTAATGAAGCCTAATTTGAGTATTATACATCCAGATACTTTGAGACTATTGATGGAAGATGGAAGAGACTTTACTGGTGCTCCTGCCAGTGAAAGGAACAAGAATTGGTTTATCTTCTTCCTTTTAAAGACAACAATAACAAAAATGAAAAGAATAACACCAAACTACATGCATTCTAATTGAACAGAAGCAACAGTTTTGCCTGTAACAGTTAGAGACTCTTGGGATATTTTAATGAAGCTATAGATAGTGTATGTCATTCAGGTACTGTCAGAGGAACCCAAGTGTCTCTTCTGGGAATGTATTGTTTAAATATCTGTCACTGGATGCCATCTGGTCCATTACAAAACAAACCCTGTTGCATTTCAGAGATACCTATTCCTAGTTCTTCCTGAGAACATAGCCATTGACAGGATGGGGTGATAGGAAGGAGGTAAGCAACCTATTGGATGCACGGGTTATTCAAGGATACCTTTCTCCAAAGGTGATCTCCTGTGGTTTTGTGGGTGAAATCACCCTGAACTACAGCCTGTTTGATATCTGGAACCCAGTAACAACAAAAGCCACGTCTTCATAGTGTCTTCTGACTTTGGCTATGTTTTATGTAAGCTATAAAGCAAGAAAGGAACTTGCCTTATTTTATATCTCACGACCCAACACAGCTTTGTTTGCTGCACCATAAGCTAGCCTTCTGTAATAGTTATCTGTTTATCAAGAAAAACTTGTTCTCATTTTCATTATATTTAAGGTCATGTTATGGATTTCACTTGCCAGATGCAAGGAGGCTCCCCTAAATGTGCTCACCAAGTTAGGTCCAACAACATTTGTGGTCGTTGTGCCCTGTGAAATGAAGCAGATGCTTTTTCAGAGCTTTTCCAAAGGCTAATAATGACCCAAAGGGAATGGCCAGGGTACAGTCATAGTCCTTCCCACACTAGTCTAGAGTGGCGACTGTGCATACTGATAACATCATGATGACTTGGCAAAGGAAACATAGATGGAACTGTTTTCCATGAGAAATTAAACTTTATTTGAAACTCAGAAACTTAGAAAAATCCTATTTATTTTGGCTTCAAAATAATTTTCCACATTCAAATATATGCAGTACTGAATGCAACTGAAAAGAAACAAGTTGATTTGGCAAACGAAGACATTTTGGCTGAAGTTAAGGTGCTCTCTGCATTCTTCTCATAAAAATCACATCGTTATTTGTTTATTTATTTATTTCTGGTCAGAATTAAAGAAAATACAACAAAATTTCTTTGAGCAGAATTTGTTCCACATTTGACTCTGCTCAACAATGCTTTTACTGAAAGAGCTGAAAGTTCAGATTTCCTTTTTCTGTGTTGGTCATAAGTTGGTCTTGCCACTTGAAGCGGCATCAGGATGCCCTAGAAGATGAGGAGTTTTGGAGGGTTTGCTTTTGCATGACTGGAAATCAAACTTAATCCAATCAGTTTACAGGCTTCCACAAAGAAGTTGGCTTCCTTGAGCTTTTCCTGAAAGGGCCAGAGAGAGAATTCAGGCCTTCAGTGTGCTAAAACATTTAACTCTCTTCAGGACAGTCCTTTCAGAAAAACACTGAGGCCAATCCCTTGTTCAGCAATCATTCAAGCACATAGTAAGGGAGTCAAAATTACCTTCATGTTTCTTGTTCAGTAAGGAAGGAGTAGTGAACTGCAACTTGAGGGATGGCAGCCAACTTCCAGATATGATAAGAAAAGGCTTTGGGGGTTTTGATGTTGGGTTTTAGGGTGTTTTTTTGTTTTGTTGTTGTTTTGTTTCGTGAGGTTTCTTTCTTCTTCTTGTCATTTAATTTTATGGCTATAAGCAGAAATTATGATTTCACCTAAGGCACGACAATGAACTAGCTACAGGACTTTTAAAATACAGCTAAAAGAAGGCATTGCCCCAGAAAAAACAACTTTGTTTATTGGTGGTGTGATAAAATCAGAGAGCATGTCATAGCAACAAGCAGATCACAAATCCATCTGACTGGTTTGTTTATCAGCCTCACTGTAGCAGGTCTATCATTGTTTCTTCTGTTGATAAACATCTACATCATCATTTTCTGATAGTATCTAGAATTGGACTTTGTTAACCAGTTAGTCCTTTCTAGCTTCTTACATTGATTATATGGCAGTAGCATTATAAATAATATATATATAAAAGTGAATTATGATAATTGATATTTTGTACTAGATACATCTCAGCTAATACATCAAATCACAGTATATGTACAATGACATTGTCTCCCATGTCTTTTATTTCAAACTTCTTATGGATAAGAGACCTTGTTATGTTATACTAAGACGTGCTGTATTCTCATTTCTTCCATTGTTGTATGTGCAATTCAAAGGCCTTCTCAGTGTACTTTCCAAGGGAAATTTTCTTTTGGTTTCTTTCCATCATCTTTGTTCACACCCTGTTGAATTCTAATGATACCTTTATTCGTAATTTTCTATACTTAAGTAAATATGAAGAATGGCAGTAGCAGATCAATATCTGGAACAAAATTTTTTATATGTGCTTTCCCCCCCCGACTCCAAAAAAAAAAAACAGACCAAAAGACAGAAAAAGAGAGAGAGAGGTGAACAGAATAGTTCTCTTGCCATATTTGTACGTTCTCAAGTCTGTAAAGTTCATGACACAAGGTATTCTGGGGCAGATCCTGAGGTTAGGATGCAAAGTCAGCTTTTTCTAGTTATTTATACATTCTATTTTCCTGACAAGAATTTGGGTGTTTTCATGATGTAGTTAGTAAATTAGTGCTACGATACAGTTAACCAGGATAACTGAGTATCTTAACTATTAGGACGTTATTGAGCTGTGGGGTAAATAATATTGGTTCTTGCTTCTGAATTCCAGCAGCATACTGATCTAATGGATATTTAACAGGTATTGGTACTTCTTGGCAAAGAAAGCCCTGTTTGATAGAATTCCAATTTTAGTAAAAAGTTGTAAGAATGTACTGAATCTTCCACTGTGAAAGAGAAAATGCTTAAAGGTAGCTAATGTTATTACTGCCTGATAAAAAATCAGGTTTCTAAGGCCTATTTATTTTCTTGAGTCTCTGTGATGTGACAGGAGAAGGTGATGACTGTGGTTAGAGGGAGACATCAGTCACAGTTCCCTTCAGAAATATAGTTTGTTGGCAATAATGCCTTATCTGTTTGCTTTTTCCTTTCTTTAACGGACATCTTCTTCATGAGTTTCTGCTTTTCAGATTTCTTTACTCTTTGAAGTACTTACCTGATGGTAAGAGCACCTATAACTTCAAACTGGCAGCTGGAGTGTTTCAAAGGGCCTTGCTTACCCCAAAGGTATTTTCAATACAACTAAAAGTACAAATTCAGCTTCAGAGTGGACTCAAACATTTAAAATAATGCTGGTTTAGCACTGAATTCCTATGAAAATTTTAGATGGAAACCCTGTGTACAGTAATTAAACATGTATGGGAGTCTCCACTGAGCTTTCTCTCCTACTTTTTTTCTTTCTAATTTTTGTGGAGTATTACTATCAAAACCTCATGATGTCAATGCCTTGCCAAAGCAGCTGGCTCAAAATGCAACATGAGTTCCCCTGTGCTTCCATGCCTGATGTGCTCTGCATTGGCACCCCCCAGATTCTGATTGCTGCTGCAGATGCACTTAGTGTTTAAGCAAAACTTCCACAATTTGTAAAGCTGAGCTTCTATTCCATGCTGGTGTAAATGATTTACACAGACAACTTAATTCATTTGTGTAAGCTGGTGCTAAATTTGTGAGAGGTTTTTTTTTTTTATTACTATTAGAGTAAAAAGGTGTCTTAAGATGTTACCATTATATTTTTGATTTGTGAATTTTCTGTGCAAATATCTGCTTGAACTGTTCACTGTTATTTTGTATTTTTTACTTATTATTAACTAAGATTACACATCTCTCTTATACTGTTGTGCTTTGTGTTCCAGCCTGTGGAATTTCTTTCTAATAATAAAAAAAAAACACATTGCAGTGTAAATACAGTTACATTAATATATGCTAAATATACTAGTGATGCTTTCCAGGGAGGAGTTTGGACAACCTAGTTGGTTTTGGGCTGGCCAAATCACACTCTGTCAAATACCTTTCAGGCAGTGCTGGGAAATTAGCACAGCTAAGGAAGATTCCCTGCATGCAGTTGGGGTACAGGAGGCTAATAGGTTTAATGACATGGCAGCAGGTTGTTTCATGCTAGCTGGCCTCCACCTGGGGATGGTGTTGGGAATATTCAGGTTACCAGTATAGATAGATATTCGTGGCCCTGGTGCTCATGCTTGCTCTTGGCTGCATTGACAGATGTCTAAGACCTTTGAGGCTAACCAGCATATGCCATCAGATGTCTGTGTTGCAATTTCTCTCATTAGCCTGTGCCCTGACATTAGAGGCACAACACTGTTACCTGCAAAACACACTGGAGAACTGCATTGTCAGCCAGTTTTAGGACTCACCACAGCCATGGCAAAAGAATTCCTTCCTGTGGTCAAAATCACCTGTAATTTTCCACAGAGGTGAAAAGAATGTTTAGCCCAAAACATTAAATAAGCAACTAGTTGCACAAGCGAAATATTAACTAACACTGAAACACCTCCTTAGCTGCTCCAAAGTTTCACCAAGCTTCTGAAGCCACCTTGTAGGTTTTATGATTTGCTCAAAGAACAGCATGCTCTGAAGAGTTCTTCTCTTCCCTTTTCCCTGACATGACTACTGCATCTATCAAGAAAAATTGCTTAGAAGAGTTTGTTTCCTCTGTAGTACGAGATGCTTCCACCTAGTGATGCAGTTGTCCATCATTCTCTGCAATGGAGTGTCAGGAGTTCACAGGAGACAGTGGATGACTGTGTCACTTCCACTATGTCTCTAAAATTACTGTATTATTTCTATTGTGTATATAATTATATTTCATTAGAATACTTTTTTTCCTTCAGGTTTCAGTCTTCCTTCTTTTGTTTACAGCTTTATCAGCCCAAGTGAGATCTATTTTTTATGAGCTATGGTTTATGAGAAAAAATGCATAATGTATAAAGCAAAGCCTTTTAGGATTCATGTTTTACTTCCTACAACTTTTGCATTCTGTCTACATACCACATGCAAATATAGTTAAATGTTCTTCTGAGGAGGAAACTGAAAAAAACACGCAATGCCTATTGGATAATTTGAAGGAACTTTGTCACAAAAATAAATTTAATATTATATCAAAATTAGTATAATTGACCCATTCATAAGTAACTTTATAAATCCAGTTTGGCAATCTACTGCAAAGCAAAACCACTGCACAATTATGCTGCAATTACAACTTCATTACATAGCTATTACAGCATCTTCATTTTACTTACACTGTCTTTTTCCAAATTATAGTAATTAACCTTGCAGATTCTAAGTTTTACCTTGCATAACAATAACACACATGGTCTGGTTAAATGCAATTTTTCTGCTTTTACATTTACAAGCAGTCTGGTGTAGTATTCCAGACTTTTGCTCCTTTTTGAGCCAAAAATTGAAAGTTTGCTTTTATTTTCCTAACTTCAGACACTGATGATGGGATGAGTTGCATTTCCTTGATTCATTTTCTGTAGGGGGAACAGTTTAACTGATACCAATGCCTGGTGACTTCCAAACCTGGTTTGTGCCAAAAGCCAATTTTCCCCTGCACATCAGCCTCTGTGCCCCTATTTCTTACAGTCATTGGCACCTGACCCATGATCCAAGCAGTCTAATAGGCCTGCACAAGAAATATTTATCTGCAAGGGTTGTGAAAAAGCACAGGCCTTTCACATTCTCAGTGCATACTTTATCTATGTGGGATTTTATATTGATGATGTAATAACAGAATATGAGTATTAATGACTTTGCTAATGATAGGAAACATGAGCCTTTATTGAAAAGGGCATGTTTAAACTTGTTCTAAAACATTCTTCATTTTCATATCTATAGGCACAAGGAAAAGTGAAGTTTGAGGTCCTGTTTCCAGAAAGGTTCATCCTTATACTTCCTGTTATTATTTCCCAAATGTGCTAAGTCCTGTACATAAAATAAAGCACAAGACTTGTCTAGAAAGTGTTTATAGCCCAAAACACAGATTATATGCTCATCAAATGAAATACGTGCATAGGAGAGGTGTAGGAAGAAGTGAAGTAATTAATCCTGGTTGACATGTTAAACAGGATTTTCAGAGTGAGCTTCACTTGTTGTCTTTATTTTTATCAAAATCAGACTTTCAGTTGAAATTTTTAATTCCTGATTTGTTTTTTACTGTAATGTATATTCTTTTTATAAAAGTAGCCTAAGACATCTTTGTTTAGCATCTGTTACGTTGGACTCCAGCAGAACTACATTGCATCTTTTAAATGGGGATGGGAAGGGGAGAGATGCAAGAGGTGTTAAACCTGCATACTACCAGGAGTATTTGGAGGTCTAATCCTGACACACTGTATATCCTTTCATTTCAGGAAGCCTATTCATTCACAGCTAATCAATGATGTAATTTTAAATAATCAGATTAGAACATTTTGCCTCAGGAATGGGCAGTAAGTCTAAGAATTGCAGACACGGTAATACAGGGTAATACAGGGACTGGTGATTTCTTATTCCTCATTATGACAAACTTCAATTTAAAGTTAGCACATTTCAACATAAAAATGGAAATAATAAAATCTTGATATGTGTGTTTCACCTCCATACATCTGCAGCGCTACCAATAAAGCAAACAAAGAAACTGTGGCACAAATGAGGGAATAATAATTTTATGAAGATGGGGAAGAGAGCTATATATGTATTTGTGTTAGAGAAGCAGATTCATTACATTTTTTAGATGGCTGTATGTGCTGGTGTTTTCTTGATGCCTATCATCTTGTTAACTAACCATGAAATAATGTCGTACCAAAAGTGAATGTTTGTTCTTAAACCTTTGTTCACCCATAACAATAAACCTGAGAGAGAGTTTTCCTGTGGAGAGAAGTGCACTAAAGAATAAATGGCTTCATGTGTTAAGGTTTTTTTCTTTCTCCTGGAGTTTAGATTTAATAGATATGTCGTTTTCTTCTATGGCAAGCACACAGGATCTGAGTAAAAAGATGTTTATTTCTCTCTTCAATGGAAATACCAATGAATATTCTCTCATGCATTCTAAACATTTGGCATAATTATATTAATTACAGTGACACACAAGTTTGAATGTAGATAACTAAACTGGTGGTATAGCCTTTTAAATACATCAAAAAATTCATTTATGTTAAGTAGGAAGAGGTGCTGTTTAACTGACACGAAAATATCTTGGTATAAATTGCTCATTAAGAAATTTAAGCTGGTAATTAAAAGATTATGTCTAGCCTTTAGAAAGGTGAGGTTCCAGGGCTATAGTGTCATCACTGAGCGAAATTAAATCAAGTTCAATATATTTCTAAATGACATCAAAAATAGGTTGTGCTTTTGATAGAGGGAGGGTGAAGTCAGTGAGCCAGGACTTGTCCTCTTCTGTATCTCAGCAAGGTCAAAAGGGACAACCTTTTGCATTAGAAGCAAGTTGCTGTGATTAGAGAAAATAAATAATGGTCTGACTCTTATTACAAAAAATGTTAGTAAAAATGTTTCATGAGAAACACACTGGGCACATCTAAACCTGCCAACTGAAGTAAATAGATTGGTGAAAGAGTAAAAAATGCAGATGCAGTAACATTATCCTGAGTAACAAAACCACACTAGGAAAAGAACAGTTCGAGGGTGGTTTTGTTTTATGTTTATAATTTTTTCCCACTAGGTAAATTCCCTTGTTATCATTTCATGTCTAACATGCCCGATAGAAAAACCTTTAACACTCCTCTCTAGTTTTGTTTATACACAGACTGTTTTGGAAACAGGTACAGTCTGATTCAAAGACCTCTGAAATCAAAGGACAAACTTTCATTGTTTTCACTAAGCATTGGCAGAAAAAAAAAAAGGGAAAGCCCTCCCTCTGGTTACTGGTCTTGCAGTGTAAATGAACAGTGGACTGATAGATACTTTCATTTTAGCAGGGCTAGATTTAGGGAGCCTGCTGCAGTCTGAAGTCAACCTTTCTATGTATTTTTACATGTACACTCACATGTTTCCTATAGACTTCAATATTTGAAAGGTGTAGTTAATGAATTTCACCAAGACAGTCTGCAGTTCTGATGTCCTTATCTTCTGATTCAACATCACAAGAAGGAAGGAATCTAGAAAAATGTCACCATTTTATCTTATCTGCCACTGCCATAACCAAACTTAGCAGGTCCCTGTAATTTTGGCCATCAGTGTGCATGCAGTGAATTGCTTCCATTCAAAGACCACTGTGCATTTCCTCTAAGTATTCTTGGAAAATATTTCCTAGCTGTAGGTTTAGAAAGAATCAATCAACCTTTGTTTTTATAGCACCATTCTGAAAAATCCACTCATAGCACTTTCAGTAACAGAGATAAGGAGGAATCCTATTCTCCATTTAAGACTTAAATATCTGTCTTCTTGGCTATGTTCACTGAAGACATTCCAGCTGTGGAAGTTCCAGCAGAGAAGCTTTATTCCTTTAGGAACTCTTTAATTTGAAAACTAACACATGTGCAGAGGAAGCAACAATATTGTCCTGGTCACAAAGAATATGGCACCGAGACTTTTGATTTGATCCTGTAAATCAGGTCTTAGTTTCTTAATTTGGGAAAATTAGAAAAGGTTTTAAAGTAATTTCTGCAGGCCACAGTGTGATCGTTGAAGGACAACTGTGGGATTACTTACAGTTGCTTGTAGTTGTCAACAATGCAGATGTCTCCAGCTGAGCTAGGCTCTTTTCAGGGTTATGAACAGAAATAGAGCCTCTTATAGCTCAGGTCAGCTCACCTGTTCTGGATGTGATGAATCATGCCCTTCAAGTGCCTGTTTCTGTCTCTTAATCATAAAATTGTTGAGCATGATTAGCTCCAGCAGAGACATCTTTGGAGACCTCTCCTGCTTACCAAATGAGTTTTGGCATGAACTACAGCCCAACGTCATAATGAAACTTCAGTTAAATAGCCAAATAGAAGACAAATATAATAAGAAACCCAGGAAATCCCACTTCAGGCCTGAGCAACAAGACATGAGTTCACATATTTTAATAATGATGTATAATGCCATAGGAGTTTTGGAAGAAAATAATGCTATGAAATGATAAAGCTGTAGCTGCATTCACCAACTTTTGTCTTCAGAATAAAAATTTCAGTACAAACATTATATCCGTTTTAATACGTGAATAATAAAGCTAGAAACTTATGCAAAGTACAGACAGGTGCCTAAATACATTCAAAAGTTAGTCCCCCAGTAAAATGAGGCACTAAATGGATTGAATGTATACTATCTGCCAGGTTTTACCAGATGGTTCGTTGACCCCCATTCCCAAAAGTTATCCAGAGAAAATTATATTAGCACTTTGAGCACGTGTTGAGAGCAGAGCTAGAGCACCTGCCAAAGCACACATACAACTGGGCAGCTGAAGAAATATGCAGAAGAACCAAGTTTGAGCAATGCTCAGAGAGAGAGAGCAAAATTTTGGGATCAAACTTGGAGTTCAAAACCAGAAGGCTCCTTCTACCTCATAAAGGTGTGCCCAGGTGGCCAAGTAGACCAATGGCATCCTGGCTTGTAACAGGAATAGTGTGGCCAGCAGGAGTAGGGAGGTGATCATGGCCCTGTACTTGGCACTGATGAGGCTGCACCTCAAGTACTGTGTTCAGTTCTGGGGCCCTCACTATAAGAAGGACATTGAGGTGCTGGAACATGTCCAGATGAGAGCTACCAAGCTGGTGAAGAGTCTAGGGAACAAGTCATATGAGGAGCAGCTGAGGGAACTGGGGGTGTTTAGTTTGGAGAAGAGGAGGCTGAGGGGAGACCTCATTGCCCTCTCCAGCTACCTGAAAGGAGGTTGTAGGGAGGTGGGGGTTGGTCTCTTCTCCCAGGTGAATAATGACAGGACCAGAGAAAATGAGCTGAAGTTGTGGCAGGGAAAGTTCGGATTGGATATTAGGAAGAATTTCTGTACTGAAAGAGTGGTCAGGCACTGGAACAGCCTGCCCAGGGAGGAGGTGGTAGAGTCACTATCCTTGGATGTATTCAAGAAACGTGTAGATGTGGCACTTCAGGGCATGCTCTAGTGGCCGAGGGGGGTTTTTTTGTGGGTGATTTTGGGTGGAGTGTATGTGGTTGTTTGTGTTTGTCTGTTTTTTTCTGTGTTGATGGTTGGACTCGGTGATCTCAGAGGTCTTTTCCAACAATGATGATTCTGTGATTATGTGAAGGTGAATTTTCTGCTTCTGTTCATCTCACTGCCTCCCTGGGTGTTTTGCAAAACTTGTTCCTGTTCTGAGCTGTGCCTTATTTCTCATCCAAGCACCTTGCCCCATGTTGTATTGACTTAGTTGTTTTTTATTTTGTGATTACCTTGTGCCGATTCATTTTTGAGGAGGGTTGATCTGTCTGCTTTTAATCCATGTGCTATCACATCTACAGAGGATACTTCAGCAGCATCATACATGTCCTACTTTTGTGTTTGGAGGTAGTGTGCTATCTTGTCCTAAAAAATAAGTGCTTCTATTCTGAATCTGTTTGAAAACTATTTTCATTAGTTAAAAATCCAAGAGTGACAAGGTCACTTATCTCTGGCTGTCAGGATGCATCTACGCTTTTATTTGCACATCTGCTGACAGGTCTTTCTTCCCCTGGCAGGCTTAAAATTTACTTCTTTCATCTGTTCTCAAGGTAAATGAGAGTCCTATATGCAAACAAGGGTCTGTTGAAACAGGCATTCACTCACACCATGCCCTCCCTGACCTGAGTTTGCTCATTTGGTAACTGTGGGATTCCAGTGATGTCATTTTACCTAAAAGTTAATAATCAAATGCTATCAGGTAAGTCACCTATGGTCTTTTAGCAATCCAGGGATTTTCAGTATGAAAGGTGCCTTCCTCTCTTTGTGAAGAGTGGCACATACCCAAGGTGGACATGTCTCTGTAATATTTTCTTTCATGGCTTAGCTGCAGGACATCAATGATGTAGCAGCAGTCAGAAAGTGTTAACTCGCTCTGCTGCACACTCTCTCCCACAGCCTTGTGTCCCAGCCAGTCTTGCCCTAGGAAGAGAGAGTACACTCTTTCCTGTCCCTCCTGAAGGAGTCCGGGCATCACAGAGCTTACCAGTCCCAAATTCCTACTTTTCTCTCTTCCTCCAACCCACCAAAGAAGACTGGTTTCCCTCACCATTTCCCTGTGACCAATTGCTTTAACTGGCAAGAAACATGAAGGGCTGCTGGCAGGGACAGGAATGAAGCTCTGAAGTAAAGCTCCAGGTCCACCAAGGGAGCTAGTAAACTCTTTACCTGGTTACAGTAAGGACTATATTGAGGACTTCTAGAAAGGTTAACATAATGGCTCGACTCATGAAAATAAAATAAAGCCTTTAGTGCTCAATAAACTGAAAAGTTTGGTTTCAATCACTTCTATCCCCAGGGAAGCAGTAATGGCACCAAGCCTTACAATATTCAAGAAACATTTGGACAGTGCCCTCAGGGACATGGTATGAACCTTGGGGTTGTCTTATTCTGGGGCAGGAGTTGGACTTGGGGATCCAGGCTGTCCAAGGAGGTGTTTGAGCCACCATCCCTGGATACATCTAGAAGGACAGATGTGGTGCCAAGGGAAAGGGTTTGGTGGTGGACGTGGCAGAGCTGGGGTAGTGGTTGGACTTGATGATCTTGAAGGTCTTTTCCAACCAGAATGGTGATACTATGATACATTCAGAAACTTGAAGTTACATGGAGAAATACAGATTGCAAAGGTGTCAGTATTTTTAGTATGTGCACATTAAAATACAAAAAAATGCTCACATTAAGTAGACTGCAGTTATCTCTGTCACAATGAAGAAAGAAGCTACTTATTTTTGACCAATGCTAAAGGTATAACACCATTAGCATGTAGCAAAGTATCTTGTCATCATAAGTACTTTTTATTGACAAGAGATAATTTGGGGTTAATTACCTGATTTCTCAAAGCTCTTAGCTATCCACTTTCCAGCCAGTAAGTATTGAACGTTTGATGATCCCTGATTTCCTACAGACTCCTCTTGCCATTCAGGTTGCTAGCCACTTACTGATGGTTGTCCTGGGAATGTCCCAGCTTTCCAAACAGCAGTGTATTTTCTACTGCTTAAGGTTGTCAATAAATGTAACAGGTCTAGAAAGAAAAACACATCCCTGTTTATCAGGCACAGGGAAGACAAGGAAGTTGTCAGATTGCCATTGTGGGATTTAATGGGTCAGATTGCCATGAATATTCTCTAGCATTTCATACCTCTAGCCTTCACCTTAGAAAAGGCTCATTAGTGAAATACTGCATATGCCTCAAGGGAATTTTAGTGTTTGAGGAGGGTATATTCTTATGGGATACCAGAGATTTCCACAGGAAGCTAAAAGACTTCACAGGCAGCATAAACATTGCTTAGATGCTGTGCTTTAATTATTTTTGCCTTTAATGAATTTTTTCGCGTCGTTTCTTTGACAGCTTTTCCACAGATATTGTAAATAAAGCTCTAGATCTTGAGTAAACCTTACAGGTGCAGGGTATAGTTCTAGAAAAATATATATGTGTTCACACACACTGTTGCATACATGCAACTTCCATTCCTCCTGCATCTTGTGGTGAGAGAAATGACCAGGGGAAAAAATCCTGGTTTCCTTAGGAGAGCCCTGGCCTCCCCAGGAGAGACTGCTAAGCCTTGATGCTGCCACCTTCTCAGGTTGGGATAGCTTCATCCTACATAAGAGCCCTTTGCCCAGTCAAAGTTGTAGACACTTTGCCCTGCTCTTTCCCACGGGGGATTTTGCTGACAAAGGGGGAATCTGTAGCCTGGTTTCCAGTGACTGAAATCATCAAGCCCAGAATTTGTAACTATTTAAGCCAATTGTTGCTTAGCTTTTCATAGAGTCACCATAAGCAGCAAGTGCCATATTCAGTACAGCATATAAATGATGATCAAAGACTGATTAATAAATAAAATATATTAAATAACAAAGAGAAGGAGACTAAGGAGAATAGAGAGGAAAATAAAGATCATGAGAAGGAGCTCCATACTCTTCTCAGTCTATTGGGATTCATCAGTGGTTCCTGTAGGGTTGATTTAGTTATCTTCAGTCCTTTCCCATTTATCCAGTTATTTGTAATCCCACTAAGCAACAGAGAGGTTCTATTTCCAAATTGTACGTGATGACTTTTGAGGAGAGAGTTTAAAATTCATTACGGGTGTAAAAACAAATCAAGCTGACAGAATGCTCAAATATACTGTGCTGCCTGGATTTATAATTGAAAAACCCTCTGCTGCATGAAATGAGTGAAATAGAGCAGATGAACTAGCAGACAAGCAGGAGATCAGAATTAAACAAATTTGTGTAAATAGATCCCACTTACTTATCAGATACCAGAAATTCATTTTCTCTGCATTTGGCCTTTCTGTCAGATAATGTGAGCAAATATTGGTTGTGAGTGGAGAGTAGAGGGCACCTAGATTGTTTTCTATTATTTATTTATTTTGTTTCACTTAAACAGGTCTGTGTTACATTCTGGGATAAAAAAGGAAGAATGAAAAAATGTGTCTGTTCACAATTCATAGTGCTGCAGTCTCAATTCTCCTCCAGGATCTTCTGAACCCACTATTTGGTAGCTCATGTGTCCCACCTGATGCAAAGCAGATCTCTGGCTTTGCTTAAGCATCACTACAGACAGCACCTGGGGTGTTTGGTTGGAAAGTATTTACCTGGAAATTTAACACTAGTTATGTATCCAATATTTTATTATTTATCCAATTATTAGCACAGTTTAGCAAAAATTATAAATACTAGGTGAGTTTTGACCATATCCGTAAAGGTACAAATTATTCTATCGAACAATTATGGGCAGGGGAGTGGAACTAGATGGCCTTTAAGGTTTCTTCTAACCCAAACCATCCTGTGATTCTATGATTAAATATTCAATAATGTTGTCTCTTTAACAGGATCTCTAAAATTATTGGAGTGAACTCTTCCTCATGCCCCCCAAAACCTCCTTGATGATAAATACAAGATAAACAGTTGAGCTGGCCAAAGTGGGTGATAATCGTTGGTATTTATGTATGTCACAGAGGCAATGACTAGGAAGAGAGCTTCATTGGCAAGAGGAAGCCAGCTTCAGTGCTGAGGCAGTGGTCCATGTAATTGTGAGCCATTTCTCATTGAATTTGATGGGACTTCACACAGGCTAAAAGTTAAGCACTGCCAAGCTACTATGACCAAGGAACCAATAGCTCCAGGTTGGTCCCACAGTACTTGGCACCTTTTGCAGCTCTTCCACTCTGTTAGTAGCATGATTGGAATCATTCTGCACTTGGATCAACCATTAAAACAAATAAAGGAAAGGACTTTTTTTTTTTCATTTGTTTTCCTCCCATAATAACTTTGCCCATATACTTTGTCTGGGATCCAAGTAATTTGTTGGTTTTGCTTACAACATCCACCAATTTCTAGAGCAATGGGGGTCAAATGAGTTCTGTGAGCCTGGCAACAGATTATCAGATGACACAACTGTGGAAGATGGTTAAAAATATGAAATCTAGTTAGAGCCTGTTTCTGAGCTCTTGGACTCAGCATAGGAAAAGCAGTTGAGAGGAGACCAGCACAAGAACAGTTATGTCTGTCTGCTGGAGTATGTTACTTCAGAAGAAATAATGACATTAAAAATGCAGATAAACCCTCAAATCATAGAGGGTTCTATCTGTCCTTTAGAAATTACTGAAAAGCCCTGGAGACTTTTATTTTGTGGTGTCTATAAATCAGTAGTTGTGGCATTGACAACTAAATACCCAAGGTAATCAGATGTAATGTTTTCAACTGCCCTAGTCATCTTTCCAGGAAGATGACCAATGCAAGTACCAATGCTTATGTTACTAAGTTTTAATCCTTCAACACTTACCATTTTACAAATAGAAATATTAGTGACCAGTAGATTAAAAATGTGTGTCCTTTTTTGTGCAATAGCATGTCTGTCAGGTAAGGAAAACCTCAAGTTCAGCTTGGAGAAACATACAAAATTTCAAAGGCATATCCAAACCTAGGGAGCCTGCAAAACAAACCAGAAGTCTATTGGTTGGAGATTTCTGGTGCCTTCCTTAGCAACAGAAAAATATAAGTTCAATTTCTTCTAATGAAATAATTCGGAAACTTTGTACACTTGCATCCTGGAATTTAAAAAACTTGTTTAGCAACTTAGGTAAATGCAGTTTTTCTCTGTAAATTCAGTCACATTCAACTAATCTAAGCACAGGATGGGACCTGGGGAAGCTCCACATTACCATTAGCTTTGATTCCCTGGATGCCTTTCCCTGATTCATCTCTCTACCCAACTTTTCCAAATTATCTGTTTGGGAAATTACTTAATTGCCCATCTCCCAGGAGTTCTCACAGAACCATTTAATTAGTCTTTAAGGTGCTCTTGAAACTACCCATTTATTTCGTTTTATTTATATTATGTCTAATTAATAAGTGCTCAAGGTGCAAAATCTGTTCAAAGTCATTGGATTTATCTTTTTTCTCTCATACTTTTTTTTTTTTTTTTCTTCCAGCAGACTGGGTGAAAAGGGAGACAATTATTAAAGAGCTCAGACTTTGGATGTAGCACCTCTCAATACTTGTCAGTGCCTGCTTTAACTCCCTAGTTAACCATTCCCTTGACTAAGTGACAGAAAAGGTCTATTTCCCAGTTCTAGACCTAAATGGTGATGATGATGGTAATTTCATTATATTTTCTCCATTAGTTTCAACTTATCCTTTTAATTAAAATGTAAAGGAATGACAGATCCCCCATGCTCACTCTGAGTCTTTACTGAAAGTTCAACATCCCAAGTGGGACTTGAACTCACATTATCACAGAGCAAAAGTTCAAAGCACTAAAATAGGAAACATTAATGTGTCAAGCAAGTAAGCTAGCACTTACCAGGATCAATTTTCCACTTAGGCAGCCTTTGCCCAATTGTGCTAACTCCTACTGAATCTATACCCACTAACAGATCAAAGCTGAGAGGCTAGGAATTCCAAAAATCATCATTTCCCAAAGGTCATTAATATTACAATTGCACCCACTGGCCTTGCTGTGACAGGGAACTCTTCACGGTTTTGTTGTAATAAAGTTGGGTTTGGGTTTCTTTCTTTTTGTGGGGAAGAGGATTTTTGACCCATTATGATAGTTTACCATCTTAACATTATATATTGACTTGCAGATTGGCCTATTATTTGTTCAGTAAATTTGCATGAGTGTTCAATGAAATACTAAGCTACTATAGATAAAGACAATGACAAGAAAGTGTGATACTCGGCACTGAAAGACTTTTTCTCACTGGCAAATGCTCTATTTTACTACTGTTGTAACTCCCAGATGTCATAAACCACCACGACTAAGGCAATTAATAATTAGTCTTTCTAATCCCATTCATATGAACACCACACATAGCTTCAGCTTGTTCTTTTAAAATTTATATTAGCATTAGAAATACAGAAAAAAAACCCTTTCAGTGAGTGGCTTGAGGGCAATGAAAAAATAACACAGATTTTGCCAACATAGTAAAAAAATAATGCCATTTGAAGACCCTTTTCAATTTTTCTTCTTGTTTTTCATTGCTTAGTTAAAAGAGGTGAGACTAACATATAATCTCTCAGTTACATCACTGTCATGTCCTCAGCCCATGATGCCTCATGAGCCATGAGGATCCCCAAATTCCCATGACCTTGCTATGGAAAACAGAGTTTGAAGAAAGTTTGTTAAGAAACTGTCTGAACAGAAGGACACTGCTTAAGGTATCTTTGGAAATCATATGAATTATACAGAAAACATCAGGAAATTGCACTATTGTTGCCCAGTCCTGCATGGATGTACAGGGGAGACAGTGTAATTTAATTATTGGCACAACAGTTTAAAAAACCCCTGATAAGTGTAAAGTTGATGTAGTGTAAACAACTGACAAAATAATAAAAGCAAGGATTTGATCTGCATGCGTTACGACTGACTATCTCTCTGTATAATAATTTATAACACTCAGAAGTTAACTAAAGAGAAACTAACATCTTTCTGTTTTCAAGGTTGAGTTGGTTTCTCATTATAAGCCACATTCTAACAATCCCACAAATACCATCAGCTGTAGGGAAAGCTGGTGCAATCAGTAAATGTAACACATTTTATTGTGAGATATTCCAGCGATTTCTTTTCCTCTGAGAAGCAGTAAGACCACTCTCAATTTCACAAAGACATTTTTTACATGATCACTGGAGGCCCCAAAATTAAGTTTGCAAGGACAATTATTGATAGTTGCTCATTTTTGCTGTCTTTATACCATTTTTTGTAACCTTGTTTATTTTCCTCCTAAGTAACATTTAATGCACACCATTCTAACACCTATCATCTGTTTATATGCCAGAACAGATTTTTTCCCCTTTAAACACAAAAAACTGCCTCTTTCATGACATTCTCAAATTTTCTGATAGTCCTTATTGTTCTCTTTTTATCTCTTTACATTTTTTCAAAACCATGTCATAAAAAAATTGTAAAAGGGAATTTAAACTACAAAATCCATAAAGTTCTCTCTGAAAAGTCAAACTGTGAGTCTCTGTTGCTTATACCTACATGTGGCATCAGCTCCTCTGCAGTAGATGCTGATCAGAATTCTACCTAAATCTTTATATGCCCTTAATTTAATGATCACAAGTGAAGAGGGAATTTTCAGGCAAAATACACTCAAGATGGACTCAAGATGAAATCTACCTCACATTCCCACTGATGGCAATCAGGATTGTGCTTTTCACAAGCCAAGCAGGACCCTATCATTTCATACTCCAGAATATTTTCTCAATATAGAGATAGACTGAGTAAATCATAGAATCATAGAATGGTTAAGGTTGGAAGGGACCTTAAAGATCAGCAGGTTCCAACCTCCCTGCTATAAGCAGGGACACCTCACACTAGACCAGGCTGCACAAAGTCTCATCCAACCTGGCCTTAAACACCTCCAGGGAGGGGGCTTCCACAACCTCCCTGGGCAGCCTCTTCCAGTGCCTTCCTACCCTCATGGTGAAGAATTTCTTCCTGATGTCTAACCTAAATCTCCCCTCTTTCAGTTTAAAACCATTACCCCTTGTCTATCACTGCCCTCTCTGGTGAAAAGCCCCTCCCCAGCATTCCTGTAGGTGCCATTCAGGTGCTAGAAGGCTGCTAGAAGGTCCTACCAGAGCATTCTATTCTGCAGGCTGAATAGCCCCAACTGTCACAGCCTGTCTTCATAGCAGAGGTGATCCAGCCCTTTGATCATCTTAGTGGCCCTTCTCTGGACCCTCTCCAACAGCTCCATGTTTTTCTGGTGCTGAGGGCTCCAGAGCTGTACGCAGTACTCCAAGTGTGGTCTCACCAGAGCAGAGCAGAGGGGCAGAATCCCCTCCCTGGCCCTGCGGACCATAATTCTTTTGATGCAGCCCAGGATGTGGTTGGCCCTCTGGGCTGTGAGTGCAGACTGGTGGCTTATGTCAAGCTTCTCATCTACTACCAAGCCAAGTCCTTCTCCTCAGGACTGCTCTCTATTCATTGTCCCCCCAGCCTGTATTTGTGCCTGGGGTTGCGCTGACCCAGATGCAGGACCTTGCACTTGGCCTTGTTGAACTTCATGAGGTTGGCATAGGCCCACCTCTCCAGCCTGTCAAGGTCCCTCTGGATGGCATCCCTTCCCTCTAAGGTGTCAGCTACTCCACACAGCTTGATATCATCAGCAAACTTACTGAGGATACACTCAATCCCACTGTCCATGTCTCTAACAAAGATGTTAAACAGCACTGGTCCCAATACTGACCCCTGAGGAACACCACTCATCACTTGCCTCCACTGGGACACTGAACCATTGATCACAACTCTCTGGGTGCAGCCATCCAGCCAATTATTAGTGGTCCATCTGTCAAATCCTTGTCTTGTCAGTTTGAAGACCAGGATGTCATGTGGGACAGTGTCAAATGCCTTCCACAAATCCAGGTAAATTACACCAGTTGCTCTGCTACTACCCACCATCTCTGTGGCCTTGTCATAGAAGGCTGCCAGATTGGTCAGGCATGATTTGCCCTTAGTGAAGCCATGTTGGCTATCACCAATCACCTCCTTATTTTTCATGTGCCTTAGCAGATTTTCCAGGAGGATCTGCTCCATGATCTTGCCAGACACAGAGGTGAGACTGACCAGCCTGTAGTTCCCCAGGTCTTCCTTTTTCCCCTTTTTAAAAATAGGGGCTACGTTAGCCTTTCTCCAATCATCAGGAACCTTGTCAGACTGCCATGGCCTCTCAAAAATGATGGACAGGGACTTATAAACTGCATCCACCAGCTCCCTCAGGACCCGCAGATGGAGCCAATCAGGTCCCATTGACTTGTGCACCTTCAGGTTCTTAGATGGCCACGAACCGGTTCTTCTCCTACAGTGGGGGGGCTTCATTCTCCCAGTCCCTGCTTTCACCTGGTGTGGCCTTTGTGATGAGGCTGCAGCACTTGCCAGAATGTCCCATCTGAATACTCCCATCTGAATGCTTAATTTGAGGAAGAAGGGTACTGAGATACACCCAAACCTACAAATCTTTTCCCTGGGTGTTCCATTCAAGAAAAGGCACAGATTTCCCCAAGTAACTCTGGCCAGAGCACCAAACACTGCAGAGCAGGACTCTTACCTGAGCTTTCGTATGTATCTGTTGATCAATAAATACTCTTAAGGTGCATGGCAGCATTTTGGATGACTGTTTTGGATTATGTGGCCTTTCTGCATTTTGGTAAGGAATTCCCACACAAACAGAAGCTCAATATTCTCATGAAGCAGAATCAGATGCCGATGTATGAAGCAAAAGAAATGTGTCTGTGTATCTTAAATATCACTCCAATCTATCACCAATAATATTTTTTTATTTTGCATTTTCTGACAGAATACCAATAAAACTAGCTTGTCCCAGAGGTCTGTCATCCTCAAGATAAGCAGGTTTTATCCTACTGTTTGTTTCAATAAATGTCTTGGAGATAATAATCATAAAATTAAAGTCAAGTGTGTGTGTGGTGCAGGGGTGATGGTGGAAGCCAATTAAAAAAAAATAACAGTAGGTTTTCAGATGCAAAAAAAATATTTCTGTAGCATAGAGTACAAAGCTTAACAGTGTCATGATAGGAAGATGTGGAGACTGTTTGGATTCATGGGTGCTACATTGTCTAGCTTATCACTAATTATTTTATATTTCTCTGCAATTTTACCATTATCCAACAACACTTTCCTGTACAGAAATGGAGAGCATAACAGCCCACATTTCTGAAAAGACAAATCTCTTTTATCAGAGATCTTTGTCTTAAAGTTTTATTAAGTCATTTCGGGTGGAGCTTCTGAATGTCAGTACTCCCTTTACTGCAGGTATCTAATGAATTCAAGACAATGATAACAAACTATATTGAAGCAGTCTCAGGATTCAATGTGTCCAATCCTAAAAAAAAAGGAGAGATTTTATCAAAAATATTCCGTTTATAAGTCACTGTGAAAGCCTAAGAAAATAAGTGCAATTTAAGCAATTCAAAACATCAAAACATCTTAAAAAAAAAAAAAAAAATCACCCTTATTTGATGAATTGATAATTGAACCTGAGAAAGCCAGTACCAAGGCAATAGGCCCCAGACTGGGGGAAATAAGCCATGTCATGGTTTGTGGGGCCTGTGGTGCCTTGGAGAGTTTCATCTGCCTACAGAGGTTTTCAGAGTAGGTGCTGACGTCCGAATGAACTGTTTCAGCTCTCTGAACAGGGAAAAATAATCACTGCAGGGCACCATTTCTCTGACCTATTTTAGATGTTCAGAAAGAGGTGAACCATGGTCCAAAATTCTCTGCTTCTCTTCAGTGACTATAAAAGAG
The DNA here is from genome assembly GCA_020745705.1 of Hemiprocne comata. NCBI lineage: Eukaryota > Metazoa > Chordata > Aves > Apodiformes > Apodidae > Hemiprocne > Hemiprocne comata. The sequence goes on from CM036586.1 coordinate 212,842,366, forward strand.
CCCCTGCATGGCTAGCTTGGATGTCAGAATCTCCACTGTAAATGCTTGAGTTAGGTGAGATGACTTTTATGCTGGTCTCCATAAATTTCACAACATGTGGAACTAGTTTTTATTGCATTATCATAAACTAACTAAATGAAAAAAGATTAGCAAAAAAAATCTGTATTTCAGTAGTTTTCATGTGTTTTTTCTTTTTGTAAGGGATGCTTTCCATAAGTATGTATTTCTATAAGAAAACTGTGAAAAACCTGTTACAATTTGGGGGAACATTAAAAATATTTACCATTTAGATGGCAGATATGTTTCAAAAAAAATTACTTGCACATTTCCAGCACTGTTGAAAGGGAAAGCCCAGTAGGGTTCAGTCTAACTATTGATACCACAGCACTTTAGCAAGCTCCCCAGTGTCCTCCCTTTTCATTTATGTAGCACTTGCCTCGGGTGTCTTTGTACAATTTTGTCGCTGTATTTTGTTACTCCTGTTGTTTCAAATGCTCTTTGCATCACACTCTTCCATCCATTTGCAAACCACATCTAAAAACATTTCTTCTTCACTGGTTATCTCTTGCCCTTTTGCTCTCCCCTTTCAATTGCTATTATTTGGATCTCCAAGGTGTATATTACAACTTCAAAAAGCCTTTCATGACATAGTTTGTCAGAAAATATTCTACAACATGAAACATAATGACAGTACTGTATAGTATTGCTTTTAATAATTAATTTGCTTGGAGTTCTGGGCTTTCTGGATATTTCCAAGACTGGCAGAACAATGTCAGGTTCAAGTTGTTCATTGATCATTTTTCTCACAGCAATAGGAAAAGGATCCACAGGAGACAGACAATCTCAGTTTTCTAGTGATGTTTTATAATTTAACATTTAATACCTTTCAAGAGATTAAAAGTTCTGCAAAGATGATTAAAGGAATGGAACATCTCCCTTATGAGGCAAGGCTGAGGGAGCTGGGTCTCTCTAGCTTGGAGAAGAGGAGACTGAGGGGCGACCTCATCAAAGTTTACAAATATGTAAAGGGGGAGTGTCAGGATGATGGAGCCAGGCTTTTTTCAGTGACGTCCAGTGATAGGACAAGGGGCAATGGGTGCAAGCTGGAGCATAGGAGGTTCCATGTAAATATCAGAAAAAACTTCTTTACTGTGAAAGTGACAGAGCACTGGAACAGGCTGCCCAGAGAGGTTGTGGAGTCTCCTTTGCTGGAGACATTCAAAACCCACCTGGACACGTTCCTGTGTGATGCACTCTAGGTGACCCTGCTCTGGCAGGGGGGTTGGACTAGATGATCTTTCGAGGTCCCTTCCAACCCCTAGGATTCTGTGATTCTGTGATTCTGTTTCATTTTTACTTAAGCAAAGGTAAGCAGCTTCTCTTCCAGGTATTGGATATGGGGATGATAAGGTCAGCCAAATTGCATAGATGCTGAACAGATGAAGTCATGTGCCTTGGTCAAATAGTGAGATAAACTAACAGTCAGAGGAAAGGAGGTCATGTGACAGCATAAAAGCTCAACCTACTTTTTGGGATGCAGTGCTTCATGACCAAACTCAGAGATTAATACAAATCTACAGAAAAGCCAAACTAGGCACCTCTTCTGCCTGTGTCTTTATCTTGTTTATCTGTAGATTTGAAGTCCATATAGTGACCTTAGGCTGACAGAGGCTGATATTTACAGACTATGTGAATGAATTCCCTGGAAACATTCCAAGAGCTTATGGGCCATGTGTGGTAGGTGGAAGCCCCAGATGTAAAGCTGACCCAAGCCACTTGAACCACCCAGCGCATTGTAGCAAGAAGTGGATGAAATAGCTGAAGTACAGGGTGTCTGAGTATAGACAGTGGTTTGAGAATCTCAGTGTATTTCTGCCAAAAGCAAACTGACTCACCCATCACTATGTCAGCTCTCCAGACACCCGTTGCTGTTTCACATGTCCTTGAAGGACTTCAGAGAAGGTCTGGGGAGCCAGCGAAAACCTAAGAGGCACCTTTGAGGGAGAAACCCAACTGTGATAGTAGGAAACATGACATCTATCAAAAGGGTACAATAAAGGAGGCAACATATGGAATGGATAATGTATTTTCTGTCCATAGATGTCATATACTAGGAGAAGAACAAGTACTACTGTCCAAGTACTGCTAAATGACATTATCTTACCCATCACCTCTGGGTTAGATTATTGCTTTCTGTCAATATTGAAAGCATACAGCTGAGCTAAGTTTAAAGTGACTGTCAGTGCTTTGCATACACCCCTCAGCAATTGCAGTACATTGCTTGCATGCAGCTTAAAAACTACCAGCATCAGAAAGGAAAGGCTGTGTCTCTGTTGGAAAAAAAACGTTAAAACAGTGACAGTGAAAGAAGGGGGGAAAAATAAGAATCTGTTTTGTTGTTGTTGTGGTTTTTCCCCTAAAAAGTCCTGGGAAAAAAGTATTTAACATTTCTGTCCCAATGTTCTTTACATTTGTTCTCAGTCTATTTCTAGTAAATAAATGAAAGAAAATAAATGAAGGGAAGGAAGGAGAAGAGTGGAATCTGGTAATGAAAAGAAAGCAAAGTTTGATAATTGACTCTGAAGTGCTAGACATGGGCAGAAGTTTCACTGCCTTAGTGCAGGTTTCCATGGTATCTCCCCTTTCTTGACTCTTTGCCATTGAATAGGTTAAAGCTTACTCAACTGTGAGTGGAAACACTATGAAGGGTATCTCTCTACCACTTCACAGTGTCACGAAATTTAAAGAAAATTTGTATTTTTCAGATTTCTTCCTAATGGCTGAACTCACTTTGAAGTCAGCAAGATGGCTCAAAAAATTTAAAGAAGTGACAGACGGTCATGCAAACATGCAGGAACACAGACAAACACACACAGGCACGTACATGTCCCACTAGGATTGCAGAAGCTTGTGGAACCAGGCTAAAAATGCATGTTCTGACAGAGAACATTTTATTAACAATTTACAATCAGAAGAGTGAATGAAAAAGCATGGAAATCACAGTGCAGTGAAGGTTTTCCTTTTTTTCCTTTTGTTGTTTATTTTTTCTTTTTTCCCTGAAAACAAAATTTAATGTTGAATACATGGTTAAAGGATGTGTCAAAGAAAAGACTGGAAATGGAAGATTTCTTTTTCTGTCAGTAAAAGACATAAAGGAACTGTAATTCCAGAGAATCCGTTGGATTGAGCTCACAGACAGTTTTAAGGCCTAATAGAAGGGAAGTGCAGGAGACCAACATGACAGGAAAGGCAGAAGAACAAAATACTATATGATCAGACAAGGGAGACAGGTAAAATTGTGATTATGGGTGATTTTAGCTTCCCTAATAATTACTGAGAACCTGCTGAGATATTACCTGATGGCACGTGGAATGAGTGACATAACAAATTATTTCCAGAAGGACCCTGTCAAGGATTCTGCTAACAATCCATTATTTCTAGATTTGGTGTTATTTAGTGTCCCAAGATATTAATAAGCATGTATGAAACAACACATCCATTAGACCTAGTATAGAAAATATAAAATACAGGATATTTCCTGCAAATTGTTATAAGACTTTCAGCAGATCTTGAAGGATAAAATAAGATTTTGGAACATAATTAAATGGGATGGTTTGTCAGCATGATTTGGTCCTGGAAAGCAAAGATATGCCAATACTTAGTGTGCTTTCAGCATAGAGCCTTGACACAGCCTAGACTACAGTGTGCCTGTCACCTTCTGTTGCATTTCTCAGTCTCTGGCATCTCTGATTCTCTTGATCTACTTTTCCTTTCCTGGGACTTCTCCACTTCACTGAAACTGGCTTAGGAGACCAGAATTTATGTATCTCATTTTCCTTATGGCCTGTGCCCTAGCACCATTTTGGCATTCATCATCCAAAAACCTCATAGTGCAATGGGCTCCATCCAGCTGCTCAACTCCAAGAGAAATGATGGTGATCACAAAGCTAACTGACAGACTTAAAGCAGGGTCTATTTCAGAGGAGCTGCAGGTCAGAAGATCTGATGTAGTTTTCATGAGAGGGATGAACTGTTCTAAAAGAAGGCAAAGGCTAAAGATAGGTCTCCTGACCTATAAATGAAGGTGGTTCATCTCTAGATAGACATCAAAGAAAGACTAATATTATTGCCACTTTACTGAAAGAAGAGTAGAGACTTTTGTGTTCTCTTTTGGAAATAGTGGGTGGTCATTGTCCAATAGATTGGAAATGAACACTGAACGAGAGCCTTTTCACAACAGTAGATGAAGCACTATTATTCTCAAAGGGTTGGAGACAAGAGAGGCACTGCAGTGTCTTAGATTTTGGGGACCTTAGGCAAAGGTTGTGAAATGAGACCCATCACATACTAAGTGAGTTGAGCTGTTCTGACTTCTGACTTAAGGCTTACTGAGCCCTCTTAGGGCAAGTTAACCTGGTTTCTCATTCCTAAAGGTACCTCTAATTCCACTCTACAATTGCCAAAGAATCCAGTCCACTAGCATTCTAGGACTTCCTGTTTGCAAAGGTACCTAAATTCAATGCATGGACACTGTTTCAACATTCTAGTTTATTGGGAAATTATCTTTAGTGCTCCAAAATGCCTGATTTCTGCTTGCAGGCCTGTTGCAAGTCTGTATTGGGTGGGCAATTATTTTTCTGTCCCCCAGGGTCCCTGAGGAAGTTTAAAAGGCTTATGTGATGCTTATTCATTTTATCATGGAGGAGTTGAGTGAGTCAGGTGTTTAGCCCAGAAATGGCTGAGTTGTATTCTAGACCTTTCCTCACCTGGTGTGACTTCCTCATACCCCATATGTATCACAGAAAAATACCCTGGGCATCAACTTCAAGGGTGTTAACAAGACATTGGTCTGCTGTCCATTGTCAGTGATGCAATCATTCCAGCCTTTCTTCACCCCCCTTATCCAGTGCTATGTGATCCTTTTGAAAACAAACAGCTGTGAAGTTGCTGCTGCATTTTGGAACTTTATTACTGTCAAGCCTCTTCTGGTCATTTGAAGCCAAATTGTGGAATAAAGCATGTATGCACTTCAGTTGTGTTGCAGTACAAAATATTGCCCCTCTTTAATGCATTCTCAGCTATGAAGAGTCACAGTTTAGTAGTCCTGTTACTTCTTGGGAGAAAGCAGTCAATACCCATAGCATACAGGGCATAACATTTTAATTTTCAAGAAACTGTAGGTGCAGATTCACTTCACAGACTCTTGCTTAACATAAAGCTACTGGGATTGAAGATGGGATGAAACAGTGGATGCTTGACATACATAAGGGTTTTTATAAAAAGGTCTGTGTCAAACTGGGGGCATGGTTACTGCACATTCAATTCCCTAAGGGTGTTATTGCATCTCCTGACTATTTTAATATGTGTGAATCATAAATCTATAAAGGATTTTAACTCCACTAGTCCCCAAAGATACTGCTTGAAATTAAAATTGTGATTTAAAAAAAATATATATACACATGTTGTTTTATGAGAAATCTACAGAATATTGATATTTTTGTGTTTACTCTCTCCCTTTCTTGACTACCATAATTAAAAAATCATGTGAGTCAGGTCTCAACTGCAATCCTAATAATTTAGAAGAGCATGCACAGGGGGAGTTGTCCCTGCCCAAGCAGAGGGGTTGGCACTAAGTAATCTTTAAGGTCCCTTCCAACCCAAACCATTTTATGATTCTTTGATTCTATGATGTACCTTACCCTCCTGACTTGTGCTACATGGAATACTGATCAGTGCTTGAGTTCCCTTAGTGCTTGTGCATGCTGGAAATAATTGTTTCCAGAACACAGACTAATAATGGGAATAGGTCAATGCTTCCCTCACTGTTGAAGAGGAGTTTTCCCATATCACCAATGTAATACTTTAAAATATTTACAGAAGATGTGCTTATATATGTTTACAATGTGATGTTGGGATTAATTTAAGGATTATTCCTCTTCATGTATGTACTTGTATTTCTGTATAATCATCATATATATAAATATGTGGATATCTATCTATATAAATCTTCATGCCTACCTGTATATCCATATACTTTGGTTCTCATCTTTGGACATAGTAACTTTTGTATACTGCTTTTTCTGTCTTGCTCAGTTTCTCATCTTACACATGCATGAGTGGGGAAAAAAGACTAAACAGGGGTAAGACAGAAAGAGGAATATATAAGAATTGGTCACAAGTGAAGAGTTAAAAACTTGATGGTAATACAATACAGTCCTTGCCCAATGCCCTGCTTCTCCCCTACTGCAATCTTTAGTCAAGTGGTTTTCATTGTGCCCAGAGAGTCAACAGATTTAGCCTGTACTAACCTTTGTGTGTGTGTGTGGTTAGACTCAATATACAAAATATTAAAATACAGTCACCTGTCTTTGGGTTCCAACAGTAGAGATACCTGCAGAGAAGGTGGGTGTCTAACCTCCCATTATAGTCAGTGGAGGTCTAGTCAGTTGAATCCAGAGAGCAGTTTATCTCTTCATAAACTAAACATCCAATTCCCAATTTGGTTTCTTAAGTATAGGCCCTTGAAAGATACTCTAGGCTATTCTAGAGAGGTGACAGGCATGATGTAGAGCCTAGGAGAGACCCTGCCATCTTGGACTTGCAGCTGGAGGTCAGATGGACACCCCAAGGCACCTCAAATGGTACTGCTGTCTGTGACAAGGCAGTGGTATCAAGCCCCTACTAGTAGGTCAGCTGAATCCCTCTCTGGACTCCATGTACTGTATTGATTATCTAACCACTGACTAAAATGTGGAACTAGGAATTAGGGACTTAGAAACTGCTTTATAGACAATTGAGGTAAAGTGTGATGAGTCCCACCTCAACATTGAAAATAAAGACAGTCACATTTGAACTTGGACTGAAGGGACTGGAAGAAATAGTGGTCATGGCAGTTTTAATATGGAAAGAGCTGTTGTCTGTCATGGTTGATCCTGAGATGGTTAAGTATTTACAACTCCTTGAATAGATATTGAATCAAACTGGCAATCAGTAGGTATCTTTCATGTCTCTATAGCCTGTTAAACCCAAAGAAACATTTGAGTTTTAGTTTTTAAAATTCTGTGTTTTATAGCTGAGAACCTATTTCACCTTAAAAGACAGATGGAATATTGTTGCTGTGATGAATTGCTCACAACAAGTGAATTACATTCTGTGTCTTCTACAGTTGTTGAGTGGTCAGCAGCAACCTTTAGTTGTTAATATCTTTAAAATTAAGTTCCAACAACATATATCTTTATTAATTTATGGTAAAGTCGTTGGTCAAAAGTCAGAATACCAACTTTTTGGAGCCATAACTCAAAATTATAAACCTAGTAAGGACTAATGCTGATGATGCTGAATACAGCATTTCTGAATAGGTTCTCTTCTTGGTAACCTTCCCTTTTCTAATGAGCCTTCAGATTGTCTCTCCAGTGTTCATCAAATGCACTGCACAAATCTCCTTCTTTCCTGCACTTAGCACTGAAGTATTCAGTTGTTTCTATAGAAGAAAAACAATGGAAAGATTATTTTCAATCTGATGTCTTATCATGCCTAAGAGTAGATCATCTTCTGTACAGCCTCTGGCTGATGAATGGTTTCAAGGCAAGAAAATAAACAGTCTGACTTTCTGTCTTTTCAGAAACCTAAGAAAATTGCTGTACTGCTACTGTGTACAGTGTCCTTACCTTTCTGTCACTGCCTGAAGAGATTCATAGAAGGAGACATTATTGTCTAGTTGTCTCTCAAAAATATATCAGTGACTGTAATGGTTTCATGTCCTGTGTTTTGGTTTTGTTATTGAAGATCTTCACAAAAACTGCTGCCTATAAAGTCACGAGGCAGTGTCCTAGATGAGTAGAGTTCAGATAAATGTAGAAGGGAACTCCAATAACCATTTTATCTCTCTGTGACCCTGATGTAGAGCCATACTGACCTGTTATCTTCTAATATCTTTGTATCCCTCTTTAAAAAATGTGAGAAATAGGAATTCCACTGCCATTAAACAGTGTTTAATTATTCTTACCATTCAAAAGATTTCTTCTTACTATCTGACCCAGATCTCCTCCATTGCAGTTTAACCCCATTGCAACCTTTTTTCTCTGCAATAGATATATGGAATATTTTAATACCTATTTCTCTATGGAGTTTTTAAAGTATTTGAAGACCATGAGGAAGTCTACATGCAAGTTTTTCTTACATAGACTCAACCATGCAGATTTTTGTAGCCTTTACTTACAGGTCAAGGGTTTCAACACTGTTCTGCATGACATTCTAGTCTTGAAACTGGAACAATATGGATTTGATGGATAAGGAACTGGCTGACTGGTCACACCCAAAGAGTTGTGATCAATGGCTCGGTGTCCAAATGGAGGCATGTGACAAGTGGTGTTCCTCAAGGGTCTGTACTTGGACCAGTGTTATTTAACATCTTTGTCGGAGACATGGACAGTGGAATCGAGTGCACCCTCAGCAAGTTTCCTGATGACACCAAACTGTGTGGTGAAGTCAACACGTTGGAGGGAAGGGATGCCATCCAGAGGGACCTTGACAGGCTGGAGAAGTGGGCTCGTGCAAGCTGCATGAAGTTCAACAAGGCCAAGTGCAAGGTTCTGCACCTGGGTCGAGGCAATCCCATGCACAAATACGGGTTGGGAGGAGCAAGGATTGAGGATGGCCCAGAGGAGGAGTTTGGTGTAGTGGTAGACCAGAAGTTTAACAGGAACTACCAATGTACACTTGCAGCCCAGAGAGCCAACGGTATCCTGGGCTGCATCAAAAGAAGCACAGCCAGCCAGTCGAGAGAGGTGATTCTCCCCCTCTACTCTGGTCTGGTGAGACCCCACCCAGAGTCCTGTGTCCAATTCTGGAGTCCCCAGGGTAAGAAGGACATAGATAGAACTCCTTGAGTGTGTCCAGAGGAGAGCCACAAAGATGATCAGAGGGCTGGAGCACCTCCCCTATGGAGACAGGCTGAGGAAGTTGGGGTGGTTTAGCCTAGAGAAGAGGAGGCTCTGGGGTGACCTTATAGCAGCTTTCCAGTATCTGAAGGGGGCCTACAAGAAAGCTGGGGTAGGGCTTTTTACATGGGTGTGTAGTGAGAGGACAAGGGACAGTGGTTTGAAACTTAAAGAGGGAGAATTCAGGCTAGACATGAGGAAGAAGTTCTTTCCTGTGAGGGTGGTGAGATGCTGGAACAGGTTGCCCAGGGAGGTTGTGAATGCCCCCTCCCTGGAGGTGTTCAAGGCCAGATTGGATGAGGCCTTAAGCAACCTGGTCTAGTGGGAGGTGTCCCATGCAGGGGGGTTGGAACTAGATGATCTTTAAGGTCCCTCCCAACCCAAACCATTCTATGATTCTATGATTCTATGAAAAGAAGGCAAATACAGTGACGAAACTGCATATGAATAATACATATACCTATATCTTTAATAGTCTGAAAATATTTTCCTTATCAAAAACACAAGAATTTTTACACCTTAATTTTCCTTACTTATCTAATTGATTTCACTGACATTCCAAAGGCATTCTATTCTTCCAAAATTTTCTTTGATTTTTGTAAATATCCAACACACATTCCTGGATAGAATGTAAACAGTCAATGTGCTAACATAGATTATGGCTCTTTTCAGTGAATATTTGATTTCTTATTTCCTCACTTCTTATGCTTCCCAGGGGGGCAGGGGGAAGGTATGAAAGGTAGACTCATAGAAATGCACAACAATAAAGTATCTCTTAGGTTCTCTCAAAAAAGCTCATCAATCCTCTTCTTAAACTAATAAAAATCCATTGTAAAGCAGCTTTGTCTTTGTGTTCCAGGAAGGAAAACTTTTTAAATAGTGTGGGCAACTCTTTCAACAAAATCAGAATAAAATTGCTAAACTCTTAACTGCTTCAGTCCTGAGAATTTCAGTTTTCTCTCCTTCATTTTTTCATGGATCATCATTTGAATAAATTCCATGAGTTTTAGAGGTTAATGTCAGTCTTGAAATTTGAGATAGCTGAAATGTCACAACATGCTAATGATAATACTTGCAATTTTTTTCTAGGCCTAATTAATAGTATCGTGAATGTGTAGGGCTGCCAGTATTGCTGACTGAAAAACAGGTATTGCAGTCTGGGACTTCATGTCTTGAATGCTCAGGCTTCAGTTGTTCAGTAGTTTGTTTCAGAGTGAATCTGTAGCTCACTTATCTCTTTAGCAATTCCTTTTTTTTCCTTAGGAAGAACCAGTGTTGTCAATTCCAGCTATATATATATATACACAATACTTAACCTTCTTTATGAGAAGCTGAGGACTAGAGGGCTAAATTTGACAAAATTCTTGGCTCTCCTTAAATGACTAGACTTTGGAACCACAGGGTTGCTGAGAAAAGCTTAAAATCCAGTAGTCCTGTGGCAACAGAGGAACACAAAGAAAGGCATTTATTTTTTATTTTGTTTTATTTTCTTATTTAGCAGTGGGCATTGACAATGCTAAAGGAGCAGCAGTAAAAGATGGGCCAGTAATGCTTGTGTACTGTTCAGATACTACAAATGGCCACGTAAATATCAATATAAATAAATACTAGTTATTTGAAAGCCCTCTGGCCAGCCTCTCCATGTAGGTGAATTATGCATTTTCTTGTGGCATAAGGGATGAAATGTGTTATTTTGGCTGTTAAACTATAATGGCTGGAATAGGTACAGCACAGATTTCTTCCTGGCAAATATTTTTCTTGACCTTGACTACCATAAATGTAACCCTAAAAATAGCACGTTATTGACTAAACAAAAATAGTGAGAGGAATTTCAGAGCTAGCAAATGTCACTTTTGAAATGGCATAGTAAAAACTGCCTTGATTAGGAGTAAAATTTGCCCCCTGCAGATCTGAGGGCGTGTGCACCACTTGAGTTCCATTTAAATCCTCCAAATGGAAGTTAAGTGGTGAATTCCACTCCAAGCACAGATTTTAAATGTTCTTCATTACATAAAACCTCTAGGTCTTAAACTTTTATTTTTAAAAGTATTAGCTGTGTTCAGGGTGGTAAGGTTTTCATTGTGTCTAAATATTGTTTTCAGGCCTTTATCTCCAATGGATTTTTTTAATAAAAAAACAATAGAGCCCCAGGAAATGGTAATGTGACTGTAATAGACTTGGTTCAGTAAAGCTTCTGCTGTTAATTAAGAAACTTTCATCTTTGAAGTGCAGTAAAAAAAAATTCATATTAGCAAAGGTATGTTAGGCCAGTAATAAAGTAGATTTCCCTTTGAACATTATATCTAATCAATCCAGAGAGAATTAAGACAATTATATTTTATCAAAAACATGTAGAGGCAAGGAGCAACAAGGGGGATGGAGTGTGACTTTGGTATTAATTACAAAACTGTTTTAGGAAATAATCAATCCTTTGTTGATCAGGGCAGGTATATGAAATGACAAAGAAATTATTTATCAAGCCACAAGAGTGAAAATCATAGACAAGGGATTATGTGGATAAGTCTCTGAATTGTAAAGCAATCATATGGGCCTTTCTTTGCATTTTAGGTTGTATTTCTAATTGTATTCTACTCCAAATATCACTAATTAACTTCGAAGGGAAACATTAAATGCTATAAACCATAAGAGACACATGAATTAGACCATTTCATTTTTCATTTTCCCAGTTAGATTCTTGGAACACATTATTATTATTTTTTCAGTCTTAGTTTCCAAGTATATTTAACTTGATTTCAGGGACAGAATACATTTAGCTTCCTCAATCGTTCTTGCAGTAAATCCAAACTGTACTATTGAAACCAGAGTCACTTGAATATGTACTTTAAATCTCTTTAAAAGAAGACCAAACCTACCAGATCATGCTCTAAAAAGAATCTAAATTACAGCATTTGCTCATTTTAAGTTGAATAATTTAGTTTCATTTCAGTGGATTTTGATGATATCCTCAGTTCATTGACCATAATAGCCAACAGAAAGAAAATAAATTGACAAAAACAGTAAGAACCAGGGACAGCACTAAACATACTGGTTAGTTTTTACCCAGGACACTGTCATATCCAAATTTGACAAATCCCTTAAACCCAACTCTTCTTCCCAGCATGTGATTAAAATAAAATGGGAAATAGGAAATAAACCCCACTTCAACCAGATCTTTGGGAATAACAAAGCAACAAATTAGGCCCCATCCCCATAGCACAGTTACAAGAATGTCTGAGAGAGGATGTGTTTGTCCTTTTGTCTGCTGTATTACATCATAAAATTTAGCTCCTGATTTTTGATGCTTATTTAAACTTCTTTGAAAAAGATTCCAGAGGTGTTAGAAGCACTGCTTTTTTTTCCTCTTCGTTTTCAAGTATTTCTCTGACTTCTTCTTTGATGTTTTTCAGCTTGTGCTTGGTGGGTGCATCACAATCTCTGCTTAACAGCGATAAGTGAAGTCCAAGTATGAATCCACCTCTTTTTTTCTATGTTATGCAAATCCATCAACTTTGCAACTGTCCTCATCTCTTGGAATCTGTGTGTCATTGCTAGTCTCTCTGAAGGGATGTTTATTTCACTCTCTGACATGTGGTAGCTCAGACACTAATCCTTCCATTACAGTACAGTCCAGAGACACCAGGTGTTGTACTACCCACCAAACACACATGCAGCAAGAGGTTCTGTTACAAGGAGCTTTCCATGTACACAGACCTTTCAAATGAAATGCAAGAGGGGAGGCAGAAGCTTGTGGAAAGGAAGAAGCTATCTGAAAATCACAGAAGTCATTAGCCAGCTTCAGTTTCTTTCCGAATCTCTCAAAACTCAATGTTTTGTGGTTGCTTTTTTGGTAGATGCCCATTTTTATCTTTTTTTTTTTTTTTTTTTTTTTTCAGAGGGTAAGGTCCTGGCTTAGAGGGTGTTGCTGTTTTGCTCAGGGTTTGTCCATGTCCATATGGCAGGAGTCTTTGCGCTGTCCCACAGAACAAATAACAGCAGCTATGACCCTAATGCTTTCATCCCCAAGTGAAGGATTTTGTGGTGGCAAAAGTGAGCCTGCTCATTTAATCTGTTATGCAAAATGGAAGTTAATTTAACAGACCAAGCAAGAAGGAGGATGTTGTCCTATGGACACTGTATGAAATCAAAGACCAGTTGATCAAAGGGTCTTCAAACCACCTTTTCTTCCCACTTCTCTATGCTGGTTTCCATTGAAAAAACACCACCAGGGGTATCAGTTTGTCAGATATCTGTTTTACTGTGGCTTTTAAGTACTGTCTCATGAAAAAAAAAAAAAAAAAAGAGAGAAAGAAAAAGAAAAACAAAAGACAATACAATATTCCTCTTCTGTGAAAAAAAAAAAAAATACCTTTTTTCTCTTTTTTGGGCAGAGAATTGTTCATCATTGTCCTAATTTTTGCGCTTTTTTCTGGTTCCTTTTTCATTTACTAAATAGCTGTCCATTTCAAAAAGTTTTCTCACATTTACATTCTTTTCCCTGTCAGTCATATACCTGTGAGATGTTGCTGTGTCTCCTGGTGCAAGCATTTGCTGTATTTCTTAGATGGATCTCCAAGTGTCAGCTACACTGTGCCAATGTAAAGTGGCATCCAGGCAGTTTTCACAGCCAAGCCAAAAGCTTAACAGCTAAACATGGCTTTTCTTTAAGCAGATCCTCCCAGTGTCATCTCTCACTAGGTTCTGACATATTGTCCATAGAAAGAAGGGTTGATTTTGAATGCTAGCAATAACCTCTGACAGCTATACCTGATGTTAACTGAGTACATTTCCATTATTCAAAATATACCTGCTTTTTTCACCCCCAAGACCTTCATTCACCAGAATGTCTCTAGGCTATTTTTGTCAAGGTTTGAAAAATGGCTTAGTGTGATTTTTTGATGCAAGTTAATACAGTGATAAGCACACTAAAGTCTCCAGGAATAGCAAATCATTAATTTACTTCAGAGAAATAAGACTTGAGTGATGAATAAACCTCATAAGGATTCTGTAGTTTTAAGCAGCTTCACTGTCAATGAATATCTAAAAGAAAAGTAAAACACACTATTAAACCAGTAATTATTATACACAGTTGATCAGCAAATAAGCTTTAGGATGGAGGGTTCTTGACAAAGTACTTTGAGATTAGATTTCACTAAAATGGATGGTCTTTGGTTTAAATACATGATACCCCATAATTATGGAAGTAGGTAACTGGAAGATGTAGTTATGAAGAGTGAAGGAGAAGGTTATAGGCAACATAAATCATTTTGCACTGTCATTGCAATGTAGGCAATATCATGAGTCAGGGCCCAGTTTCCTGTGTTAATAAACTGAGAAAGCCCTGTTGATGGGACTGCTCACAGTGACATAATTTGAGTTGTTCTACTCTGGACTTCTTCAGCCCACACCTATTGCCTCTGTCATACCAGAAGAAAGACAAAACCTTCCACCTTGTCTTTAGTTCTGCTTCATTTTGCTCACTGTGCTTGAAATCATGTTCCCAAATCTACCAGTGATCTACCTGTCTCAGTTAAGTTTTTCTTAAACACGATTTCAATGAGTTAGATATCACTGAGGCAAATAACTACTGCGAGGTTCTAAATTCACTACATACCCTTATAAGACTGTGGGCCAGTCACTGATACTGAGAGACATCTTAGAAAGCTACCAAGTCTTTTCCATTATTTGAGATTTTCATTACCAAAACCAAGGTATGATGTGCTCTCCACTTAGGATTTGTGAATAATACATCTATAGCAATGTGTAAGGACAGTAATGTGTGAATTAAGGCTATTAGTGACTGCTAACCAGTGAAAACCTCCTAAATGGTCAAGTACTTCTTATCACAACTCCAGGTTATCTATAAATACATCCACATGACACCTCTAAGGAAAATTTGAAACGTCCCTTCCTAAAGTATGGTGATTCCTTGTTTTTACTCCAAAGCTGCAGTTGTGCTTCTGGTGGTTAACCTCACTTCTACAATCAAATCCATCCTGGATTTATGGACCCAGTTGTAAGTGCCATGACATTATCTGGGCTCCAGTCCCACTTTGGGTGCCAGTGCTGAAGGAGAAGTTTGACAGTTTTGCTTCTATTCTCTATGTGCAAACTTGCCTGAAGAATGAAATAACAGAATTATGCAGAAAAATTTCAATTATATCCTCCTTTGGTAGCTGGGGTGATGTTAGTCTTGTGTATTGAGTAGAATTAGATTTTTTTTTTTACTCTTCTGTGAGTTCTAACATTTGATTTTGAAAACTGACAGTGCATGCAGATCAGGAATGTGACATTTCTGAGGTATTTATAAAATAAAATTAGAAAGTCAGCACTATTTATCCTGGTTGTTCTTCAAATCATATTATTATCGGAAAAATCGAGATTCTGTGCTTAGTTATCCGAGGCCAAAACATACATTTCCAGTTAAATAATAAATCCTTATGGATTGTCATTTACACAGAACAGGTAATCACCCTGACATCAAAAGGAAGGGATTAAGATTGCAGGTTCAGGATGATGTGTAATAATACGGCTCCTCTGCACAAGGACTCAGACTGAATGGTCTCCTCGGGGACACTACCACCCCTGGAAATGCAAGAGTGGCACCAAATCAAAGAACTTTATGGTTCTGCCATTTAAAAAGAGAGCTCAAGTCCACATAAATGTTAGTGCAGTGCTCATACATGCAACGAAAGGCAGATTCTTTTAGGACTCCTGCTTGGAAAATGGTTTGACTTAGAAAGGCACAAATCCTCTATGCGGAATAACACATCTTCCCAGCAGCCTGTTTTAAAGGATGGAAGGTAACAACAAAAGGAAGGTAGACAACTATGTAAGTGAAGGAGAACTGCTCTGCCTGATGGGGACATTGCACTTTGGCCACAACAACCCCTGGAAGCGCTACAGGCTTGGGGAGGAGTGGCTGGAGAGCTGCCCAGCTGAGAGGGACCTGGGAGTGCTGATAGACAGCTGGCTGAACGTGAGCTAGCAGTGTGCCCAGCTGGCCAAGAAGGCCAACAGCATCCTGCCCTGCATCAGAAATAGTGTGGCCAGCAGGACCAGGGAGGTGATCTGCCCCTCTACTCGAGGCTGTACCTCGAGCACTGGGTGCAGTTTTGGGCACCACAGTATAAGAAGGACATCGAGGTGCTGGAGAAGGTGCAGAGAAGGGCAACTAAGCTGATTAGGGGCCTTGAGAATGAGCCTTATGAGGAGAGGCTGAGGGAGCTGGGGCTGTTCAGCCTGGAGAAGAGAAGGCTGAGGGGAGACCTCATTGCTCTCTACAGCTACCTCAGAGAAGGTTGTGGTGAGGTGGGTGTTGGTCTCTTCTCCCTAGTGACTAGCGATAGGACAAGAGGAAATGGGATCAGGTTGTTCCAGGGGAGGTTCAGATTGGATACTAGGAAAAACTTATTCACAGAAAGAGTGGTGAGGCCTTGGAACAGGCTGCCCAGGGAGGTGGTAGAGGCACCATCCCTGGAGGTGTTCAAAAAACAAGTGGACGTGGTGTTTCAGGAGATGGTTTAGTGATTAGGGGTTGTAAGGCAGAGAGTTGGACTTGATGATCTTGAAGGTCTTTTCCAACCTTGATGATGATTCTATGATTCTATGATTCTATGACATTCTCTTGTGCACTACTATAAAGATGTGAAACCAAGAATTTCACACTTAATGCACAATTTAAAAATACTTTAGAAAATGAAACTTAGGTGGAAATCTCCAGAGGAGAAATTAGATTTTTAGCAGTAGGTTTATTAACAAAACATTGGTTGGCACTTAATTAATTACAGTAATACTTTTCTGCATTGAAAACCACTCACAGCTTAAGCAGAGAGTCTCAAAGGAACAGGAACACTGAAATGTCTTGGCCATGATACAAATAAGAAAATCTAGCCAGGCAAACTGTAATACATAACAGATTGTGTGAACCTTGTTTCATGAATGAATCAGAGCCATGACATCCTTTTGGAGATAACCTGCTGGCTCAAAGATGGTGAATTTAGTCCTGCTCTTCACAGCTTAATGTCAACCTTACAAACAAGCTTTGATAATTTAAAAAATAACATGGAAACCACTTGTACACATGGAATATGATCCAGAGCTTAGTGACTTTAATGGAAAATCTCACTCCCATTGACGTCAGTGATCTTTGGATGAAAGTTCTTTGAAAAGTTCTTCTGAAAATAATAATGTGGAGCATTGTGTTAATAATTTAAGATTAATTCCTCCATAGCCAATCTAATCAAGCTATGAGTTCAAAATATTCACAAAAGAAGAAGAAATCAGCAGGGTTTTTGTGTAAAAATGTGCAGTTCCCTTCTTTTTTAAAATAACAGGGACTTTTTAGAGATGAAACTCTTCCATAAGTCTTCAGGGCATTTGCACAAATACAACTGTATCTTTTGGAGTTGTCAGAGTTTGCCCAGCACCTGAGTGATTTGGCCAAAATCTGGCCCACTGAATCTTGATTGTTGGTTAAGATGCAAGAAAAATACAGGAACTCACTTGCTTTCCAGGTCTTTTGTTGTTTTCAGGCTTCTGAACACAATTATTTTTAATTATAAACAGAATTATTTTGTTATAAAATCACTTAATTTTTCGATTGTGGAGCCACGGGGTATAACATGGCACCCATTCAAATCAGATCCCAGCCATGACAGGGGCCTTAAGCTTAGATGGTACTTTGGTCTCTCTTCTTCTTTCCATGCCATCCCTCATTTCCTCATATTGACATACTTCTCCATCATGAGAGCCTCTGGGCCTTAGAGCAAGACTCAATGACTTGTAGCATACCAAAGGAGTGACCTCATCACACAACAACCTTAAATACTGTGGAATGATTGAGCAGTTATTCAGCATATTTAATTTCTCCATATTCTGGATACTATAATATTAATGGTGATCATAGCAACAGAGATGCAAAATTCTCATCAATGCATTATCTTTAAAGGACTAGTCCAGATTTCATGTCTTGGAACTTTTCTTGGCATTTGAAGCATTAACAGCAAAGGAAGAGAAATCTTAAGACTGAAGAATTTTGGAGGCTCAATGAAAAAAAAAATGAAAGTCAAATTGAAGAAAGTGTGTACAAAAGTAGACAAAAAGGATGGTGAAGGAAAACAACCTGATTTTTCATTCGGATAAGTGAGAGAGGCTGTCAAACGTTTTCACCTCCAGGGCTTTTTTTGAATTAGCACTAGTTTGACAGTTGTTGCTGTGAGGTGCCTCAGGATTAAAAGTGTGGAGAATAGAGATGTCATTCTGACTTCAAGAGAAGATGACATCCAGTAGATTTGTATTGGATTGCATCTTTATCACAGTAAAAAGCATGTCTTACTTGTTCCAGTAAGTATCTTGCTCGCTTTTCATTTCCCGGACATCAAAAAATGCAGACTGACAGTCTGATTAGCTGTCATAACTTCCATTAATGATTCTTCCTTCAATCAAATGTTAGGGACATTTATTCTTTAAGATCAAGGATATAAAGGACAAGGCAATAGTGCTATACCAATTATTGTCTTCTTTCAGATGTGCCTATGAAATACGGAAATTATTATGTTATTCAACCAAAATGTGAAAATATTTATCAGAGTCATCATGGAATGTAAATGTTGTCTCCCATGAGAGCTCTACCTGCAATTGAACCATTTGGAAATCAGCATGAGTAATTATATTATCCATGTTTGTTTAATTCACATTTCAATGTAAGTCTGAGGATTGATTAAAATAGAAAAAAATTGTCTTGATAGGTTTTTTTTAGGAGCAACTCCTGATGTTTCACGAAGGGAAAAGAAATAAAGGGATGTCCTCCTGTGGGTTTTGGAAGGAATGGATTAATTTACAGTGAAATCTCTGTACCTCAACTCTTTCTTTTAAATATAGACATAATAAGAACCCAGTAAGAACAATGTTTAAAAACATTTGCAAAAAAGATGCTAATTTTGAGTATTAGCCCAAAATACATCTGAAAAGAATAAGTCACAGGATAGCATGCTCAGTGGTTCTTAAATGTAAGATTCATAATACTTTCAATATTTTGCAGCTGAAAATAAGATCATCCTTAGTGGTTAGTCTCTTGTGAAATCATGGCATCCCAGTTTTTTCTGGGCTTTTTAGTTTTTTCACAAATTTGGGATGCGATGTTGATATGCATAAAATATTAGTAAACTAGGAGTCTCTTTAATTAGGTGTTTTAATTAAGTAGCATCTAGATGGTGGGGAAAAAAAGAGTCTTAAAATATGATGAATGTGCAGATCAGAGGCAGAAATAGCAACAGAATTTAAATCTGCTGCAGTGCTAGTCTTAAAACTTGCACTTAGTACTGTCCTTTCTGTAAGTATCACCAAACCAGCATAGAAACCTAAGCGGATTAAATTTAAAACAAACAAACAAACAAATTTAACTCTCCCAACTTTAAGGGAAATGTACACTTTTATTCTTTAGCCTGTTTCACTCTTCAGCTGAGATAATTACTTTCATGGTGCCCTTCTTACAAAAATAAATCATATTCCCTACTCAAGCTTTACTTAGCTTGATGAAATGAGACAAGCATTTTATTCTCCTATGGTAAAATGCTCTGTTCTTTTTCTTAAACGGTTCCATTTTCCCTGAGTTTGCTTTCTGATTTCTAGTGAAAATGTGTTGCTTAATGCACTTTAGTTTCACATTTGCCTTTTTTTTGATGGCCTTACATCTTTCAGACATCCTAGGATGCTCTAAGTAACGTTCCCCTGTTATTTCTGAGCAAAAAGCTTCTCCTTCATTTTAGAAATCCTAGTCATTTCTCCCTGACTAATTGACACCCTTAAATTTCTTTTCATTTCTATTCTTTTCCTCCTTTAATCTAATAATTCTTCTATGATTCTTAGATTTTGTTCCAGCAGTGCTGTCCAGTTTTACATCATCAGTAAATTCTTGAGCTCATATTTAACTTCCGATGCCAAGATCATTAATGAAACTTTCATGAGACTCTTATCAGTTCTTGAGACTCTTTCCTGTTTTCTGTTCCATTTTCTGTTTATCAAGCCCTTTGTTTAACCTTATTTTTTTTTTTACTAATTCTATTGTTTTTCCCAATTCCTACTTTATCATTAGATTTATTGCACTTCCTTTGTTAAGAAAAGCAAGTATCTTGCAAACGACAGAGCAGACTAGACATTTTGGGTTTTATCACCCCATCTATTAATTCTCTTTGTGTAAGAGCAACTAAGCTAACCAGAATTACAAAACTTAGCTAAATTTGACAAATATTTTTATTGTGATGGTACTTTCATAGCAGTTGTAACCCACAGTTTGACATTCCCATGACTTAAACCAGTGAGACAATTATGACTGATGGAAATGTCTCCGTCCCCAGTCCAAGTGTATATTTTGCACATGTAAAGTGAACTGTGATCAAAGAAAAATGAAAAATTAAGATAGTTGGCCCAAGGGAAATAAGGTTTTTTCTAGATTGTTTTTTTTGCATGATCTTCTGATAGTGATTTGACAAAGTCTTCCAGAAAAGTATTTGACTGTGTTCTGGTCACCACAAATTCGAGCTGTCATGTTGAGTATGGGTTATTTTAAAAAGCATATTTAATTTCTGCTAGGAGTCAGCTCAACCCATAAACAGAGATCCAAAGACTTCCTAAACTGTTGGAATTTCAATCCCATGGTTGAACTTTTTGACTAGGACTTGTCTGAAATTTTTAACCAGTAAAATGAAGTAACACTTCATGGGTTGGTTCACCTGTTATTTCCCTTCTGATATCTTTTCCTTTTAAAATTTTTACATTGTCACATTGTTCAGAGTGAAAACTGAGCTCCTCCACAGAGGAGTTTAAGTACAGATGGACAAGAGGCACAGGTCTCCCTCTTCTCCATACCTTGCCCCACACCTGGAAAGCTTTCTCAATAAAGTGAAGGACTAAGTCATTCCTCATGTTAGTCCATTCATAATTCTGTCTCCTGAGACTGGCAGCACTGATGTTCACTGAATTTATACAAGTATTCAACTGATAGGAGCTATCTTGGGACCACTGGCTCATTTCATTGAGTCCAAAGCTATTAGAAAATGACAACCATACTCTGTCATTATTGACCTTAACTGCATTTTAAATGGTGTAACAGAGAAGAAAGGATGTTAATCCCATTATAGCAATGCATCTCTTAGGATAGTTGGTCTGCAGATACTTGCAGCAGAAATTGGAGGAATGTTAGAATGAAAAACTGGAGAAGACATAAAGGACCAATGCAGTGGAAAAAAAAAGGTAAATACAGACATGAAAACTTCAGCTGTGAGTGCATCAGAGCACTCATTCTTTTGCAGTTGTTCTACTGCTTACCATTAATATATATATTTCAAAAAAATTCCCTTGCAAAAAATAAAGTTATCCTTTTTTTTTTTTAATGGTAATTATAATTCTAAAAGGAAGAAAAGGTTTCTTACATATGGAAACTTTATTTTAAAATATTTTTTAAAATCTACACAAAGTTACTGCTAATTAAGCTCTCTGGGCAATGATAATATGGTTTAGAGTGTTGCTATTATTTATTTACAAGGTAACTTCTGCAGCAACTTCTACTGTCTCAGGCACTGAGAAAAAACAATGATTTACAGTCATGTCCTAAATTAAAATCTAAACAGAAGAGCAGGCAAAAGATTATTGGAATATATTGCATGGCATATGTATGGAAAAGTGTTTGGAAACTACTGCATTAATTCTACACTTATGTAGCAAAGACATTGACCAAATGAAACACAAAAGGGATGATAGTGTTAAAGAGACAGACAGGCAACAGAACAGAAGAGCAGTGAAAGATCAGGGGAGCCAGTAAGAAGGTGACTGGAAAATTGTGGAGTCATGGAAGAAAAGATCAGTAGGAGCATGAACTTCTAGGACAGGGAATCTTATTAACAAGTCTGATTCATATAATCAGGGTATCCTGAACGGGGTGAGATAGCAGACAAGATGTGTATGTACAGATCTAGATTTATTGCATATAATGCCTGGGGTCTTAACTCTTTAAAGTAGAAGGCACAAGCACAGTAAAATTGTCGGGAAATTGGGAGACTGGAACAGAAGATAAGGTTAGAACACCAAAGGTATCTTAATCATAAAATGTACTACTAGTAGTTAGATCAAACAACAAAGGTTGACCATTAAAATGTTGACAACTTACCCATTACCAAGTTTTATGCTAGTTCTAGACCGTAACTATTGACTTTAAAGGATCCTACAATCTTTAAACTTAACAATGAAAAATTGCTTAATGTTAAGTTTACTAATAAAGACAATAAAGGAGTTAATATCTCCCACCCTTGCCTGGCCGCAGCTGGGTGTCCCTAGGTGGGTCTTAATTCTCAAGAAATAGTGTCCCTGGCAGGCATCCCCACTGGAGAGGAGAAGGTCCAGCACATCTCCTGGGAAATTGTATGGGAAGTCCCTTGGACCAAAGATGGGACCAGACTTTTATTGAATAAAATGGATTGTCTGCGGTTATTTGACCATTTAGCTGTACCTCCAAAATCTCTCATTGGAGAGAAAAGGAAAAGGAAAACAGTAGAAAAAACCATGAAGGCCCAGTTCCCACCAAGCAAACCCTTTTGTTTATCTGTTTATTCTTACTTATCTCTGTTTCAGGCCTAGTTGTGGCTGGGCTGCATTCCATGTTCTTCAACACCGGAGAGCAGCTGGTGTTATGAACATCAACTTTGCCCTCTGTACTTTCAAGTTTGTTACCAGTTCAGAGCTTGCTAGGCCCTTTCCTTTCCCATGGGAAAGGCCCTCCAGGCCTGGACCTGTACAATTGAGAGACAAAAAGCAGTTGAATCATACAGGGAAACTGAGGCAGACATATTGAGGGAAGGAGCGTCCTGCTACACAGGCTATGCTACATTTCCCATATATTCATAAAGTCAAGTTAAAATGGCGAGTTAAATTTTAATAGCTTGGTAGGAGACAACTAGACATGGCCAAAGAGCAGATTTCTGCTCACTGGAAAAATGTTAGGATGCCAAAATAGTTGAGTTGCAATTAGAGTACAATTTCCTCTATAGCATTATTAGATTGGTTTAATAATTTCATATAGATTTTCTTATCATTTTACTCTTTCTTCATTTGTTATATGATATTCATCTTCAAACAAAAATGTTTCAGAATCCTGAAAGTTTTTGTTCTAAGAAATCAAAAATTCATGTTATAATTAATGTTTTATTTTCTGTCTAATAACATACAACACATTTTTGTTCAAGCTGACATTGTTTTGCATTAAAAAAAAAAAAGTGAAATGGTTTTCTCTGAATAGGACTGAATGAGAGAAAACTATTTGCATAGAATTTTTCCAGCTAGCTCTTTTATTAACATCCTCGATTTTCTGTGCTAGAGTTACAACTTTAATTAATGTTACAAATGGAACTTTAATATAAAAATTCAAGCCATGCTGTGAGGATGGCAGGAACAGGGCTGGTCACTTCTGCATCCTCTAAGCCAGAACTTCTACACTCTAGTGGCACTAAGGTAGGTGCTACACCCCCAGTTGTCCCTGAGCAACTTACTGACCAAGGACAACAACCTGATGCATGAAAATAATTTTAGAGAGAGTACAGAGCTGGGTAAAAATATATTAACTCTGAAATGGAGGAGAACCATAAAGAAATAGCACTCAATCATCAGCTTTAACTCTGAAACTGAAAGACAAAGTCCACACTTGTGCTTTTAACTGAAGATTTGCTTCATTTGTATGTGCTCCATTTCTGTGGGCATGAGATGACTCATTCACACCCCCCATCCCAGGAGTGTCAGCTTGGTTTCAGATCAGTAGGGAGAAAAGGAGTGTCTCTTTCCTTCTGCAGAAAAAAAGGCAAGTCAAATCCTTATAGGTTTTGTTTGATCTTGACCCTTACATTTAATTTTGGTCAGAGGAAGCAAAAATTGGCAGATTTTCGCTCAATTTCATTGGGATGGGAAAAATCCGAAAGAGAAGGAAAAGTTCCCTGTGGTATGCATAGCTAAGCAGTTGCCAGTTTGTTTCTCTATGACTCTCAGAGGATGTAAATCAGCAAAATTCACTTCACTTGCATTATTTATTATTTCCTGTGAAAATTTAACTTCAGTGGAAATCTGATTATTTATAACAGCTTCTTCACATTTTTTGATGCTTCACCTTTGTAAAGGACACTGATCCTTTGCAATGTGAAGTTTTATGCAGTGTCTTCTTAAAGCAACATAGAAGAGATTCTACCACTAAGACCGTTGGTTTTTTATTTCTTCTCCTTTTGCTGAGCCTCAGCTGCATGACATGCAGAGATAATGCTTTAGCAAGTGAAGAATGGAACTCCTAGTAAATCATCATCATTCTTCTTTCAAATGCAGAAAACAGTTCCATGACAAGGAACATATGAGATATTGAATTATATACCTTTATTGTCTCCAAAAGTTTTATTCTATCTTTCATCTCATATAATCACATTTTATTTCTGTGAAACTTTCTCTGGCTCTGTGTACAGTAATCACATAGTAAAAAAAAAAAAGACATATCCACCCATAGACTGA
The DNA here is from genome assembly GCA_020745705.1 of Hemiprocne comata. NCBI lineage: Eukaryota > Metazoa > Chordata > Aves > Apodiformes > Apodidae > Hemiprocne > Hemiprocne comata. Next base: position 212,866,839 of record CM036586.1, read on the forward strand.
ATTTGAATGACAGCTGGTCTTGATTGTAGACCACAGTCATTACATTTAGAAGGTATTTCAGGTAGAAAAGTTTGATTAATATCAAACAAAGCTCATTTAATGTTACACCCTTTTCAGAATGAAGTGGCACATTTAATAATTGTATGAAATGGCTTTAATCTCAAACACCTATTCCATGTGTTTTTCATTTCCATTAGATTGAAAGGATAAGAATACTTGATGCCCAAACAAGAAATGCTAATACTCATAACCATCAAAATTTGTGTATTTTCTCAATGTAACACCACGACTGAAACATTGTTTTCTACATTATTTCCTCCACTATGATCCGTTCAGTATAGAAAAAAGCCCTTCAAAAATCTGTTCTTTAAAGCTGTAGATTTACTAGTCCCACAACCAAGTTATTAATGCAAAAGATACCAAAAACATGTATTGATGATGCAAAATACCCTCTAGAAAGAACTATTTTAAGAGAAAATTGGTTTGTATATTTCTTTTATTCATCTTTATTCAACAATCTTTTACAGTGATGAATAACAAATGTGTGTATACATATCAAATCTCTATATGTCGAATAGATGTCAACACAGAGAACAAAATATATTATTCCATTCTCCACTATAAATGACTGTCTGAAACCAAATGTGTTCTTTAGTTTTCCTCCTATTTAGCATTCCCAGCTGTAGCCAACATGCCTGGAACTGGCTGAGATAGCCCACTTTGCCTTGTCAAATATAGGAGGAGCAGGGAGTTAGACTCGATGATCCGTACAACTTGAGCTATTTTATTATTTTCTTTTAAGGTTTACACCATAAAATATGACAAAGCACTGTCTTTGAGGCAAGTCCCTGAACTTTCCATGCTCATCAAGTCACCTGTGCATTCATTCTTACTTGCTAGAAGGACAAGAGCTCACTTAAACTCCCCTTCCCCACGATTTTTTCTGGTCTTCATAGGATAAATGGGTGATATTCACACTGGCAAGGATGAAGAAACTGAACTGGCGTAAAGTGATCAGCTGTGACATCAATGGATGTCTCCTTTTCTGGATTGCCAGAATGATTTTCTGATTTGCAGCCTTTTGGAAAATTGTTTGCTTTATGTCTGTCAGATTTAAGCTATGCGTTGTGTTAGGTAATCTTGATTGGTCCCTAACAGCAGGACAGAGCACTAACATAGTAATATTATAGTCAATGGGAACAATGGTATTATAAACAGTACATTACTTAGAATAAGTAATGCTACTGATATGTAGAAACATTTTCTGCAGTGAATTAACTTACTTTGGTGTCAGGTGTCTCCTTCACAAGATAAATTTGAGGAGTAGCTGCTGAAGGCATGCTCAGTTCTAGGGTTTGTTCATACTGTTCTTTGCACACCAAAGTTAGATGCCGTGACTGTTGCATAAACAGTGCTACATGTCATAGAAAACATAATTGTCTTTTCATTGTATGTGACCATATGGAGGAAGGCTCTGGAGACAATAAAAATGCTGCTACCACATGATGAAGAAGGGGGGGCTGACAATCAATGTATCATGTCTCCAGGCACCCATAAGGTTAAAATAGGAGAGCTCTGGAAGATTAGAAAAGGAGAAAGAATCTCAAGTTTACTTTTTTTTCTCCATCCATTTATGGCCTTAAAATACTTTGTAAAGCAATACAACCCCTAAGAATTTGCTAGTTATGGAATAAGCCCTTTTCATTATTTGTATTGTTTCATGTTTACCAGTCAATGAAATACAGAATTAGAAATACAAATCAGTACTTGGAGGTATCCTAAGCCTAACCTTTATTATTAGTTATTCACTGCACACACCTGAAACCATGCTGATCCAGAATTAATTGAAGTAATTGTGGTTTGCAAATCTGAAGGAAGAATTATTTTTTTCATTAATTACTAGAAGCAAAGAAATTAGACAAAAAGGGATTTTCTTTTTTATGCTTTTAATGTATTTCCCATTTGTTCTTATCTGATGTTTCACACCAGCTCATTTTATATCATAATCCCAATGTTTGTCCTCTAACAGTCTTATTTGCAGTATAGCAGTCCTTGAAATGTTTACATGCTTTAAAAATAACTCCCACAGAGACAGATTTTTGATTTTATTTCAGTCATTCCATTCCCCTAGTCTTAGAAAACTCCTTCAAGTTTAAACTTTTAAAGATCTTTTAAATTATCAGTTGCATTCCCTCCAGATCCTCCATTTTGTGGATAAATATTCAGATCTTTGTTTTCTGCTTTTTTTGTTTGACACCTTTTAACTGTGGGAAGGAAAACACAAGAACATTTAAACTTTTACCCCAAAACCCTGTTGCATCAACGTCTACCCAGAAAATAGACTTATTTTTAGATTCAGGTTTTAATGTGTTTTTTTTTTTTTTTTTTTCCAACTTTCCTGTTCCAAAGATGAAGTGTACATTTCTAAAACATTTTAAATCAGTATTTATTATATCATATAGTGTAGTCAGGCATATTTTATTGACAATTATCAATAAAACGGGACCTTTTTGCATTGTTAAAGATTTTGCGATTTTCCAACATAAAGCAAGAGTTGTATTAAGGATCTCATTTCTGTCACTTGTGCTAAAGGAAAGGTGTGTTGTAAAGATTAGTCAATTAGTCCTCTTAGGTCCTGTTCCTGCCAAATAAAAGCTGAATTCTGTTATGCAGGGTTTTTCATACACTCTACTTGGATAAAATGCTGAGCCAGCTTTCTCTTTCATGAATAAACGTCAGTGGATTGCATTAATCCATTAAACACACAGAAACCTTGTTGGAACTAACCCTGGAGTAATGGGGAACAGACTTAATAAATCACTCCCCATTCATCCACTTTAGGATCTGGTAAACTGTATTGCAGAACTGGCTTCACCTACATTACTGGGGTCCCTTGCAGAGGTGCTGCCTCAGCCAGGTTATATGTTACCTGGCCCATATGAACAAGACCATTAAAATAAAGGCAGGAGAATCACAAAAGAATGAAAAACCTCCTTTCCTATTTCTTCTTTCACAGCCAACCCCCTGATGAGAGTATAGCTGTTTCTGCCTTCTTAAAACATGAGAAACTACCTAGGTCTGTATAATGGGACAGGATGTTATTTTCATACTCTTCTTTGTATGAATAGCCCACTTTTGGATTCAGAAATCTTTTGGGCACTGGAAACATCCAGTAGGTCATAACATGACACTTATCTCCCAATTGAGGTTGAAGGAGATACCAGACAAAGGGCTGTAGACTAATGGTAACATTTCCAAGGTGAAGGAAAGGAACTTGTTTCCATCCCGTTCTCCCTTCCCTTGCCCTTTTTTTTTTTTTTCCCAAATAGGTAAATTCTACCTTCCTTCCCTTCCTCATTTATTTTGGGGAGATGGGCAGGAGGGGAGCATCCATGTAAACCTGCCTTCCATCCGTGCCTGTGAAGTTTCTGATTTGTTCTGGATTATTTTATGACATTATCCATTAATTGCATGGAAAAACAAGGTAACGAATGCATCAGCTCTTTCCAGTGTATCACATGAAACAGCCTCCGTGCATTTTAAAAGCCTACCCATAAAAAAAACCCTTTTTCATATGTCCTACTAGGCAGCTCCAGGCCAAAGTCAGTCTGTGATAACACAGGAGTAAATTCTGAAGTCAGCTATGAAGCTGACTGTAAAAAAATATGAATAAGCACATTGAAAGATGACCCCTAATGAACTAGAGAACACCTTCCATAAATTTCATTCCTGTTAATTGCGAAGGTAGGACCCAGTTACTAAAAAATGGTTCTCTATTACTATATGAGATTAAACAATAAGGAATTTTGGTTCAGCAGCCAAAGAAGAAACAAATGTCTTCTTATATGTGTATAATTCATATAAAAATCTCCATACATTTGTTCTAACCCTAAAACTCAAACCAGCCAGAAAAATTCATCTTGATCCAAGTCAACATTGCAAACAACAGTTATTCATAGTTTACAACTAGTAGGTCTGATCCTTAGTATTTTTTTTGTATTTTCATATTTTTCTTTTTAATAATGTCTTAAACCTCCTAAAACAGGTCTAGCAACAGAAGCTAAAATGAATGAAGTTGAAAAGAAAAACAAAACTATAAAAATAATGTTTTTCATTACATGAATCCTTTCTCTGGCCCTTATTACCTTGTGGGATCCACAAGTATTTTTATCAGTACAACAGAGAAGGGTAGTGAACACTGGCTGAGGGTGTATATTGCCAAAGCCAGCAAGGAACTTCTTAAATTTTCTTTCTTATATGAAAAAAAAAATAAAAATACTGGTGAACTACTTGCTGTGCATGAAATGCTCTCAAAAATATAATGTCCGTACCAGTTACCAACTTGCTATGTTCCTGTTGGTATCAATCCAGCCTTGTGAAGCAATTACATACATGTCTTTCTCATCACTACATACCTTTATTCCCTGTGAAAGTCAAGGAAGGAGGGGAAGAGTTTTTAATTACAACAATTAGAGCAGCATTGCAAAATTGAAATTATTTCATTTCTGTGACACGAGGTCAATAATCCTATTAGTTGTTAATGCATTTATGCTCCCCAGGCTGTCATGCTGATAGCATTATACCTGCATGCTGGCAGCACTGGGTTAGCATTGCTTGTTAAATGCACTGAACCTCCATTGTAATGGTGATTGACTCGTGGAATATATATTTTTTTCCCTGTAAATGGTAGGTAAACCTCCATCCCATTTTGTATTGATGCACTGCTCTTGCATGGAGCACCAGATCAGCAAGGAGGGGCCTTGAAGATGCTTCAAGGGGAGAGGGAAGCAGATTAATGGACAGAAAGGATATATCTGCTGAAAATCTAACATATACAGCAAACTCATCGTTTGCAAAGACTCCTCAGTTTTCCAGGACTTTTGTCACCAGCTCTAGAGTCAAAGAAAAAATCTTTAGATTCTTTTATGTTTACTCTAGTAAGTTGCATCTGGGGTAACCTAAGGACACATGTCTCACCATGTGGATACAGAGACTTGAATAAGTTTAAGAACCTGAACACTTTTTTTTATATTTTTCCAACTGTGTTACTTCACCTAAAAACAAACCAAAACAAAAAATTACCTCTAACCATGAACTTTGTCCTTTTCTTACTTACTCTGGACCCTCAGTAGAGAGAACACAAAAAAAACACATTTTGGATATTTTTGTTTCTGATACTTGAAGTAGTCTGGAGTAGATGGTGTCATGTAGGGTTGTATGTATATAATACAGATTATTTCATTAGGTCTCCATATCCTGACTTCCTTGAGGTCTTCTGCAAATGTCTTTTCTTCACTCTTTGTTGGGATGCTGTTATTTTCCACTAACAAGTTGATTTTTGGCTACATATAACACATCACTACATTGCAACAGAGACAGTAGTAGGCAAGGAAGAGGCCCATGGTATGATGGTGTCTTTTACTACATGATGTCATTAGACCTGAGTTAAATGTTACTTTGGGCAAATACCATGGATTCCACTTTCTTTTCCATGGTATAAAGACATAGAAAAGTTCAGCAGAATAAGTTTTAAGACAGCAATAGCTTCTTCCAGACATGTTGGACTCTAAACAGATGTAGAAGAAAAGCAGTAACACTGATCCACCTTGAATCATTCCAGTTCCACTTCTCTATTTGTTTATTCCTGATAGAACCCCAGCTAAATCAGAGTGAAAAAGAAATGTATGCAATATGTGTGGACATAAAAATCCTTCTCATGGCATAACTATGTTCTTACACAGGCATATAACAAATGGAGTCAATAAGTATCTTCTATCATGGAAAGGGTGTACACATACATTGAAAATGACCTTTGTTCACTACCAAGGAGTGTATACATAGTTGACCAGAAGTATGCATTATGCTTGGAAGAGAGGAGGTGTGGAGAGAGGGAGACACTGTCTTTTAATCTGCTTCATAAAGCACAAGAAATGCCCTACCAATATTCCCAACACTTGTTCTTTCTCTGAGGGTAGCAGTAGAAAAGACTGTTTAGGGAGGGTACAAGTCTAACCCATTTATGCAGATGACTTATTCCACAGTTACACTGAATTAGGAAAGTTAGAGGGTACAGACCTCCATATTCCCATTCATAGATGTTTAAACCTTCCAGTTCTTCATTTCATAGAAAAATAGAAATGCTGGGTGGAAGGAACGTCTGGAGGTCATCTGGTCAACCTTCTGCTCAGAGAATGAATGTTGTTAAAGCTAGATCAGGTTAGCAGTGACTGTTTAATAACATCTGGAAAACCTCCAAGGATGCAGGTTCTGCATCCTCCCTTCCTCCTGTTCTAGTGTTGTGCAACCCTTTCAGTGAAAAATATCTTTCTAACATCTAGTCTGAACCTCCCAAGCCACATCTTGTGTCCATTCCACTTTGCTTTATCATCTGCCACTACTCAGAAGACTTAGACTCCATCCTCTTTTTAGCTTTTCTTGAAGTAATTGCAGGATGTCTTTAGACTCCTCCTTTCATTCATCTTAGTCACACTAAGCAAACCCATCTCCCTTGAACTCTCTGTGTTATGTACTCTAGGAGTTTAATCACATTGGTCACTTTTTGCTGACTGGTTTGTCCACATATTTGTTGTCTTGAGGGGTCCAAGACTGAACATTGTTCCAGGTGTAATTTCATCTGCACTGGTGAGGAAAATAATACCAATTCTCAGTCTCCTGGCCATGTTCCTCCTACTGTATACAAGTCTGGAGCATGCCTTATTCACAGTGAGAGTGCTCCTAGCTCCTGTTAAACTCTGTCCACCCACTTTACCCAGGTCCTTTTCAGCAGAACTCCCAATTTAGCCTGTTGGTTACCAACTGCAACAATAAATGGGTTTATTCTGCTCATGTGCAGGACTTTGCTCTTCTTGTGAAATTCCATGAAGTTTCTGCTCACCCAGCCTTACAGTTCATCAAAATCCCTCTAGAATGAGGCTTTTTTGTTTGTTTTGTCAGTCACTCAGTAGTTTAGTATTGACTTTGCTCATTTAATATCTACTTAGTCTTGTCTAATTTGTCTGTTTAATTTCTCTAATCCTTTTTGAACCTCCTGATACTACGTCTCCACAATCTCCTCTGGCAACAAGCTCCACCATGTTATTGCTTCCCTCTTACATGTTTCTGCCCTCAACAAAATCCAGAGATTTTAATATTCATAGCGAAGTCTGAACCCTTCTAGGGATAAAGATCATTGTCAAAGTTAAAACACATATTGCATTTTCCTCAAAATCTATTCTTTCCTTCCCCTTCCCCTCCCCCTCCCCCTTCCTCCTCCCCTTCTTCCCCTTCCTCTTCCCCTTCTTCCCCTTCCCCTTCCCCTTCTTCCCCTTCCCCTTCTTCCTCTTCCCCTTCTTCCCTTTCCCCTTCCCCTTCCCCTTCCCCTTCCCCTTCCCCTTCCCCTTCCCCTTCCCCTTCCCTTCCCTTCCCTTCCCTTCCCCTTCTTCCCCTTCCCCTTCCTCTTCCCCTTCTTCCTCTTCCCCTTCTTCCCCTTCTTTCGCTTCTTCCCCTTCTTCCCCTTCCCCTTCCCCTTCTTCCCCTTCCCCTTCTTCCTCTTCCCCTTCTTCCCTTTCCCCTTCCCCTTCCCCTTCCCCTTCCCCTTCCCCTTCCCCTTCCCCTTCCCCTTCCCTTCCCTTCCCTTCCCTTCCCTTCCCTTCCCTTCCCTTCCCTTCCCTTCCCTTCCCTTCCCTTCCCTTCCCTTCCCTTCCCTTCTCTTCCCTTTTCCCTACCCTTCCCTTCCCTTTTCCCTTCCCTTCCCCTGTGATGTCAGTGTATGCTTGTCATTAACATTAAGGGTCCATGGGGACAAGGATTTCCATTTATGAACTGTTCAGCTCTACTGCTCATCTTTCATAATTAAGTCCCTAATTCAACACAAAACTAACCACATCCATCAGCACGTTCTTTGCATGTTTTCTTGAATAATGATGATGTACACTTTTTAGCACACTGCTAAATTAGAGCCTAAACAGGGAAACTGCTCTTTTTTTTTTTTTTTTTAAAGTTCCTCCATTTGCATAATGAAATGAGTTTACAACAGGTGCACAGCTTGTGGCACAACATAGTCCAATGCCACAACTACAGGAACGCCCATCTGGTAACAACCTTTTTGGCAAACTGAGGAATAAGAATAGTGTCAATGCAGCATAGAATCATAGAATCATAGAATGGTTGGAGTTGGAAGGGACCTTAAAGATCATCAAGTTCCACCCCTCCTGCATGGGCAGGGACACCTCCTGCTAGATCAGGCTGCTCAGAGTCCCATCCAACCTGGCCTTGAATGCTTCTAGGGATGGAGCTTCCACAACTTTCCTGGGCAGCCTGTTCCAGTGTCTCACCACCCTCACACTACAGAATTTCCTCCTGATCTCTAACCTAAATCTCTCTTCTTTCAGTTTAAAACCATTACTCCTTGTCCTAAATTCATCCCTTGTTTCTTTGCTAGGGAAAAAGCAGGCAAATCATTAGGCTATTTTAGAAAATAAAAAACCAAAACAAAACAAACAACCTTTAACATCTTTAAAAATTGTTCAGAAGGACCACTACACCACGGGGACCAGAGGATGGTTTGTGTCACTTACCTAAGTTTTCAGCAAAAATGTTACCTGAATATCAAGTGATTCATCAGGGAAGGAAAATGTAACAAGTCAGAAATCTTTCCAGAAGGAGTGGAAATGATAGCTGTAACTTTTCATTCTCCAGATTCTATCACAAGTGTTTCTGTATGATAGAAAGGTGTTTTCAGTAAATACTCTCTAATCTGATCTTTCTTTTTTTTTCTTTTTCCTATGAGTGCTCATAAGTTCTAATTCACAAAGGTAAAAAGTTCAGGTAAAAAAAGGCTCAAATCATGACAGAAAAATTAGGAGGGAAAGAGAAGGATGGAAGCCAGTGGGACTTTAATTCCACTGTAATTTCCCAGTGTTGTCCTTTGAAAGGAACTGGAAAGGGCAAATTCTTCCCTTTTTTTATACCCTTGACATCCGTGGAGGATTCTGAGATGCCAGCACAGACTAAAGCATAAAGAATGGAAATAAACCTGGTACATGTTTAATTATGCTTAATACCTAAACCTGACAGTCTAGGCCTGTTATTCTGACAGTGATAAACCACTCATGTAAATAAAGTATCTAAAATAAAGTGAAAACAGACAATTTAAGATCCACTTTTAAAAAGACTTTTAATATTCCATCAGTTAAGGGAGTATGGTAGATTGCCTCAATCTTGCTGTAATCAATAAATGAATTTACATTCATTTTATGAATTTTTTAGCCACTTTAAGGCTGAAAGTGTTAAAAGCACAGGGGTAAATTATATGCAACTGAAAGTCAATAGAAATACGTGTAGTCACAGATTCTTTGAGTAATTCAGGTTACAAGGGACCTTTGGAAATCATGTGGTCCAACCTTCTGAGCAGATCAAGGTCAAATACATCAGATTGCTGAAGACCTTATTCCCAAGGATTGAGAACCCACAGTTTCTTTGGGCACCTTTTCCAGTGTTTTTCTATTCCCCCAGTGAAAAGATTTTGCCTTAAATCTGATCACATTTTCCCTTGTTGCATCTTCCCTTTCTCCTTCTGCAAGCTTCTGAGAAGATCCTGGCTACATCTTCTCAAAACACTCTGATCAGTAGCTAAAGACCACAATAAGATCTCTCTTCATTTTCTCTGTTTGAGGTTGTCCAAAAACAATTCTTGCAGCCTCTGCTTGTACACCTCACATGCTTCAGCCCTGGACCATCTTCCTTGCCTACCACTGGATTTGCTTCTGTGTATCAATACCTGTGCACAACTGAGGATGGTATTGCAGATGAGCTCAGAGGAATTGCAGTAAATGCCAGGTAGAATATAAAGAATTAAAATAATGAGACTGTACGAGTTTTTTTTACTGAAAACAGACATTTGTCTTAAAGCTCAATTCAAGGAACATGGCAGGTTAACTTCATACTTAAATACTTGCTTCAGCTAGCAGTGTCCTTAGTAATTTTTTGAGTGGAAGCCTCAGTTAGTAATTTGAATTTTTAACCTCAGAAATAGTCAGAAGTTAAACTACTAGATGTGTGTTTATTACATTTAAACGATTGAGTCTGTATTTGTTTTTAACCTAGGGAAACAAAAAGTAGGTAATAAAACCAAAACCACCTGAAATATTGCTGGTTTACATTTTCTTACTCCATTTTCTCCATGCAAAGTCAAAAGTGCATTAAAAAACAATATTGTGCTGAGCTCACAAATATGCAAACGCCTCTAGATATCTTGTCTCAATAAAGTTTATAGAATGCATTCCCAAAGGTCTGACAACAAGACAGAATAAATTGCAAGGCTCATAAAAAGATAATACATGCCATTTTTTTGCTTACATAAACACAAACAAATGCAGCACGAGGCAGGAATGACTCTGAGAGGCCTCTTCTATTCAAACTAATTTCTCTTATTATCACATATGTTTGTCAAAAATTACAACTATGGCAAAAAAAACGTAGCAGATTTTGTGAAGCACATGGACGTTAAAAAAAATAAATCCTTCAGTCTTGCAAGTTCTGTGGGAAATTGTATTTTCCTTTCTCTGTTATTTGGATTAGCTGTTCAGGATCATATCCTATGGGGACACAATTCTTTCAAAGAAAGAAGAAAAAAGTCTGATGTTATAATACAGTGGAAACCCCCCAGCAAAGTCCTTTGCTTATTCATAAAGAAATGAAAATACACACTTTAGAGTTACATGTTCAGAGCAAAAATGTGCCAGGGAAACCCTGTTCTACATCATAAACTGGGGAAGTTGTTGTCCTTTTCTGTGAGTAGGAGCTTTATTTGAGCCAAGAGAGAAGTCGGGGTTTTCTTTACAGGTCTGATTCTAGTAGAAAATGAAATCAAGCAAAAATGTATATAATCCTTACTAGAGTAGATACAAAAGTCTGACAGAGTTGCTAGTTTACAGTTTACCTGGCTAAGGATTTATACTTTCTAATTATAGACATATTTTTTTAACATGAAAACAACACCTAATTAGAGAGTAGAAACACATTTATTTATATACAAACACTGACATACACACAGACACATTCATTTTATATTTTCAACCTGGACAACATCGTCCATGTGTTTCTGTGTCTCTCAGTGTAACACTTAAAAAATTCGAAGTTTTGGGCAGATTCAGGCTTTCAGTAAACCTTGTTCATGGTTTAATTGTTTCTAAATCATTCATAGTGGTCAAGATCCCTTGAATGTGTCTGTATCAGTGGAGTACAGGTAGACACGAAGAAGAGGGAACTCATTGCACCCAAGTAGTAGCTGGCTGAAACTAGGGATTTAGACTGAGCTGGTCTGCAAGATTCATTTAACTTCCCTGGTTTTAGATCACCCCCTTCACTGAACAGAGGTAGAATGTATTTAGATGGCTTTAAAACATGCCTAACTTTTAGACACCTGAAATAAAGCAAAAGGAATCCATTGCCCATAGCAGCTTCATCATGCTTTAATAGCAGAAATCCCTGAAGAAGTGTGTGTTGCAGAAAAGCATTAGTGCAAATGTTCTCTGCATTAGCAATTGAGTTAATCCATTATAGATGGAAGTAACCTAATAATCAAACCAATCGAAATTTTCTCCTGACTTCTTCACAACTTTACAATCCCCATCCAAGCAAAGTTTCCATGTTTTGGACCACAAATATTGAATGTAAGCAAGTGTATTAGTAGTCTTGTTGTGTTGGTGATGTTCTAAGATTATGAGACAAGGTTTCTACAAAGAATTAATACCTTTTATTAGACTAACTGATAGGATATTGGGGGAGAGGATACGTAATACTTTTTACACACATGGCTCCATTTTGGATCTGAAATAGCTGCAGAAAACTGAAGTTTTGTAATTAATTGTGTTCATTTCACATAGAGAAGGGGATGACCACCTCAAGGCATTGTAACTGTGGAAATGCTCTAAAACTCAAAAAAACCCACTGCTTTTATTGAGTTTCACACACCTTAAAGGTATAATTTAACTTCATACTTATCAAATTAAACCAAGAAATTCTGAACTTTCTTTGCTTTTTCTTTCTCTTCGGTGCGCATACTTCTGATCCTAACGTAAAAATCTTTTCTCTTAGTCTGTGAGTCTTAAGTGAAATGTGTATATTTGGTGTTTCTTCTGATCTCATTTTTCACTTATTTCTTGACTGGAGATTCTACACCCAGAATTGGTGCAAAATATATTGCCTGCTTTTGGTCCATCTGTAATGTTATCAAACAGTCTTATATTCACCAAGGGGAAGGAGGGGGAACAAAATAGTGGAAGAAAGAGCAAAAAGAGAAAGAGAAAGCAAAAAATATCTGTTCCATTAATTATTTTGTCCAAGATTAATGTAGGCAGCACCATCAGAGCTAGTTACACTTATATTAGATGCAGTTTTTTCCCCATCCCTATTTTCCATAGCTTTCCTGCTATTAAGTATGAATTTTCATCAGATGAACCATATCACTGGTAATTGAATATTTACTATTGTAGTTATAATCATGAAGTCATGAATAAATGTGGTGGGGTTTGGGGGTATTTTGTTTTGTTTGTTTGTTGTTGGGTTTTTTCCTTAACAATAAATGTCTGAGAAATATCACTTGCTCCAAGATACTTTTCAGTATCTTACAGTATGGCTGGGGGTTTAGGATCCTTCCATTCACATTGTAATAACTGCTGAAAAATCAAGGCAATATCAGCCTATTTTGCAGAGTTCCTGCTTAGTAAGAACAAATATTCTTGGACATGCAACTTTCATTATCATCAGTGATGGAACAATTACAATATAAATCAGTGTGAAGTTTCAGAGTACTTATAATTTGCATATTATGCATGAGTTTAAACTTCCTGAAGGAATTTAAAATTAAATTATAAAAGAAGGAATGAACATTTTGTATGGCCCGTTGGGTTTTTTCAGCAGGGGGATTACAAACAAGGAACAATATAATTCAATTTTTAAGACCTCAAGGTATCATAATATGGAGCATGTCTCACACATCAATATAAATATTGGTGTGACTTGTGAAAATATTCAGAAGAAAGAGATGTCTGTCTTTTGTTCTTTTTAGCTCCTATCCAGCTTTTCAGCAGTGCTAGTGGAGCTCATTAAAATCTTTGCACTCACTTGGGTTCTGTGGTTTCATGTTCACTAATATTTTTGACTTGGTCCTGTGGCACCTGAGATTCTCATGTGGTCCCCACCCAGTTATCAGCAAGGTGTAGGAGCCTCTGTGTTGCATGCATTCAGCGTGGAGTGGCTATGGGCAGAGATAGAAATAAACAACAAAATAAAGCTGTCTGTGTATCCTGATTGAACTGTTAACTGCTTTAACTAGTCCATGTAGTTGAGGCCCTTCAGTCATGCAAATGAGGATATACTTATAGAATCAAAGATTCATAGAATGCCAGGTTGGAAGGGACCTCAGGAAGCATCTGGTCCAACCTTTCTAGATACTGCTATAGTTTCTATGAGATGGCTCAGCACCCTGTCAAGCTGAGACTTAAAACTGTCCAATGTGGGGGAATCCACCACTTCCCTTGGGAGGCATTCCAATCTTTGGCTGTCCTCATGGGGAAAAATTTACCTCTTATGTTCAATCAGAATCTCCCCAGGAGCAACTTGTGCCCATCACCCCTTGTCATTTCCATGTGACTCCTTGTAAATAGGGAGTCTCCATCTTCTTGGGAGCCACCCTTTAATTACTAGAACATGGTAATAAGGTCTTCCCAAAACCTTCTTTTTTCAAGGCTGAACAAACCCAGTCTCTCAGCCTCTCCTCAACTGGCAGGTTCTCCAGTCCTCTGATCCTCCTTGTGGCCCTTCTGTGGACCTTCTCCAGCCTGTCCCATCCTTTTTGTAGAGCAAGGACCAAAACTGAACACAATACTCCAGGTGTGGTCTGACAAGCACTGAGTAGAGCGGGATGTTGACTTCTTGATCTCTGCTGGTGATGCCCTTGTTGATGCAGCCCAGCATCCTGTTGGCTTTCTTTGTCCTGCAGCACACTGTTCATTCATGTTGAGCCTGTTATCCACCATGACCCCCAGGTGCCTTTCCACAGATCTGCTCTCCAGGCAGGTGGATCCCAGTCTGAACTGCATTCCTGGGTTATGTGTTCCCAGGTGCAAGACATTACACTTCTCTCTGTTGAACTTCATAAGGCTCCTGCTAGTCCACTCCTCCAGCCTGTCTAGGTCATCCTGGAGGGTGGATCTCCCTTCTGGAGTGTCAAACTCTCCACTCAACTTGTTGTTGTCAGCAAACTTCATCAGGGTGCTCTTGATCCCAACATCCAGGTCACTTATGAAGATGTTAAACAGCATTGGGCCCAATATTGATCCCTGGGGAACCTCACTTGTGACCAGTTGCCAGTTTGAGGAGGAACTATTTACTATCACCCTCTAGGTATGGTCCATCAGCCAGTTCCCCACCCACCAAACAGACCACTTGTCAAGACTGTAACGAGTCAGTTTCCCCAGGAGGAGGCTGTGGGGTTGGAAGAATCCAGGTAGGCAATATTGGGGTGTGTGTGCCTGTACCAAAATTATCCTGTTCACAAGGGCATGTAATGATAGGACCAGGGGTAATGGTTTCAAGCTAGAGAAGGGTAGATTTAGGTTGGACGTTAGGAAAAAGTTCTTAGGAACTTTTAGGAAAAGTGTTGGATCGCTGGAACAGGTTGCCTAGAGAGGTGGTGTTGGCCCCATCCCTGGAGACATTCAAGGTCAGGCTTGATGGGGCTCTGAGCAATCTGTTCTAGTTGGAGATGTCCCTGCTTTTTGTAGAGGGGTTGAACTAAATGGCCCTTAGAGGTCCCTTCCAACCCAAGACATTCTATGATTCTATGATTCTATAACCCTTTCCCTTACAAAGAATGTAAGATACAACAATACAAGTACAATACAAAGTACTCCAGGTGTGGTCTCACCGGAACAGAGTATTCTGCCCCTCTATTCTGCTCTGGTGAGACCACACCTGGAGTACTGCATACAGTTCTGGTGCCCTCAGCACAAGAAAGATATGGACCTGTTGGAGAGGGTCCAGAGAAGGGCCACCAAGATGATCAAAGGCCTGGATCACCGCTGCTATGAAGACAGGCTAAGAGAATTGGGGCTGTTCAGCCTAGAGGAGGCTCCGAGGAGATCTTATAGTGGCCTTCCAGTACTTGAAAGGGGCCTACAGGAAAGCTGAGGAGGGGCTCTTCATCAGAGAAGATAGTGATAGGACAAGGGGTAATGGTTTTAAACTGAGAGAGGGAAGATTTAAGTTAGATATTAGGAAGAAATTCTTCACTAAAATGATGGTGAGGAACTGGAATGTGTTGCCAAGGGAGGTTGTTGATGCCCCATCCCTGGAAGTTTTTAAGGCCAGGTTGGATGAGGTTTTGTGCAACCTGGTCTAGTGGTAGGGTTCCCTGCTCATGGCAGGGGGGGGTTGGAACTTGATGATCTTTAAGGTCCCTTCCAACATTAGTGATTCTATTATTCTACTTCTCTAGCTCCATAACTTGCAGGGGGTACCTCAATCCATCAGTAAAAAATCACACCCATCAATGACAAAGTTATACTCCAAGTATGTTTAAGTGGAGGAAGCTGAGATCATAATTGTATTTCTGGGTAAGAAACTGAAATTAGTGATTTTTGTTCAGATTGGACTTTTGGGCCATTAAAATTATTCATGCAGTCACAGAATCATAGAATCAACCTGGTTGGAAAAGACCTCGAAGCTCATCAAGTCCAACCATAACCTAAACCCACCCACCATAACTTTTACCTACCCATTCAATGTTTAAATCTTGTCCCTAAGCACCACATCTATATTTCTTTTAAACTCTTCCAATGATGGTGACTCCACCACCTCCCTGGGCAGCCTGTTCCACTGTCCAACTGCTCTTTCAGTAAAGAAATTCTTTCTAATATCTAGTCTGAACCTCTCCTGGTGCAACTTCAGGCCATTCTCCCTCATCCTGTCATTATTCACTGGAGAGAAGAGACCAACTCCCACCTCCCTACAGCCTCCTTTCAGGGAGTTGTAGTGAGCAATGAGGTCACCTCTCAGCCTCCTCTTCTTCAAACTAAACAACCCCAGTTCCCTCAGCCTCTCCTTGTAGGGCTTGTCCTCCAGGCCTTTCACCAGCCTGGCAGCTCTTCTCTGGACACTCTCCAGCAACTCAACATCATTCTTGTAGTGAGGGGCCCAGAACTGGACACAGTATTCAAGGTGTGGCCTCACCAGTGCTGAGTACAAAGGCACAATCACCTCTCTTCTCCTGCTGGCCACACTATTCCTGATGCAGGCCAGGATGCCATTGGCCTTCTTGGCTGCCTGGGCACACTGCTGGCTCATATTAATTTGGCTGTCAACCAGCACCCCCAGGTCCTTCTCCACCATGCAGTTTTCCAACCACTCATCCCCAAGCCTGTAGCTTGGCATGGGGTTATTATGACTGAAGTGCAGGACCCAGCACTTGGCCTTGTTAAACCTCATATAATTGGCCTCAGCCCATCGATCCAGCCTGTCCAGGTCTCTCTGCAGAGCCTTCCTACCCTCAAGCAAATTGACACTTCCTCCCAGTTTAGTGTCATCTGCAAACTTACTTAGGAAGGACTCAATTCCCTCATCTAGATCATCAATAAAGATATTGAATGGGACTGGACCCCAAACTGAGCCCTGGGGTACTGAGGATCTCCTTAGATTTTGGCTCCAAAAGAGGGATGTCCTTCAAAAAACCAACACAAATTCCACAGAAATTATTGATCTTCTTTAAGTCATGCTCTGGCTCTCTCCTGACTGCCTCTTCTTCCTTAACACTCAAATGTGATTGTGTCTGTGAACTAAATTAATAGAGAAGCCCTACTGAGGGATATGGAAATAGTCTGAAAGACAACTCAGTTCTTGCAATCTGTCTTTAGCCTGCTATGACATGAATAAGTCCTTCAATAGACCACACACCAACTAATAACATGTATCATATGATCATGTAGAAAAGAAAGTCCTTGACTCATTTCTTCAAGAACATTTTATGCCACAGGCAACTGGTACTAGAGTCTGCAAAACACCTTCCCCTTGATTATTCTCATCTCAGGGTTTATGGCTCCTGTCCTTTTCCTAAAAGATGCTCAGTCCACAGTTGACAAGGAACATGTGCATCTGCTGGGGTATGGGAACAGTCTGATATTTTTCCCTGCTCTCTATTACAATTTCCTTTCACTTTCTGAAGTCATACAAATGTAGGACCATGCATCCCATTGACTGATTACTGACAGGTTTGATTACATAAATAGCACTCTGCAATTCAACAGAGTTGTAGGCAACAATGAAGGATTTGCTGGAGATGTATTCTTCCTTTGCAGTCTCATTTATCAATGTACAGTTTCTCACTTGCCATTTATCATCTGCTTTTCTGTGCTTCCCTAGACATCTGGAGGATTTGTAGTCTGCTAAGTGGAGCAAGGCCTTGTCTTGAATACCTTACCATCCCTGGGTAGGCAACATACTCCTGATTTTTCCCCAGTTTAACTTTTCTTTAAATAAACTTGACAGGTTCAATATATCCTTGCTGCAAAGGATATATTTAGAGGAATCGTAGGTAATAGAGAACAAACTGAAAAGCTACAGCTGAAGGAAAAAGAGCAAGACAGGGGGAAATGCACCTCTAATGTGTGTATGAATTTATAATAACAAGCTGTTGTGATAATTGCATGTATTTTAACTCAAGAGGGCCATGAAATAGCGTGATGAAATATAGGCATGAGTGCCAGGTGGGAAGCAGGTCTTCCGTTTTGAAAGTACTTTCAGGATTTGGAGATGTAGGATGTAAAGAAGCTCCTTGCTCTCATTAGTTACGAAAGCAGTTAGCATCCCAGTACCTTGGAAAGGTCTACAGGGTGTCTAAATTTGTTGCTGCCTTACAGATATTCCAGTATGGAATATCTGGGAAATAAGGAGGAGAGAAAAAAAACAAAAGAAAAAAAAAACAACACAATAAAAAAACCCACAACCATTTGGAAGAAATCAAGTTAAGACTTCACTTTAAAATTTGTAAGCATTTTGTTTTGATAGTGACCTTTCAAAGTTTCTTTTATTTTTATTTTCAAATGTCAAAACTGAGCATTTTGACAATTGCAAACCATAATACATTTTCTATAAAATGGAAACGGGGTATTTTTCACAACAGATCCCTTTTTTGGGAATGGTTTCACATTTGAAGAAAATAATTCTTTTCAGGGGTGGGCAGGGCAACCAAAAGATAAAGCATTTCTAGAAGATGGTGATATTCTGTATCAGTAAAGGACATGCCTGACCAACTGGAGGCTACATGTCCAGTTCCAGAAACCAAAAGCTCTTGCTCCCAGGTGAGTAATAACCTTTTGAGCTTTACCTGGTTCCCCACCCTAATTGCAGCTAGCACCTTAATCAAGAAGTGCAAGTATGACTGAGCTGGGAACTGACCTGCCCTGTGTCCATTACCTGGGCTAACCAAATCCCTGACCTGGCCACCAGGTGGAGAAATTATACAGAAGAATGTCTTTTCCTTCTGTAATAGCTATCGTGTACATTGACATTTCTCGGAACCGATTTTAGCGTTCCTGACTGTAGTCAGCATGCCGAAAGTTGGCAAAGGGTGATAGCTTGGCTTGAAATGAGTCAGCATGGGGAGGACATCTGATGCTGTTGGTTGAAGGGTTAGAATGAGACTTGGGAGAGACTTGTACACTTTGTGTTTGCTACAGACTAGTATGATCCTGGGGGATCATCTCAGGAGAGTTTCACAAAGGCTCTTGCTGTGTTACTCTTGCTGCATCCGAGCAGCACCCTCAGCTCAGGAGAGCTTTCACAGACTCAGGTTCGTGTTGCTAAACTGCACTGAGGAATGAGCTGCCTCCCTTCTAGGCAGATGCTCCTCTTTTATCATAGCTCCTTCTCTGTTTGTTTTGCCTCTCCAGCCTAAGATACTTGTTACAAAGGTTTTCAGGCACCCCATCCTTGGAACACATCCCCATTCTGTACTTCCATGCCCAAAAAGTCTTATGTACAATCAACATAGGAGTGTAGTGAGACCAAGTTCATGGATGGGACTTAGATATTACTGAACCTTCTCGCAGTTGACAAGTTTTAACTACAGCAACCTTGCCTATTAGCTGCTTTCTTCTCCCAGTTTCCCAAAAAAGTCAAAAGCAGGTAAAATTTTGAGATCTCTGTCAATCACTCAACCTCTCTATTTAGGCTTTTGTGATGCTGGTTGTCATAGTAGTGTTTGATCACATTACACAGCAAATAAATTTAAAAAAGCCATATCCCAGTGGACTGGAAGGGAAAACAACATGACAGAGCAGTTTCTTAAAAAGTGTCACTTATGACAACTCCACCAAAGCTGATAGAAATGTGAAGCTTTTCCCCAAAAGATGCATCCAAGATTTCCTCCCACCAAAAATAAAATCACAGATCTGTCACCCCACTACCATCTCTTCAGAGCCTTTGTACACTTTTTCAATGTATGTATTATGCTAAAAAATTTAAGAATTTAATAGTACATGAAAATGCTTTCAAAATATTCTAGTGAGGCAGAAATACCTAAAACACAGGAAAAAATTGTTAAAGCAACAAAAAGCCCAGCAGCGGTTAAGGTCGAAGAATTTCTTGCCTCTGTAGTAGTACTTGACACCTTTGTCAGTCTCTTAAAGTGAGTTTTCATCAGTGGACAGTGATTAGTCTTAAAGCAACTGACAAGGTTGTCTTTGAAATATCACCATTCACAGCTTCTGATAAAATTAACAGAGGGCAAATAAACACAGATAGTTTTAGTGGAAAGCTTTCTGTGAGCTGCTTCTGTCTTTCTTAATCAACTAAGAATAGGCTGTGATTACAGTAATCATTATGCAATTAATCACTATAATTACTTTTTATTGGAATAATAGTTTAAAAAGCAACTAACATATTTTCTGTTCTTGCTTGACTGGAAGACATTAAGTGCTTGTCAAGAAGTTACTAAAATTATGTCTTTGTAATTTATTTTTCTTTTTGTCATCTTGTTATGTGGGGCGTTTTTTTATTGTAAAAGTAACAGTGCAAGTTTATGCATGTCATGTACACAGAATATTCACACAAAGCAGGGGACGTGCAGTTCTCCAGTGATAATAGGATGCTATTTTTGTGTACTTGGCATGCCACGTTTTTATATGGCATGTACTTACATGTAGGTATTTATGTTATGGTCAGGATTATAGGTGGGTTTGTATCATGAAAACAGCCAATAAATCAATAACTAAAAAACACTTGTCATTGTGAAATCGAAGTCTTATCCTTTCTGGACCTCTTTCTTAGTGACTTCAGGCAGAGACTAGCTCCTAGCATCTGAAGTCTGTGCCATGTGTTTCTAGATTCTACTGAGCTCAACTAGGGAACTCAGTCCCAGCAATTACTTCTTACCTTAAGCTTCAGTGTAATTAAGACAAGAAAATATAAGAATTTGCTTTAGATAGGACTACAGTCAAGAATACTTTATACATCTATCCCTTGTTCCATATCAAGACCGTGATGGGAGGTGTACAGGCTGGGTTGGGCTGGGATTTGATATTCTTCCTTCCCTCCACCTCTTATTCTGGAACTGGTCACAGTCCTGAAGGCACAATCTCCCACTTTTTCTGCCACACTGGCTTCTAATTCCAAAAAATCTCTCAGAAGAGGCATCCACCTAATTCAGCCCATCAGCCCTCCTGTCTTATGCTGTCCTAACTCACAGCCCACGATGCTTTTACTATTCAAAAGGTGTTCAATAAGATTTTTCTTACAGTCTTTGCCAGGTTGTGAAGAGGTACAATACTTTTCTGTCTAGTTACATTGCTGCTTTATACCATCTTTACTGTTAACATGAAAAAAGAATTATATACAGTCGTAACAACTATGTGCACACTGAGGGGACTGTTTTTCTTTGTATAACTCTGTGAAATACAAATGGGACAATATTATATATACATGAAGCTGTATAATTAAGAAAGAAAACCTTCTCACGTAGGCAACCACCAAGGAGTGTACGGCTGAATCCACAGATAAACAGTTTTAAAGTAGGTCTGCTTAAACAATGTCAAGACTTCCAAAATCCTGAGGCATTCCCATAAATAAGTCATTTTGTGTTCCTCTGCTCAATGATCGCTAAAGCTCCAACTCCTGGACCACATCTGACCTACCAAGACAGCAAGGAACCCATCAGTGCTAGGAGTTAAACACATACATGCCTCTCTGCGTGATCACAATCAGTGCATAATGAAAGATTCCAAATCTATCCCTAATACTGGATTTTTAGCACGCATTAACCTGTGCAGGCAATGGTTTACATTCTAGATTTAACCACCCCCTCCACATCTACAACTGTGTAACCCAGGAGACATCTGTACAGTTATATATAACTATATATCTCAGTCAATTTCAAACACAGATTCTATCAAAGGATTTTAAAGCACAGAAGAGGTAAAAAATGTAGAAAGTATTTTACACCAACACTTTCTTATAAAAGTTAGTCTGAAATACTGGTGCAGAACATGGAAATTACGCTATTTAAAAGCACTTTCACTCCACCCACCTTTTATAGATAGATCAGCAATGGCTATTTCTATGTTTTCCCAGGCAGGGAGTAAAAATGCTTTTAAATGGCACCCTCTTACTCCCCTCTGATGGTGGACTTTGCTGATGTGCTACTAACAGGTGAACACAGTGAAATGTCTGTTAAATAGCAATTCCTCCCCATGCTCCCATCTTTCTGAGTGCTTCTCCGATCGGCAACCCAGGAAAAATGTTCTTAAATAGCATTTCCTGTGACTGTGGGACCCTGCTGGTACATTTAAAGCAAGGAGAGAACCAACATAACTTGAGTTTACCCTGCAATAGATTTTTACAAGTGATTGCTGGAGCATTTAGGCACTTAAGGGAATTAAACTGAGAGCAAAACTACTCTTGCAGACATAGTCACATTCTTACAGAATGTTTTTATTTGAACAGATTAACATTTTCTGACCTCTGGAAAAATTCTGACTCTCCTAAGGGGAGTATAAATGCTTTGTCTACATTAGGGTTTTAATAGATACAAGTTAACATGTCTTAATAGCAGAACTTCTCTCCATGGATGTCCATGATACAGCTGGTCATAGAAGAGCTTTGGGTAAAGGCATGTCACTGACTTTTTTTTTTTTCCATTTTTAAAGAATTTGTTTCAAGGAAGCCTGTTACAGTTTTCATCATTGTGGTTAGGAGAGTGGCTGGTTATTTTATGAATAAAAAAAGCCCAACAATTTCATATCTGAATCACTATATATATCATGGGCTTGAGGCTATTTTGGACCCTTTTTAAAAGACTATTTGCTTTCTTGTAAAATAAATATAACTTTAAAATAAAAAAATAAACATAAAAATCCAAAAGAAATGTTTCTGAAATTGGTAGCTTTTAATAATCTGTAGCTATTCATAAAGTATTTAATGACTTCAAAAGTAACTTGAATAGCCCCAAAACTAATCTTTTCAATAGTGTTTTTTGCCAAACATGTGGGCCAGTTTTAGCTAAGTATGATGACTAATTTCCTCTCTTGTGCTTGAAGCTGTTTCCTAAGCAGTTGCAAGGACACATAGTTCCAGAGATATTTGATGCATAAAATGAAAATGTGTCTCCATTTTGTTTTCTGGTTTTCATAGTTCTGGATATCAGTTTCATTAACTTGTCATATGTAACGTTTGTAATTTTTCTTAAAACGAAACCAAACAAAGAAAAAACCCAAACCAAACAACAACAACAACAAAAGGAGTTTAGGAAGTTTAGGTTGGAGTTTTATTAGTTGTGTCAGGAAGCATTACATCTCCGTATTATCTTTACTATAACATATTTTGGATGAACTGAGTAAAATAGCAAGTGTTGATTTCACAGAAGCCAGCTGAGGAACTTCCTCTTGGCTACACTAGCAACTAGGATTTTGGCACAAAGCTTTTGGGATCTGCCAGCACTGTAACAGCCCTCTTACTCATGTTGTACAACCCAGATCTGCCCACTTTGGTGGATTATCACTCCCTGTCCCTAAGGAATTGCCCTCCCCACTGCTGGCCACCTGTACCCCTGCAAAGGTTCACATGGAAAATAAATGAGCTTCTTCTGCAGTGGTGGGAATGGAGCTCTATTTTCGAAGTGAAGGATGAGACAGTTCTCCCCATTGCACCCCATTAGAGAAGTCCTTTGTCAACCAGCACCTCTCACTGAGGTTTAAAGTTGTTGGTGGAGTGAGTTAGGAGTCAAAGACCACATAGCCAGCAGGAAAGTGCCAGTTCTGTCTCTGTTTTGTGTTTAGCAAGAGCGAAGAGCTGAGATTTACCACTCCAGCACTGTAAAATTTGGGAATTTATCTTCATTGTGACAAAGCAAAAATGTATTTTGCCTTTGAGTCATGTAGGTGAACACTTGTTAACTTCGGGTTTTGGCTTTGAACCAGTGACGAACCTCATGATACCCTCAGACAAAAACCATCCAGCTCCACCTGGTTTGGGCACAAAATCCAGAAGCTTGTCTCAACGTAAGCTAAAACAGAGGCTCAGATTTACTTGAAATATTTGCAGAGCTTTTGTTTCCCTTTTTTGTGAGTTTGGGTTAATCCATAACAGAATCTAGTCCCACGAAGTCTGCATGGCTTCTGGCTGCCTTCAGGGAATTTTTCAGAGGTTAAGTAATAATACTTTTCTGATCTCCAATATGTTTTTTTTTTTTAAAATTAATACCTCTCTGTCTCTCTCTCTCTCTTTTTTTTTTCTTCTTTTTTCTTTTTTTTTTTTAAATGTATGTCAACTTAATTAGGCCTTGCTAAGTACCAAAGTAAACCAAGTCCTCTGAAAATTCTTTGGGTTATGGTTCATTCATTATGAGCTGGTACTTAGGAACAGAATTAGCATGTCTGGGAATTACAGACACAAGTCCCTGCACGTAAACAAGATAAAGAGCAAATATGTTACATTGTCTTTGGCTGTGACTTCTTACACCCTGGATTTTTGGAGGTTTTCTGTAGCATTTTCTTTCTGCTCAATTGGCACCTGCTGATGAAAGGGGTCTCTGAGTGAAGTTCTCAGATTTCTTTAGATCAGAACAAAGCTCACAGTCTTTCAGACTAGGACAGAGAAAACAGAGTTTTTCTGCAAAGTTGAGCCATGAAGAAGGATGACTTCAACAAAAAGAACTAGGGAAAATAGAGGAAAATGAGGAAGGGCTGAGCATGGCCTGTTTTCAGTGCTATAAAGTCACTAAAACCTGGAAGGTACCTAAAAAATTTGATATTCATGCCACTATAGCAAAAGGTTTGGACTGCCATTAAGTATTAAAATTTGTCATTCTAAATTGCTTTTTTGCCAGCACTAGCAATATAGATATTGAAATTTCCTCAGAAAGTGCTTATCTCATCAAGAGTAAAATTATAGTATATGAAATACTAATTACAGTATTATGAAGAAAGGTGAACTTTCCAGTGACATTTTATCTATTAGTAGAATACTAATGTTCTTCTTTCTTAACTCAGAAGAAGCCACACACATGGTGTTTTCTGTTATTTTCTCATCAGAATCTCTGCTATATAAAAAACGATTTCTTAAACCTTCTTAAAAATCCATGATTCCACAGGAGCAGTTGAGTTTTGATCACACCTGAATCAGAGTTCATCAGTATGCACTGAGAAATTCCTCTTAACCTCTAGCCAGCAGGGTAATACAGGAAACTCATCCTAGAGCTATGTAGCTTCATGTTACTGAAAAACCTGCTATTATTTCATTTTGAAAGACACCCTAGGAAGTTCTGTTAGAGTAGGGACTTTTTAATATTATTTTTGGTGTACTTTACTCCAGTTAGCAAGGAATGAACTGATTTAGACGGTATGCAAATTTATTTCAATCTTTGCTAAGATTGCTACTGTCCTCCTTTGAAACATTATTAACTTTGCTTGTCAGCTTCATTTCAATATTTGTCCTTTCTATGAGTTCAAACAAAATGAATTAACAGAAAAGCTACATTGATTTTACTTCCAGAACTTTTTCTTGTTTCTCTTGTGCATTTTTTGTTTTCTCTGTGTTCTTGTAGTATGCTTGATACTGTCAAAGACAGTCAGTTTGAACTCATGAAATGCTGTGCTGGGACTATAAAATATTAAATAAGTTTGTAAACCTGTTGGATGTCTAGGGGAAGTAATTTCATTACATCTCAGCTGTAGACAGTTCAGTTACGATCAGGCTGAAATATTTTTTAAAGTCTCATTAAATATTTTCTCTGACAAATTTATCCTCTCTTTTCATTCATATAATAGTATCCTCCAATAGATGAATTCACTCACATATTTTTTCCAAATACAGTTAAAGGTTGTTTTTTTTTCCTTTTTATATACAAAGGCAAGCCTCAAATATCCTGTGTTCACTGTGTTAAACTCCAGTGAGATGCCTAGCAGAGATTTCTTAAATCAGGGTTTTGCTTTCATGTTGGACAGCAAAAAGGTGCAATCTACTCAACCACAGGCACATTGGCATAAGTGTTTATCACTATGGTTCCACGTACAATTTTAACATTTATTTTTTGGTAATATTTAACTGCTTATTTTACATGCAGTAAAAACAGAAATTTACGGACTGGAAAAAAATTCAGACCCAACGCATTGGAAAATCACATTTTTTCACACTCAGAATGTTTTCATCTCTCACACAAGTTATTCTGATATGTTCCAATCGTTTTTTAGTCTCTGTCTTTTTTATATACTCTCCAAAATGTTAGTCTCTGTTCTGACATTCCTGGAGTCGAGTAGACAAATACTTTGGGTACAGATCCCTTACTTGTGGATTTTATTTGGTTGCAAATCTCCTGAATGTTAGAATTCAACTGCTTCTGATCATGATAAAGTTGTTCAATGTGGCTTTCAGCTGGACCAATGGATCTACTTCCAAGGGGTTTAGTGACACAGGATTGGAATAAGGATTAATTCATTGATTAGAGTTTTTGTCAGTGAGTAAGGAGAGTTAAACAATTTATTTTAATATCTATAATGGAGGATGCTTGCCTTTATTTATTTATTTAAAACGGTGTCCAATTGTGTATGAGGAGAACCCAATAAAGTAACAAACACCCATAAAAGCCAATTTAAAGGTCTTGTTCTTGCAAATGTCACATTCATACAGATTTCAGTGGGTGGGTTGTACCTGTCACAGATGCAAGCCTCAACTTGCAGATGAATCAGACACTGTAAATTCCTTTTCTAAGGAGGAAGAATAGAAACAGTGTGCTGTGTGAATGAGCTGCAAGCTGCTAATCATCATTCTGTTGTAGTTCATCTCCTCTTTTAGCACCTATTATATAAAAAGGGAATATACTTCACTAAAAGATGAGTTTGATTGACAGGAGTGGAAGAATGAAAGAGTGGAAATGATGAAGCCATTGTCTTCCGAGGATTTGACCACACCATCATCCTCCAAGTCACTTCACCAACATTACAATCATTATTAGCTCCCTCTAATAGGTGTCAGGCAGGTGAAGCAGGTTCTTGTGCTGCAAAAAAGCCTTCTGCTAAATACAGAACCACTTCTAATAGCTCTGTAAATCAACTGCACTAAGATAATAGTTTTTATCTACAAATCTGAAGGTTGTTTATGGCAGATGAAGGACTCAAAAAGATACATCATCTTTTTTCTCAGAGTAAACTGTAGCCAGCAGTTAAATTCTGAGGATATATTTTCCCAGAATCCATTTGCTGTAAAGAAATGGCTATCTTGAACAATAAATGCAGATCCTGAATTCTTCAACAAGCAGAGTGTTTCCAAGGAAGATATGTAGTAAAGGAATAGCATGTGTTCTCTCTTGTTGCAATAAACGACCACTTTGTATATAAGTAAATAAAAAAGCAATATTATTGACACTTACATTTATGCCTTTCTGCTGAAATGTGAACCTGCAGACAACACACTAGGTGATGTTTTCATACATCAGATAGGCATTTCTCCAGATATTGAACATATTACTGTTACACAAGTTGTCTTACTGTGACTTTGAATTGTGTCCATCTGCACATATTTAAAATGAAACATGGTCAATTAATGAAGTGGAGGAGAGATTGATTTTTAGACTAAAGTGTGTCGACAGTAAATTGCTTGACTTTCAAAAGCTTCAACCTCAAATATGTTTGGCACCCCCAACCTCCACAAGGCTTCAATAAACCTGTACATGTTTTAAGGTTAAACCTTAAATTATTTTCAGTTGTAAAAATCAGGTTTTCTTCAGTGATGTTTTGTTTCCTCCATTTATCCTGTTTCTCTGCCTGCCTGGATGTCTTTGGGCTGTGGCACCTCAGTGTAGAGTTTGACAAGTCCTAAGACTATTATTCCAAATACAATTTTCCTTTTGAAAATCTTAGTACTAGAGTTTCCCATGGAGCAAGAAGTTGACCTTTTTCTGTTTGGTTTCCATTCCTACTCAATACGTTGCATAGTCTGAAAAATGCTGGGTTTTTTACTTTGTTAATAGTCTATGGACAACAATTCACAAGAAAATACAAAATTACTAAAAAGATTATGTGCAGAACTAAAACAAGAACTTATCCTTTCAGACATTAATATATTACCTGATAATCCTTCCTCCTTATTGGCTAACGTTACCTTCAAACTGACTTCTTTTTTCCAATGAAAAAAATATTTTAATAGATTGTGAATTTTGTTATTTTTTTTTCCTTAGAGATGCTCAATCTTTTGCTTTTATCAAAGACTTTTAATAGACTAGTACATTAGTGTGAATATTACAGTAAGAATTATTTCTGCATATCATTCTAGAAGCACATGTGAAAAGCTGTAAAAAAAACCCCAAAACCAAAACCCATGTGCAGCTGTAATTCCTTTCAGTTTGTGTTAACAAGACCCAGTTATGAGAGCATATAGAAAAGAGAGCTCCTGTTTAAAAGAGAGCTCCTATTATCTGTCCTATATAAAACACAATAAAAAGAATTCCCTACTCCAAAAAATATAAAGAGAATAGAGGGGTTAGACAAATAGTCTTTCAAGTGTTCAGATTATATTTTGGATTTTTAGCTGTGAATAATTGGCCAGGTTTTTTTATAAATTTTTCCGTATTCTGACGGTTGTACATGACAGTATATAAGTACTTTGATCCTCAGAACAAACATTAAGGGTAACAAGGAGAGCTCTTTTTCTCTGGGTCTCTGAACAGAGTCAGGTTTCCCAAAGGGTAAGTCTCTGGGGAATTAAAAAGCAATTTGAGGTCAAGTTTCCCAAAATAAGGATTGTGTTGTCGGACTGCATTTTTCAAGGCCTCAGGTGTGTTTGCGAGTAGAACACTTAAGGTATGCACAGACTGCATGACTGACCTCACTGTTCTTAAAGCCAGAATCCAAAGCATCTACTAGTTGGAAAAATTGTGAAAAGCAGAGAAAAACACTGTTCTGATAGATTGCACTTCCCTGTGTGCAATCAACACCTTCTTGCACTTCCACCTGCAACAACAGCTAATGCTGTGCTGCTGCAGCCGGAGCCAGTCTGTGCTCTCCAGAAATGTTTCTTTACTTGGAGCTGCATTATAAAAAACACTTGCAAGGAGGCAAACAAGATGTTGGACACCTCAGCAAAAAGAGGGAGAAGGGAGAGATCTTGTCAGGATGTGTGTTCAACAGAAGATTTACAAAAAAACATGCCACTAAGTCACAAAACACAACAAAGTCCTGGGGTACCACTGGACTGTGCAGGAATCAGGAAGCCAAGTATGTGATATTTTTTTTTAGCTCTAAATGAGCAATTTAAGTGCGAGCCTAACTCTAAATATGCAGTCCCATTTACCTCAGTGGGAGGATTCATATGCCTAAATTTAAGCATATGCTAAATATCTTGTACAATTGGGACCCATTTACATCTTTAAGTAGGAGAAGCAGCATGGGTGATGGAGTAAGTAATTTCTGGAGCTCAGGCAGGGATATACATAAAATTAAAAATATGAAGAACAAATGAATAAGTGGCATATTAGAGTGGTAAGTGTCTGCCTGTAAATTGTTAGGAAACTCAAGCCACTGACATGAAGTCACACATTTCCAAAAAGGCAGTGAGCAGAGTTACTGTTAATGCATGTCATAAACATCTATAATTATCAACAGACATAAATGCCCTCAATATTTAAAAAATAATAAAAAAAAAACCCCAACAAATCAAAACGAAGCAAAAAAACCCAACACCAAAAAACAACATCAACAACAAAATAAAAAAGAATAACCAAAATGAGTATGTGGCCATGCATGTATAATTTTCTCATGTCTCACTGTTAGCAGAGATTTGCTTCCTTCGACCTCTGCAGAGCCAGCCTGTGTGTGGGTGTCAGAGTTCAGGGAAAGTGGAAGGGAGGAAAAGCTGTGGATGAGGAATTTTGTCCCAGCATTGTGCTGCTTCCCATGTTCCCCGTGCACAGCTTCATTTATGGTCCTATCTCCTGGCATTACTCATGCTACTGTAACACCTTCTTTTGCTGTACTCTGTGTAGGACAGCAGGTAGAGACAAAAGCATCTGTGAGGCTAAGATAGTAAATGAACAGTGAAGTTCATACAACTGGCCCAAGTCATCGTGAAACACCTATTCAAACACTTTATAGCATCTTCCACGTGCCTCTGATCTTATGCATGCCATATTTTAAACAAGCCCACTGCAAGACCTCTGAGAGCTCTCTGAGATGGGTCAGTATTTTCAAGCAGCTTGTGGGTTTTTTTATGCACTTGAAGCACCAAAAAGCCTTGCTTCATCCAGATGTGTTTTCAAAAATTAGTTGTCACTCAGGCCTGTTTAGGCAGCTAAAAAGGAGGCATCAGTGGCTATTTTTGTTAGTTATACTCTTCCCAGTCCTCTACCCCCAAATTAATCTGAGTTACAGTGTTTTGAACTCACCTCCCCAGAGTGAAGTATTGAATATAGAGTTTGTGCTAAGCTCAGACAGAGGGACAGCAGCAGCTGCTGGACAGGCAGCAGCTTTCAGCAAGAACCAAATCTATCAGCGTGGTCACATTCCTCCTGCCGTAAATTTGATGCATATTCAATTATTTATGAGCAAATAGGCTCATGCTTACTGTTAATAGGAGGAACTGAGTATGAGTATTTGTGGACACAAATGTGGTTCATTGTCTGTATGTAGATTTTCAGTCATAATTTAATAGACTTTTGTGAATATTTGGTCTATCAGCTGTGAAAACTAACTTTTGATTTAGGTTTGCATCTATCAAAAAATAATGCTGTTATTTCTCCTTTCCATTTCTTGATGGAAAATCCACGGAAAAAAAAATTTATATTCATAAGTTCTGTGTCTTAAAGAACTGGAAGGAAAATTAAGTACATACTTACCTATATACATAACCAGTGAAACTGCATTTCTTACAATTCTTCCCTTTTTCTTGAACTCTCACAGCACAATCCTTTCTCTGGGTTCTACACACAGCTGGACACAGCAACCAGGAATGATTATACAGAACATGTAGCTTTTGTGTGTACTTTTTTAATCTCTATATGCCATGGGTATTCTGTGATGAAACGACTCATGAATGCATATATGTATTTCTTTTTTTTGTGAAATCTATGACATTTTGTAACTGGAGAGCAAGTTCTATTCCATGTTTAGTTACAAGCAAAAAAAAGAGTAGCGGGGAAAAAAACAAAAAGGAGGAAGATACCAGATAAATAACAGATCCCTTTCTTCTAGATGTTGAAGCATTAGGTATTTCTTTAATTTAAAGGCTGTTTCATTGACCAAACACAGAGCATAGACAGACATATAAAAAATAAAAAAGTTGCAACAAAAGGCTTTTTTAATCTATCACTTTTATGTTGCGCTCATCGCTGTTGTATGAGAGTGCCAAGTCTGCACACAGTCTCAGTGAAGGCACAAATAGGTAGTGTAAGCAATATCCTGTAGGAAAATCGTTCTCCTCAAACTACTGCCTGAGCGACTTTAAAAAATATGTCCTTGTGTTTCTGGGTAGTAATAGAAGTGCCAGAATCAATTATCTCTGAGAGCTCTCGGGCTGTGGGAACAGGCACGTCTGACAAAGCAAGGTGCGCTTGCCATGCAGTTAATTGGGTCTCAGATATGTAGCACAGACAACAGCTCCTCCATTAGTGCTCTGGTTCTTTAAGGGGCAACCCCCTTGCTGGAGCTGAAGACCCAGGAGTTACATGCTCAGATTGGATATTCCACATTAACAAGGCAAGTTAGGAGCCTGCCTCTTGAGTAGTTTTTATTTACAAGCATCACATGTAGACGTGCACTTGGGATACACGATGAGAGAGAACTGGCTGGACATGGGGTGGAGTTTCTGTTGCTGCTGCTGAGAAATAGCAGAGCTAAGTGTGATGAGGTCA
This sequence comes from Hemiprocne comata, assembly GCA_020745705.1. Taxonomy (NCBI): domain Eukaryota; kingdom Metazoa; phylum Chordata; class Aves; order Apodiformes; family Apodidae; genus Hemiprocne; species Hemiprocne comata. Next base: position 212,898,226 of record CM036586.1, read on the forward strand.
TTTTGAGGGCTGGCTGTGTACATCCACACCAAACGTGCTAAGCAACACATCTCTACTGAACCATTCATAAGCTGCATGTTGACATCATCTCTAGGGTGTAGGGTGCCTTCAACTCCCACTGACCTTCCTGAATAGAGGTTTCCATTAGTAGCCCCTCAACAAGGCAGCCAGACATGGTACCCAAGACCCCTAAGAGTTCCCAGCCTAACTCATACACTCCACAGAAATAGCTTGTGAAGAAAGAAAATTTTTCACAACAAGAGTTGTTGTGTTTGGTGGTTTAATATAAACTCAATTGTTAAAGACAACTTGTAATATAACAAAGGAATTTAAACAATAGAAGGAGAAAACTATTTACAGTTATATAAATAGACTAATGAGGTATTTTATCAAGCTTAAATCTCTTTTCCATCCTCCTTGTTTTATTAATTGATGTTCAAATAAAATGAATTTGCCTTATGACTCAGAAGACTACTCAGATCTGACAAATTAACAGCTAAATTATTTTGGTGCAGTATTTCAGTGATTAGCAAGAAGACCATTAGTCACAGATCAGCTTTCTCTAGAAAGATGACAAATTCTCTTGTCAATCATTTTGCCGACAGTTGAAGCAACAGAAAAACAACCCTGCTTTGGGCACCTCAGCACAGCTTTGTGGTGGAGTGGGTGTTTTTGTTTTGCTGTAGTATCTGATCCACCTCAGACCTGATGCAGGAATGTGCGCAAGCACTCACGTCAGTGGAACTGATCTTCTGCTGAAATTTTAGCATCTGGGTGTTTTGCAAAACTAGAGTTTCCAATAGGGTAGGAAAACCTTTTAATTTCTATTGGAATCATAGAATCATAGAATGGTTCGAGTTGGAAGGGACCTTATCAATCATCTAGTTCCCACCCCCCTGCATGGGAGGGGCACGTCCCACTAGACCAGGTTGGTTAGAGCCCCATCCAACTTGCCCTTGAGCACTTCCAGGGATGGGGCTTATGGAAATCAAAACTCGCCACCAAAATGAGGCCTAAGGGCACATTTGCAAACATCATAATAATAATAATAATAATACAAAAAAGCAACAAAAAATCCAAACAAACAGAAAGAAAGGAAAGCTTGCCCTACATCCAGTACCACACTCTGTGAGCAACCACCATACGGCACATAGACACAGCACAGATGATTTCTACACTGGTCACCTTCTCTCTCCTGTGCTGTAGACTTGCAATACAAAGTTGATGCAGAGAGGCACCAAAACTCACTGAAGAGGCAGCTAAACCAAATGGAAATAGCATTAAGTCTAGAACAAGGAACAGTTGCTTTTATTCAGGAACTTTTTTTTTTTTTCTGCTGTAATCCAGAAGGGAAAAGGGTCATCCAGGAGATCGGTGATTTGTGTTCCCTAATTTTCTGAGATGGAAGGAATTAACGACAAAGGCTCTAATTTCAGGTGCCTGTGGTGGCCAGCTGAAGTTGGGTAGGAAGCCTGCTTCATTCCTGAAATCAATCCTGAAGGGCAAAGGAGCCCAGGAAGGCTGGTCATACTTCAAGGAGGAACTCTTAAAGGCACAGGAGATGGCCAACCCCAGGTCCTGAAAGACAAGCTGACAGGGAAGAAGACTACCCGGGCTAAATAGAGAGCTTTGGCTGGACCTCAGGAACAAAAGGAAAGTTTAAAGCTTTTGGAAAAGAAGGTTGGCAACTTAAGAGGAATAGCAAGATGTAATGAAGTTATGCAGGGGGAAAATTAAAAGGCCCAAGGCTCAAGCAGAGCTCAACTTGGCCACTGCAGTTAAAGATAGCCAGAAGAGGATTTTTCAGTGCATCAATAGAAAAAGGAAGACTAGGAAAAATGTAGGCTCACTGATGAATGAGGTGGGTGCCCTAGGTGGAAGACACAGAGAAGGCAGAGTTACTGAATGTGTTCTTTGCTTCAGTCTTCACTGCTAAAGCTGTCCCTCATGAATCAGACCCTTGAGGCAAGGGGAAAGGTCCAAAGAGAGGTAGACTTTCCTTCAGTAGAGGAAGGCTGAGTTAAAGACCACTTGGCCAGACTGGACATCCATAAGTCCATGGGCCCTGATGGGATGCACCGCAAGTGCTGAGAGGGCTGGCAGATGTTATTGCTGGGCAACTCTCCATCATTTTTGAAAGGTCATAGAGAAAAGGAGAAGTGTCTGAGGACTGGAGGAAGGCCAATAAAACTCCAGTCTTCAAAAAGGGCAAGAAGGAGGACCCAGGGAACTACAGGCTAGTTAGTCTGACCTCTGTCCCTGGGAAGGTGATGGATGGAGTGACTTGTTCTGGATATCATCTGTAAACATGCTGAAGAACAGGAAATTATTGGGAGTGGTCAACATGGATTACCAAGGGTAAATCATGCTTGACCAATCTGCTAGCCTTCTGTGATGCCATAACTGGTTGGCTGGATGAGGAGAGAGCAGCAAATGTCATCTACCTTGACTTCAGCAAGGCTTTTGACACTGTCTCCAATAACATCCTCTTTAGGAAACTGAGGGAGTGTGGGCTAGATGAGTGGACAGTGAGGTGAATTGAGAGCTGGCTGTGTGACAGAACTCAGAGGGTTGTCATTAATGGAGCAGGGTCGAGTTGGAGTGGTGTCCCCCAGGTGTCAATACTTGGTCCTGTCTTGTTCAACGTATTCATCAAAGACCTGGATGAGGGGACAGGGTGTATCCTCAGCAAGTTCACTGATGATCCCAAACTGGGAGGGGTAGCTGACACTCCAGAGGCCTGTGCTGCCATCCAGTGTGACCTGGACAGGCTGGAGAGCTGGGCAGAGAAGAACCTAATGAGGTTCAACAAGGGCAAGTGTAGGGTCCTGCACCTGGGGAGGAAGAACCCCATGCACCAGTATAGGCCTAGATGGCTCTAAAATTATTGTATTGACTGTATAGAAGTTGCAGATCAGTCTATAAAATGTACAAGACAACATGGCTCAAAATGCATGGTAAGGGTGACACATCCCAGACTCAGTAAATACCTATCCTTCCAGAAGACAGAAATTTAAGCAGATATGCAGACCCCTTTAAGGCTTTTCCTTCTGAGACTGCCAATCAGAAAAGAGTATTATATGCCATGCAATTTATTCTAAATATTAGCCAGATATATTAGGCCCTCTTTTGTTAAATGGTATTATTTCTACTGATGACCCATATCTTAAGCTGTAAATTATTTGAAATTTTATTTTAAAACAGTAAGTCATACCTCATATTTTCTTTGGAAGTTAAGCACCTGCATAAGTGTTTCATGAATCTTCTTGATCATTCTGGTTGCCAACTCAGAGTTAAGAATAGATTTAAACCTCTCTGGAAAAAATATTATCTCCAATATTTAATCCGTAGAAGCAAAGTGGTATATTAAAGAATTGCAGCTGTATGTATCAGAAAAACTGGTCCTGGGATGGACACATAAAAAAATTAATGTTTCTTTAAAGTACCATCTCCAAAAAAAACTCCAAAAAACAAAACCCCGAAACCAAAGCCAACCAACAAAAACCAGCCAAAACCCAACAGTTTTGTTACCTAGCCTGAGAATGGAATTTAAAATGTGTCAGATGACTTTGAAAATCTCAAGGTATTTACAGTTACTCTTTTAAAAAATGCCTTTTCCATCTGGTTTGATAGGAATCCACTGGTCAGACTCTGCTGAAAAACTGTTTCCTAAGATGAAAGCCTTTAGAGTTACTGAACATGAAAAGCTATCTTAGGCTAGTATTATTTAAAAAAATTCTCTCACAGCATAAGATTCAGCATTTTACATTTAAGTGTGTGTGTGTGTAATATATTTATACATACTTGTCATAAACTAGCATTCACAATATATAGGCTAAATCTCTCTTTGCTCATGGACTTCTCAGTACTCCTGCTTGGCATATATGTCCTTAGACAAAATATTTCTGTTCTTCTCAAAACTACTGTGATCACGTTGAGATACCAACCAGCTAATGAAGTCAATGAGGATATGTAAATGAATTCTGATTGGGCTCCTGCTATCTGTATCTGGTGTGTCCCATCACATTACCATTTACTTGACCTACAGCATAATCTGATGTGACAACTCTTAATATCAAATGAAATGACAGAATGTAATATGACAGCAATGTAAAAAATACACTGCTTTCAGACTGGGTTTTTACCCTTCGTTTCCAATGGGCTGTACACAACCTAAAATAGCCCAAAGTGATGAGATGACAGCATCTAACAACTGTTCTAAATATGTAGGAAATAATTCAGTCTACCATTTTACTAGTGTGTTTTCAGGCAGCTCAGATTACATTTTGGTTTTGTAAGTAAGAGTCGTGTAATCTAAATTATTGCATTAAATTGCATATAGCTCCTATATAACTTGAGTGCATTGAGTTCATTACAGACTTTACTTTGGAGGGATATTCTTGAGTTTGAGTGTACAGGCAAAAGTTGCAGGACTTGGGACATTTTCTTCATTCACAGTCTCTATATTGACAGCCACCATCACTACTAAGCATGTTACTGTCAGGTAGTCAAATGTTTGTACTTCTTACCTCAATCATAAACCTCCCTTTTCTTATTTTGCCATTAAAAAGGGTTATGCAGGAGTATTGGTCTCTGTCACAGAGATAATAAAAATATGCTCCCACATCACCTTTTTTTTATTCCCCCTAGTTACCTAGTTGAAACCAGGTAGCACAAGGAGTAAAGTTATTGTGTACATGAATGAGGGCTGCATGTGAATAAAAGCACCTTGTCAAATTTCAGAGAGATCTTCAAAACATCCAAGATGCATCTAGACATACATACAGTCTAAATAACAGCATTAGAATGTGGCTGCATGGTTTGGTTTGATTTTATATACATACACTTCTGTGTTCATTCCACCTGTTCTCTAAGGTGGTTTGAAAGACGAGGATGTCTTTCTCCAGGGAGCAAAACAGACTTCACTGTGAGCAGAAGCACCTTTAGATCTGAGCTTACTCTGTTGAATTGTCTTGGAGCAAAGAGAAAGAGACATGCTTAGCCTTGCAATAAAGCATGGGTTTGAATAACAAATGGTTTGGAAACAAAAACTGCATGATTTTAATGCACATAGTGATCTATCAAGTTATCTACCACACATCACAACTCTTTGCCATGAGCTTGGAAGGATATCTGGCTCTCCTCAGGACTAATGTATGCACTGGAAAAAACTGCTGGTTTTTACACATAAAATCTTTGTTTCCTTTTGGAATCACAAGAGTTTGACCTCTCCAGTAAGTAGGATTAAAGTTCTTATAACCTTGCAGGCATTTTTTAGTTATTACTCACAGCATTCTCCTAGGAAGATAAGAAATTGCTGTTGCTCTGTTTTATATGTCAGGAAAAAATAGAAGCACGGAAAAGCTAAGATATTTACCAATTCTTTTTTTCTGTGTCTCACCAAACATCAGGGGCTCTGAACAGCAGGTGCTGAAGTTATGTGATTACATCGTACTTGAAGTAAATACAGGAAGGCATTGTCTTTAAAAGACCAAAATGCTGAAGCACTTTTGTTTTGTTTTAAATAAGAACAATTATACTAATATTTTTAATATTCATTCCACTGTATTATTTCTGAGACTAAATAGGAGCGTATTTTATGAACTCTTCGGAGAATCTGAAGTTTAACATTTGAGAATAAACCTGACAAATGTGTACAGTCTGCCAATGCTTTGAGCAGTGCTTAAGCTGCTAAATATTAACAGCAGTGTTGATGATTCTCTGCCATTGCAAACCAGCTGAAAGTGTCTCCTGTAAATTTCTATATAGGAATTATTCAGATAATTCTTTCTCCCTGAGAGGTTACTTGGCTTTCTGCAGTTGTTCATAAAACTCACTTTTCTAATTTGATATTGAGCAAACATACCCCTCACTGCTGCCTGCTAACAGCAGTTCTGTATTCAGATCAGATTCCCTTCATCAACGAGATTCTTCCTCTTGCCACTTGCTAGTACCTGAATTTGGCATCAAACATCCAATGAGAAACATGAGATTCTGAAGATGGGATCTGAAAACATAAAAAGAGAAATAATTCAGCAACTTCCTTTCTCTTGTGATATGGAACATCTTTTTCTTTCTGTCAGATGTTTCACATCTGTCATAGACTATTTGATACCCATGAATTCATCACACACTGTGTCTTAGATCAAATGCCAGACAGTTCACATCATCTCAATTCATCACAAAGCCAAAAACATGTGTCTTTGTAATGGGGGCCACAAAATACAGGCTAACAAACCCAAGAAGTATAGTGAAGTCTTTGATACTGATGTTTGTTTGTGATCCAGGAGCAGGCAGGGACTTCACAAGCTTCTTGGTGTGGAAATCATTCAAAGGAATCTTAACTCAGCTACTGAAAGGACAGAAAAGTCCTGGTACCTGTGGTCACTTGAGGATGTTTTCCCCGTCTCATTCACTTATTGTTTCCTTTCTGTGAAGTTTGCTTAGAGCTCAATTAGCTCTGGGACCAACACTTTCCTTCTAAGTTCTGTTGGAATTCCACATTGATGGGATTCCCTGGAGTCTCTGAATCTGCATTTCATACAGGTGAGATGAGGTCTCCATGTACTCACACTATGATAATTTTTTAACCATTATACAAGTATTTTATACTGCTATTATTTTTCTTTGAAATGCATAGTCATTGGCAGCAGAAGATACCATCATGTGTGTTCTTCAAAAATCCAGCAAAGACTCAACAAATTCTGAATTATTTCAATTGCCAGATGAGATTAGGGCAATAGTATTCTGAAGGCCAGTAATGTTAATTTAAAGGGGTTTACTGTATGTCTTTTTTCCCTAGTGCTATCTGTGCCCTCTACAAGAGATTAAATCCTGAGAGTGCTGGGAAGGGTCAGGCTTTGGGAACCAGCTGAGGAGCACAAGGGCTTCATAAACCTAACCTGAGATGGGGTTCACATCTTCTTCTCTCCCACAAAGAGAAAGGAGCATTTATGGACCTCTAGCCTTGAGGGGATTTTGTGGAGTTTATTGGAGGTTATTACATGTCACAAAGGCAGATTTTGTTTGATAATAAGGAAGGGGAAAGGGAGAAGAGAGCACAGTGAGCAGGGAGGAGGCATGTATTCAAACTCTTTCTGTCTTTGAACTGTTTGACTTTCTCTTTCTAAACCTCTCTGTTTTACTAGGTTTTCAAATGAAAAAAAAATCTCTTCAGAATATGAAAGTCTTTGTGGTGCTTTTTGAATGCTCATTTTAAGGAAAAGCTGTAGCAGATCCTTCTCAGAGCTCTGCCTGACTCCAGGTCTTAACACTCCTTTGTCTCAAATGCAATATATGAAAATCCACACACAAGTGGCTAATATGGACATAGAGATGTAGACGTTGGATCATCAGTTTCTTCTGATGAGCCTGAACATTTAAAACAATAACAACAAAAGCAAAACAACAAAAAATCCAAACCAAAACAAGAAACTCAACAACTGTTAGATGTTTTCAAGTGGTCTGAAAAATGTGAAGTAGGTATATGTCACTGTTATTACTAACTTCTCATGTTTATGTCTCAGCATTTGTATAGCAAAATGTTCATAGGCTTTGAAAATTGCCTGTACTGGGAGCTATTCATGTGCAAGGTCATTCTATCATCACATCATCTAATTTTATCCATATGAAAGTTAATCATCAAAGGTAATTATCTACAGCCATTGCAGAGAATGTAGCACCTCCACTGGCATTCCATCCTACATAACACAGTCATCTACCCCTGACAAGAATAAATAGCTCAATACTGATGCCTTTATCTCTTCATTGCATTCACAGAGAACTTAAGCAATTAAGTAACCTTAGCTGCCCAAATTCTTTGTGGCCAAAGTTAAGCAGAATCAATGGCAGTTGAGGCAGATTTGCTTTCAAGGAGAGATTGAGATTGTGCCTCACCTATGTGGGATCTAGTGATCAGCAGAAGACCTTAGCATCTGCTGAGGGATTTGCCTCATAGAAAGCCCTGCTTAGTTGGGCTGTTGAAGGGCTATAAGCTTTGGAAGGAGCCTTGGTGAAAATAGCCTCCAAAAATCTACGAAGAGGGAGGGATGGGTTCATGCATGAATGCATGGATGCTAAAGGCTGTTATAAAATGAAACAGCTAATTAAGCCTGGAGGCTTTGAGTGTTTAATGGTAATAAACAACACCCAGAATAATGCAGCAATTTGAACATGCCATATTTTGGAGGTTTCTTTGATGTGTGATAGAAAGTAATTTGAATCAGCATGAGAGTCTGAATCAAGCAGCGTAAGCCCAACCATAACCCACTGGGGCTGGCGTTCTTCTGGCTTGATAAAAGATTTCTCAAGGCATTAAGTAAAATCCGTGGGGGGTGGTAACAGAAATACAAACAGAAGCCACTGAAACATAAATTCCAGTTTTCCCTTTTCTCTCAGCTCTCTTCCTTCTCCCCAGTATCAGTTTTTCATGACATTCGTGGTATTACAATGTATGGTTAAAAAAAGAAGAAATCTATACTGGCCGTTTTGGAGAGAAAGTTTCTGTGATGTGGCACTTGTTAAAGTAATACTCCATCTAATTGTAAAAAGCTTGGACACAGACATTATCAAATGAGAACAAACCCCTATTTGAACACTGTTGTTATGGCCACATGGGTGTAACTCATGTTCAGCAGCCTCTGACAAAACAAAGCCTGTAGCTCAGCACTGGCAGGTTGGAGCTGAGGTAGTCAGAAGTCCATCTGTCCCCCTGCACAGACCTGGTTTGTTCTGCCCAATCACTGCATGCCATTGCCAAGAGGCATCTTTTGGGGTGACTGTTCTTTCCAGAAGTGTAGCTTTTGTCACATGGAAGGGTTAGTTGTATCAGATGCAGCTGACACTGCACACACAGATGACAGCTCGAGTGGAAAACTTTGGCTGCTGAAAGCAGCATCAGAACAGGTTGGCTTTAAAGCCTTGAGATTATGTAGAGCTGCCGTGTTTAGGGCCTTTAGGGGAAGAATACCAGACAAGTTAGATCACAATGAAAAATGATCACTAGGGACTGTGATGCATAGTAAGGTATATAAATAAGTGTCACACAAAACTGCTGTAGAAAAATAAGAAACAAACCTTGCGACATTCTTCCACATAATGGCTTTATAGAAATGTTACAACATTATACAAAAGAGCTTGGAGTACAATATGAACCCTTGCAGACACTGAAATGTGGTAAGCTGTAGGATATGGGAACCCACAGAGCAGCAAAAGCAAAGGTTTAATGGTATTTTAAATGTTATGACTATACAGAAAGAGAAATCTGCAATATAATCCTTTTCAGAATTCTTTGTGCGTGGCAGATTAGGCAGGAGTTCTGATGCTGTCCTCTGAATCTGGCTGTGACTGACCAAAGAACAAATGCTGGTAAGGGCAGCAGTTAATGGAAATAGTGAGCAAAGGAAGAGCTTAGGCTATCTGGGCCACTTTTTTTCTCAGTGTCCCTCTTATTACAGTGCAACATTGGCACATGCCTATGTTTCCACATTCCACTCTACCCTCCTGTGACAAGTATACTTTCCTTCCAAAGGGAGAAAGTTGCATGGTCAAACTCCATCACATTTGCCTTGAACTGGAATTCATTCCTGTCCGAGTTCCCTGGAAACCCAAAGGAAAGGGCTTGGGCTTCTAAAATAGGGTGCCTCCAGGTTAAAATAGTCACTGCAAGATTTAAAAGTATTGTAAAATTACCCAGTTTTTGTGAAGTTTCATCAGCTGGAATTCAGACAGCACTAAGGCAAGGAAAATACTTTAGCAATGTATATTGTCTTCTCTTCTGCCAGACAGATCTGCTCTCATGGCCCTGTAACCCCCAGGCTGTCCTTAGTATGAGACAGATGGGAAAACAGGAGAGGGCTCATCACATGAGGATGACACAAAAATGCATTTAATGTGCACTAACATTCCCTTTCAACATGTCCCTGTCCCTGTCCCTTTTACAACTGACAGATAACCAAAAATGTTTTTGTTTTAATTTACGTGGCCTTCTAATTAGTTTTTTCCACATCTAAGATTCGTTGCAAATTTATTTTTGAACACATGCATCATCTCAAGCTTGAAGAGGGAAAATTCAGATTAATGCAAGCTGGTCAGCAAGCAAGAAAAGGAAAACAAGACAAAATAGAAATTAAAACACATCTTTGAGAAGACATTTATTTTATTGTCTTGAAACTAATCTTTTTCTGTCACAAGTCCTGTTATTAGCCAGCTGTTTAGTTACCTGAAATATTGATCAAGCCTGTCACACTTTCTTTGTCTGTCAGGAACAAGAGAAGGTGCTGACCCTTTGCAGGGAACTGTAGTGATAGGTCTGTAATTTGATAGTTTGGAAAAGATTTCATTTATTCCCTGATGTAAACTCTAGCTACTTGGTTTCCTTTGATTTTACTTTTTTTTTTTTTTTTTTTAAATAATGTCAAGTTATCCTCCTAAAAGCTTCAGAGTTAGATAAAGAAACACAATAAAATTCTCACTTTTGCAGAGTACACTTCCTAGATTTTGTCTCCGCTTAGCTGAGGTGACTGTGCTTGTTGGTGAGAGGCTATTTACTTTTTTCTCCATTTTCTCATCTTGTGAGAAAATTGTCTATAGAAAAATCCTCTTGAATTGCTGTAGGAAAAGACATTTCCTACAGCCTTTTTACTGTTGGATCTCTAAGGGTCATTTCCATCTCAACAGGCTGTTTTTTTGAATTGGCCGTTTCCCATCTTTTAGTGGTTCAGAAGCTCAAAAAGTACCTCCCAGGCTTTTTTAGCTAGCCATGAGGCCATGATTCAGGAGAACTTTCCTCTGTCTCAAGTACCTTAGGAGAACCAAATCTCCATTTTGTTCAGGTTTGCTAGCAGAGCTTGGAAATCCATGGGAGCAGGATGGTGCACCATGCAGAGCAGAAAAGCTTCTCTCTTAAAATTGTGAATAATCAAACAGCTAAATTCGGCAACCCTGCTGTAATTATTTTGTTCCATTAAGTGTTCTATCCATCAGAAATTAATTGTTGTAATTAACAATAGAAGTATTCTTCCTCTTCTTTCCATGTCACTGAAATGATCTTCAGCATGCCATTATTTGGCACCGTTAACTGAAATGAAGACTACGTGTCTTCGTTTGATGAACAAGGGTGTCACCTTCCCTGGATTTTTCTGTAATTTAAGTCTGATCAAAAGTAGTAAAATACTTTTCCCCACAGCTGCATTACAATTGTCATGCTCAGAGGTTATACACTCCTGAAACTTAACCAATACTTCTGCGACAAAGTTTAGTAGCCTCTGAGATGAGCTCCATTTAAACCAATTGATTGAAAAGAAATTTGGTGGTGAGTCTATTCTCAATACAGCCCCAAATTAAAAAAGAGATCAGTTTGCTATTCTCCTCTTTGGTATCTGATTGTTTGAAGGATGTTTGTGAATTATCTTTAGGGAAAAGTTTCAAAGTAGCTCAAGAGAACTTTTTACCCAAAGCCAGTCACATCTTGGGAGGGGGGTGGGGGGGAGTTTCAGTTTTTGCAGTCCTGCATTAATCTTGAGATGCTGGTACTTTTCACTTACATGACATATTTTAGTCTGGAGTTCCCACCCTGTCCCTAATGAGTGGTTTCTGTTCTCATACAGATTATCTGAAACCCAAAGAGGTCCATTTTGCTGTATTCTAGCCTTCAGAGGTTAGCACCTACATCACAAATGAATTCCTTTCTAAAATAAAGTGAAACGTGAAATCAATTTCATTGAAATTTAGACTGTGAAAAATTAGGTATTTAGGCTAAACTGGGATTCCTTCACAGTGGTTGGTGGAGGGAGATGCTACTTAGAAAACCATCATAACCTGAGTATCCACAATAATGAGGGTGACCATACCTTCTGAGAATGCCTCTGTTTACCTACTGACCATTGACAGGACCTTAATAATGCCTAACTTTAGAGAACTGAACCTGGATGAGGTAAACCCCAGCCTTATTGACAAATATTTCCCTATCCAATTCAATAGACATCAAAATAGCATCTTTCACATCTAGGAAGTCTCTGCGATTCCATGGCAACCTCCTCTGCCAGAATCTGAGGATTGACATCTCGGCTGTCTACCTGACATAGACCCCATTGCAACAGTTTGTTATTGCCTCTGTAGTACCCTGAGAAGCTGTTTAACACTTCTTTCATTCAAACTGAAGGAAAACAGGTGTAATTCAAGGAACTGAGAAATAACTGTGCAAGAGCAGAATTAGGTCTTTCTTAAAGCGAACAACTACTACAACAGGTATATCAGGCATGTCTTGTGTACATCCTCCTGAAGACATGAATGAAAAGGTTAAAGAGAAAAGAAAAGCACAAAAAAAAAAAAAAAAAAGAGCTGGCTAAGAATATTATCTGCATGTTTCAGTAGCTATTGCTTTTTTTTTTTAATCTATCAGTTACACAACCTATTTTTTGGCCTTACCGTTTTTGAACTTATATTAATACCCTTTCCTCTAAGAAGTTAATGGTCTTGCTGAAATCTCTAACAATACAGCAGATTGCTGCTTATAGCTGCAGGTTGCAAGGCTTGCTGAAGGTGATATTTTTTAACTGAAACAATATCTTGACTCCTGGTTACCTGTTGTAGCTTCCAGACTGCTCGCACTAGTATTGCATTCACTATTTGCCCGTGTCAGTGAAATATTTTCCTCCTTCTTTTCTTTAAATAAACCACACTTGGTTATATTTTTTGTGAAGTTCTATCTCACCTTCCTGGAATGTGGCCCCCCCAAAAATGTGGCCCCATAAACACCCGAGAATAGTTTCCCAACCCGAGTTTTACAGATGAGACCCCACCTCCCATTACTGCTACTTCAGCTCTTCTTTGATACTTGTTTTAAATAAAAACCCATTTTCTGCTTAGCCTCTAATGCTGTGTGGTTCTGAGGAGTTTTAGCAACCATAGATCGTGCTGTGCTGTAATTATTTGATTTTTTTATTATTATTTTTTTAGAGTAGCTAAAAGAGGCATAGAGACCACCAGGAAAGAATCAGTGCTTTTTGTTTTCAGACCAAAAGAACAAAACAAAATAAAAATGGATTGGATTAGTTCAAAACCAACTCAGTGGGTGTTCTGGTGCACTTCTGAGTTCTCAGTTTCTTTTACTTTCTCTCTCTCTCCAATATATATATATATATATATATTTGTGTTTCTGCTTGTATCTTTCCCACAGCTTTCCTCTGACAGCAGCACCAGGTCTGGCTGTCCTTTTCATTCTAGTACTTACTGGGGAGTAGATTTTGTGGGTACCTCACAGCTTGCCACCTTCATTTACTTTGTTTATGAGCAGAAAAGCATCATCATGTAAGCTGTAATTCATATTTAAATTTATCAGTCTATCTTTTTGTTGATCTCTCCTAATGATCCTTCATGCAATATGTGCTTCTGAAGTTTGACTGGAGATAAAATTACAATAATGAAATGGTGTATTGATCCAGAATCTGTTATGAATTTCTCTAGTTAGGAGGACAGAATTTACCAAACAAAAAGTGCAGAAGCTTACTTGAGCTCTTTGCAATCCATAGTTGCTTCTATGGTACTGAGCTAGGAATGCCAAGGAAAAGCCACTTCTGAGAGGCTTTCTGTTTCAGTTCAGCTGAAAAATTCTGGAAGCATCCCATCAGTAACTATAAATAGCTTTTGGGTTGGTTTTGTTTTTTTTTAATCTAATATTTTTTACAAATATACCCCTGAATGTTCCCTTTATGTATGATTTTTGGCCCAAGAGTGAGTTTATTACTGTGCCTTAAAACCAATGCCTGCATTCCTAGGTGTTGCAGGGAAGAAAAAACCTGCTCAATTCATGTGATTTAAATCAAATCAGTTTCAAGGAGGTATGTCGATTCATTAGCAACACATCATTATCTTGCAATCAATGAGCTTTACAGACAGGATCAATTCAGCAATAAAACAAATAAACCACAACACTGGACACTTGCAAACTGCTAGTGGATGCCTTCAAGACATCCTCCTGTAACTAATCCCAAAAAGTTGTCATCACGCCCACAAGCACCCACACAGACACAGAGCTGAGTGCACAGAAACTCCCACTGGGACGTGGAGATTGAGAGCACATGTTCCTGTTCTCAGAGCTGTTTTTTCCCATTTTCACACTTCTCCTGTTAGAGATGTGGTGGTCATACCCCTGGGGCACCCACATCAGTACCTACAGTCCCCTAATCCCCACGTCTGTGCACTGACACCTGCACACACTGGGCATGGGTCTCTCCTTGCTGCCCCCGAGCTGCGAGCTACAAAGGGAACTGTGTTGCCCTCATCTTTTGATTAGTTTGTTGGGTTGTAGACAGCACCATCTACTTCTGCCACCCAGTCTTGGAAACATACGTGCACAAAGGTTGATTCTTCCACTGTTGTATGTTGCAGCACAGTGCATGTCCCTGGGAGTCCTACAAAGTGCTTGGCTGGGCTTTTGTGGCAGTGAGCTCAGAGTGATCATGCCTGATTAGTTATTAAATTTTTCATCTTCTGTTAAGTATAATCAAAGAAAGATGCACAGCACTTTCTTTAAAATTCCCTGAAATTCACTCTATCACCCTGGGAGACCTCAGCTTGCAGAACATTTTTTGGTTTAATAAAAAGGGAAAAAAAAACTTTCCGAAAACATTTTTTTTTTTAATACAAGAATTTATAAATTGCATTTCTCTATGCTTCCTGCTTGGCTAAGCATCGTTGTTCTTTTTCATCTTGCAAATACAAGAAAACGTCCAAGTAATTTTTTTTGAAGGAAGAGCTTAGTAAACACCAACTGGACTCCAGAGAAGCTTTATTTTGATTTTAAAAAATATCCGTGTTGGAAACCCCTGCAAATGTCATGGACTGCAATAATATTCATGTTCTCTCTGCTTGAGAAATAAAATGTACTTATCTGAGAAGCAGAAATACTGTGACTTGTTTGCAGGGAGTAGTCTATATTACACTTCTATGGTCTTTGTTTTGGTTACCACCATTAAAATATCAGAGTGGTTAGCAGATAATAAGTGGCTGAAGTTCTACTTCAGAGTAAGATCATTTTTATATGGAGATAGTTGTTACAAATTTTATTCTGTTTGCTATGGAAAGAGTTGATCAAATAGGGAAATGTCTTGATGTGGTCAACAAGTGGTTCCATTCAGTGCTGATCTTTACCAGAAGCTTAGTCAACCCATTAATCTTCAATGAAATTATTTTTTTTTCTGTCTTAGGTATCACTTATGCTTAAATAGTTAAAAAATATTCCAGCAGTTGCCAAGGCACCTAGAAGGAGAATCTCTAAGGTATTTGCAGCCTTATTTATGAATTGCTTTGATGAGCAGAGTTCACTGCCAGCCAAGGGAGCAACAGATACGTTTATGGCTCATCTTGATACACAGGGGAGGTCAGTAACCAGCTGAGACTGTACATTATTTCCCTCCATTCAGCAATATATGCAGTGAAAAACAGCAGTGCAGTGTAGAGGTGAAAAATGCACGTCACCATAACTACATTCTTCTGTGGGAGAGTGAGGAAAAGATTCTAAGGTGCTGGAAGTACCAGGACATAGGATGAATAGTGTGACGCTTAGAGAAAGGCATGTGTTGCAACAGTAAAAAAGTGTTTGTGCTGCAGAAAAAAGTTCTCAAAAGACCTTACCTGCAAATATGAACTTGAGCAGGAGCATGTGCATTGTCTGGTGCACAAGAGGTCTACTTTGAAAGCCTAGAAAATGAAGCTTTTATTAAGGCAAGAGAAAAGTTTATAATTGCTCTTTATAAATACACTGGATGGGAAATATCAGAGAAGAAGAAAAAGAACTAGAGCCACAAGGTCCAGTGGCTCACAAATTCTTCGTACATGTGTTTTAATTAGGAACTATGAAGAAAACCTAAACACTAGAGCAAATCTGGAGCCAGAACGATAGGGGAAGAATAACCTCTGAGTTAATTTTAAGATGTAGCTTATATTCACAGAAGGGATCCTGTGAGACAGTGTGCAGTGGACTGGATGCACTGACCAAAGAGATTCCTCTCCATTATGTATTCACAGAATCACACAGAATCACCAAGGCTGGAAAAGACCTTTAAGATCATCAAGTCCAGCCTATGACCAACACCACCACACCATCTAGACCATGGCACTAAGTGCCACATCCAGCCTTGCCTTGAACACATCCAGGGATGGTGCCTCCACCACTTCCCTGGGAAGTCCATTCCAATGTCTAATCACCCTCTCCATGAGGAAGTGCTTCCTAATATCCAACCTAAACCTCCCTTGGAGCAACTTCAGGCTATGCCCTCTTGTCCTGTTCCTAAACTTTACCTCCAAATTTAACTGAATGAAAGCCTAACGTTTTGGCTGACCTCTTGCTTGCAACCCTCTCTGCAGGACAAATGCATGAACGACAGGTTCATTTGGGTCCCTCATCTGCATGACAGATCTCAGAGAAAAGCATTTGCTTTCCTTATATTCTTTGTGATCTGCTGGGGTCAAAAATATATAAAATACCCAAAATACTCACAGCTTGGAGACAGTCTTACTGGTAAACTTTTGCATTTCCAGGTGCTTGATATAATGGAAGAAATATCGAGGGAAGGACTTGAAGATCTTTGTACTATCTTTTACCCCAGTCTTTTGACAGTTTTCTGGCCTATTGAGATGTACTCATAATCCTGTGCTTTCCACTTTTTTTCCAAATACATTTTTGGATCTCACTCTTTTCTATTGAGCTGGGGGTTGCTCTCCCCACTTTCAAATATCTTCTCCAGAGCTGTAATTTTTAGCACTCAAGCTAGTCCTTTTTCTCTCTGTCCCAATTCTAAGTTTAAATGCTGAAATCTATATGCAATTACCACCTAATTACCTTTACTTGTTAAAAACCTTCTTTCCACCCACTTTCCTTCATCTTTTGTTATGATTCTTGTTTCTCTACTTTGAGCCAGAGATCATGTCTTTTCCATCATTTCTGAAGAGAACCTCAAAAATATAGGACATTATATAAATATTTATTAGCGAGGATGAAAAGGTAAAGTAAAATTTTCCAAAATAATTCTACGTTTAAAAGCATGCTGTGATCAGAAAAAACCTATTCTCTATGGACCTGTCTGCATAAACAGAAGAAAAACAGGCATTAGGTCTGCTCCTTTCAAATATCAGCTTCCAAATTCTGCTTATTGCATAGTTTGCTGCCTTAGTTAGCCATATCATAAAATATTTATCTATCTGAATGGTTATTTGTCTAATAGAAAATCACAGCAGCTCTAGGAACTTTTTTTTTCCCCACATTTATATGATAAGTATTTTCATATGTATTAAAAATTGTATGTCTAAATCACGTAAAACATGCAGAAATAATTTTTGATCCGTTTTCGCAGCCAGCCAGGATACTGCAAATAGCAGAATCAGGTTGAAAAGCATCTCTAAGTCTTCCTGAACTTCAGCTTATGGAAGGGAAAGTACACTCACAGATTGTTCTTCTTCCCAGACTCATTCAATATAGGGCAAAGAAATGCCTGATGAATAGAATTCCCTTTTGAGAGGGGTAGGAGGATTCTTGTACATATCTAGGAAATTTACCATAAGGAACCAACTTAGAGAAGACTTTACTAGGGAAATTTTATATATTTATTTATTTATTTTAACATCTTAGGTTCACAGTGTTTCTCTGAACTTTTATTATTGGGGGAGAATTTTATTAAATCTTTTTGAATATGTTGAGTTGCATCTACTTATATCAACATTTGTCAAATTTTCAGCTAACAACAGTTTTTGTTCATGAACCATTATAGTCATACCATGACTAAATGATTTGCATGTTAGTTGATAGGTATTATCAGATAACTCTATACTCTGTGGATACTCTTTCAATTTAAGAATATTTAATGCTCCTTTTCCTCAATATACACACGCCATGAATACGTTCTGAAAAAACCCCACATTTTCTCAACATTTCAAATTTTGGGAACTCTTGTTAGGAACAATGTTTTAAATTTACCTTGGAGTCTTCCTTCAAGCACCCCTAAAGCTGCTACATCACTTTACAGAGCTTGTGGGAACATGACTTTATTTTATGATGAGCTACTCTATAATGCTCTACCAGCAGAAGTAAAAGCAATATTATTCTTAGTTTCCCCATTTCACCTGTTAATTATTCCTAATAACATATTGAGAAGAACACAATTCTCATGTTTACCAACAACAGCAGCTAATTTTGGACACAGTTACTGAAATGTAAACTTCTCAAAAACATCATCTGCCACTCTTTAAAACCATGCCAGCCTCTTTGCTGACATCTCAAAAGGCATGCATAAATAAGTTCAATGGATGCATCACAAATTTCTTACTCCTGTTTTTAGAGCAATTTTAAGAAAAAAAAAATGCTCTTAGTTTTACTTCAAAGATGGCTGCTCACCCAAGCAGACTGAAAAAACTGAGGGTTTTTTTTTAAGAGAACAGAAAGAAAAACTGGAGGAGAAAGGGAACAGAGCAAAACTACAGGGCTCTTAAGTTTACTTATAATTCTCTGCTAGAAATCCTCTGCTTGTTTTCAGCCATCCTTAAAGCACAGCACGTAGCAAGTCACTCATATACGACACCTCAGGACCCCCATTACTCCACTGCTGCAGAATTGCTGAACTTCCACAGGTTCACAGCAGACAAAGTCAGCACTTCAAACCCTTGAAGCTCACGTGTGACTCCTTAGACCAATATTTGTGAAGCGTTCAATTAGCAACTGTGACCAATCAGATGCCATTATGGCATCTTATGCCCTGGGAAAATGGAAACACAGAAGTCCCACACAGGGAGGAAGGGAGTTTGAAAGGTAGGGCTACTGAGAAATGTAACATAATTGGATACCCTTTAAAAGACAAAACTCCTTATAACATTACTTAGGCAGTCATTTTGATTCAAATAATGTCAGTAACATTATTTAAAATCCTTTTAGATAAGAACACCCACCCCCGCACTCATCTCTTAATCAACTGACACCTGTCAAGAAGAAACTGTGGGGGGAAGGACTGCTCTTTAAAAGGAATTTAAATAATGTTAATGCATTGCTCAACAATATTTGGCAGACACTTTTCTTCCTAGCAGCTCTCTTCTTTGAAGGCCATGTGCTTATGCAATACCCTTGTAGAAAAAAAAAACAAAAAACACAGGAAAATACAATACTACTTCTGTTGAAGTTAATAATTTCATTTGGTTTCTTTTGAGGGAAAGAGCCCAAGTCCTAAAATAATGTTAAATTATTAACATTTCCTATACAAACTACAACTGTGTGACTAATACAAAATATTAGCTATTGCAAAAATATTGTATTTGTCAGTCAAAGTCAGTAACAATGCATACTGGATACAGAGGAAGTGTCAAGCTTAGAAAAAAGTGTCAGTATTGTAATTACTATGTTCATTAATGATGATGAGAAGGGATTAAATTCACAAATACTGGAAAAAGTTTTGAAAATAAACAAACAAGAAGAGAAATAGAAAGGAAAAAAATTACCAACGGGGGTTAGAAACAGTAGGCAGAAATGAGCAAACAATGAGATTCAGATTTTGGGAGGAGACATAAAGTAATTTATGCATAGGAAATAGTCCAATGAACAAAAGGAGTAAGAGCAAATATTAAAGTACAGAAAAATTCTGTGAGTTTTCAATTTCATGAGGTTCTGTACTGTAGCATTTGCAAATGAAAACCATAATTTTCTTGCAAATATTAGTAAATATGTGACCTTTCATATTAACATTTTCATATAAAGTAAGAGCAAATCAAGAACAGCAAAGAAGAACAAATGAACAAACGTGAAGACCAGGGGAACGGTTTATGGGAAAGATGAATGGGGTTACATTCTCATTTAAGCCAAGGAACAGAGACACTCTTGGGCACTGACACTTCTCAAAGATTACTTCAGTTTATTTACCTTCAGTAATCTGAGTCCTTAGCTAGTCCTCTATTTCCTCTCAACAATCCGAGCAAGAAGTCAGGGCCATTCATGCTAGCCCAGAACAGACAGGCAGAACTGTCGTGGTGATAATTAAATTATTAGGAAGGGGTTCGTTCCAGAACTAATGTCAGTAATTATGCAAAGGAAGGTATTACCTTCAGCAAAGGACCCAGATGACAAGGTGGGACCAGAAGCCTGACTTTTGGGTGAATGAAATCAAGTGCAATGAATCACTGAATCACAGAATTGTTGTGGTTGGCAAAGACCTCTAAGATCAGCTCATCCAACCGTCAACCCCCACCTCCCCCCCAAAAAAAAATAGTCCACTAGAGCATGTCCTGAAGTGCCTCATCTACATAGTTTTTAAATGCCTCCAGGGATGGTGATTCCACCACCTCCCTGCAGCCTGTTCCAGTGACTGACTACTCTTTCAGTAAACAAATTCTTCCTACTAACTAGTCTATTCCTAGCCCCCATTTCCTAATTCCTAATTCTCACCACAAAAGTCACCACCACTTTTTTCAGCTCTATAATCTGTGATGCACATTACACTCATGACAAATTTCAGGTGATTGCAGCAAAATTAATATTTTAAGGAAACCAATTTTGCAGTGATGGAGATGGCATGGAGGACTGAGCACTCAGAAAGCCCTCTTCCACTGCTAGCTTCTAGTTACCAACTGATTTATTATGATGTTTTAGGACTGGGTCTTTTCTACCTGCCTCACTGAGCCTCTTGGCTTCTTTGGGAACATGAGTAGGTGAGATAATGATGGACCAGTAGCAAAGGGTTGAAGTCCACACCTGAGAGGACTGCAGGCAACAGGCAATAGCCAAGCAGGTGATGGCAGGAGAGGCCAAAATTAAGAGTCAACTCGTGTCTCCCTCCTACCTCTCAGCTGTGAATCTCTCACTGACATCTTATGTAGGGAGCAATACTAAGCCCATAACCAGAGTAGAGATGCTTCACTTAATAAAAAAATGTAATCAAAGAAGACAAGCTACAAGATTTTGGATGCTTCCCATCCCTGGAAACATTCAAGGTCAGGTTGGACAGGGCTCTGAGCAACCTGATCTAATTAAAGATGTGTCTGCTCACTGCAGGGGGCTTGGACTAGATGACCTTTAGAGGACCCTTCCAACCCACATCATTTTATGATCCTATGATCTTGTGATCTAAACATATCTAACACTAGGTTCTTTATAACTTCCTCATTTCATATCTCTTTTTTGACAACTCATTATATTAGGAAACTTAGGAGGATACTACTTAGGTGAGTTTTCTTCTAATTGAACAAATGCATCTTTCTCTGACTTGGGTTGAGCAAGTCAGGTCAATGAATTGCCTCGGTCAGACCTAGAAATACAATGCAACTCAGGTACAGCAATTTCTTCTGTACTTTGTTTTCTTTGTGTGTGTGTGTGTGTATAAATTAAGGAGAAAAAAAATCCACCTACTTGCAAAGAGAATTAATCTGTATTTGAACATACCTTAAGATTTTTACATTATTGGTGGAGCAAGTCTTGCATACTATCTTATTTTGCCATCAAAATTAATTACTGAGTTTCAAACTGCATTTTCCCATTCTTTTTTAAGTCTTAAAAATAGAAAAATAAAAAATATATACTCTGAACATATTTGGACATTTCGGATTATCTGAAACATACATTCAGATGTTCTGTGAGCTTCCAGACAGTGTCCTGGCACACTGCCTGTGCTGTGTGAGTAACAACACACCCCTGTCCTGTTCAGTGTGTTTGGCAGCAGCCATGCTACATTCAGCTCCTGGCTCTCTCCAGAGCAAAAGCTGCCAGTGGAGCAGAAATGTGCCAGGTATGGGTATGTGATGTAGAAAACAATGGTTTACATTTGTACTCCTTTCCTTTGTCATTACCCTCTTTTATGACAATGAATTTATGAGTAGCCATTTCCTATTCCATAAATCTTTGCCAGGACACTGAAGTATCAAAATTGTAATGACTCATGCAGTCTGGGAAAGATAATGTGAACATATACTACTTTGACTTTATCACTGCACTGTAATTCAATTGCCTGTGGTTTTTTCATTCTCTTTGTTTTTGACCTTCCTGAGCGCATAGAAATATAAGCTTACATTGTCCAAATGCAGGTGTCTGAAGTTCTTCCAGTCTGAAAAGAGAAAGAAGCTGTTTTTCAGTACCCCTGAGTGACCAATATTCTTTAGTTTTATATTTCAATTATTACAATCCCCTGTGGTGAATATAGACCCCTGTGCTTGCATCTGTATAAAACTTAAGAGTAGTTGTCCCTGTCTCTTGGCAGAGAAGATATACAAAACAGAAGGGAAATGTGTGCTAAAGATTTAGAGTTTGGGACCTGACACAGGGAAACTTCAGCATACAAAGTAGCTGCCACCACACAAGACCTAATGGGGATCATGGATTATCTCCTCAACTATTTTACTCTAGGATTCCCACACAGTCAGGGGAGAAAAAGGTGCCTGTTTAGAGGGGGATTAATCTTATGGTGAAATAAGTTCCTGGCGTTTTTCAAGTAAGCAGTCCTGTTTCTCTATATTGACTGGAAGTGGATTCTAAAGACATCAGTGCACATATAAGTAGCTACAGGCATCTGAAGTTAGATGAGGTAAATGTCTCCTATGGACAATAGCAACTTGCTGGTAGCTGTCCAAAGATAAGTGCTTACACTATAGCAAATGTGTATAATTCAAGATTAATTATAGTGCAAATGAATCCATGATGTTCTACCCCAAAGTGGAGGTAGATACGTGCATGAACAGCTAGCTCAGGGCACTGCAAATCTTTCCATGGTGTTTAATTATGAAAGAAGGGAAAATGTTTAAACCAAGCACAGATATACAGCACAGGAAGAAAATTTGAAATGCTTTGTATCACTTCTCTTAAAGAGATAAAATTGATATTGTCATCGTTAATAGAAGCAAAACTCTAGAAAAAAAGATTGGAAACCACTGAAGTAGGGGAACCTTTTCACAGTGGAATCAATTAAATACATGCTGCTCTCTTAAAATGCACCACTTCATTTTAAGGAGCTTAAGATATGAATAACAAGGCCATAAAATGTTAATAACTATAATAACTGTAGCTTCTATGATATTTTTTAACTGTGCGGAACTGAAATGTGACAAGTAACAATAAAAGGAACTTGCAGAAATGACTTGGGTAAAGGAAGGTTGAGGGATTTTACTGAGAAAACTCTGCTCTTTCACCCTTTTGACCTTGAATGAACAAAGGTCCAGACAAGTGAAGCAACCAGGTAGTCTTTTTCAAGCCATAAATTAGGAATAGCCATCTTATTTCTTTTGTTACTGCTGTTTATATTACTGTAATGCCTAGAGGCCTCGTCATGAACTATTGTGCTAAGCATTGAAAAATACAGATTGAAATGACAGTCTCTGTCTTTGAGAGCATGTATGTAAAGTGTAAGGCAAAATAAAACAGCCTCATGTGAAGAGACATGACAATACAAGGAAACATTTTCTTTCTTGGTCAGTCTGATAAGCAGTGGCCAATTTCTTGAGGTTTTTCTTAGCACACTCAATGGTAAAGGGGTTTGTAATTGATTGACAAGAAAGTAGAGCTTTGTGGAAGATTTTGGAGGGCTTTCGTCAGGTAAAGAGGCTGTGTGATATGGGTTCCATGAATGTCTTTTACATGTCTGGAAAGGGGTTAATGGAGACTGGACAATAAGCAGTAGATCTGAGCTGATCTAGAATGAGGAATGTCCTTTGGAGGATATATGGAAAGAACAGAACAAAGGGAATTGGGAATAATCAAAACAATGAAGTGCAAAAAAAAAAGTTGTCAAATGTGCTGCAAATGGATAGTAGGCCAAGGAGAACCAAGTGTGGTGCCCAAGACAGTTTCTGAAAGCTTGGAAAGTATTTAGCATTCCCTCTCTGCTGCCTGAAAAGGCATAGCTGTAAGGTGGGAGATGCATCTTAGGAACCATCCCCACTGCTTCAGTCACAGTCATAGCAAATGCAGGAGACTCATTCTGCCTTTGAGAACTTTGCAGCTTAGAGCGTGGTCAGAGGTGACCTGTGACCATGCTATTTCTCAGTAGGACTTAGCAGTACTTACTGTGCTGTGGCAAGCACTGGGATATGACTTCTATGCAAAGCACAGGCAGATAAAACTCATACCTTCACTGCTTTTATCCACGTATCTTTTTAAAGTTTTTCTAATCTGTCATGAATGAGTGCATGCTAAATGTCTAGGCAGATAAGATACATGCCAACCCAAAGAGGAGCAATCACCTCCTTCAGTAAGAATTTGCTTGCACAGGAGATCACAGGAAATTAATTCCAAATTAATTTTTAATGGTTTAACGAAGTAATGTAAATACATATTATTAAGAGACCAGTGTGGATATAATTTAGTTTACTTTAAATCACTTTACATCCATATAATTATGTAATTTGGATAAGGTTTCCTGATTTTTGCTGTAGAGATAAACCCTGAGCCTTCAAGAAGTCACAGTTCTCTTTGGAACCATGAAAAGCAATACCCCAAAATATTAGGAATAGATGTTATAAGAAGTGTTTGCACTGAAAATTCTAGTCTATATGTAAAGAGCAAAATCCCAAAGAGCTACTTTCAGATGAAAAATCTACACACACAAGATTTCCAGTTTTCAAGAAAAAGATTCCAACTTGAGTAACTTTAGGAACTTATTTTTTTTCTATGTAAACCCTTAAAAGAAAGTGTCCTTTTTTTTTCTTATTTTTGCTTGCCACAAATTTATAGAACACTAGAACTTTCCATTAAAAGAAAAGATGGGAATTTTTAAGCTTCATAATTTATAAATCAGAAAAGAATTAAAATACAAAGTTATCTTTTTACTGTCCTTTTACCATCACTAGCGTTCTTGGGACAACTTATCTCAATGGTTTTGACCCTTTAGAGGGGATCTGAGCATTGATTCTAAGATCTGTACCTAGACAAATTGCAGTATTCAAGCAGCATGTCCTCCAGTCTTCTGCTTTTGTTTGTTTGTTTGTTTAGTCTCTCATGAGCTTACTGCAGGCCTGAGAGAAATGGGCACATCTCTTTCCACTGTGCTGAAATTGAAAAACCCATTGGGCAAAAGGAAGCCTGAGGGATACAAATCCACATTTCCTGACTCTGAGTCTAGAACTTTACCCTTAGGAAAGTGTAATTTCAGAGAATCTGGGGATTCATTTACTAAATGAGATTTTAAAAACTTCAGCTCAAATTTTGTTGTGAGATGTCAATAGGAGGGAAGCCTCTGAAGACACCAGGGGAAAGCAAAGTGGAGAAACTGAGAGAGCAAATCTGCTGCTAAATTATCAGAAAGAGGAAATAAGAGAAGATTTGGTTCTCTTTATCACCAGACAAGTCTAGCTGTTGTGGTAGTCTCAGGCCAGCTGAGACACTAGAGATCCAATTCTGGAGCCCCCAACATAAGAAGGGCATAAGACCTCATGGAGAAAGTCCAGAGAAGCGCCATGAAGATGATCCAAGGGCTGGAGCAGCTCTCCTATGAGAAGAGGCTGAGACAGTTGGGGCTTTTCAGCCTGGAGACGAGAAGGCTCTTGGGGGACCTTATAGTGGCCTTCCAGCACCTGAAGAGGCTACAGGAAAGCTGGAGAGGGACTTTTTACAAGGGCATGTAGTGAGAGGAGAAGAGGTAATGGATCCAAACTGGAAGAGGAGAGATTTAGGTTAGACATTAGGTGGAAATTCTTTAGTGTGAGGGTGGTGAGACACTGGAACAGGTTGCCCAGGGAGGTTGTGGGAGCCCCATCCCTGGATGCATTCAAGGCCAGGTTGGATGGGGCTCTGAGCAACCTCATCTAGTGGGAGGTGTACTTGCCCATGCAGGGAGTTTGTTAATAGATGATCCTTAAGGTCTCTTCCAACTCAAACCATTCTGGGATTCTATGATGATATGACCCCACAAGAGATTTAGGAACAGGGCCACCACCAAATTAAGTTATTGCAAAGAGAGGCATTCACACGACTAATGCAGACACCGGCCACACTAGGCTCATTTCACAGCTTATGGGCACTCCAGGAGTTCAGTTCAGCTCATCACAGACATCTAAGAAAAGTCAGATGAATCAAAGCATAGAAATAGCTTTCTCCAGTGACAAGAAACAGAGATTCAGTGACCAGCTAATGTGCAGACACACCCCAGACAGATACAGAGGAGAGCAGTCTCAGCCTTTTATCTTCAGTCACCAAAACGGAACTGTTCAGTATGTCTGAAGTGGAATTTTATAATTTTTACAGTGCTTTCTGTCTTCCTTATAGAAATGAACATGCTGCATTTTTTGTCTGATCTCACTAAGGTCCAAGGATAGTGATTTCTTATTGAGAGTTAATTGTGTGAGTTTATACTGTGGAAAAGTTACAGGTCGTAACAGGTCATCTAATATTTCTGCAATGGGAACAAAAATAGGAACAAGGAATTGTTTCCAGTTTCTGATCAGGGTGGACTTTAGGATAGACCAAAAAAAAAAAAAAGAAAAAAAGTCTCATGCTGCAGGGTCATTTATTCAAAATTTGCTTAGCACAGGTGAGCTGTTACTAAGTGCTGTCTGAAATGAAATAGTTTACCATTATTATTCAGTTCTTAATGGCCCTGTATCAAAACAACCACCATTATGTTGAGGATATTGTTGCCCTTCACAAGCCACTGTTCTCTTCTGCCCATAAATTAAAAGATTATGCAATACTTTGTAATTGCATCTTGTGCTATGCCATGTGGGCTAGGGAAGATAAGTCTGTAAGAAACAATGCATATTCTATGATGTTTAATGACCTTTCCATGGAGTGGACAGGCTGAATGGAGTTTTCATTCAAAAAAAGGACTGTTTGGGAAATCTGAACACATTTCTTCCTAGTCTTATATACAGGTTTCTTCCCTGTGATAAAGCTGATCTAAAACTGATAAAGCTGATCTAAAACTATGTGAGAAGTCCTTTGGTGTCCCTTAGGTGCTAAGTAACATTAAAACAAAAGAAAACAAAAAACCACAAACAAAAAACAAACAAACAAACAAACAAAAGCAGTAACAGTGACAGATAGAAGTGAGGAAGTCACTGCCAGTTCTGAGAAGTTTTTGGAGGTACTACATGATACTTAAGTATTACCAGACATTTAGTAGTATCTTTTAAGTTAATAACGTTTTTTTGCTGTTTTTTTTTTTTTTAGATTTACCATTGGGAAAGAGAATTAAGACAGGAAAAGAAAAATTAAACTGAACTTCCTGCCCTGTCAGCACCTTGGGTTCACAGTCAAAGGCAAGTAGAGAGAAGAGTAAAAAGATGCTCTTCTGGTTTTCTTGTTCCTTTACCAAAATATAATTACTCCAGTTGCAAATGGAAGATGAGGTTTCTGTCTGAAACGTTTAATTTTACTTGCATTTGTATGTTCACTGAGCAGAATTTTATGAAGACTCTTTAACAAAAACAACATGTTTAATACAACTACCAGCAACCCATCAATAAATGGCTTGTTGTTGTGCCCAAGTGGGAACGTTGTGCTGGGGTGGTGTGTGTGTCTTACCATTTACCAGGCAACCTGTGTAGTTACTACCAGTTTCAGAAAAGTTCTAAGAGCCATTTAATCAGTTTTCATAGATTTGCTTTTTAATATCAGTGCTGCACCCCTACTTTATTGTCTGTTGTGTTTCAGAAAAAGTATCTGTTTAGGAGACTTGGGAATTACTGATTTATCCATGGGGCACATATAAAGAATGTGGAGGAGAAATTGGCCAAAATTAGTTCCTTCAATTGAAGGAAAAGAAAGATGGCAACCTTGTCTGAAATGCACAAAACCAACAATGAATTACATGCTCCAGACCTGCACTGATACTGTCCTTTTTTCTCTCACTCTTAGAAGAGTGCATGCTTCAGCCTGTTAAATCCAATCCTATTTTATATTGAACTTTGGTGAAACATTAAATCTTCAATTCACACAACTTCTCTGTTGGCATTGCCTGCAGCACTTCATTTGGTAATATTGTCACCTCTGACTCCCTTTGAAGGACAAATTAAATCTTAAAGGTACTGACTGACCTTCTAGAGGAGACTGTCTCCTTCCACAAATAATATATTTCATCTAACATTTTCCAGACATGATTATTTCAAATAAAAGAAAAAAAAAAATCTTATCTCTTTCCAGCATCAAATTTCTTCAAAAAAATGTGTTAAGGTACTGCTTGTGCTAAAGAGAATTTTGCAGCTAGCCAAAGCTGGTGCAGCATTTGAGGCACATCTGCTAAAGCATTTTACACCTTTCTCACCTGTGTCCCAGAGGATGGGATTCAGTTGCTTAAACTTACTTGTCTAGTATTATTGAAAATTCCTTGGGACATCCTATTTGGTCTCGAGTTGCTGTTCCAGAAGATGCCCAGTCATATCTAGGAGCTCCATGGGGGTGTTTTGGATACCCTGGTATGTCTAAAGCACCACTTCAGTACTTAGGCAAATGAATGTTTTCCCCTCTTTCCAATCCAACACTGTAACAGCTTCCTTATCAAAGAGACAATTTATGAACTGAATGATGAGAAGCACATACTTACAGAGAGTGGGAAGAAGAAACTCTAAGACATGGTATTGTCAATATTTACATATAAGCCCTGAATCCTTGGCAGCTACTGCCCCTCTGTCCACCTCCAAGCTGTTCCAGAGCTTGGAGCACACCCCAAGAATATGAAATGAACTGATGTCTTTCTAATTGTTTTTATACAGTTCAACCATGCGACATGAAACTGGATGTTGTTGCTGGTATCTTTTAAGAAGAGGCCTAAAGAAAAAATAATCTGATAAGCATTTTGTACCACAATACAAGCAACTTGCAGTCATACTTTACCACTCTGACAAAGTTCACTCCCACTTCTGTCCTTGTCTTATGGCCAGCTGTTATTGTGCAGAGTTTCTGAGGTTTTTCATATACATATTTATATGTATGCATAGAAGTGTATTTTCCTTTACAAGCGAGGGTTAAACCAGGAAATCCTGTCCTTAGAAGTTTTATAGTACTTGAAGTATTGCAAGAGTATGGACCTCAGCTAGGGATCACAAAGATGAAAATTGTCCTTCCCATATGCAGTGGCTTATATTTGGATCAGGTTTTCCCTAAACAACCTGATGAACACTTGATGACTGACCATAAGGTCAATTTAGAAGTACATTAGGTGACATTTTTGTGGCCTGTGAATGATAGGAAGTCCAGTCTGGTAAGAATTAATTTGGGAATTTCTTCTGTCTGTCATATTCAAAGCAGAAATCTCTATCCCCATGGATTTTTTCTTTTTTCCCATGAATAGGAAGTGATGAAAATCTTTTATGATGATTTTAGCTTGTATCTGAGTTTGAACAACCAACTGAAGTGTCTCTCATGATTCAGTGCTGGTAGGCTTCATTCCTGTGGTAAGAGACTTGGTGTTGGAGGGTCAGCATTGCAAAATACCTTATGCCAGGAAGTGAAAATTTCAAATTTTCCTTTCGTTCCACTGCATGAGATGATTCAGGACATGACAAGAAAGTTTTCAAATCCTTATTTGGTTTTATGTGCATGTGTTCTTGTAAATTATTTGCACTTAATATGTCCACAGCACTCTCAGATTTAAGGGATGTCTTCTAAAATAAAGCATTGGATTTTATATATATGATTTCTTCTCTTCAAATCCTTGGCCTACCCTAAGTACAGAGGCACAGTAAACAACTGGAGAAGTCCTTCCTGCCTTGCAAACTCTTAATTTAAAATACACAGACGTGGTCACACCTCTCGGCAACTTCTGCAGCAGCAGTTTCTCATAATGCACTAACACTGCAGAAAAACACATGCAAAGGACCAAGAAAATAAAACCCACAGGGTGAAACTCTTTTTACCCAACTGTAATCAACTGGTTGGAATAAAGGCAGGGAAAGAAAACGCTCATATTACTTAATCATAGACAGAAGGGTGGGATTTAGTTACCTGGGTGTAGGTGGTGGTACATCAGCTGTGTAGCATATCCCAACTGAACTCCATCCCCTGTTCTCTAGGGGTCAGTTTCTTGTGTCACCTCTTCCATGTAACTGTATAAGGAGGCATCCTATGACCAGCACCCTGCCAGGAATCCCTGCAGCCCAGGCAGCAGATGCAGAGGATATTGGTGTCAGTGTTTGTCTGTTAGCTCCTTTCACTGAACATGGCTGAGAAACAGGACAGGAGGATGCTGCATCCCAGGCTGGGGAGAGGTTATTTCTCCCAAGAGAATGACAGAGCAGGGTGAGGCAAATAGGGTGAGAGGTAGGCTGCTGCAAGCACTGGAAGCCACTGGGGCAAACACAAAACTAGGGGTTGGAGTCATGGAAAGAAAGAGAAGGCTCGTGACCCAGAACTTGTAGAGGGAAGGTGGGAAGAAAGGGACCTCTTTTGTGAGAGAGACTGGACGGGGAGGGGATTTGTTTCAAAAATTTTTTACTTTTTTACTAAACAAGTGCTGTGGCTTCTCTTTTTTACAAAGTTGAGGATCTCCTTTATATCCTTATAAAACTTAACTGTACGTTTATCAAGCTCTTTTGGTGTCTTTTGGGGGCCTCTGTTTAAGTAGGAGGTAAAGACAAACCGGGGTCCAAGCCCTGGCTGACTCTGGGACTCATCAGAGACACTTTACAGAGCCACAGAGAAAATTGCCCCCTGAAGCAGAATGCCATAAAGTCACTATAAATATCTCCATTTGCCACTCCACTGCTTCTGCTCCCTGCCTCCCTCTCCTTTGCCTGTCAGCTCTTGTTCTCCTTCGCCTTCCCATTGCTGCTTCTCCTGTATCCCAAGAAGTCAGGTCTGCCTGGGAATGAAGATATCAGCAGTAAAGTTCCCATTATATTTTTTTCTATAGTCCACTTCATAGTCTTACTTCTTACACCACTCTAAGATGCAGCGAATTATTACATAGAGAGAGGGGGTTGTTTCAAGTGAGTCTCTCAGGAGCCACGAATATTCCTGAACCAATCTGGTGTGGTTGCCATAGAGAATCACTAACCTGTCGTTATAGAATAAATAACGTGAGAGTGAAGAAGGTCATACCAATCCTCTCTCTTTTTGTAAACTATCTTTAAAGTGTCTGGCCAATGTCATGTCTCACTTGCTCACCTAAGAAGCCATTTGCATTTCTCCTCTATCTGCTCATGACGTGGTGCAGTAAATCTGCACCGTGATGCTGTCTCATCGTGGAGCAGTAATGTTGCCCTGTACCCTCACTGCCTCCCCAGACAGCTTTCTGTGTAAAAAAGTTCTTCATTATTTCTACTGCAAAGTAGTTTACATTTATAAGAATTATGTTATCTTTACTCTTTAAATTCTTTATTACCTCCTTCTAATACAAACAAATGGGCACTGGCTACTGAGCTAAGACAACTTCAACAAGATATTTAGCCAAAGAAAATACACATCTGCAATTAAAAAAAATAAATAAATTTCCTTTCATTCTTGATCACTGCAGTTTCCTTTCAGATTTTCCAATCCATTGTCATGCCTGTGTTCCAGTGTTTTACAACCAATACCACTGTCAAAGTTGCAAAGTGCTTGCATTTAAAATTATCTCTGCTGGCTGATGCACCTGAAACAAATGCAAACTGTTCCTCCAAAGAACTAAATAATCTGGTCTTTACCCTTTATTTACAAAGGGGAATCGACTTTCTCCAGCCTTTTCTGGCAAAAAAGGTTATTCTATCCTTTACTTCCACAGGCTGTATTTGTATGAAACTAAAGCAGTCCCTTAGGACAAGAAGCAGCAGTTCCTTCTTGTCTAAACCTGATCATTGAACAGAAGTAACAGTCCATGAAGCTGATGTAGTTTAAAAAACCGACTGATTTTAACAACAAAAAGTTGGATTTAATTACAACTGGTTTAGCAGTTGGACTGGGGAATAAAGTTTCACTGCTATTTATAAAAAAAACCCCAAAGCATAATGCTCGGTATATCGTGCACCAGCCCGATGTCAAATGATCTGCACTCTCCAACAGTCGTGGAAGTTTTCATCTTTGTTCCCCTGCAGATAAGCAGCTGGTACAGAGGGTGGGTTTTTGAAGTTAGAGGGAGATTTAGGAGTGGGGAGAGGTAATTTTTGAGCCAATGAGGCTATATTTACAAGATTCACTATTTGAGAGAATAAGTTCAGTCAAAACCAGGAAGAGGAAAACCTTTAAAAGTTCCAAAGACTGTTGTTGATTACAAGTCTTTCAATTCTTTGCTTTGCAGTAGGAATTCTGTTTCACAAATTAACATTTTTGAAACAGTGATGGTGTTTGAAATGGAAGAACAACATTAAAATGAATAGTATAATTTTCAGTCAAATAAAATACTTTCCATTGGCCTGAATGCTCTTTTCAAGGGAAATATAGATTACCTGATAAAAAAGTGTGCATTTTGTTTTGACCCAAAGGAATATACAGTGGGTTTATATATATATAAATAAATCTTATGTATAGATCTAAAATATAATAAGTATCTATTTCTTTATTTATTCATGGTATCAAGACAATTAGTCTCTTGTTTCTAGGCTGTGAGTTAATTCAAATGCCATGAACACATGAGATGGGAAAAGGGACATGAGAATCTAGTTTGATTGGGAAGGCGTGAGCTGCATTCAGAACAATACCCATTTCTAACCTCTGGATGCAAAAAAATCCACAGAGCCAACTTGTTGAATCCATCACAACAATACTTCCATTATCCCTTTGATGGGGAATTGTCACTGAAATAGATGCTTTCACTAAATAGTTATGTACAGCTGGTAACTAATGCACAGTTGTCTGTAGAAGCCTGAACAAGGTTTAATGGAGCTTCATTGCTTCTCATAGAGCTCTATTGTTTTCGTCTCTATTATCTACTAAGATTGTTTTAAATAATTTTGACACTTTTGATATAAGAAAGATACATCTGCTGGTCTTCAAGGGTTGAGGATTCCTCCTCTCCATGTGAGGCTTCTGCTTTTCCATTTTGGGGTCAATCCATAAACGAGGCTTAGTGTGTAATCCCAATGTGCATGTTGGGTATGAACACAGCTGGTCATTCAGATCAGCATGCACAGGGAACCACACCCTTACCACACCTGAAGAAACAGAAGCAGCAAAATGTCACATGGAATTCAATAACATCAATAGCCCCATCCTGTGCTTCTCTAGCTAATCAGGCTTTAAATTTATCCCCATTTTGTATCCCACTGCTTCTCCTTTTCTATATGCTTGTTCTTCCTCCATTCACCCTTTCTCTGCCCTCATCTTCTCACAAATAAACAACATGCACCTGAGTTTTTCTCCCTGGTGGCCCCAGTTTTGCCAAATCCAAACACAAATATGATATTTCTGGTGTGGTTTCTCTTGCAAACTCAGCCCTATCTGCTCTTACTGCTACTGAATTTTCACCCATGAAATCACTACTTGCAAGCTCTGGCCAACTTCTCACACTGTATTTTCGTATGTCCAGTGGTTTCTTGTGTCACGGACAGTGTTTTTTTCTTGCTCAACTTCAGGGCACAGCCCTAGTCCCCTGGCTTGCATGTTGTAACAACTTCTTGTCCCTAAGTCTTTAGTGACCACATTTAAGCCTTGATCCAAAACCTACCAATCTCTGTAGACACCTTCCATGACCCTTGGATCAAATCTGCAATGATTTTGCCTAGCTTTGAAAGATCAGTGGGAACCTTTAGTAGTAATAGAGCAGGGTGAGCATTTTTTTGCCACCATCTGGGGACAAAGAATTTTCTCTCATCAGTATAAGTAACCTTCCACCTGAAGCAACTCTAGTAATTGGGAATCAGATACCAATTCCATCTGCTTAAAGTGTTGATTCCTTTGTTTGACCATCTGGCACTCAGGTAAAAGTGGATTAAAAGCATGATCTTTACAATAAAATTGATTCCCCTTGGGTTGAATTCCCTAGGTAACTGTAGTATCATTATTTTTACAATGCCTGTATTTGACTTTCAGACTAGAAAGGCCTGATTTAAAGCTATGTAAACGGCAGTTGTGTTACACTTGTTTTGAATTCCCAACCAGAGGACAGTGGCAAATGCTTATTTCTGACATTTCTTGCCTCTTAAAATCATTGTAAGAATTTCACTGATTTCTGAGGGAACAAGGATGGGGACAAAATATCAGGAGCTCTTCAGAAATCAAAGCTAATTGAATTTATATTTTGTATCGACAGGGATGATTCCATTCCAATAGACATAACTTTATCTGTAACAGTTGTATTATAATTAACTCATTAATACAGACATAAGAATACTACCTAATTAAGTAGTGCCATAAAGTCTTTAGAAAAATGTTTGCATTCAGAGGTCCCATTTTATAAACTGCTGTTAATTAAAAAAACAGTTTTTGCATTTGGTTTTTTGTTTGGTTGGGTTTTTTTTTGTTTGTTTTTTTGTGCGTAAGAATTGTGTTTCCAGGATCAGAATTTGGCTGAGATCAGAATCTATTTCTGGTGCCCATAAGAAAAACTGGAAAAGACAATGCATTGGGTGAACACTGACATATTGATTTTGCTTCTTAATTTCTTGGCGTTGATGACATTACCCAGTTCTACACTTTCCAAGTGCAGTTCCCTTTCCCCTCTTGCCCTCCAAAATTGGTAATGTAGTCCTTAATGAATTAACAAGGAAGAGAAGCACTACATCATTAAAAGCAAAGTTATTCTTTCTCTTTTGTGAAATTTTATGCTCTGACATTTCTGACAATTCTCTCTTTAAACAAAGTTTGCAAATGCATTTCTTTGCCTGCGTGTGTATCAAGTTTCACAGCTTTGTAATGATTGGATTCTTGCCATAAAAAATAAAAGCCTATAAAATAATTAGGAAGAGCACAAGCTAATAATAAGCATCAGTTTTTTTAATGGGCTTTAATTAAATTATTGTAATCGAATTATATATATTTGACCTAACATTTTAGGAGTCAGCTTTTTCCTACATTTGCTTGTCCATGGCAAAAAAAGAAAAAAAGAAAAGGCACCATATTTTGTTTCTTATCAATGACTAAATACTGCAGAGGAAGAATTTTCTCTTCTTGAAAAAAATATTAACAAAATACGCAAAAAGAAAAAGCCTTTGGAGAGAAGCCTTTCCTAGACTTTGGCAACACACAAGTTTAATTAAATGTGTGGTAGGTTCTGGAGTTCTACTAGTCAATAATGAACATGGACATCTTGATGGCGTTTTGAGGTTTTTGATGAGTTCAAGAAAATAGAGACAGAAAGAAATCAAACTTGAGATTGAGAGGTGTAAGCTTGTCCAGACTGGGATAAACCAATCTCAGTTAGCTTGTGTCTTTAAGTCTAGACAAAGCCTCTGTGGAAGGCAATAGAGGGTGAAAGAAATGCTCAGCTAGATGACCTCAAGCAAGGATGCTAGTTGTTGTACAAACTGTAACTATAGGGACCAGATTGCTCACATGTGAGACGGTCAGAGGACGAAAACTAAAGCAAAAGGTGCCGATAGATTAACAGCAAGTAGCATGTGAGAAGTCTGATTATTAATTAATTCTTCAGTGTAAATATTGGATGTTTACAATGGTCTAAATTAGCAATTTCCATCAGGAAAAAGGAGGGTTAATTTTCTGCTACCCTATATCATATCCAGGAGTACCAGCCTACCAATGAATTATAGCAGATGTTGTAAATCAAGAGTCCAGCTGAACTCTACAGACAATCTGGAATTTGAATTTATATTGAAAAGTGTTTAAGAAATAAAGCCAACCCAGCTTTTACCAAGTCAAACAACTGTCTACACGATAGAGTTTTTGCTGGGTGGACACTGAATAGCTGTCCAGATGTGTTGGAATGGAGATGACTAGATATGGGTGCTCACAAGACTAGCATGCTCCAGCAGAGTTAGGACACTGTCTCTTCCTTGTTTGTTTGATACCTTTACATTTAGTGCTTTGAAAAGCATTATCTCAGTTGTCTGTGGCCCTTGAGACTTCTATAGAGCTCAGTGAAGTCCCATAAGTTTTAGCATGATTGTTGTAGTGTGCTGCTTCCCAGTGAATCCTGGAGAAAAGTTCCCTTTAAAGTAACTCTCCCTCCAGCCGTCATAGACCTTTCTGAGCAGACAAAAAAGAATAAAATAAAATCCATTATTAGATGACATAATAAGTACATATACCTACATATCTGCATATGTGTGGCTCAATTTCTGCAGTGTCCTGAGTGTTCTTGGGTGGTAGGTCTAGGAATGGCCAGTATGGTAGGCTGGTGTGCCCCTGTGATTGCATCCATCTTCTCCTCTAAGCTGTGTATTCCTTCTTACCTGCACACACCTCCCTATCCCTTCTTCATAGCCACTCTCTTTCTTCCTGAGTTTCCCCTAATATAAACCAAACTGTCCAAACTTTGATGATTACTGGAGCTTTCTCCCTTCTTGCCTTATAGTCATGCATCTTCTGCTTGCCCCTGATCCCCAAACATACACCGAATTTCACAACTTTTTCATTTCCTGAGAGTTGTGTCAATAGTGCAGTTTGTTCTGCTGCTGCCTCCTTCTCCCCAACCCCTCACCCATCTCACTCTTCAGTCTACCCTCACACTAGTGAGATTAATCCAGACTCCTCAACTTTTTTCCTGACTCTGGAACACACAGCACAGCCCTGACAGCCTCCAACAGCAGTTTTCATCTCCAAACACACAATCCATTTGCACACTTAAACACTTCAAATAAAATAAAATAAAATCCCTAAACTGAATGAGGCTTGCAGTACACATGATGAAACAATGAACTGTCAATTTTTATCAGCATGTCTTTCCAGAGAATCAATTAACTCCAAGCTTTACTATTCCCATGGTTGCCATTGTCTCAAATCCATGCCACTGAAAACCTTTAGGCATCCAACACCGTGCTTTCATGTAACTCCTCCTAACCACGGGTACAATGGCTTATTTCTTCAGGTCCTATAAATCTGCTTTGGCTCATTTGACTCAGTGGAGCATCTGAACTGCCTGAACCCGACACTTAAAAAATGAGTGTACATTTTAAAATGCATACAAAAAACCCCTGCAAATAACTCAGTTCCCGGAGGGGTCCCTTCTAGACCAATGTTGCTAAAAAAGAATTCATTATTTGCAAAATGTTTCACAGATCCACACAGACTAACTGTTCCAGTTCAGTTTAAGATTAATGATTATTCTGTTGTTTTCACTTTTAACTGAGTATGTTTGTACTACAAGACCTGCACACCTTCTCATTCCAATAAAGAAAAATATGGAAAGCTCTAAGTATGCAAATGAAGATTTTTCTTTTTTTAAATCACACCTCTTTTCCTCTCAATAAAATAACATTGGACTTTTTAAAGAAAATAATACCATTTTAATGTAACTTCTAAAGTAAACAGGTTTTTTGTAAAAAAACAACCCACTCTTCTTAGTACTCCTAATAATCCTATTCATGTTCTCAGATGAAATAATAAAGGCTGCTTATTTTTTTCACAATGTTCACTTTGTAATCAAAATTCTGCCCTGAAGAATTATCACAGAGATGCTGCCATGTTTGTGAAATGTAGGCCTCATTGTATTAAGATAAAGAAGGTTCCTATTTATGCCACAGATTGCTTGTCTTTTGCGATATATTTTGTCGTCCATTTAGTCCATTTCCATAGCATGAAAAGAACAGAAAATTGTAATTAAGTGCAGTAGCGTATACAACACTATAATCATAATTGCTAGAATTATATTCACAATTTTCCTCACATGTTTTGCAGATGCTTTCTCTTTTATCCACACGCCATGTAGTTCATGTTCCCATTTTGTAGAAGTTGCCATCGATTTGTTGCCACATGTTTTGTGTGTCACCGTGATATTTTTTTTTTTTCCCCTCTTCCTTTGTGGAGGAGAGCAAGGGTCTGATTCACTAGAAATGTCCTGTGGATTCCATTGTTTCTCCAGTTTTCCAAGCCCTGAGGGGTACCTTTCATTCTGCATCTGGTTTGTCATTTGCTCAGCCGTGTACTGGATTATCCACTTGAAAAGAAACTGCACCAATTGTGTGCTCAGCCCATCAGCTGGAAAGTTCAAAAAGTGCAAAGTACTTCTCCCCGGGAACACACTGTGAAATGTATTTGAGATTGGAGTTTTTATTAATTACAAGTGGCATTTTTAAGCCTCCTGCTGAAGCCTGCCATAGTGCTATAAGTGGCATCATTTGTGCCAATTTACAATGTAAAATGCAAGGTCTTCATCTGTCTTTAGTATTAGTTACAGAGTCCTAAATGGGACTCTGTTATTCAAAATTCATAATATCTCAGGAGCAGGGTTTTTTACTTCCCTTGCTAAAACAAGTCTACCACAAGTTGGAGATTATGCTGTACTCTGGAATATGGACTTGGTGGTCACTACTGCCTGCTTATCTTCTTGAGGAGGACAAACAGCAGATTTCAACACCTGTGAAATGATGGAGGGAAGACATGCCATAGGCAGAGTGAAGCATCAGGTGGCATTCATATCTCACACTGGGACTAGACCTGGACTGAAAATCTGGCTCTGTCATGCATCCAAAGAACTGAAAGTTTTCCACCAGACGGCAGAGAGCTTTTGTTAGGTCACAGGGAACAAAGACACCAGGCTACAGAGACCTTTCTGCACTGTTCCTCTGTTTCCTGCCTCCCATCCAGTATGTAAAGGGTTCTGAATATTTTCTGCAGTTTTTATTTTCCCCTTTTTTTTTATTCTATTTGCAGAATCTCTCTGCCAAGAAATGTGACACTGCCGGGATATCCTCTTGCACCTAGAATAAAATCTTCAAATATAGCAGTGGTTACTATTTTGAGACTTTTAAAATGCATCAAGTTTACTAGATTCCGAGCATTTGAAACATCTGGCACAAAAAATGAGACTAGTATTTCCAGTGACTGGCTTCTCCCCCAGTCTCTGTATGGCTGAGGTAATCCCATTTTTTTAACATCTTCTTCCTATCATCTCAAAGTCCTCTGCAAAAAAGAAATCAAAGGTTACATGTGCATCTTTTAATGGACACACACCAGTCTTACTTTCACTTCCCCAAGGTATTTTTTTGCACAAAGGTAGAACTTTAAAGCTTTATATGTTCTCTTTCTCTGTTTTTCATTTAAACTTCTGACTGGTAGGCATTTCCTTAGGTACACCTTTTATTCTCTTAAGAAATAATTTGTCAAAATCAAAGCAAAATTGGGGTTTCATAGTGCTATTTTATCCTTCAGGAATGCATTCATGTTCCATGTTTATATTCTTTATTTATCATAGCTTAATGCATAAAATATTAACACTGAAATAGGATCCTTGAGGGACAGTGAGTTGAAAGAGAAGCTTGGGATAGAAAGAGGGAAAGCATCCAAGAACAGAGATTTGATTTACTTAGTTACTATAACAGCTGAAACACAGCAAACATTTTACATGAAGCCACAGTGTTTTTACATTGAAGTCACCAGAGTCCTTAACAGAAGAACAGCAGAACTGGTGTTCACCAGAGCTGTGGACTTCAAACACGTGCCTGAAGCAGAGCATGTGGTTGGGTTCACTGGAGAAGATCCTGGTGGGATCCTGAGGTCTGAGAGTTGCACCTCCTGGTCACTGGGAGTGCAGCCATGAGCTGTACCTTCACATCTCAACATCTCTAAAGATGGCATCATGTGAAGTGTAACCTGGGTTGAGATGTGCACTTGGAAATGATCAAAGGTGATTTGCAAACATACAGAGCGGAATAGGATACTTGAGGCAGCATAATCATATTTCTTGTTTCCATATCTTCAGCCTCAGCTTCTCAGTCTTTAGTCTTCAGGCTTAACCCTCATATATGTCCTCTGAAGTTTGCTGACGACACCAAGCTGGGCGGTGCAGTGGATATGCCAGAGGGATGGGATGCCATCCAGAGGGACCTAGACTAGCTGGAGAAGTGGGCCCAAGTGAACCTCATGAGGTTCAACAAGGCCAAGTGCAGGGTTCTGCACCTGAGCCAGGGCACCCAGAGACATCAGTTCAGGCTGGGGGAAGACATGCTAGAGAGCAGCCCTGTGGAGAAAGACCTGTGGGCTACTAGTGGATCCAAAGCTGCACATGAGCCACCAATGTGCAACTACAGCCCAGAGGGCCAACAGCATCCTGGGCTGTATCAAAAGAAGTGTGGCCAGCAGATCAAGAGAGGTGATTCTGCCCCTCTACTCTGCCCTGTTGAGACCTCCCCTGGAATACTGTGTCCAGCTCTGGAACCCCCAACACAAGAAAGCCATGGACCTGCTGGAGCATGTCCAGAGGGGGGCCATGAAAATGATCCAAGGGCTGGAGCACCTCTCTTATGAAGAAAGGCTGAGGGAGTTGGGGCTGTTCAGCCTGAAGAAGAGAAGGCTCTGGGGGGACCTCATAGCAGCTTTCCAGTAGCTGAAGGGGGCCTACAGAAAGGCTGGGGAGGGGCTTTTTACAAGAGCACATAGTGATAGGACAAGAGGTAATGGTTTGAAACTGCAGGAGAGATTTAAGTTAGAGATCAGAAGGAAATTCTTTAGTGTGAGTGTAGTGAGACACTGAAACAGGTTGCCCAGAGAAGTTGTGGAGACTCCATCCCTAGGGGCGTTCAAGGCCAGGTTGGATGGGACTCTGAGCAACCTGGTCTAGTGGGAGGTGTCCCTGCTCATGCAGGGGAGTTGGAACTCAATGATCTTTAAGGTCCCTTCCAACTCTAACCATTCTATGATTCTATTCTATAATTCTATAGAGCAGAAAAATATTTTCATGCTCATTTTACAAATAAGTATAATTAAGGCAGAAAGTAAAATCTGTTTCCTGCCTTAAGCCTCAAGAAAATCAGCACAAAACCTGGTTTGCAATTCCTTACTCCCAGTCTTATACGCAGGTCACCTATCACCCCTCCTTAACAGGGTATAAGCAACACAGAGCTTCTGCACAGCCAATCCCATCCTCATGAGCCATTCTCAGCACTTTCTACAGTGGAAACCACGATAAAATATCCATTACAACGTCTTGGAAGTAATCCTGTTTAAACAACATTTGCTTCTGTGTCTGCTTTAGCTAGAGAGATGAAATAGGAATTTATGTGTGGCAATTTTCTGCCTCACAATGCTGCTCATTTAGAGGTTGAGGGTAAACTTTTCTGAAACTACCCAGGTATTTTGTGCTGCCACTGCAAACCGATGTCTAATTTTCCCTTTACAATCACCAGGAAGGAAGGAAGGATTGATCACTTAAAGAATTTGGAAAGCTGAGTATTCTAAGTGAGTACTCTAAGAACTCAGAGACAAATAAAAGTGTTTTCCAAGGGGAATCGGACTTGTAGGAAGCATATTTCCAAGGAAAATATTTGTTTCTCTACAGGTTTTGGGGTCTTTTAGTTTTTTTAATCCCAAAATTTGAGGTTAGCCAGTCATCAAAGTACATTAAATAAAAACGCACTTTGTTGCAATTTGCAGGCAGTCAAAACA
Organism: Hemiprocne comata; assembly: GCA_020745705.1. Lineage (NCBI taxonomy): Eukaryota > Metazoa > Chordata > Aves > Apodiformes > Apodidae > Hemiprocne > Hemiprocne comata. The sequence goes on from CM036586.1 coordinate 212,939,585, forward strand.
AAAAAGAAAGAGGCTGCATTTTCTCTGTGGAAATTCACTAAGCTATTTTTTATCCCACAGTACAGGATTGTAATCAAAATAGTTTCATTGTATCTATTTCATTTAAGAATGCTGAGAAATTTCAAAGCTAAGCCCATGAAGTTTTGGGTTTACCTCATTGAAATGACCTGTATTTTGACACTACATCAAGCATAAAAATTCACTTTTACTGGCAGTGTGTGGAGAGGCTGCCTGATGGAAAGAGGTCTGACCTGGGCTTCAGAAGACCTGTATTCATTTTCCCCTTCAGCTACAGATTTGGTGTGATTTCATCTAACAAATACACCAAAGGATAGCTCAAAAGTAGAAATACACAGAGAGTTCATAGAATCAGACCAAAATTTGCAAGTGATATGTAGACAGCTCCCAAAAGACTGGCATAATACATATTTAAATAAAAGTAGAATCTCCAAGCATGTCTAAGACTTACAGCCATCCCTAGTCTCTAATAGAAAGTTTTTAATTTCCTTTTCACTCTCAGACTCCATCTGGGATTAGAAAAAAAATGATCTAGTATTACTTGAAGCCGGGATTCACAAGGCTGTCTGGAATTTTACTTTCTCTGGAGATTTCTGCAGACTTGGGAGGTTTGGATGTGCTCCACTGGAGAGGCTCAGCTCTTGGAAGGCTATCTGAATATCACTAATTATTTGGCTACAAGGTGAGCAAGAGAGACATCTTCTTTCATGATACGTCTAATAATTCTTACTGACTCCAAGCCTCTGGGCACCCTGTCATTCTTTGTGTTATCAGGATGTAAGCACATACCAAGATGTGATCAAAACATACACTTGAAAGTTACATGTAACTTAAACCAAGCAATTTAAAGGTTATATGATACTCTGAAAAACCAAACACCTTCCTAGAGTGTCTCACCATTCTCTGGGTTGTGATGTGGCTCATCCTCCTCTGAATGATGTGAGCAAATCTGAACAGGAATGTGTTGGGGAAACCTCTACCAGTTCTGAGTTAGGTGAGTAGAAAATGAGTGTGGGAAAGAGTAGTTACATAGAGACAATGCAGGGGCTTGAGGTGGTAACCCTGCTTATCAGCACCTTGCTGATACTGTCATACTGCTTTCAGTTCCAGAGCCAGCCTGAGGACTTCTTCATTGTGCCCATAACACAAAGCAAACGTACTCTGAATTTCCACTTCCTCTGGGGGGGTAAACTGAACTAGAAGTAATCTAGATAGTCCTCTAAGTCCATCTTTTCCTAGCCTGTTATGATCCAGGCTCTGCAATCAACTGAAAAAATTATTTTCTCTCTCTACTGATAGCCAAGCTGGAAGGACGAAATACTCAAAAAAAGATTGGAAAGAGGGGAATTTAGGAAATTTGCACAAAGAGTCCTGGAGATGAGAGAATGAGAGTATAGATTGAGATTTGGTAGAGGGAGGTAGGAAGCCTGCGTGCATTGCAGAGGTGTGGGACCCAGAAGAAGGGTATAACAACATCGTGGGACCAGGAGTTGCAGAGGAAACTGAGGTCAGATAACAAGCAAGAGGCAATAAGATGGACTGAGATAACACAATTGGTTGGATGCAATTAGGACTAATAAGTGTTCAAAAGCAAATCTTGAGTTACCGTGTTGAAAAAAGAGGATTCAAGGAGATACTGCAATTGAGCAAGAATGGAGCAAAGTGGAAGGCTGAGAAAAGGAGTGAGGAAAGAGACTTTCTAGGCAAGAAGTCTGGGAGCAGCACTGGGAAAGACTGGAACAAGATCCTTGCATTGGCACAGTCATAATAAATAGGGAAACATGAACAGCAGTTCATAAAGACTGATGGTTTTGGTCATCTAGCCAATAGCTCACACTGAGAGCCCACACACCCATGAGTAGTTGGTTTACCAACATGTTGCTACTTCCCTTTCACATCCTGCAGAGACTCCCAACAGTGGGAAGTCTGCAAGCCACATTTGCAGCATTGAACCTTATGGAGCTTGCAAAAGGTGTGCCAGCCACCCCTTAAGAGGAGCTTCTCTGCTATTGCAATTATCCCTTATTTTAGTGCCAGGAGTCTTTGAAATGTAACTAAAGATTCCAAGGCTACCAGTGAATGCTATATTTTTTAATACTACACCAAGGAACAAGATTTTGGTTTTATTAATTTTGTTCTCAAAAATCAAGTAAACTACATGTGAAAATCCTCCCTAAAAACGTATTTGTAAGAAGACTGAAAAGATCAGGCATGCAATAGTTAAATGTACAAGAAGCCTTAAATAATCTTATTTTTTTCTCGCCCTCCAACCTGCACTGGAATACAGCTGGAGTTCATTAATATTTTGAGGCACTTAGAATGACAGAAAATCCCATATGGAAATTAAAAGCAAAGTTTGGCTAGATAGTATTCAGGGGAAAAACAAAACAAAACAAAACTGTGCATAAGAAAGGGGAAACAGCATACCGTGTCATTGCATTTCTGCATCAAGTGAGACCAGGTCATTCAGAAAAAAACTTTATGATCACATAAAGACCTGTATATAGATATATATGTATATTTAAGGGGACACAAGCAAGTACAATTATCTGGAGAGCCATACCTTCAGTTTGTTAATATTTTTTCAGTGAAGCTTGGGATGCAGAGGATGGATAGGTAACTCTGCTTGTGACCTTGTGTATGTATATATTACAAGCAGTTACTAAGTTCAGTATTAATAGATAGTGGTTAAAACTTTGAGGCATGTTTTCCTTGTTATTCAGGAGATATAACCTATTCCAACAACTGCAGATGGTTCCTATGGCAGTCCTTTACATCAGCTTTGGTATGGGGAGACAGATGCAATGGCTTGGTCTTGTGTTAAAAAGGCTCCACCACAACCACTTAAATTTTAGAAACCACACAAGGCAGACTGAGAATTGTCTCCCTCTGGTGTCTCATTGAAATGACATCATGATCCATCAAAAATTGAGAAAAGAATAAAAGTGTATCTCCTTTTTCCAGGTCCACTTCATTTTCATAATCAAAGGGAACCAGTTTTGCAAGTGTAGAGGCACCAAAGAATGAAGAAATTTGTTATCTTTGTGCAATGCAGTCATCTAAGGATACAGCTGAAGGGTGTTCATCTGCTAAGCAAGAATTACCAAAAACCACACTGTATACATCTTTTGTCAAGGTTGTCTTTACTATAGATTTAAATGAATGCATAAATTATAAACATGCAAGTAATACCTGCATATGCAATGCAAAAACCTCTGCCAAGGAAATGTTCCACTTTCTAACATTTCTTCCCATGAGGTCAAAATAAGAAAACAGAGAATCCATGACAGGTGTTTCTTGTAACACTTAATTTTAGAGTACAAAGGCTCTCAGCCTCTAGAGTGTAAGGCCCTCTACAGAATAGATGTGCCACCTGAACAAATTAAATACAGGGTTGGTCTGCTTTCAGAAGGTATTTCTGATTAATGTTGACAGCTCACTGTGGTGCTGATGATCAATTAGTTAATATTTGTACAGTACTTTGGAGATGTAAAACTCTATAAGTACAGAGCATTACTGTTATTACGAGTACACTTCAAGATCCTTAGGTAACTGTTGGGAGTACAGTAGACATGATCTTAATCTATTAATAGCCCTTTATAAGTGCAGTTGTTCCCAGACTGCCAAAACATGACTATTGTACTATTGTAGTATAATTCTTTTTTTTTTTTTTTTTTTTTTTTTTTTTTTTTTTTTTTTTCCAGATAGCATGGGTGTCATGAATGTTAATAGCAAGGAAGCAAAATTACTCCTGTCATCTCCTTCTCATTTTTGTACATACAATATATGAAAGAGTCTGTCTCTTTAAAAAGACAGGAGAGAATCACATCCCCCTAAGACTCATAAGGTCTTTAATTTGGGATTTGAGTGCCAGATAATTAGTAGTTGAGGTAGAATCGCACTGCTTTGTGAGTCCCATAGCCCAATTAGTAAATCAGATTGTAAAAGGTTACTAGAATGGTCCTTTAATCTTATCAGCATTTTAATGTTATTGTGTGCAGTAGACAGAGCATCCTATATAGGGGAAAGGAGGAAGGAGAAATTTAGTGTCAAAGCAGATAATCTGCTGATGTTAATTGGTGCAGCTCCTTATTTAAATCTGCTGGGAACTTGCTTCCTGGCCTTCCAGACTGTGTACATAGTATCTGCAAATTGGTCTCAAGTAGTCAGTGGGGGTAACTGAAAATTTACCCAGTGAGGATATATGCATAGAAAGGCAAATCAATCAATCAATCAATCAATCAATCAATCCAAGAAAAAGAAGCAGTATAAATTCCATTGAGGTCAGGGAAGAAAGAGCAAGAAAACAACAAGGCAATGAAAATGTATTTTCATTTAATTCTTCTGTCTCTTCACACACTGCCATGCACAATCACACCCTCACACTGCCAGGTGTGTACCAGTGTTGGTAATTTCTGTGAGGGGGTTTGTCAAAGGGGTGCATTCAGAGACAAGGTGGAGCTGCAGGTAAAGGTCATCAGACACCTGATTTGGAAGTCCCTCTGTCCAACATGCCCTGAGAAGACTCCCCACTTGAAGGGAGGCCAGTGCAAGCTGGAGGTACTGCCTGCCAGTCTGCACTGATGTGTAAGAAGCCTGAAGGGGGAAGACAGGCTAGTCCAGCAGCCTTTACCCTGGACATCACTGCATGGTCCTGGGCAACCACTTCAAATCCTTTCCCTGCTTGCTCCATCTGCAAAATGGAGGTGCCACCTCAGCGAAATGCTGCATGAATGTGAAGTATTAGCAATAGTAATTCTGTTTTATTAAATCTGTTTACAGGAATATTTGTTCCTCTCAGTGCTACAGAAGCCTGCTATTAATCTCCAGCTCTCATTTGTTTTTGTTCAACACTGTCCACACAATCACCAATTCTCATTATGAAAATAATTGCTGCCTATATCAGTGTGGTTTTGTTTGATAATGTATGTCATGTTCAGGAGGGCCTATTAAAATTATCTGGTCTGACCTCCCACACAGTGCAAGCATTATATTCTTACTGAGGTTTTCTTACAACAAATCTCAGAGTGGAGCTACTAAAAATACCTGCTTATGTTCAAGGGCCAGGGTGCCACTACCAGACACATAACAAGGGATCACTCTTTCCCTAAAGAATTAATTATTTAACTGGGTCCTGCAGTAGGGTGAGAGGGAGGAAATGTGTCTGTCCTTAAGATTATTAAGAGAATCTGTAGAAAGCCTAGAGAATCAATCTTCTAGCTCCCAGTGTATTGTTTTAACCCCACAGCCATCCTTTTTGTTGTGAATAAAAGAACAAACTTCTTTTGTTATTGTAATTGTCACCTTTTTTTTTTTTTTTTTTAAATCAGTGTCATTTTTGAAGATGTTTTCAATTTCTTCCCTGAGAAAGCGGTCAGACTTTAAGTCCTCTTCCCAACAGCTGAGGTCCTTTGAAACCTCTGCATTGGTGTCACAGGATTTCTGCCTGTGCTGTGGTCTCATCTTTCCCAATATTACACGCCACCCATCACTATGATTGCCAGCAAAGCAGCCTTATGAAGATGGAAAGCCTCCTGTGTTAATTTTCAGAGCTGTGCTCTCAACCTGCTACACAGGGTGTTATCCTCACAACTCCCATTAGCCCCCACTGTGTTGAGTGCAAGAATCAAGCACATAAAGGATGTCAGGCGTTGTATGTTCGTGGGAATCAGATTTGCTGGTCACTTAGCCCTAGTTGCACTTTAAAATATGTGTTTAGAATAAAAATGTTGGATAGTAGCAAAGCTGAAATACTTGACAGCATGATATTTTATTTAGGCCATGTAAAATACACTTGAGATGCCAACGTACAAGGAGAATCATTGCAGATTGCTAATGTGGTGTTGGAATTTAAGTAGTCTTTTGCCAGAGCAGTACTGTCACAGCAATTCAACTTTCCAGCTGGGCTTTCCTGTGTTTCTGGACTTATTTGTGTGATTGTTTGCACTGTCCCAAGGCCACAGTCTCCACCAAGCCTCTGTTGTGCTGAGTGCCGGATGAGGACAAATAAAGAGACAGTCCCTGCCCTGTTGAGCTTCCAGTCTGCAAAATAATGTCATTACTTCTCAGCTCAGTGTCACAGTTCAAGGAGAAGCACCCTGGCTGGAGGGGAAATAGCTGAAACTGCAGGAGTTGGTCCGTCTTCCCCCTTTCACAGAGGAACATAACACATAATAACAGCCAGCTCTTTTCTCTTCACCCCGTGCTCCCTGCTGTCAAACTCTGCTCACCACCGTGGCATCTGACAAGCAAACCTTTCCTTCAGCTTCACCTTGTACTTTTTTACAGGAGTGCATTATTAACAACATAAATTATGGTCTGAGGTCAGTGTTACCAAGCACATGGGATTAAAATTGCATGCTTTGAAATAAAAATGTCAGGCTGGCAGGTGCACGTGGCAACCTCTGGGTAAGATTTTTGACAAAGAAGAGATTTGTTTTAAAATAGAAGTTTGGAAGGGAAAAGTATTTGTAAATTTGGTTAAGTTGGATTAAGAAAGAAGTTATCAGGAATATTTTTTTCTAGATTTTCCCACATTTCTTTAAAAAGACTTATGCTGAAAAAATAAAGGTATATGAAAATTTTAAATTACAGGTATTATGGCAATAAAATAGAGCATTCCACCTGAATTAAAAATGAAATATATTAAGTTTACCCCAAACAAAACAAAATATTTGGGGGAAAAATATACATGGAATAATAATATTCTTTAAACTCTACTCTCATCTTAGCCTTTTGGTTTCTTTTAATGACCAAGTCTCAAAAAAGCAGCAGTCATGCAGGTCTGTTATTGAATTTTAGGGCCATTCTTATTTAAATGACTGGGAAAAGAGTTTCACAGAGAAGTAATTTGTATTTGGAATTGCCCCGACACAAATTCATGATGCCAGAACAAAATCACAGAAGGGTTAAGGTCTGAGGTCAGGTTTGGGTTTCTCTCCAGATACAATTCAAACCCCATGGGCTTGTGCAGTAAATTTAGATTTGCAAACACAACAGAGAGCAGCTATTTAGATTATTCCAGGCTGCCAGTGGAGCTGAAATTAATATTTCTTATCTAGGTTTGAAGATACTGCACATGTTATAATTAGAGCTGTAAAAAAAAGGGGGAGTCTTCAGCTCTTCCGACTGAGGTGACAGATCTGCTTGTTAGCTGTTTGTTACCTGTGAAGTTACCGTTCAAAATCTGCATTGCCCAAGGGCATATGGAAACTTCAAAGTTCAAATGACTGTCGAGATCTCTTGTTTAGCCCTGGTACACTGCTCAGCAAAAGGAGAATTTCCTCCCCCCCCCGCCCAGTGTTTGAACTAACCTATTGTACAGTTAGATTGACACCTGATGGAGCTGGGACTTAAGCATATCAGCAGATCACCATGAAGTGTTCAGGGGGTACCAGGACATCCTTGAATTCTTTTTTTAGGGAGTGACACCACTGATGGTTGTAGGTCACTCTGCTTTCTAAGTTCCTCACCCTATTACCCTGGGCCTTCGATGGCCAAAGTAAAAACAACAGACTAGAGCAAGCCCTTCAAAATTCTTGCAAGAAAGTTTAATTCTGCTGTTCGCCTTCATTTCTTACTTCTCCTTGGTAATCCAGAAAAGAACAGCAAGTGTTACTCTGTGGTGAAGGGCTGATCCCAGGCAGCAGGGCTAGAAATTTCTCTTTTTATTGGTGCTATTTCTACTTTAGTTTATACATGCACAGAAAGGAGCAGATCACAAAGAGGCAGTAAACTGCTTTCTGGACTCACCAGAGGGCTCTGGCAACTCTGCAGGGTTTTTTGAATGTTCAGCAGACAGCTATCTGCAGCTCTGTTAGTCTTCTGCTATTTCTTCAACAAAATTAGGGAATACAAATTTTTGCTGAACGTCATGTTTATTTTCTATATCAGAAATACACTGCACATCAATAGTAAAGTGGAATACCAGACTACTTGGTTGCAGCTAGAGTCCTTTAGCAAACCATCATGAAAAAGGCACTCTTGATAGGACAGAGGGCCCCCAAGGCTGTGCAAAAGCAGTCATAAACATTAGCCTTCGATGAGAACAGCAGAGAAATTCCAGACAAACATTCTGGCTATGATCAGACCACACATGCATTTTCTGATAGTGCAAGAGACTATTTCTGAGAAGTTGTGACTGCAAGATTACAGCTGGATTTTGCTGACAACATCTTTTGCTTTTTTCTTCCTTCTACAATTATTGCTAAATATGAACAAGAATCTGCTTCATTGTCCATAATTTGAGGCATATGAAATGAGTGTGTAACACACTAAGCAAAAAACAATTGACTGAAATTTTCTGTCCAACTTAATATGTTTTAATATATATTTTAGATCCATATATAATATATTTATAAGATATAATTATAAATCATATAAATATAATATGTTTTATATAAAATATATTATTTTATAAATATTAATATGTATAAATCATATATAATATACTTAATTATTAGAGAAGTAGGGGTGGAAGACCCTGTTTCAGTAGCATGCTGTTCATTTTCTCCACATAGAACAACCCTCCTGCCCTGTCTCCTAAGTAGTAATCTGTTTTCCCCATGTTTCTCACCATTTATATATAAAAATTCCAACTGACCTGTCAACACCCCAGGGCCCTACGTTATTGGTAGTTCATCCAAGTAGAACTTCTACAGCATGTCAGCAAGAGCTGAGGACTGACAACTGCATAACAGTTCTTCCTGTGGTCCAAGCCAGTCCAGGAACTGTTCGAACACATTGACTTAGGTCTGTCACTCACTAATGAGTCCCACTGTGGTCTCACTGTTATTTTTAATGCTTTTGGAGGACTTACCTCTCGCAGCACATTCTTTAATTACACACCTAAGCCAAACCCAGACATCTGCAGGCTCATGTTCCACCATCAGAGAGTGCCACATTAACGTGATTGACCCCACTGGGGCGAGCAGAGGTTTCCTTCACAGATGTACAGCTGGGAACAGCTTTCACTCCTCAGTCATTAGAGTTTTGTTACTAGAAGCAATGTTAAAATAAATGGTCATTGCTTCATCTTACCGAGCTGCAAGACCACTTGCATGCACGTGGGAGACCTCTAAGAAGCTTTCCAGTACCTGAAGGGGTCCAAAGGTAAAGCTGGGGAGAGACTTTTTACAAGGGCATGTAGTGATAGGGCAGGGGGAACAGTTTTAAGCTGAAAGAGTGTAGATGTAGATTAGATTTCAGGAAGAAAATCTTTGCTGTGAGGGTGGTGAGACACTGGCACAGGTTGCACAGAGAAGCTGTTGGTGCCCCATCTCTGGAAGTGTTCAAGGCCAGGTTGGATGGGGCTTGGAGCAACCTCATCTAGTGAGAGGTGTCTCTGCCCATGGAAGGAAGGTTGGAATTAGATGTTCTTTAAGGTCCCTTCCAACCCAAACCCTTCTATGATTCTTTGATCTTGTCCCTGGTGAAGCACACAACAATGTGTTATATGAGTTAAGGTGAGATGCAGGCTTGATTTGCTTTCCCTTCCAAATTAGCCCTGTGAGTCTAACTTCAGAGAGTTTTGTGCTTTGTTCCAGCATGGGAATGGATTTAGTATGCTGGATATGGTGTCAGTCTTATAACCAATCCTTACTGCTCTGTGACTTCAGTTTTCATTTCAGGGAGCATATGAGAGCTGCACACATTCAGTGGTTGTCTTTTCTGCTCCTCTGGTAGCCTGATGTTAATTTCTATTCCCACATAGCTGAGGTATCCCACAGCAGTCACTGTAAAGTATCATAGAATCATAGAATCACAGAATGGTTTGGGTTGGACTGAACCTTAAAGATCATCTAGTTCCAACCCCCCCTGCATGGGCAGGGACACCTCCCACTCCTACTGGTAGCAGTGAGGTTTTCAACCCTTAGTTTTCTGTCCCCAGATAGTGAAGTGCAGACCAGCCTGTTCCAGTGGTTTGGGGTTTTTTTTGTGTTCTTTATTTTTGACAGACTCACATGGATGTCTCATCACTTTTAATAGAGGTTTCTGGGCAAAGCTAAACAAAGGAAAATTCTGCTAATACACAATTATCTTCACAGAAAAAAAAAAAAAAAGCTTAAATGCTCTCTTTTGTAATATCTTCCTTAGAAAATTTACCTTTGTGGATATATAATAAAATGGGTAGGCAAAATCTGTGAGAAAGCTGAGTTTGCCTGTAGGGAAAGATTAGACAATCTAAAAATTCCTCTCTGAAATGTCTCTTTTGTGGAGCAATTGAAGCTGCCATAATTAAGTAGTGTTTTGTTCCCACACAGGTTTGTTTACATTTGAGAAAATGCAATGGAACAATTAAAAATTAATAATATGGTAAATAAGAGCTGAATAATTTATTCAGAGTAAATAAAATGAATGTTGATTATCACATTTTTTGAGACTAGAAGAAAAAAACTGATTCTAATACTGTATAGAAATTTTGTTCTTTTGTTTGGAACAAACATGTTTGCATTGGATCCATCATCAAAGAAGAAAATACAAGTATTTCTATTTAGGGGCAGAAGTACATATAAAGCATTCACTTATTTGAAATTAGATAGTCTTGAATAATATAGAAATTATGGAATGGGAAATACTGATTTTGAAATATCATATGCCAACTTTTTCCTAAAAGTAATTTTATATATGTGTACTCTGTACTGCAGTTATATATTTCTTTACACTTTTGCAATGGAAATAGTAGAGAGCCTGATTTTTTGATATTAACAGTAATGGGATATATACCATTAGCTTCAATAGTGCATGACCAAGAATATTATTATTATTATTATTTGTTACAAAGGCATCTAGAAGCTCTAAATAAATAAATAAATAAGAAAATTACATTGTACCTATGTAAAAAGGCTTACAAGTTAACAGCACACTTTGTTATACAGACTCTTATTGCTTCTGATAAAAGCCTTTTTTCCAATAGTATGTATTTAGCTTTTTCCCTGAAATGGAATCAGAGATTCATAGAATTGCTAAGGTTGGAAGGTACTTTAAAGATCATCTAGTTCCAACCCCCCTGCTATGAGCAGGGACCCCTACCACTAGACCAGGTTGCACAAAACCTCATCCAACCTGGCCCTAAAAACCTCCAGGGAGGGGGCATCAACAACCTCCCTGGCCAACCTATTCCAGTTCCTTGCCACCCTTATAGTGAAGAATTTCTTCCTAATACCTAATATCTATCTAACCTAAATCTCCCCTCTAAGTTTATAACCATTACCCTTTTTCCTATTGCTATCTTCTCTGGTGAAAAACCCTTCCCCAGCTTTCCTGTAGCCCCTTCAAGCACTGGAAGGTGCTATAAGGTCTCCCCAGAGCCTTCTCTTCTCCAGGCTGAATGGCCCCAACTCAGTCAAATTATGCATCTTCCATTCACTTAGTAAAATATTTTCTATCTTATAATTACTTCCTTACACAGTTAGTAAATAAAACCTCATTTATTTTCCTCCAAAGTTATTGTTTTTAAATGCTGATTAATATTTTAAATACAGAGGAATAATTGTGTGTGATCTGCAGCTCAGATTAGTACACTCAGAAAACATGTTCATGGATGGCTATTGAACTCTGTAAGTCCTGCATTCCAGTGATTCATGGGCCAAAAATGGTGTAACACCCCCCCCCCCCCCCCCAAATGGCCATTTTAAATATAAAATAATAACAGCAGAGTGCCCCGATGAAAAGCAATAGGAACAATCTTTCAGAACTTTGCCTTTTCCTGCCTTCAACATCCAACAGCCCCATGCTTTAAATTTAAAGCATAGCCAAGGTTTGAGAAGATGTCTAGTCCAACAGAGTAGAATTATTGCTGCAGCTCCAGGGAATGCAACAGTAACAACTACTAAACCCATAAAATGCAGAGTTGAAGATGTATGTGGACCATCTAAGGTTTAATGTTTCCTGCAACCTGTGGAGAATGCAATGCACTGTATAACCAGGTCCTGTGCTGTGCTTGGACTGAACTGAAAAGCAGCTTTCAAACAACATAGCAGAACCTCAAGAAACTAAAAAAATGTCTGAGTGCATGCAGAGGTTTTTAATTGAAATCTATCTTTCATACAACCTGAATGTGGTATTGCTTATTTTTGTAGATTCATATATAACAAGAAAGAAGAAAAACTGGGTCCACTAGTGTTATTTCAAGCTACCAGTAAAACAGTGAATCTCTCAGATACTTGCTCAAATTTTCTGTCCTTGCAAGGGCTGTAATACATATGATGACATCCACAAAAACTGGCAGAGTATTCATGTAAATGATGAAAGAGAAAATAAAAGAGCCAGTCTCATGATACAAAATTATAGAAATGAATAACCCAGGATCAAGATACAAAGGGATGACAGGAAAAAGGGGCAGGAAAAAGGAGATTCTGATCAGATTTTACAACACCAGCAAATACTGTTTCAGGACAACTTCAGCCTACTGGAGAGTGTCCATTTTGCAGCTACTGCCTGTCTTGCAAGATTGACATATTTTGCTGGATGGCCTACAAGTGTGATTTGATCCTGTACTCACTCAACTAGGTCATTCCAGTGGTTTGTTATAGATTCATAATCATGTTAAAATTGAGAAACCAGCACTTTTATTGAAATTAGTAATCTTGTTCTTTACATGCCCTGTGTCTTCTCCCTTTCTGTCCTGAAGAACTCCTCTAACCTGACATTAATCTGGAGATAAATAATAATTAAAAAAAAAATTAACCTGCCCCTTGGTTCATCTGGTTGCCCAGCTGCACTTAATGTTGAATATTTTGGTGCAAATTTTATCTTTTTAGTCTGATAAATGAAAGCCTAGAGCTTGGGTCTGCAGATCCCCCTTCACTGTATTACTGGGGCAATGTCTGAGAAGTGTCTGAAGGACAGTTTTGGGACAGATCTCAGACAACTTGAAGGAAACACCAACCTGCTGAAAAAACCTGCAGTCTGCAAATCTTCTCTGATCCGTGTTGAAATAGATCTCATCACTGCTGTAGTAAGTGAAAAGTGCCTTTGTTCATGCATTATCTATTTATGGTCACTGATATTTATTCAGCATGATGTGTCTGGATATGAATGAAAATAGAGTCTTTTCTGACTGCGGTTGGAGGAGATGGGTTGAAAACTCATTCTCCACCAGTGAGGCTTAGGTAGTTTGAAGAAAAGACATGAAACAGAGCAAGCAAGGGGGTCTCCACTCCATAGTTCCTCTGGGCATGGTGTGCACTAGCTGCTGCTGAGCAGATCAAGTGCTGTGAACCTATACACACGCATAGCAGAGGTGTGAGGGTTGACATGTCTACATCTGCCAGGAAGAATGAAGTGCTTGCAGTGGTTACCCAAAACTGTAACTCTGAAACTTGAAAGCATAAAATTGGTCTTCAGGCTTAATAAACAGCATAGTAAATAAGCCTTTCTGAAGTCCCCAAAATCTTAGAGCCATGGAAATGTTAGGTGGAGTGAGCTCATTGTTGCCACTTTTGTGTTTTACTGCAAAACTCAGCACTTAACCCACAGTACGAAATTTAATAATGTTGGACATGCAGTAATAACTGTCTGAGGCTACTAAAGCTCATTAGCTAACTAACAGTTGTTTTATCAACTGTTGCAAGGGCCATAAATAAAAAGCTCCAGTCGTCCATTAAATATATAAGAATTTGTACCTGTAAATTGTGGTTTTTGTAAAGCAAGAACTCATCTGCACAAATACTAAACAGCAAACCCACAAAGAATTTCACTAAGAAACTAGTTCTCTTGGTAGGTTTTATTCTTCCACATCCCTCACCACTAACTTATGTGCTTTATTCTACAAAGGATTCCCTTTTTTAGCTCTTTGTTATCAATGAGCAAAAACGCTTCCTACAGATAAGGAGATATGTCTTTCCTCTGTTGAGGCATTTTCTTTGCTGCCCTCTGGAAAGTTGCCAAAAGGGAAAAAGATAACACTTCTGAGCACGGGGTGGATGGCAGACATAAATCCAACAGAGAGATGGACTACAGCAGCTGACTGATGATGCAGAGATTTCACAAAGGCTGCTTTGTTTATTCTCACTGAATTTGAGGTTTTCTTCTCCCATTTGTGTCAGAAGGAACAAGGATGGGCGGTTTTGATGGCGTGTGTAGTGATGGTTGGGGAGTTTTGTAATTTATTTGATAGTAAGGGGAGTAGTATTGGGGTTAAGATGATTGTCAGTGTTAGAAGTATGGAAGTGTTGAGGAGTAGTGTGGTTTCCATTACTTTTACTTGGATTTGCACCAAGATGGATGGTTTCAAAGACCAGTGGATTACTGTTATCCTTTAAAAGTTAAAGGGACTGCAGTTTTAAGCTCAGATGCCAGAGCTAGCAGTTCTTGTTGGTTTGTCTCCCCTTGGCAGGTAAGAACGGTTTAACTTCTATTTTTAGAATCACAGTCTAATGTTTTGGTTAAAATTATACTTGCATGAGGGGACATGGAAATAAAGCTTGGTTTCAGGTTCCTCGTTGGGTGGTAAGTAGTATGAATAGTGTGTATGAGCTGGATAGGAAGGTTGCTGCCCTGGTCAAGATGATTGTGAGGTTGGATCAGTTGAATAGTGTGATTATGATGGTTAGTTCTGCTGTTAGGTTTGTTGATGGTGGCAGTGCTGTGTTGGTTAGGTTGGCTGGTAGTCAGGTTGCTATGAGTGGGTTGGAAGCCTCGGGCCTCGGGCTAGGAAGAGGATATGGCCATGGGTTTGTTCATAGTTTGTGTTTGCTAGGCAGAATAGTATTCAGGATGTGAGCCCACGGGAGATTATTAGGATTATTGCACCTGAGAATGATCAATGGTTTGGGATTATGCCTGCTGAGATGAGTAGGCCTAGGTGGCTCACGGAGGAGTAGGCAATGAGTGATTTTAGGTCTGTTTGTTGTAGGCGGATTGAGCTGGTTGTTAGAGCTCCTCATAGGCTTAGGGTAAGGAAGGGGTAGTGTAGGGAGTTTGAGAAATGGGCCTGTTAGAAGGGTAACTCGTATGATGCTGTATCCACCTAGTTTGAGGAGTAGGGCGGCGAGTAGTATGGAACCTGCAACTGGGGCTTCTACATGGGCTTTAGGTAGTCATAGGTGTAGCCCATAAGGAGTGCTTTTACTATGAATGCTATTAGTAGGGCTAGGCTTGATAGGGGGTTAGTTCAGGAGTTGGTTAGTGTGGGAGGGGTTAGTTCTAGCATTGTTAGGTGTAGAGTGCCTGTTTGTGAAGGTAGAGGATTGTGACTAGTAATGGGAGAGAGCTGATGAGGGTGTAGAACAGTAGGCAAATGCCAGCACTTAAGCCTTCTGGTTGGTTTCCTCATTGTGTGATTAGGATTAGGGTGGGGATTAGGGTTGCCTCAAATGAAATATAAAATAGAGTTAGTTCTGTGGCTGAGAAGGCTAGGATAATGAATGGTTGGATTGTGGTTGTGGCAAAGATTCCTTTTCAAGTGGGTGGCTGGTGTTGTAGGTAGTTTTGCCTTGCTAGGATTATGAGGGGTAGTAGTCAGCATGATAGCACAAGTAATGGAGATGAAGTTTGGTCAATGCTGGTCCATTGGGTTAGGTTTTTGTAGGGGTAGTACGTAGGGAGTAGTCATTGGAGGCTGACGGTGGCGATTATGAGGCTGTGTGTTGTGGTTTTGGTTCACAGGAATTTTTGGGGGGCTGTTGGTAGGAGTATGATTGTTGGGAGGATGATTTTTAGCATTGTGGTATATTTAGGTTGTGTAGGTGGTCTGAACCATGAGTCCGTGTGGAGGCCACTAATACTGCTAGGCCTATGCTGGCTTCCCAGGCCAAGAATATAAGAATTGGTAGGAGGGTGGAGGAGGTTGCTTGGTTTTCAGCAGGCCAAATTGATAAGGCAACATACATGGATAGTATTATGCTTTCCAAACATAGTAAGGCAGAGATTAGGTGAGTTTGGTGGAAGGCTAACCCTAAGCTGCTTAGGGTTTTTAGTTATATGAATTCTGTTCTTTTTAAATTTTGCGCTCCAATTTAATGAAGCCAGACCCTACCATTAAAGGTGGGAATTCACCAGGGAGGTAAGAAAGTAATGCAGAAGTTGTCTACTTATACTTGCTGGCAACAGCCAATTGCATCTTTACTTTCCATTGTTTTTAAATTACACAGTTAAAGAATGGAATGTTGAGAGATATGACCTCTGAAAGCTGCACAGTTTTTACTGATTTTAGTGGGTCTTGCAAAAAACAGGTTCCTTTGTTTGGAATTACTTACAAGGTTGGAGTTTTGCTTCATCAATTACCTTGCTTATAAGATATGGGAATAGTGGAAAACAGACTAATGATTTCAACCTATGCAGTACTTTTTCGTGGAAGGCTTGGGTTATGCCTTCTGAATAAAGCAGGTTGCAGGTCACCAAACCCAGACTGGTGGTTGACTCTTTCACATAAAATATCCATTCCAGCAACAATCAGCTTTTAGCCCAAGGGAGATTTTTTTGCATACTTCTGCGTTTAGTGGGGAATTTCTTGTTAATTATGATGCATTTGCTTTAAGAGCAATTACAAGTACTAGTCTGATGCAATGGGATTCATTGTGTGATGGCTGCTATGGCTGGATGATGCTCTTGGATTCATTGACTTGAGGACCGGATCCACCTCCTGGTGCTTCCTGAGAGTCAATAGAAAGGCTCCCACTCTATCAGAGGTTTCTAGATTAAGTTCTTCCTGCAAAAATAGAAGTAGCTCCTTCTCAGAGAAAGAGAAGAAGAAGAAAACAAAACAGTTAAGGATGCTCTTCATTGTTGTTTTTTTGTTTTGTTTTCTTCTGGTTTTTCTTCTGAGGGCTGCTTTAGGCATTGTGTTGAACAAGTGTATAAAAACACCCTCTTGTGAATTGCAATTGTTATATATTTCTTTTAGATAAAAACTTGGCTCTTTTCCCTAAGAAGCATAAAGGATTTTTTTTTTCATTTATTTATTTTTATGATTTTCCATCACATTACTAGCAGGATGTTAAGTTTAAACACTGGCTTTCTTCCCTAGGAATGAGACTGACACATTCATGTCTGGAATGGTGTGTTTCAGTAATTTTTTAATTTTTTTTTTTCCCATTTATGCTATCTTTACTCAAGCTTCATTTTTTTTAAAGCTTGAGGCAAACAGCTCTCTTACTTAGCAATTTATGAGAAGAGCCCCTTCTTTTGCTGTCCACATGCAAGCATTCAATGAAGTTACTTTTCATTTTGCTGTTTATCTTTGCCCTCTACAGTCCTGTTACATATGCCATTGAAATGTCTTCCTAGCTTACATGTTTTATTGCAACAGAGATCTTACAATTAAATAGCAGAATGACAAGATGTATATACATTACTTTAACTAGGTGAGCAACAATGAAATTTTACCTGCACAATCTGTAAACCCAAGTCCTCTGCTAGAAGGTACATCATGGAGTTGTTTCAATAGCCTGTTCTGTTTTAACCCCAGTGGGCAACAAACCCCCACACAGCCACTTGCTCACTCTCCTCACAATGGGATGGGGGAGGTAATTGAAAGGGTAAAAGGGAGAAAACTAGTGGGTTGAGATAAAGACAGTGTAATAGATAAAACAAACCCCACGCACACAAGCAAAGCAAAAACAAGGAATTCATTCACTCCTTCCCATGGGCAGGCAGGTGTTCAACCATCTCCAGGAAAATGGGGCTCCATCCTGCATAACAGTTACTGGAGAAGATGAATACCATCAGTCTAACGTCCTCCCCTTCCTTCTTCTCCCAGCTTTATATTGCTGAGCATGACATCATGTGGTCTGGAACATCCCTTTGGTTATTGGTTGGGGTCAGCTGTCCTGGCTGTGTCCCTTCCCAACCCCTTGTGCACCCACAGCCTCCTCACTGGTGGGGTGGGGTGAGAAGCAGAAAAGTCCTTGGCTCTGTGTAAGCACTGATCAGCAGCGACAAAAACATCCCTGTATTTACCAACATTGTGTTCAGCACAAGTCCAAAACATCTCTTTGTGCTACTTACTGGGAAGAAAACTAACTCTATTGCAGCCAAAACAGGAACATAGCCTTTTAAAACTTGGTTATGACAACTGTGCAAATATAGCCTTGCAACCTGAAGAAGTCAGCTCCTTGTTTCTAGCAGTTCCCACTCTATTACAGTAGCTGTGGTGACTGCAGCCATTTGACAAACACCAAACTGGCCACTAAAAAAGAGCAAAGACAAGTATCAGAATAACAGATGCCACATCCTTCTCCCAGATGTGCCATGAAATTCCTATCCTGTGCAGTCCTTTTGTCTCCCAGCACCATTATTGATCACATCAGGTATTGTCTTGTTGAAAGCTGGATCCAGTTGAGCCTACAAGAGCATCTTTGCCCAGCCCAAGTCCTTGCTTGGTTTGTGTGCTGGTTGCTCTTGTCTGTTATATTGCATGACCTTCAATATGCTTCACATCCTCACTGAGGCTCACAACACTTTCAAATATTTCTTCCATATACCTTAACAGGTCTAAAAAACAGCTCTGGATGATCTGCCAAAGCAGGTGGGGATGAAATAAAAACAGTCATAAGAATTATGGAATTGGATCCCAAACCTTAGAAATCTACTGCTTGATGGAAAAGTAAGCAAGAAGGAAAAAAGCAGTCAGGATTTTCTTTTGTAGAGCATGTGCTAGAGCTGTGTGCCGTGGGAATTAGCTCAAAAATGTCACAGTGTAGTATAGTCTCAACAGGACAAGGAGCAGGTAGATTAGTGGCAAAAAAATAACACATTGTTTATATAGCTTTTACTCAATAGGTACATGAAATTTGTGGTAGGTTTTTAAGGTACATGTGCCCTGAAGTATGTCAAGTCTCTGCCTTGCTTGGAACTCGTGAACTGCTGCTTGGTCTTCCACTTTGTCTAACTCCAGATAGACAATGTAGATAAATATTCTCTCTGAAAGTGCAAAAACCCATCTTTATCCAAGGCAAATACATTTATAGTTTATACTTTCTTTAATCTGCTTACAGAAGTGAATTTCTTAGTACAATATTGCTTTGAAAAAACAACAACAACAACAAAACTCACCGTAAAACAACACCAAAAAAAAAAAACAACCTCCAAAAATGCGTAAGAATAAAGGAAACCACAAGAGTTGTTGAACATTAGCATCCTGATTTGAGAATTTGCTATCCTGCCTATAACAGAGAAAAGAATATGATTTAAGGAATTTGGGCACATGAAGTAATGAACTGCAGTGACAGGAATGATGTCCTGTAAGTCCACTCTGCTTTCACTGTGGAATGAATCTTACTTCCCCATCATGCCAGGAAGTGTCTTCCTCACCTCTCTGGGCCTATATTTTACTAATTGCACACTGTTTTCACTCTAGCAATATCAGGAACCCCACTGAACTTGGGACCTCACTTCACTGGGAAGCTTAGAAGGGGAAGACAGCCCTGCTGTGCCATGGAGCTGATGGTAGAAATAGATGAGAAAAAAAAACTAATGGACAAGAAGGAAGGTTAACTTAATTCTATTTTAGGGGGTTTTTTTATTAACTTGTGTGTCATTTTGAGTAAATTATTTCCTATAAATGGTAAACTGAGAAGTTGACTTTGTTTACAGCAGTTGCCTTAAAGAATCACCTATTAATAAGGTAATTTTATGAAACTCTGTATTAGACAAGTCCCATAGCTGGACTGAGAAATCTGTCCTGAGCTGGTTGATCGAAACCCAGCTGAAATCAGGGAGAAATCAGGTCTGAGAAGCAGTTTTATAAGACAACAGAAAGGCTAAGTGTTATCACTTGTGGTACACAACCACCCAAGCTCCTTCAAGAAATTCTATTATAATCTACCAAACTGTGTTCAAGATTAGTTTGAGCCTTAAGTATTCACAAAAGCCTATGCAAGTGTTAACTTAAGCTCTTTATTTGCAGATTTTCCCTCCTCAGATGTGCTTTCACAAAAGCTGATACGAATCTATCCTTTTATAGTGGGGTTCCTTCACTGGGAAAAAAAAATGCATCTGGTAAAAAAATCCATGAAAGCTCTTCATAATTACTTTTTCACCTTGATCAGCTGCTGATAGGATTCATTGCATTCCTTATAGTTTCTAAAGGAAATCACTAAGCTAGTTTCAGATATCCTGATGCAGTCATGAATTGGACAGTGTTTTGATTCTAATTTTAAACAGTACTACTTGCTCTGATCAGTGTATGATCCACTTCTGATTTTGCTACATAAGACAGTAGAATGACTCCAGCAACTGAGAAGGAGTAAATTTTGTGAGGAAATTGCCTCTAGATTGTTGGCTGGGGTTTATTTCTGATTTCTTTTCCCCCTCAACATATGTAAGTTTCAGTCTGGCCAAGAAAGGTGGGGGAAGGACTGGTAGCAACAAAACATAGCAGTCTCAATGAGTAGTTCCATTTTGCTTAAAGAACAAGAGAGATATAAGGACAGGGATAAAATGGTGTTTACATTTCCCCAGGTGACTGAGCCAGCTACCTCTGGGGAGCATTAGGTTTCATGTTGTGAAGCTAATACGCTTTGTCGTGAAGCAGAGCATGCATGATGTCCCAGCTCCCCAGGGTTTCCCACACTTCACAAAAACAATCAAGATGCTTTGTTCCAAACTTCACTTGAGAGAGCCTATTTATTTTGCAACTAGGGAAAATGAGATATGTATCTCATTTGGGAGAATGTCCTAGGGACACCAGCTTGGTCAAACTGAACCTCACTATATAAAACCAAGGCAGTCTTCGTTACTGAGGCAGTGTCTACTTATTTAAACAAATTAAGAGTTACAAAGGTGTATGAAGGTTTATTTTAGTGAGAAGTTTATAGCTAAGTCTACAGACCAGTCAGTCTCACCTCAATCCCTGGAAAGGTGATGGAACAGCTGATTCTGGAGGTCATCTCTAAGCACATGGAATAAAAAAATGGTTATCAGGAATTACCAGCATGGATTCACCAAGGAGAAATCATGTTTAACCAATCTGATAACCTTCTGTGGTAGTGTGACCGAATGGGTAGATGTAGGGACACCAGTGGAGGTAGTCTACCTTGACCTTAGCAAGGCTTTTGACACTGTTTCCCTTAACATCCTCATGAACAAGCTCAAGAAGTGTGGGCTAGAAGAGTAGATGATGAGATGAATTGAGAACTGGCTAAACAACAGAGCTCAGAGGGTGGTGATCAATGGTGCAGAGTCCATCTGGAGACCTGTAACTAGTGGAGTTCCCCAGGGATCAGTGCTGGGTCCAGTCCTGTTCAACATCTCCATCAACAACCTGGATGAGGGGACAGAGTATATCCTCAGTTTGCTGATAATACAAAACTGGGAGGATTGGCAGAATCACCGGGAGGCTTTGAGGCCATTCAGCAAAATCTGAATACACTGGAGAGTTGGGCAAAGGGGAACATAATGAGGTTCAACAAGAATAAGTGTAGAGTCCTGCACCTGGGGAGGAAGAATAAAATGCACCAGTACAGGTTAGGAGGTGATCTGCTAGAGAGCAGCTCCATGGAGAAGGACCTTGGAGTCCTGGTAGACAACAAGTTATCCATGAGACAGCAGTGTGCCTTCGTGGCCAAGAAGGCCAATGGTACCTTGGGGTGCATTAGGAGGACTGTGTCCAGGAGATCGAGGGAGGTTTTCCTCCCCCTCTACTTGGCCCTGGTGAGACCTCACTTGGAGTATCGTGTCCAGTTCTAGGCTCCCCAGTTCAAGAGGGACAGGGATGTACTTCAGAGAGTCCAGTGGAGGCTACGAGGATTAAGGAACTGAAAACACCTGTTTTATGAGAAAAGGCTCAGAGACCTGGGGCTGTTTAGTCTGGAGAAGAGAAGACTGAGAGGGGATCTTATTAATGTTTACAAATACCTGAAGGGTGGGTGTCAAGAAGAGTGGGCCAGTCTCTTTTCAGTGGTGCCCTGTGATAGGATATGGGGCAATGAACACAAACTGGAACACATCAAGTTCCACCTCAGCATGAGGAAAAGCTTATTTACTGTAAGGGTGACAGAGCACTGGAACAGGCTGCCCAGAGAGATTGTGGACTCTCCTTCTCCAGAGACTTTCAAGACCCCTCTGGATGTGTTTCTGTGTGTCCTGCCTGAGGTGATCCTGCTTTAGCAGTGCAGATGTACTCAATGATTTCCAGAGGTCCCTTCTAACCCTGACTATTCAATGATTCTATAAGTCCTTGATGACACTGCAGTTATAGCATCATTCTGAATTGGGATCCTATGACTGAAGGTAGGTTAGATAACTGAGGCAGCAGAATTTATTATGATATGTCACCATCCAGCCTAATTACTGAATTATTAAGGGTGTTTTGTAAAAAGGAATTAAGAATGTGCTTCCTTTCGAGTCACTCTGTGCCCCAGGGCTCCTGTGGTCACTCATTTTTCAGGGTTCAGCATTTTCCTCCCTTAAGTCTGTTCCCCAAAAGCCAGACTTATCCTACCTTCTCTACAAGCTGTAATCAGCACCAGGTCAAAGCAATTAATTCACTTCAAAGAGCTGTAGCTGTACAGACCCATATGGCTGCTTCCCATGTGACTCTGTAAGCTGATTAGACTTGACTTTATTTTGCCCTCTTCCATTTTCCTCTACCTGAGGGCCCATTTCTCCAGTGCCTCAAACTCTACACCTATGTGCAACCTCTCTGAAGTCAGCTTCTTGCCACTAGGAAGTTTTCTCATGTATTCAACCTAATTCTTTCCTATATATAATTCAATTACATTGTTTTAATTGTGCCTTTTTACATCTCCTTTAACAGCAGGGTTTGGCACAGCTACAAGAAGTTTATAAATGAGTAGATTTAAAGGGAGTACTGTGACCATCTTTGTAGAGGAACAGTCTGTATTTATTAACGCCATGTTGTGGAGCTGTGTTTAGAGCAGAGAAACCAGGGCATTTCTCCAAGATCCTAAGCACTTGGGGTCAGCAGGCTAAGTTAGACAGCAATGGGAATTATCCAACACAGAAACAGCTTCTGCTTGGGGCAACAACACGCCTAATGCAGTTATTTCTACATTGTGAGTCAGTTGTGAGCTGCAGATTTCTATCTGCATAGCTGTGTCAGTCAAGGATATTCAGGTGTTAAGTCCCTGACTGACACAGCTGCAATGCCAGAAGCACCACCACTAGCCACAAGTTTTGCTGCCAAAAGTATCCTTCTCCTGCTATACTTTGTTTTATCCAGACGAAGACAATTTTATTTTATCATCACTGAGTACATCACTGTTGATTAAGCATAGCTGGAATGCTTAAATGGTCAATACAACTATTTTACTGGCTTGGCAAAGCATTCCTGGGGCTGATATGTATTAAGACAGCAATACTTCCCATCGACTTCACCTGAGTAAATTACAGCAATATAGTTAACCGAAGAAAAGGTACATTTCATAGCATTTCTACATTTGATTGAAAGAGTTGTCTCATGAAGGTGCTGATGCCTTTTACAAAGGCTGACTTTAGGGTCTCCGGCCTAGTGATACTTTACAGACACTTTACAGAAATATCAGGAATCCCAGAATTTCTATTTAATGCTGTGGCAAAATGAAGATGCCAGTCTTACTGTTGTTGCATTCCTGGACAGTGCTCAATTTTATGGTGATAGGAACAACTACAGAAATAGAGTGGAAATGAACGTTTTATTTAATTTGTGTGTGATATACAGTGGTTTAGAAAGTAAAGCAAGAAAAGTCTTCCATTTCATCCTCATGACCTCTGTGAGAGACGGACTCTATAATGACTCTATAACCTCCTACAGCCAGACTGATCCCTATATTATATTTTTCCAGTCCTTTGTACATTTTAGTTTTAAATGCCATGGTGAGAGGTCATGGTCTGAGAGATTTCTCAGAATATGAAGTTTTCCCTCAGGTCAGTTTAAGAAAAAATAAAATAATCCCTCTCTATGTGTGACCTGCTCTCCCAACACTTTCTCTCACTCTTTCTGTCCTCCAGTGGGACACTGAATGCTGCCAAATCCCACTGAATTCAGTGGGCTATTACATGCCTCCTTTAACTTGCCAGAATCAGCCCTTTGATATTTACAGATTATGCATTTTGTAGAGTAGATTTGGGTATAAAAAAACCTAGATTTAATTCATTGGTGGTTCCAGCAACTTGAGAAAAAACATTTTGGGCAGAAAAAATCTTTTTGTTTGACCTGTCACATCACCTTTCATTTCAAGCTCTCTTAACCCTTTTTTAAACTCTCCCTAAAAATTTGAACTGAACTTTGGCAAGAAAAAAGGTTTTGGAACTGGAAATTCAGAACATACTATTTTAATGTTGAAAAAGAGCATATAAAGTTTGCTTTTGGGTTTTTTTAATAATTTTTTAAAGCTTTTACGATTAGGTGAGGTTAGGTTTTAGCATAAATGGGTAAGCAAATTTGGTAATGTTCTGACCAACCTGAATCTGCTCACTAGAGAAAAGAATATTGCCTGACACATTCATGGGTAGCTTTTAGACTCTAATCCATTAATAGCATTGTAATCTTGGAGGAGTTAGCATTAAATTTTGAATATAAACCAGTCCCTATAGTACTATATTCAGAAATGCAAACTGCAAGAGACAGGTCAAACAGGATCAATGTTTTTGGTTGTAATTCTTTGCACCATCTATTCATTCAAAGCTCTTCCCCCCAAAAATAACAACGCTGTATGTCCATGTATTGTTTTCTGTAATAGAGACAGTGGGAAGGGATGTAGTCTTTGTGCAAGTTATGAAATAGTTAAGACTCTGAAGCCAAGATCATAATTTGAATCCCAATATACCTCCCATTTAATCCATCTGCTGAAGAGGGATGTAACATCATCAGTCATCAGGCAGGAGGATTTTAGCTATGCCCATAAAAATTCTTGCACGAGTTCTCTTAGCTAAATGTTAATTAAAACACAGGTTTTGCAAGAAGTGGCCTGGGAACTCCAGTGCTTTCTCTAGCTTTGCTATGTCAGGAAAATGACTCTCCCTAAATGAAATAGAAAAGATTGTTGTGCCATGGGATAGATGGTCACTAGACTTGATTGACATCTTTCCTGTGCCATGGAGAACTTATCTGATTTATCTTCCTTCTTATTCAGGTCCCTCATGCAGAAAACTCCTCTGATAGTACCTTCCTCTTCACCCAAGAGCACTTACTGCATAGCTTAATTAAGAGACACATGTACAGTCTTCTTGAATTCCTTGGGTGAACAATAAATAAAAATATAACAGTTGAGTTTATACACATCAAAGCCACTGTTTTAAACTCCTTCTCGGGGATATTCCTGAGTAAAAATGGTTCTTAATTGTTTTCCCTCAGATGATATAAGTTGAATCCAACAAAACTATTAAGTACACACTGTATAAACGAGAAAAACAAGCAAATAAGCTTGACTGCTTGGTCCCAGAAAGCATGCAACAATCAAAATAGGATTTTTTTCACTCTCTAACACCTTTTAAATCTGAAAGATCTGGAAACTTTCGAAAAATATGGTTGTGTTGTTTTCCTGAATTTTCACGAATTTGTATTTCTTCTCTTTATTATTGCTAGAATCCAGAAAGAAACAAATTTCCTTAGAAGTTTTCATAGTAGCTTTAATTTGTTTTCATTTAATGAGTTAACAAGGTGATTTTGAACAGAATGCTTTCAGGGTATGCGTGTAATAGCTGGCAGCTTTCCTCTTTTATACTCTCACATATAGACAGTGCTAGAGACACTGTAATGGATCCAGTACTATAACAGCAGTATGTAAACAGCCTGTAGGCCCCAGAACTTGGGGTATTTCCTTGGCCCACCATTACTTAAAAGCTAATTACTTTCTCAATCTTCTAGTGACTCAAAACCTGATTTAGAAAAGTGTATCCTATCTTATTTAAAATGTACAGAGTTAATTATCCCATGCAGGATTTACATAACAGAATAGTGTCACCACAGCAGATCAAGCCAAACTGGTGAAAAGGAACAGTACCAAACCTTCTGGCTTAATGAGTTTTACTCACGACAAGAACAAGTGCTAAGACTTCCCCTCCCCTCACCCCCATGTATATAATTGACCATAACATCGCATCGTTAATTATTTGAACATTTAATCTCAGCATGAAAGAATACAGAATACATTACCACTTTCCTTTTGAACAGCTTTTATAATTAATATTGAAGGATTAAAATAGCTGATCATGGTTTATACTACCATAAAGCTGTTGAGACAAACTGTGAAATGATTAGTTTGAGTCACTAAAGTCCTTTCATATCTGACTCCTTCTTACGATTCTTCTTAGTATGTTCTGGTAGCTCATATGTCTTTTTACATAGAGAAAAAAAATTTCATTTCCTGTTTTTACCTAATTTAACACTTGCAGTTCTTGTTTTTAGATCCCCATAGAGTGTAAGCAGAATGTGTATCCTGGGAGATAATTTTCTGCCTTAGGTTTAGGAAGCTGTGAGTTGAAACCTTAAAGGCTTTTCTTTATTAAAGGTTCTGTGTGTCTGTTTTCCTCTCACTGTAATATGATGGCTACATTTGCACCACATAATTATCTCTATTGCCTATAAAGAGGCTGTATCTGACTTGAATTGAGCTTTTTTTCCCTTTTTTTTTTTTTTTTTGGTCTGGCAAAGAAGCAAAGCCTATAGTAAATTAAGTCCAATTTCCATGAAGTTCTATGATCATTTAAAGCTTGGTATGTGTTTTTTTTGAACTTTATAATCCTCAAATAAAATGCTTAATTAACCTCTTTGGAACATCTGTAAAATGTTTCCCTCAAATTCATGAGGTTGTGTGGGCACCAACTGCTGGCAAAGAAACTCTTTGCTTCTGCCTCCCAAAATGCTCTGTGTAACCTACTGGATTACCCCAGATCCAGATGTTGCCACTACTAGTCTTGTTATTGGTGTTTACATTTTGGTTGGTTTTTGTTGTTGTTTTTTTTTTAATTTGCATTTATTCAGCACAGGGAGATAAAATGTGTCCTTTACTGTTTGGTTTGGTTTTTGTTGGTTTTCTTTTTTTCTTGCAATAAATTGCTAACAACACAAAGTACTTTTGCTGTTACTAGACTCAAGGTTTGCTCTGCATCAAACCTCTTGATGGCTAACATTGCTGTGCCTTGATGGCTAGCACACAGCCAGAAGCACTTGGAAGAGCTTCCTTAGGTGTCTCCTCCCCTAAGACATGCTCAAACCACCTTCTTCACTGGGATCCCCCAAATCTTGGCTCTTGCACTTTTCCAGAGGTAAGAGACATTGTGGGCATTTGAAGCCAAAAGAAAAATGCCCTCTCCTTTTTCACCCTTCTGTTTTTTATGTGCTAAGAGAGGAAGGATTTTCTGGGGAGGTATTTATAGTGGAAAATGTACTTGTTTAGGAATTATAGGTGAAAGGCAAAGATTAAACATACACAGAAGGGAGCAGAGCTCTGTGTGCAAGTCGAGCTGTGTTAACTGGGTACAGAGAAAGTAGGAAAATAAGTGATTGGTGTGGGATTGCTAAGGAGAGGTTTCATAAAGTGGTGACCAGTTTCCAACTGAAAACCAAGACTAGCCATGCTTTGGCCTTTTTGTGGAATTTATTGCTGCAAGGTTTCTCCTCCTCCAGGAAGTCATAAACTCATAAACTGCTAAATCTTAGGGATTAACTCTACTTGTTGAATGGAAGGGATGATGAGTAGAGTATAAAAACCCCCAAACTTGTAAAAAACAGTTACAAGAGGGAGAGGAATGGTAAGAAAATGAAGATCAAGTGATATTCAAAATGCAAATTAATGTCTCAACTTTTTCAGTTTCCCCTCATCACTGATTCTCCAATCTGTACTACCCTGCTTCAGGAAGATTGTCCCTTATCTTCTGGGTAGGATTTAAAACAGAGAGCCCAAGCTCTTGACACTCTGCTGCAACAGAATGTCTTTGTGCTATGGCTGATGTCCAAAATACCTAACATTTCCATTGTTATTTGTATTGGCTCCAGGCTTGCTCTCTAGCCAGCATTTGCAGGAGAAGATGCAGACCAACTGTTGTGTGCATCTTTGATCTCTCCATGAGAGAGCGGTGGTGTTGCTAAGGAGTAAGGGTACCTGTAACAGGGTGCAAGGACATCATCTGGTTTCTGGCAAATTAGCAGTTATTCTCAGAATGGGTTTCTCATGTCCTTTCAGGGCAAAGTTTCAAAAAGCTGCATCTGAAGAAAAATCTTGGAAGCATGTACCTCAGGGAGGGTCTGAGCAGTGGAGAACCTTTTGTGAATTACATCAACTTTAATGTTTCCTTTAGAGATATGATTATGGGCAATCTGTTACTCCAGAGATACTGTTGTCTATTAGCTCTCACATGTATCAACTCTGTAGCACAGAGGTAACATATTTTACTGAGAATAAACTACTAAAATGTTGTAAAAACTGGCACAAATACTCGTATGGTACCAAACTGTAGTGTGACAGCCTCAGATGAAGCAGCCAACCACTGCTCAGTGTTCATCAGTGTAACAACACATTGAGAATTCTTACAAGTTACTTTGGCAGGTGAAAGTGGGAGGAGAAAAAATAAGAAACTGCTATGCCAGTGTCTTTTGAAACTTTTCATGAAGAGTAATGTTTGGTGCACTATAGGCACCTTCCTCCAATCCCAGAAGGCTCCACCTTCATTTTATAGGATTCACACCCCCCAGTGCTCAGAGTTCCTTGGGCTTTCTCCCATTATCAGAAAGGTATTTAACTCTAAATTTCCCCAGCTTTCTCCACACCTGTCAACATAGCAATTTTAAAATATGTGTATAGATTTATTTTTTGTTTTATGTATTCTTTGTAACCCTGTGAACTTCCTGGACTTGGCCTGTACCAGTGAGCAGCAGTGGGGAGCACTGCTGCAGCACCAGCACTGGGTTTGGACCCGAGATACTGTGTTACACAGCATCTGCAAAGCTATGTTGCCTCTTCCCCAGGTTTGCAAGCTGCCAGAAGAAATGTCCTGATAATACTTAATCTGGGACCAGCTGCAGATTGTCAGTTGCTGGTTCTGACTGCAAGGCAAAACAGGAGAGGATTATGTAGCTGAATGAGCAGCAGTGATAAGGGAAATTCAGGATGAAAAATACCTTGATCCTGGAAAACCATGCAACATCTGAGGCTGCAGACAGACCATTGGTATGAGAATCTCACTGAGCAGAAACAAGTGACAATTACTATCTAGAAGCTGTCTGCTGCCCCTAACTACTAATGCACTCTTCCATGTCAATTTAGCATAGAAAAACTTCAGCTACAGTGCTTGAATATGTGAAATATATGAAAAAGATGCTAGCATGGGTGTCTTTGTCTTCAGTCTGAGTGGAAGAAACAGACACAGATCTCATTCGTGCATTCTGGTGAAGGCTAGTCCAACAAGCAGTATGACACAAGGATTCTCTGCAACTTGATTTTGCATTTCTTTTTGAAGAAAAATGAATACACTGCCACAGGAGATGGATGAGGTGAGCGTTTCACTGAGGATACCCATCACCCTGCCTACTGCTTGATCATAAAGCCTCAGCTGAGTGCTCTGACCACAGGAATGAGCTCTTCAACCATCCACTGAGCATCTGCAGGATGGTGTTTGAATGTGCATTTCAGCACCTCGGGGCCAGTAGCATGGACTTAATATTTGGCTTGAGAGAGAGTGTGCTGGTACCTTGCTTGTATTGGGTTTGACAGCAGCATCTATAACACTGCTCGGGCAACTGAAGCAGTGAAGTGATTTAATCATCTAGGGACACAATCAGCAATAGGCAGGGACAATTCATGAAAAAGCCTTGACCAGCCCTTTGCAAAAGTATATAAACCCCAGAGCCTCAAGGAAACTGCTTGCATCCTGTTCACCTTGGAAAACCCTTGAGAGATTTCTTAGCTCAGTTTCATTTCCTTGGGAGCTTTGACCAGCAATTCTGTTTGGACAGGATGGCCCAGAGGCTTCTGAATAAATAAGGGAATTTTTACTTCTTTCAATCTCTCTTTGTACTTGGAGACATCTTTTTGTTACCTGTTCAAGGTTCTATTATAATCCAAAGAATCAAGGTGGCTTTTGATGTTCCTGTCTTGCAGATAGTGGCTAAAATATGGGAAAACTCATAAAATAGATATCATGTAAAATGAAAAAGAAAGTTGACAGGAAATCTATAGAAGTGAAGTACCAAACCATACAGATTCAGGCAGAAATTTAGGACTTAGTCATAAGAAAAGTACAATGCAGGAGGGACATTAAAATTCCATAAGTAGGAAGTGGCAGTGAATGTCACATGAAATGTAAGCTACTACTATTTTGTTTCAAAAGAATATATGATCTGGAGAGTGCATTGGTGCTATTCTTATGTCTTAAATGTTGTGCAGCTGATCTAAAACACATGTAACTGATATTATAACTGTCCAGTCTGTATGAGTGATAGGCTAGCTGGCAGCAGACAGAGCTGATCTTTCTGGTCTAGAAGGCACTTGAATTCACTTTGTTATGTCCAAACCTTTGGTAGTTAGCAAACAAACCTTGGCTCTGAGGCACTTGATGGTACTTTCATTGCTATGATACTTAAACAACATTGCAGCTGTTCAGAAAGCAATCGCTGTGTTCTGATAAGCTTTATTTCTCTAGGGACATAATTTACCTTTGTCTCTCCACAAAATGCAATAATCAAGACCCTTCTTGAAGCCTGGTTCTGTATCACTGGTGAGCAGCAAATGTTTTGACCATGGAGATGATAGTGCAAAAGACTCAAGGAGGGTCCTGGAGATCATACCCCAAAGCTTCATTAGAGAACATGGGGGTTGACAATCCGTGTCCCCAGCAGGGAGCTCAGAAAGGAGACTGAGGGATCAGTTCCAAGAGGTTTTGAAGGGTTCCAGTTGCCCATAGCAATGGCCTTACGAGCCATAAGCAAAACCCAAACTGCAGTATTTGAAAGCAAGTCAGCATTAGCCTGCATTTCCCCAAGGACAATTTCCTCCTAGCCTGAATTTCCATTTGAAATGGAAGTGCTTTGCTTCTTATATTACAAACCATATCATTTTCCAGGCTTTCAGTTACTGACTTACATGCAGGTTGTGTCTAATAAAACAGTGAGTTGAAAGAGAGAGTCTGCTTTATCTCGTCCAGCTTCCTTTTATAAATTTCATTTATATATTTATTTATTTATTTTAAAAGACCCCTCTGAATAAGAGGGTATGCATTTGAGTTTTCTGCTGAATCATTTTTTCTGTCTCCCATAGAAGACTTGCTTTGAAGCCTGCATTCTTTTTTCCCAGTATACTATTCTACAGTGCTGCCAGTCCTGCCCATCTGCCTGCCTGTGGCACTCAAGGCACTGCTGCTTATGTGGTCCACAGTTGACCATGTGAGATATTCCCATGCACAATGGCAGCTTTGTAAGATGATCTCTGTTTTTCCATGTTTTCTGTTGCTTGTCCATTGGCTTCTGCTCCCGAATATTCTGGCTTCAGGGCTGCCAAAATAGAATAGTTTCAGCTTTCGGTTGCTATTTCTTCCCATTCTCTAAGTGCAAGTTGTTTTGGAAGGATTTCTTAAACACAACTTATCATTTTTACTCAAGTAAGCATAATAGTTAATCCATCAAATGCCAGACATAGACTGTGTGTCTCTGACTCCCACGAACTCACGTTTCTCTATGGCCTTTTTGTTTGAAAAGAAGCACAGCCAACCCTGCAAGGCTATGTTTAATTATTAGCAAAAGGTGATTTCTCATGGAAATATGCTCTGTGCTGCATGGAAGCTTTCCTCCACCCCCCTGGATCGTGATTTAAAAGCACAGGACAAGCAAGTTACAGCTTTTTAACTTGGGTATGGAAACTATAAGGCTCACAAAATGGCAAGGCTTGGTAGGGTATGTTTTCAGAGATGTACAGTATAGGCTGCAAGCATAAAACAACGAATGGCACAGGGAAGGTAAAACACATTTCAAAGTATCTTATCACATAAAAAAGAAACAAGGAAACAAAATGAGGCAGAGAGCCTGTGGTATAAGGAGTGGATGTAGCTTGTGAAACACATTGCCAGAAAAATGCTTTTGGGGGCTGGCTATGAAGCCTGGCTGGGTGCGTGCCGTAGCCACCTCCCGAATGCTCCCTGGGACAAAACAGAGCTGCACAGCCTCCCTTCTTTTTGGATACAAAACTGCTATATTAGGGCATAAACTTATGCATTAGCTGTTAGAATAAAGAGAATTGTACTGTCAGAGACTTCTTATGTTTTCCTCAAAAGCACTGTGTGTCTGCTATTGCCAGAGACTGCATTCTGGATATAATGAGTCACTGGTCTGACCCAGAGCAGAAACTCCTTTGTACTGAAAGCTATTTATTTATGTATGATTTCATAATTATTCCTCCTGCTCGCTCCACATATCCTGCCTTTGTTTTGGCTGTGTCTTTTAAGGTATGTGTACAGCCAGGCTTATCCTGACTCAGGGCTCCTGTCACCAGATAACAACATGAGGAATTTCAGGGCAGCATAGATAACAGAAAGAGAGTAATATATATGCAGATGTATAGCCAGTTCAAGACTCTTCTCACACTGATCTCCAATCCTTATTTGTGCCTTTTGCAACCTAAGTTAGGCTTCTGTCTGTCACAGCAAGTAGATGGCACCTGACAAGTGCTCTACTGCCTGCTATGAACTTTTCAGGACCACAGGCTCAAATTGCTGGGGAGGCTTCTCAAGTCTCAGCAGGCCAGTTATCTTCTGGCTTCAAAGTTTATTTTGTGCTGCTCACTAACCACAAGCAAGTGGAAGAGTCTTCTGCAGACATTTCATTATTTTATTTTGTAGTTGCCCCTAAAGTATGGCACTCACCCCCAAATGTTGACACCGTTGCATTTCAGGTGACTGTTTCTTGCAAATAATTTTGAACCTTTTTCTGCAGATGGTGGTATGTAAATATACTTTTCTGTGCCAACACTGAATTAGGGCTTAGGTCAGTAAGGAGCAAATGCCCATGCCAAATTAACCCTCTCCAAAGTTTTTTTCTTTAGCTTATTTGTCCCTCTGCTGTTATGTCAGAGCTTTCAGTGTATATTTGGTACAGGATATTAAACCGTGGTCAGAGCTTGAGTGTTTCTTGCAGGTGAGGGAATGAAATGAGGACAACAAAGGAAAGCTAATAGGAAGAAGACATAACCAGAATAAAGGCACAGATATATAATGAAAGATAATTTAGTAGAGAATTTAAAAAAAATAAAATTAAAAGACTGCTGATGTTTTAAGGAATAACACTAGTAGCTTATTCAAAGAGTTTGATATTTTAATGGTTGTTAGGGTGGTCAAAGCAGATTTGGATATGTTGCTGGATATTTGAGCTTAAAACTGTGCTGAATATTTATCATTATTTGCCCAAAGCCATTGTTTATTCCTAACAATGTAGGTGTGTACAGAATTGGAAAAACCAAATAGGAGAAGACAAGGTCCATGCCCTGAAGAGTTTATGGTTTCAGGGTCTGCTGAGTACAGAGAACACGTCACAGAACTAGAAAGCTCTCAACATCTCCAACACTGTTAGCTAGCACACCATGGTGCTGTCTTTTAAATAGATTTATTAATAAGATAAGGCTCGAATCAAAGTACCAAGACAGACACTGCTGTGGTTTTATTTAAAAAAAATAAAATAAAGAAATAAAAATAAAAATGCCCAACAAAACCCCTAACTAGAAAAGATACAGAATTACCAGAGAGAGCTGCCAAAATCCACTGGCAAAATAAGGTTAATCCTTGAGTTCAAAGAGTGGCAGGTTGAATTTCAGGAAAAACAAGCCCTCCTGTGTTCTTTGGCAAAAAAAGCCTGCAATGATGTTCAGAATAAACATTCCCAGCAATGCTAAGTGCACGTTCTCTGCCCATGCTAAGTCGGTGAAGCTGCCAGGCAGGCATGTACAGATTCAGTGGAGCATGGAAAATGGACACTGCCATGGTGATGGCTCAGTGTCTGAAAAAAGAACTTTTTCCATTTAAAAGTTAGCCTTTTCGTATTGATTTCAGCAGATCTAAGGAATAAATTAGACGAGTTTAGTGGAGGGGAATGAATATATTGAATATATTCAGCTGCTAATTCTCAGCCAAGACACCTTGTTGCCTTATGCCATCACTTACATCCATGTGGAGAGTGCACAGGGAGTGTGAAACACTCACAGATAGTAACAACAGCTTTTTACACTTGTTTTTCACCTTTTAAAAGTATCTCTACAAAGCCAAAGTAACAAGGAACAGGGTTGAGACTCCACATGCTGAATTTTTCCACCAAATCTATGGTAAACTCATCTTTGACAAAATAGCCAGAGGGCTTACAGAAGATAAAAGCCAATATTTCTGCAAAGGCACACATCTCTGTTTTATCACAAGAAGAGAGAAATTACTGAGTGGCAATTAATGCACCTGAAGAAAGGGGAGTTTGTGGCTTATGTAGACACATGCACCAGCAGTGTGTGGAGTCCAGGGTGTTTTTATTTCAAAGCATTCTAAAGCATAATGGTACAAAGACAGTGTTTTGCATATCTGAAAGTTTAAACTCAGGTTCTCTCACAGTTTCTGTGGAATTCAGCCTACTCATGTGTGCAGCAATCCTTAGCTACTTGACAGAGTGATAGGTATGTTGGGAAGCTTTGATGATATTGAAGCTTGTCAGTGGCAGTGGATCAGAGGAGCTGCCTGGCCCCAGTTGCCTGATGTGCCCAGGGACCATCGGGCACAGAAGGTGCAGGAAATGGGGTGGCTCAGGGAGTCAGCTCCCTGATTAGCAAGCTGTCTTTGGCATGTTTTAAAGCAGTCTGGGGACTGTTTCAAACAACTCCAGTTGGGAATAAGCCAAGCACAGTAGTATTCTGGCCAAGTCCCTGCACTCTCATTTCTCGAGGGCCAGACAGGATTGATGGTATATTAGCAGGGTTCATTGACTGAGTGCCAGCGAGGGATGTTATAATGCCAAGAGAAATCTCAGCTGGTGAGATCTGAAGAGCTTCCAGGCTTTAGGCACTGTTATACGAAGCTTATCTGAAAAACAAGTCCTGAAAGTGTGAGGTTCTGGGTATCATGTTAAAAATGAGAAAGAGACAGCAGAAGCAAAAGGGAGCAAAGGGGAAGTACTTGGTAAGTTCAGTAATAATTAGCGTTGCCACTTGGAAAAAATATTTCCTGAATTAACTAGGAGAGCTTGTGAAGAGCTGTGAAGTCCCTTTAGAATGGCAGTGGCTTGGAAAGAAACCAGTAAGGCCATCCAAGAGCCATCCAGTGTACAGAAGAAAACACGATAATGGGGACTAAGCCTACCCAGGTTCTGCAGGTCCCCATAGTCGATTTGTTACTCTCTGGTGTTATGTTTAAAACTAGATCCTCTCCCTGTTCTAGTTCAACTAACATGTCAAGCAAGAAAAGTTACTTCCTTGGACACCTCAGAATTTAACAATATTTTGGGAGAATGCAGAAGTGGATGTCCCTTCACAGTGGCTGAGCTCCATCCTAAAGCTTGGACTTTGCAGTATGCTCACTCCTAGAGATCTTAGTTCTCTTGCTAGTCCCTGTTCCCTTCCTTACTCTTTTTATTGGAGAGTTATTATGATGTCATCTTGCTCCTGAACTAATAAACATCCTACTAATATCCACTCCAAAGATGCTGATGACCATTTTATTTGTATCAGGATTGTATTTTTCTTAAACAATTATAAAAAGTAAGAAGGGGAAAGGATATTTTGTAAAAGCAACAATTATATCCCTTATCTGCCTTCATCTTGTTAAACGAATAAACCACTTTAGCACCTTCTAATAAAATGGATCCTCTGCTCTCTAGATATCTGTCTTGCTTTTCTTTGCACCTGTGGCTATCTTTATGGAAATGTAAGATTCCAGCAACTAAATCTACTATTGTCTACCTCTGCAGTTACTTCTGGACCCATGCACTACTGTTATCTGAGCACTTGCAGCCTTACAATAAATTACTGTTCATAGAACCATAGAATCATAGAATCTGCTGAGTTGGAAGAGACCCATCAGGATCATTGAGTCCAACTCCTGTCCTTGTGGAGGGCACCCCAAGAATCACACCATGTGCCTGAGAGCATCATCCAAACACTTCTTGAACTCAGGCAGGCTTGGTGCTGTGACCACTTCCCTGGGGAGCTTGTTCCAGTGCTCAGCCACCCTCTGGGTGAAAAACCTTTTCCTGACATCCAACCTAAACCTGCCCTGATTCAGCTTCCTGCCATTTCCCTGAGTCCTGTCATTGGTCACAGGAGTGAAGAGATCAGGACCTGCCCCATCTCTGCCCCTCCTGAGGAAGCCATAGACTGCAATGAGGTCACCCCTCAGCCTCCTCTTCTCCAAGCTGAATAATCCAAGTGACCTCAGCTACTCCTCATAAGTCATCCCTTCCAGACCCTTCACCATCCTCATGGCTCTCCTTTGAACACTTTCCTGTTATGTAATATTCCTGTTTTAAATTTGAAATAATGCATGTGTAGAAGTAAAGGGCTCAAAAACACAACTACAGACTGCAAATGCTCATATGTTGATGGGCAAGTCCTCTTATACCACTGAGACAAATTTCAAACCTGAAAGAACATCACGTTTTTTACATGTGTTGAAGTTTTCAGGTGTCTGGCAATCCAGTGACATTCTGGCTAAGCTACCAGACAGGTAAATGTTCATCTACTCTTACTGTATAGAGCTCAAGTGTATCATTTGTGTGAACACGGCGAGTGTGGTGCTTCCTGGAGGCGTGCCAATTACTGTGCAGGCTTTAGCAAAGTTAGGTTGCCTCATCCAAGGAGTGCAGAAGAAATTTTAGCCTGTATGCACAGTTCAGTAGCACAACTGCTGTACATCTGACTCGTCCCTGAAGCATCACATTTACCAAACATTACCATCACTACTCTGGACACAAATACAACATCTATAGACACCAGCAAGGAACATGCCCACACAAAGACATAAACTTTCCACTGAATCCAGCCATTGTTTGCATGAAGAAATTATTCAAGACTGAGAAGCCATTTCTGAAGCCTGAATTCGGCAAAGTAGTTTCTTGCCTAGATGTTTTTGTCACCTCAACTAGTTCCTACAATTTTCTTCGGTTTTTTTATTATTGCTTTGGCTGATTTCATTACTTGAACTTTCTTTCTGTAGTTTAGTACATCTCTCACCACCATCTTCATCACCACCATTGTTATTAATACTGTTGTTCTTATTACTATTTCAAAAGTACATTCCTTACCTCTTACCAACCTTTAATTAATTGCTACAGAGAGATTGCACCTGTATGAGCTGGTGCTCCAACTCTTCCTGGCAATGCCAGCACTGAACAGAGGGTGGATCTTTTCAAAATCTGCAGCATGAAAAAGTAATGGCTTCAAATCCCATTGGCATGTTACATCATCTAAAAGGCTTCTTAAAGGAACAGATTCTTAAGGACTGTGCTAATTAATGTTGGCAATTGGCATTAGAGGTAAATAATTCCATTTGATTCTGGATGAGAGTTGTCCTTTTAAGAGTACCTTCTGGTGAAGTGAAGACCATTATTACCATGGGTAATATTTCATATATTTTTGGCCATTAATGAACCTCTTTTCCTAACACCAGGCAACATTTCAAATAGATGTCCACTGTTTTTCCACGTTCTTTTTGAATTACCACTTTATTCCTCCCTGTACCCAATGGGAGCTAAACTGGGGCCTGGTTCAGCCCCAGAGGATTTAGTAGCTTTGTGATATTTTCCTGAATTGCTTCTGGAAGCTTGGTGCAAATTGAAACCTGTGCCTCTGGGGAAGGAGATCTCTGAGAGACCATCATGCACCTTAGGTAATGCAGGAAGCCAAACCTCTACTTTCTTTATGTCAGAGGATTGTTCTCACATTTTTGAGGTTTCATTTTCAAGTTCTGTTTCCATTTTTCACTTGCTTCATGTATTGTTTGTCACTGTGTGGAACTGACTTTAAGATAGCAGCCAGATCTTGAATTTGGCTGCATGGCGAACTGATGCTGTACTTTTTATTAGACATGTCCTTAATAGTTTTGCTTACACATAACTCTGAAGGAATCATCATACCCTATAAGATGTCCTCCTGCATGACCCTCCTCTTAATTTTCCCTTGTAAATATGTCACTAACAGAGTGTTTCATTAGTATCTTCCACAAAGATGTTCAATCATGTTTTATAACTCCCAGACAGAAAGAATAAACTTCTTCATTGCTTGCTCTTATGATTACTCAGTCTCCCAAACTTTCACAACACAGATTTAAGCTCCCTGCACTGGTGTTTTGCTGTTCTTCAATATTTTAAACTTGTGCAGGTACACATTGGCCTTCTCTTTACGTTCTATTGATACAGAATCACAGAATCATCCTGGTTGGAAAAGACCTTGAAGATCACCGAGTGCAACCATAACCTAAATCCACCCACCATAACCTAATCTACCCATTCAGTGCTTAAATCATGTTCCTAAGCACCACGTCTATATTTCTTTTAAACACTTCTAGGGATGCTGACTCCACCACCTCCCTGGGCAGCCTGTTCCAGTGTCCA
This sequence comes from Hemiprocne comata, assembly GCA_020745705.1. NCBI lineage: Eukaryota > Metazoa > Chordata > Aves > Apodiformes > Apodidae > Hemiprocne > Hemiprocne comata. The sequence goes on from CM036586.1 coordinate 212,978,046, forward strand.
ACCACTCTTTTGGTTGCTCCTAATGTGTTGCTCCTAACAGAACTAGTCAGGGATTCTTAGTAATTGGGTGGGTATCATTGTCCTGAAAAGCTCATGCACTTTCTCCTTTGACTTGACCCATATCTGACAGGCAATTCAGTACTAAGTTACTGGGATGACTTTGTGGCACAGCAGTAGGGTACCCATTCAATACAGGAATGCTTTGTGACCAAAAATCTTTTTAAAAATCTTTTCATGAATACCAGTTTTATGGTTTTCATAATTTTTAGCCGTTAATCAAAACTGTTCTTACATGTAGATGTCTAGGTCCATGTAGATGTCCAGCTTTGTCTGGCTCCCTGGAAAAAATGAGGCACTAGCAGCAAAATAAGTACTGCTCTGTCTTCCTAGAAATGCTGGCTGAAAGAGATCTCTGGAGGTCATTGGTTGAACTTCCCACCCAGACTGGGACTATCACCAACACCACATCAAGTCAACCATGACTTTAGGCAAGTCTAGAAAATCTCCAAAGATTGGGATTCCATATTCACTTATTTTTTTTCCCCCATGCCTTTCAACAAGCTGTAGGCTGCTATTGAATATCTCTTTGACCACCTCCCTGTCAGACTGAACAAGCTCAGTTCTCTCAAACTCTCCCCATAAGTCACTTGCCTTGGACAGTGATAATCTTGGCAGCTCTCTGCAGCATCCACTTCAATTTCTCCCCTTGAATTCAGAAGGTCCAAAACTTGACCCATCACTCCAGGTGTGGCCTCACTGGGGCTAAGGAAGGAACTAATGTGTTATAATTTGCTGCCCTAATGGAGCCCATTATGCAGTTTTGCTGTACTCCTGATGCAAATACACTGACTCATGTTCAGCCTGGTGTCCACAACAACCCCCAGGCATTTTTCTTTAATTCAAATCAACTGAATTTTTCCTGCTGTGTATTAATTATTTGATAGCCACCTTTTTGGTATTGTGAAGTACAATCTGATAGCTTTTCCTTTTGTTAAGGATGTTGCTTCCCTTAGCCTTGTCCTGCAATGTTTTTACTTTCTGATAGTCTCAGTTGCCTTACAGACTCTCCTTCATTTGTTCCTTTATAGTATTAAACAAAGCTATATTTACACCCATCTATAGAAATATGAATGTATTTAATTTAATGAAATCTCAGATCAGTTGCACAAATAGCTCATAAAATTTCTGTGATACCTGTTGAGGATACCTAATTAGAAATATTGTGTAGTTCTGGGTCTTGCTCTTCTGTAGCTCCTCAGTCTGTCCATATCTCAGTTTGGTTTCTTGTTTCATCCTGAGATGATAAGCACTATAGTCAGAAGCTGATTTTCTTTCCTGTGTATATTTAGACACAGACTAATACAATTTAACCTGCTGCTTGAGCAGGTGTCCAGTCATTATGATTATAATAATTATAATAATAAACCTAAACAAGACTAATTTTAGCAGACACCTGAGCTTGGCTTTCTGGAAATTAGTCATTCAAAATTCTAATAAATATCTAGCTTACAGTCTGTCTGTTTTGCCTTTGCCATACGTAAAACAGGGATAAAGTACTTACCTACTTCCCTGGAGAGTAAATATAATAAATAGTGCTTTTCTATACCACAATGACAAGTTCTTATAACTAAGAATGCAAATGAATTGCACCTTTCACATCAGGATATGTAGGCTAGTCCTTTCTTCTTTAGCATTAGGAGAGAAACTTGAACTGCTTCCAACTTCTCTGCAGCTGGGATGGAGATGTAAAATCTACTCCTTGCTTAGGGAAGTTAAAAACACAAAAAAAATCAACACAGAGCATTCCAGGCAGAAAAATGCAGATGATTATTTTAGATATCTAGAAGCAAGCCAAACGCAGCACATGTTGCATGTTAGTTTTTCTTGCTCTAGTAACTTGTACCCCCTGCAGAAACATCCACTGTGCAGGGATGAGGGGCTGTTCCTGGCAGGGCCAGGCTGCAGCCCTGCAGCACACTGGAGGCTGGGGCAGACACAAAGCTGTGATAGCAGCATGCTGCAGGAGAGGCACAGCCACAGCCCTGCTGACAGGCTCAGGTCCACCTCCTACCTCAACTGCCCTTTTCTCCAGAAAAGCCAGATTCCCCATCATGATATGTAAAACACTTTTGAAGCTAGCATGCAGCCTGAAGGGGTTAAAAACCTGAAAGCGGTCCCATGAGCAGTCAAGCAAGCTAGAAGGGTACAAGGGTAACTGCTATTCAGTGAACACTGTAATAAAACACAGGCTCAACTCTTTTGAATTCCTTTTTACTCAAAGATTTCTTAATTATTTTAGTCCTAAATCGAGCTTCCAAAGAGATCTCTGTAAAGTAGATAAGCACTGGACATGGAAATAAAATAAAAAATTATACCTTGAGGAAAATTTTGATATTTCAGCATTTGTACTCATCTCAAAATGTGAGCTGAAACAATAAAAATAAATCTCAAAAACCAGAAAGTTCCAAAAACCTGATAATTTGTAAATGTATGATTTCCTGCTACATTTGCTTACTTGCTTTCAGAAGAAGACTCTTGTACAATCAGCTCCTCCATCCACCTTTCCTTCCTCCTCTTCAAATCAGTTTTGAATCCTTTGACTAATACAGACAAAGTTTTTAGAGACTTTAAATTTCTGTAAGTTTAATTCAGATTTACAAAAAGAATTTAAACTAATGCCCCAGTGAAAACACTGTCTGCAGCTTCGACTCAGCAGTCATCTGTTTTTTGGCATGCCCTGGTTAATCAGACACTGGTCCTCACTGGTGGAGATGAGAATGTGTATATATTAGTAAATTCTAGAGTGAGGAACATGTTAAGGATTTTTTGAGGCAGTGAATTTAAGAAACAAATCTCTGGGAAATGTTGCTTTTGTTCTGTGTCCCATAAGCAGTTTGTGTTCCATTGTCTCTTGCAATCTGCAGAAATGAAATAATATTGAAAGGCAATAATTTGGCATTATTGAATTAAAACACTACATTTCTGTTTAACTGATGCAAAAACCTTTTGTTTCAGCTGCATTTTCATTTTAATTTGTGTTGCCTGTTGACTCAGTCATCCACTCAAGATTATTGCAGTGCTCCTCTGTACACGGTGCAACAGAGGACAGTGCTGCATGGCTTGACACCATCCAGCTCTGCATTTGAGGTGCAACACATCCAACCTACCAGGACCATGACATTGCAAGTGGACCCACATTAAGGGCAGGCAGTGGCACAGTAAGCAGTTTGAAGGCCCATGGGCTCACAATGATGCATTTTGTCAGTCTAAGAATCCAACACATTGGTTTTTAAGTCACGTCCTTTCGTGTAACAGCAAAGTCATGTCTTCTGCCAATTTTTTAATTACAGAAAGCTGTATTTTTATTAAAAAAAAGTAAAATTTCCAGCTCTAAACTCTCCCCTAGCCCTAATCAATAGGCTGAATCTACTTGTTAGGTGAGTTAACTGAGACTGTAATCGTATCCCTATTTCACTTTCATTGACGTAAAGTGAAAGTGACTCCATAACAATCAATTGAATTAGATCAGCGTAAAGTACCTTTAAAAGAATTTGGAGTTGGGCCCAAAAAGAGCTTATTTGCTGCTAACCTAGAAGCTGCTGATAGATCAGGATTGCAATTGAGGAATCCAGTCTCACAAGCTATTACTTTAACTGCTGATCCACAACAGAACTCTCCAGGTCTATTTCCTTTATTATAATTATGAAGTATATATATCTAAGCATCTGCCTCTTGTTTGAAGAAGATAATTCCTTCTCAATCACACCATTTAAAGCCCTCCTCTACTTTCTTGTCATCGAAACCTGTTTCACAGATTTTTTTCTTATACCACCAATGAAAGTACACAAATGTTCTTTCGTATTATTTGGCAAGTAACATTTGGGAAAGCAGAAGCCCAGTGACAATGTTTTTCATGTGCCCAGGAAGTAAGAGGTGATAGTACAGAGTAAAGTTTTGGAAAGATAAAAATGAGCAGTGTAAAGCATGAGAAAGCAGCTGTAACTGTCAGTTTAACATCAGTGACCATATTGTTGGATTTACTGTCATGACAGATTAGTTCAGCAGTGATATTTAAAAGTTTCAAAGGAGAAAATTCTTAAATGGAAAGAGTAGTTGTTAATTGTTTGTATTTTCAAGCTGCCCACTGACACTATGGCCATCAACAGCAGGAGTTGAGGGAAGAGGATTAGTAGCACCTGGGGTGCCAGAAGACACAGGGATCCAGTAAGGGATAGCAGAGCAAAGTCTCACCAGTCAGGGCTCATCCCATCACCCCCAGCCAGGCTCAGATGCAGCCCAGTGATGTCCAGGCAAGTTTCCTAAGCCCTGAAAATAAGCTGTTGACACCCAAACTGCCTATCAGGAATGGTCCTTGGACTGTACTTGATTATGAGTAAGGCTTAGATGTTGCCTGGGAAGACTGCATGGGGCCTGTGCTGAGAACAGAAAATATTGTTGCATGCCAGGGTTAAAGCCTGGGTGTGGTGGAACAGCTGTACCCATGCAACCATGGGGCTTGCTGCCAGTTGGGGATGGGTTTAGGATTGAGCATAAACAGGGGGCTTCTACCACCTACACGGATGATAAAAGCTTATTCCAGGGCTCAGCTCTGGGTCACTCCATTTCATTCTCTTCAGAAGAAGTCCTCTTGAGGTGGTGTTCACCACAGGCAGATGTCTTGGGGCAGCATCAGTGGTGTAAATACAGCCTTGGCTTTGGCTGCAACCATGTGCTCATCCTCTGTGTTGCTCTATCTCAGCAGTTAAGGCACTGCTAAAAAGCAAAGATCTCCACTCTGATCTCTTCTCCAAAAAGCTGCATTATCATCAATGACTAGTGTGAAATGCATAGCTTGAGAGCAAGGGGTATCTAGCCATGTGCTTGCTCTTTTCAAAAATGCAAGTAATGCAAAGTACAACTGCAAAGCAATATTGACATCCTTAATGCACTTTATTCAAAGTGTAGTTATCAAACTTACATGACTAGTGTGTCCAGCAGGAGTAGGGAAGTGATCATTCCCCTGTACTTGGCACTGGTGAGGCCACAACTCAAGTCCTGTGTTCAGTTTTGGGCCCCTCACTATAAGAAGGACATTGAGGTGCTGGAAGCATGTCTAGAGAAGGGCAACAGAGTTGGGGAAGAGTCTGGAGCACAAGTCTTGTGAGGAGCAGCTGAGGGAAAGGGGGATGGGTTCAGCCTGGAGAAAAAGAGGCTAAGGGGAGACCTTCTTACTCTCTACAACTACCTGACAGGAAGTTGGGAGCAAGGGCAGTTGGTCTCTTCTTCCAAGTAACAAGCAATGAAACAAGAAGAAATGGCCTCAAATTGTGCCAGAGGAGTTTCCGATTGGATATAGGAAAAAAAATACTTCACCAGAAGGGTCTTCAACCATTGGAACAGGCTGCTCAGTGAAGTGGTCCTCATCATTATCCCTGGAGGTATTTAAAAGACATGTAGATGTGTTTAGGGACATGCTTTAGTGGTGGACCTGGTGGTACTGGGTTAACAGTTGGCCTCAATGATCTTAAAGGTCTTTTCCAACCAAAACCTTTGTATGGTTTTGTGACTATTTTTTTTTTATTTATTTTCTTAAACAGCTGATGCTATAATTGGCTAACCTGTGTTAAATACATTTCAGACAGATAGGAAATTATGGAAAGCATCCAGAACCATAAAACAGAATTCTGCTCCATTAAAAACTAAATGTGTGGTTTCCTGTGTAATGCATTCCTGTATACACTTTTGGTTAAGCAGGTTGTTCAGTGTCTATTGATGTGTCCCTTCTTCCCTGCTGCAGAAAACTACATTAACTTCTCTAGGACTGCATGAGGAAGCATTAGGAACAGATCCCTAAGTGCAGCATTTTCCTCTCTGAAGGCAAGGTCCAAAGCCTGCTGACTGAAGCAGCTACACTGCACTTGCAAGGAGGCCCTTAAACTGGCTTCTGATAATCACAGGCAGATATTCTGTCAAGCAGCCCTCTTCATCCTTCCTGGAAAAGGCAGTAGTCACACACAAAAAACCACTTGGAGTTTTTGGCAACTTTAAAATACTACATTCTCTGAGTCTCTTACTGTTTCTTCTCATCTGACTTCAAGGTTTATATGCAGTTAAAACAACCTTTGTCCTTTGCAAGCAACCTATTTTTGCCAGTAATTTACTCTGCTACTCTGACCTTATTTGCTGATGGCATAATTTGTCTTGCAACCCTACATAAATACACTACATCAATAACATTTTCTCAAGGCTATTTTCCCCTGAACCACACAAGACTAAATTGGTTATTTTTCTTTTCAGCAGAGCAACAGGCAATATTATAACTTTCCTTGTAAGGTTCTAATGTAAAGCAGGCGTGCAGACAAGGTTTGTTTTGTTTATATTGCTATTTTTAAAATTAAGACAAGGTGGTAAACTAGAGCTAAAATTTGTTTTTTTTTTTAAAATCTACAATTGAAGATGACCTTTTGTATTCTCATGCAGTTTGCACAGAGGAATAATTTTCAAAGTAGTGTGGGAAGGAACAATTAAAGTTAAAAGTTAATTTGCAAAAATAAGACCCAACTTGCCTTCTAGTTTCTGAATTGCCCCTGGAATACAATTCAGGCTCAGCCTCCTGGGGAAAGGTATTGGAAACAAATGGCTGGTGTGGCCAGTAAGAAGTAGAATAATATCTCATGAAATCAGACTGGTATTTCTCATAGCCATGGCTTAAGGCAACAGAATCTCCTTCTAATCTGCATTTGATACAATTTTCTTTATTGCAGGCCGTGGACTCCTACAAAGGGGATAGATTCTGCACCCCAGTTGACAACAGCAGATGACATTCGAGTGTCTCCTAGTTAAAAGTACTGGTACTTTGGGCAGAGTGAGGGGAACCAGGTGACACTTTTCTGAGTAAAGTCACCAGTCTCAGTGTCTTCCTAGACTGTTGGGGTCTGTTCCAAAACCTGCCTGTTGGCTATTACCACACAGCAGTTTCTACATTAATGTTCTTGTTTAAAAAGTCCTAGGCTTGGGCAGAGGTTCCTCCCAGTGTGAGCACAGGGTGAGCACAGTGCATCAGGACCACAGTTGCTGAAATTTTGCACTCTCCAAGCTGACAGCATGTGCAGGTCTATGGTGCTCTCAGTTTGATCTGTGCTTCCACATGTGGAACATCTGTAAGATCAAGTCATGCCCAGAATCTGCTGCCTGCCACTGAGAAACCTCAACCTCCACATAATCATGATCTCTTAAGCTAAGCATATATATGCTGTAAACTGGAGTCTTTAATAAAAATTCAAAGGATTTTTTGTTCACAATGAAAGGCAATCTTCCAAATTAAATCTGGAAGTGACAGATATTATTTTCAGTATGAATAAGCAATATCATAGATTTTGGTGGGCTTAAGGGAACACACATTTTATGACAAGTTGGAACCACAGGAGTGGTATGCACTAATTCCTGCCTAAAGTGCAATAGCCAGAGTTGAAGTAAAGCATGTGGTGTCTTACAAAACAAACATCCAGTCCTGGCTTTACAGTTTGTCATGACTAAAAATTCACCACAAAAGTTAGAAAGTGATTCCAGTGATGAATCCTCTTCATTAATTTTCCCTGTTTTTTTTTCTGCTAAATTTAAGTCATCTTGGCTTTCCAATATTGGTGTAGCTCTGCCTGCATATTCGAGGTTGAATTTCTATGGTTGCACAGATACTTGAAGACACAATCAAATCACCCATTAGTTTTCTCCTTGAAAAGAGAGTACCTCCTGTCCCCCCAGTACACCACAGTGCTGATGAGGTTTTAGCCACTTCCCCTGCTCCCCTCTCAATCCTTTCCAGGCTTTTAGCATCTCTCTTAACACACAAATACCAGAAATGGACAAATTACACCAGGAATGGTTTAATTATTGTCAAAGGCAGATGTATTATAGTCTTACAGCTCCGACTCACTATTCCATACTTCTGTCCATTATTCCTTTTGACTGCAGTGTCACCTGGGATCTCATTATTAGTTGATTGCCCACCATGTCCCTAAGTACTTTTTAGAGTGACTATTTCCCAGGTTAGCAAATCATACCATTATTGTAGCTTATATTTTCTATTCTTATACACATGGCCCTTGGCCATGTTGAAATAGATACTGTTTCTCTGAAACCAAACTTTCTCTGTGGTTTCTCATTAACCACTCTCCATCCTCTCATGTCACCAACAAACTATTTTAAGTGATGCTATAATTTTCCCAGTCACTTAAAAATTCCTAAAAACAGAGAGCAAGAAGTTTCTCTGATTAACCCAAGGGAAACACAGGTATTCAGACACAATTCCATATTAGTAATTATGTTTTCAGACTTCTAGGTTAAGCCATTTTTAACATAATGAGCATATTATAGGTTATGGGTTTTTTATTGTTTTCAGAGTTTTGGTCATTTGATTTGTGAAACAGGATCTCTTGTGATACCAGGTGCCCTTGTAGAATCACAGAATCACAGAATCCTAAGGGTTGGAAGGGATCTCAAAAGATCATCCAGTCCAACCCCCCTGCCAGGCAGGGTCACCTAGAGCACATCACACAGGAACTTGTCCAGGTCGGTTTTGAATGTCTCCAGTGAAGGAGACTCCACAACCTCTCTGGGCAGCCTGTTCCAGTGCTCTGTCACTCTCACAGTAAAGAAGTTTTTTCTGATATTTACATGGAGCCTCCTATGCTCCAGTTTACACCCATTGCCCCTTGTCCTACATCACTGAAAAAAGCCTGGCTCCATCATCCTGACACTCCCCCTTAATGTATTTGTAAACTTTGATGAGGTTGCCCCTCAGTCTCCTCTTCTCCAAGCTAAAGAGACCCAGCTCCCTCAGCCTTTCCTCATAAGGGAGATGTTCCACTCCCTTCATCATCTTTGTGGCTCTGTGCTGGACTCTTTCAAGCAGTTCCCTGTCCTTCTTGAACTGAGGGGCCCAGAACTGGACACAATACTCCAGATGCGGCCTCACCAATGCAGAATAGAGGGGGAGGAGAACCTCTCTTGACCTACTAACCACACCCTTTCTAATGCACCCCAGGATGCCATTGGCCTTCTTGGCCACAAGGGCACATTGCTGGCTCATGGTCATCCTCCTGTCTATCAGGACCCCCAGGTCCCTTTCTCCTACACTGCTCTCCAGCAGGTCAGCTCCCAACCTGTACTGGCACATGTGGTTGTTCTTCCCCAAATGCAAAACTCTACACTTCCCCTTGTTGAATTTCATCAAGTTTCTCCCTGCCCAAGTCTCCAGCCTGTCTAGGTCTCTCTGAATGGCAGCACAGCCTTCTGGTGTGTCAGCCACTCCTCCCAGTTTAGTGTCATCAGCAAACTTGCTGAGGGTACACTCTGTTCCTAGAAGCCCACTATACTACACTAATAATATTTCACTATCACTCAAACTCATCAAAACCAACATCTAAGTATTATGATAATATCTAATTTCTATAATGCATGCCGCTTAGTTGTGTGTTTGGGCTTGTGAGGTTTTTATCATTTATTTATTATTTCAGCTCTGTATCTGTCATTCAGTTATGTTGCATATGTTCACTGCAATATAGTCTTTTTTTCTGATTTGGATTTACAAGTTTGCCTTTTATAAAGAAAGAGCTGTAATTAGAAAATCTTTTCCATTCCAAGTGATAATTTGCTTCTTTTTTACTTGACTTCTAAGCTAATGTGTTAATTGAATAAAACTGCTATTGTTTTCAGATCAATTTTACAATAAATCTAAATATACCTAACCCTAGTATTCTACTGGTCCTGTGAGAAAAAGTGTTTTCTTTTGCTTGTTCATTGTTTCATCTTGGAAAATATACCTTAAAACCTAGTTGCATAAATTAACTCTGGAAAATTACTCCTAAGATGAAATATTGAATGAACTCAGAAATCAAAATAAAACAAAGCAAACTATAAATTCTGGAAGATTTTTATATGAGTTGTTTGTATCTAGGAAAACGTTTGTACCTATGAAAACAGTGATCAAAGCAAATTCTTTTCAGTATCCTGAATACTGAGGTATTTCATTTGTATTCATACCCCATTCAATTACTCTAATTATTGCTAATGCTAAAGGAATCCCAAATAAAGAAAAAAAGACTTGCTAGTGAGTTGATCACATTGTTAGTAATTCTGATAGTTCTGTACAATATCACCTAGAAAAATTATTTTTTAGAGCATCTAATCACATTAGCATCTTGACCTTTTATATCATTATGAATTCTCTGTCCAGATCCTGAGATGCTCTATTCTGTCCAACAAGGTCTGTTGAGAAACCAGGATTTAATTTTTTTCCATAAGTAGCTGGGACTCTTGATTGAACATCCCTGTTCTCCACACAAGAAATGTATTTAGGTTTTTGGTAGTTTTTTTTCTAAACAAATCATTCTCAAAAAGCAGTACAATAAGGGTGGGATTAATTTGACATAACTGTATGCATCCCGTCTATAGATGTCTCCATCTGAGATTGTTGCCCTGGCTTCCATTTATAGTCAATGGAGGTGCTTTTAGGGTACAATTCATCTGACTGAGTTAATGTTTTAGGAGAGATGAATTGCACTTGAGCTGTACCTGGTTTTCTCACTGATGGGAGTGGCAGCCTGGGGTTCTGGGGTTACTGGCTCCAATGCAGCTGTGTCTGTGCACGTAGCTCACATGAGGTGTTCTGCATAATGGCTTATACCAAGACCTATGACTACATGTAATGCTGTTTTTCTGGATCTTCTGCAATTAGGAATAAGTCCCTGGCATATGGGAGAATGAAGGGAGAGCTTACCTGCTGAAATAGACTCAAAGCTGAATTTAACGTGGGAAAAAAGAAGTATTTCTTGTTAATTTTCTCTAAGTGTACCTAGATAATAAACGTATTCTTTGCATGGGGTAAGGATACTCATTATCCTTCCAATTCCTTTGTCTTGTCCAACTCTTGAAATGGAGATTTAATGCAATTAAGAATCAGCCTTTAGATTGGATATTGGAAGACACTTCTTCACCAAAAGAATAATCGAACAGTGGAACAGGTTACCCAGGGAGGTGGTTGAACGACCCTCCCTGGAGGTGTTTCAAAGATGTGTAGATGTGGTGTTTATGGACATGGTTTCGTACTGGACTAGGTTAATTGTTGGACTCAATGATCTTAAAGGTCTTTTCCAACCAGAACGATTCTGTGATCTGTGATTCTGTTATTAAAATGGAAAAGAAACTGATTTACACCAAGGCATCTTCCTTTAGCAAATAAATAATAGAAAAATGTTAAAATACAGTACTTGTGATGGAAGACTGTGGAAGATTTCTCATGGTAGAAGAGAATTACAGGTGAATCAAGACCCTCAGAGTTCAAAGTACACAAATTTGAGTGGAAACAAATAAAATACAGTTAGCATGGAATTGAATTTATAATTCTAGCAATGCTGCTCCCAAATTGGATTTAAAGGTTGTAATCCAGTATAATGAGAAGTGTCTCAATTAAGATATTTCTAGATTGATTTCTATGGTGTGTTTTTTGCAGATTATAGTGGGTGACCATACAATGGTGCCCTTTTTATGTAAAGTGCTATTCTTACAGAAGTCATTGACACAATGCCCATAGTGTTCATTAGGAACAGAATTGCAATGTTAGCCTCTATTATGCTGTACCTAAATGTCTCATAATATCTGGTTTCTCAGCTCCTATGAGTTTTCCCAGGGTGTGTAGAGTTTATAGATGGATTTCTTTTATTCTTTTTGAGCTAATTTTTTGTGCTGATACCTGGAGAGGGTGCTGGAATGTGAATGCATAGAAATTGCTAATATCACAGGAACACAGTAGAAGGGAAAAATAAGAACTACTGAGAAGTATACACTGCTTATTGTATTCACTGAACTTACAGAACTATATAAAATAGAATATGGTGTATATAATCTGAGCAGCTTAAAATGAGTAATTTCATTTTTTTGTCCGTTTACTGAAGGCACAAGTCACTGAAGTGTACACTTTTGGAATAACCTATGTTCATCATTAAAAACCAGTATAGATTTCAGTGTTTTTTTAATATCCATCATTTTAGATGAAGAGGGAATTAGGACACATTAGCATACAGTATAGCATGTGTTTGTTTCTTCCTGTCATGTTGATTGGTATTTGTCTTCAAGCCCACGTGGAGATGGCTTCTCTTTTTGAGCAGAACACAAATGTTTTCTGTTACATAAAATACCATCAGGTGTTCAGGGCTGCACTGAATAGTCAGTTTTATAACTGTTTGTGAGGAACAGGTTTCAGAAGAGGAACAAAGGAATTTCTACTTTTTTAATGGAAGTTTTTTTTGAAAAAGATAAAGTTTTTGTCTTCTTTCCTAATTTTGCCTCACTATATATATTTGAAATTATACCACAAGGGAAATGTCAGGATTTTCTGAATCAAGACAAAATAACAATAAGCTCCATCCATTTCTAATGAAGGCAGCTGGTTTATTTCCATGTAAGCATAGAAAGTGAGCTCTCTATTAGTGCAGTATTCATAATAGCATTTGAACAGACTTTTTCTAAGTTCTTCATTATACCATCTCTTGCAAGCCTTCCTTATGGGGAAAAGAGGAGGAGGGGAGAAAAAATTCCACAACAGTTCTTTCTTCAGTGTAGTATTCATAATGGCATTTGAACAGACTTTCTCCAACTTGTGCATTGCTTATGTATGTTGCAAGCTTTCCTACTGATGGAAAGAAAACACAGATTTCTTTTTTTCTTTTACTTTGGTTTTCAAAGTAGAAATGCAGGCTCAACTCCTCTTTTTCTTTGTTTATGGCTTATTCTTCCACATGGCAGCAATTTAAATAAATCCTGATTGGAGTGTAATCCAGAAAGAATTAAACCATGACTCCTACCCCGACTTCTGTAGCATTAGGAAATAAAAACCAATGAATTGAAGTAAAAATAGCCAACCTGCTTTTCAATTGCCTGTATTTTTGACAGATTCATTGCTTTTTGTTCTGACATGGAAGAATCCATGCAGAAAAGATGTTGCATTTGCATCCTCGTAGAACTGACACAGGGGTCTCTGGTAGGTGATAACTGATGGGTAATATCAGCAAAGAGACTGAACAGGGATTATAACATAAATAAGAAAGATAAATCAATGCAAAACCAGTTTATAAAAACTCATATTTTAAATGTGGGTCATTCCCACTCTTGTCAAAGACGGGGGCAGCCAGGACTTTGCTCAGCTATCTTCATCTCAGGTTCAGCTGTGGGCAAATACTTTATACTTCAGGATGGCCACACTGCCTTCTTTACTCTGCTGGATTAAACACCATTTACAAAACAAACAAACAAACAAACAAACAAAAAAACCCATGTGAGTGACATTTGCCAAGTTGTGCTAAGTATCATAGAATCATAGAATCACTAAGGTTGGAAGGGACCTTAAAGATCATCAAGTTCCAACCCCCCTGCCATGAGCAGGGATCCCTACCACTAGACCAGGTTGCACAAAACCTCATCCAACCTGGCTTTAAAAACCTCCAGGGAGGGGGCATCAACAACCTCCCTGGGCAACCTATTCCAGTTCCTCACCACCCTTATAGTGAAGAATTTCTTCCTAATACCTAATATCTATCTAACCTAAATCTCCCCTCTCTCAGTTTATAACCATTACCCCTTGTCCTATCACTATCTTCTCTGATGAAAAGCCCCTCCCCAGCTTTCCTGCATCAATACACTTTCTTAAAGTAGAGAGGGGAAAAAAGAACAGAGAACTACTGAATTTCTAGGTAATAGAAAGGATTGTAGTGGTTGCTTCATCTGATACCTGATTCATCTGAGAATAATTTAGCCCTTATTCAGCACTTCATTAATAATTATTATATATATATTTTTTTTTCTGCATAATGGTTCATAAACTTTCTTTCTATGTAGATTTTTTAAGTCAGTGTCATCTAACATAAACATAACCCCCATTTTCAAGAACAGAAAAAAAAGAAGACCCAGAGAACTACAGGCCATTCAGTCTCACCTCTGTGCCTGGCAAGATGTTGGACAGATCCTCCTGAAGACCCTGCTAAGACATGAAAACAAAAAAGGGCTGATTGGTGACAGCCAACAGGGCTTCACTAAAGGCAAGTCCTGCCTGAATAATTTGGTGGCCTTTTATGACAGGGTCACAGCCTCGGTGGACTATGGCAGAGCAACAGACATCATCTACCTGGACCTGTCCAAAGCTTTCAACACTGTTCCCCACAACATTCTAGTCTCAAACCTGGAACAATATGGATTTGATGGATGGACCACTCATTGGATAAGGAACTGGCTGACTGGTCACACCCAAAGAGTTGTGATCAATGGCTTGGTGTCCAAATGGAGGCATGTGACAAGTGGTGTTCCTCAAGGGTCAGTACTTGGACCAGTGTTATTTAACATCTTTGTCGGTGACATGGACAGTGGAATCGAGTGCACCCTCAGCAAGTTTGCTGATGACACCAAACTGTGTGGTGAAGTCAACACACTGGAGGGAAGGGATGCCATCCAGAGGGACCTTGACAGGCTGGAGAAGTGGGCTCGTGCAAACTGCATGAAGTTCAACAAGGCCAAGTACCAGGCTCTGCACCTGGGTCAAGGCAATCCCATGCATGAATACAGGCTGGGAGGAGAAAGGATTGAGGATGGCCCAGAGGAGAAGGAGTTGGGGCTAGTGATCAGTCAGAAGTTTAACATGAGCCACCAATGTACACTTGCAGCCCAGAGACCCAATGGTATCCTGGGCTGCATCAAAAGAAGCACAGCCAGCCAGTCGAGAGAGGTGATTCTCCCCCTCTACTCTGCTCTGGTGAGACCCCACCTGGAGTCCTGTGTCTAATTCTGGAGTTCCCAGCATAAGAAGGACATAGAACTCCTTGAGTGTGTCCAGAGGAGAGCCACAAAGATGATCAGAGGGCTGGACCACCTCCCCTATGAAGACAGGCTGAGGAAGTTGGGGTGGTTTAGCCTAGAGAAGAGGAGGCTCTGGGGTGACCTTATAGCAGCTTTCTAGTATCTGAAGAGGGCCTACAAGAAAGCTGGGGTAGGGCTTTTTACATGGGTGTGTAGTGAGAGGACAAGGGGCAATGGTTTGAAACTTAAAGAGGGGAAATTCAGGCTAGACATGAGGAAGAAGTTCTTTCCTGTGAGGGTGGTGAGATGCTGGAACAGGTTGCCCAGGGAGGTTGTGGATGCCCCCTCCCTGGAGGTATTTAAGGCCAGATTGGATGAGGCCTTAAGCAACCTGGTCTAGTGGGAGGTGTCCCATGCAGGGGGGTTGGAACTAGATGATCTTTAAGGTCCCTCCCAACCCAAACCATTCTATGATTCTATGAAACAGCTATAAAATGATGAGGTGTACTGCGTAAAATCTGTTCCTATTTTGTGTTAGTTTCTGTGTAATAAGAAACTGAAAAAAGACCTTTTAAAGTATTTAGTGTGTTCCCTACGATAACTGACAGTATTTCCATTCAGATCCCAGTTATTAGAGTGCTTTCCATAAAATCTAAGATATAAAGTTAAGCTCTTCTGAAATATATCTTTGATTCAATATAACTAAGTATGGGAGATCCTGGAAGTGGTTGAAGCTGTGATGGAATGCTAAAGAGCATGATGCAAAACACAGAGTATTTCAGAGTTCATTTCAAGAGGAACTCCTCATAAAACCTTACATATATGCAGAACGGCCTGTATCCTTTTGCCCCCAATCATAAATCTGAGGCTGTGTAAATTGGAATCCAGTTTTACAATTTAAAAACTATTTTAACAAGGAATAGCAGAGCCAAATGAATTTGCAATGAAGGTGGGTTTTGCATGAATGCAAAAAATGTCATATTATTACTGATGAAAGAGCCATTTTATTACTGATTGGTGGTCTGTGGGAATAATTTATTGGTTCTCTTTTGAAACTCCTTATATGCCTGATGCAGAGCAGGCCCTGTGGATGTTAAACCAGCAGTTCAAATTTTCTTGGTGCATGACTCAGGGAGAAATACTAACTGTGTGGTACAAGTCAACTGTGGAAAAATACAGTCCAAGAACATTTTCAGAACCCCAGCTGAGGCAAAAGTGGCTATCATGGGGCCTGTGAAAGGCACTATGGTTATGTTTATTGACACAATTAACAGCTTACTTCTAACACAATTCAGTGAGCCACAGATACAACTAGTGCAAAAAAACTACTCCTTCAGTAATTTGCAAATCCCTCAAGACTATCATTCTTTCAGCCACGGCTGCTCTGTTAAACAGCCTTCCAAGTAATCAGCTGCAGGAAACCTGAAAGATATATTATAATGTTATGTATTAATTTACCAGGTTCCTTATTAAGCTTTAAATAAACAAAGTTATCAAGCTAATTAGCATTCAGGGGAAAATTATGTTCTTTGAATCTCTGAAGTTCTGAGACAGGTTAAAATTCTCTCAGACAAAGCAAAATAAGCACATTCAAACAACAGAGAATCTTGTACTAGGAGTACAGTCCAGCACTCTAGAAAGCAGAAAACCAGTGTTAACTGTATGACCTAAGATTTCTGCAGCAGTCTTTAAAAAAGCCAAAAAAGGCTCAATTTTCCTAAAGTTGTTAGGAAATCAAAGGTACAGAGAAAGCCTTAGAGGGCATTTTTAAATCAACTCTGTTGTCCAAAATAGAAGGTCATCGCTGATTTAAACCAGCACACTAATTTCTGAAAATTCCTTCAAGCTCAGCTGTGCATAGTCTGCTGTTCAGATACCCTGAAAACATCAGCCTCCACTTGTTTTTTCTAGATCCTTGCAGGTGTAGATGCATAGAATTGCAGCTGAGATGTATATACCTGACAGAGGATCATGGGCTTCTGATCCTCCTTTGCTAGCTAAGTATATTATCACTATTGTTTTCTTCTCCAGTCTTACTAAGATAAATATTTCAAAGGGATTTGAGGCCCTGGGGTATTACAGAATTTGTATAAATTCCTGGAATAGGTAAACTTGTTTATGAAGTGCACTTTAATCTCAGAGTACTCTAGGTAAACATTCGTTTGAGAAATACAAAATAATTTATTACACCTGTATATTACTTGTCACTTTGTGTAGCAGCATAGAAGCTGAGTTCAACTTTTCCACTAAACTAAAATAAAAAGACAATTAGAGTAATTTTCTGCATTAATATATGAATGTTGAAAATGTATAAAGTAGTTAGTTCTTGGTTTATGCAGTTAAGAGCTGTGCCTGCTGAGAGACAATGCATGACTGAGAGCAGGTAGTGGGCATGAGGGGAAATAAGTATCAGAGGAGGAAGAGTGAAGGGAAGGTAGAGCTCCTTGGGAGAGGTACTCTCACCCAAGAGCTAATAGTTGTGGAATTACTTTCTTGCATTGAGTAGCAGTGTAATGGTGTTTAGAAACTGCAAATGTGGCATAATCTTTCTGGGATTTCTTATATGGGGTATTTGCTGTTTTAGTGTTATCAGTGGGCAGACAGCACAACCTCAGTGCTCTTCATCATGTGCTCTTGGGGGTTTCCTGGGCTCTCTGCACTCCTATTAAAGCTCCAGTGAAAGGCAATTAAAAAACAAGCCTATTGGCACTAAATTTAACTTTACTATAAAGTGACCTATATCCCTACTGAAAAAAGGAACAAGGTGCTAAAAACTGAAAGATGTTGAAAATCTTATATCTGGAGAGAAGGGAGTCATCAATAACCTTCTCATTTATTTTCTGACTTAAATACTCTGTCTCTGGGCACCTAGGCAGTGGTGGATCACATTTCCACTAGGCCTTTATTTATTTCTATTAATCATGGCTTAGGATGCTCTGCTTAGTCAGGCTTTCAAAATAGTCTTACACAGAGAGCTTAACAAGTTTTATCCTGACCCTGCACTGTCAGGGATCTTCCCTACTAATCGACATTTGTGTGTGTGTGTTTTATGTCCCCCTTGGCAGTCTGTAATGGGCAGTCATTTTCATAATTAAAGGGATTCCCAGCTTTGCTCAGCGATGCTCTGTTCATTCCCTGTTTGTAACTTGTTTGATGATTGTTGCACTGGTTTATCTGTTGCCCCTTCCCTTCCCTTCCCTTCCCTTCCCTTCCCTTCCCTTCCCTTCCCTTCCCTTCCCTTCCCTTCCCTTCCCTTCCCTTCCCTTCCCTTCCCTTCCCTTCCCTTCCCTTCCCTTCCCTTCCCTTCCCTTCCCTTCCCTTCCCTTCCCTTCCCTTCCCTTCCCTTCCCTTCCCTTCCCTTCCCTTCCCTTCCCTTCCCTTCCCTTCCCTTCCCTTCCCTTCCCTTCCCTTCCCTTCCCTTCCCTTCCCTTCCCTTCCCTTCCCTTCCCTTCCCTTCCCTTCCCTTCCCTTCCCTTCCCTTCCCTTCCCTTCCCTTCCCTTCCCTTCCCTTCCCTTCCCTTCCCTTCCCTTCCCTTCCCTTCCCTTCCCTTCCCTTCCCTTCCCTTCCCTTCCCTTCCCTTCCCTTCCCTTTCCCTTTCCCTTCCCCTTCCCCTTCCCTTCCCCTTCCCCTTCCCCTTCCCCTTCCCCTTCCCCTTCCCCCTTCCCCTTCCCCTTCCCCTTCCCCTTCCCTTCCCCTTCCCCTTCCCCTTCCCCTTCCCCTTCCCCTTCCCCTTCCCCTTCCCCTTCCCCTTCCCCTTCCCCTTCCCCTTCCCCTTCCCCTTCCCCTTCCCCTTCCCCTTTTTCCCTTCCTCTTCCCCTTCCCCTTTTTCCCTTCCCCTTCCCCTTCCCCTTTTTCCCTTTCCCTTTCCCTTTCCCTTTCCCTTCCCTTTCCTTTCCCTTTCCTTTCCTTTTCTTTTTCCTTTCCCTTTTCCTTTCTTTTCCCTTTTGCTATTGTATGCAAATGACATAGCAATAAAGGATGCTCATGTGCTGAAATCCCTGGAGAACGTATTTCAGGAAAAAGGGTTGCATTATCAGGGCTGCATTGTAAATTAAATATAATTGACATTATATATAAAAAAAAGGAAGTAATTTATTTTTAATTCTTCACAAATCACTGAACACATCCTTGTGCAGGCATCTTCCTAAAAGTGAGTAGACCCCTTCCCATGTTTTTTTTACTCCCTAAATCAAGCAATATTCAGTAAAAAGGACTAAGACTGATGTTTCTTTTTGTCTTCCCTATTTGTGAGAACTCTTAGAAGATTTTTTCCCTGTTGCCTGAAGTAAGTTAGATTCTGTTTCTTTCTCATTCCCAAAGGAAATCAAATCTAGTGGAACAGCTTCACAGATTATAACACCATTTTTGTGAAGTAGCCTAGGGAAGACATTCCTCAAGGTGTCTGAGTGACACTGTCCAAGGCACTCAAAATGCTCTATGCTGCCTGTGCACCCTTGGATCTCACACCTTGTCAAGCACCAGTGATGCCCAGAGAGATGAGGATAAGCCCATCATAATTTAGATGTGCCATTGACAAGACTCACTGACTCTATCAGCCTGCAAGCACATTTAAAGGGAGGGGTGAAAGCATGGAGATCACTTGTTTGCAAGGAGTTCGAGAATTGTTTTTCCCAAAAATTATATGTAAAGGCTTAGATTCTTCTTTGCCTTGGAATTTGTTTTCCTTCAGAGCAATCTGAAGGAAATCACTTGTGCAGTTTCCATTTAACAATGGAGAATCCTGGTTATGAAAGGGACATCAGTTCTTCAGCAGTTAGAGGTTAGATGCTGAAAAAAAATGTAAAAAAAATAAATATACCTGCTTTTAATGAGCCTGGACATCAAAGAGAGGGCCACAGCTATGCTCAGGAATATGTACAGTGGAAGCTTGTTTCTGAGCCAGTTGCCATAAGGATCAAGCCCCACTACTTCAGTTGAGCTGTGTCAATAATTTAGGTTGCTAATTTTGGGATTGTATCACAGAATTTAAAAGCAGAGGCTCATACACACACTATTTGTAAAGCAGTTACAGTGGATCAATCTAGGAATTCATTTCAGCATTTCAAAAAGATACACACTGGCAGTGTCTAAATGGCACAGCACAATGTAGAGCTGGTAATAGACCAGATGCTACTACTTCTTACCCTTCAGCTATGCTTCTTTAAATTTTATTAGAACATAATAAAGTCAGCTAAAAATATGCTTTAATATAACTGCATTAGTTAACAGCCTGGTAGAAATTCTAATTGTTATTGAGTTTATCAGGCATTACTGCAATATGCCCTTTCTTTATAATTTCTAGAGACCACTTAAGCTGCAGATTATCAGCTGTATAAATATTTGTTGATATTTAAGATGCATTATTCATTTGTTTCCCCCCAAAAACTGTGTAGTCATTTTTGAAATACTGTTCAATTTTTTTATTTATTTTATTGTTATTTTAGTGAGAGCTATGCCACTTAGACAGTTAGGGCTGTTGCAGTTCCAGTGGGTAGATGAAGATCTGGCAATTTGAGGTCTGAGGGACAGCTTTGATAATTTTTAAAAAAATCATTCTGGGATATTCACTTGAGAATTTTGACTTTATCTATTAAAAAAAAATAAACAAAAAGCTTGTGGTAAAACATAAGACATAGGATTTCTAATTGACTAAACAATGTAAAAAAATTAGTTGCAATGATTGCCCATATTTTCACTTTTTCTTATGCAGATGCAGCATGAATTCCGTGAGCTATTATTGATCAGTACTAGACCAGGAACAGAGAAATCATCTGAATTTGCATTTGACTCACAAGGCAGGCACTCTTTTTGTCTTGTGTTCTTCAACATGTTTCACTAAAACATGTGGTCACTAGGAATACTGCCTTACAGATAAGATTTCAATTTAAAATTTTAAATAGATTGACATAACTGAAAATCACTCTTAGTCTCTTTTTCCCCTAATGATTGTAGATTCTCTTTTTCTTTCAGCCTGGTTTTGTCATTCTGTACTCAGTTTAAAGATTAATTCATAATACTGCATATAAGTTGATTTTAATTTTATCCAAGTCCTGTCACCCCTTCAACTAGTACTACTACCTTATTCTCCTAAGTTTTACATTAGTTGCTGAGTTGTAATCTTCAGTGTGACCAGAGTCACTGTGCCCATGCCAACCAACCAACCAAACCCAAAATAACCCACCATCAACAAAAAAAAACAAAAAGAAAAAATCCAGAGAACTCCCTAAGATTTCCTTGCGTGCAGCAGCCTATGTTGGATTTCAGTATATTGTTTTGATATAAATGTTGCTTCATAGAATCATAGAATGGTTTGAGTTGGAAGGGGCCTTAAAGATCATGTAGTTCCAACCCCCCTGCATGGGCAGGGCCACCTCCCACTAGGCCAGGTTGCTGGCCAGATAGCTAAGTCTCTAATGTAGAAATAATAGTAATCTAGCTCTGACTTCTTAGCTTATTTGTTGTATTATCACATGTTCACACTTTGATCATTGACACAGGTGGCCCTTTCCAGCTCAAATATTGTATTTTAACTTTTTTACATTTTGACTGTAAAAATATCAATGACCTTTTTAAAAAAATGTATAGTTTAGCTGATATGTCCTCTTCAAATAGAAACCTTTATAAAACAAAAACAAAACAAAGTAAAACCCACACAAAACCAAAAACCCCCAAAACTGAGTAGAATTCCTTACTACCATGTCAATATGCTGAGTTTCTAATCCCAGTGTGACTTCCTTCTCTTTTGAGTGAAGTTTCATTAACTCTTTCTTGATCTTTCCCTCGATATTAGCAAAGTTCTCTTCCTCCACTTCCATCCTATCAGCTTTCTTTTGTCAGCAAGACCTGATGTCTTGCTCCTTTTGTGATAAACAGGAAAATTCACCAAAGACAAAAATGGGAAGTGACATGAGTGAGACTGAACTACCAAAGGGAGGGAGAGAAGAAGAAATGTCACCAAATATTTCTCTAATGAAACTTGTCATTTCCCAATGAAAGCAGTTGAAGGAATTTCTCATTAAAGCTGTTTCATCTGGGAATGCACATTTGAGCCAGTATTTAGGGGCAAAACTTCTTCTCTGAATCCCACTTTTTATACTCAATATTTAACTGCAATATGTTCAGCTTCCTTGCTGTGATCCACCCTCACTTGTTTCTTCTCTTCATTTGATGTTCAGTTTTAATTCTTCCCTCACTGAAGAACTCATTCACTTGACTGGTCTTTAGCCAATGTTTTCACCACATTGCTAAGCTCTTTTTTTTTTTTTTTTTCTTTTTTTTTCTTTCTTTTTTTTCCCTTTTGTGGTAAATGGCATGAAGTTCCTTCGAGTTTATATCTCCAGCCATTTGAGTTCCTTCTGAATAACAGTTCCCTCAAGTGCTCCTTCCATCAAACTGGTTTCATCCAAAACTTTGCTGAGGGTTACTCTGTCCCTCTGCCCAGGTCACGGACTTTAAGCAGAATTGGCATCAGGACTGATCCCTGAGTAGTGCCACTAGCAATCAGCAATCTGTTAGACTTCGTGTTGTTGATCACAACTCTTTTACCCCGTAACACCCATCACTATGAGGTTTACATAGTCTTCTGTTGCATCTGGTGTTGGCCAGTTTTACAGAAGTCTCTGAACACAAGAGCATTAACCAGTTATTAGATATGATCTTCTAAGAAACTATGTACGTAATATGATTCAGTAGGGTATTCAATGGACTTTGATCTCTGGAACTGTATGTTTTCTATTCAATAGAACACATAGAACTATTAAAAAAACCCTAGAGTAAAAAACATTCAGGTCTCTTTTATTTTCTCCAGCTACAGTTAGTGTTCAGATTTTGTTTCTTCTTCCAGAATTCTGTGAAACTTATTTTCACCATGAAGTTTCAATTTGCGAGAGTCTCTTTTCTTCAAAATTCTACAACCAGTCTCTGTCACAATTGAATTAGTGTGATTTGCTGCTCTGCTTCTGCTTCCCATTGTACTGCTGTGCAGGTATCTCTTGACAAATCAAAGATCAGGGTAAGAGTATTGCAAATTCAATTTGGAAAGTGTTTACTTCAGGGAAATTTGTAAAGTTAGTGTAGTATATTACATTCTAAGTAATGATTCATTCACTGTTCTTAAAATAACGATAAAAAATGAATCCAAGAGTGACATTGTGATATGCTACAATAAAAATATAAACATAGGAAAAAAATTCATGAGCTTTATTGTTTCCTGTAAGAAATGGAAAGACTGGTTGGTCATTGTGTCATTCCCTCAGGTAGTATAACAGCAAGAAGTAGGTTGTTGGCTCAAGTATTCTGATGTGATGATGGAGTGGGTATTTCTTCCCATACTATCTGCTCAAGAATCACATGAGGTAGGGTTTTGGGTGTTTGGGGTTGTTGTGGTGTTGTGGGTTTTTTTATTCCAAGTAAGCCAATTGTTAGTATTTGAAGTGAATTCATATTTGTTCAGCATTATTGGCATGAATTATTTTCCTGCCATGAAAGTTTCACTTCAGTTTCATTTAGTAATATTTGTTGTTGTTTTTTTAGTAGTGTGCCTAAGATAGTGGGAGTAGAGAGTATAAGAAGTCTTAGCTAGAGTGTCAAATAAAGGAGATTCTACATTGAGAACAGCTTTTCCAAGATACAGGCCAGATGGCAGCTTTGGGACTTAGAAGCTGAGAGAAGTATCCAGAGCTGTATCAAGAGAACTAGTTAAAGGAAAAAACATTTTAAAACCCCCACAACGAGAAAAACGGAAGCAAGAGAGATTGTCAAGTAAAATCAGCCCAAATAACTACTTGTGCTTCCATTCTCATGTCTGCATGAATAGATGTATTACTCACATAATAGCCTAGCTGAGAAATCTCAGAGTAGGATGAGGAACAAGATGAACATGCAGAATATATGGATATCCCTGCACAAATATACTTCACTATATTTAGCTGTGAGGTGTTGTGAACCCAGGACATCATAGCACAACTTTTGAAATTTCCATCAAGTTTAAAGGAGAAATTGAAACTTTTACATATCCAAACCTATGGAATAGGAACTATATATGTATCAAAATTCAAAGACAGTGCAACCCATTGAAAGGCAAGGTTTTTTTCTACCTATGGACCTACAAATCTCTACCCTGATGTGACTGCACCAGTCTGAAACCTGAAGGTGCCACCTCCACTCTGGAACCAAGGCAGGGGCTGGTGCAATTTCGGCTGGTGCAATTCTGGCACTAACTTATGGCTAAGAGCCATCTTAAAATACATTGAATAATGATAAATTGATAAATTGAAAATAACTTCCAGAGTATGGAATGTTTCCTATTTTTCAGACCTGGCATTCTCAATCTCACCCATAGAAGTTAGGCAGGATTACCCAGAGTTAAGTTTCTTGCCCAGATGTACAACATTAGCCATAGTTACAGGTTTACAACCTTCAGTAACAGGTAACAGCAGTCAAACCATGACTGTTGTAAGCTAGTTGTCATTGAGCTATACCATCACAAAGGATAAAGATATATTGATCCCTTCATTTCTTACAGAAAGTGGCACAAAATACTGCTATAGATAGATATAAAATACTTTTATGGTCCAAACCAGATCGATCACGAATCAGATGTACAGCAAACACTTTTAGTAGCAGGCATTGGAATCAAGAGGTGGCCTTAGCTCAACTCCATTCAAAGATGGAATATGTTGTTGCTGTCATGAATTGATCTCAAAACTAGAGACAACTATTTTTCATTCTGGAAGCATGTTCTCGCTACAGGAGACATTCCAGAATAACAAGTTTTACAACAATTTATGGTTTGAGAGAGGGCTGAAAGAGTCCATAGGGCTTATTGAAGCTAACTGTAGGTCAGCTAAATGCTTGACAAAGTTCATAAGAGAAAAGAACAGCAAAAAGTTTATGTATCTGACCTGCTTTGGATAACAAGAGAGGATAGTGATTTGCAGAGTGAAGGAGTTGAATTCTTTTCATACATAGATGTGTCAAACTTTTAGTGTGTAGCTATGTTTTCTATCTATAAAAATAGATGGGCAAATTCCCTTATTAACAGAAGACTGAATATTACTATCTGGAAGGGAGCCACAGAATGAGTTTTCTGAGCAGGATTTTCAGAATTCTTTGAGATAGCCTAACTGCTTTTTTTTTTTTTTTTTCTAAAAAGGCAAGAACGGGTGCATTTGGAGCTTTGGAAAACAACCTGTTAAGCTCAGGAGGCAGAAAGAGAGGAAGAATTTTACAACAGAGGAATGTAAAACCATACCTCTCTTTTCTGAAAGGTACTGCAGGCTGAGAAAGTCCCTCTGTGCACAATGTGTGTGAGAAAGTATTTCAGTGCACATTTCTGTTTTCACTCTATGTTATTCCATATTTTAAGAAAGAACTACCATTCATGAATATTGAGTTTATGATGCACTAGAGAGGTTATGAAAGTCTTTAGGGAACATACCGGTATATTTGCTACCTAATAACTTCAACAAGCAGTTAATGTATTTAAAGTAGATATACTAAAATTTTTCAATCAATTTATTTTATAATGGAGTTTAAGAGGTGATTGCATCATGGTCTACAGGCACTTAAGTGAGGAAAGCCATCTGATGGTAATGGCTTTTTAATTTACTGGAAAGTCATAATGAGTTTCAGTGGGTAGAATCTGATGTTAGACAAACCCAGACTAGAAACGAGGTTATATATACTAAGTAAAAGATAAGTTCTATGATAAAGTTAATTATGTGTTAGAAAAGCTTTCCTGGGTATATGATAGATTCCCCACCACCTGAAGTCTAAAAGTTGAGCCTGGATATCCTTCAAGGAAGTTTGTGATAGTTCAAATAGAAGCCGTAAATTTGACACAGGAACAAGTGAGTGAAGTTCTTTGCCATGTGCTTGCCTAGAGATCAGAGAGGTATTTTAATGGTCTGTTCTGACTTTATATCTACGAAGAGTAGGCAAATGTTGAATACATTCCTTTATGTTATTCCAAAACTCCCCAGATTCTTGCACGTAATGAGACTGTAGCAGCAGCTTTGTGCAAGATCATCAGTGTAAGACAAAGTGTACCAGATGAAGAGGCGACACATTTCTACCCTTCTGAGCTTGTTTTCTAACACAGGTATCAAGACAGTTGGCTGGAATTAAGTGTGCTCTTACACTCTCTTACACTGCTGCTCTTACACTGCTCTTACACTCTCCAGAGTGTAAGATAGATAACAAAGTCTTCACAATACAGGGGATAAATAGAGGAAGCCATCAACATTCATTTCCCACTGCCTCTAGATCCATGGCTGAATTTAGCTCTGGACACTTTCTACATCTCAGACTGCAATCCCTACCATGTTTTCCATTTTTTCAATTGAGGAAAATTGAGTAAATTTTCAATTGAGTAAAAAAATGCTGTGACCAGAAACTGTAGATTTGACATCAAAAGTAGTGACTGAGGTTTTTAGTAGCAGGACAGTATCTGTAAGTCTGTGTTTTTTCTTATTCCTTTTTTCTAATCTATCTAAAATAAAATAATAAAAAATAATAATAATTAAAAAATTAAATAAAATAAAATAATAAAATATGAGGTTAGCGTTAGAAATTTTGCATAAATACAGAGTCTCACGCTAAAGATTGAATTAATATAATTAAAAATTAGAAGCTTTCCTTGTTTTTTATTTACAGTGTCTGTTTGGTTGAAAGACTGCCAGACAGGGAACACTTTTTCTTCCTGCAAGAATACCCATCAGAACCCATCCTAATCTTTCTGTTTAAGAATACAGGGTGATATTTTTTAGTTTACCTCAGTTAACACACAAACATTCTTCCCACTTAATTTACTGGCTCCTGATTTCTTTCAGAAAGGACAGAGACTTTAGATACTCACCTGCACATAGAGACAAGCAATCTTTTAAAGTGCATTTTGTATATACAGGAACTGGTGCATCTAACTCAGTTTTTAGAGATGCCATATAAAATCTTCAAGGACTTAGTCTTTCTTCACAATCAAATGTTAATTTACATTATTGTTTCTGCCTAATGAGTCACAAACATTTTAAAAAAGGTCAGACATGAACTGGGCTATGTAGAAATACATAGAACTTCCTATATTTTTATTTTATTGCTATTTAAGTATGCACCTGTAGAACATCTGAAGGAATATTAGAGAGCAATAAATAACACTAATGTTTTCTAGCTGTGGAAGTGAGTTGGATGAGACCTGACAAGTGTGTTCTGTGCTATTTGGTCACCATTTCACATAATACATTTTCAACATTTAAATTTATGCTAAGAGGGGCAAGGCTGGGGGGAGAAATTGGGCCCATCTAGCACAGTGCTCCTTTTCCAGCAGTGGCTGTAAGCAGACTGCAGGAGAAAAGGATGAACTGAACATGCATATTTGATGCTTCCACCTAGTACTTTCCCAGCCTCTAGCCATTTTCAGCTGAGGGGATTTCCTCAATCTGTTTTGTTTAGTTACTATCGAGTTTTAGTTTAGTTACTACCTAGTTAATCACAAATGATCCTTTCCAAATGCTTCTTCAAGAAGCATTTTCCTTATTTGTTGAAGCAATGAGCAGAAGACATGACCTTTTTGTGTCTTATGTAGGTTTGGATGTAAAATATTATTTCTTAAAAATAATTGTGAGAAGTCTAAGTGAAGGATAACAGGGGTATGCATAAGAGGTAATAAGAAGACATATTTTAAGAATCATAGAATCACAGAATTACCAAGGCTGGAAAAGACCTTTAAGATCATTAAGTACAGCCTATGACCAACACCACCACACCATCTAGACTATGGCACTAAGTGCCACATCCAGCCTTGCCTTGAACACATCCAGGGATGGTGCCTCCACCACTTCCCTGGGAAGTCCATTCCAATGTCTAATCACCGTCTCCATGAGGAATTGCTTCCTAATATCCAACCTAAACCTCCCCTGGAGCAGCTTCAGGCTGTGCCCTCTTGTCCTGTCACTGGTTGCCTGGAAAAAGAGCCCAGCCCCCACCTGACTCCAACCTCCCTTCAGGGAGTTGAAGAGAGTGATGAGGTCCCCCCTGAGTCTCCTCTTCTCAGTGGGCCATGGCCCATCGATCCAGTCTGTCCAGGTCCTCCTGCAGCCTCTTCCTCCCCACCGGCAGATCAACACTCCCCCCCAGCTTGGTGTCATCTGCAAATTTACTGAGGGTGGACTCAATCCCCACATCCAGGTCATCAATAAAGATATTGAACAGGACTGGGCCCAGTACTGATCCCTGTGGGACACCGCTGGTCACCGGACGCCAGCTGGATGCAGCTCCATTCACCATCACTCTCTGGGCCTGGTCATCCAACCAGTTTTTGACCCTGTGAAGGGTGCACCTGTCGAAGCCATGAACTCACATGTGTTCAAAAAAGCTGGACCACTAAGGTCATGGAAGACAGGGAAAGGGAAAATCTCCCTACTGTGAGTTAAGATGGTAGCCACTGAGGAATAAATACTAGGAGTCTTGACATACATCTCCTACTTAACAGTAGGTTATTTTCTGGTCCATTTTGTGAGCTCTCAAAAAACCCTGTAAAAGATCAAGTCCCCCAAGTGTCTATTAATTAGAACCATTAGCAAATGTGACAAGAAAAATTGCTTTCATTTACATAGCTAAATATTACTGTTAGGCAATCAGTTGCATTGAACTCAACCTCTTTGCTTTTCTTAAATGTGAGAAAGTTTGACTTTGGTGACCCATCACTTCATGCTCAGTAGGGCAGCAGATAGTGAGGAATGTAGCTCATGTACACATGTACAGCATGCCTGCTCTGGAAGGGTTTGGCTGTAGCAGAGGTCAGATTTCCATATCTGATCTTAAACATCTACTATATGAACTAGTTACCCAAATTCTAGTTATACTCAAAGAAGAGAAACTGGATTTTAGGGTGAAAACCATGTCGTCTCAAAGAAAAGGTCTAAAAGAGACAGATGTCTTGTACTGTAACAGTGCTATTCACTCTTGTTGACTGGAAAGGGAGCCTAGGGTGACTAGCTGAGATGTAGATGTCTAACTCAGGTGTGATGAATCTCTCCCTAGGGTCTCTGGTGTCCCTCCTTGTTAACTGTAGAAATAAGCCTTCTTCAGATTAAAAGCTTTTGGAAACAAGCCTTGTAGGAAGTCTGATATCTTTATGGCTTTAAACCATTAGTAAACTTTTGCAATTCCAACCATTTGTGAGCAGCTATGAAAGAACTTTTGAGCTGGCAACCACACTGCTGTAGACTTTTGCACCATTGCCCTGCTCAGGACTCCTGTCCTCTTTATCCTGAGCTGAATATCATCTGTCAGGGTTTGACTCAGGATCAGCAATTAAACCAGAGACAACAATGCTCTTGATTCCCTCCCCCTCCCACCCAGATAGGGAAGGAGAGAGAGAATTAGGAGAGAGGCTTAGCTGGATTGAACACTAAACTAGACAGCTTTAATGATATGTACAATTATATACAAGTATGTTCAGGAATGTGCCAAAGCCTTTTGCCTCCCCCCACCCCCAGCAGCTCCCCCGGCATCTCCTGAGCTGTGAGCAGTCCTGAAATGTCTCAGCCCACAGGCAGGAGATAAGGCAGAGCAGACAGGGGCTGGGGGATGAGGGGGATGAGGGGTATGAGGGGTATGAGGGGTATGAGGGTTATGAGGGTTATGAGGTCAGAGCCTGGGAGTCGATGGTGATGGATGGATGGAGTCCTCCCCGGACACTGGCCATGGATGGAAGAGAAGGGAAGAAGAAGCAGGAAGGAAGTTGTCTTGTGGGATCTCTGACCTTCCTTGAAGCTTATGTAGATCTATGGAATGGAATCCCTTTGGTCAGTTCTGCTGTCTGTCTAGTCCAGCTCCCCTATGGGGGGGTCACAGATACAATTCTCCTGCCCCAGTAGCCTCTGTAGCAGCAGAGCTAAGAAGCGACCTTGGACTCTCAGCAGAAACATAAACATTCCAGTGTTATCAGCCCACTGGCTGGAACACTTGCTGCTAGTTAAAAGAGAGCTCACTGAAGGAAAAAAAAAATCAGTAAAAGGAAAATTAGCTTCATCCTGGCTCAACCCAGGACATAATCTCATTTTGTAATAACACCCTTTTGTTCTTTTCCCACTTTTTCGGTGTCTGGGATGCTATAAAACTAGAAAGGTGCCCAGAGACAGATATAAAATTTCTCAGATTTTCTCAAATCACAAAAAACTTCAGTTCAGTTTCCACTGTGTTCACAGCCATCTTTCTCCCTCTAGTAACATTTTCAAACACTTAAAATTAGAATCTTCATGTTGCCATTTATTCCAAGTTAAACTTCAGCTGTTGGACTAATTTTGATACAAACATGAAACACAGAGCTTAAGTCTATTTACAAGAAAATAATACAGAAAACAACAAAACAATTATTATGAACTTAAGACATGTAGGACTTTGGATTTCATTTTGTAAATATGTAGCACAAAAGATGATTTTATGAAGATGAAAATCTTATTTTCCTCCTCTTGGCAGAATGAGTGATAGATTTTTAACAATTGTAAAGCAGAGACTAAATGCCACTACATATGTTTTATGAATGGATTGGTGTTAATTAACACTTGCAATGCCAGTTAGCAATAAATAATTAAATCATTACAGCAACCAGATTTATCACCACATGGAATTTTTCAGTCCCTCTCTTCCTATAAAATCCATGCAGCACTCACAAGGAGATCTGAGCTGCTGACAAGGAACTCAAGACTTTCTTTTCAAAGCACAGATGAATTCTGGAAATGAGTACATTGTCCTTTAAAGTCCTAGATAACAGGTTTTGAGCTGACTTAGAAAAGGTGGCTTCATGAGCATTTTACTCTATGAACCTCCAAGAAGGAGACTTCTTTTCCTTTACATAAAGGAACAACAACACCACAGTGAAAGGTTTTCACAGAGTACGTTGTTCTTTACTCTCCCAAGGATCACACTTCCTTGGATCTCCATGTGGATGTGTGAATACAAGTAAGTGCTTATTTTTTAGAGCTGTCCAGTTCACATTTTTTCCTATAGCTTTTTAAAAATCTAATCTTTCATGTAGTGTTAGCTGAGGAAACAGCATCCTTAACCTGACCTTTGATCATATATAGATCTAATGTGGGCCACCTAGACAAGCAGGTGGAGCATGGTTTGAAGTTTCAATGTAGTGATAATGACAAAAGTGATGCAGTGATGATTCAAGTGCTGACTGCTGCTTAAAACAGTAACCCTGCTGTTAAATTGGTATTTTGCAATATAATTGTAATAACTTGGAAGGAATGGATGCTACTGTGAAAGAGCACTGAGAATGCCAGCAAGAGACCAATTTTATGTGGTCTGTATGTTTAAGGGAGGTGGGTTTTTTGCAAGAGAATTGACTGAGTATGTCAATTAGTCATAAAATGATACTCTTTGGGGGACAGTTAGAAAAACTAACAAAAGTTAGTCTCCTAATCTGAATCACTCTCCAGAGTATCCATTCCCTGAACTAACTGTAATGGAAGCTTAGGGAAATTAGTTGTCCAAATCTTAAGTTACCCTTTGTAAGTATCCCTAGATGAGATATATCAAAGTATTATGTGTAAATACCTATTGTTAAGTCTTTAAACAGTGACTGCTCCTTCATATCACTCTTAATGTAATGCACAGGCAAAATGGATGTAAACATAAATTTGTTCTGAAGTACAAGTACATGGAATTCTAATACTTCCCTTGTCAGCTAAAAAATCTGAAGAGGAAGGAAAGTGAGGATGACCTGAGTCCCTAGAGTAACTTGAATGACAATAGAAAGTTCTGTGGATGAAGATGATTCAAGGCCAGATTTTCATTTAATTCCATCTACTTTATAGCTGTAACATCTTTCATGCTGTGCTTCTAGTCTATCTTCTTGTTTTCCCTATTCTGTGTGTGTGACTTAATAACAAAATGGATAGGAGAAATTAGGTGCCTAAGTGAGACAGTGAGGGAGAATGATCTATATATATATACAAATGTTGATTTGTCAGGTAATTATTTCAACAGGCTTTCAGTTTCATTAGAGATTCTGCTACAAGTCAGAATGTCACTTATTTTTATTTTAAGGTTACTGGAAGGAAAATGAGAACTGACATCTTACTCAAGCAGGCCTGATTTATCAACTGTATCTCCAGTGTTGCTCAAAGCTCCATTAGCTCGACTTTTGTCATAGAGGGGATCTTTCCAGCTTCCTGAAAGGCAGTGACCACACACTTAGCCTTGCTATGTTCTGCTTATAATATTTTTCTGATTCCCAGTTGTATTCCCCTAATCAGTAACTGTGAATATCTAAAATTGTTACACATTGCAACAGTACCTGTACGTTCTGAGTCATCTTGGTGCCTGAGATTTTTAATCCCATCCTAGACAAGGACTATAAAGGTGTGATATGTCTTAAAAACTGACATTAAATTACAGTACAGGTCTGAAGGATGGCAAATCCAGCACACTTCTCCAAACTAAGGCTCTCTGGGAAAGTCTTTCAGAAAATTAACCAGGAGTTTCTCCATACTTTGAGGCAGTAGATTTCTGATCAGCATAATCTTCAACATCTGATTAAGTTTCTTCCAGCAAGCTGTTTCTTGGGTTTTTTAAACAGGTTCAGGATGGAGAAATACAGTCTGGGCATCACAATGAAAAGCAGTCCAATCCCTGTTTGACAACTGCTTAGAATCTGCAAAAAAAAAAGGGTACCTTTTTAAAAAGCATTGCCATTGATTCCTCATGGGAAAGTAAATATGTTGCTTCTCTCTGTCATTTCAGCTCAACTTTTTTTTTTTTTTTTTAAATAAAACTCTTCCAAAGGGTAGAAAGAATCTTTTTTTAGTTTAATCTCCATCTTTAATGTAGATCTGAAAAACTGATGTATAAACATAGAAAGCATAACATTTGGAGGTTTGTAAATGTGGAGCCGTTCTTTTGGTCCAGTAATGAAACATTGTATTTAGTTCCTTGTTCAAACTCTCACTTTCTCACCAGGAAGACAAAAAACTTTCCGTAAGGAATTTTGGCTTCTGGAAATTTGTGCTTGTTGTGATTAATTTCTGGAAACACAGAAGCAAGTCAGTCAGCTCAACTGCCTCAGCAGAGATGCAGACGTTTTAATGTGCAGGATGAGGTACATCCTTAATGTGCCATTTTATTCCATAGTGCCTGTCACAGGCTACCTGATAAAGCACATCCTAAAAAGGCCTTAGTGTGTCCTAAGCTTTCAGGTTTGTGCCTGATGCACGACTTTACCTGCAGTCTCAGGGAGAAGAAAGGAATGTGCTATTTCCATTCATTTGAAATCTGTGTTGTTTTGTTTTCTTTTTATATTCCTTTCTTCTCTTCTATTTAAATCTGCCTGCCATTACTCCTCGCCTTGTGAAGTCCTTTCTGGCTTGGTCACAGACATCAATTCAGCCACTGCATTGAGTCTGTTCCACCACTCACAGTTGTAACTCTTTTTCCTTCTTCTTTTCTTTTTTTTTTTTTTTTTTTAATCTATCATCTTGCACATTCCCATCAGTGTACATGCTTCATCAAGCTCTTATGGCTGAAGTGAGACATACCTGCTTTAGAAAGGATTGTGAGAGTTTTTGCACTTTCCAGTCGGCATAGGAGGGAACTTTTTATTCATCTGGAAAAAAAAAATCCTCAAATTTCTTATTGCCCATAAGGTGTTCTATATAATATTCCACATTTTCTAAGGTAAGGGAATAAGGGTCATGTTGAAGCTGTAATTGAGGCAATATCTTAGGAAAGGTAGAATTGAACTCTTTACTCAGTTCAGGGAGCTGGATCAATATGTATTTTGAAATTTTACATCCACCTAGTCATTTGTTTGAATTCTGTTGTGGGTCTGAATATTACCCTATTCCTTGGTTAACAGATCCTCAACTAGTTTTCTTGGATGAAACTTCACATATTGGTTTGTTCTGTTTGTTCCAGGTTCCTCCAAGCAGTTTCCCTTCTTCTGGAGAGACAATACTGTAGAGGGTTTATTGAGGCTGAGTGTGATTTTAGTGCTTGAGCCTTTTATTGCTGTTGCACAAGAAATTTTGCCCCACTCGTTACCCACCCAACTCCTGTGCCCCAGAAACACCAGGTGTGCAGTCCATGATGCTGTAGTATAGTCATAGAATAATAGAATGGTTTAGGTTGGAAGGGACCTTTAAAAGGTCCAGTCCCAGTTTAGGATTACAGAACATTATGACAACACCATGGACAACCGTGAGCCATCAACATAAAAAACCAAAAACAAACAAACCCCCCCCTTAAAAAAGGAATAAAAAAACAAGTTACCATAATTAAGATTCATTCGGATGAGTAGCACAGCTGTCATGTTAGACATCCATCCAAATGCTGAAGGCTAGGTTGCCAGTCTACCTGGCACAGCATGTTTAGAGATGGACAACTACAAGGTATAACTATCCTGATCCTGTTTTGCAGTTATTTCTGATTTCCTGCAAGCCATTTTAAAAGCTAGTGAAGCAACCATACAAGGTGTTCTGCTTACCTTTATCAGACCTAAGAAACCTGATAGCTTTAGGTCCTCTAGGGCCTGGTGATGGCCGGATCTTCTCAGCAATGTATATGGGAAAAACATATGTGTAAGGTCTCCATACCATCTAGCCATAATTAGTGTAGGAGAATGAAAGCCCTTCTCTCCACTGGAAGTTTGTAGTGTTTGTAGTGTTTGCAGTGTCAAGGAATCAAAATGCTATCTGTAAGTTTTTTGGACTTTATGGATCCCTGGCCAGATTTTAGCTTTCTTCTTCTCTGCAAACCAAGTACTCTGACAGCTGCAATGTCTTTCCAATTTTGTTCCGGAAAGGGCTGGAGGAAAAAAATGCATATATTTCTCTTCCTAAGTACTGACTGGCTGCTGCTGCTGCTTAGATCTGCCAATGGTGATGATCTGAGGCATGGCTGTTATGCTGTCTCTAATTTATTTTGACCATCTGCTTTTCCTACTTCTAATTGGTGCGTGTTAAGAGGGAGAATGTTCTTAAAGAGCGTTTAGGCTGAGGATGCTCCTGGACTCACTAAAAGCAGATTGGAATATAATATTTGTTCTTCACTGGGCAGACTGGGCTGTATCTCAGCAACAATCTCATATTTGGCAAGATTATTCCTTTTACATAAAGCAGTTACACGTGCTAGGGTTGTTATTGGTATGAAAGATGCATTAGTAGAAGTGAAAGATCTTTTTTAGCAGGTTCTGCACACTTGCAAAATATTTACATTTTACCCTGTATATACTGCAGTTTCTTTGTAAACGTTGAGCTTTATGTGTCCTACTAATGCTTAAGATATGAGAATTGTATCCAAATATGGGTCTTGAACAGGGGTTTGTGCACTTCAATTCCTCACTATGAAACAGTCGCCGTGAGATTGGTCCATTTTCTTCCCTCATCATCTCAGTGGAGACCTTGAGAATTCTATTCTGCAGTACTTTTCTGATCCTAAACCCACGTTTTAAGGACAGTAAATTGTATTAAAGTTGGAACTCGGAGAGCAGAACTTCCCAGCCATGCAGCAGTCTACCTCCTTAACCACTGCCATGTTGCAGATTGCAGGAATGGGAGACAGCTAAATATATTTGAAACAAAAATGGACAATCTAATTTTTATTTGTTTGTTCTTGTTTCTTCTACACGGTCTGGATGGGACTCAGTGTTGTCTAAGTTAACCAGTTGGCAGTCCATTTTTAACAGGCCATCTAAGCAAGTTGTGTGAAGAGAGAAGCATACCTACAGGTGACTTGATTTGCTCTCAGAGGTGCTTCACTTTCCCTATCAGCTTCAGAGAAGAGTCTCATAACTAGCTTAGACTAAGCTTTAGGGAGGTAAGGCATGAGCCACACAAACCATATGATTTTTCTGAAAAGATTTTGAGTTTTTTTAATGAGATTGTAATTGGATTTTCCAACAGCACCAGAAAAATATCTGCATTCAAGTAGATGGACACAAAGCAGTTTTTATCCATTTAATATCCTTAATTTTTTTTTAATAATACAGATAAATCAACCTTTTTGACAGAGCAAAACCTATCCATCTGTCAGTAATTTGCTATTTTGTATTCAAATGTCATTTCCCTGGGTAGTTAACTTCATTACAATGCCTTACACTCTTCTAGTAGATACAATATGAAAATAAGGTAACATACAACGTTTCTTACTAACACTGTACTTGTATTTCCTACTTATAATATTCCTCAAAGAATTATGTTGGTTTTTTTTCTTTATCATTTTATAGGACCCTGGTAATAGTATATGGATTCTGTTGGAGGTAGAGTATTGTTTTGGATGAAATATCTACGTAGCAAACAGCCTCACTGGTAAGCAGTTTGTATATTCTTTCTTCTCTTTGGCACTATTTCATGCCAAGCTATGAAAATGAAGGCTTATATCATGTTCATTTAAATGTTTACTAAAAACAAAGGATATTAAAAGTATTTACAGTTCCCTTTCCCTTTCCCACGTACCTTCAGAAATGCCAGATTGTTTCTGTCCTCCCTTGAGAGAAACATTTTTGGTTTCCATTTTGTGCCATTGCGAATCATGAGGCTTTGCAGGCTGTTTTATCTACAGGTGCTCTCATAAGAAATGTGCAAAATTTAGTTTCATAGGCTTGTGAAAGAGTCAGAAAGCTTCTTTATTTTTCTCACCCTTTTTTTTTCTGTGGGTTTAGTGGGGGCTTTTTCTTGTTATTATTATTTTTTGAGTGTTCTGGTTCTATTCGTTGTGATTGTTGTGGTTTTGGCTCATTGTTCTTGTTAAAGAGTGTTTGTGGGGCTATAAATTATAAATTATAAGTTGTCTATATGTCAGGTATTAAAAATATTTAAATAGAGAGCATCAAGAAAATCACACATCATTTATAAGATTAGTTAAAAGGTCAGTATCCATAAACACCTGAGCTCTACTCCAATTGCTGCCTCTGGTTTGTTGTATGACCTTGAGTGAGTAATTTCTGAAGAGGGGGACCTGCATTTCTGAGAGGGGATGCAGTAATGTATCAATTGAATTACTCTTCTTTACATAATTGGAGAGCTCATTAGGTAGCTGTTAAGAATGACTAAAACCCATTAAGCCCAATAAGACTTACTTATTCCAAAAAATTTAACAAAAATTGAATAATATAAAATTTAACTATAGTTTCTAATGGAGTTCCTTTAACTATTGCATTTCCAGTGCTGCCCTCACTGCTGATTGTTAATTCCATCAACTGGGTATAAAATCTGCATTTGCAATGTTGCTAGGGATTTTTTATCTGACAATGAAGCAAAGATTTGTGGATTTAAAGTAAAGAAGCCCCGGGTGAAATCACCAGATTTTACTTGCCAAATCGCAATATAAGGAGGTAGATGTTCTAGAGACTGATGAAACAGAAAGGATATTTTATTTGATGGTAGCCACAGTGGATGAAAAACTTGCCACTTTGAGATGTCACTGATTAAGAACAAATGGGTCTTCTCTGTTGAGTCTTTACTAGGAAGAGAGAAATGTCTGGGAAATGTCTTTGTATTTTCAAATATTACCTGCGTTGTATCAGGCGGAAGGGAAGAAAATCTCTAGTTGGCAGTGGGGCTTTTATTTTCACAGGTAGTGTTCAAAACTCAACTGAACAAGTTCCCCAACAACCTTATCCATTTATATTTGCTTTTGAGCAAGGGTTGGACTAGACATCCAGAAGGGTCCCTTCCAACCTAACTTGCTCTTTGGGTCTGTGTAGCTAGGTGATATGTACGATGATCAGACAACTGTTACCTTATGTACACACACCAAGGTATTTACTTAATCTTCAAGGGACATTACATTATTTAATATCCAATGAATGAGTCCAATTGAACTCTAAAGACACTGAGAGAAGATGGGGAGCCTGAAAAAAGGAAGAGGGATTTCTTTAGTTAGGTTAGGATCCAACAGTGGGAGATAATTAGGTACCTAATATCATGGGTGTGCATGTAATTTATCCTGTGGTTTTCAGATTTTCTTTTAAATGCTTTTGTTTTAGAGTATGACTTGCTCTCAGAAGTCTGTGTGATCACTGACTGCTTTGATGAACAGAGAGCACATATTTTACATGCTGGGCAAAACTTAAGCTCACTTAGGGAATTATGACTGATTTTAAAGAGGGAACTCTGTGTCCAGGCTCCCTAGCAGGGGGATTGTAAAACACCACAGGTGAAGAATACTGTGTAGCTGTAAAAAGGACAAATGTCATTTTAAAGTGCAAATAAAAGTACAGACTGCAAAATGCAAAATAATCCTTCTGTTCTGCTCTGCTTAGTACTGGTACAATCTCAGCTAATGTCCATACTGTGACATTTCAAGAAAGTTATGGACCAGACAAACATAAACCTCAAAGGAGAAAAAAGGGTAAGAGGTTCATGGTGAGGTTCAAGGTGAAAGTGTTTGAGATGGTTTATGGTGAAAGGGGCTTGATGAACTTCAAATACATGATAAGCTGATATTTTATTCTCTCCACTGTATTCATATTGGAGAGACCAAAATATAGGGAATTTAATCTGAAGTTAATTTAAAGCAGGTAGCAGCAGAAAGCTTGAACAGTCTGGGAAAACAAGGTGGTGGAAAAAAGTGCTTGGAGGTATTGTGGAGATGGTCACTGGAGGGCTTTCAGAATAGGATGAAGAGACTTCTGTGAGGTATAACTCATCCTCATTGGGAAAAGGTTTGGATTAAGTCAGCTCCTGGGGTCTCTCCAAGCTTTGCTCTTCTCTAATTGGCTGCCCCTGGTTCTGGAGCCAAATTATCACATGCAAAATTGCTGTTTGTAAAGGGAACACTTGTGTAGAAAGGGAGGCAGAAGAGCCAAAGGGAAATATGGATAAACTCATCCCTATAATCTTCATTATGGGCAATTTGCACCAGGTAAAAACCTTTATTGCCTAAATTAGGAGTAGACAGTATTGATTTGTGTTTAGTGGAAGCTGAATCCCTGACAAGACTCTTTCATTTGCAACCATCTCAAACTGTACTCTCCATGTGTTGAAATCATGAAGACAATATCTGGTTACCCTATTACTTTAAAACTGTGTGGCTTAGATACCCCATCCAAAATCAACACTCCCAATATTCCATATTACCTGTCTTCATGTATCTACCAATTTAGGTTGTAGCAAACCACTGCTACACTGGGGATCTCAAGACTTCTGAATACAACATAAAACATAGACAGCAACTGTATTACATATGTGGGCATAACATTTTGGGGTATACAAGAAATTAGTTCTGCAGCTGGAAACAAAATTATGGTGAACTCTATAGGCCAATTACAAGAAGTAGTAGCTCTGTTTCCAAAGACTAGGAATCATAATCTCTTTAGTAAATAATAATGATGTTTATATACCTTCTGTTAGATGTATGACTAGACAGATGACACACTTACCTGTGTAAGTCAATTGTATAGAAATATAAGTAGTTTTAATAGTCCTTTTCTGTGTTACTAATAGAATCTGAAAGCTCTTTGAAAAGGGCTCTTTAGAACTGAGCTCCAGTTTTTCATTTTTGTACTCCTTATCTGTATTTCACCAGCTTGAATAATGTCAATTAGAGCTGCTCCTGTACAGTCACCTTTTAATTTTCCTTATATACTCACAGATTTGGGTGCTGACTGTTCTGCTGGATTGTTTGAATAAAGAAAAAATTAAGATAAAGATAAGTGTTCTTTTTGTCTGAGAAATTTCTGGCCTTAATACCCTTGATGCTCATCTAGCACAGGTGCTCTACTATGTAATTACTGGAATCAACTTGAAATAAAACACTGAAATTGGACTGGTAACCTTGAAAATATTGCCATTACATTAGGTAGTGGCAGCTACAAGATTGCATATGTATCATGTTCTGGTCTTTCACCGTCTGATGATTGAAACTGTAGCAGTAGTACTGACAAAGAAAATAAAATTCAAATATCCTTTCAGAAAACATTTTCTTGAGTTGCAAATGATTGGAGAGTGGAGTTAAGAGTAGAGATTCACTCTGCAGAAACTACAGTCAGCCACACCTGAAAGGTTTTCAAGATTGAATCCACTGATCAAAAATGCTTTTAACATTCCCATTCCCTTATGAGTTAAACAATAATATATATTGAACAGCTACAGATGGAGGATTTTCAATAAATAAAGAGTTCAATACAACCCAGGGCAGAGGCAGGGAGCTCTCACAAGTACTTGAATACTACAAGCTCGTTCCTATCTCATAGTAGAACACATGTCAAGAGAAAATGTTTAATCCCACTTTTGCTGGAGCAGAAGGTTTAGTTTTCCCCTAGAAATGATTAAGAATGCAGTTTTACTTTAGAAAATTATGTTCATCATCATTGCTGGTTTTCTGATGTGGCTGTATGCACATTTGCTGCCTGGTGATAAACAGTCTCTTTCCCCAGTTCAGAATCACCTGAAGAAATCCATTTAACATGAAAATTTATTGAAATTTGAGCATCTCCCCTGCAGTACCATTACAGCTGTTCAGATAAAACTGGGAAGGTCTTTCTGGCTTTGGCATTGCACATCCTCATACTGCCAACCAGTGAAGTGTTCTGCTTGCTGTACATCTACAGTATGTGCAAGCTGTCTTTCTTCAGTTGGAATTAGTGGGGAAGATAACAGATATCAGTTAAAGTATCACTGCATGACCCTGTGGAATATTTCAGCACAAAAGTTAATATAAACTGTCTTCAGGTAGACAAAGGAGGCTGACAGTACCAATGCTGGGTTAAAAACTGAGCAGCAGGATGGTTTCACCTATTTTTAAAATCAATGTTTCTTGTACCTGCTGCCTCTTACCAGTTTCATGTTTAATCACACAAATCCAACTCAACAAAGAGTTTTAATTCAACTTTAAGAAAATTGGACTTCTGTATATTTCTGTGGGAATTTTTTGCAAGTGATAGGGAAGCTAACTGTTCTTGGACATGTGTTATATATATGTCATGGACCGAGACACCGTCTCTCACAGTATAAAAAGCACAGCTATTGTTAGTCTAAGATGATGAGTGTATGGTACAACTCCAGAATGCTCATTTTTTTAAAGGTGTGTGTGGATTTGTGTTTAAGTCTTCTCAAGAACCAATAGTACTTTCAGCTCAAAGCAGTAAAGTGAGTAACCAAATGCTTTCCAACAGGCTTTAGAAAGTGATAGTGCGTAGGTTTTCTGGTTCTCTTAAATATAAAATAGGTATTTTTTGCTAGAGTTGCTAGAAATTGGAGCATTTCTTTAAGGAGAAGTGAAATAACCCAGTTTTGAGACATTGTCTGTTGAGTGTTTTAAGCATTGCAACCCTGTAGGAAGAAAAGGTCACCAAAGGAGAGGTGATTGTGTTACACGGTGGTTTGCATCCGTGTATCCACTTGGAAGAAACAATTTGACTGCTCGGGATTCATGTAAGACTGTGGTTATTCAAGTACCACCATTTAGCTTGGTAACCTGAGAAGCAGAACATTTTATACAATACACACTCTTTCTCCAACTCCACCTGAAGATTCTCTAACCAGAATGAGGTGGGCTGGGGGGGAAGAAAAACTACTTTAAATCAGATCTAATCCAGCTAGGGAAAAGTGTATATTTTGAGGTGCTGGACTTAACACAGAAGGCCAGAAGAAAGTGTAGAAAATTATGAAAGAAAGTGAAATGGTTTAGCAGGATGTTGTTTTTCTTCATTATTTCAGAAGTTTTAGTTTAGTTCATAAGCAAGTGTGCCTCAATCTCACAAGGCATCTCTTTCTGAAATTAAAAAGCCAACAACTGCAGGATTCCAACCTGCTAGCAATCTTTGCTTAATAGGGATCCATGATTCAAAGAGATATGTGACTTAAAATCTACTAGGGAGCATGAAGCAATTAATAGCTGGAACTTTTTATAGCACCTTTTATCCAAGAATCTCAAAACTCTTTACTGGTTTTAATTAGGCCTCACTCCATGCAATATCCACCTGGAATAGAGAAATGTTATTTTTTTCTTTGGTATATAGAGAAACTTGAGACACAAAGGTTAAATGATTTGACAATGATCTTGCAAAAGCAAATAGTAATGATAGGAATAAATCCCAAGCCTTCTACCTTCCAGTCCCATGTTCTATCCACTAGCCAAATTTCTTTCCTCTCTATTAAACTCAAGGCTTTTTCTTATCTATCCTTTAACACTTGTGATTTTGATTACAGAATCAAAACTCAGGCAATTAGAAAGACTTTCATCCTTTCCAGGTAGAAAAAAAAATAAATATTCAAACAAATCAGTAAAAGACCACTTTCCCCTTTCAGGCAGAGGAGGAACTGTTCCTATTTACTGCAGTGAGAGCTGTGAAAGATAGGGAAAAGTAGACTGTAGAGGTAAACACGCTGACTTTGGAGATAATGAACAAGGATTTGTGTTTCTGCCTACCAGGAAGAGTAGCTTGGGTTGGTTGGGTTTGTTTTGTTTTGTTTTGGCAAATGATATAAAATGCAAAGGACAATGTCTGCAGTACGCTCAGGAATTCAACCTCACCAAAAAAAATAAAAAATAAAAAAAATCAGGAGTTAGTCTCCTGAGAAAAGACAACAGGGAATCATCTCATCCAAGTATAGCCCCTTAAAGCTGGGCAGTGTTGCATAAGAGACACAGGCATCTATCTACTCGTACAAACTCTTAAATGTTAGAGTCTTTGACAAGAAGCAGGGGAGAAGGAGGTCAATACAATTAAATTAGCAGATAATGGAGATAATTCTGTTGTTGTGTCTCTAGTAGCAACATGACTGAGGATATTGGATCAGATAACATGGTTTGTTTCTTGTAATTTAAGGTACATTTTAAAAATTATAGGAAAAGAGAAACAAGCAAAAGAACTAGGTTAACATTAACACTAGTCTCCTGGATAAAACCTGTGTTGCTTCCATCTTTCAGCAACCTAATTTCAAAGAGCCTGAAGTTTTTATTTATTGAATTGGTTGCTCGTCAGATGCTAATAATGATTATTGACAAGAGAGACCTTACAGAGAAAAAGAGGTGGTTCATAAAAACTTGATTCATTGGCCTCACTCGAGATATCTCTATACTTAGCTTTTTGTCAATGCCTGGAAATGTGAATCTGTTGTTTTTCTCCCTGTAACTGACTCTCATTAATTCCACTATAATAACCCACACTGAATACTAGATCTGGCCAGCCAGTGCAAATATTGTTTCCAATTTGTCAGCACCAGGACAGCATAAGAAGTTCTGTGTCGAGTTATCATGGGAAGAAATGTTCAGTCAAAGAGTTAAGTTTAGAATAAATTCTGAAACACTTGAGCAAAGTATTCACCATCTAAGTGATCCTGAGCTCTGCTGTATACTCAGAGTGTAACAGTGTTATTCAGGCAAAACAAGCCAGCACATTCTCATTTCAGAGGCGATTCTGTGAATTAATTCACAAGGGTTTGTTACCAAAAGTTACTTGCCAAATGTTCTTCGGGAATCAGCTAAAATACCAAAGGTACAGGTTAGGAAGTTAGAAACTGCTTTCATTCCACTTAAACACAGAAAAAGATGGCACTGAAGTGACTTCACTGTTCACACTTCACAGAATCTGCTGAATGTAGATTTGACTTTTAAATAAATAACCAGTCTTTGCAGTTCTCATCATGGATTCTAAAAAGGCAGATGCAGCCATTGCAAATGATTTTGCTCAGTGTTACATTTGTCAAAAGCTGTCAGAATGTAGTAAAAAGGTGTTTATACAGAGTAATATGCTGCTTGAACTCCTGTTTGTCTCCTAGACTGGAGATTTTAGAGTGCTGATTTGTAAGAGCAAGAGAGTTCCAAGCAGGCCTGTTATCTTCTGGCTTTACTAGTTTATATGTGATGCATTTCTACACATTTACAAGTCTGCAAATTACAGACAACACTCAAGGACTGAAAAAGGAATCTAATCAGATAGAAAAAGACCAATCTGTTTCACAGTGAACTATAGTTGTGTAGTTAGATGGTTGGAATTGCGTACAAAATAATCATTAGTTTACCCATAATTTTGCATGTCTTTAAGCATGACTAAAAGATTTTTGTTCAAAAATGAAGTTTGCGACAGGGCAACCAAAACTGGAAAGGGAGGGGAGGATTTTGGTGTGTGCTAAACCAGCAAAGTTTACAATAAATT
The DNA here is from genome assembly GCA_020745705.1 of Hemiprocne comata. Taxonomy (NCBI): domain Eukaryota; kingdom Metazoa; phylum Chordata; class Aves; order Apodiformes; family Apodidae; genus Hemiprocne; species Hemiprocne comata. The sequence goes on from CM036586.1 coordinate 213,021,992, forward strand.
TTTATACAATTTTGCATGCCTACTATTTGCCACATGGTGTCTGTGATCCGCTCACCATGTTTACCTGGCTTTCAGAAAAAGCAAAACCAAATAAAAGCTTTTGAGTTCTGTATGACATGCCAATTTAGACCAAACTTTTCAGAAAAGAGTATATCACAGTATTTTCATATCAAGCAAGAAATATCTTTATCTGGAAAACAGATAAGAAAGACATACCTTACTAGTGAACAGGTGCATGCTGTTTGGTCTGGCTGCTGACTAAATGAATACTATAACCAACATAGGTTTGTTTGCTCTTTTTTTTTCAAGATCATTAGCTGAAAATTATTTAAGAAATCCATAAGCTACTGGCAGGCAAACATGGCAAGAAGAAATAAATTGTCTGGAAATATATTTGGCCAGTTAGTCCAGTTACACTCATAAGCATGCTAAATAAGGAATCAACTGGTGAGGGAAAACAATACCTTCAAGTCCATATGTGATCCAGTCTTATTTAGTATTAAAGATGTACCAATGCTTGAAAACTAGGCTTTATTACCTTTTATGGGATAAATGATAAAAATTAAGATTTTTTTAAATTACTGGAAAATAACCTGCTAACACAGATTTTGCTCTTCCAAAATTTGGAGCACAAGGAGAAAATGGTATTTGTCTTTTTATAACCTCCTAAGACACTACTTGATTGTCCTAATTTTTCTGAGATATCCTTGGCCATGTTGCAGGGGCAGAAAGGTCTCAGAAGTCTTTGAACTGCAAATTGCTAGAGATTAGGAGCTTATTGGGGGATGAGTTGGAAATATCATGATGGATCTGCTCTATTTTTATACCTTCATTATAACCGTGGCATGAGGAACACTCACTTTCCTTTGTAGAAATTAAGACTCTCTTTCTTTTGGAATACTCAGCATTTTCTTAATTTCCTGTTGTTTTAGAACATGTTGGCAAAGACTACATTCTCCAAAGATTTTAATTTATAAATAAACTTCAGAGGGAGAATTATTTTCTACCATAAGCACAGGTCAGAATTCCATAATGAAGCTTGGCTTGAATTTTACACTTTGAAACTCAAACTCTGTCTCAGATATGAAAAATGTAGTGTATCTTCCTAGAATTACAAATCCTATTTCATATACAAAATAAACCTTCCAAAACTCTGCAAGCTAATCTTTACAAAGCACAGTCATGTTTCATATTTTGTCTTCTATCATTGTAATAATGTAGGCCTTTTCAATTTTCCTAAAATATACTACTTTGTGCAGTGATTGCATTTGAATAAATTGTTTTAAGGCTGATGGTATTTTTTTGCCATTACTTTAGGTCCTTTGACAGAGGGTGATGAATAACATTCTTAAAGAGAATTTCATGATGAACGACCTCTTTAGAATTTGTTATTTTTTTCTTGTCTTTAATGGCTGCATTGCTGTTCATGGCCTAACTCCCTGCAGGGATGGGACTTAGGTACACAAACTTCTTTCCATATTCCTACCTTCTATTGGGAGGAAATAAGAGTGTACAACTAAGGAATACATTTAAGTATGATCTGTAGACTGGAGGACATGGAGAGCAGGACTGAAAATTACAGTGTAGATAAAGCCAATGTACCTGAACACAAGAGCCCATCTTCAAGATGACCACTGCCCAATTAAAATTACTTTTTAAAATGTGAAAGTCCTAAAATTCAATGCAATCTTCCAACTTGGACTGTTCTTGTTTCACTGTGATCATCAAAGCCAATTTTAACAAGTTCTAATCTGTTTCAAAGTCTTGCTGAAGATTCAATTAAATCTGGCATTAGAGAATCATTAACACTTTACATGTTAATAGTTACTGTTGTGAAGAGGCATCACTTCTAGTTTCTGTTTAAGTATTCACACACACACCTCTAAAGCAGGAGCAAGCAGGAGCAAGGCGATTTATATGCATATTTGCATGGTTTAAAAATAACAGGATTTAGTTTTGCTCTAATTTTGGACAGCAAAATTCAGAATTTTTATTAAGCCAAACCCCCAAAGATATTTAGGTTCCCAGTTCCAACTGAATGACTTGAAATCCTAGTTCCAGAGAGGGCTCTGTAATCTCTTCAATACAAGGAGAGAAAATGTGATTTATAGATCATGCACAAGTGCCAGAAGTGATGGGCTGAAAGCAATTCCATTGTAGGATATTGGAGCTAATAAGGCTCAAGACTCTTCTGTCTGCTCTAGAAGGTGGACTGGACTGTTAGGGAGCAACTAATGTACAAGTGCCTGATGTACCTCTGCTTCATATATCTACAACCAACAGCAAAGAAATAGATATATGATGGGACGAGAAACTCCTGAGAACTAGAGCTGGATGACCCTAATGCTTGGAGAACATTCAGCGTGCTACCAAGCCTATGGTGTCCACATAAACCTCTCCTGCACAGCAGTATTCACAGGTTCTCATCCTTCTTAGTCATAATTTATTAATTTCTAATTTCCTAGAGTATGATAGAAAGATGTCCTGAAGCTGTTATTGTACTAAAGAAAATTCTTCACTGAAAATGTTATCAAACACTGAACAGGCTGCCCAGTGTAGTATTTGAATCACCATCCCTGAAGGTACTTAGAGAAGTGTAGATGTGGTGCTTAGGGACATGGTTTAGTGATGGAGTAGGTAGAGTTACATGGATGGCTGGATTTGATGACCTTAAAGGTCTTTTCCAACCACAATGATTCAGTGATTCTGCTCAAAGCAGGAACAACTAAAGAAGGCTGCTCAGGGGCTGTGTCCTGTCCGGGGTTGGGTGTTTCCAAAGATACATGCTCCACTACTTTTCTATGCAACTTGTTCCAGTGTTCAACCATAATAAAAATAGTGTTTTCTTGTGTTTACATGAAACGTATTTTAGTTTTTGCTGCTCATCCTGTCACTGGAAGCTAATTAGAAGAGCCTGGCTCCATCTTCTTTACTCCCTTCCTCACCTTGGTACTTATTCACATTACCAGATTCTCTTGAGTTGACTCTACTCCAGGCTGAACAGTCCCAGCTCTTTCAGCCTCTCCTTGTAAGTCAAAAGCTTCATTGACCTTTGATGGACTCACTCCATTATGTCCATGTCTCACTTCTACTGGGGAGCCCAGCCCTGGAAGGGCACTCAAGATGTGGCTTCACCAGTGCTGAGCAGAGGGGAGGAATCACCTTCCTCAGCTAGTGACACTTTTACCATGGTCCAGGAGGCTGGAAGTACACATTGCTAGCTCATGTTCAGTGTCATGTCCACTATGACACCCATCTCAATTTCTGCAGACCTGCTTTCCAAATGGTTGTTCCCAGCCTGTCCTGGTGCCTAGGATTAGTAATTTTCCTGAGCCTGATTAGATATTTCCCTAGTGACTAGTCATCACTAGTGACTGGCCTCCAGCTAGACTTAGTGCCACTGGTCACAATCCTCTGAGCCTGGCCATTCAGACATTTTTTGATCCATCTCTGTGCCCACTTACCTAGCCTACACTTCTTTAGCTTTTCCATGAGGTTTTTGCAGGATATAGTGCCAAAGAAACACTTACTAAAGCAAAGAGAAACAAGAGCCACTGCTCTCCCCTCATCCACTGAGACAATCATCTCCCCATGAACAAGTATCAAGCTGGTTATGCAGGATTTCTCTTTCATAAATTGATGCAGATTGCCCCAATCTCTTTCTTATCCTGGAAATGGAAACTGAGCATCTCAGCTGTTGCTTTGTATCAACCTGTAGAGAAGTGATCTCTTGTATAATGGCAGTGTCACTTGACCAAAGCCAAGAGTTTGAATTTCATGACCTAAGCTACCAAACCAGGATCTGGTGTTCAAAATCCTAAAAGCCATTACACGTGCTTAAAGACAAGTGTCTTGCTTTGGGGGCAGTGTATTCAGCATCCACGTGAATGCAGGATCTAAATAAAGAATTAAAAAACTGGCCATTAACATGATCACAGGTAAGTGGAGATAATGAAACAAGTTGTATTTCCCACTTTGATTTGAGATTACTTCAGTTGGAGTATGTCGGATGAATGGTTCAGAATGTAAATCAAAGGACTCTTACTTCCTCTTGAAAAAAAAAAAAAAATTATTAATATATTAATATTTAGATAATTCAGACTGAGTTTAAAAAACTTTGTCACTCATGGGAATATTTCATTTACCAGGATTTTTGTGAAGGATTGGATGTCATCCCACATGGGCAATCATTACTTAAAGCAGTGAAGATGAGGTTAGTCTACGTACCAAGCATCTGGCTGCTGGGATAGTTATAAAAGGTGTGTTGGAAAAGGGAATATTTGCCAAGAGAGAAGATATTAATGGATTATGTAGGATTTAGGGGGTTGTTTTCATTTCAAGAATAAATGTAATGACAAGGCCAGTCAGGTGATGAAGTCACATTATCAATTCAGTGAATGGACAGAATATTGTGCAGGGCAAACTGCGTGGTTTTGGGATGGGAAAAACAGATCTGGGAGAACATTTAATAGTAAAAATTAAGATTCAAACCTTTAGGGACTTGGAACATGAAGTACCAGTTCAAACTGGACATTTTTATCTGATAGAAATAAAGAGAGTCTTGTTTCTGCCAGTCAGTCACAGTCACCCTTTGGTAAGATGTGCAATATGACCATGAAAAATACTAAATATAACTCTAAGATCACATGAAGATAAGTATTTATGCTACCATCATGTGAAAATATGAACATATTTGAAACAGGTATTCCTCTCCTACAATATTGTGTGTAGTTCCTGGTTAGGATATTATTTTTTTATAATTTCCAATACAAATTGGAACTGCTGCAGAAACAGCTATGCAAACAGTATGAGGAACAGAGAAAACATTAGCTTGACTCATTTAGTCTCCTAAAATGCAAGCTGACAGAGGACATAGGTCTCTACCTACAAATATGTCAAAAGTACCAGGGAAAGATAAGACTAGGTAAATAACTTCTGTTTATGAATTAAATTTACCTAAACTTTAGGAAAAAAAAGAGCTTCCAGACAGAGTAGCAAAAGGAAAATACTTAACTCAGTCTTCACTGGCAGCCTCTTTTCCCACACCCCTGGAATGGATGGACTACAAGGCAGAGGCTGGGGGAGCAAAGTCCCACTGTAAGAGAAAATCAGATTTGTGACCACCTGAGTGACCTGAATATAGATAGGTCTATGGGGCCTGACAAGATGCATCCCAAAGTCCTGAGGGAATTGGCAGATGTAGCTGCCAAGCCACTCTCCATGATATTTGAAAAATCATGGCATTCAGGTGAAGTCCCTGGTGACCGGAAAAACAGAAACAATGCACCCATTTTTGAAAAGGGTAGAAAGGAGGACCCTGGGAATTACTAACCTGTCAGCCTCACCACTGTTCCTGGAACAGATCATGGAACAGTTCCTCCTAGAGGCTATACTAAGGCACATGGAGGACAGGAACGTGATTTGAGTCAGCCAGCATGGTTTCACCAAGGGCAAGTCCCACCTGACCAATCTAATGGCCTTCCATGATGGAGTGTCTACAACAGTGGATAAGGGAAGAGCTATGAATGTCATCTCTCTGTATTTCTGTTAGGCCTTTGACACAGTCCCCAACAACATCCTTCTCTCTAAATTAGGGACATATGGATTTGGTGGGTGGACTGTTCAGTGGATGAGGAATTGGTTGGATTGCAGCATCCAGAGAGTAGTCAATGGCTCAATGTCTGCATAGAGGTCAGTTCTGAGTGGTGTCCCTCAACGGTCTGTGGTGGGACCAGTTCTGTTTAGTATCTTCATCGATATAGAAAGAGGGATCAAGTGCACCCCCAGCAAGTTTGCTAATGACAACAAGCTGAGTGGTGCAACTGACATGCCCAAGGGATGGGATGCCATCCAGAGGGACCTGGACAAGCTCAAGAAGTGGGCGTATGTGACCCTCATGAGGTTCAATAAGGGCATATACAAGGTTCTGCATATGAGACAGGGCAATCCCCTTTATCAATACAGGCTGAAGGATGAAGGGATTGAGAACAGCCCTGCAGAGAAGGACTTGAGGGTATTGATGGATGAAAATCTGGACATGAGCCAGCAATGTGCGTTCACAGCCCAGAAAGCCAACCATATCCTGGACTGTGTCAGAAAAAATGTGGCCAGCAGGTCAAGGGAGGTGATTCTCCCTCTCTGGTCCATGCTCATGAGACTCCCCCTGCAGTGCTGTGTCCAGTTCTGGGGCCCTCAGCATAGGACAGACATGGACCTGTTGGAGTGAGTCCAAAGGAGGTCTACTAAAACGTTCAGAGGGTTGGAATGCCTCTCCTGTAAGGAAAGACTGAGAGAGTTGGGGTTGTTCAACCTGGAGAAGAGAAGGCTCTGGGGAGACCTTATTGCAGCTTTTCAATACTTAAAGGGGACATGTAAGAAAGAGGGGGAGCAACATTTTAGCAGATCCTGTAGGAATAGGTAATGGTTTAAACTAAAAGAGAGTTGATTTAGACTAGATGGAAGGAATTTTTACAATTATTGTGGTGACACACTAGCATAAGTTGTGCAGAGAGGTGGTAGATGCCCCATACCTGGACACAAGGTCAAGTCAGATGGGGCTCTGTCTTGTTGAAGATGTCCCTGCTCATTTCAGGGGGGGGTTAGACTAGATGAGCTAAAGGTCCCTTCCAACCCATTCTATGATTCTAAGATTTTATGATTCTATGAACTGTTTTATTTAAGGAGTTTGAGGGGTTTGTGAAAGAAATTGTATGGCAGACTGGTAGAGCAGAAAAAGAAATGTATTGGATAATCCCATCCCATTTCTTATGCTTTCAAGGCAAATATATCAAATACTTCACTGAGGATAATGTTACTCTTAACAATTCGCTGAAGAGTTTGACATCCTCCTTGTAAGATGTCCTGTCAGGTGATCTAAGGAATATAGCATCAAAGGTCCACTAGTTAATCTCATGTCATAAATCTTGTGAGATATTTAGAATATCAGTCATCAATGTTGCTTTACCTTCTGCAGGGTCTCTTACAGCCCTGAGCTCTGGGTATGATTTTTAGAGTGACCAGAGGGATGGTTGATGCTGTTGACTCCCCAGGGTTGTGGGCTCCTTTTTCTACCACTGATGCATTGTGATGCAGCTCATCACATAACAGACACTGATGTGGTAGGGGAAGGGAAGGGGTTGAAAAAGGGAGGGTTAGAGTGTTTTTCATTAAAATGACATGTCTATAAGTCTGATCAGAGATAAGAACAGCCCTAACTGTCCTATATTTGCACTGAAAGAGATTTTTCTGGAAGAGTTTATTGGCATATATCAGTGGACAGTCACTCAGACAGCAAAGCTCTATTAGATCACTTTGTTAATCTCTCTGATAATGCAGTATTGTTCCCTGATGTACATTTATTCACCTTTCGTTCAGTCTACTTTTAAATATCAAGAAATGGGGCTTATATTATTCTCCTTTGGAGATTACTCTAGAGATTAATAGGTCTCACTCTCTTTCTTTCTCTTCTTTTCCCACTTCTCCAACACTCAGCCATTATTTTCCATTTCTCAATATTATCCCATAACTCATAGCCAAACCCATTATTACACTAAATTAATTCTTACCCTTTTTTTAATCTAAAACCTTTCAAATAGCTGCAGGCAGTTATCATTTTCCACTCCACATCTCTAGCCATGTTGCTATTCTTAAAAACAGTGAATAGAACAGGAATGGAAAGCAGTCATTTGGTGACTATAGATCTTGACTATTAGATTATTTTTTTAGGTTATAACATGTAAACTAGTGTTGCAAACAAAAAGATCACTTATGCAAAATGTAAGAACAGAGATAATGAATTGCTTGCAAAGGAATTTGTATGGTAACAATATGAAAAATTGCATTTTGCACATATTCTGCATAAAAATTGCTTAAGTCCCATAGAAACCAGCTAATGTTCCTCAGCAATTGTGTCCTGACTTAATCTGTACACCTAAACTTCTGCCCCCTTCTTACTACCTGATGATTTTAACATTTAATTGGCTTTGCTTCCAAATCTACAGCTGTCACAAATTTGTTATTCTCCTGGAAAGAAATTTAAATCATTCAGTCTTAGGAAGTATAATTCAAAAGTGAGCAAGCAGAGAAAACTACAGTTTTCCCTAAAATATAGACAGTTTCTAAATACCCTGCAGACACCTTGTGTTCAATCCTAAAGTTCCTTTCTTTCAAATACAGAATGGGCTGTATCAATGGGTGAAAGCAATGCAAAAGTTGGATTTTTTTGGTTGTTTGCTGACAGTCAATTTATAATAAACTATAGTATCTGATAAGCAGACAATACGTCCTGCTGCCTTTTACAACTACCCTTTTATATAAGGCTGTAGAGTTTTGTTTTGTTTTCTACAGAAATCTCTGCTAACACTCAGGGCCTCAGGTACTATAAGCCATTAATAGAGGTGGCATATCCTATTGTTTTTTTAAGGAATGAAGGGTTCTTGAAGTGTTGTCTTAACTGTCTTCTGTAGAAAGATGATCAGAAGAGTCAAAAGAGCAGAACCAGACTGTCTGTCTATATAGACATTTATACACAAATAGAGCTGTGTATGTGCTTGTGTATGCATATGTATACATATATATAATGTAATATAATATGCATTTTTAAAGTCTGATTCTGCTGATTGTATAGGCCAAATCAGCATCCTCATTAAATCAATTTCAAAGGGAAATGAGTATATTTAAGGAGTGAGACATGTCTAGCATTTCTCTTGATGAGCTAAATCCATTATAAATATACTAAAGTCGTCAGAATTACTGTGGGGCTGCAGTCATCTTGGTTTTTCCATAGGATTATGAATGTAAAGGACATGTTCTAATTATCTTTCCTACTAATTGCACTCACTACTTTTTTCTTGCAAATGCTGGAATACTGAGCCCTGTTCCTGCTCACAGATACCACTGGACTGGACTGGGTTTCTGTGGATCTGTGTGCAGAAATGGTGAAGCCACGTAAGCAAAATACATGTTTAGGAACTGAAACAAACTTTGAACACCAGGTTTTGAGATTTTCTTCCTCCTAAAACAAGGATAACACAATCCTAAAACATGGATAACACAATGGCTGTGACTGAGACATCTTTTGCAGGAATTTTGATACCATTTAAGAGCAATGTGTCCAGTATTGCAGAAAATCAGAAATGGTGTCTGCCTTCCTCCCATGATGAGCTTACAGTTTCAAGGTCAGAGATATGACAGAGAGAGCAAGCAAAGGATGGAACAAACTTTTTTGTCTAGAATAATGGATATGGCTCCTATGTTTAAGTAGAAATTTAAATGGTTTACATAGGAGAAAAAAAAAACCCACAACCAAACTATAAAGTCAAAATGAAGTCAATTTCATCAATGGATGATTCTATTTTTCTGGGTGAGATGCAGGTTAAAAACATTTCAGTGTGGTTACCTAGAGGAGTATGTTTTATTGTGTTCCCCCACTTGCACATCCCATCATCTCCAGTGTCCCCAGGCTACTTCCAAACACAATGATCAATCTAAATAGGATCTACAGGAGACAGAAATAGAAACCAAGTTCTAAGATTTAGTGAAAATTGGTGGCTGGCTATAAAAGGAAACTTTAAAAAGGTCCTTTACCAAACACAGGCTCTGGGATTACTTCAGTGAATGTCTGTTACTTGTCCAGTGTTGAGACCCATCCACAAACACATACCTGAACTAGCAACAGCACCTCTTTCTTGCCCCATCAACTATGGAGGGGGAAGGGAGCTTCCATCATGGTGAGAAGATACTGAGAATTCTACAGGGAACTGAAACTCTATATCCTGCAATACTTTCGTGAAATTATAGGGAAGGCAGCTGAGGGGCTGGCATATTGGGAGCTACTGGGCACACATTTGTAGGAATACAAGCTTCATTACTCCCATTGTTCATGGAGGAACTTGTGCAAATCACCACGCAGGAGTTAGAGCATGAGAAGAACTCAAGAAGTCTTGTGGCTAGGATCTGATTCTCAACAAAAAATGATACAGAATTACTTTAGTGATTTTCAGAATATTAAATTGAGGAAAACAGTTAACAGTCTTCTGAGAAAACACAACAGAAAGAAATATCAGCTATTGAGGGTTATGGGAAGTGGTGCAAAGGAACTGTACCTCATTCTGAACTCTGCTTTATTTCAGATATGCAAATAGAAATCTTTCTTTGGTGTTGTTTCCCACTGCATTTTTATTTGGAAAGTAAGGAAATATAGGGTGGATGAATGGACTGTAAGGTGGGGAAAAAATGGGCTGGATCACCAAACTCAGAGAGTGGTGAACGATGGCTCACCATCTAGCTGGCTGACAGTAATAAGTAGAATATCCCAAAGCCCAGTGATGTGACACATGCTGTTCAACATCTTCATCGAAGACCTAGACCATGATTGAGTGTACATTCAACATATCTGCAGGTGACTATAAACTTGGATAGTGGCTTAGAACAAATGGCAGACCTTCCATTCAGAGTGTCCTAGGGAAACTTGAGGAATGATATAATGGAATCATTATTAGATTGAGCAAGAAGTGGAAAGTTCTGCACCTATGGTGGAATAATTCTAAGCATCAGCACAGGATGGGAAGAGTCTAGTAGAGCAGCAGCCCTCCTGAGAAGGGTTTGATGATTACAATGGTGTCCAAGATGGAATATGAGCCACTGAATATGCTCTCACCAGGAATTAGATAAATTGTATGTTGGACTGGTAAAAAGCACCACCAGCAGATCTAAGTAAGCTGTCTTTCTCTGCTCAGCACTGGTGAGAACCCACATTGATTAGTACTCAGTCCAACTCAAAAGTAATGTGAAGAGTAGCTATGAAGTTCACCAGAGGCCAAGGGCACATTACCAGTCCACAGGCAAACGGGTGAAGCTAATACCAGCCAGGAGCTACACAGAAGGGAGTTTGAGAGAAGATCAAGCCAAACTTATTGGAAGTGAAAGATGGTAAAGCAAGGAGTAATGGTCACAAGCTGTGGCATGAGATGTTCAGATCAGAAATTCGTTTAAAAAAATAATTAAAAATCACTGGAAAAGTAGTACTACACTGGAACAGGTTACCTGTAGAGGCTGTGGTATCTCCAACTTCAGAGAGCTTCAAGACTCATGGACTGGGTCCACCTAGTGATGGGGACACTGGTACTGCTTCACGTAGGAATGTGAACCAGAGAACTCCAGAAGTCTCCTCCAGACACCCTTTCTGTGAATCTGATGAAATACTGTTTTTTCCAGTGAATACAGTGAATCTCAGTAGAAAAATTAGCCAATAATTCTTAAGCTGGAATTTTCATATTGTGAAATTAGATCTTTTCCATTTTTAATGCATATAAATTATATCTTTCAGTGAGGAAATGAAAGCCAACCACAAAGCTTGCTTTAGAAATTTAGAAATCCTACCTGTGAATATATTGGAACATAAACTAACCCAGCTAAGGTGCAAATTGGAAATAAAAAGGACAAGGACATGTTGGGGGTTTCGTTAAGGAGAGAGCAGTACAGTACTTGGAGAACAGGGTCATAAGCTCTTCAAAGAAAAATAACTCACCTCTGACCTGTTGAGATTGCTTGAAAAAGTTAATAAAACAGTACATAAAGGTGACTCAATGAACATAACTTACTTTTTTATAAGGAACTCTCAGAGAGAATAAATCTCCACAGAGTAAGGAACATAGTCTTGCAGTGAATTAAAAATCACTTAAGTGAAATAAAACATAATGAATGGCTGTGAGGAGAAGAATTACTGTGGTTTAGTCACCCTGGATCCTTTTCATAGGTCCAAGTGATATGAAGGATGGAACAAGACTGAGAGTGAAATGTTAGCCTGTGACACTAGGCTGTCTTAATTAGTAAAAAGTACCTATGGATGAAGGGAATCATATGGTGCCTTTAAGAAATATAAATGCAGTAACACCTGTCATCTATACTGCAGAAGCCTCTTGTAGCCTTCACTGTTGTTACTTTGTTGAGTTTGACCCTCTGCAACATAAATATAGTGTTTTCTCCAAATAGCTGTGTCCAAAAGAAGGAGGAACTTTCTGACAGCAGGTGAAACTCAACTGAGCACTGACAAACATGGTCAGCATTTGTTAAGGTCACTCCTGGGCTTTAAGTTGTTAGGGTTTTCATAAAGAAAAGGGATGTGATTCCTTATTGCTTGGACTTCATGTTGTTTAGTGGCTGGGAACAATACAAAATAGAATTAGTTGCTACAACGATGATTTGACTGTATTTCACAACCACTTCAGATTGTCTCTGTAAGGCCAAGGCAGGAAGAACACAATCTCAGAAGCATAAGTATTAAGGGTTGTACAATGTTATTGGTCTTTGTGTTCAGTAGTTACAGGAAAGAAGGCTTGTTCAAAATACTCAGGTCTCAAGAATAATCTGGTCTTCCTGAGTAAACACTGTGTTTGGGGAGTGTTCAGGCAGGACTTAAATTGCCTGTTTTTATATAGCACAAACAAGGTTTCTCTCCCTCTTTTCTGTACATCCATGGGTATATAAACAAAGATGATTTAAGTCAATTTACTCAAGGTGAGAGGACATCATCCTGCTGACTCCAACAGGTATCCAGTTCAGTACAGTGTGCAAGAGCACATTAGTCACATTGGCCAAAGACACAAATTCCATAAGCCCCAGATGTGAAAGAGTCTGTTACTCATCACTGGAAAACAGATAATGTATTTTCCAATACATACATGTCCAAAGCTTTACCACTTCAGAGCAATTTTATTTTTTTTTTAAATCCAAATAGTGCTTATACATAAAGTGAGATGAAAATTCAAGTCTGTTTCTATATCCCCCTTATTGTGTCACTGAATTGTATTTGAAAATTGTCCCAGTTTCAGACATGTGTTTGGCTGGTGGTGGACAGTGGGGGGTTGACCATAACAGATGCACACTGGCAGAGGTCCTTTTTGAAGAACATCAGGCAAGAGGCAGAACAGTTGTTAGACTTTGTCAAAAATAGATCAAGCTGCATTTTGAGGCCCCACTTTGAGCTGACAGAACTGTCTATGTGTTTGATAGGGGACTACTAGATACTGTAGAGAGGAGAAAAGGGAGAGTACATGAAAAAATTTACTTTTAAGATAATATATTTATGGCATAACTTCAGACTTAATCACGGGTAGAGTGTCATAAAAGGCCTGGCTAATTTTTAGAAAGTCAAAAACATTTACTTTGAGCCTACTGCTTAATAAGTGGTTGAGATGAAAACGGAATGCCAAAGCAGTTCTAATAAAATTAACATGGATCTTGCTTTCAGTTCTTCATTTTCCTCTGTTTTAATTTTGTGTTTCTTGATCCCTTCTGTTTTCTCCTTGTTTAGGAGATCAGCATCTGAAGATTTTCCCCAGAGCTAGTCTCTTGCTTGACTTAATTTTTCAAGGTGCAGGTAGTCTCATGGACTTAAACACGCAAGTCCCCGTGTCTGATTAGTTGTTACCCACCATAATTGAAGATCAAGCACTTGTTTCTTCTGTGATCTTTTGCTTCTTGATTTCTGTCATCCCATACACAAAGATCTAAGTCACGCTGAGCTTTACTTTGACTTCATCTGAACAGTCTTAGATACAGCTTAATAACCAATGTGGTTCTACAGCTATTGGCTTCCCAGGATAAGTAGAGAAGGCACCTGCCAAGCAATTTTAAAATTTATTTCCTGCTCTTTCCTATTTAAGGTAATTTTAAGTTGCATATTCTCTATATTCCTGCTTCTTGCATTGCTCCTCTTTTCCTTTTTTCTTTATCATGTGAAGATTCAGAGGTTCAGCTGAACTTTAGATAACTCTTATTCAAATGAAGTAGCAGCCCAGTCTTCCTGCAGAGGTTGACTATGCAAAGTCAATGGAAACTAATACATAACTCTGAAAACTTTCATTTGCACTAGGCATCTCCCTCATTACATTTTCTGAAGAGTTTTCCATTTGTGTACTGAAGGTACACTGCTGTGAAAATCTTTCTGTAAATTTGTACCTGCACAAGCATGATAAAGACAAGGGAAAATCTGTCTGTGTTTACCAGAAGCTTTTGTTTCTTCCAGTGACAGTACACACAGTTCTTCCCATGGGGAAACTGTCCAGCCAGAAAGAATAAAGATGAAAACTTGCACTCCCAAAACCTCAGTTTGTATCCATGACAGAGAAATGCCTATGTTGCACTTTCAGGTGTTTTCCTCAATATATAATTAAGGTGTAAAAATAATATTAAGTTATCTCAGCTTTTGAAGATTCTTATTTGAAGACAACGCAAGGCAGCAGGCACCCCTTCCTGTTGTCAGCAACTGAGAGGTCCAGTTGAACATAATTTGGATTATCTACAGTTATTGATCTATGGATCTTGCCATTCAAAAAAACCTTTCAGGTATGCAGGTTCACATTTCCTTTTCCCTGAAAATGCTCAGTCGATTGAAACAAAAATAATAATTTACATGTAGCATGTAACTGATATATTTAGACCCTCTTCTAAGTAAGAGGATTAATTTAGGCCATAAGGCTATATAAAGAGGCAAGCCAATCAAGGGTCAAATTCACCAATAAAAAAGCTTCATGGAATTTGTATCAGGATGAATTTATTTGAGTGTTCTTGCCTTCCTTTTTTTTTTTTTTTTTTCATGTAAGAATCCTAAATATTGATAAAAACTACAATTTAAGTTGTAGGGACAGTTCAGATTATGTGAACCCAGATGACATTGGGAAGAAAATGTTACTTTTCATGGTTAGACTGATTACTCATATAGACATTTAACCCCTTGTGCTGATAAAAAAATAATAATTCTGTTCAGCTGATAGGTATTTATTTATCATGCTAGCCATGATGATGTAGATCGAGGTAACACTGTAAATTAGCTATGGATTCTTTTCTTTCTTTTAAAATATAGTTCCTTTTCTATTTTTTTTTTCCCCAAAAATTAAAATACAAAGAAAGAATAGATGGCATATATCTCAGCTGAGGAACATTCAATGCTGGAGAACTTCACTTTGTATCATGAATAATCTCACAAATATTTCAACACTCACCGGCTGAAGAGGAAAGTTTTTATTTCAGGTGTGGTACTGTTGCAACAAATCAGGAAGTTAAAAAGGGTTTTTTGTTTGTTCACAATCAAGGAAACTTACTGAAAAAATGAACAACCCCTTATAGCAAGACACTGCTTCATGACACTTTTCAGTGTAGGATGATAGAGCTGTTTCACAAGAGGCTTTCTGATTGACGTTTGAGTGGGTGCAACATAAAAAGAGCCTTACTTTTAACTTCTGTGTTGCAGTGTTGTGACAGACTTTGCATGTCTTCACCTCAGAAAGTATCTGGGGAGGGAGGTATCTTGTTATGTGTCTGGCCTGAAACTCAGGCTATGATCCAATTCTGCTCTTCAGCACAGCATTCCCACCACCTTCAACTCAGATCTTCCACGGAATTTAGGTGCATAATTTTCATTTGGATTCAGAGGTGTTAAAGGAAACAGATTTTGTTTAAGATTCCTAAGTTTATCAATTGTTTTAATGCCGACAAACTTGACTACTGGCTCCAGCAATGTGATCTGGAGTGCCTATGATGTCTTCTGAAGTGAAATTCTGAAATTCAATGAAGTTTAGTAGCTACCAAAAGTTACACTGTAAGGAGTCCTAGGACCACAGATTTGCCTAAATATCAGAAGTTTAGGCAGTACCTCAGCTTTCTGCAGCCACTCCAAATTGTTAGCACCAAGTTTTCTAGTGATTTAGACACATAAACAATAAATTTCTAATAGTAGCAGTCATTAGTGTCACTGTCATTGGTGTCAGTAGTAGTAGTAGGGGGAGATCAAGAAGAGGAGGTGTTTCTCATCTTTTTCACCACAGCTTAGCTAGCTCCTTTCCAAAATAAATCTGAGGTCCTTACAATCCAAAAGGGAGCATTAGTTTTAGGTTAGAGATGAAATGGGGTTTGTGACTGAGTTAGGAAAAAGAGGAACACCTTCTGTCTCTTCTGTTAATCTGTAACACAGTGCAATCAGAAATGCAATAGGTCAAATAAGAGAAGACAAGAGGAAACTTAACTTTAGATCCCAAAGACAGGAAATACTTGCCTGGGAAATGTACATCTTAAGTCTTGGTATCTGCTCTCAGAATAGCTTCTATGTCCTCCAGGAGTCACTGGATTAAATGCAGAATTTGTATATTTAGCATGTTGCTAAAAACGTCCTTACCACAACTGAGAAACTAAAAATGCCCTTGCCTCAAGCTGTAACTCCCTCATATCTATATGGCTCCCAATCAGCTATCAAACCTTTTTTTAGACAT
Source organism: Hemiprocne comata (assembly GCA_020745705.1). NCBI lineage: Eukaryota > Metazoa > Chordata > Aves > Apodiformes > Apodidae > Hemiprocne > Hemiprocne comata. Next base: position 213,038,257 of record CM036586.1, read on the forward strand.
AATGAAATATAGTAACTAGAGCCTGAAATCTCTAAGCCCCTCATCTGCCTGAAGGCCTGAGGTCAACTTTTCAAGATGGAGCATGTCCTTCATTCTCAATAGAGCTTCATCTTTGCGCAGCATCTTTACGTAGTAATTGTCCACCATGCTATTCACTGTGGAGTAAGCACAGGAGAGTAGAGACAGTGTACACTGAAAAGGACCTTCACTCACACTGCCATCCTACCCATTTTACACAATAGAGCACAAGCAGGGTGAACAACAGGGCTAAAATCAAGAAAGACATAACACCCACTGTTGTCACAATTTAAACAGCCACAGGACAGTCTGTTTTAAATTAACAAATGACAGATCTTATGTTAAGTATAAAAAATGCAGTGACTGACTTTGTGGTTGTCACAAACAGGGCAGGATGGCAGACAGGAAGTATATGCACAGATCAAGATTTATTGCATGTAACACTGGGGTCTTAACTCCTTAAAGTAGGAAGCACAAGTACAGTTGAATTGTGGGGAAATTGGGAGATCAGAACAGAAGTGCAGTTTGAATGCAAAGGGTATATTAGCAGTGAATTTTACTAATTATAATTCAATCAAACAATAAAAGTTAACCATTAAAATGCTGGCAACTTACTTAACATCAAATTCTATACTAGGCCTAGAATATTAATTATCACCCTTAAAGGATTCTACAGTCTTAAACTTAATAAACTTAACTTAACTTGTGGATAAGAGAAACTTGTAGTTAGGAAGTAATCACAGAAATCTTAAAGTTTACTAGTTTAATGGTTGTTCAAAAGACTCCTTTCATTTCCTCTGTTTAATGGTTGGGTCTGGGTCCTGCATCCCAGTCTGTGGACAGTGTGGTTATTATACGAGAGCAAGAAGGTGTCTATAAGAACATGGGGATAACACTGATGGCACTTATGGATTGGAAAAGGATGTTCTCTGACAGTAGCTTGGCATCACCCTCTAAAATGCACGTGCAAGAAATTAAGAGAGATTATAAAGGATTGAATCGCAATTAATATATCAGTAAGGGTTTTGGAAACTGCAGGAGGGCAATGGGATAAAGATAACTTTTGGCAGCACTCCAGAGAAAGCTCTATGCATGTAAACAGACTGAAAAGCTGTGACAGGAAAAAATAACCTCAGAGTCAAGGGCAAATCTTGGAATTTCTATCCCTAAAAGCAAAGTGAAGAATGACAATCACAGAGACATCGGACAGCAATAACACCTTATCTATGTTATGCCTGTAGGCTTTGAAGAATTCAGTAGGAAAAAGTTATGGTGTAGCCAAGAGATGACAGAGCCAAGATAAATGGGAAACTGAAGGACAGAGGAATAAGTCAGAGAAGATAGAGAAATGTGTCAACTGTGGAAAAGTGATGGCCTATATAAGCCATCCGTGGTCAGAAGCCTGTATGATGCTTTAATGAAATTTTCAAGACATATTACCTGGAGCCTTTTCAATAGTTGAATCAAATACCAAACCTAAATCTTAATATTTCACAATTTTATGAAGGCTTAAATATGACAGAATTCTCAAAATCATTACATCTAGTGGTCACCAGAATTCAGTTTGGCACATTTTTGGGGCATATTTTACAGTTAGGCAAAAGGGTGACACTGGGCCAAAACATTCCTTGCTGTAACCAGGTTTACTGAGCAGAGCTATGGACATGGTGTCATTGGCTCAGCTTAACATGAGGAAGGATAATTGTACGTAACCCTTGCAAAGGATTTCTATCTTCAAAGAGCTTTGTTGTAATGTCTTCATCTTTACAAGCCTCTGAAAAGAGAGAAACTGAGTCAGAGACTTGTCAGAGGATAGAAGAGTATTGGTGTCACACACAGGCTTGAAGTCCATAATTCTGTGTCTTGGTCTGAGATCAGTAGATAATACCTTTCTCAGGTGTGACACAGACAATCCTATAAAGATATGAAAATCCATGTAGATGGCTGGTTTGGAACTAATACAGCACAGGCTTTCAAAACTCATGTAATGCTCAAGAGTTTCCTTGCACTGGGAGTGATTGTGGTAACCACATGTATACCAATAAACTGTAAAGGAGAAGCATTGCTGTTCAATGAACTTCAGCTTTCCTCTTATACAACAGTTAGATTGGGATCTAAGCATATGTTGTTGCCCTAAACTGTTTCTGGGCATGGTTTGGGATTCATTATGCATCTGGGATCAGAGGCAATTTCCATATGGCTATTCTTTTCTGGAGGCTGAGAAAAACCTTGTAACACAAACATGGGCTTTTACGTTCCAGTTGGCCCCTGAACCAAGGAACACTCTTGGACAGATCTAGATGATTCTTGATGTCCAGATTTGGCAATGCATGTACCTCCATAGCTTTATTTTTTTGACAATGATCATTAGACCTGAGTCAGCACAAGGACAATAATCACAGGACAACTTTTATCTCATCAGAAGTTACTGTTGTGCATTTATGCACACCTAAACTTTCCCTAAACAAGTAATTGTGCTTCTCTTAGGTCTCACCCTAAACCAGCCATCCATAGTCTCCATTCTTCACCCATCTGTGTAACCAGGACCACAATAAGAGGCAGCTCCCTGGAGACTACCATTTGGGCTCTAACATAGTCAGGAATATACCTGTTTGTACCTGTTTCTCCAGCTGTGGCCTGCTGGTCCTTGTTTTCTTTCTGTATAACAAGAAACATGCTCATGGCACTTGAATATACTCAACATGATTTTTTTGCTGCTATGAAATGACCCAGCTTCACTTCTCCATGCAATCAATAACAAAAAAGAAAGACATTGCTGCCTTCCATATTTCTTTAAAACATTACGAAAAAGTAGGATACAACCTGCAAAATTCCCATCATCACCACCAAAAAAAACTCTTAAAAATAATTCAAAATGAAACAAAACACTTATAGCAAGAGGCACCTGAACAGATTCGAACTGAACTGAACCTGAACTGTTCAGATTTGAACAGATCTGAACTTCTATCTTCTCCACGACCTCTTTCACCCAGCCTTGTCATCCCCAGTAGACCTGGTTTCTCCTGTCACCTGAAGCAGCCACTCTGCCTTTTGCTGTATTGTAGAATCAGCAGCAGGCTTCAAATCCCTCAGTTCTCTCTCCCCTGCTCCTCCTCCCTCGTTTATGATTGAACTATTCACAGGAAGTCTGTAAAATGCTTGTGAAAACAGTTTCCTGGACAGATTATCCAAAATAAATAATTCCATTTTAAGTATCTCTCTGATTCCATGTGGGAGATAGAAATGATCATAAATATGCAATTTACATCACCTTCTTAGTTACTTACCTTTGTAAACTTAGCGTAAAAAAGAGAAGTCAGGCTTTTTCTGATTGCAAAATTAGAGGTCACACACCTCTGAATATTTACCATGTTCCTGCAAGGATCATTTCTGTGGCATTCAAAAAGACATTCAAACTCAGAGCCCGAAATTCAAAATTCAATGGTACTGTGATGCTTTTCTGCCTCGGAGGACTGAGCCCAAAGCACTGAGATAAGTGACAATATCTCTCAGTTAAGCCTTATTAGTAACAGAAACAATTTTGAGTAACTAATAAGGATGAGCCTTCTGCAAAATACAGACAAATAGTGAGAACAATAGGAAGGGGAGAAATTATGTATTGTGGTTGTCAACAATAAGACAGTCTATGAATGCACACTTCAAGAGTGTGAGCTTCCTCATACATACCATTTTAGACTAAAAATATAAAGACAGTAGTATTTTCAGAGGATTATTAGCTCCAGAGGAAAGTACCTACAGGGGAACAAAAAGGAATGGAAAATTTCAGAAGGAAAACAGCGAGGAAGTTATGAGTATGGGTCAGTCAAATGAAAGGATGGACAGGAAAGATGCTTCAAGACACTAGGGGTAGAACAGTCTGTGAAAGCATCTCTGTTGGTATAACAACTCCTTGTGAGATGCAGGGCAGTAAATTGTACTGCTTTGAGTCTCACTGGCTGATGCAATGCCCTATCAGGGAGAGAATCCAGCATAAGTCGTCTGACAAATGTACTGTATGTGTATGAGATTAAATTCTGTAGGAATGCTGAGGCTGGGTGGTTGTAAATGTATTGCTAAGCATGTAAAAGGCAGGTTTAATATCTGCAAACAGCATTTTGTTGATCTGCTAAAGTGACTCTGGCATGTCAGCACGTTAGAGCAGGGGCAAAGAAAGCACCGTTTTCTTCTTCTTGTTTTTAAAAATTCAGTGCTCCTGGCACTGTCACTGCTTCTTGCAAATAAAAGCCCTCTCCAACTCATTTACTGTTACTTGTGCAGTGCATGTGGCAGAGGGAGTAGCTGGCCCTGGCAAACCATAAAACCAGGCTTGCCAAAAATCCCTGTTGAGCTGGTGGACAAAGTCTAATTCTGTTGTTTTCAAAAAAAACCTGTCAAGTGCATCTGAGCCATTTCCTCCATAAAAATGAGTTATCTTGCAAAAGACCTCCCTTTTGTCATAATTCCCATATATAAAGTTAGATTTGTTTATAAATGAGTTTGTGTGATGGATATTCTACCACAACTGTCTGTATTATTTCGAGGTGCAGTTATTAAAGCAGAGCATGAAAAAGCAAGGGTTTGTTTTTATATCACAGAGAGTTTCTTCAGGAGAAATATATAATCCTGTTCTTTCAAAGTTAGCTATTTCTTATGAAAAAAACTTCATTTCTCGTTATTTGTTATAATTACTGAAATAAAAAAGATTTAAGCAGTATTTATAGTTTCCCGAGGTCGGTTTTACACTTGAAATATGAATATTCAGTGTCTAAAAATGGCATATTAATAACTAAATCCACTCTTCATCATGGCCAGGAAACACAATAAAAGAGGAAAAAAATAATAAAAGACTAATACTCCTCAAAGTAATTGCTGATTTGAACAGCTGATTTGAATGTAACTTGTTATTGATGCAGAAGACATCTTTTAAAATCCTAGAAGACCTTTTTAATCTAAAAAAAATAATAATCAGATAATGCCAGTCTTTGTAAAGCACAAGTCCTCCCTGGGGTAACCAAACTGAATGGATATTTTAAAAAAAAAAACAACTTTCAACGATTCCTGAGTGTAAAATCTGTAGCTTTGTAGGTAGCCATCGAACACTGAAAAGTAAGTGCAATCCTCTCCCAGCCTCAAAAACTAGTAAAAAAGTAAAAAAATTGTGGTAACATGTTACTGCATACAGTTGCACAATCCATGTGTAATTATTTACTGTGATCCAACCACATACAGGAGTTTGAGCTGGCCAAAGGTGACTTTAATCTTCATTCTTTCTCGGAGTCACAGTCTTGTTGCTAATCGAAAGACCCTTTTAGGACTGAGTGAAACTAAAAAATATTGTGCTGAGGGTTGATAATTCACATTTTGTTCCATGTTATTATTCCAAAGGGTAGAAAAAAGGGAGTTTGAGTGCTTTCATGAATCTTTTAAACTGAAGATTATGCTAGTGACATTTTTTATTAACATAAGCTGGGCAGTCAATTCTTCAGCACACTTTTCTCGATCTCTTTTTCAGTCTTTTAAGCAGATTCTATTGTGCTACATCAATGCCCACTTATCATCACTCTGTACCAAAAGATCTAAATAGGTAATTCTGAAAGGACCATTAAAAAATAGTGTGTCATGGTTGCTGTACTTAACAGTTACCTGAAAATACTGTGACACACCTGCTAGTTATTTTGTAGGAGTATTGTCATGGAAAGGTCCTATATTTCTACAAACACTTGAATTAATAAAGCTGCATATGTCAAATGGTTGGATATTTTGATCTTATCATCAATGTCAGGGAAGAAACCCAGGTCCCAGAAAGAAGAAACCTGAGAAATAATGAGCTGTAGTAATAGTTCTGACTCATGACCCCAAAAACTTCAAAGCACAAGGTGAAATAACCTAATAGCACATAGAACTGTATGCTACCTTCCCACAGCTGTCAACACTTCCCAGCTTTGCTTTAAAAAAAAAAAGCTCCAATCAGTCTTGAGTGTGTTTGCCATGAGGGCATCTGTCATTCTGAAGTCCCACTGATGCCTCAGTGGTGACAAGACACTAGATTGGTGTTAATCATGAGGCAAAGGCAGCAACGTGGTGAGAAAAGAAGGCAACATTAATCATATGCATAGATAGCCTGCTGAATGCAAATGGATTCAAAACCACTCTTAAATTCTTTCCCATACGCTGTCTATAGTAAAAAAATTTCCCCACCCATCTACCTGCAACCATCAGACTGAAACTCCTCTCTTGTCCAGTGCATTCAATGCCTTCTGTAAGTCTTTCTATTTAGTAGGATTAAGATGGAATAATGTCACACATGAGTGTTGTATTATTCTGCACACATATTTCAATATAAATACAAGAGGACTGTAATAGAAATTCTAGTAGTCACTGACAAGCACCCGCAACACATCGAAATGGGATAAAACATGACATCAGCATGCACCTCAAATGCTTAGGAAGATATGCAAATGGCAGAGAAGCCATAATCAAAGCCATTGCAAAATCACAAGCAGCAGGATGAAAGGACCAGGTTTGTAATCTAGTCATCATGCAATGATTTTCTTCCTGCTGCATAGCTTGTTAATTACAAATCTATCAATTATGATACTTGAAAAGCCCTACCTCCCCAGTACTAAACGTACATTTCAGAGGCCAAATGCCACTCTTATCTCCTAGCAGAATAAATAGAATCCCTGTAGCAGGCTGGAAGTTTAATACCACTCACCAGCACCATTTTAGGTGTCCTGATAGGGAAGGGGAGTCTTCTCAACACAGGATTTTGACCTGATTTAATCTCATTTCATAATCTCCCTGGGAGAAATCCTGAGCCTGTGGAGATTCATGGCAACCTCACTGCCTTATTTCCTAGCCTGAGATATGGAGGTATGGAGCACACAAGGGTATTGTAAAAATAAATTTGTGCTACACATGTACCTTAATTAACAGATACAGAGCTCCACTGCAAAGATTGCTGCATTTAGTCATAAGTGAAACTGCTCCTGTATGTTGCACAGCTCATAAAGTGCTTTGGGGTTTCGAAGTAAAAGTTTGCATAAATCCATGTATTTTTATACAGTCAAAGTTACATACTTGTGCTTGGAAGTCTGGAATCAGGGAAAATTTGTGTAGGGTCATTTCTTAATCCTCTTATTAAGGCAGCGCTCACTTGTTTGTAGCATGATATTTATGGAATGCTCTGAGAAAACAGATCACTCTTTTATTTCCCTGTGTCAAGAACCCCATCATTGCTTGAGTATCCTCATATTCAGCAAGCAGATGTGCACTTCTCATGAGCTAAGCTCTGAGGTTTGACAGACTATAGTAAGCATCCACTCAGTATCTGCATGGGAATCTTTTTGATAGATGGATGGAGAAAATGGGTAATGTGTATTCAAAAGGGACAGGAAATAGCAATTCTGCAAAGCACTGGAGGGACTCTTGGAGTATTCCTCCAGCAAGCATACAATTTATTGCAGGATTTTACTAATGATTCTCAGTCTAATTACTGTCTGCAGTAAAATAGTTTTATTCATAACACTGAGGTCAGGAATAATTCTCTATATGTACAGTGCTTCTGAGTGAAATTTATATTGAAGAGAAAAAGGAAATAATTTTAAACTCTGTAAGTAACAGTATCAGCCAATTTGTATTCAGCTGTTTGCTGCCTAACTATTTTTCCCTTGATTTTCCCTATGCACTAGGATAGACCTACCAAAGAGGTTATTGACCATATATGTTGTGGATTCTTTTTTTCTTTTGCCATTTTTAATTCTTACGAACTGGCCAATCAGTATTAGTTAGATTTTGCTGAGATACTCATATGACAAAAATTCTTCCACTTCCTCTGTGATGCCTGCTCAAGTCTGTGCTTGTGCATGTGTGGTTTTGCATGCACAGAGGAAAAAAGCCAAAATTGTAGTTCCTCCTTCACATACACAACACCCTTCTCCTCAGCTGTCTTCTGCTTTTGACGTATTGCTGGGACAATTCCAAGGAGATTTGTTTTCTTGTTTTAAGTTTAAGTAGGATTTTCAGTGAAAGATTTCATGACACTTACACATAAGGTATATGTTTATGGTACCTCGTTTCTTAAATAACAAATAAACCAAGGTGAAACACACTAAGGTACTTTAATGAGAAAATACAGTGAATCAGAGACAGACGCTGGGACTCGCAGAGTATATTTCCTCTTGTAACTGTAATTAGGAATAGAAGAAATGTCATTTCTAACAGGGGAAAATTGATTAAAATCCTTTGTTTTTTGTCATTGCAAGCACAGGAGTGAAAAGGCTAATTAGCTTCCCAAAGTTAATATAAAAGCTGGTATCAAACATATTCTTTCCTTGCCATGTGCTTTAATTACATGTTGGTTTAATAACTTCTGAAGTTAATGGCAGCTCTTTCATAGACTTTGGTCAATGCTACATCAGACATTTGCAATCAAAGAAAGAATTTACTGTTAACATTTAGTGTGGAAAAAGTGGAACATCCACAATCAGTCCTTCTCATTGCAAGTCATTTGTTATTTTCATCTTTTGATTGAAGGGTGCTGAAGACAGCAGGCTGATCCTTAAAAACTTAGAATCTCATGGCCCATGTCTATGATGGGAAGGAATCACATGAAACTACATGAAAGAATTTCAAAGAAAAAGGAATTTATCTCACGCTTCATTTTGCTTTTGTCTATGTGAGGGAAAGTAACATTCTGGGGTTTTTTCAGTAAACTGTTACTCACAAAAAGAAAAAAAGTCTGAAGACTGAAAACACTATGATTTGCTAGATACCTGACCAAAGCATACAACACTCAGGGTTGTATCACACAGCCACTGACCAAGGAAGGTCTCTTTAGTGGCAAGAGAACTGTGTCATACCATGTCAAACATGACTTCTCTTTATCAGAGTTGCTAGCAAGCATAAACTTAATAGCTAAAACAGAATTTAAAGAAACTTCAAACAAGTTTCCTGATAAGAAACAGCATTACTTTTCCACTTTAATTCTTGTTAAGAGATCCATGCTACTTTAAGTCAACTGGATACAGAATTTGTAACCTACTCATTAGGTAGAAGCCGAAATGAAAAATAGCTCTTTTTGCATGGTCAAAGTAAAATTTCATTTAGCTTCTCCTACTCATAATAATTTGAACCACAACTATACTCAAGAATTTCTCTTCCCCCTGAGGTAAACTGGTCTCCAGTCAGCAAATGTAAAATTGAACCGCTTTGTTCTTTTTATATGTAAATTTGTACTTGGAAAATCATCAACTAATTTTAGTCTGTTTGGGTTGACATGGTCTCCATGCCAAAAGTTACATTTGCATTCTAGTTTGGCTTCCCTTTGTCTATCAGAAAACTGATACGTATATATATGTGTATGTGCTGGTATTATAAATATATATGTGTGTATATTTAACTCTATGCTAACTAGTTTTCTCTGGGGTATAGAGATTCCCACCACAAAGAATTCCCACAGAATGTACTCTTAAATAGGGATTTCATTAACAGTTCCCTAATCTCACAGCATCAGCATTAAAACACTTCATTGTTTATAGTTGTGTTCTGCTGCAGGAAAAATCCTAGTGTCCATGTAATCAACAATCCCATTAAGCTTCACTTCCTGTTAAATATAACTTACAAGCCTCTACAAATATGGAAATTCTGGGTTATAGCAATTATAGGTGGACCTGGATTTGACAAAGACAATTACATAACCCTGGAAGAATTGTTGCAGTAAAGCAAACAACCCTTTGCTCTTTGGTAGCACACAATAAGCACAAAAATTCTCCTTCCTGCCTCAAAACTTAGTGGTCTCAGTTCAGAACTTAAGAAATATTTAAGCCTCTATCCACTCTCTGTATCACATTGTTATTTTAAATATTTCTATTAAATTGTGCTTTTATCATTTAATGGTTTATTTATACCACAACCATCAGAGATTTCTCTCTCTGGCTCTTCTGAAGATCTTGAAACAAATAAACAAAGCTAGGGAAAAAAGCACACCTAAAGGATTTTAGAACTGAACTTGATTCATTATCAGTAAGATTGATGTCATTTGAAAAAAGGAATCTCATCTCTGAGAGTTTGGAACAAGGGATCATAATGTTTCCTAGTTGTCTACCCAATCTATAATTATTCTTTATCCCAATACTCAGCAACCAAGCACTGGAAAGGCATACCTGGTTTGTTTTTCTTTTAAATATTATTCTTAATCGTTTTTTTCATCCCCATGGCTGGTCTTTTCCAGTGATTTGAAAGACAATGGTGAAGAACTGACTGCTGCAGAGGCGACTAGTTTGAATGCAGAAAGCTGTTGAATATTTTGAAAGTCATGACAAAAACAACACGGAGGAAAGGGTTTGATTAGCATGGGTGCTTGTGTTGCATTTTTCATTTAATTTGTTTTGGTTTGCTTTTTAATCTCAAACAGACCATTTGCAGCATTCTTTGGCAAAGCATGCTGTTTTAAAGACACAATTATGAGAATAATTTTTTCAACAAAACGTGAGCTCAACTGACTACCATGTTTCAGCTATAATTGCAAACTGACATCTCAGCTGCACATCTCCTGAAATCTGACAAATCTTTTTAATTTCATGAAACCCAGGTCACCTTAGGAAACTACATGCTGAACGCAGAATTCTACATGGGTTTGACATGAAGCCAGGAAAAAAAAATATTTGACAAGCTTTCTTATTTCCAGTTCCTAAACTCAAACAAACCAGAGGGAAAGGATCCCATGCAGATTAAAACCCTGCAAAACATTCACATGGACTCCTGAAACCAGAAATTTCTGAGCTGTCTAAAACCCATGCCCTGCAGATGATTGATTCAGTGTAATGAAACCAAATTGTGAGATAAAACTATCAGCCCTAGTAACATATCTTCTATGCACTTAAGGCAGTATGTTCTAACTTTAATGTGTTTTACCAGGTACTAGACTGTGTCTTCTTTACCACCACACAATACGTACTGAAGAAATTCATTGGTAGGGGTAATCACCACCTGAAAGATTCAGATTTCTTGGTTTTGGTATCTTAATTATACCAAAATCTATTGTAGACTCACAGAGTCTCAGCTTGTCACTGGACACTCAAGGAAAATGCTATAGATCACAGAATGGTTGAGATTAAAAGGGACCACTAGAAGTTGCTTTGTCCAGTCCCCAAGATGAATCGTATTTTGGGTTTTCTAATACTCTTTCAGGAATATAGAAGAATATTTCTGTTGAAGTCCATACACAGACTGGATAGTTTTCAAATATCCCCATTTGGGAACATTAGCTTTTGTACCTTCCCACTTTTAGCTTGTACTTGTCACAGAGAATTGCAATATCTATACATGCTGCATGACACTCTGTCCTGCCATTCTGAAGTAGGATTTAGGGTTACCTCATTCTACTGTAATAAGTGAAAAGGTCACACACTGAAATCTGTTCTGGGTCCAGGTTTTTGCTACAGATAATTGACTCCTTTTTTTTTTTTTTTTTTTTTTTCCCCTTTGGTGAGTGTAATCATAGGAGGACATCACAGGAGAGAAGGCTGGAAGAGGAAATCTAGTAGTATGTTTAAATGGCTGTTGGCTTCAGCATTTTAGTGCACTTTGTACATTTTTTTTTAAATGATGGTGCATGTATATACACTGTAATCAGAAGTGGCTGGCCTAAGGATAGCAGCAGTATATTGCATTTTGTGCATTCTAGATACATGAGACAGGGAGAGAGATTCATTGATTGAGTCTCTGTATTTTAAGTGTTACTATATTTACTAGCTAACAAATTAGAGATTTGTTAGACAGCAGGCTAAGTAGCTGTCTGTGAATCATGTATTTGTTATGCATGACTCCTTCAGAGTCATTAGAAGTTGAAAAGAAAGAGTGACTAGGATGTAAAGGGGAATTCAGATTGTAGCTGCTTGGGGACTACAGTGATGTGTCTAAGCAACACTGGTAATAATAGTCCCTAGGTTACAATCCTGGGGCTTACATGTGAGGCTTCCAGAGATATTTGCAAACACTAGTCCTATTGTACAAATGGATAGACCATAGCACAGAGAGTCTTAAGGAAGTTCCCACTAATATCTTCAGCATCAGTGCTATTGGAAACAGCAGAGAACACAGTAAATCTGATTTCTATTCCTTTTACTCACCTGCTAAATGGTACATTATATTCATGGTGTGAAACTTCTTGAATGTAATGTAATGGTGTTGTCACAGTTTGGCTCTGGGTTGGCAGTCAAACCAATAACAATAATGGTCTCAGTCCCACCCCCCTCCCCCAGGGTAGGGAAAGAGGGAGAAAAAATGAGAAAGAGAGGCTTTCTGGGTTGAAAAGTGAAACAGATTGATTTTAATTATTAGTGATAAGGGAATATATATATATTTGTAAAGGGATGTGCAACACCTCTCCCAGCAACTCTTCTCCCTGGTGGCTCCAGCTGAAGGGGGGAGTGTCCGGGCGCATGGACGGGGCCCTCGGGTGTCAGATGTAAAGAAAAATGGGAAAAAAAAGAGAGAGCCAAAGAGAGGGTGATAGAAGTGACAGTAAGCAGAAAAGTGAGAGAAAAAGGAAAAAGAGAGGCTTGACTTCTGTGATGTCTTAACCTATCCTGAAAGCCAAATAGAGAAAACATGATGAGAAGGGAATATTCTGATTTGCTGACCCTGCCTTCGGTCTAATCTGCTCCCCCATAGAGGGGGAGGCTGCAGACAGTCAGAAGTGACCTTGGTTAGTATCAGTCCACTGGAGCTGCTAAAAAGTTCACTGAAAGAAAAAAAAAAACAAATCAGCAAAGAGAAAGTTCGCTTCACCCTGGCTCAAACCAGGACAGGTGTCTAGACTCAAAACTGTAGACCATTTCATTTCCTTTACTTTCCATTTTAATATAATATGGACTCTCATTTCCTGTCTTGAATAATTTTGGGGTCCTGCTCACATTGGTGATGCTTGGCTCCAGATGGCAGCTAGGTACAGACATGCAATGATGCTGCTGTAAAAATTAGGGGGAAATAGGAAAGGATATTGTGAGTTTTAGCTAAAGGGTAATTACTGCCACTGGAACAGTGCCAGAATATTGTAGAAAACTCTAAGAAAGAGCACAGGTTAATCTCCTTTCTTAAAGCAGAAACAATTCAAGAAAAACAACAGCTCACAGTGAATGGGAGAATATAGTAGTCATGCTTCACATCTGGCTTATTTTTCCTAACCAGAAGCCATCGAGTATCTGATTAGTGGATCACTTGGATGTCAAATCATCAGGTATGATCTTTGACTGAAAGTTTTATACAGGCAGATCTTAAGGCTGGTTTTGTCCCTCTCATTGCAGAACTTATTTTATTTAGGAAGAGCCAGACCTAATATTAGGACTTTGCAGTGTCCTCTTATGAGGAACAATAAACACTTACAAAATGAGAGAACTGTGATAGTTCCCTTCCTTTTTTCTAATTACACTAGTCCTGAAGCTAAGATCAGTTATAGGAAATCTCTGTAATTCAGTCTGGCCATGAATACCTTTCAGGCTAGACCTTTTCTGTTCAAATTCCAACAAAGCAGCCCATGAGAGCCAAGACACAGGGATTGACCATAACAAGACATTTAACATTCGATAATAAAGTTCCAGCATGTCTGGTGACACTGTTATGGAAATCAAGAAGGTAGGTAGAGAACTCCATGTGCAAACAGGTTGCAGTAGCATCAGTGTTTATGTTTATTAAGAGCTGAGCTCAAGTGTTCAGTCAACTGACTGTCATATTTCATCTACCATCATTACTAAAAATTAATGCACAAAGCATGGTACAGCTTAAAGTGTAACCTAGTTTGAACATCAATCAAAAATTGCTTAAAGTTAAGAAGGTGAATGGCTACAGTTAGCTGAGATATAAGTCTTCAGTGACTGATAGAAAAAATGTTCTTGTAAGGACAGGTTATGCAGCAAAATATCTAGACACACACAATAAGCAGGTGATTGTATTTTAAACAGCCTTTTTTTTTAAGAAGATACTTAGGAAGGTGATGTACACAAATTAATCAATTTGAATTGGTGAACTTAGGTTTCAGTGAAGGTCCAAGCAATCCCATATTGAACAATACAACACGTACAAATTAATTTAAATTTAGTTAATTAATGGATTTGAAATATTCTCTTTTAATATGGTGGTAGCATCCAGTGGGATATTTCAGACAGATAAGAATTCTCCAGGGTCAGTTCTTGGCTTAGTGATTGATTGTTCACTGATAAAAATTAAAAGGGTAAAAATCATGCTCATTGCACTATCAGGAAGCATTAAGTGGGGGACAAGCAGCATCCTCAAAGCATTTTCTGTTGTTTAATATATTGAACTCATAGAACCACTTTTTTTTGTTGTTGTTGTAGTCTTTGTCTTTATATTTCCAGAGCCAAAGGAACTCATTAGACCATGAGCTGTCAATATTCCATCTCAAATGACATGTTTTGTTCTGCAGTGCATTGAATTTGAGGTGCAATTGCAGGAGTTTGGGGGTCACAGTTGCTAGTTTATTCTGTTGACCAGAGTGCAGTCAGAGGAATCCTCAGGTGGTGTGGTCTCACTTAGTGCACCATTACTGTGTTCAGCTTTCAGACAATATTCTGAATATGCTAAAAGCAGACACCATTCTACAAAATGCACTGACAGTGCAGTGGGGTCTGGAGATAGTATCCAATGCTGGAGTGTGTGAAGAAAGTCAGACTAGGTGGTTTCAACTGATCTTGTTCAAAGAAAATATATAGCTAAGAGATCATCAAACAGCAAGAACAGAGAAATATTTCTTTCCGTTTTCCTTTTCATCTATCTATTAAGCCAAAATTGCTTTAAGAGGAGTTTAAACTGAGAAATGTGAAGTCAGGTTTTGGTTTGTTTCCAGCCTATTTTCTCTTTTTTTTTTTTTTGTACAATCACTGCAATTAAGACTCCTGTCCTACAGATCACTTCACTCTGATGCACCCAGTTGTAAGGTTGAAGAGAGCAAGCTGAAGAGTATGCTGAGATGAAAAATTATAGCCTCACTCTCTAATTTGATAATGGGTACTCTGTAAGTGTGGAGTGGGTCTGGTCTGTAGGCAGAAGAAGGCCAGTTAGTGAGAAAACAGTAGAAGAACAGAAGTGGGCAAGGTCTAGTAATGGTATAAAGATTTGTGTTTTACCTGTGAAAGAAGGTACTTGGATTGTGGTGACTCACACTCTAGAAAACAAAAAAATGAGAATGACAAATGAAAGTTTGCAAAAAGAATGCTATGTTTTATCCATAAAAGTTTTAAATAATATACTCATTAAAAAAATTATCTTTGCATGCTGAAATAAGAATGGTTGTAGAACAAAGGTGCCTCTGTGCCAAAACCTGGCTCTGAAAGTGGCCTGGAGCAGGTGTCTGGGGAAGAGTATAGGAGCACAGCAAGCTGATACTCTCTATAGGACACTCTGCCAGGCTCCAGCTCTTCAAGGGAGATTATGTTTCCCTCTGGATGACTCTGTCAGATCTGGAAGCTAAAATGGCCAAATCGAGTGTAAAATGGGGATTTTTAAGTTAAAGGCGAATCTAGCTGTGGAATCTCTATATAAGCCCCTGCAATACTGCTGCTCCAGTAAAAGCAACTAAATATGCACTCACAATTTCTATTGAAATCAGTTTGATTTATGCATGAGTGTTTGAGGGTAAAATATGCCCCTGTGAAATTTCTCATCAATATATAAAAGCCGGTGCTTTCCCAGAAAAACAACTATATTTATAACTCTGGAATTCTAATATAGCCATTTTTGGTTTAATCTTTTCCGGCACACTGTTATATTAAAAAACTTCTCAGTGACATCTATGGGATTAATAATATCTGTCATCTACAAAGACCTTACTTTCATTACAGGCAATAAAATATGTAGTATTTCCTTGTATGCCTATATTGCTTGTAATTCAAGGCACCTGAGATGTTTTTCAAATGAAACTTAAAGGAACTAATTGCTTCACCCATCCACCAAACGAGCTTTTAGGGGTGAAACACAACAGCTGTTTAACATCACAAAGCAATGCCATTGAATAATTTAGTTCACAAATTTGAGAAGAAAGGAATATTTATTCAGGGGAAACTCCAGATGGAATTTGGGAAGGCAGATTGTCATTTCAAGCCAGTGTTATAATTTTAACCAAAAAACCCCCAGTAATTCCTACAATACTTTTATAATGTTCTGTAAAATGCTAGATAGCAACAAGATTTTGTCCATTACAAAATATATAACTATAAGTCTACCTTTAGATGACTAAGCAACCCTGTCCCTTTTTAACATGACTGAGAAGAGTTCCACAATCTAAGTCAGAAGGTACAGGGATATAAGGTTAAATACACTGGATCGGATAATAAATCTACTTAATCAAATATTTTATATTTTTTTGCAGCAGCAGGAGCTAATATCAACTGTTTTCATAGCTGATAATAGACATTAAAAATGTCAACAATGTATAATCTGCAATCATGGAACAAACTATTAAGCAAATTTAACCCTAATTCCCACCAGCTAGCTGTTGACTTCTATTTAGTGTATATCCCATTTCTAGGATAAATCTCATTAATGTAACTGTGAGTATTTTCATAAAGAGTATAATATTACTGGAATATAAATGTTTGTGGCCATGGAGCATATTCCATCAAATCTTTATTTATATTACTGATGACCCTGGAGATCTGTGCAACATGGGCTGATGAGAATTTCAGTAAGCAATTTCCTTGCATGCAGAATTTGATGCTAGTAGGCCATGCTTCAGCTTGATAAGCCTAAAATGAACTTTGACTGTGTCTGAAATTCAAATGGAAACATGCTCTGGAGAATCTGATGGTATATTAGGTCATCAATTAGGGAGACCAGTTTTAGAGTGCTAAGAGCTTCTGCCAGTAGTACCTAACCTTGCTGCTCTGACAGGAAAGTTCATTTTTTTAATTCCACAACTTCCAGTAACCAAATCCCTCACCAGAAAGTTATTTAAATAGAAGTCTTAAAAGCCTTGAGGCATAGAAAGTTATTGTGCATTATGGATTCTTACAAGAGATGAAACTAGCAACGAAGCTTTAAATCAAATAGAGAAAAAGACACTTTTAGAAAAATGACATGTAAAGTTTCTGAAGTAGGGATCCAAAATAATGCCCAGAAAAATTTAAAGAACTTGAAGTATGTGTGAGTAAGAGAAAGGAAGAGAAGAGGTAAAGAAGTTCATAGTCCTGGAAAGGTGAAAGTAAAATGGAAGTGTAAGCTGAATATTTAGAAAAGTGCACTCAAGTATGTATTATAGAAATTCTTGTGGTGTTTTGAAATCCTGACTTTTGAAACTGGGCTGGACATGAATGTACTTGAGATCTTTTTGTGTTATGCTGTGCTGCACGTAGAAAAAAACTGGTTTGGGATTCTCTGAGTTCCTTGGGCTTCTTCCTTCTTTAAACTTGTTGGGACCTGTGTTGGGCTCTTGGACCATTCCACTTCAACCTGTTATACCTGGAACTTCTGAGGAGCTTTTAAAGACCAAGGTCTTACTCTCTGCAAGATCCTGAGTGATTTTAAAACATGCTTTAATGAATAATGTTCTTCAGTAATAAGTAAATCTAGATTGTCTGGGCAACTAACGTGCAATAATCACTTATCTTCTGCTACATTAACAGAGAGGGCAACTTTGTAACACAGATCAGTCCCACATAATGCAGCATTACCTGAAAGGTACTTCATGCCCCAAAGGGCTTACAGTCCAAGGTAAGCAGCAACCAGTAAATACAACAGCTGGGGAAGCAGAAGGTAGTGTTGAAATTATGATCAGTGAGATAAACTGCAGTCATAGCTCATCAGCTCATAATCCAAACTATAAATGCTAACACACTCAGTGTCAGGCAATTCATCATGTGTGCTCTGTGTTGTGCTTAAAAGTCTTGCAAATACAATTGTGGGCTGTGGGAATTTTCGTCTACTCATTTTGCTGAGTGAAATTTTAGTCATCAGAGGAAAAGCAAAAGAAAAGACCTTAAATGCTCTCCCAAGACACAGCAGGGGGTAGGATAAAACCTACGAACCAGTTTGTGTTTAAAGAACTGTAAGCATCATTTGTTTTTCAGCTTAGAACAGAGCGTGGCACATTGTTACCAAGTGATCAGATGTCTTCTGCATTCTTTTGATGTTTCTGAGACTTTCTCCTAGACAGATCACACCAGTTACTTCTAGATTACTGCTACCAAGTCATAAAATGTGAAACAGAACCATATCCCAGTAGAGGCGTTGTGGCTTTCTGTAAATAACTAAAAAAGAAAAACCAGAAAAATCTCCTTTCTATAAGAGGAGCTAACAAAGCTGCCAAGAAGGTATCTCCTGTACCACAAAGCCTTGAATTGCCATAGACTTGTATATTTATGCACGGAAATGACCCAGTAGTTTATGTGGGCAAAGCCATGAAAGAGGGCCCACAGGTACTGCTCAGGAGTGCACTGAACTGCCAGAGGTGATGGGATGTCAAAGGGAGAGCTCTACTGCCCCAACACTTTGCAGGGTCTCAGTCTTGCAGATGGGAGGTGAGATCTGGTTGAGGTACTGACCTACAAGACAAAAGAGCTGTTGGAGGAGGTGAGCAGAGCAGACTGTGCAGTATTGAGGAGGCCAAAAAAAAGAATAACAGGTAGTTTGTGAAGACCTTGGAGAGGCAGGATCCAAATCCCATATTGTTTGGAAGGAGGGACAGGTAGAGTTTATGTCAAAATGAGAGGAGGATTGAGACTACCAGGTTGAATTATGGAAGTTTGTGGGTTTTTTTAAGGTAAAGAATGTTTTTTCTTTGTCTGCAGATGTCAGATGTGCACATATGGATGTGCCTGTAACAAATGAGGTGGAACAAAATCCCTCGGGAGGCATGTGGGCCAGCAGACACTGATCCACATGTTGGCATTTAGGGGAAAGAGTGGATAGTTGTGGTTATAGACTTCTGTAGAAGACCAAAACCTTCATCTGCCAACAAGACTTGTTGCGTAAGGAGGTTCATCACTTGTTGAGGCTTGAATCTGAGATGTTGCACAGACCACTGAAATCCATCCAGACTTTAGATGACTGCCCATTGCTGCTTATCCTCTTGGGATGATACTGCAAAGCATCAGGTCACCTTGAATATATAAACAGAAAAGACAAGTCTCCAGGAGAGAGCACAAGACACCAGGGTTGCTCTCATTAGTTGTGTCAGTCAAGAGGAAAGACTTATGTAGGAGTGGACATTATCTTTCAGAACAAAATCTGATTATACAGCTGTAACCATGACCACCCACTCTTTCCTCTAAAAGGAAAGACCTTAGAAGGATCACCGTGGGATCCTTCTGGAGGAAAAAGGGCTTCTGGGGAGAGATGGAATCTATCTGACAAAGTTAGGCAAAAGCATCTTTGCAAGCTGGCTTGCTGATCCAGTGAGGAGGGCTTCAAGAGAAATGTATCAGGAGGTCATGGCCATAGACTGATGAGAAGTAGAGGTATAGAGGGACAGTCTCAGATTTCACTTGGGAAAAACAAATGACAGATCTGTCTCAAATGCCGGAGCATGAACAATGCAGCATGGAAAATAATAGTAGTTTCTACTCTGTAAGCTGCAGGGCTATGGTCTCATGCACATGGGGAGGTAGGTCTTATGGATGGAGAACTGAAATGGGTGGGTAACACCTTCTTAAAAGGACAGGCAGAAAGGCAAGAAGAAGTGTGACACCCCGCTCAATGTGAAAAGCAGCTTGAATGTGTGGTGTTTTGCCTTAAAATGTATGTCAAAATGGTTAGGAGCTTATGGGTAAGGATCAAAGGAGAGATCAACAAGGGTAATATAATGGACACCTGTTCCAGACCACCTGATCAAGAAGAAGGATTAGATAAAGCTTTCTTTAGACAGATGAAAGAAGCTAGTCCCAGTCAACCATTCTGACATTATATAGAAGGGTAATCTGAGGCCATTTGCAATGTAGGAAATTTTCAGAGATCATCAAGGACAATATTTTTTACATAGGAGATCAGTGATCTGACAGAGAAGAGCCACAAAGATGATCCAAGGGCTGGAGCACCTTTGCTATGAAGACAGGCTGAGGGAATTGGTGCTATTCAGCCTGGAGAAGAGAAGGCTCTGGGGAGACCTTAGAGCACCTTCCAGTACCTGAACGGGCTACAGAAAAGCTGGGGAGGGGCTTTTTACCAGGGTGTGTAGTGGTAGGACAAGGGGTAATGGTTTTAAACTGAAAGAGGGGAGATTTAGTTAAGACATCAGGAAGAAATTTTTCACCATGAGGGTAGTAAGGCACTGGAATAGGTTGCCCAGGGAGGTTGTTGATGCCCCCTCCCTGGAGGTGTTTAAGGCCAGGTTGGATGAGGCTTTGTGCAGCCTGGTCTAGTGGGAGGTGTCCATAGAAGGGGGGTTGGAACCTTATGATCTTTAAGGTCCCTTGCAACCTTAACCATGCTATGATTCTATGAAGTGAGAAAGACAAATGGCAGAATGGCAGATCTGGACTTCAGGAGAAGTGCTTGTTGTGCTGGTTGACAGCTGGATGAACATGAGCCAGCAGTGTGCCCAGGTGGCCAAGGTCTTTTTTTTGTTGTTGTTGTGTTTTGGTTTGGTTTTGTTTTGTTTCGTTTAGTTTGGTTTGGTTTGGTTTCTTGTGGGCATTTTCTGGCAGAGTGTGTATGGTTCTTTGTGTTTGTTAGGGGGTTTTTTTGTGTTGATGGTTGGACTCGGTGATCTTAGAGGTCCTTTCCAACTGTGATGATTCTGTGATTCTGTGAGAGAAGATTCAGGCTTGTTTGGGTAACTAGTTGGCAGAATCCCATGGGATACTGCCCTGAATTTCAGAGGGGACTAAAGCAACAGCACACACTGGGGCCTGACTGGATAGAAAGCAATTTTGCAGAAAAGTACCTGGGCTTCCTGGTGGACAACACATTGACTGTGAGTCAGTGATGTGTTCTTGCAGTAAAGAAAACCAACAGTGTATTGACCTATATTAACAATCATGTTGTTAGAAGATTGAGGGAGATTTCCTCTATTCAACACTCACAGGACCCCTTTTGGAGTTGTGAGCTCAGTTTGGGGCTCTGTAGTGCAAAAAAGACATAGACATGCTGGAGTGATTCCAGTGGAGGTGAAAAAAATGTTTATAGAGCTGGAGGACCTGAGACAGAAAAAGATCTTGAGAGAACTGAGTTCGTTCAGCCTTAAAAAGAGAAGGCAGAAGGACATCTCACAGCTATCTAGAAGTACTTAATAGGAAGGTGTATATGAGACACAGAGATTCTCCTTGGAGATGTAGAGCAATAGGACCAGAGCCTGTGGAAGCAAGTTGCAACATGGGAAATTATTATTAGATATAAGGAAAAAAAAAATCCACTATCAAGATAGTGAAATATTGGAAAATATCCCAAAAATGCTGTGTAATCACTAACTTTTGAGCAACCTGACAATTGCATGAACCTGAACTGAAACTTCTAGAAATAAGGAAATGGACAGAAACACACAAAAATTTTAGTCTGCAGACATTGGCTACAAACAATCACTGGCTACAGGGAAAGCAACTCAAAAGGTTTTGTTTTTCCAAATTGACTTTGCTGGCATCCTTCTGACTCAAATATTAACTATGAAAATGTTCTTCAGAAGTGAAAAGGATGCATATTAATCAATGTAAACATTAAATATTTTCGAAGGATTTAAAAAGGAGTGTGAGCTTACTTAAAAAAAACCTGTTAAAGATGAAGCTGAACAGCCTGTATTGCAGTTTTTTGATTGGTCTCTGATAAGAGACTGGAATATCACTGGGACAAAAGCACTCAGGAACTGCTACAAGAGACTGAGTTAATTTTCCAAGAAAAATAAGTGACTCAGTTCAGAAGGAAGCATATGGAAGTTACTGACGATAGTGACATAAACATGGATGAGAATTTCTATTGCTGAGAGCTAGAAAACCTTGGGAAATGTAGGAGACAAACAAGAACAGCACATGGAGTAAATGCTGAGGGCCAGCACAAGCTGAGACAATGTCCAGTGTATAGGGAAAATGGAATAAACTGCATTACTTGATGCCACTTTGCAAAAGTTTCAAGCACCATCATTGTATTTGACAGTGGACATATTAAGGCAGTGCCCTGTATGGAGGTAGATAGATCTGTAACAAAAGTTGAATCAACTGCCAGAATTTAAATGAGACATTTAATACTTTTAAGACGGATGCCAATGCAGAAGCCATTTTGTCGATGGAAGCATTCTGCAAACTTTAACAGAAGCATTACAGATATCAGAAGGGTAAATAAGTAAAATGTGAGTGAAAGCTTTTATTCCTTAAAGGCATATGTCTTAGCTTTACGAGTAAATAAAAATAGAAAAGATGCAATCTGTATTACTAGCATAGAGGAAAATCATTTTGGGTTGAAAGTGCATCTTGCTGATGTTCTCAATAAAACTACCTTTGTTGAAGATGAGAAGAGTATTAAAAGGTGTAATCCTAGGAACTGTTAGGCTGTTAGCATGATAAATGAAGCTAAAAGAGCCTAATCTTCATGCTGTGTGGAGTTTTTCTTTTATAAAAAGAGCTAGAAGAGGAGATACATAGGCTTGTTTGTAGTAAGAATGGGAGGGCACAGCTGAAGAGGAAAGGTGCACCTCTTATTGTAGAGGGAAGAAAACCTGTGCCATGAGGTACTGAGATGATAGCAAACTAAGCTGCCTATGAATACCTCCAAAGATAATCTTGTCAAGATTATCTGTCATTAGCATGTTTTCTTCTTAAGAGGAAGTCACAAAACCTGTATGTCAATTCCAACAAATACTCCTGGTCTAGTGAAAGGTGTCCCTGCCCATGGCAGGGGGGATAGAATTAGAGTATCTTTAAGATCCATTCCAACCCAAACCATTCTCTTATTCTATGATTCTGTAAAAAAGGAATCTTTGACCTTGTTTTATGGGAGTAAAGATGGCCTCAAGGCTTGCTGAAGAGGCTGTAAAAACTGATAGAACAGGAGAAAGTGGTAATCAGGAGAGAAAGGGTCCTAAGTTTGCTTCTGCATAGTGGAAGAAAAAAATTATTCTGTTCTAACTGTGCCAAGGCAGTTGAACTCAGAAGATCCCACAGCAAAGCATGACTGAAGTCTAGTTCTGCTGGATGTGATGTGCTTCACAGTTAACTGCTGCCAATAAGACAAGTTAGTGGGCACTTCCTAGTGTGATGTGAGCCGTAGATGTTGCTACATTGGAGAAGCTGTTTCATGGCAGGGCTTCCTCCTCTCACTGTGTCAGGACTGGAGCAAGTTAGAAGCTACTGGAGATCTGCACTAGTGCCATCCACTGTGCATTGAGATAGAAATAGTCAGCATCAAGAAACTCTGTTTTGAACTGACAGCTATTTGGTGAGAAGTTGGCAGAGAGAGAAGGGCTGAAACTATATTTTATTGCTTTCTAATTAAAACACCAAAAAGAATGAGATGAGTTGAGGCTCTCAGATCTTGACTCAGAGTGGTTCCTGAATATAGCTTCCAATTTCTCTGTCTCAGCAGGTCAGCTTTCTGCTGAAGGGGAGCATCTGGGTGGGCATGTTATGGCCAGGAACAAAGTGCCATCTCCTGGCAGCTCGATTGTCTGTGAGAAAACACTGTGGCCTCTCCCACCCTCTTCACACATGGGCTTTGAACTCTTGGGCAGACAGCACAGGCAAATCCATGACCTGACACCTCCCATTTCTCTTGTGATGTGTAAAAACAGCTGTTAGTGCAGTAACTGGGAGGTTTAGGTTGGATATGGGAGGTCTAGGTTGGATATTAGGAAGTACTTCCTCACAGAGAGGGTGATTAGACATTGGAATAGACTTCCCAGGGAAGTGGTGGAGGCACCGTCCCTGGAGGTGTTCAAGGCAAGGCTGGATGTGGCACTTAGTGCCATGGTCTAGATGGTGTGGTGGTGTTGGTCATAGGCTGGACTTGATGATCTTAAAGGGCTTTTCCAGCCTTGGTGATTCTGTGTGATTCTGTGTGATTCTGTGTAACTATCCAAAGGTATGATGATGAGCTCCTAACACGAGCAGGGAAGAAAAATGGATCAAGGAACAGGGCAACAAAATCTATCCATGGTGCTGACTTCTTGTACCCCTTGTTCTTTCCCTCATTTTAAAGCAGGAGCTGAGTCTTTGTGTACAGCATCTCATCCATTAAGGCAGTGCTGAGACACAGTTACTGACGAGTGATTCCGGCACAACAGATTTTCCACAATTGCATAAAAGTAGGAGTAGTCAGAGATGGTACAAGTGGCCACACATAGCTTGTGTTGCACAAAACAAGATTACCTTTTCTTCCTAGGTCTTAGAAATTCTCTTTCCCTAAGTCTCTGATTCATTTTCCAGTGTAATATCCCGACATTTAGTCAGCTCGGTCACTCATGGTTCCTCACTGCTTTAATTAGCTCCATTCACTGCCATAACCAGAGGAGACAGACTTTGGACTCAATGGAAAACTAAGTTCATTCACATACCACATTTATCTTAGTAGTAAACTAGCTATCTAGCTTTTTAAGGACTAGGAAAAAATACTGTTTGAACCAGTAAAGTATAAAAAAGTCTTTAGACCACAGTCCTTAAGACAGCAAATCAAATCCACAAACCACAAGGAACTTCACATATCCCCTTAATCCAAAACAGTAATTTGAAGATTGATGCTTCCATATTGCCCCTGGAGAAACAATTTTCCTGAGATTTTTCTGAAAAAATCACAAAGATAACAGGGAAACTGTAAACTGCATTTCTTAATGTCACACATGTAATCCTTCAAGTGCCCATGTTAGGAGCCTGTTCATCCATTACAAGTCCTTCCCACCATAGGAAAAGGAGGAATCACATACAAAATGTATAAATAAAACTGGAAAAGCAAACCAAAACGAAACAAACAAAAAAAAACACCAAAAATTTTGCCATCAGGAATCTAGATGTTTCCCGTGATTTAATCGGTTCCTGTCCCAGTTTTCACATGCACAAAAAGAGCTCTATAGTTAGGGAGGATAATTGGGTCAGTTCCCCCAAATCACAATTCAGAGAAAACAAGCAGATAGTTAATTCTTATACAACCATAAGGAGGATTATTACTGTGAATCCTTTGTATATGATCCATACCCTTCCTTCTCCCACCACTGCTCACCCTCAATTTCTTCTATATGAGCCCTTCATTTTGTGCAATATCTGAAATTAGACTCAGATTTAGTAAGGCCATAGCTTACTAAATGAAGCATCTGGGATGCTTTTGCACAATGCTCTATCAGTTGAAATGCACTTGAATATATGAGATGTTCAGATATTGACTGAATGCTCTAGAGTTCACATAGCATTATAACTACCATGAAATACAAAAAGGATCTGACAATTCACATCTGACATTCCTGTGCCTGGGATATCTTAAAGAGTGTCCATCTTTCAAAAAACAATAGAGCATCCACCCATCCTATCAGTTTTGGATCCTTGTAAGTGTGTCAAGTTGGACACTCAATATAGCCTATTTTTTCAATGTCTTGGCCAGTATTTTACATTCTGAATCCGGTTTACTGCAGCTGCAGTAAAAGAGGTCTAATATGTTGGCTTGTCTGAATAGGGCTTGGTTATATAAAACCATGGATATTGTGCTAGCAAAGAGTTTCTTGATTGCACGAAGAATAGAGTGGCCAAAGAACAGAATGTTTAAATAATAGGTACCAAGAAATTGCACAAGTGCAATGATTAATATACTACAGCTTTTATGTGTGAGGAGGGAATAATGTTGAGCCTGTTCTTTTTTAAGAGCTGTGATATCATGGCTAAAGTATTTAGACCAGAATGAGAAATGTTTTGAAAAAGCTTCATAATAGACTTGTGTGCTGGACCAGACAGAAATGAAAGGAGATATCTTTAGATTGTGCTAATTCCACTTTTAAAAGCTGTAGAATTGTTGTCATTGATCTTAGTGGAATGGAATATGACTGTGTGAAAGAGAATGGCTGTGAACTGCTTTTCAAGAAGTATTGTTTTACAGGAGCAGTGAACAGAAAACACATCTGTTATAAGGTTTTTAAGTCAGTTTTTATTGTCTAGGAATAGCCAAGAATCTTAGTGCTTAAGAAGAAGCTCTTCACTGACTGAGCTTTCCTCCTTCCTGTTTGACTGCTTAACTCCATACAAGAGCCAGAACAAGACCCAGGTGGTATTAAGTCACATTTGAAATCACTGATTCAAAGCTTTTTGTGGGATGAGGTTGTAGTGCACAGGACTTTTTCTGGCTTTACACACAGGAATGAGCTTTCACTCTTCTTCCAGAGGAAGGAATTTTATCTGCTTCTTACACCAAAAAAAAAAAAAAAAAGAAAAGTCACAAGTTTACCAAACTTAGAAAAATTCTGAGACAAATCATAGAATCATAGAATGCCAGGTTGGAGAGGACCTCCAGGACAAACTGGTCCAGCCCTTTCAGGTAATACTACAATTTATATGAGATGCCTCAGCACCCTGTCAAACTGAGACTCAAAACTGTCCAATGTGGGGGAATCTACCACTTCCCTTGGGAGACTATTCCAATGTCTGACTGTCCTCATGGTGAAAAATTGACCTCTTGTGTCCAATCAGAATCTCCCCAGGAGCAACTTGTGCCCATCACCCCTTGTCTTTTCCATGTGACTCCTTGTAAATAGGGAGTCTCCATCTTCTTGGGAGCCACCCTTTGAGTACTGGAACATGGCAATAAGGTCTCCCCAAAGCCTTCTGTTTTCAAGGCTGAACAAACCCAATTTTCTCAGTTATGGCAGGTTCTCCAGTCCTCTGATCCTCCTTGTGGCCTTTCTCTGGATCCTGTCCAGCCTGTCCCATCCTTTTTGTAGAGCAGGGACCAAAACTGAACACAATACTCCAGGTGTGGTCTGACAAGTGCCGAGTAGAGCGGGATGTTGACTTCTTGATCTCTGCTGGTGATGCCCTTGTTGATGCAGCCCAGCATCCTGTTGGCTTTCTTTGTCCTGCAGCACACTGTTCACTCATGTTGAGCCTGTTATCCACCAAGATCCCCAGGTGCCTTTCCACAGGGCTGCTCTCCAGCCAGGTGGATCCCAGTCTGAACTGCATTCCTGGGTTATGAGCTCCCAGGTGCACAACATTACATTTCTCTGTTGAACTTCATAAGGTTCCTGCTAGTCCAGGACAATATCACAGATGAAGCAGGTTTTATCTATACTGTGAGTATGACCTAGTTTTCAGCCTGAAGCTTTATCTTGGTGAAGTCTACCGACATGGTACCTCTGCTTTTCTAAGTTAAGACCTAGATAAATTCAGTGTATGCTCATATTTCATACATAGATACTTTCCTTGCAGATAACTAGGGTGTGACTCAGCTCCAGTTTAAAACACATGTATTTGTATTGCTGCTTGTAGGTATCTATTGTGTACATTTGAGGCTTCATTCACTTCCCCATGTAGAGATCTCACATTCTCAGTGATATCCTTGAGAGTCTCATTGGGCTTCCACTACATCTCCATCAGACACAATGCTTCCACAAGGTCTATGTCATGTCCACCAATCCTTAGTGTACATTTTGGATGCCTTAGGATATGTCAAATGGCACGAGAAAGCTTGAGCAGCCTAATTCAGCTCTGTGTATTCACTGAGTACAGTGAGCATAAACTCCCAGTACAACAATAAAAAGTTACAGTCAAGTGTCCTACCTACATTGCTCCTGAAATTTAGTCCTAAAATTCAATTATGTGATTTCCCTGCTTTGTTTACCAAGTTGTGCTTTTAGGTCAGGTCTGAATTCAAACAGAGCACAAACAAGCCAGCACATTGGAGCTCTGGCTAACAGATGTTACCAGGATGCCACTACAGAATAACTGAAATCTGACAGGTGCTACTTTACTTTTTGCTCTCCAGTTAACTGTGGTGATCACAGGCTGATGCCTCAATGCAAAGAGCCAGTCATTGTGGAGTCAAAAGTTGGAGGGACAGGGCAGTTACCAAGTAAACTTTATCTAGCCTTTTTTAGTAGTCAGAAGCACATGATTTTCCATTATCTTTTACAGAGATAGACACGACTCCTGCCTAACTAAAAAATAAATTCTTGGGCTTCTTCACAGAGTCCTAGAATGGTTTGGGTTGGGAGAGACAATAAAGATCATCTAGTCACAATACCCCTGCATGGGCAGAGACATCTTCCACTAGACCAGGTTGCTTAAAGCCTCATCTAACCTGGCCTTGAACACTTTTAGGGATGGGGCAGCCACAACTTCCCTGAGTAACCTGTCCCAGTGTCTCACCACCCTCACACTGAAGAATTGCTTCCTAATATCTAACCTAAAGCTACCCTTTTCAAGTTTAACCATTTCACCTGGTCCTATCACTCCATGTCCTTGTAAAAAGTCCCTCTCCAGCTTTCCTGTAGCCCCTTTAGGGACTGGAAGGCTGCTGCAGCCACTCCCTGGAGCCTTCTCTTCTCCAGGATGAACAACCCCGACTCTCTAAGCCTGTCTCCATAGCAGAGGTACTTCAGCCCTCTGACCATTCTTCCATAACTCAGGATGAGCTTAAAATATTCCCCATGTGGTCAGTGAGGCATGTAATCCTCTCAGTTGTGCCAAAACCACTGTGGGGCTGCTCTAGGAGGGGACTCAACCATATAGTAGTAAAAAAATAAACCAAAAAAGCCCCCCCAAACCCCAGCAAAAATATTTTGCATTGGTTTGTTTTCTAAAAGCTGTATCATTTGTCCACCATGATTACCATCACAGCTGGGGATGTATGGGAGAGAAGTGCTTTACCATGGTACAGAAACACAAAGGTGTAGCAGAGCTGGGATGGAACAAAGTTATAATCCTTTGGCCATGAAGCCTTTTGTATGCTAAAGCCATGAATTAATATTGAAGGTCCATGAGATATTGTCATTAGGACCACAAATAGGTTAAGACATTTCTACACCTACACACCCTTACAGCTTCCTCCTCTCCCATTTGTCACTGCTTATCCACCCTTATCCTGCTGCTTCTGCTGGTACAGCTGCATCAGAGGAGTACTATAAACCACATTCCTCACATGACCCAGGCTAAAAGTAAACCTCCTTTACCTGGATTGGTTTACTGAATAAGTTTCCAGCCAACCTATGTCATTATAAGAATAACGATGTGGGATCAAAGCATCTTTCCCTTTAGCCCTGTATCCTGTCTCTGGCAAAGAGACAGACCGTAAGCAGTAGCTCAGGAACCTCCTGATCAAGCAAAAATAGTGTTATTTCCATAGAGAAGTCTTTTAAGCAAAGCTGTGGGAACAGTAAAACACAGTTTGTAGGTGGAAGCAGGACCATGCAGAAAGGGGGAGTGCAAAAACATCAATTTCTGTACCACAGCTTTAGCTATTTGGCAATTTTGGACACACCTAGCCCAAAGAACACAGTCTACTATTGCTAGTGTTTATACCAGATTATTTTCTTATTTGTAACAATATTTTCTTTATAAATATCAGGGATTATAAAAGTTAAAGGCATCCACATAACTTTCTTTTCAGCTAGATTAGAGTCTAGACACTAAATCATACCTGTTTTGCAGAAACTTTAGCCAAAATTCCTTCAGTTTTTTATGCAAATATACTTTGCTCCCTGAAAAATGTTAAAGACCTATTAAGGTGGGTATTGGATCATTCTTTGAGATATTACAGTCACTTTGATTGAAATCTCTAACTTTTTTCATCAACCTTGGCTTTGAATGCCTTGTGTTTCTGCTTTTTATACCAGAAGTTGTGGAAGAACAGAGACTGGAAGAGTTACAATTTTGAAGGTAACTTCTTCTCAAAGTCATGGGTCAAAGAAGAAGCGAGAGCAATGTAAATGTTATTAAATCTTCTGTACTGCAAGCAGTCTTCTAAATATGTATATATACATGCACAGGCTGGCTGCAACCTTAGTGTATTATCATTCATTACCCACCCATTGGGGACCATTGGGATAGTCTCAGAGAAAAGAAGAACAAGAATTGTAATAAGACTTCATGGCTATGATGCCAGAAGAACAGTACAAGGCTTGCTGAAAGTGCAAATAACAATTAGTTCTTCAATCTCCAGGGAGCCAGGGGGTAAAACTGATGGAACATCTGAGAAATGCTTCCTGAAGAGATAAAACAATTCAAAAACCTTAAGGAAATTTTCAAGAATGAGGCTTTAATGTTGTTGCTTCCATTGTTAGAAACTAAGAGAACAGGTTACATTCAGATCCTGGAATGAATGTTTTATTATTTTAAGCTGGCAGCATTGCTTTCTTAAAGGTGACATTATTCAAGGTCAAAGTTTGGCTCCTTGGTTGTGTCTGTGGATCATTCCATGTACTTCCTTGAGAAGAGAACAACCAAGGACAAGAAAAAAGATAAATATGGAAATACTTTTTCAGCTTTGAACAGTGAAGTCTATTTTGGATTTCCTGTCATTGAAAATTCAGTTGAGTTCATAAAAAAGAAATATTTCGATTGTGATTTGTCAAAAACATGAAAGACTTTCATCCAGTTCTTGCAATTACCATCTACTGAGAAAGGTAACCTGCAAATGCTGTTCTGAGAATTAATACCTGGGGTGTGTTTCCATTTCTGCCATTGCATGAAGCTGTATGTAAAACTTAACACTTTTTTTCCTCACTGCAATGGGAATGTGTTCCAAATACTGCAAGGACTAATCCAGATGGAAAAGGGGTCTTGCTGTTTCTCCCAAGAGTTCAAAGCATGATATCTTAAATACATTTCCTAGTGAAGTAAATAAAATTGTGGCACTGGAAATTACTGGCACGGAAAATTAAAAGGGGTAAAAAGATTAAAATTGAAAAATTAAAAATAAAAAAATAATTGCGGAAGTAAATAATAGAAATCACTGAAAAATACTTTGTTAGGAACAAGCATCAATATAGATAAGCAGACATCACTGACTGTCACTTCAAAATCATGTTAAACATGTTAGCTTTTTTCTTCTGGTGATTGATACTGAACACAAGAGTAACAAGGCTCTCTTGCTTTGCTTGCCATGAATAATGCAACTAATATATTTCCTAAGCATACAGAAATATGAATTTGTTCAATAAATGGCGTAAGTACCAGGGAGAGACAAATTAAGAGTTAAGCTTCTGAAACGTAAAGCAGCACAGGGACAG
The DNA here is from genome assembly GCA_020745705.1 of Hemiprocne comata. Classification (NCBI taxonomy): domain Eukaryota; kingdom Metazoa; phylum Chordata; class Aves; order Apodiformes; family Apodidae; genus Hemiprocne; species Hemiprocne comata. The sequence goes on from CM036586.1 coordinate 213,069,407, forward strand.
CACCTGTTACTAAACTAGCTAACATTTTCTTTCATAGCTCTTCATTATCACGTGTTTGAAACAGTGCTGTTTTCACTTGCCATTTCCTATGCTTGGCATTTGCCTTCAGTGCTTATAGATGTAGATTTGAACAGATTGGTAGAAACAAGAGGATGATGCGGTCTGCACTTGGTGTTTTCTTCCAAGCTAAGGCTTTTTTATCAGCAGGCATGAGTTCTGAAGTTTCACTTTGTGAGCCTAACTTCAGTATCATTTTGGCAGCACGTTAACCAGCACTTGATCTAGTGTGTTTTGTTGCTAGATTTGAAAAATTAAAGTCATGATAAGGGAGGAGATGAGGAGAAGGGAAAGGGCAGGGGGATGAAGAATGACCTTGATTAATTCATTTACTTGCATCCAGAAAAAATAAATTTTAAAAAAAGGATACAAAGGACATTTACTTCTCATATAAATTAAAAATGGCCTATAAAAACTGTTTTATTTACCTGATGCTTTCCTCCATGAAAAATCACAATAGGATAGCTGAGTTAGTTTGGTATCTCCTGCTGTAAATAGAAGTAAATGCTCCATTATTCTATTCTTGCTGTGTTGGCCAGCGTTGACTCTTCAAATGCTGAGTGCAGTTTGTCTGCTGGTTGGTAGAAACTGATACCTCTTAAGTACTTTAGCCTAAAATTGATTTCCTTACAGCTGTTATAAAACCCTTTAAATAAGGGTTTTTTTCTAGAAGAAATGTTGACAGGTTCTTAACTAGATAGTGCTATTGAATGCCAATATAATTAGCTGGGCAAATCACACAAAGTATGCAGACTGTCACTCATTTCTGGCACTACTCATGTTATCAGACCTTACTAATTTTGCACCTGTCTCTTCTGCCTTCTCAGCTGGAGACTAATATTGTAGAAATTTTGACTTATACAGCTGATAAGACCGATTATCATGGGTTGGTATGAAGTCCATTCAGATAAAAAAGCCACATTGCCATAGCAATTGCTGCTTCTCCTAACATTTTTTTTCTATCAATGTCTTCAAAATCCTACTGTTTTCAGAACCACAAAATTTGCAGATTATTAGTATCCACTTTGGGTTTTTTTTTCTGCTTCTCTTTATGGGTTTCTAGAGTATAACAAAAAGCAGTCCTTCTACAGCTGGCCAAATTCCCTTCCAGATTCAGAGAAATTCAAGCAGAAGAGATTTAATAATTTAAGTGTTAATTGTAGGTTATTCGGCTTGTACAAAATAGATGAACCTGAAAATACTGAATGTGGTTATCAACTGAAACAGAGAAGTTTCTCGTATTACATCAAGAGAAATAAAGATGCTAGCCACAATGTAAGAGACCAGATATCTCCTGAATTGTTTTGATTTCCTCATTCAATAATTTTGCAGCCTTAAGTATGACTGGAAAAAAAAAGATAATAAGAACAGTTTCCCTAAGAATATTTTTTGCTATCATGAAAGTGGTGGGTTGGGTTTTTTTTCGCATCTTTTCTGAAGTTAGGCAAAAAAGTTTAGGAAGCAGGATTTATTCTGCTTAATAAAATAGGTGACTGCAACAATATTCATCCCATTTAAGCTTGAAACTTTCCCTGCCTCATTTCCTCTCCAACCAGCTCTTTGTCTTAGTCCTGTTTACTGCAGTTATCTGTGTTTGCCTGGTAGGGTGCTAAAGGCATAGAATGCAATTTTGGTTTCTCTCTGTGTGTTCTGTAAATGCTGCATATGCAAGGCTTTGCTTACAGGATGTAGCTACATTGTATATGTGAGCTACATCTAATCACTTTGCAAAGCCAAACAACTACATTTTCAGTTATTTTAACAATCGTGTTCTGCTAACCCCTCTGGCAATGCAGTATGGACTATAGCAAACGAATGTTAACCTTCTTAGAGAAAATTAAGTTTCCTTACAGAAATCTTTCCTGAAGTAAGTCATCTTTTTTACATTCCTTTGACCAACTTAAAATTGCACAGAAAGAATCACACTCATTAAGTATTTCGCATAAAGAGATAATTCCATCTTTTTTTATCTTAAAGTCTGCTGTTTAATTTTGTCTTAATCTCTTCTAGAGATTTCTATTCGTTCTAGCCCTAGTAAATTTTATGGGGCTCTTTTTTCATGGCAGAATGAGCCATATAGAGACTTAGCTGCTCGTTGTGCACATTTTCTTCTGTTAAAATGCTGCTCAGTATGATACCACTTTCCAGATTCTATCTGTTTCTTTAATTTCACGTTGTTCCCCAAAAAGCCCCACATTAGTAAGGTTCACCAAACATTTCCCAGTCTTCTCCTCTCTGCATGGTTAATCACATCCAGATTTGCATCATCAGTCAGATACATTATCTTTCTCTTACCCATCAAAACAGTGAGACACAAAACTGCAGGATTAGTGAACCCTAATTAACTTTGTCTTCATTGGCAATGTGGTTTCTTTTTTTCTTTTTTTTTTTTTCTTTATATATGGCTAGTATAATTGGGTAGAAGACAGTTACCTTATATTTTGATAAGCATGCTAAGTTCTGAATAAAACACAGAAGACAATCATGTTACGTTAATTTTGTTTTACTGGGAAATATCTTTGCTGTATCCTCAGTAAATTCTTCCACATATCTGGATTTTTTAAAAAAACACACTGCAAACTTTAAAACTTCTGACTGTGTCTGGTCTATATGTATTAGTCACAACTTTTTTGAGCCAGTAAAACATCACTTGAATCAGCAACAGAGGTTATGAAATAAACAACTTATTTAATAAAAAGGGTTTTTTTTAAGGAGGGGAAAGGTGTGTGGAAACATTAACTCCAAGAGCAATTCCTCTGAGTAGATCTAAGCTTTTTCCATCTTGAACCTGAATTTCTTGACAGTCCAACTAGACAATACCTATCCTCCCCTGAAGATCTTAGCTGTGTCTGCAACGTTCTGAGTGCAGTATACATGTTGTGAGTGCATAAAAAAATGAATGCAAAAGGGACTGAATTAGGATCTATTAGTGTTCAGTATATATTTGCCTCCTTTGTGTCCCAAGGTGACTTTCCATTTAGAAAAACAGAAAAAAACCCCAAAGTGCTAAGTATAATCTTACAATACAGAGAGTCCTTTGGCTATAGAAAGTGTGGCTCTAATCTGCAAAAGGATTAGATAGAAGTAAGACTGCATAGTCTCAGTAACATGCATATTCAATTAGATAAGAGTTTGTGAAGACCAGAAAATTTGCTTTGATTTAGCTAAATCAGTTTGAAACTGAACTAGCCCATAGTGCAAACCAGATGCATTTAGGTACCTTTTAACCCTTGTTTGAGTTGCTTTGGCTAAGCTAAACAAAAACCTCAACTAAGCAAAACAGCTTTTAATGGCAGTTAGATCCGTTGAAGTGCATCTGCATTAGGGGCTCGAGCTGCTTAGCAAGAGCGTTTTAAAAACTAACTCCTTGCTGCAAAAAAAATACCTCAATCATCCATAAAAAAACCCATAAAAGAGTAGAGCTGTGACACTGGCAAACCGTTGCTGTTCACCCTGTTGTTCTATTATCCCTTTCCCTTTACACTGTCTGTTCAGAGACCTGATTCATAGGCTTTGCTGCTGGAAGGAACTGTTAGATCCTCACAGCTCTGCAGCTGCATTACCAGGGTTTAACAAATCGTCCCCAACTGTGAGCCACAGGAACAGTTGTGGGGCATGCTCTTGGCCCAACCTAAAAGTGATGTAATGCACTGAAGCTTAAACCTCATTGCAAGAGTTTTAAGTCACATTACGTTGCAATTGGGACAGATTAGGAGCATGCACATGGCCAGTTACCATCCAAAAAACATCTCATTTAAGAGACAGTAACCTATTAGGCTCCCATAACTCCTTCATGTGCCAAAGCCATAAGTCTTGTCTCCTGTATAACATAAGCCATAAAATTTCAACTAGTTGCTTTTGTACTGGGGCCCTTTAAATCTCTGTGGGGCAGGAAGCACCATCTCAGCTGCAGCTGAGTGCCATTGCATCCCACACACTAATGAGCTAATTCAGAGCATCATGATGTAAACCAGACAGTGTCTGCAAGTTAGGGGGGAGTTTTAGTCTGGTTTATCAGGAAAGAGCCTGCTGCAGTCACACTGTGTGTCAACCCCTCCTTCCTTCAGTCTGCTTTATAGTAGCCTCGAAGAGACTGGCTTAACTGAAACAACTTTGGCACAGAGATAAAGGATAAACCTTATTTTTAAAATAAGATTCATGCAAATAAACGGCTATGTAATATAGCAATGCCCTAAAAATCCCCCTGGTGAGAGGAAGGCTGTGCTTTTAGGTCAACTCCATATTAGAAACTAGAAAATCCACTTGGGAGAATAAGTTACAAACGGTCTGATAGGGAAAGACTTAGCAGAATTTGCATATTATTACTTTTCAGTGAACATATGGAATCTTAGCTCATGCTTGAGATAGCACAAAAATACAAGTGAAGTTTTTGTAGCAGCCAGACCTCCACAATGCCTTTCTCCCATTTAGATTGTTTAGTAACTAACATGATGGGAGGTACCACACTGTGGCTTGGTGCAGTTTGCTGGCTCTCCCTGTCCTGACTTAGATGTTGCAGTAGCATCAGCAGCAGGGAGTGTGCAAACCACACTTTAACCATACTGTGCATGACAAGGTAAAGCATTTGAAATGCCTGCATCACCAGGAGCACAATCTTGATGCATGAGATCAAACAGAATTTCCAGATTTTCTGGCAAAATTTATGCTACCAGTGATTCTATCTAACCTGAGCTACAGCCCTGCTGCATTGCAGCCATGCCTGTGCCTGGCTGCTAAAACTGGATGAGTTGTTCCCCAGTCAGAGTGTCCTGCTTTTCTCTGACTTTGCAAGGCTTCATTTCCAGGGTGATGCCCAATGATTAATTTTTCATTCACTGTGAATGCTGGAAACATACCCCAACAAAAAAAGCAGCCACCGCCGTTTCAGAGTACTCCATAAAACAAAAATAGGCATTACAGATTTTGTTTGGATAGTAACCTAAAAACATGTATATGTAATACTCTTAGATGAACTTTAATTTTTCCCTCAATGAAATACATCTTTGTTTCCTGATGCATGTGTTAATTTCAAAAGATGGATACATTGCAATTCTGAAACCCATCTTTTATTTTAAATAATTCGAAAATTTTTAGTTGTATTGCTTCATATTTTAATACAGCCCTCCCCCCCAGCATGAACCAAAACTACAAATGTCACTGCATTTTACCTCCAAGATGGATTCGATGACCCTGCTAAAGAAGAGCTGAGGTGTTGCTTGCTCCTTAGCTTTTTGTTTGCATTATTTTTGGATGCAGGGTTAAAATATGGCTGTTTGGAAGGGAAAAGTGCAGCTTTGAGAAGGTCTGATTGTACAGATAAGAGCATAAGGTCAGGTGGAAGCTGCTGCTAGGAGGCTTCAAAATTCAAGTTACTTTAAGTAGCTGATTCTTCTTGTATGTGTTAACCTCAAGGGGCAATTGTTGTGGAATACAACTGAAATCAGTAGTGTATAATAGGAAAAATATGTTTAGCAAACAGTATGTATCTGAGAAATCACAGGGTCTGTATATGACCTTCAGACATCCTCTGCACGAGTGGGTAGAAGAAAAAAAACATTCAAGTGCAGGAGTAGATGCATCAACAGATTTAGTCCAAGTCTGTGGAGCAAGGGGAAAAACAACTTTCATGTATTACTTGCTCATGTCTCCAAAATGTGCCAAGTGTCTGATCTATTAAAGGAAGGGAAGGAAACCTCCTTGTGTAATTGGTGATTTAGAAATGTTTCCGTCTAAAGCGTGCTCAGGTGCCTCTTCAATTGCTGAGGAAGAAACTGCCAGGCGTTGTTAGAATGAACGAACCCTTGTACACTGGATGGTGTTGAGTTTTGCACATCACATCTGCTTCCAGGCCTCTGGTAGCGATTTTCAGATTGATTTAGAGAGGTCTTTTTTGTAAGAAATTGTTTCATTCCGTATTCACAGCGGGGACTCAGCTGCTGCTGGCTTTCACAGCACGAAGGACAAAACCATGTATTTAGATGGTGATGTGAGCAGATGTGAGGTTTCTAGATTTCCTGAGATTTGCTGCCCATCTGGGTCTGGTCTTTCAGAAGGTCTTATTGCTGCTCCTTTTCCTCCTCCTGGCCAATAGTCATATTGTGGTTATAGTCATCAAATGGGCTGAGCAAATGGGCTTATACTGAATTTTCAGTGAAATGGATTCAGTTTTGAAGATGGTCTCCATCTGTAGATCACTATTTTCAATAGTCATTTACATCTACATCTTTCCTTCAAATTTATGGTAAACTTTATAGCTAGTAGAGCAATGCAGGTAGCAAAAAAGTCTGTTAAGAAACACTTCTTCAACAAAATGTAAAGTGAAGATAGTTGGAGGCACATTTCTCCAAGGGTTCAGGGATATTTGAATTTCAGAGCTCACATATTTTCATCGTGTGCCCTGTAACAGCAAGAAAACTAGATGTCATTGGCCCAGTCATAGAATCATAGAATTGTTTTGTTTGAAAAAGACCTTTAAGATAAAGAAGTCCAACCATTAACCCAGCACTGCCAAGTCCAGCATCACATCTACAGGTCTTCTAAATACCTCCAGGGATGGGGACTCCACCACTCCCCGAGGCAGAAGATAACTTCACCAGAAGACCATGTAAATACAAAAAACACCAATTTCTTTGCATCAAAAAACGAATCTTGCAGATGCCTGGTGACCTGGGGAAATACAACATACAGATGCAGTTCATGAGACTTTGAGGGTTTCCACTACTTTCTGCTCAGCAGCATGATCTGCTGTCCACACAGGGACTTTCCACTTCATCTCTATTCACTTCAGATGTGTTTTCCACTAAAAGCAGGTTCCTGAGGTCTAGTCTCTCTTCCCATGAGAGACCAGGTTTGGTGCATAAGCTGGCATACCTCTATCCATGCTAAAACACAGCATGCTGAGAAGATGATGAAGGCTCTTCTTTATAACATTGTCACTGGCAGCTGTGCTGGGATAAGCATTGGAAATATGGGGATCTTAAAAATGTCTTTTTGCATCCTGTGGAATACAACCTTCATCAAGAAGATCCTGACTTCTGTGTGCTGCAAGCAAGTAGGTTGGTAGGAAAGTATTTGAGGCTGTGAAAACTGGCAACCTGCGGGCAGGTGATGGAAATCTAAGGCAGGTCAGGGCATTTAAGAACGTATTTCTATTTATTCTGCAGATTCCTCATCTGTCACACGGATCACACCCATAATAGTGAGGGCTTAGAGACCTTTTCCAGTGAGCCTCTTGCAAGCTGGTTTTGCAGTGTAAACTTTTTCTGAACTTTGCAGGAAAGAGGAGGTGGGCATGCAGCAACGGGGAGGAACAGAGCTCTGGACTGAGTCACTGTCATGTCCTCAGGAAACTTCTCCTGTAAGAACTGCTCCACAGCCTGGCACTTTAATGAAGCCCTTAAGTAGGAAGTGAAGGGCTTTTAATGTATTTTATAGCTGAACATACTAATTTCCAACAAAAATAAACTTCGTAAGACTTTTTCCCAAAGATCACAGCATACAGAGATGACTCGTGGCTCAGCTGTGTATTTACCTATTCCCCTGCCCTTCTAATTGCAGAACAAGCTTGTGCAGGCACTGAGGGGAAAGAATGATCTTCATATTCTTCATTACTCACTTGTAGCCTCACCTCCTGTGAGTTATGACTCATTTTCTCACTCCTGGGACATCTCTCATAAAACGGATCATACAATAATTCACCAGAGGGGTGAAAAATTAACTTGTCTTCTTAATACAGAAGTTAAGAAAATAGGCTAATATTTCATTTCCCTGGAAAAAACCAATGTAATAGGAGCAGGCAGGTCATACTTTGGACTGTAGCCCAAGTGAAAAAATACTTTGACAAAACCAATGGACTGGTGATAGAAAACTAAGGTGTTTGCTGCATACTCCCAAGTTATCTGCACATTTATTTTTTACCCTATATTATTTCTTCCTCTCTTCTATCCCCATACTTTTAGAAGTTACTTGGCTGTGGCAGAACTGTAAACTGAAGCCTCTTTTCCAAGTGTGTGTGTGTGGAAAATGTAGTGATTTGGCACTGAAAAAGTCCCACAAGAGACATAGTTTCTGTAGTGGAGACAGGTGCTCCATATTCCTTTTATTTTTTCTTCCTCTAATGTCTTGCATCAGTCACCATGGGAGGGAGATATTCGATTGACCTGCTGTTAGTTTAGGGTGACAAATTAATTTCATGTCAGCTTCCAAGCAGCCCGTTAACAGTAATCACCTGGGACCAACTCAACCAGTGTAGAAGAGACATTTAACTCTTCACAGAAAGGTAAGAATTTCTGTATCATGTTGCTGAGCCATCCAAGCCCTCGTGGCTCCGTGCTCCACATTACTAGGGAGCGTGCCAGGCATTTGAACTCAGCTCTACCAAAAGTTTAGATTAGCTTCTGAGTTGGTATTTTCCACAAAGGAGAAATTAAATAAGGAGACTTTATTGTGAAGACATACAGCCTTGTCTCTTCCTATTTATTATATGCTCTCCTTGGCATGATTACATGCAGTGAGAAAAGTCTTGCTGCTTCACACCAAGGATTGCTGTGACAGAGAAACACCACTCACCAGCACAAGCCCATTAAGTTTTCATTAGACCCCCTTGCCCTCTTTTTCATCTTTCTTGTCTCCTGCCTTCCCCATTCTCTTTTATATTCTCACTTATTCTACCTGGTAATGCTTCATTGCTCTCAAGCCGCTGCGAGTTTCTTGCTTCACCTTTGTCTTGGAAATCAGTTTGTTGCCCATTTCAAACCACTTTCACAGGCAATGACCACTGGAGGTTATGGTCTGTCATGTCAAAACCTAACTGCTGGGCTGGCTTGAAATGCAGCAGAGTGTAACAGTGAGCTGATGTTTGAAGATGTTTGGGCTTTTGTTTACTTGTGTAGAAAATACAGGTGAAAGTAATGTTTTTACAAACAAGTGTCTCCTTGTTTGTTTGTTTGTTTGTTTTTAAGATATGTGTAGGCATTCTTATACAAAATAAATCATAGCAAGTAATACAGACCGTTCCTTCTGTGATTTTAAATGTGTCAGTAATAGCATTGCCCCCATAACACAGTGTCCTGGCAGGATCCCAAGACCTTTACATGGATTTTGGCCATATTGTCCTGTGCAGATGTAACAAAAGGCATTCGTGGCTGAGAAAAGTGCAGAGTCACACATTCAGCCCCCATTGTTCTGGAGTTTATTGTACAGCTTTCATGGCTGTTGCATGGTATGGGTGGTGCACACTCATCTCCTGGGTAGAGCATAACACCTGTTTGTCAACATACAGCACCAATGAACTGTCACAGAGACATAAACAGAAAGAAAAGCTTCATTCAGCTCACCCTGCAAGGGAAATGTAGGTCAGTGGAATATCATTACTGAATCTGGAATTTATCTGGGACACTAGAACTAATAAAGCTCTCCTTGGACAAGTGCTGGGGCATCATTAATGACCACAGGTGGTCTTGACAGTCTCTTGTGCCTCTAATCTGAGAAGTTGCTTTTCACCCCTGGAAGGCACCTGTTCAATATTGGGTTACATTGATTAATTTCCAATATATTAACCAAATTACAGCTTGCTTCAACCCTCTGGCTGTCTTCCATGCATATGCTGCCCGGACCTGAGCCTTCTTAGCTGAATGTTATCTAACAGGATCACAGCCCTGCAAGGAATGACCTATATTTGGCTTGTTCTCCAGCATTTAATTTTGAACAGCAAAAGCTAATTTTCTTTTGTGTTGAAAGAACATAAGGGTTCATTGTGAAGGAGAAGAATTGTTTGAGCACTCTATTGAAGTCGGGTATTTTTAGGTCTGTGTAAGATCAAAGCTCTGATATCTCTTGGTGCAGTAATACATGTACCAATATGTAACAGCTAAAGAATCTTTTTCCAAGTCTCCATTCAGGGCATTTTCATTACATTTTAAAGCTGCCTTTGACATTTTTGTGCCATATACAGCTCTTTAATGCAGCATTAGCTGATGTGAAGTGTGCCAAGCCCATTTAAGCACAGAATGTGTAGATATGTAATGAAACAAGTTTTATCAAGAGACAGCAAACTTCAAAGTTTCCAGAGGCTGAGCTTAGATAAACCTTATTAAAACATGATAACTGTTGAAATAGTGCTCAGACTTTCTCAAGCAGTTTTTGGTAAAACTTGTTTCTCAGAATTCTGAAATACTGGTTAAGGGTATTTCACACATTAATTTGTTCTGTCTGTTTCAAGTCCTGGCTTCCAGTCAATAGAAATGCATCCAAGCTGTCAAGTTTACATCTAGGCTTTGCCAGAGTGTGAAGTTGTTTATATCTAGAGTTCTGGAGCCAGCTGACATCTACACACTTAGGAAAATTAATTCAAATTAATTGGAGGTGTGAACTTAGAGCATCGCAGTTCAAGTCTCTTAAAACCCCATGTGGAAACTCTTATTCAGATGTAAAGTGTCCTCAGTTCTGAATTTAATCTTCCTCTGAGATGAGATATATCTAAATTCAAAACTAAGATCTAGTATCATCTTTTAAAGCAGAAACTGTTGACAAGGAAATTTCACAGGTGCACCAAATAAGTGATAAACAAACTACTTCAGATTTAGGACTGGTTTGGTTGTCATAAAGTTGTAAAAAAATCTCAGTTTTTATCCAATCAGGGAGTTTTCAGCTACTCCAAGAGAGACAAAATAAAGGTCAAATTTTATGACTCATTAACGGTCATACTTTTTAATCTGAAATGGTTTTAAATAGCAGAGCTGGGTTTTGTGTCCATAAAATCCAAAATCAATTGATCTTTTGTATCAAGTCTGGAGTTTTTCCAACTAAATTACTAAAAGATCCAAAACTATAATAAGCAAATAATAATACCAGCATTCTTTCAGTGCAGCTATTTATTATTTCTTTCATATCATATTCTAGCAGGCTGATTAGTTTATCACCAATTCTACTGTTTCCTCATATCATAAACAGTTGAGGTGGATCTTTTTGTGTACTTTGTTTTGAATGCTCTCTAGATTGCCTGTTTGCTGGTAACCATAAACTTTGATCCTGAAGTCTCAGCGTTGTCCCTGGGTTGGAGTCCCAGGGATGCTTTTATGGTGCAGATTTCCTGCCTACTGCAGCAACTCTCAATGAATTTCTGGGAAAAAAGAGGGAAACATTTTCACCTTTATTCTACCTTTTGTTTTTTTGCTCTTTTCTCTACTGTACATATCTCTGTCCCACTGAGAGTGTTCCTCCTGTTATCCACATAAAGAAACAAACACATATATTGAATTAATGAGGAAGAGGGAGGTAGCTTACATCAGTAGCTCTTCTTGGAGTAGCAGATCTCTTGAGTGCAGTCCTGGGATTCCCTGGCTGGGGAGAGACTGCAGTTTAGCAATACATTTTGTGTGATGCCCTGTACATCTTGAACTATTAAACATTATAGGTATCTATACCTTCTCCATGACATTCCATATTTTACAGAGTTCTCTACCATTCTTTTATCTCAATGGCCTCTCTTCCAGCGTCCAGCTTCCACTTGATGACCAAGGTGCACCACTTCTCTTTACAAGTAACTACTCTTAGAGCTAATACTAATTTCTAATAAAGAATAAAATCAGTGATCCTATGGATAAGCATCACCTTACTGTTGGGAGAGAATTAGCATGGCTTTAAGTAAAGGGAAATTCTGTCTTATTACATGCTGAAGTTCTATCATGATTTTGTAAGTACTTCAGTAAAAAGGGTCAAGTGATCATAATGTATTCAGATTTTGAAAAACAAAAACAGCAACAACAAAAACCCCAAGAAAACAACAAAACAATAACAAAACATTTGTAAGTCTTTGTGCCAAATATTATTAAAGAAAGTAAGTTGTTAGGGGAATGCAAGAAAGAATTTCTGAAATTTAAGTAAAAGATAAGAAGCAAAGAATTACAGTAGCTTTTCAGGATGGAGAAAAATCAGCACTGGGATGCCTCCAGGATTGGTGGACTGGTGTAAACATCAGTCTTATTTGGCATTGTCATCAATGCTCTTGAGAAGGCAAAGAACAGTGAAATCTTTATGCTTACAAATGACATCAAGCTCTATCAGGTAATAAAATGCTGCAGCTTTAATGAGGAACTGCAGAAGAACCTAACAAAAGGGGCTCAGGAAAAAAAAGGAGAGTCTACCACCTTTGGAAAAAGGGCCAGGCAACTCCAGAACAGCACAGGGATCTTGCTAGGTCATGAAGAGAAAATATCAGAAAGGCAAAAGCACAACTAGAACTCAACCTGGCCACAGCTGTGAGGGATAACAAAAAAGATTTTTACAAATACATTAACAACAAAAAGATAGTCAAGGAGAATGTCCACCCTTTATTGGATGGGGGGGGAACATTGCTATCAAGGATGAGGAGAAGGCTGAGGTACTGAATGCCTTGTCTGCCTCAGTCTTTAATAGTCAGACCCATTATCCTTGGGGTATTCAACCTCCTGATAGGGATGGAGAGCAACAGCAACTCCCCATAATCCAGGAGGAAGTGGTTAATGACCTGTTATACCACCTGGACACTCACGAGTCTATGGGGCCAGATGGGATTCACCTGAGAGTGCTGAGGGAGCTGGTAGAGGAGCTTGCCAAGCCACTCTCCATCCTTTTTTTCAGCAGTCCTGGTTAACAGGGGAGATGACTGGAGGCTTGCCAGCATGACACCCATTTACAAAAAGGGCCGAAAGGAGGACCCAGGGAATTACAGACCGGTCAGCCTGACCTCAGTACTGGGGAAGATTACAGAGCGGTTCATCTTGGGTGTGCTCGCTCAGCAGGTGCAGGATAATGGTGAGATCAGGCCCAGTCAGTATGGATTCATGAAAGGCAGGTCCTGCTTGACCAGCTTGATCTCCTTCTATGACCAGGTGACCCGCCTATTGGGTGAGGGGAAAGCTGTGAACGTTGTCTACCTGGACTTTAGTTAGGCCTTTGACACCATCTCCCACAGCATTTTCCTTGAGAATCTAGCAGCCCATTGCATAGACAGGTGGACTCTTTGGTGGATTAAAAACTGGCTGGATGGCTGGGCCCAAAGAGTCATGATAAATGGAGTTAAATTTAGCTGGCAGCTGGTCACAAGTGATGTCCCCCAGGGCTCAGTATTTGGGCCAGTTCTGTTTAATATTTTTGTCAATGGTTTGGATGAGGGGATCAAGTGCACCCTCAGCAGGTTTGCAGATGACACTAAATTGAGCGGGAGTGTTGATCTGCTTGAGGATAGGAAGGCAGTGCAGAGAGATCTGGACAGGTTGGATTGATGGGCTGAGGTCAATGGGATGAGGTTTAACAAGACCAAGTGCCAGGTCCTGCATTTTGGTCACAATAACCCCAAGCAACACTACAGGCTTGAGGAAGAGTGGCTGGAAAGCAGCCTGGTAGAAAAGGATGTGGGAGTACTGGTGGATGGCCAGCTGAACATGAGCCAGCAGTGTGCCCAGGTGGCCAAGAAGGCCAACAGCATCCTGGCCTGTATCAAAAATACTGTGTCCAGCAGGAGTAGGGAAGCGATCATGCCCCTGTACTTGGCACGGGTGAGGCCACAGCTTGAGTACTGTGTTCAGTTCTGAGCACCACAGTATCAGAAAGACATTGAGGTCCTGGAGCTTGTCCAGAGAAGAGCAACAAGGCTGGTCTTTCCCATGGATGCATATTCTCTTCAGCTTGAGATTACTCTTCTCTCACTGTTCTCCATCCTTATTAAGACAGTTATCAGGAGCTGAAATACAGAAAAAAACACGTTTAAAAAAGCCTTAGAAAAGAACAAGGGTTCAAACATATTTAGGAGGTACAACTTCTCCCCCCAAAAAAGCATTTGTCCTTTTCCATTGTCTCCGATTTACCGTGTGTCTCCTGTTCCCTTTCTTTATTTTAATTGTCATCCCATTCTTGAAGTGGGCACTCTGTTTTGGGCAAAAATTACTCAGCATAATTAATAGTTTAGCAATGTCATACTTGAGTTCTTCTGGAGCTCTTGGATGAATACCATCTGGTCCTGGTGATGCAATACTCTTAATTTTATTTATTCATTCTTAAACTTTTCAACTGATACCCTGATTTGAAACAAGTCTTCAAATTCACCTCTTTCTAAGGAAAATTTCTGGCATGAGAATCTTCCTAAAGGTATCAACACTGATCATGGAGAAGATTTCTTTTTTCTATAGCCCTATCTTCTCTGTATGATCTTTTTACTTCTTGATTATCTCTCAGCCCTACAAACTCCCTGGCAGATTTCCTTATTCTGGTGCTGGAGAAAAAAGTTTTCATTTTTATGGTTTTAGCCATATGTTCTTCAAAATGACTTTTTTCCCCCCTTTTTTCCTGCTGTATTATTCTTTTATATTTAACTAGTTCTCTTCTGTTTCCATCTTTTGGAAGGTTTCAATCAGCTTTCTGAGGGAGATCTTTTCAGTTCAAATAGTGCTTTGCTTTTTTTTTTTTTACATTGCTTGTTTAACCACATCATCTTTGGGGTTTTGGTCTCTTTTTTTTTTTAATCTTCCTGGTCTTTTTGATGGGTTCGCCCTTTCACAACAGTCTCCACAATTCACCCCCAACCATGATGTGAAAGGACAGAAGAATCTCACATCCAAAATAGTGTCTGCAGTTTGACACAGATACATATAAAAAGCTCCCAATTTCAAACAGAGCTCATAGGCTGTACAGATATTCCCTGCTGAGCTTTTAAAATGATTCACACACTTGCCTTACTATGGAAATCATCTTCTTCCAAGGACCAAAATCAAACAGTAATAGGTTCCTTTTCTAGTTGTTTAGATATTTGATGGAGGTGCTGTTTCTATAAATACACACCGCAATTGCTTAAAATTGATTCCATTGCTTATTTAACAACTTTAATTTTCACTGAGTGCAGGACTTAAAATGCTAGCACATGTCGTGTTTGCCTGGGTCAATTTTAAGAATAACTCGAGCTGCTATATTTGCTTCCTTTTTAGTTTAGCTTTCCTGGTGTAGGTTGAAACTTGTCCTTGAAAGTGTGTATGGCTCCCATTAATATCAATGGGAGCCACGTGTGTGCACTGAAGGACTAAATACTGGATTTACCCCCTAAGCACTTTCCCCATAATGAGTAAGGGTCCTATTACAAAGTCGTTCTTAAATTACCATTTTTAGCACAAACTTTTAATATATTCTACCTGATGATACAATTAATTATCTGAAGTAAGTGTCATTGCATAATAATTGGAAATAACATTAGTATTTCCATGCACTTTCCACAGTCAAACTGCTTTACAAATATTTACTTAATTTTTCTCATAACATTTTTTGGACTGCAGTGTTATAGCTAGGTGAACATTTCCCATTTTTATATTTTAAGACTTGCCTACAGCTAGTGCTCCAGAAGTATGGCAGAATACATAATTTTACATTGCCTGTAACTTTTTCCTGATTGAACTTGGTTTTGCCTGTGTGTTTTACAGAACTACACCACAGCCACATCTGTGTTTTCATTCTGAATTGGATTCCTTCAAAACGTAGACACTGCTTGCAATTAAATGCATAGAACCTGCTGCTTTAATTGAGCTCAGTCCAATTTGTCACTTCAAACTTCAGAAAATTATGTGTAAGGAAAGATTTACTTGCCAGTTTGATTCAGCTAAAGTTGATGGAAAACCTTTTGATCACTCAGCCATTAAACACATTTTAGAGTTGTGCCAAGCTAATTGCTTGAGCTTGCTTGAGTTTATTTGTGTTTAAAACAATCTAAGTTGATATTTTCCAGGGCTGTGCAAACCATTATCTTTGCATGCACTTGTGTTTCCTTACTTAAGAGTTCTGAGGGTCTGATTCTGCTCTTATACACCCTATGTAGATCAAGCAAAACTGCTCTCTTTGGGAAAACAAGGGGGGAAATGGTGCAGTAATGGATGCCAACCTGCATTTGTATGTCCATCTGTTAACTGGTGCAATCAGAAAGTGACAGAGCCAATGTTTATTCATTGCAGAGCACCTGCTCCTGGTTATGACAATAAATCTAATGGTGCCTCAGCAGCTGAACTGTAGACGTGCCCTTTGGGATCTTGCTGGACCAGGGTAGAAGTGCCCACTAGGAGTACAGCTGTAGATGACTGAAAACAAGGCCTCCACCTTTAGGGGGTCATTGCTGCTGCCTTGCTTTGAGGAAATACAGTGGGTTTTCTTTAATCCATTGATTTCTGTATAAAATCAGCAACAGGAACTGCAAAATGGTTTTGCTTTGTTCTCATTACTTTAAGTAAAGGAAAAGCGTATGTCAAATTCAAGGTGCAGGGCACAGAGTTTTTATCTTTAAGACATCATTACAAGTAATGCAATGCCAACTTAGGGATATTTTGTTAAACAATATAAAAAAGATTTGTGTAGTCAGGCCAGTTCCTTGAAGAAGAATAGTCACAAAATAAAACTTTAATACTTAAGCTGTGTAGATCTTACAAGCAGTCTGGAGCTCCTGGCCATTACAGAAATACGTATTCCAAGTGGAGATTTGGAAGTGTGGAGTGTGTATGTGAGAGAAGGAGGTAGAGGGGCCAGTCATTACTGTTCCATCAGATAAGTTTGCAAAAAATAAGAACTAGAAAATACCATAACTTACCTAACTTTCAAGGGAGTGGATCTGGTCGGCTTCTTCTCTAATTGTGGGCTACAAATCTTAAAGGAATTAGAACAATTAATACTCTCACTGGAATCCCTTAGAATAACTGAGTTGCAATGCAGAGATTGAGAAAAGCATCCATCTAGTAACATAGGAAGTACAGATCCAGTTCTCTTCTTTGTGTGTTTTTCAGCTGATCACTGGATTTGTCTGTCATATAATTCTCTTATTTGTACAAGCGAAATGACACAGCTTCTTTGACTTAGAGGATTGTTTCATATCAACAGGTCATGAAAAAAGTCTCAGGAATCTTGATAAGGTGATTCAGACTGGTCATGGAAGCACTTTTCAGTGCAAAATTCACTTCTCCTGTAAAACTGACAGATTAAGGATCTGAACTTCAAGAGATGTTGTCTCATCCTGCTTCACTTGCAAAGCTATTAGCTTCCTAGTAAAAGATAAGCCATCTTATTGTCTTTTTGGTCCACAGTTGGCATGAAAGCACATTGACAGACAACAGCAGATCTCAGTAATTTAGCAACTGAACTGGCAGTCCTCCCCCTGACCCTTAAAAAACACAGCATAAAGTTGTCATGTAAAGAGAAAGATAATTCTTGACAGTGACATTTCTGTGGTTACCTTGATGAAGTATGAAGACATTTCATTAGAAATGCAAGTAGTCACCCTTTGGCATGAATATTCTCCAGAGCAATGCTTTCTGTTCAGGGATCAGTGTAGTGGAACAGGCTGTTAGGAGCAGCACAGAAACATTAGTCTAAGTCAGAGTTCCTTGAATTTGTTGGAAATTTTGCAGTAGTTTTAGTTCGGACCTGCATGCCCCAAGGTCTGTGCAGACTTTTCCTTTCATTTGTTTTTAAGGATGCAGGAGCACAAATAACACAAGAATGCATTTTGTATATTGTTTTTGTCTGGCATTTACACTATGTTCTCATTAAGGTTCTCTTTGTATTACTTTAGATTATAGTATTTATATTTATAGTCTTGATTTCCTGGGCATGATCTCTTAGGATACACTTGACCTAGAGCATATCACTTAGAACTGAAGTTTTGAGCATTTAGCTACTATCACATAGGTTGTCTAAATTACCATGAGCAGAATAAAAAGCCCAAATGCAAGCTTCAAAGGCAATTGTGTTTTGAACCCAGGGAAGCATCTGGTAAAATGCTCTTCACAATATTTGCATTTTAACTAAATAAGCAAGTGTTTACTAGGCACAAGAGAAGGAAAATTAAATTCTGGCTGCATCCCAGATTAGGAGTCAGCTCAAACTGGTGAAGATAAAATAAAAATATCTTGGTCTGGAAGACTCGCTAACAACAGCCTCTCATAATATTATTGCATTCCTCTGAATATCTCAGATTCTCAAAACTGTCCTTGTCGTCAGGATTTCTTGGTGTCCTTGCTTGCTTTTTTTTTTTTCTGTTCTTTATCTTCTGTTAGCTGTTATATGAAATCCACATTAGCAAACTAGGAAATGTCTTTTGCTACAGTAAAAGTGCATTTACATGCACCTACTTGCCTAGACTAACACCTTATTCCTTTAGACTTCCTTTAGTACAGCTCTGTTCTTAGCCATCATGCAAACCTGTTTTGGTGGGACAGCTGGTATCTCATCTACTCAGAGCACATCTAGACAGTCCAATGGTTAAAATGTTGATCTGTCTGCACAGGAATCCTGCTCTTTTCAGTGTAAGTGTATCTTGCACCTAGGAAGGTTACAACAGGAATCTTGAATAAAATGGTAGTTTGGAAAATTGAAGTTCGATGGGGAGAAGTGTAGAGTCTTGCACCTGCCATATGAGGAGAGGCTGAGAACACTGGGTTTGTTCAGCCTTGAGAAAAGAAGGCCTCAGGGAGACCTTATTACCATGTTCCAGTACTTAAAGGGTGGCTCCCAAGAAGTTGCAGAATCCCAATTTACGAAGAGTCACATGGAAAAGACAAGGGGTAACGGGCACAAGTTGCTCCTGGGGAGATTCCAATTGGACACAAGAGGAATTGGACACAATTTTTCCCCATGAGGACAGTCAAACATTGCAATAGTCTCCCAAGGGAAGTGGTAGATTCCCCCACATTGGACAGTTTTGAGTCTCAGTGTGACAGGTTGCTGAGCCATCTCATGTAAACTATAGTATTACCTAGAAAGGCTGGACCAGATGCTCTCTGAGGTCCCTTCCAACCTGACATTTTATGATTCTATGAAAATATGGGCTGAGCTCTATGTGGTCAGAGGAGCATTTCTTGTGGGCACACTAGCCAAATCACATATCCTGGAGGGTCTCCTGTTAATGAGCAAAAATATTTTCTTGTGGTCTTGCTAGAAGAGCAAGTACTGCCTTTGGAATGGGGCTTTTTAATCTTTTCCAGCATTAAATGTAGCTCAAAAGTAAGTAAGGTGGCTCTGTAGCTACATTACTACATTATGATGCAAGAGTCTGTCCCTCACTGCCTACAGGTGGTGGGAATGTTGTCTTCATTACTTCCTTTAAGGCTATATTTTATTTTTATTAGTTATTACAAGTTTATTTGTGTGTGTGTGTATGTGTGTGCTTGGATGTATTTCAGTGTGTACAGAAGTGGAAGGAAGAGTTCTTAATTTTGTATTATTGTTTTTTTAATTCATGTCATGGGTATCCATAGCAAAGTGCTACCTTCTGCAAAAACAATGGACAATTTTCTGTACAAAAACAAAGAAAAAACAGGGTGAGAGAGCTAGGCAAGGGGATCTGATACAAAGCATTAGCTCACTTTTCTGGAAAATGTAGCAAGTGCTTGTGGACGTGCTTGTATGTGTGCATAATTGTATTCTGGAGTGGTTCTGTCTTTTTTATTGTAAGCCTCCTAGAATAACTTCTTCTCTGCTTTCATGTTCAAGAGTAAGCAAAAATTCAAACCCCTCATTGTCTCCAGGCACTTAGCTCCATTGCCATACTGCCTGAATGACAAACAGGGGATGTGTTGTTCTATAATTACGCATTTCCGAGTTGTTCACTGGGACTGGAATCCTGTTGGTGATCCAGAAAGTCTTCTCTCTTTCTTGTTAACCTGGGACAGTCTGCAGCAATAACTGAGCCTGCACTGATACAGTTTCCTTGCTCTTGGCCACCTTAGAGAATGAAGGTAGCTTTCACAGGAGTTTTCCTACTAGTTGGAGAAGCTTCGTGACCACATCAGTCTATGTGCATATTAATAAAGGTTTTTGTGGAGTCTGTACCTCATAAACAATTCAGTGCATCCCAGATACCCCTGGGTGGAGAGCAAGGACCCTAATGAAAGCTCTGAATACTATCCTTCTTCCAGCTCCAAAAAAAAGCTTCCTCCTTTCTGCTGGAAAAACATTTTTAGTTGTTTTGTAGGTAGGTTTTTCTTGGAGATTCTATGACACAGATGACGACTGCAACACTATAAAAAGATGTCAAGATAACAGCTTTTCAAAATAAAACCTGTCACTAATCCTAAGGATAGATGTTTGGACAAGGAAAACCTTGACTTTTTCATACTAATCCCTTAGCATCACTCATCCACAATAGAACAGGTAGTCAATGCTCTTTTTAGTCCATACAGTCTTGTCCACTGAAAATTCACTTGAAACTGAAATTATACCATGGATGAAAGTTCTAGCAGCATAAATAATACAGAGAAAGAAAAGTGAAGAATTCAGCACTAACATAGTGTGTTTAGTCTTCTTGGGATTACATTGGTTAATGGCATTCACATTTTCAAGGTTCTGTTACGTTATATGTACATAAATATATATATAGATGCAAATAAATTTTATTTTTATATATATATTTAAAATGGAGGCATGAAAGGCCTGATTCCACAGCACAGTTAAAGCTGCCAAGTAATCTCATGTTCCATCAAGAATGACAGGAATAAGGTTAAAGACACTAAATTACATCTGTGACTTTCTTGTAGCCACCCTGAAACTCGTGTTAATATAGCCTGTTAATTCACATTTTAAAATTTTTGTGTGGAAATACTCCCAGTCCAGCATCGTTCAGATTTTCCATTTAGCTTCCTCAGAGGGGAGGTTGATGGCATATTTCTGCTTCCCAAATTACTCTTTTTCATAAGGTGGCCATGGGCAGTCAGAATATATAATGGGAGTTGTGTAATGGGAGTTATGAGGGCTATAAAGCACCTCTAAACAAATTAGACCTTTTAAAAAAAAAAAAACCCAAACCAACACAAAAATCCACAAACACAAACCATTAGCCTCATTAATTTCACAGCATTCCTGAAATAACTGACAGTAGCAAAGGGACCTACATTGATGAAGTATTGCCCTGATAAGAAGCCTAAAAGGTATGTTGCAGAGAGACCTGGAAACAGAATTTATCACTTTCCTCCTTGCAGCTGGAAGTGTGAAACTGCTCTCTTTGCATCTGTGGCTAATCACTATAGCCCTAAATTGAGTTTATGAGGAATAAGGAAAAATACGCCCAAGAGAAGAGTCTGGACTGCAGAAAAGAGAGGATATATAGGTAGGTAGGTAGGTAGGAGGTAGGTTGGTTGATAGATAAATAGGTAAGTAGGTAGGTGGGTAGGTAGGAAAAGGTGTGGATAGAAGTGCTGGCTCTCATGAAGTGAATTGGGTGAATCTCTCTGAAGAGGGCCTTCAAGAAGACAGGTCTGTGCTTTCATTTAGACCCTGCTTCCCACATACACAAAGTGATCACAGAGGATGTCTGCACTGCTGCACATCAATTCTATGTCTTAAAAGCAGACTTGCAACCCTCTCTTTTGCCCTGGAAGGGTTATTGATTCCTGCCTCACCTGGACTTCTGCAACTCCCCAAAAGGGAAGAATCTGGGAATATCTGAAGACTGTTTTGCAGTTCCTGCCCTGCAGCAGGTGTCATGGATGGAGGCAAGGCTGAGAGTGCTCCAGAAAGGTTGCACAGTTTGGTGTAGTTTGAATTTCACTGAAAGACCATTTGGCCCGTAACCAGCAGTAAATGCTGGGTGCTGAGGGAAAATCAAAAGGACAAAGCAACCATGGAGCTGTCTTTCCTCCAGCTACCAATGATCTGCAGCTCAGGAAATACCTGAGCCAGAGGCAGTTTCTATACATGTAACAATCTTCAAGGTTCTCTTTATAGTCAAGCAAAATAATTAGGCTTTTCTAAGGCCTCATTTTCTCACCATAAGGTAGCTATTTGAAATAAGTCAAATGAATCATTCCCCAGGAGGACTTAATTCTTTCCTGTGACTGTAAGGAGGAGAAGGTGAAAACTACCCTGCATGCAGATTAGTGAAGTGAGGTGGGCAGGGTGGAGGTAAAACTTTTTGGGACCTAAAATGTTTGAATCAGAGCAGAGCAATTGCTGATGGCCTTTCTACACAGGTGCAAAAAGACAGGGAATATTTTATAGCCATCCTTGCCCTGAGCACATTGGAGGAAAACTGGTAAAAATAAGTATATATTGTCAAAGGAAAAGATATAAAATCTCTCTTTCTGTAATCTAGGTGGAGAATAAGCAGTGAATTGGCAGAGTACCCAGGGAAGAGTACACAACTGTGCTGTTCCTTGAACTTTCAGGGGAGCATGGTAGGGCTGTATGTTTCATAATTCATCTGAGAGTTTGTCTGCAGTCAAGGCAGAGATCAGACATCTTCAAACTCTTCTGTTCCATTAGTAGTTCCTCTGATCAGCACTAGCTTCCCCACATTCCCCCTCCCCTCCCTCTCTCTGTATACTTAATGTGATTTAAAGGGTAAAATTCCTGCTTCCTTAGCTCTGAGCTGCAGGGGGGCTCACTTTCTCAGCCAAAGAATGCACAGTATGTGGGTATGCTTTGCTCATCTTTTCCTCTCGAATGCGTTTTGAAAGCTAATAATGTGATTTCAGCAGTTTTTTGGTACAGGACCTTACAGGGTCTGCTGTCTGGTGAGTTTGGTATTTGAGTGATTTGAAAACAAATATTTGGAGCCAGGTGGCTTGTTGCAGAAATAATGTTGATTTAAAGAAGGAAAACGAGCAATTATTTTAAAGTTTGCTTTCTCTCCTGTGGCTAATTCACCCAATTATAAGTGGATGACTGTTTGCTTGGTTCAGGAAATGGGTCAATGAAAGGTTTCCTACAGGCACAAAGAAAAACTTGTACTTACTTTAGATGAAGAAAAACAAGAACAACAACAGCAACAAAATAGTAACAGACTGTTCTGCCAGTGAAGTCTTAGCTGAGAGAAGTCCAGAAGGATCAGGATTGCTGTCCTCCAGAGATGTCACTTGTAAAACAAGCTCTTGGATTTTGAAACTATCCTTTTATTGAGTGTTTGGGAAATGCTAGTACTCTGGATCCTCAACCCACATGTGAACTTTCAGGTAGTTGCAGTATAGGAAAAATATGATAACAAATCAAGTATCTGCATTCTTGTTGAACAGCATAAGTGGGGTTCAATTAAATTAAGTGAGATTTTTGTTTGCCTTCAACTTCCATTGGCAAAGCAGGACTAACAGACTCAATTAGTCCAGAGGCAAATGCCACACTGGGGTGTGTGAATAGGATGAGTGGCTTCGAGTTGAATGCTTATTCATATTTTCTTGGCTTCATTGAAACTTAAAATCCGAAACCATAAGAGAAAAAAATGAAAAGAATATTTCTCTGGCACGATTTTAAAAGCTTGGCCCATTTTCAAATGAATGCTAGAAAACAATAATTTAAGCCAATAAAGAGCTGAGTGAAAAAGAGACCAAATATGAAAAGGCTGAGAAACTATGTGCTCCCTCACTATGATTTCAGCTGCCTCCTTTGCTCTCCCCTGCGCTACCTGGAGACTCACAGGTCACTCTTAAGTTTGTCTCAAGTCTGTTCACTCTGTAAAAGTCACGTGTATGGAGTTAAACTCTTGTAGTTCATTAAAGCACACCACGATGAAGGTAACTGTAATTGCACACAATTAACTTTTTTTGCCCTGTTCCTTAATAGTTAAGATTATGGATGTTGTTTCCACAGCTTGCAGTAATGGGCCTGAACTCTCACTTTATAAAAAAAAATAAAAATAGGGGATAATAAGGCATCTGCTACATAATTTGTAAAAAAAATACCTTCTCCTACATGTCTGTATCTCTACAGAAAATTCCCCCTTGCAGTGGAGGTGGGAGGATTTCTTTTTCCACAGCTCTGTTCTGCAGACTAGACCCAAGTTGATCATAGAAATGGGTAGTTCAAGCAGGTGAGTTTACTTAAATTACTTAAAATCTACTTCATAGACCTCAATGTGTCAAGAAGTCATATTGAAATCTTGGAGCTACTATGAAAAAGAAAAGTATGGAAAGGAGCTGTAGAAGGTTTTAGACAGTTGTTGCATCATTATTTCAGGGTCCTCCCAGACTAGGCCAGTTGGTCTAGCCCAAAGCACAGATATTTAGGCACAGCCTATATCAGTGTGCCTGTCTCTTTTAACTCACCCACCATTCCTATCACAGGGTATCTGCTGCAGAGAACAGAGCTGTGGGAGGTGCTCCTTTGAGCTCAGTAACTGAGCAATTTAGATAGCTTGGCTTCTTACTGGTCCTTCTCAAGGTCTTTTAAGTGTAAACAAGATCGTTAAACATTTAATTTGACATTTATTACCTTTAAATATTCATATGCAATTGAATATTAAGGACACACCTACGACAGAATTCAAGCTGACTGAACCTCTCATTGTGTGCATGTGAAAACGGAGACAGGAGTACTAGGCTGAGCAGTGGTATGTGTTGTGCAAATCCCTTTTGTAACTAAAAGAAATGGACTTCTCTTCTGGAAGAGCTGAAAGGGCAGCTGGACTTCTGTCCTCCTATTATAAGACTGTCATGTGGTATCCAGCTAAGAGACTTCTCTGACCTAAGAAGTTCATTTAAATACTGCTAAAACCATAACATAGTTTGTTATGCTGTTGGTGGATTTCCAATGCACAGGGGTCTTCTGGCCAGCACAGAACCTAAACCACAACATAACTGGGAATTTTAGGAAGCCAAGCATAAACTGGGGCAGCCCTAAGGCCGCTCTAATTTATGCTGGCAACCAAAAGAATTGCTGCAGTACAAATGTGGCATAAAGCCTAGTTTACCTTCAGCTCATCCCCAAGCAAGCTAAGCCAAATGCCGTGATGAAATAAGGATCAAATCAAGGTCTCACTGTTGAAAGTATCTCTCTGGCTTTATTGCAACATTTTCTATGTGACAATATTTCTCTGCTATGTTTTCTTATTATCATTCTTGTAGTGCTCTCGCATGGTGTATCTGCTTGAGGAGTATTTTGCCTTCATTGTAAAACCAGCACTCACATGCCCAAAAGCTTTTTTCATTAAACAAACAAACAAACAAAACCCAAACAAACAAACGAAGAGCAAAAAACTAATTCAAAAAGCTTTATTTTCCTTTGATATATGGAAAAAATGCATGAAATATCACATAACTTTTTTTTTCCCCCTGATCAGCAGGAGACTGTTTAAATTAATGAGAGTTTATTCTTTAGATTAGGAAATGAAGCTTCTTAGCAGTGAAGAAGAGGTTGATGCATACTAGAGTGGACATGCAAACTGAAAATGATTACTCCTGAAAGCTGAATCCAGGAACAACAGAAATCCAAAAATATTCCAATTTCAGAATTGTTTGCTGTAGTCAGATGACAGGATTCTCTGTAAGATTTCAAAACCTTTCAAAGAAGCACTTCTGCAAATGAAGCTCTATAGAATGCTGGTAGGAAGGATCTTACAGGCAGCTATTTTGTTTTAGTGCATAATTATATGTAATTTCTCTAAATATTTTGTTAGTAGTTTAAGTTCTTAACATACTACAATGTGTGCATTCCTTTTCAGTGCTTTCTCATTCACTTTTAAAATAAGACAGAAAATGTCCTCTCTGGGTTCCTCTTTTAGATATATTGCTTTTGTACACGATAACTTGATTCCCTTGGCTTAAAACAGCTCAAATTACAAAGCATGTGCATTCTTCAGGAAACACATACACCCCCATACACAGAGTGTATCAGATGAAATTGCTTTAAAATAATCCTATAATTTTTCCTGAGCAATGACAGATATATTTTTATTTATTTTATTTTTTTTTAAAGAAAAACTGTTCCCAGGAGACATTTTGATAAGAGCTTTAAGTTGATTACTTTTTATATCCTGTGTCCTGTTTGGCTGATAAGCTCCCAATCTCCATCCTTTCACATTGTTTTTATCTTCCTGTGCTGAACCCATCTACTCAATGTCATCTTTCAGTTGCCAGTGTGAAGGTGGTGATGGATGGGGGTGGGAAGAGAGGAAGAGTGGCATGGTCCAGCACCAAGTCAGAGATTAGGGGTCAGTCTGCCCACACAGATAACTGCTGCACTCTCAGGAATTACATTTGTTAATCTTTGGAATGTTGTTCATCTTTCCTTAATCATATAAGCTATAACAGAGTCTTTGATCTAAAGGCAGTGTAGCCAGAAACCTCCTGCTTCCTTTGGCCCTGATCTGTGAAATCTGAGTTGTTGGGAGGAATGCCCTCCCCACTTCCTTTAAACCTGTCTCCTAACACTCTTTTACTCAACTTACAGAGGAAAGGGATGGTTTCATGGCTAAGTTTCAGCATTTTGGATTTGGTGCATGGCTCTTGGCAAATGGTGTCTACCAGTATCAGCAGAAAGGTGATTGTATTGATTGACAGGTGTTTATTCATTATTGATCTCTGCAGGTCACTATCTGAACTGCTTTGTTTGGTGGGGTCACCTCCATCAACCTGGCTTTGCCAAAAACGTGGTCTTCCTAAAAGAGGTTAGAAGTCCTGTCTTGGGTTACACCAATCCAAATATATTTTGATGCAGACAGGGACTTGCTTCATTGGTGCTACAGGATGCTGTGATGTTTAGAAGGACCATGTAGTATAACTACCTGATTAATTAAAACAAGCTGGTTCTTCTTCTAATTAGAAAAAAAAAAAAAAAAGGAGGAGGGGGAAAGAGATGATGATCAATTGTGAGTTTTTACTGTTTAATCCTTTGTACATTTGTACACCACCTAGCATACCTTCCTTGAGCACAATTAAAATTGTTTGCAGGTCTGTATTTTGTGAATGTATGATATGAAAGCCCTGTGAAATTAAAGCACAGGATCTCAAACACTGCTGCCACTTTAAAATAGAGTCATTATGCTGTTATGAGTTGGGAGTGGGTTATTAAGACAAACAAAATGCAGGTACATTGGGTAGCTAGTAAAAAATAACCTACAAAGTAAAACAAAACAAAACCCCGAAAACCAACCGGCCTCATGATAAAGAATCATAGAATCACTGAGGTTGGAAAAGACCTTTAAGATCATGTAGTCCCACCATTAACCCTACTTTACCAAGTCCAGCACTAAACCATATTCCCAAGTGCCACATCTAGATGACTTTTAAACACATCCAGGGATGGTGACTCACCACCTCCCTGGGCAGCATCTTCCAATGCCTGACAGCCTTTTCAGTGAAAAAGTTCTTCCTAAGGTCTAGTCTAAACCTCCCCTGACACAGCTTGAGGCCATTTCCTCTTGTTCTATCACCAGTTACTTGGGAGAAGAGACCAGCACCTGCCTCTTTGCAACATCCTTTCAGGCAGCTGTAGAGGGCAATGAGGTCTCCCCTCAGCCTCCTTTTCCTCAGACTAAACAGCCCCAGTTCCCTCAGCTGCTCCTCCTAAGACTTGATCTCAAGGCCCTTCACCAGCTTCATTGCCCTTCTTTGGACACGCTCCAGCAACTCAATGTCCTTCCTGTATTGAGGTGCCCAAAACTGATCAATTATTTGAGGTTTGTCCTCACCAATGCCAGGTGAGGTACAGAGGGACGATCACCTCCCTGGTCCTGCTTGCCACACTATTTCCAATACAGGCCAGGATGCCATTGGCCTTTTTGTCCACTTGGGCACACTGCAGGCTCATATTCAGCTGCCTATCAAACAGAACCCTCAGGTCCCTTTCTACTGGGCAGCTTTCCAGCCACTCTTCCCCGAGCCTGAAATGTTGCACGGGGTTGTTGTGGCCCAAGTGCAGGACCCAGCACTTGGCCTTCTTGACCTCAGCCCATCGATCTAGTCTGTCCAAGTCTCTCTGTAGAGCCTCCCTATCCTCAGACAGATCAACACTCCCACCCAACTGGGTGTCATTTGCAAACTTCCTGAGAGTGCATTCTATCACCTCATCAAGATCATTGATCAAGATGTTAAAAAGAATTGTTCCCAATACTGAGCCCTGAGGAAGCCCACTTGTGATTGGCCACCAGCTGGATTTAGCTCCTTTCACCACCACTCTCGGGGCCCAGCCATCCAGCCAGTGTGTTACCCAGCAGAGTGTGCACCCATCCAAGCCATGAGCAACCAGTTTTTTCATCAGAATCCTATGGGAAACAGTATCTTGGTAGAGCTTCACTGAATACTGAGGGACTGAGAAGGGATCTGATTCCAGCCTCATGGGTGATTCTGCTTTTTTGAAACAGGCAGTTTACGATACATGCAGCAGAATGATAGCATCAAGAAGATGGAGTGACAGGGAGGGAAGAAAAAGTAGAACAGAAACTTGAGGGAGAGGAAAAATAACACCCAAAGTCTGTGACAGCATCAAACAAATTCAACTTGGTGCCTTTGAGACCCGCTCAACTAATCAGCTTCTGACACCCACAGGACTCTCCACTCCTGCTTGTGCACTGTCTGCCATCATCCTGAACCTTCAGCCTTGTCCCCTGTTTCACCAGAGGCAGCTCCCAGTGTGAGACTCGAAATGCTACGTCTTTACTTTTAGCAAAAATGTATTGAGTAAAGTGTCACTGCTGCCATCTGAAGTAGAGATGCACTGTGTGACATTACGTGCACTTGGCTAAATGAGAAGCAGAGAGACACTGTAATTTGCCCAGACTCACACAATTAGCAAAGAATTAAACCCCCTATGCCATGTTCCAAACTGTCCCCTTAAACTGTGGGTTGTTTTATGGAAGATTTTCTCTCCACTCTTTGCTGTATAGATAGAAGTGCCCTTCCTCTAGGATGAATGAATCTTGATATTTAATTTCATACTTTGAACTATTTACTTTAAAGATTCACTTCTTCGATCATATTCAGCAGCTGTAATAAATAGCAGTCCTTGCTAGAACACTGATTCACAGAAAATATATGTATGTGCAGCCTCTTACATTTTCCAGTAACGTAATCAATATTAATTGTTGTAGTGTAAAGTGAGATTCATTCTTCACTATGAATGGGATGGAATATGTGTTTCATTAAATCTTCTCTATTTTAGTGCAACACAACAAAAGCCAAGTTAAACTGCAGCTTTGAGAATTTCTACAGATGGTACAAATGGAATATATAAGAACCTAGTAAAAAAAGTCATGTTTCAAAAGTGTCAAAACATAATTCAACATGTTTAGAGTGTCCTTGTAGAATGACAGAGACAGAGAGAAAAATAGAATCAATTGATTCATGATAGAGACAGAGTTGAGACCATCAGGTTTACACTTGGCTCTGTCACTGTTTTCTCTGAGTGACTTCTGGCCAAGCCATGTAGCTTCACCATGACTCAGTTTCCCAGTTGTAAAACAAGGAGTAGTTGTGTGCCTACAGCACCCAGCTGTTGTGAAGATAATTCCTGCAAAACGCTTGGATAAAAGCAGATGCATGAGAGTCCTGTAAGGTTGGCAGTGAGCCTTTTTGCAGTTTGCCTGAACTGAGGAGAGGCAAGATGATATGAAGAACAGAGGTGTTAAACATCCTTCCAGAGGGCTGATTTATATGTTTATGGCACATTCAGATTTGGCAGCATCTAAGGCATGAAGTTGTGTTTTGTTTTTTTTTAAATATCTGAAGTATAGTCTTTATCTGGGAAGAAAAACACTTCCCAAATGTACAGAGTCACTGACTCAGTGTTTATTCTACTGAATCAACAGCCTAAACCCATGGCTTTGGAATATGTGTATTTCTCACCTCTGTTTTCTTTGAGATGCTGTGCTAGAGTCTAAGACTTTCTCATGCTATCATTCACTATTAAATTATTGATCTTTTAGGAGATAAAGGTAAAGCCCAAGATGAGAAACTAGGAATTTCTATAATAAAGAAATGTGAAAGAACAAAAAAGGGGAGAGAGATAAATAAAGAGGAGGGAAAAGGCACAAAAAGAAAGACTAAGAATATAAAAGCTGTGATTATGGAGGTGAAAATGCTTTCAAAAATTGATAAAATACATTTGCTAGTTGTTTGGATTATGCTTTATTTTTTGTCTTTACACAGCATTTCATTGGCAACAGGGGATGATTGACCTCAGTGTCAGCATGTTTAGTGTTAATGCTACATCACCCTGGTTCACAGAACCCCACTACAGGAACATTATTTAACCTTCCCTAAGAATCAGTTTAAAATTGGTGGCAAAGAATAATAAGTTCCATGAGCCAATGAAATGTACTGAATTCCACCTCTGTTTCCACTTTGGAAAGATGGAGTCAAGCATTAAAATAATATTTTAAATGCTGTGGTTGGGGAAAAAAGTCTTAGCTGCCACCATTTTGGAATGATAAAAAAGGCATCAGTCTAGGTTGAGATCTGAAGTACCCACAAACCAGGTCAATGCATCTACACATATTTATCTATTCCTTATATTTACAATAGCTTGTTCATCTTTTCTCCATATTTACATATGCAAGAAAAAAAATCTAATACTTTGTATTTTGTTGCATAGTAAGCATATTTTTGTTTTGAAAAAATAAATAGTGTTTTTTTCTTTCTGAATTTTCTGTTGGCCCTTTTTGCATACCAGGTTGGTGGCTATCATGTTGTTATCAACTTCATGAAGAGCTTGAGCTCAGTAGTCTAGTCGAGTTTAGTCTAGTCATGGAAACAACAGACAGCAACACCTAAATCTCTTCCTCCTGCAGCCTCCATGTTGGAAACTGGGAAATTCACTCAATCTCTCTTTCAGTCTGCTACAATACAGTGGATGATCAGAGGTGAAGCCTCAAGGATTACATCCAGAAAAGTCTCAGGCACCTAATACCTACCTTACACTGAATTTTAGTTGTGACATCCCTTTGAGCAGCTCAGAAATCAAACCAAATGGCAGCCTGCCTGAGCTGAACAAAGGAGGGTGGCACAGGTAAACCTGACTCAGGAAACTGCACCAAATCTGAGCTTTCTTTAGCTGTTTCAACGTTGTGCCTCACCCACAGTAATGCCTGTTTTACACAAATAGTGCAGCCAGAAATACATCAATGTCAGTCATGAAACCAGAACAAAAACTGGAACAGAGAAGCTCCCATGGTCCACAAGGTGTTTGTGCACTGAGTGACATGCTTTGCCTCTGGCCACCCAAAACTTGTTTTCTTCCTATGTCAGCAGAGGAATGTAGCACACCTTCAACACTTTTGATTGTACTCAGACCACAGTGCAGATCTATGAATTGTGTCCTCCACAAGCTGAGAAGGTCATTTAACCCAAGTTTCCCATTTGCTGAACCAGGCTGAAGTTGGACATCACCCTTGCTTATTCCACTTGTCTACAGCCAAAGAAATAACTGAAGTGTTAAAGTGCTGGAGACAGTTTTGGCACCAAATCTCAGTCTCATATTGGCTTAGGCCAGCAGTGACATGCCCAAGAGGCAGCATTTGAAATCTTCCATCAGGCTTTCTTTTTGGCTCATGCAAGCCTCTTCTGGCTCAAAATTATGAATTGTGTTATAGGATGAAATTTGCCTGGCATTGTTTGAGAATTTTTTTTTGTAAGACTTTTAAGATAGATAGAAGCTTTGAAAAGCAAATAACTGAAAAATACTACATTTAGTTCTTATTTCTTCTTAAAAATTACATTAATAGTGGTTCTTGGGTTTTGATGATTCTCCTTATGCAAATGATTTTTTTCATTTCAGTCTCAGTAGTCACTGAGCTGAAGTACTGAATGAAACAAAACCAGAGGAACCAGAGGAAGGGAGTCAAAAGTTGGTCCTTCCATGTGTTGGATGCACTCTAGAATTATCAGTGGAAAGAAAATGGGGCACTTCCATTAAGCCTACTGACAATGGAGCTGGAGAAGTGCCTGACTAAATACAGTTACATGGCAAGCTGTGTTGTATGGAGACTGAGCAAACACAAAACCAAAGCAAAGCTCTGGGAGGTCATCTTAGAAAAATCCAGTGATTAAGAAAACAAGGATCAGGAATGAAATACTGACATTACGTTGCTCTTGAAAACTGTATCAGAAAGGGGGATTGGAGATGTGTTCCTCATATATCAAAAGTATTAAAGGGGATTGCCATTGTGACCTGTAGCTAAATACAGTCTTGTCCTCTAACATAAATGTGCAGACTCCTGGAAGTTAAACTGAAATGGCAGCAGGCTTGTTATTACTTGAATGAGCAAAGAGTCTTCATGATACTGCCCTTAAAAGAGCACAGTATGTAAAGGAACACGTGGCAAGATGTGCTCTGAGCTGAACTGGGGTGTGTAGCACTAATCTGTTGTGTTTTAACAGCTGAGTTAGGGACATTCATGGATCAACTCTGTTGCATGACTCTGTGCAGTCTAAATCTTATCTCAGTTCATTAGCAGATACATTAAAATTGGAGTGGGGACCAGCTTCTCCTGGTTTATTGTAAAATGGGTTTTGTTACTTACCTGGAGCAAGTCAAATCCAGCTTTTTTTTTTTTTTCTTGATTTACAGTGGATTTATGTTGACAAGAAGTATCTGAGGCTGAAAAACTAAGAGACCAAAGGTCTAAATTCTTTCTTGCATCAAGATCCAGCTGGCAGAAGGTGAAAGTAGGCTGAGAAGGAAGTGTAAGGGCAGTAGGGAATCTTTTGAAGCACTATCTGCAAAATTAATATAAACATTAATGCTACTTATGACAGCCAGTGCTGGCCTCTCAGGATTATTTTTTAGAGTGTGGTCCTATTTTACCCCATTTACCCTCACACATTCATATGCATTTGGTCCCATGTGGGATACCAGAATCTTTATGCTGATTTTATGATAACTGAAAACGTTTCCCTCTCCTGCCTCTTCTGAGAATATTTTTATAGAAACTAAATACACTCACAAAGGTGCAATTAACTGAGTCAGGGTGCAGCCATTAGTCTGAAAACTGAATTATTTAAAAATATTCACATGCAACAGATATAACTGAAGCATTCATATGTTTACATGGGTTTGTGGGTTTTATGATCGTTCCAGGTATCCAGAAGCAGAACGGGTGCTAGGGACTGTATTTCCAAAACAACTAGTTATTTTGAATGCCCAGCCCAAAATACTTCAGAAATGCGACTACATTTTATCAGGGTCAGGAAGGAGTTCTGAAAATTACTCTCTTCAGGTGTCCAAGTTTGACTGCTAAAAATTGAGCCATCCAAGTTCCTAAGTGTTTTGAAAATGTAACCTCAAGTAACACAGTCCTATTTTTAAAGTCACACTTTTTTATCACTCGTTGAGACACATCCTTTGTGAGAGAGGCAGGGTGCAGCAGGGATAAAGCTAAACTGTTCCACTCTCCTCGAAACATTGTGGGATAGAATTAAACTGAAATCTGTTGTTGATTCACTGAACCACAAGAAGACATTCAGCCTTGGGGGATCTTTTTTTTTTTTTTTTTTCCCCTGTCTGTAGCCACATGAAATTTAAGTATCTTATCTAGTCAGAGGAGATAGAGGAAGAAATGTAAGTCCACAGGATGGTATCTCAGGTCAGAATGAGTGGTTGCCTGTATGTAGCTATCTCTCTCCAGTGGCCAGTTTGGATTAGATTATTTCTCTGATAAATGTGTTCAAAGACTTTGGGTCTGTTGCCTTGAGATGCTGCTAGGGAAGTATTATAAGCTACCTGGCATATGATTTGCCTCCCCTAGCTTTAGATACCTACGGTGTAGGTGATTGTATGTAAGCTGGTTGTCTGGACTCCCTCTAGAGTGAGTCAAGAAAAACAAGATAAGATTCCAATAACTTATTTCAGAAGTTTGTTTTACTATGAAGTGATTCTGCTTCTGGAGGTAAATTTCTCCTGTGTGAAGTCAGAGAAGTACAAAGGAAGCCCAGGTTGGCTAACTCAGATAAGACACCGAGACATTGCAGAAGTTTGTGTTTGGGCATATATTCCTCCTCTGTAACTGTATCAATGTTCTTTAGATAACAGACCACAATAGCTTCCCTACCTTTAAATGCAAAAGTTAAATAACTTGTGAACTGTGCTTGTTTTGGTAGATCAATAAAGCTGTTATCCCTTGTATAAATGGTTTATCATGTAATTTTTTTTTAATTCATACCATTTGTTCAATAGACTGTAACATATCCTTGTACTGTTACTACAACCCATATCTATACTGAAGTGTAGGTAAGTACACAATACCCAACACACAGACCAGCTCTGGTTTCACATACAAATTATGAGAATTTGGTTTGTCACCATTTTGCAAAATATGATTTAAATGGGCATATTTTAACAATGAGAAATATTCCTAACAAACACCTGTAGCCAGTTTCTCAGACATGTTTCTTCACTGTTTTCATGTGTATATGAAGGAAGAAGTGCTAAGGTATTTCTTGTATGCAGCACCAGATAAGGGACAAGGAAGCAGAGTTGATTACACCTTCATTTAAAATTATTTTTCTCAGTTTTTCCTACTGCTGTACCAAATATCTAGCACATTTAGAAAAAAACACCTTTAAACAATCTGGTTGACAAAGTGGCCATGAAAACCACGGCACTCACTATCTAGCACAACAGTGGTGGGAAACCATAAGAATGCTTTTTAGATGAGCTGTTTTCAGTGTAGTCTATAGAAAAAACACTTTAGGGTGAAGTTCTGGTTTCATGGAAATGATCTATTACTGAGGTCAACAAGGCCAAGACTTCACCTTCTTCCCCTCTCTCACTGTTTCTGTCCTCTATTGGAGGACTCTATTGTCCAATATTTTCCTCTATTGGAGGACTACTAAAGAAAGTGTTAATCCATGTTTGCTTAGTGTTTTGGAGAGGCAGTGTACCACCGAAGTGCTCGCTGGTGGTGGGAAACATCAGAGCTTGTGTCCTCGCTCGTTGCCGCCCTCACTTTTTGTCCATCAGCTGTTATCTCTGCACCATCCTTCGGGTCATCCAAGTTATCCAGCAGCAGCACTTCCATTTAATAAAATTAATTCTCCTATGGTAGATATTAATCAAAATCCTCCTGTCAATTTCATTTCAAACTTCAAATAAATTTTAATCTGGTTTTGCTTCTTATGCTGTAGTAGGAGGGAGGGATAAGTTCAAAGAAAAAAACAAACTGTGTGGAAAAGGGGCACAAGCAAATCAAATTCTGTAGAGATGGGTAATAATTATGGTAGTAAAACATATTTCCAGATGAACTGCAAATTTATATACAAGGCTCTGGCATAAGTATAAGCCTCTGCAGCCATGTTCCTGAACAAACAAAGCTGTTTGAAGGTGCTCAGGAAGCCCTCAGCTGCAGCAATGCTAGTGGGATCTGTACGGTGTTCCAGCATTTCCCCCAGCACCTCCATCCCTTTCGATATCATGTAGGATCTCATAAGGGATTTGAGTGAAAAACACTGGGATGGAGATGACACAGTAAAACAAAAAAAGGGGGAGAGAGAATGTGGCAAGCTCTAGGGAGTATATAAATATATTATAAAGCTCTGGAACACTCAATAATTAATCCCGAGCAAGAAGTCTCTTTTCTTTTTTCTTTTTTCTTTTTTTTAACTATGCAAATAACAAAAAAACAAAGGCTTATGGGCTCTCTTCCACCACTAAACTCATTTACTAAATAAAAAGAAGTTTAGTTTAACCCTTGATATACATAAAGTTATCTGCTATTCACTCTCACATTGTTTCCCGCTGTTCCCAAACTGCTCCTTTCATTTGCAGTGTTTTTTAACCCATGACAGGAGACTGATTTGCCTCCTACTTTCTGGTTTCTCACACACTGTGCTGCACAGATTTTAATCAGAATTTCTGGAGCTATCCCAAACACCACTTGTCCTTGTTTCCTCGTGCAGTTTAACCTTCTGCAGTGGCTCTTGCTTTCAGCAGCGTGTGCCGAAAGTGATGTCTGCATCAGCCTTTTTTGCTGCTTCACAGTCTGGGTTGTCTCATTTTCTGTTCTCTGACTTGGACTTTGTCCTCTTCATTTAACTGCGAGGTGATAAGGCTGCAGGATGTGTCTTAATGTAGTTCCTCCTGAGGCAGATCCAGACCAGTTGATGGGGTTATGTGACACTGGGAGGTTTGTCTACTGTGATGCAGCAGCAAGATAGCGGTGTTTGGTGTCCCTGGGTTGGTGCTGGCTCCTCGTCTGCTGGTCCGTGCTGGCTAACAAGAGAGGCAGACTTGGAAATTTGACTGGGTTTTTAGAGATTTCTGTGTTGTGCCAAAAGATAGTGACACCTTCCCAGGAGCTGCTGCTTGGGCCTCCTAATTCTTCTCCTGTGTCGTTTCTCAAGTAGCGTGTTTGCACACACGTGCGTCTGCAGAAAGAGTTGCTGATAGTTCAATCAAAATGGAGCAGCTCTGTTAACTGTCAGAGCTTCCTCCTGAAAATAATATCGACAGTGTTTATCATTTCCTTTACACTAGAAAAACACCCTGAATTGGGTCTCTCTTCTGTTGGGCAATGAGAATAAAACACAGCCCTTGACCTGAATAAAAAGATCTTTGCAGGCTGAAAAAACGAAAGAAGATGCAGGAGGAAATCCTGCACAAATGAAAAGAAAGAGGAATGTTTTCAAACATGTTAGATTTACAACATTGGTACCTCTAATTTTTGCTCAGTCTTCATTGCATCTTCCTTTCTTTTCTTTGTTTGTGGGTATGTTCTATTGTGTGTTCTCAGCTGATTCAGGGTTTGGAGAGAAAATCCACAGAGTTATTTTAAGGCAGAAATTCATTCTGGTTAGTGGAAAAGAGGAACTGGGCTTCAACTATAGCTTAATTTTGTCTTCAAGATGGCCCTGTGGTATGACTGTCAATGTCAATTTGCTAAATAAAAGCCTATGCCTCTGAAGTCATTTAAATACAATAACACACACACAAGAAAAGTAAAATAAAATAAAAAAACCCCAACAAACCAAATAAATAAATCCAAAACAGCCTACCGTTGCTACAAGACACTCAGAGCAGTAATAATCACCCTTTTCTTCTATCTCAAGCCATCCTGTCCCATTAGTGATACTGAAATTAATATATTTTTATTTTACTTGCAAAACATTAATTTATACCTAAAGCTTGGTAATAACAATAAATTTCTTCCTTTAGTGATGCTAACACTGAGTATAAGCATTACCTTAATTGTTAGCAATGGAAAAGTGAGTTCAGAATAAGCTGATGCATTAGTTTATTCAAAATGAACCATAGCCTAGTGGTATTTCTTACCTGAGATTTTTCCATAGCTATTTTTTTCTGAAAGAGGATGTAGTGCAATGATCCTAGGTTTTACTTGCTCCACAACCTTTGCCTCAGCTTCCTCATCCATAAAACATCTCTAATAACTCTTACATTTTTTATTGTGAAGTAGTCAGATATTTAGTGATGGGAAGCGGTAATAATAAAGGTGCAACAGGAACAGAGAAAGGGACTTAAATTTAAAGAAATTTGGAGAAGAACAAAAAATACTGCTATTGATTGCCTTCCAATGAATCCTTTAGGAAGTAAGTGCAGTGTGAAATAATTAATATCATTGAGTTAAAAAGTCAACCTTATCAGCAGTGATAATATGGTCAGCTCTGTGAAATGTGCAGCGATGGTCAAAGAGTCTTTGCCAACCCATGTAATGATGCAATTAATGTTGCAAGTGGCGCCTTGACTCCACTAATTATTCAGGACATGGCAAGAGACAGAAAAACAGGAAACTGTCATAAATCAGAAGGAGAGCTGGAGTGATGTGTAATCCTTTCTTTTTTTTACCAACATAAGCTCTTTAGGGATTAAGGATTGTTATTGTATTTGTCTTTTGTTAAGCTGAGTACCTTGACTGTGCTGAATAAATAATAAAATAATGAAGAACAAGCATCTAAAACATGAAGGAGAGCAGAAAGAGTGTGAAAAGTAAAGGTGAGGTTGCTTTTTTTTATTCAGTTACATTTATAGTCTCATGTGGATTGTGAGCTTTTAGGGGTTTTATGTATGTAAACTAAAGTGTAAATCTTTGATTTCACGGAATCGTGGAATTGTCAGGGTTGGAAGGGGCCTCTAGAGATCATCTAGTCCAACTCCCCCACTAAAGCAGGATCACCCAGAGCACATTACTCAGGACTGCATCCAAGCAGGTCTTGAATATCTCCAGAGAAGGGGACTCCACAACCTCCCTGGGCAGCCTGTTCCAGTGCTTTGTCACCCTCATAGTAAAGAAGTTCCTTCTCATATTTAAATGGAACTTCTGTGTTCCAGCTTGTGCCTGTTGCCCCTCGTCCTGTCCCTGGACACTACTGAACAGAGTCTGGCTCCATCCTCCTTGCACCCACCCTATAGGTACTTACAGGCATTAATAAGGTCTCCCGTCAGCCTTCACTTCTCCAGGCTAAAGAGTCCCAGCTCTCTCAGCCCTTCTTCATAAGGGAGATGCTCCAATCCCCCAATCATCTTTCTTGCCCTCCACTGGGCTCTCTCTACTAGTTCCCTGTCTCTCTTGAACTGGGGAGCCCAGAACTGGATGCACTATTCCAGATGTGGCCTCACCAGGGCAGAGCAGAGGGGGAGAATGACCTCTCTCGACCTCCTGGCAACACTCTTCCTTATACACCCCAGGATGCCATTGGCCCTCTTGGCAGCAAGGGCACATTGCTGGCTCATTGTTAACTTATTGTCTACCAGGACTCCCAGATCCTTCTCCTCAGAACTACTTTCCAGCAGGTCTGCCCCTAACCTGTATTGGTGCCCGGCCTTTTTCCTTCCCAGTTGCAGGACCCTAAACTTCCCCTGTTGAACCTCATTAAGTTCTTCTCTGCCCAGCTCTCCAGCCTTTCCAGGTCATGCTGAATGGCAGCACAGCCCTCTGGAGTGTCAGCCACCCCTCCTAGTTTGGTATCAGCAGCCAAATTGCTGAGGATTTGGCTACCAAGGTTGATTTCCCTAGTCCTGTGTATTCACCTGAACAAATGAATTAAATCAATGTGAATGTTTTCCAAATAATGTTTGGACCTAATGAGAAAGAAAGCTGATCATCATTCTCAAGAGAAGGCAAAGGATGTAGACTCCAAAATATGAGGGAAAAAGAAAGAATTATATTCTGTTCTGCTTCATACCCAGCCTTTATCACTGCACGATCGGAGTGTTTTCCAGTAGTGCATTAAGCAGTATGACTAATATTTGTCACATCAAGATCTGTTCTCCCTGTCACTTTTTCCATCACCACCACTCCCTTTGAAAAGTGGGAACATTTGATGTGCAGGAGACAGTTTCATTTTGGTAGGTTTTGGGAGGGGGTTTGTGCCTTTTTTTTTTTTTTTAATGCACAGCTCTCTGTTTAGGTTGGAGAGTGCAGTGGAATCACATTTGAAATATAGATTATAAGGCCTACAGTAGTCCTGAAGAGTTTTATTAACCTCTCACACACTCATCAATTCCTTAAAGAAGATTCACAGTGGTGTTACAAACCTGGAAATCCTATCAGTAGGGTTAAGGAAAGACTTTTGGGAGACTCCAAGGATGGGTCAAACCTTGAAGTTTAAACTCAGCCCTTAAGTCCTATACAAGTCAGGAGGAGTTTTCCTGCAGGAGGAACAGCCTGAGGATTCCACCATTTGGTCTTGCTAATGGTAACATTGATAAAATTCCAAGATTTGTAGCTATTGGTTCTGTTATACTCTGTTTTCCACAGATGATAGTGCTGATGTTGATTTGAACTGCATTAGCATTGCTTAAGTTATTTCTCATTTTAACACTCAGATAACTGGGAGCAGGACCAGGACATCTGGGTTTCAGATTTCCCCTGAAATGTGGTTGCTGGGATTTGTGTTGTTGATTTTTAAAGAGAACAAAACATATTCAGCCAGACTGTAGAAGAGAAAATAATACATTCCAGTGAGTTTTATACCGTTTTTATTATTTAAGAATCATTCATGTCTTCAGTTGGAGATATTCCTCACTAAGAGATGTCACCTATTTGAACTTCTCTTGCTTTTCCTCAGTTTTCTTTTGCAGATCTCTTAGAACTTGTCTACAGATCCCATTGTGTTTTGTAGACTGGTGTGGAAAATCACTGATCTGTCCAAATTAAGGCTTGTACAGAGATTTCACAGTCAAGCGATTCACTGTAACCCTCATGATTCTACTGAATATTTTGCTTTATTTGACCAATTTTTTTGTAATTTGTATGACTGCATGTGAAGACCCAAACTTTCAGTTATGTACAAAAGGAAAACTTGAAAATATGGCCCCAGTGAAGCCTTTTGATAACTCGTCAATATTTTCAGGGGAGTAATTAATGGGTTTAGAATATTCTGGGTTAAATATAATACAGTTTTTTAGAGCAAGTATAAGAACAATGCAGCTCCTCCTCTCCCTGTGGGGACTACCAGGAAGGTTTGGGATGAGTAAGGCAGAAAGTGAGGTGATGGTATTGGCACAGAAAAATAGGCATGAGTTGGAAGCCTCCAGGAACCCAGAGTGGATCCTATTGTTCTGGTACTCTAACTCCTCCCGGGCTACCCGCCTCCCAAGTTAATCACACAGAATCACAGAATTTTTCTGGTTGGAAAAGACCTTTAAGATCATCAAGTCCAACCATATCCTAACTCAACCAACCATTAGCCTAACTCTACTGAGTCCAGTGCTTAAACTATGTCCCTAAGTACCACATCTATATGTCTTTGAAACATCTCAATGGGCAGCCTATTCCAGTGTTTGATTACCCTTTTGGTGAAGAACTTTCTTCTACTATCTCATTTAAGCCTCTCCTGGTGCAGCTTGAGACCATCCTCATTATTACTGATATCAGGCTTGAAATTGGGAATGTGTTACAGTAAAGAAGGGAAAATTAATTGACATAGTGAATGATGAAGACTCAGACTGAAATGGTAGAGGGAACAGGGATATATAGTGAGTTGCTGCAAAATTAATGGTCTGGCAGATAGTAGGTTAGAGAAGCACATAATTATTTCCCATTGGGCATTTTATTTGGAGGGAGAAAGGTGGCTACACCATCTGGCAGCTTTTTTTGTGATTTAATCCCAGCTGGTTCTTCTAGTGAGGGCTCCCAAAGAGGCTAGAAAGCTGGCCTTGTTCACTAGAAACTGTTGTGAGTTGGCTCGTATGCTCAGAGTCAGAAGAAACTGTTCAAAAAGCAAGATTTTGGAGGCTCACACAGAAAATGATAATGACTTTCAGGCCAAATTTCATTACTTTGGCGCTTCAGCTCATCAGTTCTGGAGTTCCTGGGATTGCTAGTCTTCCTGTCCTGGAAAGGCTTAAACACATGCTTACTGCTATGCACTGAATAAAGCCCTACAAACATTATGCCATGTATAGATTTAAACATTTCTTTGGCTCTTTGCAGAACTGATGTCTTAGACTATAAAATCTTTAATAGATGTGTCAAAAGTTCAAATGCGATCATTTATTTATACATTTATATGGATAGAATGCAAAAAAGAAAGAAAGAAAAAAACAAAAAGGCATTGTAAAGTATGTTTCCATTATTTCATTTATGGGCTAGCATTATTTTTAATGTAGAATTTTTCTACCCATGGCTGTGTCTGATTCTTATGTCAATGTGATGCAATAAGGGCTCATCCTCCTTTGAAAAATGAAACAGTGACCAAGTTTAATTGTCTACATGGTTAACACTCAACTACCAGCTTTGCAGTTCAGCTCCTGTAATTTCTACTTCCCTTCAACCCCCTTTAATTCTGCCCAAGCTGCTGTAAATAAAGCAGTAGTTGTTGCTTCCTGGTATAGCCTATCCTCTTTCTTCTCCCTTCTCTTTCCATCCTTAAAATCATCTGCAGGATCCAGTTGCTTTGCACCAATTTGAAGTACATTGTTCAGGAGCCCACGTAGCCCTCCCTTGAAGCATCTCATTTCAGCTCATGTTATGTCATGTGCACTGACTCTTGCACCTAGTTTCACTCTCATCTCAGAGCAAGTTTCAAGCATTGCATCTCCAGCTTCTCTTTCACTCACCTCCTTTCAGGCTGGCTACTCCCAAGAAACAATCACCTCCTCTCTTTAGCAGTCTTCCCTCAGTCACTGTTGATGTGCTAATCATTCACTAGTGCAAAAGCTGAATATATAAACTGAGGATTAAAAGAGATTAAAAATGCCAGCATAATTAAATCAAACCTGTGTTCTCTTGTTCCCTGTGTTCTCCTGTCTCCCTTTCCTCTCCCATTTCTCCAAGAAGCACTCAGACTCCTTCTCTGGCATAGCAAGGCAGAATTGAGTATGAGATCAATGGGGGTGTGTATGGGGGTGTGTGTGTGCGTGTGTGCCACAGGTCTGGAATACAGGATCAAGCCCTAAGATCTAGAACCTGGAAAATTATCTTTAAGGATACTCCTTTTTACATTGCAGGAAAATTATGACAGTGTCTTCTCACTCAGAGCACCCAAATTCCTGTTGAATAGGAGTCGTTTCTTGTCCATCTGTTTGCTTTTTTTTAATTAGTTAGACTGACAAGAAACTGCCTGCCACATTTTATGTTGAATTCATTCTATTTAGCATGGGTTGGCTGCAAAGCAACTCCCTGCTTCAGTCAGATGGAGACACCTGGCAGATGGGACATCTTTCAAGGTCATTTTTGCATGTGTCTGTAGGTATATGTGGCCAGAATAACCTTCACTGTGTCACTTTTATTTGAACACTTTTTTTTCCACCTCTGCCTGTAATATATTGAAAGTACTACAATGTAAAAATATTCTGCAAATACAAACTCATTTTCATAGCCTTGACATCTTTTAAATATGCCATCAAAGTTTATTTTGCTAGCAATAAAACCATAAAATGTGATAATTTATGGAAGCAGCAGTGTCAGTGTATGAAATTAAGGAAGTGGTGAATGGAATCAACAAGACAACCAAGTAGTAGCAAAGACCCTTTCAGGAAGTCAGCAGAAGAATCTGTTGGATACCTACAAAATACATGAATGTGAGGTAACACATTCTACTCACAATACCTTAGCACATCCCTAGAAACATGCTTTACAAAAAGGAACAATATTGTAATTATTTTTAAAATGTATAGCAGGTATAGAAGCAGAACAGCTTTGCTATTCAGAGCCAACCATGAAAGAATGCAAAGCCCATTCAGTTTATATGACTGAACAGAAAGCTAATAGGTCATCATTTTATTTGAAGTGCAGATGTAGTAAAAGTTATAAAGATTGTATCATCTTGAATCTCTGAGAGGGAGTCCGGTTGCAGCTGACCTGCAAATCCCAGGGTGAGTCTGTGTGTCCCTGAAAGGTCAAAATCTTTTGTGCTGTTTTCATCTTGTAAAATAACACAGTACTTCATTTTAATGCGGTGGCTTATGTCTGAAAAAAAAAAAAAAAAGCATGAACATATTTTTTCATTCCTAAAAGTGTTTCCAACGGATCTACGCAAAGTCTGTTTGCAGTATTTGAAACCACTATAGCAGGTTCTATATCTATGCCAGTACTTTTTTGGCTATTCTGTTTTTAAAACACTCATCATTGTTGAATCTGTTTTTAACACATCAAAACAAGGAAATCCAAATCTAATCAAATGGATTACTGAGGATTAACTAAAGTGGATAAGGACTTTTTGCAGGTTCATTAATCACTTCTAGTTGGATAATGTACCTATTATGCCATACCAAAATAATATATTCATGCTTACAGAGCTGTATAAGCTTTTGTCTGAGCACTTTCCTTTTATCCAACAAGGAAGAAGGATCACACATTACTACACAGTAAAACTTCTTTTTGTCACAATGGATCAATGAATCGAGTAATGGATTATTTTAACATTACTAATAATACTTACAGGCCTGAAAAGATCTGTGCAAAAGATCATTTTACATAAGATAAGAAATAAAACCTGACATTTCGTATGTGTTCACATACACACACACAGAGGTATGTCTACATCAGACAAATCTTTGTTTTCCTTTTTGTCTAACAAATAGGAGAGGAAAAAAATGTTTGCACTTGAACTATTTCTGATGATACTGAAAGCTCCCTAACTATAAATATCCAAAATGGTTGAGCATAGTTATGTTCTTCAAAGAAAATTTCAGCTAAAACTGGACTTGTTTTGGATCCCTCAGACCGTAAGAACAATGGTGATTTAAAATCTGACATAATCTCTATGCTTCTCTGAAATTAATTCTGTAAATGTAGCTTGAGATGGGCTTTCTTCTCGACTACAAAACCAAGCTGAGTGTAGTAGATAATTAACATATTTCTAATCACCACTTTTTACTGACTAAAGGTGAAAATTGTATTATTTGAAAATGTGTTATCTGCTATGGTCAAACAATACATTTTCAAGTTGCACTAAACGCTGTCAATGCTAATGAGATGATGATGAAGAGAAGTGAGCATCAACACATCAGGTAGTTTTCTGAATAGATGTGTTTTTTCTAGCCTGGGCTGAATCATTAAGTATAAACCACTCCATACCTCAGTAAAAGAAAAAGGTGGTGAGTTGCAATATTTAAAAATCCAAAATGGCTGTGAATGAGAAGCAATATGATCCTGTGCTCTGACTTTCCACCAAGGGAGTGTGAAGACCAGGGGCAGACATCCACCTGTGGGTGGGGTGGGAGAGCTGAGCATCTCCTCCCTAAGCCTTGCGTGGCATGGGAGGACCCTGGGCAAGGGGTTGGGATAGGCAACTGCCACTGCATGCACTCAGACAGCAGAGATGGGGATGAAAGAGGCACAAGTCCCATGGCTTCTCCTCAGTGCAGAAGGCTCTTGCCCACTGCAGGAACCCGTGGGTTGGGGCCAGCAGTCATCTTGGATGATTAGCTGTGCCCGGAGCTCTGGGTCCAGGACTTGAAGTGAATCCACAGTCTTGTGCTGGGGAAATGGATGGGCTGACAAAGCTTCAGCAGTGGTAAGGACACCCTCAGTTACTCCCTGCTACATTGTTCAGTGGTACAGTTGTCCACAGAAGACCTGATGCCCTGGTAGATCTCCTCCAGTTTTGTGCTATCCCA
The DNA here is from genome assembly GCA_020745705.1 of Hemiprocne comata. Lineage (NCBI taxonomy): Eukaryota > Metazoa > Chordata > Aves > Apodiformes > Apodidae > Hemiprocne > Hemiprocne comata. The sequence continues at coordinate 213,114,179 of CM036586.1, forward strand.
TAGCATAGCAACCACTCAGTAATTTCTGTGCCAATTCTACAACCTCTGCCTGCGTGTCTTTTGTTATTCAAATGTGTATGCTGTGGCTGAGTCTTAAGTTAAACAGTTGAACTGATAAAGAACTAGCAGGAAATCTAAATACATTTTTTAAGGAGCTAATCACTCTAATGGTTTATTCTGAATTTATCAAGTTTCATCTTCCAAACACTGGCTGGTACACTTTGTTTATTTTTACTTCTTCTAAATTAAAGATCAGTTTACAGTCAGAAACCTCTCGCTTCTCTAAGTGCATATAACCCATGACCAGGTCAACTCTTGGCCATCTACAAGTATACTAAATAGATTGGAAAACTATGATTTCCCCTTAAAGGCATTTTTCCCTATCCTAGATTATCTTTTTAAGATGATTTATAAAATCTTTCTGAAGTGGAATCTTTTTTGGAAGCGTGATTGCTGGAAACAGTCCCGAAAAAACCTCACAAGACCTATCACTAATAGCATTTCTATTCTCTATCTTGATGCTTAAGCATCCAAAGGTTTTATTTGCATTCTTTGTTACAACATCACATGTATTTTACTTTTTCTTTCAGTTGTCCAGGGAGAAGCCTTAGATCTTGTTCCAGCATAGCATATCCCTGCCTTTTATATATGGTCTGTATCCCTGGTTCCTAGCTAGAGGACATTGCGTTTGTCTGAATTGAAATGGACGTTTTATTAAACGAGTCACTCTTAATAAAATACTCACAAGGGTCAGTGTATCTAAGACCCTCCCTCTCTCCCAGTCTGCTGATTTTTATCCATAATGAAACTGAATGAATGGAAGATGAGTTTTAATGTTTTTTTAGTAACTTCTTAAATTCATTTCACTATGTTTAAACAACCGCTAAGCTTAATTTCCTCTCCCTAAAATGATGTAATCAGACTGTCGAGTCTACAACTTGTTTAGATGGTAGATAGTCCTTGATTATTATTAATGCAAACGGTTTAATATCCCCCTGAGCCACAGTCAACCTGCATGAAAAGAAATGTTTGCTGGCTATAATGTCAGGAAAGCATACTGAGCTGGCTTCCTCATTGTTAATTTAGAAAAGAAAACAAAAAGACTTGCAGCTGGCCACAAATTTCTCATTTGTACCCCAAGCAATGTTTGTATGTTGCATTTCTTTTCTTTTTATAAAAATGTAAGTATGATCTGCTAAAACTCCACTCAAACTTCCTTTGAAACATGTATCTTTTGAGGAAGGCTTTTTTTAATAATAAAAATATTATCCAGAGGAAGCAGTTACATGCATTCAACAAATTTACAAGGTGATATTGTTAACACAGATTTTACTACCAGAGGTCTTGCCAAGGGCCATACCTTTTCTCCCTGATTATATTATTTCCTCTTTGTTTGTACAGCACACTCCAGTCTGTTCTTCCTTCTGGTCTTTCCACAGCCCATTTCTCATGCTGTTGGTCTGCTGTGTGAGCTCCCATTTCAGACAATACAACCCAGTCACAGGCCAAGTGTTCAGTACCTTCCTGCTCTATGAAGTGACTGCCCATGCTGGCACATGAGTCTAGAGGGATTTAAGTCTTTTTCCTCCTCAGTGCACCCATTTTCTGCACACCTAGTGTTTTCAGAATAAAAACCCACCTTTGCTCACTCTGCAGTCAGTCCTTGCCCTAAGACACAGAGGAAAGTGCTTTGGATGATGCACCAGAGTATCCAGAAGACCAGAAGACCAGGATAGACACCATGGGTGGTCATCATCTACTGTCTTCCTTTACTTACTGCATGGTTTCACCAGCACATTCAGGATTTTGTAGGGAGGTTCTTGGAGACAGTGTAGATGCTGTGATGAATTCAGTAGGTCATATAGAAAGTGTACAGTGGTGTAAAGGGCTTGTTGCTTCTAGAGAACCAAACATAGAGATGACCACCAGTTTTGGAGTAAGGAGGCTGGTGTGTCACTGGTGTAAGAGTGCCAACAGTCTTTACTGTCAACAAGTCTGTACTGTGTAGCTGACATGGAACAGAGGGAGGTCTACAGCAGCTTTGCTGACTTGGCATGGGGGCTGCTACCTTACCAGACTCCAATTGTTTTATTGCTACTCCTTGCTTAGGGGCTGATTCCAGGAAACCCAAATGGACTGTTTTGATATCAGTGTGGAAGTGACTACATTTTTTTCTCCTATAAAATATTTTTAGAAGACTGTTGTAATTTATTTTCACTTCTCACTTCTTTTACTTCACCGTTTTTCCTTCCTCATGCATTCTATTTCATATCTTTCTTTGAAAAGAATCACTTTAATACATTACACACATTATTCAGCACCTCCACAAAGAACAAAAGGAAGGCTAAGTGCTAAAAGAAGGAGAATGCACACACAAAGAGCTCAGCATATTTCTATATTAAGATTAAAGCTATTAAAATATTTCTGTATCCAACACTGACATTCTATATCATTTGCAGGAGCTGCAGAGTCAGAAGAAAACTTGAGGCTTTATTTACAGGCCTCTAGGGAACAACAGCTTCTCAAGGCCATAAATGCCTTATTGCCATCAACATGGTTTCTCCTGCTCTCAGGGTCTTTCTGAATTGTATAAATAGGGATCAATGCTGAGAAAGGCTGTGTATCTTCAGTAGTCATTTACTCTCGTTGAAGGAGAGCCCTTGGGTCCTTGCAGTTACTCACTGATCATTAAGCTGATAACAAATGTCTCTTCTTGGGGCTGGTCATTTTTCTTGTAGTGCTGACCCTCCAGACAAAAAGAAACAAAACAAACACCAACAAAAAACCGACCAACCAACCAACCAAAAACCACCAGAGAAAAGTAAGGATAATTAGTCTTGATGGAAAGAAATGTTGGACTAGGTTTCCTTCCTGTGGCCCCTATTCATAATTTAAATATCTGATGTGTTTTAGACAGCAATACATAAACACTTGATAATAAGGAGGGAAATTATGAGAATAACTGTGCAGGTCACTGTTCATCAGATGCTGAATTCACCTCCATACACAGAAGACAGACTTCCCCATAACTGTCAGTAAGACACAAGCTTCTAAAACCTGATCTGCAACTCTCTCTATATTTTTTTTGTATTCAAAGATCTTATAAAAAATTTATCCCCCTTTTCTGCTGAATCCAGTAGCAGAGTGTAGTCCAGGGCAGGACATAGCTAGAGGTTTTTGAGGTGAGAGATTTTCACCATTCAGCATTCACTCTGAAGCTTTGATAGGAAAAGAGGACCTTGTGGGTTTGAAGATCTCTGGTTGTAGGGCTTTGACTTGCAATAGAGATAACAAATTGGAATATGGACCTGGATGCCCACAATCCACTGAAAATTTCTCCGAGGCCTGTCCCAGCTCATCTCCCAAGATTAGGAAATCTCAGCTTCCAGGTTATGTCATGTCAAGTCCTAATACTTATTACATGAGTGAAATTAGCTTAAAATGATCAAAAAGCATATTCTGTTCCATGGGATTGTTCCACTAATTTTTTTCATCATTTACCTGTTATAAATTCTGATGTTTTAGAAAAATTCACTTCTACTTTTTCCCTTCTAATTCCACCTCATTTCTACTCTGTGCAGTGGCTAATTATTCCTTTTCCTTCTCTTTTTCATGCATTTTGAACATTTGCCATTGATTAGCATATCCTTGTCCTTCACCAAGATCCCATTGAAACCTCTGCAAAACCCTCCATAAAAGCCACAAAGAGCCCAGGCAGTGCCTTAGTCATCACTTTCCAGAGCTATTCAGAGGCTGTTTCCTCCCAGATCAGTCCTCCTACCTCCTTAATTGTTAGAGTGGATGCCTCTGAAGTGCCTCCAGCTCTTCCTGATAATGAGGTGTTTCAACTGAACACCTTTCCAGATGTTGTGTCACTGGCAGTAGGCACAAAGGAGAGGTTGTTACCACCTTACACAGAAAAATAGTGGTGATTCAGTTTATGTACTCTGGAATAAAGTTTTACTAGGGTTTTTTTGGGGGTTGGTTTCATTTGATCTTTTGTTTCTTGTTATGTATCAATTGCAAATGTATGTCTAATTTGCACTTTAGAAATGAGCAGACGAGTTGAGCACATTTTCGGCAGCTGCAACCTACCATCTGAAGTGGTCATATTTCATTCCAGTGTTGGTTGTTCCCCTTCAAGTTGTCACTTGTGCTGTTGTTTTAGAACTACACGTTGCCCTCAACTTTCTGGTCATCATTCTGAGGATCTGGCTGAACCACCTAATAGGGAGAAGATTGCCTTTTTTTGCCCATTGGTGATTCTTGTGTCCACTTGTCTGGTTTTTCATAAAAGCTTGCCCTATTATTTGACCTAAGTGACTAGTACAGATCAACTCTGAAATAAATGCTTCATCAATTTTAAGGCCAGAAGGGAACATTATGCTCATCTAATCTGACATTCTACAAGCAAAAAGCTGTGGAGTTTGACAGGTAGTTCCCACCTCTTTGGTTAGCAGAAATAAGTATTTTAGAAAGTCTTGTCTCAGAGATTTGCAGTGATAGGCAGTCTGTCTTATCTCCAGATAAGTTATTCCAATGCCTAATTGCCCTAACTGTACAAAAAAATGAGAATAAAAAATTATGTAGCATATTCAGAGTCAATTAATCCAGCTTTAGAGTCCAGTCATTAGGTGATGTTGTTTCTTGATCTTTTAGATTGCTATAATAAATCTTTTACCCATGCAAGCAACTGCACTTGCAAAGAAAATGACAAACTCAGGGGTTTAGATATATTGTCTACAGATGTGAGTTAAGCAATAAAAGAAGATTTAAACTGAGGAAAAAATAAATATTACATTGTTGATCTTTTTTGGAAAATACATTTTCCCCATAAGAGTATTTAAAAGAGTGGATAAATTGCTCATCATAAACAATTGGAGAAGGCTGACTAATGGCCCAGATTTCCTTTGGCATTTCTATTTTCTCCCTTGTCTTGGAAGATAGTACTTCAAAACCTGGGGGCTTGTTGTTTGGTGGGCTTTTTTGTTTTTCCCAGATACAATTTGATTCAATGATAACTTCACAATGGAAGTGGTTTTGTTCTGAAAAGAAATTGTGAAAGAAGAACATAAATTGTGGAGGAGAAAAAGAAATTTAATGTTAATTTCTGTTCACATAAACTAATGTAAATTTCAATAGAAAGTAATTCATAAGTACAGCAGGGGTCTGGTTTTCTGTCACCGTGGAATGTAATTAAAATGGAGCTTTCATAGATATAAATTTGGAATAATCAGAATTTTCCATCTGTTACTGCATCCATTTCTGATAGCTTCCAGAGCTGGGGGAATCTACTTTCTTCCAATACAACTTGCTTCTTGACCAAAGCAAGCTGCCCAAGTAGTGACCATTTCAATTCAAGTGCAAGCTACAAAAAAATTATAATGTACTTTGTGATGAATTGTCAAGACAGGTCTTTTCTGCAATAAATGGGGAGAGTGTGTGCTGAGTGTGTTTCCTCGTGTTAAACAGGTTCATAGTTTGTTCTGACTCTATAGACCCTGTCATATTTTGGCACACAGCAGAGCTGTCAGCCTCCCAACTCTGTGCCAGCATCCCGTGCACAGTCTGTCAAAAGGCAAATGAGGGCTTGAAAACCAGCAACGTGATGCAGGGCTGACCCAACTTCACAATTCCTTTGGGCAGGAGGCAAAACTGCGTTGGGTTATCATTTGTAATAGCTCAAACACATGCCCTAAAGCCCTGAAGTGGAAACATAAATATCTGCTCCACTAATCAGAATGGCTAATAAATTAGGAGCCTCGTTCCATTTGTGTACTGGGCAAAGAGGGCAGTGGTGAGCACCCTCTCCTTAAGGGCTCACAATAGATATTAAAATATGAACAACCAGCAGATGACAAACCCATCAGAAACTCAGGGAGAGGAAGAGGATTGGTGGAGAGGCTGGCAGGACAAAAAGTACTGAGATCATTCACAGAGCATAAAGACACAGCTCTTGTGCTATAGTCAGATTAGGTGCCTGTAGTTTAGATATACCTGCAATGAGTCATTTACAATTCTTAGATAAAGCAACATTAATCTGATCCCAACATGTTTGCCACCTTTCATCAGACCATGAAATCAGTCTAGACAAAGCACCTGGAAAGAGACTTGGATGAAAGCACGTTATGAAAATTCTTAATGGGTGGGATTTTAACCAAATGGATTATAAGCCTTTATTAACAGCTCACCTGTAAATCCTGATAATTTTCCTTTCTTTGAGCTTCCAGTGTAATATTTGCACACCCTGATTATAAATTTTGAAGAAATAGCTTGTAACTGTGGTTAAAATGCAGCATTAAAGCAGTTAAACAGCCTCCTTATTAGCATTAGAACTATAGTCAAAACACATTATACTTGGCTAATAAATTTATTTTTTATGTAATGGAAATGCCATCAAAGCATAGTTAATCTGAATTGAATTAGATTATAATTGGAGCTCTTGTGCACAAGGAATGAAAATGATTCTTTATTGTTGCAGCCTGACAATGCAGCATTTGTTACTCCCTCCTCACTACCCTTCTAAGTGGCAGCTGTAATACTAGTGTGAGCATCTCCTAAGCCGTGCATATAGTATTACTACATCTCTGAGCATGGAGTTTAGCAGCAAGACAGAGGGAAATGTGTTGCTCTGGATGTCATTCATCACACTTTCACCCCGTTCAGTCAGTACTCATGTACTTGAGAAACAGCCTTGTGCCTGAGCAGCCTCGTTTTTTGCCTGCACTTCCGGCTGCATGTTAGCGTGGGTGGTTTGAATGGGAGTTCCCAGGACTCAGGGGAAAGTCTGAAATTGTCTTTTACAATGTTAAAGGTAAATATGCACCCCAAGGCTAAACAATACTCATCAGACTTACTGACTGCTCATCAGATTTTATGCGTGCAACTTACCTCCCTAGTGAACAGAGCATGATGAAGGGATGCACTTGTCATGGAGTTTTTGGTGTCTTTTTATCATCTTCAGGGCACTAGGGAAGGATCCACACTCTATTGTCATGTGCACATGTTGACTCTTACACTAACTGTTAGACTCACTGCAAAGAGGTGATGGAATGAGGGTGGGATGTGCAATGTCTTGCTAATAGGGAATTTTTTGCCTAAGAGCATGTGTGAATGGTGAGGAGATATATGTCTCTGCTAAGAGAGGAGAGCTGGTGCCAGCAGCAAGAGGAAATCCAAAGCAAAAAGCAAAGGGTAGATGTCCCCCTTCAGACCACTACCACACTCATCACCATGGTACCTAAGCATGTTGTCAGGGAAATAATGTTTGGACCTTTCTAGCAAATGCTATGTTTAGTGGCACTTACACTTCATTAATATAACTCTTCCCCTGGTGTGGCTATGAGGTCTAGGAAGAAGGAGGAAGTCAGCGAGGAGCTATCTTTTTTCCTTTTTTTTTTTTTTCCCCCATCCTAAACCAAAACAAATTAGCAAAATGCACTTTACCCACTCATAAAACCAATTGGTGTTGTAAACAAAGAGGAAGCAGGATATTAATAAAGTAAAACTCTGCTGAGAGCAAAGAGAATATCCCCTGTGAGTCTTGTCTGATTTCTATGTCATCTATCCCAAATTTACAACGTGGCAGTTTCTAGTTGCTCATAAACCATTAAAATTTGCAGCACAGTAAGCAGCTAATGTAATTTTGCCTGCAAGTGGTATCATATCTTGGATCCACAGGGAGATGAGCATACTCCTGTCTTATCATTGCCTTCTGTGGTAGGTAGAAGTGCCCAGTGTTATTGGGCTTAGGCCTAGTGTGAGTTAGTTGAAGTTCATTACTGACAACCTGGGGCTCAGTTCCACTTATCTGCAAGTCCTCATTTAGCTTGAATCATCACAGTATCAGAGCATCTTCCAAAAGACACGCTAAGCAATCAGATTAGTACCCAGCACATCTGGTTTGATCTCTCTTTTCTCTTCTTCTCCTCAAGAGTAGCACAGGGCAAACAGGCACTTTACTCAGAAAGATGATTTTGCCACCAAAATCCAGAGTACATCCTAAGCCAGCCTGGCAGAATGTTATTAATGCTTCAAAGTCAAACACTGAAAAACATAGACAATCCAAAATTAAGGTTGCCTGTGAGAGGTTTATTTTCTCTTTTATTCAATATTAATTAAATGCACAGGCTTTGTTTGTAGGGGATTTATTTTTTTACTCCTTATTTCATGAGTACAGTAGGGGGAGTGTGCTTAGATCTTTTTATCTTTATGATTTTATTTGTATATGTATAAAAAATGTAATGGACATATTATGCACACATATATATTTTTCACCTTTTTGTGCCTTATTGACTAGAAGCAAAGAAATTAATTTGCCTATATTCTTTCCTGAGGTGTTCAGCAGTTTTATCCCCTTGTCCTTGAGGAAAGTTAATTAACTGATATTTATGTCTTTTTGTAAGGTAAGGGAGAGGTGTTAGCTCCCATTTTCCCATCCATTGCTTGGTGTTTCAAAGCATAATGCCATATGAGATGACCCAGATTCACTCTATCTACCTTTGCCAGTCCCTGTCTGCTCTTCTCATCACTAATCCTAGCTCCATCAGATCCCTTTTACACTATTCTGCTTTACTTCTTTCTGGTTTGGGTTTTTCCCATTTTGTATTTCAGACTCAGCTTCACTGGTGGCATGGGGTAAAGATCCTCATAGTTCCTGACCCCAGCCTGGAGCAACTGAGAACACTCATTACAATGGAAACCCTGTAGACCTGTTTGGAGAATACTTTTCCGATTTGCCCCAATGTTCTTTTAAAAATCTAGACTGCTAGGAGCTGTGAAAGGAAAGGAGGTGGATCTTTTTGAGCAGGACATGCTTTGTTATAAACTACAGCCATGCACAGTGACCAGTAGCACTGGAGCAGAAGATCTGCTAGAAGGTGCTGAATGTCTCTTGGCTTCAGTTAACATAGGATCAAACTCTGATTGTCTTCAGCTCCCACAGACATGCATAAGAAGTGAATTTGCTCAGCCTCTTGCAGGCTCTCACCATAGAGAATCCATTTCCAAATGCTGTCTGTTATTTTCTGGAAATGATTTTACAGTGTGTTTAAACACCTCTATTAAATTATTTTCTTCCCAAGAAAGTACTTACTGTTCATTCAGTGGCTACAATTGATTGCCAAACCACTTTTGTTTTTTATTGTTTCATTTTTGTTTTTTTAGTAGCTTAACCTACACAGGAGTAAAAACCAGGCAATGACAGGAAAAGTAAGATTGAAATGAAGGCAAATTTTTCCTTTCCTTAATAAGGAAAAAAAAGTTACATGGTTTGTAAATGAAGCAGAATGGAACTGAGGAAAACTATACCATGCAAATCCTACCTGCACCTTATTCATATATCCACAAGCTGCATAGCTGCTTAAAGCACAAAGACAGCTCAAAAACTCATTAAAGCAAGTGCTACACACTCTACCCTCCCATTCCCAGCAGTCATTCTGTATCTGCACCTCTTGCTGTGGGCCCATAAACTATTCAACTAGGAAGCCAATGCTGGCAGAGATAGGTTAAATACACCCCAAATCCTTTAAAGTTCAATTAGATCTCTAAAATACATTGCATATCCTTTCCCCTGCTGGAAAGAGTTGGAGTGAAAGAGTCTTCAGAAAACCTAGGTGGCTACACTCGACACTGTGAGAAGAAAGATGGACTAGCTCCAGTGCTGTCAAGGAAACATAGAGCTTCATAGTGTGCTTTTGCTTTGCTCGTCAGAGCTCACCCTTGCCTGGTTTCTGGTCCTGTTGAACACTACCAACAAAAAAACTCAGCCTTTGCAGAGCTAGGCCTTGTTACTGGGGATTCATAGAATCATAGAATTACAGGGGTTGGAAGGGACCTCTGAAGATCATCAAGTCCAACCCTCCTGCTGCAGTAGGAACACCCAGGCCAGATCACACAGGAACATGTCCAGGTGGTCTTGAAAGTCTCCAGAGAAGGAGACTCCACAATCTCTCTGGGAAGCCTGTTCCAAGGCTCTGTCACCCTCACAGGTTGCTGAACAATGGTTTAGTCTTGGCCACAACCATGAACTCTGTGTTTGCCGGGGAGAAGCTTTGGCAGCAAGCTTCATCTTGGTTGCACTCCTGCCTCTGGAGCCTCCTGCAGCACAGAGCCCATCCAACGCATACGGAAACATGTTTAACCTGCTGGTCAGGTGACCTACAGCCACGGGGGGTTGCAGCAAGAAGGATGCTAAGATGGACTTGTGCAGTACTATCAGCCAAACAAGTCTCATACATCACTTTGATAAGCTAGTGGGGGTGGGAAGGTGCAGGAAACCTCAAATGTCTTTGTGGCCTTCACTTTTCAGTGTCTCCATTTAGCCACCCATACACACTAGTCCTGTCTGCCTTGTCTAATTTAGAGTGTAAATTCTTCAGGGCAGGGACTGTCTCTCACTGTGTGTTTGTATGGTGAGGTCCTGATCCTGATTGGCATCTCCAAGTACACTACAAATCTATTTTAATATAACCTCAAATTGAAAACTCTGTATCTCTGAGCCTTAGGGGATGTGGGACAGCAGAAAGTCTGGAAAAAATACTGAAAGGTCATTGAAGACAATGTACTGAATATGAACTGTGAATGTGGATCTGATGGCTAAGAGACAAGGCTAGTTTTGCTCTTGGTCAAATACTGGCAAGTTTAACAGGACAACAGAGGCATCACTAACCACATACTATGATACTGAGGGAAGCTGAGACTGAGATGTGTCTCCATTTCTCACTTCTATCCTTCTAAAAAGCTGTTGAGAAAATAGAAAGGACTTCAGAAAGAGATAAAAGATTATTTAAAGGCTGGAAATCTCACCAAGCTTTAGTCACTTCAGTGAGGCATCCATGTGAAGGGTCATAGTTACCCTGGAAGAGTTAAATAGTTACCAGAAAAAGACAGACACCTTCAGGGGATATCCACATTTGAGATCAGTTAAACTGCCTTCTGGGGAAGTCTGCACTGATACCGAGTGATGCTCAGGCAAGTAGGTGCAGGTAGTTGCCTGAGTTTGGTGTCATCAATCTTCCCACCCCAAGACAGAATAATTTTGACACTGACTGTATTTAGCTTGTTGGAAAGAAGGTTAAGAGGAGACTTGCTGACACTGTGTAAGCACCTACACAGGAAGATGGTTTTCAATAGGATAGGGTGCTTTCATCTCTCAGACAAAGGTATAACAAGATCCAGTGACTGGAAGTCGAAGCCAGACAGATTCAAAGTAAAGATAAGGTGCAAATTTTAGCAGCAAGAGTAATGAACCTTGGGAACAATTTACAATGGAGGTGTTAGATTTTCCATGACTTGAAGGCTCTAAATCAAGTTGTGATGTCTCTCTGAAAGATTTGCTGTAGTTTAGCCATTAGTTACGAAGCTGCAGAAATTGCTAGGTGATATGTAGAAGATTAGATGGTCATAAAAGCCCCGACTAGTGATAAAATGCACTAATCTAAATAATGGTACTAAATATTCCATCATAATAAATTGGTTTTGCATATACAGTTACCCAGTTAAAATTTCCTGCACTTTCAGGGTCTGATGCAAGTAGACAAAGTACAGAGCTTCCTCAACACCCCTCCCCACAGACTGTTTACAGCCTAATCCATCAACTTCAGGAACTCACCATTTCTCAGTGCAAAGGCTGTAGTATTACTCATATATATATACACACACACACACAAACACAGAAAAACATACATCAAGGTTGTCTTACAGAGTTTGTTAAGAACCAGCTTTAGGCTGCTGAGAATGGTTTTCAGAACTGAGATCCCACTGGTCTGAAGGAATTGCCAGTTTCCTGGTGCTGCTGTAATTCTCCTGGGCTGCACTCTCCACTCTTGATGGAGTGTATGAGGGCAAGCAGCTTAGAGAGCTTCAGTGAGTAAAACACTAAAGGTGAGGAACATGGTTCCCTGAGCTTTTTAGTTGATACAGGATTTAGTTGATAGAAGGAGAAGCACAATCACAGGATTTGCTTGATTATTGCCCACTGCCCCACTTCTGTAACAAGAGTTATAGATGGTTTTCATTGTCCAAGTAGCTGCAGATGAACATGAAATGTCCACTGGAGTTGAGACAAGTTGGTATTTGCTTTAGAGGATACCTGTTCTGGAGGGATGGCATGGTTTGCTGCTCAGCAAGCTGTCAATGTACATTTGCCTGTGATATGGGGAATTAAGCTTTGTTTTGCTATGCATGAAGGACAGCTGTCAATCATATGTGCCTGAACAGTATGCAAGGTGTTCAGCTTGGAGGAAGCCGGAGAGAGCTACAAAATAAGAATAGGATTTCAAGTGCTAGGGTGCTCTGAATATTCATTACTGCAGTTTTGGGTTTGGATTTGGTTTTTAAGAAAAAGATGAATTTGAGGAAAACTGAGCAAATAATTGCTGTCTGTCACAGCTGCAATTAATGTGCTAATAAGGTAAGGTTTCTGAAGCCCTTCCATTACAGTAACTAAGAAATTTCAGACACTTACCCCACTGCTGCATGTTGTCAGTAATCATTCTGTAGGAAAAACTGTTATTTGGAAAGCGTGAATATTCTGAAAATTAAAACTGAACCACAAATAAAAGTTTCTTGGCAATGTCTATAATTACTCCAGAAGGACATTGTGGCAGACAGGAAGTTTTGTGGCTAATGCACTAACCTGGAGACCAGGAGACATGGCCTTCATCACAACTCCTTTAACATATTCTCTGACCTTGTTGAGGCAACTCAGCCTCTTGTTGTCCTCAGTTCCTGTGACTAACACCTGTTTTCCACTAGGCTGTTTGGACATCTCTTTATTGTAAGCTCTGTTGTGCTGCCCACCATTGCTGTGAGGCTGTGTAGTACACAGCCCCAGAGAGTTTCAATCTCAGATGTTGCATATCATCTTTATGAAAAAAAAATAGGGAAGAGCGCTGCCATCAATGCAAATGAAAAGTTAAACACTGCAACCAGCAGAAAAATGTGCTTGGGTTTACAGTTCTGGGAGGGAAGGGGCCTCTCTCCATGGAGAGAGTGGAAACAATTAGCAGTCACCATAATTTTCATCCCTACATCACAAAAGTACTTTACGAAGGCTGATAAGTACCATTAACCCCATTTTACAGATGGGTGGGAAACAGCATCGTGGAGCAGCAAAGCGAGTTGCTCAAGGCCATAGAGTAACTCAGCAGAAGCTATGTAAATAGGAACAAGGTCTCCTGATGCCAAGCCTTATTCCTTGGCCCACACAGCTTCTACACAGGAGACCTGACCTAATTCCAACATCCATGAAAGCTGCATCCTCCTTTGCAACAAGCTGAAGCAGGTATATGGAATGAATGAATGAGCGTGGTTCTTTAGTGCACCCCATTCTTGTGCAATAATTGCTCTGCAGATGTTTTTGTGAGCTTGATAAATGTTATATTTACATGGAAATGTCTCGGCTAACACCCACAACAAACATGAGGCGGTAGTCAAAACGTTACTACATCTATTATCACAGAGAGTGGGCTGAAAGATATGCCTGTGTCTGCTGTGAGGAGACCTTATTTTATTAGCACTGCGGTTCTTCACTGCTTGTACGGGAGATGAGCCACCACTTTCACAAGATGGTGACCCTGACTTAAGGGCTCCCACCCCTTGAGGCTGCTTATTTATCTACTCTGTATTTGAAACCATTTCTACATTACATTTGCAATTAAGAATCTAAGGAGGATGCTCATCGATAGGGGTGGTGCATTGTAAATTGGGTGTCCGGGTTTGGCTGTGGTTTGGGAGGTGTTGCAGGTACCTGGCATGTGGGTCCCTCCTGTAGCCTGTGCTCCTTCAGGCTTTGCAGCAAACATGATGCAATCATTGCAACAGTGGGCAGGGCGCTGAGAGGTTGTTTCCAGTCCTGGCTTTGCTACCATGTTTGCATGAGTCACATAAAGCTGGATCCACCCTTCATACCTTCAGGTGTTCCACCAAGTAGCCTGATTTTAGAGTCTCAGGGCAGTTCTTTAGTTGATGGATCCATAAGATCTTAATCTACCATTGGATCTGCCTCTCTATATTGACTAACAAAAAAGCTTTACACTCATGGTTAGTTTGTGTCTTACAACCAATCGATTTTGTGCAATCCAGTCTTCAATGTTGTTGGTTTTTTGACTGCATAGTGTAAGATTAGTATGTCTCTTTCATTAAATGTGAGAAATATCAGCCTTAAAGTTTCACAAACTGAATATTCACAAAGTGAGGTCACTGGGACTTTATTTCTTAGGGATTTCCTCTGTGTTTTGCATATGTAAAATGGTATAATGCCATTCTATTTAATTCAGTTGGGACCTGCAGCACAGAGGAACTGAAGCCTGCATTACTGACATATTTTTTCTAACCTGAATTTTATAGCCTGATTCATATTAACAGCATTTCTGCAGGATAACCGTGGGACCTGTAATAGCTTATTTAATTATGACCAATATCATGTGCTCCAGGAGACCAAAGGACACCTAAGGTGATTAGGCTTAAAGGCATAGTGCTTTCCTGCATCGGAGAATACCAGCATGAAAAAAGTACATGTACAAAAATGTACAGAAAGCTGCTGCCAAAATACTAGTCCACGATGGATGGAAAGTACGAAGGAAATGCTAAGTAAAATATTATCATTCGTTATTACAGCTGCACTGTCATGTGGCCATTTCTTATAACTGAACATGTCATCTTTTTTCTCCTTTTTTCCTCATTGCCACTGTCAGGAAGCTATAGGTGATCTGTTGGCTGTGTATCCACGTGCCTGATGATGTACTTGCATAAGTACAGGTACTGATTTGCATGAAAAAAAGCAATGGATTTCTTTTATATTTCATGTAGGAAGTCTAGGGAGAGGCTGCTTTGTCAGCAGTCTAAAGTGCTTTGGAATTTGGCTATTCCAGGCAATTTAGAAACATATTCTCCAAGACACAAACCCGCTCTTCCGAATAAATACCTAGTGTTGCCATAGCCTGGGGTGGGGAAAAGGTGTGGAAATGGTCAAACATTACATGGAAAATTTCTCTGTTAAGGAGAAATCATCTATATGACTCATTCCTAGTCTGTCTGATTTTTATTTTTGGATGACTTTTTTTTCCACTGACTAATACCTGTCCTTCTCAGTCATTCTTTTTTAAGCATTATTAAGGCACCCAGTAGCTGTGCTTCTATTCCACAGAAAAGACCTGCTTTTGTGAAATTCAAGTGCTTAAGAGTGTTTTAATATTTTAATAGTGCAATATTTGAGTACTGTTATTTACCTCAAAACCGACAGGTAGGACCCCAGTATTTTGCTTAACGTTCACAGATTTGTCAGAAACAGGAGAGTATAAACATAAAGGGACAAAGGGGAGATGAAATGAAAACTACTGCGTCGATCTTCTCAACACTTTAAATGGTTGTACACTAATGTAAGATGTATGGGGAATCAGCCAGAGGAACTGGGAATCTTAATACATAATTAGAATTATGTCTTAATTGGCTTAGCAGAGGTTGGCTAGGCTAATTCACATGACTGGAATATTGATGTAGAAAGGTACAGCTTGTACAGAGAGGACTGTAGAAAAGATAGAATATGTGGTAGCATTGGCTCTGAGAGCCAGAATTGAGTGTGATATGGCCTTGCTGAAACTGTATTGCTGAAATAGAAAGGAAGCCAGCAGAGTGGTGGGATGGAATCGTGGTGACTATCAGAGCAGGTAAGTGAGATGAATGTCTCAAACAGATGTTGGACTATTTCAGACCCCAGGGGATCTCGTCAGGGGGGGATGTTAACACCAAATGTTAGCCAGGACAGAAACAGAGCAGGAATACCAAACTCCTGGGTTACTCAGAGATCTGCCTGTTATCCCCCAAAATTGGAATGGTTAACATGAGGAAAAGCTCTTGTAGATTCTCTTATGACCAATAGGTACCAATTGGTTGAGAAAATAAGAGAACATTGAGAAGAGGGTTAATACTCTGGTTCCTGGGAAGATAAGAGAGAACCAGAAAGTTAAAAGCAAAGAGGGTTTAAGAAAGGAGACATCAATAAATTCAGCTAATTGGTAGAGGAGATCTCAGGGGGAAGCAAATATAAGGGGAAAGAGTTCCAAAAAGCTGACTGAGACAACTCTGGGCCTCAAATTATCATGTGGAAGTTGTAGGAAGGTTAATAAAAGCTTGTCTGATGCATGATCATCTCTGTTATATGAAATTCAGGAAAAAATATGACAGCAAAAGTGGAAGGTAGGTCAAATCAGTGGGAAATAACATAGGCACAGTCACACAGGGAAAAAATCAGAAAGGACAAAATGTTATGCAAAGGATTTACAGCAACATAAAAGAATATTGGGTAGGTGCATTAGTGATAATAAGAGGATGGAAAGAGCATGACGAAATAACCCAGCAAAACATGTTTATTTTTAACTTGAATCAGTTAATTTGTTCACCATGTGGTCCTGCAAACTGTCGTACTGGCACAAATGAGAGGTAATGCAAGGGAGAGAGGGATGGCAAAGTGAAAGGAGGAGGAGGAGGGGCTGGGACCTGCCTAAAGCAGTTCTGTCAGTAAAAGAAATGTAAGTGCAGGACCATCACTCAGTGGACGAAGAAAGAAAGTAACTGATGATAGAGCTGAAGCATTTAGTGCCTTTTTGCTTTAGTTTTCCGTAGAAAGATTAGCTGTGATTGGATGACTAAGAAAATTAATACCAGGACTTGGGGAGTAAAACAGGGAAGACATGGTAAGAAATTGTTTGGACCAGTTAGATGTTTTCAAATCAGCACAGTCTGATGTAGTTCCTCATAGAATACTCAAGAAATCAGCATAAATAGTCTGCTAATAATTATCTTTGATAATTTTGGGACCATAAATTCCCAGTGTAAACCTTATTCCCTGACTTCAATAAGGCTTCTGAAAGGCTCTGAGACACCAACCTTTTAACAATGCTACGCTTAGATGAAACTGCAGTAGAAGTGGATATGCTAGAAGCATCTTTTGTTAGTTAAAAAGGTTCCATATGAGGATTGGCAGTGGTCAAGTCCTGGTCTAATTCTTTTCAGTATTTCACTGATGACTGGGAGATGGAATAAACCCCATTCCCTAGTATTTCAGATCCCACCAAGCAAGCAGAGCCTGTAAATATGTAGAAAAAGTGATAAATTTGTAGAATTCAAATTCTTCTTCTTAGATACTTTGAAATAAGGAAGGCAAGTGTGAAGAGCCCATCAGGGAGCAATCCAGCTGCACTATTACAGGGAAAAGTTCTGCCTATGTGTGTCTGAAGATCACAGCAAGTTTGGGCCTAGACTTAAAACAATAAACTACAGTGAAAAAATACCACACTGGGATGTGTCAACAGATAGATGTGCATGTCAGGTGAATTGATTACTCCTGATCAATGCCTTAGCAGAGGTATCATGGCTGCTTTAGCACACCATACATTTGTATGAACAACAAAAAAGTCCAGTGAAAGGAAATGAAAAAATGTGCCTAGGGAAGGAAGGTTGAAGAAGTGGGATTTGTTAATCCAGAGAAGTGAGGGCTGAGGGACAGTCTTAAAATGTCTGTATGAAAATATTGCTGCAAAAAAGAACAAGAATACATGCTGTACATGACCATCACTGGCAATATAAGAAATATCCAGATTAAGATATAGTTTAATAAAACTTTCTAAACTATGTGTAGATAAACAATGTGTAATTTTCCTAAAGAGGTAAACTATGCTTCTAAGAACAGCCTAAGTAAGCATCTGTGTGGCATAGGCATGGCTCAGAAGGAATGTATTAGATGGCATCTCAAAACCCCTTCCAACTCAGTGCTCTATCACACCATGATTTGTATCTTCTGAGTTTAGAAAAAGGTTTCCAACCAATACATGGAGTTCAAAAGAATTATGAAAGGTTTCACATTACATTGTATTCTTCCCTTTTTTATCTCAAAGACCTTTACAAAAGAGACAAGTATTACTGGGTATGGACAGATCAGAGAAGCAGTAACCTCCCAAACAAGTAAAACTGGATCAAAGTCTGGACCAAAATGTAAGTCCTGTAAATCCTCAGGTACTTGAAGCCACCACTTCTCTGCCAGGATAAAATATATCTTGGAATAATTGCCAGTTTGATTTATCACAGAGGAAGGGTTCATCTAGTACATCCTGAGTCTGCAAAGCTGACTAGGATGTAGAATGTGTTTTATGTTACATCCTGCTTTTAGGAGGATCCCTGAATAATGTCCAAACCATCCTTCCTGAGATACTTGGCAATCATGGTCCTAAACCTGATGTGAAGCCAAAAAATCTCATAAATGAAGATTTTTTTTTTTTCCTTTTTTCTTATATTTTTTAACAACGTGGTTACTCTGGCGATTTGAGCCAAATCACTTGATCTGTTTTTTGATGATAAAGTTTGCCTATCTCTCTAAGTAACAGGATAGGGTGAGGGTTTTAAGGGGAGAGGAAAGAGGGATTGTAAAGCTGAATAACTCTGTGTTGCACAACAGCAAAGCTGGGTTAAAATCCAGAATCATTTAATCTAGGCAGTAAGGGACTCTCCAGGCAAATCCATTATGGCATGGGGTCCCTTTTGCCAGAAAGAAAAATGCAACAGTTCACAGGGGGTTAACAGGCAGGCATCCAAAGTGCTACCTATCAGGGGAGCATCAGTATGAACTCCATCTTCCTCAAGTCAAACTGTCTTGCCACCACCTATACAAATAGCATTGCTGAAAGGACGTTGCCCCTCTGAGGCCATACACAATCCATCTGTCCAGTCTGAAAAAGCCAGGACTTTTTAAAAGAGAATATTTATACCTGCAAGAATAACCACTGAGGCTCCTGCTATGGTCAATGGAAAAGGATAAACTGCTGAAAGTCAGCAGACACTCATGTAAAAGATATTACAGCTGCATACAGCTGCAAAGTTCTAAATATTACTTCATGTGTATACTTGCCATATCTTTATATATTTGTGTGTGCATGTGTGATAACTCTCATTGTGAGGAAAGGAGGAGGAACAAGTAAGAGATGTCTATGGAGATACCTGTCCTCAATAGAAGGCCGGGGACAGATAGGCCTGGCAAACTGCAATACGATCCTTCCTGAGGGAATTTTCAGCCCTGCTTTACCAAAAGGCTTCCATGAAACAAAAAAGTCTTGAGTCTGAGTTAATTTGCTTGTATCTGAGAGAAGTATGGCCTTCTAAACAATAATGCTATTGGCCCTGTTTAAAGTTCTGGGTTTGACATAGCTGTTGCAGAAGCAGAGCAACATGCTGGTCCTGTGAGACTCCTGCAAATCCCAGAAGCTGGCAGCTTTCACAGCACACTGTAAGACTTCTAGTTTCTTTTCTGAAGCTTTGGCTTATGACTAATTGGTTTAATTTTGCTTAGCAAAGTTCAATTTATGCTTTACAGGCACCATTAGTATTTGAGTGTCTGCTTCTGTGGTGATGGATGCCATGTAGTGTTGGGTGGGAAATGGTTTTCCTGGCCCTACAAAACTCTTCAGGATTTAGAAAAATATTTGCACTGAAGTCAAACCAAGCTCTCTTAAGAGGGGGTGGAAAGATCATGTACATGTTGTGTCATTAGTAATTAATTGCTTTGAAGAAAAGCCACTTTGGGCATCAAGATCCTCCTCCCTGAGGCAAGCCTTTCCCTAACCCTCTGGTACCCAACTCTTTCTGTGAATAAATACATGTTTATTGGAGCAAGGACTTAGTTGTGCAGATTTCTCATGTCTCAAATTAGTTTTTAACCACAGAACTAAAGTGCTTGTCTCTTTTCTGACTGAATGAATATTTCATTATTTATACACCTGGAAGAGAACCTCGTTGGTCACCAAGCAGCCAGGTCTTCTGGGGAGAGTGACTTTCTGCTTCACTGCCACATAGATTTAGCCAGAAAACTTTTTTCTGACAAAAGTTTAGGCTGAAACTGGTGTCTTTTTTGTTACTGGTGCCAGTTTCAACAAATTTATATTTTCACAGGAAAGATGGAAAAGGGTATTTCATCAAAAACTGCAGGCCAGCAGTTGTGCTCAGCAGCCAGTCTCATGCAAACCCAAGAGGACGATGGTTTGGTTTGTCAAAGTGTTGTTATGTGGATTATCTGGAAGTACAATGAACATACATAAAGCTCCTTATAGCCCAGTCTAGCTACCCTGAAGTATTTGAGAACTGTTGTTCTAGACAAACCTGAAGTGGATTGGATGTGGCAGGCTCCTGGTTCAGCTTCAGACAGCTCTACGAGTAAATCCTGTTTATAGTGGAGTAGAGTGCTTGTGCTTTAATTGAGAAAAGTAGTTAGGAGATTATCACATCTCATAAATGGCTAGAATCCTCAAGTGGCAAGATAGTCAGGTGAAAATATGTTTTCTTTTTAGTACATTGTTGCTGTGCTCCAGCAATTCAAAGTGTGGGAAGGTGGTGAATTCCACAGGAGCTTTTAGAAAGGAGAACCATTACTGCTGCTATTCACACCATTACCAAGTTCTTGTTCCTGTCCAAGCCAACGTGATCTGAAATGTGGTGGGGTTGCTCATTATTTATCTATTTATTTACTTGTCATGGGATTCTCAAAGCTTTTATTTTGCACAAAATGATTGACTTAGCACAGTTGACTGTGAAGTTTTGATTGTGGAGTCTTTGCATTGCATTAGCACCTAGAGACGTCAGTTGAGATCAGGACCGTATGTGCATACAAGGCTATAGTGACAGGCAAGGCTTGTCTGATGAGTTAATGATTTATTTCAGCCAAAAATGCAAGAGTATCTTTTAATACTACTTTTTAAGATGAGGAAACAGCTAGCCAAAGGTCACACAGAATGTCAGCATGACAGACAGAAAATGAATCCAGGTTGCTCTAGCTTAATTATGAGATTTTTCATCTCTTATTCATCAATGAGCAGCAAAGCAGTTAGATAGAAAACTAGAGATTAAATAACTCCCTTCCTATTCCACTCCTCTCCCCTTCTACTTCCCCTTTTCCCTCCCCCTTTCCCATTCCCCTTTCTTTCCCCTTTCCTTTCCCTTCCCTCCCCCTCTCTTTTCCTTTCCCTTTTCCTCTTTCCAGCTCCATTTTCATTTCCTTTTTTAAAAAAAGGTAACATTTCATACTGGTTTTGTTGGTTTTATTTCCAGTGGGCAAATCTGTGTTAGAGGAAAGAAGAAAAGACACATTCAAATGATTTGTGGTTTATTAAAATTATCTGAGGGGGTCCCAAGGCTATCTTTTCTCAGGACATGATAACAGGGAAAACCTAGCAGCCTCTTAATTTGATTACATATGATTAGACCCATAAGTGTAAACATGTTTCATATTGTGAGGTGTAGGAATATCTCAGCACTGTGGTTTAAAATACCAGTAGCTGTGCAAATCACAGTTTGTCATGGACTTCATGGAGTCTTTAATCATACAAACTCCTGGGGTTTTAAGAGCCATTCAGTCTGGGAAAACAAAGCTGAGTCTGAAGGACAGAGATTTCCCCTGTAAACGTCTCTAACCTCTCTTTATGATGTCTGTGAAGAGGGCATCAAATCAAATCAGGAGACAGAGACTGGGAATTAGGGTCATAGCCAAGAAGTTTAAGGAATTGTAGGATTGCTGTTTTGAAGAAAATACGCAATAAATCCAGGGAAACTCAACGGAGACCATGTGGCCAGCAGGTTGAGAGATGACCTGTGATTGTCCCCCTCGATGCCGCTCTCATGAGACCCCACATGCATTACTGTATCCACTTCTGGTGTCCTGAACACAAGACATGGAGCTTTTTCAGCAAGTCCAGTGGAGGGCCATGAAGATGATCTGAGGGCTAGAGCACCTCTGCTATGGAGACAGGCTGAGAGGTTTGGGGTTGTTCAGCCTGGAGAAGAGAAGGCTCTGACCTTAGCGCACCTTCCAGTACCTGAAGGGGCTACATGTAGTGATAGGACAAGGGGTAATGACTGGAACTTTAAACTGACTTTAAGCTGGAAGAGGGTAGATTTATATTATATATTAGGAAGAAATTCTTCACTATGAGGGTGGTGAGACACTGGCCCAGGTTGCCCAGGGAAATTGTGGCTGCTCCATCCCTGGAAGTGTTCAAGGCCGGGTTGGATGGGGCTTGGAGCAACCTGGTCTAGTGGGAGGTGTCCCTGCCCATGCAGGGGGGTTGGAACTAGATAATCTTTGAGGTCCCTTCCAAGCCCAAACCTTTCTATGATTCTATGAAAGTCTAATTTTTACCCTGGGTTCCTGAAGCCTGATGCAGTTGTTCTGTCTAACTGTTGATCAGTCCCCTTACAACTGAAATCATTGTTGAATTAATCATACTGGACAAGGGCTAGAAATCTCCAAGAAAATATAATGAGGTACTGATAACTTTCATGAAAATTAATGGGACAGTAGGAAGAAAAGACTGAAATTAATACCCTCCAAATCTGGAAGCAAACCTTCAGCTTAGAAAGGCTGTGATATGACTTTTTTTTCTGCTAGTTATGACACTGCACAATCAGCCTCTATGTAGTGACCAGGCAGTTATAACATGCACATTTTGGAACCAGCCACAGCATGTGGTGCCTTTTGCCAGCTGGTAATTACTAGATTTATAGAGAGCCTGGAGGCATGGAGGGTACGGAGGGGAAATTATCTACAGGATATCTGCAGGCTTTGGAAGTGGGAGCTGAGATCATAGAGAAATTGGGAAGGAAGGAAAAAACCTGGGGCTGTTGTGGTAGAGCATGACTGTAGACAGAGTAGAAGAGAAATCTGCAGGTTTGCAGTCTCTGTGAGTTTCCCTGCTTGCAGAAATGCTTGTCAATTATTATGAGGACATCTGCTTACTATTTTGAATGGCTTATTTCAAAACAGTTTACAAAATGACAGGAAATGAAACAGAATCATGGAACATTTTTTTTTTTTTGGTGACACCCAACATGTATTTCTGAAAACACTCATTAGCAAGAAAATTCTCAGACATACATTTTGAAAAATGTGTATTTAAGTCAAAAGCCCAAAATACAGGAATAAAATCAGCTCTATCTTTGGTACTGATGTTCAACAGACAACTTTGAAACCCTGTGATAGAATAAAACTGACACCCACATTAGTTGCTAGCAGTTTTTCAAGGAATTAAGCCATTGTAGCTGTGGGATCAGAACTGCTCCTGCTTTGACAAGGCAAGATTTGGGATGTCAAATATTCTGCATCCTGGAATGCATATCACATGGTCAAGAGATGTTCAGTCAGTAAGGAAAGGTAATTGCCAGCAGCTTTGTAACACTATACCTCTCTCTGTACATTGCAAAAAAGATCAGCATTTATGTTGGCCTCAAATAGGTGTACATGCTCATACATTATGATAAGGGGATAAAAAGTTTTGGCATGAAAGATCAACAGCAGAAGAGGTGAAGCTACATTGTGATGGTGGTGGTGGCTGGATGGTAAGGCTTAGTTTTCAGGAATTTAAATGAAGTTTTATGTCCAATATCACAACCGGAAAAGGCATTTTTAGATATGTAAAGAGGAAGAGGAAGGACAAAGATAGTAGTACAAATGCTATCTGTCCATCCTTGGTTTCACTTTGACAATGTGAGGAAACTATCCTCCAAAATGGGCACTTTGTGTACAACATGTCATTGAATGCATAAATGTTTATTACTGAGACAAAAGCCACTCTTAGTAAAAGGCATTGGCGATTTGGCCAAAACACATTTCATATTTTGTTTGGTTGGGATTTTTCCTAATGAAATAAATCAGCCAACTTACTACCCATGTGAAGAGCTGGGTGAAGGTGTAACTTATTTCACACTATCAGACAGACTAGCAGACTCCTAACTGCTGGTGACCTGCTTGTTTTCTGTGAAGCAAGATGTCTGATCCATATCACTTCCAACAACAAGACTCAAGTAATAGGAGAGAAGTTGCAGAGAACGATAACTCTACTCCCCATGCATAAGGAAATATACAGTTTTATTATTAAAATTCAACAGGAATAGGTGGAATAATTTTATGTCTTGAATGTTCCAACATGTTAGAAACCCGGGCAATTTCCAAAGTTTTGTTATACTGGACCCTGTGGATTCACAAGAGGCACATTGCTTCTGGTGCTCAATATACCCCTTACTATGCAGTTCACAGACCTTCCCATCTCTTTAAGGTTCTTCATCCTTATATTTGTATGATTCTTAAGAATTATTTCTACTGTTTTTCAGCTTCTTGTACAGTTTCACTCAAATTTTTCTAGGCTCTCCCTACCAAGGAAATTTATCTGAGAATGCTACCAAAAGAACAGAGCCTCAGAGATGTCCTCTTTCAACAATCTCTCTTCTTCAAACCTTTCTACATCCTCCACACATTCAGGAAACCATAACTTCTAAAATACCCTATATCTTGGTCAAGAGTAGGCTCTGTCTCCCAGATCTTCACACTATGAAGCCCTCTATTTGCATGAACAAGTGCAAGGGCAGCTTTGTGCACAGATTTTTTGCATTCTGCCCTGCCAAGCAACTCAGTACTGCCATGTCCCAGAGGGATCTACAGAGGAACTTCAGTGTCATCAGGTCTTTCACATCTGCAAGCATTTCCATGTGCAAAAAGGCTGAGTTGTTCTGTTGGAGTAGTCTAGAGGAGAGTGTCCTCTCCCAGTGCTTATCTACTATTTATTTTGAAGAGATAGCTTACAGGATTACCATTCTAAGATTTCAACATCTACTTTTATTTTAAATTTTAATTAAAAGGGAAATGGGAGGAAACAGGTAAATCAGCTAGAAATGCAATAAAAGGAGGCAAACTGAAAAATTATACTTTATACTTTACGATTTTTTAAAATTGGCCAATGTGTTATCTTTACATTCTGTGTGCATAGTACACGTGTGTACATATATATGTGTGTGTGTGTACAGGCATGCATATGTGAGTAGAAATAGAAATCCTCAGGAGTTTATCCAATACTTTTACATTGTCTACTAAGGCTGTTTTTCCCTTCCTGTATTTAAGCTGAATTTCTTAAGTTCATGAATCCAAAGCATCCTCAGAAGTATCTGCATACAAACTTGAGCCAAGTCCTAAGGGAGACTTACATGGCATTTGCACACCCTGTTGACATTTAGAACAAAAGTCAAGCCCTGAAAACATAACAAAATTATGGGCTAGCTCTCTTTTCAGTGCCCGCATAAATTAGCACCACTGTCATCATTGTACTTTAACACTATGTCTGCACCAGCTTAGAAATTCATATTAACAGCATTGACCCACTGGTCATTGAACATTAAGAATGGGGAATAGATTTCACAATGGGCTGCAGTGACTTGGCTTTAGAAATCTTAGCAGAGCTGCATGCATTATAGACTTTTCAAGCAGAAATCAGTGGTGATGGAGAGGAAAAAAAAAAAAATTACTGGTCTGTTTTTCTGTGTGGGAACACATATTTACTCTTAATTTCATCGGTGGCTCAAAAGCCCTGTTGAAGTTCTAGATCACTGCTAGATGAAGAATACAGTCTTCTAACAATCTTAACTTTGATATAATTATTATTATTGATCCTACTGATTTTTGGTGGCTTGTCCAAGGCCACCTGCCCTCTTGACAGTACTCCCTTCCTTCTTGAACTGTATCACTGAATTCAGTGTAGATGATCTGGCAAGCTTTGAAAGCGTTCTAGCTTAGACAGGGAGCCTCAGATTTTCAGCATCCTTAGGTTAAAAATATACTTCTGAAAGAGCTTGGCTCCAGCCCTTTTAGCTGCCCAAATTATATTTATAGTCACACTTGGCATCTACCTGACAATTCCCAGCTGGAGATCTCAAGGCAGTTTTATAAACCCTTGCTCTCCTCAGTTTACAAGGAAGTTAAGACGACGTGAACACACAGTTGCTCAGTAGCAATTGCCAGACCCCTGGTCTGAAGAGTTATGCTCTGAACTGCAGTGTCTCCCTGCAATGTTAGAAACTATATAGTCTGGAACAAAACTAAACAAACCTATCTTGATTCAGTTTGAACACTACTGTGGTAGGTCTAAAGAAAAAAAAAAGGTATACATATGAACACAAGATTCTGGCTAGAATGGTTAGAATGTCAGTAAGGACACTTTAATACTATACATAGAGAAAGTGTACATATAGTAGTAAGGAGCTGGGCATATTTTACCTTATTTCAATGCATAAAGCTGTCTGAGTGTAATAATAATTCTCAGCTTGGCCAACCTCTGCATAGAAAGCTTACAAATCACTGCAAACATTTGTACAGAGCAAAGCACAAGGCAGAGATGAATAGAAAAATGCTTCAGGAAAAGCCCAGTCCTGAGCAGGGCCATCTCTGGAGAGAATCCTACACATCTCACTGTGTAAAGACAAAAACCACAAGAATGGTGAAGTCATATTTAGCTCCAGAGTATGTTTTGTACTTTGAAGCTCTGATAGAGCTTTACAAAGCTGATGGTCAAACACTGTAGCTCTTCTGGAAACTCTTCTGTTTCCGGTGCTTGTGGATAGGAAAACAATTTGGTATTAAATATTTTAGCAGCACTAGCCTTCTTTCTAGCAGAGAATATCAAAGAACTGTGAAAGGTTTAAAAGTGTGTATTAACTTTTCTGGATGAGAGAAACTGAGGCTCAGAACTTAACTGTGGTATCCTCTGTTCAGACCCATGTGACCATTGCAACTCATCCTGGAGGAGAAGGAGGCCGTGGAGGCTACAGTGCCACTCTGACTCTGCATTAATATACACAAAATAGTTTCCACTTGTCAATAAGCATATGCTCTATTATTTTGTATTTCACTTCTACAAAAAACATTGCTTTAAAAAAAATAAAATGATTTTTTTTCAAATCAACTTCAGTAGGAATAGCATCTTTTGAAATAAAATTAAGATCAGTGTTTCCTCCCTAATCAGCCTCACGACCTCGTTCTTTCTCATGCAGGATGATAGACTGGTTGTAGCTCTGCCAAACCTCTTTGTCCTCAGCAAAATGTGACAGTCCCTGGGAAGTTCCTGGTCCAGGTCTTGCTTTGCCTCAGGTCACTCCCTCCATCACTGTCCCTGCCCAGGCTCATCCTGTTGCAGACAGTCACTCTAATGAGATGAAGAATATTTTCTTTTTCATTCCCTTTGCAAAGGAAGTTGACATTGAACTGTATTTACCTTCTGATTTTATTAATATGCCTGTGTTTTTTGTGGTCAAGGGAGAGTAGTAATGGCAAGAAATGCTTGGGAAACTGAATGGAAAACATTTTAGAAGTTAGTTAAAGAGATTTAAATATTAGTAGCATTTCCAGTACCATACTCTAACTGCAGAGAGATTCATTGCAAGATTTAAGCATCCAATGGTGGATAATCAGGGATATCAGACATGGACCAAATGCTATTGCAAATGAAGTGTCTGTGCTGTGGTCAGTATGTGCTATCATTTAGTTATCTTTCCTTGCTTGAAGTAAGAAAATCATAATTGCTTTATCAGGAAGACTGCTTCCTATTCATTCAGAGAGGAATCCTGTTAATATACATCTTCAAACATTCTGGTTAACTTTTCCTCCTTTTTTTTCCTTTTTCATTTTTTTCCCTTTCTCTTTTCCACTTTCCCTTTATTATTCCCTTTCTCTTTCCTATTCTGTTTCCCTTTCCCTTTCCCTTCTTTTTCTTCCTTTTGTTTTTTTTTTCTTTGCTGTCTTCTTATTCTTTTTTTTTTTTTGCTTTTTTTTTTAATGTGAATAAAGAAGTGCCTGTGGAAGTTGTCATTGATTTGACACAATAAGTGGAAGCCTAACTTTCCAGACTCCCCATGAGATTTAAATCTGTCCCAAAGGCATTAATGGCCACTGATGATTAACCTAATTTCTGTAATTTGGCTTCAGTGCAGTTGTACATAGGATAAATTTAGTCATTATTTTCAAATGTGAGCTAATAACCCATATTTTCTGTTTTGCATAACTGCCATTGTGTGATTTCTTGAAATTTAGGTGCAAAGCATTTAACTGGAGGGACCATACTTAGAACATAATCTTCTTTCCTTTATTTTTCCACTTCCATTCAATAGCTTTTCTACAACCGCTCCTGTCTGTGTCGTAGATCATCACGAGGAATTCTGCCTTAACATCTAGGAATATCTTGATATACCATGGCTTTTGTCTCTTTCAGCTGTCTTCTTCCATCATCATAAGATGATCTATCCTACTGGTTTAGCCTCCTAATCTCTGTAGAAGTGCTGCTGCGGACATAGCCTAGGATGCCTTGGGCTGACCTTGGCTGGATCACCTGTCCTATGTCCCTCAGGCTGTCATTTCAGTTTTTATCACATGGTTCTCTTGATACTTGTACTTGAGAGAAGAAGAGCACATTGACTTCTGGTCTTCTGAGTTACAGAAACATAGCACAGTAAAGCAGGAGCAGATTCATAGACTGGAGGAGTTTATTCAGAAGACCTGACATCTTCATTATAATGTTTTGGTGCACTAGCTCTACTTTAGTCCCATAGAGTGAATGCTCATTAGGGGCTGGAACATGCTAAGTGGACTTCTGAAGCCCATCTTCCCCTTCACTTTTACCTGACAGGGATCCAGATTTCTCCAAGGCAGCTCTCAGTTGCAAATCAAGTAACAGCAAGTGGGGACGATCAACTGATTTGCCTTAATAGCGCCCTCCTGATGCAAAGCAAAACGCCAATGTGGGTGCATACATGTGAGGCACAGAAAACTTGTTTCCTTTTTATTTCCAGATATATTTGACTGCTTGTTTAACAAAGAACCTAACCAGCTTTGTTCCTCCTGATTGCAACCAGTATGTCTGGTAGTTTAGGTTAGTGTCATAGTTCAGTTTGTGAGGCTAATGCCACCTCTTTCCCCTTAAGAATAAATAAGTAGTGACATGATGGAATTTCTCCATATTTCCTCACTCCTCATTTTTCATACAAAAGGGGTATTTGGTAATATTTTACTGAAGCTGGATTTACAACTGAAGTGCAAAACAAGACTTGTTTCACAGCAGTGGGAGTAAATGTGACAGAGGAAGCAGCATGGTCAGCTAGTCTACAGCCACTAAGATTGCAAGAAAGCTACCAGGGAGAATACCCAACCTTTACAAAATAAAGTTATTTGAGGAATCTTGTAGGTAAACAAGAAAGGTTTGTGAGCAAAACATAAACTTGATTTTTTATTTTTATTTTTTTGCATTTCTAATGGGTAATATCTTTGTAATAAATATAGAGCTTTCCTTTCCAACTGTGTATACTGCTGTAAAACATGCTTGTGTCTCCCTGCAATGGCCCTTTAAAAAAATCTTTATAGCGTGTAGTGAGTGTATTGATGGTAGCATATTACCAGACCAAAACTCCTCTTACAGGAACACTCATGAGAGAGTGATGACAAGGATGATATCAGTAAAATTCTGATCATCAGGAGGCCACCCATAGGAGATGGAGAGGCTGCTGAGCAGCCTTCAGTCTCCAGGACTTTCCCACTACCTGTATACTCTTAAAGCCTGTGTCAGCCAGTGGGCTTGGAAAGATGGTGGTCCAGTCAGGTCTGATCCCACAAGGCTAATGGAGAAAATAATTAGTATTTCTCTCAGGGGAAATATAATACCTTAAGCATTAGGGAATGTTCTGCATACTTGAAAGAGAAAAAAAAAATCAATTTCCATTTGGGCTATACACTTCTAGAGCCTATAGCTGGCCTTGGTCATAAAGTCACTGATGTTTGCTATCTGTAAGTAAGGGATGGGTGGAGAAAGCTATCAGTTATACAGCATCACTCTGGGTACTTCAATGCCTGGAGATGATGCAAGAGGGGAGCAGGGAAGATGGCTTGCTAACAGATTCCTCTTTTGTCCACTAGTTTATTCTGTCCCCCCACCCCGTGACTTGTGATTTTGCACAAGCCTCAAAACAAGCCTGATCAGTGCATGGTTATATGGACATCAATACACTGACAAACCCCAAAGCACTCCCTCACTGGTGCTGCAAGAATGTTGGTGGCAGGGGGGATGTGCATGGCTGTGCAAAGCTATGAGCAGTCAGACAGTTCATTCTTCTTTGAAGAAGTGTTACTTGTCCAGGCTGTAGAATTCTGGCTCCTTTTGAAATGTGTTAGTTTAAACAATCTCTGCAGCACACATCCCTTTCCTCTAGTCCTATTTTTTCCACACGCTGTAAGAGCTGTTCTGTTCCACTCTGCAGTCAGCACCGAGGTTTTTATATAAATGTTACTGCAATTACTCATGGCCACTTCATTATTGCTGCTGTGCTGGATGATAGGGGCTGGAGCATTTTCACTACCTATAGAAATATCTTCGTGTGGAGGGAGGCAGGTAACAGTCTGAGCTGCCTCCAGCAGAGGGAAGTGGTACACAGGCACTTCCCAGCGTGCTCCGTCCTGCCGCTGTGCAGAGCAGCCGGGAAAAATGTCAGGTTTTGTGTTTGCAGAGCTGAAATTTCCACCCCTCTTCCCCACCAACACAAACACCTGATTTAATCCCCTTTGGTTCCTTGCTGTGATGGTCTTACTCTCCATTTCCCCCAGACCAAAAAATGAGGTGTCTCCAAGCTGACTGTCACATACAGTAAGACTTAGAGAGATGTTGGATTTTAAGTCCCAGAGTAAGTGCTGGGAAAGATAGGTGCAGCCAGGGCTCCAAATGCAGGTTTGGTTTTCAGTGTAAGGTTTTTATATTATATATTGCAGAGGCTAATTTAAACCAGGGTTATCTTTGCTCTGAAACTCATCAGCAAAGATACCTGAGGAAAACCCTTGAAATGTCTTGGGCTTGTACAGGTGGTCCCAGCACTGCCAATAAGTGAATTCATGTGTGGATGCACACTCATATTCCTGCACACCAACACACAGCTGAAGGCTGCCCAGGCACACAGCTGTGGTCTATTTTTACCTCTCCTTATGCCTGTCACACTCCCATCTCTCTGTCACAGGGTTCCTTTTGTGTGTACAGAAACATACATACATGCTTACACAACCTGAGCAAAAATGCACTCACGTCTCACATGGAAGAACCCTTTGCCCACTTCTCCTTGACAGCTACACACTTTTAAAATATATTTGACTCTTTCCTTGGCTTCTTAGCCATTAGAAAAAGTAGAAGCCTGCTGGAGATTAATTTATGGGGAAGATAATGTCCTTAACCTACACTTCCCTGAACTGCCTTAACACTGTTTGCAAAGCAACCAGATGACTCTGCTTCTTCCTCACCCCATCTAGAGCTGCAGGGAGGTAAGTTTTGCCTCAAGCTTTCAACCTTCTGATGCATGGATTTTGCACGTTGAGCTACAGTAGGTGGGTGACAAGACGCTCCTATTAAAGTGAAATCAAGCAGCAAAAGGATTGTCAGCTCAGCAAATCAGAAACATAAAGTACTTATCCTTCCTTTATAGTATTGCTTCCTGCTCACTATGAGAAAGAAAGAAGGAAAAAAAAAAAAAAAAAAAAGGTGGTGAGGAGGGGGATGAAAAGAACAACAGAGAGCAATAGGAGCACTGGCAATGTCTTGGTTTTATAGTAGGCAATTAATTGTTGCTGCTAAAGACACAGCCTCTTTAACGCCGAGGCTGCTGCAATATCGTCGCAACAACTAGCAACCCTCACGTTCGATTACAACAGGTTGAGCCAGTGCACGCTCCCCTGTGCCACACAGAAAAAATAAATCAAATGTCTGTACCTCAGGCTCCTTCATTTCCTACGCAGAGATCCACTTTAATGCAGGCTTTTCACGGTACCTTTGCCAAGAAGGGGCTGGTGGTGGCTTATTTACCTACTTACCTGTTCTTGAGCTATGTGGCTTTTATTTGAATAAATTAAACCGGCTGTTTCAAGTGATGCTTTTAGCCTCTTGAACCTGGATCTAATACTCAAAAGAGTTTTTGCTTAAAAACTGTTTTTCAAGTTTTCAACCACCTATCGACAGTATCTGCTGGATGCAGTTCTCTTAAAGGACCTTGATGTCTGTGGGTAAGAAAAAAATACCATCCTATCTGGCTACCTTGCCTGCTTTTAGGTTTCCTATGTATCTGTGGTAGACTAAAAGTGGAATGAGGGTTTGCTAAAACAAGGGAACTTGTTTTTTCTGTTAAGTTGCTGTGCTCTTTTGCTGTGTCTGGGGCCAGATTTTCAGCTGCTGAGAGTTACTTTAAATCCACTACTAGCAGATACGTTTATTTTATGATGCTGTAATAGTACTTTTAATATTCTAGGTGGATACACATTTGCTTTGCTTTGTGTGACTTACTCTGTCTTCCAGGACATTGCTGGTAAATACTTGGAAAACTCTTAGACTTCAGAAGTTTGATTTTAGTATCTAAAACAGAGGAAAATCTCAATTTCTGTTTCTGGTAAGGGGGGGGTGTTTGTCAATTATTTTTCAGGATGGCAGCACCAGCAAAATGTCAGGGGCCAAATGCACATTTGTGTAACCTGTCCTATCTCTGAGGCAAGGAATTGTACTATTCATCAGAAAACCTGGCTGTTGTTATGGACATGGGGTAATTTTTTTCCCTTGGGTGCCTAGGAGAAGAAATAAAAATCACAGTGTGAAACAGAAAAACATGCCTTAAAAATATTCACAAGAAGATGTCTTTTCTTTTTAATGCACTTGAGAAAGTTTTAAAGATGTTGACCCAGCACACAAAAGCATGACAGGTATTAAATCTGGCATGCTGCTATAGTAAATAATTTTTTCTTTGTAGTTTAGCATTGTTTGTTTTTTTCTCTATGCTGTGCATCATCTCTGTATTCAAGCATATTGTGTTTTACACATGCAAATAGATTTGGAGGAGAGAGAGAGGAAAGCATAAGGATGGTAGAGAGCTAAAAAACAGAGGTCCCTTTCTTTGCTGGAGTTGTCATGCATTCGTCAGGACCAGGGTGCAATAGATGCCATTGGAGCTCTCAGTGATGCTCAGGACAGGAGAGCAGAGATGTATCCAAGCTTGGGCCCTGCTTCAGAAATGTTGGCTCACTATTTCTACTGTGAGTAGCTGGAGCTCATAATACACCATGCTGGGCTCTTCAGCAACTGCAAAATGGCCTTTGACTGGAGATCTGCATGCTTCATCCCAAATAAATTTGGGATAGTTCTGTTGCAGGCAAGAGCTTTATTCCAGATCTGGTCTGATGCACCTGAAATCAGAATTTGGACCTAAATAAAACAGTTATTATCAATATTATTGTTATCACCACTGCTATTATCTCTGTGTAAACAAAATACCACATACCATGACAAAACTGCTGCTTTTATCTCTCTTTGTAAAGCCCCAAATCCTGTAATCTAATTGTTACACATTCTTGCTCAAAAGAAAGGCTCAAATATTAGCTTAAGTTTGTAACAGCAATTAGTACTGCAGAAGCTTAAGCTGTCTGTGTAGATCACAGGGTTTGCTTACCACATTTTATCCGTAGGTTAGCTTGTGTATCTTATCATCTGACACTGGAAATCCTGAATTCAGGTGACTTTTTAGTTGTCTCTCTGTCCTGAATGTTTGGGCTTTATGTTTTATGCTATGGATGAACGTGCATCAAACACAGAAGGGAATGTAATGGGGAATGGGGAAAACCAAGTGCTCTGGGAGTGGAATGGTGCTAAATTATGCCCAAATGTATTTGGAAGAGGAGTGACAGTGGGAACTGCTTAACTGATGGTAGGACCGAGACAGAAGGAGTTTTTTATTCTCCACTGTTGGATCACGGGTTGTAATTCCCCTACACATCACCTTCCAGCTGAAGGCAGAGGTGCCTCTGGCACCAGCAAAATTCCTGCACCAGAGATTTGGAGGCTGGATGCTCTGACTTTGACACTGGCAAATCGCATGCCTTTACTAAAAGTATTTTAAATTGAACTTTTGACATGTAATCCAGTTTGTCTTCTGGTGCATCTGTTCACTGGCTGTGGAGAGGGAATAGCAATGCTCCTTCTGTAGCTTGTTCTCTGTTCTTGTCCTCTTTTTGTGCTCTTTCCTTAACCTCTCTCTACTGGTAACCAGTAGGCATAGGATTATGAAGACCTTAGCTTTTAACCAGAGTGGTTTTCCTTAGGCTCTGAAGGTAAAAGAGAAGGAAAGTCCTCATTGGAAAAGCTGAGTCCAACCCTGTCCTCCAGCACAGGGGGAACAACTAGGTCACTCCATTAGCAATTTAAATCCCAGCTCCCTTCCCCATAAAACCATACTCTCTGTCCTTCCTTCGCTTCTCCACTTCAATAACACTACTTTCTCTTTAACCTCAGCCCTCAACGTGTCTTCATTTCCATTTTTTGTCTACCCACATACACGCATACTCCCTTTACCAAGGTCTCCTCTCCTCTGCCAACTGCCTGGATGCGTTGTGTGAAGATCCAAGAAGTCATTAACAGGTAGCTGAGCTGCCCAGTTTGCACGTTCTGACTGGCCAGCTGGCAGCCTGAGCCAAGCAATTAGCTAACGAGCTTATACTGCCGCCTTTCACTCCAACGAGCTGTGCTTTGTCGTTGCCTCTCACACCACTGATTTTCACAAAACATGTGGGATATTTATATCTTTTAAGCTTTTGCCCCTCTAGAGAACAGGGTGAAATTAGCCACCAGGTTCAGAATATATTGCAGGGTGCAGGATTGACAGATGGGGAGCCAGATGGACAGACAGCACTCCTATAAAAGCCTTATTTCCTTAGGAAAAGAGGCCATCGGGTCTAAGCAATACTAGTATGGGGTTATAGGATGGGGGGGATATGACCCTCATTAACAGATGTCATATGTCAGGCAATTCTGCAGAGACATGTGGAGGAAAAGTAAGTGAGGTACCTTATTTTGTTTTGAAGGTGTGAGTTTGTAAGTGTGAAGGTGTAAGTCCTGTTCTGTCTTTGGTAGATTCATAGCAAACTAGCTACTCCTTCAAAAGGAAAAGGGAAAGGAAGGCAGATTTGTCACTAGCTCCATTACTCCTTTGTGTATTGTCATTTAAAGGCATTCATGTGACTTTTCTTAATCTGACCCAATAGGCCCATGAAACCTTTTCTGATGGTTTTCTTTACCCAGCCCAACAGGATAAATTAAAGGGCATATTAAGACTGCAGTCTCTCATCCTGCAAATGACTGAACCCATCCTCTGACCCAGTTGCACTATGAAAATGGCTGGATCAGGCATGATCAAGCCTAACAGGAAACATAACCTCTGTCTGGGGATTTCAAACAAGAAAAAAAGATTGTTTTTTAAATCTACTGCCTGCTGAATCCTAAACCCACCACTTAAACGTCACTCTCTAAAGCTGTAGTCACTAAATGTGAAAATGCTACAGTGAAAATTCAGCCTCTGGGGCTTAGTTGTAGTGGTGTACAGTGGCAGTTCAGTTTTGGGAATGTTTGGTCCCTGTTAGACTCATTATGGAGTAACTGTCTATAGGATTCATCATTTATTTTATGTAGCCTCTTAGATACAGGTGGTAATATCTGTAGCATCCTTCCTTTGTAGCATCCTCTGGCCCCTGGTGAGATGGCACGTGAGGAGGGGACTGTAAAGGAAGCAAAAGGTGAAATGCCACAGTTGAAAGGATTATCATGTGCAGAGTTGATAGGAGAGCAAAATCTAGCTCTGGTGGTTATCAGATTCCTCCCAGGAAAGTGGAGGAACCCTTGACTGAGCCCAATTTCCTGCTTAAAGAACTGTTGATCAGCGAGGATGCTTTGAGTAGCCCTCACTGCTGTGTTTATCTGAAGTCTGGAGGCTTGTTTTTAAACACTGACTGTGGTGCAGGGCAGCCCTGAAATAGAGAGAGTAAGAAGTTTCAGAAAATAATGTCTCTCACTCAATTTTTAAAAGAAATTGTGTTACTTACAGTTTTATTTAATACTTATGAAAACACCTCATGCTTTTGATGCTGTATGTAAAGTAATCACAGCTAAGAGTATCCAGTACAATAAAACAAGCACAGATGCTAGTGGAGCATTTCAGAACAACTTTCACTCCATATTTTCCAGTAATCCAATGCACCTTCA
This sequence comes from Hemiprocne comata, assembly GCA_020745705.1. Taxonomy (NCBI): domain Eukaryota; kingdom Metazoa; phylum Chordata; class Aves; order Apodiformes; family Apodidae; genus Hemiprocne; species Hemiprocne comata. The sequence goes on from CM036586.1 coordinate 213,150,070, forward strand.
GTATCAAACATGTTGTAATCAACCCTCTTTCTTTTCTTTCATTGTAAAAGTTCCTCTTAAAAAAAATCAGGTCCAAAATATTCACTGACTTCTGAGAAATGTTTTCATGTCTCTGAGCTCTGAAGTTAGTGTAGAAAATTTACTTAAGTAGGATGACAATCCAAATAATCTTATTTTATCTGAAAGTATATAAAGCTCATATCAAAATCTCATTGAAGCTCCATCCCAGGCAAAAGAAGTTGCTTGTTTATGAAATTCTGTTATAAATTAATTTTGCATCTGGTCCCACAATTTTACATTCTTGTTTCTTTGTGACCCCTTGCAATGAATAGAGGTAAGATGTGCAACTAGAAATGTGCAGGATTAGACCCCTTGCTTTCTGTAATTTTTTTCTATGGCAATTTAATGATAAAAGACCAATTTCTGCCCTTGCTTAACCTCCAGCAACCCCACTGATCTCCTTGTTCATTCTAAATTGTAATGAATGACTTTACACACTGGAGCCCTTTCATTCTTTCTCTTCCAGATTGAGTGTCTCAGCCCAGACAATGGGCTCCTGCCTACAGGAGTGTATGACTGGGATAAAACCACTGACTTTAGCAGACATGCCCCATCGTGACTGAGAGCTGAAGCTGGTCTGTGATATACAAACTTTAATGGAGCATAAGCCAGGGAAGAGCATGCAAGTAAGCACCATTTTTTAACTCTTTAGCATAGTTTGTGTTTGTATGAGCCCTGACTCGTGGTTTATATACACAGGGTATGTATTAAATATCGCTGTACTTGCACTGCATATATCTATTTGAGATAATTATGGCTATTGTAGTACTGGTGGGACTTAGAGTCTTTAATGCATTTAACCTCACAACATCTGATAAAGTGAGGAAGTATTTTTATCTGCATATTATATAGAGGAAACTAAAGCCTAGATCGTTTTTTGCTACACCAGGGAACTGAACCTGGATTTTCCGAGTTGAAAGCTTGCACTCAGACTGTTGGTCTGTCTTGATATAAGCAGTACAAACAGGCATGGAGAACAGTGCTTCTTGTAAATTGGGGATACTGAAGTAACTACTTGGTCGTGATACAGTAGACATGATAAATTGCCTGCTGTTAAAGAAAGTGTTTGGGAATTGTCATGTAGCTACAGAGAGGCTGCACTATTATTAACGATGCACAAGGCATATATTTCAGCTTATTCTTCCATATCCATATTGACTCCGAAGTGCAAACAATAATACAAACTAGATTTTGCCAGTAAACTAACACAATTTGTCTGGAGGACAGAGCAGAAAGTGGGAGCAGGGCCCAATTTGTCCCTGTTCATGTGCTGTGGTGTGTCTGCTGATGGAGGCAGTCCAGGAAGGGGATTCAGGAAATGTTGATGCTATTTACTGGCCTGGTGAGGATTCATTGAGACAGACTCTTGGTTAAGCCCTAAGAGATGAACAAGTGATGAAAATGTGTATCAGAGCCAGTGATGGTACTCAGATCTGCTGTGCTGTTACCACAAGTTCTGCTTTTCTCTCTGTAATCAACCAATAATGTGCTTACTTTGCCATCTCAAAGGTGAACGATTAGTTCAATGCATAGAAAGGAGATGCCTGGAGTGAAGGTGTTGGGGAAGTGGAGACTTTATTCTGCTGTCTCAGAGGTCATTGAAGGGGAAAGGAGGTGTCTGCAGTTCAGACCTGTTCTTTTCGTAAGACTGGGGCTATGAGTGAAATAACTGGCTTTTCATTTCCCAAGAGATTCTAGCATGTGAACGGGACTGTTCATAGGAATTTTGCTATTTCACTGGCATAAATCTAGAGTGAGTAATTTGAAGTTAGTCAAGATGGGCGACCTTACAGGAGAATAAGGAGATATTACACAGTTGTCTAAAACATCAGATTTCATGAGAAAAAAGTCCCTTTCACAATGAGATTATGTCTTGAGTAAGAATGCAGATTGGCCTTCCAAGTTTTATGTGATTTCAAATATTGTTTGATATGCTACAGTATTTCATTGCAATTTAACAGCAATTCCCATTCACATAGCTATTCTAAACAGGTACTTATATGTACCTATGACCTTGGTAGTCAGGTTTTCTATATCCAATTCTGAACATTTCATTATTATTAAAAATATAAAAGTCATCTTTTCCATCCATTTTGTATGGTGGGGTGAGCAAAACTGGATGTGAAGTCACAGTGCAGGAATAGGGTAATTATTGTTTGGAGGGGCTTCTAATATACTTATGGCCAGTTGTATTGAAGATGTATTATATTACAGTTGTTCATGGCTGGTTTATCATGCACTGTGGATTAAGAAGTATTCTACCCTATCCCATGGATTAAAAAAAAACATACTTTACATTTTTAGAGAGGAAAATATGTCTATGAAAAGGCGTAACTTGATCCTCTGGGCAATTTATACTCTTCTTGACATGATCTGCACCTTCTTGATGCAGATCTTCTTCCTTCATAAGACATCAGTGGAATTTCTGGAGACAAAAGAGTCCTCATTCTACTTCATTAGAATGAATGAACTAGTTTCTCATTTGAAGTTTGTCACATATGGTATATGTAGCATTTTTACACAATACCAGAGCACTTACTTGAAGAGCAAGTGTCTTCCACTAAAGTGGCCTCCTGAAATGCTTTCCATAATTTAAAAAAAAAAAAAAAAAAAAAAAAGGACACATTTACAGAGTTAATATATAAATAATTCATAGGGAAAAAGAAAATAATAGGCTTACGGAAGGGAGAATAGAGACCTATACACTTACAGGGCCTTCCATCTAATTGCCTATAAATAATTGTCTTGTACATATTACCCACAACAGAGCATGATCTCTGACAGTGTTGCAAGCCTGGATGTCAGCTGTAGAGCTCAGCTGATGTTTATAAATGGTCTTAACTGTGCTTTTGATTTTTCAGTGCTTACTGTATATGGTTTTGGTTTATTGGCACTGTACTGTAAGCATATTCTGCACTATGCAAATATAAGAGCTGAGGAGCATATGGGCCGAATCCTGCAACAGTCACTCAGGCAAATGTCCAATTCACTTGATGGGAACTTTTCCTGAGTAAGCAATAGGCAGCAGGCTCTCAGCTCCATTGTATGCCTCCACTGATTTCTCAGGCATGACAACAGACACTGCTACTCTGTAAACAGGGAAAGGAAGGGCATTAGACCCAGTACTGTGGGTAGGTGCTCAGTTCTGTCCTCCTTAAGCCCTGATAATCACTGAGATGCTACAAAGATAGAATGACCCCCTCCAGACTTCAGCACCCTGCTAAAAATCAGCTAATAAAAGGAAAGACTTTTTACAAGGGGTAACGTTTCTCTGTCCTCACTCTGGAGCCCACCTCATGGTACCAGCAGTGGAGACATCTCTGTGTCAATGCAGACTGAGTTAAGCTGTGGACATCCTTGGAGTGTGGAGGAAGAAAAAGAAAATCCTGCTCTTTATAAAGAGCCCCTGTGACTTCTGCTCCACCACACTGCTCAAGAGCTTCAACAAAGAGATGTAACATAACTCAGAGTGGGAACTTCAGGATTCAGCTCTGCATCTAACTCTGGTGCAACCCTGTCATCCATCATATAGGAAGGAGGTTTCAACCCTCAACTGTGCAGGTGGCTAAAAGCTCTGCCCCATATTCTGATCTCTATGGATTAAACAGGCACGTGGGCACAATATGTCCATTCTTCTGTGACAAGGAACCTGTTGTGGACTTCAGGTCTGAGTCCTGCAAAAGCTAACACATATCCTTAACTTTTTATTTATCTCCAGTTTTGTCTACACTGCCCATGACAGCCTGATACATATCAGAGAAGCTGGATTTCTTTGGTCTAGCTACCATGGGAACCAGTGCACCAGTGATGCTGTAGTTCAGACTTCAGCACGAGCCCAACAGGGACCCTGGCTACACACTTGGGGCTGCTAAAGTGAGCTGGGCTGGGTTTTCAGTGCTAATATCATCCCTAATATCTAGACTAACATTAGCAGTGGTACCAATATCTTCCTAAGTCCTGAAGGAATATCCTTTCAGCAGTGCCTGACTGGAAAATTAAGCTACACCCCTTACTCATGTGCCTCACCTTCATGCACTTTTAAACCAAAATTACTAATTCAATTTGAGGCTTAAAGGTCAAACCCTCCAGACCTGGTTTTGCAAACCTTTTGTAGGTGGCTTTTCCCTTTGTCTTAAAAACGAAAAGAAAAAGCTATTCTCATCAGGAAATGTTGGCAAAAGGGGTTTAATTACAGAAATCATTGTGCTCCCTATGGAGAAAGCATGAAGAATGGCATATTTCCACATTTGAATTGCACATTCATCAAGGAAAGAGTGATTTCCCCTTAAGAATGTTCTGGAGGAGTAGAAAAGAGCATTGAACCCTGGGGTGTGTATTATTTTATAGTCTTTGAAAGGCAAATGGCTTCACTACCATTGATTAAAATATATGAGTTTTTCCCTCTGGATTACTCTCCTGGAAGTATTAAAAAATAAATAAATAAAAAATGTCTTTAACAGTGGCTGCCAGCTAGTGCAGCACCTCTTGGCAAAGGGCTCACCGAACCACCAAAGGGACTTCTGCTGCTGAACTTCTTCAGCAAGAAACCTTTGACCACAGTAAACGTTGCTACTTTTCTTTGCCTGATGAATGGGGATTTTACAATAGTTGTTTTCACTGTTTTGTTGGAGCAAATGTCCACATGGAAACACAACCAGACAACAGGACTATTAAGTGCTAATTTGAGAGGCAGCTTCAGGACTTGCTCTCCTTGCTCTCCTAGAGTACAAGGTCTAACAGGCTCATGCATTAGTCTTTTCAATCACCTTGTTCCACAGATGTAGCTGCTTTACAAATTCTGCAAAAAACACTATTTGGAAGAGAGTTTAGCTTAGTAGTCTGTGTTTGCAAGGAGCATTTCAACTGTGCAAAGCGACAGTGGTGCAGGACACAGGCACAATATGGCAGGCTGGTGAACACTGACATTTTGAAATTTGTGTCTTCATAAAATATGCTCCAAATCAGTATGCCACACACTTCTGCAGCCACACTCATTCACTGCGACTTGAAGCAGGGGGATTTTCCTAAATAAAGTCATTTTTTCCCATTAAATGTCTATTGTTCTTTTTTTTTTTTTTTTTTCCAAGAGCATCATTGTCTAGTTCAGTTAACAGGGAAAGGCCAATTACACAACCAATGCTGATCTGTTAAACTTGGATTTACCAACCAAAATTCAAACAAACACAATTCCACAATTCTACCCCCAACTTGGGTTTACTAGGTTTCTATTAGTAATTTTGTCAGAGTTAAAAAAAAATAAAAATAATGACTGGAGTGAACAGCCAGGCAAATGAAAAAATTTAAAAACTGCAGGAAAGTACTGCAAACAAGAGGACTAAGAACAAGAAAAAAACAAAAGTTACATGCAATTGGAAGTGAAGATGTTCCATTTCCTTTCTAAAATCAAATGCAAACTGCTCATGTGACTGATTTAGTATTGAACAAGAGAGGGAAAATTGCCTCTTGGCATTTAAATGGAAATGTTTCTTGTTCAGAAATTTTGGAAGCTTACATACTGTATAATTTTTGAAAGGCTTATACAATTACCATTGAATTTGGATGAGGTCTATTCCTAACAATATATATATTTCTCAATTAAACTTTGCCCTTCCAGAGACCTAAATTACCTTTGTCTAGAGTCTAGATTCCTAATGTGGAATATATTCCAGAAGCAGTAGGGCCAATGCAAATGTATTTCATTTTTAATATGTATGACTGAAACAGTGAGCAGCAGCAGCTGTTTTGCAAAGCAGACCTTTATGTTGAGAACGCTGCTGTTTAAGATTATGTTCTGATTTGCTGTATGTGTTTTCATCCTGATTTCTGGGTTTAGAATAAAACACAATCTCACCTCTTGCTTTCGACAAAGGCTGGAAATTTTAGGGCAAGGGAGAAAAATGGCAGAACATGGCACACTTGCATCTGGCTGATTTAAAGTTATGCCATGAAGTGGACAATTCCTATGTAGCTCAAAGCACTGCAGGAAGTCACGCAGGCCATTATGTTCAGCACTCTTGTTACAATGCATTTTTAGGGCCTAGTCCAGTATGGCTCCAAGATTTGTGATGCCCACATAAGCCATGTAGAGACTGCTGCTGAAAAGTTTTCTAGGAGTAACTTTGAGGAGGGACTTGAAATGGAACAGTGTGATTATTTGGTGAATGAGAAAATGAGAGTCTGAATGCAAATGGCAACAGGTGATGAATCCTGGCAGGGGTAAGTCATTGGGGACTTGCCCAAGGTCAGGCAGTGAAGCAGTAGCAGGGCCTGACACTTACCAACACCACAACCCTTTCTCCCTTCAGACCATGTTGAATAGCAGTATTAAATAGCCCTATTTCCTGTCACTACAGTTTAAAAATAAAACCCACACAAATATTTAAAGGGCAGAAACTGGTAGCCCATTGACCTTCCTTCCAAAGAAGGAACCTTAAATTACGCAACTGAAGTCTTATAGGTCTTCTTCCTGAGAATTTGATTTAAATTACTAAACAGCCCACTATGTTGTAGTAGTATTAGTAGTCATAATAACGACAACAATAATAAGAATAAAATCTCCTGACAGGACTGTGGATGATGCTCCTTGACCCCAAAAACAAGACATTATGCACGTTGTCTAACTAGGGGCAAGGCAGGAACGGGGGTTTCCTTCTTTTCATCACATGTGCTTAAGCTGGAGCCCACCTGACCCTAGAAAGAGAGAGAAAGAGGCTCACCAGGGCCCAGACATGACGGCACCACCCAAGGCAGCTCTTTGTCTCATCCTTGTCCGCATCCCAATCCCCATCTCATTCACATGCTGAAGCAATGCCCATCCCATCTCATCTCCATGCCTATTCTGTGCCTGTGCTCAGCCCATGCCCAATCCTAACCCATTCCTATTGCATGCCCAAGCACATACTCTCCCATCTCAAGTAACTTCTAATGCTTATGTCGACACTAAGTTGTGTGGGATTGTTGATCTGCTTGAGTGTAGGAAGGCTCTGCAGAGGGACCTGGATAGGCTGGATCAATGGGCTGAAGCCAATTGTATAAGGTTCAACAAGGCCATGTGCTGGGTCCTGCACTTGGGTCACAACAACCCCATGCAAAGCTACAGACCTGGGGAAGAGTGGCTGGAAAGCTGTCTAGTGGACAAAGATGTAGGGGTGTTGATCGGCACCAGCTGAATAGGCCAGCAGTGTGCCCAGGTGGCCAAGGACAACAGCATCCTGGCTTGTATCAGCAATAGTGTGGCCAGCAGGACTAGGGCAGTGATTGACCCCCTGTGTTTGGCACTGATGAGGCCAAACCTCTAATCCTGGGGTCAGTTTTGGGCCCATCACTACAAGAAGGCCATTGAGGAGCTGGAGTGTGTTCAAAGGAGTGCAGTGAAGCTGGTGAAGAGACTGGAGCACAAGTCTTACAAGAAGTGGTTGAAGAAACTGAGGTTGTTTAGCCTGCAGAAAAGGAGGCTGAGAGGAGACTTTGTCGCTCCCTACAACTACCTCACAGGAGGTTGTAGTGAGGTTGGTGTCAGTCTCTTCACCCTAGTAATAAGTTATAGGATGAGAGTAAAGGCCCTCAAGTTGCACCAGGGGAGGTTTAGTTTGGATTTCTTTACTGAAAGGGTTATTTAACACTGGAACAGGCTGCCCAGGGAGGTGGCTGAATCACCATCCCTGGAGGTATTTAAAAGTAGTGTAGATGGGGTGCTTAGGGACATGGTTTAGCACCAGACATGATGATCTTAAAGGTCTTTTCCAACCAAAATGATTCTATGATTCTATGCCATCCATCTCCTCTTCATGCCATTCCCATCTCCAAGCCTATTTTGATCCTCTTTCCATGCCTTGGCCATGCCAGTCCCTTCCCTATGCCCATGCTATACACATGCCTTCCCTATGCCCACCCTCTCCCCATGCCCATGTCATGCCCATGTCATGCCCATGTCCATTCCTATCTTGTCACATGCCCATGTCCTGCCTATGCCCATGTCCAGCTGCTCCCTATGTCCGTGCCATGCCCATGTCTATGTCCACCCCTGCCTCATAACTATGTCATGACTATGGCACTCCCTCACTCAGGCCTATGTCCCTCCCTCTCCCATGCCTATGCCATGCCCATGTCTATGTCCACCCCTGCCCCATGTCATGACCATACATATGCCTGTGTTCCCCCTGTCCCATGACTATTCCATGACCACACCACGCCCCTGTCCAGGCCCACTCCCATGTCATACTGATCCTCATCTCCTCCCCATGCCACTTCCCATCCAATGCCCGTATCCGTGCCATGTTCATCCCCTCCACATGCCATACCCATGCTGTGCCCGAGACATTCATTCCTGTGCTTTGCCTGTGCCACCACCCTGCCATGCTGAGCCATGCCATGCTGTGCCATGCTGTGCCGTGCCGTGCCATGCTGTGCTGTGCCGTGCCATGCTGAGCTGAGCCAAGCCGGGCTGAACTGAGCCGAGCCGAGCCGAGCCGCGCGGTGCCTCCCGGTGGTGCGCAGTCCCCGGCCGCCTGTGCGCAGCCCCCGGCCGCATGTGCGCCTGTCATTCCCAGCCCGGGAGCGCCGGCTCCTGCCTCCCATTCATGTAACCTGTGTGTGTCTCTCTTTCTCTCTGCGTGTAACAGAGAGAGGGAGAGAGAGAGCGAGGCAAGGAGAGGAGGAGGAGGAGGGGGGGAAGCTTTAAATAAAGCCTTTGGATTGCAGCTGCTTATTTTGGGCAGTCCTACCAGGGACGATTCCTGTCAGGAAAGAAGCTGGACCGGTCCTTTTTTTTCAAATTATTATTATTTATTTTGATTTTGATTTTTGGGGGTGGCGGTGGTGTATTGCCGAGCTGCCTGCTGAGATGAGCTCCGGTGCCTGGCTGTAGTTGCCCAGTTTGGGATCGCTGGACACATAAGTGGCATTTCGCTGGGGGGAAGCCTGCAGACATGGTAAGCTTTGCTTTTTGCTCCGAAAAGTGCATTTGTGCCATCGCCTCCCTCCAGTTTTCCCTTCCCCCTTTCCTCTTCCCACTAAACAGACAGGCACGCGGGTTGGGGCTGGGGAGAAGCTCCTGAATCCCTGGTTTTTCCTCCCCACCATCCCTCTCTGCCCAGCTTGCTTTTCTCCCCTCGCATCCCAGCCCTTCTGCTCCCTAACACACAGTTTGCAGCAATTCAGCAGCAGGCAAAGATGCTGTTGGGGTGGCGGGGAGCAGCAACCCTCAGCTTGGCAAGACCTTGCTCCAGGGTATGTCTGGGGTGGCTTCTCCCATCCATTCCCTCATCCCCCCCGGCCCCAACCCATCCCTCTCCACCCCGAACGGTGCGGCTGTGGTGGGGTGGGGAAGGAAACAGTGCAGATTCGGAGGCACTGGAGCAAGGATGCAGCTTTAAGATCAATCGATGTTATTTATGTAATAGTAAAAGCGGGGAGGGGGGGGGAGAACGGTGAGGGGGGTGTGTAGGGGAAGTGCCTCGGTGTTTCTCAGTTGCACAAAGCTCCTTTTGCTCTGTCTGAGCCCTCTGCCCCGTCCCCATGTCCTGCTGCAGGGTGGTGCATGGTGGGAGTGTGTGTGTATGTTTACATTTGAATCTGTGATAGAGTCAGGGATGGGGAAGGGGGGTCTCCCATTTTCTTCAGGAGGGTGGGTTTGCCTCCAACAAAATCAGAAAAATGCTCTTGACTGCAAGTGACAATTATGCTTCTTAGGCATTAAATGTTAAAGCCCTGCTTTCAGCCATGCCCTGCCACTATGAAAAGCCCCCTCCAAACAGTGTGGCGTTTGAGAAAAGATGCTGGAGTGCCTGGGAGAAATGCAGTGGTTCAGACTCGTGCTCGTATTCTCAGCAATTTGCATATTGAAATACAAATTTCGGCTGCTGAACATAAAGAAAAGGCTGCTACCAAAAGTGTTTATTTCTCGGTAGTTGTTTTGATTTAAAATATTATTTTTCTTCCTTCAAAATATCTGGGATATTTTGCTTTGAAATAAGTAGTAGTTAGGAATGCCAAATCTTATAATAATAATAATCCTAAAAATATTTGAGACAGGTTGTATTTACTCATTCTTAATGTGACCATGCTTAGAAATTCACAATGGTTACAACCGTCTAAGCACATGATTTGGGTGAAAAAAAACCCAAACAAAACACAGCAAAACCACGAAAAACATTATACCACATTTTTCCTTGTTTTATGGGATTCACAGTCTGAAATATATTTTTCATACAGCCAAAACAGAGCTAGCTAAATACTTACTGACTGGATAGGCAAGACCTTTCTGCATCTTCAGTACATTTGCTTATGGATCTTCCAGGAAAGTTCAGTTCTTTATGAAAAAAAATCCAAACACCAAAACCCTGAATCAAACTATAAAATAGCCTCTCCACCTCCACCTCATCTTCCTCTTTAACTTTTTGCAGTGAAGTCTAAATTTATAGCGGCAGTATGTTTTTTTTTTATTTTTTATTTTTTTCTGAGTAAAGTCCTGTGTGAAGGGAGGGACATAAAATGAGAAAATGAGAGCAAAGCTTTGAAGTTGGAAGTTGTCTGTGCTTTTGTTTTATAGGTAAACTTCTGCTGTAACCTGGCAAGTTGGGAGCTTACTACTCCCTGCTCTGGGGCGCAGGAGTTGGGGCAGGGGAACTTGGCAGATCCCAGCCTATCCCAACCCTGTTTCTTTCTGCTTCGCTGGACCCTAATAAAATTGCTTACAAGTAGGGTGGCCCCTCCCCTCCTAGTGAAAGTGCTCTGCTCCCAACATGTGTGCCATATGTGCCTGCAATACCCAAGGTTTACTGTATATGCCTGTGCTGTGCCACAGCCCCCATGTGCCAGCCCCACTCTGTGTCCGGCGAGGGCAGAGCATTGCCCATCAGAAACCCAAACATCTCCCCACTTCTCTGGGGGAGGCTGGGGCTGAGCCAGTGATTTGTATTTAATTTATTTCATTGGCCTCTTCAGAGCCAGGCACCTCCCACTCGGCATCTGAGCCTGTAGCACTTTTATAGGCTTGGGTGGAAGAAACAGGGAGTGTATAAATATACATATATATATATTTAATATGGTGTGTGTGTGTGTTGGGGGGGGCATAAAGGCAAGAAGACGTGTCTCCGTTGCACTGTTTCACAGTGAGACAAGCCTTCAATTCAGCTCACTTGTCTCTGCCTGTGTTAGAAGGCTGTAGGATTTTGCTGTTTTTTGGCCATTGCGAGCTGCCCTTCCCTGTTAAATTCCCAGCTCCAGCCCATGCCACGCTGCTGGATCAATCCTTGCTGGTGCAGGCTGTTTTGTGGTCATGAGGATTCCCTGCTGCCATCATGCCTTAAGAACGTGACTCCCAAGCCAGTGCATGGGCAAGGAAAATTATGGTCTGTGCTGGTTTCCAGCAGGTTTGGGGACAAGGAGGGGAGCATGAGGTTGCGGTGTGTGTGCCCACGTGAAAATATTACCTGGGCTGTGCTTCCCCCAGGGTCTGGGACCACTGCTCTGCTCTGGACCACCCTGGGAAGAGGCTCTGCATCCACAGCTGGGGCAAGGGGAGGAGAGAAGGTGCCTTTGCAGACAACCTGTTTCAGTTTTTCACCCTTTTTCCCCTCAAAAAACTCAGAATTGGTTACTGCTGCTGCACTGAGATGCGTTAGGTTTCTGCAGGGTCTCCCACCTCTGTGCCTCACCCTCCCTTCCTCTACATGTGTGCGTGTATGTATGCACATCTTTACAAGTGGAGATTTTCAATTTATCTGTCATTTATTTGTGTGATCTAGATTCAAAAAAAATCATGCTTTGGTGGAGAAAGAGAATTTTTAGTTTAGAAAAAGGTTCTCAGTTTGGTTTTTGGCAGGGGAAGGGGGAAAAGGCAAAAGGTGTGCACAAGTTAACTTCATACTTCCCTTTTTTATTAGCAAGGGGTCCTGGTTTAGAAAGGCTTTTCTGGGGAGAATTAGCCTTCTCTGATTTTAAAGGATAAAGAAAACATATTGAGAGAAGATAATAAAATTGCTCATCTGGTTTTGGTTGGGGAGAGAGGGGAGATACACCCCCCCCCCCCCCCCCCAAATGATTTATTTTGCTACATGAATGGAAAAAGGGACTCATCACTCTGGTTTCAGTGGGTCTGGGGAAGGACTGAGATTTGCACAAAGACTGTGGGTTTTTTAAGTCCTTGTAGCTTAATTATTTTACTTTACTTATGTAAATTAGATATTTTACTTTTGTTTTGGTGATCAGACAGTACACTGGCAAGGGAAAATGTTGTTCTCTTTTGTTATACAAAGTGAGAATTTTATTTTATTTTATTTTATTGGTTTCCTGGAGTGCGTAATAACTAAAGTGTTATTTCATTTTCTCTACAACATGTACACTATTCCAATTAAGAGCCTGCTCTGATTATTTTTAACCTGGTAGTTTACCATTTCTCTGCTCAGGAGAATAAAACATTGAGTTCTTGCACTTTAAAATAGCTGAGATGCTTAAGCAAAACTGCCTTTTTCCCTGGGAAAGTCATTTCCAGTTTTGTTCAAGTTCCCGCTTCACTGGTTCATTTTCTGACAGAATCACATCCTTGCAAGGAGTAGAACCATGATCTTACGTAACTTGATGTTTCCAGATCAAAAGTTACAAATATTGCAGTAATGCCATGATGAAAGAGATTTGGCAAGATGAATGTTGCGTGACACATGTGATTTCTTATTAGGATTTCAAATCAAGGCAGTTTTAAAAATTTATGGAGGGAAAAAGAAGAATTTAAAAAGATTAATAAACAAAAACTTGCTCATTTGGTGTCTTAATGTCACTTTCTCTTTTTATCTTACCTCTGTAGGCACTTGAGACTTTATTTTTTTCTTTTTTAAAGCAAACTCTACTGTGCTTGAGAAATGTGGAATTGTAATACCAGAAAGTGAAGCGGCTTGAAACTCTCAGATTTTATTCAAGGAGATGAAACTCTGTAAATCAATGTCAATTCAAATTTTAAAACTGGCTGTTACCTGCCCTGTTACAAGGTCTATCAGCATAGCTTATTGTAACTAAAAGCTAAAATATTCTGCTTCTGCTTTGAACTGACAGATTGGCATTGCTGGGCACTTTGACAGAGTAACGTACCACTTGCCAGTAAATTGGGTATTTTTGGATCCCTGATCAACGTGTTTCAGAGGAAAAGTAATGAAATATTTTTTAAAATATGTAAATGTATTTATTTTCTCTTTACTGTACATTAAAAGGAAAAAGAATCGTGGAGAAATTTAATCTGTATCAGTATAGCTTGAGGAGTAGTACTGTAGTGTGGCTGTAGGACTTTTTACTCAGGAGTAAATCCATGTTCTGCATTACTCTGTGCCATTTCACCATCACTGCTCTGATAGTCAAATAATTTTCCTAGGAATGTACTTTTTTTTTCCCCAGCTTCCTGGAGCATCTTTAAAGACAGAATTGAAATCTGAATACGAGAGCAGGTTTGCTTGGCTATGTGACAAACACTTCTTACTGAAAGTTCAAATTTCTTGGGAAGTTTGAGCCTTGCTCATCGAAAATCTTAAGACTTTATAACAAATTGCTGTGAATCAAACTGTTTGTGCTGCAGGGGAATTCAAACTCGTTGCATATTGTCCTGCTGGGTATCAGCAGAGGTGATTTTTTTTTTTTTTAATGTAAAGCTGTCTGTGAGAACAGCAGATGTGGAAATCCATGTTCTTCCAGTGTGTTGGCAGCCAGAAGGAGGCAAATGCACTATGAAACAGAAGAGGGCTGACAGTCAACTTTCCTTTTCCAAGTAAGACTTGCTTTCCAGGATGTGACACTTCCTTGTTCTTTTAAAAGAGAGAAGGGAGGAAGAAGAGAGGAGTCACTGGTGGTCAATTTAGATGGAGGAGCTTGTTGAATCACATTTATCAGTCCATTTAAATGGAGATGATTCAATTAGATTTCATTGATATCTCCTCAGGCTTTAGTGAAATAGTCTTTGTTACAGTCTAGGAAAACCACTGCCATCCAGAGTCCTGCTTCATCCCTGTAACTAGTGCTAAGGCACTGGTGGCAGATGTGCTACCCAGGCAGAACTAGCAAACATGAAAGCAGGAGATGTCTCACTGTCCATTGATATAGGTTTTAGGTTATTATTCAGTGCAGTTTTCTCTTTAAACACCGAGTAGAACATTTATTGCTTGCCTGCTCATGTGTTTGCACACACTGGGTCTTCAAAGTATTCTGGATGTTGATCAGTTTAACAATCAAAAGTTAGAAAACAGAAGGACTAACTCATCTTACTGTTCTAATTCAGCCCTGTGTTTTGTATGCAGTAATGGCTCACAGGCTTTGTCTTCTCCCCCTCAAACTCCAATAAATGCACTCAAAATCTTAAGATTGCTTAAAATTTTTAGTCTAGGCCTGTACCTTCTGGGGAAATTGGGCCCATGAATAAAATCAGTCTTGGTCTTCTATATTATACTGTATGGAGGGAAAGAAAAGCCAGGATTCATTTCCTGAGCAGTAGTGTTTTCAAGTACTATCTATCCACATGAAAGCAAAGTCCTGAAGGCCACCAAATCGTAAACCATCTTGTTCACTGGGTCCCCTGGATTTAAAGTGCCCAATGTTATAAATGAATTGAACTCCTGAATTTAATAATGGACATTTTTCAGTATTCTGCCAGTTCCTTTTGAACTGCTTCAACTGATGCTGCAAAGCACGTGGTCCTCACCTGTATAATGTAATGAAGAATAGGAAGGGAGAGTTTGGTTATCAAAAAGCCTTCGGAAGTAACTGCCAGAAGTGGTTGGAAAAACTGATGGAGCATGAGGAATGCAGGAATTAGCTTCCTGCTTGTTGATACACACCGTATGGGCTGGTTGGGCTTGGTGCAGCACAGATCCTGTTAGCCAGGAACATACAAATGCTTCTATTTCTAGAAGATTGCCCTTTGTGCATCTGGGTTTAAGGTGTGATCAGCATTTTGGCATTGGCACAAATCTTTGTGCTAGAAAGCAGAGAACAATCTCAAGAGCTGATCTCACAATGCATTCCTGCAGACAGAGCTGTGATCAGGGGTTACTTATGGTGCTAAAGCAAAGCAAAGTTCACACGGCCTTTAATTGCTGTTGTGGGCGTTTGACACGTAAGCAGACCAGGCTCTGAGCTATCAAGATGATCATCCAGAGGTTGCAACACAATCAGCTTTGACACAGTTATGAAACATTGGGTTGAAGTGACTTGCCCAACATCGCCCACAGTCTTTGGGCATCATTTGGCTGCCTTAATCTGAAACACATTCATCCTTGTTCCCTCAACTTCTGCATAGTCACTACAAGCCTTTCAGGTCTGCAACGGGTGAGATGGGGATCATAAACCTCATTTTCTACTCCTCAGACTCACTGCTTCATCTCCAGGCTGGCTTGGATAAAACACGATCTTGTGAATAAAGATTACATCATAATGAATGCAGATGGGGCATTTGATTAAGGCAAATTTCGTTGTGTTTTTTCTTAAATTCTGGGCCTCAAATATGCACTTTTAAATTGTGTTATTGTTCTGTTGGTCTAGTCTTTGTTGGATTTTTTTTTCAGTTTTGCAAAAGATAGTAGCTTTGTCACATTGCATCATTTTGGTATTTTCTGTGTCAGTGGCTTGAATTAACAGATCATCATTGCTTGGTTTAACAAATACTCTGCTCCCTTAAACAGAACCCTCCCCATCCATCCCACTTAGTCTGGTCCTCTCTTCATCTGCCTCTTCCAGCTCTTTTCTGCAATCCCATTTTCACCCCTCTAATCCCTGCTGGGCAGGTCTCTTACCCCAACCTCATTCAGCTCCTCCCATCTGGGGATCATGCTGAGTACGGGAAAGCATCTCCAGTTTCAGTTCTGATCCTTGGACGCAGACCTGGCACATCCCCCAGCACAAAACATCTTGTTTAGTCCCACACAGGTAGAAATTTAAGTGATAGAAGCTGGCAAATATGTACAAATGCACCCAGGAGCATGTAGCGACAGTGGTTTTATCAAAGATGTGTAAACTTGGCCAAATTCGCACAGATTCACAGAAAATTCATTAAAAGAAAAACAATTGTCTCCCAGGCAAATTTCAAGTCCTTTCTCTAAAGTCCTAGAGATCCCAGAGGAGGTTTTAGAGAGAAGGCTAAAGGCATTTTTTAACATGGGTAAAACAACATATTTTTTCCCTAGCCTTGTTCTCAGAATCTGCTGAACTGTTTTGACTGAAATTCTCCAAAAAACTTCAGCCTGAGGCAGACAGCTGGCATGGAAATTTTCAGCCCAAACAATTTGCTTAGTATAGTTATGAGAAATGCTGTTTTATTATTAAAGCTGCCTTGCTCTTCCCATAACTGACAGCACTACCAACTTTGCCTCTCCCTAATAAACAGAGAACTGGAGATTTTGTTCCAAACTACTTCTGTGTTTGTGTGTTTGATAGATATTTTTATATATTGAAAGTTTATTATAAAACTGACACATGCATTTCAGCATATGTTAGCAGATGATGAAATCTTAAGCTTCCTGGAAACTGAAGTGAATACAATTAATGAGAATCCCACAAAGCTGCATCAAAGTGATACAACATTAGAGGATTTGTAGAATGGGATTAAGCCCCAAGAAATCTCAGAGGATGTTGCATTGACAGAGCAATCACAAAAATTCCCACCTTTGGGTTCATGGTCCTTCTGACAGAAGAATTCTGATTTAATACAACAACATTCTCTTGTAACAGGAGCTGTTATTTCAAATCACAGCCAAAAACTGGGATGGGGAGGGGGGGGATAAGGAAGCTCCTTAAGATGAACGAGCAGATAATTGCATTTTTCTGTGATCAGCTTTTTTCTTTTTTTATCACCATCACAGGTGACTTGCTAAGCCTGTAGTTTCACATCATAGCCATTCTCAAGACCTATTGCCATGCAAGGGGAGAGGTCCTGCTCTCCCCCCATCCTGCCCTTTCAATGTCGCAGAATCACAGAATCACAGAATTGTCAGAGTTGGAAAGGACCTCTGGAGATTATCTAGTCCAACTGCCCTGCTGAAGTAGGATCACCCAAAGCACATTACTCAGGACTGGCTTTTATTATAAACTTTCAATATATAAAAAGGTCTCCCCTCAGCCTTCTCTTCTACAGACTAAGGAGTCCCAGCTCTCTCAGCCTTTCCTCATAAGGGAGATGCTGCAGTCATCTTTCTTGCCCTCCACTGGGCTCTCTCTAGTAGTTCCATGTATCTCTTGAACTGGGGAGCCCAGAACTGGATGCACTATTCCAGATGTGGCCTCACCAGGGCAGAGCAGAGGACAATGACCTCTCTTGACCTACTGGCCACACTCTTCATTATGTAACCCAGGATTCCATTGGCCCTCTTGGCAGCAAGGGCACATTGCTGGCTCATGAA
The DNA here is from genome assembly GCA_020745705.1 of Hemiprocne comata. Lineage (NCBI taxonomy): Eukaryota > Metazoa > Chordata > Aves > Apodiformes > Apodidae > Hemiprocne > Hemiprocne comata. The sequence continues at coordinate 213,167,499 of CM036586.1, forward strand.
GAATTTACTGCCTACCAGGACTCCCAGATCCTTCTCCTCAGAACTGCTTTCCAGTAGGTCCACCCCTAGCCTGTATTGGTGCATAGGGTTCTTCCTTCCCAGCTGTGGGACCCTACACTTCCCATTGTTAAACCTCATTGGGTTCTCTGCCCAGCTCTGCAGCCTGTCCAGCCTTTTGGAGATGCTGGTGTTAGGTCATACGTTGAATTGATTATCTCAGAGGTCTTTTCCAGCCTCAATAATTCTTTGATTCTGGGATTCTGTGATAAAGTTTTAGACTAGTCTCATGGCTCAGGAGATTTTTTTATGGGTTGCCAACTGTTTACCACAGTTATGCTGATATGAAGCCTAATTTTATTCACATTAAAATACAGAGTGCACCTTTTCACTCTTCTATCTTCAGGACAGTTTTTTAGACCATCCTGCTCAGTAGGCACTGAAGCAGTTACCCTCTATCAATTTGCTGGATTCTTTTTGAACCCAGTATGTAGTTGTGATGGCCACAATATCCTGTCTAAAAAAAGTTTCAAAATTTAAAATCATACAGTGAGTGGCAAATTCTTCCTTTTGTTCTGCTTCAAACCCACAATTTGAAAATTTCTCCTTTGAGGGTTATAGGCGTTACGATTTAATAGCAGTCTGTTCCTCCTACTTTTTGTTGCTTTTTTCCAAGCTGAAAATCCCTACTCCATCTCTCCTGCAAAAGTTTTTCTATATTCCCAACAATCTTTGTAGCCCTTTTCTCTGTCTTTTTTACTGCTACTATATGTTTTAGAGATGAGCTGACCAAAAATGCATGTGGCTGCAAAATAGGAATGCATCATTTGTTCATGCAGCACCATCCTGATATTTTCTTCTTCTTTTGTTGTCTCTTTTTTTCTTACCATATCCCAAGATTTTCCTTGCATATTTGACTGGCACAATCAGAGAGCCAATATTTGTAGAGGACATCCCATGGTGATTCTGCAGGCACCTTCCAGTGTGCTAACACTTAATTTAGAGCCCACATGGAGTATGTTTTGTTAGAATTGGTTTTTCCTTTATGCATTACTTTGCTTTTATTGACACTGAATTTCACCTGATGTTTTTATCACCCAGCTAGTTACTTAGTATTGTGAGAGTAGGTTGTGGTATAATGACTGGAGGCTTCGAGAGAGAATCAGAAAGCCCAGCAATGAAAAAAGCTCTCGTTTTGACTTTTATTCTTGTCCCAGAGATAGTCTGAACAAAAATATAATTAACAAAATACACTTGATATCAAGTAAGAACAACCAGCCTGCCTGTCTTGTGACATCTGACTGTGAAGTCTGTGTCTCAAATGATTTTGCTTCTCACTGACAGCATCTGTGTCTTTTTTCTTAGGCTTCTTTCTAGTGGGCACTTACTTTAACCTCAAACAGCAACTTATACCCCTCACTTCATCCACACTCGAGCACCTCAATAGTGAACCAAGGGACAACTTAATGACCATCTTCTTACATCCTAACATGTTTCCAAAGCATCTCCATCTCTAAATTTCACTTCCAGTCCTAAAATCCATGCCCTGCAAAGATGTCTAGGCTTTGGAAATTTTTGATAACTCTCCTGTTTTCGCTTTTATCTTGCAAGAAAGTGTAAGCAAAGCCACCTGTCTGTCACTTGAAGCCCCATTTGTTGACAGGCATTTGTGTCTGTTTGAACAGGTTGCTTTAGGGCTTGGGTTTTAGAGGTTATTATTGCTGGTGCTGTTCATGGTATTACTTGGGATTGGAGGAATGCACAAATGACTCATATAGAAGCTACAAACCATTGCTTACATCCTTGCATACCCCCCATATGCTTTAAAATGTCAGCTGTTTGTGGCTCTCTGTGCCAAACACAGCTGATCACGGGCTCCAGAGAACAACGTTATTGTACACCTGCATCCCTTAGTTTTGTATTACTTTATATGGTCTGCATAATTAATGTTTTGTTGTATGTTATGTATTTATTTATTTTGATTTTTTATGTCTTCTCCTGAGATTGTCAGACAGCAAGTGTCTAGTTGAGAAGATGGTAACAGCAAAGAAGGGGATGTTAGAAGCTGATACTGGGGAAGAAAAGTGGATCTTTTTAGGAGGTGGGATTGGGGGGGTAAGGAAATGAGGGAATTCCAGGAACAGAGGGACCTGTGCCAGCTCTTTCAGTGCTAGAGCTGGATTGCTGCAGCTGATGCTCTGCTGTGCTCTGTGCAGTGGAGATGGTTGGGTCTTTTTTTTTTCTTTTGGATTTTTTTTACCTCTCTCAGAGCATGGACGGCTAAAAATTCTGTAACATATCTGTCATGCATTAAATAAAACAAACCCAGGATTTTATTTTTTTTTTAACTTGTCAAGTTACTATTTCATTTCCCCACACCCTGCCTGAGTGAAGCTGCTGATCAAATGTATGTGTGGGCACATATCTTCATCTGTGAATACTCCTCTCTCTTTCCCTCTTTTCAAATGAAAATACTTTGAGTTAACTTGGCTCACCTTGCATTATGTTTCCTTGCATATTTCATGAAGGCCTTTTTAAAAAATGTTCACTGCTCTTGTAGACTGAGCGTTTGGAAGTGGACATTCCCAGTGACAGAGATTTTTAGAGCTAATGAAAGCTGGTCACATCCAATCTTGCTTGAATCCCCAAAGCACTGCAGCAGTTTAACCTAAACCAGGGCCAGATCCAAGGATCGTTACTGTTAATTCAAAGGCTCCCGTTGGTTTTAATGGGCTCTGGATCAGACTTTTTAACTCCTGCTGTGGAACTGTACTGGCTTCCCCAGTACAGAAACATGGAATGGCCATGAAAATTGAAGGCTGGTTTGGAAATGGATGTCATTTCAACTGCTGGACTAATTGAGCATATGAGGCTGGGAGAGTGATGGGTTTGGGGTTGTCTTGATGTTTCCAAGTAAGTCAAAGTTCCTGTAATGAAAACGTGTAGAGTGGTGTTTTGTAACTATTTTTATACCTACATCAGACTTGATGCTAGCAGCTCTGAATTATTTAACATTTTTCTTCCTCAGCTGTCCTCTCCAGTGGGTTTCCATTGCAGGGCTGCAAGTGTTGTGTAAGGAACAATGCAGCAAGCAGCCTGGCACTGTCTGCTGGGGGGGAGGCAGGAGGGGGAAGTTGCCTGGTTTTGTTTTGTTTCATTTCTTTAATCCTATTTTATCTTTCTCTTCCTAATGAGAGGGACATCAGGTCAAGGTATTAAGTCACACTGACCAGCGTGGGCTGAAAATGAAGTACATGCCAGTTAAAGACACAAATAGGGAGTTTTCTGCATAAACCATGAGCATTGGTATCTGTCATATACGAGGAGCCAACTATTTAACATTCAGTCCCTTCAAAAAACATTATTATGTCCCAATGGTAATTTAAAATCACATCTGTTAGAACCATATGTGGGGGAAGTATACTTTTTTCCCCTTTTTTTTCTTTTTTTTTCAAAAATTTTTCAAGTCCTAAGTTATCATGTTTATAGGGTTATCTTCAGTGTCGGCCTCTTTCAAAATGTCAGACTGACAGCCATGAAATGCCTGGAACATAAGAACTAAATGAATTGAACTCTTACATTTTTCCCTTTGTAATTAATGTGTGGGCTTTTATTGCATATCTGCAAGTAGACACCCAGCTTTGAAAAGAAACCCTCTCTAGATTGGGATCATGCCTCATGCCTCCATTGTCTATAACATGATATTTGTTTTTCTATCCAAGATATTGGATATTTCATACTTTTCTCATTGCTGTTCTTCCAGCTTCCCATTAACAACGTATGTGCCCTTTGAAAACAGCTATTCTAGGCAGTCAGAGCACCTAATCTTTTATATTGTAGAATTGCCATTGGGGTATTCTGCCTTTAAAAAAATAAGACAAAGTTTTGTTTTCAGAGCATCTCATCATTATTACCTGATCAGTACTAACTGACATAACCTTGAGATCCTTACACCTATCTTAAACAATACTAATAGCATATCTGACACAGTTAGTGGAAGCTGGCTTTACACAACCCTCAAGTCAAAGTATCTACTATAGATCCCTCATTATATGGTGGGTAAAGTGTTCTCTGTCACCTATACATACTTTGCCATGTCCCTGCATATTCAAGTCCCATTTCATCACAGATAAACATAAGCACCTGAGTGAATTGCTTTGAGAGAAGGGTAACTGGTGACAAACAGTTGTACATCTAGAATTCAAGCAGGGAAGTTAAGGGAGATATTATTCTTTCACTCATTATGCCTTCTCCCTCTGAGAAGGATCTTCGACAAAATCTGGACAAAGTTGCATTCTTGAGTGGCTGCTAAGCACTGTCTTCCACTCTGTCTGCTAAGCACTGTCTTTCACTCTGTGCTTCTTGAGACTATGCACTGTGTAGTGGTAGACTGTACAGAGGGATCTGGTGAGGCTGAATTGATGGGGCAAGGCCAATCATATGGGGTTCAACGAGACCAAGTGCCGGGTCCTGCCGGGTCCTGCACTTGGGTCATGACAACCCCATGCAAAGCTACAGGCCTGGGGAAAAGTGGCTGGAAAGCTGCCCAGTGGAAAATGACCTGGGGTTGTTGATCAACAGCTGGCTGAATATGAGCCAGCATGTGCCTAGGTGGCGAAGAAGGCCAATGGCATCCTGGCTTGTATCAGCAATAGTGTGGCCAGCAGGACTAGGGCAGTGATTGTCCCCCTGTACTTGGCATTGGTGAGGTCATACCTTAAACACTGTGTTCAGTTTTGGGCCCCTCTCTACAAGAAGGCTATTGAGGTGCTTGAGTGTGTCCAGAGAAGGGCAATGGAGCTGGTGAAGGGTCTGGAGAACAAGTCTTACAAGGAGTGGCTGAGGGAACTGGAGTTGTTTAGCCTGCAGAAAAGGAGGCTGAAGGTAGAACTTATCTCTCTCTACAACAACCTGAAAACCTGGAACAGGCTGCTCAGGGCAGTGGTGGAGTCACCATCCCTGGAGGTATTTAAAAGCTGTGTAGATGTGGTGCTGAGGGACATGGATTAGAGGCAGACTAGGCAGTGCTAGATTAATGGTTGGACTTGATCTTAAACAATTCCAACCTAAACAATTCTGTAATTCTATTTACATTACGTTGCCCCTGTTCTCAGAAGTCCAGTTTTGAATGGTGAAAACAGGAAGAGTTGTGTTTCAGCTATGATGGTCAGGTTGTAACAACCAATACTAGCATCCAAGTGGTGATGCCCTGTTGTTAACTAAAATTATGCATGTTAAGTGATTAATTTAGAGCACCCTCTGACCCCAAGGTAACACTCTAAATCATCCCTCTGTAATAAATAGTAAATAACTGCTCTGATGATCCTTTTACATATTTATCAAATGTTTAGTCTCATGTAGAGTTCCATAGAAATCTTGGCCCTTCTTTGAAATAGTGGATTTCCCCACTAAGTGCATCCACATCTGTTTGCAGTATAGGGTTTTTTTCTGTTTGTCCTTCAAAAATAGGCTGAGTATCTCAAAAAGAAACATTCAGAAAGCAAACAGATAAACCTGCAAGTTGTTTTCATGAAACCACCATTCATGAGCTACACATCTTCCCAGTGGCATTTACAGCATGGCATATTGTGCATCTCCCTCCAGCTGTCTTTTAAGCACCAAGCAATGAATTTCTTGGCTGAACAGCATGTTAGTGCTCCTGATGTACAAAGCACCTGATGACTGAAGAGTTAAATATGTAACTATAAGTAGCATGCCTACTTTGATGGGATGCATTGTATTGTAATTTTAGCTCTAATTACAGTGTAGTTGTAGGCATGAAATATCTCAGTCTTTCAGGAACACATGTAAATCTCTGAAATTAGGCTGGTTTTTGTTGTCTGAATGTTTTGGCACAGTCGTGCCATTGCATATGAAGTTTTATGAGAAGCAATATAATAAAGATGGTTTTGCATGTCAATGAGCAGCCTATTTTGATTCATAGTGGGTTAATCGAGTGCTGAAGTTAAATCAGAATGGGTTAGTATATTCTTGGAATAGAATGAAACTCCACCGTGTCCTGAAAAACTTTCACCTTCCTCTTGTGAGTTTGATGTTGAAAAGGTTTTGTGGGGTTGATTGCTTCCAGATAAGTAGGAAAGTAGCTATGCTGAAAAAAAGTATTTAATTTGAAGGATGTGGAGGGAAAATGTGAGGAAAAAAAAGGAAGAAAGCTGCAAGAGAAACAACGTATTTTGTGTTTCTGGCACAGTGTACTTCATATTCTTACTCCCTGTCCTCATGTGATCCCTGAGCACTTGATGGATGAGAAAGGTAATTGTTGATCATTTCAAGAAGCTCTGCCAGTAACACATACCAAATATAATTAAACCTCCAATTTTATGCTTTTAAATAAATTTTTCACCAAATATGCCAATTAACTACTTCTCTTTCAGAACAGGAGAACACAAAGTGTTTCGGGTCCTGTTTTCCAGCCACACTTAGTGCTTCATGTGGGGATTTTCATTTTCAAAACAGTTCCCAATTTCTGTTAGAGCATTTCACGTTTGAGATTTCATGGGAGTCATCCTGGAACTTCATGAAAATTGACACAAACGATGCTTTTGCTTGTTAGACTTCTTTGCATGGTGGAGTTGGACCAGCTCCAGTAATTCCTGTCTCACTAGGTAACTCACTGTGCGTATCCCACAGCTGAGATGACAAACAAGGGAAGTCGAATGTCATTCATCTCTGATTTTAACTCTATGCCTTTGGTGTAGATTTCAGGCTAATTCCTCGGAGGAAGGCTTTTTAAAATATTTGTTGTTAAGCTGTTTCATTCCTTGCAAGGTTACAGCTCTGTCTATATTACAGGCAAAAAATTTGACTGGGATCAATTTTGATGCAGCTGTGATCCTACTCAAAGAGAGAGTAGATATTATCCTTCACTCTAATAAGTGGGACTATGAAAATATAATTTTGGAATGACAACCATCAACCAGAGGGGCCACCTTTAAGGGAAAAGAAGAGGCAGCAACAGATTGATACTGAAAGTATCTTCCCCACTGCTTCATTAAAGGACATGCTCCCCAGCCTTCCTTTTCCAATTCCTTGTGCTTTAGCACTGGTTGGGCCTCAAGTTTGAAACATAAATATAATCCAAGTTTAAATGTCCTGATTAGACTACATACACTTGTAGTTACACTAATAAATCATTAAGGACACAATTTGACCTTAACAAGTAGATAAAAGAGGGGATATAGGGACTTCTGATCTGTTTGCATCTCTGATTTATCACCCAGGAGAATTCAATTGCATTTTGGTCTCTTAATTTATTTGTCCAGAGAAAAAGTTTTCTAATAAATTCCCATTTGTAATAACTTCCTATTTCCTTTTTGGCCTCATGGCAGGTCTGTCTCTTATCCTCCTTGCCTTTAATACACTACTGCAGTGGCCTGACAGCACTCGTTTTAGGCTAGAGAAATTCAGTGCATCATTCTTCATATAAAACTATTAAATGGGAATCACATTTGCAGTCAAGCTGGGAAACAGAAAACTGCCTCCTGTCTTTGGGGCATTTGGTTTCATTAGGCTTCTACATGTGTTTACTTTGATCACTTCAGTGCTATCCTAGAAGATGATTCCAGGCCAGATTTTAAAATGTCAGTTTCTTCAAACACGTGCACAAAATCATTTCTAAATTTGTCAGATCTTCTCAGTATAAATCCATTGTTCTGTATGAAGCAGAGAATTGTTACTTCCACTTGGAGAAGATAGGGCATTTAGCTGTCAAGAGCTCTTAGGATCCAACCCTGTCTATAACATACCGTGTTTGGTACAGAAGCATTCCCAAATCTACACTTTTTGGTGGAGAATTACGGATCAGATTTAGAAACGAGCTGAATTCTGTGTTATACCAGAAGACCTGAATCCTGGGATGTTCTGACAATATTAGTGTATTTCTTTTCTGTAGATCCCATATTCATTCATATTCATTGATAATTTCAGAGCCTACACTTCACCTATACTCCAATATATCATGGGTAGGCCCCTTCTCAGCTGGAGAGTGTCCTGTCTTCTAGGAAGGGGGAAAAAAAAGAGGATTAGAATAAAAGAATAGTTTGTGTTGGAAAAAAACTTTAAAGATCACTTAGTCCAACCCCCGTGCAGTGAGCAGGGACATCTTCAACTAGATCAGGTTGCTCAGAGCCAAGTCCAGCCTGACCTTGCTGGGCAACTTCTGCCAGTGTTTCACCACCCTCATCCTAAAAAATTTCTTCCTTATATCTAGTCTAAATCTCTCTTGTTTCAGTTTAAAACCATTATCCATTGTCCTATTACAACAGACCCAACTGAAAAGTTTGTCCCCATCTTTCTTATGAGCCCCCTTTAAGTATTGAAAAGCTGCAGTAAGGTCCCCCAAGAGCCTTCTCTTCTCGAGGCCCAACATTCTCAGCCTTTCCTCATACCAGAGGTATTTAACAAAAGCAAAGCAGACCTGGGTGCAGAATCACCCCATGTTACTGACCTTGGCTATTGAATTTTCCAATTTCTCATCCTAGTCTTAAAAGAGCAATGATGGTTCAAAACTATCCAAGACACAACATTAGCAGAGTGTTATAAATATAGTCTCCTCATGTAGGATGTTGATAGTTGGTAACAATATAGTTAACTTGCCAGCTAACTTTCCAGCTTCTTTATCAGCAGTGACTCAGTGGTTTCTACACAAGAACACTGGGGTGGGGACAGAAAATGCCAAATGAATCAAACTATTTGGAGTGCAAATAGAGAAAAGATCTGCATTTCTAGATGAAATCAAGTCTCTTTTTTGCCTTAATTTATCTTCATTGGTTTGACAAAAAGGCCATGTGAAGGACAAAATCACAACAAGGTCATGTTAACTCTTTGATCAAGTACATCTCATGCCCAGACTGTTTTCTGTCTTTCCGAATTAAGGTGTTTGGGTTGGAAGGACCTTAAAGATCATCTAGTTCCAATCCCTCTGCATGGGCAGGGACACTTCCCACTAGATGAGGTTGCTCAGAGCCCCATCCAACCTGGTGTTGAACACTTCCAGGGATGGGGCAGCCACAGCTTCTCTGGGCAGCCTGTGCCAGTGTCTCACCACCCTCACAGGAAAGAATTTTTCCTGGTGTCTAACCTAAATCTCCCCTCTTTCAGCTTAAAACTATTCCCCCCTCATCCTATCACTCCATGCCCTTGTAAAAAAGTCCCTCCCCAGCTATCCTGTAGCCCCTTCAGGTACTGGAAGGTGCTCTGACATTTCCCTGGAGCATTTGTTTCTCCAGGTTGAATAATGCCAACACTCTCAGTCTGTCTCCAGAGCAGAGCTGCTCCAGCCCTTGAATCATCTTCGTGGCCTCCTCTGGATTCACTCCAACAGCTCCATGTCCTTCCTGTGTCGGGTGCCCCAAACCTACAGGTGGGGTCTCACAAGAGTAGAGGGGGAGATCACCTCCCTTTACCTGCTGGTTACCAGAGATGCTCTTGATGGGGATTATTACCTTGTGGTCACCAGGGAGCTGCTTTACTAATAGAAAGTAAATGCTACTACCCAAAAGGTATCAAATCCCCTTTGTCCTCCTATTCAATTTAGGATTAATACGGTGAGGAAAGATTCCTTGTCAAAGCTTATCGTGCTAAGAGTCAAAAAATCCTGTGGGTTAGGCTCCTTTCTTCTCCAGAGCTCCTTGGCAGGAAGGTTGCACTGGCCAAGGCCCAGGGACTTCTAGATAATAAATAACTATGTTGGAGAGACTGGTCATCCTGTAGTCATGCTAATTAGGTTCTTACCAGCAATTCAGGTCAGTTTTTATTCTCAACATTTATTTAGGACAGGCAGGTGGGACCACATGTTGTAGTTCTTTTTTATAGTTTGTAAGGAAACCTCTTTCCAATTCTCGGTTTTCAAAGTCTCTTTGGGACAAAACTGGAATACCAGTAGCTTCCTCTAATTTCTTTTTATTGGCTCTGTATCTTTTTGGTCCTAATTGGAAAGACTTTATGACTGATAAGTTAGCTAACATCTAGCTAAGAAGGTATGTGAATGACATGGATGTCCTTGGTTTATATTCTTCACACCCCAACTACTCTTTGAAAAATTTCCATATGATTATTAATAACTCCAAGGCATATTATTTCCCACTTGAGAAACAGTGACTGAAAGTCAGAGATAAAGACAGAGGCACTGCCAAATAATACTTTGCAGGAGGACATTGAGTACATTTCAAATGAAAAAAAAAAAAAAAGAAAAGAAAAAAGGTCCACAAAAACGTTTTACAGTAAAGGGTGTAGTTTTTAGAGTTGTCACAGTCTCCAATATTGCCAAGGACTTATGATTACAGGAAATGTAAGAAGAAATCTAGGAGGTTAAAAATCCCTCTGTGAGATGAGTAAGTGTAGAATGGTTTCAGTATCCCTGGTACTTGTCTTTAGTTGGCTGCAGGTGTCAGCTGACTCTTAATAACCCCAACGCATTAGTTCAAAATTATTTATATTCTTCATAAAATATATCAGATAAAGCAATACAGATTAACTAATCCCTATTTGTATAAGAAGGGCTATTTCTGACTAAAATTTTATTTATAAGGGAAATTGTTCCAGTACAGTGTGTAAGTCTCTTTCCATAAGTTATTACTGGTATTTTTAATTTCTTATGTGTCTTTCTAAATAACTTTTTACAAGATTATGAGACACAATTTCCTAGACTTACATTGCTGCCCATGTTTATCAATAACCTGTGATTAAAAATATGGCTATTGCAAATAGCTTATAGGTGGCCTAAAAGTTGGGGGAGTTAGTAATGAAAGATTAGGAGACACTGACAGAGATCTAAGTGTGTTGGTAAGCTACATACAGACAAGCAAGCTCTTATTTAATGTACTGAAACGTAAACTCATAAAGAAAAGAAAAAGCAAGGCAAATTTGTCATTGGGGATACTCTATACTCATACTCTGAGACTGCAAAACACTTCTCTGTTCTGATGGATAATTAGGTAAAAAAAAGGAGCTTTCAGTTTAATGTGAGCCTTTATTTGCGTGTATGAGCAGTGGAGACTCATGCAGGCATAGGGAAGTCATCTGATTATTTGACATGGATTAACTGCTGTAGAAATACCTGTTCAATTTTATACTATTGATAGAAAAAGGATTTTTTTTATAAATATAAAGAGATAATTTAGAAAAGAGATTTGAGAATCATTAAATGCTTGGTAACAGATCACAGAGTGAACAACAGCAAAAACTCCCAACTGTTTAGTCCCTCAAAGTGCAAGATAAGGACCAATGCAATAATTTTGGCTACTTACAGAGGCAACAGAAATTCACTGGCAGAAGGCTTTCTTGAATACATGCACAAGGATGCATCCAGAAGAAATGTCAGACAGCTGAAGCTAGGCAAAGAGACCTGAAGCAAGCTGTGTGTTTTTTACTATCTAGGGAACTACTACAGGAGGGGAATAATGATTCTTCAGACACGAATATTTTGCTTTGTTGTGTTTTTAGTATATACTTCTGTTCAAGTTGGAATTAGCTCAGCTACACCTTCCACTCAGTGTTAAACAAGGCGTGTGCCTGGTGGTCCCTCTTATCTATTTCACTTCAGAGTACACAGCATGAATGTATTTTGATTTTCAGCACCTTACTCTTAATGATGTGGAAAGCGGTGGTCTTCTTTGCCCTGTGCATGTTTTAGAAATATTGACAACTGCCCTTCCTGAGCAGAGCTTTGATTTCCAAAACAATTCTGGTGGGGTTTTTTTTTGTTTGTTTTTATTGTGGGTTTTTTGTTTTTTTTTCTTTGCTTATCAGGAGCTTGATCATAGGTACTCACACATCCTTTATCTGAATATAATGAAATATATTACTTATAATCATATGGATTATTAGCCATTCTTCACCTTTTGTATTGATCTGCATCTGTAAAAATGAATGCAAATCTCTTATAACTAGATAGCAGTTTACAAACCTATAGTACCTATATGTGGCTTAAGATAGAGAATGTGATGCAGCAGAGATTCAAGTGTCTACTACTGAATCTAGATGGAACTGGAATTCATAAAGAGGTGCAATATTCTAAAAATGGTCAACTCGGGAAATAAAAAATGGTTCTTTTCTGGTTTTGAGGGTTTTGGAGTGGAGAAAGCATGGATATGAATAAATAACATTTATTTAATCTGAAATTTGCTATCTGTTGTTAATCCAGAGAAATCTCAGTATGAGCAGCTGAGTCTCATTTTGCACCAGATTTGCTTTTTTCAGCCTCAAGTCCACTCTTAGTTTTCTAACTTGGCCCAGTCTGCGACACAGCCATCACATCATACAGAGATGTGTTTTGGTATAAGAAGAACAAGACACAGATCCATTGATCTTATTACCAAGCAAATGAAAAAAGTAAGAAGAAAGGAAAACTGTGTTGTTTCCCTTCATTAATGTTACTGAAATGGAAGCCAAGCCTCTGATCTGCTCGTAGCATCAGGCAATCTCACCTATCTATCTCCTGGCATAACTTTATGATGACATCAAATTTAAAACAAGGATCACTGAGACACTTGGGAACAACTGTGAGCAAACATATGGACAGGTCAGGAGGCAGAGGTGGGTCCTGGCTTCTTAAAACTGAAGTGACTTGATTGGAGTTGTTCATTCATTCATTCCCCTTCCAAAATAAGACAACGTCAAATAAAAATAATTTGATCCACCAAAGGGTTTCACTAGCTTAGATTGTTTAAAACAGATGCAGACATGATTGATGTGGCCTCTGGATGAAGGAGATCCTTGTTCTTCATTGATGTTGCCTTTTGCAGCAAGTTATACCAGTGCAAAATAAATCCTGAAAGAGAATATTTGGTCAAAGTCAATTCAGAAGACTCCGGACTATATAGAGTCATCTCCTGTTGTGTACATAAGGTTTAATAACTTTATAAAGAGCAAGTCAAAAGAAGATAGTTGCTGGATTGCAGCACCCATTTATCCCTGGATGATTTTGGCCCACGGCTTTTCATACTGTAAAGTCAAACAAAAAGAAGAGCAAACCCTAATAGGCTGGAACATTAAGAAAGAATCATTCCTGCCCAGTTTGTATATCCAGCTGTTTGCATTTCCTTCTAGTTAGGGTGGAGATTAGCAATGTTTTGTCTTCTGTCAGAAGCAGGGAGAGAGTAGGACAAGGGCTTTGGCTTTATGGGAATGGATGGGCTTTTTGGGAACTGACGTGGCAGAGGTAAACTCAGTGTTATGAGACCCTGTTATTTCAATTCCAGAAAACTGTTGGGCTCTGCAAAAATGTAGCAGACCGTTAGTTCACGACCATGACTACAGGTAATGGTAATTTACAAGTGCAGCAGTGTTAAAGGCCTTATTCCTTTTTCTTTTTTTAGTGTTTGGTTTGGCAAGCGATAGTTTTCATTGCAATTTGAAACCTCTGACAATTGATTATTGGACCAATAATTGTGGCATTGTAAAATACCTACTCCTTGCACAAAGCTTTCCTTATCACACTCCGGGTTTGCTGACACAGGGCCAACTCTATGTACTTACACACATACTTTTAGTTTTTCTTCACTACATTCCTGCTTTAAGAGATAATTCCCAAAGCACTTAAGGAAGTGGAGAATTAAAGAAGAATAATACAAACATTTCCTCCCTTACTAGGTGACTCTCACAAATTGGGACCCAAAATGCTTAATATATTGATTTTAGAAACACCCTATTTTTTATAACAGAGTGCCACTGGCAATTTAAAAAGAGGATAGTTAATCTGAAAAGCAATTGTTTCTGATACCTTCAACCATATTTGTCATTGCTTTTATCTCTGTCATTTTCCTTTGTCCCAAGAATTGATTCTTCCACATGAAATTTAGCCTCTCCTCCCCAAGTGAAATTTCCCATGAGTAAAACTAATAGTAAAGGCTATTACCCAACATATTACCCAAGGCTGAGGTTGTTATTCTGACTGTCTATTTTTATTTAATACTATATATCTTTTTATCTTTACCAATAGGGTGGTTTTTCATTCCCATTAGTCCAGTTACAGGCTAGTGTGACTCTACTGACATCATTGGAATGATATGCTTGCTACCAGTGATATCATTGAGCAGTGAATTCCTATACCCTGGAAATTTTGTTTTGATCCATACAGATCCATCCATTTTAAACAATGCAATGTAGTCTTTAATGCAGTTACTTATGAGTCTGCAAATGAGAAACAGGCTTCAGATGTCTGAATCCATGCCCCTGCAGTCTCTGTCCCTTGTTTGTGGGCAGATTTATAAGAAACAAAGATGTGCCACAGTTTCTTTGCAGAGTGGTTCTTCCTTGTGAAGACAAAAGACCATCTAGTGGACCTAGTGTTCACATTTGATTAAAGGAAGTCCTTGGATTAGCTCAATATTTGTACTACAATGACCATAAGTGTTAAGGTCACAAAGAAATGTTTTATAATGTGTGGCAGGTCTGTAGGACCTTCTTACATAGGAAAAAATATTTTATCTATTAAGCTGTTGTGGATTAACTCCAGTAGGCTGCTCAGTCCCAACAGCTGCTCGCTTACTTTCTCCTTCCCCAGTGGGAAGGGGGGGGAAAGGTATAGAAGTGCAAAACCTCATGAGTGGAGATAAAGACAGTTTCATAGGTAAAGCAAAAACATTGCACACAAGCAAATCAAAATAAGGAATTAATTCACTACTTCCCATCAGCAAGCAGGTGTTCAACCACCTCCAGGAAAGCTGGGCTTCATCACACGCAACAGTTACTTGGGAAGACAAACACTGGAACCCTGATCATCCTCTGTTCTTCCTTCTTCCCCCTGCTTTTATTTCTAAGCACAACATTATGTAGTCTGGAATATTCCTTTGATCATTTGGGGTCTGTTGCCCTGGCTCTGTCTCTTCCCAGCTTCTTGTGCACCCCCAGCCTACTCGCTGATGGGGTGAAAAGCACAAAAGGCCTTGACCCTGAGTAAGCACTGCTCAGCAACAGCTAGAACTTCCCTGTGTCACCAACACTGTTCTGTCACAAATCCAAAATAGATCACCATATGATCTACTAAGGAAAAAATTAACTCCCAGGCAAAACCAGTACACAAACTCACGAGGTGAAATAAGCAAGGAAGGGAATGGAAGCAGAGGTGGGGGTTGTCTTAAAATCTGGATCTCAAATGGTTTGGATCATGATCTCTTATGTGTTTCTATAATCTTTTATTGATCACAGAAGTTATCTGATTTTTGTCCAGCCAAACTCTGGCCAGAAATGGATATGGTTGTTAACTTGAGTAGTGTGGTTGTTGGGACATCTGTGAATTTCCATTATATGGTAGTTTGAGGTGTAGAGCAGCACAGTCCCTATTGATCATCTATTTAAAGTTATGAAAACATTTTATTACCCTAAAAAATGGGAACTGCATTCTGCCATCATGACATCTTAAGCATGATATCTGAAGTGATACTGAATTTAGCACTGTTATACCCAGTTTGTGCTGAGCAGAATATATCCCGAAATGTTTGTCATATTCAACTCAACTTCAAAATCTCTCAAATGCAATGTTGGAAGGGCAAAGAAAAGTGCTGGGGCTTGTGTTCTTTTTAAGGAGCATTGCACATCAGAGAGCTGCGAGCAACAGCCATTGATCCAGAAGCTTGTGCAGTGTATGTGTGTTTGTGTCACATCAACAGTGGAAGGTCACATTTAATTTTCTCCCACAAGAGCACCCTCTGAGCTGACACACAGAGATAAAGATACTACTCATTATAGTGGTTGTGATTTTTCTACCCAAATAGGTTGTGTGGGCAGGAGATCAGACTCCAGTCCTTCAAGTGCACAACAATCTATATGGCAGCCCCTCAGCTTGCTGAGCCAGCAGGGCAGCTCCTGTTTCTTCCCAATTTCAGAGAAGAGTTAAACATAAATAATAATAATAATAATAATACCAAAAAGTCTGGTTATCTCACAAGACAGTTTAAGTGCTGCATATAATCTTTGGAGTTGGGGGGTGGGGGGGAGGAAAAAAGAAAAAACTGCAAACTAATTGTTTAAATCCTTGGTGATAAAGTATCCATAATTTAGTCCTCTTTACATCTTAAGTAAGCATGTAAACATAAACCAGGGCATTTTGAAAATATGTGGGATGATGTTGACTTTTTCAGTTATATTTAGCATTCCTATCTCAGGGACAGATCCTGAAGTGGCAGACCCTTGACTAGACTCCTCTCTGAAAGAAATGCTACGTTTTCATACCAGATCTTGTCTCATTAGAAAGCATCTCCTGTGATTTTCCTAAATAAGTTGTGCAGTTCTCTCGTGGTTTGCCATCAGTACTTCCCCAATGTCTGCTCACTCACTTCCACTTTGTCTGCAAGCTTTAAAGGAAATAATTACCTACTAGATTCCCATCAAGAATTCTGGAAGGGTTTTGAAAGGGGCATATAGGTGGAAAGAAGAGAATAGGGGATAATTGACACAGGATTATTGCGTAAAAGAAAGCGAGCAGATATAAAAAAGTAGGCAACAGGGCCAAAGAGAAGAGGCTATGAGAGAATATTCTGTAAGCAGGGAACAAATTAGGAAATCTCCAGGATGGAAAGATTAGTTCCTTAATTATCAGCAGAAGCTGGGGGAGAGGAGGTAAGAAGATGGTGAGTGAAAGAGGAGGAGGAGCAGAGGCAGGTTTGTGGAGGCAGTGAGGAACATGCTCAGCACACAGAGAAGGTGACAGAACGATAGCCGAGAAGAATGCTAGGGATGCAAAACCAGTGGGGAGGGACTGAAGATTGCACTTCTCAAAAAGCTGGCGGGCACAGGAGCCTCAAAGTTTTCATTTTTCAGTATGCAATTGCTGGGATGTGGCACTATTTACATGGTGTGTCACAAGGCACAATGTTAGGCCTTGAAGGCCAAGTGACTAGCTGCTTGAAAAAATAGAATAATTCCCTGAAATGAGCTGCCTAGAGAATCTCATTGCCTTTGTGAAATAGAATTTGTACATGAAAGACAAGAAAGAATAGTCAGACCCTACATGCTTTGACCAAAGCTGTTGAGGTGCACAGGCAATGAGAAATGGACTGGTAGGTACAGGATGCCACCTGCACCTCTAATGCCAGGAAAAAAGATCTTTACCTTTTTTATGTGTGTGCTTCTTGTCTGTATGGAGAAAGGAAAAAAAACAGAGTGTTTTAGGAAACATTGGAGATTTGGTTCCTCTCGGTCTGTTCCTTGGTCCTTCTTAGACAAACTTTCATGTGCTTTCCAGGTCTGGAGACCTAAATATCACTGAAGAAACCCCAGGACTCATCTTGGAGACAATCTGCTACTGGGAAGGAGACAAAACTTTTGGCCTTTCTTCCCCTAGAAGGAAAGGTAGTTTTTCAGTGGGGATGATGCCAGGTTGGGTGCCAGTGGTGTGGTGGTGCTCTGGCTGGCCTTGTGATAGACTTCTCTGTTCCTAGCTCATGACAGCCTTGCAGCTCCAGGAGCCGTGCCCACCCATCGCTGTGGCTTTGTTAGTTGAGTGCTTAAATACTTCATTGTTTATGGACCCAGCACCACACTCTCACATGTGGAAAGCAGAACTGGAGTTCTTTATATATTGGCTCTTTTTCATAGCTCTGGGGAAGAGGCTTAGGAAGGAGAATGAGTAAGTGAAGAGAATTTTTTTTCTTTCATTGATATGTGTGGGGATGATTCCATACAGCATCATAAAGCGTTTTGGATTCAGAGCTGTATGAGAGCAGGTTGCAGTGCAGCATCCTTCTTTCCTTATGTCTGTTCTTGCCTCTGTTCCCTTTCAAATTGAAATGCTTTTTTTTTTTTGTTGTTTTATTTTTAAATGTTTTTTCAGGGTGCAATTTTAAGTCATATATATATGCTATGTGTGCAGTAGCAATCATCTGGTTTGCATTTGCACATTTAGTATGGATAGTTCTGTGTGTACTTTCTTTTTCTATTTGCAGATACAAAGAGTAGTGTTTAAAATGGTAAATGCAATGGATTTGCACTTAGGAGTCTTCAGGAAATGAAAACACTATCATGTAGAAAAATCCTACTTGAAGCTGCTCTCTGTAGTCTGACATCCCATAATCTGCAATTGACAATCATGTTCACTATGTGCATGGTTAAAGAATAAGCAATGAAGTCTGGAAAAGAAAAAGAAAAACAAAGCAAAAAAGATATTTTTTGGGCCGTGAATGTCCACAGCAATAGGTAGAGGAGGATTTTTTATTTTTTTTTTCAAATCAGAATGTTTCTTAAAGATTTCTCCAGGAAATGGCAACTCTTTAAAATATGAGTATAGTGGAGGAGAACATTAGTTCAAGCAATAAGAAGCCTGGAGAGTGGGAAGGACTAAATTAAAAGTACCTTCATTTTTTTTTTCCAGTGGATCATGGAAAGAGGGAATGTTTATCTAAAAGACAGTGAGGGTATTGCTAAACAGTCAGAAAAGCCAGAACAAACACATCTATAATCCTTTATGGTTCTTTATTTTCCAAGATGGAGCAAATGTATGTTGTCTCTTCACTGGAGAAGAGCAATTGAAAAATACTGTTTCTGTTTTAATAGTTTCTGATAGTAACGCCTCAACTCTCTGCATGTAAAACATTTAGGAAAAATAACAAGTACAGCAAGTCTAAGTAGGGGGAGAACGTGCTCTTTCATTGTGATTAATATCCTGCTGTTGCTTACATATGGTCCACACTGAGTGAATGGGCAAAGGTAGTCAACTTTGAAATCAGTATGCAAACGGAGACTTAATTAGATGTTTCAAAGGTGCAATTTGCCTGTCCAGGTACGTCTTTTTTTTTTTTTTTTCAGATTGAACTTTCCTAGAAAGTCAAGGGATAATACTAGCAGTGTCATGTGTTTATGCTCCACAGTGATATCCTAGAGGAGCTTTATGGTTTTTAACCAGAAAGCAAATAAGGGAACTCAAAGAAAAAAAAAAAAAAATAGGTCTATCAATTAACCTACTCACTGACATTTATAATGTCTTATTTCTATGAAACAAAGGAAGGAAGTGCCCACAGAATATCTGAAGTTCCTGCCTGTTGCTCCTGATTAGATCTCTTCAGAAATTTCCCATGAGGAATGATGCTGAAAGCCAAAGGGGAGGGACTGGGGCAGGTGGGCAATACTGGGCAGTGTCACCAGCCTACTAGAAAGAAAATTGTATCATCTGCATATCTGTAGGGGACAGATGGGATTTAACTGTGATTGTTTTGCATGCATTTCATGTTTATCATGAATCCTGATGCTTCCCTTCTTCACTGAGCATCTACTAACATATTTCTCAAATACTTACCTATGTCTAAGGGTACCACTGTAGCTTTTTTTCTCACCTTCCATGCTCTGTACACACACTTGTGTTGAGGAGAACACCATAAATTATTTCTCTTCTTTTTCTCTCTTTTATGTTAAAAAATGAGGGCTGAGGAAAGAACTTGAAAATAAGAGGAAAATTAATATATTCCTTCAATCAAAGCCATGGGGGAAATCAAATCACACATACTATGCTTAATCTCATTCATACATAACTTTGTTCTGCCTGTTACCTTGTTTTCTCATTCATAGGATGAAGCACTATTCCCTATAGTTCCCAATACTTTTCAAACAACAGCACTAAGACAATAAGTATTGCTTTCCCTCAGTTTGCTAGCCTACATTCTATAAGGCTTTTTGATTAAAAAAAAACAACAACCAACCCAAAATGCCCTTTTTTAAGGATCAGGATAGTTTTTTCAGATGTTGTACCGTGCACTTATCTTGTGTTTCTGCACAACAGAGGATAGAAATAAAATGCACACAGTTATGCCCTCCAGTCTTTAAAATATAAAAATAAAAAAATAAATAAAAGGTTACTAGCTCAACTATGGACTTTAGACTTTGAGCAACCTACCAGTCTGACTCTATGCTTTCTGCAGAGTGTCTTTTCTGCAGCATAGTGATGTAAAATAAAAAGTTTGCTAAAGGAATTTGCGTTCACCAGAGAAAAAGCGCCCCGCGAACATGTCATGTTGTGAGGCAAGAGAATATTCACGAATGGCTAAAATTAGTTGGGAAAAAGAGTACCTTAGCAGCTAGACCAGTAAGAAGCTAGCAGGTCTTTGGCACCACTGACTTCAGTGCCTCTTCCATATTGAGTGATGGTAGTTGATAAAGACACAGTGAAACATAAACTGCTCGCCCCACGGCTTCTTTTGTTTGGGGAACAATGACTTTCAGATGCAATTAAAGGCAGAGGCCTGGAAATTGTGTTTGTATTGTATTCATGGGCATGGAGTTTTGTGACTCCAGTATACCCTCCCCCCCTTAATAAAGTATTCTTTAAAAATATTGTAAAAGCGCCTTTTAAATTTTTGTTTTAAAATACTCACTAAAAAATGGACTCCCTGGCACATTGTTGCTATTATTAATTCACCTCTAATGACATGTATTACAAGGCAAAGCCTGAGAGGAGATTGAAACATGATATAAAAGGTGCTAATTTGATAATGAACAGCAATCTACAGTATGACTTCTGTGCATTTTTTGCATATAATTCCTCTTGATCCCTTGGAATATCACATGCCAAATGAAGCAGCTGAGCTAATTTTAATTTCCCATGTCCTTTTCTTGTGGGATTTTTCATTTGGTCTTCTCAGAAATTTTAACTGTGGCTGGTTTTGATTCTGTAACAGCAAATGTTTCCTGATGTAACGTGGATGAGAGCAATAGTTGTGACTGCATGTACTGCCCAGCCCATCACAAAAAAATTCTGGGCCCTGGAGCTTTCAGAAGTGTTTGAGAAAATCATGTAGACCATGTACCCCAGGAGGCAACATTTCCACTTTATTCAACTTCACACGGTAAAGATGAAGGTGGCTGTCAGATGGGGTACTGAAATTCAGTGTCTCCAGCAAATGACCCCTGTATAGTTTAGAAGCACAAAATACTGTCCTGCCTTTTCTGTCACTTTCTGGCTTCTGGGAAACTGCCAGCACAATTCACAGTTGGGTAAAATTTGGTGGCTGTAGAGCAACTAAAACTCTGTAATAACTAGCTACTGAAAAGTATAAGTGGAGGCAGTCCCAGGAAAAGCTTTTCCCCACTGCACTGAAGGGTCTGTTGCTTTCCAGGTTACCCGCATCCCTAAAAATAACTGACATGGGAGAGCCTCCAAAAATGCATTAGAAGGTATAAAAACTGTGGTGGATCTACACCTTAGTGTGGCAAGTTCTTTCCTGTCTTAGTAGTATGAAGGCTACTCAGTTGTACAAATACTGCCTGATGTCTTCAGTCTCTGATCAGTTGTCCCTGAGTACAGAGAGGCAACTTCTTCCACTATGGCTTGGGATTATGGTCTTCCACTCTGTGGGAAAGCACAGCACACAGACTAGACTCTTCATCTCACTATCCTGCAAAGCAAATGAGATAAAGCCTTAAAGAGTGGTAGCAGGTAGCAGGGCTGTGGATACCCCTCTGTAGTTCCCTGTGGTGTCATTTTCTCATCATTAGTACATTATGGGGACCTTCTCAGTAAATGTGTGGGAATTTTCTTAGCCTCTGTAAGAGGTACACTTATTTTCTTGGGAAGAATATCTGAGCTCCTGTAAGAATACCCAACATTTAAAAGGATAAGGGATTGAGGAAGATGATAAGTTCTTTACCACTGGTTCTCAAGCTCTCTGTGTGAGCACAATCTTTCTAATACATTCCTTGTGACAAATCAATGGCAAATGAAAGAAGGGCTGAGATGAAGCAGGATGCATGGTGTGGTCTGAGGAGGTGGCAGCAAAGAGTGGGAAGAACCATCTTTTGTTCCTGATCGCACTTCTTAGTTGTGCAGCAAAGCAACTGCAATGAAAAGTCTTGCAAAACAGCCTTGGAATCACATTTAATGATTGCACTTCCATTCCAAGGAATGAAACTCCAGGATGTCACTAACCTGTGGAACATAAACAGTGGGCAATGGAAAACAAAGTATCATAGCAATTTTATTTTGTAAAGTTGCTACCATTTAGACAAATGTGTAAGCCATACTTCCTTCCTAAATGTCAAACATATGACAATTTGTTAAAATCCTGGCCTCACTGGAGAGTCAGGCAAAAGCTCCCTTTGCCCTCAGGAATGCCAAGATTTTACTTCTCCAAAACCTTGAGTTACAGATGTTCCCCGTGGAGTAGCGAGACTTGATGAGGAGTCAAGTGAAAACATTGATAAAGGAATCAGAATGTGGCCTCAGTGCAAAATGGACACGAACTGTTGCTTTTTATCAAGTAAATGTTTCCAGTACTGTGGCAACACCTCTAGCAAACTCTGGACTCTGCTAAGCAAATATTGTCCAAATTTTTGTTGCAACCAGTCCAGACATCTCAATTTCAAAGCCTTATACAACTTCCAGCTTCTCTTAGTTATTGTTTCACATTGAATGGAGACTAACAGCAGACCTGGAGACACAAAAGCCCACCATGCATCAGTGTAGTGTCTGTGTTCCTGACTGTAAAAAGGATGACAAAAATAAAAGGTTTTATCTTCATAAGATATTCCCATCAAAATCTGTGTGCAAAGTATGCTCACTTGCTTAAAAAAACCCACAAACCACCCAAATTCTTTGTGTAGGATAGAAAGCAGGGCACAAGAAAGCATTGTATTTCAGTAACTACCACTTTTCTTTCTTCAAAATTACTCTAATTAAAATGTCTAAGCTGAAGTTTACATAGAGTTGGAGGGTCATGCAGGTTGGTAGGGAACCTCAGGAGGTCTCCAGCCCAACTTCCTGCTGACAGCTTGGTCAGCACTGAATTCAAACCAGATTGCTCAGAACTTTCTCTGGTTGGGCCTTCGAAACCTAAAGGGATGGAGGTTCCACAATTTATCCAGGCATGAATATCTCATACTGGATTTTTTTTCCTTTTATCCAGATGGATCCTTCCCTGTCATGCATCTCAGCTTGGCTCCATCTTAATAACTTTCTCAGAGGTGCTGTAAGGCTCCTATGAAGTCCCTGCTGAATATCTGGGCTGAACAAACCCAGCTCACTCAGCCTTTCCTTGTACGTCATGGGCTCCAACCTCCTGACCACCTTGGCGGCCTGTGCTGGACTCCCTGAAGTTTGTCAGCAGCCTTCTTTTGTTGGGGCCCAGCTGGATGCAATTTTCCAGATGTGGCCACATGAGTGCCAAGTAATGTGAAAAAAGAACTTCTGAAATATTCCTTTTCTCTTATTCCAATCACCTTTTCTTTTTCTGGCTTCAAATATCTTTTTTTTGTTTGTTTTTTTTAGAAAAAAAAAAAGAATAATAAACTAGCAGGCATATCTCCTCCTCTGCATGTGTACTGTTATTTGTCTTGCTTGTATTTTACATTCATTTTCTCCAATTTCTCTTACCACTGTTTTCCTTCTTGGTTTTCCCTTTTCTTCCACAGTTCATGAGATATTTTCTCCTGGGTTTGTTTTTTTGTTTGTTTGGTTTTGTTTTTTTAATGTTTCCATAGCCTTTTTCTGTATCAACCTTTATACTTCTAAAATAGCCAACTTCAGAGAAGGTACAGGAACTGTTAAATCATGAAGCATCATCTGCCCTCCAACAGTCTTGTTTATTTTTGAGTATTTAACCTCTAAGTTTAAATATTGTCAGCATCCTTCAACAACCAGCATACAATTCACAACATTCTCAATATGTCGAGAATAAAAATACTCATTTCTATTTTCCTCTTCAAATCCCTGGGTCTCAACAGTATCTTGTGGAAGGAGTTCCATGTGGAGCTGGCTATGGAAAATGTCAAGTTTCTTGATGAAAGCAGGAGGCTGTCCAGTGGAAAAGAGAGAATTCCAGCTTTCTCCTCAGCAGAAGGCTTGGGGATTGCAGTTCCTAAGCAGACATGGGGGTTTGAAGTACTATGATTTCTCTCCCCTAAAACACTGCCGAAGCAGGCAGGAAAGTAATTAGGCCTGGCATGCTTTAATTACTTTTTCCATTTTTTAATTTTTCTGAACTTCAGGGGTGCTGGCAACCGGTGTAGTATAAGGAAGTAACTTGTTCAGCAAAAGAGCTTCTTCCATGTGTCCCCCTCATTGTATACAGTTGGGAGGTAACTAAATACTTGCTGTGACAGTGCTCATTATATTGTTCTTAGCTGAATTAAGTGCATAATATATTTCCAAAGTTCAGATCAACATGGTTGTGATAATGGCCTCGGTGTCAGAAGAATAACCCCGTAAACAACGGGATTCTTGTATTTGTTACCATCTTTATAGATATATTTTTAGAATTGCATCATCTTAGTGAAAGAAACGTCTGTAGAGGAGAGATGTATTTTGGTGGTAACACTGAGTTTCAACCTGTGTTTTTCATGATTTGTTTGATCTCCAGAAGCTTAGCTCAACAGGAGTCAGTAGGAACACACCAGGCAACAAAATGGGAAAACCCGGTGCTGAGTTTTGATTTACATTTTTTAAGTGAACTTTGCTGTTGCACATCAATTCAGCTCTGACAGAGGCTGAAGACACTTTCACTGGCTATCTTCTGGCTCTCTGACGTTGCATCCTGTATCTATTCTTATCAGATTTAATCTATCATTGTTAATTGCCTTTTGGGTTCAGCTGTTTACCAGTTGATTATTCTAGCATCATATGTTCTCAAATTCCCGGTCCCTTTGCTTTTCCATTTGGAAAACAATGATAAAGAAGCTTTCCAAAACTTGAGATCTGCAGCTGAATCTCTCTGAATGTTGGTTTGATTTTACCTATCCTGTCCTGCTGCCAAGGAAATTATTTATGGAGAGAGGTAGCATCTTTGCATATGCTCTGAGCATGCGTTTATTTAAAAGATTCCCAATTATTGGTAGTTTTTCCCTCTGCCATTTTGTCTCATCTTCCACTATTTTGTCTCACAAAAGACAGAATTGGGAAAGAGGACACTGAGGGAGATGTAGACAGGGAAAGAAAAAGAGGTAATTAGGGAGTTGGAGAAGTGAGTGGATATTTTTGTTCCTTTTTCAAAGTAGGACACTTGTTGAGCTGTGAAGCTTAATAAGGAGCAAATGGGGGGGGAGGAGGGGGGGGAAGCCTCCCTTCTTTCATACCACTTCTTTCAGTATTCTACTTGAAGTTCGAGTGGCTGCTGGAAAGAAGCACTTCACTCTGTTCTTCCCTATTTCTTTGTGCTCCCATTTGTCATCACCAGGGAAAGGGAGGATAAAGACTGAAAGAATGGATGAAAAGCAATCAGTGATCACAGAGATGAAACTTTCAGACTGCACCTGCAAGACCAGATTGTAAACACGGGTTTCATCTTCCTTCCCAGTTTGGGATAACAAAACACATACACAAAGATGGAGACAGGTTATATGCCTGCAAACCCTTTGATTATGTTGTTAGCGTTTCCTAGCCGGAAGACTTCTTCCCTCTCTCTCCTGCTGTTTCAGCACCTTTGGTTCTCAGCAACCAATATTGCTGCCAACATGCCTGTGTTTTACTTTTCTCAAAAATAACTGCCCATGGGGAACTCCACCTTAGGAGAGAAGTCTGGTAGAAATTACAAAAACTAAAGAGAGTGAAGTGAAAAAATTTGGTGAAGACATGTTTTTGAAAAGCCTTTTAGTGATAGAGCAATAAACACCTCAAGGCTTAGGAACATGTGGGAACAGGGGCTGTGCATTCATTTCTTCCAGACCCTCTTCCTCTTCACCTGTTCATGCTCCTGGATACACATATTCAGTCTTCTCCTGTTGCTACAGGAGGAGAAGAGTGCTGAATTTCCAGGGTCTGAACATGATGCTTGTGTCTTGCAGCAGCAACATAAATTCCTTTCCACCTCCATTGTGTCTTATTAGGGAAAGAGTCTCAATAATTACGGATATTAATGCTACACAAAAGCATCTGGGAACCTGTGGAGCTAAGAAATACAAGATTCCTGCAAAAGGCAGCTCAATGTCATCAGAAATTGTTGCTTTTGAAAAGGCTTCAAGGACAACGAGGGATCCTCATGACAAGCAAACTGTATTGATTTCATCCCTATTCTGTAATCTCACTCTCTTTATATAGTCTGTCCCAAGCTTTTTGACCAGACAGTTTAGATAATAATTCAGAGTTTTAAACCATTGTCTGTTTTCTTTGCAAACCATTTTGCCCAGCTATTTTTCAAAAGTTTTAGCACAACTGAGTTACTGTGAAAAAATTTGTCCCAACCCAAGTTCTTACATAAACTTGGAGATCATGTGTAGTTAAATACTGGGCTTGCTTCTCAGTTTCCAAGCTGTCCCAGACCTGGAACATCTGGTCATCCTGTGGTCTGTGTTAAAAAGATGCATATTGGGAAGAATGTGTTATGTGCTGCATTTATTAATATTTAGCCCCACTGTCTGTAAATCAGAGTCCTGTTGAGATGCAGTCTGTAGTGGAGGGGCTGCAATGCTGAAGGCTCCTGGACTGAGCATATCAAAAACATAGCTATGAAATTCAAGGGCCCTCTCCTTTTTCCCCATTGGTTATACATCACTGAAATGTTACTTGTTTCAGTGAAATTGTTCATAATTTAGGCTACTTAACTGAGAGAAGCATGGGGCCACTAATTTCTCCCTAGTTCTGCACATGGCAGAGACTCCATTAAAGTGTCCTGAATAGTAAAATAACTTATAGATAGGTACCAGTGGATAGATAATTTATAAGTGGATACCATTATGTCTTCCTTGTAACTATTCAGAGTCTAATACTAGTGGTTAAATATGCAAATATCTATATCCCTCTGAGAAAAGCTTATGTAAGAGAAATGGTCCATCTTTGATCATTGACCAGATCGTCTGGTGATCCCTGAAGTTCTCACAGTAAGGACACGATTCAGGGAGACACACAAGCATGTGCTTTTCAGCCATAATCTCAGCTGAATTGCTAAGTAGCTCAACTGCTTTGCAGGCTCGAGCAAGATAAATCAAACCATCAGGTGAGGGATTCTGCTGAATCTAAATGTTCAGAATCGCATAAGACTTTGAGGAGGTAAAAAAAATAGATGTAGCAGCAGCCTCTGTCTCTTTGCATCTCTGCAGCTCAGTTTGAAACTGGCAGTAGCCTTGCTTTCAGTAGAGTTAATTTCTGGTTTCCTTTAGTGTTAACAAGAGGACAGAAAATCCTGCTGACTCTGTCCCACGTAGCCCAGTCTTAAACCACAGACATGAGCGGCAGCCAAGATACCAATGAAAGATGCTTAGCGGGATGGTGTGAGCAAAGGAACTCTAATAATTTCAAGGTTGCTGATATCTGTATACAGCCTAGATAGTATGTTGTACTGGATCAAAACAATATCAGAGCACTACTCAAGCCTTGACAAAGGTTTATAACTTTCATGTGATTAAGGTATTGTTCCTGCTTTACAGATGTAGCATATAGATGAATTGATTTTTTCCAGAAGTGAGGAGCGCAAGCCAGGTGATCACCTTCATATTCCTATCTTACAATTATAAGGACACTACATATGTGGCAATTTGATTAGATGTTATGCAAAGCAGGCCCCTTTACAACATTCTTCAGCTGTATTATCTTCTCAGTGCTGCACTGCCAATACTGTAGGGATTGCTTATTTCACAGTCGTCAAAACAACCCCCCAGAAAAAAAAAAAGGAAAAAAAAAAGAAAAAGAAAAAAAAAGCCTGCACTGGCACAGTTTAAATATTCAAAATAAATCATGAATTTCTGTCATGTGGAAACAAAAACTAATGATACAGTGAAAGGCTACATTTCCATAACTCTGACTCGCATCTACATATTTCCCATTTGAAAGTCAATGGGAACCGTGTGGCTAAGTGCTGTGTGACTCTGAAAAGCACAAAGGCAGCCTGCCTCCTCCTTGGCAGCCACAGCTCTGCCCTCCCGCAGAGGAATCACCTCTGTGATTTGCATCTGATTTCCTTGCTGACCTGCAAGAGAACTGGAGCCAAACAGTAGGAGATGCTCCAACGGGATCTGAATACTTAGCAGCATGGGAAGAAGAGGTAATTGATTCCCGCTTTGCGCACGCTAATGTAGTTCCCCTTTGCATAGTCAGGAGGGAAATGGAGTTGAGTTAAGCTAATATATTCATCAGCTGTTAGCTTTTCCTGAGAAGGAGACTTCTAACCCCATAAATATCTTCTCATGAGGAGCTTCAGGTCAGCCCTTCACATATGGAAATGCATTTTTCCATCTACAACAGATTGGCCAGAAGCGCACCTGGACAGTGGGACAACGTTCTCTAAAAACAGGTGGTTGAATAATAACATGACTGCTTGGATGCATTATTAGCTCACAGAGGACTTGCTTCACTGAAAGGGTTGTCAGGCACTGGAACAGGCTGCCTAGAGAAGTGATTGAGTCACCATCCCGGGAGGTGTTTAAAAGCCATGTAGATGCGGTACTGAGGGACATGGTTTAGTGGTGGACTTGGCAGTGCTGGGTTAACAGTTGGACTTGGTGATCTTGAAGGCCTTTTCAACCAAAACAATTCTATGGTTGTATTTCTAATGAATATAATCGATTTTGTCTCACTGGAGTTCCTTCACCTGTATGAGATGTGAAGAAGATATAACGGTCAATGTGTAGGGAAGCAAACTAATGCCAGAATTTGGTTCTGTTCTCTGCAATATTGTTTTAGGTAATGTCAGGCTGGTTCCTTGAAGATGCACTCTCAACTTGTTTATTTTTTATTCATTAAAGGAAAATCAATTTTGGACTGTGCACGTATTGTCCTAATTCTTTTAGTACCATTTGATTAAAACAACACAAAAGTATTTAAAGTTTTTTTTTCAGTTCTTTTGAAATCTCTGTTCAGCAAGGGAGAAATACATTAAACCCCTGTTGCTACAGTGAAGTCCAACCAGCTACAGACTTTCCTAATTACAGGAGTACATTGGCAAGCACCACGCTCTAGACTTGTGGTTTATCTGGTTGCACCAAGAGAAAAGAGAAAAATAAAAAATGCCAAGATTTATAAAATGCACAAATAGAAAGCAAAAATACTGTTTTGTAAGTTCATTTATTTAAAAATGAGGTGTATGTGATCCCACCCCTCTTAAATATGTAAAGGGCAAGTGTCAGGAGAATGGACTCAGGTTCTTCTCAGTGATGTCCAGTGATAGGACAAGGGGCAACGGGTGCAAACTGGAGCATAGGAGGTTCCACGTAAACGTGAGGAAAAACTTCTTTACTGTGAGGGTGACAGAACACTGGAACAGGCTGCCTCTGCTACCACTTCTCTTCTCAGTCCAATTACAGTCCCAAAGGTTGTTGAGGTCCTGCAGTGAAGGTGAGCCTCTGGACAAACTAAGCCAGGGGGCTCAGGAAGAGCTCACCACTTGCAATAGGGCGGAGTGTAATCTCAAGACAGAGCTGAAACTGTGACTCCATCTGGGGCCTGCACCCTTCTAGACATACTGCTAATAAATTACAAGACACAGCTCCATACAAAAATGTGTTTCTATCAGTTTCTATTGAAATCAGCTTTTCAGGCCTCAATCCTGCCTTGTGCTGCTGTGGACCTAGTGGCAGGACACAATACAGGCACTCAGGTTTGTGTGAATGTTGTGGGTTTAACTTCTGAGAAACACAAACATCTGATTACTTCCCAGGGTGTTCTGAGTGATGCTGAATTAATTTTTGTTTAAATGTTTTGAGATCCCAGGAGTTACGCTGATGGGAAACCTTTTCATTCATAATGTAGGGCCCCTGACTCAGAAAACGATTCTGCCCCATCCATTTACTAATTCAGCATCATTACAATTTCAAAATCAACATGCATTTATAAAATAACCTGAGTGACAGTCGGCAATCAGGACTCTTAGAGAATTATTAGCAATGTGTATTTAGCCATCTAAGTTGTTTGTGGTTACTGGTGTTTTGCATTTTTTTATGGTTCATTCAGTAGATGTTAAAACAAGTGTTTCGCCATCAAAAAGGGAATTTGAGGTTCCTGCTTGAAAATCTGCATAGTGGCCTCAGCTCTTACTGAGTGATTAAGCTTAGCTGCTGGAGGACTGCTGGATTAGCATGTCACAGGGCCTCCTCTTCTAAGGCCTCTTGTAGGGCCACAAAAGATTAAAAGAAAGCTGAAGAGAGGGCAATTTCACTGCATTTAAACCAGTCTACTTTATTCATTATTCAAGTGGCTGGGTTGTCCATGAAAATTTTCAAATAGTGGTTGCCTGGGGAAAAAAAATCATTCTTTTTAGCCTTACAACCTTATTTTTCATTTTGACCTTCTATCCTTATTTCTCTTGATTTTAAAGCATAACTGCATGCTTCCTTGCTTCTTTGGGACTGAAGTGCACCTTACTCTAAAACACTCCTTTAGTGCATTTACAGATGATCAGAGTTACCATTAATGCTTCCATATTAATTTTACTTTAGCACTGGAGCCCTTTGCTGGTGAGCAAGGGATGTTAAGCAAGCAAGGAAGCTTACCTTGAGGGGCAGGGAGTCTGTCATCTAAGCCGAGGAGGGAGTCCCCAGAGCAGCAAGGACAATATTAATTGCAGCCTGTGGGTGGGCATAAGATGGTGGCCTGGCATAAGATAGTGGCCTTTGTAGCAAGTACTTACGTATTAATTAAACATGCAGACTGGTGGTATTGTCCATGGAGATGCTGTACTGCACTCAGATCCCACCATGGGACAGGAGATTACCCAGCACCAGTGAGAAAGATTGGGGAGGGTGGTTCCCTTGTGCACAGATGAGGTTTTGTAAGATTTATCATTGCATGAATGCCACTCATGCACATTTTTGGCAGTAAGGGAAGGCTTTGCCTTTTGACGGTGTGTCCAGAGCACCAACAGAGTTCATCTTTCTGATTAGTGCCATGTATTGCACCATCAAAATCCCCTCCTGAGGCTTGAGGAAGAATGTGCACTGGGAGCTGTAGGCATGGAGCTGCTCTTGCACTGCCTTTGAGCCCTGACAGCTCATTTCACTTCTCGCCGGGCTGGCAGCAAGCAGTGGGAAAAGCTTGATTTTCCCCATCACCTTTTCCTTTGATGAATTTCTTTCAGCCTTGAAAGACATCACCTTCAGATGAAATGACCACTAAATGCATGGAAATGCTCAGCCCTAATTAAATTCCAGCAGCTCACTTGGGCATTTAATTACATTGAATTTCAACTTAAAAATTAGGAGGAAAAAAAAAAGTTGGAGGAAAAGCTACAGGAACACCATTGACTCATAAATCATTGTCATTGTATAGACTTTAAAAGAAAAGGCAAAGATGGTTGGCTGCTGGTTGGATTTGAGGTCTGTGCAAATGGAGATGCCTGTGGAGGCCTTCAGAGAGTGGCTCCCTTTGAATCCATACATGTCCTCTGTATAAAGGGATAACTGGGAGAGCAGAAAGCCTTAGCTCCCAACACAGCCAGGCACCACAAACTCATGAGGTTTCCGAAGTGGATGGTCTTTCATCCTGCTCTAATTCAGTAGTAACACTCATGTCACTGCCTAAATCTCAGGGAAAAAGGTTGAAGAAAGAATAAAATGGGAATGCACATCTTGAGATCTGTAAGGATTGAAGACTTTCTTCAGAAAGACTCAACTGGGCTGTTGGGCCCACTTCAGAAAGGATGCATAAGCACATGATTAACTTTAAATGTGTGCTGAAATCCCACTGATATCTTTAAGGCCTTAAAGATGCCCTGACATTGAGAGATCTCCTTTGAAGGTGCTGTGAGTGCTTCTATTTCCTGATTCAGAGCTCTGATGCTTTCCTGCATGCAAGTCTAAAGCAGCGAGGTCATATGTGGCTATTTGCACTTTCATATTAGAAGCCAGACATTTAAGGGAAAATACATATTAAAGAAAAAATAAAATATTAGGTAGACTGAGTGATTTGGGTCCCTCAAGTATTTTCTGCTTTTGCAAACCTTGGGGATCCTGTGGTGGTGCTTACACCAAGTTTGTCCTCAGGCTGCAGATCTAATGATGGTGATTTATTTTTTTTTTATCCCCTCAATTTTCCTTATATAAGCAACCTGCTGTAGTAGAAAATACAACTTTGGATATGGTAATTGCCTTATTTAACATTTGAATACAGGGAAACTTTTTTTTTTCATTTAGGATATGTCCATCTTTCTGTTGCCAGCCACAGGGTGTTATCGCCGACCTCCTTAGACAGCCCAGGAATTGCATGTCGAAACAGTGCAATATGTACCTCAAAAATAAATGTCTACCTTAAACCCCTGAGCTCCACAGAGGTTCTCACAAGCTGAGACTGCACCTCAAGTACTGTGTTCATTTGTGGCCCCTCACTATAAGAAAGACATTGAGGTGCTGGAGTGTGTCCAGAGGAGAGCAACCAAACTGGTGCAAGGGGCTGGAGAACAAGTCATATGAGGAACGGCTGAGGGAACTGGGGATGTTTAGTTTGAAGAACAGGAGGCTGAGGGGAGACGTCATTGCCCTCTACAACTACCTGAAAGGAGGTTGTAGAAAGATGGATGTTGGCCTCTTCTCCCAAGTAAATAACAATAAGACTAGAGGAAATGTCCTGAAGTTGCAGCAGGAGAGGTTTGGATTGGATATTAGGAAGAATTTCTATAATGAAAGTGTAGTCAGGCACTAGAACGGGCTGCCCAGGGAGGTGGTTGAGTCACCATCCTTGGAAGTATTCAAGAAAAGTCTAGATGTTTCAGGGTATGCTCTAGTGGCCAAGGTTGTGGGGTTTTTTGTGGGTGTTTTTTGGTGGAGTGTGTGTGGTTGTTTGTGTCTGTTTGGGTTTATTTTTTTGGTGCTGATGGTTGGACTCTGTGATCTCAGAGGTCCTTTCCAACCGTGACGATTCTGTGATTCCATGATGAGATGGCTTCTGGTCATCTGAAGGGGAGGATTTTCCTCCTCATATGAAGGGAAAACAACGTTCCAGCAGGTTTGCACAGGGTTATTTTCTGAACATGAATGCAGGTAGACCATTGGTCCAGCTGCTTTTGAAGGAGCACAGCCAATTAAAATTATACTGTCAGCAAGTATTTTTCTCAACTTTCTTTAAAAATAATCATGATGGTTATTAAAAATTAACTTTAAAAATACCAGTTTACATGTTTCTTTTCTCTCATTTTGACTGAACTTGGAAAAGAAATATGGAATAAATAAATAAAAGCAGACAAATAACCCTTTTTTTTGCTTCATAGTCAACTAATTTTTCAGATTTTTAGAACTGAATAGTATGGCTTTGCTATATTACAGGGTAAGATTGTTTAACTTCTATGGATATTTTAATGGGAACTTTGGTTCTTTTACATTAACTTTATTAATATTATTAAGTATGTTGATAAAGATTTATTGAAACTGAAAGCTTCCATTTAGCAGACCTTCCCAGCAGTGTACAACTATACAGTAAAGACTCAGTTTGACAGTGTTTCCTCTTTTTTCTTTCCCCTTTTCACAGGGTGCCTGTTAGAGGAAATGGAAATGAAATTTTGTTATGCATATAATTTTTTTTCAGGGTAGGCATGTTGTAAGATGCAAGCAGAGATAAGTTCTTTACTATCTTATTCTCCGGAACTTGTTTACAAGATGGAAACAAAATAATTAGGTGATGAGTCTATCTGTGATCTTTGAGGGGAGAAAACAGAAAAGGTATAAAACCTCTCAGCAATTCTGTGGTTTGGTAAAAAAAATCACACGCAAACAAGGCTAAAGCTAAATTCCTTTTAAATCTTTAAAGACATCCTGAGCAGCGTTTCAGACTACAGACAGAAATGCTGCAGATCAAAGCTTCATTGGTCTTGTCTTCATAAAACTCAAGATGGAATACAATTCCCTGGGAAGCTCGGGAGACAAGGGCAAAGCAATTCCACAGCGGCACGTACACTTTTAGAAGCTTTTTACAACCCTGGCTATTCTGACCTCTGCAGTGGTCTTGCCGTTGTTTAGAATAGAGGAGGTTTCTTTTTTTTTTCTGTTTCAGAAGGCTGTTTATGCGACATGCTGTTTTCCTTCACTCTGGATCATCTTGTTCAAAAGCATTTCCTGTGCCCTGCAGAAACTGTGGGGCTGCAAACTAAACAAGCTTGCCAAAATCACAGCCAGCCTCTTTCACAGGTCAGTTAAGTGTGTACCATCAACTCACAGAGTGCAGATGAGTCCACACACTCCTTCCAAGGACACAAAAATACTTTGTTGGTGTTATTGCTCATAGACTTATTCCAGTTCAGACTCCAGCCAAAGCCAGAGCCTCCAAGATGAGCTCCTTTGCATATGGGTATCTGGAGCCATTTGTTTTCCCTAACACTTTGTGAGCTAAGAGAGAAAAATGGCCCAGATAATAAATGACATTACAGAGGCTCTACTGGTCGTCAGTGGCAAAGCATGAAATCTGTCTCTCAAAGCACAGGTTGCTCAGCACTTTTCCTGCTATGCCTGGTGATGGTCACTGCAAAGCAGGTGTCACTGCAAAGCAGATGAGCTAGCCCACCTCTTCCCAGAGCATTGCAGCCAGACCTGGCGTGAGACTTACCATAACCACTCTGCCTTGACTTATCTTTGTGGTGCTTGAGGATACGCATCTAACAGTAGGTGCAAGCTCCTGGAGGCAAGGAACCTGTTGTTTTGTGTGGTTAGACTGCAAAGTAGCCTGCGTGCTTTGGGGTAATGTAGCTGAGGCTTTGAAAGATGCCTGTGGCAATTAGTTGTCCAGATGCCACTGAAAGTCAATGAGAACTGGGTGAAATCCTGAGAACGGGTGAGCAGCCACATGCTACCATATGCTCATAAGCTTTTCTTCTGTCTGGCACGGTGATCAGCCCAAAATGGCAGCCGGGTGAGGCTTGAGATGTGAATAGCAATCAAGATAAGCATAATAAATACAAAACCAAGGGCCTTTCTCTAATTCATGTGTAGCAGGCTAATGACATGATTTTCAGTTCAGAAAGTTATGCGTTAACCCTTCACTGGAGCATAGGAATTACCAGCATTGCTTGTTTCCATTCTTTACTTTGGTGGCAGTAAAGAGAAAAAGCAAAACACTCAAGGTGGCCACATAAGAACTGGTTTGCACTTCATCTTCTCCTTCCTTGGGAGTAATTTATCTCACTGTCTCCCATTTCCTCCTCAGGTGCAAAACCTGGGTTCTGTTTAGATGATCCTAGCATTTATTCTGTTACACATGCAAAAGCATGGAAAATTAAAACACACGAAGGTGGGGAAAAAATATAGGTAAATTGTGCATTTTCCATGTGTACAGAACATAGTCCTTCCTATCCTGTTTGTTCAGGGAGTATTTTGGAAAAGCCCAGATGAGTTTAAGATTAAGAGGGACTACAAGAGATCTTTTTTCTCCTTTCTTCTTGCACATATGTCCCACAGCAGGGGAGGGATTCTTCAGTGCTCCATAAACACCTTGCTTTTGTCTTCCGTTGTTCCTGTGAGGGGTTGCATCATGCCTTGTAAAAGTGACACTGTTGGAATGGTGCTGTGCAAGTACAAAGGAAAACAAAAACACAACCCTGAGCTTTAACTGCACGTCTGACAGCAGCTTATTAAACTCGCAGTTGTTAGAAAAATGAGAGCAAGCATGTGGATGAAAAAAAAAAAAAAGGTTGTTTCTCACAGCGTGAAGGAAAAATGTTTTCTACTAAGTGAAAGAACACAAGGCAGGGGAAATAAATCCTAGGTTAGAGGGAGGTTCTTTTTTATGGAACTCAAGTTTGGGATGTCACTTACTAATATGATCTCTACAATTTAAATCTCCATCAGGCTCATCAGCCCAAATATTTGCACATGCTAATTTGTTCAGCTGAGGCCCCTGGATCTGTCATATTCCTGTGAATCATGTTTTCTGTTGGCTCATTCTTTGGGACAGCTTGTCTCCTTTTGGATTTGTTATTAAAAGCTAATATTGACTTAGTTTCCTTTACAGTGAGCAACAGCCTTGTCTCCTAAAGCCTGCCTTGGCTTGTGCATGAGTGTATGCCTGCATGTGTGTATGTGAGACAAGATGCTCTCAAAGACTTATTTCCTGCTGCTCCTAATGACAAGAATAATTAACATCATCTCCCCAGCATTACGTGGTATCCTCTGTCCCACTGGCATGTCATGTCTGGCAGGATTTCAGCCCAGATTAGAGCATCTGCATGAACTTTCGGACCTCAAGGAGGAGTTTGCTTGCACTTACTCCTCCTGATACCAGCTTCTGCTGAATGTCACCAAGGGTAACAGGACCCCCAGTGCTAAGCCTCATTGCACCACTGACCCTCAGCAGGGTAAACCCCATGAACAACCCTCGAGCAACCTTCTGCATGCAAGGGTCTGTCTCTACATCCATCTCCTTCTGCTACCAGAAAACACAGCTCTGGGCTGCCTCTTCTTAATTGCATTCAGCTCTCTTGTCCTGAAAAACCCTCACTGACCACCAAAATTACTGCTGGCTGCTCAGTGCTCTACCCAGCTCTGGGGCTGAGTGCTGCTGCTTTAATTCCCACTTACACACAAGGGCAGCACACCAAGAAATAAGAAGCAGGAGCTTTCCCTGCCCTTCTTCCCATCACCTGCCTGCCCAGGGCCAGGCAGTCAGGGAAGGTCGTGCCTTAGCTGAGAAGCAGCAGTGTCTGCTCCTGCCTGCACCCAGCTCCCACCCTCACTGCAGACCCTGAAGGCTGTAAATCATAAAAACTGACAAGAAATGTTTGTGGTTTTTTTTTTCCCCATCTCTATGCTTGATTCTATGCTAGATTTCTTTATGTTGTGGTGGAAAGCATCGGAGAGGAAAGATTTAGGATTACCTCTCCCTCTGGAGCTGTAATGATGGACAGTGAGCCCTTCCTCTGCATAAAGTACATGCAAGCACATCATACTCCTCTCTGCTGTGCCCTGTTGCTGCTGCCATGTGTACAGCAATGGAACCAGCAGAACTCAGATGGGGTGCAGATGGGGATGGTGGAAGTTTGAGTGATGATAAGACGATTCTTACTTATCTGTATTTTAAATTTCTCCACTTTTTTTACCATTGACTTTAGATAACAATTTGTAATTCTGTTCTTACATATTATTTTTTTTCACTTCATTTAATCCATTTTTTGCCATAGCTTTCACCCCAGTTAATTTCTGTTCTATTTCTTACTGCCTTCTGCTTATATCTAGGAAAATGAAGTGAAATTCTCATCTAGGCAAGACTACGTGGAACAGATTATCTGAAATAACACAGGTCTGGAGAGTCAGGAGCCTTTTATTTATTTATTTTTTTGAGCTATCTCTTTTGTGGGACACTGAGGAAAGCACTTAGTCATTTGGAGAGTGGTGTCAGCATCCACATAACCACATAGAGAATTTCAGTTATCTCATGGACTCACCCCTCTTCACACCCTCCATTTTTCTCCTGGGGAAACCAGTAGTATCCATTGACTTAAAAAAACAATTCAAAGGAATTACACAACTTTATTCACTTATCAAAGAAACGTGATGAAGTTCACACTCATGTCTCCTCTAAAGCACAGATTCTGAAATTGAGTTGCTGAAGCTGCGTAGGAGTGAATTTCATTAAGCACAGAAATTCTTCCATAGCACTAGGATCTATCCACTTTCCAGATAAAAAACACAAATTCAGACAGATATCTCAGACAGGTCATATTTACATCTTGCCCAGCAGCTTGCTTTTCCTGGTATACTGCAGTATGCTTCCTACTTTGGAGAAATTGTCCTTCTTTTCCCTTACTCCCAGACTCTGACAGAAAACCAGCCCACAGAACAAGAGCACAATAGCTGTGCTTCACTGGACGCAGCAAATAAATAACTTGTCTCCTGCACCTATTACTTATCCTTGCTGTGTGTTTTTAGTTTACCTCCTATAAAAAGAAGCAGCTAATTTATAATCATGTTGTTTGTCGGGAGTGTTTGTTCACATCTGTCTGTCAGCAAGTTTTATAAATCAATTAGCCCCAGACAGGCACACTCTGTAGCTTTCTGTGTTCCCACAGATGTCACTTACTCATCAGCAGAAAAAAAGCAGTAGCCTTTGCTGCCTCCTGATTTGGGTGCACATGAAAAACAATTAAGTGTGTCTCCCACATGTGTAGTGAAAGTGTTCCCGTTACCTGGCAACCAACCAAAAAACTGTACTTGGAAAGCCCAACACCTGAGTACAAAACTGTGCCTATTTGCATATATATGCCTGAAGAGATACATACGGAGTTGTTTTAGTATTAAAGAATAAGGATTAAGGGAATTCCTGTAAAATAACTGCATTAGTTTGTTATCATTTCTGCAGGTGTGAACTTAATAGTAAGGCAGGGGGAAATAAAGCTGTGTGTGAGATGCAGAGGGATTTTGGGAAGCCACAGGAGTACCTACCAGCCACAGCAGTGCACTGTGGTCAGGGATTTATGGGGAGTGTTGAAGCGACAGGTGAAGTTTATAAGCATTTTGCAGGAGATAATTGCACTCAGCTGGTGCTTTATGGTCCTACTAACTTCTTTAGTTTGCTTGAAGACTTGTAGCAATATATTCTGTTATTGCTTGGTACATATGGCCTCAGATTGATCTCTCTTTGGTTGCAAAGCGCTTGCTATGAAAAGCTTAGGCTGGTCAGTCCCTCAGGTCCATCTTCTCCTGGAAACAAGGGATCACAGGAGTGGGCAAGTTATGGACAAAGATCTCCATCCAATGTAAGTGTAGAAGGAAGAGAAGTGGATTAAAACACTGGGTTTTGTTGAATGTGGGTGAGTGTGGTGTTTGAGGGAATGGCAAAAAATGGGATGGGTGACAAAGAGGAGGATGGAAAGCAGGAGAGATACCACTGAGAGCAGGTATGAAGAGACATGAAAAGGGGAGAGGCTGCCCAGCTGCAGTGTGCAACTTCAGCTTTTGCAATTCTTGTTCACAGGAAAGCTTAAAAAAAAAAAAAAAAAAGAAGGGTACAATAAGGGATGAACACAGGTAAGACAGAATCATAGAATGGTTAAGGTTGGAAGGGACCTGAAAGATCATCTAGTTCCAACCTCCCTGCTATAAGCAGGGATACCTCACACTAGACCAGGCTGCACAAGCCTCATCCAACCTGGCCTTGAACACCTTCAGGGAGGGGGCTTCCACAAACCCCCTGGGCAACCTATTCCAGTGCCTTCCTACCCTCATGGGGAAGAATTTCTTCCTGATGTCTAACCTAAATCTACGCCCTTTCAGCTTAAAACCATTACCCCTTGTCCTATCACTGCCCCCTCTGGTGAAAAGCCCCTCCCCAGCTTTTTTTTTTTACCTCCAAATCCTTCAGCCTGTCTTCATAGCAAAGGTTCTCCAGCCCTCTGATCATATTCAAGGCCCTTCTCTGGACCCTCTCCAACAGCTCCATGTCTTTCCTGTGCTGAGGGCTCCAGAGCTATACGCAGCACTGCAGGTGGGGCCTCACCAGAGCAGAGGGGCAGAATCCCCTCCCTGGTCCTGCTGGCCACTCTTCTTTTGATGCAGACCAGGATGTGGTTGCCCCTCTGGGCTCCAGTGCTCACTGGTGGCTCATGTCAAGCTTCTCATCTCCTCCCAGCCCCAAGTCCTTTTCCTCAGGACTGCTCTCTAGTCATTCTCCCCCCAGCCTGTATTTGTGCTTGGGGTTGTGCCAACCCAGGTGCAGGACTTTGCACTTGGCCTTGTTGAACCTCATGAGGTTGGTATTGGCCCACCTCTCCAGCCTGCCAAGGTCGCTCTGGATGGCATCCCTTCCCTCTAGGGTGTCAACTACTCTACACAGCTTGATATCGTCAGCAAACTTGCTGGGGATACACTCAATTGCACTGTCCATGTCTCCAACAAAGATGTTGAACAGCACTGGTCCCAATACTGACCCCTGAGGAACACCACTTGTCACTTGCCTCCTCTTGGACACTGAACTATTGGCCAGAACTCTCTGGGTACAGCAATCCAGCCACTTACTGATCCACTGAGTGGACTATCTGTCAAATCCATGTCTTGTGAGTTTGCAGACCAGGATGTCATGTGGGACAGTGTCAAATGCCTTGCACAAATCCAGGTAGATGACATCAGTTGCTCCAAACCAAGCAATAAAACCAGACTGTGAACCTTGGGCAACTACAGCACATTGTGTGATGGAAAGAAACAGATGTAGTGGTCACTCCTGTGTGCTCTTTTCTCTGATTTTGTAATCCTTCTATTTCCTTACCTTGACTTCACTGCTTTATTTCTCATAGACCAGTGGAGGGGTTAATCTTTAATACCTTGCAGTAATAAAACTGTTTTAATTAGCATTAGCTTGGAATGACAAGACTACAAGTAATTAAGTTACACTGGGATCTAGCTGGAATGAAATTGATACCAGGGGATAGCATAAACATAAATCAGCATTTAAATAAACTGAAATCAGATTGCTGTAATTAAAAGGAAAATCCATTGGCATTAAGACATAAAAATAACAGATACAGATTTAATAAACATAGCAAAGGAGGGGGAGTGAGCCTGGAAAAATGTAAATTATTCCTCCCCACATCCTCACTGTCAAAAAATGAAGGAAGATAAGAGATCACTGTTTGGTTAGTATTAAGGAAATACAATTACATTGGGATGGGAGAGAAGTTAGAAAACAGAGAGAAGATTATGAGTGTCTGTACAAAATGCCATTAACATTAACCTGACGAGTTCTAGTTAGAAAAGTAATTACTGGCTACTGAACCCATCTGGAATCTGCAATCAAAGGACAAAGAGAGAGGAATGAGTGGAGGAGAAAGTGATTACTTCTCCAAAGTTAAGAAAGACATGTAGTCAGGAGCCAGCAGGCTGATGCATTTTTTTCATGCAATAGAAAGAATAAGCCAGCATATGCCTACCTACTCCCACTGTTTTCTTTAGGCTGCTTACCACTATAGGCCGTGGCATTTTTGTATCATTAAAAATGATTAATTAGCCCTTTGGATTAGGGGCATCATGTATCTTCTTTAAATGTTATGGTAATTAAGATAGACTAGATGAAGTGCCCTATTTTTTATTTTTATTTTTAATTTTTTTGCAAGACAATAATCTCCTTTCAGAGAAGATAAAGGATTTGGAGAAACTGATGTAGGAAGGAAGATTAAGAGAACTCTGCATGAAGTGATTCCTGTTCAGTTGTGACCTCTCAGGTAAGAAAACCCTACCTGAGCTGTGAATAACTCACTGAAAGCTCCTAGGAGACAGTCACAACATAGTAAACATTGCTTTATGCTCTGGGTCCTCATCTTTTCTGCAGACGGGTCTTGCCTTCGACTGCAAGGTCGTCCAAGATGAAGTTGTAAAGGCCAGCATGGATCAATGTGGACAGGGAATAGAAGCACAACATTATTTATACACTACACAACAGAAAGTGTCAAGCAAGCTTTATAGACAGAGCAAAGATGTGGCTGTGCTTGGAGCTGTGGTGGTTAATGTGAAAGTTTGTTCGAGGCTAAACTTTCTCTCTGGGGTAACTTGAGTCTGTACAGATGGCCTGTACATGAAGTGGAAACTCAACCCATCCCTCCCATTTCATACTTACTGGTCCTGCCTGGTGAATATGGGAAGTCCATGTGCCATAGGACTGAAATATTTGGGAACCTTGAGATCTACCACACCTGCACAGTACCTCTGCTGTGAGATATGTCCAGTAAGTCTGATATCTACTGTATGTATTAGACTTACTGTCAACACATCAATGGGTTATCCAAGGTACACAGGGAATGACAGAGGCATCCCAGCTGAGTTACATTCCTTGTACATCCACCAAAGAGTTGATTTGCACTTGTGCAGGTGACATTCAGGTGGGATTTCCAGGTATTTTATAAGTCATAGAATGGCTTGAGTTGAAAGGGATCTTTGGACGTGATCTTATTTAAACTTTTTCTAGTAAGCCATGTTTTTACAGTCATGATAGTGGATATTTTACTGTATTTAAGGACAGTATAAAGTCAGAGAAGCAGGAGCAATTTCTGACCCAGTGTAAGAACCTGGAGCAGGGCTTTTGTTGGTTAAGTAACATGGTACATGCATGTTTTGAGCAGCACTGTGGCTCAATGATGGTAAGTTGGGTTGAAAAAGACAGAGATGTGATTTTTAAAATTGAGACTAGAGAAGACAGGGATTGTAGAAAAGGGGAAATAAACTCTTTGGCAGTGGCACAACCAGATTTCCTTTTGCTTAGGCAAATGTAAAAAATGGTGAAATTAGTGGATTTTTATAAAATTAACAGTACTCATCCAGTTGTAGTTACTGGGAGTTTTGCCATTAACTTGGTGGGACTGAGGTCCCAGTTCCTGTACTTAATCATCAGAAATACAATTTTATTGAGTAGTAACAGAGCAATTTTGCACCACATATTAGATGTCACTTGCATACATGAAAGCTGTTCCTTCCACAATGATCTTATTACTTAGCCCAGAATAATTAGCATTAATAATAGTGTTGTCATTTGCAGAGAAAGAGTCAGGATCAACAGGAAAATTAGCAGAATCACTTTTGGACATAAATCAAGCAGGCATTATTCAACCTTATTTGACCACACATTCACCTCCTCAAACTAAGTGACTGCCTATAATATAGCCCTGCTCTTTTAATATCAGAACATCAGGCCTAAATTGTCCCTGCAGATCCATGGATTTTTCTAGACATGTTGGTGCCCCTGGACAGAAGGAATAGTTTGATAAGGGTCCTTTGTTGTTTTTTGAAATGACAACCTGTGGAGCCATCAGCTGGCAAATGGGGATGGGAAACTGAATGATCACATTGTGGTTATGACAACTGTGATCTTGCATCTGCACAACTCTGTCTGGAACCTGTCATGTTTTACAGATGTCACCAGCTATCAAGGTGTGATATGCTACTCTCTGTAGTGCAGTCACCTTATGGGTGAAACTCAGCAACTGACTTGGCAGTATCATGCCTCATTCCATGAGAAATTTGGAGACAGAATGAGACATTCTTCTGCCAAGTGACAATATAGGGACAACTTAGCTAGGTCAGTTGTACTCTTTAAATGTCACCTGGGAATGGGACAACTAAACGAGTATCATTACACAGTGAGAGAATGAAGGAGCCAACTCTTTAATGTCCCACTCTCTTTTATTTCAAATTGAGCTTGTTTTCAGTATGAAATCATCTCCATCAGAAGGAACCAGAAATGACAGATCTTCAGTTTCTTACTTTACCTTCTGTTCCTTGCTCACCCAGTGTGAACCAAGGGATTGACTCGTGTTATCCCCCACAGTATCCCTGTTCTTCTTATACAAACCCTTTGTTAAACCAGCCATTGTTTTCACAGAATCACAGCCTGTGGTTATGAAGTTGCAAAATAGATGGAATTATCATTTGCTGTGCTTTTTTAGCAGGGA
The DNA here is from genome assembly GCA_020745705.1 of Hemiprocne comata. Taxonomy (NCBI): domain Eukaryota; kingdom Metazoa; phylum Chordata; class Aves; order Apodiformes; family Apodidae; genus Hemiprocne; species Hemiprocne comata. The sequence goes on from CM036586.1 coordinate 213,210,704, forward strand.
AAATCAAATTAAAGCTTTCTGCTAGGCTACTCCTGCACAATAACATCAGACAATCATTAATTGCAGCACTACCCTCTCCTCCAGAGAGAGCTGCTATCTTTCTCCAGGTGTCAGAAGGTAGTACCACAAGGTTATCACTATCTAGATGAAAAAGTCCAAGGGAAGAAGAGAGAAGCCAGATTTCATAGCAGAAGAGACTGAGTCCCTAGAAGGCTGGGGACCCTGTTCCTTCCTGATGCTGCTCTTTTCACAGTATCAACTCCCTGTTCACCAAATGTCTCTTGCTGTTAATTTTTTTTAATTTCTATCTTGAGTCTATAAAAAAAATACAGAGCAAAGCATCCTACTGAAATCACTTACACTGACAAAGTGTCAACAATCCTGAAATAGTGTTTTCATCCATTGCCATGCCAAATAACAGAGTGTGTCTACATACACTGGCAGATCCTCTAGTACACCCTGATGGATAATAAGGACCTGCTGCATGGAAATTATTTTATTTTTTTGCTGAAGTCAAGACTTATTCTTCTAAGAGTGCCCTGCCTTATAATACAAAAACTTAGAAGTTACCAGAAGATCATAAGTTTTGAGCAGTAATGAAAGTAAGCAAATGATCTTGTCTGTCACCAGAGCACAAGCCATAATTCTAAACTGCAAGAAAAAAATGCAGCTGCTGGGGAGCAGTGGTTTTTCTTGATATATACATAAAATACTGCTAAAGATAGATTTTGGGTTTAGACCTAAATGAATTACAATGCAGGAATCTGATCTGAAGACCAGGATAAGAATCTTCACCGAAGGAATAACATCATCAACACAGATATTTTAGAGTCAGTTGGCAGTTTGATAAAATTGGAGAACAGTAGATGGGCTTTGCTATGTTTTGCAGATCATCCAGTTTGCTTTCTTCTTACTTGAGTTAAGCTTCTTTAGACAGGTGGGCATCTCCTCCCCATTCTTCATTCCCAGCTTGAGGAATGATTGCCTCATCCAGGTCTAGAGAAATATGCAGTGGTGTCTTATCGCATCATGTCCAGTGTCTTTCAGTTACTGTCTAGGTAAATTGGGAAAAATAAGGACACCTGAAAGTATCCCATCTGCATCACAGCTATGTTGTGACCAACAGCACTGAAAAAAATGCAGTTGTTGATATCAGCCAGGCTACCTGAATGTTGCTGAGTGGGAGGTTTTTCTTCAAGTTGTTAGCTATTCCCAGCTTTGCCATTGCTGCGTGACCTTGGTGAACTCACTTCACTTCAGCATGCATCAGCTGGTTAATGTGTAACAGGGGATAACCATACTTAAAAGCCTTTTTGAGTTTCCTGACATTCATGAAGGACAAGTACAATGAGCAAGCTGCATATTACTCAGCTATGGTCTTGTGGCTGTTTAGCTCAGGATGCTGTAGGGATGAAGCATGCCATAGCTCCATTCCCTGTTATAAATGAGGCCTGTGTGGTCAGCACTGGAGTCTGGACTCTGGCATCTTCCTGGGGACAGCGGAGCTGTCTCTGTTGTCATAGGGTTTTGCTGAACTTCACCAGAGCTTTTGGAGAAATGTACGAGAAGGACACATGTTTCTGCCTCCTTCCTGCTATCTTGCCTATTGCGTGAGTTTAACCACAGGGCACCATGTTTTCCTCCTTGTATCTCGCTGATGTGTGAGAAATGAGTGGCTCGTTAGAAAACGGCTGGGCAGGCATCAACAGCCCGCACGCAGGAGAACAAGCTTGCTGTCATTGCTGCTGGAGAGTGCTCCCATGCCAGGGGGAGAGAGGAAAGGAGACTCCACATCTTTTGGGAAATCAAATCAAGATTGCATTGGGATGTGCAAGCTGTTCATTGGAACAGTGATTTGGGGAGGGGGGCGGGGAGAAGAGATGGTGGGAGGGATGAAGGGCAGGAACAAGTGAGAATTAAGAAATGACACGTCAGAAAAAAAAAAAAAAATCAGTTAAACCACAGGATTCCTTTGCCACGATGGAAAAATATGAAAGCTGGCCTTGCTTTGCTCTTGGAAATCTCTGGCTGTGGAGGCTGTGATGGAGGATGAAGTGTTGTGCAGTGCCAGCTCAGAGTTGAATCAGTTTCTCCATGTGGACTTTTATGTCCCACTACATGAAACAGAAATATTACTTATTTCAGATATAATTTTTCTGGCTTCTTTTCTCGGGCTTATTTAGGAAAAAACAACACTGCTCCCACCTCCCTTAGCAAGTCCCACCATCAGGTGGATCTGGCTCTGCTCCCAACTCTGGAGAAGCAAACCTCCACAGCCAGGCCTGATGACTAGCTCTTGGTTTCTTTTCTGCATTATGTTGTTTGCTTGTTGATCCATGTCGTGGGACGGAGCACAATTAAATGAAGAAAAATGAAAATGTGGTGCTATGCCAGACAGTTTTGCTGCTGTCTTGCTGATTATGAAAGATGAGTGTGGTTCTGGGCAAAAAGACAAGATGGGATAATGCCGTGTCCTTGATGTACTCCACCTTAGGCAGCTTCTTCAGAGCTCTGGTTCTTCTCCATGACTCATGAGGTGGAAGCACTGATGTAGGTAGGAGAGCTGCCCTTATCCTTGGGCTTGTTTCTTATAGAACTTGTCTCAACCTAAAGTGCATGTTTATTTGGTATTCTTAGATAGATGTTATTTTGAGGTACATCTTTGTATAAGATGTAAATCTAACCTGTACTGAAAAAAGCCTGCTGTTAATTTTAACAAGGATTTTCCTGTCATAAACCAGCCCGTCTTCTACTAAGCCTAAAGTTGCTCATTCCCTCAGCAAAAACACAAGCTCTCACATAAGATCTTAGTACTATTATTACCCATTACTATTTGAACATTGGCTTAAAATTTGTTCCCACACCTTTCCTTCTTCAAGACCTCAATTTTCTTCCTCTCTCCTCCTCACTCCTATTTCTACCCCTACATCTGTCTCTTGTTTTCCCAGGATGTCAGTCTGGGAGGACCTAGCATCAGTGTTTACCCTTTAAATGCTCCTATTAATCCCTATTAGACCATTCTGTGAGATAATTTTCTCTCCATTCAGCAGCTACCTTCCTCTAAAAATTTCCTCTTCCAGGTCTCTGATCTTCCGCAACCGTGTTACCTTTTTAATTCTCTACTGTGAGCCCATCACCCATGCACCCATGTGCACATGAAGCCATGCACCCATGTCTTGGATTTCTGCTTTCCCTGAACTCCCTCTCTGACCTCAGCTCCTAATAGCTGCTGCTCTGCAACCACCATCACTTGCTTCTCAGCCTGTCTCTGACACCCATCTTCTTCGGGATGGCTCGTTAAGGAAGATGTCCATAAGAAAATAAACATTTAGTGGAGTTATCCCTGACTGACTCATTGCAGTGTCCTCCTGACATCATTCAAGGTAGAGGGCTCCCATGGTGAAGCAAGGTTCTGGCAGCTCTACTTTTCCAGGAATATTCAATACAACGCTCAGCACCTTAGTATTAAAGGGGGGGCTTTGTACAGGCCAGACTGGGAGGCCTGTTTGACCACTGCGTTATCTCATGGGGACTGGATGTGGCCTCTGGGCTGTCCATTGAGAAACAGTTCCATAAAACTCCTACGTGGACTGGGTGCAATGTGTAAAGGTCTTAGGCATGGAGTACTAACAGATTTGGAACTAGGTCTGCTGGATGCCGTGGTTGGACCTTCAATTCTGAAGTGTTTTGGCAAACTTTATTTGTAAAATGACGATGCGTCTCTCATCAGAAAACAAGCAAAGATTACTTTCAAACTTGGGACAAAAAAGGGAAAACAGTAAGTAGAGAAGTATTCTGAGGATTGCTCATCTTGTGACAGACTTCATGTTTTGATTTTTCTCCATCTCTCTCAATATCACTATTAGTGGTACAAGCTGAAAGTGAGAGATTTCAGCTCTAAAAAAACCAAGATACATACATCAGAAATCCAGATGATTTCTTGTTCTAGGAAAGACTTCTGATCAAATATTGAGACACATCTTAGCTAACAAGGCATTTTATTACGAGTCTGAAGGACTGCCTGCAACCCAAACTGCTGAAATTAATAATACTTTTAATCATTGTGTTCCAGTGGAAAAAATACAAACTCATACTGAGGACACTTGAGCTGTATCACTGGTTCAGGATTTTGTCAACTCACCTGTTTTCCCAGATCTTATATTTTCCATCTGTTAACGATGGATATTAACATGGTGGCATGTACAACACTTAGAAATCATTTGGTGACTATAGCTACACATTCTGTTTATTTGATGTTGTTAAGTGCTGGTGGGGATAGGACAGGACAGGACAATGGAGAAACAATAAGAAACCATACATTCCTTAAAAAAATGCATGAATTTACAACTGCAAATATTGTAGTAAACTTGGTGTGATGCTTTTGAGCACAAAATCTCCACTGTTACTGCTGAAAAACAGAGATCCAGAACTCACCAAGCAGAAATTAGTGGAAGGGGAGAATTCAGCAACCCAACAGACTGCACCTTGATGTTACAGTTGTAGCTGTGGCAAAGAACAAGGAGGAAGGAACAGCTGTATTCTCCCTGCTGTCCGAGGTGTGCTGTGTGTACACATGTGTACACATTACAGTATTGTCGTGCTGCCAGAGAAGCCAAGTGCTTTTCAGGAACTTCTGAGTGTGTTTGCTTCATATCCTCCATCAAGGCAGCAGTTGCTGTGACCAAAAGGAAAGGCAGAGGATTGCTTTTCAAAACAAGAGGGGTGAGGAGGGGGTGAGTCTTATGCAAAAAAGGAGATGAAGAAACTCTCAGTTAGTTTCCTGGTGAATCATTTCCTACTTCTTTGGGCACGCTCAGACCCTGCTGCCATTTCAACTGTGCAGGTGAAGTTGTTTGTATTTTCCTTCAAAATACCACCTCCCACAACAGATGATTAATGTTTAAATAAAGTTCTTTAATGCTTAAACCTGGCTTTGAAGCTTTCATCTCTGTGTGATTTCAGCTGCAGTCACAGCCATGCCACATCTAGGATTACTCGCCACCCGCCAGTCGACATTCTTAGAAATGATAATAGGAAAATTGGGTGAATTTACTGATGATGAAAGACATTAGTTAGACAGCTTCTATGACTGGAGTCCTTTGTGCACAGAGCAGGTACAAGGTGATTAACGCATCTTCCCTTTGGTTCCCATCCTTGTGCTTCAGTGCCAAACAGTGGTGATGGAACAGTTTAACAGTTTAAGGCTGTGTTTAATGAGAACTGGGTGCAAATCTATGGCAACTGCTTTTTGATATTGGCAAGTCACATAGGGCTGGATGGCAAATGCAATGAAATCCCCAAAGTGAAGGGCTGAGCTGAAAGCATCCAACACAGTGCAGGACAGTGCAGGCTCACCAGGCCCTGTGGAAGTAGGCACCATCCGCTTCACTTACTGTAAATGTCTAGGCTTGGATGGGATCACTGGTGCCCCAGAAACTTCCTTTTCTCTATAAAAAGAGCTGGGTTACTATCATGAAAGCAGACACCTACATTGCAGGTAGGTGACACAAGGCGTGAGGAGCCCAACCCCACCAGGAGCGCTTGCCTGGGGTTTCAACTCTGCTACAGAGAGCATCTTGCTTGGCTGCTATGGTCATATACTAGTAGCTTGGTCTCTGTCCTGTGTAATTTTGGGGGAAAAAACCCAACTCCTCTGATCTTTATGTGGTCATAATTGTGACTTTGATTGTGGTTGTCTAACCTGATGAGAGCCTTGGTCACCGACTCCTCAGCTTTTGCGTCTTTCTGTTGTAGCGTGAAGGACTCTCAGCAAAGATACACTGGGCAAGAAGGGCTAAAAAAGTGAGTCATTTATTCCCCTAGTTTGCTCACAATCTCTGGCCTGGATAGAGTGCAACCAGTGGATGAAATGGAGAAACAGATAAATCATTGCACAGCAAACAGAGTTTAGAATAAAAGCAAATTTCTCGTTTCAGCTCTGCTTAAGCAGGATCATATTCACTCATGGGTGTTGGTCCAGGCATTAGTCAGAAGTCTTTGGAAATCCTATATAACTGTTTGTTGAATGTCTCTTCTATTTATTTAGCATTAATTTTATTTATGCTATGTAATGCTTTCCAGCCTCATGCATGTGTCTGAGTGTCATCATGAATGTATGTACATAAGAAACACACACAGTCAGCTTCCAGCCAAAGTCCTACTTGTTCAGGCATAAATTACAAACCCAAAACTAATGTGATTGCAAACCCACCTCTTTTTTTTAATTACTCAGAGTCAGGGAGACTTGCAGACACAAGTCAAGTTTTAAGAATGTGCATGTAATGTGCTTGTAAGTGCTTTCTAAAGCTACATGACAGCTTTTACTCAGAGTTTGTTATCTGGGAGATTGAGTCCTTTCCAGCCTTGAAATCTGTGAATTCCTTTGGTATAGCAGTTCAGAAGCATAAGGCCTCTCAACTGGATTATTGCTTCTGCCTCTCCTTCAATAGCAACTCTATCTTATTAATTTAAAAGAGCACTTGTGCACTGAGCCTTCCTTCTAGAAATCTAAATAATTTAAAACAGAGAATTATTTAAACCCCAACTTATTTCCTGAAAAGGAGACAATAGCCCCTTCAGAGCTGGAGAATTGAGGATGCTCAAGAGATAGCAAAGGGAAGAGGTATTAAGCTTGTAGTAAATTGGGAATAGGATCTTGGGTACTTGTCTGAGATCGTTGTTTCAATCCAAAGACCGTGTTTCCTGTCCTTGCAACTCAGAAAAACCCAGTTCCAGCAACAAACTACAGCCTGTGTGAAACTGTCAGCCTGAGTAATGATTTCGGTCGGATTTCTCTCATGCTTAGAAATACATTGCTGTCCATCCCTCTGCTGGCTTGGGGTCTCACCAGAATAAAACCACAACCCTTTCCTCTTCCTCTTCTCTGAATCTTCACTGAAATTTTCGTGGAAGGAGAGTATTTACTGAAACTGGGAACAAACTGGTCATTTTTATTCTTTTTCCAGATGGTAACTTTTTTAATTAATTTTGCTTTAATTTTGATTTGACTAATTAATCTAATTAAATCCTGTTGCTTCACTGTGTCCTATGTCATCAAAGGGTTTTAGGACTGTAAAGCTCTATAGAAATGAGCATGTCCTAAAATATGTTAGAGAGGAACTTATAAATTCTAGTCCTGGCTTAGTGATCTCTTCTGAATTGATGAAAACACTGGTGGAAGGTATGGAGCAGCTTTCTCATGCAGGGTGACAACTAGTCCTGCAAGACACATCCAGCCATCAGCAGGATGCTGCACACATCCAGCACTTGCCAGGCCTAAGTCTTCTGGAAATAAACCCACAAGAGTCAGTTTTCCTTTTTATTACAACAGGGGAGAGAGATGGATTTCCCCAGCTCTGGGGGATGAAATGCTAGTTGGGTTGACTCGATAATGTGGAGTGAACAGGGTCAAAAAAACTACTTCAGCTTTCAAGTGATGGGTTTGTCTGCATTGGCATGAACAGATTCTCCATTGTACTCCCCACAAACAGACTTTTCTTCCCGTATCAGACTGCAAGGGCTTTTTGTTCCAAGGGTTTTTTTTTTCCACCATAGAACAAACATATTTATTGTCAACAGTGCAAGAAAACCCTGCTTTCCTTATGTCTGAGTTCCCATGTGTCTCTCTTACGCTATCCCAGGGCATTGATAGACTGTAGTATCTTGTTCCAGGGCCTTATCTGGTTTTAATTTCAGTAGTCCTTTTCGAGTCTACTCCTATACAGCAACTTACCCATGTATCTGTCTGACCTTCTGCACCAAAAGCCACTCCCTCCTTTAAGCACTGAAATAGATTTCCCTTCTTTCATCAGCCTGGCCTGCCAAGTCTCAGACTTTGCCCCTAGCCCCAGCCCTGTGGAGTTTGTATCAACATTACCAGCAAAGGATGTCAAGGCAATGGCTTTCCAGGCCTCAGCAGTGATGTTATCAGACCATTAACCTGAGTAAGCTGTATCACTGTACCTCTGTACTGTGACACCTCCCAGTTACTCTGCACTCTCTCTGGCAGCAGACAGCTTCCTCTTTGTAGCTTAGTAGCCACTCCACGCACTCGTTCCACATTTGCCTTTTAGGATGTGTTGAGCTTATCTGCTGCCCTCGTGCACATATTTTTTCTTTTCTTTCTTTTTTTTTTTGAAAACCCGGATCTTCAGTGGGTGTAAAGGCAGTCAGTGGAACAGCAGTGATTTACAGGAGCTGGCTCTGCAGCCCCTGTTTGGAGAGCTGTTAACCATTTGCTATTCTTTGGAAACAATTAAATATTCTAGGTAAAAAGCAATAGCATAACACTGAGAGCAAACCATGCATTTAACAGAGTGCATTCCTAGTAATGGCTGAATTTTAATAGGATTAAGAAAAAACATGTCTTCACATGTCGGGGCATCTTAATTACTGTTTGTAGGTAGGTGGGAAGATTGCCCCTTTGTCTCAGACACAGCTTTGCAACTGAGTTCCTGTATGTCTCTAGGTTAACCACTTGAGTCAATTATATAGTTGAGCCTCATATATATTGAGTCTCACATATATTTCCAAATGGGGTCAATTCTTAGAGTTAAAAATGAACCATATGGGACAACTTTTAACAGAGCTTTGTGGTTAAGTGTTTGTTGGCTTTATTTTCTTTTACAGCGTAAAAGGAATATGCTAATTCTTGCTCATAAATCAGTAAGCCATTTTAAATCATGTAAACCTTACTCATTTGTATGAGATCAGACATGTTTACTATCCATGTTTAATTCAGGTGTCACAATTTCTTTTCTTCAGTCAGTGGATAGGATGGGTTAGCATCTGGATGCCTTGAGCAGTGATGATCTGAACTACTTACTGCTGAGGCATCATCGTAGTTACGTGGGAGAGAGGGATTTAGAGTTGTTGCTGTTCATATGGACTTTGGCCTCAGTTTTATGCATCATGAAAATTTCCTTCTGTCTGCTGGAGGATGTAGGCTCATCAATGTACAACTTGTGTCTTGGTGGGAATTTGTGGAGTGAAGAACAGGACTCGGCTCCCCATAGCTTGTGTAACAGAAATTTTGGTACATAATGTGAAGGTGTCTTCTTACATCTCCTACTGGATGAATTTAAATCCCTTATCACTAGAGACACAAGTTGTTTCTGTTGTACCAAGAGTCATTCTGGATAAAGGTTGGATGAGGCCTTGTTCAGCCTGGTCTAGTGTGACGTGTCCCTGCAAGGGAGTTGAAACCTGATGATCTTTAAGGTCCCTTCCAACCTTAACCATTCCATGATTCTGTGATTCTGTGTTAGATCTGAAAGGTGACTCTGCCATTTAATCTCAGAAGATACATGGTTGATCTGAAAAGCATGGTCTCCCTGCTTAAGAAGGCAGCACTCATCATTTGATGATCCAAAGCAGGAGAGCTCCACAATCACCAAGTGAAGTTCAGAGAGCTACAGAAGTATTGCAGCGTGATGTCTTGCTGCAATTTAACATTTTTCTTTACTGATGAAATGTTTTGATGAAAACATTGTGGCACATATCGGGATATTAATTCTGATGGTTTTGTGGTTCCAGCACCCTTAATGTTATAGACCATGTCTCTTCTTCCAGCTGCAAGGATGCAGGGAAGGATTCTGCCCATCACCACTAGCTGATGAACACAAATAAGCCAACTGATGATCGGTTTGCTTTAGCTACTATTCTTCTTCTCTACCTGTGCTTAAACTTTATGGGGTTGCAATGCTTCATCTACCCTAAAGTCTTCTTAATGTCACTAAATGTTTAAAAACATGTTGATTAAATTTACAGCAGTTGTGTTTCACAACCATGGAGCAACTGTGTTCTTTTAAATAAGGCAGAATTTGTTTTTATGAAATCAGTTACAACTGCTGTAATTCTGGGATATGCCTTTTGGCACAGAAATAATTCTCTAAAAGCAAAGAAGCATGTTTTCTCCTGGATCCAGTTTCAGGAACAGGTTAGAACAGCCTGTGATCTTAACGTGTGCCTGTTTGTTGTGACATTCAGATCTGCCAGCCACCTCCCACTCTGAATTTAAGACCTAGCTCAACCAGGCTGCTGCTGAACACCTGGGAAGGTGGATGCACACCTTTCTTTAGTATTTTAATATGCCCCAAGTGGAGGATATCTGAAATTCCTAATCTAAACCCTTGTTTACTGTGAAAATGTGGGGATCTCTTTGTATTGATCTCCAATATGAGGTCTGGCTCTTAAATAGCTTTTGGAAGTGTTTTGAATATTGTTGAAGCAATGTTAATGTCAGATCTCCCTTCAAGGGTATCTATTATAGCCACTTTAGAGTCCCTTTAAAATTTCTGGAGCTGTAATATTGGGCTGCTAAAAAACAACTCAATGTATATAAGAGCATTTTTGCCAGTCCCTGGGGAAAATCTTCAATATAAATTTTGCTTCCTACTGCATGCTGTGGCAGTCCAGATGTTTTTTCTCAGACAGATGTTGCTTTGCCCAACACCAGGCATCATCGCTCCTGAGCTGCTATTTTATGTGTACACAGCGTCTGTTCCTGGAGCTGCAGAAGCTGCAAGTCAATGATTTTTTTCTCTCTCTTTTTGTCATTTATACTTCCTGCACAATTAAAATAACCAAATGGTTTCCTATTTAAGAAGCACAGTAGTTAAGTGATGAGATTTGTTTAAAAACTTCTGGAGGACTGAAGGCTTACATAATAAATGCTTCTTATTTATTTTTTTTTAATAGACTTCTGAGCTCCACAACATAACTACATGCTGTGCAGCATAGCTATGTGCACACAAATCCTCTCCCTTTTGTTTCAACCTGCCACCTGGCTTCATTTGCTCTTTGCTAGGTCTAATATTGAAAGGGACCATGAAAACATCCAGAATGTGTCTTACAGTTTCACAGATCTCAACCATAGTCTCTCTCAGCATTCTCTGGCAAGCAGAAGAATGCCAGTGTACTTAGTTGTTCCTGATATGTGAGTCTACCTGATACCTTTGATCATCTGTTTTCCCCTTATAATCTCTGGTTTTCACATCTTTTTGGCATAGAAAGATCTGCTGTTTGTCAATTTGAGGACTGGACACATTGTGGCTTTATTCAAGGTCATAATAATACTTTTCATTTTGTTCTCTATTAGCTAATTTCTCTGGTGTTCTTTGCTTTTGCCATACAAGTAGCCACAGGGTCACAGAAGTAGTCATTAAAACTCCCAGGTCTTTTTTTACAAGTTAAAGGCCATCCTTGCATGTACGAAGAGGAGTTCTTCACAGGACAGCTTATATCCTGGCCTTATTTGCCCTCTTAGAGGTGATTTCTTTCCACAGACTCTGCTACACAAAGGATCAAAGATGGGCATGTCATTAGGTGTCTTCTGTTATCTAGGATGAATCCAGATCTACATGGTTTAGCAAACTATATTTTTTAAATTAATATAGTGTCATGCTTAAACTTAATGGTTTATGACGTACATGCAGTCAGACAAAATGAGTTAGCAATCTCTTCTGACTTGAAATTATGTGTATGTGTGATTAGCACAGTAAGTTTGAGACTGTTTTTTCAGACCCTGCTTCTGGAAGGGTAGGCAGATATCTAAACCAGCTAGTGTCAGTGAAAAGCAGTGCCTGAATCAGTGCCAGTCAAAACATAGAGGGAACAGCCACTCTTGGATAACAAAGACTGTTTCTCAGAGGGTAAAACTAAAGGGACTGAAAATACTATCATGAAGCTGACAACCATTCCCTGTCAAGTCAATACATGACTTGTGAGTCTCCTTGAAGGGGTATAAAATTTTCATCCAAGAAAGCTACAGGAATGGTTCACAAAATCCAACTGCATCATCTGCTAGGAGGAAATAAGTTAAAAATAGAAGGAGCGTATCAGCATAAAAGGCCATGCCAAGAAATAGTCTCCATACCTGTCTTGTACTTCTCAGATTAAAGGTGCAGGCTGTGTTGAGTTGTTGTCATGGAGGGGATCAAATCTCAAGAGTAGAAAACTTTCTCTCGGAGAAATATTTAAAATAATGTTATTTTACTGCTAAGTTAATGTTTTTACACAACAGGAACAGCAGGACTCTTTGGAAAATATGAGAAGTGTAAATACTTCCTTTTTTTATTACACATATGCATGTGTGTAACTTTAATGCTTAGATCTAGTTAACAACATTTTCTATAGCCCTTCATAAAAAAAAACAAACCTCCTTGAGGAACATTTATATACCAATATTCTACTTAAAATATTCACTAATTTTTCAATATTTAGAGTAATATTTTTTTATTATTAGGGTGCCTTTAGTCCTATGTTAAAATATGAATTAAAAACATTCCCTCCATTATTCATATAAATAATAATTGTGCAACATGTTCTGCAGAAAAGCTATCTGTTCATTCACAGAAGCCATAAGAACTGAATGGTAGGAGTCTTTACTATCCCACTCCAAAATTTTCTATTCATCTTTCATAATACACTGCTTTTTTTAATCTGTGACTTAAAGACCCTTTACATACTTAAGTTCATACACACCTGCTTTCCTCAGTTTATGTATGAGATGCAGGTATGTTTCCAAGAAGCAGAAACCTAAGTGAAGTTTAGTTGTCACACAAAATGGAAAAAAACAAAGAGTTTCTGTTTCATAGAATACGTCCAGTGCTGTTTTGAAATAAAAAATTATCAGCTTGATTTAAAAAATAAAAATAATAAAAAATAATAAGAGAATGTGAACGGTTGTTATGTAGTGATACTTTGGAAAACCACTTGAAATGACTGGTTCTGTGCTTAGCTGATCAAAACAGAAAATGACAACTAAACCTCAAATACAACTATAACACAATAAAAAGTGAAAGATTTAAAAAAAAAAAAAATCTGTTGCATAGTTTTGTTGAAGAACCTTAACTTCCTGAAATTACAAGGAAAAAAAAAGTACATTATGAAAAAATAATATCCACTTAAGGTCCAGGAAACCCAGTAATAGCAAATTTCCAGGACTGGGCAGCTTGAGCATTGAGTTGTATGTATCTTCATAGTAGTCTCTGGTGCCTCAAATATTTCAAATCTTCTAACACTCCATTGAGCAGGGAAGACTGCCCAATTCCCTCTTGGAAGCCAATAGATTATCATTCTCTGAACCATTAACATTAATTAATCCAGGCAATAAAACATTGTAAACATCTTTGCAGACCAGCTATCTCTTGGCCTGCAACTACTAATTTACACTGAACCAATATGGCTTTATTCCAAGTTAGAGCCACAAATTCTTGTCTGTGTAAACATGAAGTATCTTTCATTATATACATTGGGGTGCATTAAGAAAAGTGTGTCCAGCCAGTTGAGGGAGGTTCTCCTCCTCCTCTGCCCTGCCCTAGTGAGACCACTTGGAGTATTGTGTCCAGTTCTGGGCTCCCCAGTTCAAGATGGACAAGGATTTACTTGAGAGAGTCCAGTGGAGGCTACAAGAATCACTGAGGCACTGGAACATTTGTCTTAGGAATGGAAAGGCTGAAAGACCTGGGGCTGTTTAGTCTGGAGAGGAGAAGACTGAGAGGGGATCTTAGTAATGTATATAAATATCTGAAGTGTGGCTGTTAAGAAGGAGGGACCAGTCTCTTTTCAGTCGTGCCCTGTGATAGGATGAGGAGGAATGACTTTAAACTACAGCACAGGAAGTTCCACCTCAACGTGAGGAAAAACTTCTTTACTGTAAGGGGAGCATGGGAACAGGCTGCCCAGAGAGGTTGTGGAGTTTCCTTCTCTGGAGACTTTCAAGACCCATCTGGATGCGTTTCTGAGTGACCTGCCCTAGATTCTGTGGTGGTCATGCTCTGGCAGGGGGGTTGGACTTGATGATCTTCAGAGGTCCTGTCCAACCCCTACCATTCTGTAATTCTGTGATTCTGTGATTGAGTGAAGCAGCATTTTCCTAGTATTTATTTATATCTATGCATATAATATGTGTGTATGTGTGCAGCAACTCACACATATGCACATAAATTCGAAGTGTTTTTATGGAATTCTGCTTTGAAGGTGCATAGTTTGTGATCTCCAATAAACTATTTAACAGTTTTAAAGTGTGTGTCTTTGAGCAGCTTTTGAGCAAGTATCTTCTTGTTAAGGATTGACACAAAACATTTTTTGTCACCTCTTCTGTTTTTTCCAGTCCTGTTACAGATCCACAGCAGCTCATACCTTTTCTAGAAGTAGAGTTGTGACATCAGAGTTCACAGCTAAAAATATGACATTGCATCAGCTGTAGACATAATGCAGAAACGTTATTCACATGGACCTGTTGAAGTGGATCCAGAGGAGACTACAGAGATGATTGGAGGGCTGGAACACTTCTCCTGAGAGGGTTGGGGTTGTTCAGCCTGGAGAACAGAAGGCTCTGGGAACGCCTTTGCAGCCTTTCAATACTTGAAGGGGGCTTATAAGAAAGATGGGGACAAACCTTTTAGCAGGGACTGTTGTGATAGGACAAGGGGTGATGGTTTTAAACTAAATGAGGGGAGATTCAGGCTATATTTAAGGAATAAATATTTTACGATGACAGCGGTGAAACACTGGCCCAGGTTGCCCAGAGAGGTGATAGATGCTCCATGCCTGGAAACATTCAAGGTCAGGTTGGATGAGGCTCTGAGCAACCTGATCTAGTTGAAGATGTCCCTGCTCACTGCAGGAGGGTTGGACTAGGTGAGATTTGCGGGTCCCTTCCAACCCAAAACCGTCTATGATTTTGTGATTCTATGATTATGGTTGTTTTTTCAAAATTCTGTGCATTTTCTACAGTAGCCCTTGCTATGGTAGAGGAATGAATTGCTTTCAAGTGAGGGCAGAAGCAAAGTGTCTTGCCCTTCTTGCTACCAGGCTTTGGATAAGCAATGTGGTGATGCTGACATGGACGTGTTGCCCTGCCAAGGTGGGCTGAATAGACTTAGATCATCTTTTTGCAGTTTTGCCAGGAAGATCTCTTACTCTGAAGTCCTGCAGACCTCAGCCTCTAGGACTTTTTGTTTATTTTTCCATATTAACATGCTGAAAATTAAGGGACAGTAAGGGCTGATGTCAATCATTGGCTCCTTTCTTCATACAAGTAACAACTTAGGTGGGTTTCATTTCCCCTAATGTGGGGCATTTAAAAGTTTAACATGGCAACTTATTGTTGATTATGCTGTCTTTTGTTCTGCTCTTGTCCTACAGTTTATGCACTTTGTCAGATTCCAGTGAATGTCCCTTTCTTTATTTCTCAAATATTAGTAATGACCAGAGCACAGCACTTCCTCTTGGAGTCTGATTTTGGTTTTTGTTGTTCTCTCGTGTTGATTAAATCAAAGGATGTACTCAGAAGTGTTACTTCAGATAACTTATAGTATTTAGGAATTTATTTCCAAATTCTCTTCTCCTTCACATTGAACTGAACATGGAACACTCCCTCTAAGGAATGTTCCCTTGCCCATACAACCCTGAAATATTCCCCAAAATTTGTTGTAAGTGCGGAGTCAAAACTCTAGCAGGGGCCATATCAGCAATTTTACAGTGGGACAATCACAGGTTAATGCTCATACTTTTGGTAGAAAAAGTAGCTGTAGCTTCCAGAGTAGCTGTAGCTTCTGATGACCTAATCTATGAAGCTACTATCCCAATAGAGTTTTGCTAACTTAGATAAAATCTTGTGGGTTCAGTGAGAATCCTTTGCACCAGTACTGTGTTCAGTGACTGCCTGCCAGTGTGTGTGCCAGTTTTGGCCTTTTAAGTCAGAAATAAATCTTCCTCTTGCAATGGCTCTGAGCAATATACTGATAGGTCTTCAAGCTCAGTTACATCACCCAGCAGCCAGGCTTTCAGCCTTGTCTGCAAATCCTTTGCCAAAAAGTATTTCTGATTCTTGTAGGAATATTGCATCACTTTCCAAAAGATCACTTATAAAAATGTGTGACATAAAAGGTCAGATTGTAGGCCTTACTCTTTTGCTTTTGTGCTCATTTATTTGCTTCTTCATACACCTGGGAGTATATGTGGGAAGTATGGAATTGGCCAGGGAAGAATATATCACCATCCTTTTAACAATAGCTGTCTTGGACTAATAAAAGTGTATGGCCAGCACATGCACTGTCAGGATAGAAAATTTCCTCAAGAGTAATTATAAACTCTTCCATTGTTTATTCTAGGTATTTGCAGCTTTTCTTTTTTTTTTTTTTAAGAAACATTATTATCTCTCTTTTTACA
Organism: Hemiprocne comata; assembly: GCA_020745705.1. Taxonomy (NCBI): domain Eukaryota; kingdom Metazoa; phylum Chordata; class Aves; order Apodiformes; family Apodidae; genus Hemiprocne; species Hemiprocne comata. The sequence continues at coordinate 213,226,880 of CM036586.1, forward strand.
GAGAATAAGACCTTAAAACCTAGTTTCACAGATATCAAAGGTAAAACCAGTTTAGTTAACTGAGCTTTCATCACCACATGAGCCGCATTTCTCTCTGTAGCTACCTGGACCTTTGTACTTCTCTTTCAGATGCTTCATGTAAATGCTTGCAATTCAGGCTGAGTCTGTGACTCTGTCTCGTCCAGGCACACGGGAAATAAGCAGATCAGAGGATCATCACTGGGTTGCTGGAGAGTTTAAAAGAGCCTCATCTTGAACCCTGGACAATCTTTGCTGTGTGGCAACATCCTTAGAAGTTCATTAGCACAGAGGAGAGTTGCTCACTCACAGTTACATCTCTTGCTGATGTGCAGTGGCTGAAGCTCTTGCTCCGAGCAAGGCATTATATGTTGGTCACACAGAGGCAGAGCACTATAGATGCAGTTTGCATTTTGGTAACCTGTGTAGTGGGCATAGTCCTGATTAACAGCCTTTTGTGATAAGAAAAATGAAAGTTGGATGATACACATCTTTCTGTTCATCTCCTTTTTTTTTGTGTTTGCCATTCTCTTCCTGCTATTTTGCTATTTCAGCATTTCAAGGTCCACTGTGCAGCCTGCTCTTTCTTCTTTTTTTTTTCCCCAATGAGAGCAGTAAAGCACTGTGAGGGAAACCTTTTTTGTAGACACCATATTTTGCAGGTGATTAAACAGCTGTAATGCTCTCTGTGCCTTTCCTGCTCCTCTTTTTACTTGTCACAAGTCGTGAATTTATCACTATTACCTGCGACTAAGGAAGGAGAGTCATCAAAGGCAAACAAATTACAAGTTGTTTTCTGCACCAGACGGATTTCAAGTTTCCTGAGGGCTCTGAGTGTTTGTTTGTTTCCCAGAAAGAATTAGGTAGTTAATTCCCCAGCATTTCTTGCTGGTCTTCTACATCAGCTTCTTTGATAAATCACTTGGGACATCACATAATCAAGTGTTGCCATAAAACCTCTATACAGATCTATAAAGTAGATTACATTGTGTGGGAAATCATTAACCTCCTCTACTTGAATTGTGCTGTTTGTACTAAAAAGTTGCAGATAAGCATGGGACAATAACGTTCACATTTATCCTCTGGCTCAAGAGTTAAATCCACTTGACAGCATCATCAGAGGCAACATCTGGAAAGTAACACCTGCTGATTCCAAAATCCCTGTCGGTTTTGCTGATGGTCATGTTGGTGGGTTCTTAATCTCAATTTTCTCGTCCAAGCCCTTGTCTTTCATCTGTGACAATGGCAGTGTTGTTCTGAATAATTAAAATGCAGTGCATTACTGGTTGGCAACTCCTTTAATTTAATATTCCCAGGCCATTCTGCACTAGCATAGTCAAGGCATGTATTGAATAGTTTTTTGCTCTATAGTAGATGTTGAAGTTCATCTCACTGATGGAAACACTAAGACTATCTCCAACAAGTAAATTAAACAGTGTCTGGGAACAGTCCCAGGCACTAGAATATAATAATCTCTTCTGCTGCACTGTTAGAAACATCTGTGACATGGTGTTTGCCTGCATCAACTGGTGCTCTCCCAAACAATTCCCAGCTCGAGATCAGGAACAGGAAAAAAAATAAATCATTCCCACCAGGCTGTTTTTATGCATCTGTGTTGTTTTGGAGGCAAAGAGAGGTTACTAGCTTAGACACTTACTGCTCTATTCCAGCTGGCCTCACTGCTCTTGAATGGGTTTTGTGCATTCAAATTACCTCTGTAGGTGTAGCCCAATTTAGCACAGCCCCTGTGAGATGAGGACCCTTGGGGCCAGCCTGCACAGCTGTGATAAGCCGAGTTCAGATGTCCATCAGCATAGACAGGGCAAAACTATGAGCATATCTTCCCAACATCACAGCATAGATTAGTATTGAGCAAGTGAACAAATAGGGGTTAGATTCAAACTATTTTACACCCAGTTTACAACATTGTTTCTGGTGGAATTCTTTATAATCTGTTCCATCTAATTTATTTGATAATTAATGTCTCCGTCTTTGGGTCTTGCACAACTGTTGATAACTGTAATAGTTTCCCCATCCTACCAATGCAAAGTCCTGACTGATGGAAAAATCAGTTTCCATGGGTGTTATAAATGTCTAGCACTCACTCAAGGAAAAAAAATAAAAATCCTTCCAACATAACATGAAGTTTGTTCAGAACATGGACATGTCCTCCAATCCTCACAACTGTGACTTCAGTAAATCAAATGACAGCAAAGTAAAATCAGTTACACAGGAAAATCAATCAACCATCAAAACCACAAATCAAAGCAAGAGAAAAAATTGAAAATGCTCCCTTCTAATACCTAAGAATTATTGCCAAAGAGAGAAGCTGTAGCAGCACCATGAAGTCCCAGAACTTTCTGTTGCTCATGAAATATAATGTGGGATTTATTTTTTTATTTCAACTGCTGTAATGATGGAGAATACTATAATGCCTTAAAGAAAGACAGATTATTGCTATGTTGAACCAGGTCATTAATATTTATGTTCTTCATGAATAATTTCATGTACTCTTTAAAACTTCACAAACTTTCACCACCCTGTGGAAGAAACATCTGTTTTCTTCACATAATACCAGGGAAAAAGGGAAAGAGAATGCTTTTTGTGTCCAGATTAGAGTGGAAGGGGCTGTCTCCCTGTTCTGGGTATTGAAAGACACTGGTTGAGCTTCTTGGTAGAGGATACAGTAATGGTGTAGCACAGCACCTCTTAGGATGTCAGATCTACATAGAAATACTGGCCCATATAGAGGGAAACATTGTTTTGTTTATATAATAAAATACTTCAGAGATATGACATATTGGTAAGTGCAGAGCGAGGCTGGCAATTTATATCCACATGTGGAATATAAAGATAGGATTGTACATTCATAACTGCAAACAACTGCTGCTGAAATTGTGTTTCCAAGCAGATTGGTTGTTTATCCCCATTCCTGCACAACTTGCTTTGGGAAGGCATCGTTCTTTTTTCCTGTAGGTTCTCCTGTTGCCACTCCTGATGTGGCACCTGCCACAGAAAACTCTTATACTACTAAATCTCAATTTTCCATATTTGTTTTAATAGGGATCTGAAATTTAAATAAAAAGTTGTCAAGTCTTTATTTGATTTATCACTTCTTAAAAAAGGAAAAGAGAAAAGTCATTTGTCCCATTCACAAAAAATCTTGGGCCCCTGTTGAGAAAATTTCATGGGCACTTTCATCTGCTTCTCTAGATCATATGGCTCTTGCTGAACTGGGAAATGATTAATTTGAACATTCAGTTAATTTTCACTTCTGAGCATTTTAATTTCTAAAAGAGTGGGATATTATGTATCTGTTTTTCTTTTTTCATGTTTATGGCATGAGGTAGACCAGGTGAGGGTACTAAATGTTTATAGGACAAGGCTTTAGAAGTATAGTAGTTCGTATCATAGACAAAATCCCATCTCGCAAAGGGAAGAATTGGGATGCATTCTGTCTAATTTTTGGCTTCTAACTCTGGTGATTATGTCAAAAGTTCAATTGTTCTAGACAATGTTCGTTTTAGCTGGTGGACAGCAGCACCTTCATCTGATAATGGGTTATTTTTCTTTCCCAAAGGGATCATGCTTTTTATTTAGCAGCTCAGTTAAGTGTTTAAGGTCAGGGTGAGATGAATCTATCCCCCAAAATCCTCAAATGCCAAGTTTTAGCTGCATGTTGCACTATTCATTTTGGTCAATCATGTGGAACCACCTGGAAAGGTCTTCAAATGTGCAGAGGGCTTCTGGAGAATGTTAACCTCATCCCTGGGCTGGAAGACCTCCACAGTTTTCGAGTTTATTATGATTTTCATGCTCAGCTGGTGCAGACTGTGCAGTCCAGAACATTTTCAGAGGATTACAGAATCACGGAATGCTTTGGTTTTGAAGGGACCTTAAAGATCATCTGGTTCCAACCCCCCTGCCATGGGCAGGGACATCTCCTGCTGAACTAGATTGCTCCAAGCCACATCCAACCTGGCCTTGAACGCTTCCAGGGAGGGGGGATGGAAGAGGTTGTTTGCATACCAACACACATGAATCTTCTTTTCCCTAGGAGGTCATAAAGCACCATGGGGACTATTCCCACCTGGAAGCTGCTCTGTCATTTCCACAAGGATGCTGGCACTTCTCTCTTCCTGGGATTTTTCAATGAAAATGTGTCCCCTCATACTTGAGTACAAGAGGCTATTCCTCATTCTGCCCAAAGTTCCAGTTATTCCAATAATGGTTCTTTCACTGTTACATCCCTTGTACACACAGGCATTTGCTATTTGCTGAGTACAGGAAGGAGTGAATGAAAACTCATAATGCCACCATCCATCCAGTCTTTCAAAGATGATTATATTCTCCACAAGGCATAATGCTCTTGCCTTTTTCAGTTTTTCTCTAATGTGCTGAATTGCCAGCAGGGTAAATATTCATTTTTCCTCATAAATAAGTAGTGGTTTTGTATCAGACCTAGGTCCAACCACAGACCAGTAAAGCTTTGAACAACACTGGAGCAAACCAGCTGCACAAATGTGAGAAGCTCATGCAATTTCTTCTGCTTAGGATTCACTTTGAGGTTGTTTACCCACCCTTAAACACAAACAGGGAAGGTCTATTATTTGATCAAACCTGACTCTTAAACAGAGATCTCATTATAGTGGCTTTCAATGGCACAGTTGTGTTTTCAAGCTTTGAGAGGTGCAGCAGCTCTTCATTAGTACCAAAGTGGGAGAAGAAAGAAAAAAAGAGAAGGATGGACATTTCTTTAATGGCTGTTGGGAGGAAAATACAATTTTTTTGTCATGCCTGGCCAAAGACTGATCCAGAAAGATGCCCCATATCGTGCCACGCTTCAAGAGATCAGTGGGTGGTTTCAGACATTCGGGCTGGACCCTATTTTTTGTGAAACTAAGTAATGGAATTCTCATCAGAATTAATGAAGGGTGGGGCACCTTGGCACTTTAGCTAGAACAGAGAAGGCTACAGTCACAAAAACCACCAATGCTTCCCTGGAACTACCTTTATTTTGTAATCAGTCATATATAAATCCCCCTCAAAGCCAAAATCTTTCTTTCTTTTCCACCCTTTCCTTTTCCTCCATTCCTAATTCACCTTTGCAGATGAGATCAGGGTCTTTGGGAATAAAATCTCGTTTGAATTCAGAAACCAAATTTTAAGAGTAACTCAGTACATCTAGTGAGACAGCATCTGATCTGTCCAATCTCTAATCGATTTAATAGGGTCAAGGGCATAGGCAGGCAGGATTTAGGATTTTTCTGCTTCTTTCCACAGAGCCCTTCTGGGTATTTCACAAAGCTGCTAAAGTTCATGTTCTAGGACAAGGTAAAATGTCTTTGAGGCATCGAGTAGCACACAGTTAATGAAGATAGAAAGCCAATCACTTAACATCAGATGAGGAACAGCAATTTCCTTCAGTCTGGCACTTTGTGTATTGAACAAAATTGCATGAGAGCTTTGAGCACTAGGAGAGCTGTCAAGCAGCCGTTTGTCTGGGAGCTGGAGCAGTCCCCTTGGAAACAGCTTAAACCTTTTAAATGAAAGCATTACAAAATGTACATCTGTGTGTAATATATTGTCCACAGCCTCAACTGTCAAGGGCCATGCAACACAGTGTTTATATATATTTTTTTTCCTGATAGTAATGTTCATGCTTTCACATGTAAACAGAACCTCCTTTAAGACTGCAGAGGACTTGGCTACTCAACAAACAAGCATCATACAAAATGTTTGCCCTTAAGAATGGTTCAGCTGGGTTATCTGACCTTGTAACATTTGCCTCAAATTTTGTGACATTCCCTGGGCCTCTCTGTTGCAAATACAAAGATTTCTTCTTAGATAAGGAAAAATGAGAAATTCGACAGTCACCCTCTGTACATTATAGTGAGAATGAGTGTTTGTTTGGGGGCACCTGTTAATAGACATACTTGTTGCCATATGTCATCACCTATATATAACACTGATCAAAATACAGAAATCTGTATTATACCATCGTAAGTGACCTGTGAATGAAGACTCTGGAGAAACATCTTATTTGTTTTATTTTTTCCCCTTTGTTATGAAGCAATGTATTTTCTTTACTCATTGTATTTTTTTCCTGAAACTATGAAAATGGCTAACAAAAAAAGCCAGGAAAAAAAAGAATACAAGGGTGGTACCTTATATAAAATGTGTTCCCCTGGAACACACTTGGTGTCACAGTCTTATACTGCTGTAAACGTGGACAGCTTTTCTGAAATAAGCTGAGTTTTAACAAGTAGAACTGCTTTAAGTGAAAGGAAAATCAAGCCTGTTTTTTTTCTAGTCCTCTGTCTCTCTCTCTCTCAGAAATTTTCTTGATCCTCTCCCTGCTCATCTTCTTCTCCAAAGCCTGCTTGCAACTAGTACTCCCAGCAGCCACTTTCTTTAATGAAAAGTAATGCTGAGCACTGAGCAGATTCCACTTCAGCTTTGACACGAGGAAGTGGATTCAAAGTATCTGACAGAGCAAACTACAGATGATTGGGCATTTTGGCAGTTTAAGGCTATTGCTTTTCTTTCTTTTTCTTGCCTTCAGCGTATGACTTTCTTCTCCTCGCTACTCCCATCTATTGCTTTTGAAGGGTAAAGGGTCTACAGCACAATTCCTCTGAGGAGCATCTGAGGAAACTAGAGGTGTTAAGCCTGGAATAAAGGAGGCTGAGGGGTGACCTTCTCAGTCTCTACAACTACCTAAAAGGAGGTTGTAGTGAGGTGGGGGTCGGTCTCTTGTCCCAGGTAACAAGTGATAGAACAAAAGGAAATGGCCTCAAGTTGTCCCAGGGGAGGTTCAGATTGGATATTGGGAACGATTTCTTCAGTGGAAGGGTTGTCAGACCCTGGCACAGGTTGCCCAGGGAAGTGGTGGAGTCACCACCCCTGGAGGTATTTTAAAGACATATAGATGTGGCGCTTGGGGACATGGTTTAGTGGTGAACTTGGCAGTGCTGGGTTAATGGTTGGACTTAATGATCTTAAAGGTCTTTTCCAACCAAAACAATTCTATGATCTTTGTTTCTAGGTTTTTAGTCCCCACAGTATGCCTTATCCTTGACCCTGTCACCAGCTTCCTGCTAGAAGTAACAGATATTCTTGGTCTTCAGCACTAAGACCCTTGCCATGTCCTGCTCAGAATTCATCCCATCAAGCAGGTCTTTGACCAAAGAGACCATCAATCTGTGTAACAAGATCACAAGATCAGCATCAACTAGTGTTTCATCACAAGGTCCTTCTAGAGGGCTTTTCTACAAGGACTGCAGTGGTTGGTCCACCCAAGAGCATGGCACTGACTATGTATTTACAAATTAGAAAATTGGTAGCTGATCAAGCATTTTAGTGAAGAGTATACAATGGAGATCTTGTCTTCTGTTACAAGCACAAGGAGATATTTTCTGTTGATTTATATTGAACTTGATGTGAAATAGTAAAGGAAAAAAATTTCTTAAAGAAAATCCCATTCCATCTCTCTCTGTCAGGATTACTGTAGGAAGTGAATGAGGGTCATTACACAGTTGTGATCTTCATAATGCAATTTTGAGTGTTTTCTGACACTAAAAATCTACACCTTCACTCATTCCCCAGCAAGGCTTTCCTATTGTTTTTCTATGATCACAGAGAAAGTGATGCTGAATTTGGGAGAAAATACAATGAGAATTGGTCCTATAGTTCACAGAAGAACAGAACTGGTTTTCTGAGAATTTTTGTGATGATACAAGTGATTCTGGTTGCTGTTCTGAAGACATTCTTTATACCAGGGCAGTGATCCATTGGGATCAAAATAAAACCACAGCAGCAAAATAAAAAAGCATAAAACAGACCTATTGTAAGCAAATGTGGGAGAAAATAGTAGTTGTGTGACAATTGGGTAGATTTTAGAAGTTGAAAATTTGGAAAGCCTCCAACCCATGATTTAAAAGACAGCTACTGCATGGAATAGGAGCTTATAGATCAGGAGAACAAGCTATCAATTTTCAGTAAAATATTAGGAGTAGTTTAATGAGATTAACCTCCTGGGAAGTGTGGTGGACCAAGTTCAGAGGTGCACTTGGAATGGAGTCCTGGCTCCTAGCCACGGCTGGAAAGTATGGTTGTTTGGTGAATTGACAGAAACCACAACTTTCTGCCATTCCTGCTATCCCTCAATTCCTCCTCCAGTCTTTCTCCTTCAGTTACTCTCCTCTCCCAGCCAGTAGTGGTTTTGATGACCTGGATGTGGGGATTGAGTCCACCCTCAGTAAATTCGCAGATGACACCAAGCTGGGGGGGGGTGTTGATCTGCCAGAGGGTAGGAAGAAGCTGCAGGAGGACCTGGACAGGCTGGATCGATGGGCCGAGGCCAACGGCATGAAATTCAACAAGACCAAGTGCAGGGTCCTGCACTTTGGCCACAATAACCCCAGGCAGTGCTACAGGCTGGGGGAAGAGTGGCTGGAGAGCAGCCTGGCAGAGAGGGACCTGGGACTGCTGGTGGACAGCCAGTTGAACATGAGCCAGCAGTGTGCCCAGGTGGCCCGGAAGGCCAATGGCATCCTGGCTTGGATCAGGAATAGTGTGGCCAGCAGGAGTAGGGATGTGATTCTCCCCCTGTACACAGCACTGGTGAGGCCTCACCTTGAGTCCTGTGTCCAGTTCTGGGCCCCTCACTTCAAGAAGGATGTTGAGGTGCTGGAGCAGGTCCAGAGGAGAGCAACAAGGCTGGTGAAAGGTCTGGAGGGAAAGTCTTATAGGGAGAGGTTGAGGATGTTGGGGTTGTTTAGCCTGGAGAAGAGGAGACTCAGGGGGGACCTCATCACTCTCTTCAACTACCTGAAGGGAGGTTGGAGTCAGGTGGGGGCTGGGCTCTTCTCCCAGGCAACCAGTGACAGGACAAGAGGGCATAGCCTGAAGTTGCTCCAAGGGAGGTTTAGGTTGGATATTAGGAAGCACTTCCTCACGGAGAGGGTGATTAGACATTGGAATGGACTTCCCAGGGAAGTGGTGGAGGCACCGTCCCTGGATGTGTTCAAGGCAAGGCTGGATGTGGCACTTAGTGCCATGGTCTAGATGGTGTGGTGGTGTTGGTCATAGGCTGGACTTGATGATCTTAAAGGTCTTTTCCAGCCTTGGTGATTCTGTGATTCTGTGATTCTGTGAATGTGACCGCTTGACCCAGTCTTTCCCAGGGAGCTATCCCACCTTCCAGAGGGCATTGAATGGTATTCAGGCTGACAGTTCTTGTGATATGGTGTCTTTTTTCTCCTACAGAAAAACGGGACAATCCAATGCCACCAAGAGTAAAAAGGCAAAATTACTGTAGAACAGCGATGAAATACAGGGGTTATAGAGTGAGCTGCATGAAACTAAGTTTCATCTAAAGATTGGTTATCTAGCTGGTTGTGGATATTTTAAACAACTTCATGGAGAAACATTATTTGAAATCTATTAATCATAGCATGTCTTTCTCTGAAGAGAGACCTCTGAATTGGTCCCTAAGTTGTAATTTATTGAGGACTGGGAGAATATTTGGCCAGCTTAACTTGCTTGTCTGTTCTTGTACTGTTTTTCTGGAAGTCCGTGTTGGTCACTTGACTTGATGAGTCTCTGGTCCAACCCAGGACATTCATTCCTAAGGGAATCACTTGAGCCTCCTGTATCATTAATAAAGAGAAGGAAGGTGCTCAGTGCTGAACTATAGAAGAAGCCCAATGACTAACAGAGAAGGAGCACCTCTCTATGAGAAAGTTATCTATTACTGGCAATGTGTCATGAAAAAGAGCTGTTCAGTGGTGGAGCTCTTCAGACGTTGGATGGTGGTAGATGATGGAGGACTAGGACAAAAGAGATGGAGGAGTTTCTGATGGTTTGGATCCTTTCACTTGTTGATTGTAAACTTATTTTAACATAAAGAATTTTCCAGGGATGTAAAACTCTGGTAAGTGATTGGAATATTTTAGATCCTGCCACAATTCAATGGGGAAAAAACCAACCAAACAAAAGAAGAAATAGAAGGTGGTACAAGATGAAGAGTGTGATCACCGCCAGAAAATACACCATTTATTTATTATTTGCATTCCAGCAGCAATGACAAACACCAGCTGGAATTACACCTTGCTTTGAGAGGTATAAGATTCTGCAAGAAACTCGAGAGAAAGTGAAATTGCTGAGGTGAGACAACCATGGTTACAAAGGAAACCAGTGGTAGAGCTGGGAAAATGTCTTCTGACTCCCAGGCCAGTACTCATGGCAGGAGAATATTGTGCTACTGAGTCAACAGTGACTGTGATTTATTCTTTCTGTGCAAGAATATTTATTATTGAACAGCTGTTTTCAGTCCACCCAGTCTAAGTGAAAAAAAATCTGAAGGAAGGAAAGATCTAGTTCTTCCCTGGGAAACAGTCTACAGTTTTCTGGATATGACTGGATTAACTGTCTATATGTCTTCCTGTTCTAATTTCACCCCATCACATTTAATTCTCCACCCTCAAGCAACCCTAAATAATTCCTACATGAACTACTGTTCAGTAATCTAATAAGACAGTAAAGTGTGCCTTAACATCCTAACCAGGACAGTAAATATTTAATATAATGCACTCTGTGAGGAGCAAAGTAAAATTAAATGAAAAGTCAGATAAAATGAGCTTAAATGCAATAAATACTAGTTACTATTCAGTGCCGAGATGCTGCATGTGTGTTTATTTTCTCTCAGTTAGCTGTATTGGCAGCCTACTCTTGTGGTTTTGAAATGGCAACAGACACCCACTTGCAAGTCTGCTTCATCATGTCTGTTAAAATAATTACTGACATTATTGGCTTTATTGTTTGGCATCCCAGTTAATTTAATTTTTTTTTAGTTAGCTGCAGGAGGTCCAAAAATCTGTGTTGCTGGGTTAGTTATTTCTTTTTTTTTTTTCCCCCTTTCTTTCCATTTTGGTTTGCCTGAAAAAAAAATCATAGAAAAATTGCAATAAATATTGAAAAAATTACTCAGTTTTCTAAAATATATTTGGAAAACAGAAACCAGATTTAATCCAATTCTATTTTTAACCTGCAAGGTGGAAACTTTAAAACACAAGTAAAACCTATCCTTATGCTTTCCTGCCCACTTCCAACTGGGTATAATATTCTTTACTTGTTGTCCAATGTACCCCTCACCAGATGCTGTGGTCCACCAAGAACCACCTACACGTTGCCTCTTTGCCTTTTTCTTTTGGGAAAATAAATAATTTTTGTTGATTTATTGTCTAAAAGCTGAGAAAATATTTTTTGGAAAAGGAAGTTTCTTATTAGTACATAAGGAAACAATGCTAGTTAAGATCCAAATTAATCCAAATTAAGGACTGGACAGTTATGGCTTCAGAGCTTCCTGGAACAGCTCATGTACTTCATGTACTTCAGGTTTCTAGTCTTCAGTATTCATGAATTTTCTCTAATCTTGAGTATTCAAGATCAACTATATTTAGATTTTGTACTTGAGAGAACCTATTGTCTACAGATAAAAGCATTTTTTTATCATATTCTACTAATAATGTGCACATCCTGCTGTTCTATAAAAAAAAGCAAGCACATTGGTTGGTTTAAATATTCTAATTTTAAAAGCCCTGAGACATCCCTGTCTTTTGAGCTTTTTTCTGAAACACTCACTTGAAAACTGTTGGCTCCTTGTGTCAGAAATTTAATCCAAATTTCATTTTTATGTGAGGTGACATCTCAAATAACACACTGATGTTGCTGGGTGTTTCAGCTGCACAAGGCCAGGTTATAAATATGCTCCCCAAGATGTATTCTTTCCATGGATTTAGTCTATGTCTTAGTCCTGGGGGATATCACAGCCTTGATTATGGTCTCCAGTGATGTTCACTCTTGAGAAAAAGCCAAACTATGGAAAAACTTGTCCCTTTAGTAAAATTCTCATACAGCTGACTGACTATACCACCCGAAGTATACCATTAAGGGAAAGGTTCTGGGATTCACTCTCACACAGAAAATTTTGAACTGTTAAAGTGGTTTCCTGCAGAGGGGTCACTTCCAGTAATAAAATCATTGTTTCTAAGATCCTATCAGTAATTCTATTGTTAATTAATTCCAGGACATGTTCTGACCTGCCTTTGGATGCCTTGCTCTGTCATCAATATTGCTTTGCAGTTAAAATTAAATACACAAAATTAACACCATTGCTTTCATTTGGTTCTGTACCTTTCATTTTGAAGGTCAGTCTAGCACAGACTCATATACTGGTCTGTATCAGGGATTTTTTTCAACCTTGACAAGGTGTCTCACAGTCAAAGAGGATGCTTCTAACCTTGATGAATGAGATACGCTTTAAAAGGATAATTTATCACTAATTATCCCTGGGTAAATTCTTCCTCTTGAAATGCTGTAGTCATTGATAGACATTTAATGCCCTGCTAAGAGGATTGGTTTATATCAGTAGTATTATTTGGAGCATAATTACAGTTTTTTGAAGAAGCATGCACAGGAAGGGAGTCTCATCTGCATCCATGTTAAAACTGCACAGACAGCTATACAAAAAAGATCATCACTGAAATCAATAAGAACATGGTGAAAGAGGAGAGAAAAAACCTGCTGAATGAGGCATTGTTTCTGTGTAATAATTGTTCATTGAACACCACATATTAGTAAGTCGTTTGTTGCTTTGTCTGCAACTTCTACAAAAACATTTCAGATGGTAAAATAGCATGCAGCTTGCTTTGTAAACACAAATTTTTGAGACTAGTGAGAAAAGAGGTTCCTACTGCCTTGTAGAGCTACTTAATAAATTGGATTTGGTTCCTTCTAAAAAATATGGGTGGGAAATGGCAATGGCTAACAGAAGAGTCATGTCTAGAACCAGGAAAAAAAGAGTATAAAATGCCATTCCAATTAATTCCCTGAAGAATTAGGTAGAGAAGTGTAATTAAAGTTTCTGATCTTTATGAAATGTTCCACGTTGTTAAACAAACAATAAAATTCATAGTTGTTCCTATAATAAAGCTTAAAGAGATTTTTCTTGTTGAAATAAACTTAATGTTCAGTATCATATGGTGGGCAAGTATCTTCATATTTGGCAGGTTTAATGGGATTCAGGGATAATGTCATGGCAGTGTTCAAGGAGCCAGGTTCTAATCAGAATTTTACCTTCAACTCTTAAGTTTACAATAGATTAATGAAGTTGAAAATTTGTGAAACTGTTGGCTGCTGCAGTTACAGTTGTGGTAACCTAGCTGAACTTTTCTTAATGAAGTAATGCATGAAATGCTTGGAGACCATCCTGTGTATCATAAAGAGAAATATGTGCTACGTAAGAGACTATTTTAGGCAGTAAATATAGGAGAGAAATGGTTTATTTATTTGTGTTGCTTCTTTTTTTATTATTTTTTTTCATTAATACTATTCACTGAAATCATTAATAGCTCAATGTCTTTGGAGTGCCACAGAGATACAATTTGATAGTGAATAGCAGAATAATGGAATACTTCGGATTAAATTACAAGGATCAAAGACATCAGTAGGCATCTGGTGCAGGCCTTGAAATGAAACAAAACATAATTCCTTAGACATGTTATTCAAAAGCTGGATAGAGGATATAGTATTTGTGTAGTACTTTAACTGTCTAGACATCTGCTGGGTAAAACCCACTGTTAAACATGGATCATCAACAATGCTTCTAAGTTACATGGAGGAAAAACTTTGTGTTGTGGAAATAAGAGAACTGAATCTGAATAAGCTGTTATGCTTTTACATTTTAGTAGTTAAATAAAAAAAAAAAAAAAGAAAGTGTAAAGTTTGAAGGCAGCCAAATAAGATGTCTACAATGGTCTGCAGTTGTGTACAGCTGTTTACATATCTACAGCTACAGGTCTAGTGGGCTCTCCTTGAGTCCATTGAAAAGAAACAAACTCTTCCAGGGTGTAGTTTGTAAGACTTGGTTCAGGTTGTAGATTGTCTACGTTGCAGATGCCAAAGGTTAGGTAGGATGGTTGCCTTTTTTTTTCTTTCTGGCCAGGATGCAAGGATAAGAGAGAGTTCCAGGGCTACATTTTTGAACCTGTACAGTCAGCAACACTGATAAAAAAAAAAAGTGTCCTAGCAGTGAACTTGAGAGTAGCACTCAGTAGGATCAGGGCAAGATGCAAAAGGATAAAAGGACTGAAGAACTCCCATCAGTCCCTATCCAAATCTCAGTAAGAGCCTTCCACCTTCTGCCTCAAATTAATAAGCTGTGCTTAATTACCAGGAAATAGTGCAAAGAGAATGGAAGATGTCAAAAATATGTGCTTCAAGTAACAAAATGAGATTTGACCTAGAAAAATGTAGGCTAATAAATCTGAGAGGGAAATAATCTGAAGTATAGTTATTAAGTCAGACAAAGATACCTGGAAAGCAGAAATGCCAAAGGAGACCTTGAAGTTTTAGGAGACATCAAATAATATATATGCATGCTGGAATACTAGAGGATACCAAAAAGGGATGGTGTGATTTGGGTCTGTACGTGCAGAGTCTTCACTCCTTTGTCCACAGGGAGGTGATTTTCTTGCTATTCAGCAGTGATGAGATTGCATCTTGAATCTAGTGATGGATGTTGACAAATTGAAGGGAATTCCAAGAAGAGCAGCAAAAATCATTAAGGGGCTGAACAACCTGACTTGGTAGGAAAAAGAAAGTCACGCACTCAGAGGATAAAGGGAAAAGATAGTTTCTGTTGTTCCAAGGTGACAGAGACAGGCATGATGGGATTATGTTAAAGAAAATCAGATCTGCAAAGCAGGAAGAACTTCCTGCTGTAGTGTGACTTTAAGAATTTTCTGAAGTATATGGTGGAAGACATTTACGTAATTAAAAGAGGATGTCAACATGAAAAAGTTAATCACAACTTAATTAATTCTGCCATTTTTTACAAGTAACTGTTGTCATTATTAAAATTCAATTAAATGGGATTCAGTAACCTTTGTTTTCAGATTGTTCATTTTGTGCATTTGATGACATGTGGCATCCTGCAAGTGTCACTGGTTTATTGCTAGTTGTACTACACATCTCATGATGACCTTGCATGAAGTTATTTTTCTGAACTGCTCTGGGGAATAAACATTAACATTAACTCCTTGTGATTTTCTGCCACCTTCTACCGGTGGTTCAACACAGAGGTTAATGAGTTGACTCCAGCCTTTTAGCTGATGCACTACACGTATACACTTTTCTATTCAGCAGAATAGGTTAATATTTACCCTGCCACTGTGTAGGCTTTTTCTCTGGTACCCACACTGTTGGAAGTTCCAGCATCCTTATTATCTTACTGATGATGTAGAGGTGACACAGCCTTCCAAAAAAATCTTTGCGAGTACCCGAACTTATTTCTTGTGTCATCAGGATCAGGGTAGAAATGACTGATTTAGACTGCTTCCTATGTATCTCAGACCCTGAAACTCCATAAACAGCCAAAGGAGAAAAGTATTCAAATGTCTAAGACAGATATCAAAAGGAGGTGGTTTCAACAAGCTCTTCATTGTTTACAGAATAAAATAGCATCAGTGTTAACAATTAGAAGGAAACAGACTTTTGCATTGAAAATAAAGGATAAGCTCTGTCACTTGCACTGAGCTCGAATGCCTAATACATGTATCTTTCTAACACATAATATCTTTCTAATTGTGTATGGATTTATAGCATGAAGTATTTAAAGACTACTTGCTGAGATGTTTCACTAAAAAAGGAGTTTAGTAAATTAGGAGTAAACTAAGTAACTGAGTCACTTTTAAACATTTGAGTGGAATACTTCATGAGATACTCCATAAGAGGGAAGAATTTGCACTGGCAAGGGGATGGATTAATAGGCTTTTCCCAGCCATAATTTCAATTACCTTGTGATGAGACTTTTTCACCATTTTACACTGGACTCCCTTCACAGCTAGAGCGTATGGCCAAGAATACAGAAATCTCATTCTTCCGCTATTTAGCTATGAAAAATTAATAGCAATTAACTTTAACCAGTTGACAGGAAACAGAACCTTAATGTTATTAGAACCTTCAACTATGGAAGCTCCATTTGCTTTTTTATCTCACAATCTGCTAATCTGCTTTAGAATTTATGGGTAATGATAGTTACGTTAATTTCTCATTATTTCCACTGCCTCCCTCCTTCTCCCTCCTTCCCCTTGTTGACTGAATCAGTTTCTTAAAGAATAAACAAACTCATTTATGTAGGCAATTCCCAAATGTGTATTTGAAAAAATTGCCAGGTGAGTGTCTGTCACACTATAAAATTTATGTGTGAGCATCTCAGTAATGTCTTTATCCCACTGTCATATGCAGGGCTGGGATCTGACGTGATCTGGATTGGAAGGAGGAAAAGGATGAGGATCTTCTCCATGGCTGCTCTTAACTAGGGCTGCACTGGGCAACACTCTAAAATGCTTGCCAACCTTCTACACCTTATAGTAAATTTGCTTCTTTACAAAGAGATCTTGCAGTGAAAGAACTTAGGGTCAAGGTCATCAATTTGTATCAGTTTTCCTGTAAATCTGGTCCACAGTTTCTAGTTTCTCCTTACTACCAGGAGAATTTACTGTAAAAGGGCATTTCTCACATTCATTACCTAATATTTTATCTGAACATCTTTTACTTTTCCTAAGAGAGGAGAAAGAGGCTGTGCATAGGATGTGCAAAGTGGCTCTGCAGCCAAGCTGACTTGAACAAATTCAGTGGACCTCCTTCAGCAGTTGTGAAGGTCATATCCCATTGACTTCTGTGGCACTACACCAACATAATTCAAAACACAATTTGTTCCAGTAAAGTTAGGCTTTATCTCCTGTTGCAGTTGTTGTGGCTTTTAAACCACTTAGTAGTGTGAAGTGAGTGTAAAAGTTTTGCTGGGGTGATTGGTTGTGATTAAAGATTCTTTGTGCGTTTCCTTTCTGGTTCATAAACGGCTATTCAAGGAAGGCAAAAGAGGAAATGCCCTTTAATTACATTCATTTGATCAGTGCTTGATTCCACACCATGTTAATTTCTAAAGGAGCATTTGCACACATTCTACATGTCTGGAAGCATTTAACTTAAAAACATTTTGCCCATTTTACAGTTTGAAAGGTATTTGAATCTCCATAGTGGATTGTTATTAGCTCAGAAGTTATATTTCATATGTAAGACAAACATCTTCAGCTGGAATACAGGAGCAACATTGCTTTTCATTGGTTTGACTCAGTTTATCTAATTTTAGATAACTACATCTAAACTAATCTGCCATGGTTTGTTCCACAGTAAGTGGAAGGATAGTTCTTTAACCACAAAAGACCAGTTTATGCTGCTGGGATGAATTCATCTAACAAGAAAAAGGGCAGTTTGGTTCTCTGGACTCCTGTCTCCAAGGGCATATCTCTGTCCCATGTCTCTTTACTGTAGAACTGTAGGAATGCCAGCATACCTTGTATACTTATATTCAAATGCCATAAGGGATTTCCTAACATTAATTGAAAAAACTAATTAGTATGAGACACTAATTCAACCAAATTGTCTTTGCTAGTCACTGCTGAAAAAAATGTAAGGCTTTGAAGCACACTAAGTAGTCTAAAAAAATTAGTAACAGTGAGTTCAAAATACTTTGTTGTTATCCCCTGCCAGAAAAGCAGTGCTGCCTGTTATATTCAGATGCAGAAAGATTGGATTCTTGTAGCTGAACAAGTACCATGTGGTTCAGCCCCCTTGTTTAAGAGGAGACCAGCTCCTTTCTTTTGTTGTCATTGCTACATTAACCTCCAGGAGGTTTTGTTTTGTTGCCAGTCTAGTCTCCAGATGACTGTTTTCAAGTGGAAGGGGAGGTAAATCTGACAAGAAAGCAATAATTCATAGAGAAAATGACAGCTATAATGAAGTGCTGCAGTGGTGGAAGGATTTCCCCATAAGAAATGTGCAGCCTAGCAGCTCACATGCTGGAAGTTCATTGACTTCAATGTGTCTCCTCCAGACTTGACTTCAGCCCAAGGCATTTTCTGAAGCATAAGGCCAGTTTGCTATTGCAGAGCTCTCACTCCTTGGTAAAGTTGACCCAAATCTTAATAATTGTTCCATGAATAAAATAATAATAACTAATTACCCGTCTGCTGTTGTATGAATGTGCTGCCTGATGAATTACATTGTGTATGGCCAGAGGCAGTGGCCGTCAAATAAAAACTGTGCATGTGAGTTGTTTGTTTACTTGCTCTTCTGGCAAAGTTACAGAGAAATGAGAAGAGCACCTCCTTAACAATGACCAAGGACTTAAAAAAATTTGCCCTTCCCTGTCAGGCCATTTATTCAAAGGAAAGAAGTAGAAGGCCATAATTCTTCCATGAAACCAAGTAACAACCTTTTAATAAGCATCATTAAGTCTTTAGATTGAAATAACAGGCTATCTACCCTTTTATCCCATATTATATTGCCCAAATTCCTCTTTGCCATCCTCACTGTGGTTAGATGAAAGCCCCCTGTTTTCATATTGATCACTAAAAGCACTTTCCACTTGTACCAGTTCACTGCATCACTTCTAAATGCAGTTCATCTGATCTGTCTTACTTTTGCTGCTGCTCATTCAAGGCTATAAAAACTGTAGTTTCAGGCAGGTCTTGGAACAAAATGATCATGTTTCTTACCTAATTCCAGGGGATAACATTAGGATCTTTGTTTAGGTGGGATTCAGAGTAAAAATAAAGCTCACTTTGCTTTCCCATGCATGCCCACACACGTGCACACCCATATGTATACACCCTTCTTTCTCCACAAGGGTTATTTGAAGCCAGAACAGTAGACATCTGTGTGCATTTGGGCCAATTTCTTTTCAGTAACACACTCTCCAAATGCTGCATGCAAGGGAAGTGTAACTGCACTGAAATGTTACCCTAGGTCCAACCTAAGCTCTTCAGAGCTGTGAATTGAGCAGTTCTCAGAGTTATTTTATTTCACTGGCAGGAGAAGGTTGCTCTTTGACAAGGAAATTAAGTGATACAGGCAAAAAAGTTATTGGTTTAGGGATTATCAAGAATTTATTTGTAAACAGGTTTTAACTTGAGTTGCACCATTTCCCTACAGTCATTTGCGTGTGTCTGTAGCTCTTATTTCCAGTTACATTTTTTGTGTACATGGAATTTTACCAATGTGAGACTCAATGGTACACATCCACGTCTGTTTTCCTTTCTTCTCTTTTATCCCTACCAGACCAGCACAAAAAAAATTTATATTCTAGCTTGAAGGAAAACCATCCACAATGATAAGAACCAGCCTTGCATGCCAGATAGATTGTAAACGCAGAGCAGCATTTTAGGCTTCCTGGACTAAAGTGAAGTGACAAGCATAGTCCCATACAGCAGGCTGGATTTTATGAACACATGTCAGCAAGGTATCTGCTATGTTCAAAGCAATCTGCAACCTGCAAGCAAAAAACCCCTCCCCGAAAAAATAAACACACAGAAAACTTGTTTTTATAAAAAGAATACAACCTTTCTATAGTGCAATTCTTACCAGTCTTAAGCAGTGCATGTCCCCATCTTATTTACATTCATGTTCCCCATTTTAATGTTTCCCAGCTTCATTTTACAATGACACAGGCAGCACTTTTTGTGTTCCTTGTGGGCAAGCAAATTTCTGTGTGACTGATCCCTTGGATTAGGTTGTCAGCAAAGGAGAACACTAACTCCTGGCCAGGCTTCACCCTCCCTTCACTTCCCACCAGATTTAATTGATCAGTTTCATCATATGCAGCTTAACCTTATGCAAGAACGTGAAATGGCATATGGTTTCCATCCCAGAAAGATAATTGACCCCCAGGTGATTTCAGTCAAATGGGAAGAAAAAAAATATAGTGTGGTTGTTTTTGGAAAGGACAAGAAAAGAAGGAAGGAGGGGAATGATTTCACCTCCGGTAGCTTTTTGAACTCTGAGCCCTGGAATCTCAGGTTTGATGAATGCGCTCAATGCGTTCATTATGGGAAAGCTGAAGCAGGTCTCAGGGTCTCCTGATCATGAAATCGATGCCCTTAGGACATCAGTGTGTACAGTGCTTCCTACACCAGCAAAGCCAGTCACTTACTCAGCCAAGACATGTCTTGTTCTTGCTGGCCTACTCACAGAAGCACGGCCTTTCTCAAACAATGTTTGCATTTAGAGAGATAATATTGTCCCTGGCTTCCCTTGCCTCCTCTAGGGAGGCTGACTGCACAGTACTTTGTTGGACCTTTAGTATAAAATGTTTTACTTGGGCTTTTCTTCCCCATTTGCAAGTAATGAGCTAGTTTTTATGTTTGTTCACTCTACTTTATGTTTGTTCTTTCTGTGACATTGCATCTGTGCTGTGCTGGTGGATGTATGACAGGGAAGAGCTGTTACATTTGTACATCAAATCCTATATCCATAATCTGCCCTACACAGTCAAAACGTATTTGCAGGCTTTACATCTGACAAAGGTCATCTTCTGAAATGCAGAGGTGCAGAAGAATCTTCCTGAGTCTGAAGACAAATTAGCTGCAGTGATCTTTGCTAGAGTTTGTTTCTTTTGTAGAAGGTGGAGACTCAACATATTCTGGACGGGTTCGCCATTGCTTAACAAGAGCTGTGAATCATGTCAATATATTGCAGTGGCAGCATGGGAAATTTTGAGCAGGAGCAGGTACTGAAGAAGTTCACTGGGAAGAGGATTTAGGAAAATACATTAACAGTGTGGCTCAAAAAATCTGTATCCTTCCTTGTCTGTCTTCCAACTTGGAGAAGGAAAGATGCAGAAAACAACATTTTGTCTGTAATGACTTCAGATGGGAGACAGAACTCCAAGTGTGTCACTTGCCTACTAGAGACAGCTTCATGAAATATGAAGCTGTCAAGCAGGGAGCAGGACTGATCCAGATCTGACAAGTCTAACATACTGAGCTCAACAATCTTTACTCCCTCCTCCCCAACCCCATCAGCAAGGGTTACATCTCATGTGTTTATGCTGCGCTGCACCATAAATAGCTGCATCTCTCCTAGAAAATAGCCCTTTGCACCAAATGCAGCAGGATGGCAGATGCTGTGGTCCTGGGGACCCATGCCCAAAGGAGACCTGCCATGTAGCACATTTCTTTGTCTTTGAGCTACCACTTCATTTGATGTTGTGCATTCTCACTGCTCCCCCTTGTTCTCACAGGCTGTCCTGCTTTGAATCCTGGAAAGGACAATGCTGAAGAGGTCTGTCCTCTTGCTATCAAGAAACCACAGAACCTAGGTTGGAGATGCTGTCCTACACCAGGCAGTTCCCCTTAGATCTCTCTGGAAGAGCATCCCACACTCATTTGCCAGATTTACTTCTGGCTTGGCAACTGAGCCCTTTTGAGTCAGTGAATCCTGGCGAACACTTCAAGCACCTGCCTTGCTTCTGGCTTAATGCTGAGCCGTGCTGCAGTTGGGCTGTTGCACAGTGTCTTTCAGGCTCTGAAATCTTGGATCTGTGGAGACAGTTCTCCTGCAGCTCCATAGAATGCTCCTTTTGTCACCAACCATCTGTCAGTTCCATTGGCTGCACAGGTATAAAGCATGTGTGCCAGTCTGATACAGTGTCAGCACTGAAATTTCCCTGGTAGTGTGTGTGTTGTGTGCAAATAAAATGCTTCTTTCCAAGAAAGGAGAACATTTTCTAACATTCTGAGAAAAAAGTCCCCAAGTGTCCTGGGGAAAAAAAAAAAAAAAAAGTAATTTTTTTCTTGCCAATATCAAAAGAGAAGGTGATAAAGAGAGGGAAAAAAAAGTAATTTATGATAGGATCAGCACATAATTAGTAAACAAGCTATATCGAGGGGGGTTGATAAAATCAAAATCTGTGTATGTGGTGGGTTGGTTGACCTTGGCTGGGTACCCAGTGCCCACCAAGCCCCTCTATCACTCCTTTCCTCAGCAGGACAGGGAGGGTAGAAAATAAGATGCAAAAAAAACTCAAGAGTCAAGACAAAGGCAGTTTAATAAAGCAAAAGCAAAGGCCGTGCATGGAAGCAAAGGAAAATAAAAGATTTATTCTCTGCTTCGCATCAGCAGGGCATTTCCAGCCACTGGGAAGTAGGGCTTCAGTACATGCAGCAGTTGCTCTGGAAGACAAACATCATAACAAGAAATGCCCAATCCTCCTCCTTTCTCTTAGCTTTTATTGCTGAGTAGACATCATATGGTATGGAACATCCTTTTGGTCAATTTGGGTCAACTATCCTGGCTATGTTGCCTCCCAAGATCTTCCCCACCCCGCAGCATACTGGTGAGGAGGAACATTGGAGAGACTTAGGATTGATGCTGTGTGAGTGCTGCTCAGCAGTAGCCAAAACACTGGTGTGTCATCAACACCTTTCTAGCTACCAATGCAAAGCACAGCACTAGGAGGGCTGCTATGGGGAAAATTAACTCCCTCCCAGCCAGACCCAATACAGAATATCAAGTGCAGTCTTGGTAGAAACACACAGCCACCAGGTAGGAATTGTATGCACTGTAAAACTTTACTGATGTTGGCAAAATAGACCTGACCCAGCTGGTCCTTTCAGGGTCCCAGGAAACATTAGACTATTACTTTCAAGCTCTTCCTGCAATGAAATGTGTCACAGCTATTTATTGCTAACTGAAGTAAAAGTAGGTGAAAGCCACACTTGAAAGAAACAGTTAATTTCCACTACTTGCAATCTGTGGTCAATACACCAGTAAAATTATTGCTGTTTTACTTTTCCTATTATGATGCAGAGCTATTGGTTTGTACCACTGCACCTAGACTAAGCAAGGTGACAAAGATGACACACAAAACCCATCACTGCAGTGTGCCTGGAATAATAAATGATATTTGCTCAGCAGCTGTGCCTGATAGGGCAGGGTAGCTCCCATTTTACAGACAACTTCACTTAACTGTAGAGAGTTCTGCAGGTAAAATATTAAGCAATGGCCACTGGTTCCTGTTTCACATGCCCAGTTGGTGAATACACAAGAAAATTGGTATAAAAATCTCTCACTGTGTGAGTCCTCTTGCCATAGTGAGGCAGCTGGCAACAGTGGCCAATTGTAAGCATTTTGCCTTTTGGGTGAGTACAACGAAGACCCAGGAACAGAAACTTGTGAATCCATTTGTGTGGCTTCATCTTATGGGTTCAGAACCACAGAGTATCAGAGGCCTGAAGGAAGATCATGTATTCCAACCCATGCTGCTCAGAGTAGGGTCAGCTACAAACAGTTCAGGACTGTGTCCAGTCAGGTTTTGAGTATCACCAAGGATGGAGACTCCATGGTCTCTCTGTGCAGCCTGTTTCAGTGTTTGACCAGCCTCCCCCAGCCCAAAAGCTGTTTTAGTTTCTCTACTGTTGATTCCCTGACACAGATGTGTATGTGTAGAATAATAACCGTTATTCAGTAGATGAAAAACCTCTCTTTACAAGGCTTTGCAACTTGTTGTTGCCTTAATGGGTGAAGTATCCATAAAAAATTGAGCTTTCTCAGCTGAAGTGGGGCACCCCTTGACCTCAGTATTATTCATCTTACATAATAAAGGATGTTCTGGTGATACATTCAGGATCAAGAAGAGTTTTGTTAATGCTGGAGGACGGTTCACTAGTTCATCTGACACTGCACCTCCAGCCTTACATAATAGTTTCTGGATATACCCAAGGGTGTTGATAGCTAACATTTCAGCTTTTACAGGTCATCACAACTCTTCAAGAATGATGGATTTGGTAAATAGTTGTCTGCAGTAGAAAACTGGAGATGAAAAAAAAAAAAAGTATTCAGGTGACAATCAGCTCAGTAAAATGGGCCAAAACCCATCTGAGCAAGGATATTTTTGGTTCTCTTTCAACCAGAGTTCAGGGAGAGGAGAATAAGGTAATGCATCTAAGGAACATTGGTGGATCCAGGCTGATTTAGCCTTCATGGGTTAATAGCTCATTTGAAACTGATGTTTTCAGTGGTTCTAAAATTGCAGGAAGTGGTCTGAGGCCTAGAGGGAATAATGACTCGAGAAGACATAATTTCTGGGGAGGAACTGAGGTCTTGCAGTTCTGCTTTGAAGGAAACACAAGCCACAGTGAAATTCCCCACAGTTTCAAGGTCAGCAGAAAAGCTGGTTGCTGGAGAAGAGAAATTTGAGGAGAGAAGCAGAAGATATGGAACAATTTCTGTGTGTCTGTGTGGGTGCAGTGTTGTTCCGCATAGCCAATGCCTTTTGTCCTTTAACCAGGAATCTGAGCTGAAAACCCCTTTTGCAAGGTCCTTGCAAGATGCATAGCAGCTCTCCCATTCAATTTGATTCATGCTAACTAAAATGTCATGTTAATTCAGTGTGGAAAAGTTGGTATCTGGGCTTTGAATTGTTTCAATGGTTACCATTCTCAGACAATGGACAGACAGAAGAGGTAGGCAGAGGCATTGGGTGGCTCTGCTCTGCTTATCGTTCCACCAGAGAAGAAGACAGTGAAGGCCACGCCAAGCTTGCACCACTCTCATGGTTTTCTATCAATATGCTCTCATCTGAGAATTATGGACCAGCTGCTCACAAAGACCAAAGCACATAATTGCAAATCAATCCCACTGAATCGGCAGAGGCACAAAAGTTAGCTCTAGCCTAAATTTAATCAACAAATCTCCCCAGAGTCAGTGGAGAGAGGCACCTCTGGAGGGCAATTCAGAGCAGGCATCTGACTGCAAGGGCAGCATTAACCTTTATGACTCTTCTCTCTTTGCCAAGAGTCAATGGGATCAATTCTAAGCTGAGCAGAGAAGACTTGTACTGGTGAAGGAGCAGTCTCAATATCAATAAAGCTACCACAGCATGCTCTCTGTATCACAGAACTGCCATATGTCTCCACTTATGGGGACTGGGCATGGGGGTTGTGGAGGGGATTGCTTTCCTGGGCAGGTTAATGTAACAAAAAGTGAGCAGCTCTGCAGAGACCTTAATCTCCCTAGAGCCCATAGTCTCAGCCCTGCTATGCTTTACTCTGTGCTATGCTTCATTATGGGGTCTTTAAACACCTAAGCTAAAGATAGAGAAAGTAATTTAAAAAGAAAACACACCTTTGGCTTCTTATAGTTGGGTTTTTGGAGAAGTAGTAAGGTTCCTCTTGGCTTAAACTTATTACATTTTTGTAATTTTGTTTATATAGTATTACAGAGTCCAAGCACTATGGAGTAGACACCCAGAATTAATACCCAAATCTAGAGTACTTAATAACTCAACATAAATTAAGGCATTTAGAACTGAGAGCTTTAAACATTACAGTATTTCTGTTCTTTTTCTTCCAAATATGGAACTCCTATTTCCAATTTAGTAACAAAATCTGAGTTCTGCTTTCATTTTTTGTAATGATCTTAGTTACTCACAGTACTCCAGGAGCTACAGCTTCCAGAAGAAAACATAAATGAATGCTTGAAGTATATAAAAATACTTTCATTTAATACCTTGATTTTTGGGAATTTGTTGGTTCTAATATCTTTTTTTATCATCAAGAGGTATCTGATACCAATGTTCTTTAATTAAGTCTGGAATATGCTGCTCATTCTAAACAAAACACATAGCTATTTAACATGCAGATTTTATCTCAGGGATTTGAAGCAGTTTAGTGGGCTAAGACACATACTCTGTGTTTCCATTCATTTACCCACAGATGTTTCTGAGGATTTAGCAGATACCTTTGAATAAACTCAGTTTTTGTTTGCACAGTGATTTTGTTTTTCCTTATTAAATGAATATTATAAGTACATTAATGAACATCTTGGTGGAAAGGAGATACACTGTTTCACTTCGTTCACAGGTGTAAATCAGCATCATGCCATTTACATCAGCCAAGCTACTATTTGCCCCAGCTGAACATCTCCTTCAGTTCTAATATTAACTTGGTTAAAAATAGGAGATTTATATTTAAACCTCTGCTTCCTGAAGTGCCAGTAGGTGGGCCAACTTGTAACATGATCAACACAGAATTATCTCTACTGGAACCTGTTTATGTCAGCTCCTAACAATCAAAACATAATGGCTTTTTGGAATTGCCATTGCTTTCATTTTTACAAAAAAAAAAAAAAAAAAAAAAGAAGTTAAAATATTAATTTAAAACAAAAAAAGAAAAAAAGTGAGCCCTGATACAGCATGAGTGCATGAAAGTGTGGGTGTCCTGGTATACCACCCAGTCCCTGGAGCAGTACCTTTTGGTGGTGTGTTGCAATTGCATATGGGGAGCAGCACTGGTGAAGGGGGATCTCAGAGCCCTGTTGTCAATGCATAACTTGTGATTTAGTTTTATAGTAAACTTAGAGACATTTGACATGCCCAGAGCCATTTGAGATGCCCAAACTTATTTACGAGACTGGCAGAGAAGATGCAGGATCTGCAGGAAACCCGTGTCTTTCTGGATGGCAGCTGAAGGACAATCAGAATAACTAGGGCATTTCTAGTGGCACTGGACAGTTTTGTGTGGACAGCTGAGCTGGGCTGTGTCTTACATCTGCAGTCACAATTTTTCAAGTTATTTTTTGATAATGCTGAGGGGCATGCTAATTGTAACCTATCAAAAGCTGTTGGCCTTTAGCAATATCATATACTGGCTCATGTTTACTGCTGTGCCACTTACTACACCTGTGAGTGCTGCCACTGAACTGGGTGACACTACCAAATGTGCCTCACAGCAAACTTATCTATAGGCTTAAGTGCCTGTAAAATTGAGAGTTGTGTTCAAGTCTTGGATTAGATCTTGAGTCGCAAAAAAAAATACTCAGGACATTATCAAATTAAATTTAAGTGTCTGAACAATACGGCCATGGGACTGAGACTGGCATTTTTTTGATTTATGTTGAAACAATCAGACTTATCCAGGTGCCAGATGCAGGAGTCTCTCTCCTCTAAAGTCTTTAAAATACCAATATAAGTCTGTAAAAACTACAATATTTTAATGATGTCTTAACATAAGTAAACATCTTTATTGCCAGCATTAGGCATAAAATCTAGAAATTAAGAAAAAAAATTGTTGTTAGAAGGTTTGTCCCATGAAAAGCATATTTTCTCCTTGTATTTAAATATGTGTGCATACTAATTTAGGTCCTTAGCTTGAAGTACCTCATGTTTGGTGTACAGGTGCTCCTTGTCCAGCCTTTGAGACTGCATCTGAACTGTGAAGCCACCCATAGATGGTGGCATGTCCTGTGTATCTTGGGTAGGAAGGAGCCTGGAACGTGCCACAGCTCTGCTCTGGTTACCCAGGTTCCTGGGGAAACCAAAGCATGGGAAGGCAGCTTGGGCATGGCTGTCCTGGAGATAGAAAGGCAGGTATCCATTTGTCCATATCAATACAGACATAAAGACAGATACCAATTTCTGTCTGATGAGATGGTAGCCTGTGGAGAACATGCTTCTGATGTAGGCGCTTTAGTTAAATGCTCACACATAGAGGGAATCTGGGTCTTAGAACTTAAGAAGGAACTTAAATGGACAATCCTGACAGCTGCCATGCAAACAACGTTTAGAAATCCATGCCAATCTTTTCTGACCCAACACCTGGCTCCTTTTCTGTAGTGAGAATGGCTGGACCATTGCAGTGGCGTGCTGATTTTTGTGGATGGTGAACACAGAAAGGGAATTGAGAAGAGACCACCCGGGTTATTCTGACACATGACTTGAGTGCTTTCTATTCTTAGACAAATGAGGATCTGAAATATGTAAGTACACTATCATTGTTTTTTTTAAGATTTATTTGTAAAAATGAGAGAAAGAAATAAAACTCTTAATCTATCGTGGGTATGGGATTTATACATTTATCATTGTCTTTCGATGTATGTTTATACTTAAGTAGAGTTGATAAATCAAACTATTTCTTGTGATAGTTTAAAGCATCATTATTTGTCTCTTGATTCCATCCTTTTTCTTTAAAGAAATGAAAAGAGCAAAAACCATGAAATTATATTTACAGTGTCATTTAAAATTTATTGTATAATAAATAGTGATCACTTGGAAAATCTTTTTTTTCTTTTTTTCTGTATTGTTAACAAGAGATTTAACCAAAGTGACTGAATCAAGATGAGAAATTATCCCAGGTTTCTGAAGCTTGAATAAATGACATTGTCAGTGTTAAGGTGTTGTTTTGCAAGTTAATTTGAAGGATAAGAAATAACCTAAATATAATTTCATGGCAGCTTGTATATGACTTGACATAATTTAGTCTTGACTGCAGAGCTTCTGTTCCCTGTTTCACCAGCATTTCCAACTTACCATATACCCACAAACATGTTTGAACTCTGCCACGGTCCCAGTACAAGCAAAGATCACACTTTCTATTTTCCCAGGAAATACAAATTGTACATTGACTTCCAAATTGACAAGTTTGTCTTGACCTCTACCAACACTTTTGCTGAATGAGCGTAACCACCACTGATTTTACAGCATCATGGGGATCTACTAGTTCTGACTCATCTAATGATGCTGCATAAGTTACCTTTTAAAGCTGCATTATCCCCCATAAAACATTATTAGTGTATAACAAATAATAAATACAACTTTTCAGTATCAAAATACTGTAACCTCTGTTTTCCAAATGAGTGAACATCCCAAAATATTTCAAAACAGACCAAAAAAGATTCGAAATTTTAAATACTCTTACAGTGCTACATATACCAAGGCTTTAACTAGCCATAGATAAAGATATAGAAATGCAATTAAATTTATTTCTACAACTTCAGCACAGGAGCTCCCTACTTCAAAGTACAGAAGCAAATCAACAGGAGCTGTAATGGCTGGACTTGTAAGGATGAGGCTAAGTCCTGTGATAATTCTTGGTTTGAAATCCAGCACAGGAGAATGTCTTTATTTCAATAGGGTTCAAAGTCTAGCTTTATATTTCAAGGATGTACTGATTCTCCTTTTGTTTTAAATACTAAGCATATGCTTATGTTCCTCCCTCACTCCAGGCTATCTATAATGATGTATTTCAGATTATAGCATTTATGTAGTAATGAGACTAACCTGAATCCTTGCAGCTTTGGGCAAGTTCTTGAAAATACACATTATAACAGTGACAGGCAGATTGTTCTTGTCTTTATTAAAATAAATGTGGTCTGAGGAATGTTTAGATTTCTGACTGCAGCTGACTGATTTGGTAGAAACTGGTACAGCAATAATGTAATTATATAAAACCTCTCTTTATTTTGGGGATTCCCAGAGATATTTCATAGATTCACATAATGGGTTTTATTTCCATAAAATAAACGATAGCCTGGGCATCTCCATTTCCTTAGAGGGAGAAAACAAGGTTTTTCAGGACAGGTGAAAAGTGTGGTGAGGCAGTAGTGCAGCGCTCAGGTTTCATTTCACAGGTAAGGTGGAGCAGTTGGACATTTTCTTAGACTTGCAGACATGCAAAGGACATTGATAACACCATGAAGTAGCTGCATATCTCCAAATAGAAGCTTTTGTATCAGAATTTGTTCAGCAGCCATTAAAATGTCTCATTCCTGGAAGAAAAAACTTTCAATAGGTATCAGGACTTTCTTAAGAAGAGGAAAAAAATTCAGTTGCCAAAAGCTTTTTTTTTTTTTTTAAGAGACCTATCAACCTAACCTAGACTTTTTGACAGCTATGGGAACAAGCCAAGAGTATATTAAAAATTGGTATTGTGCTGGGTGTAACCATTCCCTGCCAGATGTATTGCATATACCCTGCTGGGTGCATGGATATTTATGGATATGTCTGTACAACATATCCAGTCAAGGAAAAAAGATAAAAATGGGAAGGTGTGCTCATATCTTGGTGTCCTCAGCTAAAATATGCAGTGTTAATACATTGTCCTAGCAAATGAAAATGAAGGACATAAATGAATGGTTATTCCTATAGTGATTCAGTAGTTCAAAGACATTAATCAGTACTACATATCTGCTGGAAAAGAGTGAATGAAGGAGCCGTTCATCTTGGTTCCCCATGGTTACTATCTGATGTAAATTGCATCCACCACTACCTGCATGGGGAACCCTGGCAACTGGGGAATGTGAGTTATCTGAACCATCTGTCTTCCCATTTCTCCATTTGAAATAGGAATTGGTTTATAGCCTTGCAGAAATGTGCAAGAGTAATAAATGGATCTTATCAGTATGTCTGGCCAGTTTTGAGTTCCTGCAGAAATGTTGCTACATAAGGATCTCCTCTGAGGTACTCAGATATCAGTGTGATTAGCCTGGTAGACAGACCTCTGTATTGGGGAAGCAAGGTCAGTGCTCCTGGGGCAACAGGAGACATAGAGATTCAATAATAATATCTTATTATTCTATCAAATGATGTCTGCAGAACACTTTAAAATCATTATGTGAAGGACAAAGGATGCTATATATAGAGAGAGGGGTAAAGGCTGACATTTCTACAGTGCATTCAATTAACAGAATTCCATGCAAGCCTGGCCTTTGGAAGAAAAATAATCTTTGGTTGCACACTGGGCATGTTGATCTTCCATAATAAACACACAGGGAACCCCTGCAAGACATCTACTGAATCAGGGCTATTGTTTTGCTGGTGCCATGTCCTCAAAGACCCCGAGGCTGAAAGACCTTCTATAAAAGTGAAATCTGTTTTGCTTACTAGAAGTAGGGGACTGATGGAGACAAGAAACGGCAGCAGTAATTGATGATTTTTATTAATGGTGCTTCTCAAGTATTTTGGAGCTCTTGACATAGCTGAATGTCAGCGAGAAGACAGAGTATGTCTCTGTAGGAATATTTTCCCTCAGTCAGTACAAGCACTGTCCATGGGAAGTGTTGTGATTCTTTTTTGCTAAGGAGTAATCAAATGAGCACCAGTTAGCACATTTTTTTTGGTTCCTACTAA
This sequence comes from Hemiprocne comata, assembly GCA_020745705.1. Classification (NCBI taxonomy): domain Eukaryota; kingdom Metazoa; phylum Chordata; class Aves; order Apodiformes; family Apodidae; genus Hemiprocne; species Hemiprocne comata. Next base: position 213,257,709 of record CM036586.1, read on the forward strand.
GAAATTGACATTATCTTTTTCTGGCAGTGCTTCAGGGTACCCAGGCTGCAAAATTAACACACCACAAAATAAAGCTACTTATTGCTCCATGTCAGGGTTCACCCCTATTTCTGTAGAAAAAGGTACACAGGAGACGATCAGAAATGATCATCTGACCATGCCCTTAGTTCACACATTATATCCCACATGGTTTGTTCTCTCTAAGATCACATTTCTGGTTTGGATCTTGCTCTGCAGCAGACAATTAAGGGCAGTCATGTGGCCTAGTGTGGAGACCACAGGCTGAGATGTGGTAATATTACATGTACTCTGGATTTACAAGAGTTTGACAGATTATATCAGTCTATCTTGCCCATTTATACAGTGGAATTATTAAGATCATAAACTACAATGAGATGAATAGAATAGAAATGCTTCTTAGTAGTTGCATGTTTTTCTTACCTTTTTTTTTTTTTTCTTTAATGATACACTCTTCCCAGAAAATGGGGCCAGGATGGGAATAGGTGATATACTCAGACCATTGCAGCCTCCACTTTATAAATGAATTTCCAGCACCCTGTCCTTTTGTTGGAAATATTAAAGTACACCACTTGTTTCATTAGACATGGATCATTTCTATAGTGCGTGGCTGGCATTGCTGCATGATAATTAATTTATCAGCAGGATTTGGGAAAGGCATAGAATGCCACAAAATTGGCAAATAAAACTGATTCTGTTTTTAGAGGTGGGACAAGAGAAAACATATTTGCTGATGTGCATAGTAATTCTTTACCTCAGATATAAACCTGTTGGGTAACTACATTACGTGGAGTGAGGCCTAGAGCTCTCCTAGAAACCCAAAATATCTTTAGAAATTGAATATTTATAATGAAATTAACAAGACTGCCACTTCAGGTCTGAAGTCACTACTATTACCAGACTATGAGAGAATAAATTATATAATAGATGAAAACTTACTAAAAAATAAAAACTGCCAAACAAGGTGGTTTTTTCAGGTTTTTTCACATGAAGATGATCAGATGTTTGAACAGGTTGCCCAGGGAAGTTGGGTAATCTCTGTCCCTGGTGAAAGTCATTCTTGGTGATTTTCAAACAATGGACAAGTTCTTGAACCACTTAATCTAACTGGATCTACTTTTGAGAGGTTTGACTACAGATGTCCAGAGGTCCTGGTCAAACCTGAATAATTTGGGGATTCTAGGAAGGAAGGCCATCAAAGAAGAAAGCTCAAAGAAAAATCTGGAAAGCTCATTTTTATAATTATCCAAAGGCTACAGATGACTTAGTGGGACAAGGAATTTTTCTGTTTATCTGCTTCTCTGAGGGAAGGACAGGTCCAGCTTCTCTGACAGCTCTTGGAAACAGTGTGAGAAGAGGTCAGCTGAATTTGCTGACATCCACATTTAGCTTCACCTAAACTTTAGCTGAAGTTTCCTTTCTCTGTGTCATCACTTATGGAGTGGGGATTTAGCACTGCCTGTTCTGCACTAGATATCCCCATGCAAAGAAGTGGGATGAGATACCTGCCTGGAGGCTTTTCCATCCTTGTAAGGATGCCATTGCAGTTTTCATATGTGAGCAGTAAAGTGAACTGTTATCAGCCACTTGAGAATATTCCTACTAAGGAGGTGGTTAATCCTTCTGGGTCCTCAACTCATACTGCTCATAACAGCAGTAAGATGGTCATTGTAGCCAAATCCAAACTGCCTGAGGGGTCAAGATATGGCCCAAGTGGCTTCTCCCATTCTTCAATATTGCTGCTCAAAGTTCACTGTGACTTGCTTCAACCAAAGCCAAACTGCCAGACAACAGATAGGCCATATGGACAATGTTTACATATTGACTGGGATTCTCCTACCACCCGTTCCCATCTTCCTCATCTCCACTCAGTCCCATTCCTTTATCCTTGGTTGCTTTTCCTCCCTGTGCCATGAGGGGCAAAACAGATTTTTCTGTTTAGCTCCTTGTTTCTGTACTACATGAAGGCAGGATTGTAGGTGTGCATCATGGCTGAGGTTTAAGAAGGCTCTGTAGTATCCATTATACCTATCCCATCCTCACAGGTAGCTGCAATGATCCAGAATAACAATTTCAATCTGTTTGACAGTAGGATTCCTATATTGTATTTTCTGCTCAGGTTTTAATGAAGATGTTGAGCAGACAGCCTGGTCTCTTGGCCACTGCTCTGAAGAGAATTGCACACCTTGTTCTCCTCTCTGCATCTAGATCTGTGCCGTTTTTAGTGGCTTCAACTACTATGGCTGTGTGAAATGCTCCTTGAAAAGTTTTATTGTGTATTTCCAAACAGATGCCTGCTACATGAGTCCGAGGCCACCATATTTTAGTAAAACATCCACAAACTTGGGGTTAAGAGTGTTTGTGGCAAAGGATTGTCTGAGGCACGATTATCTGTTGTCTTGTCTTCCACTGCACTTTGGTCACCTTCAGCTGATAGAATTGATTTGAAGTTTCATGGAATATTAGGAATATTTAAGGAAGTTTCCCCAGGGAAAAGGCTCACTGTGGAGCTTGCAAAATAGCTTTAAAAGCAGTTTTCTGAGCACTTTTTTTTCCCTACCTGTGTGGCCCAGATAGCACAATCCTTGGTGTATCAGCAGATAAAGCAATTATGTATTTTAAGCTGGCCCTTAAAAATGCACCCAGGCCTGTACAAATACCTTTACTCTTTTCATATAATAAGGATTCAAGACCTTTCCACCTGCCTCTTATCTTTCTATTGCAGATAGGGAAGGAGGGAAAGAGACCTTCTGCCATGAGAAGGTGAACTCTGAATTTGGTACGTGATCTGCAGGACAGAAACAGTTAATTCCCCTGAATACATTATTTTCAATAGAGATGGCTTTTGAAAACACAATTTAATGAAATCCAGTGTCCTTTTCATAAAATATTTGAAGGAAGTCTTTCCATAGCACTTGTCAATCAATCTTTTGCTATTGTTACCTTTTTTTTTTCCTCCCCCCCTGGTTTTTTTTAAATTGGCATCTGTCTGGAAGGACACAAACAAATCCCAAGCTGGTATCTTAACTAGGATATTGTGGAACTGTTCTCTTTCAATCCTTGAATTTCTCTGCTGATAAAGATAACTAAATTGTAAAGTCTATATTAATATGTGCAAGGACTAAAAGCCTGAGAAAAACTTCAAAAAGCCTATACCAAAAAAAATCCTTGAGTATATTGAAATAATGCTTTTTGAAATCACAGTTAACCTATTATTACTATGTTGTCAAAATACATGCAAGATTCCTCAAACTCTAAAATCATCAGACAATTAATTTGCCTTTTCTCTACAAGTCAAACTCAAAGCAAGGAGATATGTAACCTCTGGACATTGGATGTTCCCTTTCTATTAAGTAGTGATGGTATTACTAACAGTTTCCAAGTATTTAGTAGAACTGGTTTAGTTATATGCTTATTACTTCTCCAAAATCAGGCTTAGAACTTGTACAAAAGTCTGTATCAGAAATAGAATAGTAGGGTTAGGATAAGGTTGGACTCGATGATCTTAAAGGTCTTTTCCAACCTGAACAATTCTATGATTCTATGATTCTGTAGCAATATTTCCTCCTGATTTTGCCATTCATTTCCATTTCACCACAACGTGAAATATTAAGCTATTTTACATTTTCTGGTGTTCCTCTAAGCAGATGTACTGCATTTATGGTTTAATTATCAGGGGTTTCTTCTACTTCATCACAGTCATTTAACCTCACACTGCTACATATCTGGCTTTAGCTGCTATTTAAAACCATTGGTATGCAACTTAAATAGGAGTTCATAAAGATTCAGCTTAACTACATCAAGCAGGCTCTTGTAACAAGAGGTGAAAGTATGTGTGTGTCCAAAGGATTGCTGAGCATCATCACTAGCAGAATAATTGTTATGCACAAGAAAACAATTTTCTTACCAGCCTGTGCAATGGTATTTTTTATGATGGCATTTTCTATCAATAATCATGTGAGATAGGGTTCATTTTAAATTCAAACATTACAGTCTGTCAGATTAATAAACCATATTTATGAAATAATAATAACTCCCTGAATGTTTTTTAACTCAGGAGATTGAGCAGTGATATTGAACAGGTGTCTTTCTTCAGGATCTGCCTAGTGATACATGGCATGTTGTTTGCTGTGATATTGATGTACTAGGAGCCAGACTGAAGGATGGGGTCTGCACACATAAAGCCTGCATGTTTCTACTGCAGTGTCAAGTTGTGTATCACACCATGGAGAGGTTCTTAGGTTCTTAGATCCATATTTTCTCCTCTCTCTGTTCATGAGTTGAGATGTGAATGAGTGCAAAGTCTTCAGAAAGTCTTTCTTTAAAGGCCTTTAGGAGCACATGCAAATCAAGAACAGATAAAAGCTTAAAATTTCATCAGTTTAAAGCATGAGCAGGAATGGATAACTAGGCATCATTAGTCTCTACTTTCTCAAGAGTAGAAATTTCCATGGGAAAAAATCCAGCTTGAGTCAAACTTTTTGACAAAATATTAAAAAAAAAAATTGTTTCAGAGTGACAACTAGAACATCTTGTTTTCTAACAGTTGCTCACATTTTCAACATCTCGATACCAAGATGGAGTTGACAGAAGTATGTTCATGGTGGCCCTAAACATTTCTGCTGATTTTTAGACTTTGTTATAAAGTAAGTGGACTGTTCCTCTGTGATTTGACAAGGAAAACTTCTAGGTGTGCCCAAGGTTAGTGCATCTTGACTGAGAGCTTCTCTGCACTTCGAAGGTGTGGGGCTTTCATTGTAGCACTGTAGGTGAAGGTATGCATCTCTTTCCAGTGGGAATGACTGGCTACCAACATAAATATGCACTATGCCAGTGCTGCTGCTCTTCCTCCGTTGTAAGGAGAATTAGGTGCAGAGACTTGTGACAATTTTAAATTAGTTTAATTGAAAGCTGGGTTCTGTATAAGTGTAAACATACAGGTAACTAATTGCCCGCAAAAATTGACTGAGGTATGTAGGTAAAGAAATGTGGTCTTGGATTGTAAAACCCTGAAACAATGGTTCTGTATGATGCAGGAGAGCAATGATGGGGTTACACAGCTCTATCATCTCACCAGGGAGCTTCAGATCCATATCCATTTTATAATAATTTAAAATCACTGCTGAATTAAAAAAAAAAAAGAAAGGCGCTAGGTGTTTTAGGATTTGGGATGATTATTTGGCTGCAGTGGAACCACTGTCAGACCCCTCAAGAGACTAAGATGCTTTTAGCAAGACAATAAATCTTTCTCCACAGAAATACATATAGTCATGCCTTTTCTGCTGTTGTTAAGGAGAACACTACATAAGTATGTCTAAAGGGCAAAGTGGCCTTGGGATTTGATTGGTTTCAAACCATCACAAATCTGAATCTGAATTAGTATTTAATTGCATCAAACCACTGCCTGGCCAGGCCTATCAGCAGGTTTGTTTTTATTTCATCAAGCTTCATACATTAGTACTGCTGACAGGCAGGGTACAAAGTGAAAGGCACCAGATCCCCAGCACTGCTGGCCTCCAGAAAATGAAGCAGTGAGACCTGAGAGAGCTGAATTTATAAAGTAAATGATGAAAAAATACATTTGAGCAGGAGGACCAGCACAGAAAAGAAGGGTAAGAGAGAAGGCAGTGAGCAAACAAAAGAGAAGGAAATAGAGAGCAGAGCAAGACCAACGCTGAAATGAGGGAGATCACAAGGAGACAGTAGATACTGTGAGAGCATCATTGTGGGCGCCAAAGGAAAAGAGCAGCTGAATTTCTTCCCACATTCTGCAGCTGCTTTTTAATTAATAAATACAGGGTTTATGCCAGAATAAAGCAATGGAACACATACTTTCACCTTCCGTGTAACAGGATCTCGTCGGTTAAACCTGTGTTAAGCCTGGCAGTTCATGTCATTGACCTTTTCTCCATGTTGACCTAATCACTGCTCTTTGGAGCCACCATCCTGCTCCTTTGATTGCCCACAGGAAGGTGGGCGACAAGTACAGCAGCATTAGCAATAGAAACTAATCCCTAAGGAAATATCATTAATGCTGTGGGAGAGATGTTCAGGCTGGTGGTTGACTTGCAGAGGCTCAGGCTGAACATCCTTGGTTTCTACTATTGTCTCTTCATTCTCAAGTGAGAGCAATTTTGTCGAGCTTCTCTAACTTTCTGATTTACATGTGTACAAAAATGAACAACAGGCTAGCAGAAGAAGAGAACATCAACAAACCAGATCCTGGTCTGTCATGGAGCACAACTAAGCAGATTCTTTACTTGATGTCGTATTCCAATCACACCTTTGTTTCACATTGACAATTCCCAAAGGTGAACTGGCCTTGATAATAATGAAAATTGGGGAGTTTTGGATTGTTATCTGACTTAGAGACCTGTTTGATAGGACAGACTAAAATCCTGTCATTGAGCAACCTCGAAGTCAAGATCTAAGTCTTAATCTCATAGATTGGTCTCATTTTTAATTTCAGTGGAAAAGTTTAGTTTTCCCTGTATTGTTATGAAATGTCCATCCTAGAACCTGATCATTAAAGAACTTTAATCATTGCATTCACTTGGTTAGTCCACAAGGCGTATCTCTGCAAGAGTCCTCCACTTCTCCTGTGTCTGTAAAACCCCTTACCCAGCATAAAGAATTTTGCTGGATGGATTGCAGAGAAAGAATTTAGCTTTAAAAAGGCAAGTAAAATTAAACTTACAGCTCTGGGAAGAATGCCAGTCTTTACTATTAATAATAATTCCATTGTTTCTAAATCACTTATAATTACATAAGTTGATTTTGCTTTATTGCTGCTAATTAACAAATATTTAATTGATTTAGCAATTCACTAATGTTCTTGGTGGCAAAATATTTGAAGAAGATGCAGTGTAGAGAATGGCTTTAAGGGATTTCAAAGGGTTTTTTCACATTGTAGTTATTGAATGCCAAGCAGCACTTGTGATCTACAAAAACTTCTTGTTTTTAGAGAAGATATGTGTTGAAAAATAACTGAAGGTTAAGTTATCTTTTCCAACTGTAGTAAGTCATAAGCAAACTTCAAATTAAATTAAGAAGCCTGCATAAAAAACCCCACAACTCCAAGTGATCCAGACAATTAGATCAGCAACCTAATTTAATGGTTTCATAATTTTAAAGATTTCTGAGGTCAGAGAAACCATTAGCTCTTCCACCTTGACCTCCCATTTAATGGGGGTGATGGAATTTCATGCATTCCCAGTTGGAGCCTAGCATTTTCTGTGTGGACAACTCTTATCTTCCAGACAGGTGCTGAGCACATTCAGGGGTAGAGACCCCACCATGCCTATCGTGAGCGTGCTGAAGTGGTTAAGTGCATTCACTGTTAAGCATCTGAACCTTTTTTTTCTGGTGTGAATTTGTTTAGCTTTACCTTTCAATCCTTGGTTTGTGCCTTTCAATGCTACACAGAGTGTGCTGTGGTGTCTGCCTCCTCCTCTTGGATTTATTTGTGCACTTGAATAAATTTTTTGTCTTCACTGTCTTTCCCAGTGCCTTCACTTTTCTTTGCATTTAATTTACCTGGGACAGGGGAAGTTAATTGATCAATTCCTCTATTGATTACAGTCTGCTTCTCATTTGCTAGCACAACAATGTCTGGCAGATCATGAGGAGTTTCTTTTTTTAGCATTCTTCTTTTTTTCTAACATGGGAAAATAATTTCAGATTCTCTCAGTAGTGCTCTTTTCTCTACTAACAGCTGCTATTTAATTTTCAACTTCTGTACAATATCTCCATAAAGTTAAAATGAGACCCTTCACCATGACACAGTCACAAACAAAAGCCTGTCATTTAAAAAAATATATATTTATGGGTCACCTGCCTAGCTCCTATAACTGCTGATAACAAGCAGATGGGAAGGAGCTTACGTTAGCAAACTTTTTACCTTCAGCCCAAGTGTTTCCCATTACTGTCTAGCTACTGATCCTATGTGAAAAGAATTCTTTTTTGGTATTTCTGTGTTAGAACCACAAGAGCCACGATTTAATAGACGTGCTTATGGCACATTATACATTACAGGCGTCTTTTCAAAGATTTCAAAGCCACATCTTGACAGTTTCATTTTTTTAAGAGATGCCTTTAATAACCGTTTCTTGCTGACTTAAGAAATGAAGGAGGAAAGTGTAACTTCAAAGTGTTGGCAAAGTAATATGAATTATCCAAATGTACTTGTAAAGTTGTTTCCAGTTACAGTAGTAGCAACTCGAGACTGATAGCTCATTTCCCCTTTCCCAAGTGTTTCCAATTTAAATCAGTATCTTTTGGAGCTGTTCCACACTACACTGCTGCTCTAGAACAAACCAGTTCATGCAACTGTATTTTCTAAAAGCAAATTTCCTGGAAGCAAAACAAGAAACAATACAAAAACCCCACTAATTAGTACAGTAAGTAGGCATGATACTTTCCATTATTATAGATAGAGAGCTGAAAGACATAATTAAGAGGAGTGAAATTAAAGATATTTATAAAAATTTGAATCAGAGTGTGAAGACCTATGCGTCTATCAATACAGGGTTGAAAAATCTACCAGTAACTTTTCTTTATAAGCTCTTAAAGGCAGACATGATTTTTTTTTCCTTCTATGCAATATCGCAAAAGAAGAGAAAGTAATACAAGATATTAATATTTAAATAGTTAATCATACATTATTAATAGCATCACGAGTGGCATTAATTAAGACCCTTAAATACCTTTTCCCATCCTCTCTCTATGTTGCTGTCCAGACTAATCATGTAACCTTACTATACCATTGACCTTTGACCAAATGCACAATTATCATTAATTATTATTCTTACTGCTGGCACTGGGCCCACTAAACTTTCCCCTTTAGTGCTGCTTTCAAAGTAGCAAATTTTTGAACTATTTCAGCTCAACCTATGGACCCTTACAGGGTTTTTTTTTTTCATTTATTCCCTTTTTTCTCTCTTGGGTATTAAATTTTCTCCACCTTGTACATTTTTCTGCTGTTGATCTGTCCTGCTTCTTGTCTTACAACAGCAAGGGTGGATTTATAACCCTGGGAAGGAAAAATTTCTAGGTATGAGGACACTAAAGACCAGGCACATATTATCTGCAGTGATTGTGGAGTTTCCATCATTACTACAGCAAGTTAAACAAACATCTGCCAGGCATGACCTCCCTGTAGTTAAGCCTGCCTCAGGGCAAAGGGATGGACCAGATGACCTCTGGAGATCTTTTATGGCCCTGAGTTTCTTGGAGGGGAACAAGCAGGCTGCGCTCACTCGCATGCATGGTTACAACCTGGTCTGTCCCATTCACAAGCTCACATGCCTTGCAGTGCTGTAGAAGCCCAAGGAGCATGCTGACCCTGCCTAATCACAGAATCACAGAATCATCAAGGCTGGAAAAGACCTTTAAGATCATCAAGTTCAGCCTAAAGTACAGCACGTATCTGACTGCTGCCCCTAGGTCCTGGAAGTATATTTGTCTTGACAAAAAAGGACCAAACAATTATTTTAAGTGATCTTCTGGGATCACTTTTCAACACATTTCTTTTTCCTCTTGGTCATCTGCAGTAGAATTTATAAAAAGAAGTGGTGTACTGTCATTCAGACTGCTAGGATACAAAGAGAAACACACCGATCTCCTCACAGTGTTGTAAATACTCCAAAAGATGTATTCCTTTTCATGGTGACAGATGTGCATAATCCTTTGCACAGCAGAGGATGATATGCTATAGCAAGTCCCATTTATTACTGCTTTGGGGATAACAAATATTTTATGTGTTCTAACCAACAACAAGATCTGATCTTGTTGAGTGACATGAGAATTTCTGTGTTCCTCATCTTTAAAGACTCTGTGAGAAGAAGTAGGCATGATAAGTAATGAAAATAAAATCTCCCCAGGTTCTCTATTGCCCTTTCTCCCATTTTGCTGCTTCCATCCTCTGCCCTACAAGAAATATTATAGAAGAGACCAAGAAAGAGCTAAAGCTCTACTCCCCATCTCTGAGCTATCATGACAGAGGCAGGTGTTGTGTGATGGAGGGGGAGTGTGTTCCTCAGTAATATTATCCTGAGAATTATCTTAGAGAGATTGACCTATGAATAACAGCCAAGCCTCAGGGTTAGCCTAGCAGTAATTATCTGCTAGACATTTCCACTAGCCGTATCCTTTCAGGTCAAGAGGCAAACATGAGGACTCACATCCCTGCTTCACGGCAAATTATCATTCAATTACAGTGACTTTTAAACCTAAGAAAATGTAAATTGAATTGTCCTTTCTTTAGTGTATGAAAGTGTATTTATTTGTATGAAAAATTCCAGGGAATTTTAAATGCAAGATGCAAGATACAAGAGCAGTCCAGACTGTATACAGAGACTGAGACTAATAAAACACTTTAGAAGTTTTCCATCCAAGCAGTTTTGGAGAGATCTGTGATTCAAAGAGGTAGGCTGTGTCTTCATAGCAACTCCAGTTATTCAGCTTTAGCCCTTCTACAGCAAGCCAGTTCATGAGAAAGGAGTCACTCCAATACAAGCATCCTTGCACAGAGAGGATATATTAGGAGCACAAGGAAGTCATGTTGCAGCAACTCATGAGCTGTATTAGCTCAGCCATATCCTAAGATGCACTCCTAGGCTGGGGTTCATCCCAGCTGGAAGACCCCTGCAGTAGTAGTTTCTTTTCATCAACAATAAAAGGAGTTGGAGGTGGCTAGCTAATGTGACATAGTCCTCAACATCCAAAGTTTAATGAGAGATGAACCCTACCCTACGTCTGGAGTAGTTCATAGCATTTCCTTGTATTTCCGTGGCCTGTCCTCAATTTTTGCCAAAACCTACTAGGTTAAAAATTGGAGTCAGCTCTTGGCATCAGAGCCCTGATGTGGTGAGGTACCATAACTCAGTAGCTGGAAATGTGTATAATAGCTCAGGGAAAAGGATTTAGCTGTTGGTGAAAGACCAAGAGCCTCACAGTAGCTCCTTTGCTGTGAGAGAAAATATTCTACCATTACGATACGCAGGCAGTAGAGAACTGTACCTGGTGAGCAGCCTTCAGGTAATACAACTTTCTTTATTCCATTGAGTTTATCAGTGTGAAAACATATTGAAAAGAATCCTTAAAGGGACATAATCCACTTCAAATCGTAACTTGCAGGTATCTTTCTTAATCTGACTTAATGCAGAAATGCCTTAGACCATGGAGAGGGAATTCATTTGAAAATGCACTTGACTAGTTGTTAGTTATTGATATTCTGTGTTGGATTTTGATTTTGCATGTGGCTTAGCCTGCATGGGGAAAAATCAATAAAATCTGCTCCAGTTTTGTTTATAGTCTGGTTCCCCCTCTGGCTGCCCAAACAGCAGTGGTTACATCTCAGTGTCTATTCTGGGACATGAATGTCTAAAACCAGGAGGTTTTAATTCGATTTTTTTTTGTTTTGTTTTGTCATTGTTTTTTCTTTTCATCCTGGATTTTTTGGAATTTTTTTTTGAGATAGTATGAAAGAGGTTACTTAATGAAATGCCAGTTTTGTTTGGAACAGAAGATGACAAAGTATATGGAAAGATAGCCTGGCTTAGGTGCATCTGATCAAATGTAAATATTCACAGCTGAGACAGTCACCACAGACAGTTTGTTTAGTCAGTGGGGAGAAACAAGTACATCTAGGGTGCAGTCTTTTCACTTTAAAGGACACACTTAAAATAAAAAAACACATTATACATGCCCTAAAAATGTCTGGGAATTAGAAATGGAGCTCAGGGTGACAAGTTTGGATGGACACCGGGGATGACTAAATTTATATGAGTTTCCTTTCTATCTGCATGGGATCTCTCCTTATCACTCCTGCTGGCATTGCTCCACTGTGTGGGAAAGACTCCATTCCTTGGGTGAGAAGTAAGAGCTGCAGATTAGTCTTCTACCTGCTTGGCTACAAAGTGATGATCCCATTCTTCCAGGTAGCTTGGCTGCCTTGCATTCTTGCCTGCAAAGGTGAAGAACTTCCACAAAAAGGAAAAAGAACATCAGCTTCTACAAAGCCTTTAATGTGGTTCTTAGATCACTCAATAGTGAAGAGGTTAGGTCCTGTGTTAGCAGAAACCCCTTCTCACCTCTGATTGCAGAAGCAAGTTTTGAACCTAGATGTTCTATTTCTTTTGTGAAAGTTCAGGTCGATATGTTGCTGTATAAAAGAGTAGAGAACAGAGCCATACACCATTGTCCCTGTCTTGGAAGAACAAAGAGAGTTACCAAAAGGTTATAGATACTCAGGTTGGGAAGGGCTGGTCAACCTATGAACCACAAGTTGAGATGAACCAAATAATTTCAATTCTAAGTCATGAATGTGGGCAAAGCCTAAGTGACATCCTCTCTTTAGTGACATCCTCCTTTCTCTTTCTGGAGGCAACTTGGTCTTTCTAAATCCTGAGAACTCAGAGGGTAAAAAAGTAAAAAAAAAAAAAAACCAACACATTTCGAGTGGAATTTTAGACATGACACAGAGGTCCTCGCTGCCGTGGAAGGTCACAGAAGAGTAAAGGTTGAAAATGACTGTTGCAGAGAAAGTGTAAGGAGATGAGTTTCTGACCATAAGTTCATCCTTTCTCTGCCAAGTGACAGAATGAATTTGTACTGAGTCTGTGTGAGTCTTAATTCCTTACTGCTGCTGCTGGTATGTGCTGATCTTATGGTTAAATGGCAATATAAATAGAAGTGGGTATAATATTTCGGACTAGTTTATTTGCTGTATAGTGTGGTGTGACAACCATATATTTTAGCAGCTCTCTCCCCCAGAGAAGAAAAAAAGAAAATTAGAAAAACATTGACATGAAAGATTTCAGTGGCTTGGTAGAAACTGTTGGTTTAAGCCCGTTGGCCTAAAGAAATAAAAATGTAAAAGAAAGAAGACAAACTCCAACCTCCACAAACGAAATCACGATATTTCAGTCCAAGTAAAATGTTTCAGTTGATCCCACTCTTTTTTTTCCTTTTTTTTTTTTTTTTTTTTCCTATTCAGTTTTGCAGCTGCTTTGTTAGTGAAAAGAAAAACAGTAGGAAAGCTTATTCAGGTCAGTCCAAAATACAGTTGCTCCTTTTTTATTTTTGGGCTTCAGCTTGAGAATGGAAAGGTGAAATGAAGTCTTGCAAAACTCCTTTAGTAGCATAAACCAATGGCCATAACAGGCATGACTGAGGTGAGACCAAATAGTAATGATAGTGTTTGGCATTTGTTTTAATTTTGCAGTGAAATATGTCACTTCTTTATATTAAACTTGAGCCAAAGTGTATCTTCATGCATGAACTTAGACTGATTGGAGTGACTGCTTGAATGAGGTCCTCTGTATGGGAATGCTGCCCTGAAAATGCACAGGGAAAACTGGGAAATGAAAAGACAAGGAGGACAGCAATGACACAATGCTAGCAGAGCAGAAATCAATAAGGTGCATTCTCTGGAATAAAGTTTGATTATTAAATTCAACTAAGTGGTGTATGACTCTGCCTTATTAGACAATATATATATACCTTGCTGCAGAGGAATTGAAGTAGTAGTAAAAGTGAGTCCCGCCAGTGCTTTGTATTCTACTATAGCATAAATATTTTCTCCTAACAATAAAAAATTAAAAATGCAGCCATTAGAAACATAGCCTGACTAGTGTTTTGTATTAACCAAATTTAGTAAGTACGTTGATGGCACAGCTGTGTGGTGTGGTTGACACGTTGGAGGGAAGGGATGCCATCCGGAGGGACCTTGACAGGCTGGAGAGATGGGCCCATGCCAACCTCATGAAGTTCAACAAGGCCAAGTGCAAGGTCCTGCATCTGGGTCAGGGCAATCCCAAGCACAAATACAGGCTGGCTGGAGAATGACTAGAGAACAACCATGAGGAGAAGGACTTGGGAGTGATGGTTGGTGAAAATCTCAACGTGAGCTGGCAATGTATGCTGGCAGCCCAAAAACCAACCGTGTCCTGGGATGCATCAAAAGAAACAGGGCCAGAAGGTCGAAGGAGGGGATTCTTCCCACCTACTCCACTCTTGTGAAATCCCACCTGCAGTGCTGGGTCCATTTCTGGAGCCTCCAACACAAGAAGGACATGGAGCTGTTGGAGCAAGTCCAGAGGAGGGCCACGAAGATGATCCAAGGGCTGGAGCAGCTCTGCTACGAAGAAAGGTTGAGAGAGTTGGGGCTGTTCAGCCTGGAAAAGAGAAAGCTCCGGGGAGACCTCAGAGCACCTTCCAGTGCCTGAAGGGGCTACAGGAAAACAGGGGAGGGACTTTTTACAATGGCATGGAGTGATAGTACAAGGAGTAAAGCTTTAATACTGAAAGTGGATAAATTTCGATTATATATTAGGAATAAATTCTTTAGTGTGAGGGTGGTGAGACACTGGCACAGGTTGCCCAGGGAAGTTGTGACTGCCTCATCCCTGGAAGTGTTTAAGACCTGGTTGGATGGGGCATGGAGCAACCTGTTCAAGTGGAGACCTGTTCTAGTGGGAGATGTCCCTGCTCATGGCAGGAGGGCTTGAACTAGATGATCTTCAAGCTCCATTCCAACCCAAATCAGTCTGTGATTCTATGATTCTGTGATTAAATTCCCATTGGAATGAGGTTTAACTGACTGTTAGAATCAACATTTATTGTTATGACTTAAAAGAGAATTCAAATAAATATTTTAGCTTTCAAGAGAAAAGAGAATGTAAGTATTTATAATATTTAGCCTTCAGGTAACTTGACTGTTTGAGTTTCCGTGTCTTAATTAGTAAACAAAAAGAATTATATTTCAATGAAGAAAAAAGTAAATGAAAGGTTAAACTTTACTAAGTAATATATGAAAGTTCAGAAGGCAGGAAGAAGACATTATAGCTCAGAGGCTAAAAACAATCCTCATTGTAAGCTTCACTGGTTAAAAAAATTGAATTTTTGTAATTCTTTGGCTGTACTATCAGACAAGGTTTATATTAATCCTCCCAGAAGGTAGATGATCTATAGATATTTAATGTATTCATGAACATTGTACAGGGTGTTGGCAGAATTCAGAGCCTGGAGTGGGGAGTTCCCAAGTGAGAGTTACTGAGCCAGGGCCCCCATTGACTCTACAAATCCAGTGTGCAGAAATATGTGCAAAGCAGCATCTGTTCTAGGCAACTGTGCTGTGTATATCAACACATGTCAAAAACGGGCTTTTCATTAGTTTCCACCTCAGGCTGTGATGGATACGCATGGAAATGCATGTCCAAAAGTTGGACATGACTCAAGGAAACAGGTGAACAACCCTGATGCCATCGCTGCCAAGCCTGGCAGGAACTTTATTCTGTGTGACATTCCTTGTGGCTGGGCTCAAACTCCTTTTGCCCTCTGTAGGACAGTGAAGGCAACTCTTCCATCCTGCCATGCCATTACAGCCAACCTTGCAGCAATGTAGGAAAAGATTGCCTAAATTTTTTAACTAATGGCATGGCATTTGCTTCTGTTTCTCTGCTATCAAGCTTTTTGCCTTTCAGCTTTTGCTGCAAATAGGAGGGATGGAACTCTGCATCCAGAGAGTCAAGAGATGGAGAAATTGCATTTCTTGATCGTAATGCGTCTTTCCAAGCCCATGACCTGTTTGACACCCATCAGTCCCTGATTACTCAAAGGCTCTGAGAACTTTAATATTTTATCTTCCCCAGACTTTTAAATTACTATTTAATTGTTTTATTTGTAAGCCAAGAAGCTGAGTATCTCTTCCATATTCTCAATGAGTAGCCAGTCTGAAAAGCTGTCAGGTTTTCCAGTCAGAAGTTTATTAAGATAGCTATGCTGATATAATTCCAATACAAGTAAATGGTACTTCTTCCATTGATACCAAGAGTGGTGAAGCTGATGCAAACCAGCTGGGCCTGGTCTTACAGTTTATTTAACAGCAAACTATCTAAAAATATTGATTTGCACTGTCTGTGCTTCTGCTCTCTGCCTCTGACCCGTGGCCTCCTCTTGTGTAAACACACATTCTTTGCTTGGTGAGAGACATAATGATGGTCTGGTTCCATAAGCTGAAATCAGGTTTGTTTAAAAAACCTCTCCAAGGACACTTCACCCACTGATGGTCCTTATAAATCTGACACTAATAACATTGTGACCTGCCTGGCAATGTGGTAGTGCTGACCAAAAAAGCACAGGCTCAAACAAAACAAAGACCGGTGTAGCCCATTACCTTTTATACACCAAGAGATTTTAAAGTTGAGATTGCAATATAGAAAATCTTCTTCCATGCCCTGGACATGCAGTGGAATAGACACTCTTTAGCCTGGAGAAGAGAATGCTGAGGGGAGACCTTATTAATGCCTAGAAATACCTAAAGAGTGGGTGCAAGGAGGATGGAGCCAGACTCTTTTCAGTAGTGCCCAGTGACAGGACGAGGGGCAATGGGCACAAGCTGGAACATGGGAAGTTCCATTTGAATATGAGGAAAAACTTCTTTACAGTGAGGGTGACAGAGCCCTGGGACAGGCTGCCCAGGGAGGTTGTGGAGTCTCTTTCTCTGGAGATATTCAAGGCCCACCTGGATGCAGCCCCAAGCAATGTGCTCTGGGCCATCCTGCTTTAGTGGGGGAGTTGGACTAGATGATCTCTCTTCCAACTCTCACAGTTCTGTGATTCTGTGAGGGCGAACTAGCACCTGGCTTGGTCATGTTAGGTCTCCTGTGGTGGCATTGGTGTGCCAAAGAGAAAAGCCTGCTCATCTAAAAAATTTCAGGACCTGAGTGCCCTGGTGGAATGACTGGCCCTTTGGTGCCTGGGATTCAGTCCAGCCAAGACACCCAGACCAAGACAGGATACATGAAAGACCACTAATATAGGTCCTGGTGTACAGATATTTAGGAATATTGAGGAAATGTTTATTTATTTGCTGCAAAGATGAATCTAGCTCTTGGCAAGGCAGTGTGCAATGGACTGAGGTTGGAGTTGGAGGCGTTCAATGCTGCTGGTGCATGGAGGGAAGGAAGGAGATCCTTTGGGACCAAATGAACCTTTCCCAGTTATCTCTATAAAAATCTACTGTTCCCTTCTAATTCTATAAAAAAGTGGGATTTACTTTTATTGGACAAGGTCAGAAGGGCACTACAGGATGGGTGAGGACAAGACTTTGGTATGATTATCTCTTGCCCTTCAGCCTGGTATCTCAGTAGAAGGGATGCAAATCGTTCCAGTCTAGGTAGTTTACATTTCAGGTCAGAGTGTGCACATTTCAGCGCTTGCAGAAATAATCAGTCCCTCCAGATTTGATTAGTGAAGGGCTGTATATCAACCTCCTGCTGGAGCTGGTTAACACAGGCTGCACGTCCTTTTCTACCTATGAGCCTGAATCTGCAACAGGTTGTCAGGGTCACTCCACAGTTTGATCGAAGGCACAGCATGATTTGTTTGGACACACAGAGCCTAAAACATTCAGTAGGACTCACTGTACAAATTCAGGCACTAAAAGATGCATCTTAAGACAGATCAGCAGTTGCCTTCTGGAGGTGCCTGTTGCAAAGAAAAGCCAAAGGACTAGCCAAGACTGGCTTATCCTCATGGATCTAATGTGGGATGATCAGCAACCTATTAAAAAAAACCCAGTATGAATATATGTTGTATTCATAGGTTTTTCAAAAGACATGGCTTCGATGCTTAATGCCTGAAACCATTGCACCTTTCTAAAAAGACCAGCTGGATTAAAAGATAAGTGAATGTAATGTATGAATGAATGTAATATGTAACATTTCTGAAAGTTTAAAGGAAATGACCACTGAACCAGCTTCTTGGATATTGGGAACATGATGAAATTCTGCAGCTCTGGATGGAAATACAGGTGGTTTCATGGTTTCATATGTGACTTTTAAGCCGACCAGTGAAAAGCAGAGCTAACATTCTTGTAGCCTGCTACAGAGACACTGAGATCCTTGTCACTTATTAAAGTTTTATTTTGTTCCCCCTGAACAAGGCAATTAATTATTTAGAATACCAATCAATCAGGGGTTAGATGTACTAATCAAACACATTCCAGCCGCTAAGTATTGCTCACTTAAGACATTGATCAGCTGTAGGATACTCTGTAGACCATTTAGATGAGTATTTTCTGACAATGTGCTTTAAACCCCCTTGAGGTCAAATCTTTGACACCGTCTGCTGGACCATGTGGAAGGTTGAATGCCAGACTGTCTGACAGACTGTAATTATTTTCTGTCCTGTTGCCCTTTCTGCAGTCATTAGGGGATCAAATTTCTGAGAAAGCCAGAAAAGTTCCTTGTACTGCAAGCAGCTAATGGCTTGAAAATGAGCCTCTTTTGTTATGTTGACGATTTGCCACTGGATGTTGTTTGAAGCCCAGGATCGATTATTTAGGGCTAGCTCCACTGGTATTATCTAGTCTCAGTCTTGTGCTGCTTTGTGCTTTCTTGCCATTTCCCCCATGCTGAAAGATGTGTGGTCAGTATTGAAATGCCTTTGGTTTCCTGCTGGTACCTTCAGTTGCTCTGTTAAGCATGGATGTCAACGAGAAACCTCACAGGAGTGCTGATCCAGGACTCTCCAGCTAGATGCTGAACGAGCAAGAAGAAATCTAGATTTTCTGCCTTTCAGGACAATGCTCTGACTGTTCACAAAAACAGCTAAGAGAAATTAAGACGACATTTCCCAATAAATAATTGAAGAATGAGACACATTGTTTGCAGTCCTAACATGACTGCAAATTTAGGCTATTGCCTAGCAAGTTACTATGCGAATTCCCCTTACGCTGACCCCTGTGGTAATTGGAATTTCAATTATTCATTTTCAATTACAAGCATGGCATGATGATCACAAATGTCATTAAGTATTAAATTACATCTAATGATAGATGGATGGAGGGATAGATAGATGCCGCTCCAAATCTTTTCTTTATTTAATGCCAGTAAATCAAGCCCATTTTTTTATTTTTTTTTTTTGTGGAAGAACTTTTTAAAACACTAGAAAGATGGTGAAATACCATTTATTTGCAGCAGATCAAACCCCATTAAAGAATGTTACCTGAGTGCAGTGTAAGTTTTCATTGTTTGTGTCATTAAGACTAGTGGTGCCCATTGTGTGTGTACACAAAGGCAGGTACTTTGGTCCGCAATGAGTGGCAAGGTGAAGGGAGGCAATTTGCTTCCTGCCTTATTAGAAATGATATCCTGGTGTTCATGATTGGGAACTTTGTTTAACAGCCTGCTTGGTGTCCTCCCATCTTGTGTATGCATGTAGACTGAGCTCAATCACACACTATCCTCAATCCCATGGGTGGGGAAATTTTCAGGGGGAGGGGATGTCATAAATATATTTGACCTGTGTTAGGTGACTTGCGTTCACCTGTGTTAGTTACCATGGGCAATTTTTACACCCATGAGCAAGAAAGAGACTGAGGACAGAGTTTTTAGGCCAGGTTTGGCCCTGAACCAGCTCTATAGCTGTGGGAGATGGTGGGAGGTAGAAAACGAAGCGAGCGCTCTTGCTTTGAAACATGCAAAAGAGCACTTACCTCCTGCCTTGGGTGCATTTTGCTATTTTGCCTGTGGTATCCAGTCTACCTCAGCAGGAAGAATCTGTAAAAGGTCTCCAGGCAGATGAGAGAGCCCAGAACTCTTAGGAGGGGCCAGGATGCTGGTTGCAGCAAGGCTGAGGTCATGCTGGCTGGCTGGAAATGTGGAGGTGAAACGTTGTGGGGTCACTGAGACCAGCAAGCTTTAGAAGTACCAGAGAGGCTTGCAGCTGAAATCCAAGCTAGTTTAGCTCTGCAGGAGGTGATGGGTATTGATGGCACTAAGAAAGATGTAGTGTCAGACTATGATCACTTCCATCAGAACTACAGAAATTCCCACTTTAGGGAAATCCTGTTTCCACACTATTGCAATGAACTGCTGAAGAATCAGGCGCCTGGTCTAAGCTAGGAGCCTTGCACTATTGATTGTAACATGTGCCTGGATGTCCAACTTCTGATGTTACATTTCTTGTGCCTTAGTTTATCCATTTCTAGTGAAACCAACACAATTTATTCACAGTGCTGTTGTGACGTGTAATTATGCCATAACTGTAAGGTACTTTAAAAATTATACTGTATGGGTATAAGTAATGTCTATAAACTTCTTGGTGTGCCTGACATGGTTATCTTTTATGCAAAACAGAAAAGAGACTCAATATTAAAATAGCTTGCCCTCAGCTGCATATTGACAGAGGCATTGTCAAAGGAAAGGGAGAGCCCAGATCTTTTTCTTAAGCACCCCTTTTCCACCAGTCCTTAGTTTTTAATTTGACAGGAAGGAGACTTACCAAATCTAAGCATCCAGAATTTGAGTTTGCCACTTTTACTGATTACCCATGACCTTTCTGCAGTGGCATCTTTTTTCACAAACATCACTTTTTCTCCTGTCCACGTATTAATTTTTTTTTTCCATTTCCATTGCCACCTGAACTTTTTCCCTCTTCCCCCTTACATCCCTTCCTCTTTTGCACATAGATGGCTGTTCACGTCATGACTCGGAAGTTGTTACAACCTGTAACCCCACTTGGTTATCAGTCCTTCAGCCTGTCTTCCTCAGGCTTTTTTTAATATATTTATCCACTGTCTCCTTTTTCACCCCTCCCCAAAACCTGTTTCCTGCCTTTACAAAACCCTTCTTGCAGTGCCTGTAGCAGCAGTTGGGGAATCATCCATCACTGGGATCCCAACTTTGCTCCTTCAAGGCTCGGCTTTTGCAGCATTGCCCACAGCATCGTGAAGCTGATTAGAGTTGCAGGCCCCCAGTCAGGTTTGTGTTGCTGCCAGCTCTTCCCAGGAATTGCTACTGTGCAGATTTTGCAGATGCAATCTCACCTGAGTTGATGAGTTGTTTTCAGGGTCGTTTTTTTTTTCTTTTTCTTTTTTTCTTCCCCTTGCTAAAATCCTAGAAGAGGCACCACTTCTTAGGCAAAAAAACAGCCTTCTTCCCACCTCATAGAATCAGAGAATCACAGAATAGTTTGGGTTAGAAAGTACCTTCAAAGCTCATCTAGTCCAAACCCCCTGCAGTGAGCAGCGACATCTTCAACTAGACCAGGTTGCTCAGAGCCTCATCCAACCTGACCTTGAATGTTTGCAGAGGTGGGGCATCCAGAAGGTGGGTTGCCCCTCCTCTCTGGGCAACCTGTTCCAATGTTTCATCACCCTCATTGTAAAACAGTTTTTCCTGTAGTCTAAATCTACCCTCTTTTAGTTTAAAACCATCACTCCTCGTCCTGTTGCTGTAAGCCCTGCTAAAAAGTCTGTCCCCATCTTTCTTCTAAGCCCCCTTTAAGTGTTTAAAGGCTGCAATAAGATCTCCCCAGTGCCTTTTCTTCTCCAGTCTGAACAACCCCACCTTTCTCAGCCTTTCTCCATAGGAGGGATGTTCCAGCCCTCTGATAATTTTTGTGGCCTCCTCTGGACCTGTTCCAACAAGTCCATGTCTCTCCTATGCTGGAGACCCCAGAGTTGGATGCAATGCTCCAGATGGGGTCTCACCAGAGCAGAGGGGCAGCACATACCAATGTTCATGCTGGGATGTATCTTTTTTATAGCCCTGCTATTGGATTTCATAATTTTAATTGCAACCAAGGCTAAACTTCAAAGCTCTTAAACACCTTGAATCTGAGCAATCTGATGGCAGGTTTTTTCCTGAGTTTTCCTGATATGTATCCTGACTGCTGCGTGCCTGCAAATCTTCACCCCCAGTAAAAAAAGTGGATTGTTGTTACACAGAGTGAAAACTTCTATACACAGTAGATCAATGACAAACAAAAAGGCAGGCAAAATATTACATTGTATGCTCTCCAGCTATAAAAATAATATTTAAAATATTGTGAAATAATGTTATACTAATGTGTTCCATATTAAATTCAGAGACATGCAAAAGAAGGAGCAGATAAATGATGAAATATGATATAGTTGAGGAAAGACTCTACTTAAGAGGAAGAAGATTGAAACAGTAATTCAGAGAGAAAAGGTGTGTGATTAGTTAAACTTGTGTAGAAGAAGTTTTGTACTGAGATAATAAATCAGGTTTTTTTCCATTTAACTTGTCAAGAACTGTATGGGCAAAACCAGACAAGTAAGTTATCCAATGAAAGTGTGTGGCAGTAAATTTAAGTCTGATAAATAGATGATTTTTTAAAAAAACATAATATAAAAATTAACCTCTGTATCTTGGCCATGGGAAGAAATTAAGTACAGTTAATATCTGAGAAAGAGGCAGTGAAAAATAGAGTATTTTTATGGAGACCATACAGTCTACCCTAAAGTAGGCAAAATTGTGTGATTCTCCTAGAGAAGGACAGGCCCTGATGAGGTTTGGGTGGGAATAGAGGAGAGTTGTTAAGACAGCAAGTGAAACCCAACAACCAAGCATAGTTCCCATTCTGCGTGTTGAGGTCAAACATTACCAGACCACCGTGATCCCCCACGTGTGTCCCAGGCCCAGGGTGCCTTGCAGTCATCCTGTCCTGTCTCTCTTCTAACAAGTTGGAGAGCAACGGAGGAGACCATCAGAGTTTTGAGGGGAAGCTCAAAACTAAAGGTCCAGGTCAACAGACTACATGATGTGAAGGTTAAGGAGTTCACCATCTGCTGTTTATCAAAGTGCAGATTGACAGGGGCTTGGCTTCAGTATGCAAACACCAAAGCCTAGATAAACTTTTAGACAGTGAAGTCTTTTTGGTCTTGCAAACTAAAGCACAACAAGATTAATTGGCTGGAAGATGAAGTTAAAAAAATTCAACCTTGAAGGGATGTGCAATTTTCTAGCAGTGAGGGTAATTAAGCATTGCAACACCTTACCAGGGGAGGTGGCAGACTCATCATCCTTCTGGTTCTTTAAAACAAGATAAGCTATCTTTCAAAAAGGCTTAATGCACCTCCTGGGAATATCTGTTTCATTGGTGTGTTGAGAAGGACTGGTGAGAGATCCCTCTGGCTTTGGAGCCCGTGCATCTCCAAATAATTTTGCTGATGACGAGCTGAGGCACTCGGTGGAATTCCCCCTGCTGCAGAAGGAGACAGCTATATTTGTGTACTGCTTAAATCCCTTTCTGTCCTCAAACTAGAAGTGATGTTGTACTCATGGGATGTAGACATCCGGCTCAGTACATATCCCAGGAGGAGCTGTTCAAATCCCAAGTGTCTGTCCTGTCCCTGGAGACTGCCTGGAAGGTTCCCAAATGGCTATAAGTTACACCTTAATATACAAAATTGGTAGCAGGTTAGTTTAAAAAGCTGAGCAGTAAACAGAAGCAATTAATATACTTTTTTGTTATCCCTGCACGTGAGGCTGTGACCACTGAGGGAGAAGTCATCACATGGGACAGTTGGGTATCAAACTTACCCCCTGGTGCATAGACAGTGCATCCTTCCACCCACCTTTCTGGGTTGGCCACATATTACATGGCTTTCATTCTCAAAGGCTGGGATTCATCTTGCTTAGGCTTAGATGTCTCCACCTAAGCTGGGCACCTTGAGCTCTATTTATGCTTGGTGCTAAGGAAGAGGTGCTATTAATGGAGTGACTGGTCACAGCTATTTCAGGTGTCACCTTCACAGAATCACAGAATCACCAAGTCTGGAAAAGACCTTTAAGATCATCAAGTCCAGCCTATGACCAACACCACCACACCATCTAGACCATGGCACTAAGTGCCACATCCAGCCTTGCCTTGAACACCTCCAGGGACGGTGCCTCCACCACTTCCCTGGGAAGTCTGTTCCAATGTCTAATCACCCTCTCTGTGAGGAAGTGCTTCCTAATATCCAACCTAAACCTCCCCTGGAGCAGCTTCAGTCCGTGCCCTCTTGTCCTGTCACTGGTTGCCTGGAAAAAGAGCCCAGCCCCCACCTGACTACACCTTAAGATATGATGAATCATACCCTAGCTGTGCCTCTGTTTCTCCAGAGATTAAAGAGGGAATGTAAGATAGAAGCTTGGTGGTCTTAACTTGATCATATCAATAATATCTCAACACCTCTGAAAATTTAACCTTTACTTTATGTTTGGTTAGCTAGTTATTATAGATTAACTATAATAATCGACTGTGACCCACATTATTTATTCATTCCTCTGCTATATTTCCTGCAACTTATTCCTGCCTGAAAAATGAAGCATTTGGATGTTTAAGATTCTCTGTAAATACTTTGGTTTGGCTTTTGATAAGGGTCTTAGTGAGGTACAGCTCTGCCAAAACTAGGTCTTCATCTTGGCTGTCTCTGTATTTTGCATCATTGTGTGGCACATCCAGTTATTTCCTGAACCTTAAAGGGAATCTGTCATTCATTGTTACCAATTAGGTGCCTTTACAATATGACCTGGAAACTGTTTTCCTGACAACTTGGTGTTACGAATAACATGCACTACAGCTGGGACGTGCCAGTAGTTCAGGAGTCACAGAGCAGCATGACAGTTTAATTTGGTACCTTGATGAAATTTCTGTCTGCAAAGTTGCACAGAATATAAAAGACTCTGCCAGCACTACATTGGTGGGAGCACTTTAAGGAATTCCAGAGTGTCTTTACTTATTTGAAAGCATTCACGTGCAGTGATTTAAAAAAGCATGTATTGTAATTAGAAAACTAGAAGGGACAATTCTCATCACCTTAATAATTGATAATATTATTTCAGTTTTCTGATTACTACACAGACATTTGTTGGCTAGTCAAAACAGTTCCATCAAGGCAAGTAAGAACCATTATTTCTTGTGGCTAAATGCCATTCATCCTTGCACTGATGGAGTCCTCTTCATGAACTTTTACACATATAGCCATGTCTTCTTATCAAGTCTCTTATGTGGGGCTGAAGAGCTGTAGGTACAGCAAAGCACTGGCTAAAGTGCATCACTGGAGCAAAAGATGTTTCAAATACTACTCTAAGTCACTGTATACAACATATCCCAAATTTGGCAGATAAATCACAGGTTTGCTCTCGCTACTCCAGACTGTTTCTGTCTCTGGTGCCAATCCACATTAACCTCTCAGTGATCAATGGCTTTGCTGTGGGGAGCCCTGTGGCTGGGATCTTGACTGGGGTTGGTCCCTGGCTCTGCAGACCCACTGTCAAGAACACTGAACAAGGCAGAAAGCAAATTTCTGCTTCATGTAAATCATGTGGCAACTTTCTAAAGCTGCACACACACGCACACGCACACACAAAATGCTTATACCAAACTCCCAACACTGCCATTTGTATATCGAAATATAATTTCAATCCAGTTAACAACAAAAGGAAAAAATGTCTGTCCTGAACCATTTATGAAGAAGCTGGGAAAAGATGGACCATGGCCAGATTTTTGTTTCGCTACAGGATGTGCTTTAAAAGTGAATCTGTCAGAGTCTGCCCAAGTCTGCAAGAAATTCTGAAAGACTACGAGTTGCTCTCACTTTATTGCAATGTATGCCAAATTTCAAAACTGATTCAGCATGGCATATTTTCAAAATCTTGAGGAGACACAGGTGCCCAACTCCATACATCACTATCTATCACTACTAGGTAGAGTAGCAGAAATACCGTCATGCAATGACTGTCACTTCTGAATGTTATCTAGACATTTCCTATAGCACCACATGATAACCAAGCACCCTAAGAGCTTACAAAAGTGACAAGGAAAGTACTGGTGGTAGAGGAAAGCATCATCATGTATTGGCTTAGAAAGTTTTCTGAAAGTTTGCAGCTCACAGTATGCCAGAGTAAACACAGGAAACTGATGAACAAATGAATGGGCAGATGACTTCTCCTTTTTCCTTTGTTTCCCGAATGAAAGCAACTACTGTACTTATTTTCCAGCTGAGAAATGAAATTAAATTGTCGGGGTACTTGATGGCCCACTGTTTTTAGAAAGCTATTAAGATGATGCTATCAAGTAGAGGACAGCCTTCTTGACCCTCTTTAGCTGGCTTATCTAGTGGCCCCCTGACGGCTTCATCACTGTGCAGAAGGCGGATCACCAGAGGTGACCATGTTCAACAGTGTCTTCCTCTAAGTGGCAATTTAGTGAGCCAGGGAACACACTGGACTGGCTCCTCAGTCCAGGCAGGGAGAACCTGAGGAAGGAAGGGAACATTTATCTTGTCTCTAGGGAGCTCAGTGATACAACAGCTTTACAGTTGTGCCAGCTCATCCTTTAGCTGGGACTGTAAATTAGAAATGCTAATGCAAAGAAGTTTATCTGGGGTCACAATATCAAGCAGAAAGTTCCAACTCCTTCTTGTAGATGTTCTGTAGTGAAAATACAGTTTTAAATAACACTGGCTCTTCATGCAATATATAGCTCCTAGATCATCATCTTTAGGTCCTCCCTGCAGTGCTGATGGTGGACAAAACTTGATTTTGCCAGTCAGGTCGGTCAATCAGACACATTAGGCTGAGTCCTGCTCACTTTTCTTGTATCTTTCTAGCCTTTGGTTAAAGGAAACCTAATTCTATTTTTTTTTTATTTATTTTTTTTTTTTACTGAGAAAGGACATTAGGTTAGAGCAGCAAAGCAGATTTAATGCTCAAAGCCTATTTTTTTTTTACAGTCACATCTTTGGCAACAATATTTTGACCTGACCTAACTTCAAGTTCCCAGTGGTTCCCCCCATGCTACACTTCAGCCAGGAGTAGTGTTTCCCATCAAGATGCTTGAGCAAGAGAAATTAGCCAGATGGGCACAGAGTCACAGGGTCAGAGACAGCATCTTACTTTTGGCAGTCCTCAATCTGGCTACTCAGATGTGTGAGGTCTCTGCTCACACAAGGACGTGGTATCTGGAGATAGACGCTTCTTGGCTCACAGGTGCAGAAGCAACTACTCTGGCACTTCCCTCCACGTTTTGGTCAGGAAGAGGTGAAATGTGATGCTTCAGAGGTGTTTAAGTCCACAGTCTTGTGTTTTGAATAACTGACCAATGAATGAGAGCCAGGTTTTCTCTCCTGGACATCCAACACTTCCTGCTAGAGATGTTTTCCCTCTTCTTTCTTTTATTTTGCTTTCTGGTTTTTAGTCAATGCTGTTTAAGGGGCATAAAGGTTCACCTTAAGGGGAATGGTGGCAGATAGCAATCATTCATCAAAAAGAACCCCTTTCAGAGAAAGAGGGAAGCAGAAAAGACAAGTGGCCACAAGACCCTCTAGGCAAATTTCTGGTTAAATACTTCTGGGGTCCAAGTTCAGACACATGTTCTGGGAGCAAGCAGCCCTTCTCACATCCTGGCTTTCAGTGTAGTTGTTTGCTCACCAGCCACACAGGAGGCTGAATTTTGTGATCACGGAATGGATGAATGATTGTCTTCTCCATCCAGCTCTAAACCTTTCACTCAGGATTTCTGAACCGTTGTTTGCAAAGAGCAAAGCTGCCCATCAGACAATGTCAGCAAATGAACCAAAAGGAGAACTGGTTTCACTCTGAAGTGAACCTATTGTGTGGGCACTTTAGAGTGTGGTGACAGCAGCTTAAGATGCTCCTTTATTTTTCTTTCTGTAGATTGTTCTTTTTAGAAAGTTAACCCTGCATCCGATTATTTTTTATGATCTGAGAAAAGGCTATGGGAACTGTTTATCTTTTTGTGTTTATATAAGTTCTCTAATCTAAATCTAAGCACTCATCCATTCAAAAGCAAAAGAGACTTTTATGGTACTCTGAGAAAGATCCTCTGCTTGTAAATCAGCATATTGCCTTTGAATTTAAAGTAATTTCACCCTTGGCTAAGTAGACTGCAAGGGATCAAGGTAGCTGAGTGATCTGGCCTTTTGGTTTAGTGGATTGTAATATGCAAACTTGTAGGAAATAAAAGAATGGATATAATTATAGGGCATTACTCTGATAACCTAGCTGTACATTCTATTTGAGGTCTCCAACTATATTGCTTCATAGTACAAATTCTTCTTTCTTCCTCTCCCTCCTTTTTGGTAAAAGTCATTACAGATCCAGTTTAAGGAAGGTAATAAAAATGAAGCAGCAGAAGAAAATTCCCTGTAATTTTGTTGGAATGCAGCCCTTGGAGCAGCAGTATTCTTCAAACTCAGATGACTAGCTTGCATTGACACGAGTTGCTTTCACAGTGGAAATATTCTTCAAATGCTTGGTTGCAAAAGAAAATAACCATCAACTTGTTGAAACCATGCCTCCTTGTTGCTGCACAAAATCTAACCATGAGTGGCTTTAACAGCCCAGAAGTAAAAGGAGGAACCTTCTTAATATGGGCACTCAAATGCAGTTGCCAGTTCTGTTTGGGTTTCCATTCACAAATTGGTTGTAGCATCAGGCTTCAGAGCAAGTCTGTGAGCTGTGCAGCTGAGTACAAACAGAAATAATAATAAGAGGGGAAAAAAGACTAAGAAAGACGATAAAAAAGACTGTTGGTCCTATTTGCCACTAGCACATGCAGATCTCACAGATGTGTCTAAGGGAACAGCAGCTGCAGGATGTACTGACTTTAGATGACAGACATTACATTTGGAGGGACATTTTCTTCTGGAGGCCAGTGCTGTTTGGTCTCTGTATGTTCCTTACACCCGTTGCCCTAATTACCCAATCCAAGCATCTGTGTGAGACATCATGGTTATTCACTGAGTTTTCCACTCAAAGGAAGAACCGTGTGGATAGTCTAATGTGATATGACACTTAACCCTGCCTAAATCTCATCCCAGAATCCTCACCTGGATGGAAACAACAACTTTTCTCTCCTTTCCCCTTTGCAGAAATTAATTTGAGGGAAAAAAAGGTCACATTATAACTGAAGTCAAGGGGAAAATGGGTGTTCTCGTTCTGTGTAACATACACACACACAGGTGCATTAGTCAGAGGCTACTTCTAAAAACTAATAATAATAACAATAATAATGTGCAAGAGAGCTGATCAGAGTCAGCTGAAATCTGGGGAGTTGCCATGGCAGTTAATGGTGTTTAGTGTGGCTCATCATCCAAAGAGTCTCAGGTTCGACAAGGGAAGAGGAAGAACTAGAAAAATAAGAAGGCTTTAAGACAGTGCATACTGTCAGGGTCTCAGAAGTGATCCTTCCTCATCAACCCTGACCACAAAAGCAGAAATACCATTATAGTTGTGAATACCAGTATCATTTTCCAATAAATTGAGAAATCGACCCGGCCAGGAGGCTGGACACACTTGGCCACCAATGTGCCACATTCAGGACAAACTTGCTCAGGTCATAACAACTGTGAGCTGTTCCCTGGTATATTTTCCCCATACAAATATAATTTGTCAGCAGTTGGGAGTCTGCTGTTATTGTATGAGGGGAACTGTTTCCTTTGTACATCTTGCCTTGCCATCTTCTTGAAAAAGAGGTAGAGAATGGCAAACCATTTAATCAGATTCCCATTTTCCCATTTTCATTCTTGTTTTTTGATCAGATGTCCAAGGACCTCCTCACTACTTTTGCTACCTGGCAAGTGCTGCCTGAGCCAAGAGAAAGAAAAGCAGAAGCAGGAAGATTAGGGCAGAAACATTAGATCTGAGAACTTCAGTTCAATTCCCCTCTCCATACTTTCCCACTGCAACTTAAACACATCCTTTTCTTTCTCAGCATCTTTTTTACTGATTCTAAGCAAGGAATGCCAGAAATTCCTCTATGCACCAGAGCTGAGAGGCGGCTAGCTTGTCTAGGAGCAGGAAAGGGAAAAAATGAGAGATGTTTGCATGCTATCACATTTGATAAGGTAAATCATGCTTTTGTGCCACTACTGGAGGATGAAAAGAAATACATTCATGTTTTGTGATGGATAATCAAAGCCAGTTCACTTGGGGTTTCTTTCCAGTTAACTCTTGAAGCAACGGCACGGTGGATTTTTAATGATCCAGAGAGGAGGACAATGACCACAAGTGTGGGTTGGGAGCACAGTGTTATTGTCTTTTTTTCTTCTTTTTTTTTTTTTTTTTTTTTTTCTTATTTCAGCCTCCTTAAACTCCCTGGGTTTTTTTAAGCCTTTGTTCTCTGCCTTTCAACAGATAGTTCTGTTGTATGGTTATAAATAACTTTGCAGGCTGTTTTTACTTGCACACACACACACTACATTCTGCAAAGTGAATGGCAACACTGAAATCAAGAACCATGCATCTCCAACTCCAAACAAAGGCACTGCTACTTCTCTGCAGCACCAGGATTTGACCTGGGGGTCCTCTGGAGCAGGGACTACAAAAGATTAACATTTCAGTCTGCTGAGCCCACCAGTGCGGTCTTGCCTTATCTCATAAGCTCTGCCAGAGGAATGAGTTACCCTAGTTCATTAAGACTCGTTTTGAATTGTGGTGAGAGGTCACCACATAAGTCACCTCCAGTCTATTTTGCGAATAATATGGATTATGATAAAAGCTGGCTGGGAGGTTGAAGCCCAAGGATTTTGTTTTCTTTATTCTTCAAGGTGGGTAGAATACAGGGTGGGGAAACCCTGATCTGGACATTTCCTAACACTGCATAGTAGACTATAGAAAAGCCCTTTTTTGTTCTTTTTTTTTTTTTAACCCATGAATGGGTGACCTCTTGATCTCTCTGACCCCTTTATTTTTGCCATGAAAGAACTAAAACTAGCTGTGCCCATACAAAATCTTCTTTCACTTCAGTTTTCTCATGATTAAATTCCCTGCTGTGTTTTTGTTTAAGTGCTCTGATGCTGCCCTTTGGAATTGGGCAGATGTTTGACTCTTTGAAATGGCTTTTTTTTTCTTTCTTTTTTTTTTTTTAATTTAGAAGTGGTCTACAGTTAAGGCATGTTCACCCACATCAGGAAGAATTGAGAAATGTTTCTGTAATGGCATTCATGTCTCACCATCTAAAAGTACTTTGCCAGCGACACATTGGGATACAGTAATTGATAATTTGCATCAAATCATACTTTGATGCACAGGATGCTGTTCATAACAAAACAAAGGCTGTCTCCGTGTTGGGTAGATTACTGAGAATACATTAATTACAGTTGTAGACCTCTTCAAACCTAACCATGTCAAGCGTAGGTAATGGAGGGTAAGGTTGAAGGCAGATGGCATATGATCTACTTTAATAACTTATTTAAAAATGAATGGGAGGCAGTCATTGGGGAAAAGATGTGAAAATCATGTTGAAGGAAATGGATGTGCTTCAGGTATTGCCAGTTAGTTTTGTACATGCATAATCCCACTGGCTTTGTGGGAGCTGTGTGAATTCATTACTGCTGAAATCATAGTCTTTAGAAGAGGAAATGTAAACTTGGATAATGTTTAGACCTGGTATGGGAAACACAGTTTCATCAGGTTTGAACTAAATCCAGATTCTCTTTTACCTGACCCTTTGCCAGGCCTCTGTAGACTGTGGTTATTAAAGATGAGCATTCATAGAACATTAGCAACTAATTGAGATCAAGGCATCATTTTGCTACGTGTTATACAAATAGAGAATTTTTTCCCCTAGGAAAGATAGGCTTAAGGTTTACCAGAAGTCAGTCATGTACTAGCTGAGCCAAATGACTCGATGCTCAGGTTTTGCAATGCTGAACTTAGATTTGCTCTGAAAAGATGTATGAATCCCACTAGATCTGGCCAAAACTTCCTGCATTCCTCACAGAAGTGAACCAAGCCCTATGGCATCCCTCTCTTGGCTGCATTTCAGAGGAGCTCTGCATCCCACTACTGAACCTTATGTCCAAGTGCAGCCCCTGGCTGAATTTGGGGATCCAGGACTGGGTACTACTCTGCCCAATCATTCTCTCTCACATGAACAATCCACGTCCATGTAACTTTAGGTAATGCCTGTTACCAAATTCACTTTCAATTCCATGCACTCGAATACAAGCCAAATAAACCTGAAAGAAATAACATGCAATCTATTAAATAGACATGTACTGGCAACCAATTTGCACTAAAGGCCACCCCCCTTGGGGACAATCTGGTTTAATTATCCACTTGAAACCATGTCTAAGGTTTCCAGCATGACTTTTTCAACCTTTACTTGAAAAACAAATTCCACTGAAGGATTGATCTTGTTCTGATTCCTCAGGAAGGTGCTTAGGATTGGTTTCAAAACATGAATAAAGTCCAAATAGTTTAATCAAGAAAAAGAAGATTTCATATAAAAATACTTCTCAAGCTTCAATCTTGGAATGACTTGTATTCAGGCTCATCTTCCCATGGGATGCCATTACTGCCAATATTGACTATAGGCAAAGTGAAGGACAAGGGGGGTCAGATCTCAGCAGACAAGGCAAGTATAGCTCCTGTTCACCTTATACCCAGGAAATAATGTCAATGAGAGGTGGCTGTAGGTGAATTGAACAGATCTGTGATCTCCTTCTTCCTGCCCACACTTTTCAAGAAGAAGAAACATTGTCCTTTCCCCAGCCCTGCCTTACAGAAAGATTGGTATGAGGGAGGGAGAGAGAGAGAGGGACTTAAAATATGTCAGCTTTATCCTGGGAATGGCTGCACTGAAGTAAATTATTGCCTAGCAGTGAATTATCATTTTTGTGAGATCTTAAAAGCCAACAGCTGTGAAATTGACTTCTAACCGATTTTAATTGAGATGGGCCAAAACTTAAAATATCAGAAATAAAAAGTCTGGATGCTTATTCCCCTAGCTGATGTGAGAATTTCTTTATAGCATTTACTGTATGTCTGTTTCTTCCAGATATACAGAGAACATACAGTTTGTTATGAAGTAGTACTTCAGACATCTTCAGACTGTGCTGAAGTTCTGAAACATTCTGGCCCTATTATTGTATCATATTGTGTATTCTTCTGATCTGAATTCTGCATTGTTTACTTATTTATTTTACCTGCTTCTTTGGAAGTGTCAGATCCCAAAATGGAGTTACTGAAATACCTGACCACTCAAAAATTTAAAAAATAGTCACATAGCATATATCTTTTACACTGTTTTTTCCTCCCTTACCTACTAGATATTCAAGGTAGAAATTAAATCAGTCCCTCAATTGTATAGAATCCTAGAATCACAGACTGGTTTGGGTTGGAAGGGACCTTCAAAGATCAACTAGTTCCAACCCCCCTGCAGTGAGCAGAGAGACCTTCAACTAGATGTAAGGTTGTTTGGAGCACTGTGCAAGCTGACACTGAACACTTCCAGGGATGGGCTATCCACAGCTTTCTTAGGTAACCTGTGCTGGTGTCTCTTCACCCTCATTGTAAAAAATGTATTCTAATCTACATGTATGCTGTTTCAGTTAAAAACTGTTGCCCCTTGTCCTGTCGCTGCAGATCCTGGTAAAAAAATATCTCTCCAGCTTTCTTATAAGCCCTTTTTAAGTACTGAAATGTGGCTATAATGTCTCCCTGAAGCCTTCTCTTCTCCAGGCTGAACAACCCCAACTTTCTCAGCCTGTCTTCATAGAAGAGGTTCTCCAGCCCTCTGATGATTTCTGCAGCCCTTCTCTGCACCTGCTCTGACAGGTCCATGTCCTCCTTGTATTGGAGGCCCCAGAGCTTGCAGGACAAAAAAAATCAAATAGTAGCTGATTTCCCAAAAACAAACCCTTGTCTTGTTAAAAAAAATAAATCAGAGATTCTATTAATAACATCAGTGATCATGAACTATGACAGATAAATAGGGCCTTGCAGAGCCTTGGAGGTGATGATTGGCCATGTTGGACATTGTTGGGGCTACAACAGCTGGTGTGATCCTAGCAGGGGTGTTACCTGCCAGTAACTGTCCATCTTGCCTGAGCTGTCACTGGTCTGAGCTGTAACTAAAGCTATAGCTGAAGGCTGGATCTTAAATGTTCTCTTTGAGGCAATTTATGAGTCATTGTACTTTCTACATGTGTATATATTTGTTGTAGAAGGTGCTGACAGGTGGAAAGCAGGACCCATTTCATTTTGGTAAGCTTTCAGATGTTTGGCTGTTTACCTCTTTCATACACATAGCTGTTCAGTCCCCTTTCAAGTGATAGGAATTGCTAGGTCAGGCTCAACCCATCTTGTTCCACATCTTGGGATATGCACCATTACTAAATTTTTTTTTGAAATTCCAACATCATTATTATTATTATTAATTATTAATTATTAATTATTATTATTGTAGAAGATTATAGATTAGCTTCTGTATAGGGGGAGTTATTTTCAAACCTTAGGCAGTTACAGGATGGATTATTTCACTAACATCCCAAGTAAAGCTTTTTTTGGTAACAAGATTTCACAAATGAAAACTTGTGGTTTTTTTCTAAAAACCTGTACAATTTGATAGCAGATACTTAATGTTAGCATAGTTGCTAGGACATCTGCATAGTAGTTATAGTAGTTTCCAAGTACAAATATGAAAAAGGAATGATAAAAGCAAGGTGGTAACTTACGTCACAATGTTTATGTCACAATATGCCTTCTTTAATTAAATATATTCCAATTAAATAGTTTACTATTGAGTCTTCAGAATACTTAGCTTTGGAAATCAGGTTTTTGTAGAATTCTAAGTTGTTTTTTCTTCTTGTCTTTCCAGTCTCTTCTTTTAACACCACAAAAATAACTGACGAAGTTGATGATAGTGCAGAAAGACACCTGGATTGCACGGCTCAGGAGTTAGTAAATTGAGCTGGAATTTGGATGGCATCCTCCATGGAGCTGTGGGCTTCCATGCAAGCACTTAGGTTTATCATCCCGTTCAGACTGAGCTGGCCATTCTTGCTACCAAAACAGCTCCCCTAGGAATCCAGGTGGCTACTGCCACTCTCTGTGAGACACTTTCTGTTTTGGTTTCATAACCAGAAGAAATGACTAGAGCGTAATAGAACACAGATGGCAATTCAGAAATTACAAGCAATCTATTAATCTTTGGGGGCTAATATCACAAAGTAAGGAGTGTAACACTACTCCCAATTTAATTGCAAACTCGCTGCATAAAGGACAATTAATGAGAAATGAACAATTTGGTGTTCCAGGAGAGATTAAATGATGGAACCTCAGGGTATATCAAAGATTTAAGCATTGGATTTGATTGTCTCGTGTGACAGGTGGGAAATTACTTAGTCATACAGATGTGTGCAGTATCTTATACTCTGTGGTGTTGTTCTGCAAAACAGCCCTAACTTCAACTGCTTGTAGTCTCTTTCCCTCCCCCAGCATACACTGATGTCAGTGGAAAAACAACAAGATTGTTAAAATCACTGGAACTGATGCCATGAAGAAAGTTGGGTTTTGCAAGTTGATTACTAGAGCTAACAAAGTCATTGCTGTTCTTTTATAACTTGCCAGGTGTGATGGGCTCTAGCTGATACCTATAGGGGTATATTTGCCCTCCATTATAAAAGTACCTTGGAAGAAATAGGACACAAAAATGATTGGCTGGGAAAGGTTTGTTTTTTGGGTCTTTTTAGAGATTTGAATGCAGGTTTTGATGTAGAAGCTCCTGAGATTTCATTTCTCTCTCTTTCAACTACTGTATTTGTTCCCAGTCTATGTGATGATAGGATTTGGCTCATAGCATATACTTCTACCAGAACAGGGTGGCGTGGGGATTCATTATTTAGTTTTGATTGCTACATAGAATTTGGCACATCTCATTATTTTAAATGTCAGTACAATCAGCATTTTTGGCCCAAGTTTTGGCCCTTCTTGTCTTCGGTAAAAATGCTGCCTTTTATTCCATGTAATCAGTGACAAAATGCATTGGCCTGGAGACTTTACAGAAATAAACAATTTCATTGAGCATAATGCTTCCTTTCTAGCACTTTGTTCAAGGACAGCATAAGCTTTTATGAAAACTAAAGACAATTTCCATTCATTTCCTTCTGGTGTACTGTTCTACAGGAGGTCAAGCAATCTGTTTGGACAACATATGCTCTCACTTGAGATTTTTCTCATTCAAGGTGAGGAAAGATGAAAAGCTCTGAGTGCAGGTTGTTTTGAATAACATTTGTTTGCCAGCAGTTGCTGCTTTTTGTTCTTTACAAAGGAAAAAAAAAAAAAAAGGCAACCAAATAAAACAGCCCTTAACATACAATAAAAAGTGTTTAGATTGCTGTAAGGTGGGTTTTATTGATTGTGTTACATGTTTGCTACAAGTTTTGGAGAGGTACTTGTATTTCAGTACTCCACTTCGATTGCACTGGCCTTGGTTTACTATCTCAGATCTATCTCTTTGTAAGTATGCATGTGAGGGATTTCATTGAAGTGTGATAAGCTGGAAGATGAGTTGGAAGGAGAGAGCGAGCGTTATCAGAACGAGAGAAACGTGGAGAAATGGGGGAAATGTTTTTCAGTTGGGGAAAAATAATGCTGTTTTACTATCTTCCTGAAAACCTCCAGCTGCACAGCAATCGAGGCAGCATATAGTTTTTGAGTCCCTGTAACACCACAGTGAGAATGCTGCTCCAGGTAAATGTCATAGGCATGATGTGCCTGAGCTATTTCATTGCTTCATCTTAATACACACATGCACACAGATCACCTGGGAATTGTCACATCAAATAACTGAAGATATTTAAAAAAAAAAAAAAAAAAGGCATTGGGCAGAATTCATCTGCATGTTCAGCTACACAAAGTTTAGTGTCTTGGGAATCAAATTGTGAGCTAGGTGGTGAATCTCCCTTTAAACTTCATTCAATGCAGGCAAAGGAATCCAGAGAACTATTTATCTGACCCTGAGGTAGACACCTGCATTAGACCAGACAAATGGCTTTCTAGACTCCACTGACTGTGTTGATTAGGTCTCCTCTGACTGTAATTGAAGTGCAAACAGACACCTGCCTGTCGTGTAGAGGTCTAATTTCAGGTGTGTGAATCTGGACTTTAACCTACCTCTTGCTCTGCCAGAGCTGAAACAACAAAAACTACACACTTCAGAAGAAAATAAAATTATTAACACTTCCTGACTAGTTTTTCCTGACAACACCTGGTGATCAGTGTACCACCCAAATCATAAATATCAGTAATTTTTAGCAATATTCTAGTTGCTGTTTTATCTGAAAATTACCCTTTGATGCTGTTAAACTTTCCTTATTGCCTTTGCTCACATTCAGATTACCTGAGATGTACCACGATTCTCAACAGCATCCGTAGATTTGGCAATAGGATTGGAGTACCAGTTGGGACTGGTCCAGCAATTAGCAGTTCAAATATATGATCAACCTTTGATCATTGGTGATGATGGCCATATTAGCTCTTTTAGTGTCAGTTTTACAACAAACCCAGCTATTTTGCTTCATTTCTTGTGTTTCTATGTGTGCATTTGTGCATATATGGATATGTGCCTTCATCATTATCCAGAGTTTTAGATGGTGGGGACAATAGATTGTGAACCATGCTTAGAAACATGAGGCTGTTTCATAAAACCCCACCTCTTTCTCCTTCACTTTTCACTTTTGGTCTCAAACCCTACCTACAATTTATTCTGTTAAAAAATGTTACTGTCTGCTGGTTCTGCAGTGCATCTGTTCACTACATCATTAATCCTACATTTGCACAGGAAGACAATTGACATTTTTCTTATGGCAGAAGAGTTGCTAAAAGACAAGAAACACGGAAACTATACAGAAAACAGGATTTTAGAAAGCTGTAACTTTGAAACCAGCCTAGAGTTGTTATTTGCATTTCTTGCTTGACAGCTGCAGTCAGGAGCTTTCTGCTAATATGTGGCTGCTAATGCAGACTGCATATTGCTTTACAAAGAAAAAAATCCTTTTTATTCCATACCCTCCTGCAAGTGCATGCACAGATCGAGTAATTTCTTATGTTATGGTAGCAAGGATATACCAGCCAAAAAAAGAGTATCTACTGGGCTAACCTAGGCTCACTCCAATAACATCTTCCCCAGATCAAGGCCCAAATTCACTTTGCTTGTCTTGAATCACCTTAAAATGTCACAACAGTTTTCAGACAGCTATTTGACTAGTTGACAAAAAGTTTAGTATTGTCATGTCAGACTCCTGAATTACCTATCCATAGGTCCCCCTGCCACAACATGGGTAAAAATTAAGTCATCTAATTAACTAAAACTGAGAAGATTTTTATTAATGCCTCTCTACCACCACAATACAGTGCTTAGCAGAATGACACAGAAGGCTTTTAATAAATGGTATTGAACTCCTTTTGCTGTGGCATTTTCTGACTGTTACATATTAGATAGTCATCTATTAGGTATTAATATCAACAACAATGACTTATCTCCTTAAAAAGGGGATGGAAATTAGCTGCATGGTGCTGTGGGTTGATGTTTGCTGTAGTCTGTGGATGTCTGGATTTGGTGCTATTGAGCTGTCAACATAGCTTGCAGCAGGATCCAGGTTGTTTGCATTGCACTACTTAATGAAGTTGAGCCTGTTAGCTCCAAGTGAGCTCTCATTACCTCAAATGGATTCTTAGTGATGAAGAACCTTCCCCTTTTAGGAATCATAACATATAAAAGTTAACCAAATGCTCACAGCTGATGCACTCTTGGCTGTGAATACTGGTGTATAAAGCTTTTAGCTGTAACCTGATTCACATCTGCTCTCAGCACTTAAGCTGATGAAAAGTGACAAGCCTGAACCACTGCCACTGACCCAACCTCTTTCTGTCTTTTTATTAAGTAAATGGCAAAAAATTATACTAATTATTGATAACAATCTGTAATTTCCCAACTCTTTGCAGCGTTATGCAGACCATTTTCTGTGCATTTCTAAGCACAAAGTACTGGCCCCAAAGGTTACAGACCAGTTAGTCAAGAAAAAGCACCAGGCCTCATTATGGAGATGTATGTCAGTTCAGAGAAAATCATATTTGCACTCGCCTGGTAGCCCAAAAAAGCCAAAAATTAGCCCTAACCTTCTCCTCAGTCTTGAAATGGCTATCTCTATGATTTACTATCCAACGTTTGAAAAAGTTACTTTAAATATGAATCTGAACAGTCTTGCAACTGCATGGGTGAAAATCTTGCAATGAAATTTGTGCATCCTGAATCCAACGCACGCGCTCAGCATTCAGAGACATCCCAGTTGGGCATGCTGCAGTGGGTGGATAAACATGAACTTATTCACCTGGACTGTGAATCTGCAACATCCTCTTTGCCTTTGCTCTTCTCTTAATGTTTTTTTCTTGGGTATCACCTGATTTAGGAAACAATTATTTTTTCCCTTTTTTAAATGGATGAGCACCCATCATAGAGTGTTACCATGTGCTTGCTGGTCTTCTCTGTGTGTAGAAGACATGACTTCTCCTTTACTGCTATTTGGGAAGCATAAAGCTTCTAGATACTCTGATGCCAGTTCCAGTCAGAGGTGAAGGCTGTAATTTTTCTCAGCATTATGTTATGTTGTAGGTTGACATGTGATTCTGGGGGCTGCATTTCCAAGCCAAGCAGAAGCTGTGTGACCCTGTAGCATGTGGCCAAACCCATTCTAATAGGCTCGGTATTAATGATTTCTTTTAGCTCAGAGTGGTAACCTTGCCAACATAGTCACACTTTTTGACCTGGAGCTGAATCCTGTAGACACAGCAGCATCATATCTGCTCACAAGAAGGCTATTTGAGGACCTAGTTCATGCTTTTCAGATGTTTGGACTTAGGAAGATGGTACTCTTGTTAGTAATCAGTTGCATGTGGACTCCAAAAAAGTTGCCAACAGTTTCAAAATACTCCATTTCAAGTATTCTGGATTCCTGGAGCAGTGATTTCCACCAGGGATTCAAGGCTCCTGGGGTTCAAATAACATTGGAGATGAGCACTGAAAATAAGTCTGATGCTCTTTGTTTGGCTGCTAGCTCATATCTTTCTAAAATCCCTACTGACCATTTAAGCTAACAGGTTGGGAAGAGTAGGGATGTTGTTTATGGAGTCTGTGACATATCTTTAGCACTGGCAAGGGAGTGTTTAACTACTGCCATGTGGGTGTGCATCCAGCACTCTGCACTCTGCTGTGACCACAGACAGCAAATAAATATGAACAAAGGGAGGGAAAAAAAGAAAAAAAAAGGAAATCTTTGTAAAGCTAGTGGGAAGCATTCCACGATTTTCCAGGCTTCCCTAACAAACTCAATAACTTTCTATTTTCTGTCAACGTAGCTCAAGCATTTGAACCTACTAACAAGGTACCTATTTTGGATAAACCATGTTATCATTAGTACTTTGATGGCTTCCTCCCCCAATAACCCTAGTATTTCCATTTCTTAAATACATCCCCATGCTCCAAGTATTTTGTATCATTTAAAAATAGCTGCCTCATCTTAAAGATGCTCACATCTCCCAAAGTCTGTGTGCTCTCTAGACACCTTCTTTGTCATCATATAATCATATTCTGTATATTTACCTTTGGAAGTCATCCCTGATTAGTGAACCCTTATACATTCTTGTGAATAAAGTGCTACAACAGTGACCAAATTTAATGAACCCCTGCTGTTTTGACATATCTTAGGCTTCAAGAGACTTGTGGTTATAAATGCAGCAATAGTCCCAGAAAGCTGTGCTCCTCATCATCTTGTGTGGATCATCCAGAGCAGGACTGAAAACGGACAATGAAACTTTGACAAATGTAGTCGTGGGAGAAGAGGCTCCCTTCTTGCAAGAAATCTTGGGAATATTTTATCTCTTACTCATTCAGATGTCAAGGATGAATGAATCCCTGCCATAGCTTGAACCAATTATTCACTGATCCAGAAGCTAAAGATGCACAATCAGTAAACTACCATACTTGTAGTGTGTAACACGATTGCACTTCAATCTTAGATAAGGAGCATTTTCAAGGTAATCCCAACATGTTTATCATTCACTTTAAAAAATAATGGCAACTTTAATCATTATTATGGTTTTCCACATAATACTTTTTTTTACTATTGCTATTATTTCTAAAGCTTTTTTGTTAGTGTCTCATAGGGAAAGTTTTCCATTGTGGTCTGCCCTGCATCCTGCAGTTCTCAGATCTTTGTGGCACACAAGTCCTTTGCTTGCACAGCCAGCACCAGAAAAGCTATGAGTGAAAAAAGAATATTTGCAACAGAAAAGGGGGGTTGGGGGGCGGGGAGAGGTGTGCAATGAAAACACATTTCAATAGAAAGAATATTACTTCAACCCTAAAAATAACATAGCAAGCTTTATTTACTAACTGCTGTGACTCAGCTGTTAATGCTGCTACAAACATCTCTTACATGCAGACTGTATCTAAGGGTCTCAAAGTGCTTCATGTAGAAATAAAGAATAGTAGTCCATTTCATATGGGGGGAAGGAGGTGATGGTAAGGTAAAATAACTAAAAAAAATGAGTGAGATGAGCTCAGCATACAAATGTTTCCTCCAATACTCAAAATGTGGTTTTGGACCGTATAAAGATGGTTTGGGAGGAAAAATTAAGCTCTGTCCATTTTCATAGAAAATCTGAAGTTTGTGGGTTTTTTATATCACTGCATTTATGATAGGTAAATGCTCGACTTTGTGATGGTGAATACCCTCATGAGTTTGTATGATATTTGAGATTGAATTCTTTTCTTGTAGTGGCTACACTGGCTGGGAAGGAGAAGGCTTCATTTTCCTCATAAAGGGGGAACAGAATCTATACGTCTCTTTACTTGCTTTAAAATAAAGGCCCTAAAAAACGTGAGTTTCATTATGTCTTGTTCATAGGACCTTAAAGTCAGAGATGAAGAAGAAACCATTGCTAAATGTGTAAGGCAAGAAAGGATGTGTTCTGGTTGTTTCTATCTGCATTGGAACAACTCTTTGAACTCAGTCATTGGATCAGTAATATGGGATTGTTATATATTCCTTTCTCTGAACAACCGTGACAATTGCTCCCAAGCACTGCAGCCTGCCTGTTAATTGCTTCCTTTTGCTTCTTGTCTCTGTAAATTCTTGACACCCTCTGGCTGAATGAGGCCCATGACTATATGGCAAATGGCATTCTCCTCTAAGTGCAGGATAACTTCAGAATTATTTGGCTTTACTATTAGTGCCAGACTTACACCGTTGTAACAAAGAACTGAGTCCATAGGAAGCCCCATGACAAGATATTGGCAAGGGCAACCACAACTTTGCAATGCAATCGAGCTCCTAGATCTAAGTGAGCAATAGCTGTCTCTCTCTTCAGGCACAATTGCATGTGGCTGCATTCTCATTAGCATTTATAATTTAAGCCTCCATGTGTAGATCTTGATATTTGATTATGATTCATTCTAATGGTAATAGCAAATAAAGCCCCATGAGGGAGAAAATCAAGGTGCTTGGAGTGTACAGCACAGTGCTGGAGATCTCAAAGGAGACCTCTCCATATGAGTTTCAGAGATCTGCAGGTAGCACTAGAAAACATAGCTCCAGATAATGCATCTTTGCATGACAATTAGGACCAAATATCCATAATGTTATTGTTTTTTCCATAGGCATTTAGATAAGTGTGATATAAGACAAAGTCTAATTATGAAGTAGGGGCATTTGAGGGAGGAAATGTGATGTCATGCTCTTCTCAGAGGAATGGTTTCAGAGTTGAAAATGCTGGCAATCTTGTTGCAAATTCAACCATATTTGGGATTCTTTAAGTCTTTTGAGTCAGGTGATCAGACAAAAATGTTCTGTGTGTAGTTTTGGGCGCCACAGTACAAAAAGGGTATAAAGGATATAATGTCCAGAGGGGGGCCACGAGGTTGGTGAAGGGCTTGGAGGGGATGCCATATGAGGAGCAGCTGAAAGCACTTGGTGTGGTCAGCCTGGAGAAGAGGAGACTGAGGGGAGACCTCATTGCAGCTTACTGCTTCCTCACTAGGGAAGGTGGAGGAGCAGGCGCTGACCTCTTCTCTCTGGTGACCAACAATAGGACCCGAGGGAATGGCAGGAAGATGTGCAGGGGGAGGTTTAGGTTGGACATTAGGAAGGGATTCCTCACCCAGAGGGTGGTGGAGCACTGGAATAGGCTCCCCAGGGAAGCAGTAATGGCACCAAGCCTGACAATATTCAAGAAACATTTGGGCAATGCCCTCGGGGACATGGTATGAACCTTGGGGTTGTCTTATTCTGGGGCAGGAGTTGGACTTGGGGATCCAGGCTATCTGAGGAGGTGTTTGAGCC
Organism: Hemiprocne comata; assembly: GCA_020745705.1. Lineage (NCBI taxonomy): Eukaryota > Metazoa > Chordata > Aves > Apodiformes > Apodidae > Hemiprocne > Hemiprocne comata. The sequence goes on from CM036586.1 coordinate 213,300,673, forward strand.
ACCATCCCTGGATACATCTAAAAAGACAGATGTGGTGCCAGAGGACAGGGTTTAGTGGTAGACGTGGCAGAGCTAGGGTAGTGGTTGGACCTGATAATCTTGAAGGTCTTTTCCAACCAGAATGATACTGTGAAATCTCACTTTTTTTTGAAAAGGAAAAGGTTCTCAGATTTTCTTGCCACAAAGAAATAGCTTGAAAACATGCCCTAATTCTGGAACAAATTGTTAAGATCCAGGGGAAGAACTTTCACACGTTTTTGGACTTTTCTCCCTTTTTAATGAAACCACTAATGACACATGAAGACGTACAGATTTAGGAAGACTATGTAAGAAAAGATAGCATTTCTTTGACCCCTAATTGCTATTATGGAATGTGTCAACCCTATTGGATGGCAAAACCAACAAAAATGGTCTCTTCGTGCCCTCCTTAGGTTTTCTCACCCTATTTTCTCAGCTCTCCTGCCCGTTTTTTCTGAGAAGAAAATTATACCAGGACATCCTTAATGGATAACAATGAAGTATTTCCTGCTGGATTTCAAACTGGCATGGCAACCTGGGTTCTTTTCTGGATATCTAGCAAGTTACTTCCCTCTCTGTCTGATTCAGTTTCTTCATCTGTGAAATGGCCTCCTTCCTAAAACACTTTTGATTTCAACTGATTGCTGAAAAAGCTGAGTATGAAGAGTGGTGTTGACATGTTAGAGAGGGAGGGCAGCCACTTTGGAGAGAAAAAAAAGGGAAGCAGGCAGTTCTTACATGCATCATTAGAAAAAAATGAGTGAGCAACATGCTAGGGAAGGAAGTTGAAAGTAAAGAGAATGAATGAATGTGAGAGATCAGTTTAGTGTGGGGACATTTAGAGGGTGGTAGCTAAGTAACAGAGGAATCTGTATTGATCTGCTCTGAGGCTTCAGAGGTACATCCATGCTTGCAGCTAATAATAAAGGAATCACAGGATCATAAGTCTGGAAAGGACTCAAAAGACCCCAAGGCATGATCAGCTGTATCTCTGTCATTTCTGGCACATGTTTCTGTAATTTGTTTTGAAGACTTCCCTTAGTGGAGACTCTATAGCCCCTGTAGACCATCTATCTCATTTTTTGCCTTACCCTTAGAAAGTTCCTCCTAATGTCACATCTGAATCTTCCTTGCTTTATTTTAAAGTAGCTACTTATTCTCCTGGCTTTAGTGGATGTGAAGGAGAAGTTATTCTTTCCCTCTTTGTGGCAGCCTTGTATATATTTTACCACAGTTACAAGTATTTCACTTGTTCTGGCAATTTTCTGAGTCTTTCCTCAAAATGCTATCTTCTGAAATCTTTCCAAGTGATTCAAACCTTCTTTGTAGAGGGCTTAGAACTGAGCAAGAATTTTTTTCCAACCTGCTCCTATGTTGCAAATAGTCCACCATCCAGTTTACTTATATACCAGAAGATGCTCAGATGGTATTTTGGGGTCAGCTTTTTAGGAGGACATTTTGAATATATCAACAGTTTCCTTAGATGGGCCTCAAATCTCATATCTCCTGCTGTTTGGAGAGAGACACAAACCACTGATCTCAATTCACCAGTAGAACCCCAGAATGATCTTGTCCTCTGCAAGCAGAGGTTACTCACAACACAATGTATAATGTATATCTAGGCTACTGGAACTAGCCATGTAGGCAGAAAATTAATATCACTTAGGATTGAAGGAATTTGAGCCTCCTGGTGCCTTGCATATTGACATATGGAAGTCAGGGAGCAGAGTCAACATGTGTCATCCTTAAAGATGGACTTTTAGGAAAAAAAAACCTGTATTTTCTCCTTCCCTTCCCTTCCCCTTCCCCTTCCCCTTCTCTTCCCCTTCCCCTTCCCTTTCCCCTTCCCTTTCCCTTTCCCTTTCCCTTTCCCTTTCCCTTTCCCTTTCCCTTTCCCTTTCCCTTTCCCTTTCCTTCTTTTTCTTTCTTTTTGGACTGAATGAGAACTTCACAAGAAAAGCAGTGCAGCAAGCTGGTGTGGTACCTTCTACTTTTATTATATTTATATACTTACATATACTTATGCAGGAACACACAGAACTCTCAAGAAAAGGCATGTCCAGAAGAGACTGATTCATCCATGCTGCTCATACATCCCTTTGTTTTTCCAGCCACTGAGATGTGATATTTAAAGTCATCCATACAAACCAAGTGCCATCTACACCAGCATCTGTTGCAGAGCAAGCTCACCTGCACTCCCTGTACTGCATGCTGCATGCTAGCTCTAGCCACAAAGGACCAGTAAAAAAGCTCTTTCTGTCCAACATGAATTAGGACGCTCAGTTAAAAATTCATAGGAAGATTACATAAAACCATATGCTGCCTTTATTTTTCCCCTTTTGCATTAAAAATGTACAGCTGCTCTGCATTAGACATTCCATTAGCCTGCGAGTCTCACAATCTGGACTTTGTAGTTAACGATGGGGGAGGACTAAGATAGAGGGGAGAAGGGTAAGAATGAAAGTGGTTTAGGCACAACATTCAAGGCTTCCTTAAAAAAGGCAGCTTAGAAGGTGGGTAGAGAGTTTAAGTGTGGGAGTGGAAGGTCCTCTGAAGAGGAATTGCATATTAGAAGAGACCTGTTTTTGGAATTATTGGCTCGCCCTCAGAACCTCTGAGCAGCGTCAGCAATAATTAAAATGGTATAACCTGTTTCCTGTGGTCATTTGGAAAGAAAATAAAAAATCTATATTCCAAATGGACTCAGGAAATGTTTAGACTCCTCTAACAGTGTTAAGTCACAGAGAGTTTTATGGCCACTCCATTTCTTCTGCAGGAGACACTTTAATTTAGCTGAAAGACTTGAAGGGTCCAGTTTTATTATTAGATAATTGACCGTGTTGGGCAGTTAATTGCCTGGGATTTAATATGTGGCCACTTAATGTATTTAAAAAGTTAATCATTTAGCAATAATCTTTCTATACATGATACAACTATACATTCCAGAGAGTCTTCTTGATGCTACCATGTCAATAAGTGTCCTAGAGGGCTTTGCACACAAGCTTGTGAAGATGCTGCTAGGTATAGGTGTGCACAGTGTGATGACAAGCTCAACACCAGGTTAGCCAGCTATGGAATAGCTAATAGTCCACTTAGTTATCCACACACACAAGGCCTGAATCTTTGTTCATGGGGCAGAAGCAATGAGGAAAATTTGAAGCATGTGGATCTTCCAGAAGTGACAGGTGAACTCTGCTACCTGTTTTCAGTCATTCCAAGTATCATGTTCCATTCCCACACGAGAAAAAAATAACCAAACACGAGAAAAAATAACCAATCTGAACAGTATTTCAAATATCCTCAGCAGACAAAGAAACTAAATATTTTATTCATCATGTATGAATTATGAAGGGGATATTTCGCTTCTAACCCAGGCATATTTCAACATATCTTTTTTATTTTATTTTATTTTCCATTAAGTACAAAAATGAGATATAGTGCCAGAGTCTATTCTCTCTCTTCATGGTTGATCCCCAAGGAACTGTCTTGTATTTTCTGCAGACACTTCTTGGTCTTATCCAGTATTAAAAGTACTTCTTGGATTGATTATAGTTCTTCACACTTACATGAGATGAGAAAACTGAAAAAAGAGTATTTTTTATTTGAGTCACAAATAAAATTTTAATAGAAAGCATTGTGAAATGTGGGATGCAGTCACCATTGCTAAGCTGCATGTTTAATTAACCACTGCCTGAGTGCAGGTACTAGGCAACAAGAACACAGGAGCACATTAAAGTGTCTTAATTAAATTATATGCAGTAAGGTCATATTTAATTGTACACAGGACATGCTTTCATCTTGGTTGTTTTTGTTTTTTTTTTCCTATACAGCTTTGTTTTCTACATCACCAAGTAGATGGGGCACTTTCAAGGTACATTTTATTCACAAGAAAATACTGTGTTTTCTTCCACATTTTGGGGGGATGGATAAAATTTAACATGGTGCATGCTAAGGATGCTACAGGATGAGCAGACTGACATAAGGAGTATCAAGTAGCATGAATGAATCCTCACTTCAGATCATTCTGTCTTTAAATTAAACTCCATATTTGACATCAAATACAGCTCTCTGTGCTGTCGCCTCAGTCTAGGAAATAATTTTACACATGGATGTATGTAATGCCTATGAATGTGAGGCTGATGACCAGTTCTTTTGTAGCTTTATACTGTCTGAGAGGTTTCTAATAGTTAAAGCAAATTGGGTTTTTTGAGGGGTTTTGGGTTTGTTTTTTAAAAAATAGTAGTGCTGGAATTGACCACTGAAATAAACACCATGAATAAAACATATATTAATAAAGGAGATGTTTCAAAGTTTGCCTTAATAATAAAGCAGAATTAAAAGAACCAGTCTGGGAGGCTGAGACCTTGGTTGCAGCCCAGAGCAGATGTCATGGCCAGACATAATCTCTGCTCTCCTAGGGAGCACAGCTGATGTGCTATAAGAGCCGTGAAAAAGGACCTGTTTCTGCAGGTTTTAAAGAAGCATCTTGACCTTTGTGTCTAGGGAACACATCTTTATGTGGCTGTGAAACACTGAGCAAGCTGCGGTGTGCCAGAGGGACACAGAGCAGTCATCTTCCTTCAGCTCAGTGCTTTGAACGGGAGAAATGCTGATATGAGCTCTGGGTAAACCAAGGTGTTGCAGCAGTGCCTGTTTCTGTCAAGCTTGAACTTGGCCACAGTCTTAAAACTGAGCCTGATAACAGCTGGATTTAGTAATGCTGTTATTGGTCAGATTTACTCTTCATGCTACAGGGAAACTTTTCCTTCTTTGCAAAGGCTGGTTCCTGCCACGGGGAATATCGTAGTTTGTACCCCCAGCCTTGTGTTTGCAGCAGCATCTTAGTCTCTTTAGAGGGACAGCAAAGATAAACAAAAAAATTCCAGCTTCACTGCAGATACAACTCCATTGCCCAGAGGGCTTCTCAGAACCCCTTCCAGCAGAGCAGCCTGGGAAATACGATGAACTGGCCCTTCTCTGTGCTATGTCAGCCCTGGCTACTCTCAAGCTAACTTCTCCCATGCTGGAGCCTTGCTTGACCAGTTATGGCTTGACTAACCTTTTTCAGAGGCAAGACACCCCCAGCAATGCAGGGCAGGAGGCTTCTCTTCACTGGTGACTTCACACACAACTAGATTGTGGCTCATGTCCCAGCCAGAAATGTGTGGGGCCAGGGAGTGGGAATGAGTACTGCACAGTGAGCCATGGATGCCTGTAGTAAAAGTGTTGGGAGGCACCATGATGGGACCATGAGAGGGGGTATCAGATCACCATCATTCTCAGTACATGAGATTTCATATGCTTCTGCACTTCTCCTTGTACTGACTTTCTTAGTCCAGGGTTCTGCACCGTAGTGCTGACTTTTTAATGTTTGCAAGCACAGAAGATCTGAAGTAATAATTATTGTAATGAGAACTTCACCCACAGAGGCATCAGTCTCTGTCATGGCCTCAAGGAGTCAAAAGAGGCAGGGATGATGTGAAAACTCCCCTGAAACTCTCCATCCTTAACAAAAGCTTAAAGAAATCTAACATTGTACCAATGTTTTAAAAGGGTAAATGGAACAACCCAGGTAATTACAGTCTTGTCAGGTTGACATTGATCCCACGCAAAATAATGGAATGGCTGATGCAGGGCTCAAATAGTAAAGACATACAGGAGGGTAATGTAATTAATGCCAATCAATGTAGTTTTCTAAAAAAACGATATATCTTGTCAAAGCATCCTGATGTCTTTTTTATGAGATTACAAGTTTGGTAGGGAAAGGTAATGGTTTTGATGTAATAGATTTAGAGTTCTATAAGGCTTGACTTCGTGCTACGTGACATGTTGATTAAGAAACCAGAGTGATACAAGCTCAAACTAGAACTTATTAAAAGGATGAATTCTGGCTGAATATTACACAGAATCACAGAATCACAGAATCACCAAGGCTGGAAAAGCCCTTTAAGATCATCAAGTCCAGCCTATGACCAACACCACCACACCATCTAGACCATGGCACTAAGTGCCACATCCAGCCTTGCCTTGAACACATCCAGGTATGGTGCCTCCACCACTTCCCTGGGAAGTCCATTCCAATGTCTAATCACCCTCTCCATAAGGAAGAGCTTCCTAATATCCAACCTAAACCTCCCCTGGAGCAGCTTCAGGCTGTGCCCTCTTGTCCTGTCACTGGTTGCCTGGGAGAAGAGCCCAGCCCCCACCTGACTACAACCTCCCTTCAGGGAGTTGAAGAGAGTGATGAGGTCCCCCCTGAGTCTTCTCTTCTCCAGGCTAAACAACCCCAACATCCTCAGCCTCTCCCTATAAGACTTTCCCTCTAGTCCTTTCACCAGCCTTGTTGCTCTCCTCTGGACCTGCTCCAGCACCTCAACGTCCTTCTTGAAGTGAGGGGCCCAGAACTGAACACAGGACTCAAGTTGAGGCCTCCCCAGTGCTGTGTACAGGGGCAGAATTACATCCCTACTCCTGCTATTAGTTCTTAGAATGAGTTTGTGAATAGGAACAGCAAACAGTGCTGTTCCTAGTGGGCCAAGCACGTATGATCTGCTGAGGCTCTACTGTTTGATATTTCTAGGAATGGATAAAGATGTGCTCACTAATGATAAAGTTTGAGGGAGTGATAAATCGTGAATAGGTCTGATCACTGACACAGAACAAGCTGGATTGCTCGATAGCAGGGTATGAGACAAAAGTAAAGTCAAATGTTTAGGAACAAAGGCCACAGATTGATGCTATTTTCAGAGATGGTGATTCAGAGATATGTTTGAGGCATCCTGGTTTATCACTCACTGAACATTAGTGCCAAAAATAAGTAATGTAGCTTTTGAGGGATCTTGAGTAAAACTGACTGTATCACCTTTGTGTTTTGTGCTGATGAGACTGCTACCAGAATATTGCATGTGGTATTGACAGGGATGTTAAAAATTTGAGATGGTTGTGGCAAAATTCCCAAGAATGATTAAGCAATTAGGAAACATGCACATAGTGAAATATTTCAGAATGCCATAAATATGGTTTGAGTGAAAGTAGAAGGAGACTTGATTAGGTCCTTACATATACTTTTGCAGAAAATAAACAGTTTGAATGACTCTTCAATCTGTTGACAAGGGCTGAGAAGATCTTGATGCAGCCTGAACCTAGACAACCTCATCCTTGAAATTCGGCACCAGCTTTTCAAGGGTTGTATTTAATCTTGCAAATAACTGGGGATTTTAAAATCAAGATAAAATATCTGCTTAAAAGATAGGATCTAGTTGAAAGACATTATGCAAGAATGCAGAATGGTGATTGTGAAGTTCTATTAAAATCTGTGAATCTCTGAGTATCAGTGTATAGCAATTCTCTGTAATCTTGTCAGTCTGTGGCAAAATGAAAGATCCGTGCCCTCCTATATGTCATTCTGTTAGTTCATCCCACTCCTCACACTGAGATCTCTTCCGTGGCCACCAATGCAGTAACAAATCACTGCCTCCTTTTCTACTGGGGGAAAAATTGACCTGCTCAAGAAGGTAGACCTTTGAAATAGCTCATTTTGCAGAAAAACTAGGAAATATAAAGCTCTATATAAAAGCTCTGTTTGATGGTTTTTGCTCTGGGCAAGAGCCTTGCCTTTGACTGCAGGAGCTTCATTTTTGCCTGTAGTAGCTCTCCCTTTGGAACCTTCACTTTTCCCTCCTTTATGGCCCAACTTCCATCGCATTTGAGCTGAACCTCCAGTCTTCTGACTGTACCATATAGGAAAGCAAGAGAATAAAAAGTGGTCAGAGCTAATGTCTATTGCCCATATTTAACAGTGTTTCTTTAGCTGTCTACCAAAGACTGCTCTTCAGAGGATACGGAGAGAGAAAACTCTAACTCCATGTAGTGATGCTTATACCTAATGAATCAGTTAACCACACATACACTCCTTTAATAATGAGAGCTATTTTGCAGAAGATGGCAGCTCATATCATATCCATAAACCCTGATACATTTTTGAGCTTTAGCAGAAAGACTTTTACCTCGTACCTAGAGGAAAACAATCATGTGGCTGTTGGGAAAGAGCTTCAGAACGAGTTCTATCGAGTATTTTTCTATAAGAGCATTCTTTGCTTCCTGTCCTTGATGCTTCTCTTTCTGGGAACCTCTGCCCTTATGTATGAATCTGAGTTCAGTAATAATATTTAGCTTTCATGCTATCAAGAGTTGCACACTTAATCTCCTGAGCACTTTCTAAGAAATAATTAAGTCTCTTCTTCCTGACATGTGGTAAGGGTTTGTGATAGTTGTCTTCTCACTTAGCAGACAAAGAAAGATTGTGATTTGCTACAGGTCTCTTCAGTCACCAGTGCCAGAGCCATAATTAATACTGTGGATTCCAGTTCACTGTCCTTTGCTCAGATCCTATAATGTCTCAATACTGTAATTTATAAAAAGAAGTTTGGAAGGAACAAGTATCAAGGTAGTTCACTGATGATGAGAAAGTGAAGTCAGACTGTCTGTAGGTCTGTCCTCTCCTCACATTATCACTAGCATTATGTACCTGGTTCATATATCCCCCAAAATATGTCTGTGCTTTGTCTAGAAGAGTGCTTGTTATTGTGGACCAAACCCAAACCAGAGAGGGTGCTAAAATTAACAATGTGGGCAGTTATGCTTGAGTTCTCAAGCCCAAACCCTATACCTATTTAATTTAATGGAGCTTTTATGTTGTATGTCTGACTTCACCATTTATTTTGAGCCCCATGTGATTTGATATGGTAAGAATATAAGGATCATGATACTAAAAAATCTGGCTGTTGGATATAAGAAAGGATGTGCTTTTTTTCTTCTTTTTTGTTTTTTGTTTTTTGTTTTGCTTGCATGTGCTCTCATGAATGGTGTTGTCCCTCCTTGGTGCCACATTGCTTGCCCCTCTTATGACTTTGAGGTTGGATAGCACCAGTGTGCATGATAGTATCAAAACCCAGGGACAGGCCTGGTAATTTGACACTCATTTTCCTTCATCTGTGCACAGGAGCAGACTATTATCAGCTTGATCCAGGGCTGTCTGTGTGCACTGCGCTGCCCATCTGTGGCAGGAGGGGATTCCATGTGGATATTTCTGTTCATTTCTGGTTAGACTATCATAAGCACTGGTTTTGGGTGCTAGTCACCCTTGAAAAGAGCAAAGCTGCCTCTATCATATGATCCCAGGCGTCTTTCATAAGCAAGAAGGTCATGACTCAAATTTCCTTTTAGCCTCTTTCTGTAGCCAGGGAAGTCTGGGAAAGGGAGAGGAACATTTCTAATTTTGGTCCTTGTGTCTCTTTCCTGTTGCTAGAGATCATACAGCAGATTCAATCACCTTTTTCATAAAAGAGAAGCTGGGCCTGATAGCATGTGGTGTGGGCTGATGAAGCCTGCTTTGTGTGTTTCTTGCAGTGGTGGATGAGAAGACCTGTCCCACTGCCTCTGCCACATCTCTTTATCTCTACCCACACTGCATGAAATGAGGAAGTTCAATACCCAGCAGTGAGCTCTCACTGCTGTCATCACTGCTTCAAGCTCCAGTCCCTCCCATGTTGCTGTTAAATTTCCATGGAAGCAGAGTCTAGTGTGGAGTGGCAAGGAGAAGAGGCAAGGTTATTACAGCCAGTGAAAAGCTCGTTGTGTCTCCATACAGTTTCACAATCTCTTTTTGGCCTGTGAGTTTAGTTGTTGTTCTTAAATCTGCTTTTATCCAGGAGCTTGGAGATGGGGTAAGAATGAAAAGAGCAGTCGATAAAGGTCTTTTCCATTGTCTGGGAGGCCAAAAGGCCATTATCTAGACTGAAGGCTTGACTTCTGTGCTCAGAGATACAGGATGTTGATTTTTTTTTCTGGACAAGCAAGTGATCTTTATGCTTTCTTTACCTGTGAGGGATGTATGATAGACGTATCTAACCACTTGAACTTGGACTGAGACCATCAGTCTATATTGTAGAAAGCAAAGAGTGGGAAGTAACTAATAAAACCTTCTGGTGACAGCGATGCTGGGATGGATCTGACCTCTATGTCACCTTACAAACCCCAGACTATCATGATTCCCTCCTGCAGTTATTGTAATGAGCTGAAAAAATGGTTTTGGACTTACTTTCAGTGTGTTGTAGAGACACAAATAGACTCTAAGTGAGGACTACATAATGTTTTCCTGTTTGTGCATTAAAAATAATGGAGCAGTAAGCCAGTGACCCAGAGGTGAAAGCCTGTGCATTTCCTATTGCCAATTTATTACACATGCAAAATGTAAGTATATAACTTAATTTCAGTGTAGTTATAGAGCTTTGGTGTGATTCCTCTGATCTGTTTTTCAGTAATTTAGATTCTAAGCACTTCCCTTTCATCTTAGGGGTCTGCCATGGAACAGTCATCCATGTTTCTTACTGTTGTGGGTATCTTTTTGCTCTATAATCACTGATGAGTGCTCATTCCCACCTCTGTGTCCTAGCAGAGATGGTGCAGTCAGTCTGCCCTGGTGGGTGGGCACTCCAGAGATGTTTCTGCAGATCTGGATCACACATTCCCTGACTGAGGCCAAACTCCCACAGTTCGCAGTGCTTGAGTCCTTGATGTCCTACAGGCATCAGTCAAAAGCTTTAAGGACCAGTCAATGGCTTACTTTATTTTTATCAGGGGGTGAAGGAAAGCAGAAATTAAGCTGAAATATTTCTTCCTGTCATTTTCCAGGCATCACTTTCTGTTCGTAGCTCAAAGCATACATGCAGTAAGTCTAATGTTTACAGCACACGTTGGACTTGCAATGCATGTGCTGGACACCTTCCCAGTTGAGTCCTGTGTGTGCCTGGTGTTTGCTACAAGAACTGGCTGTACTGATTTTGCAGTCTGAGACTATGAAGCATGTGCAAGTCTGGCATTTCCAGGGGGAAATGTTATTTTTCCATGTCTGTGCCACAGAGTTGATCTGTTCAAGCAACATGGAAACTTCTATAATTTCCAGACCTGAGGCAGGTGACTGGATTCCAAATACAAATGGGACTCACTCATGTCATAAATCTAGAAGAAATATAAAAATCCTTAATGTTTTCTTGTTTGATTGTTTGTTTGTTTGTTTCCAGAAGAAAAAGCAAATTAGTCCAGACTATAGCTCTAGCAGAGACAATACCTAGAAGGCCATGGTTGCCAATGAGCAACATGTTTTTGCTGTGACCCTGGGAATAAGAGGGCATACAAAATTCCCTCAGCCACTAGTCCTTGTTTTTCTCTGGGAAATCTGGACTTGATGGTATAGTAAGTAAAATTATGCCACACACTTTGGATTGATACAATTTTGCCTTCAAGTTTTAGGAAAGAGCATCACAGAGGCACTTGGGAGTGGGCTCCCTGGACTAGCTAAGAACTGGGTCACCTTGCAGTGGAGGCAAGAGATCAGATTTAACACACCAGTGGTCTGTTTCTGCATGACAAATAGCTTCTTGAACTGCAGTAGTAGAACCAAGTTAATAACTCTGCAAAAGGGAACCACCTCAAAGGAAAATAAAAATATCTCCAACAACCTGTGGTTTGGTAGATAGCTCAAACCATGCCATGTCTCCAGGATAAATATTGCATTTATTTATCCAAATTCCATTGCATTTCCAACCTTTTGAAACCCTTTCTTACTTGAAACACTGAAGGATAACAGATGAGGAAAGAAACCAGATCCCTCATGAATTAACTAGGTACTAGTTTATTCTCAGTGGGTTGGCAAGTGGTTGACTCTGTAATCAATAGAATTTGTTGGATACCTCCTTGTTGTGGTTGATCCAGAATTAACATATGTATCTCAGTGGAAATGGTGGCTCCTAGATATTCAAATTTCAGCTTCATATGGTCCAAACACCATTGCTGTAAACAGTATTACTTTAGTTGTTGATAATAAAACACTCTAATGGAATCATTATTTACCTGTCCTGTGTCCTCCCAGCAGCAGCTCTGGGTAGACATGTCTATGCAATTAGAATTAACGCAAAACACTTAAAACTTGAATGCCTAGTTTATTTTCAAATGGGAAGGTCAGCATCATTATCCTTGGTGGATTCAATTACCAAATCCTGCATAATCACAGAGCATGCTTCCTGTCTGCTAATCGTGACTCTCTCTGCATACATTATGTGCAAATATAACCAAAACAAGAGATGGCATTTCCATATGTTTTGTGCCTGTAATTACTTCTTACAGGTTGCTTTAACTTTCTTAGTATAATGTAAATTCCTTTTATTGGCTTTTTTTAAAAAAAAACAACAACAAACAAACACAAAAGGATAATAAAAACTGGTGGCAAGAAAAACAGGAAAGCATCTGTATGCAATTAATCCTTCAGCTTCATTTAGACCCCACAGAATCTGTGAACGTAAGTCACAACAGCAGAACAAAGTTGTAAGAGACATTGTGTTTGGAAACGCCTCTCACGAAGAACAGCATGAGTAATTAATGGCTTTGGAATTACTTTGTTGGTTTTGGTTTAGTCTTGCTTAAGGAAAAGAATTGTAATAAACTTGTATTCAACATTTTTTTAAATTATTTAAGCGTTCACCGCTATTGTAAACAAAAATCCTAATGCCAAGAACAGGGAGTGTTAACACACAATAAAAAACACAGTCACCTAATTAAATGTAAACATCTTCTAATGAGAGCAATTGCATTCTTGTATGGAGAGCTTGATCTATAACCAGTGTGCAATCAACAGGTGTCTTTGCCAGAGCTCAGTCAGTTTTGAGTCAGAGTTGTTAAATATGTGCCTTCTCTGTGCTATATCTAGTGCTCTGGAGGGTTAGTTTTTTATATTCCTGAAAATATAATTTCCCTCACCCACCCTTTTTGGGTATTCTTGTGTATGTACACACAGACATATGTACAGGCACAAGTTATTGAGCTTGGGACTCTGAAGTATAGAAGTTTGCTTCATTTTCTGCCTTAGATTCTTGTTCCCCTGGCATCCTCAGGGCACGTGAACATCCTCCCTCTTGTAACACTGCAGTGATATGCCAACTGGATGAAAAGTATTGTATATTAATATTAGGGCACAGCAGATCTCTGGTTTTTACCATGCCATGACAGCTATTATGAAACTGCTATTACACCTGGTTTTACTCCTCACTGATACGTGGAAGACTTCCCATCCCACAAACAGCAGGGACACCAGCTCCTGTGTTTGACCATCATGCAGAGGTGCTGTGTCCCACACTCTGGTGGTCCTTTCTCCCCCTTCTTTGGGGATTGCTCTGATGTCATCCAAGAGATCAGGCTCTCTGCCTGTGGGAGATGCAGTGGTGCAGGCAAGGCCCCAGCCCTGCCCTGGGGTTTCCAGCAAATCACTTGAGATGCCATGTCCCCACATATCACACAACGTGTGAGGGCAACTGGTCTGTGAGCTTCCCGTGAGAAGTCCACTCACCATCTCGATGCAGACACACCTTGGTAAGGGTGAAAACAGGCTGTGCTAAGAGTTGCTTTTCTGCTTGCCCATCATAGACAAAAAACCCTGACTTAAGGGCTGAAATGCAGAAACAGAAAGTTTGGAAATGTTCTTACTAACTTGCACCATGTAAGAGCAAGGAAATGGTGATGACACTGTTGTGGATTACAAACTGCAGGCAATGCAGCTGTTATGCATAAAAAAATAGTAATATTATTCTGAGAAATTGTATTTCAGAACTCTTATGAACAGAGTTAGACTTTTTGAAATATGTACTAGACTTGTGCTCTTAGGCCAAGAAGTTCAACCCCACTAAAAGGACAGTAAACCCTCAAACAAGCAAGACAAAGAATTTTTATTAAAAGTATTTTAAATTTAAACATTTGCATTCACTATAGATTCTATTACATTCTCTCTCTGCATTGTCTAAACAATTTAATTTGTCTTTTCCTGAGATGAAGTTGTGAGCCCAAGCTAACAACAATGATTCAATCTTTCAAGTGAAGCTCCTTTGGCAAGAGAATTTCACTAGAGGGGAACTGAATATGTTTTAAATGGCAGAGGGTACCAAGTCACAATTAGCAGAATTAAAAGAACATCAAAGATGACATTTTATAGAATTTCACACCTGCATACCATCAGTATTTGAGCCATTTTGAGAGCTGAACATAGGGAAAACTTAAAAATCAATGTGGAATGGAACAGGCCTGATTCTGGGTTTACTTACTTTCAGGTTTAGACCAATATAATTCTGTAGATTTTGGTGGTATGACTTCTCACTGCATTAGTATATTTTAGATGTAAATCAGACTCATTAGCTGTGGGATTTAGCATGCTGGAGAATGGGACCACGTTTAGCAACAAGCAACAGATCGTGTTCCTTTTTATTTTAAACAGGAATCATGTGAAACTCCCACCAGGTAGGATCGCTGCAGTGTGCAAAGGATTTCATTGAAACTGAGTTTGCAATGTGTCAATAACTTTTCAAGCCCACAGTAAGAGACTCCCTAAAGCGTTGCAGTCTAAATCATTCCCAGCCTCAAAGAATTTCAGTGAAGAGCTTTGGTAGCTCTTGGGAGAGATTAATTCTAGGGTGGGATTTGCCTCCTCCAGCTTCAGACATTTCAGAGAATTTTCTGCATGTGAGCTCCTTGACTAAGCTCCTGCTGTCAATGGAGAGGGAAAATAGACACTTTTTAGGTGTGGTTTCTCTGACCTGTTTTAGATGTCTACCTTAGGATGGGATTAATCAGGCCTGGAAGCATCTTGCTTTGCTGTGAAGTGAGTATCAAAGGAACAGTTTGGGTGTGGGGATGTACTTTGTAGACATCTAAACATAGGAGAGATGAATCTTGTGCAAACCCACAAAACTTGTAGTCTTCTGAACATTACAACTAAATTGAGATCATGGAATCAGAGAATCAGAGAACCAAGGGACTGTAAAAGTCATCTATCTCATCCCAACCCCCCTGCAGGTACAGGGACACCTTCCACTAGACCAGGTTGCTCAAAGCCCCATCCAGCCTGGCCTTGAGCACTTCCAGGAAGGGGGTATCCACAACTTCTCTCGGCAACCGGTGCCAGTGTCTCAGCACCCTCACACTAAATAATTTCTTTTAATGTCTAACCTAAATCTCCCCTCTTCCAGTTTAAAGCCATTACCCCATGTCCTATCCCTCCATGCCCTTGTAAAAAGTCCTTCTCCAGCTTTCCTGTAGCCCCTTCAGGTACTGGAAGGTACTCTCAGGTCTCCCTGGAGCCTTCTCTTCTCCCAGCTGAACAACCCCAACTCTCTCAGTCTGTCTCCACAGCACAGGTTCTCCAGCCCTCAGATCATCTTTGTGGTCTCCTCTGGACTTGCTTCAACAGCTCAATGTCCTTCTTGTGTTGGGGGCTCCAGAGCTGGACCCAGCACTACAGGTGGGATCTCACCTCCCTTAACCTGCTGGCCAGGCTTCTTTTGATGCAGCCCAGGGTATGGTTGGAGATGGAAAATGTCCTTAAAACCTATGCTTTAAGATGTTCAGAAACCCCTTCAAAGCTGGGTAATGTGAGTTCATGTAGCAAATGAAAGCAAAACAGAGCTTCACTGCTGGAGTGACAAGATTTTTACAAGCTGGAGTGACATGTTGATAAGTAGCAAGTTTGCCATTGTGCTTTTTTCCCCCCAACTTCTGAACCTGCCAGGAGGGCTCTTCTCAGTGTCTGTGGTTCTGCTTTTGTGACCTTTGTCTGAAGACAGCTCCCACTTTGTTCAAGATCATTTGTCTTGTTGATGGTTAGAGACATTGCTTCCCCTCCCTGTCCCCCTCCTCATCACCTTGTAGTTCCAGCTACTGCTTCTGGCTGCTTTCACACTGACTCCTGATGGGGCCATCTGATTCAGTCATGACTGTAAAGCTGTTGTATTAATATCAGTGATAAACAGATGTTGGTGCAGTGCCTCAAGAATGTGAAAAGTCCCCTGCAGTTACTTCATAGTGAGATCAGCAAAGCCTTCTTTCTTCTGGTGTTGTCCAACTCCCTCCGGCCCTTGGTGTTCGATGTGGTGTTGGGTATCCATCTGGTCTCACTTGTCTCTCTTTCACAGTGGGGTCAAGCCATTTCTCCTCAGCAGGGTGTTACTCTTGATCCTACACTGTTGTGAAAGGAAGACAGGATGGGGCTTGCTTACAGCAGAATATGTTTTTCTACCGGTAAGCAAGCGTCTAAAGAGAATGAGATCGTTGTGGGAAGATCAGATCACACAACTTCCCTTGCTGGGGTTAAAGAAGAGTTACTCAGCTGCTTTTACATAGCAGCTTATTAACTAATTACAATTCATACTTTGGATTGCAATTAATGCTGCATGTAGAGTTTTATTATATGTAAAATGAAGAGCCAGAGCCCCTCTGCAGCTTGTAGGTACCTACCTGCTACCATTGCCTGGTCAAGGATATATTAGAGTTAGTCACTCCAGAGTTTGCTGTTTGTGAATAAATTCATGGCACATGTCCCCTCACTACAGAAATATCTTGGAGTGCTAACCCTCAGTTCCCATTTATCTTTACAAGCAGCCTTACACTTGTGCCTCTTCTCTTTTAATCAAGGCTTTGCACATGTTTTTTTCTTCTTATATACACAATTTGGTGAAAGGCTGAATATTAATAGGTAACAACAAAAAAAAAGATGTTGACCAGATCATGCTGAAGTTTCAGAGTTTGTCACCCTCTGCCTTCTTTACATCCCTGCAATGTAATGTATTTAAATATTCTCAACCAGTCTAATATACTATAAGGACAATGTTGATTAGTCCTTGGTACCTAACTTAGGACTAGATGCCCTTATAAAGTTTCCTTCCAACCTAAACCATTTTATGATTCAATTAATATGCAGCAGGTTTCCTCTCAAGGTTTTGCTTTTGCCATTTATTGGGCTTCTTTGAGTGGTTTTCTGACTCTCTTCCCTGATGATAGATTCCACTTTTTGAGCTGTTTTCTTGACATGCATTCCTGGGGTGGGTGGATGAGCAAAACAGAAGCATGGGTTATTTTCGCTTCCTTTTGTTTTCAGCTTGTATACAACTTTCTTATTTTTGTAATTGAGCCATCTTTACTGGTTCTGCTGCTCTCATGATATGACAGAGAAGCTGTTGAATTCCCTTAACATTAATTTGCTTGTGCAAGGGGAAAAAAAAAGTGAAAAGATTTCCTGGTTTGTTGTTTTTTTTGTGTTTTTGTTGTTGTTGTTGTTTGGTTTTTTGTGTTGGTTTTTTTTTTTTAATGCAAACTGTGCTGTCTTTCTGGTCTGCACCAATTGGAAAGCATTTGCAAATGCTCCTGTCTTGGTTGCTGAAAACTGCCTCCCCATATGTTTTCCTGATTAAGAAATTCAGTCCACCAAATGGCAGAGTTTGCTCAGCTGGAGTTGACTGTTTGGTTGGGATTAATAAGCAGGGTTCCTCTTCCCATATATCTTCCTGTTTAGCATAAAAGAAAACAAATTACTTTGAGGCTTTCCTGCTTATTTGTTCTTACACCAAAACAAAGTATATTCTGGGAGCCTTTGCAGTGCATCTGCCTCCTAGAAATGCAACACGAAAGCAACTTGCAGGCTGTCTCCATCAGCCATTGGTGCCTAACAAGGTCTGTGCCTGGGCAGCACAAGAGGCAGCTGGTTAAGCCATGAATGCTGAGGGAGAGAGAAATAACTGACTGATCTGGGTTACACAAACTCTAATGGGGATTTATTGGCAGATTTTCTCTAACAAAGACAAGAAGTGGCAAATTTAGTGCTTGGATTGATTGCTCAGAAAGCTGAAAATCCTTTGAGAAGAGGACAAGCACTGCCCAGGCCAAGCAAAAACATCATTTTTCCTGCTGTCTCATATGTGTCCCTATTTCTTTTTTACTTTTTCCCATATGCCAACCTCTTTATGGACTCCAAAAGTCTGTGGTTGTGACTTTATGCAACTTTGAAAATGTTTCTGACTTTGGCAAAAGTGCCACAAAAAGTGGCAAAAAGTGCTCTTTCTAAAAGAGCAATAAACGGCCAGAGTTTTTAGGCACTGGCACCTGCAGTTGGATATGAAAAGAGTTTGTAGTTCTTGAGTGTCCCAAATACAGCCTAAACTCAACATGGTTGGTGTGCATAGCACTAGTAGGTCTCCTTTCAGGTTATTAACTTCCTAAAACTCTGTCCTCTGGGACTGCTGACCTCACCAGGTCCATCAACTCTGGTATATGATTAAAATTTTAAAAGATGGTGGTTAGAAGATGACTTGATAAATATTTCTGATTTTTCCCCCACTACTTTATTCTGAAGTTCTTCCTTTTCATCCTATAATCCTATTTTCATCCTATTATCTTTTTATTTTCTGAATAACTTTGGCACATTGTTACATGCATATGTGTCTGTGGATATGCAAATATATAAGCCATATTTTTCTGTCAGGGCCCCACTATTGCATTCCAGGTTACAGATGATTCTTCTTTTAATTCCTTATTTTTTCCTGCTCATAAAGTTTCTGAAAAGATCGTGCATCAAATGAAACTTTCTGAGGTTGGTTTCTGCTCAAAGGTGTTTTTCACTCCCAGGTTGCAAATTCTTTTCAGGCTTTTTCTCACATGTGGAAGAGCAAGGAAAGAAAATAGTGTTCTGTTGTCTAAGTAAGCTAGATTTCCTTTCTTTTATTTTCTTTTCTGAACAGACTAAAGGGACTTGGCTAAATGCTTAGTTAAGTGTGGGGTTTGAGATAAGAATAAAGCCCTGAATCCTCACAGAAAAAAAAAAAAAAAAAAAAAAAGGTGCGTAATGTGTAAGAAAAGGATGACCTGAAAGAGCTTTATCTTCCTGACATCCAAATAACTTCACACTTTAAAAGATATTATTTTAGGATCTGTGTTATTCAGTGGGATCCAGCCTCTGGCTGTATAAACATGTTTGCTGGGGATTTAGTGTGGTACAATAGACAATAGCCTGTGAGCCCTTGCAAAGAGTGGATTTCAGTGAGTGTGTTGAATGTGGAGGTGCATTTTTCTGAAAACCACTTTAACTGGCCTCAATCATCTTTGTCAAACAGCTGTTTCAAAATGCATCTAGTGAATGCAGTGTTACAAAGTGCTCATTTAACACCAGAGCATATTAAGAGCCATACTGGATAAGGGCAGAAGTTGCCAGCACGGGACCCAATCTTTGTTTTAGGCAGATGCAGGTGCAGGGTGGACACACTGCAATTCCCCTGGACAGCCTCCCAGCTCCCAACAATCTGCTATTCTGGGACTACTTAAGGCAGAGGTGGTATCTTTGTGTTTAATAGCCCTTGATGGATTTTTCTGCAGCTGTCTGCTCCTATTTCTGGCATGTATTTATGCAAAAGAACAGCAACAGAGAGCAGGCATAGTGTCTCATTATACACCAGCCAGGAGAAACAGAGAGTAGATCTCAACCTCCAAAGTTAGCAGATTTCCAGACTTTTCCATTTCCAGTTCCCTTTATAATTCTAGTGTTTAACCAGCCACTTTAGAGCACTCATATTCCTTGCCAAGCAGCCGAGCAAAGCTGCCAGGTTTCATTCTTCTGACTTGAGAAACACTTGTGTTTTGTTGTGCCTCTTTATTGAAGGTAGTGTTACATGGGTGTTTCCTGATATCAGTTGTGTTCAGGAATCTCTGTTGTACAATCAAAGGATAATTTCCCCTTAAGAGTTACACTGGTCTTTTGAAAGGCTATAATATTTCCCTTTTCATCAGTGTGTAGCCTGTGGCATTCTACAGGAGGAGAAAAAGCTGCAGTGGCTGAGCCAGGTAAATTCTGATCTATGGGCTGTTTGTCAGACAGTGTGGGGTTTGTGCTGTTGCCCAGACGTAGAAGTGAGCAGCAGAGTCCTGCTGATGCACTGTCAAATGACCTGGAGCTATCTTGTGAAGGATATTTCAACAGAGGACACAGGTGAACAGTAGGAATGTTTTCAATTAAGTCCAATTCAGTCCTCAAACTAGTGCCTTGGATAACTCAGTGAATCCCTGTTTCTCTTCTATCAAGGTAAAGAATTTCTCCTTTGGCCAGCAGCTCCCTCTGCTCCAAAGGCACTAGAAATCTTTTTTCTCTTGAATTTTCTAATTGAGTAACACAGATTAATTAAACTTAAGAGCGTAATAACCCACTATGTTGCCTTTGGCACTAAAGACACTTAAGAGAGTCTTATCCCCATCTTCTTGCTACTTCCACAGAGTCTGCTGCCCTGTTTTGTTCTGTTGTTTGTGGACCATGCTTTGTAATTGAAATAATTCATATAAAAAGAAAAGGAAACAACACTTTTAAATCAGCATCATTTAATACACTTGTTGAAATCACAGTCATGTAGATGGTGGTATTGGCCGAACTCAGTGAATGGAGAGTAGGGGAGATCCAGCAGGGCCAAGTGCCTGGGAGGACAAAATATTACACCAATGTTTCTGCAGAAGACAAAGTATTGTATAATGACAGCTTTGGAGCAATTAATCTCAGTTTTGATTTAGCTTGAATTTTCCTGAATCTCCTTCAAGCCTGAGCATGTGTCAAGTTTATCTGTGCCAAGTTTATCTGTTCGACTAATAAAAGATAAAATCTCTCCCCACGACTGTTGACTCTTTCAAACTATATTTTCACTTTATTTCAGTGTTTGCTGTTTATCTCACAATGACTACAAAAACCTGAAGACAACAGGGCTGTGAGCTATTCACGTGTGGAGATTTAAGAGCCAGCATTGGGCACCATTAGCAGTGGATGCAGATTAATTTATGGAAGTCTGAACTGAGGATACTTTAGAAGTGTAAGATCTTCAGTTCCTGGTCTTACAAGTGACTAACTTGAGGCAGGCTGGATTCCTGTTTTAAGGCAATAAATGATTTGCATTATGAACCCCTTTTGGAAGCATTTCAGCTGGATCAGCTAAACCCTGAGGTCCTATAAACAACCAAACACTTCTGCAAAAATTTGGATCCTTCCTCATGACAGCCTTTTCCTTTCTACTGTATTCCATACCACAGATGCATCTTCTCTCTGTTTCTATTTGCCTTCAGGGAAGAGACTGTCTTTTATCTAGGTCTTCATGGTAGGCACCAATAATGCTGTTTAGAGTCTCTAGATACTGTTGGAATGTGCATAAATAAAATTAGGAGGAATTGAAACTACAGATTTACAAAACAAAACCATTTCAGCAATGAGACAAGTTGTGGAAAGAGGACAGCTACTTAATCCAGCTGGATATAGCTGTTATTCATGCTGTTATAGCATAAATAAGTGTATTTCCAAGGTCTTCTTCAGTACTGTTTACTTTTGTAGTTAGATACTTCACTCTTGTTTCTTTACAGGACTATTTTCTCCATCCCAGAGTTATAGAAATAGAAGTTGAAAGACCTACATAAAATAAAAAAAAAAAAAAGCATTTGCAATGTATTCTGCCCAATTTGTGAGTGCCATCATAGTATTGAAGCAAGCACCTCCATGCTTTCTTCAGCTGCTGACAGTCATACTTAGGGGAGACTTGACCCCTTAATACAAGTACAGATGCATCACAGTCCTCTCTGAGATACCTTTTGAAGCTTTTATCCTCCCCTGGATGGTAAAGATGTCCCAACCACTGGCCAGCTGTGATATAAGCTCTGTGCTAGAGTTTCATCATTTTCTTGTGCTTATCCTTCTGCCTTCCTCTTTTCATCTCTTACCTCTTCATTTATAATTTTCCAGTGGCAGGGTCCCTCCCTGGATGGGATCTCCTGGTTTTGCAGGTGTACAAAGTGGGATTCAGGTGCATGAACATGGATATCTCCTGCCTTTGTAGGAGTCCAGCTGTATCTGAGCTTTCCTCCTTGGAATGATAGCTCTGATGGAGGATCTATAAGACATCCAGCACCCTCTGAGATGGCAGATGGAAACGAAGTAGGACAATACCCACCTTTGGATTTGGGATCCCGAGAATATTAGTGAGATGAGTAATAGTCAATAATCAAATTATGGGAGCATTGGTAAGAACCTATTTCTAACTAGCATTTGTTGTATTTCTACACAGATTTTTGGTGGCTCTACCATACATTTCATAGCACTTGCTTCCTTCCCCAGACAAAGTTATACTATCTGGAGTAGTTTTTTTGTTTATGGTAGTGATTATACTTTGACAGGTGATCCCAGACATTTAGACTTGCCCAGAGGGCATGAGCTTTCAGAGGAAATGTCCTGGTCTTCTTTGTTTGAATAAATGGCTATGAATTTTTACCAAATTGCTGGCTCTGTGTGGGGTCTGACAAGAGAATGGAGCACTGTTTGATGCTCTGTAAGGAGAGATGACCTGAGTGAAAATCCCGGAGGCAAATATCACTAAGCACTGGGTGGAATTCCAGGTGGGATCTGTATTTTGCATTCGGGCATGGTAGTCTCCCAACCAATTCGTACTTTGAAAAGAACCAACAGTATTACAGCCCTGAGGCTCACAAGTGGAAGGGTTGTGAAGGAAAAACAAAACAAAGCAAAACCTGAGCTCAATTTTTTTGTTCTATGTGTGGATTTTCTAAACAAGGCTTGAGAATGGACAGGGAAAGTGAAGGCATGAATGTAAAGTGACTACTACCATACAGAGCAGCTGCATAGCAGAAGATACAGTTTTTAGCTCTGCTTCTAGCTCAGCAGCCACTGGGTGCATTGTTTCAATTTTCAGTGGAAAGTGATGCAATTGTTTTACTAGTTCCACAAAGATACATGTCTGTATTTCATCAGAACAAACACGTAAATGAGGAGCAGCTCTATAATCCATCCTTGAGGGCACTGGAACTGAACACATTTGGCTCTGAAGTTATCGGCTTAGCTAAACTGACAAGTCTCTCATTTGAACAGAAACTACTTTAATAAGGCAATGGCAAGTTTCATATTCTTCTTCCCACCTCCTCTTCATACTAAATCAAATACATCTTTTATTTCATTTTGCTTTCTGGAACACGGTGCATTTCTTTAGGTTAAGGATGAGCATTATAAGCTTCCTTAGAGCCAAACACATCTGCATGAATTGGCTTTAAGATAGTCATTTGTCGTAATGTAATTCCAGATGTTGTTCCCCCTATTCACAGTATGATGTGCCCTATCCATGTGAGATGTGGCTATGGTGGCTCTTTTTTCTTAACTCTTCTTGTGAAACATAGTCCAGTGAGCTGACAGCCACCCATCCAGAGAGCTTTAGGAAGCTGTGGTTGGTTTATGAAAGTGATGTGTTCAAGTACGTGATGTAAAGGGGGGTGGATGTCAATATTTTTCATGCATTAATATTTGGCAAGAGTTTGTTCTCAAAGAACTATCAGTGTCTTGGCACAATGAGAAATCTTTCAGCCAGATGAGTATCAAACTTCTTTGAATGGCCCAGAAATGCCCATCAAGATGACATTGTGTCAGACAAAAAACTCCAAGAAAATCAGTTTGCAGGGAAAATTTTGAGTAAGCCCTTCCCTCCAGAAATGGGTGTCTTGAAGAGAACAGTTTATCAAATCAGAGTTAGATGATTGCAGAGCAGCAGAGGAAAGAGAGGGGCAGGATGGGTCTTCCCTTACGGAAAGAGAGCAGGCAATGCTATCAGAGGTCTGCAGCCCCTATTGCTCCCCAGATAAGTCTGACCATTCTCTGCATGCTCAGCATGTCTTCTTTGTGACTTGTTTGCTTACTGAATGACAACAGGTTTTATCAAACAAGGCTGGCATGAGAAACAGAGGCTATCTTTTACTTCTCTCTTATTGCTGCCACTTTTATTAAAGTCCTCAGACAATCACTGTGTCTCTGGCTGTGTAGGCAGCTGTCTTCCTTTACTGACATGTCATGCCTCTTGCAGAAGTGGACTAGTATTAAAATAAGAGCAAACATTTTGGTTAGATATGTGCACACAGCAATTAAGGGACCATAAATGGGTTCACTGTGCTTTGAGACAAAGGTCATCAAACTGTGCTGCATGAGTTACTGGTACTATATGAAATGGTTAGTAGGCTGTTTATTTACAAATGCTGTAGTATATTTAAAGACAGGTAATAATTCACTGCAGTAGAATTTCTCCATTAAACAACATGATTTGCCCAGAAATAAGTTTGGTGGTCATAGCTGAGGCAGGGAGAGCAAGGAGGGATTACTCTTAAAGGCAAGCTTCCTTGTGTAGAGGCATTAGGGCAAGGTCTGAGAAGACAA
This sequence comes from Hemiprocne comata, assembly GCA_020745705.1. NCBI lineage: Eukaryota > Metazoa > Chordata > Aves > Apodiformes > Apodidae > Hemiprocne > Hemiprocne comata. The sequence continues at coordinate 213,324,785 of CM036586.1, forward strand.
CATCTCTGGGCAATGCTGTCAGGTCTGCACAAACACAAGTGCTCGTAAGGCAGACATCCATGCACATGCTAGATGTCTGCTTTGTCACTAGTCTTAGCAGAAAAGGAAGGGAAGGGAAAGGGGAAGGGGAAGGGAAGAACTGATCAGTGGAATTGGTTAAGCACCTTCAGAAATGTCTGTAGTGTTGGAGTTTCAAATGCAGGCAATACTGGGAAAGCTCCAACTGGCAGCATCTCCATCTTCATCCATCTTGTAGATAAGCAAGGGCCATTCTTCCCCAAACCTTTCATGTTCCAGTCTTTCACTCGATTTTTTCATTTTTGGATGAAGGCTGGGCTGTCATTTCCTATCCCATTAAATGCCACCTTGCACAGCGTGGCCTGCAGACAGTGTGATGGCGTGGATGCCAAGTGCTAAAAACACTCCAGGAGAAAAGAGCAAGTGAAATGGGGAGAGTGGAGAGGAGAACGTGAAGGGTACATCTTCATACAGCAGTTAACATTAATTATTGGGGTCATCATGGGAGAACTCTGAGCCCTGAGAGTTACTTAATAAATGACTACAGAATATTTCCTTTTTTTAAAAGAGGGGACAGAGGCCTTTTCACTCCAGAGATCTGGAAGGAGCATGTCTTGACCTTAACTGACAGCATCTGCTTCTGTTTTGACTGTATTGATGAATAAGACAACAGCAACGTGGTGGTGTCTAGAGCCCCAGGGAGTATTTATAAGCCACATTAGTATGGCAATGCAAACTAAAACAGCTATTGACAAGCATGAAGTTCAGAAGTTTTGATTTTGCCTGTAGCTGTGACTGCTCTCCCCTGCCTTGAAAACCCTTGTCAAGGCTGATCATTACAACATAAGGAGGCAAGAACAAGGCACCATTTCCATGAACCAAACCCAGCAGTATGGGGATGGATAGAAAATGGCTTTGGTACCCTTAAAACAGTGTCATTGGGAATGTATGCAACAGGGAAGAGATGTTCCATGCCTAGATCCCTTTTCATGGGAGAGGATAGGAAAGAGGTCTCCTGGATTTTTGGCAATGCATCACATGTAGGAAATTTCCACTGAATTAAATAGGGTGTTAGTTGCTTCCTATGCTTTTACTTCTGTAGTTTTTAATAAATGCTTTTCTGGGGTATATAGAGAGTCATATCTCTCACATGGAATCTTATAGCATGCTTTAAAAAGTCCTACAGAAGGGATTTCTTTATTGAAATAGTGGTTATCTTAATTTCTATAGAAACTAAGTTACACTTAAATAGGCTTTCAGTAAGGGAGTATTCGATTTTTTAATCAAGACAAAAGTACTGTCACTGGATTTAAAAAACTTTGGTCAAACACACTACTGTCCCACACCCTACTGAAAAATAGTCAAGGGCACAAAACTCAAGGAAGTGTTTTTTTTTCTAGATTTGAATACCTCATTTTTTTTCCTAAATAGGGGTTAACAATTAATTTTTCTATTCCTCAGTTTCCCCATCTGTAAAATTAAGATAACATTAAACCACACTGCAGGAATGTATTCTCAGTCACATTTAATTTAGTTCACCAATGGTTCAGATGAAATTTTATTTTGTTGAAGCAAAACCCTGTGAGTGAGAAATACCACAGCGGATTACAGAGAATCTTTATTTGCCTCTTACAAATTCCACACGTTAACAAGTGAGCACATATGCCTAAAAGAGTCCCCTTGCTCTGCAAAATGTAGAGTGTCAATTGTTAAGGCAGCATGATGAACTTTTGTTTAGGTTAATTCCTAGGCTGTTTGTATATTTTCTCTGGAATTTTTTTAAAGAGACTCTTGAAATATAAAGAACAAGCTTGAGAGTAAAGCACTTGGATTGTACTTTCACAACCAAGTTCCCCGTGTGACCCTAGATACATCCATCACTTAATCTTTGCATTCTCTTCATACATACAAAAAAAAGTGCCTGTAGTCTTTAGGAATACTGATGCAATTTACATGTTACAAAAAATATGAACTGCAAACAAAAAAAAAACACAACAGGGCAGTCCTTCACCTTACACTTCAGATTTAAGATACCAACTGCACTCTTGAATAAAGCAATGTGACAACCATCAGAGCCCAGAGATTTTTGTGGTTGTTAATAACCTCTTTTCACATTCATGCACTGAAAAGTAAATTAAAACTCATGGTACCAGATAATTTTCTTATTTTGTGATCTCACTATTTCATTTTCAGCCTTCTTATTCCTGTGTTTATTTAATCTCTTTTCCAATCCAGACAGCACACACTGTTTGCAGCACACCTTTTTTTTGAAATGTTTGTCTGTCCAACATATAGAGTAAGAAAACCTTGATTCCAGATCGCTTCCTGGTAGCTACTGGAAGCTGAAAAATAAAAGTTATCAGCAAATAAATATTAAAATTTGAAAAAATATGAGAGGCTGACTTTTAAATTTTATATGAGAAATTATTTCCTCACAGCCCAGGGAGAAAAACAGGTTAGAAAAGGAAATTAAACTTACCAAATTATAAGTCTTATGGAATTTCTATTGCTCTCTAACAAAAGCTATGGTGGATTTGAGGGCCAGTATTATCATTCTTGTAACAAAGCTGATGAACTTTTACTAAACCTGCACATCTCATGTACCAACTACAGCAGCCTGATAGTGTAAGACAATTTTTTAATGAATTTATTCACCTACTCCAGGAAAGCACTGTTGCATACAACAGTATATTATTAAGCCCACACCAGCAATGCACAATTGTTTCATTAATCCTCTAGAAGTCAAGAGGCAACTTCATCTATCCATTTCTCTGAAATTCATTTTGGCAGGAGACAGATCTATTTTTACTCCATATCTGAACACTGTGCATTGTAGTCATAAGTTAATGTCCCTTTTGAGTCAAATTCCTGTGGGCTTCAGTAGGAACTGATCAAGCCACAAGTGAGGGAGGATTAACAAAAGATTTGTCAGAGATTAGTAATAGATCAGTCCATGTTGGCTAGTGGTTTTGAAAGGTTTAAGTTAGCAAGAATGAGAGAGGATGGTGGAGAGTGGCATTGATAACATGGGCAGCATGCTGTCTGAGCATATCAGCAGAAGCAGATAGTATAATCTCATTTGCTGCATTAACTAACGTAGGGAAAGTTGCTGAGAGATACCACTGAGAAGAGGAACAGGAACAAACAGCAACAACCAGGTGTTACAAATGGATTCCACTGAAATTACAGCAATGCTTAGATACATCATGCCCACACGGGAGCACATCTGTGAGGTGTAGACACAGATACAGACATAGTGTCCCCAGAAGAGCTTTCAACCTGAGACAGTGTAAGAGATGAAGGGAAAGACACATGAAGGTTGTCTCAAGGTCTGACAAATAGTGAGTGTGAACAGGCACTCTCTGCCTCATAAAATTGCTCAAGCTAAAGGACTCACAGTCAAGAAAGCCAGAAGACTGCACCATTGGCATCTATTTTGTCACAAGGACTACAGCATTTCCCTGAGTGGCTTCCTTTCTGTGTTTGCTTGGTGGAGAATTTCTCATCCAATGCCAAAAACTGGCATTATTTACTTCACCAGAACTGTTGGCAAGCTCTTAACTATTCTCACTCTTCTATGAGTTTAAATAAGTTTAGTCTGAATTTATCTGGCTTTTGCTTTCAGACAGTAAATTTTGTTGTCTCTTATTCTTCTGCTGGCAGATGTATTTCTCTCCATACCATGAATATTTCTTTGTGACACACGTTAACCCTGTGATGCAGGAGCAGACCTTTGGAGTTGGCATGGAAACAGGAACTTCTTATCAGGAGCTCTTCTAGTACTCATGTCTTTTCCTTGACACTGGATGGCATTTGTTGATTTAAGTGGGTCTGAGGAATATGACAAAGAATAAAGCTTTCTTTAGCCTGTTGTGTACAGTTCACCTAATGCTTCCCAAGAGAGTCAACAATTTTGCAGCCCCAGATTCTTCCAGACTCACTTGTAATTAAGTTTCTGTGTCCAGCATTCATTTTGGCTAAGTCTTCCAGAACATGTAGCTAATAAGTGTATGTTATGTTGGACACCAGTTTAAGTCCAAATGTTCACCTGTTAAGTCAAAGACATAATTCTCAAAATGTGATTATGGAAGATGTGGAAGATGGAGTTTCTTCAGCAGTGGTCAAAACTTTAATCTTATTTTTTTCTTCCTTACTCAAGTTCTTTCAGCTGAGTTGCTTTTTATTAAAGTACCTTCAGTTTAGCAAACTGCCTTGGGAACCTTCAATGCAAACATGCCAAACACAGTCAGTACCCTCCCTCCTCTCATGGTTCTGTAGATGGTGAAAGCTTGTGGACTTTGCCCAAATGAAAATGAATGGATTGATTTAGCACATTTGGACACCTAGAAGAAGTTGTGTTTCCTAGAGGTGATTCACATTTGCTTCTGTTTTTCTTCTTAGAGCCATGGGACATATTTGACAGTCTTTATATGTACCCCCTATGAAATTGTTTGGTTTGGCTATTATGATGCTTAATCCTTTCCATAGTGGAAGCCTATGAATTCTTTACTAGAGGGTGTGTGTTCAAGTTTTTTGTATTCTGTCAGGATAATGCAAGCTGACAAGTACACAGGGAGATGATAAATCTAGACTTGAGGTCTTTTTTCATGGTAGGTGAAGAATGAGCTAGAACTGTTTTCATGGAGAGGATTAAATCTCAGGAGTGATTTTTCAAGCATCAGGCAGTGTCTTAGTCATGAGGTTGCCATGAAAAACAGGATGAAGAAGTCACACGCCTAGTAACTCCTACACTATAGCTCTTCAAAAAAAGTACCTGTGGTTCAGTGGTTTAAAGATGTGGGTTTATATTTACTGGAAAGGGTTAGGTTCTGCATTTCCTTCACTTGTGCCTAATTTTAGGGCTTAAGGAGAATTCAGAGCATCCAGAAGCATGCAAGTGTGGTCTTAGGGTATTATATTGTTAGGGTATCCTAACAAAATCCTAGTATTATATTGTTTTGGTATTGTATTGTTAGGATATTATTAAAGTTTCATTCAACCACATGCTCAGAGTTAACTTCTTGTGGGCTTGATACATCTAAGAAGGTTGCCATGAAGCTTCAGTATCTGCTTTCTTGATTACAGTAAGATCTTCCCTGCTATACTATATATCTGTTTTCTGCCCACTCTCCTTCATCCACCTTTTATGTCTTTTGACAGCTCCCTTTCACACAACCTGTTGTTCAAACCTCTTGTGGTGTTCGAAGCTTCCACCCACCTCTTCCAAATACCTGAAATATCTGTCCTTCTCCAGCCTCTCCCTGAAGACCCACTTCTGTCACTGTGCCCACAAGAAATGGATTGATATCAGCCTCAGAGATGGCAAACAGGACCTGCTGATATTTCTGAAGTTGAAGTGACTGACATGCAGAGATTCAGCTTAGATAAACCCCTGCTTTTATGACTGTGACCTTCTCCACAAAGCTCCCTTGTCTTATCTGCTTGAAAAAGTTATGCTTCTGTTTTTCCTATGCAAAAGGTCTCTGAAACTAAGCCACAGGTTTCTATATATTTTTCTACTCTGGGAGAAAAACCTCTTTTCACCACATTAGAATGTGTCCCTGTGAATACCTAAAGCTGAAGCATTTCAGCTTTGAGCCTTACCTTCTCCTTCTGGCTGTGACAACAAATGAGCAACTTTGCTGCATATGAACAAGATACATATTGTAACAGCCTCAAAAGCCATTGATTTTTCCTTTCACATTTCCTCTCTGTGTACCATGTCCCTAAGACCTGTAGCAGGGTGCTCTGCCTCAGTGTGTCTGCCTCAGTTTCCCTCTGTGATTCAATTTGTACCTCAGTTTCACTGCCCTTGGCATGGAGTTGGAGGGTTCCCACAAGAAAGGAGAGCGAATAGCAAACTCTGAACTGGTAAAAACCCTGGAAGTACCAGTAGAAGGCCAAATTGATGTCTGTAACACCAGCTGCTCTCCTGTGTTGAAGAGCATGGAGCTCAGCATAGCCACAGCTAGGCCAAAAGGAGACAAAACAGGAATGGGTAGATAAACAAAAGAGTTTGCTTGGTGAGAAAAAGGCTCTATTCTTGTTTTCCTCTGTTTCTCTTTTGTTCTCCAATAGAGGATTTTGTAGGTATGGCCAAGTAGCTAAATGACAGCAGCCAATCACTTTATTCTGTAAAAGCCTGATCCAATCTTTGGTCGGGGAGACTCCCATACACCTCCCCTAGGAGGTGTGCTGGACCTTCTCCCTTCCAGTGGGGATGCCTGCTCAAGTGGCCACTCCTCAAGAGGTTGAGAGAAAGGCATGCCCTGCTGCACCCAGAGGAAAGGTAATAAACATCAAATCTCTAAATATGAATTCTTATTAATATCTTCATTAGCTAGCTTTAAATCGTAAAGAAAACTTTAACTTTTAAGCTTTGGAACTTTAAGACTTTAGGATCCTTTTAAACATAGAAGAGAAGATTGCAATCATTGTCTTACCACATTGCCTTAAGGTATTATTTTAATCATTGTTCTAGATCTAGTATAAGTCCTATTAATAAGTAAGTTTCTAACACTCAAACAATTAGCTTTTGTGTAACAGTTATCCAGTTATTTGGTTATTTGCATATTCCGTTATTAATGTGTCTCATTGTTTTGTTACCCTGATATCCTAACATTCAGGTAATCTGATTTGTGCCTTTTAGTCCAATTTTAAAAATCTGCTATTTACAATAAATCTTGTGTTTGTGCATTTACATCTCATCTGCTATCTTGTCCCACATGGCAAGACCACACTGTGCTTGCAGATTCACACTTGGGAGACTTCACTGGCAATTGTGCTTTCACATCCTCAGTGGAGCTCCCATTGATCTCAATAGGAGTTTGGTGTGGGATTCCAGCACAGGTTGCATGGGAGGAAAGATAAGAGGGCACCTGATAAGAGTTCACAAGCCTGATAAGAGTTCTGCAGGGTAGACAGGAGAGCAGCATTTTCACCTTAATTATCAGTCACCTTCTTTTGTGATTCAATGAAGGATGCTCCATTTTAATAGTACACCAACCCAGGCACCTAGGATCTGCCTCAGGTCCCACAGAAAATGGCACTGATGCCATCTTTAAAGTATGCATCTCCCTTCTGTTATGAATTTTAAATAAAGCACTGTGCATCCTGAGCAGCACTCAGCAAGCAAGGGATTATTGAAAAACCTGATGATCAAACACAGTCCTTGGTGATAATCTCCAGCAAACTAGTTCAGTGCTGAGCAACAAACCAAGGAGAATCTTTGGAAAGGATTGACTTTTTTACTAGGTGCTTTAAAAATAAATTTTAATATTGCAGTTTGTATGAGAGAACTGTGGAGGAATTTTCAAAAGGCAGTGGTGACAACAATAGGCTTATTAATACTAAAAATCGAGCTATGTAATTATAATAGAACCATTGAGTATCATTTCTTTTATATAGATGGCAGTATGCAAATGGGGAGCCATCCACCTTGATAACTGCAGAAGTCATGAAATCCTTACTTGAAGAATTTCAATCTGGTTTTCCTATAGCATTCAGTACTCAAAGTTAGAAAAGCAGCTTCCCCCTCCTCCCCATTTCTTTCTCAATATAACAATGCATTTTAAACTGTTCCAAAATTGCAAAGCTATTTCACAGTTTCATAGAGAGGAAATGGCTTGAGGGAACCATTTGCTTTTTTATGCCTGGAACATCAAAATAAAATACCAAATGGGAAATTGAATTCTGTTGTACAAAGGATGGGGGCAGGACAGAAAGGGCTTTGTGTGGAGGGTGAGTCAGCTGGGGAGCCCAAGTGGGATTGCAGAGACTAAAGAAGGACCTCAGGGGTTTCCTTAGATATGTTGAGGCTGCCTCAGCATGGCAGGAGACCTTAATGGGAACCCACAGTTCTTCATTGCCTGTTCATCTAGGGAGATATCCTGCACAGTCCTCATCACAAGAGGAAGACAGGATATGTGGGTTATTAGAGATTTCAGCAATGTGAAAATTAGGAAACTTACGTGCTCTCTCTGTCCCTGCTATTGGAAAATAGGAGATCACTGGCAAATCCTTTCACTTCTTTATGGCTTTGTTACCATTTTATTTTTCTTGTGAGTGATGAGCTCTGCTTAAAGGAAAAAAAACATCAGGAAACACTAAACTTGCTTGAGAACTTTAATGGGTTCATTGCTCCAAATTAAAAAGTAGCTAATAAGCTTTTCTCTTAGTTGGTGCATTGAAAATAAGGATATGTTTAGATGTCTAAAGAATGGGGGCTTTCTCAGCAAAGAGAAAATTAAATCGAAGTGGAAAATAATTTCAGGAATAGTGAAAAAGTTGATGAAGCATTTACTGGTGACCTGTTAATCATGCATTAATCAGTGGAGAAGAATCAGAGATTCTTTGAACTCAACTGCTGTACATTGTCCAGGTAGAGATTTTAACTGGAAATTGGGCTGTTCTTGTGTTCTCTTGCTTAGCCAGAAGCCTCAGTGACATTTGAATGCTGCACTTCTCCAGGGTATAGCACATGTAGTTTAACACTCTAATTTTGAGTCTCAGCCTGCCAAGTGACCTTGGGCAAAGTACTTTGTCTCTCCACTTCTGTTTGCTCTTCTGTGCAGATTGCAGGAGAACCCTCCTGCCTCTAAGCACCAGGAATTGTAGTCAAGGGCAATACATGACACTGAGTACCCTCAACAACGTGTAGGTGCCCTCTCCTGGGCCAGCTGGAGAGAGTTGCAAGAGAAATAAGTGTTCCCCTTAAGTTGTAGCTCCTCTTACCTGCAGATTGTTTTGCTACTTTTCCAAAGGTCTTGAAATGCCTCTCCTTGGGTTTATCATTTATCCCAAGGGCTGAGACAGATTTACTTTGTCACAACCTCATGGTGCTTTGGGAACACAGGATAGAATTCTAGAGCTGAAATCTGAATATCCACTTAAGTGAAAAGGAAATGGGTGTGTATATCCTCCTAAGTAGCTGTGAAAAGTTGTGACTTAGTTTTTTCCACACAGCTCCTCACCTGCTCAGGAAAGAAAATACACATGTACATGACACAGATTTAGAAGCAGCCATGGGGCTTGTTTTCCCTTTGAGGGTGTATGGTCTATGTAAGGACAGATTTGCTAGTGTAGCTGTACCTACAAACCTGTTTTTTGAAGATATATGTTTATACTGGCAAATGATTTTGACCATCCAGTTTAGCCCTAGCTCCCTGATGGTGCTTGCTTTGTTTTTTATGCTAGTGACAAAAGTGATTTGAGGTGTTGTAACTACATCATGGAAACAAGTCTCAGTGGTACAGATTAATAATATCAAACAATGTCCTATTTTTATATATAAAAAAATAAATATTTGTGTGCATAGACAGCTGCTGAACATAAAGCATTATGTACAGGCGATTCTGCCCCTCTGCTCTGCACTCTTGAGACCCCACCTGGAGCACTGTGTCCAGTTCTGATGCCCTCAACACAAGAAGGACATAGAACTCTTGGAGCAAGTCCAGAGGAGGCCACGAAAATGATCCAAGGGCTGGAGCAGCTCTGCTATGAAGACAGGCTGAGACAGTTGGGGCTGTTCAGCCTGGAGAAGAGAAGGTTTCAAGGAGACCTTCTAGCAGCCTTCCAGTACCTTAGGCAGCTACAGGAAAGCTGGGAAAGGACTTTTTACATGGGCTTGTAGTGATAGGACAAGGAGTAATGGTTTTAAACTGGAAGAGAATAGATTTAGGTTAGGCATTAGGAGGAAGTTCTTTAGTGTGAGGGTGGTGAGACACTGAACAGGTTGCCCAAGGCGGTTGTGGCTGCCCCATCCCTGGAAGTGTTCAAGGCCAGGTTGGACAGGGCTTTGAGCAACCTGGTCTAGTGGGAGGTGTCCCTGCCCATGCAGGGGGGTTGGAACCAGATGTTCTTCACGGTCCCTTCCAACTCTAACCATTCTATGTTTTTATGATTCTGTGATATATAAGGATTATTTATGTACTTCATGTTATATGTGGGAATTCATTTTTATATAAATCTATTCATTAAAGAATGACATACCCAGTGTTCAGTGCCTTCCCTTGCCATTGGAACTCCCTGCTCAATATCTGTGTTTTATAAAAAAGTCCAGTTAGAAAGAAAGTGGCTTTTTCACACATGCAACCAGAAATGTCCTTTTCACACCACACAGCTCTAGAAGACAAAAGACACTTCAAAACAGACAAATTGTAACTGTTTCCCGGTGACAAGTGACATCCTAGCTAAAGAAATATATTTTTTTCTAAGTAAATGACAAAATCTTTACCAAAAAAACAAGTAATACATTTAAATCAAACAGTTACAGTTTCAAAAAGTTGCATAGGTGCAACGTGTTATTTAAACTTCCTCTGAAATTTTGGAGGAGTGTCAGTGAACAGGGCAAAACAATGCTGGAGGCCCATAAAACTTACTGTTTTTTCCCAGTGAGCTCTAGATCTCATAAAGCAGCCCAAATTAGGTTTTGTGAATCCTTCTCTTAATGACTTATTGAGGGACCTCTCTTCAGAAACCTCATTTCTCAAAACTACATCAGTGGCTGAAAGGATGAAGATAGGTATATACAGTAGCTAACACAAATATGGCTCTGAGCTGGATTCTTTGGGTAAACGTAGATTTTCCTAATTTTGGACAGCAACAACGACACGAAAGCTTTCCCAGTGGTGGATTGAACCTGAATTCCAAAAATAGGAATAACAGTGACAGAAATCTTACTAAAGGCCATGTTTTGGGTGAGAGAATTTCTGGGTTTAAAAGAGAAGAAACCAGGAAGAGAAACACATAAAAGGAGAGATGACAGTTTCCGGAGGGAAGAGATCAAGGAACAAAGTGATGAATTTCAGGACTGTGGTATCTAAGTTGCTTGGGGAAAAGGGAATTGCCAAGATAAAAACTCATATGTAGATAAATGTGGAAAAATGGAAATAAAAGACTTGCACTGCAGCATGTATCATGGCTCCTCATCGCCAGTGGGAGACTGACCTTGAAATCTGCTACCACACGGTAAAGAGGATCAATATTGATTCTTGCATTCAAGGTGAAAGGATGTTTTTCAGTTTGGTATCACCATTTCGAAGAGCTGCACTTCTTCACAAGTATTTATGAGCACTTAATTCCAAGAAGACAGATGTGATGGAGTTCAATAAAGGAGAACTTCAAGCCAATTGTAGCTTTACACTGGCTGCCCACAGATCATAACCCACTTCTGAATACTTATCAATTTTTTTTCTCCTTCATATCCAGGAATTCACATGCAGTTCTAAACTGCATTCAGATGCTCAAGTTTAGCTGTTTCCCAAAAGGGAGCTATTTTACAGACATAGTTCTGCAGGCTTATATAAGACATGAATATTATTTATAATTTCATGGACTAGTCCAGGAGTTAAACTGGCTAGAGACATTTTTTTACATCTACTAGCTTGCTTTGGTGAAACTCAGTTTAGCAATAGCAAATTAGACTAATAAAACTTATTGCTCTGGGTTTCATAACATATTCAACATCCCAACTGAGTTACCAGATAAAAATCAGAGTTAGCTCATCATTCATGTAAAGTAACCAAAGAAGAATGAGAAAAAATTTGTTCATTTATCTAGTGGGTTTTAGCATTTTTTCATGTAGATTTTTCTAAATCTTCCCATCCTTTTTCTCTGCCCCCTCCTTCTGTATCCTCCAGAAGAAAACACGTCTAGTTGCCTTAGGAACAGATGATGTATCAAATTTACAAAATAAACCAGAGCCAAACTACCTGCTGGGTATGGCTGGGGGAGCTCTGTTGAAAACCAGATATCATCACAACTTTCAAGTCTGTATCCAAAATATACTCACTAAGGCAGGCAAGGATTACAGCACAACCTGGGAATCACAGGTGGGAGACACCCATCATCAAGGCAGCAAAGGGGGGTAAAGCCAAGGCTTTATCTGTTCTTGCATTGCTGAAACCGAGTAATGCTGCTGGCTCATGTTCCTACACCAGTTATACCTTCCTCCAGGCTAGCAGGGAGCAGTACAGAAAGACCCAGCTGTATTGTGCCTTCTCAGCCTGCTCTGGTGGTTTTACTTCCCTGTTTAAATCTCTGTATCTGTCAAGAAGCAGTCTGCAGTCTGTGCTGATTTCAGCAGCGTTGCCTTAAAGGCTGTCTCATCACACGGCACTGAATATCAGACTCCACAAGTGGGATGTAACTGGAATACTTATGTGAACGTATCATTGCTTGCTCTGAGCAGGTACACGCTGATAGGTTCATTATCCATGTTAACCAGGCTGGCTTTTGCAGCTAGTCCTGCCATTCTGCAATGTCAAATATGTAGAAGCAGCAACGCAAGCAGCCTGGGAAATGTCTGTGTCAGTGCTCCTGCCGCAGCCTGGAAATCCCTTCTTCAAGGAAGCAGATACAATTGTTATTAGGTTGTCTGCAGGGGAGGAGGAGGAGGTGACCTGGCTGGATGTGCTGCAGCAGTGCCCAGGCTGGGCTCCAGGTTGCTACTCCTGGGCTCTTTGACCTTTTCAGTTGTTGACCTGGCTCTGCCCAAATCACTTGAATCCTTAGTGCATGGATGTCCTCTGGGTGTTCTTAATGTTCAGATTAAGAAAATCAAAGATCCGACCAGCCTTGGATCTCTCCCTGGCAGCAGCCACTTGTCAACACATATTGGAGTGTTTGAAAACAGGGCACAAATGTCGTGGTATTTCCCAAATACTCTTCTGGTTATAAATTCTTCAGGGCAGAGCAAATATCTTATATTGTGCTTCTACAACAGGCTCCCAGTCAGTTTTGAGACCAGGTAGTGTTCATATCATATAAAAGAATGTTAATTAGTGGCCTGTGACTGGCAACTGGAATTGGGTTCACAGCTATGGCTTTGTTGCTGCTGCTTCTTTCAGACAGGATGGGACAGTAATTTCCAGGCTATGGACAGCTTACTGCTCTGTTCTGATCCCAGGGATTAACACACACACTAGCTAGCAAGGACCCACCGGGGGTCTAAAAGTGTTAGAGATGATAAGTACATAACAGGGAAGTAAATTATCAGCTAGTAGATCCTGGTGTTACCTTCCAAGGCACAGAATTATAGCCTGCCACTTGCCTTTTGCAGGTCATCTTTCACACTGTTAGGGACCCACATTAAAATGACTTGGGACTAACGACAGAGCAGGGCTTAGTGCCTCTTTATCACTCTGCAGTGAAAGGAAGGTCTTCTCTTTAATATTGCCAAAAAAAGCTTTGCAATTGAGACTTCAGAATGGCTACAGAAGATTTGCATGGCTAAAAAGAATTGCTTGGTTTATCTTTTGACACGATATAGCTCACAGCTTCCACTATTCACAGGCCTGACAAAATCTATGTATTACTTTTATTTTTTCATTTTACACACACTATAGTAGATGTTGGCTTCAGTCCATTAACTGCTTGGACTAACCTTTACAGTATAAATTCTGTGTGAAAGCATTCAAAGAATGAGAGACTTCTGTGATGCATTTTAATAAATAGGTCAGTGGTGCAACCTCTGTAGGATATGCATGTTTAAAAGGTGAAGAAAAAATATATACAATCACAAAAAAAGGAAAACACTGAGAAATTCACACTTGTAGAAACCCACCCTGGAAGAAGATGGCTTGTCTGTCCTCTCTACAGAAGTGTCCATGATGCTAAAAAATGAATAGAGGGGAAAAAAAAAAAAAGGGGGTTAGGGACTTAGTTATAGGCTAAAGGACTAGTGGCTAGAAGGTCATATCTCATTAGTGGCAAGAAGCTCACATGCATCTTCATTAGTACCCCAGAACCTGATTTTTTTCATAAGATCCAAGTTCAAAACACAGCTGTGGAGCACCAGCAGCCAAACAGTGCCAGGAACTGGACAGCCAGTGCTGGAGTTTAGTCCCTGACCCCTATCACTGTAAGACTGTAGATGTGTCCTGTACTATCTGGGATGAGATTTGCATTCATCTGGAAGATCAGCATTAGAGCCTCAGCTGTGCTTCACCTTGGTGCAAGTCAGCATCTCCCTGTTGCCTTATTGACTCAGTAGGTTTGTACTGACACCCACCAAGTGTGAAAGTGTCACCCAGTTTAGTGCACAGCCCTCAGCCAGGCCTGCACATCATGAGTCAGTTACACCAGCCCTGTAGAAGCCAAGAAGTACTACAAAGTGTTCATCTCTGAGTCACAATTTCCTCCATGCCTGGCTCTTTTCCACAGCTACAGCAACAAATACTCAACATTTCATGTACCACCTGTACATACCCAGAAGTGTTGAAGGAGAGCTCAGGCTCTGTTCAGGCATGCTCTTCCCAGCCTGAAGCAAGAAGGAATGAAGCAGTGCAGCTGTGTAGTAAGTTTGGGATTCACCTAATGTTCCAAAAATAGAGGGAAGAAATATTGTGTCAAGCAGACCAAAAGAAGGCAGGTAAAAGACTATTCAGAGGAAAGAAACCCAACAAATGCATGTATTTGGAGTCCCTTAAAATGCCTCCATTCTTTCAGAGTTTTTAAACATTTTGAAAAAGAATCTTAGGAATAATTTAGAGCAAATTTATACTCTAAGAATTTATTTGCAAGGGAAGTTTGAAATATTTTTTATTTAGAGATAAGAATAACCTACTCCTAGACCTTGTGACCATGTATCACCAGCTTTGATTGCTGTTTTTGGTTTGATTGTCAGTTAAAAGGTTATGGATCACAAATGAAACTGGACCTTTGAAGAAAAATTACCAAATCTTCAAGATTGGACATATCTACAAAAATTTATAGAATTCTTCTGCTGAAGAACTTAAAATTGCTTCAGTCAACAAACTGAATATTTCATCTATCGTATGTGCATTAAAAAATAGAAATAATTTTGAGCTAGTGGGTGTATTTCACTCACCTGACAGTGCACATGTATCACACCTCTCCACAAATTCAATCTGTTAAGATCTTAAGGATCTTCTGAAATAAAAGGCACACCAGGTAGGGAAACTGTTACTACCATAGCTTTCACAAAACTAAAATTGTGTTCTTAAACTGCGTAACAGTGGTTTTTTAATCCCTTTGAGGTATTACTCTTGTTCCTCATTTGAGTACCAGAATAAGAATGTTTTCTTTGTGGGTTGTTGTTTTTGTTTTTTTTTTTCCTGAAATGCTGTTATTGGTTTATAACATTTGGGAAGAATAGAAAGAAAAGGAAAAAAAAAACAACAACAAACAGTGCAAAGCCAAATCAATTGCAGTTATAGGCTGGTCTTAATTCAGTTCAGTATTGGCAATATGTTATTTAGGAACTACTTTCTGGACTCACTGGCCTGGGGGATTAAATTTTAAAATCCTATCAATGGGCCATATAACAGGAATAATGAAGAAAGTTTAGCCAATAACAGAATCAAATGCTTGCATGTAAACTGTCTACAATCTGGAGGTATTTTGTTTCTATGCCTGCTCTTAAATGTCCAATTTGTGAGTCCCAAGTGATTGAGAATACTGTAATACATGCCCACCATGTAGCTTATAGTGCAGTCACTGGAAACCCTGTCCTGCTGCTGGAGTTCTCAACCCGTGATGGTTTTCTTTTCCCCCCTTGGTATTCAAAATATGTGCCCACCCACTTTGATCTGGGAGATGTTGCCCTTCTGTTCTCATTATAATTCTCTATTGGCATAAACTGCCTCCTGATGTGGAAAAAAAAAAAGTCATCATTATCAATTAAGAATATTAACAATGGATTGATAGTGAATTTAATCAAGATGATGGTCTTCCCTCCCTTTGTTCCATTTTGCCTAACTAAATGCCAGAATGCAGTAGACCCTCTGGTTACAAGTAAGTGGTGGATGGAGGCCATACCTTCCTTAGGTGTGGAAGAAATGTTCACATGCAGCTCTGAACCAATGCTGCAGTAAATAATCAGAATATTTTATGATTGAATGAAGAAACCTCTTTAAAATTAGCCCAAAGGCCTTGCCTTTCATTCTATTTTTTCTCTTAATCTCATATCAGGCAAGTATCTCTCTAAACATCAAGGGGCAAGAGACAGGACTATTCAATTGCTTCTTTATCTTCTCAAAGCAGCACATTTGCAACCATTTACTTCCAAGCCCAATAAGATTTGATGACAAGACTAGCTTAGGCTTATGCTTCCTTCCCTTCTAGCAGGGCAGGAGAAGGAGAAAACTCCAATACCTACCTGGGCAACCTTAAAGAAAAGTGGAGGAAGATCTGTGTGTGCTCACAAGGGTTCAAAAGCGAGAAGTTATTTCTGTTTCTGTATCCCTCATATACATTGAGGGAGGAAGAAGATCACCTGCCACAGTCTGATGAAGGAAGATGAATGAGGCATCAGCTCAGGAATGATAGAAAGGTGAAGGGGGCTTCCAGTCACTTCAAGAATAAGAGTGAATCCAGTCATCTGGTGCAGTGACTTAAACATCTAAAGGAGTGAAGAGGACAGAGAACTGTATTCTGGTATGAGCAAAGTCTGCCAGGGGCTGCAGCCTGTTCTGGCATGGAGATGGCATCAGAAAATAGAATCATAAATTATGCCATAATCTCTTGTGCAAGTGATTGGGAAACCTTTAGGAAAAGCTCATGGAAATACCTGGTTCAGAATCAGACTGAATCCTTTTCCATTTTCCTGGCTGCTTTCTTAGGCTATCATTTTGTACTTCTGGAGCACAGCTCAAGTACCACATCCATCACACCTGTTCTTCTGCACTGAGAGTTGGCCAAAGACAAGAAAACTGTGTCAAGTTACTGTTAATCCTGACCTATTATTGTTGATCTCTTGTGTAATGTGAAAAAGAAACAGTTTCAATTACTGTTTACCATCTTTACCCTGGTCATACAGGATCTTGCTTCTCCCTAGAAAGCATTAGTTGGTAAGTGGTAAGCCCTCATAGTGATCAAAAAAAAAGAAGTAACTTTTTTCATATGCATTGAGACTTGCATTGTGAAAAGACAGGAGGTTAAATTTGCCTTCAGTCATTTAACAGCATAACTCACTGCAGCGCTGAAGTGGGTCAGCTAATGTTATCACTGAGCATTGTAATGGGGAGGAAAGTTAGTGCTGTCTTTGTGTCCCACAGGCTTTTAGGAGACAAAAGCATATCAACTGGAGAAATAAAATAATATGCAGATTAAAATATATATATATATATTTTTAGCCGAGGGTCACTACATCTGGCAGATATTGTGAGAGCTTTTTCTTTTATTTTTTTTTTTTTTCTTGAGCAGTGAATTTTGCTCGGAGGAAACCAGCTGAATCCAGGTCAATCTGATTAGAACAAATAAAATAGGCTTTAGGTATAGTGGAAAAGAAATTTGCCCTGGCCTGTAGTTGCAAAGGGCACAAAATCGCTCAAGTCTGTGCAGGTTAAAGCCTGAAGAGCAAAGCTGCAGACACTTTCAAGTAATTTAAATACCCCAAAGTATTTAAAATTATTTTCATCTCAGTTTCTGTGGTAGACGTCTGAAGTCTTCACTGGGATCTCTCAATATTCACAGCAGAGTAGCAAAGATCCATAATCTGTCATATCTGCAGCATGATGGGATGTAAAACATCACTGCCTGTCCAGCTAAAACAAGGTCAGATTATTAAAATACAAATCAATCTGTTATTGTTTAATGTGCTGCTCACTGTGACTCGCATACATGACGTACCAAGAGAAGCACATCCTATAAAAGCAGGTGTTGTGTGTAAGTCATTTAAGGTTATGACAGCCCATCAGGGACAACATGGTTAAGGGGTCTGCACTTTTGTTTGACCTTCCAGAGAGGAACTGAAGTAAAAAATATAACAAAGTATATATTTATTTATTTATTCATTTATTAAAAACACTCCAGATTTTCGTATCTCTGTTTATATGACAAATAATAGCCAGCTAATCCTCCTATGCACTTTGCAAAGTGATCGTGTAAGTATTCTCCCCGTTTTGTAGGTGGGGAAAGAAAGGCAGAAAAGCCCCCACTATTCTGATGGCAACAGAGGGAATTGCTGGAAGAACTGGAGTCTGGCGACAGGAATTTCACTTCTCCCTTTTTGTTACTCTTGCATGTACAGGATGTTTCTTTAGTGGTAATTTCTGAGCTCTGTTTTTGTTCCATTCTTTCTTCCCACTGTCTTCAGTGACCTGATTTTATCTTTCTGAACTGAGAAGAGAGGCCAGCAGCATCTCTTGTTTGTGTGCATACAGAGGCTTAGAGAAGCACTGCAAATGTGGGGCATCTGCTGTTGTAACTCTTCCCTGCCCATGATGCCTCCTACCAAAAAATGCCCAGATCCACCTGCCTGGCAAATCCCAGTGGCTGTCAGAAGGGGAAAATACAAAGAAGGATGGTGTGTAAACTCATCCTATGCTAGGGATTTTCTTAGAGACTTAGCAGTTTTGTAAATTCTCATATATTAACTCCATAAATTAAAAAAAAATAATCATAGTATCTTTTCTTTCACATCTACAGTCAACCTGTTTTCTTTCTCCCCCTTCATGTGATTTTTTCACCCTGAAGAAGGCTCTCCTGATCTCTGCTCTTTGCAGCAAGGTGTAAACACAATGCTGGCAGCTTTAAAGATTTTGGGCAGCTTTGTTCTTCAAGTGTGAGTGAGGAAGAGCAAAGGAGGCCGTTACCCACTCTTGTCTTGGTGCAAATGAGGAATTTTCACCCAGCCCACATGCATTTAATTCTCCATAACACCTTTCAGAGAAGGGCTGCACTTTGTGCAGGGCTTCACTTACCTATTTCATGTGCTTCACCACCTTTTTAGATTATGGTTCATGTAGGGAATCATCTAGCTTGGTGAAGTGTAAGCTCAAAAGAGTTTTCTGGATATCATGTGTATTATCAACCAGACCATTTTTGCCAGATACCTTCCCAAATCCCATTTTGTTTTACCAAGTGTCCTATCAAAGACCATGGTTTAGCTCAGGAGTCTACTTGGAGAGGCATCACGGAATGAAAAGGTGTGAGATATGTGTTCCCTGCCAAAGTGCTTTTGAACTTATCTGTCCTGTGGAGCTAATGGAACAGAGCTCTGGGTTGTTTCACTTCTAAAGATAGAGCTGGATCTCTTTTCTTAGAACAAGTGTATGAGTGCTTGGGAAGTTGCCATGAGTCTGACCAAGTCTGGGAGTCAAGTGACTCCCAGGTGGCTGTGCTTGGAGCTCGATGTGAAGAAAGCCCTGAGCAGACCCTCCTGCCAACTCAGCCCTCCTGCAAAGCACAGAAGCCTCGTTTCTTCCCCTGTGTTAGTTTGCTGTTGAAAGAGAAACATTAAACAGGTAGCTTGAGGTTTCCTTGTCTTAATCAACGATTTGGATGGATCTTCAATAGTCCCAAGTTTGAAGCTGCATCTCTGCAGCTAGAGCTAATGCTTCCAATGGAATTAATGTAGAGTTGTTCCCCAGTGGTGCAAATGTAGAAGCTAACACTGTCATGTGGGTGTAGAACTGGTATTAGAGCAGAGCTCGGTGTGCTTTATATGAGGCATTAGGCAAATCCCTATTTAAGAGGTTACAGTCTTGAATCTTCAGCCTACACATAAGGAAATTTTTTAAGACCTGACATCCAGACCTAAGTTTTTTTCTTCTAATGCTTGCTATGAGTTGAAATGCATTATCTGCTCCCATGCTGCAAGCCAGAGAGGGTAAATGAGCTCTATGCTGGTCACACATTTTCATCCTGCCTCTGCAGTGTTTTGTTCTCCAAGGACTAACTGCTCTTCTGATGCAAGTGAGAAAAGGGAGCTTTCTGCAGACTCTACTATCTGATCACAAAGTAGCCTTAGGGTGAAACTGTAGCCCAGTATAGACTGAAAAGAAATTCAGGTATCTAGACATAGGCATTAACTGCTCTATGAGGTGCCACAAGGTATTCCAAAAGATGTGCATGAGATGGACAAGAAGCTGAGATATCCCCCAGGAGATCTCAAACAGGGCAACATGCTCCTACTTTGGCAACTGAGTGACTCTTTTAGAGTTCTACTGTTGAACTTATCAAAGCTAAATTTTGTTGGTTTTTTTTTTTTTTTTTTCACTATGTCAGTCCTATAGTAAATATATAGCTTAAAAGCTGACTTTCAAATAGAAGCAGAATTATTTTAGACTTTTCATAGTTTTGGAATAATTTCCTTATTATCCTCAGGCACTGTGGGAAAGACAGGGTGGAGCCTGAGTGCGTGCAGTGATCGTTTTTTCAAGCTGATGGAGGGTGTTGAGTTAACACCCCCAGCCTTCTCAGACTGCTGTCTGGCACCTCATTCATCTGAAGACCTCTGAGCATATAGGGTCTGTGATAAACAAAGGGGGTCTGTATTGTGCCTCTGGGTTTCCAGTGGCTTATTAAAGATTGGGTTGTTTAATGTTATCCTTTAAGGGAGAGATATTTCTGTGGATAGGGAGATTCCTGTGTCACTGCACCAGAAAGAACAAGGCTTTCATGTTACTCATTTAATCTATTAAACACTGATGTTTTGCTGTTTGACATGCCATTGTTTCTTGCTTTTTCTAGCTAGTCCTGTTTCTCCCTTCCTTGTGGTTAATTATTGCTCTCATTCTCTTCCTGGCATGTCTTCTGCTCTGTTACTGGATTTGTAGGGGAAAAGTGACTGGGGGAACTAAGCACAGGACCAAGGAGCAGAGAATTAACTGTCCCTGTGGGAAGCTTGAGTTACTGGCTGCCACATATGCACATTTTCATTGCTAACAGTGAAGGAAAAGTTAACAAAGAGCTTGTCACCTAGAGCTGAATGCAGAGGAGTAGGAAAAATTTCTGCAAGTAATTTGTATTGCCTGCCCATGACAGCGCAGTGCATGCAGTTCATATCCAACTATTATTTTTTATTATTCATTATTTGCACGAAGGTAACATCCACAGGTACAGTAGCAGCATTGTGAAAGACAGCACAGACTGGGTGAGCACTGGAACTTCTTAGCAGTGTAACTATATCAGCTGAGAATATAAATATTCTACTAAAATAACTACACTGTCACAAGCCAGACCTGCCTGCATATTGCAGCAGCATATTCAGCATCTGCAGCATATTCCCCTTCCTACACAGTAAAGATAGTGATGCAGATATAAACATTATTTTTTTTTGCTGTTATTTTGCATATTTATATTTGAATGCAGCTGCAGCAGTTTAATACTGCTATCATTTCATGCAATATCAGTCCTCAGGTAAATGCATGTAAGACAGTCCCTGACCCAGAAGGCATCATGTCTCGGAAGGCAACAAGCAGGAAAGGAATCAGAGGCATAAATGAGTCATAAATCTGTTGAATGGTGGTGCAGGACAAGGTGTGTGTCTCACCCCTAGGTCTGGGCTGGCATTTGCCATCTACAAGAGACAACTACTAGTCCTCACTCTAATTCCACATTAGTGTCAATGTAGATCTGCTGAAGGTAATGAAAAGCCAGGCTGATTCTAATTAGACCCTACGTGTCTAAAGGACTGGTTTGTTATCTTCAGCTCTGGGGAGTTAATGTGTGGGGGGCTTCTCAAAAAGTAGCTGCCTGACACCTTAGTTTTGCAGCCTGAAAGAGCACTTATATCTGGTCTGCCTTGAAGAGTGTCTTGGGCATCTCTCTCCCAATCACTAACTAAAACAGAAATAAGGAATTCATGTCCTGTTACAGTTTGATATAGTTTCTGCCACATTCGTCAAGTTGGCTTCAGCTTGTCACAAGAGGTGCTCAAGAAAGTGTGAGAAGAAATGTTCCTGCAGAATTTTCTTCAAGGCTTGGTGTGACAAATAATAAAGCAGTCAACTTCTGACTTTTTCTCCAGGATTTTAATGCAATGGCTCTGAGACTGGCTGATGGGCAGCTCCAGAGCTTGCTGCTCCTGCAACAGGGCTAGCAACTTTTTTGTAGAACAGATTACTTACTCAAGACTGGTAGCCTGGTCTGTGCAGCATGTGGGCTTTTTTAGTGTTTCATATAGACCTTAGAGAAGAGAGGCACCAGGGACACTTTATGGCAGCCTTCCAGTACCTAAAAAAGCTACAGGAAAGCTAGATAGGGACTTCGTACAAGGACATGGAGTGACAGGATGAGGGGGAACACTTTAAAACTGAAAGACGGGTGATTTAGGTTGGATATTAAAAGTAAATTCTTTCCTGTAAGGTTGGTGAGACCCTGGCCCAGGTTGCCCAGAGAAGCTGTGGCTGCCCCATCCCTGGAAGTGTACAAGGCCAGGTTGGATGGAGCTTGAAGCAACCTGGTGCAGTGGGAGGTGTCCCTGCCCATGGCAGGAGGGCTGGAAATAGATGATAATTAAGGTCCCTTCCAACCCAAACCATTCTATGATTCTATGATATATCCACAATGTGTTGTGATTGAGATACATTCTGTTACTATCAACCATCTTCTCAGGATACACTCCTTTAGGCTAGCATCTATGGCATAGCACTTGGTTGCAGTAGTGTTGAAGGGAAAGAACAAAGCAAATAATCCAACCAATTCCCAGCAAAAATGTCAGGTTAGAACAACAGCCTCTAAGTCTTGCTGAATTTCTGGAATGTTTTGTTCAAATGCAATTATGAAAGCAGAAAACAGTGATTTATAAAATGTTGGTGGCCATGTGAAATATTTTTAAGGATCTGTATGTTTTAAAAAACCTGTCTGTACATATAGATGTTTCAAACATATGGATTAGCTTGTTTTATCACTTCCTGATTGATTATGATCTCTATAGTCCTAATGAATAAACTCTGTAGATTTAGGAAGCTAATTGATCCAGATTGTAGTCTAAAGCAGAGGTATACATGTCAGAGATGAAGTGATATGTTGACTTGGTAGCTGGCAGTGTGTGACAAATATGAGTGAGGTAATTTCTGCTATGGATTTAAACTTGGAAAAGTGAGTTTCACTATCAATGCATAGTGTGGCATGACACTGAACTAAACTGCTTATGTGGTGAGATGCTTGCACATGGTTGTTTCAAAATATGTTGGGTATGCATAATAAAGACATGCTGCTGAAGTATGAGCAGAGGACCAAAGAAAAGGAGATCATCAGTGAGAGAACAATTGTCACAATGTCATAAAGATAAAGAAATTATTGCAATAGGACCATAATCTTCAGGCTGAACTCCTAGACTACTAGGAACCTCCCGAGATGCCAATATGCCAGTGCTGTATTGTAGCTCAAGAAACATTGGAGCATCAGATTAATCACAAAAGTGTCTCTGGTCATGGGAAAAAGAGAGAAGTGGTGGAAGGAACAATGGCTTGTGAGCAGTAGATAAATGACACCATCCTTTATTATCTGAACTGGAGTGCCAGCAAAATAGGACTGGAAAACTGTGGGCTAATGTCCCTGGGAAGATGATTGTATGGTTATTTTATATAGATTGGAAACAAATCCATGTATCCTGCTTCCCAGTTAGTGCTCTGTCTCTAGGCAAGACTGACTCCTATTACCTCCTTGTTGATTTTGTCAGCAAAGTGGGCAATTACGGGTGCGTTCACGCCATCTGATTTTAAATGTTAGTTAAATGTTAGTTTTAAATATTAGTTTATCTGGAAATGTCTGCTTTAACTAGGCAGATTTAGATTCCCCACTTCAGGTGTTTTGTGTTGCATGTAATTAGGTGCCTAAAATACTCTGAATCTTATTATATGAATTCTGGCTTACTGCACCTGTCATGGTCACCTTCTACATGTGGCCATCTAGCCAGGAAAAGTTGGCTGAAATCTCCACTTTTTACACAATAAATTGCCCTGTTATGGTGTGAGTAACTCCTAGTCTGTTTGCAAAGGTTCTTGGTTGGTGTTTTCTCACAAATTCTCAGATAAGGCATGAAATTCAACAAGACCAAGTGCAGGGTCTTTTTCCTCACCTCCCCTTTACTGCCCTAACTGTGGCCTGTGGTGGGACCACAAGAAGGTGTTGAATCTGTCTTTTCCAGAATACACAGAATTATAGAATTGTTTTGGCTGGAAAAAGACCTTTAAAATCATCAAGTCCAACTCTTAACCCAGCACTGCCAAGTGCACCACTAAACCACGTCCCTCAGCACTACATCTACAAGTCTTTTAAGTACCTCCAGGGATGGTAACTCCACCACTGCCCTGGGCAGCCTGTTCCAATGTTTGAAATGATATGACAGTGATAGCAGGACAGCACAAAACTTGTTTCCCAGATGCAGATCCTTTCAGTGGTGACAAGTCCTGTAAAAGGAGAAGGGGAAGAAAAGGACTGGAAAAGAGACATTGCTTTATTAAACGGAAGACAGTAACTGATCACTTTACAAAAAGTTTCACCTCTGTTTGATGTCATCTATTGAGTTTGCACTTTGCACAATTGAGTTTTGAACTGGTGTCTGCTGACGGGTCTGTCTGGAATCATTGCAGTGTGTAAGAGCCCAAATCAAGTCCCAGGGTGCTAGACCAAACAACTTTTTACTTTAATTTTGTTTTTAATATTAGCAGTAATTATGCAATCTTTCTCTCCTTTGAATAGTCCTGCTTACCACAGGTCAGAGTCGATTTTCATCTCACATTGATTTAACTCAGAAGTTTTTCTGCTGGACTAGGTGAGAGGTCCAGTACCTCTGAGTGCTACTGTTCAGAAATATTTCAGACTTATTTGGGGGCCACATCATTTCCAAAATAAGCTTCTCAGATTTTCCATACATCATCTGCATACTCTGCCAGCAGACAGAGATCAGCTATTCACTACAGAGCCTGAAATGCCTCAGGCTTTTGTCTCTGCTTATATCCATTAGAGGTAAACCAGGGCTGATTATAGGGAACACTGTACTTCTGATCATGTCAATGAGCATAGCTAGCAAGTGTTCTGAGGGGAGATTCTCATCTCATTTGCATTGGTGCAAATCAAGAGTAATTGAGTTATTCCAGATTAAGAGCAGGCAAACTGCCCTAACAGGATTTTCTGTCTCAATAAAGATATTATTGGATTCAGCCAGTGACTCTGTTTTGTCACTGTTTTTCCTTTATTTTATGCTGATATTCAGTGTTTAGCTTTGGTTCAGAGCAAAGCCCACAGTGTGTGTGAAGAGAAGGTCACCTGGGAAGGAAATACAGTTTAGTCCCAGTTCTGGGATCACGTGTTTGCAAATAGGGTTTGCAGCAGTTGCTCCTAAAACAGATTGTTTCTAGCAAGTCATGTACCTGTCTGCTGGCCCAAACTCAGGGGAAACCAGCAGCCCTCATGAGCCATGATCACTCATCAGGGAAGTGGGTGGAGAGAAAAGCAACCCATGCAGTAGGATGACTTAAGCTGAGAGATAAAAGGCACCCTTTAAAAAAAAAAAATAAATAAATACCAGCTTGAAAGATGATTTAAAAACAGAAAATTCTTCACATGACTTTTTAAGACATCATAAGCCCCTTTTTGTTTCCTGCCTATTTCAGCCTGTTCCTGGTCAAGAACGCCACAGCTAATAATTGTGTCAGGAAACCTTCCTGTCTGAAAATGATCTCTTCCTAATGGATAGATGATTCCATATGGTTTCATATGTCATAGATGGAGAGAGAACATATTGGACGACTGGCCACAGCTGGCAGTTTGTGTTAGTGCCATATGGATAAAAGTGCGAGCTCTACTGCTTTGTGTATTTCAAGTCAACCATTTATCTAAACAGGTGCTGACCCACTGGGAATGCATTTTTATGGTCGAACTTGCACCATGTGGTGATACAAACCACTCCGTTCTCCCCTACTTTTTCTGCAGTGCAAGCACAAGACACTTAGGTATCATTTGACTCCATTCTGTGTTGCACTGTGTAATTCCATTGACGTCCATAAAAGCACACCTGGGCAGACCCTTTGTAAATGAGACCAGAATCTGGACTGCGTGGATATTAGAAGATCAGTCTCCAAAATCCTCTTTGAGTACCACTTTGTCATATCCACTTCCAATAGATACTGCTATAATATTTTCAGGAGATTAAAATCACCTCATTTATGAGCCTGTGTAAACACAGAATCAGACTTTCCACCTCCTTGAGCTACCGTGCTCCTTCCCTGGTTCCAGCTGAAATTTTTGCACTCCTTTTCTCTCCATGCCATAATCACCTCTTTGTCTAAACATGCTTCATGTTGGAATTCCGCTTGCTCACATTCCTAATATGTGCAGTTCAAGGTACTTGATGACTGATTTACACCGGGCTTGTGTGGCTCCCTTGGAAATGGAGCAGAGCACATTCCATCCACCTGTGTAATAAAACCAGCCGGTGCAGGGTGGGAGCACTCAAACTGCAGCTCCAATAATCTTCACCTAAGTTTTGACGCAGTTATCTGTGTCTCCATCAACTCTTCTGATTGTCTGTGGTATTAAAATCATGCCTAGGGAGCAAACCTTTGTGAAAAAAAGTCTCTAATGATGCTGTTTGTTCTGTGTCACTGCCAGCACCAAAAGATCAGGATGAGGGAAAATGCCTCGTCTACATTTCTGAGCAAGTATTTTGATAAGAGAGCAGCCCCCTGTTGATTTGGTCCTAACATCCAGAAAGTTGTAAGATCAATTAAACTCTGTGGGCTCCTTCAGCTCCTCTCATCTGTTCTACGAGCACTGTAACTCTCTTGCCTTTATTGCAGGAGGTAACATTTTACACAAAAATAATTAGGTCAGTTTGGGGTTAAATCAATCTACAGTCCAAAGCTCAGACTGGTAATTTCATTAATGAGGTATTAGCTGGATTCTCCATTCACAGCTGCACCAACCCCACGGTGTGCAAAAGGGCAGAAAGTTGGTTTGTGTCAAAAAATCAGTAATTCTGCAGTGGTTGGAGGAATAAGCCTGACAGTCACCCCATGCTTTTTTCCTGCTCAGGAGTTTCAAATCATTCATAGTTTACTCTTGGCTCCTGGAGAGATGAGAAAACAGAGTTAGCTTCAACCCATAAGAAAGAGATGGTGACACTAACTCTTATCCCCCGTCATCTACCTAACTGTACCCACATCTGAGGTGCGTGTTGCCTCACTTCAGTTTATTTGTGCTCATATATTCTGAACATTAGTTAAGCTTTCATAGTGTGACAGTAATAAGGCAGCTTCAATAGCAGGTTCTCAGCTGTGTTTGGTGCACACTGTGCTCTGGGAGATTAAAAAGAAAATCAGAAAGTGCGTGACAGAGATTAAGATGATTCTGAATCTCTGTGTATAGGACTGAGTCCCCTTTGTGCCTCTTATCTGCTGTTTGAAGTACCATTACTTAAGCTCAGTGTTAGGGAAGGAGGGGAAAAGTCTTTCTGAGAGGATGTGAGAAACCATTTCAAAAGACTATGCCTCTCCAGTAAATAAAGCACAAAAGTTTCAGGTCAGCACTGAAATGGTGGATGAGATGGAGTTGCACCCAAAAGAAAGCTTGTTCATCCACGAGGCTTTCAAATCTGTCGCTGAGATAAAGAAGATCAAAGTGTTTAAACACGTTGATCCACTACTGAGGAAAATTTAGTGCTGGCAACAGAGAGCAGCTGTAGTGTAGCTGGTGTGACTAACCTCACAGCGGGGGACTAATTGCTCCTATGGATATAGGCTTGCTTTACAAAAAGAAGTCTGAAGGAACGTCGTTCTCATTCACAGGATGATGGAGAACTATTGATAAGGGGTAAAATGCTGATCTACAGTACGCAGCATTGTCAGGGGGGATGGAGCTGCTGGGAGCAGGGCTGCAGCATGGGCAAGGGGGTGTGTGGGGATTCTCTGCTTTTAGTCAACTGCTGTTGTGCTGAGAAAGATCCTGTCAATTTGCTTCAAGCCTCCCTTGAGATGTATTAAGTAATGAAATGAGGAAGAGTAGCTCCAAGTCAAACCTTGATGCTGTTTGTACAACATATTGTCCTGAGGGGGGTAGCCTGGAGAGGGGGGCTAACACCAGCAGAGAATTCCAATTTTTCTAAAAAAAAATGAAATGTTATTTTTATGCAAACAGTTAATTGGGCAGGGGGTAGGGAATAATGGAGTGGTTTATATGTTAAAAAAATAATCCAGTTAACTATTCCTCGTACAATCACAGCTGTAAAGATACTTAGGAGAAGTCTGGTGGACAGGTTGTTGCAGCATTTCATTTAACAGGTTCCCTCTTGCAGTCCTGTCACTCGACAGGAGTGTATTCCTGTGTTATTAAGGAGCTGAGTAGAAAGAAGGTCTGAAGCAAGGGTTAGTGATGGGGCTGTTCCCATGACACAGAAGTTGTTTCTGGCAGACGTAGGAACTGAATGGGATTTTTGCATTTGGGTGTGAATATTGAGGGGTTTGAGTTCCTCTGTGTAGCTAATACCTGAATGCCTGTTGTTGTTTTTTTTCTTATTCTAAGGAAAATTAAGAAAAACGCTGCCATTCTGATCCACAACATCTTCTTCATAAAAATATAGCCTTAGTATTTTCATATGTACTCAGGAGAAAGCAAAGGAGGCTCAGTGAAGTCTTTCCAGCTGAGAAAGAGACATTTGCCTCCAGGAGGAAGTTAAATACCCAAGTGCCAAGACATTACACTATGGTACAATATGCCCATCTAACTCCAGCTGCTCAGCCCTCTTTTGGTATTTGTAGTTCTTTTGAGAATAGAAAATCTGATTATGTGTGTGTGTGTGTATCTATATATATATGTATGCATATATACATACATTTTTTGTGTCTGTATGCCTAGCCATATAAGTAAAGTGTATGCTTTGACCTCGTTCTTGGGACTTTCCAGAAATAACTAAATTATTCACCCTGGGTTTCCAGGATAGGCAATGGAGGCAGAGAAGGATATTCTGAGGCCACAGACCTCCCCTGTGACCACAAATGAAAACCTTTTCATAGCTCCGTCCCTTGATTGCTCCTTGGCAGTGGGGACCCTTGTTAAAGCCATTCAAATGTCAAAAAGCCACCAGTCACAATTCCCACCTAAATGCAGGAGGTAAATTCTTCCATGGTTTCCAGAGAGGGCATTGCTGCATGCCTATATTTTCCTCAGCATGAGGGCCAGTGGGACAGGCCACTAGCATGCAGCAGTGGGGTAGACATGTGGTCAGCTGCAGAGAAATAATACAGTTATGAATGCATTCTCTGATGGATTAAAGTTTTGATTCATTTAGGATGTCTTAGGGCATCCAACCTGACCTCTCCTTACTGGTTTGGAAAGGTGCAGGTCTTCCCCTAATGTTGTCTCAGATCTGCCAGCCCAGAAGATGCCTCAGTTAGGTGGTGACATCTCTCAGAGTGAAAAGGACCCTTGGTTAGTACCAGGAGAACGACCTCTTTAGATTTTACACATGTTGGGGTATGATCACGTTGAGCTGAAGGAGAAGAACTCAGCCAGAGGCATAGGCAGTGTTATATGAAGAAGTCCTGATGTGGTCCACCTTGAGTGCACCCCTCTCTAGACATCTTCACAAGCAGTGTTACACCCCCAGGAAGCAAGGAGACAATGGTGAGGGGCACATAGCCCAACCCAGAAGCACTGAGTTTCAGGAACAGTGTTCTTACCCTCTGTACCACATGGTACTGGTCTCACAAATGCAACAAGAAGTTCATTTCCACCAGTAAATCAATTGCAAATTAAGGAGTGGGTTCAGCAACACATTTCAGGCACAATGTGCCCCCAAAAATGCAGAACTATCTAACACAATCTACATGTTCGTCCACTCCAGCAGGTTCATAACATTTTAATTTCTGAGAAAACAGCTTTAAAAAATATGTCAAAAGAGTATGTAGTATCCATTTCATGTACCATTAATTTGTTACAATGGTTATACTGGGAGCTTTTGCATTGTACACCTCGTTAATCATTGGTGTCTGGCATTTTTTATGCCTATTCTACTCTTAAGAAATCTGCAAATGCAAATGTTCCAGTGGAGTTTTTGTGGAGAATGTCTTGTCTGTGGCAAGTGGGATAAAACAGTGCAAGGAAGTTGCAGTTTTCCTCAAACAAAAAGTTTTCAAGCTGGACTGTGTCAGATAGACAAATAACCTACCAAATTACCAAATGATGTCTATAAGGTGATATGCAGGAGTGTTTTCAGTCTACAAGAAATATGGGCTCCAAACAACTTAGTCTACAATTGCCAGCCTTTAATAGGGTCAGGTTTTCCATCCTTGAGCTCAATAGCTCCTCTCCTGTAAACTTCTCAATGTCAGTTTACCTACCCACTGGCAAGAAACCAGGGGCAGCAATTACCCTTCATTGCAAAGCATTTGAAGGGGTTTGGATTATAGATCAGCACTGGATAAAGGATAAGATTATTGCTTCCATTTAACAGCTTTAACGAAAGGTGTATTGATGGTGAGATTATGTTTTATTGTTGGTCAAGTCTGTGCTGAAGACCTGAAGCCATTACAGGCCAATTGAGCAACAATTATCAAAACATCTGTTGTGACCTGGGAAACATACTGTGATACTTCTCTAGGCAGTACAGAAATTCTTTCTTCTACAAGGACATTTTTAATACACAGTTCAAATAGGCCAGGAGAAGTTTTTAGTTATGAAATGAACCCAATAAAAATATTTTTTCTCCCATAGAAATAGTAGCTGAAAAAATGATCCAGAAGCCAAAGACTGTTTTGGTTTGGGTTTTTTTGCTTGTTTGGTTTTTGTTTTTTTCTCAGAAGACCAGGAAAATATTTATTTTGGAGAAACCATTGCACAAAAGATGCATTTGAATTCTTTGAATTTGTCAATATGGATTATGAGTATTTCAAAGCAGATTTTGAGGTAAATTCTAAATAAAGAGTTTATATGTGCATGGAAACTTTCTTTCTAAACTGCTTTGCAAGCCTCAATCAGATGGATATGTTAATTTTAAACTCTGCAAGTATAGAACCAATTTCACTCTGAGAGAGAAGCTGTTGCATTTTGGTACAATTGCTTATCCAAACTGAAATCTAAGTTCAGTGAATCAAATCCCCACAGCAGAAGCAACTCAGTTAACATTGGTACACTTCAAACTGACAAAAATGCCAAGTGTCTTTGTTTTAGTTGGCCAAAATTGACTATTCAAGTTTTTCTGGCTTGATAAAGTAAGTTTGTACTGGGCTCATTATCATGGTCAACTGTAATGTTTTGAACAACAGTGTCATTATTTAGGTTCTTCTTAGTCTTTGTCAAGCCAACATGAGAATTATTGGCTGAAGAGGAAGATACTCATTTGCACTGAGAAAACATAGGTTGGGATGAGACTCATTGGCTGTTTCCTTATGAAACCAAAATTGGACATCCAAATGAGTCTAGGTTGATAGCTCTTAACCATCAAATGTGTAGATGTCTAAAGTTAGCTGAGATAAATCTGTGATGACAAAAGCATGTATAAATGTGGTTAAAAGTAGAGCATGAAATCCAACTTTTTAGCACAGAGTGTATCTGGTGATCTTGCACCAAGTGAAGAAGTAGAGTTTGGTACACAAAGGACACAGGACAGTAATTCCTTGATGAACATTAAAATGTAATTCTGCCAAAGCTCAACAGGACACATTCCACATCCTTTACTTCTGCAACCATTTCCCAGAAATCCAATTTTTCACATGAATTTATTGCACACTGAGAAAATTATCTCAATTGTGAGAAGCCTCCACTGTGTAGCCTTTTCCAGCCTGCTCTATAAATGTAGTCCCTTCAACTGCTTAAAAACCAGCATCACCCTTCTTAAAAAAATTAAAATAAAATTACAGCAGAGATAAAATACTGTGAAATGGCCCCTATGACACAATTGGAACAGACTGGGATGTGCAAAACACTCACTCCACTGGGAGCCATCCTGATGAGGTTCAAAATGGGCTAAAAAGAAGAGGTGCTTCTGGAAACAGCAGTTTTCCAGGCTTAACTGCCTCTGCAGTTCCTCCCTAGGATGGCTCAGCCTACACTCTCCATCCTCCACTAGTGGTCCTCCCTTGTTTGCTTTTAATCCAGAAGAAGGATGGATAATAAGCCTTAACTCTTTCCCAACTCAATCAGTGTCTGGGGGTGATGGCCCCTCTGAGCAAATCTTGTCACCTGCTATGGGTTGGTTATGAAGGATCTCCTTCTGCCAGATTTCTAATCTCTGCTCTCCTCATGTATTTCCTGCCAAGGGCTGACTGTGTGAATGATGATCATTATACTAATTTTAATAATTTTCTTTTTTCTAATGTCAAGCTGTCAGTGAATGGCAATGAAACATGCTGAAGCCAATAAATATTTCTACATGGGGTGTTGATTTGGTATGAAAAGAGAGGATGTGCAGGTCCGGAGTGTGTTTCTAGAACTGTAGAATCGTAAGATCATTTAGGTTGGAAAAGACCTTTAAGATCATTGAGTCCAACCATTAACCCAGCACTGCCAAGTCCACCACTAAACTATGTCCCTAAGCACCACGTGTAC
Source organism: Hemiprocne comata (assembly GCA_020745705.1). Classification (NCBI taxonomy): domain Eukaryota; kingdom Metazoa; phylum Chordata; class Aves; order Apodiformes; family Apodidae; genus Hemiprocne; species Hemiprocne comata. Next base: position 213,357,038 of record CM036586.1, read on the forward strand.
ACATCTTTTGAATACCTCCAGGGATGGTGACTCCATCACTGCCCTGGGCAGACTTCCAATTCTTGACAACCCTTTCTGAGAGGAAATTTTTCCTAGTATCTAATCTAACCCTCCCCTGGCATAACTTGAGGCCATTTCCTTTTGCCTTACTTGGGAGAAGACAGCAATACGCACCTCACTGCAACCTCCTTTCAGGGAGTTGTAGAGAGCTAGAAGGTTATGGTGGTGGTTGGGCTTCAGTCATTGCAAAGGACTGAAGCCAACAAGACTCTTCTATACTTTAATTTGCTGCCTTTTGAAATGTGCCTGTAATCTCTGAAGATATCCACCATGCCTTTCCATTCTCCATGGGGGAATAAGTTAATGAGAGGTTGTCCTGTGAGCTGGGCTTCTTCTGGGTGATTTTCAGCTCATTTCTGCACATGCTGCCTCCACTTCCCACCTCATTCCACTTAGCTGCTGTATTAGACAGCAAACCCCCAGTTATCACAGCAGAGGGTGATAATGGAAAAAGAAATGGAGAAAAATGTGTAGCATGGAGGGTGCAGTGACCTATTTATGTATTTGTGTATTTATTTAATCCTGGTTCTGAGTCAGTGCTTCCAATTCATCAATCTGTCCCCATTCAGCCACGATGCTCTGAGAGAACACTTGACTTCAGGCACATATTGAAGCTCTGCTGACTTCAGTAAGATTTAAGCATGTTCCTAATGGTAAATGTCTGCTATTAATATTTGGGGATGGAGTGAGCCACAGAACATATCTAACTGCTTTGCAGGATCCTCTAGCACCAATGCAACAGAGATGGGGACTAACAGTCCTTTCCAGAAATGTGTTGTACATCCTTGGTCAGGACACATCCATGACCTCCTTCCTTCAGCCTCCTGGCAGCAGCCAGGCCATCTACAACCATTTCTTGTGCTGTTGAGCATGGCACTAATTAGTGCCATCTCAGGGGGGATGTTTTCTTGCAATGGGGACACTGTCATTAGGAGTTCAATTGGTACTGCAGTAATTCAGGGACTTCAGGGACATCACACCTACTGTGAGTTAACCAAGGATGGACCAAAGCAGCAGGCTAGGCAGGAAAAGCTCTACTATTTCCAGTGCTTAGACCTCTCAGTTGCTTTTTTGAATGTATGATACATTTTGAAATAACATATCCGAAAAGCCCCCAAGCAAGCAAACCCTAAAACAATCCAACCATCAAAAGTCTGGATTAAAGAGCACAGGTGGCAAGAAAATGTTCTCTCTTTGTGTGTGGTCCCTGATGCAGATGCCTTGTTTTCACAACACTGATAATGAAAGCATATTTATTTTTGGATCCTCTTTAGGGCACAATGTAATACATCAAAATAAATCATTGCATCGTACGCCTGTTACAGATGAAAGCTGAGGCACCAAATGTCAAAGTTGTTCACTTTGATTAATCAATGAATATTGCCAATTTTTACTAACAGTGTTGGGGAAAGAAATGGTAGTGAGGGGAACATGTTGACTTGCTACAAGGATATAAATATATAAAGATTTTATAAGTCTGCACAGATTTAGAGATTATATTGTTTCAAGTGAGGAGAAATTTCCCTGGTGTATCTGTTGTGAGGTAGATCCTTATGTGCTAAAGGAAAAAATAAGACTATTAATACTAAGTCAGTTGGATCTGTGCTTTAGCAGATAAACTGTATACCATTCCCCCCACCCCCCATTTTCACCTGTGACATGAATTCAATAATCATCATATTTGAAGAAAGGCATTCATTTCAACTGTGGTAGAAAAAAACTTCTGATCAAATCAAGAGCATTAGCTTGAAGGCCACCTTTCTTCCTATGAGACAGGAAGTATCTGTGTGATAAATTAACTATGGGTGAATGCTAAGTTTTTAATGAGAAAAAACATGCTCTGTTGAATTCAGCCTTCATGTGAAAGCTGTTTGGGACCATACTGAAAAGAATGTGTTAATCAAGAGAAAAGCATAATTACTGTCTTGTCAACAGACACAAATAGGAAAGCCTGGTGAGACTGAGGTTGAAATTAACTCCAAGAAAAGTACAAAAAAAGAGTTTTTCTATAAGGTTTTTGGAGACCTTGCTTCACACTGCACAGTGATTTATGACAATTGGAATCTCACTATTTCTGGAATTAATATTACTGGATGCTTCCTATTCAGGTGAATGTTAATCATCATAATATAAATTGAAGTATTATTGCAGCTATGCCTCAGAGTTCATACTTCACATTGAGTCAAAGGTTCAATATTCAACATCCTTCTCAATGGAGCATTCGCATTGTATGGATAGATAAATGGGCACCAAAGGTAAAATAACTGAATAAATATAAAGCAGAATAATATTTCTGGCACATAGCTTCCCACTTTTCCATTTTGCTGTAAGGTCCTGATTGTTCAGGCTTTTTAAACCAATAATAAATTATTGCAAGGCACTGCTAATTACAGCTCACTGAAGTTGTGTATAGTATAAATTGCACTGGCAAAGGACTTAATCTAAGTTTCTTCTGCTTATTTTTAGAAAGTCAAAGGCAATTAATTTCCAAATGAGCCATGTTTAGAAGTGAGGAGCAAAAAAGGGTGCAATTATTTCCTAATATAAGAAGACTATTGGTGACAAACATTGTCTCCTAGATGTCTTTTGGCTCTAAATATATTAATGAGAAAGGAAGAAGGAAGAACACATATTAATTTTGACATATGTTTAAGAAATGTAATGAGTATTTATAAATTTACTCCTGCAAATATATACTAAATTGTCTTGTTCAAATTTTTACCTCCCTCTGCACTCCTTTAGATAATTTCTTTGCTCATGGTTAGTTTCTTTATGACTGCTTATGCTTCTGGAAATATTTGGACCTTTTCCTTCTTTCTTTTTTTTTGCCCCACGAGTTTTTGTTGGTGAGGAAGGTGGGTGGGCACAGCGTACAACTGTTCTTTTTTTAAACCCTTCTTGCTTTTATTATAAAACACATAAACTTGAATGTTCTGAGAATATTTCAGAGCTGATTCAGAAGGATCAATTAATTCAGAAAATACATAACCCACATAAGTCATAACACAAATGCCTTTACTAATCCTTTCCTCTGTAGCAAAAAGGTGCTTTTTGTTTTCATCCAAAAGAAATGTAACTATCACATGAAAACTGTTTATCAGGAGGGGACAGTAGAGGAGGTTTTGCATGTAGACAGGGTAAGACCCTACTTTTTGGGGAACAGAAAAGTGCAGTCCTAAAGCAGCAACTGGAGCTTAAGTGTCCATCACATGACATTATCATCTTCTTCATAAGAAAGAAGTCCTTAGATGGGGAATACATTTTGAACTTTGCAGATCTGGGTTGGAATTAGAGCACGGTACAGGCATGTGTATATAAAGACATATAAAGATGGGTTATTATTTTTACAGGAGAGATGAACTCACTTTGCTGGTGCATTTGACGGGTCATCAGGGATGCATAGGCAGGCACAGCACATTAACTTCCAGAAGAGAGGTGTAAATGCAGAACCAACCTTAACCTCTCAATCTGTAACCATGACTGCTAAAGGAGCAGAGCTGACCACCTCCTTATTATCTCTGTGCTGGAGCTTATTCACAAAGTGGGAATAATAGCACTTATGTAACTTGACATGTAGTTTAAAAATACATATATTAAAAATTAGGAGAAGTATAGATATTATGGCGGTGGGGGACCACAAAGTGCACCAGAGTCCTGAAAGAGGAGAATGAATGATTTATCCTCACGTCCTCCTCATTTCCAGATCTCCCAGAAAAGCATTCTGATGAGCAATGGCCTCTTCTGCTTTTGTTCTCCCTCTCATTGAACTGAACACCAGCGAGAGAGGAGACTCACAAAATTAATTCAGATAGGCTTAGATAAGGACCTTGTGATGTTGATTAAAAACCATCCACAGAACCATTAACAAAGTGAGATACTAAATGAAAATGTTTTGACTCAAATGAGTTTTCTAGGAGGGGAATATCAGGGAGCAAGCTTGAGTCCAGTCTTCTTTAAACATCTTTGTTCATTAGCTAAAAGACAGGAAAAGTATACAAGTTAATTAAAATCACAGATGATCCAAATTGGGAAGCACTGCATAAATCAGTGAGGATAGAGAGATTAGAAACGTTAGGCAGGAAATAACAAAATGAGATGCAGTTTCAAAAAATGCATGTGTGGGGGAAATAATCCATGCAAGGACACAATCAGCAAAAAGGAGGGCTGTTCAAGAAGCAGAATTAATGGGAGGAATCCAGAGGATGTGGACCATGGAGTAAAGGGCAATGTAGCAGTGCAGCTATTTAAAGGTGACCTTTGTACCTTTCCAGTGGACAGCTTGGATTCAAAATTAATTTCCTATTGGCAAGATTAAAAGGTCAGTGGAGTTTTGTACCATACATGCAGAAATAGATTGCCAAGGAAAGATGTGGAAGCCCACCTTTATAATGGCCTGCTACCACGTCACTCAGGCTTCTCAATTCATTCTTTTTCCAATTCTGCAAGACCGTCTGCACCAGATTGTATGTAAAATAGATGCATATCAAGCAAAATGGGTAGCCTGGTAGAGTTGTTGACTCTGGCAGTTTGGGCTTTCCATTAAACCACACACACTCCATTGCTGTGGTTGCTTCTCTCCCTCCACAGTTCCCATAGGACTTTGTCTCCCTGAGACATGGAAAGGAGCTAAGAGAGGGGGCTTGAGGGTAATCAGCTAATGAGAGGTAAAAGAGAAGAGGAACCCCAGTGCTGTGCCACACTGTATTTGAACCTCCTGCTTGTGGTGTGACAGATTTATTGCACATGCACTGTTACTTTTAAACTGTGGCTCTTCGATAGCACAAGGAACTCAGATAAGAAAAAATGTACTGATGTGAGTGGAAAGAACAAGAAGCATCTGTGTAAGATCTTAGTCATTGTTCTCTAACAAAGGTAAAAGATTTAAGAAAGGAAATACTTGGGATAACCACCTAAATAAATTATTTCACCATCTGAGGACTATAAAATCACACAGCGGCTACCATGTTAATCCGAAACCCTTGAAACTGCAATAGAGGAATTGGTAAATTGCTCTTTTGGCAAAGGGATGGATATTTGCAGAGTAAGCCAAGGACAGGCATCTAATTCTAAGTGCTGTACAGAAAGCCTTGGTTTGTATTTAACAAATACATTTATTTCCATGGGTTGAACAAGCGTACCCTAGTGCAGTATTACACTATGAACCATTTATGTATAGATGGCTTCTTTAGGTGCCCTATCTAACTGTTAGCAATTATTTTTAATTCATTTAGGTTAGCAAATAAGTTAAAAATCACTAAACAAAACCCTACTTTTTTTGTCTGTGTCTTTTTACAGGTAGACTGAGAATAACACATGTCCAGGTTAAAACTGCATCCTACAAGAAGTATTTGATGTATTATTCCTAGATATTTCTAAGAGGGTAAATACAAAAAGTGAGTAGCAATTCCAGTACATGAAATGTTTGAATTATGCTTTGTTGTTTAAAAGAAAATCATGATAGTTGCAATGTTTCTCTAAGATTTTTCTAATTGGATTTGTGAGGAATTTCACTGATTTCTTTAGAACATGTCTATTATTGTTTTGTGTTTATGTTTGTTACCTGACAATAATAATTAGCTTTACAGTCCCAGTTGAGGACTCATTTTAGTCTGCCAGACACTCTAGAAACATAGGTATTTTCTGCATGAAATGACTTACATCTAAGTACAAATCAAGAAGCCATGGATAGTGACAGACAGATGAAGACACATGGATGTAATAAGAAAGTGCTGGTCAGTGTGACAGGCAATGCTAATGGAGCATGTGCAGCTTAGCCCTTGTCAGTGCTTTCTAGATATTACTGCACTGAAAGGAAGAGAATAACAAGATTATTTTATAGATATTCATGGGGAGCAGTGTGGAAGAAAACAGCACTCATTTGAAAATCCAGCACATGGACTGTGGAAAATGGTTGTGTGGGCTGACTGGATGCACGCTGCCTAGTTTTGATATAAATGGTGAAGGGAAATCAATACTATATTGGGCAAAACAGCCTTTGCATACAGGGAATATTATCAGGCCATATTTACATCTGTGAAAATTCAGAGAAAGGGATTCTGCAGTAATTAAGATGTTCAATGATAAAAGGCTGAGATAAGAGATTTACCTGGATGGGTAGATAGAAATGAAAGGCATTAAGTATGTTATACAGAACATATGCATGTAACTGGGAAGTGGCATCTGGAAGAGGGGTATGAGTTGAAGCTGTTATCAAGATTATGAGCATATGACAGGGTGGTGGCAATGTCCACAGTGATAGAGAATGAAGGTTGCTTGGAGATCATGGCTGGAACTCCTCAAATGGAAAGCAGGCAAAGTTGAGACTGTTGAGTATACAGAAAATTACAAGGTGAGGATAGAGAAGCAGAACCATGAATCACAGAATCACAGAAAATTTGAGTCTGGCAGAGACCTGTGGAGATCCTCTAGTCCAACCACATGCTCAAAGCAGATTTTCCTAGGGAAGATTGCACAGGGCTTTACCTAGTTGCGTTTTTAATGTCTTGAAGATCAAGGACTCCAGAACCTCTCTAGGCAACCTGTTCCAGCATTTGACCACACTCAGTGCAAATAAGTGAGGGGCCCAAAACTGAACACAGTACTCAAGGTGCTGCCTCACCAATGCCGAGGACAGGGGGAAAACCACCCCCCTAGTCCTGCTGACCACACTGTTTCTAACACAAGCCAGGATGCTGCTGGCCTTCTTGGCCACCTGGACACCATGCTGACTCATATTCAGCCACTGTCAATCAACACCTCTAGGTCCTTTTCCACTGGGCAGCTTTCCAGCCACTCTTCCCCAGGCCTGTAGCTTTTCATGGGGTTGTTGTGACCCAAGTGCAGGACCCAGCACTTGGCCTTGTTGAACCTCATACAATTGGCCTTGGCCCATCAATCCAGCCTGTCCAGATCCCTCTGCAGAGCCTTCCTACCCTCAAGCAGATCAACACTCCTGCCCAACTTGGTGTCAACTGCAAACATACTGAGGGTGCACTCAATCCCCTCATCCAGATAATTGATAAAGATATTAAACAGAACTGGCCCCAGTCCTGAGCCCTGGGGAGCACCACTGGTGACTGGCCACCAACTGGATTTGACTCTGTTCACCACAATTCTTTGGGCCCAGCCGGCCAGTTTTTTACCCAGTGGAGAGTAGAGAGGTTTTTTACCCAGTAGTGAGAGAAGACAAAGGAAGCAAAGCATTCAGAATTGGAAGGAAAAATAATGCAAATTTATCATAGGGGAAAAAGACAAGATAACCCGGAGACTAACTGAGGTAGCAAAGGAGGGCAAAACATAAAAAAAGAGTGACTGAATAGTTGGCTGTTTTGGGAAGCTGATGAAATAGGGTAGATACATGTGAAAAGCAAGCTCTTAAGATCTGGCAAAGGAGACAGACTCATCAGAGATGTTGACAGGAGTGGCTTCAGAGATGCAAGTATGGAAGGCAAATGGAATAGATCTAAAATGGAGTTGGAGGTTGAAATCTGCTGTGATTGTAAAGAGTGTGCTGGTTTTAATCAGACATAAATAAGGGAAAGAAAGGAGGAGAGGAGAGGAGAGGAGAGGAGAGGAGAGGAGAGGAGAGGAGAGGAGAGGAGAGGAGAGGAGAGGAGAGGAGAGGAGAGGAGAGGAGAGGAGAGGAGAGGAGAGGAGAGGAGAGGAGAGGAGAGGAGAGGAGAGGAGAGGAGAGGAGAGGAGAGGAGAGGAGAGGAGAGGAGAGGAGAGGAGAGGAGAGGAGAGGAGAGGAGAGAGAATGAATTAGCAGCTGGGAAAGATGATCAAATTTACCCCCAACGTGCTTCAACATGTGAGAGAGACAGCTGGGTGTGTGGATATTTTTCAAACGGATACTGAGAGCTACATTAAGGGCTCAAGCAACGGTAGAACATTGTATCTCTTTAAAATATTTAGTCTGTACAGCGCATGAATTGCTTGTAGAAGTCGGTGTCTCTCTTGCTCTCTCTTTCCTTGTAGACTACTGTCTAGGGCAGCTAGACACCTGAATTATGCATGGCCATTGCCCAAAGCTAGATGGGATGAATGCAGGAATTAATGTCCCTTAAGCCCTTCTTTCTCATCTGTGATGTGGGGTCAAAGTTCTCCTTTGATATTTACCTCCTCTATTCAGATTTTAAGAGCTTCTCATGTGGAAGGTGTGCATACAGCACCTAGCACTACAGATGAGGGCTGAGGCACCTACAGGCTCCTGTGTGTAAAGGAGCAGGAAATGTTCCCCTCAGCCTGGAAAGTTTTGACGTGAATGACGGATGGAGAGAATGAAATGACTGTTAATGAAAAAAACCTGCAAGTATGGTAGGGGCAGTTCCAAACCTCATAGCCCTGAACATAAAGTGATATTTAAATGAAATTGATGCAGAATTATGTTGACTGACAAGACAGAATGGAAGTGGTTAGCAGACACCAGTTCTTCAGTCACCAGCACTGTATGGATAGTGATGTAAATAAAAGGAGGCAGTTCCCAAAGTGTGGTAATTCTGCCTGAAAGTTATGTCCAGGAGTTTGTTCTTTACTCTTTGGGGAGGAGCCACTTGCTGCTAGAAAGAATTAAATTGCTTCTTTCTGTAATAGCAATGAACACTATGAATTCACTGGGGACTCAGAACCTGTCAGATATATATATGTGTGTGTGTGTGGGTGTGTGTGTACATATCTCCTATATATATATGCATATCTAGCCTACTCAAGTAAGTAGTGTGTTGGGGTTTAGGTTGCTTAGAAGTATAAAGGTTGGTGTGACCTGAAATGTTGCATCTGTAGCCAGGATTCAAAAAGTTAAGCCCTGAGAAAGATCTCACTGCAAGATAAAGGCTGCACATCAAATAAAGGAAAAAAAAAAAAAAAAGAGAGAGGTGAAAAATTGTCAGAAAAATAAGTGTTCTCAAAGTCAGGGGTTTCATGGCAAATGGTAACAGTATAATGAGGTGACAGCCTACAGCAAACTGAGTGGAGTTAGGAATAGGAGAGGGAATCTCTAAAATAAAGCTCCCCAAATTGCTGGGAGTCACTGAACATGACAAGCTCTGTTTACTAAGAGATGGGTAAGTTCACAAGACATATCTAGACAGCTTTTTACTGAAGGTGAATTCTCATATGTCAACGTAATCCCAAGAGCTTTATTTTTTAAAAAAAAATATTGCTACTCAGTTTCTCCTAAATTTAATGTATTTAATAAGCTTTTTGCTGCCAGCTCATCTGATTAGTGACAAAAGGTCAGAGGGTCAGTTACAGACCCCAAATCAATTCTTTTGTGTGGAATCATGCCACTTTTCCCCACTTATGTCCAACTGGGCAGTGAAGTCAGCCACGTTCCCATCTCCACCTCAAGGGGCCAGTGCCACACACCATTGTCCCGTGCTGTCTGCTGAATGGAGCTGGCAAAAGGCCATATGAAAAGACATATGAACAGTACAAATAACAGGGGCTGTGTTATTACTGTCTTGTGAAAGGAAATAAAATGCCTCAGGGTAGGTTGAGTATTTCTCAGGGTGGTTTTCAGCCAACAGCTTTGCTTTGGGGCAGCCAACGTTGATATGGAAAGGGGATGATTTTCAGAGTTGCTTGTCACTAGAAGCTCTCGTTGGCAGCTGTGGTTCATTGCTGTTCAGGCTACTTTTATTCAGGTGAGAAAGACAGCAGTAGCTGGCTAGCATTATGTTCCCCAGCTTGAAAACAATGGCTGTTGTTGGCTTCCATGCCATTTGCTGCATCCTGTGCACATTTTTCCTATCTATTTTCTCTTTATTATCCCCTAAAGCAATTCTTAAATATATTGTTTTCTTTACAAACACATTATACAAACAAGTTTTTGGGAATAACTTATTAAAAAAAAAAAAACACAACACAAACCCCTTTTTCGAGCTAACTGGAAACTGCTAGATAATATGTACATCTTTTCAAATTTCCTTACATCTCCTAAGTTTTCTTAGCCTTGATCTACCTGCCACAGAATCTACATGGCATGTCTTCTCATTTACACTCCAAATTCAAGAAAAGTATCTTTACCAGATGTATATTTATTCAGCATCTAACACATTGGGCCAGTGATGCATTTAAATCCTCCAGGTGCTACAGCTATAGAGCTGCTATATAGTAGGGAGCTGCTCATTTTCCCACAAGGCATCTTGTTGCAACTCACAATATAGAGAGACATTCATTTAAAAGGTTCTACTTAGTCAAATCAATGTGTCATGCAATGTTAATTAAGCATTAATTGATACTTCTATCTCTGGGGCACCAAATAATCATTTTTCTTGAATAACCCTTGGAGCTTGGCTCAAGATACTGGAGGAAGAATGAAACAGGCTTGTGTTTCTGACTACTGGAGGGATTATTTATTTATGTATGTATTCATCTGCTTATTTATTTTTGCTGTCAAGTGCATCAGTGTCCATAATCCTCTCTCCTCCCATTATTTGCCAGAGTAGGAATTGGCAAAACAATAGGGAGGATGCAGTTAACACCCTGGCTGTGGGATGCATAGAGGGGTGGGTGTAGAAACCAATATGAAATCAGTTTAATATGAGAACTGTTTGTATGTTGTCAGTCAATCATTGTCTCCCTGTTTAGATTTGCGAGTGAATTGTAGAATTTCTTGGACACATCAGATTTTGTTTTTCTTTTGCTCTGCTGCAGAAAGCTATTTTCAGCCTAGGTTGTGTTCCTCCTGTTGTGACGTGCAGGAGATGTGATCTCACACTCTCCAAAGAACTTGTACACAACAATAACACCACAACAAAGATCCCGTCTTTACACTGTTGGGAAAAAGAAGTAACTTCATAGCAGTGGAACTGCCTCTGGCTGCGGATATGGAGTATCTTGGAGAAATCTTCCAGTGGGGATGCTTATTAGTCATCTCCTTTTATTTTAATAATACACCAAAATATCAGAACATCTTCCTTCTAAAAACCACGTGCTATTTGGAGAGAGTTACTAACATAGCCTTTACCCATAGCTTGCACAGTGCAACACCGTGCAGTCCTTAGCATGGTTTTGCTGCTTTCAGGATCTTAGCATGTTGCTTTCAGGGTTTCCTTATGTATCTCTGCATGATCTCACAATGCACCTTATAGACAAATATAACAGTGCCAGGCACAAGGCCAACACAGCCGGTACATCAGAAGTGCTACAGTCCCAGCCTGTGACACTGGACAGTGCAGATGGTGAAGTGGCAGCTGCTGCATCCTGTCCCCTCTCCATCACAGCATATCTTTCCCCTTTGCAGGACAGCTGTAGCTCTGATAAGTATTGTTCCAGGGCAAGTCTGAACCTCATTGTAAGGCAGCCAAAGCTCCTCAATGCTCTCAACTTCACAACTCTGCTTGAGCAGCACAACACGTGATGCATTGTGCCACCCCTGGGGACTCTGTGCAAGCCCTGGCTTGTCACTCACATCCATGACACAGAGAGCTGACTCCACTGTGGGCTCCAGTGGGAACTATGCATCCAGGGATTTTCATCCCAGTTTGCTTTTGCTCATCCATGTTGGCTGAGGTAAACTCATTTTGTTTGTGGTAAAGATCCGGCTATCCCAGGATAGACTTGTTTTAATTTACAGAAGCTAATTAGATTTTGACTGATAGGGTGAGGAGGACAGTGGGAAGTCAGAGCAAATTTGCTTTGGGGTGAATAAGCACCGGTTTCTGTTCTGCAGGAGAGCACAAAATGTTTCTGTATGAAAAAGCTTTGCTTTTTCATCTAATTTGTACTCTTATTTTTCAACTGTGTATGACTCTATGCTGGAATTTGCTGCTGGGGAAGTTTGTTTTTGTGTGCTTTCTCACTAGGGTTAAGAAGCCACTGTAGATCATAAGGCAAAACAAACAGGAAGGTGAGTGAGAAGCATTCATCTCTCATTCAACAGGGTAACCCAAAACACAGAAGTATGGAAAATAAATGAAAGTGTGTTATAGGATCTGTCTTCACCTGGTACAAGAAAGGACCCTTGAGTACTGCTGCCACAAAACTGTTCAGCACGTGTTTAGCTCCTGTGAGGAGGCCTATTAAGTCCTAACATGAAGGACACAGTTAAATAAGGAAGGCAATTTAAAATATACTTCAACAGGTGAAATCTTTCCCCTGACTCCATTCTGTAATGACAGCATAGTATTACTAGTGATAATCATAAATTTGGTAAGGTTTGTGTGCCTTTGAAGTGGAGCAGTCACCTTTTTCAGTGTATTGCTAAATTAAGTCTAGTTTATTTTCCTGCAATGGATGCCAAGCAGAAATGACTCTTATCTGGTCTAGGCAAAGAAGCAAGTTCTTTATTTTAGCACATGTAACTTGTTAGCAGGAATGAACAGTCTGACTCAGCTGAAAGTACTATCTGAACACTTATTGCTAGCAGTATATTAACCTAATGTGGTCTTGTTGGGAAAGATAAGTATACTAGATTTTAATACAGAGATCAGCACCTCTGAATTACAGCCCAGCTAAGAAAGGACAAGTAACCATACGTGGTAGCCTTCTCAAGGATCTTCCAAATCCAGCTGAGACAAGAAATACAAATGCCTGTGAGAACAGCAGCCCAGATATAGAGAATCCAAAGGCTGGAGAAACGTTTTTCTGAGCTGGACATCTGGCTCAAGGAGGTTTGTTGTTCCCTGCATGATGGAAACAATTTATTTTCTCCAAGGATTGCTAAATGTAAGGTGCTTGTGGGGAGCAGCATGTGAATGCATGCCTAAAGCATGCACTCAGATCTACAGAGCAGTCAGTCCTTTTGGGAAAATAAAATTTAGCTTGGCCAGCCTTGTGCAGAGTTGCTGTCCTGTCCAGGGCAAGCACACAACTCACCTGCAATCCTCAGTTTTCACTGTCTGTGCTGGGGAACTGGCAACTTTAAGTGTAATTACCAGGCACTAAGGAGTTGTTCTTCTGGCAGTCCCATCAAGGACAGAACAAGAGAGGGTCCCTTAGAAGATTATTTAACAGGCAAATGCAGAATTTTCTGCTTATTTTCACAGGATCTTAATTCACCCGAATTAGACCATGTGTAAAAAACTGCAGCTGTGCTGGGCAGTGCTCAGCTGCAGGATTTCCTCCAAGGGACGTTCCCAGTTGGAGTCAGATACACTGTGAAGGATGCTGGTGAAATGCTTGCTCTGCATAAAACATGTGCTCTGCAGTCATAGGTGGTGGCCTTGATGAGGTGAAAGGAGTTTTTAGCACTTCTCCTGCAGCCTTGCTTACAAAGGAGGCCATCCATGACCCTGAGAGTCTGAGGACTGAGTTTCAAGCTGTCACTTATCTGGAAGGTGTTTCTGAATTTCACTTTGTTTTCTTAATTCCTTTTTTTTTTTTTTCCATTTTAATGGTGTGACATTTGCCAGGAAAAACATTTGCAGCAATAAATCTCATCAAAATCTCAACCAAAATCTCATCTATTGCTTGACATTAATTTTGATCCTTTCCATGGCAGCTGTCTCCCTGCAGGTTTCATCTTTGTGCTGGGAGACAGGGATTATTCATCCTACTCCTTGGCTCTCAGAGGAGCTTCTGGCTGTTACATGATGGGAGGGCACAGAGGAAATTTTGTATTTTTGTAATTGAATGCAGTGGCATAATTTCCATGTTGCTCCCCCTTGTTTGCCTCTCTTCTGACCTGTTTAACCAATTCCTTACCACTTCCTTGGTGACCTGTTAGCACGCTTACCCCACTATCAGAAGCTCAAAAAAATCTGAGGAGAAATCCATGGACAGGTGAACAAGTAGGATTGTGTTCCCTGTTTGCAATTGCCCTGCTTATTTAGAGTCTGCAGCAGCGACCTCTGTTCCAGGTGGCTCTTGGAGAGGAGACATTGTCTTTCTCCCTCCCATTGCACTGACCAACTGTGGTAAAAGCAAAATCCATGCGTGCAAAGACAAAAGGAAAAAAAGCACATATGGAGTGGCATTGTTTTCTCTTTGGGCAGGGGAATTATGTAGCTGCAGCCTTGAGCTCTCCAGGGAAGAAAGCAGGCAGGAGATCTGCTGTCGGAGGTGAAAGAGCTGATGGCATCCTAAAAAACATCCAACCAGGCATTATTCCTTTAACTTCTTTTGGAAATGAACTCAACTAGCAAGCCCATGCAATGAGTGTAATACTGAACACCTTAAAAATATTAATATGAAGATTTTCTGACATTACCAGCAGACAGGGGCAGCAGACAGGCACCTCTGGGGCACCTCTAAGGGAAGTGTTCTGCTTTCCTTCTTGGCAGACTGGATTCTTCATCACCAAAATACATTAGCTGGACCTACCACAGGTTGAAAATGAAGCAGTAAAACAAACAAAAAAAAAAGGCAGCTTGCTTGTTTGTTTCCTTGCTCCGTTTTTAAAGCCTATAGTTACATTCAGTGGGAAAACTGAGGGATACAACTGGGACATGTACTGCTTTTTGGTGGCATGAGTTGCTGCAGTGATAAAATGCATGACGATTCCCGACACATCATATTCTTAGTAGCTGCTGATGAGACAGGATGAGTGGTAGTGCAAATGTCTGCTAACGTGGGGATGGCTTCTGATATGGAAGGTATGCAGAGATATGTTTGAAATCTGTAATAGCCAGACACATATGTTATTGAGATCTGCAGTGAGTGTTTATTCTCCAAGAACACCTCAAAGATTGCGTCAAAAAACCACCAGGAACATAAGTCTAAGGGTGATATCACTGGAACGCTCTCCAATTCATGGCCATCTTGGAGTGCTGAAGGTCCACGTGCATGTAGGGGTTGCAGGAACTCATGTGTTGGCTGTAGCTTTGCAATATTCAACAGCAAGATTTGGGAGCTGACTCTGGGCCCCCACTTGAAAAAGAGTCTTTTTGTTTTCCCTGAGGTGTTTTTCCATTGTTGTGCCAGAGGAACTGCAATGGAATTGTCAAGTTCATGGCTTTCTGAGACCACCTCATCTCTCTGGGAAGACACCTGTGTCTTTTTTTCTCTTCTTCTTTGGCCATCTCCTTTATTTTTCCAGGCTTGCATCCAAACTCCACGAGTTCAATTTGAATCTTAGGTGAGTTACTCCTCAGTTAAATGTATTTAGAAAACCATCCAGAGACCCAGATCAAATATTTAAAAAACCCACTGTACTTCAGTTCACCAAAGCCTGGACCACTTGTTCCTCCTTTATTTTCTTTATGATCTTCATCAGAATTCTCATAAGAAAAGGTTCCTGCTCTCAGACTAGTAACCCTACTGTTTCTATCTGTTAGATGAGGATGCTAACAGAAACTAGAGAAAATTGTACTTTAATTGGGTTCTACTTGCTCAGAGTAGGAGGGGACAAGGGATGCCTTTTGGTTCCCATGGCCTTCTAGACAAGTTTCCACATAATGCCAATTAAGAGCAAGATAAAGAGTATACAAAACAGATGACAACTGCTGCTCACCAGAAATCATTCTTTTGTGACTAAAGCAACGGGGACTTCAACCAAGGGTGTGCTTTTTGCTGCTGTAGTTTCCCTGGATTTTTTATTGCATTTTGCCTAAGATTTGCTGCTGGATTGATTGAGTCTAGAAAAGTTTAAGATGAATTTGACGTTGGAAGCCTTCTAATTGCACATTTGTGTGCGTGTGTAAGTACACTTGCCAAAAGCAGAAAGGAAAGTCAAATTCAGTTAGTTTTTTCCCCCTACAAGTTATTTTTATTTTGTTTTTATTTCAAACAGAGCTATTGTGTATGGGGAGGGGTCAAGGGAGGTTTTTTTCCTTCTCTTTTTCTGCATTTTTTTTTTCTTTCTCCTTGTTTGTTAGTTTTAAGGGTAATAATTCACCAGGGCCTTTTCAACTGTCAAATGCAACAAAAGGTAATCCAGCCTCTTCTCTTCCCTGCCCCCACCCCGGCCTTTTCCTCCAACAAAAGAAGCCTTTGTTGGGGAGGGTAATCATTTCACAAGGATCCCTCTTTGTCCCACAAGTTAGAAACACTCTTCTACTTTATATCAAGGCGACCCCTCATGAATGCTGGGAGACTCAGGATGTTGCAGCTGATGTTCTGTGCTGGGTGATTTTACCCGTGGATAATTGCCAGCTTGACAAATTAGACTCTGATAGATACTCTGAATGCTTTGTTTTCCTTCAAGCAGGATCTCTAACTTACTACATGAGCTGGTTATCAATTTCTCTACAATACACACCCTGGCATTAATCAGTCTCCATCTAAAGGGTGGTCCTTAACAACTGGCTTGGATTCACAGCTCCATTTGACTGGGATGAGCCTTCTGACTTCCAAAATTGTGTTTTCGTTACTCTTCATGACTTGCAGCTCCTTGCTGTTGAGGAAGCTCATAGTGGAAAGAGCACTGTTCAATGCCAATGTATTTTGCAGACAGAATTATGCTCCTTACAAACAGATCAATACATGCCAATCTCCAGCTTTATATAAATATTTGCTTAGACACTAAATTGATCTTGTCCTAGATTTGCCGTAATTTAACTCTATGAAGCTATAATCAAGGCTCCTTGATAATAAAAAGAACCCATCAGCAATTATACTCATTCACTTCCCCATATTCAAGGCTATTTCAGCATTTCAGTGATAAAGTCCTGTTTTCAATCAAATTTACAGCGTGAAAATCAACATTGCACACCAGTTAATGATGTTGGAGCACTTCATGTGTGGCATTTTGAAGTTATATCAGCATAGAGATAGGAGTGATTTCTGAGGGGCTTTTATCTGATATGGAAACTAGATTTTACTAAAAATATACCTAAAACCTTCTCTCAAACTCAAACTCAGTATTGTCCCTGTGAATTTGAATGTACTTTCAAATTTCTGAAGGTTTCCAGTAGCTAAATTTCTTGGAAACAGAAGCATTTAAAGATGTTATGTATTATGTTTATGTATTTCTTATCACCATGATCACTTAGCATTTTTAGTATGGAATTATCTGGTAGTGTGAGTAATATCAGAGACCCTTTGCACTAGACACTGGAATTCCCATCCCCAAATGCTTTGTTCTGCATAGAGGAAATGAGCAGAAAAGTTCATATGTTAAGGAATTTTATTTCTATTTTGCAACTGAGAAATGTGTTCTGAGGGAGATTTGTACTCTCACAGTGTCATAGAAGAAGCCTTTTAAGGAACTAAATTGAAGCATCCCAAGGTTCATTCGGTGTCCACGTTGCAACAGGGAAATTTTGTTACAGGTTAGGAAAAATAATTTTCACAATGAGTTTAGTCAAACACTGGTACAGGAGAAAACTCCATCCTTGGAGATATTAAAAACTGGTTTGGGCCACTTGATCCAATTCCCCAATTAGATCCACCTTCAAACTTGGCCCTGCTGTGAGCAGGAGGTGGGACTAGATGGCCTTCAAAGGCTCCCTCCAACCTAAATTACTCTCTGATGCTCAGAACTTTGGAATTTCCCCTTCCTCTCAGCAGATATCTGTGTGCATAGACATATAATAAGAAACAAAAGGAAGGCTTATAAATATATAAATATAATTTATTGCATAAAAAGCTATAATGGTGATATGTTTATTGGTAGACACTGGTAAGGACATCAGATGACAAGTGTCATGGGTTATGCTAACTGAAGGAAAGGGCTAAAATCCCTTCACTTTCCCAGTGACTCATGTGCCTGGCCAAAAGGCAAAGTTCTGTGTCCTTATGGTTTTTCAAGGTTGAAATTATTGTTACTTCAAACATGGCATTTTCAAGGTTAACCTGTTGCCATGGTTCAGCCCTGGTAGGCAGCTAACCCTCTAACTACAATCACTCACTCCTCCCAGGTGGGAGGGAAGAGACAATTGGACAGGTCAAATTACAAAAGCTCATGCTGAAGAAATCACCCATATAAGTGAAGAACCATACGTAGGAATGAAAGATATTTTTAGGTAGGTCAGAATATTACATAAATAATGGGAAAAAAAAAAAAAAAGTCAAGTGATTGCCTCAATACTTTCATTCCATTAAAGATTCCTTGGAATTTTCATAACCAAACCAAAGTTTTGTTTGATGCCTCATTTGAAATTCTTCCAAACTCCACTACACCCTTATAGTCTTTCCAAATTCAGAAAAAATATCTGTCCAGGACTTGCTTTTCCTCTCTAAACTGACATTATCATCCTATATGGATCAGATGTATGTTGTATACTGCAGGGTTCACCTGTGCTCACAGCCCTTCCATCACTGCTTGAGTATTTAATGTTTCCTAAGGAGCCTGAAACACCCAAAACCATTTGTAAACCAAATGCATTGTGCTTCCCTGAAGGAAAGCAAATAGAATTACACCTATTGTACAGATAAGAAAACTGAGGTCATTTTCCAACTGATTTCTGAAGTTAAGCACCTATCTCACAGCTTTCAACAGTAAAATGATCCAAGTACTGGTGGCCCCACAGTGCTGGCTCTTTACCTTCACTTTTGATACTCAAACGTTCAGCTCCTGCTGTCCCTCCCTCAGTCCCCAGTGGCATCTGTGTCAATATTTCAGGCTTAATTGTCAGGAGAGCAGAGGCCCCTGGTAATCATCAAAACATGGTGGATGTGCAGCACCTTCTGAGTCCATTTAGTGCCTGGCTTTGCACATAAGCTGAAGGTGACTTTTCTCAGGCTTGTCACCCGAATGTGCTACAGACAAATGAGCTCCAGCCAGAAAAATAAGAACTGCAGAGGGGCCTGGAAGCAATTGCTTGCTTGGTCTCCAAAAGACCTTGCAAACTGTTTTGCTGATAATGTGAACAAATTGGTATTTAGGACCTGGACTCTAAATCAAAGAGAATACATGGAAAAGCACCTAATAAGTAGCACTCATTATCAGATTATCACTGTCTCCAGAGCTTGCTGGGCAGGATCATATTCTGTTTCCTTTGTCAGTGCCACCAATACCTGGAGCCAACACTGACATGTGGAATTATCCCACAGGATTAGTTGCCACCTCCTGATGGCTGATCATTAAAAATAAAAAACTCCCTGACCATGGATTTCCATAGAAAAATCAAGCAAAATACTTTGAACTCTAGTTTCTGTACCAGCCCACTGAATGCAGCCCAGAGATGCTACCCATGGGTGACGTAACGAATTTGTAATTAACAACTGGGGGTATTTCTGCTGGTGCTGTAAAGATGTGTGTGTGTGTCACATCACATCAGCACAGCCTTCCTGCCCCCCACGTGCCTGACCCTGCTTTCTCTTCCTCGAGGGTCAGCTCCCAGCAGCCATGCTGGCACCAGAGATTAGAAACTCAGCTGCACAATAGCAGGTGGAGGGCTTTATTCTTTACTGATGTTGAAAAAAAATTAAACAAAATGAAGACATTTCCTTTCTGAGCGTTGCTGCCTTCATGGTCAGCAGTTGTCAGGGTGGAAAGGTGGAAGTGATGAGGGATTGTCATTCCTCACATGGAGGGTGGTGTCTTCTTTCTCAGAGCAGCTGCGTAGCCCTTGGGAACTGAGCAAGAGGAATGGGATGTATTTTGGAGTAAGGATATAACCCATAGATGAGCAATATCAAAGCAGTCCATTCCAGCAAAACTGTTCCCTGTTTCTTATTTTCATATAATTTTTATAACCGTTTTTAATAGGATTTTAATAACCCTTTTCTGATTAGAAGAAACAATGAATTTCTGTTTTCACAATACAGTAAAATAATGAATAGAAGAGTTACAGCCAGGAATCATCCCACTTTATCCTATTTGAGGCAGTATTCATCTCACCGAAAAAAACCCCTAAGTGTCTCTTAGAAACTTCAAACTAAAATTGCATTTTAAATGGCCAGTTCCTCTCACTTTCAATGAACATATAAAACAGAGTGGCTAAATTGAGCACAGAAGTGTAACTTTCTGTCTATTTTCTATGCACAAGGGGAGTCTAGAAAACTAGCCAAGGGCAGCTGTCTCATGAGCTGAATCCCATTTCCTACATCCCGTAGGCTTCCTCCAGATATAGACACCTCCAGAGCAGATTCATGAGTCTTAATGAAGAAACCACCCCGAGGAGCTTCCATTCTGTCTGCATCAATTAATGGAGGAAAATCCAGGCTAAACTGTTCTCTTACCTAGATGCAACAGCCAAGGTGGGGGAGATGAAGCTGAACCCTACATTGCCCAAAGGTGATGCAGGTGTGAACACCACCTTGGCATCTTCATAAAATCTTTTAAGTTAAAAAAGACCCTTAAGATCATTGAGTTCAACCATTTTTTACCTTCCCCAAGACAAAGTCCACCATCTTGCAGCCACACAGCCAGCACTGCAGGAGAACCTTCACTTGGTTACAGTATGGAAAAACCATTTGAAATTAACCTCAAGGCTTCTTGATGAGTGTTGCATGTTGATGATTGAAAAAAAATTAAGTAAGTGGTGGCTAATGGGTGTATTAATCATAGCAGGACACACAACTTGAGAACATTAAGATAAAAGCCCTATTTCAAATATGGAGAAGGTGAGATCAAAGCTGACTTGCTGTCCTTTCTTGCCTGATGGCTTTAAGGGGATGTCATCTAAACAGTGGAGTCAGTGTAGGTTATATTAAAAAGGAGACTAAAAGCAAACAAAAAGCAGTAAAAATACCAGAAATTGATGTTATGAAAACCTGTGCTTTTCTTAGTGTGCTCTTTAAAAACATGGAGGAGTTAAACTTGGTTTAGAAGTCTTGTAATTCATACATTTGTATGTTCATACCAGGGAAACACATGATCTAGTAGTGTTAAATGGAGTATGCTTTTTTTCATTTTAATTAAATAATAAGTTATTGGCACACTGATCTTTCCAGACTTTTAGTAACTCCCCTGGGCATGTTGAATGCTTACAAGACCCATCTAAGTTTTGGGACTCAAGGAATTCAGCAGATTTCAAAAAGCCCTTGACGATTCATAGAGGTAGAATTTGCCTTACCTCTTTTTTTAGCTCTCTGTGGTGCAGATATGCACATTTTGGCTAGTCACCTTGGACTTAATCTGCAGTCAGTGAAGGAAACAAAACTTCTGTAGAGCTCTTTAGCTGACATATTTTCTATGTATACATTAGGATAAGATGAATTGGACCAGTAAAACCCATGTAGATAGCTGTACTACAGACATTTTAATGTGGGTGGAAAATTTGCACCCTTTTCATTATTTGAAGTGAGGTCTGATTTTATCATTGTGTCAAGTACATTTGCAGGCTCTGTAGTCTACCTTTCTTATGTTGATTAGGTATCTTCTAACCAAATACAAGTGTACATCTTTGATGTCCAATTATATTGAGGAGTAAAGCTTGTGCCTTTGTTCTTTATCTCAGCATTGCTCTTTAACTTCACAGAAGGATCATACTAGTAATCTGTTCCCCATAAATTTAAACCACATTGACTCTTATTTAAGTTTCTGGGACTTCAGGTCATTATTTGCTTCTCATGGATGGGCTATGGGGAAGGAGAGAACTTGAGGAGCTGGAGAGGTTGAGGGACTCACATTTTGATGGTCTGAATAAGAAGAGCTGAGAATATTACGCAAACAACCTATTTCCTGAGGAGGTGGGAGAAAATTTTCCTGAAGAGTTGCCACTTACAAACTATTTTCCTCTCCACAAGATTTAAAAAGAGGCATTTTTAAATAACATAGCACGCCTCCTCTTCAGTTGGGAAGCTGAGATGCAGTGTGGGTAAGTGGTTTTGAGAAAGCGTTTTCCTGAATCGGTGTTGAAGCTGAAAATAGTACTGAAAAAAAGTCAGACTCCCCGTAACAAAATTGCTCTTTTTCTGTTGATCCCTGTGACCAGTCACTGAACCAACGCACCTTAAGATTTCCAAAAATGTATGCTAAAAAAAAAAAACAAACAAAAAACCCTCCAACTTGCTGAGCTTCTGTAATTCCTTGTAAGCAGTTAAGATGGGATGTGAATTTAAATACCTGTTTGGGGGAGTTAGACAGAAGGATGGTTGATGGAGTGGATGGGATGATCTGAAGCACGTAGCATTTTGGGTTCATGTTTAAAGGGTGGGCTGACTGTTGCATGCTGGAGGCTGAATGACAGCTTGAGGACCCCTCTCCCCCATAAGCTCAGTATGGGTTTGGTGGCTGATTCTCCCCACCTTGCTTGGAAGTGGTTTAGGAAGAAGATTCCACCATGAGTTTTACTACTGGACACCGTATCTCTCCTCTTTGGCAACAGCAGAAAATGTGGTAGACCAGACATGATCACATGGGCCACATCCAAACTCTGGACTGTCCTGACCTAATATGCTACATCTATGTCAAGTCATAGCTTTGTTAAACATTTACATATATCTATATGAAGTAGAGTCTTAAAAATATGCACACACACACCAAAAAACACAAACCTTTTTGGCATCTACACAGATAAGGCCATTCTTATTGGGAAATATTTTGCTTGGCACTGATTCAGTGTGTACTAATAGCTTAATAATTTTGGCAGACACACCAATGAAAAATGTTACTGAACCAGACCCAATTACGTGTATAAAATGTAAACAGTTGTGTCTGCTGGGGATAACTGCAGTATGTTGTCAAGCCATGGCTGTAAATTACATATGGTAGATTGCTCTAAATTTGTTTTTGACAAACGACCGTCTGATGAGGTTGTTTCAGGGCCACACAACTGATGGAAAGACATTATCAGCAGAGCATAATACCAGCATGGGTTTTGTTTCAGCTCTGGGTCCAGCTCTCCAAAGTTTGGCAGCTCTGACATAAGTTTTGGGCTGGTTTTCTGCTGTTAGCTTTCAGTAGACTCTCCACAATATCCTCATGCTGAAGTTAAAATGAGTTAACTCCTGATATTTTTTCTCCATATTAGCCATCAGTGGAATTGCTATTTAGGCAATTTCTTACTCTGGAAACATTTCTGTGGCACTGGCAGAAGCTGAAGTTTTATAGTGAAGCTTTTAAAGCACAACAAAGCCTTTTCTTACCTCCTTTATGGACCCGTTTTGCTAAGCTGGATAGACATATGCTGTTGAAGCTGCCATTTAGCCCTTGTATCTGAAAAGCAACTCTGGAACTGGCTAAAAATGCTTTCAGGAAGCATTTGAGTTAAACCTGGACTGCAATTAAGGAATCACCATGCTTGAAGGCAGGGGGGTAGGCATTGGAAAAAGGGGAAAAAATAATGAAGCTTTTCAGAATATGGCAACGAGGAGACCCCTCCAGCCCAGGACCTGGTGAAACCATCTAGTATGCCCTCCCACCAGCTTAAATTATAGTAACACTGCCACGCAGCAGGCTTCTCCTAAAAGCAGGCAGGGAGGGACAAGTCTTAAAAAAGAGCCTTTTCTGATGCATTCAGGTAGAAGAGTGTAAAGTAAATAATGAAGCTGAAGGGCAGTGCAAAAGAGCGTGACTTTGCATTCCTTTCTCACCCTCTGCCACATTGCTGGGAGAAAGAGGAGAGAAAATGAACAGAAGGATGCAGAGCCTTCTGCTCTGGCTTCACTGAAAGCTGGCATTGATGGGGAAGGGAAGTTTGAGCACCAGTATAGCCCACCACCAATCACTGCCCTTATCAGACTTTGGCAGAGAGCCTATAAACATGCACACTTCAGTAAATGGCATGTTATAAATACAGGTGAGTAACAGGGTTGTGGTGGGAAAGAAAACAGGCTATTATTTATCACCTCTGTTCATCATATTCTCATAGAAGTAGGTAGTTACTAGAGGAGGTTATTGACAGGGCTTTGTCAAGCTTCATGTGAGTAAGCTTAATTTTTAAATAACAACAGCTTATTTATTCAGTAGTTCCTAAAATCACATTTTTACTGAAAATGCCCCAGCTTTGGGAGTCAGTTTACTTCTTTAGTTCCACAACATGACACTGATTGTTTTTTCAGGTATCCACTGCCATAGGTAGAGAAAGCAAAGGAGAATTATCGGTATGGAAACATGCTTTTGGTATTGATCCAACTGGATTTTTATTTGCATATAATTACATACATTGTAAAATGCATCTGTAAAAAGGAACGAAAATTGAATGTGAAATAATAATTATATGGCACAGAAAATATGGAACTGGCTCTCTCTGTGTTGAGTTCAAGGTTTTTTGAGCCAAATGAGATAAGAAAAAATAAAGTTATAGGTTTGAACAAACATGGTCTAAGTCTTTGAGTGTTACTGATACAGAATGAGAAATTGTGTCAGAGCATGATTAAAATTCAGGCAGAGATTCATTAGAGAAGATAGGATCAAGAGCAAAATTCTTCAAACATAGGAAGTTGTTTGGTTAGGGAGGTTGGCTTTGGTGCACTCTACCTCCTCCTCTGTGAAATGACATAAAGTGTCTCCCAGTGTACTTTAAATGCACATCTTTCTTGCCTTGATGCACTTTTGCTTCTGAACGAGGCTAATGAAAAATGAAAAGCAACCACACTATAGAGCTTTTCTGAGGTCAAACTCTCTGTTTGCTCTTGTGTTCTGAATCTTTCCTACTTTGGCCAAGAAATCAACCCCATATGTTAAGTACACAGATTGGAACTCATGAATCTGATTTCCTCTGCTTGTCAGCTTGGGAACTGACTGGACCTCTTTCTTTATCCTCAGTGCTCAGCCAGTGTGTGAAGCACGAGACTGGGCAGTTATTGCAGCTGAAGAATAGGTCTTACAGAACTTCATCCATTCAGGGGTACAGAACTGCCTTGAATATTGCACAATCTGCATTTAGAGTTGGTATCCAAAGCTGGTGTATTTCTGGGAATCCCTCTCTCAGTGGGATTTCATTGAGGAGGAAAGACCAAGTTCATCTGCAATTACCTTATTGTCATTTAAAGAAATCTGAAAACTCTAGTGTGGCAGTTTATGTGTGACTTCACTTTTTCTGGATAAGAGAAAAAATTTTGTAAAGCTGAATAGCAACTTCTGGTGTAGCTTCCTTGCATGCTCATCAGTCACAGTTAGCACCATCCTGGGACCTGCATTGTTTCATCTGTTCCATCCCAGAGGGGCAAAGATGCTATTCCCACTCACAGTGGAGAATGGCTCAAATGAACAGGAGTTATAAAATTCTACATGGCACTAAATCCCATTTATTACAGTATGAATTACATTGGCTGGACCAGAGCTATGTGTAACTATCAGCAGGGAAGGAGACAGGGAAGGGAAGAAGCCAGTATCACCATAATCACTTTCAAGTGCTGCTTCAGCAATCAGTGATAAATAGATTTTATTTGGATAATCCTTGGACTCTTGACTCAATTAAGTCTTGGATTTCTTTGTCACTGCTGTTATTTCATCTCATCTCTTCTGCCTTAGCAGAATGGGCTTCAAATAAATATGAGCTGAGGTTTTTTAATTGCTTCTCATCAGTAGATAAGGAAGTCCTCCTCACAATGAAGTTCAGCCCTGTTGTATTCACCTCCAAAGCTCCGTGAACCTGGCAGGTTCCTCGTCCTTCAAAATTTGTTATTTTCATTCTTATTTCCCTGCACAATTCCTGTCCTTCCAATCACCCAACCTTCATTCCCAGTACTGACATACTCTAAATGTAGATCTCTATTTCCATTGGGCAGACACCTTTTCTTCCCCAGTGCTTACGTGGCTTTATATGGAGCCATAGGTTCATGAGGAGACATTAACAATACATTTCTAAAAGGCAAGAAAAACTTCAATATTCTTAAACTGGGAACTAAACTATCATATTATGCTTTCCCAAGTAACAACAATGCTGGAGCTTAGAAACCTCGAGAGAGTTGCCTTAACATTCAAATATAAATCAGATATATTTCAATTTAACACATGCAAGGAATTTATATTTAAATCGTAGAGTAGAACTAGCTGGAGGTTACTGGCTAGGTCTATTAATTTTAAAAACAATACTTATCTATGTATAGGTAGGTATAAAATATGCAGATTAAAAGGTGAGAAATCCAGTAGAGAAAATATTGGAAATAATAGGCATTACTCCTTACATGTCAGACAACCTAATTAATTTCTCTGGGCCTCAAACACAGAATCATAGAGTGGTTTAGGTTGGAAGGAACCTGAAAAATCTCCTAGTTCCTCCCCCCTGCATGGACAGGGACACCTCCCACTAGACCAGGTTGCTTGAAGCCCCATCCAACCCAGCCTTGAGCACTTCCAGGGATGGGGCAGCCACAACTTCCCTGGGCAACCTGGGCCAGTGTCACACCATCCTCACCCTGAAGAATTTCATCCTAATGTCTAACCAACATCTATCCTCTTCCAGTTTAAAGCCATTACACCTTGTCCTATGGTTACATGCCCTTGTAAAAGTTCCTCCCCAGCTTTCCTCTACGCCGCTTCAGGTGCAGAGATCCTTACAGTGCTTGTCATTTTCTGATCTGTGATGGGAGAGAACTTATACTATACTAGCTTATAAATTGCATTGTTTTTCACCCTGGTGGTTATCACCTCCTAGACTGAGCCAGTTAAATAAATGAGGAGCAGTTGCAAAGTCCATCACGGATTTGGAAAGACATGAGGAGTGTCTGATTGCACAGTGACCTGATAGCACAGTGCAAACATCAATAGACTGATCATCAGCAAGAACTGTTTAGAATAAGGCTGAATCTTGTCCCTTTGAAGGAGCTGATATTGTTGGCTAGACCTACAGCCATAACCATTGTTATCCTCTATTTACTATATTGACTTTTACTTAAAAAGATCCTTAGACATCTTTCATGTGAGCTGCTTACATGTTGTTGACCTGCCATTGTTTGGCAGTGAGCAGGTTTACAAGTAAAAAATAAATTATTAGATAAGGAATTTTTACCAAACAGAAGAAAAAATACTTTTAACAGAAGAATGCTTATCGTTTTTTAAAGTTCACAAAAAAGCAGGCAAAGTTAATGACTCTTTAGTTCTTATCTGGAAAAGACCAAATCGACACATCCAAGGAGCTGCATTCAGAAAGATGGAGGGCTGGATCAGGAAACAAAGATCTCTCAGTATCTTCACCCATAATACCCAAAAGTTCAGCTCCTCTAATTATAAAATTCTAAAACCTGTCGAAGTCCAACTTTAGCTGCCTATTTAATGATGAAATGATTAATCTGCTGAAAGCTACTGTTTCACTCTAAACAGAGCCTGAAGTCTGAGCATACCTCAAATGTAAACACACAACCTCTTGATGTGTAAATTTGGGGATTTAAATCCCACCCAATTACCCTGGAGATGAGATACACTCAGAAATGTTAAGTCATTTTCTGACTTATCTGTGATGGAAACTACATTTTATAAATATTGTTATGCCAGTTTTCAGTGACTTGTGGTAGGATCTGAGGTGTTCCCCAGAATCCTTTCTTCCTCCCTCAGATTTTATTAGGAGCTAGGAGGTCTTAAGAAGCAATTTTGCTGCACAGCTCCCTGCTGAAAAAAAACCCACAAACACAAAACCTAGCAGATACCCATTACAGTTGCACCAAAGCTTGATCATGCTCAGCACTGTACAAAGTTAGAGTGAGACACGTATCTTGCCTTGAAGAATGTGGAAGATAAATAGGAAAAGGTTTGGATTCAGACATGAAGGCCCTGCAAAGCTGTAGACAGTAGCACGCCAGGGAGAAAAGCAAATCCTCTGGGCTCTCTGGTAACACCCTGTCCTTAAACTTGCAGCACGTTGCTCATTAGGTAGATTAACTGATTGGCAATTGCATCTTTGGCAGAGCAGGCTGATGTGCCAGGGACACTGAGAGTCTCCCAGAATCAGGGCTGGGAAAGAATTTTCCCTGGGCAATATTAGCAGGGATGACAAAGCTTTTCTGAAAAAAAAACCCCAGAGGGTGGTCCATTGAGGAATTTTCACAAGATATTCCCCGCCCTTACAGGGGATTTACAACACTGACCATGCCCTTAGTCTGCCCTGGTTTTTATCTGTGGCCCAGTGTAGATTTTACCTCTTGTGGTTATAGGTACTGAAGGTCTTAGCATTGTTTTACTGTCTGGAGGAGTGATTTACGACCTGTGTGCAAGTGGATGTTGTGTGGGCAAGGGCTTGGGGTTGTTGCTGAATAACTCGGTGTTTGCATTACGAGTCTTGCTGCCAAATCAGGCACCTTCTGGGTGGGGCTGCTGCATCTGGTGTGGGCTATGCTGAACCCTGGGGGAAAGGGAGATACAGCAACTGAGCACCTTAATTTAGGTGAGTCTTAGCATTTGATATGATTGCCTGTGATTGTAGGGGCTAGACATGAAGACAGTTCCTTCTGGTATTCAAGGTGATAATGATGACCTATGAATGGTGCTGTAGCTCTTTTTTACTAAATTCTTCCTGCCTTTGCTAAAGAACAAAAAAATAAAGTGTGGAGTTTCAGCTCTTTCATGAATTTAACCAATTACTCTTTTCTTTCAAGCTGTATAAATTGTGTGCGTTTAATCTGTAGTTATCTCCAGACTGTTTATACTAATTTTCATTTATACAATGCATCTAGTAACAGAGGTAGAGTGCATTTTTTTTACTATTTCTCTTTTGAATGGAAGCCTTGAGGGAAGCCCACAGTTTTTGATCGTGCTCCACTTTGATGTGAGCAAATGTTTAAGTTATGCTCTGGCAGAACGTCTGAGACTTGTGTTCATGAATGATGTAGGATTTGTCCTCCTTCCTCAGCAGCTCTATTTATAGCCACGACTGTTTTTATTTTCCATGCATTCATGAGAGAAGGTGAGAAGGAAGAAACCACAAGTCCTTCGTCTAAGCACAGCTAAGCTTGTTCTCGTGCTTTGCTGTATTTTACATTCCTCCATGCTATGTTTCATCCATCTGTCTATAGACCAGATAAAGGTCCTTTCCAAGCCCTAGGCTCCAGGGACCCAAATCTCTGCTGCTCTGAACTCCACAGGATCACGTACTCTACAGCAATGTGCCTGCAAATCACTGCCAGAGGAAAACAATGAACCTATGTCTGTGTTCCCTTACAGCACGTTTCCTCCCCTGCCCTATGTGTTGCTGCTGGTTTTGCCAGTGTGTAAATCCAAACCAAGCCTTCATCTATACACAGAAGAGACCAAATCACAAATTCTGGTTTTATCCAGCTTTTTTCTTTTTTTTTTTCTTTTTTTTTTTTTCTTTTTTATGTTTATTTGTTTTTTCCCTTTCAGAGCTGCTTTTTGTCCTATTAGACAACAAGCCAAGGCTGTGCTTGCAGCAGAATGGTCTGCAGTGTTGAGGGCTGGGATGTTGTGATAAGATGGTGTAGGGTGCCAGCAATGGACAGTCATTCTCCAGGGGAGGATGTGGAGCTCTGTGCTGCTGCAGGACAGTAGGAAAGGAGGCAGGGTTGGTCCCAAAGTGCACATGTTCAGTGGGTTCAGTGTGTTGTTTTTCCAGTATTTGATGATAAAGCTTCCACTTAGCTCCCAAGGGGAGTGAAAACTGCCTGTCCCTGGCAGAAACCATGCTCCAGTGCACCTGGCTCCTTTGTCAAACAAAACCTCTGCTTTTCCATATCTTCCTGTGATTCAAGGTTGCTATAAATGTCTGCACTGATGGTATATTAGACCCTAGGAAGCTGAGATCTGGCCAAGAGATACCTTTAGAAAGGGTGGCATATAATTACAAAAGGAGACAAAATGGATTGTGCTCAGCTCACCCTCAACAGTAAGTTCCCCTAATCAAGGTAGAGAGAAGTGGATTTGGATACATCCCCAACACAGCTTTTTCTTCAGGATAAGAACAGTAGGAAGTAAACTCTGAACATTGACGATGCTTTCAGGGACACAATAGCAAGATCCGATAAAATGTGGCAATTAGAGGCTTAATTAAAAACAAGTGACTCAGAAATGCAAGTTAGAGAAGAACCCAACAATTAAGTTGTATGTAACAAAACAAAAGCTTTGCAAACCCTGCAGAGTTTGTTTTGCCAGGGCACTGTCCTTTTTCTCCAAAGGGGCCCTGACTGATCAGATATTTGCCTGGAGTTTGTAAGTGAATTTATTTTCCAACTCCTTTATAATTCACTACTTTCCCTGCTTTTTGCTTTGGGAATCTGAGATCACATTCTGTGGCCAGGAAAACAGTATCTCAGATGGATGGGAACTGGAGAGAGCCTCAGCATCTCACAAAGCTTGATGAGTCATGGCCAATTTTAGAGAATTCTTGGTGGAAATCCAGCTGCTAAGAAGATATTTTGCAGTATCACATCTTGGAAGTTTGCAACAGTAAAAAAAAGCCCACATTTCCTGAGTACACTGCATTCTAGCTCTTCACTTTGTTGGCTGTGTTTTAGTTCTCTGCATGGTAGCTTGACGTTTGAAGTCTCTCAGTTATCATATTTCCAAATAAAGAAATATGGCCTGACTTACTGTTTCCCAAACTTTTAGAGGTTGCCTTTCGTTAAAACAGAACTATTCAACCTCTTACAACTTTTGAATCTAATTCCTGACCTCTAGCTCTCTGGATTGTTTCCCTACTTTTTTGTTTTTCTTTTCTTTTTGCCCTTTCTTTTTGTGCTGTTCTTCAAACCTAGGAAAGTTCTTGTCCACTTCAGTGTTACTACTTGGGTACAGTTTAAACAGACTATTCCTAGGCCAGTGAGCAACGGTTTTAGTAACATTTATAACATGGACCATTAAATATTGGCAAATACAGCTTTTTAACAGTACCCATTTGCTATTGACTTGCCCAAGGTCAAGTATCAGGGTAGTGGTAGAGAGCAATAGGTCACTTACCTGGGAGCCCCTGTCTTTGAAACCCTCCCTCAAAGCTCTGTCAGGACACCAAAGAATATATAAAAGCACACAGTGAGTGTAGGATCAGGGAAAGGATTTGAATAGGGCTTTCTGCAGGAAGAACTGATGACAGACACCTGCTGCAGGGAAAGAATTCAGAAAGGCCTTGAGAAGGACCAAGAAACAGATCTTGGACTTCAAAAGGAGGGTTGTTATTTTACAAAAGACTGGTGATGATTCTGAATTTCTTCTTTATGTAAAGAAGTACCACAAAGAAGTTACTGCATTTCCACTACTACAGGACTTGCTATTTAAGGTACTGTACAGTGAGTCAGCCCAATGGACAACACAAAGATCAGACCCTTGTTTCTCTTTTCTTCTTTTCTTTCTCCAAAGGCAATACTGATGAGTGCTCATCAAGAAATAATAGAAAGCAGGAGGCTAAAAGGCACAGGCTTCCCAGCAAGCACAGTACTGCCTTTGAGCCTTAACCACCTCTGAGATTTGTCTTGCCACGTTGCAGCTCTATGAGTCAACTGCTGTGTTTCCCCTCCCCTCTCCCTTGTAATGAAATAAAATACAATAAGAAAAATGAGTGGAGAGAAGAAACCATGTGGGGGGAGAGGGGGAAGAACGTTACATGGGCACGAGGGACATCAAGGCTGTGTATGTCTGTGAAACAGTTCTCTAAGCACCTCGATTGTAGCTGCCGCACCATGAGTGTGCTCGACAGGGCTCTGCTTGAGTTTCAGTTAATATGATTTCAGAAGAACTTTAAAGTGCTGAAGTCCATTGGAAATAAATCTGAAGTAAGCCAGTGCACTGATTTTTCTTCCACCAGCTTCCACTTAAAAAATAACATTCACAAGCATCTTATAACAGGAGGCTAAATCCTGTTTCCATTTACACTGGTGGAATGAATGCCACGTGATTCAGTAAATAGGGTTAAAATATTCAAGAGTGTCCCTCAGAGAACTAGATAGCAAATAAAGTTTATTGTTTGTGTTTTGGTTTTGGGGTTGTTTTTTTTTTACATATTTGGATTTTTTAACTTACTGTTTCATCACAGTAAAATACAATGAAGAAAGCAACAGGAATACCAAATGAAATTATTTATGTTTGTAACCTTTCTAAAGCAGCAAAATGTAGTTGTATAAACACAGGACTAATGCAGAAGTGGATGATGCTGCTTGATGTACTTTGTTCTTCAAATACATTCCTGAGGAAACCACTGATCCTCTACTCCTTATATTCATTTCCATGTCCTGGCAATAATACCTGGTGGTTGATCAATATGGAAGTGTGATGACACTTTGTTAATGTTTTGAAGAAGAAGGGACACAGAATTAGGGATTATTGTATAAAATTTTGCAAGACTCGTCTAAGATGTCTGCTTATCTTTCATTTACTTCACATTAGCTGAACAAATTATCACTCTCTGCAGTTTAATCAACTGCTGTGGATCATACTATCTACCTAAAAATAAATTAGGGTGGATTAATGGAATAGTCAGGGAATATGTCCAAACACTCAGCTGGTGATTTCTTTTTTCAGTGTTTTTCTTTCTATATTGTTGAAAAAGCAGTGCTGTACTATTGAACTTCTGCTGTAAAATACTACTGACCTTTTTTTACCACTTTCCCCCTCCTATGCTCATTTACTTTCATAAAATTATGTAAACATCTATTAGGTAAGAATGGTAGACAATGGCTTTCCATTTACATTTGCCCTCACCAGCTGCATGGCTTTGCTCTCTTCCTTGCTCACCCTGCTCTTGGACAACTCCTTCCCATCCCCTTCTGATGACTGAAGACATCTGAAATGCCTAACAAGGCTAGTTTTAGTATCACCTTGGCCTTTGTTATCCTTTCATCAGTTTAGAGGGCAATCTCTCTTACAGCCATCTTTTTTTCAGATGTTCTCCAGGTCTTCTCAGTGGCATGCTAGCAAGCTTGTCTAGGGGTGTCTTTAATTGCTCCTGCAAATCTCCTCATGCAAAATTTCCATGCCACATTTAGTTTTTGCATACACAGCACGTTTTCCACATCCAAAGTCTATCCATAGCCAAGTGTGGAGGGTCTGGTTGCCACCACTACTTAACTGGAAAAGATCATGAATCTTTTCAGTGGCTGGCTTGCATCTGAGGAATTATTTCTTTAATCCATGTGGCAGAGGCAGATATATCTCATGCTGAACTGGACTTGTCTATGAGTGTCTCCACTTTACTGTGAGAGTTTTCATGCAGCTACAGAACCACTTTGAATATTGGATTCAGCATTTTAGCAGGGCCTGTTGTGATAAGACAATGGGCTGAATAAGAAGCGTGACCAGCAAGTTGAGGGATTTGATTCTTCCCCTCTACTCTGCTCTTGTGAGACCCCATCTGCAGTACTGTGTCCAGTTCTGGAGCCCTCAACACAAGAAGGATTTGGAGCTGTTGAAGCAAGTCCAGATGAGGGCCACAAAGATGATCAGAGAGCTGGAGCAGCTCTGCTATGAAGACAGGCTGAGAGAGTTGAGGTGTTCAGCCTGGAGAAGAGAAGGCTCTTGGGAGACCTTAGAGCACCTTCCAGTACCTGAAGGGGCTACAGGAAAACTGGGGAGGAACTTTTTACAAGGGCATGGAGTGATAGGACAAGGGGTAATGGCTTTAAACTGGAAGAGAGGAGATTCAGGCTAGGCATGAGGAAGAAATTCTTCACTATGACAGTGATGAGACACTGGCACAGGTTGCCTAGAGAAGCTGTGGCTAACCCCTCTCTGGAAGTGTTCAAGGCCAGGTTGGATGGGCTTTGGAGCAACCCGGTACAGTGGGAGGTGGCCCTGCTCATGCAGGGGGGGAGAAACTAGATGACCTTTAAAGTCTTTTCCAACACAAACCAGTCTATGATTCTATGGTTCTATGATTCTTATCCAGGACACACAACATATAGCCATGGTCATTTAAAATAATAACTCATCATAAGGCACATACTGTGTCCAGTATTGTGTCCAGTTCTGGGCCCCTCACTACAAAAATGATGTCGAGTTGCTGGAGCATGCCCAGAGAAGAGCTGCCAGGCTGGTGAAAGGCCTGGAGAATAAGTCCTATGAGGAGAGGCTGAGGGAACTGGGGTTGTTTAGTTTGAAGAAGAAGAGGCTGAGGGGTGACCTCATTGCTCTCTACAGCTACCTGAAAGGAGGTTGTAGGGAGGTGGGAGTTGGTCTCTTCTCTCCAGTGAATAATGACAGGATGAGAGGGAATGGCCTGAAGTTGCCCCAAGGGAGGTTTAGGCAAGATATTAGAAAGAATTTCTTTACTGAAAGAGTGGTTGGACAGTGGAACAGGCTGCCCAGGGAGGTGGTGGAGTCACCATCCCTGGAAGTGTTTAAAAGAAATACAGATGTGGTGCTTAGGGACATGATTTAAGCATTAATGGGTAGATAAAGGTTATGGTGGGTGGATTTAGGTTATGGTTGGACTTGATGATTTCAAGGTCCTTTTCAACCAGGATGATTCTGTGACTCTGTGAAATAGTTACCAGATATGAACAATTGATTGCATCCTATTTTATCTCAAAGATGGGTTTAATTAAAAGAAAGTATTTGTAGCTGGGCAACACCAAAATCCATGGGAAGATGAAGTCCACAGAGTACCAGCAGAAGGTTAAAGTTGCCTCCTCTTTTTCTGGACAAAGATTTAAAAAAAATATAAGATAATAATTAACAACCGAGTGTAAATACTAGGCTGGGAGTAGAGTTACAACACATTTACACTCCTCTAAATGAGATAAAATTTGGCCCTTCTTAGTTAATCCTGGGTCGTAGTGAGACTTTACAGTTCTTTACTCTGAAAAGCCTGAAATAACTTCAAAGAACATATTTTAATGGGCAAGTGTATTCATTGCCAGAGAGGGGTATAACATGAAAAGGGGATTAACACCCATTTGTGCTCTAGAGGAAATTTAAGGCACAGACAGACTATAGATCAGATAAAATCTGCATTAATGCTCACGAATGTGAACTTTCATTGTCTTCACTAATGGTAAGCAGTGCACATCTGCCAATTAAGTGTCTCTCCATTCTGGTGTCCTCTCTGCAGCAGTAGGTCTGTTCACCCTGACTCACTGTTGCTATTGAATTACTGCAGTTATAGCTGCACATCTTCAGAGTCAGCAGCGTGTTTGCTTCCGCCCTGAGGGTACTACAAAGCTGGAACAAGCTGATAGTTTCCAGATCTCCAATGAATATGCCTCACAAAAGCAAGAACATTGGGATATTTTGAAGCCTAGTGATGTTACTCAGTGGCTCTGATTCTTCTCTCCGTCAAAGCTGCTGTGGGAAGCATCTCCTGCCTTCAGTCAAGCTATCATCTCAACCGTCCTCCTGGGCTTCCTTCCAGCAGCTGTTGCGATAAGCTAAGGATTATTTAGGGCCCATTACAAACTGTTGGGGATTGCCAGTGAGTGAGGAGGCTAGCTCACACTCCATACAAATAACAACCAGATGTTTGAGAGGTAAGGAGGCTTGTACAGCAGTTCTGCAGCTCCAGAGGTTTTCCTTACACAGGATCGATCCTCCTAATGCCAAGACTATGAATTCAGGCTCTCTTTGGGTCAATGAACTGCATTCTGGTTGTATGGAGGGTACCACAGCACTGGGATAGGAGTATGGATCTCCAGTAAGTGGAAGCAGCTTGCTTTCTTTTTCCCTTACAATACTGGGTGGTGGCAAAGTAAGAAAGAGCTCAGCCCACATCTGCCTGGTTTGGGGTATTGAGAAACAGAGAGAAGCTTTTGCAATCATTGGTACAGATTTATCTACCTCTACTGTGAATTATCCAGTGTAGTAAACCTGAGAAGTAGAAGAGAATCTACCAGGGCTATTCCATTCCCAAGCCAACATAAAGCTGCTCATTTATGTATAATACCATATTTCTATGGCACTTTGGGAAGTTCAGTTTCAGATGTTTGATTTTAATTTTTTTTTTTAATTCTACTTCCCTAAGGGATCTGATCATTAGTAAAATATTTCATTATATTAATCAGAAATTTCCTTTATCTTAATCAAATCTTCTTCTGAATTAAATAGTAGCACTGATATCCATTCCTTTCTTTTGCTTGAATTCTTCAGATTTCTGTGGATGTTTGAAATTCCTTTGTCTCTGCTGCTTGCCAATCTGCATGAATTTATTGCAGATGTGCAATAGATCAGTACTTCTTACCTATTCCTTTTATCCTTTCCTTCACACACATTCTCTTCAGCATATTGTTATATTTTTGGTAACCACCTAGGGATATATGACACACTCTAAGTCTCCTTGTAACAGAATCATGTGGAGAGACACACTTCCCTGCTGCTGTAGGAGGTACAGATGGGACTGTAAAGAGTTAGTGATGCCACCAGGACTATGAATTGAATAGAAGAGGTCACTCTACATTCCCCATCTGCCCTCCCAGGAACACCTTACATCAAATGTAGGAAGCAACACCACTACTGTTATAATTGCTCATGTCCTGTAGCTTGACTGTGATGTAGGACTGTAATGCAGGGAAAAAACACTATCTCAGTTTATTTTTAAAATGCTGGGGAGTAGTAGAGCAGCTGGAATATCTTCTGAGAGACCTTGGTGTACTCTTCCCTTCAGCCTGAAGGGACTAAAACTTAAATTTCTCATAAAAGATATCATACCCATCAACAAGCAATAGTGCAGGAAGTGTGGAAGTGTAGATGTCTTTGGGAGAGAGAAAGACATGAACAATTCATGGAGAAAAAGAATAAGCACGACGTGTGCTCTGCACTTTGGAGCACATTTACAGGAAAGAGCAGTCCTTGGTTCTGGTCTGCTTTTAAGATTATCTCCTCTTTTACAGGTATGGAAGGTAAAAGCAGAATTTCACACAGCCCTGTGCGGGTGTTGAGGGATAGAGACATAAGGAACTAATTTTAATTGTATTAGTAGTAGAGTCTGGATTTACAGGCTCTGCCCCAGGATCACTGGGACTCAATTTGAGCTGGACTAGGTCAACATTTACTGTCTGGGACAAGGCAACAGATTTTTCTGGTGATCTTAGAGGTCCTTTCCAACCCTGACAATTCTGTGATTAAGCCAACTTCCCCTTGCCTAAAAGCTTCTAATATGCCATGACAGTCTTGGACAATCTTCATCATCTGTTTCTCCTGTTCCCAAAACAAATTCTCAAATATGCACACCCTCCTCCCCACCTTAAGCTAATAGATAAAAATGAGGTTTGTGTTGTTGCTGTTGTTTTCAGGAAATAAGAAGGCATCTGCAGTATTTCTGCTATAATTAAGAAGATATGATCATTACATTAGCACCCTGCTATCACCCTTTGACGTGCATTTCAGTGGCTCAGGTCATAATGTACAGGAAGTTTGAAGAACATTAAATTGCAGCAGGCATAGATGGATTATCTCCACTGCACAGTCTTTTCCAGGCTCTTTTTCAAGGTCCTATTTCTTATCTCCAGCAATGACTCACAAAGCAGTGACACAAACAGCACAGGCTACATGGACCTTCTACTCCACACAAATCCCCTTCTCTGTTTCACAGCCAGCATCCCCAGCCAGGCGTGACAGAACACATCTGACCCATTTATCAGCCAGCTCGCCAGTGGTTATCAGGGCTTGCCAGCCTCAGACTGCTTGGATCTTAAAGAAACAAATGCTCCTGATGCACATCTGGCAGTTCTGCTGCATATTTCTTCCACCATACCAGTTTCTCCCTTCATTTGGGCAACCTTTACTCCCTCTTACAGCTCCAACATCAATTTTTTCTCCTGTTCATATTTCACATCCTGGAGCACACCTGGTTTTTTTTAAGCTCCTTTGCACCTTCTAGTCTTGTTTGCTCCTTTCATTGTTCTGGAGAGCAATTCTCTTGATTTGGGAAGGTAAAATCCATGGTCCACATCCATTGAAGGTTTCTTCTTAGCTTCCTCTCGTAAGGGTGTGTTTCATTATCTCTCTGCGGCTGCCAAATAAGCAAGCTCTTTCAGCCTCTGCATAAACATCTTTCTTTAGATGATCTAAAAATGTTTCTTGCTGAGGTTTGAGCCCTTCAGACACTGTCCTGGCACCACAGGGTCCTCTCCAGGAGAACTGTGGAACACAACCACAGCTGGAGGAACCCCACAACCACATCACTGTGTCCAGATGCCTCCAAGAGACAAGGTTTGTCTTTGGATGGTGTTTAGAGCTAATGTGGTCTGAAATAGCAGCCGTTGTTTCACTCTGTGAATCAGGCTGCTTCTGACTTAGAAAGCTGCCCAGTCCTCTGCTGTCAAACTGGTGTCTTTCTAGAGAGGTAAAACATATGACTGACAATCGCTGTCTGGAGACCACATATTAAATGAAACCTTAAAAGCAATACCAGATAAAAAAAAGTCTAACAATCCAGCTCTGTTTTATTTAAAAGACAGTTAAAGAAAGAAAATGGCTTAATAGTCCAATTTAGAGGAGCATGTGAAGTCACCACTGAAATATCCACTCCTGAGTTCATTGAAGCATCTGCATATTTGAATACACTTAACTGGGAAGGAAAAACGCCAAGACATGGGGGAAGGGGAGGGAGGAAGGGATTTTAGCTGTTAAGCCTACAAGCTCAGGATGAAAATGTGCTCTCCAGCAGATAATGCTTCCTGTGCAAGTGACAGAAAAGCATAAACATCTCAAAGTTGAGACTAGACTAACTGCACGATTTAGACTAGATCTGGACTGGGAAACAGAAGATCTCCATTCAATGGTTCTGCTGCCAGCTGAGGCATCGAGTGATTCACCACATGGGTTTGTCCCTCAATTTGCTTCCTCTTTGCCTCTGCTTCCCCAGCTGTAACTGGAGCTCTGCTTTACAACACACCATCTGTGGTAATTTCATAGACTTATTTTACTGAGAAGACATTTTTATTCATAATGCAGACAGCTTGACAAAGAAGATTTTATTACTAATGAATGCACAGTCCCTTAATTATTATACCTTTCTGTTTACTTTGGAGTGATATCCACATCTGAGGACCACAAAATTGATGAAAACAGACAGAAACTCATAAGTAGAAAGGACTTAGCCAAAAAACAAGCTAGTCAATGGGAAGGAGCATGGGTCGTTGCTAGGAATAGTGCTGCTTAGCTCCCTGATCTTTGGCCAGGGCCAGAGCATTTGACCTGCCTTGCCCACACTTTCTATCATCTTGTGATTCATGATTAATTCACTTGATAGATGGCACTTTACAGATGTCAAGCAAAGTCACAGCCCTGGCCTTCAGGGAGAGTTCACCTCTATGTCAAGCATCCTGAAGATAAACAGCAGCATAAATACCACTGAGGTAGATCGTCTCAATCGGGTTCAGTCTTTGCTAAGTGTTTTTATATTGAAAATGTACAAAGAACTCAGGCTTTCACTCATTCACTGCTGCACCCCTCCAATACTTGCTTATTCAGCTCATTTGAAGAGTTATGGGTAATGTATAGGTAATTTAAGATAATGTTGGTAATTTGGCTGGGGGGTAGACTTTCAGAATCAGGCCACTGAGCTGGTCTGAACAATCATGGCTCTGCATTTCTGTCCTATGGCTCTGTGGGAAAATTTTCGTTAGTCTGTTGTGTTTTTTTCTTGTTTTTCCTCTGGGGAGTTTCTTATATTCATGGCTGGCCAGAACTGGTGAAAAGGCCAATTCTACAACCATGGCAGGATTAAAGTGCCCTCTCTCCTGGTGGATTCTAGTTGCTCGTGGGCTTCAAAAACAATTGTTCATAATGCACCTTATTGAGATGAAAACTTGAATTTGAAGGTAGAGAGGGGAGAAGGGAGACAGAGAAATCTGTTTCAGTGTGTAACAAAATCATAACTGCATGCAGGCATGGGCGAGATCAAGGAATGCTTTTAAAATATTAATACAATTGCAAAACAATCCCCAGGGGTGCTCTAGGAATATTTGATTTGACAACAATGTCATGCCAATTCACTCTGTGCCAAGAGCAGGGAGAGATAGCATTCATGTCCAGTAATGCCCCCAAAAGTCATCTTTCTTTCTTAAACATCCCTTCATTATTGTTCACATTGTCTGTTGATTTGCAGGGCTTCAAATAATAGCTTGAAATCAGAGATTAGGGTCAGGAGCACAACCTGGCAACTTTTCCTCTCTGGCTGGTGTTGCCTTCATTCTAGACAACCTGCTTTAAATGGTATCTGCTCCACTGATGGACTTCTTCTAATGGAAGAGAAGTTGCGTTTAGTGTGCTCTTTTTACTCTTTGAAATGAAAACAAGTTAAAAAAAAAAAAAAAAAAGAGGAAGAAAGAAAACAGCATTGAATGCTGAGAAAAATCACACTGCTAAACAATCTTGGAAGGAAAGGGAAGGAGCAGGGATTGCCTTAAAAAACAGACCCAAGGTCCCAAATACTGTTCCATTCAAGCCTGCCAGCTGTGAGACTACCACCACCTAGTTCTTCCAAGGTCTCTGCAATACACATAAAGCAATGCTAGCATGGGTTAAAGAGCAGGATATCACACTGATTTCATGGCTTGTGTAATTAACTTACAATCAAAACAAAGAGCACATTTTCTTTTACAAAGGATCCAAAAGCTGCTGTAAATGTGGACATACCTATTTCCTTCCAGTTTGGTCAGCTGCACTTTGGCTTCGTTTATGATAGTAAATGAAACAATACCAGGGAGTTACTGTTTATATTGTTGAATAACAGCTAAACAACAATTAATAGAGGTTCCTGACAATGTTTTGACCTGGGCCAAACAATTTCTGAGCACGGCTCAGGCAGCAGCATGGGCCAGAGACTAGGAAGATTTATTATATAGATGAAGGCTTCTCCATTCCAGTTGGCCTCCATACCAGGGAACATTCCCAGACTGTTATTTACTGTAATAAAATATTTAACTTACTAGTGTAGATATCTCCTTTGTCTTTGAAATCAGATGTCTCTGATTTCAGTTGAGCTGTTCCCAGATTAGATTGCTGAAAAATCTGGTTGAGCACCCATACTTTATTAGCATTCCAGTTTAGCAATAAATGTAACTATCAAAGTAACTTGCAGCTTTTGCTGCTGTTTGTCTCTTAAAAAAAAAAAAAAAAAAAGTTTAAATACGTTTGCTCCCAAACCTAAAAATTATTAAGGCCATTTCTTTAAATTTCTTAAAAAGAATCTTAGTGAAATGTTTTCATTTCAGCCTTAGCCTGTGTAAAACCCTGGGACAACAGGAAAGCTGCTGTAGTTCTCATACCAGTTTATAAAACGCAAGCAAAGGTCAGTCAAGGGGTGGTAGCTCTTGGCTAAGGAAGGGACATGGAGAGGCTGGCTACTAATATTGACATAATTAATACACTACTTAAGCACTCTCCTGGAGTGGTTCCCCCTCTGCAGTCCTATAGGAGAAAGTGTTGGGCTGACCCTGAGCTCAACGCTGGGTTCCCAACTGTTGCCTCTGCTGCTTCCCCATTGCATTTACCTTGTTTCCAAAATTCTGGAGTTAGATATGTGGTCTACACCTTCTCTCCTCGTTCCCCCATGAAATGGCTGCCTGCTCTGATATGGATCAGCTAATTTGAGCTGAAAAGCATAAAGCCAGAGGGCCACAGGCATGTTCACCTTAGCCCAGGGTCTCGACGATGTCTGTCGGTGATCCTGATGCCCTTTGCCTGCACATTTATGCAGAGCCCTCCCATAGAGAGCAGCTTTGCACAGCAGAATAAAAACAGGACCTTAAAATATTAGCAAGTCCAGCTCACTGCCTGCTCTCCTGCCATTGCTGCAGCAGAGACTGTGGAAGGGAAGGTGGTAGGAGGTTCACACCTGCCATCCTCTTGCTAACCCCGCTCATGCAGTGTTAATAAATGGAATTATAAAGCTGGGCTTTACACTAAAGAGGCTCCAGTTAAAGCATTTTACTTATTGCTGCTACCCTTATAGGATCGTTAACCACTAGAAGAAAGGGTGATGTGGAAAACCAGTTTGGGAGGGAAGCACTCCATGTCACCAGAGGTCTGGCCAGATCATCTCTGTCACACCTCTGGTCTCTGCTTTTTGACATCAATGTCACTGTGTGCTTTCAGAGCTGCAGCTCGCAGCTCCTCAGCAGGGCAAAATGGTCACTTGCTGCACCATCTTGCTCTTTATTTACCAGTCAAGGGAGAGCCAAAGCAGTCACTGACTGCTGTTAGAGTGGGCTGGGGAGCAGAGCCTCGAGACCATGTGTTCCCGCCACGACTGCTGCCTTTCCAATATCACTTCATCCCTTTGTCTTCTGGCTATTCCTCCTCCCTCTTCCTCAGAGGCAACTACTTAAGAAACTATCCTCTCCAAATCTAAGCCATGGAGACCTCTGCTTGTTTCCATTAAGCATTTAATTACACCGAAAATGTTGTTTGACTCTTTGGCTCTGGTCCAAGCCAATACACTAAACAATGCCAGGGTAGGAGGTAAACCACATGTGAATAAGACTTCCATTTACAGCTCTTTGCTTTGGTGCTGTACTCGTCCCCCCTTACACACATCCTTCCCTGAATTACAATCTCACACAAGCTCAGCTCAGGTGAGAAAGCTATGGGCTTCTCCTCCACAGTCCTGGACAAGCTGAGGTGCAAGGGAAGCAAAAATATGTTTAAGATCTTCCAGTCTGGCTAAAATCTTCACACCCTCTCCATCCAGATGTTGCAACATCTAGGGATACAGAACAGATGGGAGTTATCGTGCAATCCTGGCCAGGACAGCAGGGTGAGAGGGATGTGGGACCTGTCTTTATCTTAAACACAGCATTATTGTCTCTCATAAATCCTCCCTCAGGTCGTAGCTTTGGCCAGCAGCAGATCCTGGCTGCCTTACACCCAGTCCTGCCATGCAGCAGTGAACCAGATTGGATGCTTGGTCTGCAGAAATACATTTGATTTATTTTCATTTCTGCACTAATTTTATACCAGACAAGAGTCACGCAGATGTTTGTATTATCTCAAGAAAAAAATACATGCATGGGTAAAAATGACCACCCAGGGTGAGACACAGAAAGGTCTTTGCTCTAATTTTTTTGCTATGCCAACCTTTCTCTGCCTCAGAAGACTGCAAGGTGCACAACCCCAGTGGTGTTCAGGACCACTCAAAAGCAGTTGCAGGAAAAGCAAGTAAAAATCAGAGTTTTCGTACTACAGGGAAAAGAAGAGAAATAGATTTGAGAGAGGAAGACCATAGAAATGGGGGTTGGGGATCTCTTCTTAATTAGATTCATCCCCGGACTATCACCCAATCAATTGACCTGCAGTTTTGGCTTTTTATAAGATTCTCATCACGAGAATATCCAAGTGTCTCAATATTATGCCTTGACAGAGGAAAGAATTGAATGCTCTTCAGTTTATGTCACAGCACCACATCCCCAGTACATCTGGGAGCGAGCAGCTGAAGTAACTGAACCCACCCTCAGATGAGGGAAGAAGCCAAGGAGCTTGTCTGTGTTTCCCTAAGAGCAAAACAGATTTTTAAAAGACTCACATATCTCACTGCCTTTCACTTTTAATTGCTGTTTGCAGGGTGGATCTGCCAGCAGCAGGAGTTTGTGTGTATGCCTGCATAGAGGGGCAAAGGTCATATTTACACATCCACATGCTTCAAAAAAGCTGCAAAGACATCCCAGCCATTGGCCTCGGCAGGACCGAGATGTTTTCCTCTGCTTTGTGGATGCACTAATTGCCATCGCACGAGCTACGAAGTGTCTCGTGTGTGTTCCCCACCTTTAGCATCATTGTGGGTGTTTGCCTCCAGCCTGCTGTGCCTATCAAGGATGGGGAGAGGTGTTTTCTCTTTCATTTGCATTCCCATTAATACAGTTGTATTTTGTGAGGTATTTGTTTACATGAGTCTCCTCTGTTTGCTCCTCTCAGGGGAGCCATTAATTTATCTGCTTTGCTTCCCGTCAACAGGAGTTGACAGAGGGAGTTATGGGTTAACTGTTCTGTTTAGAACAAGTGGCAGGTGCTGGTATCACTCAAGCTAAATGAAAATATAAATATCTCTTTACCTACCCAAGAAATCAGCTTAAATGCACAGGCCCCAGTGTTTAGGTTCAACCTGTTTATAAGCCTACTGACCCAACGCAGCTTTGAATGTGTTTAGTGACAGCTTGAACGTGAGACTGCCCCAAGCCCAAGCTACATATAATTATGGAATGAAAATTTAAAAAATGGCTTAATTATAGTAGGCACTATCCTTATAATGACAGAAAGGAGCCTAATTTTGCAGAAATACCTACTCCATCAAATCCAGGCCCCCTTGAAAGTTCTCAAGGGAATCCCTGCAAATCAAAGGCTCCCAAGGTCACAGGCTACATCTGAAAAAATTGCCATTGTGCATTCTTAAATGTTTCTTCATAGCTTCATTTGGCTCACTCTGGGAAGGAGATTTCAAAAAGACTTACAATTTCTTAATTTTACTCCTTTTCATCCTCAGCACTGTTACTTTTGAAGGCTGAAATACGATGTTGTCCAGCCCATGCCATAAATGTGAATGTTAAAGGCTTATAAAACCCCATTTTACTCCCCAAGCAAAATGAATGGAAAATACGTCCATGTCTTTTAATGGAATTTGGATCAGACACAGACTTCACAGAAGCCATTGCTGGTGTAAAACTCAATGCCAGGAGATGACACCACAAATTCACTTCTCACCAGTCAGAAATAAAATACAGGGAGAAAAAAAAATAATAAATTGTTTTCTTAACATATAGTTTACACAGAGCATGATTTATGAAATAAAAAGCTCCAAGGTAGTAAAGAAGATCTAATCTATTTTTTTTTCATTCATTTTTCCTATATGGGATTCCAATAATTACTACTGAAATAAAAGGGAAGAAGAAGAGCACAAAAACACTGACTGCAGTTGACTGTTTTGCTTTCAACCATTTTCAACTTTTCTTCAAAAAGGTGTGGTAAAGATATTGCAGAGATAGTAAAATATTAACAGAAATTCCAATTTAAGACAGAAACGTTGCTCTGTATGCAAGGAGAAATGAATGAGGTGTGGACATGAAGCAGAGGGGTTTCAGCAAAGCAGCTTCCACGAAGCAGCAGCAGCTCTCTTGGCAGAAACAGAGTGATATTATCTCTCAGAGTTACAAAATGTACATCTGATCATGGGTGGTAGGGGCTAGAACTTGAAAAGATTTATTGGAAATGTTATTAGAAACCCTCTGTTCGACTGCTTGACAACTGACAGATTTTTAGATCAGGCGAGATACTGCGTGCCATGACCTAACATGGATGTGGTTCCATCTTCCAGTTTAGGTG
This sequence comes from Hemiprocne comata, assembly GCA_020745705.1. Taxonomy (NCBI): domain Eukaryota; kingdom Metazoa; phylum Chordata; class Aves; order Apodiformes; family Apodidae; genus Hemiprocne; species Hemiprocne comata. The sequence goes on from CM036586.1 coordinate 213,401,937, forward strand.
GTGGAAAAGAGTTTCCCAATCTGTTTTAATTCCCTTCCCAGTGTATCGCCCTCTTGCCTGAGCCAGCACAACTACTTGTGAAACCACACTATAAAACCAGATTGATTTTAATCTAGCCCAATTAAAGTTGGGGGAGGATTAAAAAAGAAAAAAAAAAAGGGCTTGGCAGATAAGGGCTCTTTTTCTTTTTATTTCCAGACCATTGCCCCGATCTGCTTCTGCTTATGTTGTGGTTTTACAAACAGCTGCATCAGTGTCCCCAGAGAGGCAGCAAGGAGCAGCGTGGCTGAGCCCTAGCAGGAGGGAACATCCAAAGCCAGGTTTGTCATCAGAAATGTTGAAACGTGGAACCGTTCCTCCACCGAGGTTGACATTTTCAAACCCAGGAGCCTGAACTTTGGTAAAAACAAACATGTTTAAAGGATTCTTGGCAATTGGATTTCCTGCAGATTTCTGCATTCAACAGATGTAAGCATTGATCCAGCTTCACTTGGGCAATGATATGGATGATGAGGCATTTGGCTTCAGAAGCCAAATGAGGATGTTGCTGTCTCCTGTGTCTCCATCTGTACCACTTCCTTCTTTGCAGATATAATTGTTAGCTAATAAATTAACATTTGTAAACCACTTTGAAAATCATGAGCACTAAATATAAGTTTTTATTAGGTCATATCCTGGCAAAATATTTCTTTTGTATGAATTACTTTTTAAATTTAGTTATCATTTGTGATTTTTAAAACATACAAAATGGCTGGACCTCTGCTATTTATCATTTTTCTCTGCAAGAGTTTGCCAGGGAAGGAAGGAAATTGGGTCAAGGATTTATCACAAGAAAGCAGATAAACATTTTACTTTAGGATTCTTTTATGTCCATGATTCCAAGGAGCCTAATAATCTTTGCAAATCATTAGCATGTCATGGCCCAGAATCCATCCTGAAACTATATGATCTCACCTAATCAGTTTCTAGTTAGACTCTTAGACTCTCTCAGTCATCTTCTTAATAGTGATACGTGTCTCATAGATTATTTCTGGAAATGACATGCCTAAAAGCATCAAACAAGACCCCTTACTTGGCTGTGAAACAGCTAAGACTCGTTATATCTGTTCTTCATAAAATGGGTCTAAAAGGTTAAACACTTTGTCCAGATCACACAATGAATCAGTGGCATAATTAGGCATAAGCGAAACTAGTGCTGTTTCCCAGACTTTTGCTTCTCAGCAATAGAAGTAACTATCTCTCCATCTCAGGAACAATTGCATGATCCAAACTGAGATGGTTTATTGCTACTTAAACCCACGGCCTTGATCTCTTAAATTCTCTTTTCTTTTGACCTTGTGCAAGGTCAGAAATGCACACAGTACACTTCAGAGATAGTGGCCTCATGATAAGCATCTACCCGTGGTGTTTGGGGTAGTTTCTTGGTTTGTTTGTTTTTTTCATTTTCCAGAAGATAGACTTTCCAGAGATAGAAAGCCACCTTGTGACTTCAGCTGAAAAGTTCACCATTTAGAGATAGCCACTGAATAAGAGTATGTGTGTCTGCAGAACACATTCTGCCTCAGTTAAATGGTGGAGCCTGAGTTTAGCTTTTTTGTCTTTTGCCTCATGTAAGACACATAACAGACTGTTTGTTGCATCTATTTGAAACAAATAGTAATAATTAACATTTATGTAGCACTTTCTGCTTTCTAAGCACTGCACAAACACTATCTAATTACTCTTGGTTTAGTGTAAATTAATGCAATCCTACTCTGCTTTACAATCTATTTGCATCTTTTGTTGACTGAGAGCTAGTCCAATTACTTCTAATCTTTAGTCTAACTAGTCATTAAAGGTATGGCTAAGAAGACTCATTTACATCTTCTATTGCCTTCTCCCCTCCTCAACCCCTTAATTTCCTTTTCCCTTCCCACAATGTCTTTTTTTGCTGAATATTCCCCCAGCTGGATTCCTGAGCATGGCAGAAAAGCTCTCCAGCAGACCAGTGAGCCTTTCCACTCATTTTGTAAAATGATACAAAAACTTCCTAATCATCATAGGAATGACTTAATAAATCATTTTACTTTGCCAGAGAAAGTCATTTACAAGGCATGTTTTCCTATGGCAAACTGGATGACTTACCACTTAGTCAGTAAATTAGTGATCTTAGTAACAAGAAACCAGAATTTAGTTTCCAGCTTGGACTTGGATAAACCCCTTAATCTCTTACCTAGCATTTTGTCTACTGAAAAATGTGGAAAATAATGTGGCTTTCATGAATACTGACAGAGAATCCAAGAACTCCAGCAATCAGGCTTCTGAAATGCAAAGAGGAGCTGGGGTTTGTGCAGACTCTTCCCCTGACTTCCTGCATGATCTTGATCAGGTCACCTCCCTTCTGCCTGTCTCTTCCACTTGTAGCATGGGAGAGATGAAAACTTATCTCCTTTAATGGCTAAACCTTTAAGAAATCAGAATCATGCAACAAAATTAATTAATAATTGCAGTGTGGTTAATCCAAACAAATTTATTAGACTCCTACTCGTGAATGAGTCAACCTAGTGTGACTAGTTTGGCTGCAGGTGTTTGCAGGATTGATATTAAAAGTTAGGTGAGACAAATTCTACTTCTATGGGTACCCTTTTCACCCCACCATGTAGATTTACAATTGAAGCATAAAATCAGCATCTAAATTTTATCTTCTGAGATTTTTACCATGTTGGTAGAAAAATAGTAATTAAAAAAATAAACCCTGCCATTTGCCTGATATCTTTGGGCAAGTAGGAAAGCAGAATTTTGCATTTTGCAAGGATAACATAAATGTAAGGGTTTAAATTTTCACCTGAGCTACAGTATCACTTAGCATTACCTTATTAAGCCCCCTCCTTAATACATCTTGCTGTCCTGCAGCATTTGTACATCCAGCAGAGTATATCTAGGTCTATTTTGGAAGTTCACACCCCACACACATCAGTGCTGAGCTGCAACCCTGCAATTCCTGTAAGTCCCCTTGCCACAGTGTAGTCAGTGTTAAGCAGTCAGTGATTTGTGGGGATGTTGAACAGAATTGTCTTTGTAATGGGTTTGTAGCTGCTTAAAATCTCTTCTTAGATACCTGTCCTTGTTATCACAATGAGGGAGCCCTATGTTTAAGAAAAAATACTCAAGTAGCAATTATTTCCTAACTCTAATTTCCTATTTCTCTCTATTTTTCCCCTATAGGCATTTTACCTAAGAAAAATATACTGTCTATTGCATAAGCTTGATGTGTAATTGAAAGTTAAGCTTTGGGCACAGTAGGGGTTATACTGATTAATCAATCCCCAGCATGTCTCAATGCACTCTGGTTATCTCACAGAGAAGTCCTAAAATAAGTCCATAGAAAATCAGAAATCGATTCATGGGCCTTTGCAGTCTTTTTACAGATAATTCATATTTTAATAAACTTAGTTTGAAGTTGGACTCTGAGGGATTTTATCAGAAAAAGAAAACAGGCTTGTTTCTTTCCCTTCTGAAGGAAAGCAAGGACAGATTACCCAGCACCACAGATCTCCAACAGGAGCAGGGACAATTTTACACTTGATACTGTACTAAGACAAGGACAGGTTGGCCTTGCAGGAGTTTTGGGTGTTAGTTACTTTAATCCTGTAACCTGTACAGGATATTTAGCTTTGTCTGCAGGAGAGGGACAGTAACACTCACTTTTTCCTAGGTTTTGTCCTCCCTGTGCAGGTGAGAGGTTCCCTCTGCTGCAGGAAGTTCTCTCCTATATTGTTCTGCAGCGTGTCTATATAAATAGCATTGATAAATAAGCAGGTACAAAATTAATCTGTTTCTAACAATGCTTTTTCAGCATACCTTTGAGTATATTCTTCCAAATGAGATTGAGGTTATGACATCCCAGGCCATTCAATTGCAGTAGTGAAAGTCAATGCAAGTTTAAATTATTGTTCTATTATTTTCACAGCCAAAGGGTGTAGACTAGGAGATGTGCTCTGAAACCTGTTTTACATATAAGTAGTGATATCATTGTAGTGATAGAACAAGCTGTAATGGTTTTAAACTGAAAGAGAGTAGGTTTATACTAAATATTTTTTATAATGAGGGTGGTGAAACACTCTCCCAGGTTGCCCAGAGAGGTGGTAGATGCCTCATCCCTGGAAACACTCAAGGTCAGGTTGGACAGGACTCTGAGCAACCTGATCTAGTTGAAGATGTCCCTGCCCACTGCAGGGGGTTGGACTAGATGACCTTTAAAAGTCACTTCCAACCCAAACCATTCTGTGATTCTATGATTCTATGAGGTGCACAACAACATTATACTTTTATGAAAGAATACAGATCCATGACAAGGTTTACGCTTTAAAATTTATCTAACAGTGTTCTCTGTCTTAGTTTTCCTGCAGCAAACACAGCCATTCCTGATAGTGTTAATGTTTTTAGAGGCAGGATTAGAGCCTGCAGTGGTGACTGCAGGGAGTAAAGGCAGACGTGCCTTCCTTAGTAAAAGAGTCTGAGCCCTCATTCAGTTCTCTTCTGTGAAATAATGAGTAATAGTGATAAATAAGGTAGGTCTGAGTGGGTATGAGTTCAAAGCCTTATTCTATCAAAAGGTCTGTGAGATCATCAATATCCCCATGGAGGGGGCAAGACCTGTACACACCAGGCAGTGAGTTTAAAGGGGACAAGTGCTTTTTCACACAACACGTAATCACACTGGGGGACTGACTACAAGATGTGGCAAAGCATTTACATGGTAAATGGGATTAAAAAAAAACTCTCAGAAGCCAGGTCCATTAAGAACTGTCAAACACAGTGATCCAGCTAACCAGTTTGCTGAACCCCATTATTCTGGAAATTTATCCGGACAAATTTTACTCCTTAAGTCACTGTTCCTAATCACTTTCCCCTTCTGTCCTAAAGCACCCACCACTGGCTCATGGAATCATAGAATGATTTGGGTTGGAAGGACCTTGAAGATCATCTAGCTCCAACCCCACTGCATGGACACCTCCCACTACACTAGGTTGCTCTAAGCCCCATCCAACCTGGCCTTGAACACTTCCAGGGAGGGGGCAGCCACAGCTTCCCTGGGCAACCTGGGCCAGTGTCTCACCACCCCCCCACAAAAGTTAGGGACAGAGGATACAAGGCTTGATGGTCCTTTGGTCTGACCCAGTACAATCATTCTCCTATGCATGATTTCAGAAGTTCTTCACAGGGTGATCAACTCTAGAAACAACTGCATGGCACACAAGAGATATGAAGCTGTTGAGTATAATCAGCTATTTGAGCACAGCCCTGTAAAAAGTTTTCCTGGGTAAAAGATCGCTCAGCTGGCCTCTGATGCCTTACCAAGACAATTCTGCTTTGTTTATATATATATGTACACAGATAAGAGATTTTTTTTTTTTCTTCCTATTGTTCCTAGAAGCTGACAGAAATGCAAACGTTGCCTATGGTTGCATAGAGTCCATACAGGGCTAAGAAATATGTAAAGCTTCTTTGTTCAGTTTACTTGGCAGAGAAGCAGGGACGCAGAGGGAATATACCTGTGTGTGTGTGTTCCCTCTCCAAATGGTGGGATAAAGAGGTTGAATGACACAAGGTGTGCATGAGGATTTTGGGGGGATTCTTGATCTATTTTCATAGGGGCCAGCATTTTTTATCATAGAAGTTCCCTGTTGGCCACAACAGGCCACTAAGAATTAGATAGCTTACCCAAGACAATAAATATTTTTACCACCCTGAGTGATCTTTCCTTATTGTCTAGGAGATGACTAGAGATTAGCTAATACAATCTGTTGTTTTTCAGTGGAAAAAAATACTCTGTTTTTCTTTTCTTGAGGGAAAAAGGCTCTCCCAAGCAGATTGAGGAACCTGTGCCAAGGGCTTTCACCTGGGATGTTTGAGACACATTGAAGGTTTTATGCTGTCTGATTCAGATTAAGTACTTAAATATTAGTCTCCTGTATCCCAGGTAAGAATCTTAATCAGCAGATGGTGGGTCATAAAGGAAGAATGGGTATGATTTAATGGGATTCATTAGGTGACTACCTGCATTTTATACCACCAGGTCCTTCTCACCCTGAGAGTCATTGATACAGAGGCTGTTTTGCACAGTTTGTGGCTCTCTGGCACATCACACACCCAAACCCTGAGTCTGACATAATGAGGCAGGAAAAATGTGCAGGCTGAACCTAAATCAGTCTACATTGTCAGACTGGCTCTTCTGGAATTTTTTATTTAAATGCCTTAATGCTTTATCTAATAAATTGAGGTTCTGAAGAAACCTCATTTCATCCAAGAATGGCTAAATAGACTAATAAAGAGTATTTCAATATAAAACCAAGATCATTTCTAGGTAATTTCTATTTTGGGGGAAGCCAGACCAGGGTTCTGATGACTGCAGCTGCAAACTGCTTATACTAATAAAAAAATATTTTAAAGCTTTTTTTAACTTCTGGCCCCAAAATCTTCCCCTAGCACAGGCTAAAGGCTGCAGCCCATGAAGGAAGAATTAGGGGTTTGCGAAGTAGCAATAACTGAGATAATTCTATTCTAGCCCTCTTCATGCTTTCTGTCCCACCATACTTTAAATTTCAACTACTGTTTCAAGCTTTCCTGAGTCTCCAGCTCATTGGAGTTTTAGATTTGTTTGTGAAAAGGTCACAAACCACATATTTGGGACAGGACATTTCCAATTGCCTAACAAGTTTTTTACCAGGAGAAGAAAGCCTTAGTGGTTGAGACCAGAAAAGGGAGTTATTGTTACTTTCTTTGAGCACTGGGTTGAAGCCAAGCAGTGTTAACTCAAGTCTTCATTCTTCTCTCTTGTGCCTGCTTCTTTCCAAAGCCTTTGCCAAAAATGTGAGAGGATGTTATACCTACAGCTTAATTTATTTCCTACATAGACCTCCTGGGATTTGAACCTCTGTTATAAATCTGAAGCTTAAAGTTTAATAAAAAACACAGGAGTCTTTTATGTCATAGAAGAATCTCCCAGAAACCTGGTAAACAGCATCACACTGTTTAAGCCATGGTTGTGTATTTGCAAAGATCAGATAATTGCAGCCTCTGATTAACTGGCAGGGCAAATTTTATTTGAATCACCCCTAAGTACCTGCCTAAATATCTGCTGAATACATCGGAACATTCATCACCACATTTATGCCAGCTTTGTGCTTTACACCAGCTGTGGAATGACAGGCAATACCAGAGATTTTTCTGGACAAACAGAAATGACCAAATAAGATTTCACAGGTTCAACATTTTCTGGCATGACTCCAAAATATGGAGCCTCAAAGCAGGCATTTTTATCCTCATGGAAGTGTGGTGGAACTGTCACAGTGGACTCTTATTTCTAATAAGATGTCAGATATCAAGTGATGACCTAACATGGTGTAGGACATGAATAATCACTGCCAAAAATTCATTTAAGCATCTGAGCTCACAAGATCTGTGGTTGAAGCTTAGGATCTTCCGTTGGAGCTAACTTCCCAAATAACATTGCTGGTCTGAGTCCTGTATCTGTTGGTGTCTTGGAAAAGATTAATGTACAACATGGCAAAAAAATTGTCTCTCTTTTGACTCTGAGTGGGGTTTTCATCATTCACCATGGGATTTCACTAGTCACACACAACTGCAGTTGTACATGCTCCACAGTCTTTCTGACTATCCAAACATGAAAGAACATCTTATTAATGATAACGGAGGTTCATACTGCTCCTCTCACACAAAGATTTCAGACATGCATTGGCTAAGACTTTTTCAATTAAGTATTCTGCTGTGCTTATGTGACTTGATTCTCAAAATATCCAGGGCTCAATATCAGACTCTGCCCGGAAGATCATGACTCTCCTCTCGGTTCTGTTGCTTTCTTCTTGTACCACCTTAAGCAAGTCTCTTTGACTTCCCATGTCTTATGTTTTCTTCTGTAAAAAGAAGAAAAGGGGGATCTTATTTAGCATTAGATCTTAGTTAACAATTGGATTTGTGAAGCCCAGAGGAGGGAAAATAAAGTAGAGCTTGCTGCTCAGTATTCTTTGACTGTGCTCATTTTACAAGGGCAGCAGCAGTAAAAAAATAAGGGAAAAAAAATGTCCTAAGCAGTGTAACAAGAAGATCTACTTTAAGAAGACAAAAAACAGGCCCTGCCTACTAAGACAGTGCCATTTTTGCATAGGTAGTTTTGCAGTGGAAAACAAATAACTATGGGAAGTCACTCTGCTTCCTCCAGCACAAAGGTGGACCGAATCAACCCACCACGATTAATGCTCACGTTTTCAGGGAGACAGGATATTTCACTCTTCCAGCATTCTCATCACCCCGTTGCAGTAACTATATAGGAAACACATAAAGCTATCTCTACCATTTCAACCCTCACATTTTGACAGCAAATTGGATGATGTGACACGCTGCCTTCCAGAGCAGGCGCTGTCTATCACCTAGCTGCTAATCTCTGTGATTAGTGACCTGCAATGTAAGTCAGCTATCAAAGACCACCTGTCCCTTTTGCTGTAAGGGCCTCCTAGCATATCACTTTGTGGTGTCACACTCCCTTCTCTGGATTTTGATTGATGGAAGTTTGTCTTTTGAGCGGTGACTCAGAAAATAAATCATTCCTCTTTCCATTCATTGAGTGAGATTCTGCAGCATAAAGCCAGTGTGGTTAATCAAAGCTCCAAAGAGCAACAAAAAGCAAGATAACCAAGAATGAGAAGGATAGATATAAAGGATAAAACATAATAAAAAGGATTCTTTGATAGCAAAATGGAAAGAGCTGCAAATAAGCATTGCATTTACTGCACTACTGCACCAGAACTAGAAAGCTGATTTTTTTTTGTTCCGTTTCTTGACATATATACAAGGATGTCAGAAGAGTCCCACACTTGTGAAATATATAGCTATGTCAAAGGGGTCAGATTTACATGATTTAGCATGTGAGTAACCATTTCTGGAGTCAGAGGGATTTTTCTGAGTTCTGAGTTTTTCTGAGTTTCTTCAGGTAAAGCCTGAAGGATACTTCTATCGGGAATTGTACTCCAAAGCAGCTTGTGGTCGAGATGGGACTGAACACTCAAAATTAAGAATGACAAAAATAAAAAAGTATGTTGCTACTAAATGGCCTGGAGAAAAAAAAAGAAATGAAGGTGAAATTTGGTATGTTGTGCAGACAGAAGGCCAATGGCATCCTGGCTTGTATCAGGAATAGTGTGGCCAGCAGGAGTAGGGATGTAATTCTCCCCCTGTACTCAGCACTGGTGAGGCCTCACCTCGAGTCCTGTGTGCAGTTCTGGGCCCCTCACTTCAAGAAGGACGTTGAGGTGCTGGAGCAGGTCCAGAGGAGAGCAACAAGGCTGGTGAAAGGACTAGAGGGAAAGTCTGATGAGGAGAGGTTGAGGGTGCTGGGGTTGTTTAGCCTGGAGAAGAGGAGACTCAGGGGGACCTCATCACTCTCTTCAACTACCTGAAGGGAGGTCGGAGTCAGGTGGGGGCTGGGCTCTTCTCCCAGGCAACCAGTGACAGGACAAGAGGGCACAGCCTGAAGCTGCTCCAAGGGAGGTTTAGGTTGGATATCAGGAAGCACTTTCTCACGGAGAGGGTGATTAGACATTGGAATAGACTTCCCAGGGAAGTGGTGGAGGCACCGTCCCTGGATGTGTTCAAGTCAAGGCTGGATGTGGCACTTAGTGCCATGGTCTAGATGGTGTGGTGGTGTTGGTCATAGGCTGGACTTGATGATCTTAAAGGTCTTTTCCAGCCTTGGTAGTTCTGTGATTCTGTGATTCTGTCATTCTGTGACAGCAGTATGATGGAAGAATCAAACTGAGCCAGAAACACTGCATTATCAGACAAGAAAGTCCTTTCCAAATAGAAATGTTTCAGAGCAGAAGGCCTTTTTGTTTTTATGGATGGAGAAGGAGTGAAGGGATGGAAAGGACAATATTAGATTAAAAAAACCCAATATTGGGTTTTTATATCAGATCCAGCAAGTTTATGGAAGCTTTTAAAATTATGAGGAGCAATCATGAGCTAGAGGTGGAAAGAAACTGGTGGCTGAGTATATAACTGAGACAAACGTGATTCCTTGTTTTTGCTGTGTGCCAGAGAAGTCAGGAAGAATGTGAGGTGTTGATGGCATGGGTGAAATTGTAGCAGAAGTGAAATCAAGACACATGGAGTAGAAGATAAAAAATAATAATCCATCACAGAAACACTGTGAGGCAAATTCCCTGATGATGCAACTTCATCAAAGGCAAGGTATCTAAACCATCTGGGAATTGGGCCATAAAGATGAGATTACAAAAACTGCATGTCCATGGAGAGGTGCTGGAAACTTACTTAAAGTCAGTTAAATGCAACAGTTCCTTCTTTAAAAGAAAAAGAAAAAGAAAAAATATTCATTCTGTGTTTTGGGGGTGACCTTTGTAGTTGAGAAGTGTCTCCTTACAAGCAGAGAGAGAGAGAGAGAAAGAAAGGGTTGAGGGGAGTTAAATTTATAAAGACATGAATGGATTGGGAATTGAAGTACTGCTATGGAGGAATGTGTATGTGAATGGTGCAAATTTACAGGGCTATTTTTGATGAACTGTAGGAGGAATTTCATTTTTTCAGCACCTTTCTTCACAAAAAGAAAAACCTTCATCTGGTGGGAATTCAGTCAATTTCCTGATGGTTTTTTTTGCCATTTCTGAAGTTGCAAGGTTACTAATGGTAATTGCAGACCCTGCTTGTACCTTGTGCCTCTAACTGTGCAGAAAGGTTTCCCTGGCATGTGTGCCTCTCCCACTAGAGGGTTTTTAAATTACTGGTCCTTGGTAGGAATAGCTGCAATACTCATGAGCAGATAGAAGACACCTCATTTCTTTCTTATAGTATATAGTAACTGCTTCTCACTCACATTTTGTTATCTCCAGCCCTCAAGGCAATGAACCACAATTTCAGTGTTCATTATAACAGCTCTTACTACAGCGCCGTTGTGAAGGAGCCTGTTTGAAGATGTTTTATTAAAAGGTGTAATAAATCTGTTCCTTTTGAGGATTTCACACAAACAGAGATGGTATAAAGGACACAAGCCAATTCAATAACAATTGCAAAAAAAAAAAGGCACAACTTTTCAAGCCAAAAAAAACCTTTGTTGTTTTTTTTTTTTAAGGCAGGAAGAAAGTGCACTGTGAAAAGCAATCAGATGTTCTGTTCCTTTCACCTCTCTCCAGTGCACCAATATGTTTGATTCAATACACCAAAATTTCTATGAATATTTGGTAGATCTCTTACACACTATTACTATGTTAAATTGAGCCTTTAGCATAACACCATTTTCTTCCCTGTTGGTTCTACATTCAGGCCTTAGGTTTTGCACCTCTCAAGCCCTTATTCTGCAAAACATTTAACGTGTGTAAATTTTGGCTGATGAGTAATCCCATTTGTATTCACTGTCTTGAACCTACATAGTTCATGACTGAATGTAAGTCAGTGAGTTCAGTGGGTTTAAACACATGTTTAAAATCAAAGTGGTGCTCAAATCTCTGTGGATGACTTAGGTTAAACTCAATTATAAGACACTCCCCCCTTTTCCCCCATCCTTCCATTTGTGTTCAATAGTTCCTATGCATTTTGCTGACAAATAGTAAGAGTGAACTTGGTCTGCTGCCATCACTGGAATAGATTGGGAGGGAATTAAGTGGATTTTTTTAAATACTCATGGCAAGAGTTCCAAACAAATCGTACAAGCTGTACTGGGTTCTGTGATTGCAAAGTTCACTTGGGAGGTTAAGGGGGCAAAACCTGGAGAGCAGTCTTAGCAAAGTCAGAAATGAAGAAATAGGAATGGGACCCTCTTTTTCTTTGCCCAGCTGCAGGTGTATCTCTTGGTCATCCTGCAGCTCTTGCTCCCTCCTGCAGTCTCCCTTCAGCTGGAGAATTAGCTTAGCTATGCTTGTGTCAGACAGCTTGGCAGGTGAGGAATTCATAAGAAAATGTTGTCTTCAAGCTCCTGCATTAGCATTATGGTTTGTAGGTTATCAAAACCTATGCTTAGGGTCTTCCATCCCCTACAAGTTCATAGTTTTGAGAGCCACAAAAACTACCATTACACCACATCCCTTTAAACCAACCCACAAAGCTCACAGCTCATCTGTTTTTAACCCTTGGACCAGAGCTGTGTTGTGCTGCAACACAAATCCAGGGCACAGCTTCTGAGGAGAGGCTGGGGTCTAAGAGTCATGGAGGAGTCAGATTTTATAAGTGTGTTCAGGATTTAGCCTTTCAAGAGAGAAATGTCAACAGAATGTGTTTCAGTCTTTGCCAAGGCATTTCCATACAGATTTGCTATGAAAAAGACCAAGAGGTGATAGGTGTTTTTTGATCTTCTTTTGTGTTTTAAGTACTGGTAGTAAAAAACAATATCATGGTGTGGCGTCTAGAGACTCTGTTTCTGTAGTTTAGCAGTCAGGAGGACTCAGTTCCTGAGAAACTCAGCCTGTAATTACAGATTTAAATGTTTAGTTTGTGGATTTTGTCATTATTTTCCCTCTTATACCAGTTTAGGTGTGCAAAAATTACCCTGTTGTGGCAAGTCATTGTTTTGTTGTTTGTTTCCTGTGCCTTCTGTTGCCTTTGATAAACTTGAAGTGAAAATTCATTAATCATTATTTGTTACTATTATTTTGACAAAAAACACTTTTAATACATTTTATTTCTGGTATCAATTTTCTCTGTATGCACATATATATGTTTGCATGTATACAATGGTTTTCCCATGGGCATAAATCCCAGGCCATGCTGTTACATGAAACAGAGCATTATCATTTACTTCCACTTTCTCAACTCTGCTTAAGTTCTATCTAATATATTTGCAGCTGAGTAAAGACTTCCTCTGCATAGGAGGACATTTTCATCCAATTTCCATCCATATCTCATCCCTTCATTCTTCTTTTCTCCCTCTCGCTTCCCACTTGCCTTCTTACACTGTCTCTTATTTTTTTGTTCATCCCATCTAACCCCATGATCTAAAAAAAACTGCTTTGAAAACTGTAGGACAGCATTTTTCCAAAGTCCTTTGGCTGCCCAAATAGAGATGTTTCAGCCTGGCCTGCTTTCCCAGAGATTAGGTGACTGATGTACTGAATACCTGCCTCCTGGAAGTGTCTGAATCACTTCCTGTGGAAAGAAGACACAGAAATTTCCAATCAGTTTAAAGTCCCCAAGTGTGTGCCCAGTTCAGACAGATGCAGGCTGCTGCACGTGTGTGTCCTGCCAGGTGAGGCAGTTATTAAATGACTCACCCAAAACTGAGACTTTCATTCCATCAGTAATTGTTCTAAGAGGGTTTTCCTGCGGTCCATTCAGTAATCTCTCTTTTGTTCTTTGCAAGAATGTATAAAGAAGGCAATTTAGCCTTCAGGTGCCCAAAGATGTGACCCTAGATCCTAGTTCTTTTATTCTCTCTTTCAGGTTATTCCAATCTGACCACCACAGGGACATCATTATTTTCATGTTGAATACTCAGACAAGGGTGCCATGGATGTGAAAGAAAGGAAACCGTATCGATCCCTGACTCGGCGCCGCGACACTGAGCGCCGCTACACCAGCTCTTCAGCTGAGAGTGAGGACAGCAAGGTACCCCAGAAGTCCTACAGCTCCAGTGAGACCCTGAAGGCTTATGACCAAGACTCCAGACTGACCTACGGCAACCGGGTCAAAGATATGGTGCACCAGGAGGCTGATGAATTCTGCCGAGCGGGTGAGTACGTTTCAGCAGATGCCGCTGCAAGCAGCATGAGTTAATCAGCTGGGAACTGGGGCTGGATGGGAGGCTACCTCTGAAGGACTCTGAGGCCAAAAGCAAGACGTAAGGGAAGAGACCAGCAAGGAACATCTTCATTGTATTGAACAGGTGTGGGATGCATGCAAACCAAAGTCCTTAAGTGAGATACCACTAGCCCGTCTTCCTTAGCACCTACTAAGAGGCATTTTTTGTGTCTTAGTCTCCCTGCTTCCAACAATCCTTTGCCACTTCCCACCATGAGACCAGACCACCTATGCACATGCTGCACAGTACTGACATGGCATGGAAAGTCCTTGCCTGCTCAGGACACCTTTTCACTAAGTCATACACCTGCTGTGTCATGAATTAAGTCAACAAGGATGCCAAGACAGAAGACAATAAGCAGAGAGTGCCACTGTCCACACTGTCCATCTGGGCTACAGCAAAACCCAAGAAACCTGGAAGAATGAAGGCAACAGACCTGCAGATAGGATGAACCACCCTTGTCATTGTACATGGCCTGCAGGCTGTAAGTTTGTGATGGGAACATGCTCTGCTATTAGAGCAGTGGTAAAGAACCACTTTTAGGACTTATAGGAGTCCATTTAGTGAATCTGGGTCATCATAGCTGTGAAGATGTGGAGATTCAAGGGTCAGCATGGGCTCCACAGTCCTAATAGAGATTCCAGGTATTCTCCAGCCTGAAGTCATTATCACTGGTGCTGTTGCCGACATGAGGTAGATTTCATCATCATTTTTCTGTAGAAACATGAGTGTCTTGGTTCAGAAACCAAGAAGGGCTTCACATCAATTATTTTTAGAAGTCCATCAATAAAAGCATAAAATGGCAAAGAGCGTCAAATAGAGTAGGCAGCATTCTAGAAAATGAACATAAAATAGGTGACCCAGGCTGCTACGAGCACACCATCTGCAGTTTGGAGAGGCTGATTCCCCAAAGGGAATGAGGGAATGCATACAACTGCACTGGTTTAACTTGGGGGCTGCTTAATTTCACTCTGCAAACACCATGCACTTGTGGTTTGGGTGCAAGACTCATCTTTAAGGCACGCATGAGCAAAATGACTTGCAGAAGTATCTTTGTGCACATGACTTTGGTGTTTGTATTTCAGGATAACTGCAAGAGGCAATAGTTAACAGAAGGGCCAAGAGGTGTTGTAAGTAATACTTGGCAATCATAAAAGGAGTTTCCCTCTTAGCAACTCTGAAGTACTTCATCCTCTCTAAGGAATCTACAAAGTTATAAAGAAAAGGTCATTCAGTTTGCTCACTTCATACAATATATTCACCACGCAGAATAGATGTGAATTAGAACAGGTCAGTGGTTTTCAACCTGAGGGTCTGTGAGGCCATGCAGGTCCACGAACTTCTCCTAAGAAGCCCACAAAAGATAAGTAAGAAAAGCCAGTCTATTGACAAGGAATATAAATTTGCTATACACAAGTTCATACTTCCCTAGGTAAATTTTGTAAGGTACTGTGAAATAGTAAAAACCATTGGTCTAAGCAGATGAAATTAATTGAGAAGTTAAGATTAAGCATGTCAGGGCAGAAGTTCTGCTTCTGATATATCGCCCACAGATTTTTCAATTTGTAATTTTCTCCCAGCTTATCCTGACAGTCCCAAAACTGGCCTGAAGAGTGTCAACCATAACCCCAGCCTTCCTGTCCCACATTTTCCACTGGCAGAAAGCCATGAACGGACCTCACTCTGTGGTGCTGTTTGGCCTCATGCCAACTGAAACCAAGCCTTATTAGCCTGCTTGATACCAACACAGCAAAGTGAATTTCTCTCCTGCATTGGTTTGGAAGGCAGAGGAGGGAAACATTTCAAATTGACCAAATAAATTCAGTAAATAAACAAGTCAGCATTTAAATGGTTTTAGCTAGAGTGAGACTGCCAGCAAACGTGCAAGCTAGCACAGGAGAAAATGGACCAGATTTGAATTTAAAAGTCTCAGATATTTATTATCTTCCTTTTATTGACTTGAGTTCTTCCAGCTTAAAAGGCAA
Source organism: Hemiprocne comata (assembly GCA_020745705.1). Taxonomy (NCBI): domain Eukaryota; kingdom Metazoa; phylum Chordata; class Aves; order Apodiformes; family Apodidae; genus Hemiprocne; species Hemiprocne comata. The sequence goes on from CM036586.1 coordinate 213,417,720, forward strand.
CAGTGAGCGCAGAATATGAAAATCGATGCATCTCCTGCTGTTTATTGCAAATAAATTTGATTTTCAGTTAATTGTAGCAGTCATTTTTCATAATTTATGAGCTGCTGTTACTGGAGAGCGTCAGTCATGCTGCACATTGATGTGTCTGGTGATGCTGAGTGTGGCTTGTTTCAGGGGAAGGTGGAACTCACCATCATACAAGCAAAACCAAAAGATGATGTTTTCCAGTACTCCACGGAGGATATTTTAAAGACTAACCTGGCCTTGCACAAAAGGCAAAACTGGAAGGCAAGAGCAAGGTCTCTGGGGAGATACTGCTTTCTTGCATTTATCATTTAGATCAACTTCATTTTCTACCTCATGCTGTTGAGCAGCAGAGGACACTCTTTAAGACTACTTTGCAATCAAGTTAAAGGACTAATTTGCTGCAAGCTTGCCCTGTGTTTCCCAGGCAAGGCTGTAGGGTTTGACAGAGGTGTGGGACCCAAGCAACTGTATCTGTCCACTCTGACTGAAAGCTTCAATTTTGTTCAGTCAATTAAAAAGGTGTGAAGTTCATGAGTGCTTTATATAGTTTGAGTGCTGTCAGCTGTAGATCCATAACCAGTTGAACCATGGTTATTTCCCCCAATGTCAAACAGCTCCTTCTATGAGCTTTACATGGAAATGTTGTCCCGTTCCATTATTCATCTTGCATTCAACCATCTTCTCTCTGCTCAGTATGAGCTGCAAAGTCCACTGAATGAAAAAGTGCAGTAAAAGAGCATCGACTGGGGGCCAGCCTCTCATTCAATGCACATATGCATTATGAGACCTTCCCCACGCCTCAGGGCTCAGGGACAAGCCAGGGTGTTTCCACATGCGTGAAACCAGACTCTGGAAAAGTTCAAATCTGACTGTTTCTATTGGGTACATGTTTTGCACCATTTTATATTTAGCAACAACAAACGGAAATGTGAGGAGAGCCACATACTTGTGTGGTTTTGAGCAGGGAAAGAATAATAACTCTGTTTTGGATACAACCTTGAGGTTCAGAACTGATGAACAGATTTCAATAACAATTTCAATAGGTCTGAACTTCACTGTTCAAAGGTAAGTTTAATCCTGAACTTTTCTGGAGACCACACACCCAGGTTTATCTTGTTGAAACATGTCTGAGATGCAGATAAGCGCTCTAAACTGAGCCTGTGGCCTGTGCATAGATTTGGCAGGTTCCACCTCTTTTTTATTGTAGGGGATTTATTTATTGAAATAATGGGAAGAGACCACGCTGGATGGGGCTCTGACTAACCTGTTCTAGCTGGAGGTGTCCCTGCCCATGGCAGGGGGGTTGGAACTAGATGATCTTTAAGGTCCCTTCCAACCCTAACAATTCTATGATTCTGTAAGCCAGCTAGACTGAATGTGATCATTGTGGTGTTGATATCTGGCCACGACCCAGGGCCTGATGCCTCCTGCTGGTTACAGACAGAGTTCCTTAATGTGCCCGATCAAAGCGTAGCGTAACAGGAGCAGGGTGCATTGTGCCATATAAATGCACAGTGCAGCTAAAGGCATCAATGGGTGGCCAAAATCTTTTAAAGACTTTGAGGGCTGAAAAAGAAAAGCATGAGTTAATAAATAAATGTGTATCAAAATGGAGCCACTGATTGCTCTCCTCAGCTTTCTCATGCAACTTTGTGAACAAACTGTGCTAATACGTAAAGCCTCGTTCACATCGGTTCGGTCTTATTTTGAAGCTCTGCAGGTAACCCGGGCATGACCTCAGGAGTCATTTTTTCAGGTTACATTTTTAGTCAGCTAAACAATTGCATTATTTGCGACCAAATAACCTCTGCTGTGACTGTATCAGAATGAATAGCTAAATTGACTCAAGGTGTGAGTGGTCAGCAAGGGGAAAGTGAGATCGCCGAAGGAAATTTAAATCCTCAGCATGTAATTTCAGGGATTTCAACGAGCAGAACTCACTCCAATTTCCTATTGTAGTAGAGTTGCCAGGTGTATGGTAGGACTTTTGATCATTGCATGCGTCGTTTTGCTTTTTTTTCCCAAGAAGATTACTTCTTGCCTCTCCTGAAAAAATTCCATCGTTTCTCCATCTGTCTTTGCTTTCAAATGTGATGATTTCATTGAACACACCCTGAGTTGCTGTCAGGTTCCAGAAACAGGAATCCAGCTGCTTTTTGGCCTTGGCACAGTCATTTGGTCTCACACTAAGCAAAACCACACAATAGGGGACTCTTTGGTATGATGTTAGGACTCAGGAGCTGCTGTGCCCCCTTGAATACAAAGGATGAATGGTTCTGCCATTGATTTCATAGAATGGCTTTATGGAATGGTTTGGGCTGGAAGGGATCTGAGAGATCATTTAGTTCCTACCCCGCTGCATGGGCAGGGACACCTTCCACTAGACCGCGTTGCTCAAAGCCCCATCCAACCAAGCCTTGAACACTTCCAGGGATGGGGCAGCCACAATTTCTCTGTGCAACCTGTGTCAAGTGTCTTACTGGAACGTGTGCTGAATTAAACCATTCCTTATTAAAGAGTAACCAGGCTGCTGTGTTGTCTTCCAGGAGCCAACTTCTCTTTGCGAGAGCTGGGTCTTGAAGACGTGACACCCCCGCATGGGACTTTGTACCGGACTGATATTGGGCTGCCTCACTGTGGCTACTCCATCAGCGCTGGCTCAGATGCTGACACTGAGGCAGATGTGGTCATGTCTCCTGAGCACCCCGTGAGGCTCTGGGGACGCAACACCAAGTCTGGACGCAGCTCCTGCTTGTCAAGCCGGGCCAACTCCAACCTCACCCTGACGGACACGGAGCACGAGAATACTGAGACCGGTAAGTGGTGACAGCGCATGCGATATCAGCCTTCAGCTCTGCCAGGAATGACTCTTCTTACTGCACCATCTGAATCTTCCTGAGGTTTTGTGTTTTGTTTCGTTTTGGTTTTTTTTATCAGACTCAATGAAAACACTCTTCTAATAGCCCCGTGTTGTGGCCTTTTGTACTGTCCTACAGAGTGTTTGCTAATAAACTGCTGGAGAAGCTCCTGCTTATTTATCACAGCGACAGAGATCATTAAGTGGCTGTAATACTCTCTCTGCTTTTCGTAGCAACCTTTCAGACAAAAAGCATTTAAATCTCCCCTCCCCTGGCCGATGCTGCTCTTATCTTTGCTACAGATTTTCGGGGCAGATAATTTCCTTCTTTTCCTTGCTGGTTCCTTGACAGGAGCTGTTTCATTTATGTAAATTGGCCGACTGCTCTCTGAAGGGAAACGCTGGTGAAATATTTTTAGAAGCCTTTTTCTTTGTGCAAAATAGAAGCTGAAGGTCACCAATTTTTTATCTCTGTAACTTTGTGTCCCCAGCTGCAGGGACTCCTGCATGCGTTTTGTAGGTCTGTGAACCTTTTGGTCAGCAGTTCTGCCAAGCAGTGTAGGAAAGAGAGGATTTTGATACAATTGCAGCTTGACCCAAGAGTTCACACAGCCCTGTATGCCTTTGCACCTTTAATTCAATTATGGCACAGCCAGCTTCTTCATATAGCCACTGTGTACAAGTCATCAGGAGCTTGAGCTCAGCACAGAAAGCTGATGTGAAATGACTGTATCACTTGTTCTTTTTATGCTTTTTGCCACAGCATTATAGTGATAAATGGTGATAACTTTTCCTTCGGAAGCCATGACATGGGACACAAACACTGCCCACATGATTTTATGTTCAACAAAATTACAGTGGAAGCTTATTAAGTTTGTGCTCAGAAATTATGGTATATTAGGCAAAGTTCAAAGATAAACAGCCTTCTGTTTAAAGGATGAACAGAAGAATCTTTTGAAATGATCTCTACAGTATTTTTTTAATGTCCTTAGAGTAGTATCTTACAGAATGGCATTTGTTAGGACAGGCAGACACACAGTGCAACATTATATTGTTTTCCTCCCAAGTCTTGCATTTTGGTGAAAAAACAGAGGGATCATCAGGGTCAATTAGAGTTTTGCACACTCCCAAGAAATCACTAGAAAACAACCAAAAGCAAACACATTGCATTTCCATCCCATTCTCCTGTATCCAAACTCTCTCGTACTTTCCATGGTGGTGTATAAGCAGCTGTGATCTTGTCCAATACATTTTTCTTTCCATGCCTATTAAAAAAAGCAAAGTACAGAATTGTAATGGGGTTTTCTGTGGTTGGTTTGTTTTTGGTTTTGGGGGATTTTTTGTTTGTTTTTTTTGTCTTAAGAGAGGAGAATTACATTAGCTGCTGGAATCTTTTTCACTGGTTTCCGTAATGTTACCTCTGCATGTGCAAATGCAACTTTTTACCTACAGATCACTTACAAATGAAATTATATTAGCAACAACACATTAGCAACAGCACATGCCTTGAAAGGCTTTACTGAAAGTAATAACAGAGGCAGTAGTACTCCTGCCAGGGCCAAGACAGCCTCTATTTCCTCTTCCCTTGAATTTAATGATACCCTAACCATTTGTTGAACCATCATTTCATAGCAATTAGATAAGGGAAGATGGAATGGTAGAGACCATACCTGCAGGTTTTTTAAGTGCTGCAGAAGGAGTTTCTTTGGGCCCTAGGCATTTTCAATCTTAGATGTTGAGTGTTTTGAATAAGAAATGCTATATCATACTTAAAAAAACAAAGTCTGTGTAAGATAAACAAAAGCTAGGGAGCAGTGGTGTCCAGTAAGTAATTGTGTTGTTCATATTGACAAAAAAAGAGGTGGTGGAACTTCAGAGAAAATATTACAATCCAAACTGTGCTGTTGGGGGCTTCAGCTGATGCTTAGATTTCCCTGGGAACATGTCAGAGACATGAGCCAGGTTCAGGTCAGAAAATCTGGTCCAGAGCTGAGAGAAAGACATTTCATTTCAATATAGGGATTGCAGTTGCATTGCTGATATTAACATATATAAACAAGGGTTGCAAGGGAAGAAGAGAAGAAGGGCTAAGAAAGAGACTTAAATGTACAGAAAATCTGGACATTTTCCTTTTACAATCGCTTGGCACAGATAAAGGTGTGAGAAACTTTTGTACACAACCCCCTCACAAGCTGTGGGAGCAAATGAAGCCTGAGATCCTCTCAGAAGCTTTGTCTAGCAAATGCAAAGGTTGCCCTGTGTTTCCTCCCTCTGAACATAAGCCGTGTTACTCTGGGCCCTCCACTGCTAGCTATCACCACAGGCTATTTTGAGAAATCCCAGATTTATAGGAGAAATGTTTTCAAGACATGAAATCTTGCTAATGGCAGCGTAAAGTAACATAATGCTATGACTCAGTTTACAGGATACCTTTATTAGTCAATATTAATAGTTGACAGTATTGATAGAAGTTATAGCCTTTAGCTGAAGTCAATATGGAGCTTTATGAACCTGCCATCAATAGAAGATTTTATGGGCCCCATTAAACCAACTTTTCCAATGAAGGTTAACATCAGCAATTTTTATGCTGTTCATTATTTATCCAAAATAAATAATCAGAATTTATTTCTGATGTTTGTAAATCCAAAGCTGTTGAAGCATGATTCTACCGAGACATTTATTTTGTTCTTGGAAAATGAGAGGTCTGGCTCCCTTGAAAAGCAGGTTTGCTTTTATTTCAGGAGTGGTGATGCCTTGAAGGAACAGATGCTCTGCTCAGTAAGTGCAGCCATAATCCACCCCTCTGTCTTTCAGGAAACCGATGAAGTGCTCTGATTCCATGGCATATTACAGTCCATAAATCATTTGCACAGGCAGCTGGTATGAAAAGCCATGCGTTGTTTTATCTAAACTCTTCCCAGGCTTTCCAGGAGGTTGAATACTTTTACTAGGTTAAGAGTTTGTTTTCACTGAAGACTTAGTTTGAGTTACAACTGGCATTGCCCTGAGCTCAGATCCTGCACACCCAGATAGGCCCAGTGGCTTCTCCTCCAACAGGCAGTGCTCTTTGCTCCACCTGGATGGGCACAACTCAATTTACTGCATCTCATCCAGGGATAATGCAATCACTCTGGACTGCTAATTTAGCAGGCACTTCGTATAGCTCAAGGATTTATTCTGCAGCATGACCATCTAGGCTAAACTGAAATGGTGAACTCCCATTAACAGTTCAGACTCATGCTCAGGGAGGAGTTTGGTTCCTGGAAGTCTTAACACTGAAGTTAGGGGAAGCTCTTTCTTATAGTAGTTTCCACTGTTTCTCAGCAAGACTTCAAGCAAAACAAGTTCCTGAAGTGGTCATTTGGATCTGAGCCTGGAGCTAACTGGTATTACCTTAGGTAACCCTGAACAGGCTTTATACAAAGCCAGCAGTTGTTTAATATAGAGAAGAGCACAATGAAGGAGAACAAGATAATAGTCTTCCAGAAACTGACTTATTTTGTTGCAACTCAGTCACATACTAAAAGCAAAATACTCCTAATCATAAAGATGTCATCATAAAAATGCATAAAAATACAATAGCACTGGGTAATTCATGTTGAAGACATTGCTGAAGGCCCAGTCCCCTGCTTAAAGCAGGGCTAACTTTGAGGTCAGATTGGGTTGCTAAGTTATACTTTGAGTATCTCCGAGGATGGCGAGGTCACAGCCTCTGTGTCCTGATTCTGGTGCTGACCACTTGTTGTGAACAACTTCTCCTATGACCTAGACACAGCTTCCACTGCCACTACTCATGTCCATTGCCTCCTTTCCACTCACTGAGCATCTCCAGCAATAGTCTGACTCCATCTTCTATATATCCCCACACCTAAAATGGTTAAGAGACAGAAGGTAGATTTCCCTTTACCCATCTCTTCTATCAGCTGAACAAAGCCACCTAGATCCTTCTCTCCTTGTAAAAGGTCTGCAGGTAGTTAGGCACTAGAACAGATAGTCAGAGGCATCTGAGGAACTCCAGTGCTAAAAGTTTTTAAGTGTAAACTAGACAAATAGTTGCTGAGAACAGTCCAGATCAGATGCTGCCTCAGTCAGAGTGCTGTCCATGCTGGCCTCTTGAGCCTCACTCTCCAGTTTCAAAAGTTTATGGCATTGCTGAGCTTTCTTCTACTTCAGGGCCATGCAGGACTGTTCAGCTGGGCTTTGAGAATCTCAGGCTCCTGTACTGCCTAGGGCACTCCTAACATGTAGAGACAGACAGGTTTTTTTGTGTGTAAGCATCCATGAAAAGGGCTCTGAATATTTCCTTTGGGTCTATAAAGGAGATCTTACCCCAGACCCCAGATCCACCAAAACCATTATGAATCATGCTGGTAGCCCTTGGATAGATATGAACATGAGAGGTGGGCAGAAAATGTAGATATTCCCATACAGAATCCCTTCCCACACACAAAAAAAATACCAAAAAACACCCAAAAAACCACAACTCCCCCCAAAACATAATTTTCCTCTGCCTTCAATGTGATAATGAGCTTCCCAGTTTATTCAGTGCAATCACTGCAAGATTACTTTAGACCTGGGCCAACAGCATTTTTTAAATTTGCCTTTGTGAAAGAGGAGTTTAACTTTCAGCTATTCCAAAGAAGCTGTGGCAACCTAAGGACTCACTTTAGTTTTAATCTTGGTTTAGTGTTAATATCCAGCAAGGCACATAGTTGGTTAAATATGAGAAGGAGCAGAGAGGGGGAGCAGTTTTCTTCGTTAGCAGAGCAAGTCAGTGGTGATTAATGCTGCATACATGTGTAGAGGGGAGCTGATGTTTCTTTCTGTCCTCATCTCCTCCTGGGAAGAATCTGGGCAGTATCAAGAGGCCAGACGAATCTCACAGGCAGGATGAGTAACATCAGATGGCTCGAGACAGTTCAACTCAGCTGGAGATGCTCAATTGTGATATATTGTGTAAAGAAATTCTTGCAGCAGAAGTGTTGCTGAAGTGTGGCATTTTCTTATCTAGCAGACTGAGAGACTAGTAGACACGAACTAAAATTCCAGATCTAACCACCCTGGAAGCCAGGCTGCAGGACCATTGCTGTAAAATTGTGCTATGCTTCTTCTTTCCATCTTCAGAATTCAAAACTATGTAGGAGACGTGTCATCCTGCAAACAATTCTGCATGCATTTCATGTGTGCTAAAGGGGTCAGAATGGCACTGCTGGACTCAAATCCCTCATTTAAAAATGAAGTGGGAGTAGGTAACATCAGCCCCAACACTTCCACCACCTATCTGTTGATCACCTCTCTTTAGGAAGAGCAGTTTAATCTCAAGGTTCATTTGTCTTTGGCTTCACCTCTGAAATCACCAGTCAGTGCCAAAAGTGGTATGGTGACTACAGCAATACAGACAAGTGCTTACTCACTGGTGACAAGATTAAGAATTGCTGGACCCACATCCTATAGAGAGGAATAATTTTTCTTTTAGTCACTACTGTTCTGGAATGCATTTAAATGAGCTTTAAAACTCTCAAGCAACCAACCAGCCCAATAGGCAAACCTGCTCTCCAAGCCTTACCAACTTGGCCAGAAAAGTAACAAATATATAGTGGTTACCTTTTGCTTTCCCATCAAATAAATTACCTTTCTGGGAAATTCTCATAGGCTTTTTGTAAAACTGAAAGGTACTGGCAATCAGGAGCTGGAAAACCCACATGATAACTCTGCCTGCTCTACCATCACAGACCCAACTCTTAGCCATTTTAACTGACGTAACGTATGATTTAAAGAGCTTTTCTTGTAGTAAGTGCCACACTTTCTGCTTCCACACTGCTTAAGCCATTACAGCTGCTGGAAGGAGTGCTTGAGAAACTGCATAGGAAATTAGGACTCGATAGAATTGAATGTTATAAGAAGATATTTAGAAACACAGGGGTACATTACAGCAGGAAATAATTAAAGACAAGTCTTTCAAACAAGGAACACCAAAGAAATGATGCAATTTTGCTTCTCCTGGGTAGTTAAGAAATCTAACTAATGCTTTCACTTATTCAGTGGAGCCTGATGCAGAGCTCACTGAAGCCTTTGAATACTCTTGTTGTCATCAGCAGTGTTAGATCAGGTTCTAGGTGTATGCTGGTAACTAGCTGGTTTTGCAAAATAGTCAGCACACCACCATGGTGTAAATCCCAGCAGTCTTGGTTAAACACACCACAACATGCTGTTTGCTGCTAGGTTTCTCATTTTGTCTTCTTATTAAATCAGGAATGCTCTCCTGATGATCAAGTCACATGCTCCAGAAGTTCATAAACGTTTTCCAAATATTTTCTTTCTCTTCTGTTTTACAATAGCTTGGGGAGCTATAGGCAAATGGTAATTATTTCTGTGTGTTTTTCTTCTTCTGTTTGATTGTCCAGAGCTCAGCTTTTAATGTTGTCTATGTTTCCTACCAGAAACCTTGCAAGGTTCTCCAAAGCAGCTCTGACCCTCTGCAGAGGAAGGATTTTTACTCAGTCTTCTTTACATTCACCTTCCTGTTTTCCAAATCATGTTGACCCAAATCACTGGCCCAATATACAATTCAATATGTCAGTGCAATTAGCAGTGCCAGAATTCCTGTGTAATCTTAGCATTACAAATTATTTGTTAATACCCCAGTTGATAATCCATGGTGACTTTTCTTTTTATTACCATGTTTTGCTGAGCAATTTCCTTTCAGGCTTCATACACTATTGTTAATATCATTACTGTGGTTGCAGCAACATCATCTGGTTTCTTCTTCTTTTTTTTTTTTTTCTCTCCTTTGAATTAAATGGTACATTATAAAGTACTTCCAGTGAATGATGTGTGTTCTTCAGACATGCTTCTTCTGCAAACCATGCAGGCAAAAATGTGATACTCAGACTGTGAAGAATTCAGAAAGGCGATTTTTAAAAAATAATCACAGAATGGTTTGGGTTGGAAGGGAATTTACAGATCATCTCATTCCAACCTCCCTGCCATGGGCAGGGACACCTCCCACTAGACCACATTGCTCAAAGCCCAGTCCAGTCTGGCCTTCAATTTAATAATTCTTCACAATTAATAAAAAAAAGGAATTTGCTATGGGCTATACTTTATTAAGCTTCCTTTATGCCTTTTGAGCAGAGGAAGACAAGAATAAATTAGAATTACCTAGTCAAGATCAGACATCTGCTGGCTGTCATCTTTTACTTGCCTGCTATCAGTTGTAACCTTAATATTAACAAGATGTTTCAGCTTGAAATAAAGATTAGCCAGAACCCTTACCACTGAAGATCCATCATCAATTGCAGAGTTCATGAAGAACTACAAAAACAAGTAGCAGATCCAGAAGGGTATTTTCATTAATCCCCTTACCTATTTCAGCTCCTGATAGCTCTTACACTGCTCCTCTCCCAGTGGGATTTCCAAACGATTCCCATTTTAACAGTACATGGGGATTGCTTGGGTATTGCAACCTACTGAAGCCACCTTATAGAGATATTCAGAGACTTGGTGATCACTTGAAATGTGAAGGTCATGGGAAGGAAAGTTCCTTCAGGCTCTCCAACCATAAAGGTACTAATATTCCTTTGAAGAATATTAGTCCTAAAAAGGAGACTTGAGCTACATGGCCATCCCAAATGCTACATTCTCAACTGAAAAATGGCTCCCTTGAAGGCTGTTACATCTTCCTTGCTTGTGATCGAACTTCCTAACCACTGACATTCTTGATGATGGATTCCTCCTATTTTCTGTCCTCTTCTCTTTTTTGTCCTTTTTAGATATTAGCCCTGAGGCGCTTCTTGATAGTGAAAAGGTGAGGCACCACCTCACTGCTTTACAAGAGTCTCAGAGAATGTTTTACCTTGATGGGACACTAAATTGATAAGGTTTAGGGCAACAGACCCTTAATCTCCCTCCACATTCAACCAAGCCCTGTCCACAGGGTGTAAAACAGCCTTTTAACTGAGGATACCACTGTCTCTCAGACAGGATTCAACCCACTGGAGAGCTGATTGTCCCTTTGGTAGCACCTACCTCACTCTAGGGACCTTAGAGGGAACCAACAACACCCGTGCTCCCAATGTAGGAGGTGAAGGTCCACGGGATTAATGAGTTTAATAATTCCATTGCTGCATTACCTATCAGTATCTTGATTTTGTTCCACGATGGAGGAATCCCCATGGATTTCTAGGGCTAATCTACCTCATCACTGGCCTGTTTGCCTCTAGAGGAAAACAAGGCTTTCCTTTTTTTTTTTTTTTTAATATTATTTTTATTCTTATATGGCATGTCCCATGGAGAATGTATTTTCTGCATTATTGTAATCTGTGTCTGAAAGGATGCTGACATTAAAACCCTTCCCAATGTTACTCTGTCATCATGAACTGCACTTCAATATAGGTTAGTGTATAAGTTTATTATTGTTGTCCTGATTGTGATGATGGTGAAGCCATTAAGCAGGAAAAAAAAGGCCCAAATTCTAGAAACTCACTAATAGCCTGGATATTGGGGGAGAGTGCATGTAGAAAAAACATAACAGGTAAGAATTTATTGTTCTTTTCAATTAAACTGTTAATTTTTTTCCTTTCCTTTATGACTTCAAACTACCTTGTCATGGAGATTTGTTTTTAGGAAAGTGAGTACATTTAGTAATATTGCTGGCAAGCTGGCAAGTAGTCTGGAAAGAAATCCATGCATTTTCTACACTATTTCTGGGTGTCATAAATAAATTATTTTGGTGTGAAACACCCTAGGGGGAATACAGCCAGTTTCAGTGGCATAAGACCTCTTGCTCTTTTGATAGCAACACTTTGCTTACAGCCTGGTTTTGGGGTGGGATTTGTGTCTCAATGCCGATGGAGAATAGCTAATGCCATGGAATGAGGGTTGTGGTCAGGACATTGAGGGCCATCAAAGCTACCTTGGACATCAGTGCACATCAGGTCCTCATGGACCTGTAGCTGGATGAGCATTTGGAGTGGAATTTTGCTTTTAGGATCAGATGTGAGCTCTGCCTGAAGCAAACGATCATGCCCTCTTGCATTAGATCAGAGAAAAGCAGCATGGAAAAAAGCAAAGGGTTAGAGGGGACAATAAATCCAAACAAGGAAGGGGTGATGGCTGGGGCTCAGAATGGTCTGGTTTCTATCCCTGTGGCCGAAGGACCCTTGCCCCACAGAGTTAAGCATGGACCAGGCAGCCAAAGCTTGTTTTCCTGTTTCCCCTTTTTCTGCTTCATCCTGGATGTTCAGGGTCACAGAAAGCTGCAATGGGCAGGATATGTCAATACACCATCCCAGCCTTTCAAAGAAATACAGCACTATTCCCTGCACAGGGCAAAGCTGTACAAGGCTTTCTGCCCAGCCTGGCATTTCCAGATGCTCATGTCTGTATTTCTGAATTCCCACTGGGACCACTGCATTTCCTTCTAGGTCCAGCACACAGAGTGTTAGCCCACATCTGGTCGAGAGTCCTCCAGTGCCCCTTGAGGTATCTGACTTTGCTTTTTTTCAGTGAAGATGCATCTCCACCCATAAGCAGAACAAAGCAAGAGGGAAGAATCTGTTATTTTTGTTTTACCCATGCCCAGAGGTGTGCACTGAGCTCCAAATAAAGGCAAGCACAGTTTCTGCCAGGAGAATTTACTCATTAAAATCTCATTGCTTTATTTCTCAGAGGCTTTTCATTAACTTTTAGCAAAAATGCCATTTTATTCAATCCAGGGCAGTGATTGAAAGTGCAGCACTGCCCTAATTCTGCAAAGTTTTCAGTGTTTCTTTGAATTGCCCCTAAAAACTTTAATTATATGCTTTTATGCAGGTTGTTGTTTTGTTTTGAAACATGTATATAAAGAGAAAATAATAATTCCTGTAGAGCATTCATGTAGACATTTTACAAACTTAACTTTGTTATGACCTGATCAAAAATAAGTCTTTGCCACACGTGGCTAAATTTGACAAAGACGTTTGGGGAGCAGACATGTTACAGGACTCAAAGAAGAGCTACTTTTGGGTGGGCACTGGGCTGCAGCTCTGGAGATTTAATCCCTGGCTCTGCTGCAGACAGTGCTGAACCTTGGCTGCATCTCTTCATTTCTCTTTCTTTCTTCATCTCAGTTTCCCTTTAAAAAATAAGGATGTTTTTCGTTTTCTTTCTCCACCCTCTTTTAAGTTGTGAACACAAATATTATCTAATCAAACATATGGATAGCAGCAAATAAAGCAACTATACTCCAGTTCTATCCAGGAATACATTAGGAGAATTTTCAGTGCTGAAGTGTTTTAATTATTGGCTTAGGCAGCCCCTCAAACATGCACCGAATATCTTGGGGGTTGAAAAAGCCCTGCTTTTTGTTGCTGCTACTGCAACTCTCTCTGTAGGTGAGAGCTTTTCATGCCAAGCAGTGCTCACTGGCAGCCAGCATAGCCCTCTTCTCACTGCTGTATTTAATGAACCCCCCCCAAGTGCTACAGGGCTTCCACAACCAACTTCAGCAGTGGCAAACTCAGAAACGAACTACTTCATCAAAATGACAGCTTCCTGCTGCATTCAGAAACACACTCTTTGATTTCTGCCCTGGTTTGGTCACTTTGTAGTGGGGGAGATAGAAATGTCAAATTTCTTCTCAACTTAAGTTAAATAGACATTTTTTCTTTTAATAGATAAACTGTTTAAACAAAATGGGAAATTATTGAAGGCTCAGCTAAGGCTTAAATTCAGAATAATGTGTTAGAGACGTGCAAATAATTTTTAGATCATTTCCAAGCTGCTATGTCTTAACAGCCAAAGTTCTAAGGCAAGTCAAAGTGGTGAATTGGCTACAGTCTCTGGATGAGCACCTAGAGCCAGTTGGTAGAGGTGCCACAGCAGGTCCTGACAGCAGCTGCTGCTTCTGCAGGTGGAAAGGGTGATTTTTTCAAATCAAGTAGATCAGCTCAAAGAGCACGTAGAGTAGTCAGAAATCCACCAGCAGCTGAAAAGCAGGGGAGGGAAGACCTGCATGGATAAAACTGGAGACAAGATATGTTACAGTGACTTCCAGAACACATTACACCTGGAGAGGCAACTGCTTTAAGAAACTGTCAACCCAGGTACATGTTCCCATCCCCTTGAAGTGGTTCTCTATCCTCGTAGTCACACCAATACAACTGCTCATGCAGTCCAACTGTGACTTACCTCCCAAAAGGTGTTATTTGAAGCCTTTCTGCAAGGACAGTGTGTCAGTGCAGAGAGCTGTGATTTCACACCTCCTGTGAGACCACTGTCATCCCAAATCAAGGTGCTGGAGGGAAGGGCAACAAAGCTGGTGAAGGGTCTGGAGCACAAGTCTTATGAGGAACAGCTGAGGGAACTGGGGGTGTTTAGCCTGGAGGGGGTGTTCAGCCTGGAGAAAAGGAGGCTGAGGGGAGACCTTGCTCCCTCAGCTACCTGAAAGGAGGTTGGAGTGAGGTGCAGTTGGTCTCTTCTGCCAAGTAACAAGAGGAAATGGCCTGAAGTTGTGCCAGGGGAGGTTTAGGTTAGATATTAGGAGAGATTTCTTCCCTGAAAGGATTGTCAGGCACTGGATCAGGCTGCCCAGGGAAGTGGTGGAGTTGTTTAAAAGTGGTGGAGGTATTTAAAAGATGTGTAGAGATGTGGGGCTTAGGGATGTAGTTTAGTGGTGAAATTGGCAGTGCTGGGTTAACAATTGGGCTTGGTGATCTTACAGGTCTTTTCCAACCAAAACAATACTATTATTCTACACAGAGAGACCAGTTTGGCCCCAGGGAGAAATCCCAGAAGAAGACTTTCCCAGTTTGGCTCAAACAAAGGCCAGTGGCTGAGGGTAGGGCAGCAAAACCACCTGGGAGCTATTGAAGCCAGCATTGCCAGTGAGGAAGAAGCATTGCTGAACTCTCTTGGAAAGGCACCTCTGTTCCAGTTCCCCAGCCACAGCTAGTGCTTCCTTTGTTAATGCCAGTTCATTTTCTGTGCAAGACTTATTTTCTTCTTGTATCTCCAGCAGGTTCAAGTACTTTTATTACACTCATTTTGGGAGGAGGTGGGTGAAATTATGACTGAATTCCTCTTTCCATTTAAATGCAGCTTGATGTGAATTCCAAATAAATGAAAAAAACAAAACAAAACAAAACAAAACCCAGCAATCATCTACTGAATAAGAAATCTGTTGTTCACTATTTTCTCTTCATAAAAAAAAAAATTTAAGAAGTAGGAATCTGAATAAATGCATGCTAAACTATATAATTGCTGAAATAAATATGTATAGATATAGGATATTCTTTGATTTAGCATAAAGAAGCAGCAAATTATACCAATCAGTGAGAATCAACCAGTTTTAAAAGAAAATAACTGAAAAGCACATATGCAAAACAAGATTAAAACTGATTATTTAAATCAAGATTCTCTGTTTGCTGGTTTAAACCATGATTACAATTTAAGTCAAGCCACCCTGCCACAAATAGTTTAAGGACAATATTTTTTCCTTCTTATATAATGTACAGATTTTAGGCCCAAAAAAGCCTCATGCTCCTCAAAAGGAACGTGGAGGTACTGAACCTCCATCTCCAGCCATGTTCTTCATTTGGTTCTTGTTTATTTTAGGTATTTGAAGTAATGAAATGGCAAGCGTTGGCTGGAAGAGTGGGAATCTGGAAACCCACAAAAAAAATCTCCAAGATGCTTTTTCTTTTGGGAGCCTTTAGGATGGAATTAAATGGATAATCAACCGCAAGCCCAGAATCAGGATGATTCCCCAGTAACATGGAGGCTGGAAAAGCAGCCATAGCCCAATATTAGCATACATCTCCCTCTCTCCTAGATACCACCTCTTTGGATAATCACATTCCACTTAACAAAATTCCCTTTGCACCTGCAATTGGACAGGGTGTTTCTCCTCCATTAAATTGTTCTGTTTTGCTGCTGTGCTCTACCGAGCAGCTGTTAATGTTCCACCCCAGAGGTGTCTGCAGTTCAGTGATGGGTGAAATGATTAAGGCTAGCAGGGCACTTGATCATTTGGAATGGAAGGTGGTACATAAACATACCCCATTAGTTTTATTAATGCTCAACAAAGCAAACTTTTCTTGTAGCTGGTTTGACTCCTCCTTGGCATTTAATACAATGTGTTCCCTCTGGGAGAGATGGCAGGTAAATGCAGTACACGTGCAACTTGCTGGATGCATTCTTCAGCTTTCCTTAAAGAAGCCTGTTTCCCAGGGTGATGATGATTTGACCCATCATACACTGGGGGACTGCAATGAAATGAGTGCTGTGTTTGTAATAGTCTGAAGGAGTGTTAAACTTGGGCCACTTCTCAGGAAAAGGAAGGTGATGACCTTGGGCATTGCACACACTCTGGTGTCAGGAGAGTAGGAAACTTGGCATGGGATCAGTCTACAAACTAAAGAAGAGTGGGGAAAGGGCTTAGAGGAATAGCACCTGATGGAGTTAAAAAAACCCAGCAAAATGAACAAAAACACACACACAAAACAAACAAACTTAAAAACCAACCAGTTTTTTCGGGCAAATCAGTCTTCAGTCTTGAAGCACGTTATACGTTTGGTTGATAAAGAGAGGGTTACCTACATGTTTGCAAACAGTTGAGTTCTGTGTCTCATCAGCTCAGGCATCTAGATAAAGGCTGTCATAGACATTTATGCAAACAGAATATAGATGTACATATTTGTAAATTCCATGCCTAAACCAGATCTGTGTGATACACAGCAGCAGGGGAAACATGCTCTCTTTTTCCCCTCCTGAGTCTCAGGGTCTCTTGGCCCCACCTAAATATTCTTGACTGTTGACTGGCCATCAAGTGTGGTCCCCCCTGAGGAGAGTCCTTGCATAGTACAGCTTCCACTGGTATGTCTGCTCTCAAATAATGACAAATCTGCTTTCTTTTCTCATTTTTCCTCTGTTGGAGCTGTGAATGGAGAAAGCAGAAAGCAGAGATCAACTCACAAAGACTCCATGGCTGCTATTAAGGCTGAACAGGATATTTTCATAACTCTGTGAAGGGGGTTGTGTGTTTGTGAAGGGGTATCTTCTTTCATGTGAGCTGACAGCAAATGGGCTGAGTCCCAGATGAGTTTGGGATTATTAACCTTCTTCCTGCTCCTGGTAGAGCTTGGGATTTGTGTGGATTGAAGCAGAGCCCTGGTGAATCATCAGTGGACAGTCCTACACCTTTATTGTAAATGGATTAACCAAGTCCTTATTTGGTTAAAAAAAAAAAAAAAGGAAAAAATAAGAAAAAAAATATATTGTTACATTAGTTGTTGGAGAGAGAGTTTCTGGGGCTGAAAGAGTGGGTATTGAAGCTGCAGATACTGCAACTCTGTAGGATGCTTTTCAACATTTTAGTTACCTAGTGGAAAACTTAAACTTTTGGCTAGTAAAGTGTGTGGACATTAAAACTAGACAGCGTAGTAAAACAAGACAAATAAAAAGCTGAAACAGGCAGGGTACAATGTAGGCAGGTGCAATGATCTATAGCTGTATGGGAGTGGAAAGCTGTTGAGTGTAGCAGGGTGACAGCCCAGAGGTCTTGCTTCTGTGAAGAGTCATGGAGTCAGGGTGAGCAGCCTCCCAGCAGCATCTCTGCCATGCTCTTGGTGTCTTTCAACTCAGCACTGGATGTCTTGCTGGAAGGCAAAGAAAATGAACAGGAAAACTGGGTGAAAGCAGCTGTGATACAGAAGTTCATGCTAACTTCTCTTTTTTGGTGCTGAGGGACATGGTTTTGCACTGGACTTGGTAGAGTTCGGTTAATGGTTGGACTCAATGATCTTAAAGGTCTTTTCCAACCAGAATGATTCTGTGATTCTCTAGTCTGCAAAACTATGGAAAACATCAGCTTCCAAAGGTATATTTGAGAAGGGATTAGTGCTTTTTCCTAGAGAGATGTTTCACCATCTCAGAACAGAAGCTTTATTTGAAAACTTCTAGGAAGAGCCACAGTCTGGACTCTACCACCCCCCCAATAGTTTTTACCTCAGTTAGTGGCACTGGAGGTCTGCATTCCAGCATCAGATTATGGTTGGTCCCACATGAATGTAAAAAGTAATAGAAGATATTCAGGAAGTGTTCCTAAAGATACCCTAGACCCTGGCATTTTTTATTGCCCCTAAATAATAGCCCAATGGATTCATGTCTCCATAGGCAGTGATGAACTGAGTCCTTAACTTTCTTCTAGTTCTTTTTTTTCTGGAGTACCTCACTGTAAGAAATGTTTTCCAAACCTTTAACTCTCTCATGAGCCATATCTTGTTTATCACTGTCCTCCCTGAATTGGATTTGGCTAATTCATTCTTGGCTTTGTCTGAAGTTCTTGCAAATACATTTGTGTCCTTCAAGAGAAGAATGTCCAGACCATGGTAGATATGGGGAGAGGTCAATACCCCTTTTCCCCAGCAGACACAGAGAGAAGATAAATTCTGCAGAGGAATCACTCAGATGCTTTCCTGGAGAAACTACTAAAAAAATCTCTCCCAGAGCTGCTTCACAGATTGATGTCTTATCGATGGTGGTATGTGGGGGTTGAGAGGATAGGAGGGACAGATGGTCCATAAGGTTCCTTTGAGCTTCAGCCAGACTCAAAGAAGAAAAAGGAAGATTGGTGAATTTCTGGAAGAGCTTATTTCCTCCTTGGACTTGAACAGGGTGTTGAAATTCATCCAACAGACTTTGTAAGGCCTTTTGGATCCTAAGAAGAAGACATAGATGTACAGCCTCATTACTGCTCATTCGGCTGTAAAACAAGGGCTGTAAGGAAGGAGGGAGACAATAGGGTTTGCTTCCTTCCTGTGTACACAAGCTCCTCTCCAGTTATAAATTTACTGATAGGGCTGTTATGAAATAATTATTTCAGCATTGTTTCTTTTGGCACAAGTATCTGTCTGATCATTCTGATTCCACGTAGAGAATTACTTTGAAATGAATATATTTCCAAATAATTTTCCAGGAACAATTACATTGGTGCATTTCCAAGTCTAGATAAGCCTGTGAATAGGATTCCAGAATAGGATTTTTTTTTAAAAAAAAATAAATAATTAACAGATTCTATACTTGCATGTTTTCTGAAAAATGCAGACATACCTTCTGCTTGTAAAAAATACTGTCTGAAAACTGGTTAGTGATGCGTTTTTCTAATAATTTTAAGTAAGTGTTAGGAATTACAGAGAATTCAGATGGTCACTAGCAGGGAGTATTTAAAAAATATCACTGTGTTAGAAAAGCTGGCATGGTAAGAGCAGGATTTGTTGAAGTCCTATGCAGCCCTGCAGGGAGTTAGGAAGCATCCAGTAATTCCCTTCACCAGGACATGCCATCAAACCTCTGAGATGCCACTTGAACCCATTGAGAGTGAAACCCACTTGGGCAAGTGAAGAGAATAGAAGAACTTGGCTTTGTCCATTTGTTACTGAAGTCTAGTTGTTGGTGGCTGGATACCTGTTACCCTCATGAAAATGGGGTCACATACTCTTTCCACACTAGCCCTCATGCCAAGCCCTGCAAAAAATGTGACCTTGCCCCAGGGTCATTTTTTCTATAGCGATTGCTTGAAAGGTTTCAGAGTTGGGTTGTTGCAGTGTCTGGTTTTTTATACAGCTTCAGGGGGAAAAAAATGTATGGCATGACTCAGACTCATCCAGCTTCTTCTCAGCATTTACTGTTTGTACCACTCGGATTTTGCATTCAATATCTTTACTCAAACAACTCTATTTCCTCCCTCCCTTTCTTCACCTTTATTTCTTCCTGATGAGCAATTCAGACAGCAAACTGTTCCCCTTCTTCATTCCCATCAGTGACTTCATTCAAAGTCCTGCCCATGTACTTATTTTCTTGGCAGAGCTATATTCAGTGAACGCATTTGTTTCTCTAGCTAGAGAACAAAAATATCTGCAAGCAAATTCATTTCCCTTCCAAACTGCTTAGGAGGGTAGTGATGGGAAGGGGGAGGAAAGTGCTTTGTCAAGTGTTAGAGGAACAAGAGAGACATCTTCTCCCTCCTGACATCCCCCTTTTATTATTATTGGGAAGACTCTGTTTGTCTTTTAATTCCTTGGGGACTAGCAACATCTTGAAAAGATCTTTCATGCAGGCAGATAACAAACTCACTGCAGAGCTGCATCAGAAAGTGAAAAATTACTTGCTAGTAATGATGTTTACCACAATACCTCCTCCTTTCCCAATCCTACAAAGGAAGCTATCTCTCACTTAAATGCCAAATCTTGTGCATTTTTTTTCTGCCAAACTACCCATTGTGCAAATTCAGCACGTGCAAGCTTGCCTGGTGGAATTTTTACTTCAGAAGTGGGTTGAAGGAGATAACAGTGTGGGCCAGTATGATTTATTTGAGATAGATCTGATCTAATTGTACACACCACAGAAAAGGCCAGGTCGCTTCTGCTTAATGAATTGGCATGAGGGCTGTTCCACAGCAGGATCAGTGAAGCCTGAGCCAGGTGTCAGGGGGACTCACATTTCCACTGGACTGAACTCCTCAGCAGAGTCTGCTTGGCTTTTCATCCCACCAGGACAGGAAAACACAACGATGTGGCACTGTCAGTTGCTGCTTTGAAGGAGACTTTGATTTCATCTGCTCTGCATGGATGTTAAAAAACCTCACAGTGCTTTAATGGGAAGGCTGATCCAGATGTTTTATCCTAAGGTGTCTTGCTCATCAGTGATGTACAGTTAGCACTGAACCAACTGGCTACTCTCCTCAACACTACAGGCATCCACATCCTGAAGTAGTAATTACCTGTTGCTAAAAGTTAAGACAAGTAAACCTCCTGAAATGCATGCTGGGATGCATTTTCAGCTCTGTTAATTACATCTGCTTGCTGTTGCATGCTCTGTCATTGGCAAGACACCCAGTCCCTGAGTCTACCCAAAATGCTACTGAGATCCTCAGTGAATAGCAATTGATCCAGCAGTACTGACTCCAGCCTTCTGAGACACTCAAGAAATGATGGTGTACACCCCTAACACAGTCATTTCACTGAATTTGTGAGACTGAAAAAAAAAAAAAAAAGGGTTTATGGTTTTGGTAGATGGTGAATCTGGCCTATTAAATTCGGGGGAAAAGTACCAGTGTATCTGCTGTCTTTCACAGATGCAAATGAAAAAAGTACTCCAAAGTAGCAGTTAATGAAAATAAAAGTACCATGTTAGTTGCTTAAGGCCCAAGTAAGTGACAGCCTTAAAGAAAGTGTCCACCTAGTAATATTTCACCTAATGTCTTATTATATGATGATTGAAATACCAAGATCAGGCAGTTTTAAGATGCTGAAGACTTTGTCTGCACCATGAGAGTGAAATGACATTTTCCTGGAGTTGTTCTCAAGAACAAATAAAACGTTTTAGATATATACAGATGAAAAAAAAATCTAACCAGAGTGCAATGGCTGAAAAGAAAGAGCAGGTGTACAACAGACAATTCCAAAAAGATCACCTTTTTAATGGTTTTTTTTTGTTTTCTTTTGTTTTGTTTTGTTGGGTTTTTCTAACAGAGAGCTTCCTTTTTCAAAAGCAAGATGCTTCTGCTAGAAATGTACATAAAGACATGACTTTTTAATAAGGGCATGTAGCTCATTACCCTCTGCAAATTAACCATATCTAATCATATATTTCCTAAAAAATAAAATAGCACATTGCTTCTGTTAGTCTTCATTCAAATACAAACCAAATATGCATGAGTACTGTAGTTTAAACTGTTCCATCTGCTTCCATGAATGTATAGGCATGCTGGTCACCCACACACACAACAGAAGGGTCTTTCACTCTTAGCATCTGTCTTCACTGAAGAACTGCATTTCAACTGGGAGTAGTCAAGCCAGAGTAAGAGCAGCACTACTGTAAAATAACTCTTGAGCCCTGGTGCCCATGCTGCAGTGCTCACTGGATGTGTATGGCTTTTGGATTATTGGGGGCAAACCTTTTGGTTTTTAGCACTGCCGTAAAACCAAGCTTCATTCTAAAGTCTTAAATAAATGGTAAAAGGAATTGTTTGTCCTCTCTGAGGATGTGGAAGGAATCATGGGAAGGTGTTGGAGGGCAGGCAGTATTTGAGATGCAAACTGGCCAGTGGTCGATGTTAGCAGTCGGTATGTGATGCTGCCTGGAGTTTCCTCCTGTATGTACTTCTGAGCAGGTCACTTCAAATTTATTGCATTGCCATGTTTGATTCAAATAGTCTCATGTGTGACTGAGTGGAGATGTACAAGCAAACCTGAAGCTGCAGCTTACGTTAGTGTTGTGGGAAAGACAAGGTACTATTTTTAGAAAACACGAGTTTGCCATTCAGTGTGTGACAAGGTCACCACTACTTGCTCTCTCTCTTGCTCTTTCCCTCTGACCTGCACATCTCAGCTACTCACACCTCAGTTACTGCAAAACCGTAATGGGCAACAGCTCTCCAAGAATCAGTTCTTACTAATGGATCAAAAGCAGCCAAATATAGGCCATTCTGGTATGGGAAGGGGAAATTGCAGCCCATGGAGACCATCACATCTGTACCAGGGTCTGTACTGGTACAACTTCAGCACTGCAGAAAGCCAACCTCCTTCCTACTGTAGTCAGTCACAGTTGTCACAATTTCACCTGAACTCCCCTTTTTGTTCATCAGGCTGCAGGATTTGTCTCTCCACACAATAACTTGCTTTTTTGGGTTTGAGAATACTGAAGATCTGTGTGGGGCTTTGGTCTTGGGCTAGTGAGAGCTCTTGCACCCAGTGCCCATGAGATGACTCTGGTGCCACCACAGCAGTTCAGCAGAGTAACAGTCACAACTATTGCCCAAACCAGTTAGTTTTGCTTTGAAGCTCTCAGCTAACACCCTGGAACACTGTGCTATCTTGTGTATATGTGTGTTGGCCCAGTATTCAGAGGTTCCCAAGTTCAGCTGTGCAGAGCAAAGCAGATACACCCAGAGGATCTCTTGGCACTTCTCTGAGATAACTCTTTACCCTTGAAAATTACAGCTCTTTCACAGATAAATGCAATCACCCCTGTTTGCTCCAGCTGCCATCTTCTTTTACGTTTCCAGCAACATGGCTATTGCAGTTGTCACATTTATGTCTTATCGCTGGATGAACAGGATCCTTCTCCTCATGGCCTGGCCTTGGTTCTCTAACAGTGCATCAAAGCAGGCAGAGAAATGGCAACTTCATAAAACACAGCCAAATTGCCAAGTTGTGTCTAGACAGATGCCCTCAGTCATCACAAGGCTACGAATGAAACATCAGCAATAGTGGTGGAGCCTCAGGGACTGGTGACCAGCTGGGAGGAGCTGATCAAGAAAGGTGCCATGGGAAGAGATCTGTCCCAGCTGGCCACTGGTGCCAGTGCTGTCACTTTAATTAGCTGTGTGTATATATACACATCTATAATACACACTGTTCCCCTTTATCAGCAGGATGGGTTCACTAAATATATGTCAACTGAAATTACTTTAGAAAGAGCTTCGGCGCTCGGCTTCCCACCTGCTTCCCTGCAACAGCTGCCCAGGCTCTGTAAAACACATCAGATGAAAGGCTCCATAGAGCTACAGCACGATGCTATTATTACATCTAACAGATGAGCAATCAGATCTGAACTGACCAGGGACTGAGCATCTGAGGCAAGAGGAGAATCCTTCAGGGAGACCGTTACTATGAAAGTAATATAATTCAGTATTTGTACCAGCGACTGTGAAATTCAACAGCAGTCAACCTAGTACTAGCATCCTTTAAATATCATCTTTCATTTCTTAGCAAACAGCAATATCCTATAACAACGTTAGGACAGGAAAAGGAAGGATGGGAGCTGCACAGCAGCCAAACACATGCACAGGAGGCAATATGGGCAGGTAGGAGCACAAAAGCAAAGTCTTGGTGAATTTTTGGGTGTTCTGAAAAACAAGGACAGTTATAGACCTGCCTGACGTGAATCTTAAGCACAGGGCAAGTAAGAGACCACCAATGAGATGGTGGTTGGAAGCAGCACTCAGCCAGAGGTCACAGCCCTGGAGATACCACGAGCCCATGATGCTATTTCTGTACTTGGAACTCAGCGAGCTGGAAGACAGTCTAGCAATATACATGGAACAAATCCAGGTGGGAGAGCTATCTGAATCTGTGGGGTGGACATTTGTTTCATATTCAGGAGAAAAAAAAAGAAAAAGAAAAAGAAAAAGAAAAAGAAAAAGAAAAAGAAAAAGAAAAAGAAAAAGAAAAAGAAAAAGAAAAAGAAAAAGAAAAAGAAAAAGAAAAAGAAAAAGAAAAAGAAGAAAACAACAAAACCTGATTTGACCATTAAACACAGCTTTAGGGAAAAGACAGTGTAGAAATAAATTACAACAGCTGCCCAAGAGTTTGTAAAGCTTTGACTTGGTAGTGGAAAGACTTTGAAGCTCTCTTGTAAAAATTTATTTTAGTCTATAAGGTTATCTTTTTATATGCAAAAAGAGGAGCAGGCTATCGATTAGCCTTACATTGCACTGCACTGATTTCCTGGACAAGCTCAATATCAATAACTCAAAATCTGGGAATAAACCAATAAACATGGACTGTGGTTGACCTTAACTGTAACCTTCATGCTATCTCTGTGACAAAAGGGAAAAGCAAGCATTGAAGATGATAATGAAAGCTCTTGTTTTAGCGCATATTAATGTGCACAACCATCAAACACTTCCTGCTAGATTTTCATTTCATGAGCAAATTGGATGAGACTTAGAAGATCATAGGGTGAAATGCTGTTTTTGAGATCCAAGTGTCTCACACCTTAATAACCCTTTGCTATGGTGGAGGTATGAAATTAATAAAAGCGTTTAAATGTAGTCATGGGACTCAAATTAGCCTTTTGCTTCAGCCAATTCTTGTGCCAACTTGTGCAAAACTCTTCCTCTCTCTAGACTTTCATTTTCTTCATGGCATTACTGACTCTAACCCTTTTTCCTTCCCCTCCCCATATTCTGATGAACATGTTCAGAAGAGGAGAATTCAAACTGAAGTAATTGGGGGGTGGGGAAAGAAGGCAATTTGGATGGCTAAGGCATAGGGGAGCCCAGGGCTACTATGAAGCCTATCTGGGTTTCATCTGTCACAGGACTGGAGGAGGAAGGCAGTGAAAGGATATGACTGCAGACTCTAAATATATCAGCCAGGTAAACACCAGGGAGGGAGCAGAGGTCTTTAACCTAAAAGATGTTGGCACAAGAACAAATGACTGCAAATAGGCCAAAAATAAAATTAGACAGGAAACTAGAATTTTTCTAACTGTTAAGAGAGTAAGTTCTGGAATTCCTTCCCAGGCAAATTAGACAAGAAAATAACTAGTTTAAGACAGTTGTGAGGAGGCTTGTATGGGACAAAGCCTCTTATATTTGAGGGATAGAGTCGGTGACCTTGAACATCCCTCTTAATCCCACGTTCCTCTTTCATTTCTGTGTCATCCAACACCTGCAGTCTCCTGTATAACATGCCAGGGAGAGCTGTGTCAGACAGGTCACTTCGTCATACTGGCAGCCCCTGTTTTAATACACTGCCAGTTCACAGGGCTGAGAGCCACAGTGGTGGGAACAGATCAAAGACAAGCTGTATTTGAAGGTCTTCTTTCCGTGCAGGAGAGCAGAGAGCTTTTTTAATTGCCAACTATCCTGGACAGAAAGGATATCTCTGCATTCAGCATGGGAACACAGCAACAAGGGAAATTCGAAAGCAGCTTGAAATTCATCTACCCAAGTACTGTTATCCTTTCTGTTTATGTATTTTTGCCTTGCTGCAAATTCAAGTGATTCAGTGAAAAGTTAGAGCCCTGCTGGGCAAAACGCTGCTCATTTCATGTTAAGGAACAATCCTTGTCCCAAAGGAATTACAAACCTTGCCAGAGAAAGAGGTTATTGTAACCACCTCGCCTATGGGGAACTGCAAAAGGGCTTCATTAGGGCTTTATATTTCCAAAAAATGGCCTCTGCTTGGGCCCTTACAGGCTTCATCTTATTTTCAGCTTCTCGGATAATAAAAGCAATTGAATATGAAGCCTGACACACAAAAAAATGGTTGTGGGTTTTTTTCAGTCAACATGTTGCTGTTCTGTTTCTTAGGCCTTTTGACTCCTGGACCCAACCTACCACACTTGCAGTGATGCATTTCTCCTCGTGTTTGGTGGCTGTTAAAGCCACTATCAACCTCCTCCAGGATTGAGCAAACGGAAGGATTTTAATGTCCTTCCACCAAGCAGAGCTGCCTGGCCATGAGCTATGTAGTTTAAGAACTGAGGCAAAAATATGGCTCTCAGTTTTCCTATCTAATAAGACTGTAATCTGAATACTGTTTCATACTTTTTCTCTACTATTTCAAATTATCCAGTCTCTGTATTTTTGTCTTCCTCTCTTAATCACTTATGCTTTGTGCTCAACAAAATTATCATCACCCCTGACGAACATTTTGTTCAGTAGTGATGGCTTAGTATTTATACCTAGCATTCACTCTCAAAACTTTTGACACAGGATAAGAGAGCAAAACAATTAAAACATAATATTCTGCTACATGATGATAATTTTCTTCATTGTTGAACATTAGGAAATGGCATTATTGTAAAGACCCAATTACCTTTTTTATGAGCATTGTATATTTGGAAAGTAATAAAACAGAGTTATAAAATGCAGATGATTAGGAATCTCAGAGATGCTTTGCATTTTAAGAGGGGGGGGTGGAATATTCTTTTAATTGCATCCGAGAACAGCGCAACCAACGATTAGTTACTTTCAAAGCAATGAACATTACCTGGGAAGCAATAAAAGGAAATGCAGGAAAGTTACTTGATGGATGATTCCCAGAAGACACAAGGCAAAAGAAGAGAATGTGGTTTAGTGGTTAGAATAACAGCCTAGTAGTCAGGCTCCCACTGTTTCATCCAAGCTGTTAAGCTGACTTGCTAGATGCTCTTTGGTTCAATGTTTCGTTTTATTCAGTGTTAAATTCGGTCTAATAATACCCAAAGAACTGAGAAGCTAAATATGCAAGTGTTTGTCAAGGCTTTCAAAGTTAGGATGAAAGAAGTCATTACAAATACAAAGTGTAAGTAGTTGAAAAACAGAAGGTTTTTTGTTGAAGTCTGACTATGTAAAATACTAGCACAAGTGATAACAGACTAGGCAAGTTCCCATCATCTACAGGTCAGAAATCAACAGCTTAATTTTACCAGGGGGAACACAAGCATCTTTCATTTCAGTTCTTGGAGAATTTAGTGAAGCCTCATCTCACTTCCAGTTATTTGTATAATGCCAGCTTTGGCCCTACAACCTCAGTGTTTAATGCAATCCCACGCTGCCCACACCCCACAACTATCAAGTCCTCCTCTGCTAACATAGTCTGTCAGGGTGCAGGCAGAGCAAGAGAGCAGAAAGCACAAAAGAGAGATACATGCAAGTCCCTACAACAGAGCATCCTTGCAAAGGATCCTAGAAAACTGAAATCAAAATAAGAAGTACCCATGATTCATGATGGCCCAGGAATTGCACCACAACGATTTTCAGGTTCTGGTTAGAATAGAAAACTTCAAGAAAGGAAAAAAAAATGCTAATGTTTTAATATACCTTTGAAAATTACTCTGTTACCTTATCCTTCATGGCTAAGAGAAGATGCAACACAGTGGTTGTTACCCCATTAGTCATCTCCATTCCTAGAAGTGTGCTGGAAGTGCTGATGAGCATAAATAAGGAAATGAGGATTTAGAGACAGTAATTGAGTGGTAAAGATAAATCTATTGAGAAATAGGAAAGAGAGCAAGAGGTAGAAGCAGCCAGAGACAAGTCCACCCCTTATGTTGGGTTCTCATGTTCTTGTCAAACTTCAAGTTTTCCCAACACAAGTAGAAAAATGTGGCCTCTGGCTGCCCTTTTTGAGCACATGGAGGCCATTTAAAAGTGCAGAACTAGGTTGCTGGGTCCCCCTAAGAATACACATCCAAAAAGAGGTATGTCTTATCATTTGTTGGATAGCAGAAAACAAGGGCTTTAGGGGACTTGTTACTTTTTCATCCATACAAGTCCCTATACAAACCTGGAAACAAAACTATTTTTAGAGCCTTTGGAACAGATTGCCCTCCTTTCCTCCACTTTAGCCAGGTTTTGGGTGGATATCAGACTTTGTAAGCATTATTTCTATTTTGCATAACTCATTTCACAGATACCAGAACTCACTTAGCATATGAAAAACATGAGCTGCTTCAGATGGACTTTTCTTGCCCCAAGTTGTGATCTTCAGGGACAAACGCTGTCCATAAATTAATTAGATCATTTCCTTCCACTGATACAAACAGCCTGGGAGAAAATGAGATTGCATGCATGCTTGGTTTTCTAGTTTTTTCTGTTTCTGTGCCAAAACATTTCTTTTCCTTAATTATAAAGACATTTGAACAGGTTTATGCCAGAGTTACACCATCTCTTTCTATGTAATTCCTTGAGATTGCAGCATTTTAGCCTGTAATCATGATGCAGCTTTCTGAGTACTTGACATAACTGCCTGTACATGCCTTGGGATCTAATGCTTGTACAACAGTAGAGGGAGAAAAAGTTCTATTCAAGGCTCCTGAGATGTTGTTTGAGATCATCTGGGTTTGGCCTTTCAGTGTCATCATTTCTCATGAGTATTCACACCACGTAAAGCACTTCAACAGTTTTAATGCAAAACACAGAAAACATTCTGGAGCTGTCTGGCCCTCTCCAGTGACGGCGAGGACCACTGCTTCTAGCTTCTCTGCTTTAATTAAGTGCCTGTTGTTAGATGGAATGAATCTGTAGCAAAACCCTGTTGATCTCTTTGGGATATAAGCAAAAGCTTAAAACTAGGCATAGCTGAGGTCCTCTGCAAGATCAGGACCTTAGAGCATAATGCTACAAGATGCCAAAAGCCTTTATGGTTCATTTAACCATCAGGAGCGTAGGATATTCAGCATTTTGCCAAGCTGGTCTCTCCAGCTGTGTTGTATTGGTTTTGATTGCTTCTAGTTCACTCATGTTCATGCCCCGTTTCAATTTGATTTGAATGAAAACCCAGCCTCCAAAGGCACTCTGCTGAGAGCTCCACAAGCTACCCAATTCTGCCTGGAAATGGGGAAAAATATTTTAGCTGCAATTTTAAAGCACAGAACCACAACCATTCCTATTGAGCCACTGGTTTTGCATGTGAGGCATTGATGGGCAAAAGCTCAAAGGGAAAGGAAGTACAGAAAATCAGGGACAACTTGTTTGAGGAAAGATTATGGGCAACTTAGATGCAGAGTAGAGGCAAGAGAAGAAAGCATATGGGTTGACGGTTTGCTCGTTACAGTCAATGATAAAAATCCTATTGACTTTAATAGCACATGATCAGCCTTCCCATGTGTAAAGTTAATACTGAATAGGAAGCAGCCTGGCTTCTGAAGGATTCTCCCTGTGCTATCAGCTGGAACCTGAAAAACCCATCTAGGAGCAGACTTTTCATTGCTTTGTACTTTAACTAGCTGTATATTGCTAAAAATCAGGTTCAGAGTGGGTATAAAAAGTTCCATTTGGTATAGGAGCATTTTAGTACAATTGTAACTCACTTTGCACTGATATAAGTGATTTCTCATGCTGCAAAGAACAAGAGAATCAAGTCTGAGCTTTTTTTTTTTATTTTTAAGTCAACTAAACTTTTATACTTTTAAGTCAATGACATTTGGGATGGCTTGTGCTCTGCCAAATTAGCTGAGGACCTGGCATGAGGAGCACAGATTACAGGGGAGAAAATTAAGGATTCAAAAATTCAGATTTCTTTAGCAAAGATGGGATGGTAGGGGAGGATAAAACATGTAGCAGATTTGCAGTCATTCAGCTTCCATGAGGTTAAACTACCTTTTGTTGAAACAAGACAAAAACACCATGTTTGAATTATTTGCCTCCATAGTCATAGATACTGTGACTTAGTCCAGAGTCAGTCTGCATTCTTAAACCTCTGAGCAATTGTTGGCAAACCCCATCTGAGTGCTGGGATTGCCACTAAACGTTTTCACAAACATCTGCTAGGGCTGCCTGATAATCACCTTTTATATTTATTTCTTTTTTAATGTACATGAGGTTTTTAGAGTCAGAAATCTATTTTTAAAGCTTCAGAACAATGGCATTCATGCCATCCTCTACAGGAGCTGGTAACTCTCATTGCTTAACTGCAAGGAGTGTTTGAGTCTTGGACATCATCCCAGTTCACACTGTTATTAAGTTGATAGGGGAGCTGTAAACTAGGCTTATTATATCCTCATTCTGTGATCCTCTGCATCTGACATTCCTAGATGCAACTGGGAACACAAATGCTGGATACTTCTCGTGTTCTTCAGTAAAGGCCAGATGACAATAGATGAAATGAACATGAGCCAGCAGTGTGCCCAGGTGGCCCGGAAGGCCAATGGCATCCTGGCTTGGATCAGGAATAGTGTGGCCAGCAGGAGTAGGGATGTGATTCTCCCCCTGTGCTCAGCACTGGTGAGGCCTCACCTCGAGTCCTGTGTGCAGTTCTGGGCCCCTCACTTCAAGAAGGACCTTGAGGTGCTGGAGCAGGTCCAGAGGAGAGCAACAAGGCTGGTGAAAGGACTAGAGGGAAAGTCTTATAGGGAGAGGCTGAGGGTGCTGGGGTTGTTTAGCCTGGAGAAAAGGAGACTCAGAGGGGACCTCATCACTCTCTTCAACTACCTGAAGGGAGGTTGTAGTCAGGTGGGGGATGGTCTCTTCTCCAGGCAACTGGTGACAGGACAAGAGGGCACAGCCTGAAGTTGCTCCAAGGGAGGTTTAGGTTGGATATTAGGAAGCACTTCCTCACGGAGAGGGTGACTAGACATTGGAATGGACTTCCCAGGGAAATGGTGGAGGCACCGTCCCTGGATGTGTTCAAGGCAAGGCTGGATGTGGCACTTAGTGCCATGGTCTAGATGGTGTGGTGGTGTTGGTCATAGGCTGGACTTGATGATCTTAAAGGTCTTTTCCAGCCTTGGTGATTCTGTGATTCTGTGAAATAAGTTAAATGAGAATGTAGATTACATTTCCATGTATTATTTCAGCATTTCTTAATTTCTTTTCTGCTGAGTATATATTATTCTTGACTTTTTACCCTAATCTCGAGTACTGTTTGTTCTAGACAGTGTTCAACTCCAGAAGTAGCTCGATTTTTATAGCTAATCATTGATCTCTTTGACACTCTTATGTCTCTTTAAAGAGGTTCTAACAGAGCGTTCAGTCATATTCAAAGGGATTTAATGACCCCATCTTCAACCTTCTCAGGCTCGAACATGAGTCAGTGTATGACAAGGAATGAAAAAAATTAACTTCTGCAAAAGACATAAAAAATTGTTGGATTCATTCAATTAATGTAAATAATTTTCTTGTGTCTGCATGAATGTAATCCCAGTGTGCAACCATAAAAAAAAGAGAGATTATTGCCAATGTGTGGCATAGGGTCTGTATACTCTCAAGATTATCAAGTAATAATGGTTCCAGTACCTGAAGGGGGCCTACAGAAAGGCTGGGGAGGGGCTTTTTGCAAGAGCACATAGTGATAGGACAAGGGGTAATGGTTTGAAACTGCAGGAGGAGAGATTTAGGTTAGAGATCAGAGGAAATTATTTAGGGTGAGGGTAGTGAGACACTGGAACAGGTTGCCCAGAGATGTTGTGGAGGCTCCATCCCTGGGGGTGTTCAAGCCCAGGTTGGATGGGGCTCTGAGCAACCTGGTCTAGTGGGAGGTGTCCCTGCTCATGCAGGGGAGTTGGAACTTGATGATCTTTAAGGACCCTTCCAACTCCAACCATTCTATGATTCTAGGATTATTATGAACAAGGTTGTGAAATTTTATACACACACATACTGACAGGCAAATACTCAAAATCTTTCAAAAAGCGTGAGTATTTCTAACTCCTCAGAGGCTCTTCCCTCATAGTTTAGAGCTTTATGGACTGTTAATTTTAATTTTCTCTTTCATTTTGTCTAAATTGTTCATTATCTCATCACTGCCGGAGTAAGTTGAGGCTTGTTGAAAGCACTCACTATGAAGTTATCTAACATCTGAGGCTTTTTGAAAGTTGAAGGCACTTCCAAAAGTACTAAGAATTATATTTTCTAAGTTGTTTAGCATGGACAAGAAAACCCCACATCCAAATGCCATTGTGAGGATGATGAAGAAATACAGAGAAAAAATTAGCTACAGCAATTACTTCTGGTTTCATTGTTAGTAAATGCTGTGCTTTCAAATGTCCTGGCATTTGCATAACTATACAACATGACAGATAAGAATAGTCAAGTAGAATTTATTTATGACCTTTTTTCATTATTATGGGGAAAGTGACTTTACTACGTCATTGAAAATTGATTTTTTTTTTTTTTTTTTTTTTTTTTGTATTACAACATTCACCTCATCTAGACCATATTGAGAATTCATATTATTAGCATATGTGAACTGATAAGTTTGCAAAGGCTTTTTTTTTTTTTAGTTGCATTGGAGCTAGGTCCAGGCAAGAAATGAAGTTGGTTTCACACCTCAAGACAAAACAAAATAAAAACCGAAGCAATATATTAAGTTGAAAAATGTCACACTTACAGCAAGATCCATGTTTTTTGCTGAGCAGATTTAGGCTGTGTCTGGAGGAGAGCAGAGAAACACTCCATTCCCAGTCCTCTGCTGATGCTGCAGAGCTGAGTCACCTCTGAAAACCCATGCTCACACACATACAAACCTGCCTCATGCTGCAATCATAGAATCATAGAACAAACCTTCAAGTCCAACCAACTGTTAACCTAACAATGCCAAATCTACCACTAAACCATGTTCCTCAGCACCACATCTCCACTTCTTTTAAATACTTCCAGGAATGGTGACTCCACCACTCCCCTGGGCAGCTTGTTCCAATGCTTGGTAACATTTTGTTCCACCTCCAGCTTCCAGGTCCCCCAGCCTAAATCTTGCTGCCCTTTCAGGTAGGGAAATCCTACACTGCTGTCCCAGCTCCAACATCCTTCCCACTCCTTACTGTGTACATGGGACTGCACCATTGTTTCTAGTTTTAGCCCCCTTATTCTTCATTAGCTCAGCATTCAATCCTCCCCCCTAGGTATAAAGAGGAATTTAGCTCCTCTTTTGCCCTTTCCCAGGCAGTGAATGGATTTATTTCTGGTTAGCTCATGAAAGACATATTAGGAATTCCTGGTTATTTCCTTGCTTTGCCCCTGTGTCACAGTATGACCCTGGAAAAATAATTTGCATCCACAATTAAATGCACTAAAGCTGCATACAGTGTGGGTGAGGGGTGCAGAGCTGCTCCTACCTGACATGACCTGTGTGGCAATAGGAAAAGGAGAGGAATGAAGCAAAAACAACTCTTAAATTTCTCATTCTGCAGCAAGTCTCTCCCTCTGCATCTCTCCAGGTTTGGTACAAGATGCCACACATGGACAACAGCAAAGTGCTTTGCAGTATGTTCAGCCATGCAAATTGATGTGGTTGTTAGTGGCACCTGCATAGGAAAACTTCCCTGCTCTGACTCCTTTGAGCAACAACTTTCAGAGGAAAAAAAAAAAAAAAAGGAAAAAAGGCCAAAATGCAATTCAGAGGAGAGAAAATAAACAAACTGCTTTTCCCTGTGCCCACCAAAGGTGAGGCAGGGAGCTGAGTGATGGGCATGCAAGGCAGGTCCTCTTTGCAAACCGTGTCAGAGTGATCACAGGTGGACAATGAAGCAGCTGAGCATGGGCTTTAGTGTTTTGTCTGATTCTGACAACACAACCCAGGGCACAGAGTTCATGGCAATTACCACACCTTAGCACCAAACTCATGGCTGTCCCAGCAACACACAAGAGCTTCTGTCATGTCCCACAAGGTGGGTACAGCACTGTCATGTCCCACTAAGTTGGCACGGCTCCCCAGAGGTGGGGGCCCAAACTAAATATCACATCCCACAAAGTGGGCACAGCTCCCCAGAGGTGGGGGTCAACCCAGGGAGATTCAGATCCAATTGTTGTCTCTTAATTAACCTCCTTTAGCAACTCATTTGGCAGGATTAACCTCTGGAATTCTCTGTGTGGTATTATAAGGGTAAGACCATTGACCAGGAGGCTTATACAAAACATTACTTAAAATTGAGTAATATTGTAAAGTTTGTCAGAAGGAAACGCCCAATATCACTCTGAAAAGCAATAGATTACAAGTAGCAGAACTTAGCAAAAATGGTACTCTTAAAACAACAGATGACAACCAACAGAACTCAGCAACATTTTACTCTCAAAGCAACAGGTTACAACTGGAAAAACTTAGCAAAATTAGAAATTATGTTACTTCTACATGCTGAGAATAAGGTCAGAAAGAGAGAGAGAGAGGGTGAGAGAGTGATGAACAGAGACAGAGAGTAAGAAAGAGTGGGTAGGAAAGATATCAGCACCCTTGGATCCAGCGATGATCTCGGCATGACGTTGTGGTCCTTGGATGGTGGGCGCACGCCCCGAGCA
This sequence comes from Hemiprocne comata, assembly GCA_020745705.1. Taxonomy (NCBI): domain Eukaryota; kingdom Metazoa; phylum Chordata; class Aves; order Apodiformes; family Apodidae; genus Hemiprocne; species Hemiprocne comata. The sequence continues at coordinate 213,452,087 of CM036586.1, forward strand.
TTTCAAGTCTGCCTCTTTGATGGCACCTGGCCCCGCCTCTCCTGGTGAGGCTCAGCCTGCTTTGCACAGACTCAGTGTTGGATTTGGGAATGTTCTGGAAACGATTCGCTGGGGCACAGGGGTCCAGATGATCACTTGGCCCTCTCCATCCAGGTTGACTGAGTAATGACCTTTATTTTCACACATGCGCTCTGTCCTGAAACAGGAAAGTGATCCTTTGCAAGATGGCACTGTGCCCCTCCGGGGGTCCTCTTGCTGGCCACTGCTCCTTATCAAGTAAGGACAGTGTCCCACTTATCAGGGTGCCTGCCAAAGAAGGGGCTCCACTTTCAAGGACAGTGTCCAGTTTATCAGGCTGGTTACTGAAGGAGGGACTCTCCTTGTGAGAACAGGGTCCATTTGGCCCCAATAACCCCAGGCAGCGCTACAGGCTGGGGGAGGAGTGGCTGGAGAGCAGCCCGGCAGAGAGGGACCTGGGAGTGCTGGTGGACAGCCAGTTGAACATGAGCCAGCAGTGTGCCCAGGTGGCCCAGAAGGCCAATGGGATCCTGGCTTGGATCAGGAATAGTGTGGCCAGCAGGCGTAGGGATGTGATTCTCCCCCTGTACTCAGCACTGGTGAGGCCTCACCTTGAGTCCTGTGTGCAGTTCTGGGCCCCTCACTTCAAGAAGGATGTTGAGGTGCTGGAGCAGGTCCAGAGGAGAGCAACAAGGCTGGTGAAAGGACTAGAGGGAAAGTCTGATGAGGAGAGGTTGAGGATGCTGGGGTTGTTTAGCCTGGAGAAGAGGAGACTCAGGGGGGACCTCATCACTCTCTTCAACTACCTGAAGGGAGGTTGGAGTCAGGTGGGGGCTGGGCTCTTCTCCCAGGCAACCAGTGACAGGACAAGAGGGCACAGCCTGAAGTTGCTCCAAGGGAGGTTTAGGTTGGATATTAGGAAGCACTTCCTCATAGAGAGGGTGATTAGACATTGGAATAGACTTCCCAGGGAAGTGGTGGAGGGACCATCCCTGGGTGTGTTCAAGGCAAGGCTGGATGTGGCACTTAGTGCCATGGTCTAGATGGTGTGGTGGTGTTGGTCATTGGTGATTCTGTGATTCTGTGATTCTGTGATCGTATGAGGACCCCACTGAGCACAATGTCCAGTTTGTGAGGGCAATGGTTTTGAGACAATTACTCATTTCAGGACTCTACAGCTTCCTTTCCCATGATTTTACTTTCCCATTTCATCCCACTGAGAGTTCATTTGTACATCTGGGCGTGTCACAGACAAGAGTGGAAGGTCTTAAGGTTCACTTAAAGAATCACTGACAAAGATATCAAGAAAAGGTGATGTAACTGTGTGTTACATCATGTAACTGTGACTGAACAGAGTTTGATGGCAAGGTTCACTCTATTGCTTACTTTGTGGAAGGGGCATGGAAGGGTTGGAAATGGATGGGTGTGATTTAGAACAAAATCTGTTAATCACAGAATCACCAAGGCTGGAAAAGACCTTTAAGATCATCAAGTCCAGCCTATGACCAACACCACCACACCATTTACATGGGGATCAAGGGAAATGATTGATACAGAGATAGGGGAAACTGAGTCAGGGACAGACTGGAGTGATTTGCACAGTGACTGGGGAAAAGAATGAGGAAGATCCTCCCACTGAGTCAGGAGGTTCAGACTAGACCCCTTTGCTTTCTAAGCTCCTTCTTAGAGAGGAGTCTAGGTGTGGCTGGAACCACTCCTAGTCTCAGACTTGGTCAATGGTTTACAACTAAAGAGGTTTAAGTGTATGGATTTCAATGTAGTGCTTTAACACATAATTATGGGTCTGGTGTGACTTAAAATAGCAGTAAATTACGATTTTTAACACCATTATAATTAATCACAAAATTAAATTCTATTATTTTCTAATAACTTAATCAAGAATCAGTTATAATCAACACAGAGCTTCAAGTAAAAATCTAACAAAGCTTCTAACTAATTTTAATGCATGCACACACACACTCACAGACAGATACAGAGGTTAATCTGTTGAGATGATAAATGTTGGTACCTAATTTCACAAAAGAGGTTGTGCTGTCTCCCTCACATTACCCAACAGAGTCAAATTATACAGGCCTAATATAATTTGATTTTCCCCTGTACCTCAGAGAAGTGGCCAGCTCTTAGGTACTCCTACTCTTTCAATCAGATGGACAAGCTTCCTTCCTGGGACACATGATGTGGGCCACAGCTTGGTGCGATCTTGGGGAGCTCCAAAGGGCCTTCCTCTTAAGACCAATATTTACAGGATCCCAGGAAGACTGACTTTGGTCAGTACTTTTCCATGATAGCCACGATTTGGGTTAGGTAATCTTTGGCAACTTTCAGAGTGGACCTGTGTTCCAAGCAGAAGGAGTCTCAGGTATCTTCTGCTGAGAAACAGTTCCAGGTGTGTTTGGGAAGTGCATGATAATGCCAAATCACTGTTTTGGCACTAGGACAAAAAGGTACCCAATTATCCAGGCACACTGCCCCAGTAGGCAAGATCAGAAGGTGCTGGGTTGTATCACCCTACTGCACTTGCTATTGAAACAAGAACAATGTCAGGCCCACTGCACGTGTAACAAAAGCAAGAACAATGATGGCTGATGTTGATGTTGCAACATGGCTCAATGAACAGGTGGGTCTGCACCACCAGAGGGAGACTATCAGGTTTTGTCCCTGATTGAGTTCATACTTCAGTTGCCACTTTTCCAAACTTGCATGGTTTCTCCTTTCTCCCCCAACCCTAGCTTCTTGTTGTTGTTATGTTGCAAACCACTAGTTGAGGGGTTTTTTTTGGCAGAGCTGTTTTGGTTAGGGCAGGAGAAGGTAACTTGGGCAGAGAAGGCCAACCCAAAGACAACAGCAGGTGGGAGAATTATGTGAGGCCCCACTTGCATCAAACCAGCTTAATTTTTGGGATAATACTCAAAAGCTTGAACATGAGTCATTATATTATAATGAATGAAAAAAAATTACTTCTTCAAAAGACATAAAAGATTGTTGGATTCATTCAGTAATTTGGCAGTGTCCAGTCCCAGGTTGGCAACAAGGGAATGTTGATTGCCCTGGACTGTGGTATTGACTAAAAGGCAAGGAAACATCAGAAGAATCAATGCATTGATTGTGTTATTCCCATAAACTAATTTTTAACATGTGGCAAATATAAAATATTGTGTCTGGGCCTGCTTCCACGCACACAAACTGTTGTCCTCTGCAGGCTTGCTTAAGTATTTCCTCCCCTTTATTCATGACAGGCCTTTCCAGCCTAAAATCTGTGCCTAGGCAATGTTTGTGTCCTCTCTTCAGTTTTCCTGAATGGGATTTACGTTGGGGAGGAGGACTGGGTGAAGAGAGTAAGTGAGTATTGATAGGCATAGATAAGCACGTACATGAGTAAGCAGACATCATGCAAACTTCTGGGCTTTTTATGCTCATAATGAAGTCTGCTGGTCCATGGTATATCCAACTGGGGATCCCTGGCTTTCTGCAAAGGCACAGGAGGCTCTGCTCCCTCTTAGAGCACTGTCCAGGGAGCAGCACCTCCTCTCCCTTCAAATTAGGCTGTGTTTGCTGGGGCTCCAACCACATCGATCAGAGGCAACCCTGGAAAGATGCCTCCCAGAGCTCCCAGACCTCAGCAAAGGTTTGTGCCTTATGGCATGTGGATCAGCCCATGATTTCCTCTAGGATTAAGTTTGGTTGGTTCAACATACTCTGTGCCAGAGCAAGGACCTCTGTGAGAGGGAGCAGTGAAAAAGGAGGTTCTACCTTGCCAAAGCAAAGACCTCCCCTCTTTCCCCTCTCAGCTTGGGTGGAGCTGGCACACTGCTGTCACCATCAGAAACAAATAAACAAATATCAATCAGGTCAGAAATACCTGATTGCTTTTATGACAGCGATAACACATCCAGATGGCAAGCTGGTAGGAGATGCTTGGTGGAACATCCTTCTTGTGCCAACAGCATTTTAATGGAAGTCTGGCAAAGCAGCCATTTGATTCATGCTCTCCTTCCCATCTCCAGGTGAATGCAAGGTAGTTTATCCTTGTTTCACAACTGGCTACATAAGGTTTCTGACAATATCTCAGTTTTACAACAGGCTGCATGCATATCAGAGGATCCCTGGGGAGCAGCTGAAACACAGTAACTCCTCACCTAAGACTTACTTTGCTGTGCTTCAAGACCTTTCTTAGCTGCTCCAGACAGGGATTATTATTACTGCATATTCAATTTTTGGAACTTTATATTAAGCATCCAAGCCTATCATCCCAATTATCCCATAAGGCATTGTCACTGTTTGGCTCAGGATAGCCAATTAAACCATAGACAACAACGATCTTGATCCCCTCCCTCTCCCACCCAGGTAGGGAAGGAGAGAGAGAATTAGGAGAGAGACTTAGCTGGATTGAAAACTAACTAGACAGCTTTAATTATATGTACAATTATATACAAGTATGTTCAGGAATGTACAAAAGCCTCTTGCCTCCCCCACCCCCAGCAGCTCCCCCGGCATCTCCTGAGCTGTGAGCAGTCCTGAAATGTCTCAGCCCACAGGCAGGAGATAAGGCAGAGCAGACAGGGGCTGGGGTATGAGGGGTATGAGGGGTATGAGGGTTATGAGGTTTATGAGGTCAGAGCCTGGGGTCGATGGTGATGGATGGATGGAGTCCTCCCCAGACACTGCCATGGATGGAAGAGAAGGGAAGAAGAAGCAGGAAGGAAGTTGTCTTCTGGGATCTCTGACCTTCCTCGGAGCTTACGTAGATCTATGGAATGGAATCCCTTTGGTCAGTTCTGCTGTCTGTCTAGTCCAGCTCCCCTACAGGGGGGTCACAGATGCAACTCTCCTGCCCCAGTAGCCTCTGTAGCAGCAGAGCTAAGAAGCGACCTTGGATTCTCAGCAGTAACATAAACATTCCAGTGTTATCAGCCCACTGGCTGGAACACTTGCTGCTAGTAAAAAGAGAGCTTACTGAAAGAAAAAAAATCAGTAAAAGGAAAATTAGCTACATCTTGGCTCAAACCAGGACAGGCATCTAAATGCTGAATAAGATACCTTAGTAAAGAGCCACGTCCTTTACAAGATCTTCTTGTTTGAAGCTGAATTAATCTCTGCAGGGACTATTTAACCTCTTCTGCAACCTTGTTTACATTTCCAGCTCTTGCTGTAGTGATCCAGGCCTTGAACTTGAGACAGTGGAGCATCTTTCCTACTGCCCCTCTCTCTCCTTCTCTTTATTCAGTGCCAACTTAAGCACCAATGCTGCTAGTTAAAGCCTGGGTCCAGCCTCTTCACCAGAAACCCAGCTGTGATTTTCTGCTCTGTGGCTGGACAGGGATGGGGATGAACAAAATGAGGATAGAAAAAGCAACAGAGATCACTTCTCACATTGTGCAGGGAGATGAGGGCCAGGATGGCTCTAGTATGGATGCAGGATGGGAACATCAAGAGACTTCTAATGTATTAGAAAAACAAACAAACAAAGAAAGAAACAAACATAAACCCCAAAAGGCAACACACTTAGATATTTTTTATTTTTTTAATTTTTTTTTTACAAATACATCAACTAGTTAGTGGTCATTAATTAAGAAATTATCCCAGTCCAAGCTGCTGCTGCCATTCTAATAGATCATTCATTAACAGTCCATTTCAGTGGGGCTGTTGTTTCCAAGCACTGTATTTAGCTGTTTGAAACAACCTTCATCTACTTAAGGGGGAAAAAGCAGTTACAGCTTGGCCATTACCTGGTGTTTAATGATGCAGGGCTCTATGAGCTGAGCTGGGAAGCAATGGTTGTGCTCTTTGTGTTTTTGCAGATCTGGATGGTTTCAGGGGAGTGTTAGGGGATTTGTGGGGTTACTATGGTGACTGGTGTCCAGTAAGACCACAGATGGATTATGGACATTTGTTGCAAACACAGACATACAGACCTTGCTTCCCTCTATACTTTTAATACTCAAAAGATTGTGATATTGCTAGACTATCAATTAGGGTGAAAATACCACTTCTGCTGCTCCCCCAGATTAACAGCCCTTGAAACATAAACAGCTGAATGCTCTTCACTGCACAATTACCCTGAAACAATTTATTTTTTTTACCATACATTTTGTTTGTTAAAATTTTTTAAATGGCAACACACTGCTTTGATTACAGATTTATTGGACCTTTCTTCCACTCCTGCCTTTGCTCTTTTGCATGCAGTTTTGTCTCCTTGCTCAGAAATCAGAGGCTGGGAGCAGAGATGCTGGATCAAGGCTTTCAGCCCGTGGGATAGAGGGATCCTCTCTGCTCTCATTGCAGGGAGAGGGTGTACCATTTCCTGCCTTAACAGGGGTGATGTGACCCTAAATGCCAGTCCCTAATTTCCCTGAGTGTTAATTCCATTTCAAATTTGAATTCCATTTTGGCTCACATGGGAACCTATTCCATGGATGCAGCATTTCCACTTCCTAAAAACTATACTTAAGAATTTCATACCAAGCAGCTTGTAAGTGCATGGACAGATGTATATGGATAGCCCACCTGTAGTCTGTAAATAATTCAAATGTTAATTGTTGTGCTTGGCACTTCAGTGATGGCTTTTACTTCAGTAACACCTCAAGCAATTACCAGGATCCTGCTGTGCAGAGTGTGATAGACTCAGTTAGAAAGGGCAATCCATAGCACAGAGAGTTTGCTGTCTAGTTACAAAATCCAGCCTTCAGAGAAAGTATCTTTAAACAAACAAGAAAATAGTGAGATTCTTTTATTCTTGTTCATCAAGTCAGTCAGCCATGACCTACTTCCTCTGATTAAAAGTACGTTGCTGGACTGATAGAGAAGTGCTCGGTGTCCTGTGCCATAGAGATAAATTTCCAAAAATAACCATATCATTAAAATGTTGTGGCAAATAAGGATGCTGCCTTTATCTGATGCTCCAGCTCACAGCATTTCTGGGACAGGAGAAGATCAATCTCAGCCATACAGTGTTTAAGAGGCTCACCTTAGCCTTGCTGTTGGTTTTGCGGTGGGTTTTGCTTTTTTTTTCTTTAGCCACGGATGTGATTAAGTGCCTTGTAAAAATGTAGCATCTACCCTTGACTGTATAAGGGGAAAGAAAACAGGATCTTGCAATGAAAACCCAGACCAAGAGAAATTGGAACCCTCAACAAAGCCTTTCAGTGACACTGTGGCTGGGTTTCCTATCTGGTTTGCAAAGTCAGTGTGCAGGGATTTGTTTGCTGCTGCAGATGCTGCACAAGAACAATTATCCAGAAAAAACTCATTGGATGCCGTGGGGATGAGTTCTTAGAGATCTTTCTGTGTTAGAGCTTTCTCTACTCTGTCAGTCAAGTCTAACATGAAGGTGAAAGAGCCACCACTGACCTCCAGCATCTTTTCTTTGTTTACTCACCAGCCTTTCAGGGTCCTTGCTATACCTTGAAAAAACGCCTCTGGAATGCATGCCCCTTTGTCTCATGTGTGACTCAGTAGCTCTGCTCATCTAATGTGTCTTTATTCCAAGAGGCCAGATTTCCTGGGCTGTATTCTGGGATTTCTAAATAAAACATGTGGATCTCTGCAGAGCCCTTTACATTATTTTCTAGCCTCATGAACACACAGAGAGGTTCTCCCTCTTGTTAGCACCACGGTTACTAACCTATCAAATCTTCATGCCCACATTTATAAAGGCTATCCCTGAACTCTCTAATCATCTTTACCCCTTGATGCTGCAGCCTTTATCTCCAGCAGTGAATTATTTATATCTTGTTATGGGGTGTGGGATTGTTGTTGGGTTTTTTTGTCATGCTGGACTGCACCGTGGTGTTTTCTTAACTCATGAGTGGTTTGCCACTCAAAAAAACAAAGAAAAAAAGAAGAAAAAAAGGACTTAAAAGCATAGCATTGTTACAAAGAGAGGATCAAAGTCTTATCCCAGCATCCTGGCTGGTTTGCCCCTTTCAAAACACTTGGAAACAGAGACAATATGGTCTCTGTGATTTGAGCCTACCTACTCTGGGGCTTTGTGTACTTTTCTTGTTCACATATCATATTTCAATGATGCCAGCCCAGTATTTTATTTATAAATCTATTCAGCCACCTTTCTTTAAAGCATGTGTTTCAATAGATGCCAACATCAGACAAGCTGAGCTCAGGCATCGTGGTGATGCCAACAAGTGCAGAAACAAATAAAAAACAGGTCTTGATTTAAAGAGATATTAAACCATACTATATTTCAGTTCTGTGTGAACATTATGAGAAGTTTTGTCACTGACCTCAGAGGAACCAGGTTAGGTTCTTTGGGTCACTACATCTCCCTCCCAGTTTATATAGTCCAGACATGTGGGAGGTTGAGACAGAGAACTTACTTTTCTTAATAGTATGCAGTCTGTTTCAAACCATATGTTACTAACTTTTCTGAGGCAGAAGAATTAATTTATATTCCACTTAAGCATATTTATTGCACTTCCTAAATTACCTCAGAATCTGTAGATCAATGCTCATATATATATATACATATACAGACACGTGTATGTATCTGCAGTTGAGAATATCTCACTGTTAAAAGTTTGAAGCAAGTTGGAGAAGGGGGATGCACACAAACACATGGGGACATCAAATACATCCTCCTCCTCTTTAGACCAGAGAAATCACAAGGACATCCATCCTGCCCTGGGATTTTGAGCCACCTTCTCGTGGAGGGATTCTCATTGCTTTTTCTTTTCTCCTCCCTCCTATCCTAATGGCCTTTTCATCCTCACCAGCCAAAATTCAGAGTTCATCTTTGCCTGCCTGCACCTGTGCATTAACAAGGACTGAAGCTCTCAGGAGCACACAGATGCTACCAAGCTGTTAGCTCATGGCTTTTTCTTTGTTTCTATGGATTCCAGATTGAGAGGCTGTTTCCATTCTCGTTTGCTTTTTAAATGGAAATCTACTTTGTCAACATCAAAATCAGGTTTTAAATGGGTGTTTTTCATTCAATCTTGATTGTTGCAACACCACAAAAGAGAAAAGTGGGTATAAAGCCAGAAAGCATCACTTAGCACTGGGTATTTAATAACTCTGTCCTGACCCACCACGATAACCCATCCACACCTGATCCCCCAAATCCTGTGAGCAGCTTGCTCTGAGCAGTCACTATGAAGCAGAGGATTTTTACTCAAATAAATTTTGGTGAAATTCTCATTTAAGGATTAAAAGGGGAGGATGGTGAGACCTAACCAGTGTTAAGGATAGCAGGCCAAATGACCATGTCCTCATCTGCTACTGGTCTCTGTGGTTCCACTTCTAGTGAGATGAGAACAGTTTGTGCCATTGGAAAATCTGGTCCTACATCTTTGCAAACAAATTGGCCACTCTAACGAAGAGGCACCATTTCTGATCTGTGCTTTATTTCCAAGAGTCCTTGCCAACTGACCAGAGGTAGGTGAGGAGAACTGCTGGGGTCATTTTTCTCCCTCCACCCCAGGCAGCACCTATGACATCTTGGGAAGCACAGCCCTTAGCTCTTAGGAAAGACCAACTGCAGCCTCATTCCTCAGAAGAAAACTTCTTGAAGTATCACCAACAAATATAAATAAAAATGGTGTCATGAACCCTGAAGGGGAAAAAACCCCACAACCTTCTCTCAGTCTTTACTATATGATATAACTGCCATCCTCAGGGCACTTTCCTGGAATGCCAGATTACATTGAATAGTAGATGAAGCTTTATGTTAAATTATGCACTGAAAGGGAAGAGGATCAGAGCACTGAAAACAGTGGTAGGCATTATTGGATTTACTTTATTGTCTATTGTATAGATTGGAAGTAACTTAGAAGCTTAGAAACTCCTCAAACAAAGGAAATTTTGCCACCCATAGGTTGAAAATTCTGGTGAGAAACTTGCTTTCATTTCAAAAAACAAGTGGTTAGCAGTCATTTTAAGACTATTGTCTTCAGTGCCAAAGACCAGCACTCAGAGACCTTGAATCTCCTTTAAGAAGTCATTATATTCACTTTATAATCATGAGATTTTAACAAAATGAGAATACAGATTGCCTCTCCTTTTACCTCGTGATTTTTGAGCTTGCCAAGCTTGTATTTTCTGGCTTTCTCCTGTAAACCAACAAAAAACCCCTACAAAGTCAGGCAACTGAGGGAAGTGCCAAAGTTTTCAGAAATCATTGCCTAGACCAAGATTTTCAGCACAACTGTGAGATTTACAACATTGCCTTATCTCTTGCATAGGAAACTGGCCTGGAGCAGGGGGAGTGACAGGGGCATATGGGAGAAATGCATTAGCTGCCAGAAATGACTCTTCTGTGTTACAGCTGGAAAATATTGACATGGTGCTAGTCATAAAGTACCCAGCAAAGGTGGAGAAATTAATCCCTTTAGTATAGGACTATTAGGAAACTGATGGGAGAGGATGGGTGAAAGTTTGCCTGCCTGCCTTAAAAGCATGAGCTAAAGCCAGTTGTGGATGTAAAGTATAAATAAGATAAAAAAATTAATAATTTAAATTGAGGAAAAAAATCCCTGGAAGTGTTCAAGGCCAGGCTGGATGGGTCTTGGAGCAGCCTTGTCTAGTGGGAGGTGTCCCTGCCCATGGCAGTTGGGGAACTAGCATGGGGGGGTTCAGATTATAGTGTTTATATAGTCATGAGACTAGCCTGAATCCTTGCAGCTTTGGGCAAGTTCTTGAAAATGCACATTATAACAGTGACAGGCAGATTGTTCTTGCTATGTCTTTATTATAAAAATGTGGTTTCAGGAATCTTTAGATTTCTGACTGTAGCTGACTGATTTGGTAGAAACTGGTATAGCAATAATGTAATTATATCAAACCTCTCTTTATTTTGGGGATTCCCAGAGATATTTAAGGTCCCTTCCAACCCAAACCATTCTATGATTCTATGAAAATGCCCGAACTCCCTTAGTAGGAAAAAAACATGTATGTGTGCTTGTGTGAACACATTCAAGCACACACTTTATTTTTGAAGTGTTTGCCTGGAAAAGTTATATATTGCTTTACATCAAGTGGAGGTTTGGCTCAGTGGCTAAGGTTACACATGTCCAACTCTCCTCCATATCAGACCCCCTGAATCCCAAATGCTCTTTTTAATGGTGTTTCATATTTGGGATTTCCAGTTTGTTAGCATAAGTGAATCCAAACTGACTAGTATCGTTGTCTTGTTCTTACATACCAGGAACCAATACCCTGGTTCCCATGAGATGAAACCCACTGATGCCAGGAGGCTCAGAGGAAGATGCTGAATGAGGCCACTGTGCTTCTGCTGTGCTGCTCAAGATGCCAGGGCATCACACTATATTTATATTAACAGCTATAAATAGATAAAAAATTGTAGCTCGACGTACACATAAAAATCTCTTTCTGTTAGTTTTGAAGGTCACTGTTTGGAACATGTTCTGTTATTCCAAAAAGTTAAGTCTCACAGACAAGGTATTCACTCAATCCCTGACAGTTTGCATTAGCAGTTCAGGCAACACAGGTAACTCGTACACTGAAGGGATCACAAAGCCTTGAAGAGAAGACAACCCACCTGCCAAGAGCAGAGCCAAACTGCTGATGTTTTGTTTCTCCTGATCAGACAACTTGCTTTTATATTTGATTCTGACTTTGTGTGGATTTTGTTAACAATGAAGAGAAGCAAATTGCAAACGTGTGCATGCTAGGTGGTTTGGTAAGCCATCAGCTTCATCATTGCACTTCATCAGTTTGCTGCATGACATTTTACTCCTTGACCAATCTCAAACCAAGGATGCCAAGAGAGGATAATTCAGATTAATTCTTACAGCTTTCAGGAACTCTTCTCTCCATTACTTGTTTGTTTTGCCTAGGAAAGGACAGTGCTTCTCTCATGCTTTCAAGGTGATATTTATCGACCACATCCATGTGATTCCTGACCCAGACTGCAATGAACAGGCTGAACCCAAGTGTCTGGTAACGATGAGCTGTGCATTAAGCCAGAATGTAAAAACACAACAACAAAAACCCCACCAGAAACTCCACTCTACAACAGAGTCTCAGAGGCTCACGCTGCTTTTGCCATTTAATTTGCTGCAGGATAATTAGAGCCCCCTATGATGATTTTCACTTTGCAGAGAGGGAGATGGAGACCCTTCAGCACACTCTCCCTTGGTGCACAAGGGGTTTCTCTCCTATAGCTGTTTTCTTGCCAGCATGGGGTGCAGGGGCTGGCAATTGACCACAGCACATTGAGAGAGCACTTTTACCCACAGGTATAGCAGTGTTTATGCCTTTTATTTTTCTACGTGAGATAAGCTTGTTAGTTTTGTTAGTACATTAGAAAAATAGGTTAAATAGATTTGAAGTGGTTGGAGAAGGGAAAAGGGAGGGTTTGCATTGTTTGTTTGTGGCCCTATAAGATTTCATACCCATTGCAGTAAAGGCTCTTTTTCACCCATGAACGTCTATAGGTCTTGAATTTAGCCCTTTAATTTTTCTGTGGGCTCATGACATCTCTCTGGAATGAAATGAAGTGTATTTTCCTATTTTGTGACATGTTAGAAAGATTGCTTTTTTTCCCTTGGGATTTTGGATGTTTAGTCTGGTTAGTGCCAGGATTTTTTTAAAAAAATCATATTTCTGAGTTACAATGAAGGACATACATCCACCTTCTCACCTAGACATGAATATAGGCATGGATGGATCAGAGCAGCCAGCTTCTATACCTCTGCATATAGAAATAACTCTTTGCAATAAGGTTTAAATTTGTTTAACCTACTTACTGTTGGACACAAGCAAGAGATCACTAAACAGAAGTCCATGCATGCAGTATACTGAACAAGCCCTTAGCTTGTGGTTACTTTAATCCACTTGATCATTTAATATATACAATATATTTAATATATTACATCAAATGCTCTATTAATTTCTGTGAACTTCATGAACTGGTTAACATTATTATTATTAAAGAAAGTCCTTAAATTGCATGAGTCCTGCAGCTCTCTTCTCTGGTACTATTATACACTTTTTATGAACTAGATTTGCCCCTATGTATCCCCATCTTATGCTAGCACTTACACTACAAACTATAATTTACATGATCCAACCTCACAGCCACTGCACATCTCGCCTTGTGTGTTACAATCAGCTAATCCTTCCTGGTGACTCTCAGCTTTCCTATGGATGCAAATGAAAACCAGTTTCGAAGTAGCAACATGGATTTTAAGAAGAAATTCCTTTTAAATCCCAAAAGATGCGTGGAGACACTGATGGCATTTTTGTGGTAGATAAACCTCTGCATTTTTCTGTAGCTTCCAACAAGTCTCAAATATACCGTGCTTATAAAGTGGAATAATCTGTGTGCATGTGTTGGAGGTAGGGCAATACAGAAAGTGTTATATTGTTTTTTAAGTCTATGCCAGTAATGGATTAAATCCAGTTTTTAGACTTAAATCTAAGAATTAGATTTCTCCCAAAACTTGGCACAGACATCATATGATTTCTCAAAGCCATGGTTTAGTCTAGTCACGCAAATTCCAAATGCTGGCTCCAGACAGATGTGGACTACAGATTCTAAGAACCCAAGCTCCTTGCAGACAAACTCAGTGAAGAAATCTGCACCACCTTAGTTAATGAAAAGGGAGCTTTTATTTCAAATATTTCTTTGAAAGCAACTTCCTGCATGCTGGACAGCAAAGCTCTGCCAGCCTACTGAACATAAAAGGGGCAGCCTATGGATTTGGAGTGAATCTGGGAGCCAGGACAGCTGGATTCTCTTGTTGTCCCTAGGAGTGGCTCACAGGATGGGTCTATGGTGTTGGTCTGAGGATTGTTTCACTACAGGATCTGCACAGACTGCACACAGGAGACCATTTGGAGTAGAGCATCCGAAGACTTTTGGTGGCTAGACTGTTTCAAGGATGCCTCCAGTAAGAATAGGAATAAGACAGTCCGTATCTTCATCATCACTGATATTCTGGCTATGGGGCAGCCCTCTTGGTCAAGCTATAAAGAGCTATTAATTCTGAAGTAACTTGAGAAAAGCTGTTTAACTGTCCAAGGCCCAAGGAAAGACCACAAGGAGCTAGGAGGAAATGTGGACCCTTGTAACAATGTAATTTGAGCTATCCCAGATGTAGGAGGAAGGGAGGAATTCACACTCCTGGACACCCACATGAAGGATTCAAACACAGTCCCTAGCTGTGCTGCCCATCTTTTTTTAAGATGTTAAGAGCAGTAAGAGTGATAGAAAACAATTACAAGACTCGACTGGTAATGTGGCAGGTGTAGCATGGAGGTGCAAAGGTGTGGGTAGGCTCCTGGTGAGCTGTGCATGGCTTTAGGTCCTGTCTGGGGTAGCCAAGCTGGCTGTCCCAGATGGGCAAGAGGAGCCAAGATATGGATGGGCCTGTCCACATCAGTGGGCACTGTGATACAGGTCCCTCCTGGAGTGTAGCAGAGAGATAGGCCAGCAGGGTGTCTGCTGAAACAGACATGGTTTTGCCTGGGAGTCCATGCATCAGAAATGCTGGATGCTGCTCCTGTCCCCCTAAGTAGGGCCTGCAAGATATCCATGTCTCTGAAAAGCTTGTGTAACATGGGCACCCACCCAACCATCCAAATACCAGCATTTAATAGCTCTGTCTCACCTACTCTGCCTGTGCATCATGTTTTATTTTTGTAACTAGAATTTACAGTTTCACCCTGCAGCACACACAAAAAGTGCACGAACATAGAAGGACTCACGTTTACTGCAGCAGCACTAACTGCAGACAACAACTGCCTTTCCTCCCCCTGGCTGTCCATCTCCTACAATGAAAGGCAAGACAGCCCTGCTAAAAGAAAAAGTCACATGAACCAACACAAACAGCAGCATCTCACACAAAGAACGGACTCAATCAGCAGGGGAAGGGACCTGCTGGGAGTGACATACCCACCATGCTTCCAATTACAACATAACCTAACTAACTACATTGTGATGGAAAATACACTTTTTTATTCTTTTTTTTTTTTCTTTTTTTTCCTTAGAGCTACTTTGGTAATAGGCAATTTCTCTTAATAACAGTGTGAAAGAAAATACTCTAGCAGAAGTGGTGTATAGCAATTGACTGTGTCCCCATCACTCTGTTTCAGCTGTTGATGATAATGTTAGAGAGAGGATTTGATTGCTGAATGTATCATTTAAAACAGCAATGTTGCATTTGTGTGAGAAGATGGGAGCATGGTGCAGCCCCAACATGAGAAGCTGGAAGAAAGCAATGCAGAAGAAAACTTCTGCTGCCATGACTCTTGTGAAACATAAAATATTTCGCTAAAAAAAAGGGGAGGGAGAGGGCTTTTTAAGCTTCCTTTATGTTTGTCCTCCTCCGACCCTAATGCTACTGCCTAGGCACCTAATGCAGAAATTTAGATGAATGAATCTCACTTCCATTTGCAGCACAATGGGAGCATCTCCAAACCCAGTAGCACCCAGTAGGCCACTTCCGTCTGCCTTGATCTACTACTCTTCTGGTGATTTTTGTGTGCTGTTTTGTTCCGTGATGGGATCCTCAGGAATATTCTAGCCTTAGAGAGTATTTTCACTATTTGACCTGGCTAATCAGAACCAGTTTTCAAACTCCATTTTTATTAACTTGAAAAAAAGAGGAAAGTTTCAGCCAGAGCTGATGGTAAACAGATGCTATTCAGCTAATAGCACTTGGTTCTCTAGGTACTGAAACACAGGGATGGGTCTGAAAAGAACAAAACCTTCCCACTACTTGTTTTAATGAGTAGGCTTTCCTGCATTTGATCATCTGTTTTCTCAGAGGAAAATGTTAAGAAGGCTTGCGATTAGCCAGAGGCAATTCAATACCCAATATAATGCAGACGTGGGGGAGTGAATTGCTGATTCTCCATGTCAAACAGCCCCATTCCCCCTCCCTCCCTGTCCTCAACTACTGTTGCAGCTGCAGCCAGCCACTAGATGTACAACCTGGAATCACAAGATCAAAATAGTTGAGAAACAATAACTTCTGTAGCTAGGCAAACCAAGGCAGCTCACAGAGACTGTCAATCTCCACGTTTACAAGCCCCAATCTATTTTCACCACCGTAGGCTGCCAGGTTAATTAAATAGGACTCCTCGTGGTGTCAGGAAGCAAGTCAAGCAGCAAGTGTTTGTAGAAACGGGCTTTAAAGTGAACAGCGTATGAGAAAAGGATGAAATTCCCTGTGCACACGTTTTTGCACATTTCTTGGGAGATGAGTTATGCCTCGGCTGTGCAGAAGTACAGTTCCTCCCTGCGTGGTGTCCTAGTTAGCCCTGATGCAGCAATGCCTCTGTTCCTCACATGTAAGGATGCTGAGATGAATCTTCTGTTCAAAGAGTTTTGTCATCACCGCTACTCCCTGACAAATGTAATTTAGGATTCCATGTAATTTAGGATAAACCCTAAAAGTCTTCACATCTTTCTTTTTTTTTGTCTTTTACAGCCGGTGAGCTAACATCACTGTTTCCTCCTCTTTTATGACTCATAAAACTCACTCTCCCTTTAATGTAGAAGCAGCATCCTCCTCCTTCTTTGTGCCTGGGAAAAAAACGCACAATTGACACAATTAAGACAGCAGGATGACAACTGACCACTTTATTTTTCCCATTATAGTGAGAACAGTTTCAGGAAAAGAAAAAGAACCAGTTTCAGTAATTCGCATTTCCTCATCCAGGATCTCTTCACCTTGGCTTCTCTAGGAATGTAGAGCTTTAAAGATCCAAAGTCAAAGAATCATAGACTGGTTTGGGTGTGAAGGGACCTTAAAGATCACCTAGTTCCAACCCCCCTGCATGGGCAGGGACACCTCCCACTAGACCAGGTTGCTCCAAGCCCCATCCAACCTGGCCTTGAACACTTCCAGGGATGGGGCAGCCACAGCTTCTCACCACCCTCACAGGAAATAATTTCTTCCTAATATCTCATCGAAATCTACCCTCTTTCAGCTTGAAACCATTCCCCTTTGTCCTATCACTACATGCCCTTGTAAAAAGTCACACAAGTAGTTGTCTATTGTTATTATTAATCACATAAATTTTTTTAACTGCTTGGCTCAGTGAAACTGTTAACACTAATTTAGCTTGTGTCATCTATTGGTGATATTTCCCCCAAATTAAGGTGCATCCATCTTCCCCTGAGTGTTTTTCACACCCAGCTCCTAAGGTTAGAAAAAGGAGATGACTGCAAGGATTTTTAGGACATCTTTCAAGTCACATCACCCAGCTTGCATATTTAACCTGCAAAGCTATGTAAAAGGACAGTGGATCACCTGTTGCATGACTAAAATTTCTGAGTAAGTCCAGAATGGTGGTAGGGAAAAGGCACGGCTAGATTTTCAGGCTCAGAGTTAAGCTGCAGAAGCAGCAGTTGAGGTGGGAGGTAAATCTGCTGGCTGAGTTGAGCAGATGAGAGACTCATCCACTTCTGTTCATCTTCAATATGGAGTAATGTGGAATTGCTGTTGCCTGGACAGTCACCTTTGCACTACAGAGCTGAACCTGACTTAATAAATCACAATCCCTACAATATCTTTAATGGTCACTTGTCCATAAAATAAAAAAGTTCTGAGGACATGTCTTACAGGGGGTCATCTTGATTCTTACTGTGCTTTAAGGACGATTCCCTGTACCCTCCCATTACCTCCATCTCTGACTTCCCTGCAATAACTTCTTTTCTATATTAATATTTCTATATTAATATTTAAACTATGTTTCTGGATAGGAATATCCACTCTTCTCATTTACTGCACTGAACCACTTTGTGCTACTAAGCGGAGAGTAAACAAAGTCCATCCTTTCTTCTCATATGGAAAAACATGTAATGTAATGGAAAATAATTTCCTCTCCACAGGTTTTTGAGAAGTCTTACTGAAGTAAGAAAAAAAAAGAAAAGGGCATAATTCCTGTTCACTCATTTTACACTTTCCATAAGAGCTGTAATACTGTATATGTGCAAGTTTATATGTATATGGGGCTGGTTTTAATGCTTCATTCCTTTTAAAATAAGTATAGAAGCTCAGCAAAAAATAGCTATCAGGCCCCAAGTATCAATGACCATTCCTTATGCTAATCTTTCCATTTCTGGCTATTACCAGTTCCAGGGTCAGCAGTTAAAAAAAAAAAAATATCCTGAACTATTGTAAAATCATCTGTCATTTTATTTTCTCCCCCAAGTCTCTTAAAGAGTGTCTGCAATGAATTACCTCCATGTCTGAAATGAATTACTGCTCCATCCCACACAAACACACCATCATTACCTGCCTGAAGCAAGGTCTGGAACTATATTGCTCTTGTATGTTAAACAATAGTCAAGCAATGGTGAGATGAAATTGATTATGTGAAACGTTAGAAAGCTTTAGTAAATCAGCTTCTCTGAAGTCATCTGGGCTTTAGGTGTAGCTGGTTTTGGTTTAAAAGGTTATTACTCTTTCTTTCTTTCTTTCTTTCTTTCTTTCTTTCTTTCTTTCTTTCTTTCTTTCTTTCTTTCTTTCTTTCTTTCTTTCTTTCTTTCTTTCTTTCTTTCTTTCTTTCTTTCTTTCTTTCTTTCTTTCTTTCTTTTTCTTTCTTTCTTTCTTTCTTTCTTTCTTTCTTTCTTTCTTTCTTTCTTTCTTTCTTTCTTTCTTTCTTCTTCTTCCTTCCTTCCTTCCTTCCTTCCTTCCTTCCTTCCTTCCTTCCTTCCTTCCTTCCTTCCTTCCTTCCTTCCTTCCTTCCTTCCTTCCTTCCTTCCTTCCTTCCTTCCTTCCTTCCTTCCTTCCTTCCTTCCTTCCTTCCTTCCTTCCTTCCTTCCTTCCTTCCTTCCTTCCTTCCTTCCTTCCTTCCTTCCTTCCTTCCTTCCTTCCTTCCTTCCTTCCTTCCTTCCTTCCTTCCTTCCTTCCTCCCTCCCTCCCTCCCTCCCTCCCTCCCTCCCTCCCTCCCTCCCTCCCTCCCACCTGCCTTTTTCACCCTGCCTTCCTGCTTCCTTCCTTCCTAACTTCCTCCTGCTTCCTGCCTTCCTAACTTCCTCCTCAGAGAAAAATTGTCTTGACATTAAACTGCAGAAAGAAAATTGGGCAAATCTTTGCCAACCATGCCCTGTCTCCCCTGAGCCCCAAAGATACCTACTGGCTCACCAAGTCCAGACTCATGCTGTACACAGTCTTGCTGACTTGAAGCCAAATCAGTGCCTCACCACATCAACTGGAAACAGTTGCTTCACTCTTCAGGAGTTTAGAAATGTTCCTCTCATTTTCAGCTTCAAATTATTAATACAATTTCATACAATGTTCTCCAGTGCAAAAATCTCTTTTAGCTCAGTTGTTTTTCATCTCTTGCCAGTGTTTACCCATTTGGAACACTGCATCTTTTTTTTCTTACATTAGGCAAAGCAAGTTAGCTTAACAGGTAGTTCTTTTCTTTGGGTTTTTGTTTGTTTGTTTAGGAGTGCCTTATTGTCATTTAGCTTTGTTTGATTAGGAGCAAACTTACCTGAATCTCAGTAAGCAAGCCATTATTCATATAACATGGGGGGGGTCTTTCTCTCCTCCCTAGTAATAAACAATGGGACAAGAGGAAATGTCCTCAAGTTGCACCAAGGGAGGTTTAGATTGGATATTAGAAGAAACTTCTTCACTGTAAGGGTTATTAAACACTGGAATAGACTGCCCAGGGAGGTGGCTGAAAAACCATCCCAGGAGGTGCTTAAAAGACATGTAGATGTGGTGCTTGAGGACGTGGTTTAGCACTGGGCTCAGAAGAGTTAGGTTAATGGTTGGACTCGATGATCTTAAAGGTCTTTTACAACCAAAACAATTCTATGATTCTAATGTCACGTGTATTCTAGACATGGTGCTCCCCATTACAATGCAATTAAAATACCCCAAAACTACTACTTGTAATTAAAATGCCTCTTTCCTCTAATAACCTGCAGTCTACCAAGTGTTAAAAACAGCTTGGGAGGAAGACAGACTGGCACATCTCTTACATTTTTAGCGTGTAGCTGACTAAAGAATGTTCAGGTTTATATCCCAGTTCAAATGACCTGCAATCCAAATAGATTCCCAGTACCATTACATAAGCAGGAAACAACATCCATATATTTGCATTTTTGTATCAGAACTCATGTATACTAATGTCAGTGCAACAGGATCCCACAGACATAGTGTCTGCACCCTTTACAGAGATCACAGTGGGAACTGGCTTAGTGTGGGATTTTCTTTTAATGCAGTGGTGCCCAGCCACTTTGCTTCCCACTGTTTCAACTCTCATTCCATTTCTCTGCTCTGCTCTTGCTTCTATTTAGAGGTATCTGAGTTAGTTTGAGGAGAAACGATACTGGAGCAGGGTATAAATAAGAATAATCTCTCCTGGAGTTGCTGTATGAGGCACATAAATCATGCCAAGAAGAGGTGAAGGCTGAACTGTGCTGGTATTATTTCCACTCCAATATCAGGCAAGGAATGCATGGAAATGAAAGAGGAATGCATAACAGGGCCACATTTTGTACTGCAGCACCTTTCTGGATGACACAAATGAGAAAGTCTGTGGAGCTGCTGCATTGTATCAGTATAATGGAGGTCAGGATCCAGAGCAGCAGCACCGTATCTCTTATTGGGAAATAACAGGTACACACAAAGGAATAATCAGGCCGTGCTCTGCCCTGCAGATCTGTTACTGGTTTCAGTGAGCATTTGGATCAAAGGGCAAAACCTCCTTTTCAAGTGGTGTCCAGGTGAATGTGTTGGGTTAGAGATTTGGGTCCAATGCACAGTGAGATGTCTAGGGCAGATTTCAAAAGCCTGCCTGATGAACACTGCAGGCATGGGGAAAAAAATAAATATATTTGCAGTGTAGTCTTCTTTATTCTGTAATGTTTCCATGTTCTAGTTGTATATCTAATGCAGCTCAAAAAAAGAGCTTGCAGAGTTGTGGCTTGTGTCATGTGTTATTTGACCAGCTGAAAAGCAAATAGCTGAAGATTCTGGTTCAAACACATTTTGAATGCTTCAAAATTTTTCATGGGCTTTGTCCTCAGGCCACACCTGCAAGGAAAGGAAGCCATCACCATCTCCATATCTGTAGCATACTGTACAGTGAGATGAGGGGACTTGCCAAGGTTTTGAACCAAAAAGGATGAAAATTCACTGCTTTGGGGCTATTGCTTGAACAACAAATAGAAAGGACCTCTGAAACCTCCTAAGACAGTCACCTATCCAGCATCCAGCCACTGATACATTTTATCCAAAGGGGTAAATGGCACTGACAGCATTGAAAACACAAAATGTTCCCATTAAAACAGAGCAGCTCTTCGCTGAGTTTAGCTCCTTTGCTGTGTGCATAAGGAGGCTGAGAGTTGGTGGAGGACAGGGTGAGGCCTGTCGTGCATGGTATGAATCTACAGATCTTCTTAATCATTAGCCAGAAACAATAATTATGCCTTAAGAACACGTGTCTGAAACAGAGGCTGAACAGTGCAGGGGCTGTGCAGGGTTATCATATTAAGTGTCTTCACTGGTGTGTTTCTAAGCCAGGGGAAAGCCTTTTATACAGCTGCGGCTGAGCCCTCACTTTATAACTGAACTTTAGATTTCATCAGTGATTTATCAGTGATAAATCGAGTGTCTCCCAAAGAGTTCTGTTAAACCACTAAGCACTAAGAATTGCATCAGATCAGCAAACAGGAACAGCAGCGTCCGTCCACAGAGCAGTGAATTACTTGGCAAGGGCTCCATTGCTCGGGGTGATCCCACTGTTTTTAAAAACAGAAGAGTGGCAATGTTCTCCTCATCCAGTCAGCATACCCCGTGTGATGCTTAGCACCTTCCTCCTGCTGATCAGCCCCAATGCTGCTTCAGTGCCCTTCACCCTGCTACAAAAACTGTCTTCATTATTTGTTGTTTGCGAAAGAAAAACAGCCCTCTGTGAAATAGCCATCGGGGATTTTTATGGCTGGCTGCAGATTTATTTATTTTTTTTTTCCATTCTTTATCATCCCTATTTATTGTCACCTCTTCACACCGCTCCAGACTCTGCCTGTTTGCCTCTCTGTTTACTTTAGGTATATTAATCTTGCACCAAATAAATTGTGCGTTCACCGAGGGGCTAGTTGCAAACTGGTTTCCTTTGGCTGGAGTTTAGGGTTGATCTGGCTCCTGTCCAAAGCGCCTGTCCTGGCCCGTCTGCAGCACCGCGTGGCCCTTCGTGCCCTGGCCATGGTTCTCAGCAGCTCTCATCTCAATAATGCAGCAGAGCAGCGAGTCAAGAGGCTGTCGACACGGTCTGTGCCATCAGGAGGGGTTTTTTTTGGAGGACGTGGGCACACAGTCAAACCTCACTGAATCGCTGGCGTTTGACAAGTTGCCACCGTGCAGCTGGGGCACCGTTGTATTAGCTCGCTCCCTGTAACTCAGAGGAATTTAGAATAAGAAAAGGATTGCACAGCAACATTTTCCATCCCACAGTTAGGAGCGTGCCTCTAGACAGGAGCAGATTTGCCAGGGAGGCAGATCTCACAAGTGCTTCTCTCAGCACTGACCATTGTGCAATGCACTTCTGCCCCATACGACGTTGTCCCCTCCAGATACGCAGGACCTGCATCCACCCTTTTGAGTTACAATGGCTCAGCTGATGGCATGCTATGCCATGACTCAGCTACATTGGACTCTGTTCTTTCCTAGAGACAGTCCTACAGTCCCTGTGGATTCATTCCACAAAGTGAAGGGCATCCCTTTGTGAAGGGCAGAAGTCATTAGGGCTGCTGTCCCTCAAGGCGACTCTTGGCCTCATTCCCCCCTGTAAGCTTCTGATGGATGCTGAGGAGGGGAGCAGGATGCTTAAGGAAGTCATTGAGAAGGACAAAGGAGGGTTTGAGCTCAGAAAAAAGCAAAATTTGGAAAAAAAGCAGGAGTATCTCAAAGAAGGTGATTGAGAAGCTTCTTTCAAGCTCAGCAAATCACCTTCTCACTGAAGCAATGGGCCCTGGTTACTCCAATGGCAGTTCAACAGATACTGAGTTTGGGGCTTCCTCATTAAATCTTAGAGTACAGTGAGGCTTCCAGTTGTTTCATACAAAAGCAGTATCCTCTGAATTGTCTGCTGTTTCTGCCTTAACCAATAAAGGCCATTAGAAGCTCACTTTTCTGCTAATACTACTCTGAATACATCTTGTTGGGGGGTCATATTTTTTTACATTAAAAGACACAGTGCATTGATTTCTCGTGAAACATACAGCTTAGGGTTTCTTCTCTTCCCATCACATAATACCATTTCCTTGCTATGTTTCTAACTACTGGGATTTAATATCCACAGTCAGTGAAACACCTTTCTAAGTTTTTTTTGTTTTTTTTTAAAGAGAAATGAAAGCATATGTCTTTTAAATATTTCTATAGATATATATATGCAGCTGATATGATGATGTATGGCCATCATACACACATATATACACATACATATTTTTATATAAACCCATTTTTACTCAGTTCTTGTTCTTTAAAGAAAACGTGTCCTAAATGTTCTCTGAAAAGCAGCCAAGAGAGACTCTTGGAATGAAGTTCTCTGAATGACCATATATTGCATACAGTAGAGCATGGTAATGTTAAACCTTTGTCATTCCATAGCAAGTTGGACAGCATTTCAGAGAGGATGAGTGCAGATCTCAGGACTCAAACTGCCTTTTCCAACAAGGCTCTTAGATCTGGAGTTAATCTGGCTGGTTCCTAACTCCTATCTTCCAATAACTGTATTGACAAACTAGTCCACAAACCAATTTAATGCGCTCAGCCTATCCCAATCAGAGTTTAATTCAAAATCATAGATTTACAGAGTGGTTGAGGATGGAAGGGACCTCTGCAGATCATCTGGTCCAAGTTCCCTGCTCAAGCTGGGCGACCTCAACCCAGTAGCCCAGCTTCATGACCAGATGGTTTCTGAATATCTCCAAGGATGGAAACTCAAAAAATTCTCTGGGCAACCTGTTTCAGCAATGGGTCAACCTCCCAGTAAAAAAAAGCATTTCCTCTTGTAACAGCTTCCATAGCCTATTGCTAGTCTTCTGAATCCTGCAATTCCTCACACATTTAAAAATAGTATCACTGTTGAATTTGAATGCCAGGGGAGACCATAAAAAAGGCATTACATTGAATATTCTCAAGTCACTTAGAGTAGAATCCATCTCAAGCAACTTTAGTGAGGCAGAACAGAGTCTTTAGATCCAAGCTGGTCCTCTAGGCAGTCCTGGCATCCAGCAGAAAGAGATCAGCATCTCTAGAGAGTGATTTATGCCACCACAAGTGCCTCAGGGAACAGGTCACACTCCAAAGGTGCTACAGTATTTCTAGTCTTATTATTACAGACAGTGCCTTGCTACTGAGACTAGACAGCTAAAATCAAGTGAACTGGATGTCTTTCCTAACAGAGAGGTGCTGGTTCTCTGACTGCTATTGGAAATGAAGCTGATGTCAGTCACAGAAAGGGAAGCTACTTCCTCGAGTTTAGGGGACTGGAGGGCTGAGCATTGTCAGCTTGCTTCTCTAGAAAAGAAACTGGAATCTCTCAATGACCCACGAACATTGTTCAGTTTGCTAGAATGGGAAATAGTGTGATAACAGTGTTATAAAAATTACAAATATCCATATGTACACGATGGAAGAGATGTAAACGTGCTTTTCCAGTCTGCCACTCTTCGCAGTCTACTTTGAACTTAAAAAAAGGAGATAAAGAGACAGCTGTTTATATTTAATGTGGACTTTGAAAAAAAAAGTCTTTGACAGAAGATATTAGGAAGAAGTAGTATGAGTGGACTCAATTTAATGTGTCCTTCACTGACTTGGAAAAGCAGTGAAGAGGGAAGGGGCAACAGGGGCAGATGGCACAAAAGCAGTGATGCGACTAGAGGAGGTTAAGGAGGAAATCCAGAGCCATCTCCCAGAGCAAGTGAACAACAGAACCATCATCTGGGAAAACACAGATGGGAAAAACAGAGGTGAAAACACACAGGTTGGAGAGTCAAGCACATTGGTAGATTCTGGAGGATTTAAGGGGAGAACTGGTACCACAAATGGTCTGATAGCCCACCTGGCCATGGTGGCAGGCCCTTGGTAGGAACACCACAACTGGTTCAGGACATTTCAAATCAGGCCTTCAGAAATCAGATTTCAGTGCCAAAGTAATAATAGTTTTTAAATAAAATAGAGAAAAGTAAACATATTTAAAGAGATAATTAGTTTTATATTTAAAGAAATAGAAGTATTTCAGGGTGGAAGAAGTCTCCCACAACATAGAAAATGTTAGGAAGCATGCAGACGCAAGAGAGATACAGAAAAGAGCAGGAACAGTTAGTTTTTTAAAAAAGGTGAATAAAAAGGTGTTTCATGGAAGTATATTACATCCTGCTTACTACAGAGAAGGTAAATTGGCAGCCTTATTTACTCTCACTCATAAAATTAAAACAAGAACTGCTTTTCAAGTGCAGTAAGTTTAGAAGTGATAAAAGACATACTTCTAAAGACAATTTAACCTGTAAAATTCACAACACAATATTGTTAAGCTAAAACTTAATCAGATTTTGGAAAAAAAAACAAGTATTTATATGAATAGCAAACATAACCAAGGTCAGGTTAGACAGGAGCTAATAGAAATCCTTCAGGCTTTAAGCAAAAAAGCTCTATTTTCTTCCAGAGGTTAGGATGAGCCTTCCTCTATGGGAAGGTTGTTCCATAATTGGTCATGAAAGGTTTCTTACATTTTCCTGTGATGTACCAAAACATATAGTATTAGTCACTGTCAGAGAAAGAATACTGGATTATATGGACCATTGATCTGACCCAGCATGGCAATTTTTATGGTCCTGTGAGCAAAATCCAATGGATTTGCAAGGAGACCTTGCACAATAACAGCTTCAGTTTGAATTTTTCTTGCCACTTCAGAGGGCATAGAAAGAGCAACTATATTTCTGGCAATGACACATCTCTGCAGGCAGGCATAGTAGCAGGGTGGGTGTCTAATGCTTTTGTGCTATTTGCTAAGGATTACACAGTGATAATCTTTCCCATTAACACTTTGTCTGGTTCTGTGTTGAAGATCCCATAATCTTCTCCCTCTCTCCACTCCCTCAAAATGTACCAAAGCAAAAAAAAAAAACAAATGAAAAAAACCAAAAAAAACTGGGTGCATGGACTGAAACTTAATAACTGAGACTAATTATAAAAGTATAGACCTACTTCCTATTAATCTCATATAACTTTAACAATCAGGCTGAAGTTAACAATCCCAGAAGTTAAGGTAATTCAACTGTGGTTTTCCTTCCTTCCTTCCTTCCTTCCTTCCTTCCTTCCTTCCTTCCTTCCTTCCTTCCTTCCTTCCTTCCTTCCTTCCTTCCTTCCTTCCTTCCTTCCTTCCTTCCTTCCTTCCTTCCTTCCTTCCTTCCTTCCTTCCTTCCTTCCTTCCTTCCTTCCTTCCTTCCTTCCTTCCTTCCTTCCTTCCTTCCTTCCTTCCTTCCTTCCTTCCTTCCTTCCTTCCTTCCTCCCTCCCTCCCTCCCTCCCTCCCTCCCTCCCTCCCTCCCTCCCCCCTTCCCCCCTCCTCCCTTCCCCTTCCCCTTCCCCTTCCCCTTCCCCTTCCCCTTCCCCTTCCCCTTCCCCTTCCCCTTCCCCTTCCCCTTCCCCTTTCTTTCCTTCCCTTCCTTTTTCTTTCCTTTCCTTCCCTTCCTTTTTCTTTCTTTCCTGCTTTGTCTACCTGTTATTGATTCTCTGCTCCAAGGAAATGCACGTCTCCCTCACTTCCAAGCCCATCTCTTGCACTGCTGGTTAGTGACCATCTCTAGTCTTGATGAGGTGTGAGATGAGATACATACCAATCCATTTTTCCTTCCATCTCAAAGAGACACTTGTTTGACAGAAAAGCATTTCTGAATGCATCCTTGCAAAAGCTAATAGCCATCAGGTTTTAATTTTTGCTCGGCTTCTAATCTAAGCAAACCTGTGCACTGCACTCTGCTTCTTGACACAAGGGCAATATTGTTCCATTGTAAACAAGTGGGCACACTCTGGGCATCAAGGAATAAGTAAGGAGACTTCTCCTGAAAAGCTGCATGGATGATGGAGGATGGATTTGGCCCCAGATGAAACCCTGGGAGACGGGCTGACACAGGGGGGTCAAACTATGACCTCTCTGAGCTTAAGCCACAGTGACATTAAGCAGGAAATTCATGTGAACTGGAGCTTGCACCTTCTTTTATTTTCCACATAAGCACTGCCACAACGTGTTTATACTGAAACTTGGTAGAGATTCCTTGAAATTTTAAGTATTGGAGGTGAACTTAATCCAGCCAATATATGGCTTGCAGCATTTCATTTTTTTCCTAAGTACCAGCTTTCCTTTTACAGGATCTCATAAAAACAAAACAGTATGTTGGTCTCTTACAGATAACCTAAGAGCAGCAGTTGGTGAAGTAGCCCCAGTGTCCAGAGCTACATTATATCTTTGATGTCTGGTTCTGCAGCACAAATATTTTGGCAGAGCAAGACATAATGAAAATTTAAGAGCTTGTTAAGGAGCTGACTATTACAAAGAACCATGCTCATTTTGATTCTATTAGAAACACAAGAAAAATAATTTGTCACTTTCCCGTGACTAGAAGGATCTCAGGGGGAATCTCAGATAAGACATCAACATTGTTGGTGATTACTCAGCCTTTTTTCATTACAGTTTCTAAAACCCTGAATAAGAAATCAGTTTATACTGGTGTTCCAATCCTGCAAATGTGTCTTTACAAGACCCAGCTGTGGGAAAGACATTTATTTCCATGTTATGGATGAGGCAAGTGAATCATAGAGGACTGGTGACTTGCAGAAGTTCACGCTAAAAAGGTTTTGGTGCAGTGCAGATGATACTGTAACAATACCAGTAATAATTCTGGTAAATAGAAATCCTGGGTTCCCCTTCTGGGTTATAGCATTCCGATTTTTCCTATTCTTTGTCAGCTGTTTCTATTTGGTTTCTATTTTATTTTCCTAAACTGAGCATAATGTAGGTGAAAAAAAGTCTTGTTTCCTTGGGATCTAAAAACTTTTTGGAAATACAGAGCTACTGGATGATGTTCCTATCTGACTGACATTTGATACATTTATTCTGCTGTAATTGAGAACATAGTCATGCTGGAGGATAAATTCCAGTTATAACATTACAACAGTTTGAGTGTTTTCTCCATAATGTGTCTTTACAACAGAGATAACCTTTTGCTTATTGAAATATAATTGCATAGGGAGATAGTTGTTTTAAAACAGAATTAACAATACTAGCTGAACATTTTGTAGGAACTTTCCATAATAACCTGTGTTTATGTCAGCTTCTCTAGAGCACAGCTTCATTTGTGCTATAAAACTAATTGAAAATCAAAAACTGAACACCAGGAGATCTTTACTTTTCTTATGGCACATTCTTGGAATTATCTGCAG
The DNA here is from genome assembly GCA_020745705.1 of Hemiprocne comata. NCBI lineage: Eukaryota > Metazoa > Chordata > Aves > Apodiformes > Apodidae > Hemiprocne > Hemiprocne comata. The sequence continues at coordinate 213,480,515 of CM036586.1, forward strand.
TATTGAAACTCAATTTAAATGTCAGTAATTTCTTTGTCAGCATTTACCCCACAGCAATATTAGAAAGGGATTCTCTCACACTTCTCTCAGCCCATCTATTGATATAGGAAGATATTGATATAGCTGTGGTAAATGTGTATGGATAGATGGGATATTGTGAATTGGTAGATTTTCAGAATGATCATAATAGAGGCAGGATGGGCCACTTCAATTATTTATTTGCAAAAGAGTCAATGAATCATTTTATTAAACTAATTAAAGTATTAATATATTATCATTACATGTAAACACTGGTGTAAACTTGCTTTACTTTAGTACATTGGAGAGCACAACGTGGCCCTCTGTATTTGTCTTTCCCCAATAGGTTTGTGCTCTGCTACTGCCAAGTTTCTGCAAAAATATATTCAGACCTGGATAACAAATACCTCCAATTCCTGGGGCTGCCCTCAAGAGTGAACCTGTGTGCTGTAGTGACAGCAAACCTGCAAGCACAACCGTGGGCCTGGCCATGGTCTCTGCTTTGGGTTTTCAGGATGCTGGCATGCTCTCTGCCTTTCACTCTGGTAAAGGCATGGGATTGAGTTTGGCACATGTGAGGAACCTCCCCGTAGAGTGTGATCATGGGATCAGAGCAGCATGATCCCAGGGAATAGTGTGGCTTGGTGGGTGAGAGGACTGCTGGCTGCACCCCCTTGCCTTCTGGATTTTAGATGAGATTGATAGCCAGATAGGCCAATGCTGTTGCCTTTACCATGGCATGACTGACTTGTAACAGCACCCACAAGGTTCACTTCTGAGTTCCCAGACAAGGTCAGGTTCTGATGTCTGACCTCCTGAAAACCCTTCTTTTCATGGGAAGACCCTTCCCTATCCAGCATGGCTCTCTATCATCATTTACTCCAGGCTTTTCTCCAGCCATCCCTTCAGACAAGGTTCCAGCCACCACTCTCTTCATCAACTGCTGTCCTTGTACTTTGTCCTGTCACCAGCCCCTGCCTACTGGGTCAGCAGCAATTCCTCCTCTTCCTATGGTGAGGAGCTTTAGCAGAGATCTTTTCTCTGCTGACAGCAGCAATGCCCCTGGTGAGTTCCCTTCAGTAAAAAAGATCCTAAGGGACAGGATAAGAGCTAAATTATTATTTTTTTGCCTGATATTGAGCTGACCTATTTCAGTAATGCAGGGAGCAGCACCATCCCACAAGGAGCATCACTGCAGTTAACGGAGACAGTGAACCATGATGCAGAAACAGGACCCAGGGAGAGCTTGGCTACAGCTTGGCACAGCCTCTTCTCCTAGTGAAACCATATGGTGCAGCTTCACCTTCAGGCTGCTCATGTGAGACATCAGCCACCACATGAGTAACAGGTTTCCTACATGTTCCCTGTTCCAAGGGTATTGGATGGGGATAGGTCCCAATCCTTTGAGGAGGTGGTTTCCTCTCCCAGCCCTCCTCCACTTCAGTGTTATTCAGGATTGGAGGTGAGCTGTCAGTAGGCTGTTGGGAGAGTTTATTTACCTTTGAGTCAGGCATCACTAATCAGACCTAGCACTTCCTCCCAGGCTTTATTAAACAGAAATCTCTAATCCAGAAAACATTTCCAATATTAAGACTAATTGAGTGTCATAATGTCAGCCAAGGTAAATAAAGCACAAAAGGAAAGAAATAAGCTTTGGGAGTGAAATGTGCTTTATTGAACACACATCTGCTACTCAGACCCACGTCTGTCACTCAGGAAGACATCATCCAGTAAACCTGATCAAACAAATCCCCACTGAACTGATAAAGCAGAACAACTCTTCAGGGGGCTTAGCTGTCGCTTGAAAACCAGCTTGCAAGCCTGTGGGCTGACACTTGTGCTGAAGGCAGTGAGGGTTTGAAGCTCAGAGATACAGTCTCCTCTGGACTTCAGAAGGTGCAAGGTCAGGTCCTGACGGCTCTCTCCTGCTCCCTTCTTTTCCCTCGCAAAGGAAAAGAAGTCTCTTCAGATTTATTTCTTCAGTTTTTAAAGGGTTGCATAAAATTCAGGCAAAGTGAGTGATTTCCATCCCAGGTATGTCATTTCAGTCACTGCAGAGCTGGAATTTTAAATCTCTGCTAATACGAGTATTGACTTCCAGTGAGCACAAATACCCTGTTTATTACATTTAATTTTCTTTCCGTTACCTGTTTAGTATTAAAAACAAAAGAGAAAGGCAAACTTTCAAGAAGAAAATTGCTTGACAAACATTATTTAATCATTCTCAGTTAAAGAAACTAGTTATATGTACCTTCAATCTGAGTGTTTCTGCCTTTCCTTATCTTAAAAATATCTTTATGCGGTACCATAAATAACTAGCAGAAGGAAAAATGATGCTTCATGCAGGAGGGGAAAAACAGCAGTGGTTGTCCTTAATCATGTCCAAACACAAATCTCAAGACTGAATGAATGTCCCTCCATGCATTTCACAGAATCACCGAATCACCAAGGCTGGAAAAGCCCTTTAAGATCATCAAGTCCAGCCTATGACCAACACCACCACACCATCTAGACCATGGTACTAAGTGCCACATCCAGCCTTGCCTTGAACACATCCAGGGATGGTGCCTCCACCACTTCCCTGGGAAGTCCATTCCAATGTCTAATCACCCTCTCCATGAGGAAGTACTTCCTAATATCCAACCTAAACCTCCCCTGGAGCAGCTTCAGGCTGTGCCCTCTTGTCCTGTCACTGGTTGCCTGGGAGAAAAGCCCAGCCCCCACCTGACTCCAACCTCCCTTCAGGTAGTTGAAGAGAGTGATGAGGTCCCCCGAGTCTCCTCTTCTCCAGGCTGAACAACCCCAACATCCTCAGCCTCTCCTATAAGACTTTCCCTCTAGTCCTTTCACCAGCCTTGTTGCTCTCCTCTGGACCTGCTCCAGCACCTCAACATCCTTCTTGAAGTGAGGGGCCCAGAACTGCACACAGGACTCGAGGTGAGGCCTCACCAGTGCTGAGTACAGGGGGAGAATTACATCCCTCCTCCTGCTGGCCACACTATTCCTGATCCAAGCCAGGATGCCATTGGCCTTCTGGGCCACCTGGGCACACTGCTGGCTCATGTTCAACCAGCTGTCCACCAGCACTCCCAGGTCCCTCTCTGCTGGGCTGCTCTCCAGCCACTCTTCCCCCAGCCTGTAGCCCTGCCTGGGGTGATTGTGGCCAAAGTGCAGGACCCTACACTTGGTCTTGTTGAATTTCCAGGCTGAACAGGATAGACTGAGTCCACAGGGATTTCTGTTGACCTTGGTGTCAGTGTGCATTACTGTGGGTTTTCAAAACTCCTTTTAAAATGTTTCTAAATAAGCAAATGGAGCAACTCTCTCCAGCGTGATAATCTGTGCTGTTACTACTGCAGGCTCTGGGGAAGGAGGGGGTGGGGAAAGAAGTAAGGGAGCAGAGCTCTGTTCCAGCTGTGCCCCAGAAATCCTTTGCAACAGTAAGATTTTAAGTTCAGGTTTGGTCTTTCACATTATCAGGAAGGTAGATCCTGCTGTAACATCTGCACATGGTTTGGGTGTGCAGTGCCTGAACATTTTGCATCCAAACAAGAGGCACAACTGCTTTTGAAGTCAGTGGCCAAAACAAATGGCATTAAGGTATTATGTAGGATTTCTCTCTGTGTGGATGCCGATGTGGAAAGGCTCTCTGACACAGCTCAGTAGATAAAGAATGAGGTCAGGCTTTGTTTAAGCAACACAGGGAGACCGGTGTGTTTTTTTCCAGTAATGAACATGAAGCATTTGGCTTGTGGCACTAGATTCTGCTGCTGCTGTGCAAAAGACACAACTCTTGGGAGAAAAAAAACACAAAGATGCAGCATGAGGTGTGGTGCAAACTTTAATAAACTCTTCAGAAGTCTCTATTTTGCCTGCCTGCCTTTCAGTGACTGTATTTAAACTAATGTTCTAGGGCCCTTTTATGCAAAAAAAGCCTTATTCCTAGGAGAGCTCTTGCAAAATTCATGGCTGGTACTATTCCATGCCCTTATGACATGACAGTAACATCCATTTGTATCAGTTTGGCACTGTGCAAGTAGGTCACACGATTATGATGAAGTTAAAATGAATTTTGCCTTCCTTTTAATGGTAGCGGAACAGTTACCAACTGATTAAGGAAAACATTAGCAAGTACCATTTTAATTGATTTGAATGCATGTGTGTTTTGTATTGGTTTAGTTTGAGGGCATTTTTAAACAAATAGCACTGTCATTGTGAGCCTTAATTAGATAATAAATTAATAGATAAATGGATTAGAAAGTTCAGTATGGCTTTCACAATCGCTGCTAGTGGCATAAAAATGAGGTGCTTGGGATTAGCAATGCTAATAAATGGCATAAGGAATGCACTTGGGGAGAATGATGATGTGGCAGCTGAGTGACTGGTGAAGACCATGGTCTTTCCTTTGCCCACACGTATTTTGGAAAACAAAGGTGCTTCTGTGCTTCCTTAGAAAAGATAACGGTGGTGCTGATCTGGAAGGGTAAATACGTCAGCTCTCCAGTGCACCTCAAAGCCTGCAGATTTAATGTGGGATTCATGAAAAATTCAGCAAACACACAGGACATATTCTAGGGGAATCTGCACAGGGATCAGCTCAGAGATCTGCTAAGGAAAAAGGCTCAGTAGGTACAGAATATGTTCAGTAATCAGAACACTGCCTACCAAGTGATCCAGGAAGTCTGGATCACTTGGACTGGATACAAAGTGGACGAAAATCATTTGGATCTTTCTGAAAAGCAGTGATTTTGTGGCTGTGGTGCTGCTTATTTAATTCTGTCAAGCAGTAAATCCAGCCATATGGGTCTCGGTGCTGTTCACAGAGGTAGTGACAGTAACTCAGATAACAGACAAAGAGTGCTGCAGGTTGGAAAGTGATGCAAATAACCACTGACATGAGTTCAGGCTGAGTGTCAAATACCTGAAATTAGAAAGTTGGAAGAGCACTTTCAATGGTATGGCTTGAATATTATGCAGCTTGCCTGAAGACTTGAATTTAGGTGGGGGTTTTGGGTTGATTCCCCCTCAGATTCCTCCCTACTTCATGGATGGTATTAGCCTGCAGCACTTGGTCACCAAAGCTAGAGCAAGTTCTCAGAAAAGTTTTGAAGCCTGGATTATGTTAATGTCATTTTTATGATTTTCATGAGAGTTTAAAAGAACAGCAACTTTCTGCAAATATCTCTACTGGAAGGCCAATATGGCTGAAATGTGAATACTACTGAAACATTTTTAGCACACAGAAGAAAATACTTGGATAGACCTTTTTCTTATTATGTAATATTTTTGATGCAATCTCTTCTGCTGCCCCCCTGAAGCTTGACTTCTAATGCAGATGATTTTCAAGGTGAGGCAAACTTCTTCAGCAATCAGTCCAGCCTTTGTTAGAAATTAACTATGGTGACAGAAACATCTTTTGGAGCACATTTCCAGAGCATTTGGATAGATGGTTTCTTTTATGGTAATATTTAAGTACCTTGTGTACAGCACTCTGTTGCTTTTGTTAATGAGATTTACAGTTCCATCTGACTAAAGGCCAGCCTGATAAAAAGTGAGTAGTGTTCTACCTCCTCAGCTGCATCTCTAATAGTCATATTAGCAGTCTATCTAGAATATAAATGTTTGTTCAAAAATACTGCAATTACTGTACAGCATATTGCATGCTGTATAGGCCTTATCACTTGAGTAATTTAAAGCCTATCAGAATAAAGTACATGAAAATATATGAGAATAGAGTCACAGCCAATCTTAAGTAGGAAGAGGTAAACAAGATGCAAATGGTCTTTTTCACCCCTAGTTTTCAATGCTGGAGACATTTGTCATCTGTTAGGTTGTTTAGCAAGTTTCTAATTAGTATCTTTTCCAAGTTTCGCTCCCACTCAAAGGGCTCTCATCCAAAGAAATTATAAGCAGGTTCAGAGATAGTAAATACATCACACTGGGTTGTTGCACAAGCTCATGCAACCCCAGTTCTTTGCCAGCCCCATGCACATCTGCTGTAAACCTTAAAGCCATGCAGCCATGTACCACAGTGCTGAGACTAACCAGTTAGACCAGTAAAAGTAAAAGTCCATGACTAAACTGCTTCTGATGGGTTTGGTTAATGGGCAGACCAAGCCCATGTCTTATTACAAAGCTTATGTCAATATACTTAGCAACATCTTTAGCCTGAGACTGAGGAGAATGGGATCAGCCTTAGGATCCACTAGCAGAATCAGTCTGTTCAGGAATCAATGCAGGTTTAATGCAGGCTAAGAAGGAAAGAAAACACATCCAGCAGGAAGAATGCAGCTACCATGACACTATTAGGATCTTGAGAAACCTAGAAATCCTAGAATGGTTTGGGTTGGAATAGGAATCTTTAAAGCTCATCTAGTCCAACCCTCCTGCAGTGAGCAGGGCCATCTCCAACTAGATCAGGTTGCTCAGAGCCCCATCCAACCTCACCTTGAATGTTTCCAGGGATGGGACATCTACAGCCTCTCTGGAAAACCTGGGTCAGTGCTTCACCATCCTCCTGGTAAAAACTTTGGGTTCTGTTTTTTGATTTTATTTCTTTTTTTTCTGCTTCAAGTGTGCAGCAAGGATGTCTATTCATGTAGGCTGACTCACCAGCATCGTACTTATTCTCCCATCTTGTGCCTTCAATTCCAAGAGTGTTGAACTGCTGCCAGTCAAGAAGGCTGCAGCTTGCCTTCTTCCTGCTGTCCTCAAACTTTTACATAGTAAAAGTAACTGAGTAGAAAGAAAGGTTGAAGCCCAGCGCGCAGAGACTGGGCACTTGTAAAAAAAGGACAAAAGCTGAGGGAAACTTTGATCAGAGGTCAATCTCCAAAATCAAAATGACAGCTAGCTTCATGGGATTTCTGAAAAGCAACAGAAAAACACTGGACCTCTTGGAAATACAGCACAAGCTAATTGTGCAAGTTGTTTGTCTTGAAATGCCATAAAGAAAATGTTTGGATAGGCATTGTTCTCTTGCTATTTCAGATGTAAGTTTTCCTGCAGGTTGTCTATATATGCACATATAATATAGCCACATATTGAGTTTATGAGCTGAAATTTCTCAGAAATTTTCTTCACATGCTCCTACACTTCCTTCCTCTTCTTTGTCCCCGATTCCTTAAGGATGACTTTGAGCAATTTCCTGTTCTTGTAAGATCTTGCCTTTTTTCTACATACCTCACTATTTCTACCACTACAAATCAAGTCCTGGGGAAAGGATCTGCACTCTGCATTCAGCTGGTGAAACAGCTAGTTTTGTTTAGCAGATCTTTGTTTGGTGTGAATCCCTGCATTGTATCTACCTGTTTCAAACACTGTGGAAAGAAAATGTTTCCCCTCTGGAAGAGAGTATTTGCTTGGCCTTGCAGATAGTTTAATGCATGCTGGTGTTCAGAATCTATTAAGAAAAAATAAAAGGGAGAAGGGAGGAGAAAGGAAGGAAAAGGGAAAAAACAAAACCAAACCAAACCCTTCTTGTTTCAATAAATCCCCTTTCATGCTTTGCAGTTTAATATTATCTCTACAAGAGATTGAATCAGGACCCTAAATCAAGCTGATTGTACAAGGCACATATTAAAATCTACATTGGGGCAGAGAAGTCTGCGACCAGTCTGACACACAGGACAGAGCACCGAAGCAGAATAATCATGGTTCACCCTGTAGCTCTTTTCCATTCCTAATGCTTCTGATTCTGTGAACCATCAGCTAAGTATTCATTTTTGGGCCATTCATACAGTTGTTGTTCTTTCAAACCTTTCCTATTTGCTCCAGGGATCAACAACATTGTCCAACTCACTGATCTTAAAGCAATTCTTGTGCTTCAGGACTTGGCTTACACTGAAGTTCTCTGCCATGCCAACAGAGCAGCTTCCCCAACACATTCTTTTTAACCATTTCTCTAGATGACCCCATTCCTTCAGTGGGGTATTTTTATAGGTTTGGCTGAAAACTAACACATCACGTTCTCTGACTTAATTGAATTGGAAACCCCTGAGTCTTGGGAATAAGTTGGTTTGAGATATTTGAATTGGTCCTTTCATATTTGGAGACTTGATCTAAGCTTGGGCATACATTAGGTTTATATATTCACATCTCAGTAAGCTGTTTGCTTTTGTTGCTTCCTTATGACAAAAAAAAACCCAAACAAACCAAAAATATATATGAGAAAATTCAGATGTTATCATCCTCTTTAAGCAAGTGGGAAACTTGCTTCAGTCCATAATTATACTCTGAAAGTGAAACAATTACTTAAGGAAGCAAGTGTTAGAGGAGGTTAAAGTTGTGCCTAAACCTGTCCAAGCTGTTAAAGTTCCTGCACCATTTATCCACTTCTTTTATAGTGCTTACTAGGAATCTCCACTCACTGACCCAGAACTATTCAAACATTTTCTTGCAATCATCCCATTCCCTCACTGAACCCTAACAGCAGACCTCACCTGTTTTGCAAGTAAACATGGGCTTCAGTTCTCCAAGGGAACCTTTAAACCTAAAATAATCATTTACCATGTGGACATTTGATAATAATCAATAATAATTTGAAAATAATCATTTACCATTGTGTTCAAAGCAGGATGGGCTTTCTCTGTGCAGTAACTGGTGACTGGTGCTGAGCTGACAGCTCTGAAAAGTGACAATTTGAGTTAATCCACAAAACAGGACAGGGTATGATGCGATAGTGATGGACTAGGGGAGAACATCTTAGTCTTCTGAGTCCCCACAGATAGCTGATCTTTTCTGGTCATCCCTCCTAAGGGATTAGCAAAATGGGGATCTGGAGGGAGGTCAGGTCCTAGCAGGCTGTTATCCCTCCCATCATGCTGGCTTACACCCAGTTGTCCCAACCATCCAACCAAACCTCCTAGGCACCTACAGGGACATAGTATGGGCACCCAGCTCCTCTGTCTCCAAAAAAGCCCTGGGAATATGGGTGACCTGCCCTGCATATCTTACATAATGTTCTTCCAGAAGGTTTAGCTGCCATATTATTTTGATAAATGAGGCAAAGCATGGTGATAGCATGGGGGTTTTTCAAGTGGAGATGTGGCTAGAAAGGAGAAAGATAAACTTGTAGCTCTTATGGATTAACTTCTGGTTTCTAAGAATAACATAGATAAGGCAGTCTCAATCAGACCTAAAAATCACACATAACGAATCTGAGACAGAAGAGATTGCTGTATCTGAAAGAGAAGTCACCACAGTTCTTTAGATAAGCTCCCAGATTTTCAGATGAGAAAAAATAAATATTGCAAAAAAGGGGTTTCCCTACTTAACCTTCCCAGCTAGACTCACCAGACCTCTCATCTTTGCCTTGTTCACTTACCCAAATTGCCCACTACCAAAAAAAAAGCAGCTCAAACACAGGGATAGTTTTACCAGAAGTCCTTCTGTTTATTCTCCTATGCCTTTTTTAAAAAAAAACTAAGTTAACAGATTGCCCTTCTCCACACATTTGGGACAACTTAAGAAACATCTCTCCTTTTTAACAAAAGAAAAGGTCCAAACCAAAAGTGTACAAGTAAGACAATCACATAAACAGGCAGAGATGTTTCACCCAAAATAGTCTGCACAAAATCTGCACGAAAACCATGTCTGTTTCTTATCTGTCATGGTAGTCGTTTATTTTTATGAAGGCTAGCATTCACTCACAAAAAATAAAGCGGGGCAGCATTTCATCATGACTGTTTCCTCAAAGGAATTTCCTACAAGGTGTTGGATTCACTTTCTATATGATCAACAGCTACGCTATGTAATTACCAGTGAGCAGGTACCAGTTCTGAAGGTCACACTGACAGCATACATGTCCCTAGCACAGCTGCTTCTGTTTAATGTTCCTAATAAAGAGAGGGAGACATTTGATTTTGATCAAGGTTTTAAGAAACACCATATCTACAGAGGCCAGACATTTTCCTTCTCACTTCATCAGGAAACTTTTCAAGATGGAAATGCAGGACTGAGCACTTTATCAAAGAGATGACCTGGCTTTGGCAAGTCTTGGATAGGTCACAGGCATCCTACTGCCAATACAGGGAAGTTTTTTATCCTCAAATACAGCAGAAGTTGGTTAGTGTACATCTTCTGGGTTATGTTTTGAATCTGCTGCAGGTTTGCTGTGCATTAATTTATTTATTTTTTTATACCTTTTACTGCAAGTTTAAGACAAAAGTGTATTTGTTTGTGCAGCGATGGTTCATTTCTTCCCTTCTTTTTTCTTCCTTTCTTTTTTTTTTTTTTTTAATTTAATCTGCTTCTTTATAAAGGTCACTCAAGTCCAGAGCAAAAGAGGATTAATTACTAACAGCCATAATTTAGAGATAAATTACCCTCCTGATATTTCGGCGGTCTAGGGTACACCCTGGAAAAGCCATCTATCTGAGAGAATGACATGGGTGATTTTAACCTGCAGTCCTCTTGATCATTGGTGTGCTTCATTTCCCCTGAAGAATGATGTGGGGTTTCATTTATTAATAAGAAAGTGTATAAAAATAATGCCATACTTCTATGCAACTTTTCTTATCCAAAGAAGCTGAGGGTTTGTTTTTTCTCTTAGCCAGACTAGGCAAAAAGTTATTCTACAGGAATGCACATTGATTTCAATGAGGTTGGTCACAGAATAAATGTTCCTCTACATGAACACAGCCAATAGGATCAGAGACACAGTGATTTCCAACCCCTTCTTTCCCTGGGTCTCATTAAATAGTGCCTTATGCTATTAGTAACTCAATTAAAATCAATAAGATTGGTCCATGTGGAAAATGACCCTAGGTAATCAGCTCTTTTGTGTCCTGATGCACATTTTGCACATGCAAGCAAAGCTCAGATGCTCACACTTGTCAGTGGTGGACCTTGATGTGAGAATTTCAGAAATCCACCTCCTTCCAAAGGCCTGATCCAGCAAAATACATAGGAACATCTTGAAAGATCTGAATCTCAACCTGGTCTGTACTTCTCTAGAAACCTGAAAAGCCTGAGGGCTTTTATGTGTCATTCAACAAGGGGAAGTGTAGAGTTTTGCATTTGGGGAAGAACAACACGATGTACCAGTATAGGTTGGGGGCTGACCTGCTGGAGAGTAGTGTAGGTGAAAGAGACCTGGGGGTCCTGGTAGACAGGAGGATGACCATGAGCCAGCAATGTGCCCTTGTGGCCAAGAAGGCCAATGGCATCCTGGGGTGCATTAGAAAGGGTGTGGTTAGTAGGTCAAGAGAGGTTCTCCTCCCCCTCTATTCTGCATTGGTGAGGCCGCATCTGGAGTATTGTGTCCAGTTCTGGGCCCCTCAGTTCAAGAAGGACAGGGAACTGCTTGAAAGAGTCCAGCACAGAGCCACAAAGATGATTAAGGGAGTGGAACATCTCCCTTATGAGGAAAGGCTGAAGGAGCTGGGTCTCTTTAGCTTGGAAAAAAGGAGGCTGAGGGGTGACCTCATCAATGTTTACAAATATGTAAGGGGTGAGTGTCAGGGAGATGGAGTTAGGCTCTTCTCAGTGATGACCAGTGATAGGACAAGGGGTAATGGGTGCAAATTGGAGCATAGGAGGTTCAAGGTGAATATCAGAAAAAACTTCTTTACTGTAAGAGTGACAGAGCACTGGAACAGGCTGCCCAGAGAGGTTGTGGAGTCTCCTTCACTGGAGACATTCAAAACCCGCCTGGACAAGTTCCTGTGTGATGTGCTCTAGGTGACCCTGCTCTGGCAGGGGGGGTTGGACTAGATGATCTTTCGAGGTCCCTTCCATCCCCTAGGATTCTATGATTCTATTATTATTATTCAACAGTGCATCAGCATTTTGTCATGGCACTAGTCTGTGCTGGTGAGTCTCTTCAGTCCCTGGCAATACCAAAGGGCCAAGGATTGCTTCTTAGCTTGGGAATGCACCATGGGATGGTGGCTATGGGCAGTGTCCCATTCATCCCCACAAGGTGTTTTCATTTCCAGAGCTGACCTCTCTGAAGCCAGCGGTGTGTGTCTCCAGCTCCCTCTGAGTGTCTCACAGACCATTTCTAAGCCCACTTCATCAATCTTATATTGTAGCTACACATCCCTCTCATGCTTATAAATACTTATATATCTCTTACAGTGAACTTTTCTACCTACAAGTCTTTTCAGAAAGGCCAGAAACTTTTTTACTGCTGTTACCACATAATACCTTTTTCAAAGGTCAATCATAAATGCACACATCCACTTTATTATTCATAGTGGCTTCTGCTTGATTTCTGGCAAGTTTAGGCTCTGGGATGATCTCAGAGGCTCACTGTGCTACTACCAAATTGCAGTCTTTTAGGAAAGGGCAAAAATGACTGTTGAGATGAGTTCACAGGAGCCTTACATAAAAAAGCAAAGTAATGGGAAAAAGTTGTCAGACAGGAAGATGCTGGGTGTAGTGTAGTGTCTTCTTTAACACATTCCATGCTCTTTCATTTGGGAACAATTCTGCTTTACATTGCAAGACAGTTAATTAGCATCCACAGGCTTTTAAATAGGATTTTACAGAATAGCCCATAAGATGGTATTATTAGTGTTCAGTTCATTCTACTTCTAGTCCCTTTTGAGCTGAAGGCAGGTATTATTAAAACAGACCTTTCAGAAAACATGTCTATTCATTACAGATTCCCAGTAAACATCAAGGTGTGAGGGGTGGATTGGTTTCATTTGCTCTCTTTCCAGTCTTGTTGCCACTCTTCCTAATAAATACTAAACTTTCCTAAGCAAATGGGATGATCAAATGGATGCAGCCCTATAATGGGATTCAAGTGGTGCATTGTGCTCTTATCTGATCTGCTGCAAGATTTTAGTGTGGTAGCTTTACTGCCTACTTGTTTCCTCATCTAGGAAGCACACTTGCTTCTGTCAAACAGTTTGCCAGATAAAATGTGATGTGTAAACACTAAGTATTGTTCTGCTGGGAGAGCTTCAGAAATTTGGTTTGGAATTTGAGTTTTTTCCAGTGACTCCTAAGGCCTTGGTGAACAGGTGACAGAAGAAGTTGCTGTTATTCAGAAAATGTTCTAATCAGTTCTAGAGATTTGCATAATGCAACAGGGATTTGCAAAAAACCTCATGCTCAAGGGCATGTGCTTATAACCTGCCAGGGATCTGAAGGGAGTAATTCCTTCCTGTACAGCAATGTGTAATTTGCTAGATGGATCATTTCTGTATGGATTTTAGTACTGGCTGTGGTGAAAGAGAATACTGAATTAATGAACAAATGAGATTGGGAAAATGTAATGGTTTGAAAAGTATTGCTCCAAGAACTATAATTCTAGTTCCATCAGTGATGGGTACAGAAATCACTCTTCCAGTTCAGTCTTCCATTATGTGGTTTAACAGCCACCTTGTACCATTGGGAAGGATAAAATGGGAAGTGCAAAGAAGATGTTAATTGATCCATCCCTCGGCTGACTCCACAGCATCACAGCAAGTAAGAAAGAAGAATGGAAAACATCATAAAACCTTTCCCGTTCCTCCAACTGGCCTCTGCCTGCAGCAAAAGCAAACCCTGAATTATTTTTTATTTTACAAAAATCAACGATAATTTTTACAATGGCTGGCCATGCAGGTTTGAAATTATTTTAAATATACCTATTTCTTGAGGAACTACGGAAGTTAATGATTTAAAGAGTTGTTTTCACAGTGAGGGAAAATCCTTGCCTGTTTGAGCTTTACACTGGTATTACTGTATAATCAGACTCAACTGTTTTCTCTAAATAAATTGTTACTCCTTCCATTTTCCAACTAGCATTAACAAAATCAGCAGATATGCCTGTTGCTGTGGAGATTTTGAGACACAGACCAATCTCTATTTTTCTACCTGGCTTCGCTCACAAGTTACAGAAGCTGAAGGTTTTTTTTCCCCCGTGATATATTTTCTGAACATACGTATGATTTACTAAGTAAATCAGAAGGAAAATCATTTGCAGATGCTATTCTTTCCCATCATGTGAGTCCAGTGGACAAGTTCATCACCATGACTTCAGTAATTACTTTTCTGTACATGATATTTTGCAGTGCCATACAAAATTCTCCCATTTTTTTGTCTCTTCCCCATATCCGAAAATTTCTCTAGCAGCTCCTGGTGGCGTCCCCCACTCTCTTCACAGCAGATTTAACTTCTAGTACCACTGTGCTTTTTATTTTTTCAGCCTTCAGTTCTCCATTTGTTCAAAGCAGTCCAACTACTACTGTTGCCTGTGTTTTACATGGTCATGTGGATGTCATCAGTGATACAGTACAACAAAGGTCAAAAATTAAATCTGTGTACAAGGTATCGATCATTCCATACATGGACACATTCAGGTTGCTGACCTTCTCTTTTTATCTTTGAATACCATTATTTCATGTCATTCTCATCAGGTTTTCACAACCTGTTATTATTTCCCCCCCACCAAAATTTCACTACTTGGAGAGCTTAAAATGATTATAACTGTTACCCATACGGTTATAAACCTGATATTGTAGTAGAAAACAACTCAAAAATGAGACAACAAGCATCTGTATGCCATTTGAGACCTTGAAATGTCAGCCTCATGGTGTATTTTTGTGGATTTGATAATCTGAGGAGTTAGTCAAGAGAACACTTATAGGCACAGGTGGTATCTTTTATTAGAAGTTATATACTCAGAAAACATAGACAAGCTTTCTTCAAATCTGAGATACAAGCAGCAGACTTCCCAGCTAAGTGCAAGTTTAGAGAAATTGCTGTATGAAAGCTTGTATGAGTGTATATATTTTTGCAGGGTAAATGGCATGGAATAATGGCTACCAGAACCCTTTTGTGTGTGTGTTTCAGAACTTTTAATGTTCACACCAGAATGACCATTTTGATTGTGAAGTAGCTCTATTGCTCCCACACTCAATGTTTACAAATATGTAAGGGGTGAGTGTCAGGATGATGGAGTTAAGCTTTTCTCAGTGGTGACCAGTGATAGGACAAGGGGTAATGGGTGTAAATTGGAGCATAGGAGGTTCAAGGTGAATATCAGAAAAAACTTTTTTACTGTGAGAGTGACAGAGCACTGGAACAGGCTGCCCAGAGAGGTTGTGGAGTCTCCTTCACTGGAGACATTCAAAACCCACCTGGACAAGTTCCTGTGTGATGTGCTCTAGGTGACCCTGCCTGGCAGGGGGGATTGGACTAGATGATCTTTCGAGGTCCCTTCCAACCCCTAGAATTCTGTGATTCTATGATTCTATGCCTCCTGAGCCTCTGCTTTCATTGACTGGAAGGCCAGAGTACTCATGTAGAGCCAGGTGCTGGTTTAGCTACCTCAGGACATGCATAAGAAAAATCCCAAGCATGTAGCAAAAAAGGAAATGTCATGGCTTTTCACATCTATCTTTGCATCAGCTTCAGCATAAAAGAAAATTAAAAGAAAAAAGAATTAAAAAAAAAAAACATAAAAAAAACCAAACAGAAAACAACACAGTTCTTGAGGAACAGCAGAGAGATCCAACTAGAACTGCCTTTGAAATAGCCTTAGATAAGGAATGCCTTTGGGAGCCTTCAGATGCAAACCAGTTTGTCAACAGCGCCTTGACCTGTTCACTGCTAGAATCCCAAACCTAAGTGAGTTTTACTGTAGCTGCTGTACACACTGAGCCTGTGACAGGGAGCAATGAGCTTTTGTTTTTCTTAAAACACCTCCAAATGTGTGCTGTTTTCCCAGGGGCATGTGGTGGGTTCATGCCCAAAGGCACAGAGAGAGACAGCAGCTTTTTTTTTCGGTCAAAAACACTAAAAATACAACTCATTCTTTCTGTACAAAGTCTGTGTGCAGGTGACTCTTCACCATAAGACACATTTGGAAATATCCCATGTTTATGATTACGTGTGTTAGCAATTTCAAGCACTGGGTCTTTGGAGGAAGTTTGTTTGTTTGATTGACATAAACAGACACATAGCAAAACCCTCTTACTGTCTTCACGGTACGCTCTGGGTTCTCTGCACCTATGAAAAATTCAAGATGCAACACAACCAAAAACTCCTGATCTGCTTGCTGTCAGGGTCTCAGCACTCAATGGCTTCAGCATTTCAGTTTAAGTAAAGAAAGGTGAATTTTGGTTCCTTACTCTAAGGACTGAGGTCTGCAAGTTACAACTTTTATGCATACATCATCACACATAACTTAGAAGTGTATGAAAGCTGGTGAAATTTGGGACATTTGGCCCCAGGCAAATTGGGAACAATCCAGTCTATACAGAAAAGCCATCTAAATTTTGCTTTTCATACTTTGCGTGCAGAACTGGAAGTGGAAGGAGGCAGATGGCCCTGAAGATAAGCAGGGGAAGTTCTAGTCAACCTACCATATGGAATCCTTTCCCACCTTGATGGCATAAGATGCTGGGGTGTCTCCTATGTCTTTACCTACATGAGTATATTAAGTCTTCCAGTGAAATTAATAAAAAGCTGTTGAGTGTCAGTCTTTCTATCACCTTCTGATGATGGCTGTATGATGATAACAGCCATCCCTTCAGAAATGATTTAGGAAATTGAGCCTTTCCCCAAGAAGTGGGAAACCTAGATTCTAGGCTCCATTCAGTTTGTGTGGGATTAGCCACTTTTAGGCCTGCTGAGGAGTTAAGAGCGCTCCTCATCTCAGCATAGTCTGTAGCAAGGTTGTACAAGAGACAGGCTTCTCTCTTTGATATTACTCTTTTTAACATCAAAAAATCAGGGAACCATCAGGTTAAGTAGCAAGGCACTTAATAAGCACAGGAACCTACTTGACTGTGTGTCCCCTAGATGTGGTCAGGTTTGCTGACCATCCGGGACTTCAGAAATCTCCCCAGCATCATTTACATTAATTTTTCTGTGTCCTGTGATTTTTAACACTTTATGAACAAGCCAATAGATCACAGACAGAACCAAAAAGTCATACATTTTTAAAAGCTTTTTTCACTTCTAGACTTTTCAAGTTCATTTCAGTTATTCTATCCTATCTTGTTCTGATATAATTTTACTTTACACATCAAGGTCAGTTCTTAGAGGATACTGAGCAATTAAATGGCTTAATTACAGTGCATAAATAAACACGCTAAGTGAGGAAATTGAAGGTCTGGATAATTATCCTAACATAAAAATCCGTGCTTATTTTATCCTTCTTCTTGCAGATAAGCAGTAGCAGTTATGCTTGTTTAAAATTTTCCAAATAATTTTCAGCACTTCTTTCCAGTCAGCCTTTGAACTTTTCCAGATAACTCAGTGAAATGCTTCAGAACTGGCTGATAAATGAATTTTCCAAGCATTTTTATAAGGCTATGATAAATGGACACTTCAGGAATCAAAGTAGAAACTCAGTTTATACTGGTATCTTCACTAATAGGATCACTGTACAGGATGTGACATCAAGAGGGAAGTACATGGTAACCTGAAGAAAGAACCCAGTGAAATCACATGGCTACTGTATTTTTCTGTATATAGGACATGAAAACACTGTCATAAAATACTGCTGGAAAGTTTCATCATGTACAAGATTGTCCGTGTGTAATATAGCCTTGTGGAAAACTGAGCTTTAGATTAACCTGTTTTTTTCTTGGAGTTTTGTTTAGTTTTGTCTGGTTTTGTTTTTTAATGAAAAGCATGACTTGAAAAGTTGTCCAGGACAGAAAAAGAGCCTCTTCTCTGTGCATGTGGGTGCTGCACAATCAAAATTTAAGAGTATGGGGAAAACATAGTTCATATGAATGTGTGCACAGATAGCCAAAAGGTAAAAATAAGGGCAAAACTGAAGCCAGAGTTGCTCATTAAAGCGTGATGGAACTGCTGTAAAGTCTGCAGAAGTGCCTTCAGGGCTGGTTAATGAGAGCTTCTCCACTCTAGTTGTTTGGCTGACACACATGTGGACTGTGAAGCAACCTGATGGAAGGCAGCTGGGTCTGCATGGTGTGGGCAGATCAGGGCCTTTAGTTTGAAAATAATTGTAAGAAAGCAAGTAGCTGTTTAAAATATTGAATACTGTACAGAAGGTCAAGCCTGTCAAAGAGGTCAGGCATCAAAATTACAGATAAAAGAGACCACTACATCCCTTAGTCTATTCACCAACCTACTGAAGAGCATTCCATGCAGTATAACATAAGCACACCTGAGTGTGGGTGTTGTTAGACTGCTAAGACTCTGGAACAGGCTGCCCAGCCTAATTGATTGGGAATTTCAAATCAGACTTGTTATTGGAGTGACTTCTGACCTAAAGCAAATAACTACCTTGGAGATGGACAAGGTAACCAACAAGGGTTGCTTGTCACCCAAAACATAAGGATTGTCTGCTCCCGTTAGCATTTTATCACAATCAGAACCATTACATTTAAAAAAGGAAAGCAGGAGATGGTTCATCACTAGTACATGAAACTACTCCTTACATGCCAGTTTTCAGGCAAGAACCTTAGACTGAGAAAAATAATTACCTATCAGTTGTGTACATAGCACATACTCTTTCAACAATCAGGACAAAAAATAAAGGCTATTAGTTACCTTCCTTTATTGTATAACTTCGATTACCATGCAGTATCAGAAAAAGATTTCTCCCTATACATTGGATACAATTAAGTGCTCTGTGGGAGCACGACATGGCTGGAATTAGCGTGGACCATAGAATCATAGAATCCTAGGGGTTGGAAGGGACCTCGAAAGATCATCTAGTCCAACCCCCCAACCCCCCCCAAACCACCTCAAACCAGTCGTTTGTTCTGTTCTGGCAAAACCTGCAGCACGTTTTCACATGTGTTCAGGTGATCTCCAAGCACTGAATTCTTTTCTAATACTGCTCTCATCTTTCTAACATGGCTTTTTCTTGAAGAGAATCAATTTTTTTTAGCTATCCCTCAGAAAAAAAAAAAAAAAAAGAGGCTGGGGGAATGAGAGACAGAGGGACTGCTAAGTGAACAAGACTGTGGGTATAATTTTCTCTGTATTTAGTTCTACCATTTAAAGCCCACACTGCTGTGAATCCTCCTCCAAACTACAGGGATTTTATTTTTTTTTACAAATAATCCTGTGCCTTTTGTGTGTCTTGACTTATCATTGCTTTCCTTGTATCCAGAAAACCTCTCTTATTTGGGACCTTTCTTTGTAAGATGCCCTGAAGAATTTCAGGTTTTTCATTGAGCAAGGAACTGACCGTAAGGGAAGGTAAAGATTCTTTTCTTATAGGGCAGAAGTCAGTAAAGCAATGATTAATGTATTCAAATTGCAGCTTTAAAGAACTTAATCAAGGCTTTAGAGAAAAAAACTGATAACATCAATGATGTCTGAAATTTTCTGAAGTCTTGCTATTGCATTTGCAAGTTGTTTTGTTGTCTGCTAAACGACATACAGTTACTTTGGGGGAAAAATAATTGTTTCCATTTAAGGACTGGAAATGCCATCCAATAACCTGAAACTTTGTCTTTACCAGTTTCCTTTTTCCTTTTAGATGACCATTGCTCTTGCTAATGTTGTTCTGGGTCTGAAACAAACATAAAGCAAATGAGAATTTTTGGCCAAACACCATTTTTTTCAGGCATAATACTGTCATATTCCTACATTACCTTCTTGTGCAATACAATTGACTGGCCATCTTTCCCAGGAGAGAAAAGCATTGTCTGCAGAATCATAGCCACATTTTGGATTTTTGCCTTAGCAAGAATTCTGGAAGTTTTCTTGGAAAACAAAGCTGAAGTGTAGGTTTATATGGGCAAATTTTGGATTAAAGCAATGAGGGCTACACGTTATTTGTAGCTTTTTCACTAAGTATGTGATCTTCACTCCAGCCTCCCTGGAAACGTAGCACTTGTCCTGCCTTCAGATTGTAGCAAAGGGACACTCTCAGCTTCTCACTGACCACAAAACATAGTGAACAGGTCTTCTGCACAATAATTAGAGCTACTTGAGCACAACCAACTTCCCTACTCCCACAGCTTGCATTTCAAGAACACCTAATGGCCAAAATCAAGACCAAGGTCCTGCTGTTTTGCTAGAGTCACATGCACGCAAGAAAAAGCAGCCCACATCCTGCAGAATAAATAGACAAAAAAAAAAAAAGATCAAAATTACTGGAAGACAGAGGATAGGTGTGATTTTTTAATGAGCTGTGGCAGGCATGAGATATGTGCAAGATTCAAATTCATTCCTGGGGAGCATGAGGTGGATGTCAAATTAGACTCCAGTGCGTAAGGATCAGACCAGACAGGTCGGCTGAATTCTCCCCCAGGTTGCACAGCAGGTCTCTCTCAGAGTACAAAGGAAAGGAATTACACCCACCATCAGACTGGGTGCAGAGAGACAGACTGAGGGGTCCCACAGGATGGCACATCCACTGTGCAGAGGTGCTAACGTGGGGTGCAGCCCCTTTTAGCATGATGCTGTGTTCTGCTGCTTGTGTCAAGAGCACATTAACTCAGGCTCAGCACCATTTTGGTGCAGCCATCCCACTTCCCATTCTGCAGTAGCCTTGCACTTCCTACTGTTTTCAGTTCCAGAGCCTCAGGCCTAGCTCACAGAAAGAAACTCCTATGGAAAAGAACCTTTCTTCTTCATCAGATCCCTTTAGAAGTCCATCTAAGAAGAGGTTTTAGCACTAGATTGCCCTGATCTCTTTTCTCAGCTGAAGAAAGAGAATGATCTTCTGAACCATGACTTTTAGATGTTGAAGGAACGCTGTTTGTTTTGTTTGAAATCAAGCACTAGAAAAAAGATCTTCTCAAAATTAAGGGAGATTGGCAAGAATATAATAAGTAACAGTTGCTGGAAAATTACTTCCATACAATTTTTGGGATGCAAGCAACCAACCCTAACGGGGATAAAGAGTAGGATCAGGAGGAAATTGTCTCAGTAAGTGTAAGAGGCTCAACAAGTAAGTTCATTAACTTTATGCAACACAGAAATCCAAAGCCAACAGTAATGTTAAGGAAAATAGGAACAAATACAATCTCGTTATTCAGGCAACATTCCTCTTACCCCAAATTTCCTCCCCAGAGAGCTTACGGACAGACAGGTAGGATTCTCACTGTAGTGTAACTTTGATACCTTTCTGTCACGCTCCAGAGATCTGCAGCCATATGTTTTCCTTGGACTGTACTTACTCAGGCAGACTATGTTTCATCCCAAGAGAAGCATAAAATATCATTGCTTCAAAGTCCTCCTTCACTGCAACTTTTCTTTCCAGCTGCCTATGTGTTTAGTCTCGACTTCCATCGCTACTATACAGCACCTTTGTCTATGAGCTTGGAAGGGAAGTGTTAAGTCTGCACATGTGATGGAGCCTTAGGTATTACAGAGCAAAGCAAAATATCACTGCCAAAACCATCTCAGTGAGATTGCCTTATCTTCAGGCAGGTTCTAAACATTAAGCCTAGGGTTCATGCCATGTTCCACTATGCACCTGAGTCAGGATCACTCAAGGTCCCCACACTCCAACTCAAACTGAAGACAAGATAAGTGGCCTCTGGAAGATAAGGCTCTACTTCCTCTGTCTGCATGGAGACCCTATAGTGACTATACTGCACAATGTCACATTATCTTTTTGTTTCCCCAAACAAGTCCTGGATTTGCTCTATAGAGGGGTTTGGACAGGCTGGATCAATGGGCTGACCTGCTTGCATAAGGTTCAAGAAGGATCAGTGCTGGGTCCTGCACTTAGGTCACAAGAAACCCAGGCAACCCTACAACGTTGGGGAAGAGTGGCTGGAAAGCTGGTTGGTGGAAAAGGAACTGGGAGTGCTGGTTGACAGGTGGCTGAACGTGAGCCAGCAGTGTGCCCAGCTGGCCAAGGAGGCCAACAGCATCCTGGCTTTTATCAGCACTAGTGTGGCCAGCAGGACTAGGGCAGTGATTGTCCCACTGTACTCAGCACTGGTGAAGCCACACCTCAAATATTGCATTCAGTTTTGGGCCACTCACTATAAGGACTTCAAGGTGCTGGAGCAAGTCCAGAGAAGGGCAACAAAGCTGGTGAAGGGTCTAGAGCACAAGTCTCATGAGCAGCAGCTGATGGAACTGGGGATGTTTAGTCTAGAGAAAAGGAGGTGGAGTGGAGACCTTATTGTGCTCTGCAACTACATAAAATGAGGTTAGAGCAAGGTGGAAGTTTATCTTTTCTCCCAAGTAACAAGCAATACAACAAGAGGAAATGGCCTCAAGGTGTGCCAGGGGAGGTTTAGATTGGATATTAGGAAAAAATTCTTCACCAAAAGGTTTGTCAGGCCCTGGAACAGACTGCCCAAGGAAGCGGTGGAGTCACCATCCCTGGAGGTATTTAAAAGATGTGTAGATATGATGCTGAAGGACTTGGTTTAGTGGTGGCCTTGGCAGTGTTAGGGTAACAGTTGAAGTAGATGATCTTAAAGGTATTTTCCAACCTAAACAATTCTATGATTCTGTGGTTTCTCTTGCAATTGTAGCCTGTATTCCTTTCAAGAGAGGCTCATTTATGACCATCTAGTTTACTGGGGGAAATACAGATTTTATTTCTTAACAGCATGGTTTGCCTCACCATGTATTGTTTTATAGATAATGTGTCTAAAACTCACCCCGCTGGCCAGGAAGGTCCAAAAGTGCATCACTGATCATGAGCTGAACTTGTGCACTTTTTGGTGCTTTGGCTATAGGATGAATTAGTGGGTGGGTGCACTCTAATATCATGCAATTTTGGTTGGGTTTCTAGCATGCCATATTTTTTTTCTCCTGTGGCATTACTTCAGAAGATGTTTTAGAAAATTAGTACTAACCACCTTGGAAGTTATTTGTGTAAATGTTATTTGCTGGGTCAGGTGGAAAAAGTCTTGAACTGACCCACGTATCATAGCTCTCCTCTGCTAGGATAACAGGAATGTGAAAGGGTGCTTTGCCTTAACCAAGCATGCTAGGAAAACTTTTGCACAGCTAGTGTAAAACTTTTTGTTAGCATTAAGCTTAGAGAAAGAAATTTCTTCTAAGCCTACAGTTTAGTGTTCAAATACAGGAAAATGGACCTTTTAGGAGATTTGCATGTAATCATTTGCAGAGAACTCCATACTTTATATTGGGTGTTTTGGATCAGATAGAGCATTAGTGTCAGATTGAGAGAGGCCGTTTCACGGGCAGCTCATCAGCCTTCCTACTGATTACATTACTCTTTTACAAGTTGGGTTTGAGTAAAGCTGCACAAGCTTTTATAATGCTGATCCATAATTAGGGGCTTGTATTTCCCTTAAAACTTCAGATGATGTGAATTACTTGCCTAAATATTTCCCAAGGAATAATATAAATATTCTGTGGTGATTAGGATTGTTTACACTGTCTCTACCAGAAGAGAGTCTTCTTGATCCTCATTTCTTTGATTTTGAAAGAGATACAAGCAATGTCTCATATATTTGGAAATTACATTACCTGTTTGTGCTTTTGAATAACAGCACATTCCCAGCCTTGGAGACTGATGTTTCAGAAAATCTTGTAGCTAACTTCCACAATCTGTTTCTACTGTTGTGCCTACAAATGAGCAAGCTGAGTATCCGGCTCAGGCAATTGCCCGTGTAATTTTCTGAAAATCTGCCGTATTATTTTCTTGTGTTGGCAAAAAAAATTGTAAGTGCGGCTGTGCTGCTCCAGAATACCCCAAGCCCTGGAGCAACTGCATTTCAGAAGGGAACGATTTCCTCCCTGCTCCTCTCCATCTTGCACAGTGCATAATTGTTTTCTGCTGTTTTGGGTCAGGTTAGTAACCTCAGGAGCTGCGGGAAAGGAGGTCTGAGGTCTGGGTAATTTCTTGTCCCTTTCTACCTCCTGCTTCATTTGGGGAACAACTGCATAAGGCCCAAAAGCTCAGCCCATGATCTGGGCTGGGACAGGGGCAGGTGACAGTTGAGGTGCTTCTACATATCCCAGCACCACGTTGCCCTTCTCAGAGCCTCAGCTATTCTAGTGATTTTCCACCCAGGGGAAGGTCTGTCCATGCTCTGCCCCGTACGAACAAGAACGTTGCTGAGTTCATGCTCACAGTGAACTTCGTGGCTTCTTTGATAGAAAATACATCATCCTGGCAAGCAGAGAAAGGAAATAATTGTATCTCTTCATAGCATAGGAGAGGGAAAAAACACAGCTTGGAAGAGTAACACAAATCACCCACAAGGCTGGTGAAGACCATATAACATATGTTCTTCATACTCTACTTCAGTCCAAGGGAATTTATTCATTCCTTCTTAACCTTGCATGGCCTTTTTTTCCCCCATATGCCAGTCTTCATAAAGGGCATGTGATTATTTCTCATTTTTGAGGCCCAACTTCTCATTTCTTAATTTTGGTAACATGGCAGCTGCCCAGGTTTTTCTTGTTAAGATGATATTCATTTGTCCCCTTTATTTCATTTATTTCCCCCTCTGGCTCCATAGCTATAAATCAAACACAAAAAATTAAATTAAATAAAATAAACATAAGTGCAGGTGGAAATTCAGGAAATATAAATAACTAAGAGTAGTTTTCCAAGACTGCTTTTTTAATCAATTCAAAACACAAGATATATATTCCCTGTTGAACTAGCAATGCTGTGACCACCTATTGTTAAAGAATAGCAATAAATCTGCACAACAATTCCTTACTCCTATGATTCACTGACGTGTTTTGCCAGACAGCTAGTTCAGCTTGCTCTTTTTACAGAGGTGTTTTGTGCTGTCCATAGGAAAGGCATGATATGCTGCCACGAGAAAAGCATGACTGCTGTTTGTCCCTTAGGAAAATTCCTTCTTTTTCCATCTCTGAGGCAGTGAGACTCCTAGATGCTAAAAAAGTCTTTAACCATGTGATAATCAGGGCTCAGCTTCAAATAGTATGTTCCATTTCACCTTGGAAAGCAAAATGCCAGATATTCTCCCATTCCCCGCCTCAACCCAGCAGGATCTCTGATGCCCTGAAATACTTGTGGAGCAAATCAGTGCCTTTTATATTCTGTGGGAGACTGATCCCTGCCAAGCAGGCAGGGCACTGCCCTTCCCACCTTGTCCTGTGTCTTGTCAGCAATCAGTCTCAGAGGTGCTGCTTGGGATGTCCTGATGTGCGCTCTGCCTGCCACCTTTCAAATATGCCTCTTTCACATAAGATCCCCCCTCTGCAGCACTGCTTAATGCTTGGGGGGTTTCAATCAATCAGATGTGGTGTGGGATGAAATTCCCTGAGTTTTAGATTTATTTATTAATTTTTAAAAAAATTATACAGAGATACCTAATTGTTTCCATTGTTTAAGCAGGTCATGGTTTTCTCCAGCACAAGACTAGCTACAGTTTCAATATAGATGAATAAGATTTAGTTTGGACGTCAATAAAAATCACTCAACACCAGTGTGCAAAGTGAGGGGAAGACACACAAAAAAGAAGTGTGTCTGTTTACACTCTTCTTTTTTTTTTTTTTTTACAGGATAATACACCCAGCCAGAATATACTCCACTATCACTTACACAGCCTTCCTATGAACCCACAGTGCATACTGGTGCCCTACATTTTAAATACCAGAGCTGTGGTGTGATGTCCTTTGTAATGGTGCTTTATTATTAGTGGTGCACCATTGTTAGAAACTTTCATATTTTCAGGTGTATGGAAGCAAAGCATTTTCAGTGGCATGACTTAATGCAAAATGTCTTACATAAGAACTATTGTAGTTGCTGTACTGAGGCAATCACGATAATGTTACTTCCACCTGCCTTCCCCTGTCCTTCCTCCATGGTGGAATTTTGCTCATTTAAAATATTTTGAGTGTGACAAACAGCCTTTTAGATAGCTTTCAATAGCTAGAGATAGAGTATGATGAGACAGGAAGCAACAGCAATTTGTGTAAAATTATTTTACTTCTCTATGCCTCGGTTTCCTTACCTGTCAGAAGTGTAAGTCTGCCCCCCAGGCAATCTGATTTTATCAGACAATCTGATAACGGATCCTAACAGATCTGATAACATTATTTCAAAGTTTACATACTCAATGCGTGTAAAGATCTTAAAGATTCTTGGTTGAAGCTTGATAGAAGAAGGCACTATGGGAAAAAAGCTGATAGTCATGATTTATTGATTGCAGAGAATACCATTCTGGGTATATTGAACGCTATCAAATCCTGTTGCCTTGTGATACCAGTTCTATGAAATGTCAGCATTTGTGTATCCACACTTTTTCACCCCTTTTGGGAGAAACTTTAAACATATAAGTATAATCCACAGAATGTAGGCCATGAAACAATTTGCTGTCCTTCATCTGAAAGTATCTTCTTTAGTGTTCTGTGTTCCTGGCAGCCATTCTATTCACACTAGCATGAATACACCCGTTTTAAATCAGCTCTTGATCTCTGATGGCCAAATCCTGCAAGAGACAGAGTAATTCTAGAAACACAGAGAGAGTATTCTGAAATATTACAGCCAAATGTGTAGCATAAACTGAAGGCATGTTTATTGTTTGTCTTACTTTCCCCTAACTATTTTGAGTCTGCTCTGGTCTGTCTCTTCCCTAAATTTAAAGCAGTTGCCTGAATTTTGTGGAGTTCTTAAGTTAAGTTGGGAAACAGTTTCTTTCTGTTAAACTATTTCCAAAGTTTGTGTTTCCTAAGTACTTTCATAAATCTACCCGAGACTGTAACATATCTTCCCTCATTTTTTTTTTTTAATCTTAATCTGAAAAACTGGCACATAGATAAAATAGAAGTTTATGTTCTGCTTTCCTCTGAATATGTGCAAGTAACATATCATTCATACAGAGACATTCAACTTATATTATTCCTGCCTCAAGTCCAAAGAACATAATTTTGAGTGTTCACTGCAAGAGGATATATAAGATTGTTACAAATTGATGCCAAGGGGCCCTTACTTGGAACCCGTTTTGTTTTTCTTTGAGTTAGCTTCCAAATTGCAAGAGTGTGCATAATGAATGTGTTATCTAGTCCTTCTGTTTTGTGTTTTTGAAGGAGAAACAGCACATACCGCAAAGTGACTTGGCCTACTTGCTCAGGTTCCATAGCAACCCAGTATTGCTCTGAATTAATTTTGTACTTATCAATTAGAAATGTTGCTCTGGCAGCTGGAATGAAAGTTTATGGGCTGAATCCTGCTTGTTTTACTTGGACCTGCAGTCGCAGTAAATTCAATGAGAAACTTGTCTGAGAAGGACACGGACTTGTATATTTCGTCTCACTCTTGGTTTATTTTTTGTGGAAAGGTCAGATTTAATTTTTTGGTTTTCTATCCAAGGAGAGAAAAGGAGACAATTCTCTTAAAGGATCTACAGCTTAAGACACCCTTGTCTTACAAACAGAGCTGCTGACAGGTTAAAAAAGAAAGTATTGCCTTGCTCCTCATGCATTTTAACTGTCTGTTGTCAGCACAGCTGACCAGCGCACACCGTGCATCCAGCACCTTGCAAAATCTCCTCTCACGTCCACCCCAATATTGGGCGCCCAAAAGGGAATTTTCCCGGGAACACTGAGGTATGTGCCAGTGCCCTTCAGAGCAGTGCAGCCCTCAGTAACCTGGTTAGTATGCATGATTCCTAGGGAACCTTCCCTTGTAAAGGTCAGCTCGTGCACTGCTGGAAGTGCATGTAACGACCATGAAAGCCCATGGGAACTTTTCATGTACACTCTGCAACAGTGCAGTTGATTTAAATCCGACAATTTTATTAAAGAGGCTTTGGGTTTGTTTTTTTCCTCATGAGTTTTCTTCTTGCCAAAATTACAATACCGGGAAATAGGGAAAGCCCATACCAAAAAACCCAACCTGCAACCACGTGGAAACGGCAAAAAAGTTTCTGATGTGGGGTGACAAAAGCACTGACATTTTGCTTTTAGGGTTATGATTCCAAATTCAGCTCATTCTGCTCCTGGTTTTTATGTCTGGACTACAGACTTCATGTATATGCCAAGCATGCTGTCTGACCAAAATACAGGGAGAGCATTGGGGAACACCTGTCATTTACCACACAAATTCTTTTGTCAGAGGTAGTCACACCATTAACCTTCGTTTTATGCATTTTTACTGGTCTTTCAGTAAATGATTCAGAGGCTTGAAATAGTGTTTGTGTTTTTTAATCTAGTTTGTCTCTTGCAATGGCTGGTAAGGTGTCCTCCATTTATGGGTCTATAGGAAGGCTTAACTCTTTCCATTTCACTCACCATCACACTAGAACTCAGGCTCTGACTACACAATATCAGAAATACATATCATCCTGTTTTGCGACAAATGCATAGCAAATCAAAGTCATGGTTTAAACTTTCTTACAAGTCAGTGCTCATCAAATCTTCATTGCAACAAAGAGGATGATGCAGAGTAGATGTCAAGAGCACATCAGTTAGAGCTGAATCTCTATTTGCATGTCAGTACTTTGACGGGGAAAGCAGCGCTCATCCACTTGCACATGCTCCCTTTTTTAGCTGTCTTTCTCCACCTCCTACCGGTAGTTAACACAATGGGAAGGTTATAGCTTTGGCACCATAAAAATGGCCATGGAGTGTGAAGTGGGCTGCCGATTCTTTAAAAGCCATGTTCCTAAAGGAGGAACTTCTCTGTCTGGAGAGTTGTCAGAAAGAACCAGACCCAGACAACACCACTGTGCATCATAACAAGACACACAGGGCTTGCAACTCCTGCCCACAGTCAGTGTGCTGCACAGACTGCAGTTCATGAAAGAAAGCTCAGGCTCTCCTACCAAAGCTGGCTTCTCCTTTGGGGAACCAAAGTCACTTGAGTGTCCCTGAGCACAGATGCAGCCCTGTATTCTCCACAGTTCCTAGGCTTTGCCTCCAACACCCCGATTTCTGCTCTGATTATGACTTGCAATTTATAAGATCTGCATATGCCAGGGAGGTGACATCAAAGGGCTTATCAAGAGAAAAACTGATTACCAAGATGGAAAGAAACTTAGCAGAAAAAGCTTTGGGGGATTTAAATGTTAAACCCACTTTGTTTTGGCTTTGTGTCCCTTCCTAAAGTGTTCATGTTGTGTGTAGTAAGAAATATTGTACAGCTATGTTATGTTCAAAATGTGTTTGTTGTTTTTTTTAAACAGATTGGTTTTAAGTTTGCTAGTTTTCTTGTGCTGTTACTCCTTTGTTTTGATGGATTATGCATGATAGCATTTCAGTATTTGGGAAAATGTGGGAGATAAATCATTATGACTTTCAGATCAAATCTATCAAGGGGAAAAGCTCATGTTTAAATGCATTGTCCTGTATTTTAACCTATTATATGTCTGTATTCACATTCCCCCTGTTTTTATTGATGTACTGCACATATCTGACCTCCATGTTTGCCTGATATTTTTTTCATTAGATCGAGGGTTCTGATTTCCCAGTTTTGTTTAAAAATCTGATTGGAATACGACCCTGATTGCCATTAATTATTTACATTATGTTTTTTGAATTGGATCTTCTTAACCTCCAAGTACCTGATCCAATTTCCTTGCAGTCAGTAGAAGCTCTTCCTTGACCAGGCGCAGCTTTAAGTAAAGTATTATCCAAGAACCTCATTTGCTGGATTTCTCATTATTTAATCAATGAAACGGCACTATCTGCGCTGGGCTTTGCTTCTGCCCGGTATCAGTGAGTTAGTCCGCTGTCATGCTTCAACACCACGTAGCAATGAGTGGGCTCTCTCCTCCACCTCCTGCCTGCGTGAGGCAGGCTTCAGGCTGTTTGACTTAAAACCTGGATAAGGGAATGGTTAAACCCTGTCCCCAAACGGACTCTACCCGTTTCACATGAAATCTAAAATAATTTACCTCACAATACCCCGGTCAAAGCTTTTTCTTTAGTATAACGCAGGCCGGCGTCCGCGCTTGGCCTCGCTGACAGCGAGTGCACGAAGCGTATCTTGCACCAGAGGCTCCCTCCAATGCCAAAATCTTTTTAAAAGATGGGATACGAGTTTAAACGGACGGTTACCGCCCGAGGGACGACGGCGATCCCCTCAGAGCAGCCGGCGGGCAGATATGTGCAGCCGGCCGCCCCACAGGCAGGGCTGCCCCGGTGGGGCAGGCGTCGGGGTGGGGGAGGTCGATGGGAGGGGGCAGCCTTCCCTCGTGGTTCGGCTCAACTTTTTTGTCTCTCTGTCTTTTGTCGGGGTTTTTTTTGTTGTTTTGTTGTTGTTGTTGTTTATTTTATTTCTTTCTGTGTTGTTTCCTCCCCATCCCCTTTTCTCTCTGTGTGTGTATGTGTCTGTCTGTGGCCCGCAGGTCCCCCCCTGCGTTGTTCGTCCGCCTCCTCCACCCCCCCCGAGCACTCCCCCTCCCCTCCCCTCTCGCCGCCGGCCAATGAGGGCCCGGGGCGGTTGCTGGGCAACGGCGCGGCCCAGCCGGCCGCGGACTCTGACTCTGAGGAAGAGTTTGTCCCTAATTCGTTCTTAGTTAAAAGTGGCTCTGGAAACCTCTGTGTCGCCGCCAACGGTGAGTGACTATCTCTTATCTTCCTACTTTTCTTGCTGGTCTAACAGCCGTGCGCGGGGATGGAGGTTAGCCGCCGGAGGGTGCGGATGTGCCTTTTGGGTTGGTTTTGGAATTTTGTGTACAAAAAAAAAAAAAAAAAAAAGCAAAAAAAAAAAACTGGGGAAGGGGATTAAAGACGGAGGGGGAAGTCACCTCATAAAGGCTGAAAAATGCAGCACTGGAAAGGTGGAAAGGTTTTTCCCGGCTGCTGTGCGTGTTGCTGTGTGGCTGTGTTGAGAGTGGTGAGGGACGAGCTACCCGCTATGGTACCTGGGCAGAGCTTGGAAACTTCACTTGAGTTGAAGGTTGGAGTCTTCTCCTGTTTTTTGAGGGGGGTTGGATTTTGGTTTTATTTGGGGCTTTTTTTCTTTTTTTAACTCCTGGCTGAAAAACTCACCGAAGAACCTCCCTTCTCTACGAGGGTGGCAAGGTGCAGCCTGGGGGCTGGTGGGGTGCAGGGCTGAGGGGAGGGCAGCCAGGTGGGCTCCCACTGCCCTAGGCCCCACGCAGCTGAGAGCGGCCCAGAGGCTCCTGCCACTGTCAGAAACCTGTCACTGAAAAGAATCATGGATGTAAAAGTGAATGCTGAAGCCCCAAAGTTTCCCTGTGGGTTGTGACGGTGGCAGTAGCCCCGTGTGCTCAGCCTCAGAGGCAAGATGAGGAGGGTGTCTGCATACCCATCTCCCTCAGAGGTGCTGAGAGATGCCTACAGGGTAAGTATTTGAGGCAGCAGCACAACCCCATGTTTCTGGGATGCTCTGAGACTCCCCAAAAGGGAGCTGAGGGTGCTCAGCACCACTGGACAGACCACGCTGCTTAAACAAATCTCAAGAGGAGGAATGAGATTCACAGCTCTCTGCTGCAAAGACAATGAGTCATAAACAGAGAGGTAACGTTCATTGGCAAAGAAATGTGAAATTTCATCTAGGGTAGTGTAACCTGATGAAGTGCAGATTACAGCAGTGGAATAGCAGTGGCCACTCAGGCCGCTGCCATCCGGCTTGAGTGATAATTGCTCACAGGTCTGATTTATGACGAAGGAGAATGCATTCAAAGATATCTTGAAAGAGAGAAAGAAAGGTGAGAGAGAGGTTTACTGCAGCTGGCAACCGCTTAACTCCATTTATGTCAAGCTTCTAAGAAGGTTTCCTAGTATGTGGTTATCTCCAAGTAATGAGAGAAAGTTTGACATTTAATTTGTGTTGTGCCCCCACCCCCACTTTCCCAGCTTCCCTCTTCTTTTCTTTTGTAGCATTTATTATGGTAAAAACAAACTTTCCCTTCAAGGTTTTTCAAAGGAAAAGGTTATCTCTGAATTGTCATCCTAAGGAGAGTAGGGGGAAATACAGTGTTGTATTCATTCAGGAAACTGCTTAAAATTTATATCCTCTGTTCACCTTCCCCCCTCCCACCCTGTAACACACACATCTGACTCTTAGCAGTCGCCATATGTTGAAATCTGAAATCATGAAGATGACCCTCTTGTTGGAAATAAAGTCAAAATCACACTCCACCTCATGTTTTGAACATCATAATTTATGTACTTTCCATTCACTTAGGGAAGATATATGTACACATACACGCACACCCTCCAGGTAAAAAGAGGGAAGAAGGAGAAAGCAAGTGAGATTAAAGACCTTAATGTCTTATTTTACTAATTAGCTGAACAACAGAAAAAGCATTGTTCTGAGTCCACAGTGGGTTGATGACACCATTGTTATTGATGTGCTGGTGAGTTAGTTAGACTTTCAGCTGCCTGCTTATTTAATCCTCTTTTTCCTCAGTGCTTTTTGCATTGGCTTGTAGACATACTACGTTCCCTGAGGCCTTCTTTGTGTGTAGGATTCAGCAGATTGGTCTCACACACCAATAAATATGTCTGACACAAAGACAGGGTGTCGGGGGTCTCATTTGCATGCTTATTCTAGTTGTTCAGTAATCAGAAGTGCAGGTAATGCCAGCACACTGGTGACCTGTTGGCATCAGCTCAGCGTCACTCTGCTATCAGGGGGACACAAAGGTGATTTATTATGCCACCTATCAATCCATAATCTGAGCGTTCAGGTGAATAAGAAGCACAGACCATGCAAGCCCATCATGCCTAAAACCCAGAGACTCTTCTGACCTCTGTAAATGGATTTAATTGCTTTAGTTCCTTAACGTTCTGTTTCTGTGAGGCTTAGTCAGCTTAAACTTTAAATGACAAAGGCAGGTCTTTATGTTCCTTAAATGGTGAAAATTAGTAAAAGCTTATTTTGGTTAGGACTAAGTTTAATGCAGTTAGAGCACTCATTCTTGGAGAATAGTAGCTGTCCCAACAGCAGGACAGCCTGAGAATGCTGTCCAAAGGATTTGTGTTGCGATTTTTAATTGATTGTGGCTAGGTTTTCCTTCCACAGCTGTGTAAACTCGGCCTTAGAGAAGTCCATCCAAAGTAAGTAACACCCAGGGAGCAGCACTGCTGTTACAAATCCCCATGTAAATTGCAAATATAATGCACATGGAACTCAAGAAACATGCTACTTTTTGAAGATACAGTAGCCTATTCTTTATCTAAGTTCCTTTCATTCCAGAAAGGTAATAATATCCATAATATTATTTCTACACTTCCAGGAAAATGTCTAGCTAAACTTTCAAATGAAGGCTGGAACAAACTAATAAGTGTATAAATTTGCACACGTCTTTTAGGGCTTTTAATTTTATATTGGGTATATCATAAGCCATTGTTTGTGGTTTTTTGTACTTTTAAGGTAAAAGTAATTTAGAACATTAAAACTCTTCAATTTTTATTGTGCCTCTACTACCAGCAGGTACTTAATTTTAAGGAAAAAAACCCAGCTTTTCAGACTTGGACCTTTCCACTTTTTTTTTTTATGCTATGTCAACTCCAGAAGGTTATTTATTTTCCCTAAAATTATGCAAAGTGACTAGGATATGAATGTCTCCCTTTTATAGGAGCATAGAATGGTTTGGATTTGGAGGGACCTTTAAAGTCCATCTCCGCTGCCATGGGCAGGGGCATCTTCAACTAGATTAGGTTGTGCAAAGTCTTATCAAACTTACCTTGAACACTTCCAGGGATGGGGTATCCAGAACTTCTCTGAGCAACCTGTTGCAGTGTCTCATCACTCTCATAATACCTAATTTTTTTATTGTATCAAATCTAAATTTATCCTCTTTTGGTTTAATACAGTTACCCCTTGTCCTAGGACTACAAACCCTGGTAAAAAGTCTCTACCTGTTTTCCTTATAAGCCCCCATAAGTACTGAAGGGCTGCAGAGGGCTTTCCCTTCTCCAGGCTGAACAACTCCAACTGTCTCAAACATCTTAGACTGTTTCCTTTCAGAAACCTTAAAATTTCCAGACTTGAGGATTTCAGTGCCATTCAAAAAGTACGCTGCCATGGAGTATCTTGGTGGACATTCAGAAACACTAAGTGGTTCTTCAGGTTTCTCATCAGTCAGTGTATGTATATACTGGTGTGTAGATATATATGTGTATGACTGATGAGAAGGCAGAGCTTCAGAAGGCATCCAGAGTTTAATCTGACTGTTTTAAGAAACCAACAAATGCTGTGTTGGATCAGAACATGGATCCATGTAGTCTCTGACAGTGGTAGGGGAGGAGAAGCATGAGCCGGTGAGGTTGTAGGGAGGATGCTGACTGGCTGGGAAAGGTTGAGTGCCAGCCAAAGAGAAGGATCTAGAGCTTGGTGATTGGCTTGGTGGCAGCACCTCTCTTCTGTTTGAACCAGTAAACACCAGAAAAATAAATTAAAAAAAAAATAAATTAAATCAGTGTCTTTAGGGAATTGTGTTTAGGAAGAGCCCATTATCTTGACCATTGCTGTCCACTTCATAGAATCATAGAATGGTTTGGGTTGGCAGGGATCTTAAAGATCACCTAGTTTCAACCCCCCTGCCATGGGAGGGACACCTCCCACT
Source organism: Hemiprocne comata (assembly GCA_020745705.1). NCBI lineage: Eukaryota > Metazoa > Chordata > Aves > Apodiformes > Apodidae > Hemiprocne > Hemiprocne comata. The sequence continues at coordinate 213,514,870 of CM036586.1, forward strand.
AGAGTGGCACTGGGGACATTAGCAAGTACATGTCTGCTAAGCACAGTTATGTGATAGGGAAATGGCTGTTACCCCCATGGGAAGCTGATGTGCAGAGTGGCAAAGAACAGATTCTGAAAAATATATGAAATCTGTGGAAAGCTGACATCTAAATTCCTTTGAGAGCACTGACTGTTGCCTCATAGTCAAAGCCGAAGTGCATGACTTCTTCCAGCTCTCTCATAAGTGAGCAGGCATTCCATGTGAAGTGTGCTTTTGTCATTTTGGGGGATCTGGTGTGTTCCTCCAAGTTGCTTGTATCAGACAGACAGGAAGACTAGATGTAGACATTTGAAATAACATCTGAAGATGGGAGCACCCAAATCCAAAATCACCTCTTCTTTTGAGCATTTTGGTATTCTCAAACACCTTTTTAGAGACCAGGGCATGGATTTTATTTAATTCTAGCAGAAGTAAGGAAATACCAGAAAGTTGTAAGAATATCTGAAACTAACTTTTTGGTCCTAGAATTACTTTAGTTGGGTTACACTGGAGGTAACATCTACAGAGTCTCTGTAGGAAGGAACTAACACAGTTTGGAGTTTTATTACCCACTTCTGAATATGTGTACCCCAATTTCTTTGACTTCTCCCCTATTCCAACAACTTTTCTTGCTCCCCACTCATTAACCAGTCCTGTTCCTTTGCTGCCACTAAGGACATTTATTACAGAATCACAGAATTACCTTGTTTGGAAAAGACCTTCAGGATCATTGAGTCCAACCGTTAACCTAACACTGGGAAGTCCTCAACTAAAGCATATCCCCAAGTACTATGTACTAAGTACTCTTAAATACTTCCAGGGATGGTGACTCCACCACTGCCCTGGGCAGGCTATTCCAATGCCTGATAACCCTTTTGGTGAAGAAGTTCTTCCTAACAGTCAATCTAAACCTCTCCTGGCACAACTTGAGGCCATTACCTTTTGTCCTATCAGTTGTAACTTCATTGAACAGACTGATCCCCACCTCTTTACAACGTCCTTTCAGGCAGTTGTAGAGAGCAATAAGGTCTCCCCTCAGCCTCCTTTTCTCCAGGCTAAACAATCCCAGCTCTCTCAGCCACTCCTCATAAGACATATATGCTCCAAGGCCTCCTCCAGATTCTTTGGACACGCTCTAGTAGCTTAATGTCCTTTCAACAGTGAGGGGCCCAAAACTGAACACAGTCCTCAAGGTGCAGCCTCACCAGTGCCAAGTAGAGGGGTGAGATCACCTCCCTGGTCCTGCTGGCCACACTATTCTTTATAGGCCATTGGCCCTCTTGGCCACCTGGGTACGCTGCTGGCTCATGTTCACAAAAAAAGCTGCAGTGGAGTGTCATGCTGCTGGTCAGTCACTCAAAGTGACATTGCTGCTGGAGAGAGACAGAAGGTAGGCATGGGTCACACTGTTACTAGACTTTGAATTCCAAGAGGAGTGTTGAGTGTTGTGTGAAGCATGGACAATGCAGCCCTCACCTCAGGCACAGATTGCCTTGTCAGTGGACAGGAGGAAGGAAACCATGCTGAATGCATGCATAAATATTCCAGAGTTAGATCCTAGGAGACAAGAGCAACTTCCATAGGATCCTTGATTTCAGTGGAAAGTAGGCCAAATTTGGATCAGTTTGACCCTAAAGGCCAAAAAACCCCACAACATGCTGCTTCTTCTTAGCAAGATCTGCATGAACAAATCACTTGGCCAAAAAAATCCACGGTCAGGGAGGCAATGGGGATTTGTGTACTGCCTTTGCCACTTTTTCTTTGTTTGGAGTGCTGGACAATTCAAAGCAGTAGGTTTTCTTGAGATCTTCCTTCTCATTTCTAAATAAATTGGACCAATATAGACCTCCTGATTTGTAACTTAAATAATGTGTCATATTTTCTGTTGAGGATTTTATTATCTTTAATGATCAGCCTTGAGCTGCAGAAGACAATACCATTTCTAATTTACCTTCTTTTCCCATTGATCAGAAAGAACTTTCCACCTTTTTATTGAATGGTTTCGCCCAGAATTTTGAAGATAAATCCTTCACAAAAAGGCTGATAAGGATTACTACAGCCTTATTTATGTTTTTTTAAATCGTTTGATTTTATATAAATTGTGGATTTCTGGCACTTTACTGTGAGTAATCTGCCACTACTGCTGCTGTGGCTGGATTCCTTCAGTGTCTAAACTTTCTGCTGAAAGCTTTTAATTTATGGATGTGTTTACTTGGTGTTTCTTTAGCATTCTTGATGTGTTTGGTGCTGCACAGTCTGCCCCACAGAGGCTGCTGTTTTCAGACTCATTCTCAGTGTGACCAGCTGAAAGACAGAACTCATCATCAGCCTGCTTTGCATCAGGCTTAGGTGTCTACAACATTGGGTTGGAAGAGACAGTCACAGAAAAACTGCAGCAGGGAGCCCAAAAGACACAGAATATTAAAGCAGTTCAAAGAAAGAATGGTACCATGTAAGACTTCTTAGAAATGGAGAATTTTCAGGGATCTGACTGAGGAGAGCAAAAGAGCCTTTGATACTGTAATCTTAATAATTGATATTTTACTCATCTAATAATTAATAATAAATCCCAATTAAATTCAGTTTTCTTTCATGGAAGGCTTTTTTTTTTTTCTTTCCAAAAAGGCTTGTGGATGGGAGGATCTATTCTTTTGCTGTTTTGTCCTTGCATAGTGTTTTCTGTTGCTTCTTTCTTTAATACTTGAGGAAGCCTGATAAGTAAGAATAACAACTACTCTCTGCATCATTTAACAGAGATTTGCAGAGTCCATTAGCAGTCAGTGTTACCCATAATGGTAATTCATAATTACAGAAAGAAAACTGAGGAAATAGAAGATACAGCAAATAATTATCCAAGTGTCATTTAAAAAATTAGAAATATTATTTGGATTATTGTGTTCCCTATTACATTTTTTTAACACCCAACACTCTGCCCTGTAACATTTTAAAAGTTCAGGAAAAAACACCATAAGGAGAGGAAGGATATAAAAAAATTACTAGTTTAGCATTAGTTTGAAAATATTCTTTAATGAAAAAACATTTTTTGTTAGAAAAGTGGTAATGATTGAAAATAAAAAAGAAGGTAGGACAGGTTCTTGGAAAAAACTCTTCTGAAAACCACTTTTACATAAATTTTCACTGAATGTATCCTCTAATTTGAGAACATGTCCAGAGTTCAGCCTAAAAAACTGTGACCTAAATTGCTCCCTTTCAGTTTTAGTCAGAAAACTAAACAAGAGACTTATTAATCATAAGCTTTCAATTTAGTTAGAGGCATTTCAGGCCCTCAGGGTCTGAATCATCTTGAGGAGATTCCTCTTTTTCCACTCATTGTGGAAAAAGCTCCTATGGACTATGGGTCCATAGGAGCCTGAGAACTTAGTTAGGAACCTGGTTCTGGTTCTTTGGGCTTGATTTTCACAGTTGTCATCTACTTGGATTCACTGAAACCATAAAAAAATTCACTGGCATATTTGAAAATTGTCCTCAAATCATTCCTCCAAACTTACCTCTGTTGTGAAAATGACATCAAGGTTCAGGTTTTGAATTGCCAAGCATCAGCCATTGCCTCTTAGACCCTGAAGATCAAGTAAGAAGTAGTTATAAACTGGCAGATGGGAGGAGAATCAGGTCATGAATTATCCCTGCTCCTCTTCACTGAGCAGTGGAGCTGTCCTGTTGACGTTTTGTTCCTCCCATTTCACTCTTCCTGCCAGGAGGAAGGATCTGAAACATTTCAGTGTGCAAGCTGCAGATCTTTAGAGGAAATGAAGCTCTAGAAGTGCCCACTTAGAATCATAGAATCATAGAATGGTTAGAGTTGGAAGGGACCTTAAAGATGATCAAGTTCCAACTCCCCTGCATGATCAGGGACACCTCCCACTAGACCAGGTTGCTCAGAGCCCCATCCAACCTGGGCTTGAATGCCCCCAGGGATGGGGCCTCCACAGCTTCTCTGGGCAACCTGTTCCAGTGTCTCACTACCCTCACACTAAAGAATTTCCTTCTGATCTCTAACCTAAATCTCTCCTCCTGCAGTTTCAAACCATTACCCCTTGTCCTGTCACTATGTGCTCTCGTAAAAAGCCCCTCCCCAGCCTTTCTGTAGGCCCCCTTCAGGTACTGGAAGGCTGCTATGAGGTCCCCCCGGAACTTTCTCTTCTTCAGGCTGAACAGCCCCAACTCCCTCAGCCTTTCTTCATAAGAGAGGTGCTCCAACCCTTGGATCATTTTTGTGGCCCTCCTCTGGACACGCTCCAGCAGGTCCACGGCTTTCTGTTGTTGGGGGTTCCAGAGCTGGACACAGTATTCCTGGGGAGGTCTCACCAGGGCAGAGTAGAGGAGCAGGATCACCTCTCTTGATCTGCTGGCCACACTTCTTTTGATACAGCCCAGGATGCTGTTGGCCTTCTGGGCTGCAGTTGCACATCGGTGGCTCACGTCCAGCTTTGGATCCACTAGTACCCCCAGGTCTTTTTCCACAGGGCTGCTCTCTAGCATGTCTTCCCCCAGCCTGAATTGATGTTTCTGGTTGCCCCGGCCCAGGTGCAGAACCCTGCATTTGGCCTTGTTGAACCTCATGAGGTTCACTTGGGCCCACTTCTCCAGCTTGTCCAGGTCCCTCTGGATGGCATCCCATCCCTCTGGCATATCGACTGCACCGCTCAGCTTGGTGTCATCAGCAAACTTGCTGAGGGTGCTCTCAGTGCCACTGTCAATATAATTGATGAAGATATTAAACAACACAGGTCCCACTATGGACCCCTGAGGGACACCACTTGTCCCACTTGTCACTGTTCTCCATCTGGACACTGAGCCATTGACCACTACTCTCTGGATGCAACCATCCAGCCAGTTCCTCATCCACTGGAAAGTCCACCCATCAAACCCATATCTCTCCAATTTAGAGAGAAGGATGCTGTGAGGGACCGTGTCAAAGGCCTTGCAGAAATCCAGATAGATGACATCCACTGCTTTTCCCTTATTGACAGATGTAGTTACACCATTGTAGAAAGCCACTAGGTTGGTCAAGCAGGATTTGCCCCTGGTAAAGCCATGCTGGCTGTCCTGAATCACCTTCCTGCCCTCCATGTGCCTTAGCATTTCTTCTAGGAGGATCTGTTCCATGATCTTCCCAGGCACAGAGGTGAGGCTGACAGGTCGGTAGATCCCAGGGTCATCCTTTCTACCCTTTTTAAAGATGGGCGTGACATGTCCTTTCTTGCAGTCACTGGGAACTTCACCTGACTGCTATGACTGTTCAAATACCATGGAGAGTGTCTTGGCAACTACATCTGCCAATTCCCTCGGCACTCTGGGATTCATCTCATCAGGTCCCATGGACTTGTATATCTTCAGGTTCCTCAGGTGGTCTCAAACCGTGTCCTCACTTACAGTGGGGAGGACTTTGTCTCTTTGGTCTCTATCTTGTGGGCCATCAGCTTGAGAGCTGTAAGGAGAGGGGTTGCCAGTGAAGACTGAGGCAAAAAAGTCATTGAGAATCAGCCTTCTCCTCATCTGTTGTTACCAATTTACCACTGTCTCTCATCAGGGGGGTACTCTTTCTTTAACCTTCCTTTTCTGGTTTATGTACCTATAGAAGCCCTTTTTGTTATTCTTTACATCCCTTGCCAAGTTCAGTTCTAGCTCTGCCTTGGCCTTCCTGACCTTGTTCTTACATAACTGGGCAGTGTCCCTATACTCTTCCCAGGAAACCTGTCCCCTCTTCCACTGCTTGTGTAGGTGCATCTTGTCCTTTAGTTTGATCAGCAGGTCTCGAGTCAGCCATGCTGGTCTCTTGCCTTCCTTTCCTGATTTCCTGCACCTGGGGATTGAGACTTCTTGTGCTCTATGTAAAGCATCCTTAAAGATCTGCCAGCTCTCTTTTGCTCCCTTGTCCCTGAGGGCCGTCTCCCATGGGGTCCTATCTACTAACTCCTTGAAGAGCTGGAAGTTTACTTTCCTAAAATTCAGAGTCCTAACTAAGCTTCTCATCTGCCTCATTCCCCTTAGGACAGTGAACTGCACTAGTGCATGATCACTGCAGCGCAGGCTGCCTTCAACTTTGATGTCCCTGATGAGTCCCCGGGTAGGACTGTCAATTTCTTGACTTAAGAAGTTGTCTTCGAGGCATTCCAGGAATCTCCTGGATTGCCTACAGCTTGCCGTGCTACTTTTCCAGCAGATGTCAGGATGGTTGAAATCCCCCAGCCTGCGATCACGATGTCTCCTCGAGCTGGAGTAAGAAGGCTTCATTGATAGGCTCCACTCGATTGGGAGGCCTGTAGTAGACTCCAACCACAAGGCTCCCTTTGTTGTCCCAATCCCTTATTCCTACCCATAAGCTTTCAACCTGCTCATGGCTATTCTTTAGGGACAACTCTTCACACTCTATCCAATTCTTTACATAGAGGGCAACACCTCCACCTCTTCTTCCTCTCCTGTCCCTTCTGAACAACTTGTAGCCTTCAACAGCCACACTCCAGTCATAGGATTCATCCCACCAAGTTTCCATAATCGTGACTATGTCATAGCTTTCCTGTAGCACGATAGCTTCCAATTCCTCCTGTTTGTTGTCACTTATGCTCTTGCCCTGTGAATTCACTTTGCATTCTGAGTGTATTTGTTTAACCTGGCCGTTGTTTGGCTTCAGGATGAGCCAAAGGTGAGAAGCAAATCATTTGCCACAGGACTAGATTCTTACTGCTGATATCGCTGGGGAGGCATTTGGATTAGATTCCTAGCATAACGAGGGTCAAATCCTGACCCAGCTAAAATCCTTTTTGGCTCAAACAAGGAGAGGTTTGGTCAGGAGTGGGTGATACGAATACACAGAAAGTCAGGGTTGTGGTTTGTTGGTTTGGGTTTGTTGTGTTTTTTTTTTTCCATTAATAAATATTCCAAAGAGAACAAAGCAAAGTTATGAGTGTCACATTTGGTGAAGGGCAGCAATGAAATGAGTCACCTTTCCAGGCCAGTAGGGAACACACTGAATCAGTTAAAGCAGATTTATAGCTTTTTAGCTGTGATAAAACCATATCAGTGTGTATATGAATTTACATAGGAGTAGGGTTTTTTTTTCGTTTTTTTAATGCAAGCCACATTGGAAAGTGTGCACAAAGGAGCCCCACTCTGAGGAAAGACAACTGGAACAAATTATATGCATTCAGACTTGTTAAACTGAATTGGCAGCAGAAATATTCCTGGTAACCTGAGCATTACAGCAGCATTGGTATAGTTAAGGTTATGTCAGCATTTCCATTAGAAGCCTCTACTTTCAGAGGTTTCTATTTGCAGTAAGAATTCACTGTGGGCTGAAACTTGACAAGCTGTGCAAGGTCTCATCTGAGATGGATTTTTTTTCCTTTTTCTTTACAAAATTGGGGAGAAAAATCTGTTTGAAGAGTCAAGCTACAAGAGCACAAACAAAAATAGGAGCATTCTGGCTTTGATCCTTTTCGATGTTAAAAATCCCTGTTTCTTTTTTTATAGTGTAACTATTGAATGTGCAACAAAATCTTGCTCTGAAGAAGGAATTAATCATTACACCATTAAAGGAAATGAAGCATTAATTTATGGCCCATTAGATGCTTTTTCGCTGCAGGACTGCCAGTGTTTTGCTCTACCTCAGGTTATACTGAGAGATTTGTGACTAACATGAAACAAAGCCCCCAAAGGAGCAGATTCTGTGTGGAAAAAATGCTTCTGGGCAACTTTAGAACAAAACACTGAAGGCAGATTTGTCCAGAGATTGGAGCGAGTACTAGGAATTCAGCCTTCAGATTTTTGACACAGGCTTCTGAACAGCTAAAAAACCTTCGTTTTCTCCATTGGAAATGGAGGATATAGCAAGTCATTGGCTTCAGTATCCTTCCAAACTATTTCCTCATCTGTTATTACTAGAGCTAGCCATGGTTTACACTGTGGTGAACAAGTAGACAAAAAGGGACCCATGTCTCCATAGTTGCAGACATCAGGTTTCAGAGAGTAAGCTAATCTTTTTTTCTAAATCTTTTCAGATCTTTGGGTGCACAGCCCTGAACTTGTTGTTTCTGGCTATGTATTGTCTCTGAGCTGATGTCTGTATGGCTGAGGATCTTTTAGGAGGCTGTGTGTGCTTTCAGTTCCTGCAGGGTTGTGTGTCTTCTACACTTTGAAAAGTCTTAGCTGTTGTTCATCAGAACTTTTTCCATTCACCAGATAAAAGCTGGTGTGGAAGTGCAAAGTATTATAAAATACAGGAAGGAAGTCTGATGCTTGGGTACTTGTGGCTGCGCTGTGTTATTACTGTGAAATGGATCTCTCAGTTGGGAATGAGCTCAAACTTTGGGAAAGCTTGTTCCATTAGCTGTTTTCAAGCCATATGTCTCCATTTTAAAATGAGGACCTGGGGGCTTTGAACTTTATTTATAAGCTGAAATTTGCTGGCCACTGTGAACCAGTGATTAATTTGTAAGGGAGAAGATGCCAGAAGTCTCGCTCTGAGCGGTGTGTTTGTTCAAACTAAACATCCAATAACTGCATAGCCTCAGAAGATGTCTGCCCCCACTTCCTCCTCCATCATTTCTGTGCTTTGCATTATTCACTGTGTTTATTGTAACACACTATTAATCTCAACCACAGCTTTCAAACCATTATGTGACCCCAACAAATTCTTCAACTAAAGCAGAGATAGCTTTAGGTATTCTGGGTGGAAGCTCTGAGACTCTGAGTAGAAGGGAAAGGATTGGGTTAAAATGTTTCAGTCAGTAACTCAGAGAAGAAAGTCCCTTCTGTGGATATAGTGCAAGTTTGCTGAAAAATTATATTTGGAACATGACATGGGGGGATAGTGTAGCTTCTTGCTGTGTGTGTATGAACCATGGTGTATCCTTTGAAGTTACTTCCCATGAGTACCTGGGTGCAAAGCAGTGGGGTTGTTTTGTTCAAGAGAGGGCAATCCTTAACCGTGTATCTAACAGCAGGACCAAGCCCTTAGTGCCCATGCTTGGTAATAAAGCTGAAGAGATAGACAGTTATGGCACAGAAGAAACCTTTGATCTTGAATGGATTTATATGAAAGACTGTCACAGTTCCTTAAGAGTCAATTGGGTTAAGCCTTTGAGGACTACAAGCCCCAGCACATGCATCCCACAAAAGAATTAATTTTGCTGGCAGTTTGGAAAACACCAGAATTTGAAGGGTTAAAAGTTTTGCTTGTTTTTAATTCTCACCATGTGAATTGAGACAAAAAACCCCAAATACAGGTGAAATAGCTAGTATGGTGTTTTAAATGTGTGATTGGTATCAGCTCAAAATCTACAACTACAAGATCAGTATTTTGTAGGAAGCAATGCCTGGAAATGGGAGGCAGAAGAGTGCTGACACTATGTGGCCCTGGCCAGGTGACCTAAATTTTGGTGCCTGGCCCTTCCATAAATAAAATGTAGGACAATGATCATAGTTTGATTCTTAGAAGGTTTGGAGATTTTTAGATTCTTGTTTGAAAATGAAAAATACTGTTGTTGTGCTGTGTCTATTTTGTTGATACATCCACAGCATTGCAGGGCTTTGTTGCTGGCTTTTAACACGTGCTCACATCTTCATAGGCAAAGGATGGTGATGCCACAAAGTTTAGGCACCCTTTTTGCAACACTTTCAAAGTCTGCCCTGACTTTTACCAGGGCAGATATGATAGATCTTTTTTCTCTTTCAGTGTAATAATTAGGTCTAATAATGGGAGCCCACCTAATTAAAGCCTTTTAATATAAAGCAGATATAAAGTGTAGCAAAAAAAGACAAAATGGTTCAAATCATAAGATAGTATGACAGAAGCTAATCAAATTCAGACATTTAGTATATCACGTCTGCTTACAAGAGGTCAGCTGATATTCACATGTCAAAGTAGGATGAAAATATTCACTGAAGGCAGCAATAGTGGGACAAAAGACCAGTGACTCCATGTTACTTGAACTACTGAAGCCCGACTCTGCATCCTTTATTTGTCAACTGTCTTGAGCAGCAAGTAGTCATACTTGTAAGAGTGGTCAAAATAAGAAGGCAGAACTGGCCTGCATTAATTGCCTCTTAATTGTTAGAAACAATTTCACTTCTTAGGACATCAACATTACTCGGGAATTAACCCCACAAAATATAGCAAGAATGTTTGGGATGCCTTTCAGAGTAGTCTAAAAATTAGTGTTGTCAGTTCTTGTCTTTCTTACCTGTCCTTATTCAAGATGCCTGGGCAGGGCAGTAATTTAAGGGGTGTTTTTGCCTGTTATCTTAAAATACACTGCTCCCTTCTGGATTATCTGAGCTTTTTTTTTTTTGCTATGCTAAATTTCTGTAGGTTATTGAGGTTAAGCAGGTTATAATTTCAGCATAATAGGCGTTCAATATGTACAACATGCTGCAAATAGGAAAAGCACTCTGAAACCATCAGTGGCCATATTTCTTTGCAGCGTTTGGGGGAAAGGGGTGTTGTGGTGGCCAGGCAAGTAATATGAGAGGCTGTGTCATCATATGCACTATTCAAAATCAGCCAGCCATGACAGCTCAGGCATTGGACTCCGGGTTCTTCTACATGAGGGGAGAATTGAGCTTTGTGACCTGCTTCAGAAAAATTAAAGTAGCGACATACGCCTCATTAGCATGACAGCTGTGGGAGTGGGCTTGGGATATAATAAAGTGCTGCAAGACCCTGGAGTGCTTCAGTAAGAAAGCTGGCAAGTTTAAAATCGATGCCTTTGATGCATTAGGTGGTAATGGAAGAAGCACAGCACAGAAGTGGTATGATCGGATGATTTAGTTATGGCTATAAATCTAGTGGCAGTGTCGTGGCAACGTGATAGGACACAGCATTTCATAAGGAGTGCGGCACAACGATTCATGCATTAGTCAAGTCTGACGTTGAAGCACGTGTGGGTGAGGGTTGTATTACTGATATAAATGACAGAGTGGTTCATCCTGGCAAACACACTGAGTTGGTAAAACAAGGATACTTTGTAGTAAATGAGCACTTTAGACAGAGGTGCCGATATTTGGATTCGGCGTAGGTATTTCTGGTATGAGGTTGTTGTGGTGAAATGAAAATCAGCATGGAATACTCCTGGTTAAAACTAATGCTCCCACACTGACCTTACCTTACCCTGCCTGGTCAAATGTGGAGATTTTGTAGAAATTCCCTGGAGTCTCATTTCAACAGTAAAATTACCAGCGCTTGATGATTACTTGTGCTATGTTTTGATGTAAATTAGGTTGCTACTCAGTTTGCATAACTCCTGCCCAAAGCACCTTAAACAACTCTCCCTAAAACTGAATGGCTACATGATGTGATCACAAGGATTTCTGTTCTACCTCAAGCCACATAGTTCCTCATTCCAGCATCCTGGTTTTAAATTCATTCTGCTTAAATTACCATCACTTTTGCAGCCCTTCTTTGTATTGCAGTTAGTTTTTCTACACCTCTCTAATACTGCGGGACAACTGAGGTTAGTATTGCTCCACATATGCACTGAATAGCCAAAGAAAGAAAGGTCAGGTAAAAACAGAAGGGAGTGACACTCCTTCCTGTCATTACCATATGCTTGATTAGGAAAAATACCATTAAGATTATTGCAGAGGAGTAGCGAGTCAGAGGAGACAAGGCAGATTTTAGTGTTTTTGTAGAATGAGTTATAGAAATCCTTACTATTGCTGCCTGTAACTTTTCTGATCCTTTTCAATGAAACTTGAAACAAGAGGTCATCTCAAAGGGTAATAGCTTCCAGCCAAAATGTGCTTCAGTCGACCAGACCACCCATCCTTTCTTTATCAATGAGGTCAAAATAATAGCAGTGCTTGACACTTTTATACAGATGGGTAAAATCTATTGTGTCACCAGTAGATATTTCCAGAAACCAAACCCATGTAACTGTTTTTAATAGCAGAAGTAGTTATATTGTGCCTTTCCTGTGTATATCTCCAAGCAATTAGGAAACAGTAGGTTTCCTGGTACCTCCTTGAATCAGATAAGTGTGATTATCTCCATTTTACAGAGGTCACAAGTGACTAGCTCAAGGTCACCCAGGCATTCTGCGATACCATCATGGCAGGATTCAACTACCCTTATTCTTCCGTTTCTCTAACAACCACTACACTATGTTCTCTCCCAAAAAAGCCACACAGAGACACTTAACACAATTGAGCGCTTTGGTGCAATTGATTTCTAACAGTCCGTGAGACCTGATTTCACCTGCTGAAAATGGCTCACAGTCAGGAGTTTTCCCCGGTTTACAGACAAGCACAATGTTCATGCATGTAATTAGAGAAAGTACACAAATATGGACAGGCACCCAGTACTACATCTATCTAGATCTGCATAAAATATCCTCTCTGCTAATGGAATGAGAAATAAATAATTTTCAAACATAGTTCTGAAATTTGCAAAGGCACTTTAACTGCCTATTTGAAAACTCTGTCAGAGTTTTCAGTCGCATGAATTTCTGAACATCAAATTTAGCCTTCAGCTGAATGTTCTGGTAGCTTCCATTTAAAACGTTTTGCTTTGTAATTCCATTTCTTCTCCCTAAAAACTCTTGGGCGGTTTATATTAGTGTCAGTTCATGCCAGAAGTTCCTCCAATCCATCTTGGGATAAAACACAAACAGTTCTTCTCTGACTGAACTGTGGGTTGGTTGCTGTCACATGGAAAGCTGACTAAAGCCCTTTAATTTATGAAATGCTACGTAGTCCTCAAAAGATTGCCTAAATATTTTACTGCATGTCACTTTTTGTTGGAAACCAGAACCCATATTCGCTGTGCTGTCCATTAAGTAGAACCTCTTCAAATTACTTCTGCTTCTAAATGGGAGTTTGTGTGTGCTAACTTTTATCTGACAACTTCAAACATGTGTCAGGGCTCTTGCATCTTTTTTACTATTTGTCTCCAACTTGGTTTAATGTAATATTTATGCACAGGATTTAGAGGTGGTCTTGAAGTTTTCATTTTATTTTTTTCCAAATTGTTCTTTGTGGGACATTGGAAAGAGGTAATATTTAAGGCCCCTTTAAAGAATGTGGATAACTTTCATCTGCTCAGATGCTAAGAGAGCAAGATGTTTGCATGCTGCAATGATTGATAAATGATTGTGTACAAGAGGTAATGATAACATTTGAAGTTTTACAGAATTTATTTCCCTGGAAGTTTTTCAGCACAGTAGCCAGGGAAAATTTATTTCAGATAGACTAAAGAACTGAAGGAAAGAGAAAGGATCTTTAAAGATTGGCATAAGTGACTTGCATGGCAGAAAGATAATCCCTGAATGCACCTGTGCAGTAGAAACACAACATGTGGATTAGTTTTGTACTTAATCTGTCACTCTGGCATTCCCTGGGTGAGCTGCCTGAGTGGTTTCTGCTGGCCCAGCTCGAGTGTCACTGCAGCTCCAGCAGCAGCCACATGAGCACCGCTGGATTTTGAGACCAAACAATGCATGTTTGTTTGTTCATTTTGAATTTGGAATTTTAATGGTGTGAAAAATGAGGGGAGGAAAGAGAAAATAATAACCTGGGCACTGAAACACAGTGCTCAGTACAAATTCTCAAACTTTGCATTAACATCTGCTGCCCTTTTCACAAGCAGCTTTTTGTCCCATCCCTTATCCCAGCAAAGTGGAATTCTGCTGCTAATGTTATTCTGCCAGAGACTGAAGCATAAGGGGAGTCTTAAGTGCCTAGTCCTGCAGTTTTAATCCATCCAGTTAGTCTTTGCACTTACTGAACCATAGTTTCTCCTGTATTACCAGTTTCTGTGTTTTTTCCATTTTGCACTGTGAAGGTCCAAAGTCTTGCACTGGGTGATTGCATGTCTGTAAAAACATGAGTTTTGTAATTTCAGGAAAATTCTTCTCGAGTCTCAGAGTGCTCCATAAAAAAGTGGGAAGTGAAAAAAAAAAAAGGGAAAAGATTGTAAGAGTCTGTCTGTGATTTATGCTACTGCTGTGCATTTTGGAGGAAATGGCTCACCTGCCTGAAGTATTTGTTGCAAAAGCCAAACTTCTGGCAGAAAAAAAACGAGCATTAAATTCCAACCTGCCAACATTAAAGAGAGGAGGAAGAAGAGGATAGAAAACGACCTAAGAGCATTCAAGAAAGCTTTGTTTCAAATATAGTTGAGCTTCAGATTGGGCTGCTGTACTTGCTTTGCTGTTGGAGTGCTGTAAATTGGAAGCGCTCAGGTTGGAAACAGGTCTGAAGCACTGATTGCTGAGCCCAAGCAGAGTTGCACTTACTGCCAGAATGTTTTATTCAGCTTGCTGGATGGGAGCCAAAGGAACTGACCGCCCTGTGAGCTGAAACCAGTGCCAGCCAGCCAAAGAATAACATTGCTTTGACTGAAATGGCAACTGTTTGTTTGTTCTTCCAGCAAAAGGGGGTGAAAAAGCAGCCTTTAGTGCTGGTGGTGACAGAGAAGGTTGAAAATCGAAGAGAAAAAAAATAAGATTGTTGTGGAAGAGGATGAAAGGTTAGAAAAAAATTTGCCTCCTTGATTACACTTCTCTGGTCACTTGGTTTTCACTGGTTTGTAATTAAAAGAAAAGTTTGCTCTTGATTAGTTTTAATAGACATTTTTTTTCCTTCTTCTGCTAAAACATAGTCAGTTTTTCTATATAATAAATTACCTTTACTGATGATGTTTAGAGTGTATACTCGGCAGAGCTGGCAGTGGCACAGCAGCGTGTGATAGTTGTGGAGGCTACAAGTCATAGGTTTCATGTGTTGACAGAATACTTTACTGAGGAAATCAGCAGTTGAATGTGATTTAGGACTTGACCTCAATGACTTTAGCAGGAGTTTAAGGTGAGCAAAATATGCAAGCTGAGGTAATTTCAGGTCTTTTTTAAGTACCTTATGGAAAGGCTGGCTTTCCCCCTGATGGTTCTGTGGTCTGTCCCATCATGTGTTCGGGATGAATCGCTTCTTGCTCTTGGTCTGTTGCGTGCAGTAGCTCCTTGCATGCTGTACCACAGAGCAGTTTGAGTGCTGAAACCACCTTGGCTGGACCACTTCTTGCTCGATGCTGCCATTTCACACATACTGTTTGACGTAGTCTTCTTGCTTATTTATTCTAGAGCTTTCATACCATTTAGATGCTAATAGCTGGCCCAGTTTCATGCAAGAGGCGCTGGCAGAGAGCTGGCAGAGTTGTGCCACGGGAATTGCTGCCTGCTAAATTGTAGCTGGTACCACCCAACAACCTCAGCTGGAGCCAAGTTACTGTCTGCCCCCTGCTTGTGCCACACTCATCCTCAGAGAATGTCCACCTTGCCTTTTTTTGGTTGCTATGCAACTGTCGAAACTGCTTTTTTTCCCAGCTTGTTAGTGTTTCCAGTAAGACAATCCGTTCCAGTTAGGCAATTACTGGTGATATTAGGAGCATCTTTTTCTGCACGTCTCATGGCAAATCCTGCATTTGATTTTGCTATCTGTAGATGTGTTTGGTGCTTATTTTAGTATGCCAGTCCCTGGAATTTTCCAAGTACCAAGTGACTTCAGTCCAACTAAAAGAAGAGAAAAATAAAGTTTGTCATGCTCTTTATTTTATTGAAACAGGTTTAAATATCTGACAGCTACAGACATTCAAAATTAAGAGGAATAAAAAATGTATCAAGTTATTAAAATAATTCTTAATAATAATTTTAATAATGGAATATATCGAAACATTAACAGATTTAATTACATTTTAAAACTTTAGAAATAGAAATTTTTAAGAAGTCATGTCAATTATATGTTGGGGGGGGGTCATCTCTTTTTGGAGAAGTTTTACCCAACTCTTTTTGGTTGAGTAGACAGGGTTAGGGACAACAGCTGGCGAGGACAGGTGAAATAGTCTAATTCTTTGAATTAAACATGTGAAGAGGAAGACAGTATTTTTCATTTGCATTTTCTGGATGCTGTTGGAACCGAGCAACTGCTTATGCAGATGTTATAAAACTTAGCAGTGATTTTAAAAATGGGAGATGAAGTAGGGAAGCAAGGAAGGAGAGTAAGTAGTCCTCTCGTTCCTTTTTGTCTTTGAATACTTGGAAGATCTTTATCTTCCTGCAGTATTCCAGGACTATCATCTGAGTGCAGTGTAACTTGTTTAGTCCTTCCAGCCTCCCCATCCTGTCAACTTTCCTTCTATGTCCAAGTGGGACTTTGGGCCAACTACCACCATATGTGACAGTTCAAGGTTAAATGTGAGCCACAGGTTGCCTACTGGGAGGTGGTGTGCTTTATCAGTGGCACAGTCTTCCTCCCTGGAAAGCATGAAGTGGCTCCTGTGATGCCATGATCACCACTTCATGTTCTATTAAGGGTTAAATCATATTTCTGTGCTGTGATGAACTCCAGCATGGCTCAGCTTTACTCCAGGTGAGTGGAAGGACAAAGATTTGGCCCACTGAATTTATACTGCACCTTTTCAGCAGTGTGTCAGAATTTGCTCTGCTGGAGAATTGCCATTCTGGGCATTGAGAAGGGGAGGCAAAATGACAGGCTAAGCACTAGCATTGCTAATACCTCAAACAAATGTTTTTCCAATTAATTAAAATAAATTGGCATAACAAGAAACACAGTGTGCATCCTCAAAACTGCAAAGTTGTTTTCTAATGCAGCTTCCTGTTAGAGCAAGTACTTTAATTATCTCTGTTTGTGCTTGAAAGCAAATTTGGATATTTTTTTTCTTAGAAATCAGCATTGCTTGATTCCCATTGCTTCTTAACAGGCAGCAGTGTGAAAGGCAGCTGCCCTTAACCATGAAGTGTGTTTTCCCCTGTGCACACAGACTGTTCCCCTCAGCCTCCCACAGGACTGACCTAAGCGTGGCACTTGGTAACGAACTTTCATCTGTGTTTGTACAGAATCACTCTCCTGATTCGCATTATTTTATTATTTAAATGTAATAAGCTTCAGTAGTTCATCAACAGAGTGCTGAAAGACAAAGAGCTGTGATAGGAAAAGCAGCAGATTTCCTTATTCAATACCGAGCCTAAAAAAAGAACACTCACTGCAACTGGCAGTGATAAAACAGGAATATCTTGTTATAGAAGTAATTACTGGCCAATTCCTTACACAAAAGAAAACAAGACATTAATACAAAAGTATATTTCTTATCGTTTCTAAATTCCAGATGGGGATGGAAATTAATTTATTTTTTTTGTGTGTAGAGTGTTAAGCAAATTGGATGCTACTTCCTTCACCATAAGTATCACTGGTTATATGTTTTTTCAGTTACTTCAGGTTGTCCTAATAAACTTGATGTGTGTTAGCATCTTTGTTGCTATCAGATGTGTGAATGGGAAACCTAGGAATGCTTGCTGATCCTGCTTGAATTGTTGCTGCTACTTCCTGGACTATCAGTTTTACTTACCAGTCACTCTGTGACAGTATGAGGTGTTCTTTTTATAAAGAGACATGAAACCAAAATCTTGACCACTTCTTTGATCTCTTGTCATCTTTGTAGTACATGGGTATTGACTCCTCTGTCCTAGCTACATTCTAATTTCAGTAATTCTATTCCATCCTTCCAGATATTCCCTGTCTTTGCAATTCGTTGAACTAGTCTTTTTAATTTATTTTTTTTTTCCAATTTGTATTTGAAATTTTTGGTTTACCGTTCAGTGGAGTGAAACGTAGTGGACTGGGTTACCCAGGAGATGAGACTAGAAAATCAGGTGATCCTTTTTTATCTGAAGATCTAAGAATCTATGCAGCGCTGTTTCACGGTCTTAGACAGCTGCGATGTGTTTCACTGCAGAGGCACACGAATGCTGGTGATGTGTCTCCAGTGTCTCTTTACCTGCTGCAGAGCAGGATGGGGAAAGGCAGTTAGTTAAATTGTCACCAAAAAAGTCTAAGATCATCATCTCTAGCCAAACGCAGACCAGCGTTACCTCAATGGTTGGAAAGCACCTGGCCCTGTATGCTGCCTTTCACATACCTTTCTTACTGCAGCTAGGCTGCCTTTAAAGTCTTAGCAGATTTGCAGTAGAGGTTAGTGGTTGTGCTATATATTGAGAGAGCAAATGCCAGAATGGGAAAGTTTCTGTTGTATAAAATGAAATCATTCTAATCTCTTGATTATGCATCCCAGCTGTCCTTGTTTTGCAAGTCCAATGATTTGAGTTCTTGTAAAAATGTTTGTTTGTTGTTTTTTTTCCCTCTCCCTGCCTTGTACACACACCAGGAATTCTTTTTGTATCGTAGCTCAGCTTTTATTTCCAGCAAAATAAAAGAAAACAAACCTCAGCTAATTGGCTCTTTGTTCTCAATTTTTTGACAAGTGACAAACACTGAGATCAGATTGCAGTGCATATCCTGCAGTGGTCATATGGAGTCTGAGTTAGTGAGTCACAAATTCTCCATAATAGGCTCTCACTTATCATCATCACACAGCCTGTGTTTGGGGTGTTTGTGTTGATATGTGCTATGCCCCAAATGCTTCCTCTCACAATTAGAGGGGTAACCTATAGCCTTATGGATACTATGTGGAAAATAGGATTCAGCTTTTAGACTTAGCTCCTACTCTTTGAATTTTTTTGCTTTATTTCATACCTTTCGAGTCATAGAATCATTCCAGTTGGAAAGGACCCTGAAGATCATCAAGTCCAACCAAAACCTAAATCCACCTACCATAACCTAATCTACCTGTTCAGTGCTTAAATCATGTCCCTAAGCATCACATCTGTATTTCTTTTAAACACTTCCAGGGATGGTGACTGCACCACTTTCCTGGGCAGAAGAAGAGTCATGGGTCATGAAGAGTTTGAATTTTGTTGCTAGGAAATTGTGAGGATTTGGATAATACTCCGGGGCTGAATTCATCCCAGGACACCCACCTGTGAGACCTGCTGATGTCTGAAATCTGTGTATCATCTGTATATGTCAACATCTGTCCAGTGCTTGTTGTTCTAGCGGGTCTGGTCCTACTCATATTTAGGTCAAAAGCAAAATTCCTTTTGTCTTCAAGAATGGCAGAGGCCCAAAGTTTGGGTAATCAGAGAAGGAAGACATTTGTCTCAGGGAGTTAGGGCAGAGTTATTGCTATAATTTTGTCTCTGTCCAGCCATTCCTTGTAGAAGTCAATGGACATTCTACTCCTGGGGAGAACATTGCATCTGATAGACCATGCAATTAAGAAGTTACTTATTACATTCTGTTTTCATTCTCCTTTGTGCAGGAGAATATGCCCCATCTAGGTTGATAAAGCACTGGAAACTCCGATGGCACCAGAGATGAAATTCCACACGGGTTTAGTTGAAGTCCTGCCCCACTATGTTATCTACTTGTGATGGTTTGACTCAGGATCACCAATTAAACTACAAACAATGCTCTCCATCCCCTCCCCCTCCCACCCAAGTAGGGAAGGAGAGAGAGAATTAGGAGAGAGACTTAGCTGGATTGAAAACTAAACTAGACAGCTTTAATGATATGTACAATTATATACAAGTATGTTCAGGAATGTGCAAAAGCCTCTTGCCTCCCCCCACCCCCAGCAGCTCCCCTGGCATCTCCTGAGCTGTGAGCAGTCCTGAAATGTCTCAGCCCACAGGCAGGAGATAAGGCAGAGCAGACAGGGGCTGGGGTATGAGGGGTATGAGGGGTATGAGGGTTATGAGGTTTATGAGGTCAGAGCCTGGGGTCGATGGTGATGGATGGATGGAGTCCTCCCCAGACGCTGCCATGGATGGAAGAGAAGGGAAGAAGAAGCAGGAAGGAAGTTGTCTGCTGTGATCTCTGACCTTTCTCGGAGCTTACGTAGATCTATGGAATGGAATCCCTTTGGTCAGTTCTGCTGTCTGTCTAGTCCAGCTCCCCTACGGGGGGGTCACAGATACAATTCCCCTGCCCCAGTAGCCTCTGTAGCAGCAGAGCTAAGAAGCGACCTTGGAGTCTCAGCAGAAACATAAACTTTCCAGTGTTACCAGTCCACTGGCTGGAACACTTGCTGCTAGTTAAAAGAGAGCTTACTGAAGGGAAAAAAGTGAGTAAAAAGAAAATTAGCTTCATCCTGGCTCAAACCAGGACACTACTTTATTATTTATGTATCTTTACCATAAATGGTCTTCATCAGCAAAACATATTTGTACAAAGATGGCATTATTTTCTCCTTTTAATTTAAAAATGCTTTTTGCCAGTGGGCAGTTTATAGAACCAGGTGAATGAACAAGAGCGGATCATGTGAATTTAATTTAGAGAACCTTGCCCCACCACCCCCAGAACCGGAGCCAGCACCAGCTATTCCATAAAAAAAAATGATTATTTTCAATAATCATTTGTCTGCCCCTGTAATTATCTCCTTCTCTCTCCCTACTGTGTCTCTGTAAGCAAAGGGGAACCTCTCAGGACTGAGTGGCATTTCCTGGGCACTGCCAACACTGGCTTTGCCCAGCACACTCACTTACATTACCTGGTTGTTTAAGTGAGAATCAGGGAAACAGAAAGGAGGCTGGGACTTCACTTGTCAGTTTTGAGCAAACATCATGCTGCAACTTTAGGCTGCAACTCATCTCAGGGGATTTTCCTCAACCTCCACATTTGCTGCTTGAAGCCACATACTTAGGTGTCAGATAACCCAGAAAAAGACCCAGGGGCCAACCAGACCTTAGCTGAGTGCTTTTTCTTTTAAGGGAGAACTGATGGGGCATGTGTGGGGTTTTACCTACTCTGTCCTTTTTGACTATGCAGAAATTGTAAGTCTTCATTTACTGAAGAAATAGCAAGCATGGTCTGCTGGGGTGTAGTTGGCAAGTGGTAAGCAAAAAATTTTCCTGGGTTGTGTAACCCTCACATTTCATTTTCAGTGTTTATTTCATAACCTTATTCCTTTCTCTTTAATAAGATTTAGTATGTAGAGGCAATAGTCCTGTCTTCAAACAACTGCCATCAGTTACAGTCTCAATTAAGGAGGGAAGAGGTTTCTGGCCAGTTCATTGTGGCTGTAGAGGAATGGAAATCTCAGGAAGACTGAGTGGCATGGTGGAAGGTGGTTTTGTGGTAAGGATGCCAGTACCAGAGAAATGCTGTCCTCATGGTGCCTTTACTTCTCCAGCTCAATGCCCAGAATGGTACATCTTAAGTCCTCCTGGGGCACCAAGTGCTTATGGCCTTATTCACTGTGCATTCATTGGACATCAAAAGGAACATGCTCATTGCAGTGACAGGAGCTATCAGGCTGGCCAGGTGTGCCTCTGTTAGCAGAGCTCCTCCCATCTTTGCAGATCATCTCCTAGATGTCTGTGCCCTCAGCTTTTAGCACTTGTAGGTCAAATTTGACTGTAGAGACTGGTAGGGTATGTTTCAGCTGGCATTGCTCCAGCCTTAGCAGCAAGTTTGTATCAGTGATCGCTGGGAGATTTGGTTATCAGAGATTTATCAATACTTACACAGTGGCCTTGCATGAGTTGTCCTGTTGCTTTTAGAGGACACTAGAGGACAAGGTGAGATTTATTTACACATATAAAAATGCAGAAAGATTCCCAGGGGGTTTATAAAAAGTGCCTAGCAGGCAAGCAGCCTCATTCTCCTGATATTTAAAGAGAGGTGCCTTGCTGGTACAGACACTTTTATACATTTTACTAAAGGTATGCTTTTAGAAGTGCCCAAGTGATGTATGAGCCTAAGTCACAGTAACTTTTGGGAACACTTAGACTCTAAAATGCATGGATCATTTTTGAAAATGAAGCCTAACTTTGGCCTAAGGCTTTCTAGAAAATGCATCTCCAATGCTTTCAAAAGTAAATTTATCTCTTGCACTTTCACAAACCTAAATATCTTTGTTAACTCAGCCTGGCACCACATTAAACCTTATAATTTACCACTGTGACAATAACTAGCTTCAGCACTTTGTACACAGAAACTACAAAGCACTGCTTAAAAGCAAATGAAAAAGAATGAGGAGCTGTGTCCCTACAAGTGTACCTTGTGTCACAAATCACAGCCATAGGGGAGCTGATAATTTAGAGGGAGCTGTTCTTGTCAGTTCTGTGACGCTGCCTGTGTGCTGTTGAGAGGGAAGGTTAGCCCACAGGAGAGGCTATCACAATGATGAAGTGAAATTTGAAATTACATTAGATGTTTGCTTAAGAAACAGCAGATGAGGCCCTGCGGATTCTGAAATCCTCCTTGCTACACCGTAAAATGAAACCATAACCATTTGTTATTCTTCCACTGGTGTCTAGGAAGCTGAGGCAGAAAGGGATGACCTTTTAATGATGCTTTCCGGCTTTTTAAGGCTCTGAATGTGTTGCTATTTTTGGTTCCATCCAAGATTCTGGTCATGCAACTATATGAAACTGCCTTTCTTCATTTGAAAGTGTGGAGTGTTTTTGATATTGTATCAGTGGGATCTCAAAGGCATTTCAGCCCTCCTTCACAGATTTTCTGTTAATATATCAAGTAATTTGAAGTAATATAGTGAGAGCTTCAATGAAAGTCACTAATAGTGGCATGGGAATTAGTAAATGAATTCAGAAACAGGACCTCTGATTGCTCTGAAACTGTTAGCTGATGTGCTGAGCAAGTGGTCCTTCCTTCCTGGAATGACTAGCACTGTTGACATAGCTTACCTTGTAAAATATAGATTAGGGCTCTAAAGAATTTAAACAGTTTAAACAGAAGTTTGCAATTCCCCCAATGATTGCAGTATAGTTTTTCCCATCGCCAGGCTAATTTTAATTAGACTTGGAAATGGAGACTTCTCAGTAAAATAGAATCCCATGAAGGGCCTTTGTTTTCTCAGTGTTGTGACTAAAAATGGCACGTTTTGCTCTAAGGTGATGTATAGGCAGCCAGTGTTTTCTACGTTGTGAACTTTTGACACCAATGAGAGTAATTCCTGCCAAACAAAAATCTATTGCTGTTCAGATTCCTTGCATGACTGTATTCATGCAAATGATCCTCGTAGTCCAACATGAAGTAGTGTATTATAAACCATTATAACACAGTCATCCTTTTCTCTGAGTTTCAGATCATTAGCATAGGTCCAACAGTATAGAGGACCAATTTCCATGATAAAGAAAGTCCTCTCCCATTTAATCACTTACCACCAAATGAACCATTTAATGCCACATTCATTCCTATTGTTTGAGGATTTCCCAAGGCTCCCCTTGATCCACTTACACTCCCTTATCTGCCTTTTGTCTCTTGTTAACCTGCTTGCTTTTTATAAGGGGAGGGGAGAGGGGAAGGAAAAATCAAATCAATTGCAAGAGACCTGCAGCTGTTTGAATAAACTTTTTTCCCCTTCAAAAGTTGCCTGAGATTTCTTGGAGCTTCTTCTTAGCAGCGTCTAATCATTATAATTTAACAGATTCTGTAATTACCGGCCTCACATGGAAACAGCTTGATTGCTGCTTCTTTGTCCGATTTAGTTCAACTTTAAATGACAGCTGAATTTATTCTAGATGAATGGCTTGTGCAGTGGGAGCTGTGTCGGGGTGGTCTAGATTTATTTGTAGCCTTAAAAGCTTCTAAAACAAGAGCAAAACATAGTTCTGAGTTCACAGAAGAGTGGAGGTGCAAGGCTTCTGTTTTTATATACTGAGGACCAGCTCCTCTAACCTTTGCTTTGAATAGAGCATGTGTTGTACTCATTTGGGAGTATGTGGGTAAGTAAATTCTATTCAACAAGGATAAAAAGTTGTGGAATATACCCCAGAAGGTGTATGGAATCCAACAGCACTTTGAATAATGATTCCACAATCTTAACAAATTCAAGGATATGGTTATAGGGTTGTTTAAGCCAGGAAATTGAGCATTTGACTCCAACTGTATTTAATCTAGTTCTGGCTGTGCCTAAATAGTATTGTCTGTGTTCAGAGAGCCACAGCTGCCATAGGTATGTTCGTGCAGCTCTCTCCAGGGGTTCTGGTCTGGTTATGTCTGAAACTTTCCTGGGCACTGAGGCCAGGTGTTGAGGAGCAACCCACATCCATGGAAGTAAATCTACTAGCCTAGAAAACAGAGTGGCTCATGTGCACAGGCCATCGGGCCATTGCTCCTGGACTGTGATATCTCTTCAGTCATGTGTGGCCAAAACTATGGCAGAAAATGCTGGAGATATCATCCAGCTCACTAACAGGAGCAGTGTGCCAGCAGGCATGCAGAATTGGACATCATATTGGTTCAAGCTGGACTGGGTGATGGGTTTCTAACATGGGCTTTCTTCAGTGGTATCAAAAGAACAGGAAATGCTTCTGTGCATGCACGAGTGAGAACATGGTTTTCCCTACTGTATTTTAATTGTATGTAAGGTAGCAATGGTACAGCAGTGAATAGACATTCACAAAAGATAAGATGAAATATAACATTTGGTCCCTTCAGCTCCCATTGCAGGATTACTTCCTCCAGTCCATTTTTATACACTTGGTACTCTTGTTTTTAATGTTCAAAAGAATGAAGTTTCCTTTAAACATAAAGTGGAATCAGATAACACTAAAAACACATCCAAAGATGCAGAAAAACAGCAGTCCATGCATATAAACTAATGCATAAAATAATATTTATTTAAACACTGTTCTCCCTAGGACAGCCTCATTTCCTGAGGGTCTCAAGAGCAGAGCAATCATACAGTATAATCTAGTTAATTTAATGTATGTCAGTGCAATGCAAGCAATAAATACAGAACATTCAGACTAGAAATTGCAGTAACTATATTAAGCAATCACAATTTCATTTCATTATACACTGACAAGCTTCTTAAGATAAAGATATACTATTTTCTTTAACTGAAACAATATGTCACGTTTTTAGTAATAATATTTAGCAATCACATATCATGATTCATCTTCAAAGTACTTAAAAATAATAATGTTTTAATCCTAAAGGTGTGCATAGGTAAATATTATTAAACTATTGCACAGATGGAAATATTTGTGTGAGTTAAATAGCTTACCTTGGACTACAAGGATAGTCACAAGCAGTGGTGAGATGGGGACTCAGGCTGCCCTGTTTTATGTTTAGACCTTTTTTTAACTGGTAAATTGCTGGAGGAATCTCTGGAGCCATTAAGCCCTTTTCATGATTTGTCCCCAAACTCTATAAATCTCTGAAGCTGTTCCTGTTCTTCACTGTTGGGGTTTTGTTCATCTGTGTAGGCCGGTATATCTCCTTTTTTATGCAAACGTGAGTCTTCCTGGATGGCCAATTATTTCTTGACTTTGCATTAAAGTAGCTGTTTAGATAAGAGGAGAGATAATTCCCCTGATTAGTATCTTTGGATTTATTTTTTCTTATAACCTTGTAAGAAAATCTAGCCAGATCTCTCTCTCTTTCACCCCTACATGTCTTGTGATACAAATTCAGGATTAACATTTCTCTTTATCTTCCCTTTATCAAATGTTTATTCAAGCAAGGGAAACAAAGGGGCATGGTTGTAAGCTCTAGGACACTTACTGAACTTTAGATCTACTCCTGAAGACTTGCAGAACTGATTATGTGGAAGATTACTCTTTATTTGGAGCTCTCCCTGAGTGATTTTTACTTTCTTA
This sequence comes from Hemiprocne comata, assembly GCA_020745705.1. NCBI lineage: Eukaryota > Metazoa > Chordata > Aves > Apodiformes > Apodidae > Hemiprocne > Hemiprocne comata. The sequence goes on from CM036586.1 coordinate 213,540,384, forward strand.
ATAGCCACACATCCACTTTTCAGACACTGCCTAGAATAAGAACATAGTAAAAGTAGCTGCCTCTTAGTATTCTCAGGAATCCTTTTGACAAATGGATTAGTCCAAATACTATAATGGATTTACATGATAAGAAGGTGGATTTCTCAAGGGCCAAAGTTTTCTAAAATTCAAGCAGAGCTGATGCCAGTCTTGTAGTTTTGAAATCAGTGTGGAAACAGGAAGGCTGCATTTAAGACCAGCTAGGATACATTTCAGGATTGTTTATATTTACTGTGTAGACGTGGAGTAAGTCGAGAATGAGGAGTATGAAAATGACATTCAAGTCAAGAAGTGCTATTAAAAACATCTCATAAGCATACTTTGTATCTTTTTTCTGTTTTCTACTTGAACCCAAATCCTGTTACATCAAGGTTTTTGACACAGAAGAGCTTGATTTTCAGAGTTCACAGAATCACAGAATCAATTCTGTGATTTTCAGAGTTGATGAACACCCGCTTCCTAAAAATTTCTAACAGGAGTTGAGTTGTCCTGTGTTTCAGTATAGAAGGCCCAGCCTGTGAGAGGCTCAGTCATGTAATTAAACTTGAGTTGTACATGAGTTTGTGATCTTGTGCCACTTAACTTGAGTAAATATAATAAATCTTCCCTTCTTGCAGAAGCAAACTGGACAGACATTCACAAAAAAATCTTGTGATGGCACTCTTCTTGTTCTAGTTATTCTTGAAGCATTAAGAGAACTACCTACATTAAAAATATGAGATAAAAATGGTGCTTTAGTTTGATGGCTACAGAGCATTGAAAGCCCGGTCAAGATGCACTGTACAGTGAGGCTTTTTTACTCTGTTCATCTTTGCATTGTGATTGAGAGTTGCTGAGGACAATTATAGAAATATCACTAGCCTGTAGAACTGGACATTTATAGATGGGTTATAAGACAGCAGAATTAGAGGACTATGAAATACTGAATTTAGGAATGGTTGTTTGCAGGTAATAGGAGAGGGGAACATTGTGTCTGAAACATGATAGAAAGGTGGTGCATAAGGTGATGTTGATGAAATACAGCTGAGGAATAAGACTGTGGTTCACAGCAATATCCATACTATTATTTGAAGTTGTTCCCTTCAAAATAAGTTATTTATCTTCCAAAAGTATGGGAATCTGGCAATACTGGTGTCAGGGTTCATGGTTGCCTGCAGTTATACATGCACAGCTTTCATGAACTCTACCATGCCTATGACCAAATGCAGCATCTGGGTTTTTCTGTCCATGCTGCTTTGCTTTACTCATGTCCCTTTTTTCCTTTTCTATTTCCTTCTGGCCTTCTTTTGTTTGGACTCCTCAATTCACAGAGAATTCCTGTTTACCACCTCAGAGCTTTGTGACTGATACTGTTTATCACCAGCTCTTCTTTACCTCCTTCCACTGGCTTTCCATTACTTGATTTCCAAGTCCCAAAGTATTGCTTAGACCTTTGTCCTTTACCTTCTTGCCTGTAAACCTTCCAGTCTGCCAGTAATGCCAGCTGCAGTGCCACCTTCCCCTGCGGGCACTCCTGTCCTTGTGATGGCTTCAGGTTTGTGATGCCCAGGTTTGCCATGTTTGCTAACCCACCTCCTTCACATCTTTGCTGAAAATAAACATTTCAGCCATCTGTCTAGTTTATCCTCTTGTCCAAGTAAAAAAACTAACACCAAGTTTATGGGTCAGAAGTCATTTATGTAGTCAAAAAGCACAAGTCAAGGTGGTTCATGTCATTTTATAAAAGCATCTAATAGTGACTGGATCTCTCCATCATCTGTAGAAGGACCCTAGAGAACTGGCTGCGTGTGGTAGTGCCTAACATTGATATAATCATTTGACTATATTAATATCACCATGGCTATTCCTTAGTTTTTCTATTAGTAATACCAACTTTTACTTGGAATTTAACTAGAAGTCCTGTAGGACCTCAGCTTTGATATTTTTTGGTGATTTGCAGTAGCCCTTGAGGAGATCCACCCTGTGTCCTCTCTCAGTGCTTCGAAGGAAGGGGAAACTGGAGCTGACCCAAGGGCATTACACCAACACAGTCTTCAGGGATGGAGGAACTGCAGTTAACTGTAACCACTTTGCACTTGAGATACTGAGTACAGCCTGGTGTCACCAGTATGGCCGAGCCTCTTGTTTGATATGTGGGCAGTTCGATGGTCCCTGTCAAGGAAGGGGGTGTCTTAGCACTTTGCATGAATAAATGTATCTTCCCCCGAGCTGTCTGAGGCAGGGCAGTCCTGGCAATAGGGCTGCTACTGGTGTAGGCTCTACAGGTAACAAGCAGGTCTGATTCCTTCCAGCAGCAAGTGGTTTTATGAATGCACAGTGAGGATTGAACTCACATCTGAATTATACCAGCGTGAGTCTGCTGAAGTTAACAGATTTATTCTAGACTAACATCAAGCATACCACAGATCAGATTCTCTCTCATACAGAATTCATTATGCCATCAAGTTCTGCTCTGGTCAGACCCAGTAATAACTATGCAAGTTACTATAAAATATGGTGCAGTATGTGAAATAGCTCGACAGTGAAAATTGCTACAGTAACATACAATTAGTCTGTGCATCAACACTGAGTAGCAAAAGGATGTTGAAAAAAAATCCAAACTCTGCAGGAATGGAGACATTTAACACCTCTGAGAAATACCTTGCAGCAGCACTTGTCAAATTTCTTTTTAGCTGTAGTTTCCCATGTGCATGCATACTGTACTAGTTTTTTTTAAGAAACACTGTTGCTCAAGGGCCTACCTTTAAAAATGTCTTTCAGAGGAAGCTAAAAATAGTTCTGTCATTGTTAGAGACTCGGAGTGCTGGATCAAAAGCTGATTAAAATATTTAGCACCATACAGATAATTTTCTATGTTCTAAAATAGCTGATATACGTAGAAGTCCTCATTATTGAAAATTTTTGAGCCTTGATATGGGCACAAACACTTTGAGTTTAGATGGAAACCTAGATTTTCTTCTCAGTTATTCCTGTGCAACAGGTATGTCCCACAGAGACAGGAGGAGGATTTTGAGATTCAGAGAGCAGCTTCTGTGCTATGATGTAGGTGCCACAGGGCCACCAGCAGCTGGTGGAAGAAAAGGTGGAGGAGGAGATCAAGAGGGAAGTGATGGCATATTAAGGCTTCTGCAGACTTTGTTCTGTCTTGGGCTGCTGCAGCACAATAATTAATGAAATTCCAATCACATGCACTTAAATAGACTCAGTAAAATCAATACTTTGTATTTACATCCATTTGGCCTCAGGTGTTTTATTGGTGTTAATATCTGAGGTTCAAACAAGCCAGTTTAGCTCTCACTGTCCAGGTTGTGTCAGCTGGTCTATAAAGTTAAACTTGTAAACTGGACATGCTTGATGTGAGACTATAAGCACAGTGTTATTTTCTACCTGAACACTGTTCCAAGTATTCCAAAATAGCTATGGAAAGCAAACCTATGAAAGCAGTTCCAATTCCAAGAGAACACAAACATATGAAACAGTGGATTGTACAATGCATTTTAATTTTCTTAGCTATGTACTGTATACTTCTGTTTTCTACACCAAATGCATTTGACTGTGAAACTGGTGAAAAATTAAGTATTCCACTTGTACCAGTGATACAAAGTCATGGCACATACATGCACTAATTTCTTAGAAGTTCTTGCATTTTCTCAGACTAGGAGTCTTCACAGAAAGAACTGGTAATTGCCCTTGTCACCATCTCACTTGGCTGCAGCTGCAAAGACATAGTGCAGTAGCAGGCTCATGTTTAAAATGGCATGGACTCAACTGTACGTCCCAAAGGTCACCATCATAAAAATCTAGGGCATGAGTTTTAGTCATATCACTAAGATAGAATCATAGAATCATAAAACTGTCAGGGTTGGAAGGGACCTTTAAGATCATCTAGTACCAACCCCCCTGCCATGGTCAGGGACACCTCCCACTAGATCAGGTTGCTCAGAGCCCCATCCAACCTGGCCTTAAATACTTGTAGGGATGGGGCTTCCACCACCTCTCTGGGCAACCTGTTCCAGTGTCTCACCACCCTCATGGTGAAGAACTTCTTCCTAACGTCCAATCTAAATCTACTCTCCTCTAGCTTGAAGCCATTCTCCCTAGTCCTGTCACTACCCGACATCTTGAAAAGTCCTCCCCAGCTTTCTTGTAGGCCCCCTTCAGATACTGAAAGGCCACAATAAGGTCTCCTTGGAGCCTTCTCTTCTCCAGACTGAATAACACCAACTCTCTCAGTCTGTCTTCATAGGAGAGGTGCTCCAGCCCTCTGATCATCCTTGTGACCCTTCTCTGGACACGTTCCAGCACATCCCTATCTTTCTTGCAGTAGGGACTCTAGAAGTGGACACAGTACTCCAGATGGGGTCTCACAAGAGTAGAGTAGAGGGGGAGGATCACCTCTTTGGACCTGCTGGCCACGGCTCCTCCTAATGCAGCCCAGGATATGATTGGCTTTCTGGACTGCAACTGCCAGCTCATGTTGAGCTTGTCGTCCACCAGTATCCCCAAGTCCTTTTCTTCAGGGCTGCTCCCAAGCCAGTCACTGCCCAGCCTATATCAGTGCTTGTGATTGCTCTGACCCAGATGCAAGGACCTTGCACTTGGCCTTGTTGAACTTCATGAGGTTGGCATGGGCCCACCTCTCCAGCCTGTCAAGGTCCCTCTGGATGGCATCCCTTCCCTCCAGCGTGTCCACCACACCACATAGCTTGGTGTTGTTGGCAAACTTGCTGAGGGAGCACTCAATGCCACTGTCCATGTCACCAACGAGGATGTTAAATAAGACTGGTCCCAGTACTGATCCTTGAGGGACTCCACCAGTCACTGGCCTCCACTTGGACATGGACCCATTGACAGCCACTCTTTGGGTGTGGCTGTCAAACCAGTTCTTTATCCACCAAGTGGTCCATCCATCGAACCCATATTTTACCAGCTTGGAGACCAGGATGTCGTGTGGGACAGTGGTGAAGGCTTTGCTCAGGTCCAGGTAAATGACATCAGTTGCTCTTCCCTTGTCTAGTGATGTTGTAACCTTTTCACAGAAGGCCACCAGTTTAGTCAGGCATGATTTACCCTTGGTGAAGCCATGTTGATTGCACCCAATCACCTCTTTGTTATTCTTCTGCCCCAGCAGTGCCTCCAGGAGGATCTGCTCCATGATCTTACCAAGCACGGAGGTGAGACTGACTGGCCTGTAGTTTCCTGGATCATCCTTCTTTCCTTTTTTGAGAAAGGGGGTTATGTTTCCCCTTTTCCAGTCAGTGGGGACTTCACCAGGCTGCCATGACTTCTGGAATATAACAGAGAGCAGTTTAGCAACCTCACGCAGATGAAGAAAATAAACTACAGGGAAAGAGATTTCAGGAGCCTGTAATTCTCCTAGCTTTCAAAGCACTGATTATAAAATGCTTAAGCTAGTGGGGCTGCAGAAAACAGAAATATGTGAAAAAGAAAGCAAAAAAACCTGTATAAGGTCAGTCAAGGCAAATGGTACTTGTGTTATAGGGTCAAGGCCGCCCATGGTCTTCAGTGCCTGGACTTTCTAATATTTTCCTTCATCCCATAGGACAATGTTGAGCATTATTATTCATATGATAGTGACTTACACACAACAGGGAACCAGAGATGTAGTCACTGAGCCTCTCTCCATCATATTTGAAAAGTCATGGCAGTCAGGCAAAGTTCCTAGTGACTAGAGAGAGGGAAACATCATGCCCATTTTTAAAAAGGGTAAAGAGGAGGACCCTAGGAACTATTGACCAGTCAGGTAGTTATGTGCCTGGTAGGATCATGGAACGGATCCTCCTGGAAGCTATGTCAAGGCATATGGATGACAGGGAGGTGATTAGATAGAGCCAACATGCCTTCACAAAGGGCAACTCATGCCCAGATAATCTGGTGGCCTTCTACGACGGGCTGACTGTGTTGGTGGATAAAGGGAAGAACTGATGTCATCTATCTGGACTTCTGTAAGTCCTTTGATACAGCCCCACAAAACATCCTTGTTACTAAATTGGAGAGATATGGGTCTGATGATATGGTGAGTTGACCTTGGCTGGCACTTAGGTGCCCAATGGGCTGCTCTTTCACTCCCCTTCTCAACAGGACAGGGGGAGAAAATGCAATTAAAAACTCATGGGTCAAGATAAGGACAGCGAGATCACTTGGCAATTACCATCACAGGCAAAACAGACTCAACTTGGGTAAATTAATTTAATTTACTGCACGTTTACAGTGCAGGGTAAAGAAAAATAAGACCAAATCTAAAAACACATTCTATGATAACACTGAAAAAGCAAAGTGCTTGAATGTGTTTTTATCCAGGCAATGACATTAGCTCCACATCAACCTGAGCTTAATATATGCACTTGCCTAACTGTATGTGAGATCCAGCACACTTCAGCATTTTGGAGTTCCAGTTGTTAGTTTCCTTGGCATATATTGATTCTTGTGCTGTGTATTGACTATCAGATCTCTTTCTTGTCATTTTAAATATGTTGCGTATGATATCCAGAGAAGCTTTTGTAGTGTTCCTCCCCTGCCCCCCCAAATCCTTCAATATGCTGCCAACACCTCTGACACTGCCTGTTTTGTGTCACATTACAATATAAGAACCCACTGAATCACTTGCTTTAAATCCATATTGGACTGTCCATTGGAGTGTCCTTGTTTTTCATGAGATTTTTGATGGCATGTGCAGTCACTTGCACTAGAACTGAATGAGCAGTTGTAATGCTTTCAGATTTTAATTGATTAATAATACCTGTTACATAGGAACTATACACTGTGACTGTCTATCCAAAGATTACAGAGTCAGGAATTAAGAAATATTTCATCACTATTTACAAAAAGGCAGGATGATCTGTGGATACCTAGAGAGAGAGTATGAAGAGGAGGGGGGTGAAAAACAGAAAAGAGGGTTGCAATTCCTATAGGAGCCTGTACATTAAGAAGCACATAATCTGACTAATAGTCAGGAAATTTTCTTTAATATCCATCTCTCAGCTTGACCTCATAACAACCAGGTCAGACAGAAGTCCAGACTGACAGTAAAGATACAATCTTGTATGAGTAGAGGAAGAGGTTGACTGTTAAGAACTCTGAAGAAATTTTGCTGCTGATTTAATTATGATCAGGTTTGGGTGTAATATGTTACCATGGAAATTATCTCTTAATTACTTAGTTCTCACGGGGATAGTAAAAATTAAAAACAAACATAAAATCTGCAGAAATGTTTGATCTATTCTGCCACAACTGCAAATGACTGGTTTTCATGTAGAAATGATTGGGAGACATTTGATGACCCATAGCATATGAGTTTCATTTAGATGATCCTCATACTCCTGATAGCAAAACTGGAGAGTCTGTAAGAGGAAAAGGAAGAGACAGATAAGAAGGCTGTTCCTAAGAATGTAATAATTTATGATTTAGTGAACTAGAATCTGATCTAATACCTTGGCTTCACTGGAATTTCTTTTGGATTTACATTGGTGTAAACAGCATCATATCTGATACAGATCTGGATCACTGAACCTTATCTAGCCACCAGAAATGTATCTGGCATTTCCTGTAATGTGTGGTATATTATGTCACTGTAGTATTTGCTAAATCACATCACTTGAAACTTACTCAGCCTGTTTTGGAAGAGCAGTTAATAGGGAAAGAGGATTTTTTTTAATTTTTTTTTTTAATGTCATGTTTGATGTCTTCCTTTCAAGGGTAACTTCCAGCCTCCATCAGATTGTGGTTTCATTCTAATTTAAATCATTAGATTCAGGGCAGGACAAGGTAATCCATCCTGCAGAAAAAAAAATAATCAATGTAAGTGGGTGTAATTAGTAGTACTTTCCTCTGGTAAGTCAATGGTGTAGAAAGAACTGAAAAACCACTCAGACTACGTTTGTTCTTCCTAATGTATTGTGACTCCCTCACAGCTTCTATAATGAAGTTGTTTAGATCTCCTCTAGGAATGATACTTCTTTTTTTTTCCTGGTTAAACATACTAACAGGCTCTAATATGCCACGAATAATTTTATCTATCAAGAAAGATCCAGACACACAGACTCATGTGGGCAGCAGGAGTTTTCATTTTCTCATTCACTGAAAACCCACATAGGCCTTTGATGAAGTGCTTACTTCACACCTCATGTTTTTACTGAGTTTATTACATTTTTTATAGGTGTAAATCCTTGGGAATATTTTGTCTAAATCTGATCTTGATTCCAGCCCCTGGAAGGCTAGGTACAAAGATTTGTGTGCTATATATGTTGTCGATTCCTCCTTTGCATTCATTCTGATTTGCCAAGAGAGTAGTCTTTTCTTGACAACTTTAGTAACATAAATTAGAAAAAGGAAATAGTAGTAGCCAAAAGATGAGGACATGGCTACTCCATGTGTTTCAGTTTCTCCACCAGTCAGGTTATTTGTTTCATAAACTTGAGCGAAGTGGGAGTAGTAGTAGCACACACATCAGCATCTGAAATGAACAAAAAAACAAAACACAAAACCTACAATTCTTTCTGGAGTGCTCCTAAACTGCATCTCTTCTAGATGTTGCTGTAGAAGTAGGTGTCTGACCAAGAATATCTTAACATGATTTTGCACAGATTTTGTCTGATGATTTTACTTATTTGTATTATTTCAGAATACTTTGCTCTGGATGCCTGGCAGTTTTGGAGTTCTTCACCCAACTCCTTTTTCTCCCCCTTTACATCTTGCTGGTGTCCTCTTTCCAGTCTTATCTTAAATTGTCCAACCTTGAATATTGCCTTTCCGAATTGGTTTGGAGCAGTATCTGAACAAGTCTTCAGAAATGCCCAGGATCAAATGCTTAGGGAAAGGCCTAAGAGCATGGTACGTGTGCATATAGAGTAGCCTTCACAGCTACAAGAAAAAAACAAGGAAAGTGCCCCCCTTGGATTTTTCCATAAAAAGAGGCACAATTCTCCTCCCTGCTGCTGATCAAAGGTCCTCATGGCTCAAGCTGTGTTTTGTCAGTTACAGCATATGAAAGCTTATGAAAGGCTGTTCAGATCACCAGTGAGCTGGAGTCTTTGCTAATTTTCCCTCAGAAAACCACAGTGTTCTCTTCATTGTGCCAGACACTCAGTTTCTGGTCAGTCTTCCACAGCTCATCCAGCTCCAACTGCTCAGTTGCCTTCATCTGCGGACAAGCTCCTTGAGCCATAACACTGTTACACATCAACCAGAACTTTCCCTCTGCTTCCTTACCTGCACATTTGACATGCTTTGTAGGTAGAAACCCTTTTGGAGTCAGCAGAATATTTACCAATAACTCCAAGTAAGCTAAGAGATAGGAATACTATTGATGCTTGTGCATGGATCCTTGCTCCATTTGCTAGAGATAGTGGTGTCTAATGAAGGATGCTTGTAGCAACAGCCAGAGACAGCTTCTGGAGAGGATGAATCAAAGTTTCTTGATTTCTTTGGATACAAGTGTTATTAATCTGCCAGCCATCAATTCTGTGTGCCTAATTATCAGATATTAGTGATGTGATACAAACTTTTAATTACCTCTGCTGTTTTAGAAATAACTTGTTTGCTAGAGTCATTAAAAGAATACCTCCAGAAAGCTGAGTTCCAGCCATAATCTCAATCAGATATTTTCTGTAGTTCTTTGCTTTCTCTCCTCACTCTGTTTGAAAGACTCTTGACCTTCATAGTAAACTGTGTCTTGGCCAGCCTTCCTACCCTGCAGCAGCAGCATGATGTTGTATTTGGATTCAGCAGTTACAGAGGGGCTATGCAACTCTGGATCCACACTGCCCAAAATGCCTCAAACAGGGGAATAGAAACTTACTCAGGGTGTATCCTTGTTCTCAGCGAATGTCCAAAAGATAATGATCCTGAATGCATGCCATATCTGCCCATCATGAATGGAACCAAAATGGACAACAGATCTTGAAGCATTCCCATTACTCCCATGCAGACCATTTCCTTTTGAAAGCCTGAAACATATGAGCTCAGTCATCCAATTTTAATTGCCACCACAGAGCCCTGCGTGCCTCACTGGTCTTGGGGTTTTTATGCTGTTCTTCTGGTGTTAATCTCTGTACCACAGCAAAGCTTTTACCAAATCTTTCGAATCTCACACGCACATATTCCTAGCTAGAGGGAGGATTGGCCTAGATAAATGAAATCCATAAGTTCATGTGTACTTAGTCACAAATCTTTGTGCTCAACTTTGGTTTTGTTATTTCAGAGTTCACCATTTTACCATACAAATTGAGCACAGGTCCTTTCATCATTTCATTACCTTTAATTATAGTCATAATCATCTTAATATGGAGTCCTGTTATCAGATGCTCTTAACCAATTAATGCTGTAAATTACTTGGATAATCTAGGGTGAAAGTTGCTATGCAATTAAAAATATTATTTATGTTTCTGACTTTCAGTGTATACCAGATGGATTATTTTAAAAGCATAATGTCCCAAATAGAGAGAATGGCCCTTTACTCCTCCACTAGACACTGTGCAATTATGCAGAAGCTTTTGGGGTTTGTAACTGACACCTTTACTACTGTGAATTTAAAGAAATGGAGGGTGTCAATTCCCTTTTGCCCATAGTTTTTCTATGAGGTCAGATCATCTCTTGGCCTAGAAGATCCCATCACAGTTGGCTCTGTGGGTTCACTTTGTGGAGCAGTCTGGTGCTTTGCCTATGAATCTTCCAGAAGATAACAGACTGGATTGGGTGGTGCAAAGGACTTTGGGCATCTACTTCCAACTTCCTGGTTTATATGGCTTATCAGATCTGGCTTTAAGGACAGTTTGGCACTGCTTGGAAAGTTCAGATTTGGCTGATGGCAGAAGATTGGGGATGGTCCAGAAGAAGATTTGTAGTTCAGAAGAAAAACTCTAGAAGAGATAGAGGCAGCCTGGTCCTTTTGTCAGTGACCCTTTCTTCAAGGCTAACCTTCCCCTGCCTCACTCCTGCTCTTGTTCAGTGGCTTAATTTGTAATTTTTCAGCGTGATGGGTTTTTTTCTGGCTGCAGTTACATGTTCCTCACTGTGTATCCACAAACCCACCTTGTTTGTTTTTCTCCAGTGAGGCATCAAATACTGGTTCATCTCAATGCATCCCCAGCTTCTAAATCTTTCCTTAGGAGCCATACACTGCCTACACTGTGCACAAAACTGCCACTGACATCAAGGGTTACCTTGCAGATCAAGGCAAGTATTGATAATACAGGAATTTCACTGATCAAGGGTGGTGTATCTCTGTGGCAGTTTGTGCACATTTCTTTCCAAATGGATATGCTGGCAGTGAGGTAGGCTGCTGGGTTCATAGCAGCAAACACAAATCTATCCCTGTCATGGTCTGATCACTGGAACTAAAGAATAAAGCAAGTCCTGCCTCTAAAGCAAGTTCCCCTCTACTAGTAGGGTATTTTTTTGCAGAAGATGAGTTGTAAAATTCCAACCTTACTAAAGTCCTTCAGAGTGTTGTAGATGTCTTCAGTGGAGTCATGGATGTCCACAAGACATCCTGTCTTGTTCTTCAGCAGGCATGATGGCCTTCCAATGATGACTTAAATAATTCTTCCTCTGATTTGGATATCAATTTGGTAAATGTTTGAAGTGCTTTAGGAACCTTTAGGATAAAAGTAAGTAATCCAGAGTTCTATGCATAAACATATTCGATGAAATTTAAGCCTTATAGCTAAAAATATCCAGTCATTATTCATTTAAATCATGTAATTAAGCAATTGTACTTCTGCTTCAGAAATATATTTTTGGAAAGAAGTTCCCTCACAGTAGACTGAATAACATGTGTTATGTTAGCATTCCTAAAACCCTCCAGCCAGTTATTCATCCCACTGTTTAATTTACAGCCTGTGGTTTATCATGGGTCCATTCCAGACTATACATCACTCAGCTAGGGAGTTGGGGAGGCTCTGGGATTAGGAAGAGAACCAAAAATCCCGAAAACCCTTTATCACATGTAGTTGTTGAGTTAGACATAATAAAATATAACTTTATGATCATGTCTTTAATTAAACAAAAAAATGTTATCACCCTCACAGAGTTGTGCCAGTTGGTGCCTGTGGCAGATAGTAAACTAGTTTTAACAGGATTGTCCCTAAAAAAGCAAGGCAGTTATTTTAATACAACTCCATACTGAACTTGATTTGTTCTGTTTTAAAAAGAGTTCCAAGGGGTATAAATTTTATAGCGAATGCTTCCCGTATGAAGCCAGTATAAATTGTTTTGCTCAGTGAATAACTACCAGTGTTTGAAACAGAAGTTTCATATATAGTTGAAATGTATATTGTTAGCATACTCAAAGGTCATATAAAATCCCCTTTCTACACCGACCAGTTGTTCTAGTTCTTGCAATGTGGAATTATTGTTTATTGTTTTGATCACACTGAAGCCCTTGATAATATGTAGGTGTACACATGTGTGCACCATCTTCGTAAGTTGCCGTTCTTCATTTCTAAATCATTCCGTGCTCACATTTTGTTGAACAATATTATGGGAAAACTGTTACTTCATTCTGACATTTTTCCTAGAAAGCTCTCCTAAATGGCTTTGGAGAATGTCAAGAGCCCTTACAGAAAGTCATGAAATGAACCTTAGAAAATTCATCATTCATGATAATCTGACTGAGCTTTAAAGTCACACGCTTCATGCCAAAGTGTTATCTGAGTGCCTCGTCACTCTCCTGAGCAGCCACATGCTAAGGCAATCTTCAGCTGCTATTGGACTTCAGTTAATGCTAGGGCTGTGTATTTCAAAAGTACATTATTAAACAAGCTAAGCACCTGGCTTCAGGGGTCTGTGCTAAGATCCTTAATTCAGGGCTTGATTTTGAAATTTTTATGGTGAATTTTTCAAGGTCACAGATGTCAGTGAGTGGCACGGTGCCACCGGTGTAAGTGGGAGATGGTACTTAACTTCTGTTTGTGCATCTGAAAATCTCCTCCACTTAGGGCTATCAGTAACCCAGTGGCAGTTTCACACATGGGCAGCTTGTAGACTTGTGTCCAGGAGGTATGGCTTGCAGAAATAGATATGCCTCTTCCAAAGTTTTTTCTACTTTGTGCACTTGACAATAACTGCTCCATAGCCTGCTACAGTGTTTTGTCTCAGTTTCTCCTGTACTGAATAAAACTACAATAAGCACCAGAATAATGAAGAATAATTCCGGTACAATTTTCTTTTTTTTATTTGCAACTTGTTACATGAAAGCTAGAAAAGTCTTTTTGTTCTGCCAGATACCTTTTTATTTATTCATTTTAAATTAGCCCATTTTCCAAGATGAAAGGTGATGGGCAGAAAGCATCACTCTAATGTATACCAGTAAAGGCAAAACTTCCTAGTAGGGGAACAAAAAAATTAAGATCAAAATCTTGTAAGTATACCATGGGGTTTGTCTCTATAGTACTGTATATGTATGTACACATCTGTCTGTCTGTAACGAGGCAAAGAGATGTACAAAGGTACATTCAGAATCATAGAACCATAGAATCATAGGGGTTGGAAAGGACCTCTGAAGATCAGCAAGTCCAGCCCCCCTGCTGCAGCAGGAACACCTAGGGAAGATCACACAGGAATACGTCCAGATGGGTCTTGGAAGTCTCCAGAGAAGGAGACTCCACAACCTCTCTGGGAAGCCTGTCCCAGGGCTCTGTCACCCTCACAGTGAAGAAGTTCTTCCTCATGTTGAGGTGGAACTTCCTGTGTTGTAACTTGGTGCTGTTTCCCCTCATCCTATCACAGGGCACCACTGAAAAGAGACTGGCCCATTCTTGACACCCACCCTGCAGATATTTATAGATATTAATAAGGTCTCCTCTTAGTCTTCTCTTCTCCAGACTAAACAGCCCCAGGTCTCCCAGCCTTTCCTCCTAAGACTGACATTCCAGTCCCTTAATCATCCTTGTAGCCTCCGTTGGACTCTTTCCAGCATATCCCTGTCCCTCTTGAACTGGGAAGCCCAGAACTGGACACAATACTCCAGATGTGATCTTATTAGGGCAGAGAAGAGGGGGAGGAGAACCTCCCTTGACCTGCTGGCCACACTGTTCTTAATACATCCCAAGATCCTGTTGGCTCCCTTGGCCACAGGAGCACAGAATAATAAGGTAAAAATAACATCAGAACACGTAGAAATGATTGTGCCATTTCTGATGCCATAAATAATATGATAAATGAGACTGACCATGAATGAGAGTCATCATGAATATTTCCTCTCAGAAGTGTGTTGCCAGAGGGACTGTATTAATTTCTACTGAGATATTTAGGGGTGGAGACATTATGAATAGACAGACAAACATACACACTGGATAAACAACATTGCTCTTTTGTCATGGCACTTTCGTGCAGCATTGCTGAGGGCTGCCTTGACAGATTCATAGTTTTGATTTTCTTTTAGTGGCCTCTTCAAGTGTTAATAAAAATATAAAAGTTTTATGTCTGTTTCAGAGTTATTTGGAGTGCAGTCTTCTGCCATCATGCTTCTGAGAATGTCAAATAGAACCTAAAGGGAAAGGTCATGGAGCCCAGCTCTTACAAATCAGATTCCTGTGCCAAAGGGAATAAGGTTTTCCACCTGTGCAGAGAGATTTTACACTCAACTGCACCCATGGTTTTCACCAAAAGAAATCAGTGAGCTTTTGTATGTGCAGTGGATGGGGTGGGGGTTGTAGGTATTAATCACTGTGACAGATGTCATGTCAGTCACAGCTGTCAGAATTGTCACCAGTTTATGGTGGGCTTTGGAGGTATTTAACAGAAATGGCTTTGTTAAAACTTTAAAGGCAGCAAAAAAAAAATTAAAAGGAGAATGGGAGTAAGGAGGGCGTAACAAAGGAAAAACTGGCAAACTAGTTCTGCAATGTGCAGTGCCTGTTTGGTGGCATTTGGGTGGCAGCATGTACAGAAATTGATCCACAGGCATGAAAAAATCTACATTTGCCAGCAAAGACGAGATAGTTTATTTCAGTTGCTGCCAAAATGAAATTTCTCTATTTTTTTCGCTAGAGTAAATAATTAAAATCATTAGTGCTTGTTGGCATTGTGCCACACCCCATCATGTCACATTCCATAAGGGCTTTGCTGTGAAATAATAGAATTGTGTTTCCAGAGACTGATTTGTTCACAAGCCTGGGACATGTACCAACAAAAAGAGAAGGGACCAAACTCTTCCTCAGATGTCTGTGCTGTGCAACTCCCTGGTGGCTCTGGGAATAATGCACCCTTCAGGGGTCAGAATCCAGACCCCAAGCTTGCAAGTTAGCATTGAATACAGCAAATTTTTAAAATGTTTTTGCAGCATATTAATCTTTCATGTCGACTAAGAGAGCATGCCTGGTCCTGTCATGCAGTCAAACTGGATGGAAGTTGTATCACTTCGTATTTGCAAAAGGACAGTCTCTGGATTGTCACTGCTACCAACATTGTTAAAATTAAAAAAACCAGACAATTTCCTCAGATGCTATAAATAGGCAGCTTTGCTGATGGAGCTGGGGATCTGTCATTCCTGTTTGTGTACAAGTAAGTCACAACAGCACTGCAGTTTAGATAAGATTTTTGAAGGGTGTAAGCAAAATAGAGACTGTTCATTTTATTTTTAGGGAGAAACAGGCAAAGATCTGGTCTATATTTCAAAGGTTTTCCAATATAGGTATATGAAAAAAAAAAAAAAAGCCAACAATATTTGACAGAGCTGTGCTGGCAAAATCCTGAGTTTATTTGCTAATACAGCAGCCAAAGGCACCTTTTGTGGATGTCCTGTAGTTTGGGAAACTGCCTTATGCAAACAATTCAAAAATTTGCCAGTGTAACTACATCAGCTAATCGTGTCTGGTTTGGACAAGGCTGAAATGTGTGGTTTTCTGTTTGTTTGTATGTTTTTCTCCATATGTTACTGTATGAAAGAACCACACAACAGACACAGGAGACAGCGTTCGCAGGGAAACCAGTTAAATTCTCCATGGACAAAAGAGTTCCTCAGTGCCTCAAGTCAACAAACAGCAGAAATCAGAGAAATGTGCCATATTTCTTTCAAGAAGGATCACCTTAGGTGTAATAACAGTTGTGTTTCTTAAATGGGGGGAGGAGGGCAGCAAAGCTGAAAGTTATTTCCATTTCTCCAGGCCTTTTATGCATGAGAGATGACACCCAGCTGTGCTAAGCCTGTGCAAGTTGGACATTACTGAAAGGGGACTTGTGAGGGGTAATCATCCAAGTAGCATAGGCACTGGGCTGGCTGCAAATGAGTTTTAGGGTTTATATAGCATACATTGCAATATATAAAACACAGGGAACTGAATACACCTTTTGACACTTAAAAAAAAACTACAACACACATTTTCAGAAGTACTGAATTCCTACAAATCTTACTTAGAAAAGGGAGAGCTGCAGGCTCCCAGTTCTTCAGGAAGTAGGTTGCAATTTTAGGCACACGTGTAGAAATATTCTATGAGTGTGGTTTGTAGCAACTCAAAATCTGAGCATGGATGCACCATCCTTCTTTACTCAAGCCAATGCATTTTCTTGCCTCACATTAGAGTGCTGTCCCCCCTTAAGATGCAGAGGAGGTGGGTTATCCTCAGTCACTTTGATGGAAGGGAACTCCTGGAAGCCATCAGCACTGCCTAAATGGCACAGCAAAGTGGTCTCAGCATCCTCCTGGAAGCAAAGGGAGTTGCAATTACAGGTTTCCAGACATGAGAACCCAGACCCAAGGGACTGAAGGTGTTTGACTGCAGCATCTCACCAGAGTAGCAAGGCTTACAGTCAGGTTTTATGTTTGGAGCATTTCTGAGAGGGAAGGAGCTATAATGATGCATTTTTATATATAGAAATATGTCTATTTATTTGTTTGTATTCCTAGACCAGAAGGGCCAGCAGTTCAGCAGCTTGAGCTTTCAAAGGCTACTATTGCTTCCTGTGTATAATATCAGGGTAGTTTAAAGTGTTGCTTTCCAGTAAGCCCAGCAAAAAATCCAGAGTCTCCAGGGCTGCAAGAGAATTTGCCCAGTTGGGCACTGTAGAGGCTCCTTTCCCATGTTTCCAATCAATTATTTAAGAACTTAAATACGTTGTTTAAATTTAAGTACCTCATTTACACTCTGCCAGATACTCTGTGTTTTGCTCCACTTTCCTCTGTGTTCAAGGCAATGGTTCTTCATAAACTGTCAGAGTCTAAATAGTAATCCTCTGCCCTGATTTTATTCCTCTGTAATTCCCTTTTATTAAGTTAAATAATGAACAACATGTGTTAAAAGTCCACATATCATCCTTTGACAGTGACACAGACCTTTTTAAAAGCATTAAAAGTCTATCAGATGCATACTGATGAAAAAACAACCACCCAGAGCTCTCTTTGACTATGTTCAGCCAAAGCTTGACAACCTAGCATCAAACAAAAAATTGATTTCAAACCCAAAAGTCAATATTTTGCTTTTTCAAAGGCCCTTTGGCACTTGAGAGGAAAGTTTGCATATAACGTACACATTTGATGAGGAAAATACTGAGATTACTTGTTTGGACTTGATTTGGTGCACCTGTAGTTTCCTATAAAAAATAAAACCAATGAAATGTTAATCTGTGCAGCTAGAGAGGAGCTTCATGTAGGTTTACATGTGCACCTACAACAGCAAGGGGGGCCTGATTTTTTATGTCATTCATCTAAACAAATTAAGCTAGTTAACTTACGTTTTAGAATGAAGTCTTTATAAATCCTAGACTTGTCCATCAGTAACAAGGTGCTATTTTATCTGCTGTCTGGTTTCTAGGTCCTCCATTTCCACTTGCTACTGGTCACAGTCTCATTGCAAGATGAATTATTGCATTTTTTACACGTTGTACGCTGCTGGAGGTTAAGTTTAGGTTTTGATAGTTACAGAGTCTTTTTTCACTGGCCGTGGCATATGTAGCTTGGTACAACAGAGATGCTACTTTTGCACATTACTTCAGCTCAGTCCAGATGTTGCACATTCAGCTGGATTCTATGTGAATGGGGGAAAACCTTGGTTTGCAGTTGATCTTGGCTGTCACCAGAAGCCACCAAGGTACCCTATGAGGTCTTCTGTTTTGATTTTTATCCTCATATTTTTCCTTTATCTGCCAACTTGGAGGTTAAATGTTCTGCTTGCTTTTGATTTTGCAGATGCCATTGTTGGCTTGCCATGTGTCTGATAGGGAACCTGTTTCTGGCAAGCTGTCTCACTTCTAACAGCAAACTCTCTGTGCCCCCTATAAGGATGCTGGAGAAGACCCAATTTAGTCTTTTATAGTTCACCTGACTTTAGGTGGCTCATCAAATTAATGAGTGAAGGCACCCAGCTTCCATACCCAGTGACACCCAAGGGGATGAGGAGCCTGTGAAGGTAATTTCAGCTGGCTGGTGGTGGGAATGCTGTGAGTCTACGTCTGCAGCAATTGAATTGAAAAAAAATTGAAACATGGTCCTGGAGCTGAAGCAAGGCTCTTAGCTGCTCTGCCAGTTGAATGGAGAGTTCACTATTTTGAAAAAGATTGTTTCCTCTGCAATGGGGGGGATTTCTCTGTGTGTGGGTATAAGCATGATTGCCCAAAGTCACACTACCAAGTTAGTCATCACAGCTACTGTGGAGTTTAAGTTCAAGGGAGCAATGAGTGATTCATTCCACCTGGCACTATATGCAGTGAGTAAAGAGAAATATTTCCTGTACCTAACCCAGACACGAGTCAGGCATCAGGCTGTCTGAATATGAGCAGACATACAAATGACAAATGTGTGGAGGAACAGGAGAAGCTGGAGGGAAAAAAAAAAAAAGATAACTTATTTTTCACTCTGGGGTTAGCACGTTTGCCCTAAACACAATCCCAAAACCTAATGAATCAGAAAGTGTAATAGTGACATAGACTAATTTCAAAACAGTACTACTCATTAAAGACTAAGGGAAAGAAAAGGAACATGGGGTTCAAACCTTTTATTCAAATTTTGTCATATTAGCTCCTCACGGGTGATCTTTTTATGGCTCACATTTATTTGCTTTGTCATTCCCAGGATTCTGTCAAGGCTCTCGATCACGTGCCAAGTACAAGCTTCATTAACTGAGTTATCTCTCAGCTCTACTTTATCATGGTTACCAAGCCAGTGTTAGGCAATGACATTTTAATGTTAAGAAAACAAACCAAAAAAGCAACACGAAGGCAACTTAATTTCTATTGGTGCTTTTCACCATCAGATTTTCAAAGTTTTATTACATTTGAATGCTGACATATTTTATGTTTGACACATGTAGGAGACCCATTAGAGAAAATGAGGCTTACAGGGGTGTCCATTAGGTTCTGTGATATTTCAACTTTCCCAGTGCCAGCCTCTCTTCTAGAAATGTTGAACTTCATTGTTTCATTGGAACCTGACATCTAAGACTATGAGGACTGCTTTCCTATTGACAGTTCTTTTTTGCTGTCCCTCCAAAGAAAAATGATCTCGTAGGCTCTGTTGCTTGACTCTGAAGGCTGTTAGAAACTTGTTCATGGGAGCAGTGTTTTACAAAGTGTTTCTTTTTTATTACTCAGTGCTTTGGTAGCTGAGCTGATCCTTCTGAATAGCATATGTCTGTTTTTTCCATGCCAACAGCAAGTAGAGAGGAAGAAGAAAACAGCAAGGAGTAAAATTTTGATAATTACCTTTTTTTGAGTAAGCTAAGGTAACTTCCAAATAGTCACAATTAACCAGGTTATAATTTGTTCATAGGCCACAATGTCCTGCTCCTCTATAAAGTCTGAAATCCTGTGGTATCGGTGTCCCAATAAAGGCTTGCTGTTAGATGTAGAAAGCTGTATCTGACTTCCCTTGTATCCCACCTCTGTGGTGGGATCTGCAAAAACTCAGTGCTGCCTAAGCAGCTGTAAATACACAGTGTTTATGTATAATATATAGCAGGAGAATCAGAGCATCTTCCCACTGTATAAGATACACACACACATGTGATGATTTAAGAATCACAGAATCACAGAATCACCAAGGCTGGAAAAGACCTTTAAGATCATCAAGTCCTGCCTATGACCCACACCACCACACCATCTAGACCATGGCACTAAGTGCCACATCCAGCCTTGCCTTGAACACATCCAGGGATGGTGCCTCCACCACTTCCCTGGGAAGTCCATTCCAATGTCTAATCACCCTCTCCATAAGGAAGAGCTTCCTAATATCCAACCTAAACCTCCCTTGGTGCAACTTCAGGCTGTGCCCTCTTGTCCTGTCACTGGTTGCCTGGGAGAAGAGCCCAGCCCCCACCTGACTCCAACCTCCCTTCAGGTAGTTGAAGAGAGTGATAAGGTCCCCCCTGAGTCTTCTCTTCTCCAGGCTAAACAACCCCAACATCCTCAACCTCTCCCTATAAGACTTTCCCTCTAGTCCTTTCACCAGCCTTGTTGCTCTCCTCTGGACCTGCTCCAGCACCTCAACGTCCTTCTTGAAGTGAGGGGCCCAGAGCTGGACACAGTACTCAAGGTGAGGCCTCCCCAGTGCTGTGTACAGGGGGAGAATCACATCCCTGCTCCTGCTGGCCACACTATTCCTGATCCAAGCCAGGATGCCATTGGCCTTCCGGGCCACCTGGGCACACTGCTGGCTCATGTTCAACCAGCTGTCCACCAGCACTCCCAGGTCCCTCTCTGCCAGGCTGCTCTCCAGCCACTCTTCCCCCAGCCTGTAGCTCTGCCTGGGGTTATTGTGGCCAAAGTGCAGGACCCTGCACTTGGTCTTGTTGAATTTCATGCCGTTAGAGATGAGAGCCACTTCAGCCCAGAACTGAAAAACTGTTCCTATCTTCCTTTGTCTGCAAGAAGACATGTTCCCCAGACCACAGTTTTTGATGCATGCTGTGCCTATCTTGCCCTCTTCCTTCTGCCTTTCAGGAAAAGAGGCCTAGCCAAGCAATCCTGGCTGCTGTATGTTCAGAGGGAAAATGAGTCACTAATTTAACTAAGCCAGCAGTTAACATTCTTACATTGTTGCTTTTATTACCTTCATGGTCATGGCTTCAGTTGAGTGACAGGCCCCAGTAATGACCAGGCCAAGGATGGTTGGATGCCTCGAATCACATTGTTCTGCAAAGCTGAGGTCAGACCTGATTTAGTTCTGATATTCCTTGCCTGTACAGTCCATGGTTCTTGTTCTGTCGTTCTCTTTAGTTTGCTGGTTGATGTACAGGATTTGTCAGGGCTAGGAAGTGTTAGGCCAGAGGCCAGAATGGCATTAGTAATTTTGGATGAGCTTTGCTAAGTCAGACTTCTGAATACTCAGTTAGATTCTAGAGGAGAATCTATCTGTCCAAAAGTAGATGACCAGTTGTACTGGTACAGTGAGAACTGTGCTTTTAAGGTGTTCCCCTGACCTTTCTTAGAGTACAGGGTGAAATGGATTGGAACCTTAAAGTACTCAGTTCTCCCAATGGAGTATATACCCCTGGTCCCATATCTAACCTAAAAATGCCAGAGTTGAATGCATGTTCAGAGTAATGGCACCTTCATAATTAACACCACCTGTATTTTTGTTAGACCACCTCAGCCACCCTAAGGTTTTGGTATAAGCAGCCATAGTGAATGACAAGGTAGTGTGAGTCAATACAGGGTGAGGAGAGAAAGGATGGGATGTCTCTCACACATCTTTATGTTTTATCTTATGAGTCTAAATAGCCAAGAGGCTACAGAGATATTGTAAGTGCTTTCTTTGTTCCTCTGCTGAATCCAAGTCCTAATCCAGATTTCAAAAGTGTCATTAATTGTCAGGATCATTTTGGTACCATTCGTTGTAGTTTAGGACTATGTACGATTCATTCAGTTCTGAGCTAATTAGAGGACAAATGAGTGTTAGTTTTTCATGATACAGAAGTCTTTCTGGTAAGTATTAGGTTGATGGAATATACATTTTTTCCAGATAAAGCATCAGATAAGTGTTGTGTATTAGTGATTTCCGAGAATAAACCTACTAAAATCAGACAGGAATGCTTTCTGTATCTCATATGCAGTATGCTGAATTGTCAGTCTCCCTCCAATTCCATCA
This sequence comes from Hemiprocne comata, assembly GCA_020745705.1. Taxonomy (NCBI): domain Eukaryota; kingdom Metazoa; phylum Chordata; class Aves; order Apodiformes; family Apodidae; genus Hemiprocne; species Hemiprocne comata. The sequence continues at coordinate 213,562,459 of CM036586.1, forward strand.
AATATTTTAGTGTTTCTTCTTTTCCAGAAAACGTGAAAAAAAAAAAATATGATTGCTTAAAAAAACAACAAACAAACAAACAAACAACACCCAACCATCATTCCCCCCCCCAATATATTCAGCACTAGGCTGGTCTTTCCTAAGTGTTTGACTTCCTCAATCTACCTCCCTGAGACTCTTGGCTAACAAATACTTTTACTCAAAGTAGCCATAATCACTAACCTTTACATCTTTCTTCACCATATGTTGTTTCATTTTCCTGACACCTCAGTTTTGATGCTACATGCATTTTTTTACTCAGTTTGAGTATGTCTCTAACAATATAAACGATTGGATTTTGTTAAATTGCATAACCCTGACGCAGTTTTATGACTTTCCCTAAGTTCAATCTATGATTAAATGTATTCTCAGTCTATTGTTGACTTAACTATTGAAAGTTCTTGGGCAAAACAGACAGAACAAACTTCACTGGGAGCTGTATATCCATCATAAAATTGCTCTAAAGTGTTATCTATCTGGGGTGGCTGTATTTTTCATGCTTTATCACAAATCAGTGTCACAGATAGATTGCATTGTGCAACCTGCAGTTGTTCCTTGGAGTTAACTTAGCTGTCAGAACAGCCTTTTTGCAGTGCTTTAAGCTTTCCTAACTTTTGTGCATGGAACTGGACTATTTTTGCAGCCAGCTGGGGGATCAATGGATGTGTCATTAGAGCATATGGTACAAGGCTATGTTACCCTTCTGAGTTTGATTTAGGACATGTGACATCCCAGCTTTCCTACTTTTTTGGAAGTGCCTGCACATAAATGAGTGCAGAGTAGACCAATTCAAATCATGAACCTTAAAAATATTTTGCTTATATTTTAGATCATCCTCCAAATCTTCAAAATCATTCAAGGCTTAGAACTCCACCACCTCCAATATCACATGCTCACACCCCAAATCAACACCACGCGGCCTCCATCAATTCCCTAAACAGAGGGAACTTCACTCCACGCAGCAACCCCAGCCCAGCTCCTACAGACCACTCTCTTTCTGGAGAACAACCAGCCAGCACTCAAGAGCCAGCCCATGCTCAGGACAACTGGTTACTTAACAGTAACATCCCACTGGAGACTAGGTAGGTTATTTTTTTTAGTACTTTACGGTGTTCTGTGTCTGCTAAGGATGTTATGGACAATATACACATCTGTAAAGCTAGCCATTCAGTTTGTGAACTGGTGTTTGGCTGAAGTATTTTGAGTTGTATTTATTATTCCTTGTCTCTTTTTTATTTGGACTAGGAGAAAATGAAATTGCTCTTCTTTTATAAACTAAAAATGTTGTCTTTAACAGCTGCTCACAAGGTTATTTTTCTCATTTAAAATCGGCATGAGGATCACAGATTAAAATGTTCTTGGTTTTCATCTTTTGTTTTCCTTTAATGTCTTTTCTTCCTATGTGGTAGGATAAATCAATACCCTATTTAAGAAACTGAAATCAGTCAATATATTGAAAAGATTTAGCTTTCTAGCTTTTGTAGGACATCGTTCAGGAAAAGTTGATCTTGTTTTACCTAATGAGGAGAGGTCAGCTGCTGTCTTTTACTCTCCTACAACATTACTCCAGCAAGGGTAAAGCTCTGGATAGCAGAGCATCAGTCAATCAAGGATGTTTCCATTTAGCATCTAGATTCTTTTCCACCTATGCAATACACAAAGGGTATGACAAGGGTGCACTGGGTTGTTCTACTTCATAGCTTTGTTTAGGTTCCATGTGGGTTCTGGAAAAGGGAGCTGTTATAATCCCTCAGCCTCAGTCCTCCCATCTGATGGTGAGTGCATCTACTTCTTGCTGTCCCACTGGAAACTCAGGTTTTGTATTCTCCAGAGGATTTTTTTCACCACTGCCTTTGCTACTGAGAAACCACTGAAGATGCTGGAGTCATTAGCTCCCCTACATAGTATCTTTCCCAGTCTGCAGAAAAGTCTTCCAGTCTAACACTGTGCACTTAGCTCCTTTTTTTCCCTCATTTGTCTTACCTTCTCAAACCAACAAGAAAGCCTTTAGACAGCAAGAATTATATACTAGCTGAAAACTGAGCCAGGGGACAACTTTTTCACATCCCTGCCTGTGAGAATCTCATTGAATCACTGGTAGCTGTGTCTGTATCCTGGGACAAAATGTACCCAGTTTTGCCAGCTTTTGCTAAGAAAATGGTTTTTAAAACTGAACACATCTGTCAATCTTTTTGAGAATGAGCTATGCCTGCTGGCCCTCTGGAACTTCCAAAACAGACCTCAATCTAACATTTTGTGGCATTTAAGGATAATTAATTTCTCTGCGACTGCTTGATTAAAAAGACCCAACTAAGAAGCTGGATCAAAAAGATTAAGACAAAATTATAAGCAACTACTGCAAATGTGATTTGGCAACAGTTTCAGTAATTACACTGTGTTACTAATTCTTGAGCATATATACACAAGCAGTGACTTTTATGTGTTATTTCTTTGGGGAAAAAAAATATTAAAAAATATGTAGGCCCGCACCCCTGCTGCCATTTTGTGAATAATCCTCTATAATTCTGGAGGAAGCCCTGTGCCTTTTTCTAAACCAGGTTGTGAATACTTTGGAGAAGAGATAATACTCTGTTTTAATACTGCCAAGACATCCTCACATCTGACTGGAGTCTCTAAGAACTCATCACCTTACAATTGAGAAGGAACGTCCTTGCTGCTGAATCAATGGATGAATGTCAGAGATAAAAGGTCTTTGCTGAAAAAAATCCTAACCCCATTTTTCCACTTCTGTTGGCAATCAGACACAGAAATGGAGAGACAACCCTACCACATCTCAATAAACGCAGGAGTTCATAGACAGAACAATATTCTGGCTAATCCTGGACTGCTCCTGTTAAATTGTAAATGAGTACCTCCTTCAAGACTGTCCTCATTTCTCCTCCATGAAATCATGGTGGATGAAAACTTTTCAAGATCTGAAGCAGACTGTTCTTCCTACAAGTTGGGTTGGCCGTATTATTGCTGTTAACCAGACTGGATGTTGGAGGTCTACCTACATGAAGAGATCCTTCTGCATCATTTGATGATTTCACTTGCATCACAAATCAGTCATATTTGTAATTGATCTTCAACTTAAGAATTTTATTATTTAGGTAGAAAACAGATTGTTTTGAGACTGATGCTGTGGCTTTTCACACACTAGTTGAAATGGTGTAATTTTGCCCAGTGTCCCTTCAAACAATATCATGTTGGAAAAGAATGTGTAATTTTATGCTAAACAACAAATGAGCACGTTTACAGAGCATGACTGACAGGCTTTTGTTCTTCCACTAAACAACATTAAGAAAATAAAATGTGTTACACTGGCGTTATCATGCAGAGGCTGTGCTGCATAGATGATCAGTAAATCTGTGACAAATCTCCATTCTAACAGTCTGCTCTTCAGAAGTGCAGAGATCTTCCATTTCCTTCAGTGGGGATTCTGCAGACAGGAAAGCCCAGGCTTCAGAGCTGCTCAGCAAACGTGGATGCCCAATTCCACCTCTTCCATGACGTCAGCCTTCTGCACTGCAAAGATTTTTAGAACCCAAAAAAGACCTTCACCTAAGAGAATAAAATGTCCAATATATAAAAAAATAGATTCTGGCCAAGAGACATTAAGCCAAGAATTAAGGCCTTTGAAGTGTAGAAAGAGGAGATTATAGTAATGTCATGTCAAAAATGGAATTGTATTTCTGTTGAATATCAGGGGTTTTTAAAAATCCCATGGTAGTCAACAGAGAGAGAAAACATTACAAAAAAGCTGTATCTTTTAGACAGGGATTGTCACAGGCAGTGAAACATGCCAACAGTTGCGTATGTTAAGCACCCCAAAGCTTTTAGAGGCTTGATTTTGACTGCTGTGGATTCCAGGCAGTAGTCAGAACTGGGAATTTGGGATGGTTTGTCACTACCTGGAGCTTTGCACACTGTAAGGCAAAGGCAATCAGAGATGTGTAGCACAAGTACACAACTGACAGGATAAGCATATCCTATATCCAAGAACTTTATATGTTGCAAGAAGAAGAGCCCCTCCTCTTCTCTCCCTCCTTTTCATTAGTTTCCCTTTACTCCCTTTTCTCTATTTCTCCTTTTTCCTCTTTGTTTTCCTGTCTTCTCCCTTTTTTGTTGCTTTAAGAGCAATATATTGTCAAGGTTTGTGATGAGAAGATCTTTGCTCAGCAGTCACTTCTGACAGGTAAGTCAGTTCCCCCCGTATTTATTCTTCACACTTCCTTCTTCTGTGGCCTCCTTTCTGTTCCTTTACAATTGACCTTGTGGGTGCAAATAAATGCCAGCTAGATGGACGCTTAGTTGACAAACCAATGGCTTTCAGGAGACTTCTATTCCCGGGAAATTTCATGTGGTAATCTTGTAAGGTCAGATTGTGCCACCACAACTCATAATGAGATGGGAGAGTGGTTTGTAACTAGACAGCTATTTACAGGTAATCTCCAAGGGAGCAGACCCTGTCCAGCCTTTAGGGAGGAGGGCAGTCATGCACTAGTCACCTCGGTGACCCAGCGACCTCTCTGTTACAAATCCATGCATTATAAGGTTATGTAACCCTCCCCTCTTCTGGGTTATTGACAATCCACGACTGAAATTCATGGAGCCAATTTGACATGGATTTTAACTACTGATGAACTTTTATTGATTGGCGTGTTGCTAGATGCCTTGCCTCTTACCCATTAAATGCTCAGTGCATGCACATATGTTGCTTCTTTTTGCATTAAATTCAGCATCCAACCTTTCCTGCATTCCCAGGGAACGTGAGGAAGCCGCAAACACTTGGGGATGGATTGATATCTCAAGTACTATGGCACACAGCTCATGCATGTCAATCCACTTTCTTTCTATGAATAAGAGTCACTTTGCTTTCATTCAGATCAAGGAGTAGATGTGTTCTGTCAAAGCATCCCAGAGGCCTCCAAAAGCAGTGAGTTGAGCCAGACAGGAACTGGCAATAGCAGCAGGAAAAGGAGGGAGAAATGAAAATTAAGGTTGAGGACATTTTAGAACAGACAGTATAAAGGTTTGTATAATATGACAGGGCTTGTTTCTCTTGGTATAGCATGTTACCTGAATCCAGTTTCTTTGACAGAGTAGTTCTCATTTGAGTTCCCATCATGTCACTTATATCCTATAAGCACTTAATCCTGCATAAGTGATAGTATCACTATGCTGTTATGTTCCTTTTGCTAGGCTTGGCCAAGAAATTTATTCACATTCAGGCTTAGATTCAGTCTTAATGCTGAAAACAAACATTGGCAAAATCAGGCTGGGTTGTTTGGGTTTTTTTTGTTTTAAAAAAGATGGGAAGAATTTTCTTTTGCCAGGTCTTGAGAAACAAGCCTGAAGGTGAGAAAGGCACAATCTGTTTCCAGCTGTGCCTCTGAGCTAGGACTTTAGGTTCCTACTATTCTCCTCAAGAAATACAAAACAGTTTAGCATATATAGGTCAAAATGTGACTCTTCAAAGTACATGCCAGGGAGGCCAGATACTGCAAATGCCAGTATTGTGTGCAAAAGTAAAAAGCAGGCCCCAAGTATCTTGCCTGTTGCCTGTATTATCCAGAATACAGCCAATACTCTGGTATTGGAATTTGGGTACATCAGAAATTTTTTCCAGCTCTATCTGCTTATTCGCTGAGAGACTTTTATTTGGAATACTCCTTTTGATCAAAACTCGAATTTTGAAACTTCTGAATAGCAAGGTATTATTCCACAAAGAAAAACAAATTAATCAAATGGGTAATTAAGAAGTTCTCAAATACTGAACTGAAACTTAGCCAAAGGAGTGGCAGATTTTTGCTGGAAATCCATGAGGCCGTTGGATGGAACTGTATTAGCAAAATACTGGCCACAGTGGGGTATAGATACTGTGCTGTGCCTTTTCAGAGTAACAGTAACACAGGGGCAGGGCTATAACAAGGTTACAGCTGGATTGAAAACCAGTCTTTTCAACCCAGCAGTTCAGAATGTTTCATGTGTCACTGGGAATAAATAATGTGAAATGAACACCAACTTTTTTTTTACATGCACATGGGTGTGTGTGCTTATATGTGTGTATATGCATATATATAGTGTATATATAGAGAAGTGAACATTCTTAAAAGCTATATATGTATATGTGTAGCATCTTATACATATAAATATATGGTCCCTCATTCTAATTCCATGCACAACTGCACTATAACCATTGTGGTTTATAAGATCACACTTCATATATGCATGACTCACTGGCTTCATTCATGTTTCCATATGTATGTAGAAACATAGCAAAGCAGACATTCCTAGAGACATTGCAGGACAACCTCATTGAGATGGACATTCTCACCTCCTCCCGACATGACGGTGCTTACAATGATGGGTATGTGACACTTATGTGCTCTTCCTGTTTACTGTACTGTCATGATCCTTGCATGAAAGCATTTGGTCATATCATGATGTTTAAGGGCAATACTATTGCTGACATCTTCCAAGATGGCTTTAAAAAAATGAGGTTCTGGAGCTTGGAGCACTGTGTCCTGTACATATTAATGGCAGAATCATTAATATGCTAGTGAGCCACAGCATGCCATTTAATTTTTTCCCTTTGTTGTTTTGAAATGCCTTTCTTTAGTAAGAAGTACCTACAGCAATTTTGAGTCCCAAATAAACAAAGCTTGATTTTCATGAAAGTCTTAAACCATTATTGTGCTGGCAGCTTGATACTTCATTGTTAAACTGCTGTTTTCCACATACCTTAACTAACAAATGTCAGTGGTGTATGTAAGCCAAGCCTTTGATTTTGACTTAACCATCCATTCTGACAATTTAACTGAAATTTTGGGCACTTAATTTTTAATTTATAATCAGTACTTAACACTTAGTGCCAAAACTGTTGGCCTTGTGTTGGCTGTTTCTGATTTGGTAGCCATCATTAACTGAAGATCTAATTGGTGTGCTTGAACACTGCAGGTACCTCTTTGCTCAGAACAGAAATCTGTGCCTAAATACTTTCTAAAACAAAAAAGAGTGTTTTGATATAGAGCATAAGTAGAAATAATGAATCTTTCTCTAATGCTCAGCAGTCATGCCTAGAGTACCAATAAAATCCTGGCTGTAATACAACGAGCACCTTTTTTGAAGAATTATGTGTTACTTTATACTGCATGAATTAGTGGCTTTTCTGCATGGTGATGTTTCTGCATGTGACATTTCTCAATGTGACTGCACAGGTGACTTCAAGGGGAAAACAGAGTCATGTCTTCATCTTGTATAATCCACTGGCTTGACTGACTCCCGTGGACCCATGCTGATTACATTTACACTGGCTGCAAATCTGTCCCCATAAACCACAGCAGAGGGTGCAAACTGCACTAGGGCTGTTTTTCAGTCCTCACAAGCTGCATTCTTGTTTGATATCAGCATGGTGATAGACGAGTCAGATCCACTTCCCAAGTTTCATTCCTGGAATTTGAATGCCTTGTACTTCATGATGTCCCACCAAAATTAGGTTTTTCATTAAGGATTCCTGTGGAGAGACTTTCCATTGGGACATTTCATTTCAGGAACTCATGGACTGCAGTGGGTTCTTTTTGTGCTCACACAGTGTCCTCATAGGCTGGCTCTCAGGCTGCGTTTGTAGTAACGGGCAGAATGCGGTGCCTCCCAACGTGTCACTGGATAGGAAATGCTGTTGCCTTTGACAGTAATTCACACTTTTTAAAGGTAGGCATCAAACTATGGTGCTCTGGACTGCTTTCTGGAAGCAGGTGCCTCTCCCCACTAGCAATACACATGACTAAAATTCTGGGCTTTGATGCTTTCAGCCATGCCATTGTCTGATGCTTAAATCTGCTGGGCGGGGACAGTGTGAATATTCCCCTCTGTGACAATTTGGGTGCTATGGAATGGCTTAAGCTCTCTTTCCCCATCTCCATTCACCAATGCCATAAAAAAAAAAGCTCTCATGCAGTGATCAATGAATTGGTAAACGCCCTCCCCTCTTTAATCTGACCCACGCTCCTCTCCAGTCTCCGTAGGGCATTTCTGTGGGAGTGTGAGCAGGCCCCCAGTGCTGCCCGTGCCACCAGTCTGTCGTAGCTGTGCTTGGGGTATTCATCTTGATCTAACGCCAGCTCTTCCACAGAGGGGACTCCTGACCTTGAGGAGTTTTCTGTGGCACTGTTGGAACTGTGATTTTTTTGTTTTGTTCTGTTTTGTTTTCCTTTACTCTGTGTGACTTGCCTTTGATATTTATTCTTCTCTTTCTTGCATGCCATTCATGTCCGTAGCCAGCATTGTGTGGAGCTGCTTTCCTCGTCCTGGCAGCAGTCGTCATCTTCTCACCCCACGTCTCCCTTGGCTTTGATTTGTGTGAGGTGTCACTTGCTATTGGTCTTTCTTCCCCCAGGCACTTCCTGTTCAAACCTGGAGGCACTTCTCCCCTTTTTTTGTACAACGTCGCCGGGATATCCCTTGACGTCCAGCACTGTGTACTCACCTCCCCCTAGGCCCCTTCCCAGAAGTACCTTCTCTAGGCCTGCCTTTAACCTGAAGAAACCCTATAAGTACTGTAACTGGAAATGTGCTGCTCTGAGTGCTATTGTCATCTCAGTCACACTGGTGATCCTGCTGGCGTATTTCATAGGTAAGATTATTTCTGTTTGTTTGGGTTTGGGTTTTTTTTTCTGCTTTTCTTTCTTTACAAACGCACCCATAATGCTAATGTTTGGGAACCAGATGGTCAAGATCATCCTACAAAGTAATGGAGAAATAAGGCCTCTGTGACTTAATTGATGTCACAGTGGTATGGTAGAGGGCCTAACACATGTCACAAAGCCAGAAGAACTTATTAAGTCGTGAGTCCTGTGTTGTACTCCCTTCAATGCCATGGGCTGTTTACTTTCTGCAAAGGAAAGTGTACCTGAAGGGAGACAAACCCACCTGGTTTTCTCAAAGCAGCCCATTAAAACAGGCAATGAGGTCCAAGTCCCAGTCAGAGTCACATCCAGGTCCATGGGGATTCTCTGCCGTTGACTTTGATGGGAGCAGGGTCAGAACAGAGATTCTGATTAAAAACAAAAAAAGGGGGGGGTTTATTCTATCTTTTAGTGGCACATCCTAGTAATTTAACCAACGATATTGACGTTCACAGGTGACGTGGAGGATGGGGAAGAACTGATTTAGGTTGTGGTCCAACAGGGCCTTCTTTGAGTAGAGGAGTTGGAAAAAATTTTCTACTTGGGTGGAGCAGCAGGGGATTTTTCTTGTGCTGTGCATGATCTGCATTTATTTGGTTGATAAGAGTTGCCATTATTAATGGCAAAAAAAGCATTCTCTGTGTTTGTTGCAAAAGTAATTGAGGTGTTAGAAGTGAAAATTGTATTTTTCAGCCTGTAAAGTTGGGATGTTACCATTACTTTTTCTTCAGTTAGATTTGATATTTTTGTTATAAATACCTTACAAAGGCCCATTCCTAGACTCTTAATTTTAAACTGTCAGTGGTGTAAACTCTAGTTGTCAGTCACTTGCAGATGTGATCATAGGTAAAAAGCCCATTTCTTGTGGCACAAACGAGTCTTTTTGATTTCACTCTGATTTCCTGTGCACTAATGATCTATAAAAGGTTGTGGTTAGAATTACAAATCATAGCCTGGATCGAAAGACTGTTGCTTTCATTTCACATGAGTATAGTTAGCACCACCACAAAGGATTACTTTTGCTGTGTTCCTTCTATGTACACTTCCTTAATGACTGATACTTTTCCACTTCTGCCTTGCATCATACTCTGCTCATTTTATGCCTCCTTTAAGAGAAGCAGGAATGATTAATTAACCAACATTAAATCAGCAACAGTTTGATGAAATATACAGTCAGTTTTCATCATTTGCTACATACATTTGGACTCGCCTTTCTCATTTGTCTGGAATTCTCCTTATGCCCTGAACATGGATCCTTTGGACATTATCTCAGTGTGTCAGAGGAATGACTTTATAACTCAGAATAGTGGTGTGTGTTAATTCTGATGGAGGAGGTGTGTGCCTTTTGATAGACTGATAAGATTTTAGTTTGCCTTTCAGCATTCTCCAACTCAAAAGCCTTTTTCAGAGTTCTGAAAAGATCAGGCTCCTGTTTAAAATCACAGTTAATGTGGTTAAAAGGTAGGTCCATTGAGGGCTCTCCCATCCTTTTTTCCCCATTCAGATGAATTCTGTTGACTTTGCCAGTCAACTCCACAGATGGCTGGAAAGGTGCCAGAAATGCTGATCGGGTTGAACTTCTGTAATTATGGGTCATAATTGCTAATTTCTAGAGGAACTATCAATTATTAAAAATCAAATTCGATGGTTCAGTTCAGCATAAACATATTTAGCAAAGATTGTCTCTAGCAGACCCAGTGGTCTAATCAACAAGCAAAAAGGCAGATATTTAATTAGATTTTGATGAAAAATTGTGTTTAATTTCAAGTATAATCAATTATTAATTACTGTAATGAGTGACTCTGGCGGGGTTTACTAATTAACTCATTTAAAAATTATGAATAACCTTTTCATTTGTAATTATTTTCTACATCCTGTCAAGTTGCAGATGAGAATTGTATCACCTAACTCAAAAGAAAAAAAATGAATCAAAGAGTCAAAATGTTTGTACTTTTCAGTAAGTTAAGCTGGGACATTTTGCATTTGATAGAAACTACACAGTTCTTAACAAGAACTTGTTCATTCTTTTAAAAAGCCTGGTCTGTTTGCAAAACAAATTACTGTTTTTCCTCCAGTTTGGGGTTTTTTTCCTTGAATATTTGCAGTTGCATTTTCTTACAGGTACCTTTCCTTATTTAAGAAGTATCTTGCTCTTTTCAATGCCATGGGGACTATTTGAGTGGTAAGGTATAACTTAATCATGAGTAAGGTCTAATCTATATAACAGCTCATGAGCATTGGGAACCTGGCTGCTTTCCATCTGCTCTTGTTAGTTAAAACAACCATAGAAATTATCTTTTTAATGACCATTTTCATCCTCCAAAGGAAACTGAGGTTGTTGGAAAGATTCCTGTTTAAGTAAGTGGACTTTGGATCAGTGGCTTGGTGTTTATTTTTTTTTTACCATTGATTGGTTAATGGAAATATTTCAGACTAATGTCTAGGGCTTCAGATGCTCTTCACAGCATCAGGCACATCACATTTATCTGTTTAGGTATTAAAACCTACCTATTGCAGGCCTTACCTACCTGTAGAAGTGTGTGGAGCTAGAGACATCAGGAGATCCACAAAGGACTCTGCTGTTGGCAATACTTTTTGTGTGACAGATGCTCAGATACAACTGTGATGGGCAACCATCTGAGGCAGGCAGCACTGCATGGAAACAACGAGGCACCAGGTCCTTTCAGAAGTTCTTTGCTGAAGCCAGCTCATTTTTAAAGTTCACCAGAAGCACTTGCAGAATCATTTGTTTAAGGCTAAGAGGCAGAATTTCCATTATTTTATTAAGGTCTTTATGGTATTTAATAGTCTGAGGTTCATTTATCTCACTGGGAGTTTTCAAAGAAGAGGAGAGGAAGCATAAATAGAAGTCTATGGAAGCTGAAAGGCTGGTATCATGTGTCAACACTGTGATCAGGCTGAAGGTTTTACAGGGCTGAATCACTGGTCTGGAGAGATAATGACAAACAAAATATAACAGGGTGTATTAAGCAGCAGAAGCTGGTTTTCATTTGAATTAACCAGCTTTTGATTGACTTGTTGCCACCTTTTCAAATATTCAGAGACACACGAAGGCAGGGGCAACAATGCACATCAAAGTTTTGCACACACACAGCTTATGCAAATCTCATGAGCTCCACAGAAGCTTGTCTTGTGTGGTGAGAACACCAAAGAGAGAAGCAGCAACAGATCGGGGATGTAACGTTAAAATGCTGGAACCACTGAAATGAAGGGCCTCTTTAAGCAGCTTGTAACTGACCTGCAAATTTACTGTTCCAGGAGGTCATGAAGAGACACCACTTTAAAATTAAAGCCCCCATTTCAGGACTGTCCATTCAATTCATAGTTAAACACGGAACATTTTCATGGCTTTTGCTGGGATGTGATGAGGTCTGTATGCCATGGAGCTCTGCCTTGGAGGGCTAATTTATAGTGAGATTCTCATGGCAGAGATATTACCACGAGGTACATTGCTATCCAAAATGCTTTGCCATCAGAATTTCTGTACCTGGTAGATGCCAGGCCTGCTAGCATAGCAGTATAAAAAATCTCTGACATTGCAGTGGTGTCTGGGAGGAAGATTTCTGGGTTTCGAAACAGAAAAGACCTGTTTCATTGTACGTATCTCCATGCCCAGCAGCTGTTTGGCTAGATCCATGGAACAGTTTCTAAATAAATTAGTGGTGGAGAATAGTTTCTTTCTTCTGAAGCAGAAGGTATTATCCTCTGCCTGATGTAGATTCCAGACTAGATGGAAGTACAGTTTGATGTAGTTAGGCACTTGCAATTTTCCTATGCTTAAGCATGTGCTGCGGTTGTATTGCATGAACAGCAAGAAAGATGGGCATTTGATTTAGATTAAAGTTAGGGCTGGAAAACATATTATGAAGCCAAAACAGTCATTCATTTGATTGGAGTCAGAGCTCTCTCTGCTTTTCAGCTCTGTCTTCATTTCAACTCCATACAGATGCAGCTTCACTTAAAGAACAGTGTTGCTTGCTATAGGCAAAAGGCTTTGACAGTAAAGCTGTGCTAGGACTATGATGTTTTTATAAAGTGTCTTTCTTTTTATTGTCTAAAAATCACCCTGAAAACTAAATTTAGCTAATTTTGTCCACAAGTCTTTGATGCTGTGTAATAAACTCAATTCAAAGCAGTTCTCCAAAGCTCTTAGCTATCTAACTAGTTAGCTATGGATGTATGGTATACCAATTACCATGGTGTTTACATGCCACTTGAGATCAATAGGAAAAGTTGCTAATAATTATTAAACTTGAGCTATATCTATTGACCCTACAGTTATACCTTGATATTCAAGTTAAAATATAAACCAGTTTATTATCCTGCCAAGAACTTCCATTTTCTGCTTTATTTTTCTTTTCTGATCCCAGATTAAGTTCTATTTTGCTACTGTTGCCATTTGTTCTTTGGATTTACAAGGACCTTTCAATGTTTTGTATTTCCATCCTAGATAAAATGCAGAAATAGTAGCTAAACAATCTGTTCTAGCAAAACCTTTACGTTACGAAGTCAATCTGTCACCTAAAGAGGAGCTTCCAGGTCCTTTCTTGGTTTACTGCACACAGTTCACTCAGGAACTTTGGGTCTCATTTACTTCATTTTACCCTTAATCTAAAACTGTGAGATCCAGTCTTGAAGGTGTTACAGAATTATCAGTAATTTATTATTTATATTTTATTTTACAGTTTAAATTACATCTAGCTCTCTCTTTCATACCCAGTGACATTTGGAAAATAGGGGCCTTATTTGTTTCTTGCACATGCTCCTCTTAGACTGGAGTAACTCCATTTACTTCAGCCCTCGTTCAAATGCAGTGAGGGTCAATGGCTTTGGTCTTGGCATATGCAACAGGAGCTGGACCAACCCTGGAAAAGTCTTCATTCCTGATTCTGGAGATTGACCTGACTAAAGACAGAATGTACATCAAGACAGATGTTGAACTTTTGTCTGATCATTCAAAAGTGCATGATTTCAGAGGAGTTGCAGGAATCTTTTTGCATCATTTTTTCCCTATCAGAGAGATGGAATGATCACAGGGCTTTGTTTTAGCCTCAATCACACTTCCCTCTTGTTCAGGACCAAGTGAGGGCAGCTGCTCTGTATTAAGTTAACAAGAGGCTGGTTGAGCAGCACTGAGCTCAGGAAAGCTGCCTACAGGAATCTGGCAAAAGGAACTTTTCCTGATCAGATCCACAAAGTGTTAGTGAATCACCCAAATGTTTCAGGCCCAGTCACTTTACTGACATTCTCCCTTCTTCCTCTCCACGTGCATGCACACACAGTGGTGTATAAAACACAGATAGGTGCCCAAATGACAGCTCAGTATAGCTCTTTGAGGCATGTTATGTATGCATTCTGCCTGACATGACTCAGAAAAGGCATTTGGTTGTTAGTGCTGTACCTATACACAAGACAGGAATCGTCAGAAAGGTGAGGAAGACACAAAATTAAAACCAAGATGAAATGTATTTGGTCTTTCCCACTGTTTTATCTTTCATTGCAGCTTTAGGTTCATGGTGGTATGAATAATAATACATCTTATTTTCCACCATCTGCAGTGTCAGAAAGAACTGTTTATATTATTAGACATGATTAATGTTTATTAGAGATTTGTGTGCATATCTTCTTTTTTGTTTTTTTTTTAAATTTGGACTCTGCATTGTATGTTTGGATAGCAGCTAATATGAGCTTTATAGTTTAGAGTAAAGGAAATCCAAGTGGTTTAACCACAGCTTTAAAAGAAAGGTGATAAAGGTGATAAAGAGGTGCAAGAGCCCACTTTAAAGCTATTGTTGTGAAGATCAATTTATTTAGGTGGGTGTTAAAAAAACTCACCATAGAAACTCCACTAATGAACATTCACTGTTTTGACCTAAATAAGATCTATAACCTGACGTTAGAAGTGTTGGGATAGGAGAAATATACTGTGATGTATACACTATTGAAAGAGAAATACTGCCAGAGAATAGTGCTAGAAAGGATAATAGAAGATAATATAAACCCAATAATTTTGTTAAAGGTGTCCAGTGTGGAAAAACTCCAGAATATGAAAATTTAGGTATTCCATTTGATGGCAACATGTTCTGAAACTCAGCAGCAAAACTTCTGCTTTGCAAAGCTGTTAACACTTATTCAGAGTCTACACTGATAAAGAGCCTTGCTGAGGACTGCATCTTTTCAGAATGAATTCAGTGTTTGCTAGGAGATCCCATAATTTTAATTTTCATATTTTTCATAATTTTTTATGTTAAAAGCCATAAACACTATCAGATCATGTTGGCTGACCTCTTAGGACACTGAAGGCCAGTAAACTACAGCTACTTACTCTACCATTGTTACATAGCTAAAGTCACATATCTACTTCACTTTTTTCCAGCTTACATGTGCCAAGTTCTCATTAACTCTTTTTGGCTACGTAAATTACATTAGGATTTAGTTACACAACTTCTTGTGCTTACTCCTTAACTCATTTTCAGTCTCCACTTTCTAGAAGCCAATGTCCCATTTCACCCAGAGAAGCTGTGGCTGCCCCATCCCTGGAAGTGTTCAAGGGCAGGTTGGATGGGGCTTGGAGCGACCTGGTCTAGTGGGAGGTGTCCCTGCCCATGGCAGGGGGGTTGGAACTGGATGATCTTTAAGGTCCCTTCCAATTGAAATCATTCTGTGATTCTGTGATTCGTGGACACAACTCATGATCTGTTATCCTAAGTGCATGAGCTAGCCTTTGACGTGTTTTATTTCAACCTTAAGCACATTTTGTTTGAATTATTCATATTTAGTAACTGTCCAGCTCTTCTATTTATCTATTCCATCCTCATCATTGTATTTGTCTTTGAGTCATCTGCATCTTTAGTCATCCATGATTTTGTGTTTACTTATGTAACATTGATGTAAGTGTTGGGTATTTTCATCCTGACTATCAAATGCTGAATTTCACAAGAAAATTTAACATTTGATTGTTATTCACCAGTGATGATGATTTTCGAAAGTGTTTGTTTCTTTAATTGAAAGTCATACCAAATTAAATTAAATGCCTTGCTAAACTGTAATCTTGTCAAAAAATGAGTAACTGTTTCATTCTTAAGATCTTTTTTTTTCAGAAAAGCAATAGGGTTGGCTTGGGTTGCCATACATTCACTTTCTTTATTCTTTTTCAGTTGAATTCTGTGTTATGTTTTCCATTCTTTTGTCTCTAATAGATGTCAGGCTACCCAATCTAAGTGACTTGCATCCTCTTCTTTTCCCTTCTTAAATATTTGCACAGCATTAACCTTGTCCTAATCTCTTGGTAGCTGGTTCAGTATTAATCAGTGAGTCAAATTCCTCTTCTGCTAGCTTGTCTCATTTACTGGGTACAAGTTAAATGAGCCTGCAGATTTAAAAATGTTTGTACATGCAGTTTAATACAATTCTTGGTTATTAATGGACTGGAAAAAAAAAATTCTTTCCCGTGAAATAATTGTGTTATCCTAGTTATTTTCAAAAACCAGAACAAAATTTCTTACTGAACACTTTAGCATTCACTATAAAATTATTAACAATTTCACCATATCCATCAAGTAAATAGCTCTATGGTTGCTCAGTTTACTAGGTTTCAATACAGTTTAAAAATGTTCTATTATTCTTTGGGGTTTTTTTTGAGCCTTGTATTTTTTTCTTTATGTCCTCAGCTTCCTTTATCAACTCTCTGCATGGTCTTAGATTTATGTAGATTACTCTGTATTTCCCTATTGTTCTGGGGTTTTGTAGATTTTTTATTTTGTAGATTTTTTTTGCTTTTTTATTTCTGTTTATTGTTTTGCTTCGACACTGAATGAAGAGGTCCTTCTGTCAAAGTCTGATCCTCTTCCATCATTGGGAGATCACTGGAAGAATGACTTCTATTTAGAAGTAGACCACCAATATGGCTGCTTCTTTAACTGGTAGAAAGCAGGTTGAGGCTGCATATCCAGAGGACTCTGATCTTTGAGTTTGCAGCAGTGTGCCATGAAACCACATATCAATCACATAGCATCACAGTTATCCCTTTAGATGCCTGATCCTTTCTTAAACTTAAGAATCTAATGCAAGGAGGGATGAGTTTAATTCTGGTTTTTTTAAATGGTAAGGTATGGGCTCTCAGCTTTTATAAGCTTTTACCAGTCTCTTTTAGTGAGCTTTTAGAGTTGCTGTAAGCCCCCAGAAAAGAAAATAACAGCATGCTGACACCAAAAGTGCTGGCCTTGCCTTTATGACAGTGGCACAGATGTGCTGCTGTAATCTTCATTTCATGGCTTAAATTGACCTTTGCACACAGACACTGAAAAGGAATCAGTTTTGCAGATCTCAGTTTCTACTGGAAGGACTTCACATCCATGTTTTTATGTCATGGTAATTAGTGTGAAGTAACATAATTTAATTGCAGTTAAGTGCAGACAGAAATAAATGTTTCCCATTAATAGGCTTGTTTTCAGTGGGTTTAGATACCACGCATTTTTGTGGGTAACTAGTCATAGGAGTAAGCTCAGTTAGGGATGTCACTGACAGTGAAAAATATTCCTCAGTTATAGTTTAGTGTTTCTCTCCCATCCTAGCATAAATTAGAAGGTGGCTTCAAAGCCTGATTTGCAGCTAGGTCATGCATTTCTATTGGAAATGTGCAGTGATGCATTCTCTAAGGTTTTTTACCTGTAGTTAAAGTTGAGCTATGTGGTAGATATACATCTTTATAGCATTAAGTGAAGTGTTGTTGTTAAGTATACTACCTAGGTAACATACTAGATGACCTGTAAAATAAAGAACAAGAAGTCCAAGCCACTCTTTCCCCCTGTGACAAGATTTCAACACCACTGTTCATGCTGAAACTTAAAAGCTCCAAAAGGACCATTCACACAGTTCACTTGAAGATACCAGAATCTGATGCTCAACAGGCAGTTAGAGGTTGATGAATCTGTGTGTTTCAATGAATAAACTCTCCCACCATCTCCAGCTTTTCCTATCTTCAACTTTATTTGATTTTATCATACCTTAGCTTCCATGCCTGTCCTTTTTGCAGTCAGAAGTTTTTGCCTAGAAAGATAATGAGAACAGCATATGTTAGGTGTTATCAGATAGGGTAGCACATAACACAGCAGCAGCATCACACCTTGTTTGCCTAGTATGACTGTAGCATCACTTCATTATCCAAAGAGACTCTTTAATAAGCAAAGCCAAACAAGGCAGTTAGCAGAAATGCTGGCTATGCTTACACTGAGTATTTCAAAAGAAACTCTAATTGGACTATCAGTGGAGAAGGATCTCATTTAATTATGGCAGAAATGATAACGAAATCAAGCATCAAAATGACTTCCTGAGGCTTTTAGTGAAAAAAAAAATAAAAATCCCAGAATCTAAGCATAATGATAATCCAAACAGCATTAATCCAAGCCAGTAACAGTTTATTTATATTAGTATACCTTCTCCAGTCAGGCTGGATCATGCACTATTCCAGATTGTGAACATGTACATGGGAGATGTATTCTGGGCATCCAGCTGTTCCAGAATTGGTGCATTTCTGTCATGTTAAACTCTTATGGATCGTCACACCCAAACTGTCTGTTGAGAACGGTCTCTGGTCCTTGCTAGCTGAACTGTGCACAGGAATTCAGGAATTGGCTGCCCAGAGCCAAAATCACAGTAAAGTCCCTTCTAACAGTGAAGTGGTATGGACTATAAAGTTACACTGCTTGGTGCTGTTGAATTCACTACTATCAACATAGTCCTCAGGCATGACGGCACAAGGCAGTATACTATGTCCCTGAGCAAGCCCTTCGATACATTCACATTTAACAATGAAGAAAAATTATCATGGCTTAAGTAATCCACAGTGAACACACTCTAGACTTGTGACAGCAGGGGTCTGGATACCTGCTGCCAGTGTAGTCATTCACTTATGCAAAACTTTGCTGTTTGATCTACTGTTATTTTAGATTTACGTTGCAGAAGCTTGGCGGTAATGGAGGAGCATGACACTTCTTTTCTATTAGAAAGAACAAACAATACTGTGGGCTTTGTCATATCCCTGATCCACCCAGAGCTGGCTGCCACAAAAGTAGAAAATCTGAGTTCATGTATACTCAGTAGGGACCTATTTAGAGTGCAGTAGCAAAATTGTCTGCACTGAGTGTATTCCTTCCCTTTCCAACCCCCTCCTGCTGCTACCGACCAGGCTGCACATACGGCATCCCTAGAAAGCAATTGAACGTGCTACAGTGCTGGAGTTGCCAGGGTTGAGTGGCAATTTCTGTGCAATTGTTCTGCTCAGCATTGGGCCAGTGGAAAAAAAATAGCCTGTGATGAGGGAATTAAAGGCTATTAGGGAGTAACATATGCATAGGGGGGCTGATCTAAAATCACACAAGCAATCCTTATTCTGTTCTGCGCTCACTTTTGAGTGCTTGACTTGGCGAACTTTGAGTTTCTTTAGCAAATGCTTTTTTTAGGTGTAATTAAATATAAAGATATCTGTGGGGCTTTTGAGAGAACACTGTGGGTTGCACTTGCCAGCACTTGCCTTAATCTATGTGCTGGATTTAGTTTTAAGTCCAAGGGAACAAATCATCAGATTGTGTTAAGTTTCATTATTGAGAGAGCTTTCCACAGTGATCTGAACCATTCAGTGAGATTTATAGTACCTGAAAGTACTGTGCTGGATTTTGCCCATGGTCTCTGGACAAAAAGAAAATTTCTGGTGTCATTAATCGTGCTGTGTCACCCACTTTATCAGCTTTCCCAGACTGGACATTTGTATCCATTTGCCAAGCATTTCTACAAGAAAAAAATTTAAAAAATTAAAAAAAAAATTTCCCTCTCCAAATGAACTGCTGGAACAATCTGCTTGTTTTTCAAGTTTATGTGAAGAAAAATCAGAAAATAAATTAAAATATTATTAGCATGCTTTAAACATATCTGTGTGTTTGTCGTCCAAAGCAGTTAAAACAATGAGATGCTCCTGAATACATGTACAGGATAAATTTTTTCAGATCTCTTCAAAAAGTCACCAAGTCGATAGGATTCTGCTTAAGAGTTCAGTTTTGATGACACTGATGAACCTTGATCTACAAAATGTGTAAATTTGTACTGAATTTGAAGCACCTCCATCATGCTCTAGAAGTTGCTAGATTTACTCAGGCTAAGTAAAGCTCAAGTTAAACCTCTGCTTTGGACATCAAGGGATTCAGAGATTGTCATTCTGTTAATTTTTCTTACATCAACTAGTACAGCCCAGCTGGGGCTCTGGTGCTATTAGAATGTGCATGGTGACTAATAACTCTAATGCAGTTTTCAGCTGATTTTAGGATTAAACCACAAGCAGCACTCTCAAATCATTTATTTGTCTTTTATAATAAAATCACGTTCATGTTCAGAAGGACAGATGAGCAGACAGCCATCTGAGAGATCAGCTCACACATCAAATTCTACAACAACATTTAGATCTTAACCCTTAAAATGGGATACCAGATTTAAACTCTAATCCCACCTCTGTTCTGCTGGGATGACAGAAGTTGACGGATATTGTTGGTGACTTTTAAACAGCAAACAATATTTTTAAGACTTTAAGCAACCTGTTATATTAATTTGGGAAAGCAAGTTTTCTGACAATATCTGGTAGAGATAATAAGGAAGGAAGCAAATGAGAGGTTGTCGATCTGCCTATGCAGATTACACCCTTTTAAATTAGGGTCTCATGGTTTATATGAGTGTAAAGAAAGAGCATTTGTAAAATTATACTGTCCACAACAGGCTAGCCCAGAATTTTAGTAATTGCAAAGCAAGGTAGAAAGCCCTCTGGTAGGGCTGCCTGTCCTCATTTCTCTAATTGAAGTGAGTACCCCAATGGGAAAACCATTATTTCTAATATTATATACCCAAATTAAAACTCCATTTAGAGGTACAGTGGGACCATCTTATAATTGACTTTGATCTTGGAGAAGTATCTCAGTAATTTTTATAGTAATATGGTCTCTGCCAGAAAGGGTATCTAGAAGGGAAAATATTATTTTACTGAGAAAGGCCTGAGCATGTGTAACACTGAATTTACTAGACCTGTGGGGACTGAAATAAGTTTCTTTGGTGCAGTAAGCTGCCTAGTAGCAGCAAAGTGTTGCTGAGCTCCATCTTTCAACTTCCTATTGTACTTTCACAATGGTGTATATGGTGAATGGAATTACAGATTATATTGAAGCAGGCAGCTCCTTGGATAAGCCACACCACCTTTATATCTCTTTTTTTTCTATAGACTGACACATGTTAGTCACCACCCACCGTGACTGGTGACTTAAATTCTCTGCTATTGTTCCCCTTTCATAAGGTAGCAACTGGAATTAAAAAAAAAAAAAGTCCTACAAATCCCCATAGAAATATTTAAATATACTGATTTAAAAATGGATTTTCCCTTTCCTGCAGGAAATTGCAAGGATCCAGCAAGCTACTATAGCACTGGAGGGGCCAGTGATCATCTATTAGCAGTTTGAGTGGACAGGCAATCAGTTGAAAGTCTTTGATCCCCAGAAGTAATTAGGAAGACATTGAATAGGAAGTGCTGACTCTTTGCATTGAACAAACATTGAGTTTAACTGCTTCGTTTTAGAACATGTCTTTCTAGTCACTTTCTTGAAGGTTTCAAAGAAATGTGATGCTTCAGCTGGAAGCTTTTTTCCTTCCCTATTAAAAGCAATTGGGAACTAAATTAAAATATAAACTGTTCTCCTAAGAAGGAACTAACACTTTGGTAGACCACTTGTTTCTGTCTTGGAAATCTTTGATAGAGCTCTTCAGTCAGGAGGGGTCAAAGAATAACTGATTTGTGTCAAATACAAGCAAGTAAATGCATTTGAAGCCAGGCTTTAAGGTGGTTACAGCAATGCTTTGTTTTCCTGAGTGGCTGTTCCCACCTTGGTGGCAAAAATTTTAAGAGGTAGGAAGCTCTCCATCATTTGAATTCCTCCTTTACAGATGGTGATTCTGATTGAGGGAAGGAGGAAACCTGAATTATCTCTGAAAGAAACACTTCTGGTACTTGCATAGTTTAAGCTCTGTTTGAATGTGGAGGAATGGTCAAGCAGCAGGCAGAGTCCCAGGTATTACTGGATGCATCCCATAGCTGAGCTGGCTGTGAAAGCATCTGCTTCTTAGTTTATGACTTTTGAGGTCCTTAAAAAACTACAAACAAACACAACACAGCTATCTCTCTGTTTTCTCATCTAAATCCTTTATACTCATCCCTTCACCCAGGGATAAGTGTATACATGTTCTCCAGTTCTCAGCATGAAGAACTCACAGCCCAGCCCAGCAGAGTGGCTTTATCCTGTCTATGAAGGCAGCTTGTAAACCCTTTTTTCTTGTGAAAGGTGGATCCCAGAGCAGTCAGGAGAATGGCCAGATGGGGAATTTACAATACTGAGCGTTACCCTAAATGTCCCTCTTTGTACCATTTTTTATATGTCTAAACTATTGTCTTGTGTCAAATAAATCAGCAGGCCAGGAAGCAGAGCCATGGGACCTCCCAGCCACAAGCTGAGAGTCTTCACTGAAACACCATGTAATCAGGCTGCCTTTTGGGCTCTGTTCCTTTGTGACCTTGTAATTTTACATTTCTAATGGCACAGCAACCCCAATCCTGCTGGATTGTGGATTCATTCAGGCAGAGGATGATTTCAGAAGTCAGTTTTTCATTCCTTGAATAAGATCTTTAAGCCATGGAAGGAGAGTATTTTTTCACAGGAAATAATTTTAGATGTTAGAAACACAGAGTACTGTGCTGAGTTTTCAGTCACAAGGGAACTGCTAAAGTCCATGCAAGAACTGGCCTTGCAGGAATCCCTCTCTCCTTGCCTCACAGCCTTTGGCTCAGTGACCTGGGTATGTACATGTAAATGGTGTGAATTTATGATACTACAGACCATTGGGATCTTTAGTCAGGATCCTAGATTGCAATTCCAGACCTGAGAACCTGTTAGGTACTTGGGTGTTAAATTACTCTAACACTCAGAATGTCTGGTGCTCTTAGATGAACATCAGTTTGGATCTGTCTGGTCCAGGACTTGAACTTAAAAAAGAGGAGAATGGGTACAATATACTGCATCCAGGCTTGCTGCTTTTACCCTCTTCTGACACCAGAAAGACCATAGGAGTTACTTCAGTCCTTGACTCTTGCTGTGTTAGTGTGCTCTGCCATGCTGGGACACAGAAGCCTTGTCCAATACTGAAATGGAACAGCAGTGTATGAGAAAAAACAAACTGCTTGATTCATTTCTTTAATGTTTGTTTTACTGTTTCTATTCTTAATCTTGCGTGCTCTTCCTTGATTTATTGAAGATTGACAAACTAGTGATTATTTCATGCTGAAAGGCTCCTTTTCATAACATTGAATGTCACAAAAATATGATTAACTCTGTAACAGTCAATTCTCCCACTTCTACAGAAATAATATAATTTCAGTGTAGAGAGAGAGAGTTATCCAGATAATTACAGTCAAGTTTATTCTGGAGACAGGAGTGAAAGTAATACATTTACTCGAGTCAAAATTAGCCCTGAGTAACTCAGTGGTGGAATCCAGCTTTTTTTCAATTAGGAAAAAAAGCAAGCCTGAGGTCTCATTTTACAGAGTGTGTTATTACAAGACCGACTGTCAAACCTGTAGGTGAAAGAGGAATATGTAACCACCACACATCTAATGCTTGATTCCACTAAAAGAGGGCAGAGCAAAGAAACAAGCTATATAAATTTCTCCTCAACCAGTGACTGAGCTCTAGCTCCTATTCTAAGTCCCTTTTACTTTTTTTCTTAGCTTTCTTTTGCTCTTTCCTAACCTTTCTATTTTTCTTCATTCTCTTGTTCTGTATTTTTTTCACCTTCCTCCCTCATTTTTATTCTTGTTCATTATGGCTTCTCAGTGTCTCAGCTATTCCTTCTCACACTGTCTTTACCCATTTTCTCTTTTTCTTCATACTGCACTGAGGGCTTTGGAAAGCTGTTCTCCCTACCAGGAGTGGTCTTTTGACTTGTGTTGGCTTTGGCTTTGTTGTCACCAGAGCAGAGAGGTGTTGTAGAAACCAGTGGAGTAGTGGAGCCAAACTCTTCTCCAGATTGAGCCCAATGCTAGCAGAGCTGAGCTGAGAATGGTGGGGTGGCTGTGCAGCAAAGCCTGGCTTTTCCAAAGCTTGTGCTCTCCCCTGCATTCTTTATGCAAAATATACTGACATCCTTAGATAAATATGGATTCAAAATATGGAGCATTCTTAGTATTAAGAAATTGGGTAGGTTTTTCAAATAAGAAGCCCAAAAGACTTTGGGCCTTGCCTGCATACCATTTACACTCTGCACTTGCTGTGAATCCAGGCTGTGCACCACGCTCTTGGTGATGATTATTAATGTCTTGGTTTTCTTGAGCTTCAATTCTGAGAAACTCTTTTTCCATTGTTCAGGGCAAGATCAGTTGTTAACTGTTATTTTATTCATTGCTTAGCTTCTCTAGGACCTTCATTCGGGTGAGGAATCACCAGGCCAGCAGTGGTACCTGCAGGACTTAGCTCTGAGAGGACAGGCAAGAAGGCAGCAGCAGAGCCTGTGAGCTGCTCTGGGAACACTTTTAACAAACACTGTTGAAGCAGCTGGTGGCTTCAGCTGTAGCCTTAATTTCAAACATTATAATTGATTGGTTTGGTTATTTATTACACTTAGCTTGCTGCTTTGGGCAAAGCAACAAGCTAATAAAGGGCCAGCAGTGTGTTTTTTCATTTTTTTGCTGACTGGTGTGGTTTCTGGGGGTCTCATATGCTTCAGTAAGCATGTCTTGTCTTTTCTTCTCCCTGTGATCTATCACAATCATCTGCTTCTCTCTGCTAACTCCTTCACTCCATCAACCTGTCCCAAGGGATGTCCACTGTGTTGACCATGTGAAGTATTATCTTTGTTTGTCCTTTTTCATTCTAAATGCTTTACCAGTGTCTTTGTTCTCTGCTCTGCTGAGTAAGTTGTTTTGACTTTAGTGTTTTGCTGTATCATAAGCAAGAGGCAATACTATGAAGATACCCAAAAGTCTGGGTCTCTTCAAAAAAACTTTGAAACCATGTTCCTCTTTATTTGGCTTAGTAGCATCAGCTGATGTTGCTTATGGCCTCCACAACCATCTATGGAGTAAGAATAATGCAATGCAGAAAGAGATAATGTGTTAAGACCTAAAGAATCATAATCCTGAATACTCAGTCCCACCAATATTGACTTTAATTTATTTGGATGGTTTCATAGTTCAGCTGATGCTAATTCATAAATTTTCTTTGCTAAAATAAATCTGAGTCCAGCAAATGAATAGCCACATCACACTGCCTTGATCAAAATCCTGAACTCAGCAAAGTAATCAAACTCTGAAAGGACTGGAGTTTGGCTTCCTTCTTTTTCTCACCAAGAAGGCAGCCAGAGGGGACTTAGGACTGAGGATAAGGTGGTTTATTCTGTTACCTGCTAAGCAAGTTTCAGGGCACTTCTTGCCAGCACTTAGCTACATTTTGTTCCATTGCAAGAGAAGGCAGACAGGAGTTTTATTAGCCAGGGGAAATATAACCAAAGCTTCTGCAAAGAGAATGTTGTGAGGCTTCCTAGGCAGTGAAAGCTACATGGTATTTTCCTAAAGGGTACACTTTAATGATTGTTAATTGCAGTGTGCTCTTTAATACATGGGGAGCCTTCAATACCTGAATATCTACCTAGTATCATGTTGGGGAGGAAAAGGGAGAAGGACATGGGGGCTTTTAGGAGGGCATTTACTCTTTGTAAGATTCATTTTATGTCTAGCTGAGCAGAGGGGGAAAAAAAAAGCCAGACAAAATGTCAACAGTGGGTTCAATTGACCTGGAGACTGAGAACATCAAGAATCTCAAACTATTTTTACAGCTTCCCTTTGTTTTAGGAACATTAGGAACATTAACACTTCAAAGTATGTGACTGTGTCTCTCATCCATGGTTCCAGGGTTTTTCCCTGATTATGGTCTTTTTGGTTTGGGGTTTTTTTTTCCCCAGGAAAGAACTTTACATCAATTTAGCACAGAACAAGGTTGACTTGTGCCTCTCCCAAGACCTTTTAACAACTGTGCCCGTCAACAGTTTTACACCCCCCCCCTGAGCTGTAGAGACCCCAAACATCCACGGCTTTTACTACTTGACTTTTTAGCATGAGTGTGGCAGTTAGGGGGAGCAAGCAGAAGAATGAACTTTCCACCACCTTGCCAATCAGACACTATTGGTATTGGAAAGATAGTAATTATTAACAATCAGGTTATTTCCTAATAACATACCCGTTACTAAAGTGTGTTTCAAAAGTAAATCTGACTCTTTGTCCTGTTTTCAGAAAAGCTGTAGTTGTTATTACCTACCTGCAGCAGAAATTGCATGATGTCTGGTTGGGAATGATTATGGGCTTTTATTTTGTTCTTAGAAACATCAAATCAAAACCCATTAGTAGAGCACCAGCTCTGAGCTTTTGTGCTCCATTTTCTGGATAATTTTTAAGCCACATAGAAATCAAAATGCTTTTCAAATAATTCTGTGTCTTTCTCAGACTTTTGCACTTTTGTAGGCATGGTGTGCATAGATCTCATGGGACCTTCTCACAGACTTTCAATACTTAAAGGGAGCTTATAAGAAAGAGAGACTCTTTACAACACCCTGTAGTGACAGGACAAGGGGTAATGGTTTTAAATGAAAATGGATAGATTCAGATTTGTTATAAGGTATTCTTTCCTGTGAGGGTGTTGAAACACTGGAATAAGTTGCTCAGAGAAGTTGTGGATGCCCCATCTATGGAAGTCTTCAAGGTCAGGTTAGACAGGGCTTTGAGCAGCCTGGTCTAGTGGAAAATATCCGTGTCCATGGCAGGCAGGTTGGACTAGCTGATCTTTAAAGGTCCCTTCCAACCCAAATAATTCCATGATTCTTCCATTCTATGATCTATGTGGTGATGGGATCGATGTACACAAGAAGCTTTTTGCTTTAGACAAAATTTATTAACCAAAGACAAAAGTTAACACATTAATGCAAGTCTTTTATCTCTGTGTGATAACACAGTATCTATGCTACAGAAAATTCTGTCACATTTTTTTATGTTGGGACATTGTAGGACACTTTGCAAACATTTAGGAATGAATGGTAAATGTTGATTCAGTTGCTCAAGGGGATGGATAATGTGCAGAAAAGCCATAGCACTTCCAGGCTGCCAGTTCTGTCATTACATTGAAGCAAGATGTTCCCTTCATAAGACATTTCCTTTCAGGTGTTTTTAAATGCATTTTACATGCCTGGAAGAAATGCTTATAGCTTTTCCACTGCACTCAAAACCATCCTGGGTTCTTTATTTTCTTGCAGTAAATACTGATCTACAAGCAACAGATTCCTCCTAAGGAGAGGAGGGGAAACTATGTCCTTTGGGGAAAACTATGTCCTTTCAATGTCTTCCTGAGAGTTTTTGTGGCACTTAGACTGTGAAATCCAAAGGACAGAGCAATTCAAATGCTGCAGTGAAATAAAAAATCACAGGGTCAATTGCAGCTTGAACCAGTGATGCCCAGTATAAGGTCATGTAAGTCATTGTAATATGAAGACATCTCGTAGATGAAATTGGGATTAAGCACTTAGGACCAGCAGAGGCATCTGTACTACTTGCTGTCTGGGACTGCCTGAGTTTGGAAGAGCAAACAGTACAGTTTTTATTCTGCTTGGAACTGCAAACATCCATGCAGTTAAACATGGGAACTTGCTTGTGCTCAGAGCACCCAAGCCCCTGAGCTCTGTAACAGTTCAGTGGCACCTGGCTAACACTTGGATCCATGGAGAGGTGCAGTCTGGATGGCATTTCAGGCAGCATCCATTACTGAGCTTGGAACAAAAACTGATGGCAGAGGGATGCATGAAATGCCTGTTACATCTTGTGAACATGTGAGCATGGAGTAAGTGAAGTCAATTAACACACAGTTGCATTTTAATGCCCAAACAAGTGAACCAAGTGAGTCCTTTAATCTGCTGTAGTTCTCCTTTTCCTTCCTGTAAAGTAGAAATAACAGATTCCTACCTGATGAGGTTTTCTGAGGCTAATAGCTATGAAGTGCCCAGGCATCTGATGATGAGGGCTGTATAAACACAAAGTTATTATGCAAGCCTAGCAATGCCAAATGCTTGATGCAAATTCCTTGCTCCCAGTCTGATTTCCTCTCTTCCCTTGCACAGTTTCTCTGCCAAGTAAATATACTCCTTTCAGATGAAATTACTGGCCATTCATCTTCAAGTATCCTGGTTGAATTACCAGTTGTGATGGTGGAATTCCTTCTTGGTATGTGTACCTGTATAAAAATGTTGGAGTTTTGAACAGATCATCGGGAGACTTTCTTTGCTGTACTTCCTTGCTGTTTGGGAGATTTTGGAAACTATTTTCTTTCCTAATGGTTAAGACTTTGTTGACAAACCCAGTCCCCTCTCACATGGCAAAAGGATTTTTGCTGTGTTCTGTGATGTTGCAGTAGTGCAAAGACAAGCTTGTTCCTGGTAGTAAATGATAGATGACCTAACTGAGACTGAAGTGGAAAAAAAAAAAAATCACTGATTTTGCTAAATTGCCTAAGCATGCTGGTTTTGGAGAACTACTCAGATTACTTTCCAGTCCTCTTGTAAAGATTGTTCCTGATGCACAGGTTTAAATAAACTAACTTGGACCTGACAGTGTTTACCAAGCTCAGATGTATCTTTGTGAATAAAATGAGAAATAGAAGCAATGGAAATGCTCTATTTCTTTACTGTTTGTTTTTTTGGTTTGTTTTTTATGCAAAATGGCTGTGATACTAGTGCCATTGTACAGTTTCTTGGAGAAGTTATAGTGTAAAACATCAAGGCTTTCCCTTAAAAAAGAAATGTCATTCCAAGTGTAGCAGATACCGGATCATTTAGCTGTGTAGAGCCTGAAGCTAAACTGGATACTGATTGAGTATGAAATGTTTATGTTGGGGATGGATGAACTGATATGGGAAGCCACATACTTTTGCTTTATGTTTTTAAGGGGCAAGTATTGTACATGATTTTCCATACTCCTTGTACATGCTTTTTAAATATTCTGTCTTGTTCCTTAACTTCACTTGTCTTTATGTAATGCCCTGAAATAGAGTCACGTGTGCACTAGTTGGTTTTGCATGGCCCAGAAACCTACAGAGAGCTATGCCCTGATATCACACAAACCTAAACAGTGCTGCTTGTTTTCAAATCTTGAGGATTTATCTTCAATCTGAAAGGAGAAGCTGAGTTGTACTAAGGACTGCTCAGTCATAGTGGCTCGCATTTGTGGGGCTGGGTACAAAGACGTGTGCAAGATGGATCTTAAATTGCTGTAGTTTTTACTTGGTCTTATTCTGAAAAAGCTGTCAGGGATGTCTAGAGGAGTTTCTGTGTTTAATTGGTGGGATAAAAAAATAAATAAAAAATAATACACTATGAATACAGCAAAAACAATCCAGAGTGCAGTTTCCTGGGATTTATTGGTACGTTGATAAATAATAGTCCTTGTATTTCTGTGTGCACCACATTGTCACCCCAGCCTTGGGAGCTTTCTGAAACACTGTGCCTGGTTATTCTCTCACACAGACAAGTCAGAAGTAGTTCTACTGGAGGAAACAGTGGATGGGTACAGGTGATCCAAAATAAGTTTAAGTGGGTGGAAAGACTTAGGGAGTTGGTACTGTAGATGCAGGAGGGGCTGTTTAATTACATTAATCCTATTGTCGTCCTAAAGCAATCACCACTAATTGGGCCGTGAAGCGAGGGTTTAGAAAGTGCCCCTGTAGTTCTGAAACTCTCCCAAACAGAAAAAGATGACTTTTCTCATTGCTCACCACAGCCATGCACCTGTTTGGCCTAAACTGGCACCTGCAGCCGATGGAAGGGCAGATGTATGAAATCACGGAAGACACAGCCAGCAGTTGGCCAGTGCCAACGGACGTCTCCTTATATCCTTCGGGGGGCACAGGGTTAGAGTTACCTGACAGGAAAGGCAAAGGAACCAGTGAAGGTATGGTTGGTGTGTGTCCATGTTGTGAGTCTTCTGTCTGCCTCTGAACTCCAGCCATCCAATCTCATGTTCCATCACCCTCAATGCTGCCATCATCAGGCGTTTTTTTCCAGTCTTTCACGTCTAGAACTAGTCGTCAGTCTTGTTCCCGTATGTTTCTAAGTTTCATACCCTTCTGATGTCCACTAATATGATAAAACTCTGTGCAACCCTCACCACACATCTAAGGCATTCTCAAGGTGGAACCACCTGTACTGTATCTCACAGGCTAGAGGAGTCCACTATAAAAACCCTTCCTCGAGTGGCTGTTTTTGTGGGAGAAAAATTGTCTTGAAAATGAAATGATTCCTGGAGCATTGGATCAGGCTTTCTCTACAACAGTACAAAAATGTTTGAGTTTGCCTACTCGTTGCCACCTGATACCAAATGTTTTGAGGACCAAAATATTTACAAGAGCTATTACACTGTGAGCTTTGGCACTCCAGAGTTGGACATCTCAGTCCAAAAGTAGCCAGATAAAAGGCCTGATCTCCACAGGGTATCAGGATGTTGACAGCTTGCAATTTTTATCTGAAATTCAAAGCAACTGATGGGTCACAAATTCAGCAGTGCATTATGTGGCAGCTTTACATCTTACTGTGCTTTGTATAGAGGCAGCACTGCCAAAAGTGCAAAGCTCTGTAAAGGAGAGGTGTTTTATTTCTCCCAAGACTTAGCTGGAGAAATGCAAAATACAAATTTTCAGAAAGCTCTTTCATTTGTGTGTCAAGCTTCTTTATACGAGGTTAACAGATTCTAGTAAAATTCAAGTCACTGGCTATTTTTGCCAGTTTTTTGAGGGGAGAAGTTTTGTGGATAAGAGATAAGACGTCTGCTACTGTTCTGGCAACACATTGAACTCAAAAGTTGCTGCAGAGCTCCCTAGACTTTGGCTGATAGCCTGTTTACATGTTTAATTTAAATTAATTGTAGTACTTTTTTTTTTTTCTTTAAGAGCTCATCTGTCTGTATTAGTCCAAATAAAGGCCATAATTATGTGTGTTCCTTAAAACAGTGTATTCACTAGCAACTGATGTCTGACATCAAATTACTACATGGAAAAATCAGCTAAGTGGGTTATTCTCAGCAAACCTTACTAGACAGCACAGCAAGCTGCAGATACCCCTGCTGTTGTATTCAAAAATACTTCATGACAGATTTTCTTCCCCCTAACTTGCCATATGTTTAATTTTTGAAACATCTCATTTTGATCTATCCCTTTCCTTTTAAAAGTCAAAATGAAAATAAAAAGATGTATCCAAAGCTCCCATCCAAATCAAAGACCTCCACTGATTTCTTTTTCAGCCACGCTTACAGTGAAATCAGTAGAACTTTTGGTTGCTGCCCAAAAGCTCTGGTGAAAGAGAAATCTGGGAAATACCCTAGTTCTGTCATTAGAAGACCTCTCCAGTTTAGAGAATAAAATCTTGTCCTGACTGAAAAACACATCAAGACATTTTTATTGCAGGAGTGACTCTCCCCTTCAGGTGACTATGCAACTGATTCTGGAGTAGCAGTGCCGAGCGGCTGCTACTCTAAACCAGGATGTATGTGACTGAAAATTATTTCAAAATGGAAATACATTTGAAAAGCTTCCTGATCACAGTAAAATAGGCTGTGATGTGTTAGACCATCCTTACAGCTGATCTCAATGAGTCATTACCAAAGTCTTGACAATTCTCAGAAATAGTCTTTCATTCTCATCTGGGGCTGTGCTCCAGCACCGATTTACTTGTGTTTAAACCCAACCCTGTTTAGCAAAGCACTTAATCACATGCTTCCATTTAAGCATGTAATTAACTGCGATTGAAGTCAGAGAAACATGAGTGTGTTCTTAAGCCACCTTGCTGTCAAACATACAAGCAGATTCAGCAGGGGCTGAAATGACATTGTTTGGTTTGATATCCAAATAAATGAGGAATAGTTGCTACAGCAACTATAAAGTTCAATGTGATGTGTGAAAAGACCAAAGTAATTGACAGCCCAGTTAAGAACTCAGACAAATTCAGACCTGAAGATAATTTTAAGGAGTCAGATATTCTGATTAAAATCTGATTTCTGATTAAAAGCTGAAATTGTTTCTTATTTCACTTACTTTATGAAGTATCCAGTTCACAGGGCCTGATTCTACTGGAGGTTAAAAACCTGAACTGAATTCAGCCCGGACTTCTGTATCAGGATAAATGTCAACCACTGGCAACATGATACAACAGCTCTTAGGATATCAGATTCCTAGATATACAACTGTCCACCAAAAGGAGGCAAAAACTTTGTAATTGTGCATAGAAAACAATTATTTCTGTGAAATTATCTCTTGCAATCACAGAAGCATTTTTGCTTGCATGAGCAGGCGCTGCTCTCTGTACAGGCAGAATTTTTATACCGTGCTTGTTTTCTTCAGGCTGTCTCTTGCATAGCAACATCTATCATATTAAGTTCTCACCTTTGCTGATTCACTCCAATGTACAATTTTTATTAGTGAACAATCAGGGCACATATCAAATACTTTCCATTTTCATTTGATTTCTAAAAATCTATAAAACATGTCAGTGGTAATCAGAAAAACGTATCTTTCGCCGAACCAAAACATGTGATGTCTTTAGCTCTTTTTCAATAGAATCCTGAATCTTTTCATCTTACAATAATGGAATAATAAACTTTACATGAAGGCATGGGAACTGTTTCCTTTAATCCTTACAGTGTGAAAAGTTTTAGTATGCCAAATAAATATTAACAATCCAGTTGATAAAGTAATCCCCTTCAGAATCAAGCTAGTTGATTTTCATTGTACGATTGTATTCTATCAGCACAAAATTATTCAAAAAGAATGTCCATTTACCTAAGCAGCTCCTGATTATCTCTAATAATATACACTTTGACTAAAAAAGGATAAAAAGCCAGCAGATTTTCCCCCTATATTTATTTGAATGTGATGAACAAAGATACGTGAGGATCTTATAAAATTACCTGTAGCTTTTTTTCTATCAACATGGCATCAAGTTCTGCTCCAACAGTGTACTTCACCAGTTGCTAACTTTAAATCAGGGGTTAGTCTTATTTGGACCACAATTTCTGCTAAAATGTTTTACATATGTAAGAATAAAAAAAAAAAAAAAAAGAGAGAGAAAAATTCTCCATCCTACAGAGAAACACCTTCAGGGACTTTTTTTTGTTAATAGTTTATATGCACATAATTTCTGTATGGATTTTACAGAGATGGCCAACAACTGCCATCTGTTTCTCCTGGAGGTTTTATGTTGGGATAGTGTATGGAGAATTTTAAGGAAATATTATAATTATTATTTTATAATTTTAAAGGAAATAAAATTTGAAACAATACAACGAAAGGTTGCTTTACTAACAGGGAAGTGAATTCTAAACCCATTTGACTTGAATTTATGATGAGTGGGAAAAGATATTTTTGTTTCCCATTTCCCAAATGTAGGTTCTGGAAGAAAAAAATCTGACAACGTGATTTTCCTACAAAATATTGTATGTTCCTGAAAGTTTCCTTTTCCTTTTGCTAGAATTGCTTGATCTGTGAAACACAGAGTAGTATGCTGTAATGGCATGAAGATGGGGGAGCAAAAGTAATTGAATTTCTAAAATTAATAATTAGTCATTGTTGGTGACACGATGGTCCATATTAAGGCCAAAATCAGGTGATGCTACTGCATACTTTTCAACTAGAAGTGTCCTTAAATAAAGGTTGTTTACTAAGCAGTTACCTTCTTCTTCACCTTTATGCACTGCAGGTGGAACTGTGGCTACTGCTTAGAGGCAGTGGTTTCCAAGGCAAACAAACTGAAAAGACAGAATTCTGGGATTTTTATTCTACCCCTCATTCCCTGGGTTTTCTTTGGGTCCAGATTTTTTCAAGCAGCCACCAGTTTTGAGAACTGTGAGTGTATGAATTTCTAACCTGGAATTTCTCAGCTGTGTTTTCCAGGGATGCTGAGCTCCCTGCTGGCTCCCTCGGACATCATGGCATGTACTGATGGCCATCCAGATACCCAGGCTCTCCAATATGGTGGTCACCTCCATTTGCTTGTCTTCTGAAAGAAGTTGGATAATCATAACAGGCTTTACAGAGTGTGTTGAAACCCAATTGACACCTCTCATGTTTCTCAATAGATACTACTCAAGTGCAGGGTATGATTAGCTTAATTTCGCTTAGTCCTTTTTTTCTTTAGATTTTTTTGGACTGTTGAAGAGATTTCAAGTACTGTTACCACTGTCAAGTATTAATTTAATAGAGAAACATTTTCCTTTCCCCACTTAGGTATTGTTCATGTTGCTGTTCTCCACACTACCATTCCATTCTGTGACACGTCTACCTCACTATTACTACTCTTTGCAAATTTAATGATGATTTCTCCATCTGTGAACTTATATTCATTTAGGATATAATGTCAGATGAGTTATTCTTATCTTCAGAATGTAATTACACACTTTCTGATGTTACAAATTAAACAAAAGGCCATTTTTCTCCAGGTTGCTCTTTCCATCTTCATGTTTTCAAACAAACCAGTAACTGAATCTAGGAATAACCCTACTGGTTTTCCTCCCATAATCATATGGACTGGCTAGACAAAGAACTCTGAAGGCCTCAGGACACTAATAAACTGTTTCTCAAGATCAGTGTCAGCATACCAGCATAACTTTTAGGCTCTAAAGCTAATTCAAGACTTTTGTTCCTGTGTTTTGGCAGGAAAGCCCAGTAGTTTCTTTCCAGACGACAGTTTTATAGACTCTGGAGAAATTGATGTTGGCAGAAGAGCCACACAGAAGATCCCCCCTGGTATCTTTTGGAGATCTCAGGTGTTCATTGATCACCCAGTGCATCTGAAATTCAATGTGTCTTTGGGAAAGGCTGCTCTGGTTGGCATCTATGGCAGAAAAGGCCTCCCACCATCACATACACAGGTAATGGGACCTCCTTTTAGTTAAATAATACTTGTCTTAAATGTTCTTATGGCTTATTGTTTTTATTACTTCAGCTATTTATTTTCAAGACTTTGTTGCGTGCTTGCAAGATGTTAATCATCAGAGAAAGATAATCAAGTGACAATTGCAAGATATTTACACAGGCAAAGCAATCAGTTGCCTAAGAGGAGGAAAAGGGTTCTGTGGGCTGGTGGTCACTGAGGGTGTCAGCTGGTTACTCCTAGTAGCACGAGATACCACCTTCTCCATCCAGAGCCCCTCGTACTCAAACTACATCAAAAAGAATAAACTATTAAGCAGTTTGGTATATCTCAGGACTGTCTTCCTCTTTCAGCATCTACCTTTCCCTACTCATGGTAAGAGCAACAAGACCCCAGTCTCTCACCCTCATGGCAGCAAGGTTCACTTTTGTCTTCTGTGCTGAAATGCCTAGAGCCAACTCTTCACATGATGCGTCTTGACCGCCAGGCTTGACTGAGAGTGGTCAAGGTCCAGTAATTGGTGTATAACCAGATTGAATCAAGTTTTTACAGAAAGCCACTGGCTTACTTAAGCAGAAATCAAGGTACAGTTATTATTCTGTAGGACTGAAATGAAAGAGGTTGCTTTTCTTAACACGCTTGGCAAAAGTCATGTCAAGAAATCACCTTCTGGGAAAATCTCTGAAGAACCATCCTCTTAAATAAGGATTTGTACATTATTTTATCTACTTTCCATTTCAGTGTCTAAGCTGCTCTTAACCAGTTTCATTAATACATGAGGGTATAACTCTCACTGGCAATGCAAAGCATCTTACTCCCACCTGCATCAGCAAGTTATCAAAGTACTACCAGGTTTCTATTGAAGTTGTGACTTACCCTTGCCCTCCACTATTCACTGAAAAGCCAACACAACTATTTGAGATACCCTGCCTTTCTTTTCTTTTTGAACAAACAACTATGTTTGTTACAATCTTTTTGAGTAATGTGGTATTTTCTGCATATTAACACCTGCAACTTATTAATCTCAAAGAGGTGTTACAAATCTACACTTTCTCTGCAAAATTAAAATATTTTAATAGGATCAGCAGGTCATAAATGTAGTGACACAGTAGTACTGTTATTGCCCATTTTTAATCAGTCTTTTTGCAGGGAGATTTAAACATTTAAACTTCAAAACTCCTGTATTATTTAAGTAAAAAGTCAATCATGGTCACATAATACTAACAGTAGATTAGAAGCCTGTATTGTTTTTACTTGTTTATTATCATTATTAATTTCTGTTATGAAACAGGAGTTACTGCATTGGTAGTTTCAACTGTTTAAGTTACAAATGTAAAATTGAACACCTAAACCTCAGGTCTACTGAAGTGAATGCAAAATCTTTCAGTGTAGCAGGCACTACACCCAACCCTAGGAATGTTTTAAACAATGAAGAAGCCCACACTCACTTCACCAATGCTGCTGGGGTTTTTTAACCTCATTTTTGTAGGGATATTCTCAGTGATTTGTCAGTGTCAGGACTTTCCCCATTTCAAGCAGCATGGTTGTGTATCAGTTGAAGCCTCAGCTGAGAATGAGATGTTGAATGTGGGATGTGGCACATGTTTGTCAATATCACATGCTGGAGAAGGTGATGCACTTGCTCAGAATCCTGATGAGTGTTGCTTTGTGTGTAGCCACTAAATGAGAGCTGCCAAGTATGTAAAAAAATCGTTATCTGGACCAAAATATCACCAGAAATGTCCAGAGAGATATTTTTATTCAAACAATAAAAATTACGGTACACTGATAGATGCAGTTCACAAGCTCCACCCTGTTCTGAAGAAATAATGTCATGAAACTGCAGATACTGAATCAATATTGATTTATTACTTCTTAATATTTAATTTAGTTTTAAAATTATATATTTTCCTAGATGTGTTATTCTATAACCTGCTGTCAATTAAAACATTGTTCTCCTGTATATTTTTATATGATGTTTAATCTCACCATGGTTTATTAGTCTTAGGAGTCATTAAATAGGTAACCTGTTTTTTATGTTGACATTGTAAACTTGCCCCTCAGCATTAAGACCTATTACTCAAATCTCATTTTTGTTTTTATAGTCCAGAGTATCTGCTGCATCAAAGAAATCTACCCAATGAGTTTTGCATTTCCAAATTCTGTAAGGAATTTCATAAACAAGACTGGCAAAATGTAGGCTTAGAGCAGTCTTCCCCATAATAATTTAATAAAGGGTCAATTATTTTTCCCCAGCCTGTATAATTGATGGCAGTAGTAAAATTCTAGCTGATAAACAGATTTTCTGTGTTAGATAGTTAGGTATTTCTACTGTTTGGATAATCTGTTTTCTGTAGCGTGAGCCTTAACATTGTCTATTCCCTTTCAGCGTCTTTGAATTGATCCTGAGGCTGACTCTTATTAAATATTCCTGAATTTGGTAAAATCTTAAAAAGTCGTATTCATCCATGCTAATTCCATGCTATTCCAGAGTCTCTTTGGGAAATTTTCTCTCCTTGTGGTGATCTGTCCTCTAGTCGGGGTTGCCAAAAATCAAGGACACTAATAAGTAGGAAGAAAAAACAAACTCCAGATTTCTGTAGTCTTAGAAATAGAGCCTGTAGAAGCCTAAAATAATTTGCTGTTAGCTAAAGGCATTTCTTCATATTCTTCTCAACAAATCATAATAAAAGTTACATAATTGTATTATGGTCTATTAGATTTAATCTTCCCAGATCAAATAATTTTTCAAGAGTTTTTAACATAGGCCAAATTTTCTTTAATCATAAACTGTAGGAATTAGCCCTCACAGCCTGTGGGGGGCATTTTTCCATTTGTACAATTTGAATTGATTAACATGGTATTTTATCTACCATTTTCTTGCTTGCAGTAACTCTAATTGCATATTAAAAGTATCTGAATGTATTAAAATGCAGTAAAGCACAATCCATTTGTGGTTCAAATAATATTTACAACTAGTAACTAGTAACATTGCAAAGTCATCAACACCTTGCAAATAGTTATAAAAAATAAGCTTTTACTTTATTTATTTTACTTTATAAACTTTTACTTGCCCTAGTAAGCATAATCCAGATTGGATTTAACAACAGCAGTTCACTGTAGCTGGGTGCTTTGAAATTGGTTTCATCTCACTTAGCTTTAAGCATCTACATCTAGCAAGAATTGGTTACTTGTAAGGCACAATCCACAGGACATTTCTAGATGTCAACATCAGGATGAGGCAGATTGGATTCTAGAAGTGTCTCTTTCTTTGACTGCAATCCAGTTGTTCTAGAAAACTAACTCAAGCCGCCACAGAGATGTCAGCATTTGGTGAGATGAACTTCACCTATGGTGTCTGCAGTTGCCTTTAAAACATCATGTCAGTCTGTTCAATCTTGCTCCAAAATGGAAATATGCAGGTTTTTTCTCTTGCTGGTTTTAACTCTGATGTCCTCTGTCACTGCCCTTCTCAGCTGTGTCAGTCATGGCCACACTGAGACCTGATGAGGAGTCAGCCTTGGCAACAGCTCATCCTCAGAGTGGCTACAGATACCTGGCTTGCAAAGCCTCATTCAGACCAACCACTCACTAGTATCTTCTTAATCTTAAAATCATGATATTCTTCTCAAAACACAAAATTGCATTTTTAATAATAAATTTTCTATTTTATACTTACAGTATCTTTTTAGAACTTATGTTTTTGTATTGAATATTTTAATAATTTGTATTTATATTTATTTCAAAATAGAAGCTCTGACTCTGATGAAGCTAACTAGGGTAGACACCCAAAAAAGAATGTCCTTTGCAGGTGTGCCAGCTTTTATGTTCTCAAAAGACACTTCAGCACCAAATCTGAGAGATCTATATATTGAAATACAGCAAAAAAATTAAAGCTAGGCTCAAAAGTTATTTCAGGTAAATAAATAATTACAATACAGTAATTAAAATACTCTAGGGACAATTGTTGTTGTTCCATGTGCAAGCTATGTTATGCAGAGCTTGTTTGTCAAAATGTTGTTGGAAATAAACACTGTTCATTTATTTTAACTTAGCAAGTTAACCGCAAAGAACATGTCATCAAGTCCTTATCTTGGCTGACTTTGAAGATCATACCAGACAATTTAAAAATGTAACAGCAGCACCCAAGTTTTGCTTACAGGAAAGTCAAAAGGGATAAGAAGTTTAAATATTGTTGCCACACACAGTCAACACTCCGCAACCATTCAGTGCAGCAACATTTACTGCTACAACAATTAGTACTGTTGTTTCTTTCTGCCTGTTTTCATCCTTCCTGCCAAAAGCTACAAGCTTATTTGGCCAACTGGATGAGAAAGGCAAAACCTAGTGAAGTCAGGGAAGAGAAAAGCTAAGCTGGGCTTCAGCTGCTGGATCCTGCTCACATGATGGCCTGTTCACCTAAACACACTATAAAAATCAGATTAGATAAGGTTCACTTAACATTTGTGTTGTTTACTCGGCTTGTATCTGTCTCATCCCATTAATAGATTATCAGACAAAATACAATTATTGCAAAAAGTCAGTGGAAAGTTATTTAAATAGGTAGTTGCAACACTAGCAGCAAAAACAAAGCTGTTGTTCAGCTAAAGTTACCCTGGCAAAAAAAGAAATATGTCCTTTCAAGGAAAACTTCCAAAAGCCACCCTCTAAATGGGACTTTTAGATATTACTTTATCTCTTTTCCATCTTCATGTTCTATGATCTTTTAACCACTTTTGCTATTTCTTTAGCATAAAACCCTTGCTGCCTAAACAAAATACTTCTGCAGAACTTAGTTACAAATAGCTCTTATCTGTTCCTTGGTGACCCATAGCAATTCTGGCAAAGAACCTGGTTAGGCTAGATACAGTTTTCTCTCTGTTTTCCTTACTAGCCAAGACATGAAGAAGCTAACAAATAACCTTCTTAGCATCATACTTACAGTGCAGTTTAGAACATGGTTCTGGACCTCATGTTCCCCTGCCTATGTTTCTACAGAATGAGAACGGATCAGGAGGGTCAATATTCCCCAAGTCCCATTCTAAATAAAGATGTTTTCTTGATGCATGTCATGACAGAAAAATACATTCATATACTAGCTGTTTCCAAAATGGGTACTTGCAGGTAGTCCAGGAACATACTTGAGTTACCAGAGAAAGAGTCCTGTCTGTGATGCTTCTGTGGATGTATGTTTCTAATCTTTGATGCAAAGTATGTCTGTCTCCCACGTAAGACGATCCAGAGCAAGAGACTAAGCTTGAGAAAAGCTGAAATACACACAAATACCATTTCTTTTTATGTTTCAGTTTGACTTTGTCGAGCTTCTTGATGGAAGACGTCTACTGACACAGGAGGCGAGAAGCTTAGAAGGACCTCAGCGGCAACACAGAGTTTTTATGCCCTTGTCCAGCCACGAGACAGGGTTTATCCAGTATTTAGATTCAGGAATATGGCATTTAGCCTTCTACAATGATGGCAAGGAGTCAGAAGTGGTTTCCTTTCTTACTACTGCTATTGGTAAGGATTTCCTGTGTTATTCCTAAACTCCTAAATGTGCCTTGAGGCCAAGTATTAACACACGTAGTCAAACTGCATGGCAGCTTTGTGTGGTTTTGGAGAGGATGCTTGTAGGACATGTGTTTAGCAACATGCTGAATGCTGTTAGGCCCTAAATATCTCACAAGTATTTTATAGACATTTATGTAACTATATCCATAGCAAGATTCTACCCAGTGCCAAAGATGGTTCACAAGCTTGGAATTCCCTGCTTCCTTTTCTTCCTTTGATCTCCTCTTTATAGAGTTTGGTTAGTTGGTTCATTGTTTTTTTCCTCTTTCTGGAGTAAGGTATAGGAATGATTGAAGAGCAGAATGCAGCATCATGCAACAGTTTTCTGTGACAGAGTCCTGCCTTTGAGCACTGTCAGAATTACTCAAGCTGGAGGTCAGGCAGAGTACTGTGGTTGAAACTCCAATAAAGAGCACTGAAAACTTGGTAGGAGGAACGACAAAAGCAGGAATCTCTATTTCTCTTTGCTAACATAAAGAAGCTGATGTTTCTTAAGAAGAACAAATTAACTAAACAAGTCTCTCAGTTTCTCTGTCAGTTTAGTGCGACAGCAATTATTTTCTGTTGTCCAAGGAAAACAGGATGCTGCCTGTGGGCTGCCTGACAACTTTGCACACTGCATATTCTTCCTTCTCTACCCTATAAATATCAGAATCTGTTTCTGATGCAATAATATTTAATTATAAATTCAACTGACCTGTGGAAACTGTTCATATACCCAAATTCATTTGATTATAATTTAAAGATTACTCCATAAAGCTAGCGCCTTTTTTTTTTTTTTTCTAGCCACAGTGATTGTTTAAAGGACTTTTTTCTTTGCTGAAAAAAGCACTCATTCTAAAGCTCCCATTAATCCCTCTCCCAGAAGAGGCTTTGGTGTTGAGTCTCAGCTGTCTGCAATAGTTACCTAAAAGCTAGTGGCTGTAATTTGTCTTGGCAGGTTAATTAAATGTTTTGTTCTTATTAAAGCAAAGTCATTAGGATCCTAATATTCCATTTAGCTCTTAAGTTTATCTAATCAAGAAGTGAGAACACTGATACAATACTCCAGGTTAAATTTAAAACATGGAAATGCACATGTTCAGTTCTGTTCACAGTTAAGCAAGTCCAGATATAGTTGCATGTTAGCTTATGAAGTTGAAATCGTGCTCTACGGAATGGGGATTTATTTTCTCTTAGTATATGTTAGCAATTTGAGTTTTTACTTACACCAACCACCTTCTGCTCAGCAGACCCTCCAAATATTCTTCTGCAAGCGACATTTTTTTCACATCTAAGAATTTATTCAGTTTCAGGTTTCCCATCACAAGAAAATCAGTAAGGCTCTCACAGCAAAAAGCACTTTTAAAGCACAGTCACAAGTTGTTCTGGTGTTCCAAGTGATGCTGAGTGTTCTAGCCAGACTTTTCTCTTGGCCTCATGCACTAAAATGGAGGGGGAGAGAAAAAAAAAGAAGACAAAACATTCTTAATTGGCCTTCGAACAGTAGGGGAATGTTGTGGGTGAGCAGTATGTCAGAATATCTTTTAGGGAATCCTAATTTTTTTTGGTGTATACTCTGCAGGACCTTCATAATAAGCAGAACAGTCCATGATGTATATAGCCCCTGATGTATTCTGCATGTCCCCCGTTGACCTGGAGCCATTCTGTGTTTGAGTGCCAGGAAGTTTTCTTTTGCTGTGCAAGAGGGAGCTTTGCCCCGTGCATGGGAATCACTTTGCTCACTGGCAGCTGTAAAGCAACACAAAGCTATAGTGTACAGGAAAAACTAGGTACAAGCAATGCACTTTGAAACTCACTTGACATAAGTACAAATTTCAGATAGGAATAGGTGGCTGCTTGGTTAGAATTTAGCTAGAGAAGTAGAGCATTTTTGTAAGTGCCATAAAAAAATGTAATAGCATTAACAAGTTGGCACCTTTCTTCTTAGTCCAAATTTCAGCAGCCCATTTTAAAATTAAGAAGTACAAAGCAAAACACAACAAAACAAGGCAGATGTTTTGTGTAAAAGTAAAGCTTCAGAACCTTTCGAGTATATTCATGAGGTCTGGCAAGACGTGGCTGCTAGATTTTGAGTCTATATATACTATAACACTGTAGTGTTATAATTTTTGTCAGTGCCAAAGTAAAGAAGATACAGCAACCTGATACAGTGTTTATGAGCCAGGGTGTAAAATCTCCATGCCAAACAAATAAATCAAGTCTCACGTGATGGGAGCCTTAGATCTGTCTGTGTGGGGTGAGGAACGTGCCGAGGAGTTGTGTTGATTGTCAGAGGCAAGCTGCTGTTTGATTTGATTTCTGTGGCAGCAGCACATAGAAAAATCTCCCTTTATTATTGCACTGACACAGGGCTTAGAGAGAGAGCATGTTTGAAAAGTATAGCTGTGCTGCATGAAGAAGTAGGATCCGGTGATCTGAGAAGAGGACCAGCAGCCTGGAACTCCTGAATTCTGATTGATGTGCTAATTCTGACCCAGCCCAGGGTCATGCTTCAGCTGCTCACCATGTAAAACTGAGGAGAGTGACATTTCCCCAGAGGTGCTGCAAAGGTGATAGAACTGCTAAAAAAATGCATTAAGCATTAATTAATGATCATGGGTAATAGTAGAAAGCACTAAATTGATAATGGTGATCACAATGGTAAGTTCATAAACTGTGCAGTTGTTCCTCTGGCAAAGCTCCCCTGTGAGTAAGGACTCACCTGAGTGAAGGACCATAGCTTTTACTTCAGCAATAAAAATTGTGAGTGGAAAGGGTGCTGATTTTCCAAGTGTATCTGCTATGTGCCAGCAGACTGAACTTCTCAAAGCCAGTAAAGTCATTGCAGACTCTCTATGACAATACAATCTGTAATTACTGTGCAGTGCTTGTCTGGAATGATTTGGCCTCCACTATTCTAGAGTAAACTGGGGAAAAATGGGAAAAAGTTTCTGTACTCCCACTTTGAGAACAGAGTTAATTTCATAAATTGTGAGGCTGTCCATCATACAGTTTTGGAATCCAATGTAGCTATAACTAAATCCACTCAGGGATATTAGTACTGATTTTGAGGGCAGGAGATGGCAGCTAAGCCTGTTGTCTAAAAGGATGTGAAATCATCATCACTAAAGAGTTAGGTGGTGTCAAAATGTGGGCCTGTTACATGTCACTGCACGTAAACCTGGGGAGAACATGGCATCATAATGCCTGTCAGAGCTCATACTTCTGCATAATACAGGCAATTCAGGTAGAGGGAAAAAAAGATTATCCTGGGAAATTCTTTATCTTTTAATAGCATTTTTATATCCCATTCTTCTCAATTGCAACACAAGACATTATAAAGGAATGGACAATCAAGGTCTCTCAATAATAAATTAACCTTTTTGTAAATGACGTTGGTGGCACTTTCTGAAATTTCTAATAGAAACACTGCTCTGAAAAGTGTCTTGTGGATTCACCTCTGCCTGATAGTGGTGATTTATTCAGACCAATCTTGTATAAGTGGAGCAAAATAGTAGTCTGAGCAATCAGCTGGAACCAGCATATATGAAACAGAGATGTTGGCCAAAAATCTGCAGAAGCAAGAAACATCTGAGAGCCTCAAAACAGTGTCTATATAGTCAGAGAGAAAGTGTCTTCCAGCAGCTGTTACTGCTGGGCTCAGCCAAGCTTGGCTGTGCCAGGCCACTGAGAAATCAAAAGGAAAAGCAAAATCAGCTGGCTGTGAGAGGAGAGCATCTCTGTTTACCAGCATGACACCCAACAAGCAAAAGGAAACACATGTAGAACACCCGTGACAGGATGTAACCACACAAAGTTTGACAAGGCCAAGTGCTAGGTCGTACACTAAGGTCAGGGCAGTCCCAAGCACAAATACAGGCTGGGTTAGAGAATGGATTGAGAGCAGCCCTGAGGACAAGGACTTGG
This sequence comes from Hemiprocne comata, assembly GCA_020745705.1. Classification (NCBI taxonomy): domain Eukaryota; kingdom Metazoa; phylum Chordata; class Aves; order Apodiformes; family Apodidae; genus Hemiprocne; species Hemiprocne comata. The sequence continues at coordinate 213,606,711 of CM036586.1, forward strand.
GGTGTTGGTTGATGAAAAGCTCAACATGAGCTGGCAACATGCACTGGCAGCCCAGAAACCAACTGTGTCCTGGGCTGCATCACCAGCAGTGTGGCCAGCAGGTCAAGGGAGGGGATTCTCCCTCTCTACGCTGCTCTCATGAGACCCCACCTGGAGTGCTGTGTCCAGTTCTGGAGTCCCCAACATAAGAAGGACATGGAGCTGTTGGAGTGAGTCCAGAGGAGACCACAAAGATAATCAGAGGCCTGGAGCAGCTCTGCTATGGAGTTAGGTTGAGAGAGGTGGTGCTGCTCATCCTGGAGAAGAGAAGGCTCCAAGGAGACCTTAGAGCACCTTCCAGTGCCTGAGGGGACTACAGGAAGTCTGGGGAGGGACTTTTTACAAGGGCATGAAGTGATGGGATGAGGGGGAATGGTTTCAGACTGAAAGAGGGGAGATTTAGATGTGATCTTAGGAAGAAATTATTTGCTGTGAGGGTGGTGAGACACTGGGCCAGGCTGCCCCAAGAAGCTGTGCCTGCCCCATCCCTGGAAAATCCCTGGAAATGTTCAAGACCAGGTTGGATGAGTCTTGGAGCAACCTGGTCTAGTGGAAGGTGTCCTTGCCCATGGCAGGGAGGTTGAAACTAGATGATCTTTAAGGTCTCTTCCAACCCAAACCATTCTGTGTTTCTATGATCTCACTTTTATCTTCTGCAAGAGACAAAGCTGAAGTTTAAGAAAGGGACCATTGTTGCTCCCACCCCCTTTACTATCCATGAAGAAAACCAGTGTAAGTGCTTTGCTCCATCAACGTGCAAAGCGAGCTGGCAGTGTTATTTATAAGGGGCTGCCAGCACAGACAGCACTGTGCAATATTCATCAAAAGCCCAGCTCCCTTCCTGCAATAGTCTGACATCCAACCCTGCCCCATACAGTCCCTAGGACAGCAGTTCACACACAAGGGTACCAACAGAGGAGCACTTCACAGTAGGACTGAGCTTAGAGAAGAGTGAAGAAATTGCAGGACACAGAGGCAAGCATGGGACTGGGAACTTCCCTTGTGTGAGCAAGTGACAAGAATGACTCTTCCTTAGCTCTGAGTGAAAATGCCTCAGTGTTTAGCTTGTTCTTAGTGAAGTGAAAAAAAAGAGCCTAAGTAGCTCAGGTTTGCTTCTCTTTTGCTGCCTATTTGTAGGCTAACTTAAGCTCTACCAACTTCTAGTTCAGTGGGGATGCATAAGTGTGATCCACTTACAGTCTCAAAGCCATTCGTGTTATTTACACTCACTTTCCTAGTGTCAGGAAAAGTCTGCACTGGTTTCATGTAAATACTGAGGAGTCAGGGTACTGTGCAGACTAACATGGGGTGTTATCTGCTCTGGCACTTTCTTTTAGCTCCTTCATGCCTGAGTTACTTGACTTAAAACTTCCCCATGTACAATTAGCTCTTCAGGACTCTGAATGAGGAAAAGTGGTTTTAATGCCCCATCTACCCTTTTCTGAACCTCTCCTTGGGCTATATCCAGTAAAAGAGGCTGAAAGTTTAGCAAGTAGTTCATTGAATAGAACCCTTTAACTGGTTATGGGATTCCAGCTGCTCCATGGAAGTCCTCAGTTACAACAAGTGTTGTTCTCCCTTGCTGCATGAGTATGGTCACCTGGCCCCTTCCACTCTTTCACAGAGGGACTTTGGAGCACTTCCACCCGGTGGTAACCCTCTACTGATAGTTAATTAGTAGCCTGTTCCTTCCCAGTCCCACAACCCTTTTCTTGCTCTACACAGAAAAAGAAATATAGTTGCATATGAGAACCATGAGAGGGAGGAAAATCAAAACTTTGCTTTTGATGTTATTGATCTCTCTCCTGCAAAATAACAGGAGAGCTTTGCATGCTCTGCAAATACTTTTTTGCCTCCAGCTCTATGTGTGCCATTACAAGCCTTTGTTTGACAGACACTCTGTCAGATGGTCAGTGCCTTTTTTTGATTACCCTCTTTTTGTTGCTGCTGCCCCTTTTTTGATGCTTTGTTTCCTACATTCAGCTCTTACCCAGCTTCTCTGAGTGTGGGAAAGACTGTAAGGCCCCAGAGGGATGGGATGCCATCCAGAGGGACCTGGACAAGCTGGAGAAGTGGGCCCAAGTGAACCTCATGAGGTTCAACAAGGCCAAGTACAGGGTTCTGCACCTGGGCCGGGGCAACCAGAAGCATCAATACAGGCTGGGGGAAGACATGCTAGAGAGCAGCCCTGTGGAAAAAAGACCTGGGGGTACCAGTGGATCCAAAGCTGCACATGAGCCACCAATGTGCAACTGCAGCGCACATCCTGGGCTGCATCAAAAGAAGTGTGGCCAGCAGATCAAGAGAGATGATTCTGCCCCTCTACTCTGCCCTGGTGAGACCCCACCTGGAGTACTGTGTCCAGCTCTGGAGCCCCCATCACAAGAAAGACATGGACCTGCTGGAGTGTGTCCAGAGGAGGGCCATGAAAATGATCCAAGGGCTGGAGCACCTCTCTTATGAAGAAAGGCTGAGGGAATTGGAGTTGTTCAGCCTGAAGAAGAGAAGGCTCTAGGGGGACCTTATAGTAGCCTTCCAGTACCTGAAGTGGGCCTACAGAAAGGCTGGGGAGGGGCTTTTTACAAGAGCACATAGTGATAGGACAAGGGGTAATGGTTTGTAACTGCAGGAGGAGAGATTTAGGTTAGAGATCAGAAGGAAATTCTTTAGTGTGAGGGTGGTGAGACACTGGAACAGGTTGCCCAGAGAAGTTGTGGAGGCTCCATCCCTGGGGGGCGTTCAGGCTCAGGTTGGATGGGACTCTGAGCAACCTGGTCTAGTGGGAGGTGTCCCTGCTCATGCAGGGGAGTTGAAACTTGATGATCTTTAAGGTCCCTTCCAACTCCAACCATTCTATGATTCTATGATTCTGTTTAGAAAAGATACAGTCTCTCAATTCAGGCAGGAGGCAAAAAAGGCATCTAAGAGTCCCTGCCAGGCAATATAAGGTTTTTTCCTTGTGAATTTGGTCTTATGAATGATGTTGGGTTGACAGGTCTGCTTGACTGAAAACTTAGGCTTATCCACAGAGTAGATTCAGGTTATGCTGCAGCACTGCAAGGTGTCTTCCACTAAACATCCAACTGGCCACAGGACTTAAGGTACTTTGGTCAGAGTTGAGTTAGTCCATTCAGAAGGATGGCAAGAAGACAGAAGATTGTCATCTCCGTGTTTGTTGGCCAAATCCAGCCTTGCCTGATAGGCAAGGCATCTCCTGGGGAGATGGAAATGAGGGGTGAACTCGATCTGCCTGAACTTTTTCATGAGCTGCAAGAGTTCCTCTTGCATTTTTGTGCTTGGTGAGATTTCACTTTTTCATCCAGCCTATGCATAAATCTAATCTGTTTGCTTTGTAGGTGTTATTAAAAAGCAAACATAGCTGAGTCTGGATCTGGAAACAGGAGGGCTGTGTGGACGTGAAACTTTTCACATCAGTTTGCACTTTCTGTCGCCAGAATTATTTCTTTTTTCCTCTCCTTGGTTAAACAGTGATGATATTTTTAGATGCATAGTGATACAAACCTTAAAACCTAATCACCTAGAAGTCAGCAATAGCTTTATTAATGCCCCCTTAAGCTTCCCACCTTTTTCCCAAGAACCCATGAGCAGTCTCATTTCCCAGTGAAGTAAGCCAAGAGGATGAGCATGTCCCAGTGTTGGAGTTTATCTCCCTGTCTGCTTTTTTAGACAAGTCCTAACAAATCAAGCATTACTCTGGTTCTTAAATCCCCTTCAGCTTCAGTCAGTAATGTTTGCACTTGTTCCTGTGACACACCCTTCCTTAAATGCAGCTTTCTGCCTTCTTGTGCTGGAGCTTCAGCACTCCCAAGAAACCTGAATTCAGACCGATCTGTTAAAATCTACATGTTATTTGTGATGACCTTTTTTCCTCCCTGCAAGTATCTGAAACAATTCTTACATAACAACCCCGCTTCCCAAGCCATAATGGCAGGTAAAATTATTATTTCAGGATTTTTCTTTTGAAGACATAAGGCATCTCTAATAAAGGGGAAATTAGGGAGACATCTGAAAGATAATTAAATAATAAGAAGCCTGTAAAGGTCAGATACTTGGCTGTAAAAAATTCCACAGCTGCTCTTTCCATACAGACTGTGTCTCTTCATTGATGCTCTGTGAGTAAAAAATAGCAGTAGGAAATTACTGTGCATAAAGCTACTTTGACTTTAGAGCAGAGATAGAATAATTTACTTAATGTTACTCTTGAGTTTTTTCTTGCTATTTTTTTCTTTTTTTTTTTAATATACCTGGTTTTGTATGTGTACACTCTTCTTTCAATAGATCTTATGATTACAAGTGATAATTTGAGTGGGGAAAAATAGACAAACAGACACATATTTTCATTTATATTGTTGAACAAAACAAATTAAGCCACGTTTGTTAAGATAGCTTAGATGCCAGCAAGTATTCATCTCAGTAGAAGTTAGACATCTGAATGTCTTTAATGATCCAGACTTTGTCTGGGTTTGATCATGCTTTAAAGTGGTAGAAAAAATGAAGGTAGATTTGTCTTTCTGAAAACCTTTGCCTGTGTCTGTATTACATGGGTTGGTAGCCTTGAACTTGCTGTTTGCAGGCAGGCAAGTTCTCTTGATCTGACAGAGTTTGTACAAAAGGTTTATTGATTGAGGTAATTACTTTAGTTTTAGGGTCAATAAATGGTTTATTTAATACTGAAGTTAAAGCCTTTTTTTCTTTGTCTCTGTTATTTCTGTCCCCTCTTTCAGTTTTGGGTGTTTTTTTTTCAGAACAGCAGAATTCTGCCTTAATAGCACAGCATATTGTGCTATCTGAGGGTTTCTGGAGAAATGTGTAAAACAGTGCATATGGTTTTTGTTTTTACACTTTTGTATATAGCTCTTTCCATGCACCCCAGACTGCAGGGTAATGTAAGCACAGCTTGTTTTATCCCTGTGTCCTATTACCAAGCTGCTAGAACAGCTCCATGCAGACTTTCCTTTCCCTGAATGCTCCCCTGCTAAAGCACAGAAATACACTTGTGGGAGTAGTCACTTTAACAAAAGGAGAACCCTTTCTGTACCAGAACAACAGACTTTTTAAAGACTTAATTGTTCAACAGGCTGTATTAAAATGTATATACTTGCATGCAAGACCACAAAAGAGAACAGAAATCAACAACAGCACCCCAGGAGTTACTGGGCCAAACTCTGCCTTTGCATGGGGGCCAAGTGGGATGGGAAGGGCATAGTCTGCACAGTAGCTCCTGGCATGTGTTGACTTTTTAGATGATCATGACTAGTCTGTGTGTTAGATGCGTGGCTCCTTTCTTTATCTACATGCTACAGCAGTCTCAGAAAAGGAGTTAAATAAATGATGTTAAACTGATTTTTTAAAGGGCTTGCTGGAGTGTTTGAGAAGGAACATGCTTTGACCAAGTTTGTGCAGTGAGTCTACTAGAGGCAGAAAAGGAGCAATGAGTTCTGCTCTTTTTTTTGCCCCTGTTTGAAGACCACTGAGAGCTGAAAGCAGTTGCCTGAGCACAGGCATCTAGTGGCACCTGAAATGCCTCAGGAAACTGGGGACATCTCTGCAGCAGGGCAGATCTGAAATAAAAAATTGAGGAGACTCAGGCCCTTCTGCAGCAATGGCTGGAGACCAGATATCATATTTGAGAGCATGTCCCTAGCACCAGACACCGACCTAACTGAACCTCAGTCATCAGTCATTCCACCCAGGATGTACCCATCCTTTTTTATCAGGCTGGATGTATTTGCTAAAGTCTTTATGTAAAATGGAACTTAATCCTTAATGCACCCATTAGAACATGGCCAAGGTTTCATGGCATTTGCTTGACCAAATGAGATCACATTTGAGGTCCTCTCTATGTGCAAGAATGATTTGCTTTTTTTCTCCTAAAATACAACAACTTACACCATCATTTAAAATGAAACTCAAGGCCAGCTTTAGCCTTGCCTTGAGCTACAGGAGCAGAAGTTGTAATGTACTGAATGTGAAGTAACTTCTGGTTGCTAGTGCAGCTCCAGAAGTTGAACCCTGAAGGCTGAACAATTGTTGTTTTCTATATTAGTTTGTAACAATTTATGAGAGTGGGAAGGAAAAAAAGAAATCTTTGCAATCCCTTGGGCAAATCTGGGTATATGAGTGGTTCATTTACTGGAGCCAAATTCAGGTTTCAAAATATTCCAGCTGCAAAAAAGGAAAGCTAGGAGTAAAAAGAATGTTCACAAGGTGTCTTTCTAGATCTCCACAGCACTGTCATATGTATGGTACAAGTATGGGATTGAAGTGTTATTGTGCTTAGTAGCTGCATTGTAGAAGGAAGAAGAAGGCTTCAGCCCAACAGCTATTCTTTGTTTCAAATACTTAATTGAATTTCTTTCCCAGCTAACTTCTAACCTGTGATCACATTTCAAGTCCCTTAGAACGGAGGGGTTTTTTTCAGATGGTCAACATACAGTTCCTTCAAAACTGTATTTCACAGACCCTTTTGTGCTTTTAGCATTGCTCACATTCTCAAGGAAGACAACAGTGTTCCCTCTATATCCCTGTGAACAGCAGAAATACATTAGCAAGACTTCCTAAAGGTTGCCATCGTTCTGACCCAAGTGAAGACAAAGGAGATTTTACCACTAACCTAAATGGTAGTATACATAGGCCAGTGACCAAGAGCTTTTGAAATCCCATTGCACCTTATGCTTCCAACCATCTGATAGCTTTAGATTAAAAGGTGTTCTGCACTGGAAAGATTTCCTCTTAAAAAGGAAGCAGTTATAGACAGGAATGAATCAGTGAGATAAAGCTCTCTCAAAGGGTGAGCCAAATTCAGACCAAATGTGGCACAGGCTTCTGAAATGTTTGGGCTTCTCGTCTTCGTTTACTCCCCAAACTATTTCCACTTGGTCCCTGTTTCTGTAGTACAGAAGTTCAAAAACAGTGCACAAAAAAGCTGGTTTTTTAGTGTTTCCAGCTGGGCTTGGAGTCGAATGTGCTTGAAATAGTGTGAGAAAGACTGACATTATTGCAATGAGAGCCATTCGAGTACCTGGGTAGAGATCTCAAGCACAGCCTAGAAAGAAAAGTCCAGACATCTCAAGGGAAAATGTGTTCACATGATGTACTGTCAAATTTGGCAAACTCAACAGCTCTTGATGGTTTCAGTAAGCAATCCAAACTGATCATGAACACCAAACCTTTTCTGCTTCACCATCACCTTTAACAAGGATCCAGTCTAGAGTCACTGCTGGCTGGAGCAGGTATTTGCTGTCAGTGCTCTGATGGAGATGTGGGGTACCTGCCATTGCAAAGGACTTTTTTTTAAAAAAAACAACAACTTCCTTCTTACAGAAGAAGAGTGGGGGGAGAATAACATGTAATTGAATACTATGAATATTGTACTTCACTGGCTTTCCAGAATCAGGAGTGATTTAAGGAGTTGTTTTAAGGACTGCTTGCCTGTTGCCCTTCTCCTAATTTAGCATCCTGATACCTGTGAAGGTTAGAATTCCAGTGGGATATGAGAGCAAAACAAGGTGTTATGCGTGGATCTTTAATTAAAATAGACCTCCCAGCCTTCAGAAAAAGAAAAAAAAAAATAAAAAATCAAAGTTTGGCACCAGATCAAGTGGCATTAGCAGCATCAGCATCACACTCGGGGCCCTCCAGAAACGGAAACTGAAAGAGCACTCAGAAATAACAACTCAGTTTCCATGATGCTGTCAAGGCTTTCACATCCCCGGTTGCCAGGTGTAGATTACTTGAGCTAGAAATGTAAAAGCCTTCTAAAACACAAATGAAGCAGCAAAATCAAAATATCAGCAAGTGAGGATGTATCATAAGAAGGAATCAGTCCTTTCAGACTTCAGCTGGGGAAGGAAGAGGAGGAGCAAGAGAAGACCTGACCCAGCACTTCAACATTTCCTTTGCTTCCAGGGCTTTCCACACTCATGCCAACCTCACTCCCCTTTCTTTTTTTTTTTTTTTGACTCATAGTGTCAAATCTGATGTTTTGAGATGTCTGAAACCTGTTTTATTCCCTCTTGCCTCCACATCTCCCTTGGCATTGTTATCACAATTACAAGGGCAAGTGACTGTTCTCTAGACTTTGAATCCAACTCATCCTGCAGTGAAATTCAATTGAGTAGCATCATTTCTTTGAAAAATAAACAAGCCTGCAAGCTCTGCAACTGGGAAGTGAATTAAATATGTTCACAGAGCCCCAGAATCTTCTTTGCCTTTCACATTATACTGCATGACTTCCTATTAAAATTATTGCTAACATAGTTGGGGCAGTGACAGGGAGCATTTTTGTGAAAGAGAGATGTTCTTGCAATCAGCTTGTAGGTGACAGCTTTGTCCTGGATAAGCAGGTCTAGAGGAAATAATATGTGGCTTGCTAAGGTTTCTCTGGTGCAGCAGCAGGAAATAAGGTCAAAAAATGTGCTGTCCCTTCACTCTCCCATGGGATGTAATTCATTGTAGGGTGAGAGGGATGCCGTGCACTCTTCATGGCCTTTTTGCATTGATGTGTCTCACACAGAGGATTTCAAGGTTAGATATGAGCCATGGAGTCTAACTACCTGCTGCCCTGCTCCATGTGTGCTCCCTTCTTCACAGCAAACCATCTTCTTTAGCCAGGGAAACATGATTAGGGAAAAATAGGTCAGTCGACAGTCAGGAACAATTTCTTTTGGTGTGACAATAAATATAAAAATTCATTTGATACAGTAAACAATTCTCTGAGTGTTTCCTTAACCTCCATTTTTTTATTTATTTACTATTTTTAAATTAATGCATGTGCATATACAGAGGGTTGACATTTATAAGGAAAGGACAGAACCTTTTATTACACCAGCCAATACGTATCTCCCCAGGTTGGTAGATTGGAAGATGTGGCAATTCACTTCAGGCTCAGCAGCATCATGTGTCTTCTCACCAGCACAGAGCAAAAGATTTTGAGGCCATTTCTTGTGTAAAGGTGGAGTAGGCTGCTAGCTGAAGAGGCCAAACAGTGAGGTTACCTAGAAAACTTTGTTTTTTTCTTAGCATCTTACTTCCAATATTGAATGTTCTCATGGTAAAACAAGTTTCATTTTCTTTGAACCTTATTCCAGAAACTGAGATTAGATTTGATTCATAGGAAGAAATTATGTACTGTGAGGGTGGTGAGATACTGGCCCAGGTTGCCCAGAGAAGCTGTGGCTGCCCCATCCCTGGAAGTGTTCAAGGCCAGGTTGGATGGGGCCCTGAGCAACCTGGTTTAGTGGGAGGTGTCCCTGCCCATGCAGGGGAGTTGGAACTGGATGATCTTTAAGGTCCCTTCCAACCCAAACCAGTCTGGGATTCTGTGATTAAAATATAGTTCTTCTACTGTAGCACTATTCCTACATGTTTCTGACAACACTGGCAGTTCCAGAACAACTCTTTGAGGTTATTGTATAAAACAGCTACCTTTGAATTCAGACAACCACACTGCACTGAAGGGCATCTCATCAGTCCTTAGAAAGCAGTCCTGGTGCTTAGTGACTCCCAGGAAAGCTACTGCCTTCAATTGCCAGCTAAACAACTATTTTTTCCTTGCCAATAGATAGTTGCCTCTAAATGCCAAAGAAATGATGATGCTGGGTGGCAAGTGTAGGCTATAAAATATTTATCTTTAACACACAATTGTGTTACTGCAGCCTCTAATAGGATTTGGTGTCAGGCAAACATCTGCCTTGGCCTCTGGCCCAAAGATATCGAAACAAGCTATTAATTTGAATGCTGCATAGTAAATAAATAAGGTGGAAATACTGTTAAAGTAGCTGTGCCACTGACCAACAAACAGGGTGAGTATATAAAAGAGAAGTCCATCAAGAGTCTAACAGTTTGTCTACCTCCTTAATATGTTTATTGTATTTCATCTGGATAAAGGTATTTCATGTAGGTAATTGTAAGCCAGGCTGATGGATCTTTATAGAGCTCACCACAGTAGAGATGGCTTTCCCAGGGCTTTTTGTCAGCAGCAAAGTGGTCCCCTGAGCAGACCATTAGCCTGAGAGCTTTGTTGCTGTCACATGAGTCAGTTTATGATGTGAAGCAAGCAGTGTATTTGGCTCTGCCTCAGATTACAAGACTAAAAAAAATGGAAATTGTGACAATTAGCATTTTCCTATTGAGCTTGGTGATATCCTTAAATGAAAGATAATGTGGTGTGAAGTCTTATCATGGGTAGGGGCAGGATCATGCCAGTTTATAGCTTCTGTCAGGGTAAAGAGTGACTGCAGTGGGGAAACAAGCAGTGAGATAAAGTTCTCAGCCAAGTTTCCCTCAAAATCTACCAGCTGTGAGATTCCTTGTGCTGAGAAAAAAGCCTCTTTAGACTAATGGCAAAAATCGCATGCTCAGCAGCTGTAAGTCCACATGGTGCATGAAGTAAATAAAGCTGGTTGGCTCCAGACCATGATCTGTTTATTTCTCTGTGTTGATAATTAAAGCTCTTGAGCTGAAAGTACCTTAAATAATACTTCAGAAGAAGAGTTTTAATCTTGGAGAAGTCTAGGCTTTCACACTTAATCAATCTTTTCCATCTCCCATTTTTATGGATCTAGAAACACTTTTGTACATCTTTCTTCTCCTGAGTGAGGTAGGCTGGACTAGGGTAGGGAATAGCTGCTATGTCAGGCAAAGGTATTTCTGCACCATTCTCCAAAATGAGGCAGTGTGGAATTGAAGACCTTGTGTCTCATTATGGCATTTACTCCTTCTTTCAGAGAAGATCTGCATGGTTACAATATTTATTCAGGAAATTACTTGTTTTTTCAGTTGCTAATTAGATTTTGAAGCTGGAAGGGCAATTACTTTGATATATAACTTTCTGCAATTCCTCTTAGAAGCCACACCACCTCGGGTTTTGCAGGTTTACCCCCAGTGTGAGGTGTTTGCTTTCAGGAGGTCTGCTTCTGTTGCTGTTGGTTGTTGAAAGGTGACATGGGAACTGCATTTTGAATGTCCTCTTTGGACACGATAACAAAACCATATGAAAGCATCATGCATGATTCATTGGCTGACCCTCCAATTAATAATCTTTGCCCTTACCAGATGGTGTCAATCAGACCACTTCAGAGATCTGGAAGCCAAGAGAAAGCTGTGGGAGTCAGACTGAAAACAAAGAACCTATAATTCTTTCTAAAAAAGAATTGTCCATGGTCTCATAGTGAACTTTAATAATTAAACAAAACATTGTCATTGTTCTCTAAAACAGTTCCCATGGCACACCATATGGAATTCTGTATATTTTGGAAAATATCCTATTATTTACATGATCAGCTTACAGAATAAGCTGTAGAATGGAGCCTAGAACCTAGCCATAACTGCAGTGGCCTGTTTTTACTTATTGATTGACAGTTTGTCAGCTCTGTAGCAGTGTCAACTGTGGACATACTTAGAAGACAGATAGTTGCTTTGTGCCACTGATTTAGGGGCTCCCTGAATGTTAACAAGTTTGATCTCTTCTGTCATCTAAGCCCCATTAGATAATAATTTGGCTTAGTCCTTGCTTCTGAAAATTTGTCCATTTGATTTTTCATTGTTTCTAGGGTTGCCTCATCATGACTCCCCAATTTCTTATGCCAAGTCACCCGCCTTCTCCTGTTTAGTTTGAAATTTAGGCATCAGAGCAGTGTGCATAGATGTATGTACATGTTATGTGTACATTTCAGAAGGGCCAGAAAATCAACTCAGCTGTCCAACTCATGCAGTCTGTAACCACTTAAATGAAATTCAGTCCCAGGATGAAGACAGAGGTTTTTATGAGAAGTCTTAAGTGAGTATGACTTGCTCATGCCTGCAATCTTCAAAGTAAAAACAAATTCTAGTTTGTGCTTGTACCTAAGAATAAAATAGGACCATGCTCACTATCACAGACACAACTCTCAGACTTGTTGCTCACAAGCCTATGTCACAAGCCTTTTTTGTTCTCCTTAGCTCTGGAGGTCATGAGGGGGGGGGGAAAAAAGCATGTTCATTTAACACTTCCATTGTGGAAATATTTTTTAGCTATTTGGGAGCAGCTTTGAGACATGTACTGCATGAATCTTCATCGCTTTTCAGAGTTTATTCTCAGTAGTGAAGAACTTTGGGGAGTGTGCAGAGACCTTAATTGCCCTGAGTCACACCAGGGAAGGTAGTATACTTAACTGCCAAAAAATAGTAAGTGGCACGAGCCACTGGAGGGGAAGAGTTTCTTTTCCTCTTCACCTCATCTTGTCTCCACCAGGCAGGTTATTCTAGGGCAAAGTGTAAAATCCAAGCACCTTAGAAATGTTACTTTTAGCTGTAATAGAAAAACAAGGAGCATCAGAGAAAGCAATGAAGTAGGATACAGGAATTCTTACTGCATTGCTAACAGTGCAGGGTTGTCAGGCCACAATTAGTTATTGAACTCCATTAGTGAAGAAGTTACAATGGGTTTCATACATGTGTTTTTTATTCCTTTTGTGTTGGCCACAACACAAAATGATGCAGTTAGGGCAAACTTGCAAACAAGAGTCTGGGAAATCAAGGACTGAGGGAATAGGAAGATATGAACATATGTGTGCATGTTATCACTGCATGGACTAGATGATCTTTCGAGGTCCCTTCCAACCCCTAGGATTCTATGATTCTATGATTCTATGATTTTTGCAAAGTAAAATGGCAGTTCCGTAGATGAACCACAAAATATACGTGAACATTTTTTTGATATGCAGTAATGTTGGTCACTGTGGATGGGATCTGACCAATTATAGGTGTCTTTGATTACAATATCTAAGCCTGAACTAGTCAGAGGAAAAAAGGGAGCACCATGGGCGTAAAGTTCATTAAATGGGTTCACCCTAAGAGTCAGGAAAGTTTGGTTACCTAAACACAGGTATGCTCCATTTCTGTGGCTGCTCTGAACTTCTGGGTCCCATTGTACCTAGTCAGTATAGTGGATGAGAGCCATTCAGTTAAACCTACAGTAGAAATCTAATTGGTGTACTGGGTCTTGCCTGTCTTGTCCTAGACATCACAAGTACATCAGGTGAACCATGCTAGAAATGCAAAACATGATTTCCAGTAACAAAGATCACCCTTTAGCTTACATGGTGCATTGTTACACTTTGGAACAGCTGCTGTGCCTGAAGTTACATTGTTTTTTAGAGGTCGCTTTGATTTTTTTCTTATTTTGCCCACATAAACATACCAAAACAGTGGTATGGATATTTTACTCCTTTTCAAAGACTAAATTTAGTTCTGTAGAGCAAAAGCTTAAAAAAAAACTTCTTAAAAATTAATATAGTATAGGTAGTTGTCATAACACTGGGAGTCTGTCCTACATCAAGCACTGACATAGCTATTCCCATTGCCTGCAAAGGTCATGGATATGTAACCTCTAATGCTACAGCTTGCAGCCCTGACCCAGCAGGACAATGTGGGGGTGAGGTTTCATGAGACATCTTGAGTCCTCTGCTGATGCTGACTAGTGTGGCCCTACTCTTTCTACTCCCAGTTTTCAGGCAGTAGAAAACAGTTCACTTTTTTTTTTCTCTGCTGCATTATTTTTTGTGCTCTACACATTTTGAGCTCAACCAACTCATTGAAGCACCTGGAAGGTGCCAGAACCAGTACAAGAAGATGGAGCTTAGGCTGCTACAGAAGATGAGAGGAAAGATTAGAGGAAAAGGAGCGACCTTTCAACAACAGGAGCTGTTAAATCTTCTTGCCCACCTCATTATGTTGTTTTACACTATTCATACTCTGTATGTTCTCCATATGTGTAAGTATGTGTATGTGCACCAATAAGTTATTTTTCTAAATTTCTGAATGTGTTTCTTGAAGACAAGAAGGATATAAACATTGTAATAAAAAAGCATAGAAAAAATGTATAAAGTAGGGTGGTTTTTTTTCCTTTTCAGCAGTGAAATTAAAACATCACAAAGTTCTGAAGATTGCATATATACAGGCTAATTTTTCATTTACAGGACAGAGTTGTGTTTATACTTGGTATTAAGTGAGAGTTAGTATACATATATATCAGTTTAAATGCACAAGGCCAGAGTTGCTTGTCTTTATTCTAGGAAGGGTGGCTGATTAGAATAAAGATGGCAGCTCAAGCCCCATGTTTTGTCTCCATGCTGTGGTTGTATTTCCACATGCCATAAAATGAATATCTGCTTAACTGTAGAGCTTAAGTCTTAGAAAACTGACTGCACTTCCGTGTACCTCCCTTGTTGTGTGGAACTGATTGTGAGGTGTCTGATGCCAAGACTTAAAACATACATGCTTGAAATTGTTTTTATTTTTTAAAACCGCTGTTACTCTTTATGAATGATTAAATTACACCATCTCCTTTAAAATGTCCTTCAGAAACCTCTGTTGTTTGGAGAACACCCACCCAGAAACAGGCTTCCTTTCATTTGTGATTAGAAACTAATCTGCACATCTCTGCTCCAGCTGTTTCTCTTCACTTGCATGGATAGGAAGTTTACAAATATCTTTGCTACCACAAGGCCTTGTGAAGCACATCTATGAAAGCACAGTCATTATTCACATGGCTGAGATTTCCACCCCTCTCCATGACAGATGTTCCACCAATGCCCCCCCTGTATAACTGAATCCAGTTTTAATCTTATATGCATCTCCCTCAGAGAAAACATGAAATAATAGTGTGGAATGAGCCATGGTATTCCATCATCTTTCCAAGTCCCACTCACATTTACTCAATCTTCACTCACAGTTTAATAAAGAAACTAAAATTGTTTTCATTCTCTTTTTGATAGGTAATGTTTACCAGCTTGTGTTCTTCTTTTATGAAAGATCATTTTTAGCCCCAGTATTCTGAACTGTCCTCAAAATAAAAGTGCTAGATAACATTTTGCTTACCTCCTAACTTTCCTTGAAAGATAAATAGCCAGTGTTTTTGCCAAAGTCAGGGAATTTAGGATGATAACTAGAGACAGGAGAAAGTGTGGAATAGTCCCATTCCCATTCCACCACGATACAAAACTAGCCCCAGCACTTTGGGCTGTTTTTATATTATTGCAGAATGAACTAGAAGACCTAGGATTGGAAATAATTCTTCAACAGGCAGACAGGATGAACTGGGGTTCTGTGTTCCATGAGCTTCACAGCTCAGCTCTTTATGGCACAAATAAGTGCCCCAAGTTCACTTGTCTCAGTCAACAAAATTAGAACAAAGGTGCATGTTCTGCCATGAGAACAGCGCGTATCGCTTCTCTCCAATAAGTTTGTAGAGGGAAAATGGTCGGAAAAATAAGACAAAAGAAAAGAGATTTGGAAGTTTTCAGGTACTGAGTGAGGACAAAGCCTGGAGGGTACTGAACAGCTGCAATTTAATCTTAGGATTTGCAGTCAGTCTGCGCCGATGTGCTACAGTTGAGCTGTCCTTTGGTGTAAATGGATGAGCACCGTTTAGTGGAGCTCGGACTAATGCTTTCAGCCCCAAGAGCACTGATTGCTTTGAGGTTCCAGCTGTCCTGCCATCCAGAGCCTTCTCAAACTCAGAGGTGTTTTCTTGCCTAAACAAGTATATGAATTCTCCTTTGTTTTACAGAATCAGTGGATAATTGTCCCAGTAATTGCTATGGGAATGGAGACTGCGTGTCTGGGACTTGCCATTGCTTCCTTGGCTTTCTGGGGCCTGACTGTGGCAGAGGTAGGAATTTATACTTGATCTACTCTTCCCCTCTCTCCTTCAGTTAACATTTTTCTTGTTGAAATGATATTCCTGCCTGTGCCTTATGCAAAGTATGCCTTGCCCAGCTTGTGGATGCTCCAGTAGAATGGAACAGGTTGGATCTGTGGATTCATTTGCTACCAGTCTTTATTTCTGTGACCTTAGCAGCAACACAACCCCCCAGCTACAGATGGACAGTCAAAATGTCACATTGGGAATTTTCCCTCTGGGAGCAACTTTGGAAAACACGACTTAAAAATATGGCATTGTTGTTTGTTCAGCAGAGCACTGTATCATTGCGTGGTGTGACCCTATAATGATACTTTCTTTAAATTCACTGACTGTACAAAAATTAAGTACCTTTTTCATTGCTGCAGGCCTGACAAGTCTACCTGAGCTCTGAGTGATCACTGACAGCCTGGCTGTGGGGAATGGGGCAGGGTTAGAGTGAGGCTAGGAGTAGAGTAATGGCAAGAAGAACTGGATACTCTGGCCAAAATTGAAAATGTTTGGACAACTGGGAAGAAGGCTTACCCCAGCAAGCAATATAATACATTTTTTCTATTCAAGTGAAAAATCTTTTTAATAAATGTTTTTTGGAAGGATTTTCATTTGACCTGATTTTTTTAGGTTATTTAAACATTTAAAAAATAAACTGAAGTACTTTTGGTAAGAACACGTTTCAGACCAAGAAATCAAAACGTTGCATGTGGGAAATGCTAGAATGTTGTGCATCAACCTTTTCAAGGACTTTTTTTGGCTGAAACAGTCCAACAAACTAAGTGCAGATTTATAAATTTGGAAAGGGAAGTAGTGTAAAAAGTTAGTGCCCACACAAGAAGCTTTGCTAAGGCAACAGGTCAGGCCTTTACCCCAGCCCACTGCTTCTTTGGAAAGCAGCCTGGCTCCTTCTCAAGACAGAGAGCTAAACTCTGTCCAACCCCATGTCCTCTCCTCCTCCAGCTGAGCTGGGGTCACATCACTGTAGCCCAGCCAAAAGATAAGGAGGGCTACACACCCTGTGGGGAGCTCCCTGCTTAGGGAGTGTGGTCCAGGCTAAAACCCCAGAGGTGTTTCAGAGTTCACAGCCCAGTAAGATGGATGTGGCAGTCTGCATCCTTGAGAGCTGTTATTTCAAGCTTCTTGCTGACTCAGGTTACACTTGGTTTGCATTTCCTTACACTTGGTTTGCATTTCCAAGCTCCTTTTCAAATCCTTAGAGCTGGAGACAAAAGGTGGTTTTTTTTTTCTATCTCCCATAGCATTCTCATAGTCACACATCCTAACTTTAGGTTAGGGGCAGAATTTCAGGGTTTGTTCCCTCCCAAAGCTCCCTGCAGAGTCAGTGGAGAAGGAGAAGCTCCTTCATTTTGAGGCAAGATATTTAAACTTATATCTTAAACTAAAACTTAAACTAATAATATATAATAATATATTAATGACCAATTATTTTAAACCAAGTAAATGAGAACAAATCACCAGAGGTGTATTCATGGGCCTTTTGAAGACCCCCTTGAACATGGGAGATGGTGTTTTGAGGTTCATTATAAAGTGAACAAACAGATTATCTTATTCTCTGATGATAACTGAACTTTACAAGAAAAGTGGTCTGCATGTTGGGTTTGTTGGAATCCGAATGATCCAACAACAATTATATATCTTTATATTATGGAAAAGAGTTGCCCAAGTAGCAGTGGAAAAATTCCAGAATCCTCTTTTGTCTTTGGTCATTATTGTATGCCACAAAGGAGGTCTTGTCCTTTGCCATAGCCTTGACATTGTCAGTGGCACTTTCCAGGTTGTGTTGAAGGTGTTCTCCACAGACAGCTCTTTAGAGTATTGGTCTCATTGCAGATGGCCAGTAATTTATCTGATCTTGTACTGAGTGATCAGCTGTCTTGTCAGGAAACATGTAAGTCTTTCTCAGCAACCTCTCACTGGTTAAAGGCAATTATTCTTTCTTCTCGTTGAAAAGAGCTGCAGAATATCCTCTTCCAGTGCCTTGAAAGAACAGGCTCCATTACTGAGCATTGGAAATTTGAGATGGGGGGTGGGGTGGAAAATTCCATCAGCCTAGCTGAAAAGTGAAATTGCAGAGTGGGTTTGCTGTGAACCATATACACAACATAGTGTATCTTAAACAATGCATGTCTTGTATAGGTAGACAACTCCTTCTTGGAAATGATGCACTTGAAACACACCACAGCAATGTGCTTCCTTTGAAGGGAACAGAGGGCTTCTTAGTAATAACAGTTGCCAAATTCCTTTCTTTTCTAAACCCCTTTTATCTTGGTCAGGCAAATGTAGTTCACTGCATATCAAAGTGACTTAACATTCAAAGTTGGCAATACTTGGTATTGTGTTGAGGTTGCTGTAATTCTGTAACACTCAAAACAACTTATCTACAAGGACACATGGAAACAACATGGGTTGGGCACACTGCAGTTACTGTCTGAAAGGCCCTAAGAGAAGGAGAGGAATGTTGCCCTTAACCATGTTAATACCTCTTCCTGCATACACTCGGAGTCAGGAATGGAGTGAAAGAGTGTATTCATCACATGACTAATGCAGTGAAGTTAAGCAGCAGCCTGGAATATCCCTTTCACGTTTGCCCTGTGTAAAAATGTTCATAAATTGCCCTTCAGAGGGGCACAGGAGAAGCCCAGCTGCTCTTCCCTTACGATAATGTCCAACAGTGAATGAGGCAAGTCTGTGTTCAATATATGTCCTTGCAGCTGAGTTTCAGCAAAATGAAATGGAAGAGAACAGTGCTTAAGCAAGAAGGAATTTCAAGGGATAGTGAACAGGGGGAGGCTGTTGTTTTTGAGGGACAGCAGTTAGCAGCTTCCTTGGGAAAATCAGAGGACAAAAGGAACATAAGGTGGCGGGTATGGAGAATTGAAAAAGGAGAAGGCATCATCAGAAGAGGAGCTGAATGAAGCTTAGAGATCAGTGATTACCAAAGCTTTGGCCGTGGCTAGGCTTCTGGTCCTTGATGACCTCTGCTTCCCTGGGGAGCCTGATCTGTATCCTTTAGTTCATCCCATTCCACTCTGACATTTTCCAAATTTAGCTCAGAAAATGCTTAATCCTGGGATCCATCATGCCACAGCTTGAGCTTGTCTTCTTTCTCTTCTGCCCTTTATCACAGGGAAATCTTGTAGCTGGTTGGCCTTGAGAATCAGCCGATTTTGTCAGAAACAAGGACAATTAAAAAAGACTGATATAAAGATCAGAGGATACATTTGGAGAACTTTTATTACAAGGAGCTTTGAAAGACCAGTGGCCAGTTTTGCGTAGTGTCTGATGAGTAATGGAGTTCAGCAGAGGCGGACCAAAAAAAAGAGGGGGCTGGAGATTCAATTGATGGCATCATATGAGCTTAATTGGGGAAATAGTCTCAATGTGGCATTCTGGACTCTGAGCAAAGGAACTGAAACCCATAAAGTTGAGAATTGCAGCAGAAAAATGTGGGAGTGATTTGTGTATAGCTAAGGTCCACAGAAGAGGCAGCGTCAAGGAAAGTAGGAAATCTGGCAGGAGGTCAGGGACAGTGATAAGCAATCTAAGATCAGTGGTGCTGCTGAAAGAAGACACCAATACATTGAAAAGTCAGAATGCAAGAAAATTCTGAATCTAGTTAGTGAAAAAAAGCATCAGAGACACAAAGCAAGGACATATTCTAACTCAAGAGTACGGTTTGTTTTGAACATTCATACAAGAATACAGTTAACAGCTGGGTGTCATCCATGTAAAATAATTGGTTTTGGCAAAGAAAAGAACAACATACACCACTGAAGGCTGTGTATGAAGAATATAAATTCCATGCTGGACTCTTGTGCTCTTCTTTGAAGTGAGAGCCATGTAAAGTTGTGTTTTAATGGGATTTCTGTTATCCTTCCCCAGCATCCTGCCCTGTGCTGTGCAGTGGAAATGGGCAGTACATGAAGGGGAGGTGCTTGTGCCACAGTGGCTGGAAAGGAGCAGAGTGTGATGTCCCAACGAACCAGTGCATTGATGTCTCCTGCAATAACCATGGCACATGCATCATGGGGACCTGTATCTGCAACCCAGGATACAAAGGCGAGAGCTGTGAAGAAGGTATTTGCAAGATGCATCCAATTAGCCTTTTGCTTTGATTGTCGTTATATAATTACATGGATGGAGGCAATTCAGAGTAGGACTGGCACTTAAACAGAACAGTAATAAGCACCTTAGAGATACAATAGATGGATGCAACATAAAAATGATATGTTGTAATAACCTGTCGTTAGCTATCATATTTGTTCAATAATTGGGTAAAGAGCCATCAGATGCTTCAGATAGACAAATCTAGTTGAAAGGCCAGAACATCTAATCATATGTTCAAATGTTCTTATTAAAGCATCGTTTCCATTTTCACATCTAAACGTATAATTACAGTGCTTTCTTCTCTGCTGTGCTATGCCAAGTGATTTCAGTTGCTTACATCCAGAAAGTGGTGGTGTGTGAGAGAAAGTCCCTGATTCTTGTCAGTTTTAAAAGCTTAGAAATGCTCAGGACTTGAATTAAATTCTGCTTCAAAATCAGATATTATTTTAATGGCTCTTCCACTGCTTTTTTCTCACCTTAGCCCCCAACCCTTTTTCATTTACATTTAGATTTGTGGCTCAGAAATGCAGTGCCTTTTAGAAGTTATCTTTAATCTTTTTGTATAGGAAGTCACCTGCCAACATAAACCTTTATCTTCCCAGGTCTATGACTGCATCTTACTGCCAAATGAAAAAGTAGACAGTTTAGTAAGTGTACAAATTATTCGGTCATAAAAATACTTCTAAAGTGCTTGATTTACAGAATAATGTTCAGCGCTTTTGAAAATTATTCTCAAAATTCTATGCAGAAGACCTGAAAGACAATTATGTTGAAATTATGCTCCTACAACTGCATATCTAAGGCCTCTGCACTGTCTGATAGACTTAGGACATCCATTTGATACACATATAAGGATCACAACGGCTTTAATTAATTATGGTTGTCTTCCTGTATGCAGCTTAAAGATTTATCTGAAATGGCTTTATTTTATGGACAATGAAAATAGACTGAATGGGATTCAGACGTTCAAATGGCATTTAATGTAGCAATCCTTTTGATGTGTTAAGTGTATTGGAGTGGGACATCTCTGATGTTACAGGGGTTCAGTGTCAGTAAATGTTGGAGATGAAGACAGCATCAGCTCTTGTAAAAAGAAGGCATCTCTTGAGAAAGTTTCATTTTGGCTTAAGAAAGCAGAATTCAGTGAAGCTGTGGGGCATGCAAAACCCAAAGATGGTGACTCCTGAAGTGTCTTTAAAGCATCTCCATAAACCCTCTATTTCCTAGATCGTATCTTTACTGGATAAACAGAAAGGAAAAGATCCTGATTTTGCCTCCAGCTAGACTTGTTTAATGTGTGTAAATCAGAGTAAGATTTGCCCTTTTTCTAGCAGGAACCTTTATTCCCTGGTCACATTTAAAGCAGAAAAGCCAGACACTACTCAGTTATTTTATGTTATCCCTGTAGCAAGGGACAGTGTCAGTCCCAATAGGTAAAAACGTGACAAAGAATGAAGAACAAAGAAAACATGATTTTCCTTATGAAATCTTTAGTCTTTTTTAAAGTATGCATTTGTTTTTCATATTGAAGGCATGATTTGTATTGTGTTGTGAGGGGGGGAAGTAACTCAGAAATATGCCATGTGGGAAATCTTCAGGGCAGAAATATATATATACAAACATATATAGTTGATTTATACTATTTTTTAAAATGCTTTTACTTTTTAATTTCTCTTCTAAGAAGGACCATCTGGTATTGATTACTTTTTATTATTTCTCAATTCTTGTAGCTTCACTGCTTAGTCCATGTTTATAATGGGCTTTCGTTCCAGGGTTTCTTCTGTCTTTTCTTTTCCCCCATAGAAGTTCAGCAATGTTTATAAAACATCAGCCAACAATCCTACAGGAGTTTTTCTTTTCTCCTTTCTTAGGTTATTGGCCCATATTTTATAAGGCATGGGCTAAGCCAGCGAGACATTAAAGGGAGGGGAGCAAATTTAACTGGTGAAAAATGAGAAGTTACTCTTTGGGAACTAAATAAGCCTAATAACTTGTGTGCCCAATGAAGCATGAAGCATATTGGGGAAAAGTGTGGAAGAGGCACTAGCCTTGCTTGCTGCATGATTTATCTCCCTGGCAAAGGTTCTGCACAAGGTTGAATTATAAATGGGGCATTTTCCAACCAAAAATTAGACCATTTGGGACATTTTCCAAGCACCAACACAGATTTATGCAAAACACTTTTTTTTTTCTTTTTTTGTAACTCTACAAGACTTTGTCAGCTCTGCCTTCTTGCCCCATCTCCACTTCTCCCAGAGCTGAGCCACTAAATTTGTCAAGCAAAACTCCCTAAAAATGTACCATTGTACTCCAAATCCACTCAGCAATTGATCAGGAAGAAAGCAGAAGCCCATAATCCTGTCCCAGGGCCCTTCCGATGGTGCAGAAAGCCTAAAGAGATACAGCTAGTGAGGCTGAGATTAAAGTAGCCATTGTGTGTGACATTTTCTGAAAGGGCTCATTTCAACATGAAAAATGGCCTTGGGATTATGATAAATGGGGGGTTCTGACATGCACATTCCCCTCCTATAATCGTCTGTGTTAGAGCTGAGATAGCAGATTGTCTGCCTCCTGTGATGGAGCCCCCCTGTAAAACTCACCTTTTTCCCAGTTGACCTTCAGAGGGGATGATTAATTGCCTGGAGGTAGCCTCTTGTCAGTTAGCCTGTGATCTTTGTTCTCTATGTTCAAACCATCTGCTGAGAACCTACAAGGCTGCTACTCCGTTTCTTAGTCCTTTTCATACTTATTACTGCTGAGGAAGAACAGGGCCAGGGCTCCAAGGGTCTCATGCTAAAATTGGCACCTAGCTCCCAGCTCACTAACAGTGAAGGAGATTTATAGACTCATCCTTTCCAGCCTCTTACAGTTTTTGAGGATTGTTCCAGCTACGAGCAGGGCTTCAGGAATCAAACAAAACAGAAAATGCTCTCACATGCCTTGGGATAGTTATTGCTGAGCCATTACTTGTCAGACTGAGGTTTTGAGAACTCAGGGAATTATCAGAGCAGCTGTTGTGTTTCTTTTTAAGGTTTCTGGATCTTAAACAGGTCATTGGGATTCTTACTAGCTTTTACAGGAGGGAAGAAAAATTAACCAGAAACCTGCTGTGTGTGCCGTGGCTGAGCTCTGCTCCTCTGAGCTCTCCTCTGAGCCAGGAGCTGGACAGCTTTCCCCTTGCTGTTTAACCAGACTGACACTTGTCACCAATCCCCAGGGCACTGCCACACACCGTGGCAAGAGATGGGAAGAATTTCTCTAGGCTGTCCTACATGCTTTTATATATAAATAGATGATCAACTTCTCCACTCCTTTTTTGGGAGGGTGTCTGGTGTATTTCATATATTTTGATTGCTGGGTGAAATTCCCCCGTGGGCAAAGGAGCTGACAGTTGCCTACAAAACACATACCTCAGGAATCAGGCAGAAGCACATTTGGTCTTTTGGTGCACATTTCTATACCATACACCTAACTGAATGGTCTCCAATCTTGTTAGGAAACTGCCATTTTGCAGGGGGGGGGAGGGGGGGGGGAAGAGTATTAGTCGATGAAAAAGAAAACCAGAATACCAGTATCCAAAAATACATATTTTTTTTTTTAATCCTTACCCCAGAAAACTGTCTAAGGATATGTTTAACATGAAAATACATGCCTGTGAAACCTGTATAGATTTCAGCACATTCTTCATTTTAGGCATGTAGTTTGCTGAATAAGGAAATCAGCTCCTGCTGAATCTTTACGTAAAATTCTCTCAAAAAAAAATTAGAGCTCAGCTTTCAATTCATTAGCATTAGTAATTTAGGGTATTCTAATAGAATAAATGGAGGCACAGTACGTGTGTAAGAGAATATTATTCTTATACTACTCTTATTGATACTAGCCAGTTCTTACTAGAAAGATAGTTTGTTGTTGTAGGCCTGGATTAAACAATTAAAATTTTCCCTGATTTTCATGTATTTTGTATCTCAGTGGCTTTCTGGGACACTATCTTCTTCCATGAAGCATCTGTTTTATGCACAACAGGGCTTTGCTTTCTGGTTAGAGCCTTGAGATGCTATATAAGGAAGTTTGTGTTTCTGACAGTCTGATAGCTTTTTATCTGAAATTCCCATTTGCTTTCCCCATCTGTTTCCTTTTCCTTCTCACGTGCAGTGGACTGCATGGATCCTACCTGCTCAGGACGAGGCGTGTGCGTGCGAGGAGAATGTCACTGTTCAGTTGGCTGGGGAGGAACAAACTGTGAAACCCCACGAGCCACTTGTCTGGACCAATGCTCAGGTCACGGGACCTTCCTCCCAGACACTGGTCTCTGCAGCTGCGATCCCAACTGGACCGGACACGATTGCTCAATTGGTAACACCAGCAGTGACTTACTGTTGATTTTAATTTTATTTAAACTTTGTAAAATATTCAGACTTAGATCTGCAAGAAGAGCGCTGCAAATGTGTTCCAGTAAAGCACATGCAGGTCATGACTGGAAGCAGAAATGCCAAAGCTCAACTACATAAATAATTCTGCTTCCACTGCTGAGCGCAGAGTAATATAATAAATAACCCCATTAAAGCCACCCAGGTTTGCTATTGTTCATTATATTGCTATGAGTGTAATTGATGGTCTACATATAACTGCTTGTTCTGGTGTTAGTTCTTGATGAACCCCAGTAGCCACCAAAGGGTCTGTTTTGATTTTTAGGAGATTACTAAATATTCTTTGGGTGTTTGTAAACATGAAGGAAGAGGTGGCACTTCTTCAGGTCTCATTTCCCTTCTGAATTTAAAGACTGTTTTGCTAGGCTCAGCTAAAGAGTATGAGTTGCAGATGAGGTTCATATGAGAAGACTGTCAGCACTGTCCTCTATCAAGTAAAAAATAAGTTTACTGAGTAGAAGTATTTAATAGCACAAGCACCTACATAGAACACAGATTTTTATGGGCAGTTTTGTGTGGAGTTTTGCAACTGCAATCTTCCTTCATTCCTCAGCTCAATGGGCATCTTGCTCAAAATCTGCATCAGGTATGTGAAGTGAAGGCTAAAGAAAAACTATTCAGATGTCTTTCCTTTTCTTCCAAATGCCATTAGCTTTCAGAGGCCACACTGAGTAATCCTGTAATACATTAAATAGTCAGGACCTATGAAACATTAGTCTTTTGGCTTTTGTGCTGTGTGCTGTGCTCACAAACAAGAGATGACAGCAATAACAGCTTCTTCACCTTGCACAGCTGGGGTGGAACTAGGCCAAAAATCCAGGGCAGTTCAGTGTAGGCAATGAAATGGAATGAATTTTCAGCAAAGCAGCAACAACAACAAAATATGAGGAGAGAGGGTATAGTAGAAAAATTACGTAAACAACATTTTCACTGAGGAATTACTATCATGTGTAAAGAAAATCGGGTTAACAACTTGCAAGTATTTTCAGAGAGCAACTTCCGAGGGGCAAACTGAATAAACTGGTACAAGGGATATAAGTAGAAAACCTTTTCTACAACCATGATTTAGGTTAGGTGCTAGGAAGCTTGTCATAAAGTAAAATTGACTGGGCTGAGAAATAAGCAGAAGAGGAGGCCTACTTGCCTGGGGCTAAAAATAAGTTGATCAAAACTTTTGCAGATGTAGGGAGGGAAGCTGTCCTGTATCAATAGGAGGATAAATTTGGTGTCAGGCTTTTCCTTTCCCCATGTTAACATCTTCAGTTCCAGACTCTGTGAGTGCATTTTCAAGACCACCGTAAGGGGAAAGGCAGTAGTGTATTTCTAGTGATTTTGTAGCATAGCTTGTAATTGAGTCATTATTCTGAGTTTATATGGAGGTTTGGAGATTGCAGGGATGGATTTGGAAAAATGTTCATTCCTACACACAAAGAGAATTCACTTTCCCTTTGTTAACCTGCAGGGTCATGTGCAGATGATTTACTGGCTTTCCTTATACTGATTGTATAAATCCATCTAGTGCAAACTTTCTTTGGCAATGTGAGGTTATTTGAGACAAACTTGAGCATCATTTCAAGACCTTTTCCCTCACCGAACTGCTTGTAACGTTCAGGTTATTGTGCCTCACAGCTAAAATCACCACTAAGGTGATTTGTAAACTTCCATTTCTAACCCAAACCTTTCCACTGAATTGATGACTTGATTTGAAAGACAGATTTACTCACAGAATGTGTGGTACTCTTCTTGCATTATTAAAATAGAGCGAGTAAGCACGTTAGTACACGTAACAACATACTGCCCAACCCTGTGGGGTAGAGGTTCTGTAGAAGGGACTAAAGGGGCCTGATTTTTATCGTCCTATAAAACAGGAATGAACAGAACAGAAGAATTATTAAGTGAGAGAATTAAGTACTTGCATAAATCAACCTTCAGCTCAGCAAAGCAGTTAGGACTGTGTTCAATCCCAGGGAAATCTATACAACTGTGCCTACATGGACCAGTGCCGAGGACAGCCCCCTTCATAAACCACATTGAGAAGCAGACCCTGAGAACACCATAATTAACTGGAAACACAATAAAATGAGGAAGCAGAGTGAATTTTCCAGCTCTTGACACCTTTTAAACCAAGATTAATACCTATCTGAAATGCACTATGCTGTATTTATTTAGAAGGTATCAGTCAGTATGGAAGCAGCTAGGTTGAAGTGTGTGAATTGTCATATGTAGAAAATAAGACTAGACTATCTTTGAACCTTAGACTCAGTCTTTCAGATAAGTAGGTAGATTTCACAGCCTTTAGCAGGAATCTTAGAGGAACACATTCCTGGAGAAAACCCTTAGTTCTTCACAAGATAATATTACCACGGTGATTTCTGTTTGTATTATCTTTTTCAATTCCACTTAGCCTTGTGTCTTCGTAGACAAGCTGTGCAATTCAATATCTTGTGGATTCTACTTTGCCCTGCATTGTAGGAAGAAGTTACAATCATGGTTCGTTGGGTTTGGGTTTTTGTTGTTTGATGTGTGTGCCCACTGCTGGTACAGCTTGAGGTAGGGCTGCTGCCATACTACTCTAGAGTTTTCATTCTGGAAAAATGCTTCTAAAACATGCATCAGCCTTTCATACAAGGGATGGTCTCTTAGGATCTCCTTTCCCTCAGTATGTTCTTCTTTTTTGGTAGATTCCCAAATATAGAGAAAAGTCTTTTAGTGAAAGTTGCAGAGGTAAGTCCAGAGATCACCAGTACTGATCAGCAAAAGGGGCATTTTGATTTCTCTGAGGGAGAATTAAATCCTTTCCCTTTTGCATCCTAGTACTGTTACACAAGCAAAGACAAAAAGGTCCTTTATAATCCAGTTCAGCTAAAAAGTACAAGGCAATGCTTAGTACAAGAAAGATAATTAAGGAACCACTCATCCTAACCCCTTTTCTCCAGGATGTGCCATCACAGATCCTCTGTATCCCAGGCTTTTGGTGTGCTATGTCCCTTCACCTCTTAATGAGCCCTAGCAAAGGACTTCATTCTCCAAGCATGGCAACTAATGAAGCTATGATAAGGCAGCTCTTTTAACCACTTATTGTCTGAGTATAGTGAGAAGAAGGAAACGGCCTGTGCTGCAACATAGAATAGAGCTTAATATGGGATAGTCTCTCACTCTTGACCTACTCAAACTGGACCAAGTATTTCTGACTAGTAAAGAGGCAACAAAACATGTACCATAAGACATATTTGCTGAGTGCAGTGAAATGAATAGGTGAGTCAGGTTATCTACATTTGTGGAATGCACCATTCCTCAGAGGGATCTCACTGATGCATCAGTGTCATCACAGGCCCATCAAAGCAGTATTATGGTTGGATGCAAAATCATTCTTAAAGGAATTAAGTTATCTGATGTTGTCCTTCACTCTCCTCAGATTTAAATCAGTGGTGTTCATACTGTTCTCTGTTTGGTAGCTGACATCTTGACATACATGCTATTCACAAGAGTCATTGGAAAGTTGATTGTACAAAGCAGCACTAGAAATTATGTTCTCTGTGTAATAAGTGTACTGACTTTTTCTGGGCCATTAGCAGTAGTTGTTCATTGACCTGCATACAGATAAGGATCCCTTCTCAATCACTCATTCATAATGACTTGCTTTATGCACGGTTGACATCCAGTGCAATACTTCAGACCTTTAAAAGTACACGGGAGAGGAGCAGTAGCAGGAATAGTATTTTGTATATGGTGGTCCTAAATTGGCAGTGGAGATATAAAATCGTGGGCTGTACATTTAATGGTAAGAGCTGGGAATTGGAAGCTGGAACTCAGTGAAGAAGTTAGAAGTTATGATGTTTTTCTTCACATTTTGAAAAGGCTAAGACAGCATGCCTGGTCAGAGACTGAAGCTGAGCTTGCATAACAGTATCTCATAAAAGCTAGTAGTTTGGTCTTATTCACAGCTTCTCTCACCAATTCCACTGCCAAGAGTGTTGTCTGAGGATATGTCATTTGACTTTATGACTGCCCTTCCCCCCTCTGTGACAGGGAGGAGATGCTGCTTCCCGGTGAATTGTTGCCAAACTTTGTTACTAAGGTCTGTGATCACGAGATACTTAGGGTTTACCTTAAACAAATATAGATGATCTCACTTTACTACATCACAGAATCACAGAATCACAGAATCATCCTGGTTGGAAAAGACCTCGAAGATCATCGAGTCCAACCATAACCTAAATCCACCCACCATAATCTTTACTGACCCATTCAGTGCTTAAATCATGTCCCTAAGCACCACATCTGTATTTCTTTTAAACACTTCCAGGGATGGTGACTCCACCACCTCCCTGGGCAGCTTGTTCCACTGTCCAACCGCTCTTTCAGTAAAGACATTCTTTCTAATATCTAATAATTAACTGGCTGGGCTAATCCAAAGGGATATCAAAGTTAAGGACCAGAGTTTCATGCCCTGAACCTTAATGTCAGCTGGGCATCATTCTAAAGCCCAGAGTGCATGTTGTTTGGGACAGGAACAGAGTTTCAGAGCACCAATCTCCTCGGCGTTTCCTGCACTGCAACACTCAGCCTTGCCACACTTATTCTGGCTAGAAATGTTATAAATGTCTTTAGTGGAAAGCAATTACAGAACTATGGCATTTAAAACAAAAAAAAAAAATATAGCAAACCCTCTCTTAGCCTGTGTGATCAATTAAAAACAGCGTAGGAGGGGTTTCAGAATGCCATGTAGTGATCACAATACTGGAAGACATGCCTAAGTAAACATGTCCTCCAAACACCGTGGGGAAATTGTGAGGGTGTCCACAGGTATTCAGCCATCAGTTGTAAAACAGTCCTCCATGGCTTCATTGCTTTTGGTAGACTGAGAAGCTGGATTTAAAATAGAACTAGCACGGTGTGTGTATCCAGGTCTCTGACTGCAGGGAAGCCATATTCTTATAAATTATTGCACAGCACATTGAAGTCAATGTTTACCTT
This sequence comes from Hemiprocne comata, assembly GCA_020745705.1. Classification (NCBI taxonomy): domain Eukaryota; kingdom Metazoa; phylum Chordata; class Aves; order Apodiformes; family Apodidae; genus Hemiprocne; species Hemiprocne comata. Next base: position 213,635,979 of record CM036586.1, read on the forward strand.
GCAGGAGTGTGGGTCAATTCATGTCCGTTCACAAACAATTACTAGATTTAGGATTCTGTATCAGCTAATGGTAATGACTGAATTTTTTAGTACCAATTTAGTTGTATAAATTAATGGAGAAAGTGTTTCAGACAGCACCCAACAGAGTTCCCCAAAACAGAGCTGTACAGTTCATTGAAACAGGCATATTTTCTGTATTCCAATTAGTAGATAAGGACATCAAGAAGAATTAATTTTTAAAGAGGAACACTAGAACAAATGCACCTTTACCTTCCAATGCCTTCTTTTCATCAGGAATTTTACAGTAGAATATTGCACACACACAGACACACAGAAACACAGTTCTCAAATATCTAAGCAGACAATATCATATCCTATTAGTGAAACAGCACCAGGATTAACACAACATGTGTGATAAAAATTGAATTCCTTGGGTTTGTTGGTGTCAACCTTACAAAACAAAATCTGTTAAATTCATGTCATGCCCAAGGCCACCAAGATAAAAATCTATCCTTGAAAAACGTTCATATAATCCCTCCTTTAAAACATGATTTTGTTCATTAAGGAGTAGAAGTGTCCCTGTAAAAGATGGGTATTACATCAGCTGACACATGGTACAGGCTTGTACCTTACTACAGACTAGGTCCCCCTTTAATGCCTAAGAGATTGCTGATTTGTCTTTTTCTTAGCTTAAAACATGTGGGAAAGAACAAGAGAATAAATTTCAGGATGCAACACTTTAAATTGATAAAAATCCATATATTTTCAATCTTAATGTCTTAAAAAATAGATATCAGGCACAGCTATGTAATGGAACACCACTTTAAATGATCTTCCTCTGCTTGTAACTTGTTCGTCTCACTACCCTTGCAGTGTAGTGAGAAACATTAGTCTGAGGCAATTGATATTGTGGGAGCACAAGATCTGCAAAGGTAGCCTTTAGAAAATATCATCAAAATCTGTTCTTGTTCAATATTAACATTGCAAACCCACTCCTGAAGGCCTTAACCTGGTCCTTTAATAGTCATTGAAAGCCAGGAAATGTTTTGCACCATCAGGGATTTCATCCCCAGCCTTGCAGAACCATAACATACTGATTTGTGAACTTGTGATCTCCCCCGTTTTATTTTTTGTGGAGGGAGGTTTTCTCTAAGAGGGAATAAATTGTGTGCAGCCCAGCACTGTTGCACAAGGCTGTCACAGGCTCTGCCTGGCAGATATCTGCTTTGTGAATTGTGAAGTAATAAGTGAATCTGGAGAATCAGCAGTGTTAACAAGAATTATTGCCATACAAACCAGAGTTTTTGATGTAGCTGGGATTGTGAGTACAGATTTTAGCCTACCCATCCCCAAGATGAATTTATCCTGTGAAGACTTCTAAGCTTTCTCTTAAAGATGCAATAAAAGACTAAGAGCAGCCAAAACGTTTGAAACAAAAGTGTTCAGGAAGGTTTTCCTTTGAATACTCTTTTACTCCCTTTCCCTTTGGTTGTTAAAAACGTGTATAAGGAGACCTCGGTGTGGTGGCAAAAAAGGTAGTAGTTGAGATGGGCTGTAGTTGTTTTTTTGGGGAGTCCAGTTCTTCAAACATCCAAATATCTTTGTGGTCAGAAGATGACAAGGACAAACTAAAGGGAGGGAAAAACTTCCAGTAAGATAGAAAGTACAACTTATTTTCTAATAAAGATTCCTGTTTCCAAACTGATAGTTGAGAATTTGTCTTGGCACATTTCCCTGGCCAACCAGAGATCCGTCAAACTTCAGTCAGCTTTGGGATCTGGTTAGGATCTTACTTTTAGGCACTTCTGTGAAGCAACCAAGGCAGTCCTGGTCAGATACAGTGGCCACAGGAGAAAGTGAAGGAGCTGAAAACTTGCATTCTAGCTGTCATTTCAAACTTGGCCAAAACCAGTGGAAATGGTGATATCATCAGTCTGGCTCTGACCATTAGATCACATAACATTGGTCAGAATTAGGTCATGTCTCAGGCTGAAAACAGTGTATGTCCAAAGGTGTAACAAGCAACCCCTGGTCCTCACTGACCTTAGACATACTGTGATGAGGAAAGCTTCTTTCTCTCATATCATCTTTTCCAGCAGCAGTGTCAATTTATGGACCCTCTTAAAGGGCAATGGGGAGCCTGTTGTTTTCTACAAGAATTAGGTCTAATTCCTAGCATGCCACTTTTAGTTCAACATTCTTCCCTGTCTCCAAATGTGGCCTCAGCAGTCACACCATGAGCTCAAAAGTTCTTTATGTTTGGATCAGTTATGCTTTGTGTTGTGGACTTTTCTGACTGAAAACAGCAATGATGTAACAAACTCTATGAGGTTCTTGTTAATTTGGCTAATTCAAAGAATAGATGCTTCACAGCACCACAACAAGCTGTTAAATTCCATGGGTAAAACAAGCTACTGTTAAAATGGCATGTTTTGAGGATGGCTAAGCAATTAACATGTTTGTATGACTGAAAGCATATGAGTCTTGACCAAATTTTGGCTTATTCTCTGACTTTGCTTCTGAAAGGAGAAGCCTTAGAGTCCTTACAATTTCTGGACTTAGATCATGCCAACATGCTGGCTGCTCATAATTTAGCCCATTCTCTACAACAGAATCTGTCATGAAATTACTGCTTTTTTGAACAATGTTAAGTCACTTCTTTGACACAGTAAGTGTAATCCAGCTGTCACTGAGGACAAAACTACTGTCCTGCAAGAGTAGTGTGACTGGTTCTTCATGCTCTTTTGGAGATAAAACCAGTTGATGAAACCAACTGAGAATCTGAAACATAGTCACTGCGTGGAAAAGGACAGGCTGATAAAACTGTAGGAATCTATATCTTTCTGCAGGATTAAAATTGCTCTATGGCAGTTGTGCAGCTTTTGAACTGCAGAGAAATGACATTCAGTAAGTTTGGCCAATCAGTTTGTAACCAACTCACAGAAGACCGTGTGGAAATCTTCTTAGCTTTGTGAGTCTAGACCCCTGCTTCTGAATATTCATCATAGAATCATAGAATCATAGAATCATAGGGGTTGGAAGGGACCTCGAAAGATCATCTAGTCCAACCCCCCCTGCCAGAGCAGGGTCACCTAGAGCATATTCCCTCTTTTAATCAGAATATTGCTGGAATATGAGCAGGGTGGCTACTTGTGTGTAGACAGGCTCTGTCTTAATCTACCTTGATTAGGTTGGATCAAGTCTGTCCACTCACACCTCACTCATTTGACTCAGCAATGATCATTGTAGGTTCCATGCCACAGCTTCTCCACTTGCATTCAGTCAATTCCACACTGGTGTTGATGGATAGCTCCTACAACTGTGACAATACACTCCAACCCAACTGGAGCTCATAATGATCAGAGTTTCCGCAAAAGTTTATTGGATGTTTTCAGCTTCATCAAATCATGTTTCATTCCAATTTAGAATGGCTGAGATGTATGTCCAGATGGAGAGGGGTGACAAGTGGTATCCCTCAGGGGTCCGTACTCAGACCAGGGCTGTTTAATATCTACATCAACAATATAGACAGTGAGATCGAGGGCACCCTCAGCAAGTTTGCAGATGACACCAAGATGACTGGTGCAGTTGACACACCAGAGGGGCAGGATGCCATCTAAAAGGCCCTGGACAAGCTAGAGAAGTGGGCCTGGGTGAATCTCATGAGGTGCAACAAGGACAGGTGTAGGGCTGGAGCACCTCTCCTACGAAGACAGGCTGAGAGAGCTGGGTTTGTTCATCCTGGAGAGGAGAAGACCCTGGGGAGACCTTATAGCAGACTTCCACTACCTGAAGGGGCTACAGGAAAGATGGGGTGGGACTTTTGACAAGGGTGTGTAGTGATAGGACTAGGGGCAATGGCCTTAAACGAGAGCAGGGGAGATTTAGATTAGACATTAGGAAGAAGTTCTTTACTAGGGAGGTGGTGAAGCACTGGAACAGGTTGCCCAGAGAGGTGGTGGGGGCCCCATCCCTGGAGACATTCAAGGTCAGGTTTGATGAGGCTCTGAGCAACCTGATCTAGTCAAAAAGGTCCCTGTGCACTGCAGGGGGAGACTGGACTAGAGGACCTTTAAAGGTCCCTTCCAACCCCACACATTCTATGATTCTGTGATTCTAGATGAAATAATAGGGAAAAAAATCTAGCAGTCAGTCAAACAGAATAGAGTGAAAAATGAGCAAGGAAAATTAATACCTAATTGCCACAGAGTGAATCAGTCACTATCTAAGGCCAGAAATCCATGATTCAATAACCTGTCTGAAGTGGATGCACTGGATTCAGTGTAGCCTCTCTGCCCCCTCCCAAGCTGCAAGATGTTCATACTCTAAAAACTATCATCACAATTTGCACTAATGAGCACCTTTCTAATGATCTTGACAGTTTGAAAGTTTGAAAGGGCTTTGGCGAGAGCTTTGGTTCTTTTCTGTAAAGGTGATTCTTCCAGGCTGGTGTTGAGCCATATGGACAGCACAGCAGACACAAAGCTTCTGGAGCAGCTGCTGCTGCATCCCATTTGTGGGGAGAGACAGACATCTAACTTCTGGATATGTCAAACTGGCACATTTCATACATGTTCTGTGTCTCCCTTTGAAAAAGATTAATAACAAAATGTCTAAGTTCCTTGGTGAAATGCTGTCTGAAGAAAAAGGAAACCATTTTGGGACACTCTCTGTATGTAGTGCCAGGCTCTGGAAAAGGGAATCCCAAGCAAATCTAGCTTGTGATTCATGCACATTTGAAAATGCTCTGTTGAATTTATTTTAGAAAAAAACAAACTGTTCAGAATTGGGAAAGTAATTACTTCTCTTTAATGACTGTAAGCATCTGCAAAAGGCTCTTCTACTGTCACATTACCTCTTCCTTATGGATACAGAGAGGAACTGAAAATTAGTCCAAAGAAGAATCCTTGTTAAGAACTACATTAATACATTAGGAATTGTTTCTTCTCTAGGAAGCTTTAACTCCCATCCCAGAAAAGCATGGAGATCCAATTAAGCATCAAAGAGAAAAATATAATCCTGCACTTTGGGATATTTATTTTTGTTCAACAAATCTCAGCTCCAAGGCTGGAGTCCATCAATACCTGGCATTTTATGTCCTGCTATTCAACTTGCAACAGACAGTTTAAAATAAAGTTCAGAATAATAAATAAAGGGAAGATTGACATGAGTACAAAAGTAAATCACAGCTATAGAGAAGATGCTTTAGACACAATGTGATGGTCAATCCCTAGCATTTAAGGCAAGGTTGAAAATAGGTTATAAATATTGTAGAAACTAGAGGCTGATAAAAGGCTGCAGACCAGTTTAATGGAGTTTCATCTCACAGAGTTACAGCTTTTCAGACAGGAGCTTTATGCAAATATGAAAAAAGCTGAAATTGCACTTAGAAGTGAGATTTTATTTTTTTTAACACACATCCCAACTGTACCACTGTACATTGTGCAGCTGCACAGATTGGGTGAGAGCTGTGATAAATTAGCATGGGGATTGCTAATGACTGCTCCTGTTTTTACTGCTTCTAGAAAGAACTCCCAAGAGTCCCATCGTGCTAGGTGCTGTGTGTTTAAAGAGTCAGAGGCTCAGTCTTGGAGGACAGACATACAACAGCTGAAGCACGTCACTGTACCAAACTCATTTATTACTAATTTTAGAGATTGAAGGTGGGTTCAGGGCAGTTATGGGACAGATCTCCTGGATCTGCTCAGCACCAGGTGAGCAGCTACTCTGAGCACTCTTCATCTCCAAGTTAGGCAGCTCAGAGCTGCCTGGATTCCTGATTTGAATCTCCAGAGAGAGATGAGACCTAGAAGAGGATTTGCAAAAGCCTTTCAGTTAAACACAAAGCTGCTTATGCAAGCAAAGAACTAAGTACCAGGAGGAAAATGGGGGAAAGGGCTGAAGTAGGGTTAATCTTTTGCACCTAGCTGAGCACCAGAGATGGGTGCTTTCTTTTATTAGAGATTTCCACCAACCCCTCTCCTAGAGATAGACAGCTAAGCCAGCTCAATCGCTTAGAGAAAAAACTCTCCCCTGTTCTGTCATGCACATGTTTTATACCTCCTTTGGGTATACCCAGTCTTTTCTGCAAATGCAGAGTTGTCCCCTCTGCATGTATGTGGAAGACCTGTACTCAGTCCTCCTTCTGCAGGGCCTGGCAACAAGCAGCATTTAGGCCAACTCAGTAAACCTGGTTAGGGCCAGGCTGTAATGCAGGATGTGCCATCCCCAGTGCAGGTGCTCCAGGAGCCTCCTCAGGGCTTCACCTTCAGTAGGTGAAAACTCAGGTGTCCTGAATCACACTGTAAAACCATTGCTGAAGGTCAGTGTTCTTCCTGAAGAGGGATGAGAGCAAAGTTGATGGATTAATTTCCAGTCTCCGGAGAGATTCCTTTAATCTTGATTTCCTCATCCATGGAGAGAAAAGAAATTACTGTTCCCTTCCAGATACATTCAGTTTGCTGAGTTATGTAAAATGCATTGAGATCCTTGAGTGGAGTGGATAGTTATCTCAGTACCAGAAGCTTAATTACGCTCATAAAGGCAAAGAGGTTTTATATTTATTGACAGAAATTATAATTATGATTTCTACATTCGTAATATTTACATAATTTATGCATGTAAAAAAAAGTTAAACAGATTATTTGTATAAAACATTAAGTTATGCAGACCTTGCTTTTAGGACACGATCTCTGAAGGAAAAAACACATGACCTTCAATTAGGGGCAATGACAGAAGCTGCACAACTGTTCCCCAGTTGCTACTTAAACAGGATGGTTTTCAGAGGGTTTCATGCTACAGATTTGTTACTGGCAAGGGCAGAAAATTCAGACTGCTCCTTTAAAGTTTTTGTCTTGCTCCTTAGTTTGAACCTTTCCTTATAACATTTATTAAAAATGTCTTACTCAGTTCCAGCAGAGGAGTTCATATGTCACTACAGAGTTATCAAATCATGTAAATGAGAGTTTCCTAACACTGCAAAACGTGTTTCATTATGAGGAAGGTATTTAGCACTTCACTGCTGTCTAAAGCATGCTGATCATGAACCTTCTGTTTTTTCCATCCATTACTTTATATTATATTCTTTTCCCAGATATTTCCCAGAACTTGCCTTCTAAAGCAAATGCAGGTTGTGAAATCAAGGCTTAGCTCCTCACAGAACACAGCCTTTTAGCTCTGTGCAGTGCCTCTCTCCTGTGCTTTTTTTTTGGGAAAAATCTGTCTGGGGCTGGAAATTGCCTCAGATGAGCCAACTGGAAACTGGAAAATCCCAGCTAAGACTGATTTTTAATTATTAAATTTTCTATTAATATGTTGAAGGTCAGTGGAACTGCCCCAGTTTTCAGGAAGCTCTGAGCAATTTCACCTGATCTTATATTTTAGCACTAAATCCATATTTATTAAAGGATTTAGCAGGCAGGTCAGAAGCAGCTAAATCTCTGATTCTGCATCACATGAATGCTAAAGAAAAATATTCATCTGCACTGCTCTTCTCTAAGCTGGAAAGCTTTAAACTGTTGTCAAGCCAATTTTAGGATTTTGAGGGGACAGGGGTAAACATGTGAAAATGGATTGGCCATAAATGAAGCACAAATTGACATCATTATCCCTTTCCCTACCCAATTATTTAATGTAATGTGAAAATAATATGAAATTCTGGATTATGCCACTTCCTGTTTTGGAAGCTACCGTGTCTGTTCTATCAATTAAAAATGGGCATGAACAAAGCATTACATTGGTGGCTAGTGTTTGATAGGCTTCTTTTCCCACTTCTGAAATATCAAAGGCAACATAGCAGACTTTTTGTTCTTAAGGGGACAGATTTGGGTCAGTTTTCAGCAGGGTATGAAAAAAAAAAAAAGAAGAAAGAATCAGGTACAAGGTTTTTTATTTGTATGAGTAATTGCTTTAGTATTCTTACTTCTGAAGTGCTGTTAATAGACTGTGACCTCATTACACCTGGCACAGTGCAAACACAGAACAAAAAAGATAAACTTGGCCTCAGATAGCTGAGATTCTTAAGTGTTAAGTGAAAAACAACAGACAGAGATGTGCTGGTGGGGGTAGAATAAAATTACAACACAATTTTTGTCAATGCAGTATGCAGAAGCTAAGGCACATCAGAGGCCACTGTCAAGATTTTGGCTAGGTTTTAAGCTAGCTTAGGATTTTTAAGAGAGCCTTGAGGAACTTTAAGGCAGCCTTTACAGACCAGAGGGAAATCTCTCCCCCAGTCATACAGAATCACAGAATCAACCTGGTTGGAAAAGACCTCGAAGAGCATCGTCCAACCATAACCTAAATCCACCCACCATAACCTTTATCTACCCATTCAGTGCTTAAATCCTGTCCCTAAGCACCACATCTGTATTTCTTTTAAACACTTCCAGGGATGGTGACTCCACCACCTCCCTGGGCAGCCTGTTCCAGTGTCCAACCACTCTTTCAGTAAAGAAATTCTTCCTAATATCCAGTCTAAACCTCCCCTGGTGCAACTTCAGGCCATTCCCTCTCATCCTGTCATTATTCACTGGAGAGAAGAGGCCAACACCCACCTCCCTACAACCTCCTTTCAGGGAGTTGTAGAGAGCAATGAGGTCTCCCCTCAGCCTCCTCTTCTTCAAACTAAACCCCAGTTCCCTCAGCCTGTCCTCACAGGACTTGTCCTCCAGGCCTTTCACCAGCCTGGTAGCTCTTCTAACATCTCCTTCTTCTATCATGAGGGGATAATGAGGAAAAAAAGACACATTTGTCTAAAAACTAGCCAGCAGGCAGTTGAGGCCGGCCTTATGGGCTGGTTCCAGGTGGGGTTGAGCAGTGATGGAATAGACCAGGTCCTGAAACTGAAGATGAGTAAATTCTTTTGTATTATCTGCATGAAAAAGAACTAGAATCCTGTTGGAATGGCATTATCCATTTCCAAAGACTAAGTTTTATCATAAACCTGAGACCCCTGGGTGAACGACCCCAAACTCAACAGTGTCTTGAGCTCAGTCTGGTCCAGAAGTTCTCCATGAAAGAGGTTTCCAGTGAATTGTCCTCTGGAGCTACCTGTCTTTCCTCCTTGAGCCACAGAGGGCAATTAGGCTCAGCTCATTCTTCAGGTAAGAGTGTAACATAAGGTGAGGTGAAATCCAGGCAATGGAAGACACCAGTCCCAGACAGTAACATGACAAAAACCCAGATGGTAGAGTAGAAATGAACTGGATTTCTTAGATAAAACCCTGCATTCATCTATCAGTTAACATCCATCAGTGCCCTCTGGTAAGTGCAAGTGTCTTGGAACAAAAAGCATTACTCAAAGTCCAGGTATTTCCCAAAAAGGTGCATGGGCTGATTGTTCCTTTTGAGGACAATAAGCCTCATATTTGCTCTTAGAACTGGGCACCAGATTTGCGTAGAAGATCCCCTTCCTTCAAGGAACTACAGGTGGCTTTGAGAGCTGCATGGCAAGATGAGAGCTACGAGGATGATTAAGGGACTGGAACATCTGTCATATGAGGAAAGGCTGAGAGACCTGGGGCTGTTTAGTCTTGAGAAGAGAAGACTAAGAGGAGACCTTATTAATGTATATAAATATCTGCAGGGTGGGTGTCAAGAATGGGCCAGTCTCTTTTCAGTGGTGCCCTGTGACAGGATGAGGGGAAACAGCACCAAGTGACAACACAGGAAGTTCCACCTCAACATGAGGAAGACCTTCTTTACTGTGAGGGTGACAGAGCCCTGGGACAGGCTGCCCAGAGAGGCTGTGGAGTCTCCTTCTCTGGAGACTTCCAAGACCCATCTGGACGCGTTCCTGTGTGATCTTCCCTAGGTGTTCCTGCTGCAGCAGGGGGGTTCGACTTGCTCATCTTCAGAGGTCCCTTCCAACCCCTATGATTCTATGGTTCTGTGATAAAAGACAATGCACTTCTGGGAAAGGATAAGGAATGGCTAAGCTGTTCATACAAACAGTGGAAGAGATTAAAGATGAAAGGAAATATTTAGTCACCTTTTGGGAACAGCTGGTGTAAAAATATTTAAGAGGCAGGTCTTTTATGCACAAGCACAGTGTTCTAACTAAGTTTAAATAGGCAGGAGCAGCATGGTGCAGCTGGCCAGGCTATGAATGCTGTAATGGGAGAATTAAAAGCTTTCCTTCTCATTTGCTTGTGCAGCTCAGATTGTAGCTAATCATGTCCTCTAATTTTAACAACAGAATTGGGAAATAAGAACAGAGGTGGCAAATTCTGTCCCTGGGACTGAATGATGAAGAAATGATTCACCTGCCCCTTTCTGTAAATCAGCCTTAGTTGTCTTGAGCTGCCCAAAAAGACATAGTATCATAGTATCATTCTGGTTGGAAAAGACCTTCAAGATCATCAAGTCCAACCCCTACCCTAGCTCTGCCATGGCCACCACCAAACCCTGTCCCCTGGCACCACATCTGTCTTTTTAGATGTATCCAGGGATGGTGGCTCAAACACCTCCTCGGACAGCCTGGATCCCCAAGCCCAACTCCTGCCCCAGAATAAGACAACCCCAAGGTTCATGCCATGTCCCTGAGGGCATTGTCCAAATGTTTCTTGAATATTGTCAGGTTTGGTGCCATTACTGCTTCCCTGGGGAGCCTATTGCAGTGCTCCACCACCCTCTGGGTGAAGAATCCCTTCCTAATGTCCAACCTAAACCTCCCCCTGCAGATCTTTCTACCATTCCCTCGGGTCCTATCGTTGGTCACCAGAGAGAAGAGGTCAGCGCCTGCTCCTCCACCTTCCCTGGTGAGGAAGCAGTGAGCTGCAATGAGGTCTCCCCTCAGTCTCCTCTTCTCCAGGCTGAGCAGACCAAGTGCTTTCAGCCACTCCTCATACGGCATCCCCTCCAAGCCCTTCACCAACCTTGTGGCCCTCCTCTGGACACTCTCCAGCAGCTCCATAACCTTTTTGTACTGTGGCACCAAGAACTGCTCACAGGACTCAAGATGGGGCCACACCAGTGCAGAGTAAAGTGGGACAATCACCTCCCTTGACCAGCTGGCTGTGCCGTGCTTGATGCACCCCAGGACTCGGTTGGGCCTCCTGGCTGCCAGGGCCCACTGCTGGCTCATGTTCAACTTGCTGTTGACCAGAACCCCCAGGTCCTTCTCCACAGGACTGCTCTCCAGCCTCTCACTCCCCAGACTGTCTGTATATCCAGGGTTACCGTGTCCCAGGTGCAAAATCCATCACTTCTCCTTGTTAAACTTCATGCCATTGGTGATTGCCCAGCTCTCTAATTTATCCAGATCCCTCTGCAGGGCCTCTCTGCCCTTGAGAGTGTCAACTGCTCCTCCCAATTTAGTGTCGTCCGTGAACTTAATAAGGAGACCTTCAAGTCCTGCATCTAAGTCATTTATGACTATATTAAAGAGCACTGGCCCTAAGATGGATCCCTGTGGAACCCCATTAGTGACTGGTCACCAGCCTGATGTGGCCCCATTTACTGTGACTCTTTGAGCTCGACCCATCAGCCAGTTCCTCACCCAATGTATTATGTGCTTGTCCAGCTGGATGCTGGACATTTTGTTTAGAAGGATACTGTGAGAGACAGTATCAAAGGCTTTTCTGAAATCCAGAAAGATTACATCAACTGGCTTCCCTTGGTCAACTAGGTGGGTAACCTTGTCATAGAAAGAAATCAAGTTGGTCAAGCAGGACCTGTGTTTAAGAGGAAACTTAATCTGAAATCCATTTTGATCATTTCTTTGAGTGCCACCAGAAAAGTAACAGCTACTCTGACTATTTAATCACCCATTAGAAACATGTAAGCATTTAAGAGCACCGTGCTATAAAGGGCTGGGTGTGGAGCAGGATGTGTGTCCTAAGGCCATTTAAATTGTATGGTTCCCATCTATCTTTAAACTGGCAGCTAAATGGAAGATTTAGATTTGAGAGTTCCTGGCTCCTGGTTCCCTGTCAGAAGTAATTAAACTACAATTTAGGGAGACTGTCGTAAGTAGTTTGTTTCACGAGTGTTTTCCACAGCTGAGGGTCTTTATTACAGCTCTTGGGGCCTGGGAATCCAAACCATCTTATATATCCAATATATAGGAATTATACATTCATAACCTGGAGCCTTCACTCTCTTGCGTGTGTGGGTGGTGGTATGACTGGGGTCTCAGCTGGGTGGGAGGTGAAACCCAAAATGTTCCCAGTGTTCCCTTTTGAGTTAGCCCAAGATCTGTTTGGTTTAGATCATTCAGTGCATGTCCCTGGCCCGTGTGTGGAAAACTGTTCCTTGGCAGCATGTTGTCTGGGAAATATTTCAGTCGAAATGTAAACTTCCCAGTGGGTTTTTCATCCCTTTTCATAGCAATTACTCCACAGAGATTCTGCCTTTCAGAAAGTGCATTTTTCTTCTGTCTTCACCATTTTTGAATGTCACTCCATTATCCTAGTTTCACACCTTTGAATAACTCCAAGAATGCTTCTGACTATCACTCAAAATAACTTTCCTTTGTCACTGCTTCTTTTTTTTCCTGCACCACCAACCTGATGTCTGACCTACTGTCATTTCCCTGACTTATCAACAGGACACAGGACTGGATATCAGGACATCTAGGAGGTCCTGTGCCTGTCACAGAGCTCACGTATACCTGTCGACCCATCACTTTAATTTCTTATGCCTTGTTTACGTTGTTTGTCAAAAGGGAAGTAACATCAACAAATAACCATTGGTACTCAGTCAGACTCGTTAACATTCCCAAACCAAAGATAAAATATTAAGTAAATAATAGTAAATTTCTTAAGATATTGACATGGACTTTGGAGGCACAAGAGGCCAAGTCTTCCAGGGTGTCAATTTTCCTGTCCATTGCTGGAGATACTTGTCTGTTTGGAATTTCAAAGCTTCACAGCCAGCAGTGCATGTCACTGGACTTGAGGATACCAGTGCTATCCCCATTTAGGGATGGGAACCTGGAGGTCAAAGCCAGGGAAAGGGACATAATGAAGATGGGAAGTAACTGAGCTGGCACTCTCTGCATTGCTTGGTGAACTGGGAGCAAGAAAAATTACATGTAATTTAGTATTCTGAGGTGCAAAGTTCACCACATATGAGGAAAGAATGTAAACCAATAATCTGGAAGTTGTTTCAGTCCAACTCTAGAGTGGATCTGCAGTGGAAGACTGCTGAGAAGCACTAGAGACTACAACAATACTTTTCTAGTTTGAGCTTAAATGCCAGCAATCTCAGACTTTGTACTTTCTCAACGTGTTTCTTCTTAGCTTGTTGAAATTTTAGTACCATAGATCTAGGTTTTTATTTTTTATCTGCTGTTTCTTTTATCCACCCCCAGATTTTGTTAATCAGGTCAGCCAAGGAGAGCTTTTTATATTATATTATTTATTTATTAAATTTTATTTTTAGTGCAGCTTTATTGCTACGTTAGCTACCTTGCAGGTCCTGTGTGTTCACATGCCATCCTGAGCAGCCCATCCTCCATTGCTTTGCTGTCTGGCAGTTGGTGAAAGAGGTAAAAAACACACAAGACTGGGCTCCAAACTTTGCAAATTAATAATTGCCCATCCCTTATGCACTGTAGTATGATATTACCTCCCTTGAGCTGTGAAAATCTGTGTCTCAATGCCAGATGGAAAGTAAAAACTTCTGACAGCAACTCAGGAGTTTTTCCTCAGCCATGCCTTAAGTGATAGTGTAACTTCTACTGACTTGCAATAAAGCTCACAGTAGATTCTGTTACATTTAGGCAGCAAATGGTATGTGCAATTCCTTGGTTTAAGCACCCATGGTGCTCAAATAGTTGTGCAAGTTTGACGCTAAATGGGACAGACAAGTTCCTGAGTGTCTAAACCACATTTGAACTCCAGAGTTGACTCATTAGAGATTTAAATATATATAAATAAATGCTTGAGAGGGTTTGGGGACATCCAAGACTGCAGAAAAGGGAGTTCGACTGGAAGCTGTTGCTCCATCATGAGCTGTATAGTAAGCAGGAGTGTTCATCTTGTACCTGGAAAATGGGTTTTTTCTAGACCTACAAAGCATTACTAGTATTACTTTAATAGTTATCACAGTCTAAAGAACTCATGGAGACAAGAATCCACTTCAGTGTAAGGAGCTGAAGACCCTTCCACCTCTCTCTTTCCTCCTGGAGTTGAAGTGCATGTTCCATCCCTGTATCAAGGCATGTGTAAAAAGTCCCTAAGCTTCCTCTTACTGGCAGTATTAATTAGAAAAAGACTAAAGCCAACTTAAGTAGAGCTGAATTTCAGTCAGGTGTGATGTTAATGCAGGCTGAGTAGTTTTGAATATTTTATATGCAGCCAGTGACCCAAAGTAAATGTCTTCTATAATACCAGCCACCCCTCTACCACAGGCCTCGAGGCCTAAATCTTGCATTTAATATGCTCAGAGGCACAAAGAGAGGCACTGGAGATGGGCTGGTGTCTGAGATACTAATTCTGGGGTACAGAGCTGGGGGAACAGAGAGAAAATGTGCTCTGCAGACTACCCTGTTACCACTTTTCTGGGTTTCCAGCCCAACCCTGCATAGCATTTCTTCCATGTGTATTTTCTCTCCTCTCTCCCCAAAAGGAACTGTGTTCCTACACCATAAAATCTATATAATGGCTCAGTCAAGCAGAGGGCTTCAGTCCAAAACATTTGGGAAAGTTTGATGCAATTTAGATGCACCAGGCAGAAGTCAGAGGCAAGGGGGATAGTCTGAAGTACAGTCTGAATTGAGTCTCCTCTGTTTGAGGAGAGTGTGGCCATGGTTTATGAGAGACTGAAAGTGAGCAGTCAGGGGATGGGCCTGAAGAAGAAGAAACAGACTCATTTCATTCCATCTGCAGTGTAACACCACATCGGTATTTGGTTTTAATTTTTTCCTTTAAATCAGTTCTCTACCATAATAGTGGTAACAGGCACTTATACACCTGACTCATGGGTACCTCTTCTCTACAATTCTCAATTTTTCTAGACAATACAGTGCAGATGAAGCATGGACTCTCCTAAATTCATGCCAAGGGCATGCCAGGTTTTAGCCAAAACCCTAGTGCTGGGCCAAAATTTTATGCATATATATGTTATCATGCCTACTGGGGCTCATGGAGGGTGGGAAGGCCAGGAACTCTGAGGAGGCAATGTCCTTTGTCTCTTCTCTATTTGGGAGGTAAGTACCAACATGCCCATCTGTGACTCCATGCTTCCATTAACTCCAGCAAGACTTGGGAACAAGCACCATCCTATAAACTCCAGCTCACGTAGGTCACAAAAATTGGTACAGTGGTACCTTCAACTGCCTGAGAAGGGGTATTTAATAGGATGGAAGGAGAACAGAGACATAGCGGGTGTGCAGAATCAGTAGAAATCTAATTAATCTGTATTAATTTTAAAGAGATAAGACAGGTTTTAATGAATCCCATCCCCAGGCCTGTGGGTTAACAAGCCATAAACAGGCTTTGCCGGCGCTTAACTTTAGCGTCAGTAGTTTTGTCAGCACATTGTTTCCACACGTAACCAGATTTTAATTAAAAGTGACTTTTGTTCTGTTTATTGGAAGAGCCTTCCCCTTCGGATTTGGTGATCAACAAAAGCTCAAGGAGTGCAAGAGTATTAGAAAGCAAATAGGGGGATCAATCACATCGGATCTCTGCAATCCATGTCCGTCTCTTTTTTGTAATACACTTATTAGGTTCTTATTGTCAGGAAGGATTAGTGTTATGAGCCCCAGGAATTCCTTTCATTGCCCTGTGAGGCGAGGTACTGAAGTGTGGCTGCTTTTCTTAACAATAACCCTCTGGATTTTCCCCCTTCCCCTTCTCTCCACCCATGTCCCCTCCTCTCTCTTCTCTCCTCTCCCACAGAGATTTGCGCAGCGGACTGCGGAGGACACGGCGTTTGTGTTGGAGGCACCTGCCGCTGTGAGGAGGGATGGATGGGCACAGCCTGTGATCAGAGAGCGTGTCACCCACGCTGCAATGAGCACGGGACATGCCGGGATGGCAAGTGTGAATGCAGCCCGGGCTGGAACGGAGAGCACTGCACTATTGGTAGGGAGAAAGAAAAACCGGCTACTTTTAAAAGAATAATTGATGATCAGGGAGGAGAAAAGGTGCATGCTTAATTGAATATGTGTGACTTAGTGTAGCATGAGCACCTTTGTTCTTGGATTTCAAGTTCTGACATCATACATTTTCATGTGGGAACAAGAAAAAATGTCCTTTCATTTGTTGATGACATGGGTCTATATATTTTTTATTATCAGACCGTCGCGGACCGAGATAGGTAAAGCTGCGACGCAGAGTACACCTATGTGGTATTTGATCTTACAGAGACAAGCTGTCAAATGGCAGCTAGATGTTTTTAAAAACATCCTACTTTGCCTCTCTCAAAAGGTCTTTCTGTGGCCTCTAAGACTTCTCTCTACTGTGGAGACAGCATTTTCAAACACATGCATCTGATTGAAAGTTTTCACTCCTTTTATTTGCTCCATTATTTGCACTGGTATTTAATACTGTCTTGCTTATCCCTTGTCTGCTCTGCAGCCTTTCTAACCATTTCATTTTCCTTTGTCTTTGGTTCTATGTTCCTCATGCACCTGGCACTTATCTTGAGCTGTCAGTGTCGTGTCTATTACTATTATTATTAATAAGGTACCACCAATATGCTGAAATCATGCAAAGAGGTGCAGTTCCCATATTAAGCAATTTGCAGCATCATTAATGAACTGGCTTGACTTTACCTTCCTCCTTCATATTACTGAACTCCTTGATGCATTTTTCCTTCTTTCTTTTTTTGACTGACATGTATTCAACCACTTCAGTTCCCATTGTGTAGTCATGCTATAAAATCAGTAGCATTAAAACTCCCCAGATGTCATTTAATATGTATTAATGGAAAACTAAGTAAGTGAATCCAGATTTGCTCTCAATAATGTCTGTGTGGACCTGAAAAAATTCAGTTGCCTTTAGAAGACATATTCCAGAATGAGAATTCTCCTCCAGTCATTTTGTTTTAATCAGCTTCTTTTAAAGATAAGAAAATTTACCTCTATGTTGCTTTCATTATGCCATGATACATATAAATCACACTGCATCCAAGTTAACCACTAGCAATACCTGGGCAAATGTCAGCATAGTTATCCATGTGGATTATTAATTTAGTTATATGTCAACATCACTTTTTTTTCTTGAACACCAGGTAAGTTTGCACACACAAAGACAGACATGGGATGAAGCCTGATCACAATATTTTAATTCCAGCATTAGGGTAATGGTACAAACCATATCTGTGGTTCAATTCTACTTATCATTTATTTATGCTAATGTCACTCTACCACATTATGGTCTCCACATGCATCCTCTAATGAAAAATATCTAGCTGTTAAAACTTCCTCTGTCTCATTAGACATGACATTCTGTTTTCTTTTCTATGTCCCTAGCAGCTTTCATTTCTTTTCAGGAGGAAGGTATTAAAAAAAACCCACCTCCTTTTTTAAATGACTTTAAAATTAAAAGAGTGCAGTCCCGTGTTAATTGGAATTCTGTGTTTCTATATTATTATTTTGTAGACTTGTGTTCAAGTATTTTGATTTGGCAAGTTAACACAGATTCATGAAAGGGTCTTAAAATAAAAAAAAAAAAGAGTTCAGCAGATGGCCCCAGATCCAGAGATGGAAGTCATTTATGCCCAAAATAAGCCTGATTCATACCTTCAGTGCCATTTTATTAGTCCTGCTGCAAAACCAAAATGCCACTAGTTCGGTATATGATATTTCTCCACAAGGCTGGTATGGCCAGACTTTTTTTGAACAACAAGCTTTTATATTTCATGGTGATTAAATTTACCCCATTATTTGTGGTATTCCTCACTCTAAGTATAAAGAGTGCCCATCATGATGGGAAAGGCCAGCACCACAATGTAGACAGCGTCAAGATTTTAGTGCTGCACACAATTATTTTTGTGGTGCTACCTTCTTGTTGCAGTCCTGCCTTGGTTTGGGAATAATTCTTTAATACTTAGAGTGCTGGAGCAGTTCTGTTTCTTTTCACTTTCCTCTCCTCCTCATCTTCTTGCATGGTGATTTAGCAGCAAATTTGTACGTAGTCTCATGCCTCTGAAGCTCTAAACCGTGTTTCCTACAGAATATTTCACTGATAAATGTGTAGAATGTAAAGGAGATTTGGCAAAGTCATAAATATCCAAGAAAATTGAATAGCTTTAGAAGGAGTAATAAGCTAGTTATATTGGCACAGATGAAAGGACATTGACTTGGAATTACATTAAGTATGTGGAAAGCATTCCCCTTCTCCTTGTGTAATTTCCCTGCATGGCAACTTGTTCTGTTGACAGTAATTCTTTTTATGTCTGTGTCATGGCCCGGTTTGCTTTAGCACTGACAAGCATAAAACCCCATTGCTGAAGTGATGCTTTAACAATATTGCCATGTGTGCAGGTAACATGGTAGAAATGGATGATACAAGTAAAGGACACTTCTTCCATTTCCTATTGAGCATGTTTGAGAGTAAGAAATCCTTTTGTTTTGTAGCTCATAGGAGGCTCTTTCTTACGGTGTTCAAGGGAACTCTGATCCCAGTGGATTAATTTTGCTCATACAAAGAGTCGTGTTACCAAATACACTAGCTTGATTGCTCACATTCAGAGATTTCATTAGAGGAACCCCAGTTAATTCCCAACCAGGAAATTGATGCAGAAGCTTGCATTCATCATCTTAATTTAGCAAACTTAGTGCATCCAGGCAAAAGAGTAGAACAGAAAGTTGATTATATAACTGCAGGAATCCTGAAATCCAGCAGAATGGTTAAATAAATTTAATTTCTTAAAGAAAAAAAACACACCATGACAACAGCCAAAATGCAAGATTCCTATTTTGGGCTCTCCAGCATATTCCAATTTTGGCACCAGTTAGAAACATTGCAAGAACTGAACTTTCTTCTATTCTAGCCCAAACTAGATCCAGGGAGCATGGTGGGTTTTAGGAGCATTGAGTTTAAAGTTAAAACAAACCCTCTTACTCTGGGCTCCAAAGGGCCAAATTACAACTCAGCTCTGTGGTAGGCTACTCTATGGGATTCATTCACAGGTAACACCACAGAAAATTTACTGGGTTTAATAAACAACTCAAAAAATTTCCAGGGCTATAACTTTCATACAGTTTGGCCTCAAATTTGGCACATGGTTGATGATATGGCCTGGATAGTGCCCCAGGTGCTGTGCATCCCATCTCAGAGATGCAAAGTGAGACTTCACTCTGCCTACAAGGGCCTTGCACTGAGATTGGGAATCTCTCTGTATGATACTTTACTAGCAAAAACAAAACCCTTAATCCTTTGGTTCATATTAGGGTTATTTAGAAAAAATAATGACAGAGGGGGCTTCCCTGTGTGGTGGAGTTCAGACATTCATCATCCTCAAACAGCCTGGACACAAAACCAAAGCCATCCCTTGAAGTTCAGTTGCTGCACCTGAACACTATAGGGTCTCTGGGGCACTGAGGGACCAGCCAGTAGCTCTCCAAACACACAGCTGTCTACCTTGCAGGCTATTCAAAGCACCTCAGTGCCTAATTCCCATTGATCTCTGCAAAAGCTACATACTTAATTATTTTTGAAAATCTGGTCCTGGAACACACTGGTGATGTATGCAGTGACAAATGCCTAGACAGACAGGCAGACAGCCCGTCCCACACAGGCTTCTGCTTATGGCGCCATCGGGCTGTTTTTTGTTTTGCTTAGCAAAACTGATTTTTGAGAAATCTGCCCCTTTAAGTTTGCCTTTCATCAACCTTCCTGCATAAATAATCACACATGTTCTGAATAGCCAGGGTGGGGGTGTAGTCAGTCCCTCTTGGTTTCAGCTGGAGCAGCTGGAATCCAGACAAGGCCCATTACAGGTGGATCCTGGTCATTTTTCCCTGGCTTTCTAACACATCACTTGTGCCATGTAAATCCATAAAGCAGCTCAGTCCATGTGCAGCCCAACATAAAATAAGCCCACCAGTGTCCAGTGAAGGTTCTTGCTACCTCAGCCCAGCAAAGCGCACAGTCAGGTCTCTGCAGCACTCAGGCATGTCTGCAGAAGAAGCTCAGCTGTGTTTGACCCTCTGGCACCCACCCTGCCTGGTTGGGATGGGTACCTTTGGGCAGGAGAAGGCCGTGGTTATAGTAGTCAGTGGAAAATATGTGCTTGCTGCTTGGTTCCAACATGATTTTGCATCAAGCTAAAGGTAATCTGGCCTTAAGTAGTTTGGCAGCATACTTGACAGTAAATATTAAGCACAGATTATCTTCAAAGACAGTCTTTTTCCCTGTCCCTTTGGCATAAACTTCTTGTGCCATCACTGGTTCAGCAATGAAGGGCTACTTTCTCCTCTCCTTCAAATTTGTGCAATCTCAATTTAACTCCAGTGATTTCACTGAGGTTCTGTCCATTTCACCCCATGGGAAATAGAAAGAGAAAAAGAATATTTAGGAAATGAAGAAGGAGAGTGTGCTGGGGAAGGAGTCCTACCCAAAGACCTGCCCCTAGCATCTCTCACTTCTCTCTTTCCTCCCTGCCTCTCTGTGAGCCAAAAGAAATGCTCATGCTATCCTTCCCAGTGAGCTTCAGACAAAACAAACCAAGTTAGCTCAGGCTGGTGAGAGGGCTTTCACACTGAAAAATGCTCACATGAGCCCACGTGCCTTTGGGTGCAGAGGACACCTTAGAAAAGAAACTTTTCTTCTGAGTCTCTACATAATTCCTCAGCATGTCCCTCATGCCCACAGGGTTTCCAAAGGACTCTCTGTAGCTAATAAGGTGATCTTTTTAATGCCAGAAGTATAGCATGGGAATGAGACTATATGGGTTTAGAGAAGAAGGATTCATGCTACCATGGAACATTCCCACAGAAGGCCTCCATTGTTTTTCAGATTACAAGGAAGCATGGACACATAACTGGCATATGGTTGGCACTGGCAACTGCCTCCACTGCCATCATCTGCACAATGACTGCTGCCTGAGTTTGCAGCTTGGGCTGCTCTGGATGTCAAAATCCAAGAGACATGTTCCCAGGCTTCAGCCACCATCCAAGTGGCTGGTGATGCTGTGCTTCCTGCATCACTACCACTACACTGGGGTTAATCTCAGTCCCAAGCCTGATAACTGCCCCACACTAGGTTAGCTCTGGTCCTCCCAGCCCTCTCCACTTACTTACAATAGTGCTTCGATGGATGCATTATTTTCACAGGACAGAAAAATAATTCCTGTCAGGGCAGTGACCTCCCAGGTCTGTGTGAACCAGCCTGAAATAAAACCCTCTTCAAAAGGGTACCAGGGCACAACTGGGAGAGAGATTGCAGGGAGCGGACAAGAGAACAAGGGAAATAACTTTCAGCAGGTAATGAATGAGAGAAAAGCAAGATTCAGAGCCTTTTATTTATTAACAAAGACCAGCTACTGTTAGGACAGAGAGTGCCGCCTGCTGGCGTGCAGAGGGCCGGCCGGGGCAGGGCTCTTTGCTTCTGCTTGTGTCTTTGCCACCAACTTTCTCTTTGACCCCAGAAAATAAATGAGAAGGTGGTTTTCTAAATTAATATTCCATGGGAATTGGGCACATGACTGCTCCCACTACATCTATAACTTACTTTTTTTTTCTTTTCTTTAGCCCTCCTTAGAATGAGTATATTAATACTTACCTATCTGGGAGAGCTGCCGTGAGGTTAATTTAATATTTGTAAAGTAATTGGATCTGGGGCTAGAGGATGCTGCATAAATGCAATGTATTACTATTAAGAAGATCCAGGGAAAAGCCTCTCCTAGTCTGGTAAGGTCACAGGAGAACTGTACCTCTTTGAGTGGAAAAATATAAGACAATCAGGTGAGGTGGAGCACTTTTAAAGGACTCTTTTTTTTTTTGCCTAGTGAAAAGATAAGCAGTCAGTAAAACACAGGAAGCCTGTTGCAAGTGAGCAGAGCATTACAATATTCAGCTATATATATATTTATACATATATATACCTATATATATAAACATATAAATATATATATAAAAAACTTCCCTGTTTCTCTTCCTGATCTTAATGAGCAAAGATGACTGGATGCTTAAACACAGCCTTCTTGAGCTCTGTGACTGAGGAGGGCTGTGCTCTACCCTTCTTCCTTTTTTCTCTCCTCATAATCAAGGTTTTTCTTTTCATATCACAGTGAACTCTCCTTTGCCTTTCTAGCACCTGCACAGTCTCGTAGTAAGCCGCAATGCACTTATTCAATCCTACCTTAAATGTCCTGTCTTTTATCTCCCAAGCTCACTATCTGGATAAGGTAGTGAAAGGTATGCTCTTCCTTCCTATTTTTCCTATTGTCTTTGTGTTTCTTTTTAAAAAAAAAAAAAAAATGCACCGTGAACATGCTGTGTCGAGGTTGCATCTCTTCCTCATTGTCACCAAAGTGCTCCCTAATGTCTGGAAGGGTGAACTTTCCAGTCATTTAGGTAGGAAATCCCTCCTTAAGTGCTGTGACCCTGTGGTAACATCATATCAGTGTTCCCACCCGTCCCCTTGTCCCTGCCCTCCCCTCCAAATCATCTCTCATCCTCACCCCTCCTACCCAGGTAAGACAAGTCACGAGGAGACAAAAGTGTCTGTGAATACAGCAGGAGCTGTGCACAGGGATGTGTTTTAATTAACTGTCTATGATCCATTTTGTAACAAGCAGGTGAGTGCACTTTCTGTGTGGAGTCTTCATGTTTTTGATCCATGACTGTTAAGCCTTAGATGGAAACTTTGCATAATGATTTATTTTTTTTTTCCTTAATACAAAAATGTTAAGAACTCATAGCCTCTGGTTGTATAAATCTGCAAAATCCATTTAAATTGGTGATGTTGCATTATTCTACACTACAACGAAAGCCAACCCTATGTTCCTATTTGTAAAAGTTAAGCCAAGTCTAGAACCAAGGTCTTTCTTCAACAGAGAAGAAAAGGAATTGAACTGTCACAGAATAGAGGTAATCTGCTATCCTAAAAAAATCTCAGTTGTTTATTAATCAGACCAATGAGCTAAATGAATTCAAGACTTTTAAATAGAAATAGACAGTTCCACAATGCACTTAGCTTTCTAAAAATATTGAAATAGCAGACATCTAGTTAAATACAAGAATGTGACAATAAATATGATTGAATTGGACACAAATGTCTTTCTACATGGCTGATTTGTTACTAACAGCAGCACAGTGTGGACACCACACAGCATCATATGTTTGCTGGTTAAACAAACCAAAAAATCAGGTTGAACAAATCAGTTTCTTCCATAGAATTACCCTCCTTTTCAGGTTGTGAGCAATCACAAGTAGCAGCTGTGAGAGGCTGATGAAGAAGGACAGTTATGCCAAAATGTTTGTCTGGTGAACAGTTAAAATAAAATCTCTGCCGTATCAGGCTCTTGCAATGTGACAAGAAACATGGTTGTCCTACTGACTTCACTTCTCTGATGAATTCACGATCTAATGTTTTTATCTTGCTTCCATTGAGGCTTCAGTGCAGGTTCAGGAACAATCACAAACAGGGAGAAACTTTGAAAACACAAACAAAAATTAATTGTAAGGAAATGTCCAAGTTTAAACAAGGAGACTTTTGTCTTCAGTGTAACGCAGCAACTGGCAGCCCTCCTTGGACCCCTGATATAGACCAGTGGATTGTTCAGTGGTAGGTAGTTTTATCTCATGGCTTAGCATCAGTAAAATATGTCTGACTTTATTTAAATTAGGAGAAAAAAGTATATTCTCCTTCTTAATCAAGGAGAGACAGTTACTTGTGCCCTTATGGAGTGACAGTGGTGGCATCCTTAGGGCCATTACCAGGGATTGCCATCAGAACCTCCTTTCCATGTTCCACATCTCAGTGTTTTGCATTTCAAAACCCCAGGACTCCTGCTTTTCATCTCAACTTGTATTGGAGAAAGTTCGATCAGAAGCACCGAGGGGATAATAGGAAAGATGAGAAATCAGTCTTCTGTAGCTTTCATTTCCCCCCTGGATAGCCTTTTGACCCACCTGCATGCCCAAGAATAAAGACAGATTATAGTTAGTGGGTATTTCAGTGGGTAACGTGTTTAGCAACATACTAAGAATAAAAGATTGTCTCTTACCATGCATGGCCTCTTTTGGAAAGGTTAGCAATACCTGAACATTAAAAGTACATGATTTTTACTTGGCTAACTGCATGGTGTGCATTTTTCAAAACTAAATTACTCATGCCCTTTTGGCTTTCTTAATTATTAACATCTTTCTGGTTGAAATCTCTTCCTAGTAATCCTGTGTTGTCAAGGGTGAGCCTGATTTACTGCTGAATCTTTCCTACAGCTTTAAAATAAACCAGTAAGTCAGAGAAAATGCAGAATTGTTTCTAAATTAGAGGGCAAGTTTCAAGACCAAACATCAACATAATTAAGCCAAGATGCTTTAACTGGAATTGGAATGGAGTCTTCCAGACTAAGGTCTAATTAACACTGATAATGCTTAAAATGAAGAGTTGCCTGCTGTTAAAGAGGGGCTGATTTTAGAGAGAGCTTCTCCATCCACAATACCATTGGAGCTGACAGTACCTCAGCATAGTTGATTTCTGTTGTTGGTTATCAGTTCTCACATCTGGACTAGATGACCTTTAAAGGTCCCTTCCAACCCCACACATTCTATGGTTCTATGATTCTAAAAAATAACCACATTAGCACTGTAGTGGGGCATATAAACAAGTAGTCTGAAATGTAAAGATGCTGGACAACATTTGAATTCAGGCTGCAAGGTGACTTGTTTGGGCCGCAGTGAGAAACCAAGGTCTGACCACCACCAATTCTCTCATTTGAACAGTTCTAAGCAACAGGAGCTCTGGCAAGTAAATTTTTAATACTCATTTTATAGGATGCGTCTGATTAAGTGTTTCTGGATTCCCACCGTCACAAAACATCATGATGGTAGTTTAAGAGTTGAGTGTTTTTCAGGAGATTACCAGTTTTCACATAATCTGCAAGGATCAGCTGATGCTCTGCTGCTCCACTTCAGTCCTACAGGACTTTGGCAGGTCAATTACTGATTGATGTTGTCCCAAGCTCCAGGTGTTTGCATCCTCACACATTGCATTCAGCTGTGTCTCACTCATTTCAGAGCTCAACCACTGTCTTTGGCACTTGCTAGAACATCCATCAGTGCTTTGCTACTGACAATGGAGGAAAGATAATAGTCTTATCTTTCAAGTCCAATTTCAAGTGGCAATGAGGCTTGGCTTGAAGAAAATGTCCATTGAACATTGTTTATAATTGGACTAATTAGAGAAGGCCTTAACTCTACAGATCATTAAGAGCAGATTCTTTTCCCAACAGTCTTTAAATGGCAGGATAATTTCATACTCTGGTGACAGTCTTCTTTGACCCTGACACTCTTTTCTTGTCCAGTTCAAAATTAGCCCACGTTTTCTATTTCTTCCCCTGCCTTTGTTGTCTTTTGCATAGCAGTTCTGACATCTTTGCAAACATCCCACAGTGTCATAATCTTTCACTGGTGCTTTCATGTGCCTCAGTTGGAAACTCACAGAAATTGAGTTTCCCTCCCCCCCTTGAAAAGCCCTATTCATATATTTAATTCTCTTAGTCACCCACATACAGTTACCAAACACAAACAGCAATAATAGATCATTAGTGACTCTAGCTATGAGAAATCAGAGCTGCAAGATTATGGTGGTGTAAATCCATGAGGATTAAGCCATCCCACTGCGTTGATATTCAGCAGCACTTTGGAGACAAGATGATCTTTTAGCTTTATTCCCCAGCATGAGGGAAAGGAGAGGATGGAATTTTTTTGTACTGTCTTTTTGTCAAGTGTTTTGAAGTGCACTGCTCGTGGAATGGGCAATACTGTGCCTTCCTGCCCCTGTCGTGGTAGTGATGGTCAAGTCTTTATGCAGTGAACTGGTTTAGAAATGGTTGTACTTGTAGGTCCATTCTCCCAGATACATTGGGCTACACGTCCATGTTGTCTTCTAACTTCCTGAAGGTACGAGTCCTCTGGCAGCTGCTGTTTAATTGTGTTGTTTTCTATTAGTGATTTCCTTTCTCTTTACTTCTGAAAACTGTCTGCTCTCCTACTATACACATTACACAGGAGAAGTACAATTTCATCCTCACAGCATTGATACTTTGCTGTATCTTGTAATATAATGGTTAATATGTGAAAACTTTTATGTTCATGGGTCTCTGGAGAATAGGTTATGTCATTAGGAAACAGTTCTCTCTGACTCCTTGGAGGAGATTTATCTCATTACAAACTAGAGATGGTTCTGCCCTTGGTGGGAAAGGTTGAACTTGCTTTCTGGACTTGAAAATGCCAAGACAGTAGGCTATGACATTACAGATGGGAGATATCCCACTTTAGGTATCTACAGCATAGATGTTTGTATGTCATCTAATCACACTGGATTCCGTTTATAGTCAAGAAGATGAACAGACACTTCAGGAAGGCATAATCTCCATGAGACTCTCTGTCTCTCCTGTCTTTCCTCTCCTGATGCTTTTCCTCTGTACACCTTCTGAGATGCTTGACTTAGTTTGACTTAGGTTCTCTGGGATTTCAAAAGAAATAATGAAAGTCTATTAAGATAATCTCAGACACATTACATGAAGAAAAGGAATTGTGCACAAAACTCAAAGACATAGGACTGAAAGAGATCTCCTCAGTTAGAGTCTAGTCTTTGGCTGTCAAGGGCAACCACATTGTGTAAAACTTTATATAAATTTACCAAGCTATATGGATAGATCAGTGAGGCTGCTTCTCCTTAATACTCCTACCACGAGGTTCTTCCAAAGCTCCATTCCTTTGATCCTGGAAAATGATTTTTTTTTTTTCTTTCTAATTTCCAGCCAGAAATTATTCATGCTTGGTTTATGTCCATTTGTTCTTATGCCAGCATTATTCTCTTTAGGTTAAATATCTGCTTTCCCTTCTCACTGTTTATCTGTTTGTTTCATTAATTTTGGGTGGGAAAAAAAAAATCATAGTTTTTTCAGCCTTTGCTGTGCTAGAATAGACAAATAAAGCTCTTATCATTTCTTCAGATGTAGAAAGTGCTCCCATCTTAATTACAGCAGCCATTTCCCACCACTCCAAATTCCCCCTTCCCTAAGCTTGGGAGAGTAGAGCACATGCAGTTCCACATGAGCTCCTAATTTCTACTGTTATATTAGTTTTTCCTTATAGCTGCTGGACACTCCTCATATAAAACATTTTGAGATAATTTTTTTCAGTCTCAGAGCACATGATCAATCACTACATTATCTTTTCTCATGTTATAATGTTAGATCTTTGGTTTGGAGATCTTTGTCCCAAAGATTATGAAATGCAAAATATAATTAAAACAAAAAGCATGAAATGAAATTACTCTTTTCCTTCTGAATTTTCTATATGTGAAACCTCATAGCCCCAACTTAAACCATTTCCAGGACTCAGACCTGTTCCTACATGGCTTGGAAACAAACCCAGGAGAATTTTTGTCTTTAGCTCCCATCAGAAACTTCTAAAACATATCTTCTTCCCATTAGGAATCAAACACTACTTGTTGGGTTAAAAATCTAGTGGTATCCAACCCTTCTCTCACCCTCTGACAACTTCTCATCACCCATCTCTTTTTGGTTCTCACTGCCCTCCTGTCCAGACCAACATCACAACACCTTTGCAAGGAGTTTACTGCTCAGCCTCTATAACTGCAGGACAGAAAAGAACTTTTTAGGATGGGTTATGTGGAATTCAAGCAGTAAAAATGTTGTGTGCTCAGTGTTGATGTACCAGCCAAGGTCTAACTGAGCCATGCAGAATACACAGGAAGTGAGATTTCTTCAGAGGTGTTTCATATAGACAAATGTAGGCAGATTTATAAAGAGGAGAAACAACCATATCTGTACTTTTCAGGATGGTCCCATCCAAACTGAATTTATCTACTCCAAAGTGAGATTACCTGGCTAGCTAAATAATTTTAGCAGGTCGTTCTAACAAGTCATATACTTCTTCCTCTCTTATTCTCCAAAACAGCTGTAAGCTTTCAGCTTCTACTGAAAATAAGGAAAGGGAAAAAACATATAACTTAGCTCTAGCATGGGAAGAAAAAAACACCCCAAAAAAACACAAGAGATGAAATGGTTAGAAGTTTGACACTGTTGTAAGTAACCGAAGGTAGGATATTAAAATGGGTAATTTCAAGTAGCCTGGCCTATAAATAGCTCTTCTGTAGTACATAAATACCAATGCAGTGTATAAATGCCAAAACACACACCCACAAGCATGCTCACACATGCACGTTATATGCCACCCTCCTAAAATGCACATTTTAAAAGACTGAAATACAACAAATATATTTGTAAGTGAAGAATTTATTTCAGATTCTTTTAAAGGACTTCTCCTTACTACCTTGGGTCCTTTTTCCACCTGTTACTTGTTAGAAAAACAGTCCTTGAAAACATGTTAAGTCCACCATGAAACAATTCTCTAGTTAAAAGGCATTTCTGAGGGACGTGTGCCCAGCACAGGACACGCGATGACGTGGTGTACTGTCCCAGTACTTCTTGGGCAGACCCTTGTGCATCATGCCAGCCAGCTGTTGCAATGACATACACCTTTCAGTACTCTTCACCATCACGTTGTAACCCTTTAGGACAGGATAAGTCAGTGTTGTTTGCACAGTTTCCAAACAAACCTGTCTTGCAAAGCGGAGGGCCTGAAGAAAGTCAAACTACATGGCAGGATTGCACAACATGTGTATGAACAGAGAGGGACTTAAAACAGGCCTCAGGAAGGCTGAATTGTGTTCCTGGTGTAATCAGTCCTGCTGAGTGACCTTGACAGTCACTTCAGTCCCTTGTATTTTAGTTTCCTAAGCTGTAAAATATGGCTTATGTTTCTGGCTGCTTCTCAGTAAGGAGTTTTGAGCTCTTCAGGTAAAAAGCTCCCAGAACCATATAAGCTAAACATACTCTCTCACACTGATGCTTACTGTGGAAATTACTGTGCTGTTTTTGTGGGTTTTTTTTTTTTTTTGGGGGGCGGGGGTGGAAATGGACAGAAACCTCAGTGAGAGGTCATCAGAAGAGAAAATCAAACCCTAGTTAGCAGACTGGGAGCTTGGGGTTCATCCTCCATGAGTTTTATCACCTATCAAAGAAACACCTTCCTTTGTGCTGGTTTCTTTCTAGTCAGTGGGGAGAAAGAGGTGCTTAGGTGCTTCCAGAGTGTGCTTCAGCTTGTCAGTGTGGGCATCTAGCACACATGAGGGGATTTAAGCCCTGGGACACTCTTTTTCTCTGCTGACTACAGAGAGAGTTGAAAGTATCTCCATTATAGATTAACTGTAACCAGATGAGATGCATCCCACCCAAAATGACTACAATACAGAAACTGGGTGTTCTCCAAATATTTTCCAACATAGGAAGTGCCTTCCCTTTACAGCCAACTTTGCCTGCTTACCAGACTGAGGTCTCAGTATTGCTGAAAGCCAGCTGCTTTATCCCACTGGGTATGGGGACCTTTAACCCTACGTGCAATTTAGGTAACCCCAAATCTTGGTCTTACAAAGCAAATGCTTTGAGAGACTCAGAAGGCAGGGTGGGTTTTACAACGAATGAGGCAGGGAAATCTCATTGCCTCCCTGTAGCTCACCATTCCATCCACCCAATTAGTGAGGCTGTGCTGTGAGGACCTCCTGGGCGACAGCAGCCCATTGAGTGGTCACCACCACTCCAATATCAAACTGGGACAGCTCGCTCCAGGTGGGAAGTAACCAAGTGACAGTGGAGAAATAAACTGAAGGCAAAGGGGGGAAAAGGCTATTTAATTAGCCTCTTTCAGGGCTGCATTGCTTTGTCTTTCTGACCAAATGTGAATGTGTGGCTGTTTGCCTTGCAGAGGGATGCCCTGGCTTGTGTAATGGCAATGGCAGATGCACTCTGGACATGAATGGCTGGCACTGTGTCTGCCAGCTGGGCTGGAGGGGAGCGGGCTGCGATACTTCCATGGAGACGGCGTGCGGCGATGGGAAGGACAACGATGGAGGTAGGACATGAGCACATGTGGTATGTCAGGCTTCACAGAGCCTGCAGGCCCTGCACAGTGAACAGTCAGCTGGGCTTGATTCTGCAGGGCAGATTGTTTTTTGACAGCTGGTGGAGAACAGACAGCGAAGTCTGCCAGGCTGAGTCAGCCAGAGTGGATTTGAATTCAAATAAAATGCGTTTGGACTTGGGGGTGCCAGGGCTGAAGAGGGAGGTTTGTTTATCCTAGAATGAGTCCTATCCCTCCACCCCAGCCATATGGCTCAGCAGTGACACAATGGGGCCATTTCAGGCAGGAAACGTCCCTGACTGTTTGAACTTTGGCCTCGCTGCCTGAGGTTTTCATCAAGGCACTCTGGTAGGTCACTCCTGACCTGGGTGCATGTTTTGCAGACACTTAGAGGTTTCGGTGACTGATCCCCATGCCCACAAGCCATCCAATCCCTCTCAAACCATGTTTTATTGATTACAGTTCCATATGTAATGATGTCAGGCATGTGAATAATAGCCCTGCATAATGCAAACTTAATATTCAGAGTTATCTCATTACAAAGGAAACCCTGGTGCAGTGTGAAGGTTTGAATTAGAGGGCAGGAGATGAGATATTAAATTTAAGGCATAAGGGAGACTGCATAATTTGTTTTGTTGTCACTCAGCAAAAGGCTTTGTAAACCACAAGTCTGGGCCAGGACCCAGTCTGTGAAGTGGAGACTGCATTTTGCAAGCCTCTGTTTTATCATATTCACAAGAACAGTACAGTTACAAAATAAAAATAAAAATAGCAAAGCCAAGACTGTGATTATCTGCTTCACAGCAACTGGGATTCTGATTGAATATTTAAAATATTTCTGCACATCTGGCATGGCAAATGGACCAAATTATCCCTTCAGAAGAGATGGAAAAAATTGGAGAACCATACAAAGAATACACACTACAAATGAATTTTGCCTCACATGAAACTGAATATCTCTGTAGTTCTCTTTCCTATTTATAGCTGACACAGGGTGTCAATAAAGTTCATCACATCAAATGTGTAAAAATATGTTAAGTAGAGCCAGGGAAAATCACGGTTTCCATGGAAAAAAAAAACAAACAACCCAAAAAAAGGTGATTTTGGTACACGGTTATGGATCACTTGTGCTGTATATGTGGGATCAGATCTAGAAT
Source organism: Hemiprocne comata (assembly GCA_020745705.1). Taxonomy (NCBI): domain Eukaryota; kingdom Metazoa; phylum Chordata; class Aves; order Apodiformes; family Apodidae; genus Hemiprocne; species Hemiprocne comata. The sequence continues at coordinate 213,667,212 of CM036586.1, forward strand.
TTCAACAACTGGACATCCATAGAGTAATTTAGGTTGGTATAGACCTCCAGCAGTTGTCTAGTTCAACCCTCTGCTCAAAGCAGGTCTAATTACATCAGGTTGCTCAGGACTGTGTCTAGTCAGCTCTTGAACACCTCCAAGGATGTAGGTCCCACCTCTCGGGGCAACTTGCTCCAGCATATGATAATCCTCACAGCAAACATCTTCCTCCTAATATCTAATAATAATACTCCATCTTCCAACTTCATGTGTTATGCCTTTTGTCCAGCACCATCAGAGACATCCTAGAGTAGCCCAGCTGGCTTCTGGCTTCTCCTTCACAATGGCTTGGATCTGTAGTAGAGCCAGGATATGTTTCATGTGCAGCAGCTGCCTTTGGATTTCTCAGATAGCCAAAGGCAAGTAAAATAACACTAGGCACCTGTGTTTAGAAAGCAGAATTGAGCCCATATTTGATGCAGCCACCTTGTTACCACAAACATCATACCTTGCAAACTGTTTTGCTTCAAAGAGCACTGAAGATACAGACCTGAGCAGCCTCTTGAAAGAACATGTAGTACATGTATGAGCACTGTGGCTTCTCCCTCTTCTAGGGTCATAGCACTGTTTCCAGAGTGATGCCTTCTCAGGGCTGGAAAAAGGTGGTTTATTTGGAGGTTCACTGTAAAGGATTTCAGGGCTAATTGCTCAATTTGCATTCACATGCACATGAATGTAGGGAATGGAAATGAGAGTCATTTCATGAAGCTTTAGAAGTCAAATACCTGAGTATACCCAGACGTCGTGGGTACCATCAGCAGAGAGAAACAGATTTAGGGCATCATCTCTCTGAGCTATTTCAGGTCTCACCTTGTAGATGCCTACTTCTGGTTGGTGACCACTGCCCTCCAAGTCACCTTCTGCTCAAGTCAGCATCTCTCGGGGTTGAGACACCACGGTGGGGCCATCCATGCTTTGCAAGAGGGTTCACTCTGCCCGAGCTCATCGGAAGCTGGTTCCAATGCTGTGGTTTTGTGTGTCTACTAATCAAGATCCCTGCAGCCGGAAATTCCTTGGGATAATGGGAGCTGAAGTCAGAATCTTTTTCATCTGATCCCAGCCTAATCATACCCTGAGGGAAACGAGTGCCAAATTACAGGGTGTGTTTGCCTCTTCAGTCTGGAGGCTGTTCAGATAAACAATAACAAGCTAAACAGAAGTCACTCAGAGTGAGACTCAGTGAAATGTAATCTCTGTTCAGGTTAGAAAAAGAGGTGTCTCAGAGAGCAGTCCCCTCTCCACACACAAGTGTCATTTGTCAAAGCTAGCACTTAGGTTTCACACCCAGGTTCATTTTATTTACACCTTTAAACACAAAGCCCATCAACTTGAAAGGAGTTGTAACAAGTGACTGAGAGCAGGTGATCATCCAGTATCAGTCAAAGGAAACCAGGGCAGGGACAGAACTTTAACAATCTGGGGAGAAGGCTGCCATTTTGCACATTTGACCTAACAGGCCACCTGTATTACAACAAATGGAAGGTGTTTCCTTAAAACAAGCTGAGAAAAGTGGTTCTTGCCTCTCTTTGGCAGAAAATAACCCTCTAATTCATGGCTGCAAACACTCAGTACCTGTAAGTAGTCCTGTCTCACCCCACAGGGTGTGTTCTGTCATGTGCTTCAGGAATAAGAAGTTTGAAGGTTTAAAAGACCAAGGAAATTATCTTCTGTGACAAGTCCTAGAAGTGGAGTTAACGGCATTTGACACAGCCTTGAGAAGAGGCTGATGTTCCAAAGGCTAGGAATGGGCACCGTTGCATTTGTAGACTCCTCTGTTAAGAACAGTGTACAGGAAAAATGGAGAGGAAGAGAAGAGGATATTCTTCCCATTCTCACAGATATGCTATTGGGCATTGTCATGGTTTAATCCCAGCACACAGCTAAACACCATTTACCCTTGTAAAATGTCCATTAAATGTCCAGAAATGTCCACAAAAATGTCCACTGAGTTAATTTAGTCTGTGACATTGTGCTCCATCTGTTATGGTTTAGCCTGGAGAAGAGGAGACTCAGGGGGGACCTCATCACTCTCTTCAACTACCTGAAGGGAGGTTGGAGTCAGGTGGGGGCTGGGCTCTTCTCCCAGGCAACTAGTGACAGGACAAGAGGGCACAGCCTGAAGCTGCTCCAAGGGAGGTTTAGGTTGGATATTAGGAAGCACTTCCTCATGGAGAGGGTGATTAGACATTGGAATGGACTTCCCAGGGAAGTGGTGGAGGCACCATCCCTGGATGTGTTCAAGGAAAGGCTGGATGTGGCACTTAGTGCCATGGTCTAGATGGTGTGGTGGTGTTGGTCATAGGCTGGACTTGATGGTCTTAAAGGTCTTTTCCAGCCTTGGTGATTTCTGTGATTCTGTGGTCACTCAGGACAGGAGAGGTGGTGTGTTGCATGGAGTCTTGGCCACACCACACAGTTTGATGTTGTCAGCAAACTTAGTGAGTGTGCACTCAATCCCACCGTTCCATGTTGCCAACAAAGCTGTTAAACAGCACCAGTCCCAGTACTGACCACTGATGAATGCCACTCTTCACTGATCTCCAGTTGGACATTGACTGCAACTCTTTGAAAACATCCCTGTGTTTTCAACACTGTTTTCAGCACAGATCCAAAACACAGCACCATACGAGCTACTATGAAGGAAATTAACTCTATGCCAGCCAAAACCATCACAGGCAGGATAGCTGTGTTAACCATCTTTGCCCTGGAGAAAGGAAGCAGAAGAGACATGGACCTGTTGGACAGAGTACAGAGGAGGGCCACAAAGACGATCAGAGGGATGGAACACCTCTGCTATGAAGAAATGCTGGAAGAGTTGGGTTTGGTCATCCTGGAGAAGAGAAGGCTCCTGGGAGAACTTATTGCAGCCTTTCAGTATTAAAGGAGGCTTGTAAGAAAGATGAGGACACGTTGTTTAACAGGGTCTGTGGTGATAGGACAAGGGGTGATGGTTTGGTACTAAAAGAGGGAGATTTTAGGGTGGTGAAACACTGGCACAGGTTGCCCAGAGAGGTTGTAGATGCCCCATCCCTGGAAACTTTCAAGGTCAGGTTGGATGGGGCTTTGAGCAACCTGATCTAGTTGAAGATGTCCCTGCTCATTGCAGTGGTGTTGGACTAGATGACCTTTAAAGGTCACTTTCAACCCAAACCATTCTGTGATTCTATGAAATCATCTAACTGTATTACTCCTTCCATATTGAAAGCCAGAGAGCTGGCAAATTCACCATTTCATTGCCTGGATACACACTGAAACCACGAGAGAATTACAAATATTAATATTAAATGTAAATTGCTCTTTTGGTCTAAAAGTTCTGTCTGATCAACACAGGCGCTTCATTTGAGGTCCCTTGTTATTGTTTTGGGCTTTTCCAGAGTAGTCACGTCTTCCAGGTAGGGTGAAGCTTGCTGTTCCTCCTGGAAGTGGAACTGGCCCCATCCTTAATTTCATGCTTTGAACAATTCCAGTTGCTAAACACCTGCTGAACTCTGCTCAGAATAAGTCAATCTGGTTTGCTTATGAAAGGCGAGAGTCCTTCTCAGATGAACAATAAAATATTAATGTTCCTAATATTATCTAACCCTTCATATTAATTAGAGGCTGATGTTCAGTTGTCTGCTGGTCTCTGCTGCCTCTTCACAGAATCAGAATCATAAGGGTTGGAAGGGATCTCTGAAGATCATCATGACCAACCCCCCTGCTGCAGCAGGAACACCTAGGGGAGATCACACAGGAACATGTCCAGACACATCTCGAAAGTCTCCAGAGAAGGAGACTCCACAACCTCTCTGGACAGCCTGTCCCAGGGCTCCATCACCCTCACAGTAAAGAAGTTTTTCCTCATGTTGAGGTGGAACTTCCTGTGTTGCAACTCTTCCCAATTTAAACACTTCCAAAGGCTTCTGTTAGCGATTACTGCAGGTTAATTTAAAGAGATAGCTAGACAGATGGATAGATGGAAAGAAAGATAATCTTTCCCTTAAAATAATGTTGGCCTATCCTGAGCTGTATTGCACACCACTGCATAGAAGTACAGCAACGTCATTTTTCTTACATGCCACCTGCTCAATGATCTTTGGGAGTGAAGAAAAGAAACCATCCTGTTCTCTTCTGCAAGAATTGTAGTAGTAAAGCTTCTGCCCCTCATTTTATGTCTCCTTCCTGACAACTACATGGAATCATAGAATGTCTTGGGTTGGAAGGGTCCTAAAAAGGTCATCTAGTCCAACCCTGTACAATAAGCAGCGACATCTCCAACTAGGCCAGATTGCTCAGAGCCCCATCAAGCCTGACCTTGAATGTCTCCAGGGTTGGGGCCTCCACCATCTCTCTATGCAACCTGTTCCAGTGATCCACCACCCTCATATTAAAGAACTTTTTCCTGATTTCCAACCTAAATCTACCCTTCTCTAGATTAAAACCATTACCCCTTGTCTTATTGTTACATGCCCTTGTGGACAGTTCTTTCCCAGTGCCATGCATTTAGCCAAGCACAAACACAGGATTGCAAGATACACGTAGCCCCATTTTGCCTTTGCAGGTTCAGTCTGTGCTTCACCAGATGCTGCACAAGAGCTCTCAGGTGGAGCAATCCTTATGCTTTTCTTCCCTCTATCCTTCTGGGCCAGAGGAACTAAAACTTGCCTTAGTCTTCAAACCCTGGAGCAATGAGCAGGTCAGAACCACCAAGCCTCTGCACGTGGGAATGTAGACTTTCCTTGCAGCCCTGAGTACTGGTTATTGCTGCCACTGGAGACCAACTCTTACTTCAGGGATGATGTAATTCAGGAATGGGTTCCCTGAGGCAATTTGCTGCTGTTTGTTTCACTGCACATTGGTGCAGCTCCAGAGTAATGCTTCGTGTCTTGCTTGTCCCATTCAAGGATCATGTAGTGCTTGTAGTCAGGTGGAGACTTGCATAATGCTTTGGGACAGCAGCATTTCAGATTCTTTGGCAAGAGAAATTTTGGCACTGCACACTGGCCTTCTTAACACCCATGTGTCCACCATCTGTCCACCACATGCCTAATAATATGTTAGGGAGCTGGCAGGACTCTACATTGCTCTTTGCCAGTAACTAGGGTTACACCTGAAGGTAGCAGCAGGCTTGCAAAGGGAATTGTAAAGAATCCAAGAGAACCCCAAAACACAAACCTTGGTCTTTGTAAATTCTTGAGCTGCAGACAAGGTGGTGGGGTATTTCAGATATTTTCTTCTTCTTTCTGCACACGGTTACAAACCTTCGCTTCATGCCTGCAAGGCTTTTATAGCACAAGAAGATTGTCTCCTGGGCATGGTGTGGGAGCTGTCTGCTTCCTCAAAACCATAAAAAAAGGATGCATTAATGTGCTTGCTACATTTATGAAGGGAAATGTTGAGATCTGAATGCACCTGGGAAAACAGCCGTCATCAATTAGCATTTACCATCACAGATAGATCCAGTCAAACAGCAGGGTCATCTTGGAGGAACCACAAAGCACTGCAGAAAAACGAGAAATTCTGCTGTACCTGAAAAGACTGGCTTGCTGGCATAATTTGTTATAGATCACCCAGCTTCTCTTCCTCTGTTTTATGTTTAATGAAATGCCTTTGGTTAATAGATTCTGAAAGAAACCACAAAAGTGTTCTCTGTGTCAAAAGAAACGTGCCATTGTCTGCTGAAATGAAGGAAGTTACTGATGGGAAGGAGGCACTGCTGGTATGTAAGATATAACAGAAGGTGACATGAACCATCTTCAGAAAAGACAGGCTGGGACATGCATTTCACAAAGCTTTTCTGCACCTGTAAAGATGCTTAAACAGAGCTTGTGCACCAATGCTCGATGCGGAAATTCAGGAAAGCTCTTCCAGACCTGCTTTAGCACCTGAGGCAAACTCTTGCCTCCTCATTCAGGCAGAAAGTCCCCTTAAAAACCTAAGGTTTTGCCCCAAGTGTTCTTGGGGTACACAGAGTGCACAGCCACTTTCTTCTTGGCCAGGATTTGAAAAACATGTCTCTGTTTCAGCTGAGACCACTCTCCAAGCTGAGCTCAAATGATTGCTTGAATTGTCTTGGATTCAGTTTGAGAGGGTGAACTTTTCAGCAGTATCTTTACACTTGCAGCAGTTGCCAGGAAAGCAAGAGACCTTGGTGACAGGGATATCTCAGCTGCTAAGCGTGTGAACCCATTGCTCCCACAAAAGAATTCTAAGCTCTGAGTCCCTTTTTCTTTAGAGGAACCACTTTTAAGAGGTGCTTTGGCTCCTGAAGGAGGCAGTTTCAGATTCAGTCTTCCTTGCTCCAGGTGAGCAATCTGTACGTACTGCCCTGTCTGATTGCTAGTCTCTCCTCTGCAGGGAAGGGCCATCACATGCCTTCCTCAGCTTCATCAATTTCACTCCAAACATAGATTACTTGGTTTCTGTGCTGCTTTGCTGGTCGTGCAATGTGTAACTCCCTTTGCTAAAAGCCTCCCTGGAGAAAGAAAGAATCCCATGAACTGTATCCTGCAGAGCAATGCTGAGCTGGGGGATGCTGTGAACTTTAGGCTTTAAACACATTAGTATAGCTCTGGTTTATGCCCAACTAGTGGTGATTATCATGTGCTTTCTGTCATTTCCTCCTTCCATTTCCCTCTTTTTCTTTTCAGATATTTTTTTTTTAAACAAGAATGTAGCTCTGGATTAGGATGAACTTTTTGCAGAGTATTTCTGTAATGACTAACACTGCAAAGCTCTGCTTCTACACTAGAGCCCAAGGACTGCTGTAATTCAAATATATGATTACTATTACATATGACTATATTATTTTGAACTTGCAAACATGTGCTGAGCACCTAGAGAAAGATGTGAAGGCAGTTCCTTTCCCAAGCAGCCAGGATGCAACCAGTAAGAACCTTATTCAGGCAACACCATAACAGAGCAGATGGGATAGAAAGAGCAAAGAGAACATTAATAGCTAACATGGGCTCAGGGCATTGCTCTTGTTCCTTACATTTGTATTTTGTTTCCCTTTGATTCCTTACAGTGGGGTCAAAAGCTACCACTTGTTTGTTGAAAAGGTAAAATTGTTCTCTGCAGAGTGCTGGGATAAAACCTATTTATTCTCCAAATTTAATTGAAGTAAATTGAGTGTTAGTCCTCAATTCAGGGCAGAACATCATTGCTCCTGTAAAACCTTCATCAGCACAAGCATTCACATGAACAACATGTTTGTGTTCTGTACAGAAGTACTGAGCCATTCCTTTAGCCTCTGTTTCAGCAGCATTTAGACTAGAACTGGAAGGGTAAAATTTTATTTCCTCCAGGGGAAGACAAACACTTCGTTAGCTTTACCTTTGAGCAGCTGTATTTCAAACCCTGCCCATCCAAACTCTCCCAGTAATACAAGACAAGACAAGACAGTGTCCCCACAAAAAAATGTTACTGGTGTCTGGTGAATGGCACAGAGAGGGAAGTAAAAAATAAGAACTGGATAAGGTGAAAGATGCAATTATTAGTATAACCAGTGCATTTTTTGCTTTCATTGGCAATGAAAATACTCCTGAAAGACAATTGGGTTTTATTGTTATTTTCTTTCGAGTTTTGCTTTGCCTAGCATGGCTCCTCACAGAGGGTCTTCCTGCTGCAGTCAGTGGCAAAAAGTCTCATGATCTTCAGCAGGAGCAATCCTTGAGTTTTCCATGTATGCTTTCCCAGATTGCCCTAATAAAGCTCCTTAAACTCACCTCCTGACTGCCTTTGTGTCAGGGGCTCCCGATGCACATCCTGGTCCACAGGAATGGTCTCTGCCTACAGACAGGTCTGTGCCTACACGTGGCCTGCTTGCTCCTGCCCAACACTTGACATGCAGCAAGTGTCAGATTCTGCTTAAACACATAATAACACCTCTGGCTGAAGGTTATTTGCATTCTGTTGTTGATGTTAGCATGACGGATTTCTGTTGCAGCATCCATAACTCTGTAGAAATGTTCAATTATTCAATCTCAGTGAGCTAAGATGCTGCCCATTAAATCAGCCAACACAATTGTGGGGCCATGAAAAGTCACAGCTAATTTGAAATTTTATTAGCTTTCGGCTGATCTTGTTTACTGCAGGAGCAGTCTCTCAAAACCAGCCCTTTGCTTCTGTACAAATCTCTAATCCTTGACACCTTGTTGGCGCTGCGTGCCAGTGGGTGAGGGACTTGGAAGCCAAACTGCACGAGGTTTGAAAGAGCAATGAGACTGCTGTTGGATTTGTGAGCACTTTGCAACCAGCAAGTGCAGCAGCAACTCAAGGAATGCAGGGGCAGGAGCCCCATTGCTGCTGGAGAGTAACTATTTCACAATATAGTAGTGGCTGTGAATGTGACAATTAGGTTTTGTTCTGGTGAGGGAATATGTCATACTCACCTAATAATAATTCAGAAGTAAGCCAAAAGATCTGCCTCACCTAATAAGCAGTGGTGTCCAACAGCTCCTGGCTGGTTGTGTGGCTTAGGATCTTAACCTGTTCCTGGCAAAGGAGAAGCTAGAGAGTGTGGACTGGAAGGCTTGCACATGAGGAAGACAACCACAAAGCCCCTTTGGTTACTTAGCACCTGCCCCTTCCCGAGTGCTCAGGAGGGGAGGAGTGTGTCCTATTTAACCAACCACCTGGCAGACGTGGTGCTTATCACACCAACCTTGTTTCTGGCCTAATACACCTGGAACAGGTGCAGTTTCTTGGCTTTTTTTGAGAAGAAATTTACTTTTGGCTTGAATCCTGCAACTCCTTTTATAGTAAATACCAGACATAGTGATCCTCCAGCCCACTTGAAACTCTGGTGGGCAGGGTAGCAAGACAGAGCCCTGAGTCCTCCACACTGATCCCAGTAGCTCCAGATTTTTTAAATTTTTGGTTGGTTTGGGTGGCTGTATTTCTTTACATGCTATTTGAACGTCAAAAATGGCACAGTTCTCAAAAGTGATGAGTAACAAGCAGTGATTGAAGGCCTAGTAATTTTAGGTAATTTGGCATCCAGGTGACCATTTGTGGAAAGCAGTTATGATATTATCTAGTGAAACTTCTGAGTAAGGTTAATATTGAATCTATTGTCATTATCAAATGTAGCTGTCCCAGTTGCTATAGTGAGACAGGTTAAAGTCAGTTAATATCAGGTGTTTTCCAGCTGCTATTAAGCAAGCATCATGCTTGTTAGGCCAAGGTCCTGTTCCAAGAAGGCACAGATAGCTTTAGTGTTTAGTCCCTTCAATGAAACAATGTTTGCATGGAGAACAGCTTGAAACTACAGTCCAGATACAAATGTTTAATGAGAAATGTGGTTATTTCACTGGATTGTGCAGGCACTTCCATGCCTTTTGGGACTGGAACAGATGTTTTGTGAACAGAAGATAAAAAGACACTGTCTGCTCCCAGACAGTTTGCAGGCTAAGGTAGTGTTTTGAAGAGCTCACTGATGGGATTTGTGGATTTATAAACTTTAAAATGAGGCAGAGCATCTGAAAACAGTATTCCAACTCCACCCACAAGATACAAACGAGATGCTGTAATCCCAAAATAAAACTCAACTGTCTAGTGATACACAGACTGCAGATGTCAAAGTAGGCCTTGGTCCCCTAAAAATAATGCTAGCTGAATAAATGGGAGCTGCTTTATCCTCAGTGGCCAAAAAGGGAAGTTTTCTGCTAAGCCCAGTTCATTCTCCTTTGTGTCTGTCTCTCTCTGAAGGTGATGAGACAGAGCTCACAAGCTGACCTCCAGAGGTACCATCCAGTTTTACTTATTCTATGATTACATGAGTCTTAGTGAAAGATGCAAAGCATTGATCACATTATTCATCAGATAGAGCAATGTCTTGCCAATGGCTCCCTTTTCACAAAGGCAATGATTCTATTTACCCAATGGTAACTTTTGAGATTATGAAAGGTATTTATTTCCTGGCTTATTGTACAAAGGAGGTGTGACAAGAGAGTTTTATTTTTGGCAGCAATGCCAAAATGACATGTGTGTAATACAGGATGTATAAAATGTCTCAAAGACATAAAAACTCGTATTACATGGAAATAACAAGGAATGCAAGAGATGGCTTGAAATCTGGCTCAGTGACAGATCTCTGAATTAATTTGTTAATTGAAAGGCATCCGTGATTGAAGATGTTTCTCAAGGGATCCCTTGGAACTGGTTGTTGTATCCAACCCTATTCAGCATTTTCATCATTGTCTTAGGATGTAGTTTAAATCTCTCCTGAAAAAAACTTCAGGTCGCCTAAAGCTTGATCTAGTGGTATAGAGTGTACCCAGAACATTTTGATACAGAGTGATTTGATTCACATTGCTGCGAGGTCACAGTCAAACAAAATGTGTCTTTATGCAGCAAAATGCAAGATAATGCCCCTGGGAACAAAGACAGCATGTTATACTTACAGGTTGGGAGACTCTTGAGAAGCAACGACTCAGAAGGACACTGGAGATAATTGTCTCGACATGAGTTCTCAGTGCAAGGCTGTTACTAAAAGGCTACTGTGAACCTTAGGAGTATGAAAACCCAAAAGTTGGGAAGTGGTCTCTCTTCTGTACCAAATATTGGTGCCACAGCCATGTGTCCAGTGTTGGTGCCCACATAGAACAAAAGATGTGAAATTGCTGGAAAGAGATCAAAGGGTGAAACACACACAAAACTCCAGCAACTGGAAAATAAACTGTACGATGGGAAGTTCAGTCTTCCTCAGCTGTTCAGAGAAAAGGCTTGGAATGGATTGTTGCTCTGTGTGGAAGGACTTGCACTTGGGAAAGACATCTGAGCATGCAGGGCAGAAGGAAATACTGGTAACCTTGCAGACAAAGGCAAAACAAGTTCCAGTGATGGAATATTGGAGTTAGACAAGTTCAGCCTTGAAATCAGATGCAGTTTCCTAGCAGTAATTAAGCATTTGAATAGCTTACCGGAGGAAGTGGGGGACTCACTGTAATCAGCTGTCTTTGATATATGAGATATCTTTCTAAAAGACAGGCTCTAATCCAGTTCTGGGGGAAAAAAATGAACAGCCTCTGTATATGAGGTCAGACAAGCTGATCATAGCAGCTTCTTTGACCTTAAAGCACATGAGTTACTGTAATCCCTCGATGCAGAACTTTCAAACTTGCATGGAGATAACTCAGCAATACATTTTTCATCTGGTCTGAAGTGCCTTGGTTGTATTATGACTATATGTAGAATAAGGGAATTGCCACTTTTTAAAACCAAGAGCGGTGTAAAAGTGGCCAGAACTGAGAACTTACTGTGCTGCTTATCTGTACTCTGGGAGCTGCTGGAGTTAGGAGACCACACATGGGTCTCTGTGGCTTTGCTGCTGCAAAACTTGGGGTGCAGAGCCACTGATCCCATGTGGAGAGGTTGAGGATGTTGGGGTTGTTTATCCTGGAGAAGAGGAGACTCAGGGGGGACCTCATCACTCTCTTCAGCTACCTGAAGGGAGGCTGGAGTCAGGTAGGAGCTGGGCTCTTCTCCCAGGCAACTGGAGACAGGACAAGAGGGCACAGCCTGAAGTTGCTCCAAGGGAGGTTTAGGTTGGATATTAGGAAGCACTTCCTCACGGAGAGGGTGATTAGACATTGGAATGGACTTCCCAGGGAAGTGGTGGAGGCACCATCCCTGGATGTGTTCAAGGCAAGGCTGGATGTGGCACTTAGTGCCATGGTCTAGATGGTGTGGTGGTGTTGGTCATAGGCTGGACTTGATGATCTTAAAGGTCTTTTCCAGCCTTGGTGATTCTGTGATTCTGTGATTCTGTTTTTTGAGATCATACCTTGCTATATTTTCCTTTTCTGCTAGTGCTGGCTTCCCACATTGTTTTTTGGCTGTCTGGACCATTAAAACTTGAGTTTTAATTTGCTCTGTTTTTATTTTTTATTAATCCATGCAGCTCCCTTGCTCTTCATGGGCAGGCAACTTCTTGCAAACACCCCTAATCCTCAGTCTTCTGATGGAGCCAGTGAGAGATGCCAGGGCATGGGAAGTCATAGCTGTGTACAATTTAATGATATCGCCTTACCATTCACTGTAGGGCACCACTGGATCATTTGTGGACCATACAATAAGAAAACACAACAATATTCAGGTGGAGACATCAGTATTTATGACCTGGTTTGTAGCTTAACTCTCACTGTTCTACATGTCTTGCACAAAAACGGCCTTTACATTTTCTAAGCTAAAGATAATCCTTTGCCCTGAGACTGCTGTTGACATTAGAGGGAATTGAGCAGCTAAACCCCATTTCAGCACTTGAGGCCCTGAATGACTTTAAGATGTCAGTGACAAATCACTCTGGTGTGATTACCCCCAACTCACTCCATACAGACCTGAAACACATTAAGTTGAAAGGTTAATCAGCAGATGCGTCCTCGGCGTTCCCACCCATACAAAATATTGTCCTGTCTATCTGTTCTTCAAACATTTATCTATTGCTTCCTGCAAAGACACTTCCTTGCTGTCTTGCAGCTTCAGGTCCCAAAACATATTTCTTATGCCTGGAATAAAGGCAGAGTAATGAAGAGCTGTGGTACAGCTGGTTTGCCATACTCTTAGCAGAGTGTCTGTAGCCTTAGAAAACATTATTGATGTGTGGGAGAAAAATGACAACATTTTATCTTGTTTGAAGCTGCAGTCAATATAGTAACAGGGCTGGTTTTTTGTTTCTTTTTCTGTCTCTCATTTTTTTTCTATTAGATGGCTATGGGTAAGTATATCACAGCTATGCTGGTCTTTATTCTGTGAATGGTCTCTCAAACTCCATCTGAAATTTGACCTTCCAGAATCCTACTGGCCTAATCATCTGCAGCAAGTCACTTTTTTAATGGGCAAATAAAATGTAATTAGTTCTTCTTCACTATCACTAGTCATCAAGAGAAGAGGCAAATTGGTAGGCTTTGTGCCCGAGCTGATAAATTTTTGTGGCAATTTTGCAAGGTGTTATAAAGATGTAGAAATATCAGAGCAGACAGAGGTAAGAATAATGGATGGGATTTGCAGAAGTCCTTTTGCTGATGAAACTCTGCTCCCATTCTCATGAATGGCAGGTGCAGAGCACTTGTGAAAACGACTCACTGTGTGTGTCTGTGTGTCTGTATGGAGCAGATACTCGTTGCACTTTGACTCACACATAGACTGGAAGCTCTGGGAATGCCAAACAGGCTTTTTGTTCAGTTTTATGTGCATGGGTAGCCACGTGAAATGATGTTGCCAGTGATGTTTTATGGCACTAAAATCTTCCAAGAACAGCACAGGTATATCTCAACAGAATCTTAGTCCATGACATGTAAGCTGTTTTAAGTATTACAGCAATAATAAAATATCAGATTCTTGTCCTATTTATATTACATTAAAGTAATGCCAATAGCATTAGTGAAAGGACTTCTAATTCATACTGGTATAACTGGGAAGAAGCTGAAATCCACAGTCTGTAATAATGACAAAGTGTCTTGTTTTAATTCACTGTTTCTTTGAGATAAAAAATGCACTATCCTGACAACTCCAAATCTCATCCCACTTCAGGAGAGACCTACCTTTCAGGACAGTTTTGCTCTCCAAGCACATTCATTTCTTGGCTCTGTGCTGAAATCGTTAGCAAGAAGCTAGCTGTAAAGGTGATTTCTCTGATATATAGAGCTCCCAGGAACTATACTGAGACCAGCTACTCATTTCACATAGGTCTTTGAACAGACATCACATGGTAACAATTTTCATTTGCTATCAAAGTGTCTTGCTTAAACTGATGAGTTGGAAGTGAAAGGCTCCATATCCCATTACCCCAGAACAAAAACATCCAGTTCCCTTATCTGATGTAAAGTTCCATCTCTACTACATGCTAACAACTTGTATTCCTAAATGTGATGCTTCATCAAACCCCTTCTGAGTGTTTTTTTTTTTTTTGGTATTTCCTTTCCTGTCACTTCTTTTTACTACGCTGTTTGCAATGAACAGTGGCATCTCAAAATGAACTGGGGAATCTGCTGTTGCAGTGGGAGGGGAAGTAGCTCTGTCTGTGCATTTGATGACTTGACAGATATACAAACCCTCATTTTACTGGAGTATGCTTGGCAAGATTTTCTTATCTGTTCTTCCTGGAGAAGAGAAGGCTCCAGGGAGACCATATAGTGGCCTTTCAGTATCTGAAGGGGGCCTACAAGAAAGCTGGGGAGGGGCTTTTTGCAAGGCCTTGTAGTGAGAGGACAAAGAGTAATGGATTAAAACCAGAAGAGGGGAATTTTAGGTTAGACATTAGGAAGAAATTCTTTCCTGTGAGGGTGGTGAGACACTGGAATAGTTTGCCCAGGGAAGTTGTGGCTGCCTCCTCCCTGGAAGTGTTCAAGGGCAGGTTACAGAATCACAGAATCGTCCTGATTGGAGAAGACCTTGAAGATCATCAAGTCCAACCATAACCTAAATCCACCCACCATAGCCATTATCTACCCATTCAATACTTAAATCATGTCCCTAAGCACCACATCTATATTTCTTTTAAACACTTCCAGGGATGGTGACTCCACCACCTCCCTGGGCAGCCTGTCCCAGTGTCCAACCACTCTTGTGGTAAAAAAAACTCTTTCTAATATCCAGTCTAAACCTCCCCTAGTGCAACTTCTGGCCATTTCCTCTCATCCCGTCATCATTCACTGGAGAGAAGAGGCCAACTCCCACCTGCCTACAACCTTCTTTCAGGTACTTGTAGAGAACCTGTAGAGAGCCTCAGCCTCCTCTTCTTCAAACTAAACCCCAGTTCCCTCAGCCTCACCTCATAGGACTTGTCCTCCAGGCCTTTCACCAGCCTGGTAGTTCTTCCCTGGACACGCTCCAGCAACTCAACATCATTCTTGTAGTGAGGGGCCCAGAACTGGACACAGTATTCAAGGTGTGGCCTCACCAGTGCTGAGTACAGAGGCACAATCACCTCTCTACTCCTGCTGGCCACACTATTCCTGATACAGGCCAGGATGCCATTGGCCTTCTTGGCCACCTGGGCACACTGCTGGTTCACATGAAGTAGGCTGTCAACCAGCACCCCCAGGTCCTCCTCCACCATGCAGCTTTCCAACCACTCATCCCCAAGCCTGTAGCTTTGCATGGGGTTGTTGTGACCGAAGTGCAGGACCCAGCACTTGGCCTTGTTAAACCTCAAATGGGGCTTGGAGCAACCTGATCTAGTGGATGGTGTCCCTGTGCATGCAGGGGGGTTGGATCTAGATGATCTTTAAGGTCCTTTCCAGCACAAACCTTTCAATGATTCTATTATTCTATGTGTGTCCCCTGCTATTATTGTTGTTACTAGCAATTTACTGCTGTTGAAAATACAAGATTTATATCCAGAGAGTTTGAGGTCATCTGTTAATCTGTGTCTGTGTGGAATAGATGTGACAGAGGCCAAAAGAGATGGAACCTTCCCAGCAAAATCTCCCTTACTTCCTCATCTGTATAGCTAAAATCTTTAGTGGGTTGCATGTACAGATCTCTCTGAAGTCATGGTAGATATCATGGCTTTCTTCCTGCTGAAAGTGACCCTGATAACTTTGGTATGATGCATTGTGCCTGTGATTTGTACAAGGAACAGGACCAGTGTACAAAAGTCATTGGTTTATGGACAGAAAAAACCCCAACCAACCAACCAACCAACCTCTGGGGGCTCTGGAGTTATCTGCGTGACTGAGATGGGAAATGGCATATCCCAGAATTTACCTCATACATGCTTGTTTTAGCTTCTAATCTCATGTGTTTGTGTGTGTTTTCATGTACACAACTTAATGAATATTTGAGGTTCTTTACTGGGGCT
This sequence comes from Hemiprocne comata, assembly GCA_020745705.1. NCBI lineage: Eukaryota > Metazoa > Chordata > Aves > Apodiformes > Apodidae > Hemiprocne > Hemiprocne comata. The sequence continues at coordinate 213,683,035 of CM036586.1, forward strand.
CTAAGGGAACTATGCAGCTGTGAATTCACGTTGTGTGCAATGGAAAGAGCTCTTGCACTCTGAATTACCACAGCTCTAAGATCTTCCTTATCCTTCTGCAGATGGCCTGGTGGATTGCATGGACCCAGATTGCTGCTTGCAGCCACTCTGCCACGTCAATGCACTGTGCCTGGGCTCCCCAGACCCCCTGGATATCATCCAGGAGACACAAGCCCCTGTCTCCCAGCAGACCTTGCATTCATTCTACGATCGGATCAAGTTCCTGATTGGCAAGGACAGCACTCATGTCATCCCAGGAGACAATCCCTTTGAAGGAGGGTAAGTGAATTTTGGTTTTGTTTCAGTAAGAGGTGAAGCGTGAGCCTCTTGGCCATGGTAAGACATGGAATTGCAGCAAGATTCAGAACATGGAAACTGTCTAAGGGAAGTAGGTATCAGAAGAATTTTACGGCTGATGTAATTCTGACCATCTCCTCATTTGCAATGTCCTGCCAGCCAGTGAGACAAGATGTTTCTCTCCCAATGCACATGGACAGTTGCACTTTTCTGCCTTCTCTTTCAAGGAGTGAAAACCATCCATTCATCAGGGCTCTCCCAGTTCAAGTGACTGTCATTTTCCTGAAGTACCTAGTAAACACCAGTGGCAGACCTTCTTCCATTGACAGAGCCAAAAGAGAGGGAAATTAGAATATTTCTCTAGGATGACTATTACAGGCCTCAAACAAACTGAAGATGGTTTAGGGAGGTGGTTTAGGGAGGGCAACTAGAGTGATTTCCAATGTAAAGAATCAAGTTTAATATAGATTGGTTTTAATCCTGAGACTTTATCACTGCACTCATCATCAAGAAACAGGAACTGGCAAAGAAACCCTAAGCAGTTCAATTCTGGGACTGCATCTCAGCCATTTGTCTAAGTACATGCCTGGCTGTCAGGGGAGGTCATCCCTTTAAAATCATGTGCTTATAGCAAGACACCATAATGCATCCCCTGAGGTGTCAGATTCTTAGATCATCCAGTGTCTGCCCTGGATGTTGTCTTTCAGAAGTGGTGACCCGAGCCAGGAGGTGGTTCTCAACACTTACATTTGGACTCTGTTGAATTCCACCCGGTCATTAATTGCTTACTTTCAGCTTTCCCACACACAGCACTGAAAATATACAACCCTCATGTTTGTGTGGGTATTTGTTTCAGCATTTGCACTTCAGTAGTCCTCTCAGGCCCTTCTGGGTCTGACCTAATGGGTCTGACCTAATGCTCTTCCATGAGAGGACATTACCAGCATGCCATGTGTGCCACCTCCAATGCATTGCTGTCTCTGGTGGTCTACAGACTGACCTCAGACATGAACTACTTAGAAGCACACCAGTGCCAGGGACTTGGCCTAATATGATAGTTTCCCTGATTTGTCTTGCTGCCAGTCCCTTCAGAGTCCAAGAAAGTCCAACAGTGATTCAGATTAAGGCCAAACACTCGTAATACCACAAACTGTTGTACTTCATCAGCATTCTGAAGACTGTACATTCTGGATACAGAATAGTCCAGACTCTGGACTCAGTGTTAGCATAGTGAATTCTCTGCTGTCAGTTGTTGTGATTTGTTGCTGTAAAATCAGACTTTAGAATATAAAATAGATTATACTCACTATTTCAATTTTCTGATATATTTAGGATTGTAATTCCTCAGCTAAGCTTGCAGTCAGAAGCCTTTCCACAGAGGAGTCTGGCATCAGGACCACCTGTATCTGTTCTGATAGGTAGAGAGTGTTGGTAGATACATGTCTGTGTTTAATTAACTTTCCATACAACTGAAGAAGTAGAGGAGTCTTCATACATGTGTGATAAAAAAACTAAACTGCCATTTGTCTTTAAAGGCTGCTTGCATTCAGCAGCACACAGAGATGGGGGAAAGTAATGAGACTTTCTGTTTTATACAGTGAATTTATTTCTGAGCATGCCAGGAGAGGACCAGCAGAATGACTTTGTCACTTAAGGTCACATAAACTCCTACAGGAGTTCCATGCCTTTCATAGATGTGACGATAGATCTCTCTGTAGGAAGGAGTTACTAACCATCTGTAGACATCCTACTAAAGAAAGATTCAGAATTCTAAGGAGCACCTGCTAGCAGAAATGTTTATCTGGCATATAGATTACTAGAGTGAGGGCATGCAAAGATTCAAATCAATAGGAAGGGCTTTAATGATTGCTTTTCATTAACTGCAGTAGAACTAATAAATGGGGCTTCTTGTTCCATTTAAGTTAACATGAAGAATTACACAGAGATAGTGATGATTTATGAGGTTGCCATTCTTAAAATATCAGCATAGGAGGTGCATCACTAAATGTGGTCTGCAGATATGTCACCTCAAGCTGTGATTGTATTGCAACTCTCACATGAAATAACTTGACTCATCACAAGAGTGGTTGCAAATAACAGTGTAACAGTGAAGGGCCTCACATAAGGTACATTTTCCCCTGAGACAGCACCATACCACCCAGGCTTATCAGTCTGCTGGGTTGCTAAAAATGCCATTACTCTTTTAGGGTCTTGAAAGATATTGTGTGTTCCTATTAGTTTTTAAAGATCCTATAAATCTGGATAGACTCAACCTTTGCAAGTGTTTTCTGCTTACTTGGCTTCTCTTTGTAGTTTCAATTGTCTGTTTTCACCACCAAGAAAGCTGAACCTTCACGCAGCTGTCTCTTGTCACCCTGGAAATGGTAGTGCTTCCACAGTGGTCAGACAGTGACTGGTTCATGGAGGAGCATGGGCTGGGACTGTCTGAGACCCAATTAGTCTGGGCAGATGAGACTGACTGTGTTTGCATGTGTGGATGCATGTGGGGTGTCCTCACCGTTGCATCTCCTCCAGTTGCTTTTACAACAGACAGATAATAATATCCCTCTTATCCATGGAACTGCTTGGTGTCTCCATAAAGATCACAGCAGCAGCTCTGTCTCTCCTTCCAGCTCCTGGCTCAATAACTTACCCAACAGGAGGGAGGGCAGGAAATCTTTTTGTTTAGGTGGAGGGCTCCAGCATCGTGCCTTAGAACAACCCTCTCCCTTCCATTGCTGCTGCTGTCATAATCATGGAATCATCTTCTTCTTGGTGTAGATCAGGACTGTAGATTGCTGGCCACGGGATGTCCTACACCTTTCTGTCCCAGCACCATCATCCTCATTGGGCAGGATTTGAGCTGATTCCATGCCACTTGCTGCGAGCAGTCCCCCATAAGCAGGCAAGATAGAGGTGACATGGACCTCTATGTCCTGCATGTTTGATGTACTGAAGAGACACCTGTGGCACAAGCATACTCATCATGCAGGTCAGGAACCACAGCCTTCTGCTCAGGGCTTTACTAGGTCGTGGCTGGCTCGTTATCACCCCTTGGGGAACCACAGCACATTTGCATTCCTGCATGGCCCGTGCAGAAGTGGCAGCAGTGTGAAGGAGATGACTGAATAGCTAAGCAATATATTTCTTGGGCTTCAGAAACACAGCTCAGCTACCCTTTAGAGAGAAGAGCAGTGCAGATCACCTAATGGATACAAATAAATGAATGCTTCATGACAGCTAGCCTTTGAGTGAATTTATTATTGAATTACACTCCAGCTTTTTAAGAACAAGCTGGGCTGACAAGCTCTCTCACCACTGCCGAAGAAAAAGGAAGACAATGATAAATTACTCTGATGGATAAAGGTAAAGGCCTTGTCTCTTTCAAAATACCAGCAATTATATATCATTCATGTTTGGGAAGAAAAAATAATCATTGCCCATATTGAAATGAGTGTTTATGATGATAAAGCAAGTAGCTAAATTAAATTCTGAATGCACAGAATGTCTTTTCACATAATTTTGATGAACAGATAACAAGTACTCTTCTGCTACTTGATTGCTCTTGTATTGATTTTGAAACCACTTACTCTTGCTGTTTGCTTTGTATTTTTAAGCCATTCTTAGTTGTCCATCACCATAAGGAGCAGCACAAGATGCAGTGGTGTCAGGTTGTTGACTTTCAAGTAGGACACCTGATATATTTGTTCTCTCTTGAGGGACAGTGTCACAAATCTGCAAGAACAGGCTAAAGTCCCGATCCACCGAGTCTTTTACGTTAAATGTTGGCATAAGGTTTAAGTACCTCAGAAAACCATGTGCAGAGTTGGCATTTTTGGTAAAGAATGTTTGAAAAGAAATCAGGTGGTTTTTAAGTAGGTGTATTTTATACCTCTTCTTTTTTGGGACAGGTTGTATATACCTACTTGCTGCCAATAGCATTAACCCATCCCAAGTACATGGTCAGCTAGAAATAACCATCTGAGTTATAAAGACACATCTTTATCTTTCAAAGCTGTCTTAAGCCTGATAAGAGCAGGTCACTTCAGGTGACCTTCAGGTCACTAGACTAAGTACAGAAAAGTAGTAAGTTTTCATGGTTTAAAATTCTGATCAGAATTAAAAGTACACATTTCTTTTTCCATTTCTGCATGACAAGATGTCTGTAAACATGTCATTCCACCTCCTGTGTCCCCCCTGTGCCAGGATGTACAAGATACCTTGCTGATCCAGCTGGGGAAGGTTACTAAAGCACTGTTAGATGCTGAGATAGATGGGCTGCTATAAATGCATGTGTGCACAATTTTACCATAAATAAATGGGTGGTTTTTATTGTCAGAGTTAAACCTCATTGATTCCAAGCCCCATCAAAACCAAAATTGTGAGGATTGATGATGACCAAAGAACAACTAAGAGGACAGAAGAGGATCAAAATGGCTTTCAAAATGTTTCGGTAGTCCATTTGGCTCAGTTCTGAGTGATTTAAAAGAATATTATCATGATATCTTAGTATCCTTGAAATAAGACATTTAAAGCACCTTCTCTTTTCATTCCACCCATTCCTTCCCACACTTGGAGGCCTGTAGGTTCACCCCAGAAGATCTTCCTGAGATTCCTTCACAGGCAAACCAAAGTCTTTTCTGTACTTTTCCCTCAGGAAAAGTGTGATTTTGATACAGGAAAGTAAAAACCGCTTCTTTTCTAGCCAAAGACAAAGTTAGAAGTCAAAAAACTCCAACTCACCAGGTGTGGCTTTCTGCTGATGAGTTCTGCCGAGCTGGCTGGTCCAACCCGTGGCTTTGGCCCGGCTCCAGCTGGATGTGGCTCCGTGGGGCTGGCAGGGAAATGCTGTGGGGGTCGGATGCACTTGCTGAACTTCAGGCACCCTGGAGGCTGTGCAGGAGCTCGTGGAGCACAGCAGCTCCACGGCTTAAGACAGCTTTGCAAGATAAAAGCTGCATCTGTTTAAGACTGTGTCGTAGTTATTAGACCCCATCCAGCGTTCCTGAGCGTGAGCACTCCTGGCACTCCATGGTACCTACTCTGATGGGAACAAAGTCATATTTTCTGTATTTTAAACCAAGCTAGCACAGCACCTCTTCAAACCCTCTCCATCCCAGCATTGCTGTCTTCCAAAGGCATCATTCTGCTTTTGTTGATTTCTGCACAAATGAACTACTCGTAAGCTATAAATCATAGGTTTTGAAATATAGGAGAATAACGAGGAATGTTCAGAGATGTAGTGGTTTTTCTTTTGGTAATAATTCCTTTTAAGCACGGGAAAGCATACTTTTAAAACTTACCTTTTCAGTGTACAGGACATATATAGAAATATGTACCTTTTCAATGTTTGCCTTTTTCTTTTGATTTTAAATGATATAGTACGACATTATTTCATTTTCATATTATTGGCTTTTGAGTTGAACGTAGAATTATTTCCACATAATAAACTGATGCAATATATGCAGCTTACTTGCACTTTATGGAATTGGTATCCACAGAACTCTATGAAAGCAAAGTTCCCATCCATTTTCATGCTTCTTTCCATAACATAGATAGTGTAATCATAATGTAATTATATTCCCCTTTCACAAGTGGCAGTAGAAGGAAGTTTGGTCTATAGTCATTTGAGAAACTGGGGTGCAGTTTTAAACAAATATTAAAAACCATTGGATATTTATTACAAAGCACAAACTCTTGAGTAGGATCTTCCCAGTGTGATTTGGGCAGGCTTCCAGGATCAGGCAAGGCAACTGATATAAATGCTGCACCATCCTGTATCTGGATTAGAAGGTCTCAGGTGGTACTTGTGTACCTTGGAGCTCTTGGAGTGTGTAGAAAGCCAAACCTCAGCCTTCAAAACTCCCAAACAGAAAAACAAAACTCCTAATGAATTAAGTACCTCCTGGATTACACAGGTGCTGATGTGCACATTTGGTTTTAGGAGTCTAAAGTAGGGTGTAGATGCTGATGCGTTCTTTTGGACATGGCATGTAGATATTTGGTTAATATTTCTTCAATATTTAAGGTACATTCATCTGAAAAAAAAAAGCATTCTAACATGGCTTGTTGATGGACTTGTCTGGCATGATGACTATGAGCTGAGTCAGTATCTCTATTTGATATAATAACATCACTAGAAACAGCATAGGCCATTCAATAGGGAGATTTGATTATTTCATTACTGCTTAAGTCTTCTTCAAATTGAATACCAGCTCACTGTTGGAACTATTCTCATGTGGGACCCTAACACATTTATTCTGTAAAAAGCTGGAGTTTATTCTGCAAAAACCGGAGTCCAGCTACTGTTTCCAACCTTTTCAGTATATCAGGATGAGATTGTCCCTTACTTGTTAAATTGGTTAATACCTCCTACATAAAAAAAAAGCAGTTTTTAAATCCCAATCATAAAATCTTACATATTTTATTGAACCATTTTTTTTCTTAATTCCTTTGGATTATTACAAAGCTGTCAAACCGCTTATATGTAGTTAAAGAACTTCCCCTATGATCATCAAAAAGAGAGCTCATTCTATAATTAACCTGGAAAGAATGTATTTCTCCTTCTGTCCTGTTTAATTTTGCTTTCATGGTGCCTCAAATTCGATGGAAGGAATTGCTTGTATTTTGGGTCTTTTGCAGAGCTGAATAAGTGGCCACAGCTTACAAAATAACTACCAGACATAAAATAGTAATAGTGCAGTACAGAACTGCTAAGTTCTGCAGACATTTTTTGTGAAGACTTGGCATGAATACATTATTCATCTCTGAAAGTTATTGCACCATAAAGTCTTTACATCTCATAGTAATAATGGTTATTGGATCACTTCTGAAAAATTATGAAATGAGCATAATTCAGTATTAGGTGGAAGACTTATCTTGCACCCTATGAGCTCCTGAACACTTCACTTGCATTTTGCAGACCTAAAAAAATAAGAGTGTGATTTTGTTTCTTTGGAGTCTCATGCAAAGCAAGAGTTTATTTGGTTGTACTGGAGCAAAGGAGAGAATAATCAACTTTTAAAGCATTACTTAGTCAACCACATTGTGAATAAAGGGATTTTTCACTGGAACTTTGCAGTAAAGCTCAGCCCAACTTTACTATGCATTACATTTCCTATAAAACTATTTTATAAAATGCTTTCGTTTAAAAAGTATAGCTGGAGACTGTTCTATAATTTGAGACCAGCATCAGTGTCTTTTCCTCTCTATTTCCTTGTTTCTGGGCAGCCTTCCTGTATGCCTGATCCTCCCACCTTCCCATTATAGCTCAAGATTTGCATCAAATCTTGGGATGCAAAAATAGTGAGTCAATGAGGCACAGAGACCCAAAATGTTTTGGATGGCAGAAATGGCATCTCATTCCAACAGTGGCCAGATTGCTTGGCAGATCAGAGAGGGAGATGGAGCTTTCATGAAGAGAAAAAGAACACACATCGAGTAGGTGACTAAGGTTCAAATCTTAGGAGAAGTTTTCAAAGCTTCTTTCAGGAATGGAGCCAACAGAGAAATGTTTTGACACCAACGATCATTTATTTGATCATGGCTTTCCTGGAAGTGGTCCTCAAACAATGCTACATTTTGCTACTAAACTGTCATGCAATAAAGGTGACATCTTTTCCTTTTGGAGGAGCTACAACAAGCAGTCACTAATCTTGCTAACAAAAATGATGCCAAAGGAGGTTTTTGAGAACCATCAGTTCGGAAGTCTCTGCAGAGCAGAATGCAAGCAGATGCATGCAGAGCTTGAGAAACTGGGCAACAGCTGCTCACAAAAACAATCCTGCTCACAAGTACTAAAAACATCAGATGAAGAAGACACACTATTTTGAGACTGTGAGGTTAGATTCTTAAGAGACAACAAGAATTAAAATATGCATAGAGCTATTATTGTAAATCTTGATTATTAAGCACTTTCCTCTGTACTTGAAATACCAGCTTCATTGGCCACATTTGGAAGTGTTGCTTTTACCCATCTTTCTTAAGACAATTGAAATAAAGTGTTTTCATGTAAGCATTCGATTAAATTGGCTTTACTGTGTGTTTTGTAGAATGTCTAAGGCTGTAGAAGGTTTCCTGCAAAAGATTAAAAATTAAGGACCACACCACATAAAGAATCATCAGTATCTCCTGACCCTTCAGTGATGGGACGTTGTAAATAGCTTCACTGAATGGGTTAAGTAAGCAGAGCAGATACTGTTTCTTGCTGCAAACTTAGAATTTACTTTATTACCTCTGGTCAGAGCTCTTATACATTATTCTCTTCATCATCCATTCTTTTTCTCCTGGGTTCCCCACTCCATCAGCTGCTCAGAAAGCTGAGTGGCAGGATCTGTTGCAAACCATGTCTGTCAGGGCCACTTCAGCAAGTCCCTGTTTGGGACTTGGTCCCATGTCAGCACATTGAGTCCCTTTGTCAGGTTGGCACTGGCATTCTGGTGCTCCCCTTATTGGAGAGCTTCTCTACTCAGCCTAATTAATGATTTGTATCCTGTCTGCCCAACACGTGCCAAACCCTTTTGCTATCCATGGTAGTGTGGGGGTCTTCCTGGGTGACTACTCTTTAATTTCCTCTTTTTTTTCAGATAAGCTTGCCTTTCTTGTTTAACAAGGAACCTTTCAGCAGGATCTTTTCCATTCTTCCTTAATTCCTTAATTCAGATGGCAGCTAAGATCAGTAGGTGGGTTTCCATTTTTAGCTTTTCCTGCAGATAAACTGAACTGAAGAAGCCAGACAGGGATTGACTCAGTTCAAGGGAAGACTACCAGCAGGTTTTTTCTGCACATTTAAGAAGCAAGTGGGCAGGACTTTTTTTTACAGACAGCTTTTGAAGGAAATACTGCCACAAGCAATAAACTTGAAGGTCTGTATGTTCTGCTGTTTCTTGTCTTATTTTGTCCTTCATCTGTCAGCTCAGGCATTTTCTCTGTGTCCATGTGTTTGATCAGGATGCCCTTAGCTTTTCCTTGGCATTCTACCAGTTTTCCTGTCTGTCCTAGTACTAGTCTGCCCTGAGGTTGTTTGACATGAGACAGGTGCGTTCAACCCAAAATGGACGAGGTACATTTTGCTGCATTCTGTGTTATTATCAAGCAAAAAGGTCAGAGCAGCTAAAGCCATGAGATTGTGTTTGTAACAAATGACTGCATTTATAGGCACTTGTCAGCAAGGTGTCTGAGCATGTCACAGAAGCACCATGAGAATGTAAAAATCTCTATGCAGAGGATTAGTAGATTACTACAATTATCCTTCTAATGTCTCTTTGAGGAGGGTAGGTGCCTGGATTGCTATTTTGCAGGTGGAGTTCAAAGACACGTACAGACCAGCTGATATGACCAGTGTCACACAGAAAGTCTTTAGCAGAGGAAGAAATAGAACTGAGATGAACTTATTTCATTAATAACACTCTTCCTAATGAGTAGTAACTTTCTAGCTTTTTGCTGTATGGTGCTCTGTTGAAGTTTCATCCAGAGCAGAAGGATAAATCCCATATATATTAATATATATATATGCCAATGAAATATGGAATTGGTAAGTTCAAAGAGATGAAGAGTGTCAAATTAAAATATTTATTATTAATAACTTGGCTGAGGATCGCTAAGCAGTTGTGATAACCATCTCCACACATCTGAAATGTGTAAAGAAGACACCATGAGTTATGGTACAAATATTTTGAGGAGCTGCAGAAATTCGTTAGGATGCGATTTCCCATCGTGCCTATCTTCAGTCAAGGAAAGAGTATACATTTCTTGCAGCAAAAGGGAGTTTAGGATGCATGGAATTTTCTTTTCCAAATGAAAAACGTTTAGCAGAAGCAGTATTTTTTTTCTGTTTCCAAGTGCCAAGCACAGTGTCAGCAGAAAACGTCCATGAATAAGAAATATTGGAAGGGCCAATGTCCAAGTTATGAGACATTGCATCAGAGTCCAAAGTCAAATCTTTAATATACTCACATAATGTTAAATGGCTTTTGAGTAATTTACTTTTCTGGCTTCTTTTTTAAAACTGTTTTTGTCTGGTTGTATTTTGTTGACAGCCTGTCAAACTTTATTTGTATCTGAGCAATGGGAAAGTAAAGGCATCGCTGCACTCCTGTCTGGTTTGCCACTCTGGCCCAGATCCCACCAGGAAGACTGAAATTCATTTTCTAGGGAATAAAGAATGGCTTCCCAAAGCAATGGTGTAAAATTGTCTGATGCACCATCTGACATTCTAGATAGCATTTTGACAATGATTTGGTCATTCAGGGAAGTTTTTCTGGACAAATTATTAAAAAAAAAAGAAAAAAACAACTCTAAAGAAGAAGGAAGAAAGTGGACTGCTGTTCATTGTAAAACAAGAATCATTACAGCCTGGTGTAAAAGTAATGAAATAAACAAACAAATCCAGAAAACAGAGGCAATAGGTGGAATCTCTTAATAATTCAATGGGCAGATAAGGCTCCAGCTACATGAAATTCTCTTTTTGTTCAACTGTGGAAAACACTCTGAACTGGCAGGCCTGGACTGATGGAATACATCTATTCAACTAACATGAAGGATAATTTTATGTAAATATATTGGGAGACCTTCTAGCAGAGCTGAGTGTCTTAGCAGTACCACTTAACTTGTTTGTAGGGTAATTGCATTTAGACCAAGGTCTTCTGAAGGAAATGGCTGACTGAATTAGCATTAACCAGGTTCCTGGGGGGCTCAGTGCGTTGAGGGTAGTCGATCTTGCCTCCAGAAAGGACATATTGACACTGGAGAAGCCAGCTGTTTCCAAAGCACTGTGTGAACTGTTTTTCCCAAGTGGGGCAAATTTTGTCACCCAGGGAAGAAGAAGATTTGAGATTCTAATTAGGCAGAGTCGGCTTTGGTTTCCCTCCAGTTTCTATCCCTCCAGCTTTTAAATGAATTCAGATTTGTGCATGTTGCTCCAGTTTCTTTTTTTTTCACTGGGGTTTGGGGTTTATTATTATAAATAATAAAGCTATTGTCCTCGGGAGGATGGTGGATGCAGCTGGGCTTGCTGATGAGTTGCTTCTCTGAGGAGAGATGCCAGCATCGTCCGGGTTAGTCAGCACATAGATGTGCTAATGGAGGGCAGTGCTGTGAAGTGTTGTCTTGAAAGGGAACTAAGTCTCCTCCTGGAAGCTAGGAGTTCAAATGCTTTTGTTACAGCTGCCAGGGCAAGAGGAAGCTCTCTGTCCATGTTGTGCTGGTACACATTATTGAAGAAATAGTTGTCAGTGGTATGTAATGGACCAGATGCTTGATGATATAAAGCACATCCCCCCCATTAACACAAGCTGAGGATCTAGGCCAATGTGCTTGCTGTGTTACCTCAAAGTTTGCAACTGCTTGGACATATGTTTTGTGTATGACAGCCTGAGACACACCTGCAATGTTGTACTTTTTCCTTTGCTTACTTTTAACTCTTGGAATAAAGAAACAACAGGTGGAAGTGTCCTTTTCAGATTCACAAATGTGTATGATCTTATCTCTCAAGTATTTGAAAACATTCGTAGTCCCAGTGTTGGCCTGAACATGTTATCAGTAATTCAGAATACTGTGTTCCTCATGCTCAGGTCCTAGTCTTCAAGCAACAGTCTGTAGTGATTCCTGGCCTTGGACAAAATGTGCAGCCATTTGATGAACAGAGAGAGAAAGATGGTTTCAAACCTTTCCTCGGGTCTCTGTAAAGGATGGAAAAGGAGATGGGGCAGCGTGAAGGGGATCGTGGAAAAATCTGGGAAGAGAGGCATAGCTTCTGCCCTTAGCTCAGACATGTGCTTAGACATACTCACTTTGTGCAAAAATGGCACTACACTTGGTGACCTGTTGACTTCAGTGGGACTATTCCAAGCATTGACATGTTTCCAAGCATATTCCATGGCATCATGACACTTTGAGTTATGCTTTGCTTGCTTGTTAGGGAGTGATGCACTCATTACTGTATTGGAATATTATTTTGAATTCATTGTACATGGGAAGCTGAGTTAGACCCTTCAATGGGAGAAGCAATAAAAATATTAACAATATTATTAGCTCTGAGCTGGGTCCAAGTCTTTTCCTACATGATCCCTAACAAGTTAGTGATGATATATCAGAGAAAACTTAGTGACAGAAAAATTAATTCCCTTATCTCATTTTCCTGTGGCCTGTTCCAAAATTTTATATGAATCTGGTCACATTTTAGATTGCCAACACATTCTGATGACACTTTGAGAATTTTTGTTAATATTGGAGCTCTTCATTTAGATCAGTAGGAGTTTTGTTTAAGAGGCCATGACAAACTGACTGTTTTCTGTACTATGGAATATACAAATAGTGAAACTCTTATTAAAGAGAAATTATACTTTGTCTCCTTGTGTTACACTTTATCAGGTTTTTGGGTGGACTGTAATAAAATAACTTGATTTTTTCCCTGATGATCTGTGTTAATGAAATTGTCTTTACTAAACATTGCAGATATCATTGTTTTCCTCAGTGAACCAGTAAAACACTTGTCAGTTGAAGTGGGCAGATAACAAGTGAGCTGAGGTGATTTACTCTAGCTGAGATCTGGTCCTGCACCTGTAGAAACACTGGCTTTCAATCTCTGCTCTCCAGCAGGACATCAGTGAGGAAAATCACTCACTGGGTCACGTTAGCACACTGACACCACAATTTGCTATTGCTGCTCAGAAAAATACTTACCTTCAGCCAAAAATTGGGTTCAGACACTCTCACAGACATGTGATGCTTTGTCTTTGTAGGAAGCAGCTATGGTAGAGGCGTCGTGATGACTTAGAGGTCTGGGAACAGACTTTGGAATGGGAACCTAGAAAATCTGTCTTTGGCTTTACTGCAGATTTTCTGACTGACCTTGGAAAACTGAAAATCACTCTGTGCTTTATTTCCTCTCTCTGTAAAATACCTATCTAGTGGTATTAATCAGTGTTTGTAAAGATCCTTGAAATCCTCAGAGAAAAGAGCACATTACAGAGCATAGAGTAATTGGGATAGATGTAGCCTGTAAAATAGTGCAAGCTACCAAATTTGGAAAGAAAAAGCCTGTCCTGTTACCATGCTCAATTCTCCAAGCAGTTTGTAGGGAAGCTGTCTGAACCTAGCAAATTATCTGTCATGGTTTTCCCAAGCGTGGAAGAGATGAGCTGTCAAGCCTTGGTCAGGTTGCTTCCGTGGCTTTTGTGCCTTCACGATGTCCATGCAGCGCTTAGTAGGTTTTTGTTCTCTTTGATTCTGAAAATCTGCTTTGTCCTTAATTTGGGTAATATTGTTAAGACGCTGTGAGACTTAGTTGGTTATAGAAAATTTCAATGGGATGTGGTGAACCCTACAGAAGTTCACAGTTAATGAAGTTTATGCTGCAGTGGTTGCTTTTCAAGAGTAGGATAAAGGTAAACCTCGGTTTTGGTATCAAATGTTCTTACACAACTCCTGAGGAAGTCTTCAGGAACAGCATCTCACCCACAAGACACTTAGCCCTCAGCTTTACAGGACATAAGGGCCTGGATTTTCTAATCCATAGGAATTCCCAGACACAGAAGTAGAAGAAAAACTTCAGTTTGTCCAAAGAATTATTATTTCTTACCATTTTTCTCCTTGCAGGCACGCATGTGTGATTCGAGGCCAGGTGATGACGGCAGATGGGACCCCTCTAGTTGGAGTGAACATCAGCTTTGTCAACAATCCTCTCTTTGGATACACAATCAGCAGACAAGATGGCAGGTAGGACATCTTTATAGGAGTTACAGCAGTGTTCCAGCAGTGATAACAGCATTATCACCCTCAACACTAAAGAGAAACTCCTTCCAAGAGCATTTTTATTGTTGGTGCACTTTGAAGATGTTGATCCATTATTGTTAGTTGTTCGATTCGTATTATTTTTTATTTTTTATTTTTTATTTATTATTTATTATTTACTTTGTGTTACCACCTAGAATCTTTATCCAACAATTGGGCAATGCAGTGCCCATGCACATAAAGAGAAGATGCCTCTTGCTCTGTTCTTCCTAATCCATATTGAAATTATTAGGGGCAAGTCATTAAGATTACAGTTGTGTTAGAGGCAAGTGCTTAAAATCTGAGCAATCACACTCAAAACAAAAGCATTGCAAATTGGGAAAAGTCTTTCATCTTATCTTTTGTCTGTCAGTGCCAATTGGCTCCCTTTCTTTTAAGAACAAAAAATGAAACATAAAGGGTTCCAGCTGCACATGCTCTATGTATTGACTACTAACCACGAGCACTTAGGAGAGGATTTATAGATTTTAGCACCACTCCAATCCACAACTTCTATTAAAGGTTTGTCTTGGCCGGAGAAGCTGATAGAAGGGTAATGAAAGAGAGGAACATGTGCCAGCAACATGTGCTTAAGGCCACCTTGTTCATGCTCAGGGGAGTTTGCAGCTCCTGTAACACTGGTGGTGACTAGGAGGTTTTCCAAGTGACGCTCCATCTCTTGGATGACATGAAAATAAATTTCAGACAATAAAGAGGCATCCCAGGAACACTAGTGGTCTCCTTTGGGAAAGCATGCCTGTGGAGCTGGTGCCTTTGCATTTCCCATAGTTTAGGCATCACTGCAGAAAGGAAAAAGTCTTGCACATTTATGCTATGAGTATCCCTGTCAACCTTACGAACCTGCTTGGTGTGAAAGTGAGATCCAAACTGCACTCTCAAGATCAAATAGCTGTGTACAGACCAGCACAAAATCTGTGTCTATTAGAACAGATAAATATGCCTGCAAAATTCCTGGACAAGAATGCTTCTATAACCTTTTTTTCCTCTGTTTCATTGTCATACATACAATGCCCAACTACCACGTGTAATCTTTCATTTAGATTACAAGTACTTTGAGGAAGGGACCATCCCTTTGTTTTACAATTGTGCTGTACCTAGCACAGAGGGGCTTTATCTTAAACTGCACATAGGCAGCAAACATACCAGTAAGCTAAGCAGGGACAGAGCCCAGAGGTGAGCACTGCTATCCCTGCTCCAGACCTTTGTAATATTTGATTAACTATTTATTTCAAATTCCTGGGTGGTGAAAGGCAACTTCCCCCCTGCTGTAAAGCTCCTTCTGCTGGTGTTTCAAGCCAGGGAATGTTCCTTTCACACCATGTCCTTCCCGACCTCCAGCTGAGCAGGGGACCCAGGGTAGAAAGCAATGCAGCTGGAGCATCAGAGTGCTCCACCAATCTTCAGTGGGCTGCTGGTTCCTTGGGGCCCACTGCCAGCCTTCAGAAGTTAAATTAGTTTCAAGGAGCTCAGTGCTGCTGATTCAGCCCCTGACAGACCCTCAGCCTCCTAATGATAAAAATTACAGAGATCAGCTGTCTCAGAGCAGGGAATCTGTGACCAACTGGGATTCATCCTGCAGCTGGGATTTCTGTCAGCAGCTCCTGGTGGTCAGTCTAACCCCAGATACATGGTGTCAGCTCTTCTGATATCACTTTCTTCCCTCAAATCAATCTGCTGCTGCAGAAACCCTGTGCTGGTCTGGTGCACGACTGACATTTAACAAATTGTCCAGTTGCAGTGCTGAGTCTCTTGAATCATAAAAATACCTTCCAAAATACACGCAGATATTTGCCCAACTGAATGGGCACAGCAGTGCATCTGCATCCTCTAGAGGTAGTAAATGGCCACGTGAAAACCCTTCTCTTAAAGAAGACTGAAATCCAGCAGCTTCCTTGCTGGTGAGGTCTTCTAAAAATTGCCTTGAAGTTTCTAATCCTGGTTTCACTGCTGATTTAGTGGGTAGCATTAGATGCATCTCTTAACCTTCCTAGGCCAACCAGCCAGCCTGTGAAAGGGAGATAACATTTACTTGCTTTCCTTACTGATGGGTGTAGCATTGCTTAAGTACTGTGTGCAAAGCACTTTCAGAAACACATAAAGAATTATTGTGATTAAAATTTCTATTCTGTGTGTTGATGGTTTTCAGTAATTTTCTGAGTAGAGCATGACTCTCTTTGCATCAGCTTTTCCACAGTGCATTTTTCATGTGATGGAGTCACTCTGTTTTAAGAAATTGATGCTCTTAAGCCAAAAGTAGTTTCTCCTCAGCTACAGTAGCTGTGTGGATTCCCAGTCCATAGCAGTGAGCAGTCATCTGGACTCATCTGGATCATAGAATCACTTGGGTTGGAAAAGACCTTCAAGATCATCGAGTCCAACCATTAACCCTACTCTACCCAGTCCAGCTCTAAGCTATGTCCCCAAGCACCACATCTAGATGACTTTTAAACACATCCAGGGATGGTGACTCAACCACCTCCCTGGGCAGCATCTTCCAATGCCTGACAGCCTTTTCAGTGAAAAAGTTCTTCCTAATGTCTAGTCTAAACCTCCCCTGGCACAGCTTGAGGCCATTTCCTCTTGTTCTATCACCAGTTACTTGGGAGAAGAGACCAGCACCTGCCACTTTACATTGTCCTTTCAGGCAGTTGTAGAGGGCAATGAGGTCTCCCCTCAACCTCCTTTTCCTCAGACTAAACAGCCCCAGTTCCCTCAGCTGCTTCTCAGAAGATTTTTTCTCAAAGCCCTTCACCAGTTTCATTGCCCTTCTTTGGACACACTCCAGCAACTCAATGTCCTTCCTGTATTGAGGTGCCCAAAACTGAACACAGTATTCAAGGAGTGGCCTCACCAATGCTGAGTACAGAGGGACCATCACCTCCCTGGTCCTGCTTGCCACACTATTTCCAATACAGGCCAGGATGCCACTGGCCTTTTTGTCCACCTGGGCACACTGCAGGCTCAAATTCAGCTGCCTATCAAACAGAACCCCCAGGTCCCTTTCTGCTGGACAGCTCTCCAGCCACTCTTCCCCAAGCCTGTGGCTTTGCATGGGGTTGTTGTGGCCCAAGTGCAGGACCCAGCACTTGGCCTTGTTGAACCTCATACAATTGACCTCGGCCCATCAATCCAGCCCATCCAAGTCTCTCTGTAGAGCCTCCCTACCCTCAGGCAGATCAACACTCTCTTCCAACTTGGTGACATCATCTTTGGTGTCACTCTGGTTTGGAGGCAAAACATGAGCACGCATGCAAGCAGTTAGCTGGTTCCAGTGGTTTAACTGCATAAAAATCAGTGGCTTTATTATTTGGCATATTCACCACAGGAATATCTATTATTGAAAACATGCTCTGACTTGCCTGAAATTCATTTAGCAAATCAGTTTACTGATAGCAGGACACTAACTGTGTTTTTAAAGTAAAGGAGTTTAAAGACAGAATTGCATCAGTTTGTCTAGATTGGTTCCTAAGCTGATTTTCTTGCTTCAGGATTTTTTATTTTTTTTTTTTGCATGACCATGGTTCAGAATGAGTACCATAACTAGAAGTTCAGTTTTAAAATTACAGTGAACTGAGCTTTTCACCCCTGTTAAGTGGGTTCACTGTGTCCCAGGTGAATATTGCAGCACTCAGATACAGCTTCCAGTAGTTAAATTTTGGTCCTATTGAAGTCACATTACTTAGTGTGACAAAAGCTCTTCAATAATTCCAAGGCTTGAATGGCTTTATAGACTGATTATTGGGACAGACTTTTTTCAGACAACAAGACTCTTGAAGACAAAATGACAGCTCTCAAACCACTGTATTGTCTGCATGATTTCTCTGTGAAACAAAATTAATAGAGAGATGGAAGTATTGGTTCTGGATTATAATCAACATTTTTGAACAAAGCTTTAAATTTGATTGAACTGCCAGTTCATGGAAGTTGCAAGCCCTTAGTAACCCATGGTTGTGGTGTTAACAGACAGAAAAGTCTCCAGATGATTTCAGCATCACACACCTGCCACCACAGTCAGCACCTTTAGCATGGCTCTCTCAGAAAGACCAAATACATGGATTTTCAGAGCAAAGAGATGAGAAAGGGTTGCACTTTTCTGTCTTTTTGCTGGTTTTGGGGGGGTTTTTTTTGGAGCCTTCTTCATGGATAAATAGAGAATTTCATCCTCCAGCCTGTCTCTCCAGAGTCTTTTAAGAAAAGCAGAGCAATATGACTGTACAACAAGTGTGATTTTTTTTAAGTGATAAAAGAGGCATCAGAGATCAGCAGCAAAACCAGAAATAAAATTATCTCCTTCCTTCAATCCCAAGATGGTTTTGCTCTGGTTAAATTTAATTTCACTAAGGGAAGCTGGGAGTGTTTTCAGTTTGGGTTTTTCTGTATGGCTTTGGTTTTAGCTTTTGTTCAGTTCATCAAGGTTACTTCAAAGTTGCACCCTATGACTCAGGGAAAAACAGCTCATGAGCAATAGTGCCTGCTAAAATACACTGCCTGGCTCAGCTTTTACAGCTGCTGGAGCCTGACATGGAGGTGGTGCTTTTATTTCTTCATCCTGCTTTGAGGATGCAGGAGAGGCAAGGATGTTTCCCCCAGCAGGTCACCATCCCTGACTCAGGCTCAGTGGCACCAAGAACCACTGACAAAGGAGTGAAATGGAGGTGTTCCCAAATCAAAACTCTTTCCCACTTGCCTAAAAACTTGTCGAGTGTCATTTATAATGTTTATTTCTTTCCTCCTGTTGCCCCTTTCAGTGCCTGGATTCATGCAGAGCAAGTTTCTCCCTCCTAGCTGAAGGGCTTGCCAAATGCTAATTGACTGTTAAAAATGTTCCCATCAAAGTACAAATGCTGCACAGCTTTGCTGGCAAGGACCAGCGAGTTACTCGTCAGGCTGCTGCAAGCCAAGCTCCATAGGTCTGGGAAGCTGATGGCCCTGCTTGAGTGGTAGAATAAACATGTCTTTAGTTTTTTAAATGCTTTCTGCTCCCTCCCATGGACTCAATCTAAAATTCTTTCCTGAATAACTTTCTTTTCATTATTATATTTACTAAATGCTACCTCAGTCTATCTGCCATAAAAAAAAAAAAAAAGGTTCTCCTGAGTGATTGCTTGCCAAAGATTATTTTTTTTCAGATGTGGTTCATATCTGTTGTTGGTCCTCTGGGATTTTTGCAGCCAATCTGAAAGCCTCATAATTAATTTAAAAAATTATTTTAAACACTTTTTTTCAGCTTCTTTCTTACGTTGTAATTACAAAGTACATCCAGTCTGTCTTTGGGCTGCCAGAGTGGTTTCAGATCCTGGTTCTCATGCACAGACAAGTACTTAAGCACATGGCTCTTAAGCATGTGGGCATCTCCACTGAAGCCAACGAGCCTCTTCACAGGCTTAAAATCTGTGAGACTGTCATCCGCTGGCACCAAGAATCAAAGTGAGAAGCAGGACTGAGAAAACTTTCTTTGCCTGAAATACACATTTGGCATTGCAACATAATAGACAGTGAGGAAGACAAAACAAACAAACCAAAACAAAACAAACACAAAAACAAAACCAAACAACAAAAAAACCCCAACAACAACAAAGAAGCTAAACCAAGAGGTCTTCAAATTGTGCTGAAATCCCTTCCTTTCTCGCTTAACACTCATTTTTTTGAGTCTATATATAGGAGATAAATCCTGTAGTACTTCATAAAATCTCCATCTCTGACAAGATGAGAAATTTAAATACAAAACTAAGAAAAAACCCAAATCCATCCTAACACCTTTATATTAAGAGCAGGAATATTCTCCTTATGAAGGTAACAGCCTTTCACACAGCTCTGGAGGGCTCTGTGAGCCCGACATAATATTACCCAACACTGACAGAGGTAGAAAAGCCACTTGGCTGGAGGTAGCATAGAACAGTTGCAGACCACAGGCAATAAGTTCTCAGCCCTGCTCTGAATGATTAAGAGTCAAAACAGACTATGTGTGGAGTGCTGCAGTACAGACACTGTCTGCATGGTGTTTGTTCCTTCGGGCTCTGGGCTAGGTCTATGATTGGGCTCCACATGTTCCCTGGGTTGTGTTGGGTATTAGTCAGGTTAGCAGTGATGCCAAGATAGTTTATATGGTGATGTGTCAGAGAAAACACTTTCCAAATAGTTGATTTCATCACGTGAATTGATCCAATCCGTGACTGCATTTGGATGAGAAATACATTTTAAAAAGAAAAATGAAAACAAATAAAATAAATAAATTAGTATTTGTGGTCAAATAACACTAGGAAAGCAATAGCAGTGATAAAAATTCGTTTCAAAAAAGGGATGGGTATGTTTTTAATATACATGGGGACAACATGCAAAGAAGCTGAGTCTCTGCTTCTGCCTCTGCCACTTGCTCTTACCCAGCTAAAGGCAGTTTGGGCTGTAGGTGTTGTGCTTGTAAAATGTGGGTGATATTTCTTGTGATTATTTTTCTGGAGCCCTTGCGAGGGAATTGTTACAAACACACAGGGTCGTGCTTGCACTAACTTTGTATTCCATCTCTTAAAACAGCTTTGATCTCGTTACCATTGGTGGCATCTCCATTATCCTGCACTTTGAGCGGGCTCCCTTCATCACCCAGGAGCACACACTGTGGCTGCCATGGGATCGTTTCTTCGTGATGGAAACCATAGTCATGAGGCATGAAGAGAATGAGATCCCAAGCTGTGACCTCAGTAATTTTGCCCGGCCCAACCCTGTGGTCTCCCCATCTCCTCTGACATCTTTTGCAAGTTCCTGCTCGGAGAAAGGTCCTATTATTCCTGAAATCCAGGTATGAACTCTCTGAGCTAGGGAGAAAATAATTCATGTCCTTTCCGTGTCTCTTTTGCCTGCTTTGAGCAACATGAGCACAACTATTTTGTGTCATTCCCTATTCCCCTGCTTAGCTAAAAAGAAGCATTCCCTGTTTGTTGCACCATTTTTCAGAGGTTTGCCAGCAGCACTAGCTCACAAACACTCACTTCACCAGCTTTCTTCCCTTATCCCTGAGTGATGGAGGCAAAGTGTTTGTGGCCAACAGCAAAAACCTACATTGGCTCTTCTTTATTTCACCTCTCAGCTGCAGAAGGTGGGCTGAGACCCCCGTGGGACCCAAAACAAGCCTTTGGGCAGCCCTTTGGCATTCAATAAGCCCAGCACCAAGCTGATGGACCGATGACTCTCTCATGCCTTCCTTCTGTTCAGGAGCAAATTTCACCCCCTGGGCATTACGGACCTCAGTAGTGGGGTATCAGGTGATAACTTCCTCAGGTTTTGAAGGCATACCCCTCGCTCTGCAAAGCTGCTGAGATGTGCAGCCAGCCAGCAGACAGCTGGCAAACGGCCAGCCTGCAGAGCACCTGGGTTTTATTGCATTTCGTGACATTTGGGGTAGATGAGCAAAGCGAGAGGGTTATTTTTAATTTCTCGGTCTCCGTTTTCCTTTTTAACGGGAGTGTGAGTCAGATAAAGTAGATTAGCAACCTGCTGTGGATTCAAAGTATTTTGCCAAATGGAAAGTTGGGTTTCAAACTGAATAGTCCAAACTGAATTATCCATTTTCCTTAAAAATACTCACTGAGTTGAAATACACGGATGTAGCAGAATTCAGGCTTTCCTTTTCTGGGCATCTTATTCCCTGGGTTTTAGATGTCAGGATTTGGTATATCCTGGGTGTTGCTTTTAGTGACAAATAATAGTGTGCCAAGGTAGAAATCATAACAAGTGTAGAGACAAATTGTGTGATTCCTGCTTGACTGCACTGGGGTTGCAGTAGCATTAATGAGAAAAGAAGTCAATTTATATCTTCTAATTTTAATACACCGGATACTGAAACCTGCAACAAATAAAGCTAGTGGTCTGTTTACCTTTCCTTCTGGACCAAATTTTGTGATCCTTTCTCACACTAATTTCCAGTTATGGTCACCAGGTTTCTCCCAGCATAATTACCAATTAAGTCTCATATCTTGTGAAGTCCATCAAATTGCAAATTCTTGGTTCAGTTTTCACATGACTTTTTTTCCTAAACCAACAACCACCATGAAAGATAATGTTCAGCACTGCCTGGGAAGGAAGCAAATATCCAATGCAGTGAAACTGTAATCATAATCTCACTCATTATTTGGTAGGATACTCATTAGATGGTGTTAATTATAGCTATTGAACTAAAACATTCTAAAACTTATTTTCAATAAGACTGCATGTCTGTCTATTGACTGTGAAATCAGACAGGGATGTAGGTCATAAGCAATGTTTTGATACAGTTCTTGACTATGGGTCATAGAATCATAGAATGGTTTGAATTGGAAGGAACCTTTAAAGCTCATCTAAGTCCAAGCCCCCTGCAGTGAGCAAGGACATATTCAACTAGATTAGATTGCTCAGAGCCCCCTCCAACTGGGCCTTGAATGTTTCCAGAGATGAGGCACCTACTACCTCTCTGGGCAACCTGTGCCAGTGTTTCACAACTCTCATCATAGATGTTTAGTGCTGTTTGATATGTCCTGCTGATACCCTCCTTGGCCTCCAACTGCCAATCCAAAATGATCAGTGTCCTGCATTGTATCTGCCAACCCCTTGTGAATGTCACAGATAACTTGGACATCCCAAATCGCACTAGGCACTTCTAGTTATGGAATCTAATTAAGACTTAAATGGGATTAATTTTGACATTATGACACCTAAATAACATGTTCATGTGCAGTCATCTGGATGTGTGGAGATGTCTGAGCTCCCATTACAGATGACAGAGACCTAATCAATATCATCATCAGAGCCCACAGATCAATTAAGCTGACCATCTTGAAGGTATCTGGTTCCCACTTTCAGTATCAGTTAGGTTTCCACTGACTGTAATTGAGACTTACATGCCTGCTTCAAAAGCACACACTTATAGGTTGACATTTAGATTTAGATGCCTTCAACTGGAATGGAATCCCACTCATAAGTTTAGGTGGCAACACCAACCTTCTAAAGAGCCTATCTCTGCTCATTTGTCATGGAAAGAGCTAGAAATGTAGTGCAGAGGACACTCCTAACTTTTAGGTTCCTAAGTTTAGATACTGTAGATGATGAGCAGTACTTTTCCTGTGTGCCAAATGATTGAGCTAAAACCTGAAAAATAGTGTTCTACCTCAAATATTGACAGCTGGAGGTTAACAGAGTTTGTGGTGCAGGAGTATACAAAAGAATCTGATTTTATGGCAGAGTTCTGACTGTACTTTAGTTCATAAAAGGACTACTTTTCAGTCCTATACTGGAGATACACACAAGAAAAAAATAGCCTAGCTCTCAGTTCTGCAGCTGCATTTTATAATACACAGTTTTCAGTACAGAAATGTTAAATATAAAAGGTGTGAGCACATAGCTGGGAGGAGGTGACAAGTGGATTACAGGGCTGGGACAAGTGGGCTGATAGGAACCTGATGAGCTTTAACACATAAATGCAGTGTCGTCTACCTGGATTCATTCAGAAGACTAAATCATACAGTTTAAGTGTGTGATTTAGGTACCTAAAGGCAGGTTTGGTGCCATTTAAGATGCCCTGAAGTGTCTCTTCACATGTGCAGCTGTAGCTTCAGAAAGGCAGAGATTTCAAGATGGTCAGATCTGTCATCCCCTTGCAGAGGTTTTGGATACCATACAACACCTCAAAAGCACTAGGTGCCTATATTAAGGCCCCTGAATGAGGCCCTAAATGTCTTTGTTTCTCAAAATTCCTTCTGAGCATCATATTTAAAAACAAAAAAAAGATGGATTGTTCCTTGCTTTGTCTGCTGGCAGAGTGTAGAGTAGCTGTTAAAGAAATGTGTGACCCAGAACAGAGACAGGATTTTCTACATTGTCTCATGCAAATAATGGAAGAATTGCTACTAGCAGGAGAATAGATCAACACCCAGGAGCAAAGGGAACACGGCAGTGAAAATTGCTAAATTATGAAAATCCCTAGTAAGCCTGAAGAACCAGGTCTTCTGCCTGACCAGCCTGGTGGCTGGACCACTTTTAAAGAGCAGATTATATTGGTTAGGCTGTGATAAACTCTTAAGAACCCTAGGCTTTCACAAGGACCCCAGACACAGCATATTAATTTATCTGATCCAAACAGCAATTATCTAATAGAAATAAGGGCACAATTCAGCTGTTTTGATTTTTGATGCATTCAGAGTATTTTAAAGCTTCTTTTTCCCTCTTCTCCCACCAGTGTCCTACTGCTTCGAAACTACAAATGCATTTTGGATAATCTGAATTACCATTTGAAGCCACTTTTGGAGCAGGCACCTTTAAGCACAGCCCCTTGGTACCCCTGTGCTGACCCTTCCTCTGAAATGGTAGACAGCAGAGACAGATGATGACAGAGATATAACTATTTCTGACAGGGATTTGAACCACACATTGCAAATATTACATCTGTGACAATTATTTCTGCCTGGCTTTTTCCTAGAGGGGTTACATATGAGGACAGATGTGATACAAGGGACCTCCTTTTACTGCAGCTTGGCTCAGCTGGTCTGTGGTTGAGCCTGGTCACAGCCCAGCTTGCTGCTGAACTCATAAAATATATTTTAAAATTCTTGGGTTTTCCCAGTTCTGTCATTTTTCAGCCTCCTAAGCATTGAGATATGTAAATTGAAAAGGCTGCATTAGAGGAAGTAAATATTTATGAGCACAGTGGAACAGCGGTTTAACTTCTGGATGTGTCTATTTCTCAAGTGCTGCAATGCTCAGAGGCTGCAAGTTATCACTTGAAAAAGTGTTGAGCTTTGGATAATAGCTTAGAAGAGGTCTTTTCAGGGGGTAAATTACAAGATTTGTCATTACTTATAACACTAACCAGAACATCTGTAAGAGATGAGCAACTTGTCACACCAGGGAAGTTTGCTGCTCCCGCATAGGAGGAATTGAGTATAGGAGCCACCTAGCCTGGAAGACACCAGGCTGTGATCCCTTCCTGGTAGGTGGATCTCTTGACCCCCCTGCCTTCGAGCCTCCATGCCCTTACTATTACAAAAGCTGATCATTGCTGGGGCAGTATTTTTACAGTTCCTTTAAGGGCCAGCACACCAAAGTAGTTCAGAAGTGGTACAGCAGAGAACGGTGCCAGTTGTGACCTTCTGACACATCCCATTATCAGACCAAGTTCTCCAGCTCACTGCTAAGCATCAACTTGCATCTTTCAAGCTTTGCTGAAGGTCGCTGGTTTTTGTTAAAAATGTCCACATTGAGTGCTAACCTAAGAGTGACATTTTCTGGAAAGTGACAACTATTCCCACTCCACAGAAATTAAGAAATAAATGCCCTTTTTATAATCAGCATTTTGCATGGGAGAATCAACATGGTGTCAGGGATGTACATTGTGTCCAGCTCTGGAGTGCCCAACACAAGAAGGATGTGGGCTGGTTGGAGTGTGTCCAGAGGAGGGCTATGAAAACAATCAGAGGGCTGGAGCATCTCTCTTGTGCAGAGAAGGCTGAGGGAGTTGGGGTCGTTCAGCCTGAAGAAGAGAAGACTCTGAGGGGACATTGTAGGACCTTCCAATACCTGAAAGGGGCCTGCAAGAAGGCTGGGGAAGAGCTGTTCACTAGGACATGTAACAATAGGACAAGGGGTAATGGTTTTAAGCTAGAGAAGGGTAGATTTAGGTTGAACATCAGGAAAAAGTTATTTAATATGAGGGTGGTGGATCACTGGAACAGGTTGCCTAGAGAGGTGGTGGAGGCCCCATCCCTGGAGACATTCAAGGTCAGGCTTGATGGGGCTCTGAGCAATCTGTTCTAGTGTGAGATGTCCCTGCTTATTGTAGGGGGTTGGACTAGGTGACCTTTAGAGGTCACTTCCAACCCATTCTGTGATTCTATGGTTCCATGATTCTATGATTGTATCACCTTCCAGAAAAATTTCCCTGCATTTCTCTAACTATAAAAAAAGAAAGAAAAATAAATTTATGATCTGGTTACACTTTAGCAGGTAAATTAGCTGAAAAATCACACAATTACTGAGACTTCTTTATTCTTAAAGCAAAACAGGGGCAGACAAAACTTTCCCTGTTGTTTTTCCAGTCTTCTGTGAAATCCCATACTGGAATGGAGACCTGTGAGGTAACTGTTCCAGTCACCCAGCATGGCTGGAAGAGAAGATGAAGCATCTCACTTAGAATAAAGAGGAATTAGGACAAGGAGGGGAAAGGAGAATGCGAGGGAAGGGCTTGATGGTGGTAGGTGAGACCAAGGACTTCATCTAGCAGCTGAGAGGGGAGGGAATTTTAAGCAAGGACATGGGTAAGTAGAAACAAATATGGGACCAGAAAATAAGGACCAGGACACAGGAAAGAAAAGGATAGAGGTAGATCAGGCAAAGAGGGTCAGAAGTGAGGCAGGAGAGGAGCAGTTTCAAAGAAGGATGTGGGTAAGTCAGAGGAGAGAGGGTGGAAATAGGATTCACTAAAGACCTGGAGAGAATGGTAGGTTATGATCAGGGCCAGGGAACATCCATAAGGATATGAGCCAAGAAAGGCTTGATATTTTACTGGGAAAAATAAGCCAGGAGACAAAAATTACCAGCCATAGAAACCTGCCAAGATAAAAAACAGAAAATGGAAGCTAAACTAATGGGTTGGAATACTATCAGACCCCAAGCTCTTTTCACCATGGGCCCTCGGACTCCTTTAACAGTGAGTCCAATTGTAAACACTGACTTCAATGTGATACTTTGGTCTCCTGTTCTGCTGTGTTAACAGAGATGGAGAAAGAGGACATTCCTTGGCCTCCACAATGAACCTTTTAAACTACATATATGATTTCATACTTGGTGCCTACTAGGTGTGCCTTTTTAGACATGTCTACCAGTGCTTTTATAAAGGCATGTTTGATAAATTACAGCTTCACTGCCTTTTCCTGTCTGCTCACTGCTGATTTAATACCTCCTGGGTTGCTTTTCCACAGGCTCTACAGGAGGAGATTAATGTTTCTGGTAGTAAAATAAAAGTGAGTTACCTGAGTAGTCGCACAGCTGGCTACAAATCAGTCCTGAGGATCAGCATGACCCACCCCACCATCCCCTTCAACCTCATGAAAGTCCATCTCATGGTGGCCGTTGAGGGACGCCTCTTCAGAAAGTGGTTTGCAGCTGCTCCAGACCTGTCCTATTATTTCATCTGGGATAAGACAGATGTTTACAGCCAGAAGGTGTATGGGCTTTCAGAAGCCTTCGGTAAGTGACCCCAGGGCTTGTCTCTCTTTTTAGAAGCAGCTTAAGTGGCAATGCACAGACCTTGTCCCAGATCAGTGTGGTCCAACTGCTAACATATAAAATGGTCCCTGCTGGTCCACTGCAGGTTCCTTGGGGAGGACTGGGCCCAGCTGTTCAGACAGCACACATCTCCCCAACAGATGAGTACTTATCTGTTCTCTGGCTCATGGCCCAGCACGTACATCTTGAGCTGCTACCATCATATTCCTATAGAAGGATGAACTGGGACTAGAGGTATTTGGCTACCTGTCACCTCTAGCCAAAAGCTGTCAGCACTGCTTCGAAAGAAATCCCTAGAACTAAGCCCTCATCTCCACTCTTCCTTGTGCCTGACCTTCAGGATTGCTGTAATCTTCAATTCCCCTTTATTACCCACTCAAGAACATCATCCCAAACTGGGACATGACAGTCTTCTCCCTTGTACCTTGTGTATTCATTTACATCTGCAAAAGACTGTCAGAAGCTGCAAAGCAGAGAATAGGAAGGCTCTTCATACTCAACGTGCCACATCCCCAGCACCAAAGATTGTGGCCCATGCCACCCACTCTACAGGGGCAGAAGACGAAGTACTTGCTGAGGCAGAAAGTTGTGCTGTGGGTATAACATGTATGCAGAGACACACTTCATTTCTGTTTCTGCTGCTACCCAGACATCACCCAGTGAGCCCTGTGCAATGATGATGGAGGGAAGGGGTTACTTTGAGTGTATAGTGAGCAGAGGTGATGCTGCTCTGCTGTGGTTTCTTCCCATCTGATCAAAAACCAGAGGACATTCACTTACAAGTCTTCGGCAGAGTCCAGACTAGACCTTTCAGGCTGCCAAGACAAGGATATCAGCAAGATGGAGAGATTCTGAATTAGCTAATAGAACTCTTGTTGACAAAAGGGCAGCTCAGTGAGGCCTTGTAGCCCAACTGAAGCTTATGCTCCTCTTTAGAAGAGCTGTAGGGTGCCTTGTTTTCTAGGAGGAAGAATAGGTACCTTCCTCTCACTCATACTCAGCTTCCTTGAGCAAGCTGGATGATACAATTGTTGAGCCTTACCTGGTGTGGAGCTCACACGGGGAAGCATGTCCTGGTAGCTTATCCTGAAAGACTTTGTTTACATGGTCCTTAAGATGCTAGATCAGCAGTGGGTGCTGGAGTGCTCCACGATGCGACTCTGCAGCCCCAGAGTACTCAAGCAGGTCTGAGGCAATCAGCATTCAGATTTTCAATGATTCCCACCTCTAGAAGAGTGGAAAATATCAAGCCTTCATTTCCTAAATTACATCTTCCTCTGATTCTGCAAAAGGCTTTATTTGATGGGGGGTCCTGAGTTTGCTTAGAGCTCAGAAGTTTGCAAGGAGGCTAGGAAACTTTTAAGATAAGGCCTTTATTTTTATCTAGTAAAAAAAGAAGAAAAAAGAAGAAAAAAGAAGAAAAAAGCCATGTAATTGCTTTCCATTTGTGTAGAACTTGCAGTTCTGCTCCACTTCAGCTGTTCGTGCTGAAAAGATCAGGTAGGGCAGAAGAAAAGCACACCAATGAAACTGGGGCTGCTTCTTCTGAGAAAACCATAAAGGAGTCATTATTCTGTCAAAACCATGATTTTCCTTCTACCAACATCATTTTACTCTTGAGCAACTCCAATGTGTTCAGCAGAGTTATCCCTGAAAGGCTCTGATTAGACACCATGGCAAGCAAACCACATTCTGCTATGGAGCCTTTTGATGTTAACAATGGCCACAAGACAACCTGGTCTAAGATTGCTGTCTCTGAGGGACTCGCCCTGTGTCTCATTTGCATATGTCTTTACTTTCCAAGAATGGCCATGATTTTTAGCAAGTTACTGACATGAAGTTTTAGATCAAAGATAGTTGATACGAGTAAAATGCTTCCATTTAGGAGCTTGCCCTCTCAAATACCCGTTGTTTCAAAATGTCTTTAAAACAGTGACTTTTTAATATTTAGGGAATATGCCCAACATCTACAACTGCCTTGACCTTTTTGAATGCAGAATGGCCTTTAAAGAGAAAAATATTAAGACTTTGCGTTGTGGTGATGACATTTTAAATGAAATTGTCAGATCTTTGTAGAATCGTTCTTAGTCCTGCTCAGGTGAAGCTCTGTGTGTGCTGACTGTGCATTTCTGGGTTATTAATCTAGAGGGTCTTTTGCTTCTTTCTTGTTGATAGTTTCTGTAGGTTATGAATATGAATCCTGTCCTGACTTGATCCTGTGGGAGAAGCGGACAGCTGTGCTTCAGGGTTATGAAATTGATGCTTCCAAACTTGGAGGATGGTCCCTGGACAAACATCATGCCCTCAACATACAAAGTGGTAGGTTGACTGTAACACATAACAGAGGAATAATGTAGTGTTGCAAGGCCCAGTTGCTTCTTATCATCAGAATCACAGAATGTTAGGGGTTGGAAGGGACCTCTGAAGATCATCAAGTCCAACCCCCCTGACAGAGCAGGACCAAAAACTAGGGCAGATCACTCAGAAAGGCAGCCAGACAGTTCTTGAAAGTTTCCAGAGAAGGAGACTCCACAACCTCTCTGGGCAGCCTGTCCCAGGGCTCTGTCACCCTCACAGTAAAGAAGTTCTGCCTCATGTTGAGGTGGAACTTCCTGTGCTCAAGTTTTAATCCATTGCCCCTCACTGGGCACAAGTGAAAAGAGGTTGTCAGAAAAGGCAGGTGAAAATCCATGAGACACTGAAAATGTATTTCATTCAAGGTAAAGACAGTCTTGCTCTCCCTACATTTTTTCATCAGGAAATGTAAGAGGTCTATAAAAAATACTTCAGATAAGGGGGTCCTCATTTTAAATCAGCACAAAACAATAATATGAAAGATTATAAACCTCCTTGGAATCATAGAATCATTTCAGTTGGAAAAGATCTTTAATATCATCGAGTCCAGCCGTAAACTGATCACTGCCAAATCCACCACTAAACCATGTCCTTGCCACTTGATAAATTCCCCAGCTGCCATCCAGCACTACCAGTTTGTGCTCCCTTTGGACTCAGTTTCCCTATCTCTCTTTAATTTCCTTATTTCTATTTTCTCTCTCCAGGCATCTTGCATAAAGGAAATGGGGAAAACCAGTTTATTTCCCAGCAGCCACCTGTAATTGGAAGCATTATGGGCAACGGCCGCAGACGTAGCATTTCTTGTCCAAGCTGCAATGGTCTTGCAGATGGGAACAAACTCCTGGCTCCCGTTGCCCTAACATGTGGGTCTGATGGAAGTCTTTACGTTGGAGATTTCAACTACATCCGAAGGATCTTCCCCTCTGGCAATGTCACCAACATACTGGAGCTGAGGTACACTGTGCTGTTTACACCAGAGAAACACGAGCCTAACAAGTTCTTCCAGAATTGAATCACACACCAACAATATTGACACGTTTCTGTCCTGTTAAATCAAACTGTGTTGATGTTTGCTTTTTGCTGTAGTTAGAGATCAGAGGGAATTCTTAAAACTAACAGGCTCTGAGAGAACCTAAAGTTGGAAGGACACAGCACTGATGACAATACGTAGAGGTTAATGAGGACAGATGTTCATTCATACTTAAAACAGGATGATCACCTAGGGAACTGCAGACTCCAGTTGTTTTTAGGAAAACAAACATAGATCAACTCCCCTCAGTTCCCAACTGAACAGCAGTGTCAGGGTGAACATGTCAATGGATCATCTGAAAGTAAGTGAAGTGTTTCCATTTACCCCAAAAATAAATGAAAAAAATATATATTAGGAGAAATAGGGAGGCTCGTGAAGGAACATAAATTGAAAACAAGGAAGAACAGGGAAAAGCATAGATTTGTCCCAGGTTCTGAGGAAATTTTAAAGATCGTGAGTGAATCAAAATTTCAGAATTTCAAATTGGCCTCACTGGAGAATGTGGCCGGACAGACTCACTCCAGGAAAGTCAGTAGAGTTCAATTATTGTTTCTGATTGAATTGTTTCTGAATTGAAGACAGAAGTAAGGTTCTGTGTCTGCAAAGACTGCCATGTGGAAGCTTGCTAGACAGCTTACTAGAGCAGCAGGGTCCCATACATTGCTTTGTATTTGCTCCACAAGGCCACAGTTGAAAATTAAAGATACGATGCAGTAAGATTGGTGCAAGATCCCATTAGTCCCTCGTTTACAAATACCCCACAGTCCTTAAACCTTGCTGAAGGTCTTATTTGGCATGCAGAACCATCCTCATAGATCATGGTGTATGAGAAGAAAATCCAGACAGCCATCACAAGGCTGGCACTTACAGAGGAAGTGTCTTGATGTGGTCACAGGGCAGCAAGGGAATCAGGAGGAGGCATTGAATTAGGAAGCCTAGAATGAGATGTTGACAGCCACATCCCAGAGAGCTGGGATACCTTCTGAGTAAATAAGCAAGAACCTGATTCTTGCTATTCTCTTATATGGTGTCCAAGGACATAATAACTCTCATGTTTGTAAGGTGGGAAGCTGGGATAAATCTTCAGACCTGGTCCACGTTAAAGAATGTAATGTTCTTCCAGTGCCAGAAAGTTACTTTAATGACCAAAGGTGAGATTTCCAGAGAGCCTAGGTGATTTGGGGCCCAAATCCCATTGCAACTGAGTGGGATTAATATCTGATTCCCAGACGTACAGTTTTGAAAACCCAATCCCTGTTTCATTGTCAGTGGAAATACCAGACCCAGAGGAGATTTTGCAGAGTATTTCCTGATTGGAAAAGAGAAAATTGTAAGCCTTGACAGAGTGGCCTTGCTGGCTTTTGTGCAGAGCCACAGAATTAAATTTACTCCAGAGTTAAATCTGGTGGAACGATTGCTGCTTCATCTGTGCAAACACTTAAGTTACTGGATCTAATAAACATTTCTTCACTCAGGTGTGCTATGCAGTAATGGGTTCAGATGCTGTCTGACTAAGAGCTATGGAGGAAAGCCATTGCTTTTGGACTAAATGGAGTTTGCTTGTGTCTTCTCAAATCAGCATCTCCTTGGAGATTAACACTTTCACTATTTGGCTTTTGGGTTTTGCTTTGGGGAGGTGCAGTTTGAGTGTAGTGTTCTGTCACAGAGAGGAAAGCAAATACATTGTGGGTTGCAGATAACTGCAGCTGGGTATGTAACTAGGGTCTAGACCCATGAAAAACGTCCACCTCAGCATAATTTCAGTCCTCTGGGCTAGAGTTCTTGAGGTTACAGCAACAAACTGCCACCCATAAGTGTGCAATTGTTGAGTTACCTTTGTAAATCACAAGATACTGCTTTGACTGAGAGTGAAAACACCTGTAAAGATACCTGCATCTACAGATATTTAGCTCAGTACTGCTCTGAATGATAAAGTCTGCCTGGTCCCATCTCCTGCGTAAGTTAATAACTCCAAGCAGGTGAGATCACACTTCCTTTGTGATATGCAGCAGTACCTAAGTGAGCTCACTGCCAAGTAATATCCAATATAAAAATATATCAGTGTCATTCCAGCTAAGTCTTTATTTATTATTGCATTGTATGATACAGTTACTGTCAAGTTTTCAATCTGCTAATAATGCATCGAACTGAGCTGCTAACACCTCATTCTCTCTTCTATTCCCTGCTTTCCTGTCTTCTGTCAGAAATAAAGATTTCAGACATAGGTAAGCCAACCAGTGGAGAATTCTTATGCCGCTCCCTGTCTTGTTGCATGTTGTTACACAGTGAGCCACAAGTGCCGTTTCCAGATGATTCACTGGCAAATGAAGCTGGCGTGATTAACATTGGCGTAGGCAATCAGTCATCAGAACTGGGAGCCATTCATCACAGAGCAGAGTCACACCGACTTCTGCATGAGCTGTTATAGCTGGAGACAGGGGAAGTGGAGACACAAGAAGCAGAGGAACGAGGAGGAGGGTGGAAGGGAAAGTGGATGGGAGTTAACCAAGAATGCAGCGCGGGGTCAGCGACAAGAGACAAGCCACTGGAATAGCTATGGTGGAAAAATAATTCTCATATGGTGAAATGTCTTATTTTGGAGTTTTGGGGAGTGTAATAGGCATAATGAAGGGCCAGGTGAACCCCAGGATCACCCATTCAGGGAAGTAAGTTTTTGTTATTCTTTGTCAGTCTGAGCTCTTCACAGAGAGCCTTCACATTATGTGAAAGTGTGTCAGGCTCAGATAGGAGGTAGCACAACTCAGAACCTTAGCCAGGAAATGCAATAAAAAAAAAAAAGAGAAAGAGTAATGACAAGAAAACAAGATGAAAGAGAGACTCCTAAATTGGAGCTTTGTCACTAAGAATATTTGTCATTTGGGTTCACTGGAGTTTCAGTGGGTTTGATCCAATCAATTGCATTCAGGGTGATGTCAACCTCCTGTCACTGTCTGTGTTTGCAAGGACTTCTCTGGCTCTGACAAGTTTCCTATCCTTCTCCCTGGTTGCTTTCTAAATTAGAAACTTAGACTGTGGAGTTGGGTTGTTTGGTTTGGTTTGGGGGTTTTTTTGTTTGGTTTGGTTTTCTTTTTCATTTGGGATTGGGGATCTTTCTTGCTACATGGTTTTTATTTACCATTTCTATGACTTCCTAGAGGCTGTGCAAAGCCAGAGATGTTCATTTTATCTGCATGCCTGGAAATGCAATGGAGTAGAAACTTGTTTTTTGCCCTATTTCCAGAACATTAATGAAAGGCTGAGCTTCCACACTTACAATGGACTGGCCCAAAGCATCTATTAGCAGGGCTAGGAGGTTGGTACACAAGACCTCTGCACTGACTGTCTTCATCAGGCTAAATTCCAGCCCCCCAGCTCCTCTTTCCCATCATTTGAAGGCAATAGAAAAATTCATTTCTCTTTGAAACAGCCAGGTTGCATCCTTAATGCCCTAGAAATACACAGACACTAAAGTACACCTGCTTTGACAGTGAAGGGCAGCAGCTGAATACCTGTTACAAGAAGACTTTTTATATATGAAGACAGTAACTGAGTGAAGATATATGGACTGGCCACAAATGCTGCAGATGCCAGCAGAGCCTTACAAAGCTGCCAGGGCTTCAGCCTTTAAGCAATTCCTAAAAACTAATGAATGAAATGAAAGAAAGCCAAGACCTGCCTGCTTCATTGTAGTCCAAAGGGGACCAGTGAGGGAGGAGAAGGAGATGAGGAGCTCTAGACCAAATGTTCCTGTCCATGACTACAGTAAGGGAGTGAGTTAGGAGCTGTTCTGTGTCATTTACAGTCTAAGCTCTTTTTTTACTTCTTGTTAGGAAGCTTCTTCATTCCTGAGCCATAGGGAAATGAGTAGGTGTAGTCTTAGCTCAAGGTCCAGTGCTTTGAGCTCCAGAAGGTCCTAAGCTTGACACCATCAATAGGTAACAGCTGCAAAGAGTGAGATCCACAGGACTGGATCTCAGTGGTCTGGAAAAGCTGCAATTCATATGCAAAAACTTCCTCACTTCAGGGGAAAGTTCCTCCTGACTACGTAGCCTGCGGTGAGCTTGATCTCCAGAGGTTCTGGAGCTACCTACCAAGAGACTTGGCTCCACAGCACAACATAGGTAACCAAGGTCTAATTCTGCAACAGTCAGAACAGCTCTGTGTCAACACAGGGAATGTTAGCTAGCCCAAAAAGCATCACCAAATTGTGATTCCTCCCAAGTTTACAGGTATCTGTCATTCACTAGTAGATTAATAGGAACGTACTCCAGTATGTCTGTATGTGGACCTGTCTTGATGGGCCTGTGGAAGCTAATGACTTTTTCCAAGCATGGCAAAAATTATTTGCAGTTAATGATAACTGTCTTCTCTCTGTAGGAACAAGGAGTGCAATGAGGCATTTCTGCCTTGCAAATATACAAAAAGTGGCCACACTTAAATATATTCTTCCTTTCTTGCTTCCACTCACACCTTAGAGAGACAGATCTACAATTAGTTGCAGAGACAGGTATCTCAGAAAACTGCCCTAGGATTGGATCAAAAGTCCTTTGCAGTCCCTGGGTTGGATTATGTCATTACTATGAAGTTTTATTACCCAGCCTATGACACTAGAAGAGCTTTGGGCATTGCACATAAACTGAAAACACTAAAAGGCCAAGTGTAAATTCTGCTCACTGCACTGTATGGCCTCCTTATGTATTAATCTATTGAATGTCACCCGGGGAAAAAAGAAGACCAGTACCTCACACAAGCTATTAAAAAAAATCCTCTGTTTGTGAGCTGCAGGGTGCTTAGCATGGAGCCATGGAAACACAGCCCCGATGAATAAAAAACCCTTGGCTGCAGGAATTCAGCAGCTCTTTAGTCACCAGCAAATGCATGTGGCCAGGACGGCTCAGAGGGGAAGAGGGCAGCTAGTGCAGAAAGTTTTATAGAGATGGTTTCATGTCCTTAAACAGAGACATCTGATACAAAGAAGCCCCAAGGCTTATTTAGATTAGGTCTATTCAGTTAAGCTGTTATGGGTAACTAACTTTGGTGTTGTGACTGCTCCTGTCTGTTTACCACAGTGAAAGCCAGAGCCATACTTTTTCCAGTAACAGAAGTTTCCCTTTAGAAGTGGTGGTAGATGCCCTTGCATTTGAGAAACTAAGCTGCAGTACATCTTGTAAGATGTAAGATGTTGAAAGTGAGTCAGACAAACCATACCTTAAAAGCTGTTATTTCTCTCCATTGACAATAAAGGGAGTGAAGGTGGCCAGTTCAGATATAGGCATCCACCTTGTACACTCATCAATAAGATGAATCCCCTGATATTGAACAGAAGCCAGTAAAAAGGGGCAGTCTGCTGTCCTGATGTTCTGTAGGTAACCTGCTGAAACCAGGGAACATCTCCCTTTTCTCATCTTTATTCCTTAGAGATTGTCTTCCCAATTTGGAGCAAGAGGTTTCCTCCTCAGAGTCCTCCAAAACATGGGCTCTGGGCCCAAGCAGATAATATCAAGCTTTGTGTAACACCTGTGGATCTGTTTTAGCACTCCAGAAGCAATCCATGGGTGTCACGTGTCTGCCTATTCACCCAGCTTTTTATCATTTTCCTTCATCATGTTAGTATTTAAGGAATCATGTAAAGCATGAGCACTTTAAAATACAGTTTGAATCTCCTAACACGTCTGCAGAGCTCCCCTAATGGTTCTGGCACCATCCTGTCCAAACAATGAGAAGGAGAAAAGGAAGGGGACAAGGGAGAGCCTATATGCAACCCCAAACAACTGGGATAACTCTGAACCTGGAAGATTTCCCTGTGCTTTCCCAGCATATCATTGTATCACAAGTGTAGAAGGAAGCCATATCACCTTCATTTTGCTTTGGCCTGCAGAACTTCTGCCAATAAAACTGTCCTCATTCCCAGTGACTACACCATCATGCCCACTAATACCCACTAAAGTGTCAGGTCTTGGCTAGGGACAAGCTCGCCCCATCCCTGCAACTTCAGTTTGTTGCTTCAGGGAACTAAAATATCAATGCAGTGCTGAGGGTTTCCTCTGAAAAACCTTAACAGCAAAAAGAAAGCTCTGAATGGAAAATCAGCTCTTCACCCACAGCACTTTTCTACTGGTGGCAATGTCAATACAGGGGATAAGTATTCTAAGACTACAACTACTTTAACTGATTAAGTTTTCTGAATGATAAAAAGTCCTGTCTTTTGTTTTGGTCTGTTATCTAACAGCAAAAAATCTCCTCTGCTTTGCCCCAGGCAGATTTATTTCATCTGGTGTTCAGTTCAGTCCAATTTGCCTCTTGGATTTTCCTATTGATTGTGGCTTTAAATAAAAACCAACGCCCCAGTGTTCCCAGCTCCAGTGCTCATGCATTATCACAGATGAAGGAAAAAGTTTGGGAATTTCTACAATACTAACCTGTGTTTATTTAGCATCTCTCATTCTGAAAGATCCCAAAGTGTTAAACAAAAGCTCCAGTGTGTAATGCTCTGCAACCTGTGCAAGGGCAGAGCGTGACACATTCCCAGGACAGGGGTGAAAACTATTGGCAGAGCCTGGGGTGGTAAAGTCCAGCTTGATAATTTTAATAGTTTGTGTTTTACCTTCCCTGCTCCAAAACATCCCAGGTTAAATACTCCACTGCCTAAGCCATTCCAGGAGCCCTTCCACCCACAAAAGCCCTATGCATGGGGTGGTGTGTGGGAAACCATGGTAAGAAAAGCCTAAGAAGTCCAGCCAATAAAAATGAACCAGTATTTCTTATCACTCACACAGAGCCATGCAGAAGAAAAGATATAATTTGTATTGGGGCCACCCACAGCATTACTAACATTAGATTTCAAAAGGTAATTGTATGCCTTGGGAGAGTTTCACTATCAGCTCACCAGCTGATATCCAAAATAGGTTTTAAGTGACCCAAGATTATTACCATACCATGGGCAGATTAATCAACGTAAGTTTCTATCTCTACCTCTTCCAAAACACATGTGGTAGCAGAGGTGTGTGCACCTCTGTGGCATCCAGCTATGCAGAGGATTAAAAGCTTAACCAGTCAGAACTAATTTTTAAATGATTGTGAACTCTGAAATCACCCATACTTTTTTGTGGCATCTATATTCAGGACCTCGTTAATACAACTAAACTTGGGTTACCAGCAACTACTTAAAATATTATCTTAATATGACCTTTTTTTACTTAGTAAATTCAAGTGGGAAGTATCATTCAGCTTTTCTGCTAGATGAATGTTTTGCTTTTACCTGTTTCTCTGATCTATGGTTAAAAGCAACCACCAGTTGTTTCACCATCCATTCTACACAGGAGGTGGGATTAGAAAACAGCTTTCAGATCTCTCTCTTTCACTGAAGGTTGGAGTCAATAATAAAATCCACCAAACCGAGGCTATGAAATCCAAAAATAAATTACAATGATAGTGCTGGGATATAGGAGTGGGAACCTCCATTTCTGGTACCATTTTTATCCATCTTGGGGAAAGTCATTAGCCTTTGCCCATCTGCAAATGGCTTGCTGTAAGATTGTGCTTTCCAGGCAAAGATGATAGAGAATTGCAAAGTGCCATTAAAAATGGCCTCCTCTTGTCCACCTCCCATGCAAAATAGAGATTAGGAACAGCTCAAAAACAGACTGACATTCAGTTGGGCTTTGTTAGGACAGTCACCAGAAAATGCAAGGCCCTGATCAAAGTGGTTGATGGATTCCCACAGGGAACTTCTTCCACCAGTGTTGAAGCCACTTGCTTAGTGTGAGTGACATGCAGGTAAATGAAATAATACCCTACCAGCCTGCTGTCATTGGAAAGGGATACAGATGGAGACTGAACTGTCAGGCTGGAGCTGTCTTGAAGGTCAGAGCATTTTATTTAGCAAGAATCAGTGTCATTTGTGAAGATTAAATCTCTTCAGACTTTAATAGGATAAATCACAAGGGATATTCCAGAATAAATCGGAGAGGCTTCTTCCCAAAGTATTAAGTAATTTGAATGAAGAAACAACTTACAGCTTTTTTAAGCAGATAATAATTCAGTAGTTTTTATGTGTCTGAAGTGGGGTTAATTTTCCTAACATAAAGGCTGAAAGAGAGAGGAAATTTCTTATACTGAGGAATAGAGTCAACTGTGATCGACGCTCAGGCTTCTAACCAGCTTTTCCTGGAACAATTCCATTAAGTGCAAAATTGTGAACTATGGCCTAAACATTTATTATGAATTCTTGGGACCTGATGAGTTTGGACAGCTTGAAGGTGTTCTGGAGAAGAGTAGAGGCTTTTTCCTACTTGTTCTAATTACTACTTAGCCTTTCTTAGAAGTAAGGAGGCCTGTGTTCAGGCAGCAGGTTATAAGTTTAATCTGTTGGTTTCAGGCTTAGAAGAGATGCAGCTTAATACACACTAGCAGTAAACTCTTAATTTTCATAAAATAAGTTAATAAGTTTAATACCTACATTAAACTGTAGATAGAATCCTTGAAAGACAATGTTTAAAATCGTGTCTAAACTAATCTGGTGATTTTTTCTGGCCAGTCCCATTGAATGCTTTCCATAAAGTGGATGCTAGTTTATCAGTTTCTTCAGTCTTGGACTCATTTAGTGTTGTAGTCATGGAGCTAAAAACATCTTTCTGTCTGCTCACCTCGTTCTGTCACCACCCTTTCTTGTTTTTCAGGAAGCAGGGAATGAATGGGGTTTACCAGGGGACTGATGCTTGGATTCCTCATCCATCCTCCTAGTTCATGTTTTACTTAGGGCAAAACGCGACACTCCAAGGACCATTTTGTTTCTCTCTTCTGTGAGGTCCAGCTGAATTCAGTTGCAGGACTTCCCCTAATCTCCATAAAGGCAGGACAGGACTTTGAGGTCATTGCTGGAGTCAGCAAAAGCACCAGATAAGCCTTAGTGCAGTGATTTTCAAGAGTATACCTGCAAGTGCTTTATACTTGGGAATCTGCTTTTACGATTTTGTCCTGGAGTCCTTCTTGGGGTGGAGGGAGCCATTTGATTTTATTATTTTGCTTTGTTTTCTGCACCTTGTTTACTATGCTTTCCCTTCACTTTCTGTCACTGCACGAACACCAGTCTCAGGTTTGTGTCTAAATAAACTAAGCAATCCCAGGCATTGGAACTCAACCTAGAGTAGTTCCTGGTATGATTTTGGCTGGGGCCAGCAAGCCCTTTCCTGTGGTAGCTGCCCTCTGTTCCAGAGAGCACCCCAGGCACAGTGATTGGTAACAGATACAGCTCAGGATGCTGAGCTGTAACACACCATGGACTAACATCAAACACGGCACTGCTTCACTTTCCCAGTCTGTCTGCCCTGTGCATTTTTATCTTCTAAAGTGCTTGCATTGCCTGTTGACTTTAGGAAACAAATAATCAAAAAAATATTAACGTCATACCCTTGTTTTTCAGCCACAGCCCAGCTCATAAGTATTACTTGACCACAGATCCAATCACTGGCTCCATCTACCTCTCCGACACCAACAGCCGACGTATCTATAAAATCAAGTCAACCACGTCAGTGAAAGACATCGTGAAGAATTCAGAGGTCTTGGCTGGAACTGGGGATCAGTGCCTCCCGTTCGACGATACCCGCTGTGGAGATGGAGGCAAAGGCACTGATGCTACCCTTACCAATCCCAGGGGTGAGACTGATTCTTCTCCGTGGGCCTTTTTAAAGGGTTGATTTTGAAAGGGGCTTGTTCGGTCATGCTGGAGACTGTTCTCCTCTCCAATTCACAAATTGCACCCGGATTTTGCAGGCATTCCCAAATCAACCCACAAACACATCTGGAGGGCTTGCCTCTGGAAATAAGTAGGTATGGCTCAACCATCAGCCAGTCCTGGTTCTTCTCATTAAGGTGGCTGGGAGGAGTGCCAGACCAAAGGAGTGTAGTGATGAGCGTATGTCCAAAGGGCAACAGAATAAAGCCACCCATCAGTTTTATACCTGATTAGCCACTATTTCTTACCAAATAGCAGCATTTGGTCCTCCCCAGTCTGGACTGGATTCACTTACATTCAGTTCACTGAGGCTTTCTTGACATTAAAAAAATAAAAACCTCTATAAGAATTGCTATCTGTCTAAAACAGCAACAAAAGCAGCATGCTGCTGCATATGTAAATTGAGGTTTATATATGAACATTATACTATGGCATCCAGCTTATAACCTATAGGGGGGTAGATACTAATTTCAGTATGGAAATGGTCTAATTCAGTGTGACCCCACCTGGCTCCTGATTAGCTTACTTAAATGTGATAAAAGCACAGTCAAATCAGAATAAAAGCACCACACAGACTTCATGACTGTGAACTAAATTGTTCAAAACAGGTTTAGCCAAACATATGCAGTCCTGTGTGTAGCCAAGACTTCAGTCTGGCAGCCTCAAGGTAGCAAGCTCTGCATATGTTGCTCCTCCCAGCTGTCCACAACTCCTTGGAAAAAAAACACACAGAGGGTATAAAGATGAGGCAGAAAATACTGTTGTTGTACACACCTTCTGCAGTGTTTGTGAGGGGGGGCAAAGAAGGATTCCCATGCAGGAATGCTTTTAGAAATGTGGCATTTTTGAATGTTGTATGTCTTCTTGCCTAGCTGTTAGGATTGTGAGGAGTTATTTGTATGTTCTGGGCTTTGGCATCAAGGTGCTGCATGTTTCCTTTTTCCTTCCATCTGGGAATGGTCTCTCCTTGACCATGGCAATTTCCAAGCCTATCCCAACCTCTTTGTAAAGCAACCTCCCAACAAAACCTGGAAATCTTTAACAAGTAATGTAACAAAGAGCAGATAAGATGAAGACAGCTGAGCTGTTACATCTCTTCTTGGATAAACTTCTCAGGAAGTTATTTTATTTTTACAAAGAGATGACGTTACTGTCCAAGAAACCCAAACTGACTTAATGACCTTCTGTGTCATCTCTAGTTGTGATTATTTTTTTGTTGCTACATGTCAGCTTGTTGATTCCTGACAGGACACGAAAAAATGTATCTTGGGAGACCTGTTCTTTGCCAAAAAGCACTGAAAGCTGGACTGCTACCCTGGTAATATCCAAAGAGCCCAGCATGGTTTCCAAGCACTCCAGACTCCCATGAGGTGACAGTTGTATTGCGATAAAGTATTGCCAGAGGCACAGATAGAGAAAGGGAACCTGTGGACAGGTTGCCATGCAGAAATTATCTCACAAAAAGAAAACTAAGTGACTTGAGAGATTCAGACAGTCCAGCAGATGAGTCATGAGATCAGGGAATCCAAAAATCTGTAATCCAATTTTCTACACCACTTTGATTTTCAACCAGTGGAAAACAAAACCAACCAACCCAGTACTTTTGTTGGCCATCCCTTCTCCCTTGTACAAGAGAAGAGGAATATTATTAATTTCCCTCCATGGATGGATGTTGCAAGGTTTAGATGAACTATGTTTCTGCATTGCTATGGGAAACAGAGCTCTGGAGTTCAAAGCTTTCAGCACTGAAATCCTTCTTGTTGGCAATTCAGGCTCTCAGGAGGCTGTTCTTCCATCTCAATCATGCAACAGCAAAATGCATGCTTTCATTCCTCACAGCTCCCAAAACTTCACAAAATAGAAGTAAATTGAGGGTGAAAGAG
Organism: Hemiprocne comata; assembly: GCA_020745705.1. Taxonomy (NCBI): domain Eukaryota; kingdom Metazoa; phylum Chordata; class Aves; order Apodiformes; family Apodidae; genus Hemiprocne; species Hemiprocne comata. The sequence continues at coordinate 213,725,408 of CM036586.1, forward strand.
GAAATGACATGAAGCAAAATGGCAACGAGAAAATAATAACCCAGGAAGCCCACACTGCCAATGGAAGGTTCATAAACAGTGTTCCCTGATCTGGTTCTAGCCTGAGTTTGCCAAGTTGGCTGAGGCAACAGCTTTGGCAGGTGTGACTCACTTCCCATTCACCTCAATAAAAGATTAACAGTGAAAACTCACACTGACAGTGTAATGTCAGTATTGTTTGTACCTCACAGTGGTTCATCCTAGCAGAGAAATCCAGCAAATGCTCTTCTTTCATGTACTTCATAAAAGTTCACAATAAAAATGACTTAGTGTACAAGTAACTAGTAGTCCTCAGGTTAGCTTCCCTGCCTTGGCAGGGGGATAAACACTCATAAGTGAATGGTCAGAGGAAATTAGAGAATTATTTTGTCACTGTAGAGATACCACCTGGCCAGGAAAGGACTTGGAAAGTTCAGTTCTTTGAGAATCACCACTCTTCATGGGACTCTACTTTTTAAGGCTAAAGCTGTTTTTTTCACTGAAGAGAGTTAATTCATGCAATGTCAGATTTGTGTATTTTAAGGACATCTTTGCACTTGTTCAACAATTGTAAGGTAACAAAACCTTACCTCCACTTTCATGATGTTTTAATTAGCTGGTGTTTGCAGTTTGTTGGGAAGTACTGTGGGAATACAGGCCTGCCAAGTGAAAAACAGCAATTGAGAAAAACTAAAGAATCAGTCATGAGGTGCCAATATATACTTTAGCCTTTACCTTTAGCCTTTTGGACCATCTGGGGTAAGCAAATTTTTTTGCTCTCTTCTCAGTGGAAAGAAACTGGTATGCTGAAGGTGGTTTATTCCATGCCAGTATCCAAGGATCTGGGAGTGCCCATCTCCTGGAGATGATAGCCTGAAGGATGAGGTCCCCACACCAGCTAACACCATTCAGAATGGTTCTCCACTTTCTGAGAAGCAGCCTTTTCCCACAGTATTGATTAACTCTTCCAGTTCCCACCTCACTTCCTGTGAGTTCAGGGTGGATAATTTCATAGAATCATAGAATCCTAGAATAGTTTGGGTTGGAAGGGACCTTCAAAGATAATTTAGTTAAACCTACCTGCCATGGACAGGGACACCTCCCACTAGATCTACACCAAGATGTGGTGTAGTGGAGGGGTTAACACTCCAGAAGGGAGAGCCACCCTCCAGGATGATCTGGACAGACTGGAGGAGTGGACTAGCAGGAACCTTATGAAGTTCAAAGGGGAGAAGTGTAAAGTCCTGCACATAACCCAGGAATGCAGTTCAGACTGGGATCCACCTGGCTGGAGAGCAGCCCTGTGGAAAGGCACCTGGGGATCATGGTGGATAACAGGCTCAACATGAGTGAACAGTGTGCTGCAGGACAAAGAAAGCCATCAGGATGCTGGGTTGCATCAACAAGGGCATCACCAGCAGAGATCAAGAAGTCATCATCCCACTCTACTCAGTGCTTGTCAGACCACACCTGGAGTACTGTGTTCAGTTTTGGTCCCTGCTCTACAAAAAGGATGGGACAGGCTGGAGAGGATCTGGAGAAAGGCCACAAGGAGGATCAGAGGACTAGAGGACCTGCCATAAGAGGAAAGGCTGAGAAAACTGGGTTTGCTCAGCCTTAAGAAGAGAAGGCTTCAGGGAGACCTTATCATCATGTCCCAGTACTTAAAGGGTGGCTCCCAAGAAGATGGAGACTCCCTGTTTCCAAGGAGTCACATGGAAAAGACAAGGAGAGATGGGCACAAGTTGCTCCTGGGGAGATTCCGATTGGACACAAGAGGTCAATTTTTCTCCATGAGGACAGTCAGACATGGGAATAGTCTCCCAAGGGAAGTGTTAGATTTGCCCACACTGGACAGTTTTAAGTCTCAGCTTGACAGGGTGCTGAGCCACCTCATATAAACTGTAGTGTTACCTAGAAAGGTTGGACCAGATGATCCTTGAGGTCTGTTTCAACCTGGCATTCTATGATTCTATAGATCAAGTTGCTCAGAGCCCCATCCAACCTGGCCTTGAGCACCTCCTATCATGAGGCATCCATAACTTCCCTGGAAAACTTTTTCCAGTGTCTCACTACCATTGTTGGGGAAAAAAACCCACCAACTTCCTTGTATCCAATCTAAATCTACCCTCTTTCAGTTCAAACCCATTATCCCTTGTCCTGTTAATACATTTCTCCGAAGTATCATAGAATCGTAGGATGGTTTGAGTTGGAAGGGACCTTAAAAATCATCTAGTTCCAACCCCTCTGCATGAGCAGGGACATCTTCAACTAGACCAGGTTGCTCAGAGCCCCGTCCCACCTGACACTGAACACTTCCAGGGGTGAGACATCCAGAGCTTCCCTGGGCAACCTGGGCAGCGTCTCACCAACTTCACACAAAAAGAAATTCTTCCCAATGTCTAACCTAAGTCTCCCCTCTTCCAGTTTAAAGCCATTACCCCTTGTCCTCTCACTAGGTGTCCTTGAAAAAGTCCCACCCTGGTACCAGTACCTTCTGAATAGGGGTTCTTGTCTTCCTCCAGTGAAATGGCACTCCCTTCAGAGGATCAGCTTATCTGAGACATTAGGAGGGATAAAACCCACCCTAGGATTTTGACCCCTCCCCAGTCTTTGTCTGGCTCTACAGAGGACAGGTAGATCAACAGATGCAGTAGTGGTGGCAGCTCTTTGGTCAGGGAGTTTATCATGGCTGTTAGGAACCAGTCTGCTACTTCTAATTTATTTGCCACAGAGCACAGCAAAGCTTTCAGATGCTAATGAATTTCAATGTATCCTTGCAAATTAAAGTGTTACCACTTTCTAATTATCATCTGCTAATAATGATCCTCTTCTACAAGCAATCTAAAGAAAAATTAAAACTCCAGCTTGTCAGAGCATTTGTTTTCATCTGAGTACTCACCAGTGGTTCTCCTCGGGAAAATGTTGTGGCAAAGAAATTACCAAGGAGCCTGCAATTAGGAGAGATTTCAGTGACAAGTCTGACACGATTGGAAGAAGGTTTCAGAAGGGACAGGGAGGGTGGTTTTCTCTTTTCATTTAGCACCACAAAAACAATGCAAAATGAAGTAATTAATCTGGAGACAGATTGCTTCCTTCACTGTGTCCTGCTGAATGTGTAAACAAAATCTCAGTTGTTCACTAAATGTTCATGAGTTTGACAGAATTAAAAGAAGAAACTCAGCCCTCCACAATCTGTTAACATTTTATTGTCAAATAAAAACAGGGAAGACCAGAGGCTGATTGAACAAGATGTCTTGTCTCTTGATGTGACCAGAAAAGGCACGCAGGGAAAGGAGCAGTGATAGATTGGTCTTTCCCTGCTAACACACCAGATTCTAGTCATCAACATTTAAGGGACTTTCTGAATAGGCTGCACCTGGATCTGTGCTTAGATGCCACCATTAATTAATCGAGAAACTTTCCTGAAGACCTATTTTTGTCCTTCCATCCTGTGCTAATAATTTCAACTTTTTTTTTAGCCACAGCATGGAAAAGTGTGGTCTTTTTGAGGCCAGGAAGCTGCCTTCTATTCTTCTTTCTGTGCCTTTCCTAATCCATTGCTCTCTTCTAGCTCCCTCCTTGACCACTGCAGAGCACAAAGCTGATCTTTTCTGAAAATTTTTCACTGGAGTTCCAAAATCTTTTTCTTGTGAGATATTTTATTTGTCACTGCATATGGGTAGGTAGGATTACTCCTTTCCCTGTGAGTTCCTCTGTACTCACTGACATTGATTTTCATCTGCCATTTAATCACTTAGTCATTCAGCGTCCAGCCAGACAAGAAACCTCCAAATTTTTATTTATTTTTTATTCCTTTGGCATCTCATTTTTTACCTAAAAAGTGGTTTTTCCCCCTTTTTTTTCCTAAGTAGAGCTACATGTGCAATACAATCACTTTTAGCTGTTCAACTTCTAGAACAAACCCACCATGTCTCAGTAGCTATTTGCAGCATAACGTTGTGCTGTCACCTCCTCACACCACAAGGTCCTGACATTTCAAGCAAATGTCATCGTGTCACAACTTCCTGTCAGCACAACTCACTGGTGTGATGCACGTGGTGCTACAAGCCCTTGTTTTTATGAGATCTCTGACTATGCAAGAGGAGCCAGCATGATTTCATAGCATATGTATTTCATATCTCAGAGCTTAAAGTTTGGATCTGCAATGCTACCTGGGTAGAGGCAGCAGATGTTTTCTCTCAGTAACTGTAAGATTGAACTTTGAGCTGTATGCTGAAAATCCTTAATTCCCTTATGTTCCTATGGAAACATGAGAGGAGCCTTCTGCCACAGCAAGCCAAGGCCTTTGACTTTACATGAGTAACGTGTGAATTACCCCTTTCTGTGCCCATTTGCAGGAGCCAGCTCCCAGCACTGGAATTGTGCCATTTTCAGAAAGGAACACAGAAAGGTCCAATCTAACCTCTATAATTCGTTGCAAAGAAACCGTGAGATGCTTCTTTTCATCTCTGCAGAAGTCATCCAACCAAAGACACTTTGGGGGAGAGCAGGGCTTCTCTCCATAATTAGATTTGATTCCAAGACAATCAGCTAAAGTCAGGAAGGGATTGGAGCAGTTGCTGTGTGCAGGGCATGTGCAAAAGGGAATTTACAACTTTGGCATGTGCAAATGGGAATTTAAGGCTTTGACAGCCTGCAAAGTCTGTAACCCTGCAGAACATCCTAGGAAATGCAAGGCAATTGAGATTGCTTAGCCTCTGTGAAAGAGGGATAAGCAGAGAACTGCTCTGTGATAAGGACACGTGCACGTGGCATTGCCCTGGAGCAGGATGATAAGTGGTAACTTTGCTATGCCACTTTAACATAGTCGGGTGTGCAAGCTCTTTGTCTAAGCTGGAATACCAAATAAAGTTGTGCTCTATCAACTGATCAGAGCTGGCTTGAGAGCCAAAGTACGTACAGGTCGTTATTACTGTAACTGGTTAATCAGACCAGCCATCAAACCTCAGCACTGAACACAGCGAGTGGCTGTCAGCACACACTGCTGGGAAGTCCAATCCAATACATATGGAACTAGCTAAGGGAGAAAATTCTGCCTCATTTAAAATCACATTATCCAGCCTGCCACCCTTCACTGGCTTTTGGCCTGTCACACAGACTAACGGACAGGCGCCCTGAAAAATACTCATTGTGAGCCCAGGAATGGGTAAGAGCCCCTTGTTCTTGACAAAAGCCAATTAAGATCAACTGAACTTTCTCTTAAGCCTCTTCTGAAAAAGCATGTCTACCATATTGCTTAAATAGCTCCATTGTATTCCTTGTTGTCGAGCAAACACCAACAAACATTAAAGATTTTACCATTCAGTGGGAAAAATAATTAGAGGAGCAGTCACCTTCAATGGCAGATGCCAGTGACAGGTGACATGTGCCAGTGTCCTGGATGACTCATTGAACAGGGCACCAACTGGGGCACAATGCTGACAGATCTCATGGCAGGTGAGATGTTGAGGCTTATACTGCCAGATCCCTCAGCTGCTTTTGACAAAGTGCTAAGATACAACTGATGTGTTTATATTGCATAGTGAGAATAAATGGCCACCACTGCTGTGGCTTCTGTAGCACTCAAATGTGCAACAGGTACCTGCAGCTCCTTTTCAAGGCTGTTGTTTCATGGTCCTGCAGAGGTCAGTCCTGCCTTGGCATGAGTTAAACACAGGTATTGAAATGTAGGACTAGAAGCAATCTTTCGGGTCACTTAGTCCTGTCATCCATTATCTCAGCAATACTGCCATATAATCCTCTCCAAAATTAATGAACTTCATCTTAAAAGCAGTAAGTGATTTTTTTTTTTTTTTCTCACTGCCCTAGAGGCTATTCTGAAATCTCACTGCTCTGATGGTCAAATATCCAATCCAGGTCAAAATGTCCTTCAGACAGGGAGATGCTATGAAGAACTCAGGAAAATGCTGGTTTTACCTCCTAGCAAAAATGTGCAGCTCCCATTCAACTCAGTGATATGAAACATTGGTTCCCTGACTTCTAATTGACTTTGTTTGAAGTTTGTTCTTTCTCTCAAACAATGACTAAGTCCTGAGGTTTTCTTGCTATTAATTCCAGGCTAAATTATCTTCTGTGGATTTCTGTATGACCAAATGTGACATGTTTTTCCATGTATTATCCACCTCTGTGGCTTCCAGCCCTTGCAATAGTTCTAGTACTGGCTGAAGGCCATTGTTTTTAATTGCCAAAGTGATCAGGGGATTAGTGCCTGCTACATGAAAATCTAAAATTTTTGATCTGTGAACTGCTGCATCTGTACTTCACAGCATAGTTCACAGTGGATGGAGACTGAGGATAAATGTTTCAAACAAGGGGATCTGGCTGTAAAACAGTGTTTCGGAGAAACACGAGGTCTGATCTCTTCTCAGAAACATTCCCAAAGCTTTCTGTCTGAAACAGATTTTCCATCACTTCTGGCACCATGCTGACAGCCAAAAAAACCCTTATAGTGAGGATTTGTCTCACCAACTTTATCTGTCTACAGTATAAATGTTTCCTTTGGAGATACTAGCAGTAGTCTCCTTTCATAGTCAATGGGGAGGAAAAGTTGTTTCTAGAAGGATTCATATACTCCCTTATGGATATCTGCTTTAGGGTGATAGGAATTGCACCCTAGATGTAGGTATTTCTCTCCACTGGTTGAAAAAAACTCGAGATACTTGCTTGGATGCACAATGCAGATGTCTGCTTTTTCTGCCAAGTGCTTGCTACCCTGCTAGCGAAAGAAACCAAATTGGAAGATCCTAATATTCATATAGTCATGTATTCCAAGCAGAGTTTTCATTTGCATAGAAAGGTTGTTACAGGCTTCTCCATTCTTTTACTCTTCCTTTACATTCTCTTAACGTCTTTAAGACACTCAGATATTACTCTGAGCAGCATTCTTCCACCGTAGGGTAGATGAGATGGATGAGTCTATTAGTATCTGTGGAGTTATTTTTAATTTATACTAGCATAAAACAGAGGTGAATGGGGCCCTTAACTTCTTATTTCTGCCTTAGTCATGGACCTTCTCTGTGACCTTGGGAAAATTGCTTTATCTGTTATTTTCCTGATAAGTAAAATTAGGATGATCACAGTCACAGACTGTTATGAGGTCTTATTAGTAAGTGTAAAGCACCATGAAATCCTCTGATGGAAGATGCAGAGTGGAGCTAACTTGGGATAAAGAGGATTAAAGGAGGTTATGCTAACATAACAAATACTTGAGAAATGATGCTTAGGGGGAAGTGAAATGGCACATACCTGCAGGTGAGGAAACAAGAATCAGCAGCCTGTAACTGTTGTTGGCAGACCTCAAATCCACTGACAGGAGTATGTCTACAAAGGAGGTTTGGACAATGAAGTGAATCACCTAGCAGGGTTCAGAAGCAGGTGAAATACTATAGATCAGTAGGATTCTCCTAGGAAAAACACTTCCACATTTGCCAGTTGGAATTTGATTGACCTAATGGATCTTTTGCAGCCTTTTTCATTGCCTTTTCTGAAAAATTCAGTGTAACCTTTTTCATGTGCATGGATTAATATTCATCCCATGAGTCATAACGCCACATTTCTGAAGATGCAAGACACGTAGTTATTAGAAAGCCTTTTCCTTTCAGCAGCTCACCGAATGCCATGCCCTTTTCCAGGAGCAAGCAGGGATTTCTAAATTGCATCATATGCCAGTTGGAAGAGCTTTCTGTGGAATGGTGCCAGGTCAAAGCTCCTGATAACCAGGACTCCGGCATGTCCAACTCTCACCTCATCCCTTTTGAATGCCATAAAATCTATTGCTTCTGACCAATGCAGTGGTCTTACTCTTTCATGAATGTCAAAGCAGACATGGATTTCTATTCATCTCATAACTGTCAGGTCGTTGTTTCTAACTGTCTTGCTTTTTATCTCCTCAGGCATCACTGTGGACAAGTTTGGGCTGATTTACTTTGTGGATGGCACTATGATCAGGCGGATTGATCAGAATGGGATTATCTCAACTGTGTTGGGTTCCAATGACTTGACATCTGCTCGGCCTCTCAGCTGTGACTCTGTCATGGACATTTCTCAGGTAAGATGATGTTTTGATTGGGTTGCTACAGAATTGAAGCCTCTGCCTTCACCCTATCTGCATGCCCCTGTGCCTCCCCAGGTCTGAGAAAGAGGTATGAGCTCAAGGAGAAATACATCTCTCTGTATTTTATGGTTTGAAAATGACTGGGTCAAAAAGATCCTATAAATACTGAAGGAAAGACCTAACTGACCTAACTCAGAGATCTCTATGGAGATAGATTTTTCAAATGTCCATGCTATAGAAGAGACTTCTTTCAGAGCTCCCAGTCATCTGAGAGACACATATTCCTTGGAAGCTAGGTTTCATTAGGCTCATTTCTCAAGAAACTAGTTGCTTTAAATTAAAGAGACCAGGCAGCTGTTCTCATTTTTGTAGGGCTATATGCCATGCTCTGTTATAACAACTTAGCTAACCATGGGGTTTTTTCTTTCCTTCCCCCTATCCTAATTGCCCAGCACAATTTTAGACCCGAATCAAATTAACATCTAGGAAATACTGATTGGAGGCTGTGGTGCCAAAATTAGCAACAGCAAAAAAACGAGAATCTTGAATTGCATCAGATTGCAAATTGGTTGCAGCTACCATCATGCTGGGCTTTTAAGTCCTGCTGCTTAAAGGTGGGGAGAAAAAAAAAATGAGAGGAAAAAGAAATCACAGTTTGATGATTGCTTTATTTCTGGATGGCGCAGAAGAGAAATTTGTTACAGCCCAGCACTCAGCTTTGTGGGGCACTGGCCAACCTGCCAAGTTGTGCCAGTTCAGAGACAGTGTCCTTTGAAGCCTTTGTGCCACTTGTTGTTTGCCTGGCTACAGGGATGTTGCCCTCTCCTATGAAAATATAGATCATAGCTGGAGGGCTAAATACTGTTATTCAGCCACAATAGATGCCAGTGGGGTTTCCTTTTTGTAACTACCTAGGTAATTTCCGTGCTCCCATATGGAATCTGTTCTTCTTGGTTTTCCCTCTAATTTGAAAAGATTGTTCTTGCTTCTTTGCAACTGGTTCCCACTGTCTGCAATTTATGAACAAGCTGAAGTTATGAGTTTAAAAGCTCTCATGCCTTGTATAGAAGCAAATTTTTCTGGTTAAAGGACATCTTGTATTATGTTGCTCATCTTACAGGCACAGTTTTTTTCTTTATCTGAATTTCAGGGCCATTTACCACAAGACCATTGTGAATTCAGGCTTTAAAAATTATTTTCACCCAGGTTACGTGGCTTATATATATCCAGATGTCATATTTAAACACTTCTGAGATGAGCTAACATGTATCAGCTGAAGACTCTTTTTCCCTCCATAAAATGATGGGAGCCATTCTTAGATTAACTTGTACTGTGATGGACAAATTAACTGCTACTTTTCTGGACAGATGCACTGAAGACCACTTTAATTAAAAAAAATAACTCAACCCAAACCAGACAAAGAAACCCAGCTTGGGAAGTAGCTTTTATCATTTACAGTGGCTGGAAGAGTCTTTTCTGTCAGGTCCCTGAGGGTCCCTGGGACATGAGGACATGAAATATTTAGCTGCCAGTGTTGACAAGGAATGTGTTTTAAGGAATTGAAAATTCCCTTGTCAGTTCAGAATAAACTCTGCTCGTGATGCTAACTCAAGGCTGTGGAGCTTAAAGACCACTGGAAGGGACAGAGGCATGCATTATTAAAGAGAAAACCACAGGCTATAATGTTCTACTACAGGAAGGGTTAAAATAGGCCAGGAGCTGAGGAAGGAAGGATATTTGGCAAAGAGAGAATCAGACTAGGGAGAGCTCACACAGTGCTTAGCCATGAAAATGATCTTCACAAGCCCAGCTATTAGAAGGCACTGTGAACTAAACATCCTGATTCTGATGGTCTTAAAAAAAAAAAGGGGGGGGGGGAAGTTGAAAAGGAATTTAAAAATTAATAGAAGCATCAAAAGTAAAGTTTGGCTGTGACAGAGATGTTCAACTACAGGCTTAAAAAATAATAATCTCCTGTGTGCCTGTAGGTCTTACCTTGCATCTTCTTGTTTTCTATTTAAAAAAAAAAAACAAAAACAAACTAAAAAAAAACCCAAAACACAATGAGAGAAGGTTTGCTGGACCTGACTCCTTCTCGTTCCAGTAAGGTTGCCACCTTCTAGATGCCAAATACCACCCCCCAAAACTTAGTCACCTCAGACAAATGAGAAGCAGCAGCAGATGATGGACAGTGGGAGAGGAAGGTTTGCAGCAAAGAAACAGGGAGATCCCAGAATTGCAGAGTCATGAGTGTGCTTAGATCCCAGAGCTCCCCTTCACAGCACATCACACTGTTGGGTATGGATTGAAAACCACACAGGTGGGGGGAGAATGGCACAAAGTGGTGAGCTACTCAGTTAATGGTGAGGTATCAAGTCTATCTGCTCTAACTTAAGAGTTGTCCCACTGACTGAAAGGCAGTATACAACCAGAATACCTATCCTTTTTAATTAGTTGAAAATCAATTTAAAAGCTTGGCTGGAGGTGACCAAGAGCATTCTTCACAATTGTTCATTTCCTGTCACCCTTCCCACCTCTACTATGGGGAAGATGCAACATTAGGAAAGCATTTAAGCATTGGTTGGTTCCCATCAGCACAATGCTGGTGTTTGTTGTGTTTTGGGTTTTTTTCTATACAAACCTGAAGTAAAATAAAATAATAAAATAAATACGTCCTTTAAAATTCATTATCTTAAAAAAATTAAATTATCCTGAATTCTGTTGGTAAAGGTTTCTTGGGTTTGGCAACTAAAAGATTAGGCACACCTGAAAAGGCAGTGTATTGCAGAAGTAGAGCTAGAAATAGAGACCTTCTAGTGCTTGCTTCCTTGTGGTGTTACCAGTCATTTTTTTCAGTTTATTTGTGTGTACAGATTCTCAGTGCAGAACTGTGATGTATCACTGTTACTTGAACACATTCTTCCATTATGCTAAAAAAAAAACATGTGAAAACCACTGTGAAGACACAAATATTTCATTCTACAAACTGAATCACCTGAATTTCTTAGGAATTGCTATTCTGCATCTTTGCAGCATCAAGCACAAAGTAGGTGGTTATAACTTGGACATATACACGTGCTGACACAGCTGCCAGTTTTGTCTCTATCCCTCCTTGTCATTCACCCAAAAGAGCTGGGTCACTTGTCTGGAAAATCCCTTAGTAAAAGGATCATTGTTTTGTTTGACTGATTTCATAGTACTTCACACAAAATTCACAGTCCTGGGTCTCTGCCATAAGGTTCAGGCTCCATCGATTCAAGTTGCCTAGGATGGTTTGGAGAAGGGAAATCCCACAAGAATATTTGGGCTTTCTTGGTCACTCCTGCATTCCCCAGTTGCTGATGCCCCTTCCCACGGCCCATGGCACTTCACACCAAGGTGGAGAAGCAGAGAGAAGCCATGGTGCAGAGCAAGAGCTGATTTGGGTCCACCTCTGTCCATTGCCCTACTCCCACCACAACTGCAATGCAGAGTGTGGATGTCCATGTTTATCTCCCCCATGTGCCATATAGCTAAGCCCTCTCACCCACACCAGGGTTGTGTTCTCTTTGGCCACTACACCAAGCACTAATAATTAGTTGTGTTTCTATTCTATGAAAGGAGGTTGTAGTGAGGTGAGTGTTGGTCTCTTCTCCCAAGTCACAAGTGATAAAACAAGAGGAAATGGCCTCAAGTTGTGCCAGAGGAGGCTTAGATTGGATATTAGGAGCAATTTCTTCACTGAAAGGGTTGTCAGGCACTGGAACAGGCTGCCCAGGGCAGTGGTGGAGTCACCATCCTTGGAGAGATTTCAAAGCCATGTAGATGTGGTGCTTAGGGACATGGTTTAGTGGTGGACTTGGCAGTGTGCTAGGTTAATGGTTGGACTCGATGATCTTAAGGTCCTTTCCAACTTAAATGATCCTATGATTCTTTAACACCTTTCTCCCTTTATTCCATGTTGAAACATCATCATGGCGACTGACTTCTAGCAGTCATGCAGTGGAGAAAGGTCTTGCTATAACAATTTTCTTGTGTTGTTTTACCGTTAAGGTTCGTCTAGAATGGCCCACGGATCTGGCAGTCAATCCGATGGATAATTCGCTCTACGTCCTCGACAACAACGTTGTGTTACAGATATCTGAGAACCACCAAGTCCGCATCGTGGCAGGGAGGCCCATGCATTGCCAGGTGCCAGGCATGGATCACTTTCTCCTTAGCAAGGTGGCAATCCATGCCACCCTGGAGTCTGCCACCGCCCTGGCCGTCTCGCATAACGGGGTCCTGTATATTGCGGAGACTGATGAGAAGAAGATCAACCGCATTAGGCAGGTCACCACCAACGGGGAGATTTCTCTTGTCGCTGGTGCACCAAGCAGCTGTGACTGCAAGAATGATGCTAATTGTGACTGCTTCTCAGGGGATGATGGCTATGCCAAGGATGCCAAACTCAACGCCCCATCCTCCCTTGCGGCGTGTGCGGATGGGGAGCTGTACGTGGCTGATCTTGGAAATATCCGAATCCGCTTTATTCGGAAAAACAGACCATTCCTCAACACGCAAAATCTGTACGAGTTATCCTCACCCATAGACCAGGAGCTCTACTTGTTTGACACCAGTGGTAAGCACCTTTATACTCAGAGCCTTACCACTGGGGATTATCTTTACAATTTTACTTATTCCGGAGATGGAGACATAACCCTGATCACTGACAATAATGGCAACTTAGTCAATATCCGAAGAGATTCCACGGGGATGCCCCTCTGGCTGGTAGTGCCTGATGGTCAAGTCTACTGGGTGACAATTGGTACCAACAGTGCACTCAAGAGTGTAACAACACAGGGGCATGAAGTGGCCATGATGACATACCACGGCAACTCCGGTCTCCTTGCCACCAAAAGCAATGAAAATGGTTGGACAACGTTTTATGAGTAAGTATATTATGAATGTTAATGCTGCCGACTTCATTCTGTGGTCTCTGAACCATGCAAGGTTGATAGAACCTAATTCCCTGGACAGAATTACTGTTGAAATAAAATGGCCAGAACAGAGACTATTAGATCTATCACAAACCCATCACACTAGAAGTAGGTGCATTGCAGTTTGAATAAGCTCCCTCTACCAAGTCAAGAGTCAGGAAGAGTTTCTGAGAGTTTCTGCTGAGTTTTTCTAAATTAATTCAGTAATTTGGACACCTGGTTCTCCTTAACTGTAGTCAGGACAGGGGATTTAGGCTGCCTGACTGAGAATTTTGCTTGGCTTTGAAAGCCTTGGAAGCCTGAAAGTTCCATCAGATCCTCTTTTTTGCAGCTTTTCACCTACTTCCTATGCTGAAATGCATAGGAAGCTTGTTTGAAATGGCTGATGGAGAATGACAACTGTCAATGACTAATGAAAGCTTGCTCAGAAAACAATTCTGTAATTAATGAACTGCTCTGTTTACATTGTTGCAATTGGTCTCACTAAGCTGTAAAAATAGTTTCAGACCTGTTCAAAACCAACCCTGCCCCAGAGAGTTTTCTGAGCGGAGAGAAGACAGGATGCGCTGAAAAAACCAGAGTTGGCAACAATCTGGAGATTTCTGCTTCTTTTTTGTATTACTGGTAGCAATTCCCTGCTTCTAAATACCATGAAGACAATACACTTCTGATATCAAATAGGAAAAAGATAACTCAATGAAAGGCATCTAGAAGGATGGTCTGCAAAATCCTCCTGCTGTTGAGAACCCTTTCCCCTCCTTCTTCCTTAGTTTAATTTCTATTTTCAAGTCTAGCCTCTTTGAAATGCTCCTTTGGGTGCATAATTTCACATATGGTTTGAATGGTTACATGGAAGTATTCAGCTACTATAATAATAGACCCATTGTAAGAGTCCAATCTGGCTAGAATAGGCAGTTTCCAAGATTACAAAGAAAAAAACTGGGCAGGGAGGGGAAAGGGACTCAGGGAAGGAAAACTGGCTAAACCCACATATTCGTGTGTTAGACATGCAGTTGCTTTGGTTCTTTCTTTAAAATGTTCCAGGCCCAGTTTCAAATTTCTTTGCTTAATACTCACTATTACTGCTCCTGCCTCAAAAAGAACTGATGGAAACTCTGTGATGAATCTTTTGAAAGGTTATTTGCATTCCATCAATGTTCTGCTTGCAATTACTACAGCAATATTCCTCAGTGAATCAAAGTTAATACCCTTCATCTCTTACATTGGATTTGCTTGAGGGAAGCTTTAGGGAGGAAAGATAGGGTGTTTTTCTCTCTAGGAAGCCTACTATATTGTCAGGACCATTGTGCTAAATCAAGGGGTTATTTTCTTTTTTGCAAAGAACCCAATAGTTCCTGTGCTTGAAAACAGATGGAGCCATGGACAGTGAAGCAAACTAAACATTGCAGCTAATAACAGTCAGATTTATACCTTAAACGTATTCTTTTATTGAAAAGTGTGAGTGAAAATATGAAGGAGGTAAAATGAGGGAGAAGTTAAAATCCAGCTTACTCAGTGGATATATTTGTAACAGTGATCCATTATTTCTTGCTATCCAACAAAACAGAGCATTTGTGAAAGTCATCATTCTGGTCCTTTTATAAACTTCAGAAGCAAGCTTTTCAGAGCTAAATGGAAGACAGTATTCTCCAGTGGGTAGACTATGGAAATCTTGACTAGAGCAAGTCAGCACTATGTGATAGCACAGCATCACTGAAAACAGAGTTGAAAATGAGTCTTCAAAGATACCTCATCCCTGTGATCAGTTATCTCCATTTAACTGTTCCTGACAGATTCTGATGCAACTTTATACAACTACAGGGTAAAAGTCCATAGCTGAATCAGTTACCTCATCCTCCCTTTGTAGGCAATGGACAGAAACAGGCACTTTCAAGGTGAGTTTCTTATGAGTTAGGTCAGGTATCTGCTTTAGGATGAGATAAGAGGAGTTGCAGTCTGAAAATTTCACTCTGTAAAGGCAGAATTATTAGCTCAGACACAGATGTTTACATTGCAGATGTCTAACATTTGTCAAATGGATCCTATCAAAGTTAACTAAGCTATTAAAAAGTATTGCGAGTGGTAATTTATTTACCTGTCTTATTTTTATTGTAAGAAAGCTTTTTTGTAGGCTCAGTTTCAATCTTCCTTGCTTGAATCTGAGACTGACACTTTTCATCCTTCCTGTCCTGTCCTGTCCAATCCTATCCTATCCTAACCTGTCTATTAAGGACTTGGAAAGCAGACCAGTCTGCTCAACAGGGAATGAAGGTGAATTGGAAAGGATTGATTCTACCCAGGTTTTGCATCCATAATCTGGGAAAAAATATGAAATCAGAACTGATAAAATGAGATTAATAAATAAAGGAGAGATACTGTTGATAAAGTAGGTTTTGTTTAAACAGAATATATTCTTACACAGTCTAATGGCAGAGTACACTTGTAACAGGTCAAATCTAAAGAACAGGGCTGAGCAAGCTCTCACAGGTTGCAGTGAGCAAAGCATCAATTCATCCTGTGAGATCTCTCAGCATAATTCCATAGCAAATCTGCCTAGCTTGTTACTTGGATGGACAAACAAAATTACTACATTTACTCAGCCCACTCCACTTGTAGTGGGTAGTCAGGAGCTGATTTTGTCCCTCTACAGTCCAGCTCCATCCCCTCCAGGATGATCTGGACAGACTGGAGGAGTGGACTAGCAGGAACCTTATGAAGTTCAAAGGGGAGAAGTGTAATGTCTTGCACCTGGGAACACATAACCCAGGAATGCAGTTCAGACTGGGATCCACCTGGCTGGAGAGCAGCCCTGTGGAAAGGCACCTGGGGGTCATGGTGGATAACAGGCTCAACATGAGTGAACAGTGTGCTGCAGGACAAAGAAAGCCACCAGGATGCTGGGTTGCATCAACAAGGGCATCACCAGCAGAGATCAAGAAGTCATCATCCCGCTCTACTCAGTGCTTGTCAGACCACACCTGGAGTATTGTGTTCAGTTTTGGTCCCTGCTCTACAAAAAGGATGGGACAGGCTGGAGAGGATCCAGAGAAAGGCCACAAGGATGATCAGAGGACTGGAGGACCTGCCATATGAGGAGAGGCTGAGAAAACTGGGCTTGCTCAGCCTTGAGAAGAGAAGGCTTCAGGGAGACCTTATCATCATGTCCCAGTACTTAAAGGGTGGCTCCCAAGAAGATGGAGACTCCCTGTTTCCAAGGAGTCACATGGAAAAGACAAGGAGAGATGGGCACAAGTTGCTCCTGGGGAGATTCTGATTGGACACAAGAGGTCAATTTTTCTCCATGCGGACAGTCAGACATGGGAATAGTGTCCCAAGGGAAGTGTTAGATTTGCCCACACTGGACAGTTTTAAGTCTCAGCTTGACAGGATGCTGAGCCACCTCATATAAACTATAGTAATGGACCTGAGTAATGTCTATAAGTATCTGAAGGGTGGATGTCAAGAATGGGCCAGTCTCTTCTCAGGAGTGCCCTATGATAGGATGAGGGGAAATGGCACCAAGTTATAACACAGGAAGTTCCACCTCAACATGAGGAAAAACTTCTTTATTGTGAGGGTGACGGAGCCCTGGGACAGGCTGCCCAGAGAGGTTGTGGAGTCTCCTTCTCTGGAGACTTTTGAGACCCATCTGGATGCGTTCCGGTGTGATCTGCCCTAGATGTTCCTGCTGCAGCGGGGGGGGTGGGACTCGACCTTCAGAGGTTCCTTCCAACCCTTATGATTCTATGATAGTATTACCTAGAAAGGTTGGACCAGATGATCCCTGAGGTCCCTTCCAACCTGGCATTCTATGATTCTATGATTCTATGATTCTCTGGAGTCCTCAATAAAAGAGGGACATGGACTTGTTGGAACGAGTCCATAGAAGGGCCACAAAAGTGATCAGAGGGGTTGAGCAGCTCTTCTATGGAGACAGGTTGAGAGAGTTGAGGTTTTTCAGCCTGGAATGGAGAAGGCTCCAGGGAGACCTTAGAACACCTTCCAGTACCTGAAGGGTCCTGGAAAGCTGGAGAGGAACTGTTTACAAGGGCGTGTAGCAATAGGATGAGGGACAATGGCCTTAAGCTAGAGCAGAGCATATTTAGATTAGACATTAAGATGAAGTTCTTTACAATGAGGGTGGTAAAGCACTGACACAGGTTGTCCAGAGAGGTAGTGGAGGCTCCATCCTTGGAAACATTTAAGGTCATGGCAAGGCTCTGAACAACCTGATCAAGTCAAAAAGGTCCTTTTTTTTGCACACTGGAGGCGGGTTGGTCTAGATGACCTTTAAAGGCCCCTACCAACCCCAGGCATTCTATGGTTCTATGATATAGCATTGATGAGACTAATACTGTCCTGATGTTTGCAATTTATGAAGGACACTGAAAATTGGTGCCTGTGCAGAAAAACATTACAAAAAATGCATTCATAGGGAGAAAGTGACAGAGAAAGGCCATTATGGAGTCCATCTCTCACACTTGGTATCTTAGATCATGACTCTGGGTGCCTGCCTTTATATGTGTTTTCACCAGACATGAGATTTGCATGAGTCAAACACAGACTGCAAGGATGAGCGCAGGCATGACAGGATGAAGTCTAAGTTCTGGAGAAAAGGAGGCTAAGGGCAGACCTTGTCCCTCTCTACAACTACCTGAAAGGAAGTTGGAACAGGGTGGGGTTTGGTCTCTTCTCCCCAGTAGCAATCGACTAGACAAGACAAGAGGAAATGGTTTCAAGTTGTGCCAGGGGAGGTTTAGATTGGATATTAGAATAAACTTCTTCACTGTAAGGATTATTAAACATTGGAACAGGCTGCCCAGGGAGGTGCTTGAGTCTCCATCCTGGGAGATGTTTAGAAGATGTGTAGATGTGGTGCTTAGGGACATGGTTTAGCACCGGACTCGGTAGAGTTAGGTTAATGGTTGGATCCTAAAGGTCTCTTCCAACCAGAACAATTCTGTGCTTCCTTGACATCCAGGAGCCGCAGAAGATGGTATAGACCACATCAACATTCAATATCTTCATGTTATTAATTTCTGTGTCAGAGCATCAGGAAGTTTACGTTGGGGAAGTTTAAGTAATTTAGATAAGTCCTGTGATCATGAGCAGCTGGAAGGTGCTCTGAGTAGTTTTCAGTCCTGGCTGAAGGGGAAGGTGAAGCTCATATTTCTGTTTTGCTCATGGTCAAGGAGATGGACAACAAATCTGACGCTGAGGAAAGGCTGCATGTTTCTCATAGCACATAATAGTTGTTTATGGGCCAGAGCAAACTGGGCACCACTGTTTAAAAAGCTAAGAGTACAAGTAAATTCAGTTGGCGAGTTTACACTGCACCAGTGACCCCATGAAGAATGTCCTTATAAGATTTACTTTTACCTGACTGTCTACAGAGGACCCTAAACCAGACATCCAACACGAAAGAGCAATGGCCTTGCCAGAGTGGCAACACTACCTGTGTATAGGTCCAGCATCTCTGGGTCTCCTTTGGTTGTTGCTCTTACCAGGGCATTTCTCAGCCATAAGACTGCAAAGATTGCTGACATATGGGTACCTTGGTGTGACTCTGGAGAGGAGAAAAGGAGATGGGATATGGTGACACAGTACTGGAGTTCTATCTCCAGGGCACACCAGGGAATCCAGGTCCTCCAAGGGTTCAGGCTGCTCTGGCAGGATGGTTGTTCATTTCTGTAGGGAAGAAGACAGGTGCTGTCTTCAGGTGGTGGCAGACTTGCTCAGAGCACTTACAGCTCTTCCTTTCACATGTCCTACACCAAAGCCTGCTATAACCATCTTGCTTTACTGGATTTACTGCTGAGTAAGGTTCAGAATATAATGGGGTGTAGTTTCCCTTTCTTTTGAGAGTGAAACTTAGCTCCCTGCAGTAATTAGCCCATCTTCAAAGGCCTATCTAGGACTTCTTTGAGGGTTTTAGCATTATATAGACCCTTTCTGCCTCTGCAGAGGGCTTGATATTCACTGTCAATTAATGCAATTCAGCTCGGCTTGTCCAGTAACTGGATTAAAGACTTGTCTTCCCAATGAACCTGTGACAGTGATGATCAGCAGCAAAGGAAGCTGATCTGGAAGCTCTGCCAGGGAACAGCTTCTTGTTGTTCAGCTCCTCCTGTCAAAGACAAAGGATGCTGTGTGACTACTTGCTTCTTTGTTGTTGCTGCTGTTTCCCTTGACCTGAAAAAATTGCTACCAGCCTTCACAAAGTTACTTAGCAGTTGCCATTTATCTACTGCAGAATCCGGAAATTCTTATTAATGTATTTGTTTAAATCAAGAATACAGCAATTATCTTGATTAGCTCATTGAGATGGTATCACTGTATGTTAATTCAATTTCCCTCTGAGCCAAAGCCAAACCTTCTATGCATTATTTAGCCCAGATGAGGCTCTTTTGCTTAGGTCCTTTGCGTACCAAATTAGTTCCAAAGGTCACCTCCTCCCATACGGAATGAAATACTTACACATCACTGCAGTCAAGCCCAGAAATTCAAAACCTTTTCATGGACTGCCCAAGAAGTGGCTCCAAGCTGCCTGGAGGGTGAAGGTTACCAGATCTTCAGATGGGCAGTAATGGGAGCTTTGACCTTTCATGTTAGATGGTGTTTTACAGAGAACAAAACTGCCAAAACTCACCCACTGTAATGGGTGGAAGTTAGGAGCCAGCTGGACTGAGCATGAAGGGGACCTTGGATGGCTTCCCAGTGACCCCCAGTACTCAGCATAGGTCCCACACCAGCACCAGCAGTGTTTGATGCCCCAGCCAATGCCCTGGTCTCGGTGACTGGGGTACAAGAACTGGGCATCATGGTCAGCATCTTCCCCATGGTGAGACCCAGACTCAGTCTGCCTTGTAGTTGGCATAAAGGTTTTGCAATTTTTTTCTCTCTTAGCCAAAAGCAGAGATATAGAACATTTCTTACCTCTAGAGGAGCATCCACCTCTTGACTCAGAGAAAAGCCAACTTACTGCATTAATAACATTCGTTTTTCACCCACTGATATATCAGGTCATATGTTGAGTTTTATGGGATCTGGTGGCATCCTTGGTTTAAAGTAGTCCAAGTGAGGGTCTCTTTCTGCTCCTTCTTCAGACTGGAGTATGCAAAACCCCTCTGGCTTTTGCTCTCCCTTCTCATTCAGCAAGATTTCTTTGCCCCACAATTTCTTTATGATTAAATAATGAGATTCTCCTCATTGTTCCTCTGAAGAAGTCACAGTGAGACTCCAGTAAGTGCCGTGACAAAATAGTACTTCTCCAGTACACTTGCTAAATTGTGATGTTTTGAGCCATTGGCCTGGCCTGAAATGAATTCCTGGAGTCAGAGTTTAGTTGAGAACCAAGAGAATTAGGAGTATCATAAACACTAGAGAGAGAGAGACCTTCCTTTTCTCATTTGGGCAGTCAGAAAATTCTGCAGTGGCTGCAACCTGGCCTTGTGTCCTTAGGGAGAGGACTTGCCTTGATAGATATTTGAGTAGCATCGGTTTGGCTGTTATAGATTTATTTTTAATGTTGTGTTTAATGTTGTTTGAAAAATTGTGAAGAGGAGAGCTTGTTCAGAGGCGGCGGGTGCGTGTCTGCATAATCACACACAAAATATCGTTTGCAAAGTACATTAGGACACTGTGGCACTAAATGCAGTATTATTATAGTGAATTTTTTCTGATCTATTTGACTTGTAGTTTTAAAAGGCTGATGAAATGTGAAAAAGCGAAGATGAGGAAACCCAGAGTCTCAGGCAAGGAATTGATTTTTGGATAGATGGTACTTAGGATGCTCTCTTTAATTCCCAAGGCCCAGGTCTCTACACAATTGTAATGTGATAAATGAAAGCTCTGAATGTTTACAAGCTAACAATTAGGAGTCATAAGCACCAAATACCATTTTAATTCTGTGCATTGAACCTTAGCTAAATACATTTCCAATTGGGAATGGATGGCAACGGCTTCCTTTGCTGGCCTAATAATTGTCACTGTAATTGTAAGTGCTGAGTCTTTGCAGCAGGTCTGACTGGGAGGCAGCAGCTGTGTTAGCAGCTGATGAATTCATTGCTTGGAGTGGCTGCTGTGTGCACTCCCATGTTTTGGTATTTCCTTAACTCTGGTGCTTTCAGAGCATTTGGAGAACACAGGAGTCTTAGGCTGTGATGAAAACTGGCCCACCCCTAAATCCCAAGGCTGAGGAAACAGGCCCTATGCAGCTTAGCTGTAAAATGAGGTGAATAGGAGAGATTTATCTTACTGCAAATACCAGGGTTCACCTGCAACTACATAAGAGCCAGTTGCTTGGCCTTCCTCTCTGAGCTGAGGGTGTGCCCTGCAAATGCCTTTCTAAGGCTGAAAGCGGAGGTAGAAGGAGCCAACTCATTTAACTGATTTAATTTCTTTAAGCACATTATCTATTTGGGAATATGAAGCCTTCAAGCTAATGCAACCTGGGAGACTGTGAGTATGTGATACATGATACAAGGTATGTGGTGGGTGATCTAAATCAAGGGAAAAGAGGAAAATGCTCCAGTCCTGAGCAAAACAGAAAAGAGAAAAGGAACTGCTTGCCAAGAGGAAAGCGCTCTGTGTGTCCATGCTAACTAGCTTCCAGCACCTCCTTTTGCATTGCCACCACAGTGCTAAAAGGAGGTTTTGACTGGACATGAATGTTTTACACTTCATCTGCCACTAATTAAAAATAATAATAAAAATGGGAACAGTCTAATTATGCTACCTTCTCGCATTTCTCCCTTTATAAGGTATGACCTCCTTGCAGCTGCAAATAGGGGAGCTGTCACCCCCAAAGTGAGTGCTTGGAAGGTCACTGCCTCGCTGCTGGGCAGAGGTGCAGCAGCTCTTGCAAATGCAGAAAACACAGATGGCCCAGGTTACTTCTGACAGGGGCTAATGGGGTGACTAAGGAGGTGCTAAAAGTCTAACGTAGACATGAAGACATCTTAAACCAATTCCAGCACACCATTCCAGACTGTTCTGGCCCAAAACAAGCCTTGCTTCTCAGGACCCAAAGTCCCAAATGGAAGCCCTTGCTGTTGGTGAAGTGCATGTTTTACAGCTATAAAAATGTAACTGTGTATATTATACACATTGTACTTAGTAATTTTTACTTAAAAAGAAAAATGTGTGCAGAGGTCTAGGCACCATCACACTCTTTCATACTCTCTTTTTTGTGCTATTTTAACCCATTTTGCACAGGCAGAGGCTGCTGGCATATTTATCCCTTTGCATATTTGCAAATATTACATATCTATGTAGCAGAGAGGTAGAGAACCATTTGTAGGGGTGCTGGGAACTGGGTGTCCAGGAACAGCATTTAAGGAGCTGGGAGTCTGCTGCTGCTTGGGGCTTTTAGACTGAGTATCCACAGTTTTTTGAGGCTTTCTTTGGAGCACTTAAGTAGGGCTTGCATGGAGTATAGGTTTTGTGCTGACTCTCAGTGTGGTGCTTAGTGTCATTCAATCAGGATAAACCATATAACTCACAGGACACTGACTTAGCACTTAAATGAAATAGCAGCCATGTCCATCACATGAACAAGCTCTCTGTCCCCATCCTGGCTTTTGCTCTGCTTCATTCCCTAATCTGCAGACCTGCTTCCTTTCACACTCACACCTTGGATTACACCAAACTCACCCCTTAGACTTCAGTGCAGCACATCTAGATTTGTGCCATTATTTTTAGGAGGTGAATCACGCTCAATTGCAGAAGCAGCTCATTTTTTTAAATGTTAACAGAGCAATATAAATAAATCCATAACAATTTTTAATGCAACCAAGACAGAGGTGCCCAGTTCAGATCCATCTTCCTTAAATTTTGGAGCACTTGAGATCTGACTCTGCCCTTACTGTTCAGATTGGTTTATATATAGTAAAATTGATGTCGAGGTAGAGAGAATTTGGGGTGTTATGCAAAGCACCTTTAACAATAACAATGTTTTCACTGCTCAGGGAGAGACTAAATCATGTCCCTTGTGTTCTGTCTCAGAAGATGGGAGAAAGATGCTGTCTGTGATGTTTTCAGTTTAAGAATCACATACTGTTTTAGGAGGGGATGTGCAGATGATTGTGCAGAAAGCACAATCAAAGCACATACCTGAGAGCAAACAGGACAGCCACAAACACGAAGCAAAGCTCTTGGTGCTGAGAGTGCTTAAGTTCTGGCTCTTGCAAGGAGATTCAGTTTAGATCCAAACTGCACACTGATAGCTGCTTGGAAAAGCTTTAACTGATCTCTGCCAAACTCCTGCAAAGCAGGCCTGAATTCATCCCTTTTTTTTTCTTTTTTTTTTTTGTCCCTTTCTTCCTTTCCATTTCACAAGTAGCTGACAAGTGGAGGGAAAGGGTCAAGGCTGCTCTGTCCTCTGTGCCTGGATAAGACCATGACTGATGGGCTGACACTGGAGGCCCAAGTCCTTTCTTCTAGCTTCCCACCTCGTCCTCTGCCCAATGAACAAGAAAAGCCTCACATGATGGTGTCTCCAAAGCCAAGGGCTGGAGAGACTTGCAATGAGCTCACCCTCTTAATTGTTATACACAAAATATTAAACTTGGACAAAAATCACCTTTTCAACCAGTCCTTCCCCACGCTAAGTCACTGCCAGCTTATTGTCACAAGCGAAGTACCAGCACTGAGTACAAATCTGGAAAAAACAGAATGAAAGAGACTGATTTCTTTTTCTGTATAGTGCAGACCCAGTCCAATGGCTGCTCCTGGGTCTCTCACGGGTTGCTCTTCCAGAGTTCCTTTCCTTTCACTTCCCTTTTGGTTTGGGGTTTTTTTGTTATTAAATGGGGTCTGTTGTCTTATTCCCCAGCTCAGAGGAATCCTGAGAAGGACTAAGAGCTCCTCAACCATCTGCTCCCTCCAAGGTCTAATAACTGCACCCAGACCCCCTCTAACACATTTGTCTCACCTATTTTTAAAAGCATTGGACAGTGGGGTTTCCAGCACTCCATCTGTTCCTCTGTCAAGAGCTACCATGGGCCTGAAAAATCTTCTGTACTTTCTGGCTTCCATCACTCTTCTTTCACTTCAAACTGATTACTTTCTGTCACATCCTCAGTGTTCATGATGTACAGTTAATTATAATCCTCATCAGAAGAACCATTGTCAAGGTGGCATCTTCCCACTGCCTTGTTCCCTCTTTTCTAAATCAACTCATTTGTTTTGGCTTTGCCTCTTAGGTCATGTTTTCTAAGTTTGTTTTCCTCAATGTGTCATTTACACTATTATTCTGAGGGCCCTTCTCTGGACACCATGCTCCATCAAAGGCTCATCACTGGATATTTTAGGGGAACGAGTCCTCTTTGCTCATCCACCACTCACTTTGCATCCCCAAAAGATGTTTCCTTATACTTTTCTTGTGGGAAGGACTTGAAAAAGTCAATCGTGTATCACTGGTTGCTTTTGCTGGAATTTTTCTGTTATTTCTCCCTGACCATTTAAATATCCCTTCCCTGAAGGTCCATCTCATCAGAAGGTCCAACAGCTTTCCAGAGATAAGCTAGTAGAGCTTCCTGCTGCTCTCCATTTCAGTCTGCAGTACCCTCACTAAAAAGCTCCCTTGCCAACCCTCTGCTCTTAGCTCAGCCTGCAACCCAAAGTCACCTTTTCTACAGTGCCACAAATGTGAGGCAGGGTGGGGTGTTTGTTCCATCCACTCAGGAGGCCTCTAGGTGCAGGTGTCTGCTTCTCTTTTTTGTTGAAAATTAACCCCCTGCTTGTTACCTGCTGTGGGACCTGCGTGATGTAGCTTATTTCATCTGGGTCCTGGTAAACAGGTGTCCACATCACAGAAACCTTCCCAGATGGTGCTTATGTTGACTCCCTCACAGGAAAAGCCAAGGACTCAGTAGGGGGGGAAACTGAACTGCCTGTGTACACTTTTAACTCAGTCCTTCCAGATGGTCCTAGGGACAGTAAAATGTAGACATGAGGGTCTCAGCTGTGCTCTGGGCTCTACACCATGTTCACAAAAGACAGTTTTTTACCTGATGTAGCCAATCTGTCCTGTCTTTGCTGCTACCTTAACATTAGCTTTTAAAATAAGATAGAAAAAAAAAAAAAAAACAAAAAAAAAAAACCAAACCTGCTGAAGAGATCAGGACACAACAACACAGAAGAGTTGGTGGCCTTCAGAAAGTCCTAGTTCTGCTAGACAGAAAGCATGGGCCAGTGTTTTTCCATAAGTCACAGCACAGTGGATAGGAAAGAAAGCTACTCTTGTAAACAAGAAGCACAGTGCAGGTGATAAGTATTGGGAGATTTTGTTAAAATACAGGCTAATACTTATTTAGTAATTTTCTGTTCTTTGCTTGATTTTCTTCAGCTAAAAAGCTGTGATTTTGTTCTCATGAAGCCACAAAGACAGGCAAGACAGTCTGAAAGACTGACAGTGTATTTTTCTTTGGGATAAATCTGGGTGAAGACTTGAAGTCTTGGTCTGTGCTTTGTAGGATGATTTCTGTATCCCACTCCTCTGTTGATGCTGCTGACTTCACTCCATCCATTTTCAGGTATGACAGCTTTGGGCGCCTGACCAACGTGACCTTCCCTACTGGCCAAGTGAGCAGCTTCCGCAGCGATACCGACAGCTCCGTGCATGTCCAGGTGGAAACCTCCAGTAAGGATGATGTTACAATAACAACCAACTTGTCAGCATCAGGAGCCTTCTACACCCTGCTCCAAGGTGAGTTGGGCCACTGTCCCTCTCCTGGCCGAGGTGCATGCAATGGATTATCCGTCAGGAAACAGGCATCATCTGGATAATCCCAGTGCCAAAAATCACCTGCATCCTCCTCACCCCAGAGCTCCCAAATGCTGGTACAGATGCACACTCACACCTACTTAGCCACATTCCCCAGCACCGTGGTTGCTCTGCAGCTGCTTTCTGCTTCATTCTCAGCCAGTCTGCTTGCCGTGCAGCCCTTGTGCACCACAGTCCTCCATCATCATTACCCTTATTGTTACAACAAAAAGGGTTGCATAAATCTAGCCATGCTTCCAGCTGACCCCTTTGCTTCCTTCTCTTAATGGCTTCCAACTTAACAGTTATTCTACTCCTGAAACAGGCTTCCAGCTGGTTGCAGGAGATCTCTCTGATTCTTTGTTCACTGGCTGTTCAAGCATTCACAAAGCAGCATACAGAAAAAATGGCCATCCCTGTCCACAAAAGGTCTGTGTTTGAGCAAAAGGGCTGGTATGGAGAGGCACAGAGGAGGAAAGAGAGGTGGGCAACAGGGTGGACTGGTGGGACCAGAATGTAGCTGTTGGAAATAAGCACAGGTCTGCTGGTGATTATAAGGTGGAGAAGTGAAGGACTGACAAGGTGAAGGAAAAGGTAATGAAGTGGGAAAGAAAAGAGGAATAAATAGCCGGGGAGCTACCTGAAGGGAGGTTGTAGTCAAGTGGGGGCTGGGCTCTTCTCCCAGGCAACTGGTGACAGGACAAGAGGGCACAGCCTGAAATTGCTCCAAGGGAGGTTTAGGTTGGATATTAGGAAGCACTTCCTCACGGAGAGGGTGATTAGACATTGGAATAGACTTCCCAGGGAAGTGGTGGAGGCACCATCCCTGGATGTGTTCAAGGCAAGGTTGGATGTGGCACTTAGTGCCATGGTCTAGATGGTGTGGTGGTGTTGGCCATAGGCTGGACTTGATGACCTTAAAGGTCTTTTCCAGCCTTGGTGATTCTGTGATTCTGTGTGTGACTTACTGGTAGGATCAGAAGTTGTCATACACAAACCATGCCAACCTGGTTCTCCAAGTTCTTAAGGCTAAAGCCTCCTTAGAGTCAGGATGAGCCATCAGTCCTGTTCCTTGGGGCCTGGAGAAAGGAAAGGGACTTTCATACTCATTGCTTTCTTCAGTGCCCACCTCTCATTCACTCTCAGTCTGTGCCCAATGACAATGGGGTGTCAAACATCATTTCCCCTTGTGAGGAATGAAGTGCTCCAAGTGAGCATCACATTTGTTCCCACATCGCTGGGACACACATTTCCCTCCCCTTCCCTAAAAAGAAGGTGCCTGCAATTCATGAACACTTTCTTTCCTGCCTCTGGAGAGTGTGGCTGACGAGGTGCCAGCCCCTTCAAGCCCTCCTCACCATTCCTGCAGGGGAACACAGTGACTTTCTTATTCTTTCTTTCAGACTACAAAGCGGATCCAACCCACCCTGCCCCATCCCATCCGCTTGCATTGAGACGTCTGGCAACTGCACAGACATGAAATTGGCTTCACCTCAAGAGCCTAATTAAGCAATAGAGCCCACTGTGGGGGGCCCTTTAGTGAGATAATTGACTGTGATGTGATTTATATGCCCAGAGCTGAACGTGCAGCTAGATAATGGTGCCACGGTCAATTATCTCATTGTACTGCCCTCCAGCACAGGGGCACTCTTGCCATTAGGACACACAGTACTACAAACAGCTTAACCATCCTCAGAAAACTAAAATTACAAAACTATTTGGATCTGAAGAAACTCGGCTTAAAATTAAGATCTGGATAATGTTGTAGCAGAGGTGGCCTGCAGCCTCCTGGGGGTGGCTTTCCCACACGTGTTAGGGACTGTGGATTCCCAAACTGGGTAATTATTTGTTCATGGCAACATTGCAAAAACTGAAACTGGGCTACTGGAGTTGCTCAGTGATCTATTGAGCACAGCTGAAATGAAGTTGCCTTCCAAGTGCTGCTCCAGAGGATAAAGCTGGAGCTGTTCTTAAAGTCTGAGGATGTCTTGCCCAGTCCATCGTTCTCCAGGGAAAATGCATTTTGCAGTTTTCCTTTGCATGAGAGGTGCTCACTCATTTTCCTTCTGGATGCACAGCTCTGGCCAGCTTTCAGAAATCCTTACTGAACCTTTCAAGAAACCTGGATCACGCTGTGAACAGGTGAGGTCTGAGAAGACCTTTTCATAAGTTTACGGACTCCTCTAGGATGGATTTAGGAGCCTCTACAACAAAAAGGCACCTCAAGACCTCTGTGGGAGTCTTTCCTCTGGATTAATAACAAAGTGAGCATTTGTTCCAGGCTAACATAGGGCACTAGTGCCCTAGAGCCAAAGCAGCATAAAATACAGCACCAATGGCCCTTGGATTTCATGTAGCCCTTGAAAAATGCCTTCCAAAGCCAAGAAAGAGTCTTCTCATGGGAAAATGTTGAAAGTGGAGGATTTACATTCCCCACACTGTACTATATTGCTGGTGACAATCCACCTTTACCCCTCTGTGATGCTTGAGTGACACAAAGGGAACATCATGTGTCTAGTGAATTTCCAGGAGAGCATCAAGCTTTTCCCTGCTTCCTGGTGAAAGATGAAGGGAGCAGGAATGTATTAGCCGTGCAGAGATATTTCACTGATTTGATTTAAAGCACATCTCCTACCACTTTCCCACCACACCAAACATCTAAGAACCAAAGTGTGACAGCCAGCTGACTGTTCCCCTTCTCTCCATTTGCAGAATCAAGCCTTGAGAGGGTTTAATCCTTCTAGAGTCTACGTCAAAAGACCATCAACTTAAGTACTTAGTGGTATAGCTAAAATACTTGGAGCTACACTGTGAATATAGTGGCACAATCCAGTGCCACAGCAGTGTCACACTGTCATTACTGTGTACAGTAAGTTGAGTTGTGGTCCTGCTGAGATCAGTGTGGCAAGACTCCAGCTGGCTATAACAGGAGCAGGATCAGACTCATAATAAAAAAATACCAACTGGTGTTAAGTTTCCTTTCCTAATTATACCAAACTGTGCTCTTTGCTGATCTATTTCATTCAGACAAGAGATGATAATTTTGCTGTGACCTTGTTTCCTGCTGAGCTATGGCAGAGCAACTAGTGAACAAAACCCAACTTGCCTCAGAAAAGAAAAACAATTGACATGAATTTTTAATGGGTGTTTTTATTCACAATTAGGTATTTATGGCAGCCTGGGAGACAGAAATTGTAATATTTTCCAGCTTTTGAGGAGCTTCAGATAAGGCAGTCTTTGTATAGTATGATTTTAAGGCCATTCTGCACTGAGCAAGTCTCATGCTTTCTTACCCTTCATGAGCTCCTCTCTGTGGAGAAAAATGCCAGCTGGAGGTTCAAAGGATGGGCTTTCAGCCTGCCTAATTCCTGAAGGATGTGGAAGAGAGATTGTTCTTCTCTTCCACTCCTGAGCTCCTGAATCCTGGCCTCAAAATCTGCTGATCTTTCAAGAGCTACTGGAGGCCAGATGTATGGATACATGTGGGAGCTTAGTGCCTCTGCTTTCTCTCCAAGCATGAGGACTTCCTTTGCCTCCTGAAAGATTTCCCAAGTGAAAGGGTTTGGCTGTTGTTTTGGGACCTGGTTAGCATTAACTCGCTGTGCAATTTCCTGTCACTTGTGAGATGGTGAGTAAGCTGCGGAAAGTAAGTGGCCCCACTTTTTCATATACTGTAGTGAAATTGGGATTTTCAGGATTTAAAGCGTGGAAAATTTTCAGCTGGACTGTGATTTAAAACAAATATCTCACCACCCAGTGTATTAGCCTAGAGGAAGAAGTTTGAACCTGCTTCCTTTGGAAGGGTATTACACAGCTCTTCCATTGGTGTCTTTTTTAACCCATGTAAGACTTCTCTTCAAGAACTTGAGGTGCGGAACCCATCAGAATGAAAAAGAGGTTGTCCATCTTTCCTTTCCCTGGTGAAACCAATATTTTACTCACTGTGAGTTGGATGGGTGAATCACAGAGTGCACTTGGCTACAACAATCAGAAATACAGATGAAGCCTGGGTGAGGGAGCAAGTGAAAAGCTAGAACTGTATAATTGGGCAGCCATCTGAAAAGATCTCTTTTCTCTTCTCAGACCAAGTCCGAAACAGCTACTACATCGGTGCTGATGGTTCTCTCAGGCTGATGCTCGCAAATGGCATGGAGGTGGCCCTGCAAACTGAGCCACATCTGCTGGCAGGCACTGTCAACCCCACGGTGGGGAAGAGAAATGTCACCCTGCCCATTGACAACGGCCTCAATCTCGTGGAGTGGAGGCAGAGGAAGGAGCAAGCAAGAGGGCAGGTCACTGTCTTTGGCCGTCGGCTGAGGGTAAGTGAGCGGCGTGAGCAGCTTTGGACTCCACTTCCCATCTCATGAGTCTCCAGTCTTATGACAGAAAGGGACAGAGCTGATTTGTGTCATCTGCAGTAGGGGTGATGCTGCAGGACAACGTACTAGCTGTTTGTCCTCAGAGACACAACCTTTATGACTTGACTATATCTTTACAGTGTGGCTGACACACCAGAAGGCTGTGCTGCCATTCAGAGAGACTTAGACAGGCTGGAGAGTTGGGCGGGGAGAAACATGATGAAATTCAACAAGGGGAAGTGTAGAGTTTTGCATTTGGGGAAGAACAACACGATGTCCCAGTATAGGTTGGGGGCTGACCTGCTGGAGAGTAGTGTAGGTGAAAGAGACCTGGGGGTCCTGGTAGACAGGAGGATGACCATGAGCCAGCAATGTGCCCTTGTGGCCAAGAAGGCCAATGGCATCCTGGGGTGCATTAGAAATGGTGTGGTTAGTAGGTCAAGAGAGGTTCTCCTCCCCCTCTATTCTGCCTTGGTGAGGCCGCATCTGGAGTATTGTGTCCAGTTCTGGGCCCCTCAGTTCAAGAAGGACAGGGATCTGCTTGAAAGAGTCCAGCACAGAGCCACAAAGATGATTAAGGGAGTGGAACATCTCCCTTATGAGGAAAGGCTGAGGGAGCTGGGTCTCTTTAGCTTGGAAAAAAGGAGGCTGAGGGGTGACCTCATCAATGTTTACAAATATGTAAGGGGTGAGTGTCAGGGAGATGGAGTTAGGCTCTTCTCAGTGATGACCAGTGACAGGACAAGGGGTAATGGGTGTAAATTGGAGCATAGGAGGTTCAAGGTGAATATCAGAAAAAACTTCTTTACTGTGAGAGTGACAGAGCACTGGGACAGGCTGCCCAGGGAGGTTGTGGAGTCTCCTTCACTGGAGACATTCAAAACCCGCCTGGATGCGTTCCTATGTGATGTGCTCTAGGTGACCCTGCTCTGGCAGGGGGGGTTGGACTAGATGATCTTTCAAGGTCCCTTCCAACCTCTATGATTCTGTGATTCTATGATTCTATGATTTACATCCCTTTATGTTCTGATGTTCTCGTACCCATCACAGGGAGTTTTGCTGATTTGCCTGCAAGTCCTCTGCATCACTGGGAACACATGAGCTCCCATCAGATGCCACTGGTTTAACCATCATGTCAGGCTGTTCAAGCAAGCAAGGGACCATCATAACTATAAAATACTGCACCAATTAGTGTAGCTATTTCCTACCTGTGCTGCTAGCAGTAATAGCCCTGAGCACTGAAAGCTTTGGAAGCATGTGAGCAAAGGCTGAGAGATTTGGGGCTGTTTCGCTTGGAGGAGAGAAGGCTCCAGGAGACCTTTGAGCATCTTCTAGTACCTGAGGGGCTCCAGGAAAGCTGGAGAGGTACTTTTTACGAGGGCATGGAATGATAGGACAGGGGGCGATGGTTTTAAGTTGAAAGAAGGGAGATTTAGATTAGATATTAAGATGAAATATGCGAGGGTGGTGAGACATTGGAACAGGTTGCCCAGAGAAGCTGTGGCTACCCCATCCCTGGAAGTGTTCAAGACCAGGTTGGATAGGGATCTAAGCAACCTGGTCTAGTGGGAGGTGTCTCCACCCATAGCAGGAGGGTTGGAACTTAATGATCTTTAAGGTCCCTTCCAAACCAAACCATTCTGTGATTCTATGATTATCATTCACTGAACAGCCTCAGAAAAATCTCTAGATTCCTGAAGCTTGCTAATCTGTTGAACCTGTTGAAGAGCTGGACTCACAGGGCATGGCATCGCAATTGCCGTTGTTCCGTGCAGTGAAGTGTTATAAACAGCTCCAGCCTGGTGGTGCTGTGTCCTCCAGGAGCGTGGAGGCCTTTCTGTGCTCGAGTCTGATGTGTTTTGAAAACATTGTCCCACACACTACCCCGCAGACTTGTCAGGGCTGTTTGAAGGTCTTGCCCAATAAGCCTGTAATTCCTCTGCTAACTGCTGGCAAGGCTGGTAACGTGTTATCACAAGTCCTGTGCAATCACCCTGTACCTTGCTAGTCTCAGAGTCATGGGCTGATGAACAGTTCCTGGGAAGCTGCTCAGCACCTGGCAAATTGAGACCCTCTGAGAAAAATGCTTAGTGCTGTGTAATGCCACCACAGCAAAAGGACTGCAGCCATTTATTCACACTTAAGCTTTGCAGTAAATACTAATGCTCTGGTTTCAGAATCTCTGTTTCAAAGTCCTTGCTCTTCACCTCTCCCTATTCCCTGCAGCGTGAACCATGCCACCTTGGTGTGGTTTCTCCCATCTCTCCTTGCTCACCCTTTTCAAGTATTGCTCTTCATCCTCCCCAACTCAGCCTCTGCTCTTTTCCCCTTGCATCAATAGCCTCATATTTTCTTATCAGGAAAAAAACTGCAAACAGTAGCAAAAACTGAAGCTGCTCCTTCAGTGGGAATTAGTGTGTATCTGCAGATCAGTCAGCATCACCCTTCTTGTTTGGTTCATCTTGGGGTCTTTATTTTATTTTATTTTAATAACGAAATTATCACACATGTCTTTTTCTGAAAAGAGAGAACCTTATGAAACCTGCAGCTGTGTCACAGCCCTTTGGTGTTCCAAGTAGTTTCCACTCATTTAGCCACAGCTCAGCTGACTGTGTCAGTGTTATCTTCCAACATTTTCACAGTAGATTCAAATGCAGAATGTGTCTTTGTTTTATATTGTACTGCATTTGGAAAAAATACCCTCCAAAATGAGTTTTCAGGCTGGTTACTTGTGTCCTCATAAATCTGTCAGCATTTACTCACATTTTGAGCCTATGAAGGCCCTTCTAGTGAAGCAGAAGAGCATCTTACATGGTTGATGGACTCAGTTACAGTTCTGTTCAGGGGTTCAAAGTGGCTGAGGATGTACAAGAAGTTTTAAGCTGCTGGTTTGTACTTGCATGGCAGCCTCTGCACCCCTAAGTCATAAATCTGCAAGATGCTAATTGCCTCCCTGGGGATTGCCCAGCATTTAACATATTCTGTGTGTCATGTTCTCCTCTTCCCCTGTACCAGTAATTGCTGCATTCCCTGGCAAGGGAGAAGCTTAGGGAC
This sequence comes from Hemiprocne comata, assembly GCA_020745705.1. Taxonomy (NCBI): domain Eukaryota; kingdom Metazoa; phylum Chordata; class Aves; order Apodiformes; family Apodidae; genus Hemiprocne; species Hemiprocne comata. The sequence continues at coordinate 213,758,639 of CM036586.1, forward strand.
GTTAAGTTAAACACATTTTGGTTCATTTGGGGAAATATTATCCTTTTCTGCTGTATGTGAATAAATCACTACTTTCCCTCTCCCCTCACCCCACTGCTTGAGAGCAGCAAAGATGCCCAGAGAGGCTGCAGCACTGCTCCATGAAGCCTTTGAGATGAGAACAACAGGATCTTACCACTGTAAAAGAGGGGGTTCCCCTGAAACCAGCATCCTTTCTGCTGCCATCATATGAATTTGCATTTTATGACTTGTGGCCCTTCCTCCCAGGGTTGCAGAGTGTTCTTGGGGACTGACAACTCCTTGCTATGCACTCAACCAGCTCCTAGCATGATGAGGCCAGCCATGATGCCTCTTCCCCAGTCGAATCAATGCTGACCTGGCTCTGTGCTTGGCCAGGCAGCAGTAAAGTGGCACAACTATGTTAAAGCAGCACCTTTCCCTTCTCCTTTCCCACACACCCCGTAGTGAGGGCACACCCCAAATACTGTGTTCAGTTTTGGGTCCCCCACTACAAGAAATACGTCAAGGTGCTGGAGGGTGTTCAGAGAAGAGCAATGAAGCTGGTGAAGGGTCTGGAGCACAGGTCTTATGAGAAGTGGCTGAGGGAGCTGGGGTTGTTTAGAACTGGAGAAAAGGAGGCTGAGGTGACACCTTCTTGCTTTCTACAACTGCCTGAAAGGAGGTTGGAGAGAGGTGGGGGTCTGTCTCTTCTCCCAAGTAACAAGCCATAAGACAAGAAGAAATGGCCTCAGGTTGTGCCAGGGGAGGTTTAGATTGGATATTAGGAACAATTTGTTCACCAAAAGGGTTGTCAGGCACTGGAACAGGCTTCCCAGGGAGATGATTGTATCACCATCCCTGGAGCAGTTTAGAAGACATGTAGATGTAGAGCTTAGGGACATGGTTTAGCACCGGACATGGTAGAGTTAGGTTAATGGTTGGATTTGATGATCTTAAAAGTTTTCCTACCAAAACGATTCTGTGATTCTATGAAGGTTGTGATGCTCTCTGATCCACCCAGTAGTGAGATATCTCCTCAAATTGGCTGGCTATGAATTCAACCCATCGCAGGCCAAAAGCAACACAAACTACATTTGCAGCGAGAGCATTAGGTAAACTCTGCTCCAAAGAACAGAGCTCCTTCTATTTATTTTTTTTTACAAACCTGAGTTTTTTCAATAAAAAAGGATGTAGAACCATCTCTGATAGTGGGGCAAATAGGACAGCCAAAAGAGACAGAGCTGCTGGCTCAGCCCTTTATTTATTTAACCATGGAAACTCCTGTTATAATACACATTGTTTTTTTCCCAAGACCTTGGCAGCAGGTTAATGGCAGCATCAAGACCTAGTGTCCCAGACACTCCCCAGAACTGACGTGACCAGAGAGGACTCCTGGGATATGTTTGTTGCTAACCAGTCCTGGTGTGTTGGCTGATGAGGGCTGTCCAGCATCATCTCCACAATTTCTGCAAGGTGTTGAGGTCTGGATCTCACCACCCCAATAGTTTTAGAAATTCGCTGGGGAAATTGCTTTGTAGGTGGCCATTTATCACATGGATGTCGTTGGCTCCTGGGGTTCTCATTGCAGAAGTATTGTTTGCCCTCCTCTGCTGAAGGTTGCCAGAGTACTTTCATGAGAAATGCTCCCTTTTTGTGTTTTTGCTCTCCCAGGGAGATCAATGCATGTTGTTTAATTATAATTCAAGCTAAAGGAGCTCCATAGGAAGCATTGGAGAAATCAGACATGGTGGTGTGTTTATGCTTTTGCTTTTCCAGAGGCAGTGAATAAAGTACTGTGGCACATGAGTTTGGGGTTAAATTTAGTCTCTCACACATTACAGAGGAGATGTCAAATACACTGTGAACTGTGAATTCAAATTTACCCTGTCTCAGTCCTGTGCTGATCACAAGCCTTGTCAAACACTCTGAGGGGCAAAAGCTTTTTGCAGGAACTTTTCAGACCCTGTTCCAGGATAAGGGTCCTACATCCTGGATATAGGATGGCACCTTATTTAGTTGCTTGCCATAAAACATTATTATTGGACTAAATCCTGCAGCCCTGTCAGTCCTTCTGCAGAAAATTCACTTCTGTTCAACTCGTGCCCTTGAACAAGGATGAGGAAAGATTTATTTCCTGTTCAGAAGCTATCTAGCAGTTCACTTTGCCCATCACCTTGAGGGGTGGGCTGTTGGCACTGCAGCACTTCTCAGAGAGAAAAGAGTGCACAGAGAGAGCAGGAGAAAACAAATCATACAGCAAAAAATCATGAAAAGGAAGATTGGTTCCAAATAGTCCTGCAGAAATTGCTTGCCAGAGTATGTGGAGGGTGGAATGACTTAGGGCACCAGTAATGGGATGCAGAAATTTGGACTGAGTTTAAGAGCTACCCTGGGACCTGTTATTTGGTCCTTCTAGCAGGGTGAATGGCAGTGCTGCTGGCATACTGATCAGGGGGGCCACTTCCAGCCTGGATTACTATCCCAGCCCTGGAAGAGCTCTTTCCAGCTCTCTTGGCAGAGACCAGGAGCAGAAGAAGCTGCAGCTGCTGGGCTGGAGCTGCTCTGTGAATAGATGGAAGGCAGAGATGCTATTCATTTCTGCTTTGTTTGTTGGGGTTTTTTTGCAAGTGATTGCTACTTCTGCTTCTCTATTTATAGCAGCAAGCACCTATGAGATACCAGATTGCTCTGTTAGTTACACGTGTTCATCTGTACTTAGCGTTTTGATTCTTTTTTAATTACTTCCCAGCTTGCCTGCTACAGTGGGCTGTTGGCTGATTTCCTCTTTCTCTTGTTGCCCATTTAGATCCCATTCTATCTGTATTTAAATGGAGCATTATCTACCTTTCCTCAAGTCATACCCACCTTTTACCATTGTAATTCATAATTTGAAAGCGTTTTTGCACTTGTCTCCCCTTACATCATTTTCACACTTACCTCATGGCACCAATTCCTTCTCTCTCAGCAGGCCACACACACCCTCAGCTCACTGCCACATTTTCTCAGCCGTGCTTTTGCCTCTTCCAACCCCAGCTCCTGAGATGTCTTCTTTTGACTTCTGATTTTGCAGTGTCCCTGTTCTCCAGGTTTCTGCACAGACATCTGTCCACACAGCACAAAAGCACTGCAGCAGTCCTGCCTTTCCCTCTCCCATTCCTCCAGGGCTGAGGAACCCATTCTCCATTGTCTCTACCACATCCTTTCTCTTGCTGTTTGGCTCTCAGATATTTCTACATCCCTCAAAATATAGTGGGATTTCAATCATACACCCTGAAGTATCACAGAATCACAGAATGTTAGGGGTTGGAAGGGACCTCTGAAGATCATCGAGTCAATGTAATGGCCAAGATCAAAGCTGGACCAGGGCTGAGAACAATGCTGAGGTCAGAAGCATCAGCTTTACCCAGAGCAGGGTAAGGCAGTGTCTTTAACTTGGTCTGAAGACCTTGCAGCAAACAGCAAAACCTTGTTTACAGCTGCAAAGGGAACTGCAAACCAGGTCAGCTGTTTGGAGTTTGAAATTCATCCTGGAAGAATCTGCACCCTTCTAGAAAAGAGGGATTCACCAGCTGAAGAGGTTCAAAAGTGGTGGGATGAAGATAGAGATGTCTTCACCAACAAGCTCATGCTGGGAATGTGGGGGTTTTGTCTGTGCTGAGTACTTCACTGCTGTAGTGATGTAGCTTTGTAAGTCTTCTTGCCCACATGACTAAACATGAGTTGTATTATCAGCTCCTTTTTGTATTGCTGTGCACTACAATCCCTGGATCAAAGTGTGTTCCTGCTCCTACCTTTGAAGTAGAAACCTTTGATCTTTGGAAGTGCAGAGACAGTGGAGGTAACAGGAGTGTAATTATGCAACTCCGAATAACCCCAGGACAACAAAGCTAAAACTCCATCTCTCACAGAAAAGTTCCTGCACTGGGTAACAGCTGCAGTGGTTAAGGCCTCCATATTTCATCTCGGAGGAAAGGCTTAACCTCCAGTGCCTGCAGTATCTTCAGTAAACTCAAAGAAAAACCCTGTTTTCCACTATGTTGACACCATGTCCATCTTTTTTCTACAAGTATTATTTTTTTTATGTGCATGCAAAACAAAAGAGTATATATCCTAGGTTTGATAAGCAGAGTGCCTTGCAAATATTCCCTGCAACAAGCTGTCATTATATCCTCTGTAGGTCTGTAATGACAACTGCTGCATCAGTCCAAAGCCTAGGTTTGAGGTATGGGCAATATTTCTTCATTGTGATGATGTTTCAAATGTACCCTGTGTGTCTCTGCCTCTCTCCTCACTCAAGTCAAATGAAGAAACATTAGGACAACTCTTTGTTTTGAAAATTGCCTCTTATCCAGAGGCAGCGAACAGCTGGATCCTCTCCGGTGTGGCCTAAAGAGTTGTTTGGTCAAACACAGCTCGTCTTTGTCACTCAAACTGTTTCCAGCTTCCTAATTCTCCATCTCTCTCCTGTAGGTTCACAATAGAAACCTTCTGTCCCTTGACTTTGATCGTGTGACAAGGACAGAGAAGATCTATGATGACCACCGCAAGTTCACGCTCCGTATCCTCTATGACCAGGCAGGGAGGCCTAGTCTCTGGTCACCCAGCAGCAGACTGAATGGGGTCAATGTCACCTATTCCCCTGGAGGACACATTGCAGGGATTCAGAGGGGCACAATGTCAGAAAGGATGGAGTATGATCAGTCTGGCAGAATTACATCCAGGATCTTTGCTGATGGGAAATCATGGAGCTACACTTACTTGGAGAAGGTAAGAATCCTCTTACCACTCAGAGATGGAACATTTGGTGCAAATGAGCTTTACTCCTGTGACTTCAGTAAAGCTGTGCTCCTTCACATCAGCTGATTTGTGGTCCTTATGGTCCAATACTCCTCTTCTGCCTACACTAAGGTGCACATAGTAACTTTGATCCCAGACCACCAAAGAACAGTTGAAAAGAAGCTGAGAAGTTTCTTCTCAGTCAACTGAGAGCATGTCTTGGTGCTGTGAAGCTTTGGTGTTTGACTTTTTAAGCACAACATTATTTTGCTGAACTAACTGCAATATAAAATACCTTCAGATAAAGTCAGAGAAGTGAACAGGAGGAATTTCCAGCAGGATTTTCCATGTGAAAACAACCCAGTCTGACATCCTGCCTTCTTCAAGTGGCCCGTTCCTACTTCTTAGGAGAGACATGTAAATAAAAGTGAAAGCCATGAATCCAGCTAGGCTGTCCTAGCACACTTTGCAATTTTTTCTGTAGTCTGCACTCTGTAGACTGGCATGGGACTTCAATTCTTCCAGGTATAACCATCCATCAATACACTGCCCAGTGTCCTATAGATCCATATGCTCCATACCTGGGGCTGGAATTTTGTATACCTGAGATTTGTATAGTCCTATCCCTGCAACAATTTAAGGAAAGTACAGCAATGTAGCTTTTAAAAAACAAAAAGTATTGACTTGTACCTTGTTTTATACAATCTGTGTGGCTTGTTCATTACGTGCAAAAAATCCCAGAACAAATAAACGAGATGGCAAAACTTTGCAGTAGGAGGGTAATAGGTGGTGCAGAGATACAGTGAATTAATTTGGCATTGGAAGGTGTCAGGGGGTACTTTTTCAAGCACTGTTTAAGTAGCTCTACTAATTGTATTTATTTAGTCTTCAAAAGCTATTGGCACAGGGAATTTGGGCAGTGGCAGCTAGCTACAAGGTATTGATTTGAACAACTGAGCATTCTGAACTCAGACCTTCCTCACTGCATTAACTGCTTCTTCCTCTGACCCACTCCTACGTGGGGATAGTCAGTGTGCTGTGCAGCTGCACACCTCTCACCATTTCATCCCATGTGTGCAGAGGTTTATCTCACTTGCCCTGCTCTTTGAATTGGAGAATCTTGCAAGTTTTGTGAGAGTTGAGCATAATCTTGCCTGAAAACCAGGAATGTAATCCAAACTTTTCTCCTTCTCATCCAGTCCATGGTGCTGCTCCTCCACAGCCAGAGACAGTACATCTTTGAGTTTGATAAGAATGACCGGCTGTCATCAGTGACCATGCCCAACGTTGCCCGTCAGACTTTAGAAACCATTCGTTCCATCGGTTACTACAGGAACATCTACCGGCCACCAGAAGGCAACGCCTCAGTCATTCAGGATTTCACAGAGGACGAGCAGCTCCTCCACACTTTGTACCTGGGGACAGGGAGACGTGTCATCTACAAGTATGGAAAGTTGTCCAAGTTAGCCGAGATGCTCTATGACACCACAAAGATCAGTTTCACCTATGACGAAACCGCTGGCATGCTGAAGACAATAAACCTGCAGAATGAAGGGTTCACGTGCACGATCAGATACAGACAGATAGGACCTCTCATCGATCGACAGATTTTCCGCTTCACTGAGGAGGGCATGGTGAACGCACGCTTTGACTATAATTATGACAACAGCTTCCGGGTGACCAGCATGCAAGCAGTCATCAATGAGACACCTTTACCCATCGATCTCTACAGGTACGATGATGTGTCAGGCAAAACTGAGCAGTTTGGTAAATTTGGAGTCATTTACTACGATATCAACCAGATTATCACCACTGCTGTCATGACTCACACTAAACATTTTGATGCTTATGGGAGGATGAAGGAGGTCCAGTATGAGATATTCCGGTCGCTGATGTACTGGATGACTGTCCAGTATGACAACATGGGGAGAGTGGTTAAGAAAGAGCTGAAGGTTGGCCCTTATGCAAACACAACTAGATACTCCTATGAGTATGATGCTGATGGCCAGCTGCAGACAGTGTCTATCAATGACAAACCACTCTGGCGTTACAGTTACGACCTAAATGGAAACCTCCATTTGTTAAGTCCAGGGAATAGTGCCCGCCTTACACCGCTCAGGTACGACCTCAGGGACAGGATCACCAGACTAGGGGATGTGCAGTACAAAATGGATGAAGATGGCTTCCTGAAGCAAAGAGGCAATGATATTTTTGAGTACAGTTCAGCTGGCCTGCTCATCAAAGCCTACAATAAAGCTAGTGGGTGGAGTGTGAAATACCGCTATGACGGCCTAGGAAGGAGAGTCTCTAGCAAAGCCAGCCATGGCCATCACTTGCAGTTCTTCTATGCAGACCTGACCAACCCAACCAAGGTCACCCATTTATACAACCACTCGAGCTCCGAGATCACCTCCCTTTACTATGACCTCCAAGGCCACCTCTTTGCAATGGAACTCAGCAGCGGTGATGAATTCTACATAGCCTGCGATAACATTGGCACTCCTTTGGCTGTCTTCAGTGGGACTGGCTTAATGATTAAGCAGATTCTGTACACAGCATATGGGGAGATCTATATGGACACTAATCCCAACTTCCAGATCATCATTGGCTACCACGGAGGACTCTATGACCCTCTCACAAAACTTATCCACATGGGACGGAGAGACTATGATGTGCTGGCGGGTCGGTGGACGAGTCCAGACCATGATATGTGGAAGCATCTGAGCAGCAATAACATAATGCCTTTCAACCTGTATATGTTCAAAAACAACAATCCCATTAGCAACTCTCAGGATATCAAATGTTACATGACAGGTAAGACATTTAAATTAATCAACATGTTCACAAGCTTGTCATTGGTGAATCGGTTTCTTCTCTCTCAGTATCCTGGTCACCAAGGTTTTCCAGTATTTAATATAAGGGACACGAGATTTTCTTTGCCAGTTGACCCCTATGTCCAGGGCATGTTTAATTCATTAGCACAGGTGGAGATTGCAATTCCCAAACCTGTTTCATTTTTTCTTCTTTGGTGTTTCTTCTCTTTATTTCGCTTCCAGTTTTTTGTTCCCTTAGATGTCCCAGGTTTAGCTACCAATTAATGTCCTGATAACCTTTCTCTTGGTAGCAGGGCAGCTCTGTTTACACAGTGCTGCCTAGAGATTTATTTGCATCTAAACAAATGACATGCAGATTTGTTTTAGTAGGATGGCAACAACGACTTAAACCTTTTATTGCAGTCAACCATTTCAGAGGACACTACAGGAACCGTGTAGTTCAAGGGTCATCTGCCCCACAGAATTAACAGTTTCTTCTAAAAGTCAATAAAAGCAGATATGTTAGACTTAAAGGTCAGATTTTAGGGTATACCTACCCCACAGCTTGAATTAACCTCTGAACTGCTTCCCCTGAAACTTTGTAAAGCAGCAATAATGTGAGCTTTATGCATTTTTTTTAATACAGAAAATCATTATGTAGGTTAAATGTCCTTCCTCTATTCATACTTTGTGCAACATTGGTAGTAATGTTTGAGAGGACTGTTTTCATGGGACTCTTTCTTATATGCTTCCCATTGAAAAAACAGGTGACACAATCACAAACCAAATGGACATACTTGTCAAGAAGATATTAATTTTTAAATGCTTGTGCTGCATCATCACAACTTTCCCATATGCAAAAGGATTTGCATTCCCATAAATTATGAGATTGGCTTATGGAATCACAGAATGGTCAGAGTTGGAAGGGACCTCTGGAGATCATCCAGTCCAACTCCCCTGCTAAAGCAGGATCACCCAGAGCACATCACCCAGGGCTGCATCCAGGGGGGTTGGAATCTCTCCAGAGAAGGGGACTCCACAGCCTCCCTGGGCAGCCTGTCCCAGGGCTCTGTCACCCTCCCAGTCCAGAAGTTGTTCCTCATCTTTCAGTGGCACTTCCCATGTTCCAGGTGGTGCCCGTTGCCCCTCGTCCTGTCCCTGGGCACTACTGAGCAGAGTCTGGCTCCATCCTCCTTGCACCCCCCCCTGAGATACTCACAGGCATTAAATAGGCTTAATAGCAAAAAAAAGTTACAAAATAAAAATCCTGGGTTGTTCTATTCTGCTTGTTTTTCTGGCCATCAGCATTCATGCTTTCAGGTTCTTCTGCAATAATCATAAGGATTAGATTGTATTTTTCTTCATGAAAAGTTGTTTTCTCCAGAGCTAAGAAGATGATGCCATAAGGGAAGTAAATTATGCCAAAAGATGCAGACTATGATCCTGTGTGTTGGCCTCACTCTGCTAATTAAGGCTGGCAGGGAATACTTTGAGATAACTTTTCCTATCAGAAAATGCTCATTTGTCAAAACTGAATTTGTTTATGGGAGAGGTTGAGCTTGAGAGATTTCTCAGCAGAAATGTTGTACACAGCTCTGAAAATTGTCTAAATGACAAATTCCAAAATAGCCTAAAATAAACACTCTTTTGGTTTTCAATCATTTCAAGTTAAGTGTAAACTAATGATTGAGAAATCAAATAGAAAAATTGAGGAGTCAAAACCAAAATGGAGGATCTTTATTTGAAATTGGTTTCTTGAACTGTTCTAGTTTCTGAACTGTTGCTTCGTGACATATTAACAAATTTTTTTATTTTCCTATTCAAGTTAAGACAAAATTTCCAGTCCAATCTTGGAACATGCAAACAACTTTCCACCCAGCTCTGATGATAACATCAAGATGTCCAAATCTGATACTTTAATATTTTATATGCACCAAATAACTTTTTTCCCTGGTCATAAAGGTTTTATTTGTTTTATTTCTTTATTTTATTTCCATGGTCATAAAGGGCTTTCAAGCATACAGATCCCAAATACATTTTTAAAGTATCTCCTCTCCCAGTCTATGGAAAAACCAGATCACCTTCTGAGAGAAGTGCCATGATGCAAGGCTGCTGCTCTGACGTTTCTTTCTGCTGAAGCTCTCAGGCAGGACCCTCATGGGCAGGACTCATGATGAGCTTGTCCTTGTCATCACAACTAAATCTGCCCAGATTTGGACCTAGGGAACAGCTCTCCCTCCACCCCAGGACCTGCTGTCATGAGAGGAGCTCAGCACCTGGGACATGGGCAAACGACACGCTTTGGTCTGCATTGACAAGGTTTCTGAGCTGGTGGTTACAAATCAGAGGCGGGCAGAGGGGAGAGCAGGAGAAGCAGGTGTTTACATTTTGAGAGGCTCACTGCTAAATATGAATATTTTAGAGATTGTACACTTCATGGTGCAGAGCTTTGCTGCCAGCTTCAGCAATCCTGATGGATTGAACTGACATTTCCATTACATGTGTCTGCATTAAGCACTCTTTTTCTTTGCCCTCAAATGAATTTACTGTGAAATGTGTTGGCAGGGTTACTGTAGCTGAAAAAAACTTCTCTGTCAAAAAAGTTGTCAGTGCCTCTTGGCAAATTAATATTTTCCTCTCTGTTTTCTCAGGTCCACACCTTCCTCCCTTGTTTTTTGGGTGTTTGGTTTTGAGGGTTTTTTTTGTTCTGGGTATTCCAACACCTCTTCCCAAAAAGAACAAACTCCTGTTTGCAAATGTTTAGAAAGTCAGTTTTCTGAGAAGTATCAAAAAAAGCCTGTCTTGAATCTTTCCAGATATGGTACAGATTTTTATGTGCTTCAGCATCCCTGCTCTGTATCCTTTTTAACATTTGTGAAGTGCTTGGAAAGTGGTTCCTGCACCAATGCTGACCTTCACTGTTTTGCTTTGTTCTCCTGACCACCTGGTCCACAATATGTACATCAAAGGTCTTCATTTCACATGAGAAGGATTTGAAAGCAGGCTGGCTTAACACTAAGCAAAAAAAAAAATCATCAAATGAGCCTTTTAATTTCTTTCCCTCCCTCCAACCTCTCTGTTTCAAAGACACTCCAGAAACAATCTGTACACTGAGTGAACAGAAGTGTTTTTATTACAGAAGTCCTTCCCCTTCCACATGGATTGTCGCAAGGGCTTTTTGGACATCTGCCCAATCTCAACATTTTGGCCTGTAAGAAAACAAGCAACAGATAGTGTGTTTGTTTGGCTCCTGGTTTTCCAGTCATCTGGAAGTGCATTATTTGCCACTTGCATCCCTAATTTCTTTTCCAACCAGCTCATGAGGCATAGAGGGGAAAAAAACATTCAAAGATGCATAATGTTTTACATTGATCCCTTTTTCAGACTGTTTCAACAGCGTTTACTGAGTTCAGCAAACTGAAAGTCAAGCCCCTTGCACATCCAGCTTGAGGCAGAGCAATCACCAACACAATCCCAGTTACATCCAAATACACTTAAGACCCCTGGGAGCTGATATTAGTTAAACTTTACCTTCATACCTTTCCTTTTCTTGCAATTCCAACTTATGTGCCAAACGCACACTATATTGTTTGGGGACAGTAGCAGGTGTGTCCTTCTCTCAAGTTCAGTGAAGGCAAACAAGGTAAGATCATCAAATGCTGGGAAATTAAGAAGGGAAGTGATGCTGATCCCAAGAAGATCCCAGAGTTAGCCAACCTCACCATCATTTCCTCCAGCAGTTTAGCATTCAGCTGCTATTCCCAATAGCTGTGCAATCAAAAATTAGGGAAGACTAAGCAGTGTCCTCTCAAGTGAATGCAAGAGTGATGTCCCAAATGGCTGAGGTTTCCATCCTGTCCTCTTCAGAGCCAGTGGTCCCCCTTTTACATAGGACAATAGTTTCTCACTTGTAGCCAGCAGCTTATTCACCATTCATGGATTTTTTCGAAGAGGTCTGTGAAAAGTACCCAAGCAAACAGCCTTGTATCTGTACACTTGTTTGCTCTATAATGTACCTTGCAGGTAGTGTGGAGGTTGATTTTAAATGTCACTATAAAAGATGACATGTGACTTTACACTGGTTTAATACTTAAATTACAACTTCTTATGAAAAATGCCAAGAAACTCAAGACAGAGGTGGAAATGCCATGGAACAAGCAGAGGGTGTATCCAGAGCCTCTTCCATGAGCACCTGCTGAATGGCCATGCTGTTTGTGCTGGGTATCCTGGTATTTTGTGTCAGACTTAGACTTCAGCCTGCAGACCCTTCAAGAGGCCTCAGGAAGAGAAGAATTGTGGCTGAGATTTTCAGAGCTGATGGTAGAACAACTCCCATTCAGCTGGTGCATCTCAGCCTCCATTACTGTATTGTTCCTATTCTTCTCCTGCATACCTTAGAGCAGTGGCTGGTGCCTGCTGACATAGGGCAGATGTGGAGTTGGCTTTGATTTGGGATATTTGGTCACGGCCAAAGCTTCTGTTTTGGAGCTGGGAAAGTGCAGAATTGGACTGTGGTTGGAGATGGAAAGCCAAGCCTTGGCACATGGTTCTTTCAAGGACCTTGAAATCTTCTTTCAATATCTGTTCTCGTCACACAAAAGTAGATGCTCACCATTTTGGCCAGACTGCTTCAATGGCAGGCACCATAGGGTCCTCCTCTGTGCCAGTCTCCTGGGCAACCCTGCTGAGAGATCAGATAATCTGATTTATGCTTCTCTTCCCTTCCAGATGTCAACAGTTGGCTTCTCACCTTTGGGTTCCAGCTACACAATGTCATCCCCGGCTACCCTAAGCCAGACATGGATGCAATGGAGCCGTCCTATGAGCTAATCCACACGCAGATGAAAACCCAAGAATGGGACAATAGCAAGGTGATCAATGCAACTCCATACTCTACCTCACACACTTATCAACAAACCATCCTGTTGCACTCTTTATTAAAAAACCAGCATGTTCTCCCAGATATGATGAGAGATCAGGAGCAAGTCAGTCTCCAGTCCAGTGATGAAATCTGACTGAATAATTACATCCTAAGTTCCTTATTTCCATGGTGCTTTTCCCTGTGATGTTTTCTGGTGGTTGCTCAATGAAATGGTGTGTTACTGTTTCTTTTTCCCACAAGGGGCCATGTTACTATGTATTGCAGACCATGTTCAAGGCCTTTGTACCAAGGATTCTTGGAAGAAAAAAAAGCAAATTTGGAAGCAGAATAATTTTCCACTTTTTTTTTTCCTAGAAACTTATTCAGTCTGGTTTAAAATGTCTTAATCCAGTCTGAATATTTCCCTAGGAAACAGTTCTGTATGACAGTGGGTCCCACCAGAAAGAAGTCTTAGCTGATAGTTAACTTCAGTTTTACATTACTGGATTTACTCCCAAATCACTGTGTCCTGCGTTTAAAAACAGGCCTGCATCACAAGCCATTTTGGTAGAAAATGGCACAAAATGCAATGATGAAACTGGCAAAAAAAAAGCTTTTACATCCCAGTAATTTCCCCCCCTCTCTTCCTCTTGGGAATTATTCAGCTGAAAGATGGAAGCAGCACTGTTAAAGGTTAGTACGTGGGGTCAGGATCCAAGAGCCATGGGTTACTCCCCGCCCTACGGGTCGTCAGCTGTATGACCTTGAAAAGGTCATTTACCTCTCAGGATACTCTTTATGGAATCCTGGAATCATAGAATGGTTTGGGTAGGAAGGGACCTTAAAGGTCATGTAGTTCCAACCCCCTGCCATGGACAGGGACACCTCCCACTAGACCAGGTTGCTCCAAGCCCCATCCAACCTGGTCTTGAACACTTCCAGGGATAGGGTAGCCACAGCTTCTCTGGGCAACCCATGCCAGTGTCTCACCACCCTCATAGAAAATTATTTCTTCCTAATATCTAACCTAAATCTCACCTCTTTCAGTTTAAAGCCATTACCCTCTGGCCTATCACTCCATGCCCTTGTAAAAAGTCCCTCCCCAGCTCTCCTGGAGCCCCTTCAGGCACTGGAAGGTGCTCTAAGGTCTCCCTGGGACCTTCTCTTCTCCAGGCTGAACACCCCCAACTCTCTCAGCCTGTCTCCATAGCAGAGGTGCTCCAGCCCTCTGATCATCTCTCTGGCCCTCCTCTGGACTTGCTCAAGCAGGTCCATGTCCTTCTAGCCTGATTTTAGTCCAGGGTTTCTTTCATCTGTTTATTCTGAATCCTCTTTAGTCTAAATACCTGCTCACTATTGCTGCATATTCAAACATCGCTAGAGCAGTGAGGCACCAGTTTGTTTCAGGAGCTCTAGATATGCTCTTAACATTTCTACTAAGACAATGGTAACAGTAGGAAGTGGAATTGATCCCAGTTGCCCTTCTAGCCTCTTTATCAGGTCCACTGAAACCTCAGTGTTCTGCAGCAGATTCTCGAGGTCCTGGACATATACTAAACCAGGAGGTAAAATGCACTATCACATTTCCCCAGCCACAAAAGGTATCACTCAGAGGTATGAACAAGAGTTTGTGGATTAAAAAATAGTCATGTGTACCAGCCTTGGTACTCAGAATCATAGCTATGCTGAAGACAAGCTAGTATGTGCCAGCTTCAGTGAGAGATTTATATTAAGATACAATATCACTTTATAATGGGGGGGGAGACCTTTTGCACCATGGTTGAGTTGATGCTTGAAAGCCATTACACCACAGTGTCTTGATTGTGTCAGAGACTACTTTTTTGTTTCTCTCTTCCTTGGATTAAACAATAAAATGCTAATAGAGGTTATTTCTGCAAACTGAAATAGCCTCAGGATTTTTCCTCCTCTCTGATATGACACGGGGTTCCCAGGCCAAGCTGTACAGGAGAAGGCCAACAGGGAAGACTCATTCAGAGACCACACAAAAGATTGTCTCTAAATTGTTTTTTGCAGTAGATAATACTGCAGTATTATCAGTATACAGTATATTATACTATATATATTATAGATATTATAGATATTATAAATATTATAGATATTATATATAATAGATATTATAATATATAGTATATTATCAGTATACAGTAGAATCACAACAGAAAATATTGTGGTTTTTTGTTGTTGTTATTATTGTATCATTATTTATCTTTAATACATTATTATTAGGCTTATTGTATAGCCAAGTAACTTGAGTGACAGCTTGAGATGAAGACTGACACTTGCTCATGCTGGCACCTGAGCTGGAAATAAAACTCAAGGAGCCCTCCCTTCCATCCCCCATTTAGGGGAAACTGCCTGAATGAGAGATAAGAAGAAAGTAACATCTTCATGTCTCCTTCAGGTTTTTAAAGCAAAAAGCTGCACTGAGGACTGTGCTGGGACCTGCTTGGTAAAAAAGGGCTTCATGCAGCCACGCTGCTTCCAGATGAGTCACTTCACACTCACAGTGTTGAAAGTGTAATTTTACCATTGCAGGCTGTTTCATATTCTTCCCGTGTTATGACAGCAACAAAACATGAGCATTTTTGTTTCAGTTGCAGTTGCAGGATCATGCTGTGGTAGCGAGTGGCTCTCAAATGCTGTAGATCAGGATTCCCTTCCTTGCTGTCACATTCAGCATATTGTAGGCATATATTTCCATAAAATAAATTCATTCACATATGATACCTGAACATAGAATCCATTTTCTCTTTTGCCTGTCGAAGCATTCAACACTCATGTTTTACATGTAGGTCTCCTCACTCCCAACCTTTCCAGCCACTCATACACACTCCCAGACACAACCCAGCCCTCCTTCCTACTGGTTGCCTCTGTATTTATTGGTGAAGCATGTGGAAGAAAATAGAAACTTTTGAGAATTTCTCATAGCAAATGACAGAATGGAAGCACAGGAAATATTTTCAGGTGATAAGACTGATGAAACTGTGAAATAGTCTTCCAGAGCATATGGAGGAAGCTCCACATCTTTTGTGATTTCAAAGTAGCCTGGACAAGGCACTGGACAGTGCCCATCCTGCTTGAAATCCAGGGATATTCTCTGAACATTGCACCACAGCTTTCTCATCTCCATATCTTCCAATCCCTAGTTTCTCTGGCTCACATACCTCCTTATGATAGACCAAAGTAGATTTGAGTTACCTCACTGGCTTTGCTGATCAAAACTGTGGCCCAGCAGGTTCAGTCAGTTCTTTTAGCAGAGAGGAATGAACAACAGGAGCACAACAGCAAAGCAACTAACTCCACATAAATTACTGCTTTGTATCTCTTCAGAGTGCATAACCAGAGGGCCCTCACATCTTCTTCCAAAATATTGTTGGTACATGCCTTGCAGGGCTGGAAGATGGGAGAGATAATTCTGACTTTGAGCATCCACCAGCTCAGAAACAGCCAGCATGTCATAAACGTTGCAGTAACCCCCTGCAGCTCTGGAGTGACATTTAAAATCCAATACTCTGTTGTGCAGCACTTTCCCCCCCTCCTTGCTGTGACCGTGAGGCTGTCACTAAATTGTTTGTTGAACAAGTTCAGTGTTATTGGCCACCAGGGGACTCTGGGTGACCTCTGGCATATTGTGGAGCTGCTGCACCTGAATCCAATTTCTCTTCTTTTTTTCTCTTTTTTTTTTTTTTTTTTCCTTCCCTTTTGTCTTGTTGAACTGTCAGGTAATTGCTGGAGTCAGAACAACTCTGTTTGCAGGGAGGGGTGTCTTAGAGTCAACCCTTACATCGTTAACTACATCATGTTATTAACGACCCTCCTCTCCATCCCACGAGCACTGTGCCTCCAGAAAATGTCCTGTTTTCTTCAGTGCCCATTACAGGCTGTGCTGCAGGAGCAGCTTTTGGCATCCCTCAGGAAGCAGCATTTTGGAGGCAAGGGATGCTCAGCCAGGGAGTGAGCTGCAGAGCTGTCCTTTCTGGCAAAGCTGCTCCCAAGGACAATCTGCTTGAAGGACTGGCTCTGCCAGTGTTTGTCATTCAGGGAGAGCATCCTCACATTGTGGGTATTTTCTTCTGGGCTTGGGCCATCATGCTGTCTGTACACCTGTCCATCAGCCCCTAGTTATGTTTTGCACAAGTAGTGGCCAGTTTTCACTGGATCTAATGCAGGGAAGGGAGTTGAAGTATCAAAAGACATTAAGCTCTTGAAGTTTTATGGAAATAGAATAAAAGAAGGAGACAAATCCTCTTATTTCCCCATAGATGGAAATCTGCTTGATGAGCTTAACCTCGTTATCCCCCTGCAGCTGTGTACATTGGTGGGGTGGAGGAGACCTGTCTTCTAATCTCAAGAGTTACCACTTGTGTTTCAAACATTGCTAATGAATCAGCATCTACAGTACTGGCATTACTGGCCAATCACTCCCCTCCACTGGCCCACTTGCATTCATGGTGGGAGGTTGCTAAGCAGACACATTGCCTCTCAGCCCACCAGTGCAATGCAGGCAGGCTGGAGGGCAGGTGCCTGATAGGCTGCTGTGGTTTATGGGGTCCTCTGACACCTCCACCAGTTGGGAGTTGGTGGGGGACACCCAAATGGGGACTCATCTTCAGGTGATGGCCAGGTAGAATGGAGGGAAGAGGCAGGTTTCTGAATAATGGATTGCTAACAGAGAGCTAGGGTGTAAATAGGAAGGAGGTAAATAGGGGAGACCTTATCATTCTCTACAACTAAGGTGTGAAAGGTCTGGAGAACAAGGCCTATGAGGAGAGGCTGAGGGAACTGGGATTTTTTAGTTTGAAGAAGAGGAGGCTGAGAGGAGACCTCATTGCTCTCTACAACTACCTGAAAGGAGGTTGTAGGGAGGTAGAATTTGGCCTCTTCTCTCAAGAGAATAATGACAGGATGAGAGAAATGGCCTGAAGTTGCACCAGGGGAGGTTTAGGCTGGATATTAGGAAGAATTTCTTTACTGAAAGAGTGGTTGGACAGTGGAACAGGCTGCCCAGGGAGGTGGTGGAGTCACCATCCCTGGAAGTGTTTAAAAGAAATACAGATGTGGTGCTTAGGGACATGATTTAAGCACTGAATGGGTAGATAAAGGTTATAGTGGGTGGATTTAGTTTATGGTTGGACTTGATGATCTTCAAGGTCTTTTCCATCCTTTTCCAAGGGTGATTCTGTGACTCTGTGAACTACCCAAAAGGAGTTTGTAACAAGGGGGGTGTCAGTCCCTTCTCTGAAGTTACAAGTGATGACACAAGAGACAATGACCTCAAGTTGTGCCAGGGCAGATTTAGATTGGATATTAGGAAAAATTTCTTCACTGAAAAGGTTGTCAGGCCCTGGCACAGGCTGCCCAGGTAGATGGTTGAATCACCATCCCTGGAGGTGTTAAAAAGACATGTAGATGTGGTGCTGAGGGACGTGGTTTAGCACTGACTCAGTAGAGTTAGGGTAATGGTTCGATGCGATGATCTTGAAGGACTTTTCCAAAAAAAACAATACTATGTTTAGAATAATTCAGGGAGAGAAGTAACAACTTGGGCCAAGACTTTTGGAAGTGGCTTTCTGTGTTGCAAGCCATATGGTGGTAACACCTATCTGTGTATAATGACACAAGGATATAGAGAAACTCGGAAACATGTTCATGTATTTCACATCTTGGCTCCCTGATTGGAAACTAAAGCTTTCAGTCTCACACTGGAAGTCAGTATTTAAAAACAACAGATGATGGTATCTGGCTGTGGTATTTGGAATCCTCAAGAGGTGCCAGAAAAATACAAGAGGCTATTGAGAGATCTCTGTAATGTGCCATTCTCTGGAGGTCTGCACAGCAATGAACAAATGATGAAGGTCATTATCTTCTCTCCAATGGGTTGTTACTAGATAAAGCGAAATGTCACCTAAGGACATCTGATTAAAAAAGACTGTGAGGAAAAAACAAACCCAGCATATTTGTCACTCACATCTAGTGACAAATGCTGAAATGAAATAACTATGAATTCCCTTCTTTCTGCCATAAAACTGGTTTTATAGATACCTTGGTTTACAGTTGCTAAAAGCAACAGCATTTTTTAGAGAGTACCACATGCCACTGCAGCACTGGATGGAAATTTTCTGTTTCTCTTCTTTGCCAGTTCATTGAAATTAGTTCTAAGATGAAACAGAAATGGTAATCTCAAAGTGAGGGATATACTGCCTCTTTGAACTGCATATAATCTGTTTTCCTCCACCCCCTTTGTATTCAGAGCAGAGCATACAAGCTAGTGTACCCTGGTTTGCCTGAATTTGTTGGAGTTTTTTCTTCTGTTGTGTATATTTGCTTTTCTTTTAAAGAAGTGATGTTCCCAAATACATTCTTGTGTCAAAGAAATGCACTAAAAAAGTAATTCAAAGTCATCCTAGGTTCATTTTCAAGACAACAGAGATGTCTTTAGGTAAAATAGTTAAATGATGAACAGCATTACATGCCATGTGTCTTATCTCCTACTTCCCTATGTGACAAAAGATGGGGAGAGCCCAGAAGGCCAGTCCCAAGTGGAAAACCTTCAGTGGATTTGATTTTGTTCTTACTTTGTTCTTAACACCTAAATTTAGGTCTCTGCTTGTGAATTTGGCATTCAAGGTTCAATTATAGCCAGCAGAGATCTATAATGAACTCAGTTGCTGGTGCCATTTGAGGTTCCCTAGAGCTTCCTGGACCTCCTTATATCTACAGCAGGTATTACCTGCACCCTTCTGGAGCAATAACTGGTGGCCCAGCAGGGCTCCCTGTAGTGCTAAATATTATGTTCAACACCACCCATTTGGGTGACTTATCAGTGGAGCCCAAAGTACAGTTCAGATACCAGCTGCCAGGGGCTAGGACTCAATTAAAGACTAAGGGACATAAATGTAGGTGTCTCCATATGTGCTAGATGTGTGCACCTGCTGTAGTCTGTCAACATCTGGTCTGTACAGGCAGTGGAGCTCACTTGAAGAGCTGACCACCCACTATGCATTAATTTTAGGCCAAGCTTTATCACACTCTGGGGTCCATTTGCTGTGCAAAGTAGGGGCTCAATTAATTTGCCAGTAGAGGGATTTCTATTGACAAAGTGGCCTCCAAGTGCTACTCCAGAAGGGCAAAAATCTCCCAGAGTAGTTTCTGTTTCTCACAGCCCTTTGTGGATGGTACAGGGACCCTTGGGAATCTCAGATCACAGTATACATCCATGTAATGGTGTATGGGCAACTGAAACAGTCTTGAAGTCAACACTGACCACAGTACACATGAGAAGTGGGTGCCTAGAAGTCTGGGACAGTCACAGGTTGACGGGTTTCTTTGTCAATTAACACAGTTCCAGCCCTCAACTTCACAAAATTCCAACCTACAGTATCTCTAAGTGGACACATGACTGGAGGTCAGGAGACTCCCAGTCATGTGTCTTTAGTCAATCACTTAAACTCTGGTGTAACCACCAGGAATAGTGCCAGGAACAGTCCTACAGCTGCACAGGCAACGTGAGAAATGCTTTCCCAGTAGAGAGGAGGAAATATATTGGATGGAGACCAAGAGAACACCAACAAGCCTGTTGGCCTGGTATCCTACAGGTATCCTTTGGCAGGAAGTGACAGTGCCATTGCTGTTAGATTATGTGTAATCCCTTAAACCTCCAAGTCCTGCCAGTAGCAGGCTGGGTGCTACTAATTTTCTTTCTAACTGGCATGCACACAAACAGTGGAGCTGTGGAAATTGTATGACTTCATATAAGATGACAAAGGTTGTATGTAACTAGATCAAGGAAAGGTCTAGTATTCATAAGCTGAAAAAAAAATATATATACTTTAAAGATCAGGGTTTCATTCTATAGTGGGCAACTACTCATCTAAAATTCAAAGCTATGGACTATTTGACCTTAATATGGAAAAGCGACAATTTCCTCAGGCCAGAAGATCCCAGGTGCAGGAGGACTATGGAGCTTGAGGAAGGTAGATCATGGCCCAGCTGTTGACTGTGATACCTGTGGTATCACATCATGTGCCAACCAGTCTACAATGAATGAATGGCAGACCCAAGGACACCCCCCACCCTTAACGTTTGTTGTACAACTGTGGTCCTCACAAGGCTCCCTAATAAAATTTTAGACTGTATCTCTACAGATAATTAAAAGAAGTGCAAGACCAATCCCTGGCCCTGAGTCTGAGTAGAAGAGATCTGGAGAGTTAGGAAACATGTCTTGGAAAAAGCAGTTGGAAGGGTCCAAAACCAAACCAGGAGTTATAACAAAAATTATCCAGTATGAATGATAAGAGGTGCAATACAACATCTCACCCTTAGCAGTATTTACTTTTAAAATGTTATAAAATTATATTATTTATAAAAATATTTCTTTCATACTTAGCATTGTAAACATATGGTTACAAACCATTTGTGCAACTTGTCCAAAACACAGTAGATTGTCATAACACAATGGCTACCTTGCAGCATCAGCAGATTTTCAGAGCTTGTTGCAAACTCATTTTTCATTTGGGATTGTAAGAAAAGACAAAGGAGTTGTGTCCAGACTCAGTGGTTTGTTGGGGCAACATAATTTGGAGGCACTCACAGGAGATCTATACCTAATAAGTTGCTCAGAATTGAAAAGGCGCTAGAGTTCCTGTAGCTCATCAAGAATAAGCTGATGAAGACAAAATAGAAGAGAATTGGGGTAGCCTTCTGATGGGATAATTCATAGAATTTGGGCTGGAAGGGACCTTAAAGATCACCTAGTCCCAACCAACCTGCTGTGGGCAAGGACACCTCCCACTAGACCAGGTTGCTGCAAGCCCCATCCAACCTGCCCTTGAACACTTCCAGGGATGGGCCTTCCACAACTTCCCTGGGCAACCTGTGCCAGTGTCTCATCACCCTCACAGTGGAGAATTTCTTCCTAAGATCTCATCTGAATCTGGCACCTCTCAGCTTGAAACCCTTCCCCTTCTTGTCCTATCACTCCATGTTCTTGTATAAAGTCCCTCCCCTCCTATCTTCATGGGAGAGGAGCTCCAACACAGCTCTCCCATGCCCAGTGCTGTCTGAGCTCCCAGCGTTCTCTTCCCAAGGTGATAATCAGTTGATGGTGCAATTAATACCAAGGACCCCTTATCACTCAACTGCTGGTAAACATGGTGGTGTATATATAGATGTTAATAAACAAATGACCAGAGGACATACCAAGGTGGGACAGTAGACGATTTATATTCTTGAGTGAAGGAGCTCGCAACAGTGATACAACATGAAAAATGAGAAATGCCTTTTCCAATCACTCACAAAAGTTGCTGAGGTGAGTTGGAAGAGCAGCGTGATGTGCTTGGGTAGTGGGGAAGGACCACCTAGTGTGAATCCATTTGAGATGCACCTGGGAAGAATACCTGCCCATTTAAATCTCTCTGAAGAGGAAATGACTAACCAAAGCTGTGCAGTATGTACTTCTTTAGAACAGTGTTTCATGGAGCCTAGAAGCCTAATTGCTCTGTGTCCATCATTGGTGACATCTACATTAATTACATCAATTTTTTGCATAATTAGAGCATTTGTACTGTTGGCGGGGGAGCTAGGCTTGGCTCCCTATGAGTCTGTTAATTATATGGCTCTCTAGGGGTGCAAGATCTCCCACAGGCAGTATGGGGAGAACCAGAAAGAGCTCCTTTTCCATAGGTGGCTGGTTACTGCTCTGACTACTATGCTGTTAAGCAAAGTGGGAAAAGGAGGAGCTACTCCAGACCATTTGGCATTTTGAATAAAAGTCAGTCCTGGGTGTTAGGTATTTTAATTCTTTACAACCTAAAATGTGCTCCTGAGCATGTGAACTTCTGTCCCCGTATAAATTTTTTCCTTTCTAGATCAAAACTGCTCATAATCTCTGAGTGAGTTGCAATCCTTAATCCTTTATTTTGTTTCTTCAGTGCTTTGAGCCCTTTCCCTGGAAATGGCCACCATGGAAAGGAGGGTTTATTTCCTTTCCCTCACAATGTTACAAATCTTAGTTGAGAGGTCCACGCTGAAATGCCTGCATCATTTGAATTGTCTTCTTGCACCCAGGGAAGGATGTGGGCCTTTAGCTTGTGGTTGGCTTAAGGCAATATCCTTCTGGGATGTTAAATTTGCTCAAAATAATTAGAGTGCAGCAAACTTTTCTTTGTATCTTATTTTTAATCCTGGGTGTCATTACATTACTGAACTGAGCCATGGGCAGTGCCAGGAGAGTTTTGTCTTAGCATCCTCTTGCTTCTGTGAAATTTAAGCAAATAATTGTTCCTGAACAGGGGTCTGTAAGAAGCCTGCACTGCCATGAATTGATGAGAGCATTTCCAAAGACATTTTCCAGTAATGATGAGCTGCTGACTCACTGTGTTCTTGCTCCATTATATGCTAACAGCAAAAGTGACTTTGTATTGTACCTGACTGCAAATGATCCCGGCTGTTCTATCTCAGCAGTTTTGCTTCAGCATAAGCCAAAATTTGAGCATCAGGTGTGGCTGGCCTTAGCTCAGGGAGCCTGGTTCATTGTAGAGGGTTTGCAGGAGACAGAAGTTGGATTTAGAATCTTCCTTGAATTTTGAACAACCTGCATTGGTCAGGTTGAAATGGGATACGAGGGGGTTATTGCTACTTTGAGGGTCATACTTGTGATGCAGGACTTTTGAAGGTAGCACGAGGAGTTAGTGAAATTAAAGTAGAGGGACCTTTTAAAAATTGTTTTGCAGTTTTTTACAGAAAATATGAAAGCATTTTGTAAAGCATCATAACCACAAGACTCTGTGAATGATTTGGTGTGTGCAGATGAAGAACACCGAAGCACAAAATAATTGCATGTGCTAAGACAGGTGGGAAGGTCCAAACTAGACTCTCACACTACTAAGGGAGAAAATCCTTTCCTACCTCTGTTTCCTTCAGTCTGTGAGAGTAAATACAATTCAGTTTATTGAAACAGTGAATATTGGCAGAATAACCTGACAACACATCTTTTCCATGAAAAATAACTAAAAATCTGGGAAAAAAGGTGATAAGAGACTGAAAAAACACAACATGAAGCTCCTCATTAGGTGTTTCCAGGATACCCTGCTGCTCTCCAACATGTTAATAATGCCTTTGGGTCACCAAGCTTCTCTTTCTAACACACCTTTCTCTTCTTTCTCTTCCTGCTCAGTCAATCTTGGGGGTCCAATGTGAAGTGCAGAAGCAGCTGAAGGCCTTTGTCACTCTGGAGCGCTTTGAACGGATCTACAGCTCCAGCGTCGCTGGGTGCTGGCAGGTCAAGAAGAACAAGAACTTTGCCTCTGGAGGCTCTATCTTTGGCAAAGGTGTGAAGTTCGCCATGAAGGATGGGCGCGTGGCCACTGACATTATCAGTGTAGCCAACGAGGATGGACGGAGGATTGCGGCCATCCTGAACAATGCTCATTACCTGGAGAACTTGCACTTCACCATCGACGGGGTGGACACGCATTATTTCATTAAGCAAGGGCCATCGGAGGGTGACCTGTCCATCTTGGGCCTCAGCGGCGGGCGGAGGACCCTGGAGAATGGTGTGAACGTGACAGTGTCCCAGATCAACACAGTGCTAAGTGGAAGGACTAGACGTTACACGGACATCCAGCTCCAGTACGGTGCGCTGTGTCTAAACACTCGCTATGGGACCACCTTGGACGAGGAGAAGGCCCGTGTCCTGGAGCTGGCCAGACAGCGCGCTGTCGCCCAAGCTTGGTCCCGGGAACAGCAGAGACTACGGGATGGGGAGGAGGGTATTCGCTCGTGGACAGAAGGGGAGAAGCAACAAGTGCTAAACACGGGCCGGGTACAGGGCTACGATGGCTATTTTGTGATCTCAGTGGAGCAGTACCCCGAACTCTCAGACAGCGCCAACAACATCCACTTCATGAGACAGAGCGAAATGGGCAGAAGGTGACAGAGAGGGTTGATGTGGTGACTTCTTGCCAAAGACAGCTACTCTTTTGTGGCCACTTACCTGACTGTGTTGTACTCAATCCTTTTTCTAAACTGAACAAGGCGGGGGGGGGAGGAAAATAGAAGGAATAATACGGTTGCACTGTAACTCATGCAACATACTTTTTTTTTTTTTCCTCTTTAATTTGGCCTTCACACATTTTTTTTGCAATGAACAGAAGATATATTTTGCCGTAGCGTGATCACAGTGAAATTGTCTCTTGTCTTTTTTTTTGTTGTTGTTGTTGTTGTTGTTGGGTTTTTTCCCCCCCTTTGTGAGGAATTTGAAGTGCGGAGTCGTCAACGTACGTCCTTAGGTGTGAAGTGCAAAATGGGTGTCTGTGCTAACTTGTGTCATCCTAACCCTTTCTGATTTGGGGCAGGGACAGATAGCCTTCCACCCGAAACACAGGGAGTCCATGGCATGCCAGAGAGCTCTTCCTGAGAAGAAAGGAGATGGAAGACGACGCTGATTCCAATACTCCGAAAGTGACCGTCCAAATCATGTGCCTCAAAAGAGACCTTACAAGTAGTTTTCCTGTTTCACTTGGGACATAAAGTGGTTTTTTGGGGGGGGCTCCTGCTGAGCAGAAGTAGATTATAGAGGCAAAGGAGCTGATTATATAACTTGCAAGATGATTCTCTTCCTTCCTGAACTGGAATAAAAAAAGAGAAAAAAAACAGTCTTTTTTCATTATGAGAGTAGATACTTTTGGGGGTTTTTTGTGTATGCGCAAATCCTGGGTTTAGTTAAAAAAAATAGCAAAAGCCAAGAAAGGGACTCCTGCTCTATTGAGAAAAGCTAAAATAAATCCTCTCTCATATGTAGAGCTGTTCTATAGGTGGATTTAATGCACCCATGTTGTACATTTGCTAATGGCATAACTTCATTAAATGTATAGTGTTTCAGTACATGAGGCTACGTGTTTAACAGTCCACTGTGCTGTATCTGATAAAACCAGTTAATTTTTAGGAAGCTGATTTGAATTTAAAAGTAGTTATAGTATCCCAGTGACATACCACTGAAAACTAGAGCAAGCCAAAGCTTGCTTTTCCTGATTCTGGAGCTTGTATTTATTGGCTGGAAAATGCAGTTTTGAGTAGCGTGCTGGCAAGTCGTTTATGACTATGGCAGATAAATGTCTCCCGGGGACTTTGGCAGCAGGGATTTTAAAATGTTTAATAAGTAGCAACAGCTTGTGCGTGGTGGGATGAGAAGGGGAATATTGGAATCAACCCTCTCACTGCTTCTTACATGAGCTCGAATCAAATGGAGAGCCCAGTTGACTGTTAGCAGTGAAGAAGGGGGAGGTTGAATGGAGATGCCCACTACAGAGGGGACCAAGTGCTTTAGTAAGAAACTGCTGACAAAGTTGCTCAGCATGCTAATGTAATTTGTATTCACATAACCTCTGTGCTCTAGTATTTGCAAGAGTCCTTGAAATTCAAGGGAACAAGGAGATGAGCTTAGCATCCTCCTCCCTGCCTGAAACAGCCCAGTGGTAGCAAGGCCCTTCCTGCAGGCAGAGGTGTCACCCCACCTCTTGCTGGAGCTCTGACTGGAGGTGGCCAACTCTGGTCCCAAACAGACTTCTCCATCACACTGAGACTTGCATGTATCCTGACTCTAAGAGCTCTCACCCTGTCTCTCTGAAAACATCTCAGTCCTGAATTATTTTATTTTTCACTCCAAACCCTTCAGTTTTTGCTTCCTGATTCTGCAGAGAGATAACCTGAGACCTGCAAATCCATGCCAAGGCTAGTTCCTTACTTGGAGCCCTACAATGCACCCATGTCCCCAGAGCCAGCCCTCCTGCACTCATGCCACCACCACTGGCATCCTCTAACACAACCTGGTACTTCTCTGCAGGCTCCAGCCCCCCAAGATAAAGCAGGGGTATGTGTTGGGCACACACTCCTTGAGCAGCAAAATGTTGGCAGCCCCAAGGCTATCATGGTTTCCCATAGATGGCAGCTGCCAGCTCTGGCTGCCTTGCCTGTCTGTTCCCAGGTGCTTGCCAGGAGGAAAGTGATGGGATGGAAATCCTCCCAACAGACTATTCCTCCTTCAGTTCTCAATCCCTAATTCCTTTGGCTGAGAGGCCAGAGTTTTGGCAGCTGCAGAGCCCCATGGCTGACTTACACTGGGGCCACCCACTGGTATGGTCCTGACTTTCTGGTGGTCCCTCCTGCTTGCAGCAAGGGTGATGGTGCTGGTGCTGTAACCCAGTGCTGTTCTTTGAACCACCCCTTGCAGCGTGCAACTTCTGTTACTTTGGCAAGAATAAATTACAGGCAGCTGGACTAGAAAGGGCATCCGGCTCCAGCAGAGCTGGCTGAGAGGAGATGTGTTCCCTGGGCCAGCTCTAGGCTTCAACAAGGGAGCAGTTCCTTCGGGCAGCTCCCTGCCAGGGGTGGTTAAAAGGCCGTGGCATTACTGCCTGTGTTGCTAGTATCAAACTCTTGGCAAGCCTTGGTTTCCCTGAGGATGTACTGATGGGGATTAGGGGCAGCATTAGCCAAACCTGCCATTGCCACCTACTCAAAGGAGGCATCACCCTCTGCCCAGGGCTACCCAACTCCCTGCTTTTCCCTCCCCAAGTCACACCAGGGACAACTTCCTCTTAGCACCTCAACCTTGTAATGGCTTTGAGCTTCTAAACCAGCACACAAGAGCAAAAAAAAAAGACCTGCAGGAAGCTGAGATGAAAAGCATAAACCCACAGTGAAGACCTGCAGAGCTCCATGTTTATTCTCTTTACACTGCTCCGAAGAGAAGTGATGCTTCTATGCCCATACCCGTCCATGTGTTACCATGCTAAGAGAAGCAGCGTAAGAGTAAATGGGGCACCCAGCCAAGGAAAGGGGTTTGAGTGTGAAATATTCCTACTGGAACCCTGCCAGCCTGAGATGGCACCTCGGCAGCCTTACGCAGACTCTTCAGGTTGTTACATGAGTTAATGACTTTGAGGAGTTCACCTGTTTTTCAAGAGTCTTACAGTTCCGCGGCACACGTACGGCGCGCCTCTGCCTGGGAGCCACCCCCCTCTGCCCCGTGCTGAAAGGAGCTCAGGTGGCATTTCTCAGCATCCTCAAACAGCAATAGGATGCAACTGTGCCCAGATGCCCACTGGATCCATGGGGGTCTTCTCCTGAACCTGCACCCTGTGCGGGAACTATGGACATTATGTCACAAAAGGGAAAAAAAAATATAGATTTAAAAGTATATATATGTATGTGTTGCTCTTCTCTTTATCAAAGCCTTTAACCAAAAACTTTAAAAGAGGTGACTGTCTAGTGTTGGGGACAAACCTGTCCAAAGACAGCTACTACATTCCTGAATACTCAGCCTCTTTGAAAGCTTTCCTCGATGGCAAAACAAGAAACAAACATTTTCAGTCTTAAAGCACTAAATTTCCCCCTTTGGTAGTGAAAAATGCTTTTTCTACAGCATCTTAACTGCATTCCTGTGGAAGCTGCAGGAATGGGCTGTGAACACAAAGAGCTGTGCACTCTGCTATCCACAAGCATTTCCACTTGACTGACAGACCCAGAGCCCTTCCCAGCCTTTGTGTTGCCCCATCAGTTTCCACACGGGGCAGGGCCATGCCTGCCCGACCCTTCTGGCTTTGCTCATGGGCAGTGGGGTAGCAAATCTTTGCTTCTGTAAGACTGGGAGGTCCTGGGTGCAAATCCCATGGCACTAACCCTGGCGTCCCATTGCTTCGGGTGATCTTTCAGAGGCCAGTTGTGTGCCAGACCAACTCCAAGGGAAAATGTCACTGTGGTCTCATGCACTTCTATGGCTTGACTTTGAGAAGTCTCTATTTTCTTGACTCCCAAAAAGGGGAGTAGTTCCTCCATCAAAAGGAGTTTTCCTTCAAAATGCAAAGGCATAGCTTAAAATACTTCGAAGTCCTGGGCTCCTCTCCAGTGCTAAGGGTGGTGGGAAGGAGCATGGCCAAGGCCCACAGCTGAGAGGAGAAAGTCCAGCAGTCTGGAGCTGGGGCTTCAGTTCCTGGTGTGTGCAGTGGGTGATGACTGACAGCTCAAGCCCTCGATAGCTGGTGCTGGTACCTGCATTTGGAGGAACAACAGTGATGGGATCAATTTGCTGTGGCATCCAGACATGAGCCAGTGCCATGAGGGCTCTTCAGCTGAGAACCATCCTGCGTGCTAAGCCTGAGGGGAGAGGAGCAAGACTGATTTGGCATCATGAGAAAGGCTGCAATGTTTGTTTCCATTGAGCTCTTTATTTTATTTAATTTTTTTTCCTTTTCAACTGAAGATTGGAGCTTGGAAAAATCATTAAGCAGCAGTGACCAGAGGGAATCATGCAGCTCATCATATCTTTGTCATCACAGCTATTGATCAGAGCCACAATGAAAATGGGCCAACAACTCTAAACAACACCAGGCAATGAGACGAAGGTCGTTAAGAGCCCCAGTGCTTGATTCAGGTTTAAAAGGCACAGATGATTTGGAGCAGTCCTTGAGACACCATTTGGCTGTAACTTAGTGAGGGATTTCTGTAATATATCTGTAGTTGCTTTATTGAGCGTCGGGATCGGTGTGAGATTCTGCTCAGTCTATTATACAGGCAGCGCAACCAGAATAAATCAAAATTGTTTAAAAAAAACAAAAACTCATGCAGTACTTTTTCAGCTGTGACTTGTGTCACCATGACAGATGGCAGTGTGATCCATGATGCAAAGACAAGGCTCTTAACATGAAATTTTCGAATTCAATTTTAAGACTTACAACGAAGGCCCCCCTCGTATTTAGGGCACAGCAGTCTGTTTTGATTCCATCTCTGCCCTAATTGAAACCAGGGCCAGGGATCTCGGGTAGTCCTACAGCTGCTTTTTAAATGGGGAGGAGAAATAAGCACCTATCACATTAGTAATGGAGCTAAAAAGATAGATTGCTTTGCTCATGAATTCTTATTTGGTTAAACTCCTCACTCTGGTGGCACTGCCAAAACTGGGAAATACAGATGCTGTGCCTTTATGCTGGGGCTAGGGCTTGGTGGGATAAAATCTGGCTCCCATTTGGCCAGCAGCATCCTCTGTCCCATCACAAGTGTGGCCTGGGGCATTTTCTGCTCCTGTTGTTACAGTCCTCCACAAGACAGCAAGTTTTCCAGCATCTCTTTTTATTATAATCACTCTTTTTACTATGATCACTAAATAGTTATTTGAACACCCCTTCCCCCCCCTCCACGTTGTGCTGGAGAATCTGCATGACTTTTGTAAAAAACAAAAACTTTTTTCTGTGTTTTTTTTCCCATCTCTAGGGTACATTTAAATAACATCACTTGTGACTGTAAACTTCAAACAGCCACCCGGGGACATGTAGCACCCTGTCCAGGACCCCCCATGGGGTGAAAGGCCATTGCAATTTTCACCTCCTGGGTGAAAGGCCATTGCAAGTCCTGGGGGTTGCTCCCCCCATGGTGCTTTTCCATCTTCTACTATCCAAACTGAAAACACCCCAGTCCACCCAAGGGAAATCTTTTGTGTCTCTTGCCTGCTTTCCTTTCATTACCATAAAACTTCATGTCCCTGACAAAGTATTACATGGCTCAACTGTTAAATCCTATCCCAGAGGTCAATACTTTCTAGGCAGGGGAGCATAGAAAACCACAAGTGAAAATTAACTAAATATATATACACACACACACATATATATATATATCTTTTTTTTTCCCCTCAGAACTGGAAACTGTTCAAGCAAACAATAGAGCTTTCAAAAAAAAAAAAAAATCCAAAATTTTTGGACAGTTCACAGAGGTTGTTGAAATAACCAATCAAAGAATCACACTTTTGTATTAAAAAAAAAAACACGTTTATTTTGTGTGAGGACTTCTTGTGCAGCTCCAGCCTTGAAGAGGACTTTGTATCAAAGCTGCATCTGAAAGCCCAGCACTGCAGACTCTTGTCATTACCCTGTGTAATAATTTTCCTGAAGTCTGGAACTAATTTTTTGAGAAATTTTTTTTCTCGACACTTTGTGTTTCTAATACTGTATTCTTGACTGTGTAAATACAACCAGGCTGTAAATAAGTGCAGATGTAGATACCTTCTAGAAAAAAAAAAAAAAAGGAAACAGACAGAAGTGACCGTGTGTAGCCTTCGGTGACAAATAAAAGAATATTTTGTGTTTAAATAGCCCTCTTTTTGTGTGTGTGTGTGAAAATCTTGAATTTTTTCAGCTCAGCTGCTTGATCCTGACATAGGAGATGGGCCTGATCCAAGAGTTGATCAAAGTGACCCCCCACTACTGAATTTTGCACCTTTGGGAGCATTCCCTACCTGTACATAAGGTGCAGGATCACAGGTGCCTGTGGGGCTTTGCCAATCTGGGATGTAATGCTGGGGATTTGGACCATCCCTGAGGCCCTGGGGAAGCCCCCCTCCTAGAAGAAGTTTAAGCAAACTGGGGAAACTACATTGTGCACAAGAGAAGTCAAGTCATCCCCCAAAAAGAGCCACAAAGATGATTAAGGGAATGGAACATCTCCCTTATGAGGAAAGGCTGAGGGAGCTGGGTCTCTTTAGCGTGGAGAAGAGGAGACTGAGGAGCGACCTCATCAATGTTTACAAATATGTTAAGGGGGAGTGTCAGGATGATGCAGCCAGGCTTTTTTCAGTGACATCCAGTGATAGGACAAGGGGCAATGGGTGCAAACTGGAGCATAGGAGGTTCCATGTAAATATCAGAAAAAACTTCTTTACTGTGAGAGTGACCAAGCACTGGAACAGGCTGCCCAGAGAGGTTGTGGAGTCTCCTTCATTGGAGACATTCAAAACCCACCTGGACAAGTTCCTGTGTGATGTACTCTAGGTGACCCTGCCTGGCAGGGGGGTTGGACTGGATGATCTTTTGAGGTCCCTTCCAACCCCTAGGATTCTGTGATTCTGTGAAAAGAAATGTAAAAATATCAAGATATCACTGAATCATTGAATCATTAAGGTTGGAAAAGACCTCTAAGATCATTAAGTCCAACCTTCAGTCCAACACCTAAACCATGTCCTGAAGTGCTACATCCACATATTTTTTGAACAGCTCCAGGATGGTGACTCTACCACTTCCCTGGGCAGCCTGTTGCTGCCTGACCATTCTCAATAAAGAAATTGTTCCTAATATCCAATCTGAACCTCCCTGGAAGCAGCTTGAGGCCATTTCTTCTTGTCCTTTCACAAGTTACATAGAAGAGACTGACCCCCCCCCCCCCCCTCCTTCCTCCAACCTCCTTTCAGGTGGTTGTAGAGAGCAATAAGGTCTTCCCTCAACATCCCCTTCTCTAGACTAAACAACCTCAATTCCCTCAGTGTCTCCTCATAAGACTTGTGCTCCAGACCCTTCACCAGCTCTTTTGCCCTTCTCTGAACTCACTCCAGCACCTCAGTATCATTCTTGTAGTGAGGGGCCCAGAACTGAACACAGTATTCAAGGTGCAGCCTCGCAAGGACTGAGCACAGCGGGACAATCGCCTCCCTAGTCCTGCTGGTCACACTATTTCTGATGCAGGCCAGGATGCTGTTGGCCTTCTTGGCCACCTGGGCACACTGCTGGCTCATGTTCAGCTGGCTTTCAACCAACATATAGTTAAGTTCTGTGATATGTCCAGCAGAGTTGTGTGCATCTGACCCTTGTTCATCCAGAGGGAGAAGAAAAGCCACTGCAGCACTTTCTACCCCTTTTTGGCCATTCCTGATGGGATGTTATCCTCTCCACGAGAAACACTTGTCCTGTTTCAGGGCCAAGTTCCTCAGCCTTCAGCTTCCAGCCACCAGACCTGGTGCAGCTTCTCCAGCCATCCCTCAAAGCAAATGTCCCCTAGACACCAACCAGGTTCCCTCTGTGCTGTCCATTTGCTACCTTGAGCAAGACAAACTCCTTCAGCTTCATGGCATAAAGTGTACCTTCCAGTTGCTGGATATTTTCAATTTTTCCACCCTCTGGCATGTTTGGTCACCTTTCCTTTGGTATGAAGGTGTCACTTATTGTCACGGTTGGACTTAAGATCAGCAATTGAACCAGTGACAATAATGCTCTCAATCCCCTCCCCCTCCCAGCCAGGAGCTGGGTCTCTTTAGCTTGGAGAAGAGGAGACTGAGGGGAGATTTAGCTTAGATATTAGGAGGAAATTCTTTCTTATGAGGGTGATGGGACAGTGGACTAGGTTTCCCAGAGAAGTTGTGGCTGTCCCATCCCTGAAAGTGTTCAAGGCCAGGTTGGATGGGGCTTGGAGCAACCTGGTCTAGTAGGACCTAGTAGGGGAACTAGTAGGTGGAACTAGATGATCTTTAAGATCCCTTCCAACCCAAGCCATTCTATGATTCTAGGTGGGCCATCCTGGTAGTTGCAAGTGCTCCAGCCTGACTGGTGAGACTGGTGGCCCTTCCCAGCACCAAAACCAGGACCACTGCCTGTCATAGCACATCATGTGTCCCGGGGGAAATATTGGTCCCTCCAGGAATTTGTTGGTGTGTGTCTTGAGATGGTGTATGTGCCCAGTGCAGCTAAGCTATGCAACAGCCTAGGTAGGTAAACTCCAGATGAAGCATCTACCCATCCCTTCACCACACAGCATGGATGGGGCAACACTGCACCTGCAGGCTGGGGAAAGCCCAGGGTTGCAATCTAATCCCTCAATGTCTTCAACTCTTCTCCAGAAAGATTTAGGTTCAATACAAAGAGAAGTTGAGCTGCTACTGAGAGCAGGGATGGAGACTCTTGCAAAGAGTGACCTGCTCTAAAAGATCTTTTGGTCCTTAGTGTGTCTATTTGAAGCAACTGAGCTCAGCCATTGGCAAAACATGGCAGTTCTGCTTTGGACCAGTCATTTTTACATGGCAATCATTTGTAGAGAAATTTCCTGCTGAAATGGCAGCAGTCCAGGCAAGGGAATCAGAAGATTTATTG
The DNA here is from genome assembly GCA_020745705.1 of Hemiprocne comata. Classification (NCBI taxonomy): domain Eukaryota; kingdom Metazoa; phylum Chordata; class Aves; order Apodiformes; family Apodidae; genus Hemiprocne; species Hemiprocne comata. The sequence continues at coordinate 213,792,010 of CM036586.1, forward strand.
TGATCTTGGATGTTTTAAAAGCATTGCTTGGGTTCTGCCTGGAAAAAACACTCCAACCACCAGCCTACTAATAAATCACATGCCCTAGCACCTCCTTCTCCTCCAGCATACTGCTTGTAAAAACATGAGCCTTCCTAAGCCCTGCCAGCACATCCTTGTCAGGATTTACTCGAGGAAGGATGGGGAGGAATACAGGAATAGGGCAAGTACTGAGTCCTTGTGGTTAACGACCCAGCATGCTCCAGCTTAAAACCATCTCGTGTCTCACTCCCTGAATTAAACACAACACAACTGCTGCCAAAACATGGCTCTGAGTTTGGACTTTGGCTCACCACATTGCTCAGGCTGCTCCAAGGGCTCCAAGTCTACCTCTTGAGTCAAAGGAGCCGAGTTTTTTTAACCTCAAGTTCAGAAAATATTTTCTTACCCCGGGGTTTCTCGGGCAAAGAAAGTCAGCGGACAGATCATTAGAGTGAGCTTGTTCAGCAAAGCTGTGCTTACAAGTGAGATGCTGCAAGCCAGTGGGACCATGTGATGGTTTTGATTTCTGCCTCCAAGAGCAGGAGATGAGAAAGCTCTGTTAGCTCATCGTTATGCTGTTATTTTCCATTCGGGAGATCGTCATGTCCTCCAGGACTTTTACATGACCAGACCTCATCATCCACCATCAATCTGAGCTTCAAAACCCTCAAGGCCCAAACCTGAAGCCAGAGTGTGACAAGCCTGGCAGAAAAGCATCCTTAACAAGCAGAACTGCTCATCAGTGGTACGGAGATAATCAAGGCAGCAGGTTAATAAGCTAAGGCAGGTCACAGGCTGGTGGAAGATTGTGTGAATACACCCCACGATGCAGCCAGAAAGGCATTGATGAAATAGCTTCCACAAATCTTCCTCCAATTAATATGTGGTTTCAGATTTTAATGAAAAAATGGACTAAAACTGCTTTGCAAATGAAGCATATAAAGAAATAAGGACTTTGCTGTCATTTATAATAGCTGCACTTCATTCTTGGACTGTATTTCCCATTAGAAACATCCTCTGAGTTACAGAAAATATTACCTCCACTTTACAAGTGGGACAGGTAAGGCACTGAGGTTAAGTGTTTGGCCTGAGATCACACAGTTGGGGAATAAATAATGAAAAAGCCATGAATCAAAGGCCCTGTGCCACTGGCTTGCTGACACAACTTCATCTGGGCTGAGTTTTCTTCTCATTGTATCTTGTTACTTTGCTATCTAAGTCATGGCATTTTTAATTCGAGCTGCTCCCATACAGCAGTAATAAAGTAGAACTTTAAAGGGGCTGATTTCAGCCTGCAAGGATCAAAGAGCATTTGGGAACAGCACTGTTGTCCACCTTTGGGCTGGAGAGGTCTCCCATCACTGGAGGTGAGCAGGGTCCTCTTCACACAGGGTGGGACTGGGACCCAGGGTCTGCTGCATTTTAGCCTCTAGTCTTTGGAGAAGAACTGGCTGGTTTTGGTTCCTGTGTGTAATCCTGCCTGTAGGGTGGAGCTTGTTTATGAACGGGAGCACGGGGTTCATCTTCAGCAATAATCTGTAGTTTCTGATTTTCAAACTACTTCAGAAGATGCTTAAGCAACTTCCTTACTAGATGTCCAAAGCCAGCACCTGACAGTCCACACCAGCATGTAGCCATGAACCAGCTCAAGGCAGGAGGCACAGGAGCAAAGAGATGAGTAAGGGTCAGTCGGGAGTTACCTATTTGAATACCTAAAAAGCTTCTGTGTTTATACCGCTCATGGTGAGCATTCCTGAAGCAGGAAGAAAGTACACCAAGCACTGACAACAGTCAAGGAGTAGGTCTAAAGGGTGGCCCAAGGATGCAACTACAGCTCAACATGAGCCAGCAATGTGCACTTGCAGCCCAAAAAGCTACCCATGTCCTAGGCTGCAGCAAAAGCAGTATGGACAGCAGGTCAAGGGAGGGGATTCTGACCCTCTGCTCTGCTAAGACCCCCCTCCAGGGATATGTCCAGTTCTGGAGAAGCCCTCAACACAAGAATGACATGGAGCTGTTGGAGTGAGTCCAGAGGAGGGCCATGGAGATGATTAGAGGACTGGAGCACCTCTGCTACGAAGACAGGCTGAGAGAGTTGTGGTTGTTCAGCCTGGAGAAGAGAAGGCTCTTGGAGACCTTAGAGCACCTTGCAGTGCCTGAAGGGGCTCCAGGAAAGCTGGGGAGAGACTTCTGAAAGGGGCATGGAGCAATAAGATAAGGGGACACTGTTCCAGTGTCAAATAACAGGGGAGATTTAGCTTAGATATAAGGAGGAAATTCTTTCCTGTGAGGGTGGTGAAACACTAGACCAGGTTGCCCAGAGAAGCTGTTTCTGCCCACTCCCTGGAAGTGTTCAAGGCCAGGTGGGATGGGGCTTGGAGCAAGCAGGCCTAGTAGAAGGTGTCCCTGCCCATGGCAGGGGGATTGGAACTAGATTATTTTTAAGGTCCCTTCCAACACAAACCAGTCTGTGATTCCATGATTCTATACGTTGAGAATATAATTGACTTGCCACTGAGACCTTCAGGGCCCAGTGGGTAGGTGACACCAAGATACAGAAGGATTTTTTCACCTGTGTAAATATAACCCCTACAGTTTGGTGTTAGCTCATGGATCTCAGTGATACCTGGGTTTTGGCCAAGAGACTTAAATGTTCTGCACTGAAGTTCTCCTCTGTTCATAGCATATACCCTTGCTTGTGCCAGCTCTCCTTCAGAGCAAATATTTTGGGGCTCACCAGCATCACTCTGGTTCCTCTCCACACCCTCGTGCTGCCCCCCAAGTGCTCACATGCCTCTGGAAGCCACACAGGGAATACCCATCTCCAGCATTTGGTAATATAGCCACAAGGAAGGTTACCTGCATGCCCACAGCTGTGGGAAGCTCTGGGCTTCAGTCCTACAGAGCACATAGGCATGTCAAGCTGCGTGAGCTTGGTGGGCTGCTCACAGCCCACAATTGAAAAGGAGTTGTATATTCACATCAAAATATATGTGTATATATATAAAAATCTATGTATATTTAAGAGGAGCAGCCACAAAACAGATTTTCAGGTATTTATAAGAACTTCAGAGAATCTTCCACCCTTTCCTACTCTCCCCCCCACACTCACAAAGACACATCCACACATCCCCATCCCTGCTCTCCTCCCTGAAGGTGCACTTTGAGCAAGGAAAGCATGGTGTGATAGCTCAGTGCCCTACAGCCCCAGGTCTTGTCAGTTGGCAGCTTTTCTAAACAGGGCCTTCTTCCTCTCAGCAATCCTGTGGGGACACTGAGAAATTACTAAAGCAAACATGTCCTGGCACTTCAAAGTTGGAGGGCTGACAACTCTTGAAATGCACTTTTCTTCTTGTCCTTTTTTTTTTTTTAATTTATTCCCCTGGAATGTCTAACAAAGCCATCTGTGCTGGCACAAGTTCTGGCTCTGGCCGTGAACCTGTGCAAGAGAGTGATCCAAGTCCGAGGATGTTTTTCATATTTTCTATGATCAAGTAGGGAAAGGCAGACTCCTCTATGAAAACCCTTGGGAAGGCATAAAAATCAGACTTGTTTTTACATTTTGCAACATAAAACTACTTAGAGATGGCCAAATCCTTCCTCTTAAATATAGATTTCTAGCTGAAACTTGTAGAGGAATAGCCCACAGCCACAAAGTCCTCTACAACCAACAGAGAACAAGTGACTGAAGTCTTAGATGGGCTGGTGACTCACTTCTAAAGGGAGTGGAAGGCCCTATACACAGGCCAGACCCACTTCTTAGGGAGGTCAGCTGCCTCCCTGGGGCCAAGGTTAAGGATATATGGAGGAAACTCCCTACCCTAGTTCAGCCCTCAGATTACTACCCATTACTGTTATTCCAAGTAGGCAGTGATGAGGTAGCTACCAGCAGTCTAGGGGCAATGAAGAGACACTTCAGGGCCCTGGGATGTTGGGTTAGGGGATTGGGAGCACAGGTGGTGTTCTCCTTTATCCCACTAGTAGCAGAAGATTAACTCCTGGCTCCAGGACTGCTGCAGCCAACAAGACCTTGGATTTTTTGATCATGGATGGACCTACAGGACACCAGGCATGGCAACAGATGGGGGAAGCCTAACCCAAAGGGGGAGAAGAATCCTGGGGCATGAGTTAGCAGAGCTCATTGAAAGGGCTTTAAACTAGGATTGAAGGGAGATGGGGACTAAATCAGGCTCACCAGAGATGAGCCTAAAGATGTCCACCAGTCTGCCATCCCACTTGAGGTGGGAAATGGGGATAAATATGGCAACAAGGCTCACAGGGCTCACTAATAGGTTAGTGACCACACAAGTGGTCGGGATATCTGTACCACAGCTCAAGTGTATATATGCCACTGCCCAAAGCATGGGAAATAAACAAGGAGTTAGAAGCTATTGTGCACCAGGGAGACCATGATATAATTGCCATCATGGAAATGTGGTGGGATGATTTGCATGGTTGGAGTGCTGCAATGGTTGGCTATAGGCTCTTTAGAAGGGACAGGCAAGGCAAGAGAGGTGGCAGGGTGGCGTTCTATGCTAAGGAGTGCTTTGACTGCCTAGAATTCAATGTTAGACACACCAAGGCAGAATGTTTATGGGTGAGGATAAAAGGGAAAGCCAATGAGGTTGCTATCCTAGTGGGAGTCTGCTACAGACCACCTGACCAGGATAAAGACACTGATGAGATGTTCTTTCAACAACTTGGAGATGTCTTGCGTTCGCTAGCCCTTGTTTTCATGGGGGACTTCAATTTACCAGATGTCTGCTGGAAGTACAACACAGAAGAAAGGCAATCCAGGAGGTTTCTGGAATGTATGGAAGGTAATTTCCTGCTACAACTGGTAAGTGAGCCTATCAGGGGTAGTGCCATGCTAGACCTACTGTTTATGAACAGGGAAGAGCTGGTGGAAGATGTAGTGGTTGGAGGTGATCTTGGGCACAGCCACCATGATATGACAGAATTTTCAATATGTGGTGAAGTTAGGAGGGTCATCAACAAAACCTGTACCTTGGACTTCCAGAGGTCTGACTTTGGCCTCTTCGGGACACTGATTCGGAGGGTCCCTTGGGAAGCAGCCCTCAAAAACAAAGGAGCCCAGGAAGGCTGGGCTTACTTTAAGAATGAATTTATGAAGGCCCAGGAGCAGGCTGTCCCTGTGTGCTGAAAAAGGAGCCGGGGGGAAGAAGACCAGCCTGGTTGAGCAGGGAACTGTTACAAGAACTCAGGAATAAAAAAATAGTGTATCAACTTTGGAAAAAAGGGCAGGTGAATCAGGAAGTATTTAAGGATATTGTAAGGGCATGTAGAAAGAGAATCAGAGATGCAAAAGCTCAACTAGAACTTAATCTGGCCATCTCTGTAAAGGATAATAAAAAATGCTTTTATAAATACATTAATAACAAAAGGAGGGTCAGGGAAAATCTTCATTCCTTATTGGAAGGGGGGGAACGTAGTAATGGAGGACAAGGAAAAGACTGAGGTGCTTAGCACCTTCTTTGCCTCAGTCTTTAACAAAAGACTAGCTACCCTCAGGACAACTGGGCTCCTGAGTTGGTAGACAGGGATGGGGAGCAGAATCCCCCTCCTGTAATCCAGGAGGAAGTAGTTAGGGACCTGCTGTGCCACTTAGATCCCAACAAGTCCATGGGTCCGGATGGGATTCATCCTAGGGTGCTGAGGGAGCTGGTGGAAGAACTGGCTAAGCCACTCTCCATCATTTATCACCAGTCCTGGCTCACTGGGGAGGTCCCAGATGACTGGAGGTTGGCCAATGTGACACCCATCCACAAGTAGGGCCAGAGGGAGGATCTGGGGAACTATAGACCTGTCAGCCTGACCTCGGTGCCTGGCAAGATTATGGAACAGATCATCCTGAGTGCCATCCAGCAGCATGTAGAGGACAACCAGGGGATCAGGTCCAGCCAACATGGGTTTAGGAAGGGAAGGTCCTGCCTAACCAATCTCATCTCCTTCTATGACTGGGTGACCCACCTAGTGGATGAGGGGAAGGCTGTGAATGTGGTCTACCTTGACTTCAGCAAGGCCTTTGACACAGTCTCCCACAGCATCCTCTTGGAAAAGCTGGCAGCCCATTGCTTGGACAGGTGCACCCTTTGCTGGGTCAAAAACTGGTTGGATGACCGGGCCCAGAGAGTGATGGTGAATGGAGCTGCATCCAGTTGGTGTCCAGTGACCAGCGGTGTCCCCCAGGGATCAGTACTGGGCCCAGTCCTGTTCAATATCTTTATTGACAACCTGGATGGGGGGATTGAGTCCACCCTTAGTAAGCTTGCAGATGACACCAAGCTGGGGGGGGGGGGGGGGAGTGTTGATCTGCCAGAGGGTAGGAAGAAGCTGCAGGGGGACCTGGACAGGCTGGATCGATGGGCCGAGGCCAATGGCATGAAATTCAACAAGACCAAGTGCAGGGTCCTGCACTTTGGCCACAATAACCCCAGGCAGAGCTACAGGCTGGGGGAAGAGTGGCTGGAGAGCAGCCCAGCAGAGAGGGACCTGGGAGTGCTGGTGGACAGCTGGTTGAACATGAGCCAGCAGTGTGCCCAGGTGGCCCAGAAGGCCAATGGCATCCTGGCTTGGATCAGGAATGGTGTGGCCAGCAGGAGCAGGGATGTGATTCTCCCCCTGTACACAAGCACTGGTGAGGCCTCACCTCGAGTCCTGTGTGCAGTTCTGGGCCCCTCACTTCAAGAAGGACATTGAGGTGCTGAAGCAGGTCCAGAGGAGAGCAACAAGGCTGGTGAAAGGACTAGAGGGAAAGTCTTATAGGGAGAGGTTGAGGGTGCTGGGGTTGTTTAGCCTGGAGAAGAGGACACTCAGGGGGGACCTTATCACTCTCTCCAACTACCTGAAGGGAGGTTGGAGTCAGGTGGGGGCTGGGCTCTTTTCCCAGGCAACCAGTGACAGGACAAGAGGGCACAGCCTGAAGCTGCTCCAGGGGAGGTTTAGGTTGGATATCAGGAAGCACTTCCTCACGGAGAGGGTGATTAGACATTGGAATGGACTTCCCAGGGAAGTGGTGGAGGCACCGTCCCTGGATGTGTTCAAGGCAAGGCTGGATGTGGCACTTAGTGCCATAGTCTAGACGGTGTGGTGGTGTTGGTCATAGGCTGGACTTGATGATCCTAAAGGTCTTTTCCAGTCTTGGTGATTCGGTGATTCTGTGTGATTCTGTGGTGGCTGGTTTTGTCTTCTGGCCAACTCTCTGTCCATGGGACCATCCTCCTCAGGCAGGCACATCAGATAAGTGGATGAACTGGCTCTAGAGTAAAATCAAGTCAGCTGAACTTGAGGAATAAAAAACAACCCAACCATTTGAACTTGACCATTTCCTCTTTGTCATTTCTTTTCCCTTCCTGGAATAAGAAATTGAATGCTCCCTAACCTCATAGCAAGAAACACCCAGTGAGGAACTCAGCTCCTAATCCAGCCAACAGGATGAAACTGCCAAGCCAAAACATCTTTCATAGGATCATACAATAGCTTTGGTTGGAAAAGATCCTTAAGATAATCAGATCCAACCATTAACACAGCACTGCCAAGTTCACCACTAAACCATATCCCTCAACACCACATCTATACATCTTTTAAACACCTCGAGGGATGGTGAGGCCATCACTTCCCCAGGCAGCCTGTTCCAGGGCCTGACAACCCTTTCAGTAAAGACATTGTTCCTAGTATCCAATCTAAACCTCCCTTGGCACAACTGGAGGCCATTTCTTCTTATTCTATCACTTGTTACTTTGGTAAAGAGACTGATGTCCACCTTGCTCCAACCTCCTTTCAGGTAGTTGCAGAGCATGATAAGGTCTCCCCTCCACCTCCTTTTCTCCAGACTAAGCAACCCCAGTTCATGAAGGCCCTCATTCATCAACGGGCTGAAATGTCCATTTCAGCTGGGACTACACCAAGCATCAGAGTCCCACCAATGCTTGCTCTGACACTTGTATCACACCTGCTCTTATCTAGGACTTTTCTCCAGCTCTGGCTGCTGCCTACCTCCTCCCCCTCATCTCAGTGTCTATGATCTACTGGTGCCCCGTTAACACTAATTTCAAACCTGTCTGTAGATTCCTCAAAGACAGGAGCACATGAAATAGCATGTCACCCCCTTATTTAAAAATATTCCTTTTGATTCCCTACACGACCTTCTTCCTTGTGTTTTCAGACCTCATTCTTGTTTGGTTTTCACAGCCAGTACCTGAATTAAACACAACAGCTGCACTAAAAATACCCTTGGAAGGGCTGACTTGCAGCCTGGCCAGTCCTGCCTTTATCCTGCTACTGTGAGAGCTGCCATCTGAGTCCCTGGACTGAGGAAATGTTAATGTTTGGTAATTTCTGAGGCTTATAGTAGAAAAAAGAGGTTGGACTGGTGACCTCCTGTGTCTATGCTGATGGGCTGAATTTTAGCCTCCTGGTATCCAACCTTGCCTGGTGCAGCTGTTGCTCTGCTGAAAAAAAATAAAAGGAGAAAGGAGGTGAGGTAGAACTGGAAGAGGAATTTTGACTTCTTCTTGGCTGAACAATGACAAAAAGCTCACTCCAAAACTTTAGTTACATACAGAATGATTGGGGCGGGTTTTAAAAAATTTTCTGCTTTTACCGTTAGTCAATCTTTGCAACAAAAAGGCTGTTATGGGTTGAGGATTTCTTTAAATATCACTTAAAAATGCAAAACACTCACTTTCAACAATCCATAAAGGAAAAAACAGTCATGTTTTGACATTTCTGAAGTTTTCCCAGCATTTTTTACTGAATTTATTCAATCATAACCCAAATTCACAAATCATTCTGGTTGCCATGCATGTCACTTTGACAAGCATATTCTTGGTCACGGAATCACAGAATCACCAGGGCTGGAAAAGACCTTCAAGATCACCAAGCCCAGCCTATGACCAACACCACCACACCATCTAGACCATGGCACTAAGTGCCACATCCAGCCTTGCCTTGAACACCTCCAGGGATGGTGACTCCACCACTTCCCTGGGAAGTCCATTCCAATGTCTAATCACCCTCTCCATGAGGAAGTGCTTCCTGATATCCAACCTAAACCTCCCCTGGAGCAGCTTCAGGCTGTGCCCTCTTGTCCTGTCACTGGTTGCCTGGGAGAAGAGCCCAGCCCCCACCTGACTCCAACCTCCCTTCAGGTAGTTGGAGAGAGTGATAAGGTCCCCCCCTGAGTGTCCTCTTCTCCAGGCTAAACAACCCCAGCACCCTCAACCTCTCCCTATAAGACTTTCCCTCTAGTCCTTTCACCAGCCTTGTTGCTCTCCTCTGGACCTGCTCCAGCACCTCAATGTCCTTCTTGAAGTGAGGGGCCCAGAACTGGTTAGGCCTCACCAAACACCATGGCTGTTATCTGCCTGCTTTGGCCTCTTACCTGCAAAAGGAGGCTGGCAGGGTGCACTGGATCTTGTGAGTCACCTTCGGGACCAACTCTTCTCTTGGCTTTGGTTCATCACCACATGCACTGAAGCTGGAGTACTTAGAATCACCGAATGTTTTGGGTTGGAAAGGACCTTAAAGATCCAAACCCCCTGCCATGGGCAGGGACACCTCCCACTAGACCAGGCTGTTCCAAGAGCCATCCAGCCTGCCCTTGAACATTTCCAGGGATGGAGCAGCCACAGCTTCTCTGGGCAACCTGGGCCAGTGTCTCACCACCTTCACACTAAATAATTTCTTCCTTATGTCTAACCTAAATCTCTCCTCTTTCAATTTAAAACCACTGCCCCTTGTCCTATCACTCCGTGCCCCTAAAAACAGTCCCTCCCCAGCTTTCCTGGAGACCCTTCAGGTACTGGAAGGTGCTCTAAGGTCTCCCCAGAGCCTTCTCTTCTCCAGGCTGAACAACCCCAACTCTCTCAGCCAGTCTTCATAAGACAGTTGCTCCAGCTGGGATATTTATGATTACCAAGGCTGCCTCATTGTCAGCACTCTCTAAACTCAAAGACAGGAGCATTAAGAGAGCAGAAAAAATGTTGAACACCAGAGGGCTTCACTGTAGTCCAAACCCAAGGGTTTACTGTGATATTTTCTTCTAATATCAACCCCGTGACATTCTGCAGCTGCTCTATACCATGCTCAGAGACTCAACAGTGGATGTGCTGGTTTAAGAAATGAACAACCACCCACACCAGCACAGACGGATTGTGGTCCATGGCAAGATCCACCAGAGAGATCATGTACCACTGTGCATCATCCAGACACAAGTAGGGTCCTCAGGCCCTGCTGCAATACTGAAGACAGAAAGAAATACTCTACCTCTGCTGAGAACCTCTCTCCAGCAGCAGACTCTATACAAATCTCTTGTAGGGGAATTAAAACACCCTTCCAACATTTCTTTCCAATGTTTGCAACGCGCGTAACATAGCAGCTCTTGAGCAATGATTGACTTCTTCTCTTAAAATAAAATCTTTTTTGTCAGTCTAACTTTTGATATTTGCTATGCCAATGGATCAAAGGGCCCTGAAAATAAAAAAAATAAATAAATAAAAGCAAAATATATTAAGGCTCTGGATAAACGTCCTTTTTGAAAATAATTTAAATGCAAACAATAACACAGCCGAAGCCTGTCCAGTACTCCAATTATTGGAGATAGATTCTACAAAGCCTGTACATTTTTTAAAAATATGAGTTTATTTTGACATGATCTCTGCATTTTCTGCTGTTGGGAAGGAGAAAAAAAATTAGTTCCCAGGGCCATTCAAGATAAGCCATGGTTTCCTATCTCTTTTGACTGAAAATACCAATGAAACTTCTTCCAGTTATTCCCTGTCTTCCTTTGGTCTCTCCTTATTAGTCTTTATCATTTTAGTACCTCCTTTGATATATAACCCCTTTATGTTGTGCAATCATAAATCAAAATAAAGTGCACTGCTGAGTGATTTTATTGCTATTAAAAGGTCAGCTGTAAGAGGGTTGCATCGTGTCATGTATCCTAGAGAATTCATGGGAGGTGCATTAAAAAAAAAGGAGGTGCTGGGTTTCTTGACTATGTTTAAACAGTCAAACTTCTCTTCAGCTGAGCTCCACAATGGATCTCACAACACAGTGTGGTCCAATCAGGGCTGCAAAGGCTGTGAGAAACACATCCTTGTCCTTTGGAGGGGGCTAGCAACATCTTTCCTCCAAACAGGAACACTGAATTAGTAACAAGGGCTGATAGCCAGGAAAGCATTGTCTCTCCAAGTCCTTTAAAAGTGATCAGGGTCCATTATGCAGAAAAAGAAACTCCACAAGGAGTGGCTGAGGGAATTGGGGATGTTTAGTTTGGAGAAGAGGAGGCTGAGGGGAGACGTCATTGCCTTCTACAACTACCTGAAAGGACATTGTAGGGAGGTGGGCGCTTGCCTCTTCCCCTAAGTGAATAATGATGGAAACAAAGGAAATGGCCTGAAGTTGTGGCAGGGGAGGTTCAGATTGGATGTTAGGAATAATGTCTTTACTGAAAGAGTGGTCAGGCACTGGAACAGCCTGCCCAGGGAGGTGGTGGAGTCACCATCCTTGGATGTATTCAAGAAACGTGTAGATGAGGAACTTCAGGGCATGTTCTATTGGCCGAGATTGTAGGTTATGTGTTTGTGGGGTTTTTTGGGTGTGTGTTGGGGTTTTTTTTGTTTGTTTTTTTTTTGTTTGTTTGTTTTCTTTGTTTGAGTGTTTTTTTTTTGTTTGGTTTTGGTTTTGATTTTTGGGTTGGTTTTTTTTTATGGTTGGACTCAGTGATCTCCGAAGTCCTTTCCAGTCATGACTATTCTGTGATTCTGTGATTATCCCCACCACAGCTCTCTGCTTCTCTTTCCCACTGCCCCAACAGCAAGGAGATGCTGCAGATTACTCAGGGAGGGTTGTTTTAGGGACAATTAAACCTTCTGCAGAAGTCATATCACCTTCTCTCTCACAGGGCATTGACATCTGAAATGCACTCAGAGCATTTATTAACGACCTCTCAATAAGCTCTTCCTGAAAGACTTTTTAAGATCCTTCACTGTGCCTTTTCCCATCACTAGCGTGAGTGCCACACCTTGATCCTCAACAGCTTCCTTGGTTAACATCATGCCCAGGAGCAGATCTCCTGGAGTTTCAGGATTTATAATTCTTTCTATTGCAGGAGCACTAACCCACAGTGCTGCCAGGTCAGGGCAGATGGTAGCAGCAGCTGAAAACAAAAAAAAAAAGGAAGATAAGAAAATGCAACACAGTTTATGTGGTTTCTCTCTTGTTTCTTTTCAACAAAACCATCTAAACTGGAGACCCCACAAGAGGCAATGTGGAAGGGAAGTTGGAAGATGTATTTTTCCTGACTACTAGGGAAAAAAAGATAATGAAACACGCCCTCAATTTTGGAATTGGGGGGAAAAAAAAAAAAAAAAAAGGTGGTTTTCTCCCCGTGCATTTGGAACTTGGTCATTTTGAGAAAAAACAACAATTAGCAAACAAGGACAAAGTTGCCCATGAATGCAAATCTTCCTTTTTTACCCAGCTCAAGTCATTCACTGGGGTCATTGAAAAAAAAAAAATAAAAAAAAAAAATCCAGGAATTTTTCTTTCAGTCTGGGTGGATGAACACACCAGAAATCAATAACCAGAAGCAAACACACCGACAGAGTTAACTGCCAGAGGACAGGCAGCAACAGGTGAGTCAAAATGCTCAAATTCCTGAGCCTGGCACAGACTCAGACCTCCAGCCCTATGGATTTGGGCAGCAAGAGGAAATTCACCACCCTTGCTCCTCCAGGCAATGTTCTACCCCTTTCTGGACACCCTGCAAGCCAGCTGCCAGATGTGTACAAATCACAGAATCATAGATCTAGCAGATCTCCTGCCTTGGGTCAGCCTCTGGAAATTGCCCAATTTTCAATGACTCTGCCTAATTCTTCTGCCACCTGACGTGGTGCACAGAGCTTCAGGAGTTCAGTTTGCTGCAGAGGCCCACGCTGGCCACCAAAGGGCTGGGACGTTGCGTGCAAGCAAAGCAAGCAATGGAAAAAGAAATTAGCAGTAAGGTGGCATATGCCTTGTCCCCACCAGTCATATATTAGCAAAGCACATGGGCTGTTTGCACAAAACAAACACCTCACGTGCTATTTGCTCAAAAATGGCTTGACTGAGCTATTAACACTTCATTAATACAAGATGAAAGGCAAATTTAGAGAGCTCCCCAAAGTGATTGAGAGCTCCGAGGGGCCCATAAATGAAATGATAATGCAGTGTAAATAAGTCTGTGTAATACCAAGATTGGGAACTAGCCTATGATCTAATATAAGCAGCTAGATATTACCAGAAATACATTCCCCCAATTCCCCAGTTTTGTGCAAAGGTAATATTGCAAGATTATAAATTGCAAGAACAAAAATTTTCCACCTCTGGAAAGAAAAAAAAAGGAAGAGCTGAAATAGAAAAGTACAGACTTTATATAGATCCAGCACATCCTTGCACTACTGACTTCAGTGGGTGTTCTTCCTTTTTTTTCCCCCCAGGGTTATTTCTGTAAAAAATAAAAAGAAAAACGGTGAGGGGCAAAAAATACACCAGTCTGCAGAGAACATAGTTCTGGCGTTTCAAAAATTGGCTTTGATGGGTTGCTCTGGAGAATTTTGAAACAGTAACAGTCCTTATCTCACTAAAGAATTTACAGCTCTGCCACCTGCTATCCCATGTTGCCCATTAGCTCACCCTCACAGAACAAGCCAAGGCAATATTGGCTGATTGCAACCAATGGTACCAAAAAAATGTGAGGCAGGGAGTGGACAGTGAGGACAAAAGTCCCTTAATGATAATATCTTTCCAACCATTGAAGAGGTCATTAGTGTTTGTGCTTATTTTTAGCACATTTGAAAAGGACTGAACTAATCTGCCCTCATCCCTGTAAGTACCTCTCTGTCCATTTTTGGGTATTTATTCTCTGTTGGGATTTTGTTCCAGCCTTAATGTCACTGTGACACCAGACATCCAGGACTGTAGATAAGGTTTCATGCCCACTTGAACCCAAAGCTCTTGCTGATCCTTTTTGGGCCTGTCACATACAGTAGACACACCTCCTTCTTCAGCAGAAGTGATCAAAGGAGGTGTCCATCTTGCCCACCATTAGTGGTGAATATCACCATCCATTCAACTGATTGCATTACAGTCAATCAAGAGAAATCAGGCCATGATCCATCTCATCCTAAGACAGATGGCTACATTAGGGCAGATGCCTCATACTCTAGACATGACTGTTTCTCTTCACTGGCTATAAAAGCAGCTGAAGCTGAGCTCAGGTGGTGGTTGCTGTTGGCTGCCATGAGTCTCACCCTCACCAAAAACTCCTGGAGATGAACCTTGGCCATGAGCACTTTTCCCACCCAAGTGAACAGATTGATGCCATGGCCTCACAGAAGACATCCACAGGGAAGGAAAGACTTGAATTATTCTTTGGTAATAAATCTATTCCCTAAAAATAGTTTTTAGCAAGTAGCTGGAAGAGATATTTTTTTTTGGATGCTCTGTGAAGAGTCAAGGAAGCATGGAAATTTATGTGTCTTTGGGGGGAAAAGAAATTCCTGGCTTTCCAAGGAGACATTAATGACTAGCAGATGGTTAAGAGACTAGAAAAAATGGATATTTCAAGGATGTCATGAAATGGCAGTACTCCTACATCAGGGTCTCCATTGAATTAAATTATTAGGTATTTCTTTTTTTGTGAATGGGTTCACCAGCATTGATCTATTCAGGCCAAGCCAAGCAGGTTTATATCCCTGCCCCAGTCAAGCCCGTGGCTGCTGCTCATGTGAGTCTTTCCTAGTCAGGTCAGTGGGCCCATTTCTCCCACCAGGATCTTCTTGTAGGTGATTTTTTTTCCCCAGAAATGTAATGTGAAGTATGTTTCTCATCACTTCTGGCCTTTTACAGGCTCATTCCACATCCCTCTGTGTGTTGGCTAATGTGAGAATGGTAGATACTGCCTGTTTCCAAACATGAGGTGTAAGCCTGGGGATTTTTATATCTTTCCATAAGTGAGTTGGGTTAGTTTTATTATTGCTATTGTCACATAGATCAAGAGTTATCAATAGCCAAATGCATAGCAGTTGCCATGACTTCCGTGGGTGGCAAATCCTAGCAACAACTGCCTGCTATTTATTAAGTCAAAGGCACTCAGTTTTATTTCAATTGACAGATGTCTGGTTATTTGGCACAAAAAACATGAATTGTATTCCCATGGATGCACAGTTGTGTTGAAATATGTTTTAGGCAAAAATCAAGTTACCTTCATGTAAATGCAAACGTCTACTTCATCTGTGATGAACACCAGCTCTTCCCATCCTCATCCCAAATAAGTCCATTCATTTCCTAGTCTCTGGGGGGGGGAAGAAATAAGTAAAGAGGGGGCAAAAAAAAATAACAGGAACAAAAAAAAGGCCCAGGAATCACGTCCAAAGCTTAGCAAGGCCAGTTGCTGACTAGCAAACATCTGTCCTGTAGCCATGCAAATCCCACCAGGGAAGTGCAGCCTTCCAAAGTTTTGGGAAGGAGGAAGGCAGAGCTGCTGGATCCCCAGCTGGAAGCAGTCCATGCTGTACACATGGCTTGGATGCAGAGAGCTGCAGGAATGCCACTGCAGCTTAACATCAACCAGCAGCTCATGTTTTCATCCGTTTTCTGTGCACACACTGCAGGGTTTATAAATCTCCGCTTTACATCCAGAATATTCCTGGAAAACAGATTGCTTCTGACAAGGGTTTCTTTTTTATTATTTTATTTTTGAAATATAGATTATTTTTTTTAATACAACATGCTTCCATTGTGTTATATATTGCAGATGACAAACTTTCCCAGCTGGTAATTTCCAATCATTTATAACACTGTCGGGAGAGTCCATATTTTTATATCAAACTATATATCTGAAATACGCTAGAAAATATAAAATTATATGAAACTGATAATAAATACATCTCAACAGACAGACACACGCATGAGAAAACTTTCAGAGCTTCTTCTCTGCCATATTATGTCTTTTATCTATTCTCTACATATCACTCTCCAAGGCTCTTGCTGGGAGCTTGCCACTGGGAAGCCAGCAAAAGTGAACAGCCTGTGCTGAACAGCCTCTGTTAGGTTACAGAAGCTATTCTGTCTTTGGCTCAGAAAACCTCAGGCTTTCATGAAGCAAGACAAAAAAAATATCTCTGATCTTCAGCTGACATTGTCCAGGAAAGAGTAATATACCACACACACTCTGGTTAGAGGGGCAGCAAGTGAAAGAACTGGAGCACAGGATGATATTGGAGCACCGCTAGCAGCTGGGGAAAATTAACTGTGCCTTTGTCAATGAAACCTGTGACCCACACGTGAGCCCGAGGTTCAGTTATGCATCTTCTGAAGGCATCTTGTTCTGCAAAAGTGGCATCATTAGATGCTGTATTTACCTGCCTCAGGACTGGCTGAACAGCGAGCTGCACTAGCGAGGTACATGCTTGCAGAAAGGGAGAAGCATCTTGCTGAGAGCAGTTTATAGCACACTTAAATGCCAAGTCACATCACATCCATCTCTCCCATGATCCCCCAGTCCCTCGCAGACAATAAGGAGCATGTCCTCAAGGTAAGGGAAGCCTTCATATTCTCCTAGGAAACTGAAACACTGAGAGATCAAGTAAATGGGCCAAGGTCATATGGAAAATTTGTGGTGGAGCACGGCAACTGAACACCAGGTTCCTGCAGTTTCACACACTGGCTACAAAACCTTCACCCCTCAAAATATGAGAGGGTCAGGTAAGAGACAGTGCCCCTCCTGAACTCCTTGGAAAAAGGAGCATGGTCCCAGGATCTCACTGCATCTCCAGTCTTACGGGGCACTTGCCCAGGGCAGAGATGTTTTGGATGTAGAAGGGAATGACTCCATCTATCAGACACACCAAAGTGCTCCTCACCATTGTTTCAGCAGCATGTCGTCCACTTTATGAATTGGCCATGGTCAGGAATTGCCAACAAATGAGCATCACAGAAATGGTACCTCAGCAAATGGATTCAATTGGGATCTAAAAACCTGGGTGGTTCCCTCCACAGACAGCCAGGACACCTTCCACCCACATGGGAATGATTCCCCATCCACTAGAGGTTTGACAGACCAAGCTTAGCTCTTAACCAAGTTGTTCCCATGGCAAAAGGCACCAGGAGAATTGGAAACAAACTATCTGTGACCCATCACCGAGCCAAGCAGCTGCCCTGGGTCCGTGGCATTGCATTCACAGCAGAATGTGCCAGTGTCACCACAGGGCACCCACTGCTCCCCAACATCCAGTCCTTGTTTCTGCCACCTGCTGCTACCCCACCCATGAAAAATGTCCTAGCTGAGCTTCTTTTCCCCCACATTTTTCTCCTTTTTTGGATGCTGCAAAGCATTCACAGCAGGAGTCACCAGTCTTGCTTGGGGTGGGAAATATTTCCAGATGCTCTTGGAAGCACCTTTTATTCACAGTCTGCTCCTTGTTCCAGTTAAACAGGGAGGAGAGAAAAGCACCTCCCTTCCACAGTGTTTTTGTGGGATGGAAAAATTATTCAGACTCCAGGGTGGGAAGAAAATCTACCAAAGCTTCACTGTTTTCTTGGATTTTACCATGTTCCAGCTGCTCCAGTTCCTCTGCCATCAATTGTCCCTGCCTCTTGCTTTCCTGCTGCCACAGGGGAAAATAATAATAGTGGTTAAGTATGAATCCCAAAGAGACACTGTTGTGTGTGACTTGTTTTAATTCCACTCTGAAAGACCCAAAACAGAAGGTGGGGTGTTTGCAATAATGTATTATGCATTTACTGACAAACTCTTTTTACAAATAGAAGCAGGCAGCAAGATTTTCCAATCACTGGAAAATTTTAGGGGTCTGTGTGTGAACAACCTGACACAGAGCAACAGGACCACAGCATAGGCTTTTGGTCCATGAGGTGCTTGAAATTAGAAATACTCCAAACAAGTTTGGAAAATCCTGCCTGTAACTACTTCTGGTGCTTTATTTGGCTTAATTCGAAAGATGCCTCCAAACTATGTTAGTAATCATTTAATGTTTCACCACTAGGGATGCAGAAGACATTTGGGGTAGCTTTTCTAAAGCAGCCAGATTTTTCCCCCCCTTTTATGGAGCTGCCTCAG
The DNA here is from genome assembly GCA_020745705.1 of Hemiprocne comata. Taxonomy (NCBI): domain Eukaryota; kingdom Metazoa; phylum Chordata; class Aves; order Apodiformes; family Apodidae; genus Hemiprocne; species Hemiprocne comata. The sequence continues at coordinate 213,810,173 of CM036586.1, forward strand.
GGTTCAGAAAGGGTTTTGAGAAGCCACTGCTGCTGGGCAGTGGCAGGAGCAGGAGGTGCCATGAGGCACTGCAGCCAGCATGGGCCCCAGCACCCTGTTAGTAGCATGTGACCACATCAAGGAATAAAGGGCCAAGTTTTTCTCTAAATTACTCATTTACAGGTCAAACTCTTCTGTACACTAATCCAAGATAATTTAGGAAAGGACTGGGTTGCTCAGGAGGTTTCTGCCTCTCTTCTTTTTTTTGGTGCAACAGACATCACACAGCTCAGGTTCTGAGCTGGAGGTGCCATTGGAACCTCCAGGTTTAAGCAGGGCAGCCAGGATCTGCTGAGCTCCCTGCAACCCACAGTGTGCCAGTGGCACAGGCTCAAGTGGCATGAGCTGTTTAAGGAACAGCAGTCCAAAACCAGGTAGGTTCAGAGTTCACAGTGTGGATGCAGGATCCTCAACCCCAAGCCTGTGATACATGAGGATTTTCCTCCAGCTCGTGCCTCTGGAGTCACACTGTCAAGTGGTTATCACAACTTGGAGACATTGCAGAAAAAAAAAAAAAAAAAATTCCTAACCTTGGAAGAGAATTAAACACACTCTAAGGATGTGGGGGAAAGCCTTTACACCCACATACATGCACAAGCCAATAATGTTTGTGATTTCCAAGTCAGCCTCCATGGCCGAAGATGGCAGGGTCACAACTACTTCCATGAAAATCCAGTGCTACAGCTGCTCCTTCCCTGGAAAAAGGCCTCCTCCTATCCTTTCTACTTAATGCATTAACCCATGAAGTTCAGCCACAGCCTTTCCGTGAAACTTCTTTACTGTGAGAGTGACAGAGCACTGGGACAGGCTGCCCAGAGAGGCTGTGGGGTCTCCTTCCCTGGAGACATTCAAAACCTGCCTGGACAAGTTCTTGTGTGATGTGCTCTAGGTGACCCTGCCTGGCAGGGGGGTTGGACTGGATGATCTTTTGAGGTCCCTTCCAACCCCTAGGATTCTGTGATTCTGTGTGAATAGATGTATCATGGCAGCCATGGGAGCTCCATACAGCTTAAAGCAAATTCCAGAAATGCTCTCATGAATCAAGAGCTTTATACTGTCATGCAGTTAAGGATGAAAGTTCCTGTAAGACTTGAGTGTTTGTAAGGCAGACATATAAACCATGTATGTTAAACATATAAACATATAAACCTTATATGTTAAATTAAATTAAACTGTATAATATTACTATTGTTTGGTAATTGGCACACAGAGAAAAAGTCCTGTCTAAGACAAGCACAGGTGATCGTGGTAATACCAAGATAGATGCAGCCCCTTGTATTATATCCCAGTCTCAAATCCCTTGGTAGCAAGCCAAGGCCACTTAAGGAATTTGATTGAATTTACTCTATGGAACAGAAAAAACTGGCCCATCAAATATTTTTTCAGCATATGTGCGTGTGTATGTGCATTTTAGATGGCTTGATAAATCCACAGCTATCTGGATTTGGAACTAATCTTACCCTGTGTGTAACCAACATGCTGGAAAAATTACTTTATGGGCAGCAAGAATCATTATTTTTAGTCATAAATCAAAGCTCTTCAGGAGGGAAAGATACAACATGGAATTTTTTTGATTTCTCTTACTAGAAAGTCTTACATGCATGGCCACATTAAAAGATGTTTTAAAATGAAAACTGAACATAATTTCAGAAAATAAGACAGCAGAAAGCACAAGGGGCTTGGTTTGATACTAAGGAAATACAGGCTGAAGGAGAGTATTGCCAGCTGTGATTCATCTGATGCAAGAGACTTTGCTTTCAAAAATAAACTCGGTACAGCAGAAGGGTCAAAATTGTACCTGGGATTTAGGATTATGTTATCTGCTGCTCTGCAACATGGTGGCAGAGAGAAAAGTCTCACTGATAGTGCTGATAGTGGGAATTGGAGGCTGAGGATTAAGCCACAGCACAGATAGCAACCAGCTTTCTTCTGTCAGCCTTTCATAGATTGCAATAAAAAAAAAAGGATGCCTGTCCACGTGAAGCAGACATAAGCTCTGTGCCTTGTTGATGAGGCACGGGGTAGGAGACAGATAACTTCCAGAAAGGTTGCATTATTATTTAAACTGGAGGCGAAGGAATGGCTGAGGCCTTTAAGAATGGTGTGGGCTGGAAAAAGTTCCAAAAGCCCAGGAAACACAGATCTGAAGCAGAGGGTGAACACTTGCCCCAACTGTTTCAGCCTAGCTTGTCCAAGAGGTCCCTCTCAAAGGCTCCTCAATGGGTCTCATGGTGAGATAAGGCTTCAGTTGAGTTGGAGACCTGGTTGTGGTGGGCAGAGTGATGGCTGTTGGTGTTGACTCCTCCAGCTGCTCACCTCTGCCTGACAGGACAGCAGATCCACTCAGGGTCCATCTGCCCAACCAAGGGACTGTTGATAGCACAAGGTTTCATGGCAAATCCAAATGGGTGGCATCTCTTCCAGTTTAGGAGCTGGCCCTCATGTGGCTCAGCCATCTATGTGCATGCAGTACAACCTCCCCTTATCAGAGCCCTCAGATATAAACCGTGTCCCTCTGAGCATCCACAGGCTTGAAATCTGCTCTGAATCAGACTATTTTCCAGGCATTGGTCCATGGAGCAGAGGGTGTGCAGAGGAAAGGCTCCACTCTGCAGTTTGGCACAATTCAGCTCACACAGCTCTCTCAAACACAGAAGGTACACATACCAGACAAGCAATGGAGGGAATTTTGCAAGAAAAAAAAATAAATTCAAAAACTCAAAATTCATTTGGCCATGCACAACCAGTAGAGGAAGTGCTGCGAGCTAGCAGTACAACAAGCAAGCATCACCTTGCTCTGAGCATCAGGGCATGGGCAGTTGTCCTCCAGAGGTTCCTTCCAACCTCAGTTACTCTACAAATTAAGGTTATAATAATGTTCTGGCTTTTCTGAGGCCCCTTTCACCAATAAACTAGCCCTACACGCCTTGCCAAACACTGAGCCCCACCACACCCCATCAAGATGCCTTTGTGCATTTTCACAACCACAGAACAAGCTTAAGGCTTTGCTGGGCTGAGGAGACAAATCCCAATCTCACAAGTGAGTGACACAGACCCAGAGGAAGAGCTCAGCTCTTGTAACACCCAACCCCATGCCATAACCTCACTCTTGAAATCGCCCTCCCTCCCCAGCTGCAATCCCAGGCGGGCGCACGTGCTCCTCGCTGGCTAAACTTGCTCTTCTCACAGCTGGCCAAAAAAATCCCAGCTAGACCCCCTGATGGGAGACAGATGTGGAGCCACTCCCAACATCCTGCTCTGCCTCACGCTCTGTCTACCACATCACCACCTAAATTGGTTCCAGCATCATCGTTGCTGCTGATGAGGTGCAAAGCAGACGCAACACAGCTAGATCTCCCAGTGCCAGCTGGAAGAGGTGAGCTCTGGTGTACAGGAACATGCTCCATGCAAACAGGCACCATCAGTCAAATCTAATGCCAGAAGTCCAAAATATCTCTTTAAGACACCCAGATCGTTTGGGCCTTGAATTTATCCTCCATGCTGCACCACATTATCTTTACAGCATTAGATAGGAATTTCCAGGTTGAGCAAGAAATTCCTTGAACAGATGTTAAGACACCCCAGAGTAACTGGATAAGGAGAACAATGTCCACCCGCCCTGTGTGCTCTGTGCCAGCTCTAAACTTATGGACCATCTGCCCCGCCACACCAAGGACAACATGAAGGTGTGTGCAGGCCATCAGAGCAAAAATAAATAAAAAAATAAGTAAATATTAATTTGGGGCACACATACAAAAAGTCAGGTGGAAGAAAGAAGGTTATTGGCCCTTATTCCAAGGAAAGGCAACAGGAGGTACTTTGGGACCCATGTGAGTTGGAGAACAAGGCTGGCACTGGCTCCCAGCTTAGGGGTGAGATTACAGGGAGGTGGCCCATGAAGGTCTGCTCCAAGTGGGGGAACATCACATGCAGAGAGTAGACAGGAAGCAGGCACAGGAGACAGCAGGGAACCTGAGAGGCAGATTTTGGCTGCTGGCAAAACTGCTGGGGCTACAATGTAGAGGAGGAGCTGGGCCTGAACCAGAACTCTGCAACCTTTGGTCCCTGAGGTAAATATGGTTGACAACCTTCCCAACTAAGCTGAGTGACAGGGTTGAAGGCCTGTCAAGAAGTCACTGGCTTTTATAATTCTTCTGGCACTGAACTGCAGCAAGAGGAAGCTGAGCTGCAAGAAGACATAGTGGTGCTCAGCTCCAGCAGAAAACAGGGCTGGCATGCTCAGAGCCACTGCAGCGCTCTGCACATGCAGCCACCAGGCACAGGACCTTACAGAAGAACATCTCTTAGCCTGATATCAGCCAACAGGCATTTCCGTGCCTCAACAGCAGTCTGCAGAAGGTACAGTGACCTCACTGGTCCGGAAAAAGGAAGATCTCCCTCCCCACTGTAGGAGAAGAACACTTTCGTGACCATCTGAAAGACCTGAAGGTGCACAAGTCCATGGGACCTGGTGAGATTCATCCACGGCTCCTGAAGGAACTGGCCAATGAGGTTGCAAAGCTTCTGTCCATCATATTTGGCACCTCCCACTAGACAAGGTGGCTTCAAGACCCATTCAACCTGCCTTAAACACTTCCAGGGATAGGGCAGCCACAACTTCTCTGAGCAACCTGGGCCAGTGTCTCACCACCCTCACAGGAAAAAATTTCTTCCTTGTATCTAATCTAAATCTCCCCTCTGCCAGTTTAAAGGCATTACCCCTCATCCTACCATGACACAAATTCCCTCCCCAGCTTTTCTGTAGCCCCTTCAGGCTCTAAGGTCTCCCCAGAACCTTCCCTTCTCCAGGCTGAACACCCTCAACTCTCTCAGCCTGTCTCCAGAGCAGAGCTGCTCCAGCCCTTTGATCATCTCCATGGCCTCCTCTGGACTCACTCCAAGACCTCCATGTCCTTCTCATATTGGAGACCCCAGAACTGGACCCAGCACTGCAGGGGGGTCTCATGAGAGCAGAGTGGGGGGGGACAATCACCTCTCTTGACCTTCTGGGAGGTCTTTACTGTTTCATCTGTGCCATCCTCATAGCAGGTCATCCAGTGCAGCAGCAAGAAAACATCAAATGGTTCCGCTGGCTTAGCTGGATGTCAATGCAGAACAAGACAAATACCCACATACCTAGTTATTTATTGTGCTCTCTGAATTTCTGAACACACACACACCCTCCCCACAAGCAATAATGCAAGGTACAGATTATCTATAATCCACCGACAGCTATTGATCCATGAGGCTATCAACAAACCAGAATGATACATATGTCTTATTCGATGTGCAAATATTTGCCCATGATGGCACTGGCAGCAAGAAGACCCAGATACATTTTGTGAATAACACAGAACTGTAAATAAGACATAAAGACTCTTTGTATACACTCTTAAACCGAATTACTGAGGAATAAGGCATTTTCTCTGTAAATTACTTGCTGTTATAATTTATGGATAAAGAAAAAAAAAAATAAATCCTCTGTTTGAGAGCAATAATGGCCCAATCTTTTCCTCTGAGATGTCCCTAGATAGAGTCCTACAGAGTATCAGGAGAGCTGTTCTGCTGCTAAGCAACAGGTAGACTCCCAGACAGCTGAATATTTTACCAAATAGATGAGTGCCAAAGGTAAAATATGGGCAAATGCAGCAGTAGATTTCATCTCCCCACTTTTTTCCACTCCCAGCAAGTTCATTCAGATTTGACAGTCAGCAGGTGTCATTTCAGATTTTCATCCATGTCTCCAGGCAAATGGAAACAGAACTCGAATGTATTCATTCCCGTGTCACTAACACCTAGACCTAAGAAGAGCTTCTTCACTTGCCAGGAATGAGATGTCTCTTTGCAAGCCAAAGTCCAAAATTAGAGGGCAGCCTTGCCAGCTTGCTTGGAGCTGGCATGCTCCAAGCAAGCATTTAAGCCTTTATGCTGGGTTAGATTTTCTTTCCTTTGCCAGCTGGTTTTTTTTCTACACACAGACACAGCGTTGTGTGTGAAGGCAGACTGAGCTGTGGTGAGACAGCAACAAACCAAGCTGACTGTGAGTGTGCATTCACTCGTGCCTCTCTGTGTCTCCTTTGCAGCCATCTCTCATGACAAGGAAGAAGACCCAAAGCACAATCATAATCTGCACAAGTCCATAGGCACAGGAGTGGCACACCTGAACTTTCTTGTATAAACTTGAACCCAAGGCTTTTCCCCTCCAAAAATGCAGGATAAATGCAGCTTTCTGAGGAGCACTACAAGATCAATATTAATCTAGAGCCATATCACTGAAAACTCACACTCCATTACATATACAATGTCCACGAGGAGCATAAAATATTCTTTGAGCAAAACATGGGGTGCAGAACTGAGTAACCAGAGCTTCCATCAGTTCTTTTGGAAAATGGGGTATTTCTAGAATTCTTTGAGAAATGAAGGGTTTGTTTCCTTCCCTGCAAGCTCAGGAGATCTCTGTGCAATTCAGAGAAGGGCCAGCTCTTTGGGAAAACAGTTCTAATAAAAGGGTCATCTGGGGACTGAAACTGAAGCTGGTGGTTGTGGTGTGGTTCCTTCACAACAGTGCAAGCCACATCACCCCCTTTCCTCTGCTGCTTGGCTTACAGAGTCATTGCACTGCAAAAGAGATCATTTTCTTGAGATCAGCTAATATTTTTAATCAATTGCAGAATGATAGAATCATAGAATGGTTTGGGTTGGAAGGGACCTTTAAAGCCACATGAAACACAAAAACTGGTCTCTCTGTAGACACCTCCTTCAAGTTAGACAAGTTTCCTTTTCCATGTTGGCTTAACCAAATGCTCAAGCAAGCTACCAGTGTGAGATAAATGGTAAGTGGGATTCCTCACTGTTTCATTGCTCAGAGAGTTTGGCTCTACCACAGCCTTGTCTTAACATGACAGTGGCACAGATACATTGCTGTTGGACAGCTGTTGGGCATGAGAGAAAAGGTGGAGACCTTCTAAAAGCTTAAACCAGCATTGCTACTGAACTAGCCAACTAGTCAATGCCATTGCATGTTGTTTTTCATTATTGTGCTGTACCCAACACAGGGTTGGTTCATTGACTGTCATCAGTTGAGGAGAAGGACATCCATCACACACTTTTGTGTTATGTGGCTTCCATTTGTATGAGGTGAAAGTTCATTATCATACATAAAAGAAAGCATCTGATCAAGAAGTTGAAAGCAGTTTCTCCCAATTTCAGAGCTCCTGCACCTAACAAGGAAACAGAAAACTGTACATGTACTATCTACCTGTAAAAAATCTGGGACAATATGACAACCAAAATGCCTCCTGAACCCAGACAGAAATTGTCCCCTAACCACAGGGCTCATTGTGTTCTTAACTTTGTATCCTCTTCCTCTGTTAAAGAAAGGATAAGTGTCAGCTCTTCAAAATGAAGGCGTTGGGATAATGCTCCCATCTCAGACTATAATAACTCACACCCAAAACCAAAAAAAAAGCCTAAAGAAACAGCTAATGAAGTTTTGGCATACCTGAAGTCACAGACAGTAGTAAGAAGATTTTAATTTTGTAATTTAGAGAATCTGACAGGAAAGCCATTAGGTCATCTGTATTACTCAGGTTTCAGATCCCAAACATCTCAAATCTATACTGAGCTTCCTGCCTGGCAGCACAGGTCTGGAAGAGGTGTCACTTGCTGGTGAAATTTCTGTTGAATTCTCTTTGTTCAAAGTTATTAGCATGAATGAACAGCAAGTTGTAGGGCTACTCAGACAGCTTTCAGCAGCAATTTCTTCTGAATCTGAAAGAAATGCTGTACTTGATTCCCTCTGCTCAAGACCCTCCACAGCATGGGGGATATTTTGTTCCTATTAAGTCTCTGTTTCACCTACCCTAAAAATATTACTGGACTTTTCTAACTGAGATTTGCAAGACTTCACATAAACAGGTTCTTTGGATTCTCTCCTCCTGCTTAACTGCTTAGCTCTTAGTGTCTAGTCTTTGTGTTCGTTTTTGTTTATTTTCCTGGAGGTAAGTTTGATGTAATCTGTGCTGAGCTTTCCTAGCTTTTCAGAAAGTGGCACTGAATTCCTTGAGACACCCAGATGGACCCTTGTAAGCTCACACCATTGCAGAGTCCACCCCTTAAAAACAAATGGGATGCAGCAAAATTTAAGTCTTTAAAAGCTTGCTGTCCTGAGCTGGAATTTTGCCTCAATGAAGGACTTGGTGTAAATCAGTAAACGGTCCTTGACAACACTGAAGTCAGCCTGGAAAATGCCCCTTCATTTCTGAATCTGTAATTGCACAGCCCTGACAAGCCCACCACCACTTCACCACATGAAAAGTACACAGAGGACCAGATGATGCTTAGCAAACAGATCCCCTGCTTAACCACAGGGAAATAGAAACAATAGAGTAAGAGGGAAATAAAGGACCCAAACATCCATTTTCACAGAATCACAGAACTGTCAGAGTTGGAAGGGACCCGTAGAGACCACCTGGTCCAGCTCCCCTGCTAAAGCAGGGTCACCCAGAGCACATCACCCAGGGCTGCATCCAGGGGGGTTGGAATCTCTCCAGAGAAGGGGACTCCACAGCCTCCCTGGGCAGCCTGTCCCAGGGCTCTGTCACCCTCACAGTCAAGAAGTTGTTCCTCATCTTTCAGTGGCACTTCCCATGTTCCAGCTTGTGCCCATTGCCCCTCATCCTGTCCCTGGGCACTGCTGAGCAGAGTCTGGCTCCATCCTCCTTGCACCCACCCTTAGATACTTACAGGCATTCATAAGGTCTCCCCTCAGCCTTCTCTTCTCCAGGCTGAAGAGTCCCAGCTCTCAGCCTTTCCTCATGATGGAGATGCTCCAATCCCCCAGTCATCTTCTTTGCCCTCCACTGGACTCTCTCTAGTAGTTCCCTGTCTCTCTTGAACAGGGGAACCCAGAACTGGACACAGTATTCCAGATGAGGCCTCAGCAGGGTAGCGTAGAGGAGAAGAATGACCTCTCTTGATCAGCTGGCCACACTCTTTCTTATATAACCCAGGATTCCATTGGCCTTCTTGGCAATAAGGGCACATTGCTGGCTCATGGATAATTTACTATCTACCAGGACTCTCAGATCCTTCTCCTCATAACTTCTTTCCAGCAACTCCACCTAAATTAGTTCATTTCCTAGAGCAGAAAACCTTCCCCATCTGTAATAACAGAATCATAAGATAGTTTTGGTTGGAAAAGACCTTCAAGATCATCAAGTCCAACCATTAATCCAGCACTGCCAAGGCCACCACTGAACCATGTCCCTCAGCACCACATCTACATGGCTTTTAAATCACTTCAGGGATGGTGACTCCAGCACTGCTGTGGGCAGTCTGTTCCAGGGACTGACCAATGGTGCAGAAAAGAAAGCAACCGAGATGGCCTCCAGCTGCATGGGGAATAGTGTGTAAGTCAGGGGCAAAAAGAGGTTTTGGTTTCTCACCTAGAGAACTGCATCTATGATTCATGACTGTGTCTCAGATACTCTCCAATTACTCTGGAGGGAGAGAACACTGGAGAATGACACAAAGCATTCAGAAATTCCTGGGTATTGGTATGAGGGAGAGTAAAGGAAATGGGAGTTTATTTTCACTGCAAGAGGCAGCTGGAAGGCAATGATCTAATTGCCACTTTTGGAAGTTATGGAAAGGCTTGAAATTCCTCCTAGGAAACCGCTGGATGCTGGGAAAACATTCCAGGGTAGTAGAGTGGGATGTGAATATTGGTGTTGCTTTCACTGGAAGGATAATAAACATATGGACCATATTTCCAAGGAGATCTAAACACAGAAAAAAAAAAAAATAAAAAGGCATGAACAAGATCAAGAGGGAACAGGTGAAGAAACCCAAGCATGTTGGGTTACCAGTGGTTCTCCTTTCTCCAGGGACAGACTGCAAAGCCTTGCATAAATGTTTTGCTCAGCCTTTCAAAGGCATTTCAGAGCTTTCCCGCCAGCTTGAATTTTAAGCGTGATTTGCAACGGTGCTTCCCCCACCTGCATGTAAGGAAAGAAAGACTCTTTTCAGTGGGTTTTGCACCTAGTGGCAGATGAAAAGAGGGCTTTTTGCAGGCTGAGGCTGAAGCTGCCCAGAAAAAAATCTGAAGACCACGTTAGACCCTTCTGACTCCAACTTAGCATTGAAAATTTTGCATGAGAGATGAAAGAGTAGCCAACCTCTTAGATGTTTGCTTCACAGAGGAGAGCATCATACAACACAACATGCAGGATTACAGACACCTCTCCAGGGAACCAAGCAGCCAAGAAGAGCTTATTCTGCATCAGGATGCCTGGGAATTTGGAGAGCAGAGGACAGACAAGGTCAAAAGTAGCTGGTCGAAAAACATCTCCCTGGAAGCCTGGATCAACAGTGGAGTCTGGCATGGAGCTCCTGAGACTCTCCACTATGCAACTTAACTTAAGGGGGATCCCCTGGGAGAAGAGGAGCTGGAACTGGTATCATGGGAGGCACATTAAATGCATCTCTTGAATGGCACCAGCTCCTCTGGGGGTGGACCAAGCCCTGTGCTGCAGCTGCTGGCTCATCTCCAGAAACCAGCTGGCCAATTCAGGGCCTGTGAACAGACTGCTGACATGGGAATAAGAAACTAATGAGGCCTTAACTCCTGTATAACTACAGGCCAGGGTTTGGCTGAGAGTGTAGCTTGGAGCCTGGCCAGGCTATGTGGGAAATCACCTCCCACGTGTGGAGGAGGAGGAGGAAGGTGGTGTTGACCACGCAGCATGGTGAGACTGCTCCATGCAATGGCCAAGAAGTCCTCATGGCCAGCTCCAGGCATTGGGGCACCAGTGTCCCCCCCTTGAGCATCCTTTTGCTGTGCCAGCATTAAAACCACAAACCCAGTAGTGATATTTTATATGCTTTCCTCTGCATTTCTCTCTGTTTTTTTTGTCCATTCACAGCCTGGCAATGAAACAGCAGAAATCTTTATTTTAAAAGATGCAAAGGAAAAGCAGTTAGCATAGAGAGACCCTAAAAAACCTCCCACCAAAGTCCCCCTTTTCCACAGAAAGCAAAGCAAAAGGCCTGATTTTGCCCATGAAGCAGCACTTGGCATGTTCTGCTGAGTGCAAGGAAAGAGCTGGTACAGTGTGGCTGTAACCGGCTGCATCTTTACCATCAATCACTTTTTAATGAGAGTAAATTGAAATTCCAGGCACACATTAATAATGAATGGATGAATTAACTCTGAGGAACCATCTGATGATGCTTCCACTAGGTTGTGATGTCTACAGGCTCACATTACATTAGGTTACTTTCTGGACATGTATAAGGAAACTTCGAACTTAAACATTTGTGCCAAGGCCCAAATCTGCAAAGGGACTCACAGGCCTGCAATTCAGCTGAGCTGGAATTTTGAAAGTCACAGAACACAGGGGCTCACAGAAAACACACCTACCTGCTTAGGCATCTCAGCATTCAAAGGCACCAGAGTCACTGCCAGAAATGTTCCTTCAGTGCCTGAATTTTCAGCAGCAAATCTTAGCAGAGACATGTTTCCCTTGTAGCTATTAGTATTTGTAATAGCATCCCCAAACTGGGCTTTCTTTTCCCACAATTCTTTGTAATGGCCAAGGTGGGAAGAGGAGTCCCAACCCAGCTGAAGAAAAGATGAACTATCTCCTTTCCAAGATAGACAGACCTCTACGGTGTTCATCCAGGTAACAAGAGAGCTTAATTTTCAAAGCATGCAGCACAGGGGATCTAGTGTCTCCTTTTTGTTGTGAATGATACCAAGCTCCAGACAGCCAGAGCAGACATCAAGAGTTTCTTGTCAGGACAAGCATCAGGAATCCCCTACACCCCACCAGCTGCATTCCCTGTAAGCGTGACCCACCACTAAAGTGGCTTAAAATCCTGGTTTAGCAAACTTTGGCTTCTCACTCTGGAGATTCCCAACTCATTTCCCACCACAGCAGCCAAAATAGCAGCTGCTATAGCTGATAAAATCAGTTTGGCTGGATCTGCAACTGTCACAGCATAGGATGTTTCCTCCATTTGGCCAGGATGCTCATCCCTGTGAGGATTTTAGAAACATCCTCCTTTGCAAAGCTCAGGACTCATCTCCTGTTCTATGAGATTTTCCAGTGCAAAGCTATGAAAGAGGTCTGTTATACAGCAAAAAAAAATTACTCAAAATCTTGGAGACTGGTGGCTTTGGTGGATTTCAGTCACCTTAAGAGCTGGTTGGCCAAGTTAGCATGAAAAACCATCTGCTATATCCAAGTGGGTTACTTAAATCCACCTCTCCCTTCTCCCCATGCCTGTTGACCACATTTCCTTGTAAACAGAGAGAAATTAATGCTTTTGAGGGCAGAGGCAGGAGTTTACTCTGATTTTTCTCACACCAGTGTTGCACCTTCATGACTCCACCAGCCAGCAAGCACCACCATAGTACAGCTCCTCTCCCATCATGAGACCTCCCTCTGTTTGGACATGACTTCTCCACCCTTGGTTGCGGTGGCGGGAGGGGGGGTGTGGAGGCCAGTCTGTGCCTTGCTACCACTCCTCACTGAGGTGCTCCCCAGAGCTGAGGTCCTTCCCTGTGTACCCTCACCCTCTCCCCTCTCAGCAGGATGCCATGCAGGAGCCAGCCCCACCCTGTAGATGTATTTCCAAGCCTCCAAACCCATGTATCCACCCTTTAGAGCAGCCTGAGAACAAGAGGCATTAAACACCCAATTTCTTACTGCACAATGCTGACTCTGTTCAACACCTTCCAATTTTAGGGGCCAATCCTGCCTTATGCTGAACAGCCCCATCACTGCTGGTTCAGACACATCAGTCAGAAACAGGTCTCTCCTCCCACTCAGCACAGCTGGAACAAGAAGAGACCAGACTGCTTCTCTGTCTTATTTTCCCTTTCTCATAAGCTTGACTTTTGGGTCCCTCCACCCCCATCCTAATATCCTCAGTCCCTTCCTGCCCACTGGCTTATTTTTGGTTTTTCCCCAGCAGCCTGTCGACATGCCTCTTGAACTTATTTATAGTCTTATTTATAGCGTGGCTTCAGCCACCTCACTTGTTAACCTATTCCATATGTTGATTTCCCTTTGAGTGAAACAGGGCTGCTCGAGCTCTCCTTTATCCCTGAGGCCTTTTATTTTCAGAAGGTGGCCCCAGCTGCCCTACCCCTCACATAAGACCTGCTTTTCCTTCCAGGGAATGAAAGAGCAACTAAGAAATGGTGCAGGATGATGAGAGAGATGTGCCAGCCCTCACAGAGATGGATGCCCAGCAGAAAGCTGCATAGCAGGTTTTGCTTCTAAGAGTATCCTGATGGGATGAAAGTGGACCAGGTTCACCTGAATCCAGAGGGAGGCAGAGGCTGGGAAGCAGATCTCATTGGGGATTTATCCTCATCCTTACCTTCACTGAGTCCACAGCACTGTTTGCAAACTCTGTTCTTAACTTCTCCCCATCCTCTGCTTGCTCATCCCTGGATGGTCCCTTGCTGGATCCCTCTGATCCAGCCTCCTAGCTCACTTTGGAGCCACTGGTGTTTCTGGTGTCCCACAGCTGACCAGTGCCTCCAGCACACTTCCTCCCATGCCAAACCTCAGGGACCAGCTTCCCAGAAGCCTCCAGGTTTGAGTGGCATTTCCTACAGCTGCAAGTGCCTGAACCTCCAGGTCTATCCTAGATGAAAGATGAGCAACCTCCAGGCACCACCACCCAAATGACTGGCAGCAACTCATGCAACAAGTCAGATGATTATTTTAAGGTTGACAATTTATATGCTGAGGGTGGTAAACACTAGAACAGGTTGCCCAGAAAGGTAGTGGATGCCTCATCTCTGGAAATGTTCCAGGATGGGTTGGGCAAGGCTCTGAGCGACATGATCTAGTTGAAGATGCTCATAGCAGGCAGATTGGTCTAGATGACCATTAGAGGTCCCTTCCAACCCAAACCATTCTATGATTCTATGATTTGCCCAGCTCCCCATTTCACTTAACTTGTCAACTGAGATGGTTGCTAAACCTCCCACACTTCTCCTTCATGGCTGGGGGTTGGTGGCTGTGCAGCAGGGTTCATTTGCACACAGGACCCACCATGAAGGAACTTCTGCACTTCCCACCTTGTCTGCAAGCCCGGCTAAAGCCAGACAGAGCTCTGCTCTGCACAGCAGCCCCCAATGTGCCATAACTGTGTAATATAAGGACCTTCCTGAGGGACCAGCAGTGATTGCAGCCAGTGGTGCAAGCCGAAGGTGCAGCATCAAAGACACAACAGGTCTGTGCTACACATCAGGGCAGCTTCAGGGGCAAGGAAGTTAACACAGCATTGGATCTCCCCTTATTGACTTCTGCTCTTTATGCTCAGTCGTCTCCTCACCTTGCCTAGCATCAAGAATTTACCCTGCAAAACCCCTGCCAGACTCTGCCAGCACCCGCTTTCCTTCTTAGCAGCCTTTTCCAGTACTCTGCACAGGGCACTTGGGTTTTTCTCCTCCTGACTTGCAAGGAATATGTTGGTGGGACTTTTCCTAGCACCTCCTCAGCGTTTGCATTCTTCATGCCCTAAAGCCACTCTGTTGTAAACCCCAGCATCTCACAGCTGGCCTCTCCTCCCCTGACTGCTCCAGCAGCTGCTCTCTCTTTTTTTTTATCCTGCCAGCTTTTGTTCCCTTCAATGCACAACTCTGAAACATCCTGCACTTTTGCAGCCTCATAATATCCCTTCCCCATCGATTGCAGAGGCCTTCAGAGCAGGCTGTGAGCAATCTCATTTCTCTTCTCTCATTTTCCAAAGAGAAAGGTTTTCAATAGTGAGCTCCATCATCCTGGTGTTTGTTACACAAAATGAACCAACAAACAACTCTGCCTCTAAAAAGAAATTATAAAGTCATTTTTGCCCACCAGAAAGCATCAAAACAGACACATGTACCCTCTGCTTTCTTCTTTGTCCCTTTTTTCAGGTCAGCTTTAGACAGGAAAAACCTCAGGCTGACAGTGACATCTCCGAGGCAATTCAAGAGCCTCCCCTGGGAAGCAGCAGGAGTCTCATTATTTTATATTCTCCCAGACAGAATACTAAATTTGGGGAAAAGCCTACCCTGGCCTTAGCAATAAGAAAGGAACCTTCCCAAATTGCTCTCTGGAGCCCTTGGATTCCTGTTTCATTACCTCGGTGTGAGCAGTCTCAAGCATCTTTTTTAATCCCTGTTGATCAACCAGGGCAAGGCTCAGCACATCTCTGCCAAAAGGCTCGTTCAATATTATGAGCAAGCCTTAGGATGAACACAGGGAAGGGGAAATACACACTCTGCAAATTCACTTCACCTTCTCTGTTGTAAAACATGCAGGATTTTAATGATTTCTACTTACTAGGAACCTCAGGTTAGCTTTAAAGCGCTTAGCAGTTTTTTGTTTCGCTTCGTTTTTTTCTACCGTGAAGCAACAAAAAAAAAAAAAAAAAAAGCCCAACAACACTGCAGGCTTGAAGTCAGAAAGTAGACAAGATTGCAAGGTCTCATTTTTCTGGAAAACCGCTGTGCCGGCAAGGCAAGAAAGAGATCATTCAGATACAAAGAGGCGGGGTGAAGGGGGGAAAATCAGATCCAAATATATCTGCAGATAAATATTTTACACTCTTTCTGAATAGCTGGGAGGGATCAGCCGAGAACCAGAGAGCCCTGCGCTGTGCGAGGCTGCCACCTCCTGGGGTGGGCACACCTGATGCCAGGGCATCCATCAGAGACAGGGTTGGATTTGATATTTTAACTCCAGAAATTATCACCTCTATCTCCCCAGCTTTTCTGGAGAGTGGAGAGGTTTTCTAAGAAGTGGGTTCACGGTTTAAATGTGGAGATGGGGAGTGGAGAAAGTGGATGTGTCTGTTAGCATTTGAAGGAGTGATTCAGAGAACGGGTGCTCGCTGCATTTCATCAGGCAAGTGACACGTTTCCCCATTTGTAACAGCTGCTGTTCTTTTATTGTGGTGGTGTATCCCCTCCTTACGGCTCCTCCAGCCCATTTTCAGTGACATCTGCTTTGTGTCTTCCACCAGAGCCCCCTGATGGCACGACAGAGGTGAATACGGGTGAGCAATGGTCTATGGCAGGGAAGAGATAAGAGGCGATGCACCATTACCTGCCATGACCATATAGCTCATGGTTTCCTCTGAGCACCCTGACTCCAACCACGTGTCATAACATGTCTGTGCTGGAGGAGGAGGTTGGCTGCAGCAGCAGATGATCAGAAGGCTGGAGCACTTCTCCTACAAAGACAAGCTGAGAGTGTCAGAGTTATTTGTTCAGCCTGGAGAAGAGAAGGCGACAGGGAAACCTTAGGTCACCTTCCAATACCTGAAGGGGCTACAGGAAAGCTGGGCAGGGACCTTTTACAAGGGCATGAAGTGATAGGATGAGGGGAAACAGTTTAAAGCTGAAAGAGGTGAGATTCAGACATTAGGAGGAAATTCTTTAGCGTGAGGGTGGTGAGACACTGGCACAGGTTGCCCAGGGAAGATGTGGCTGCCCCATCCCTTGAAGTGTTCAAGGCCAGGTGGGATGGGGCCCTGAGCAACCTGGTGTAGTGGGAGGTGTCCCTGCCCATGGCAGGGGGGTTGGAACTAGATGATCTTTATTGTCTCTTCCAACCTAAACCATCCAATGATTCTATGATCACACTCTTGCCATGGTCCTGTGCAACAGGCAAGCTTTGGGTCTGGGGATGGTGGCATTACCCTTGGCAGTGGGAAACCTGGGTGCTGATCTGTTTTGGGAGCATAAAAGCATCAGTTTAGTGCAGGAGCAGAGTCTTCCTGGACAAATGGACATGGACAAATATTAAAAGCATTTAGTCTTACTGTGTGCTACAGATAGAGGACAGGGCAGATGAAGGTGCTAAAAACCTATGTTAGAAGGTCACAAGCAACCAGATCCCTTGCTGCAAAGGACAGAAGAACTCATAGGCCCCAAATGTCCTAATAAAGCAGGGAAATGCCTGAGTTGCTTACTTGTAGGCTCTGGCTGCTGCCAGACTCTCTTGCAAAGGCATAACCTGAATGGGATGCTGCAAGGAGTCAACCTGGAAGCAGTAGCATGAAATGCCCCCCATACCCTGCAAATAAGTTTCTGCCTCCTTCCAAGGAGTTTTACTTACCAGGAGCAGACCCTCATAATCAGTCTGAGCCTGCTAGCAGCTCTCTGGGTTTCAGAGAGAAGAATTAAAAACGAATTAGAGGTAATGAGCTCTTAAATTGCTTCTGAATCCACTGTGTGGCTGAGAGTTTTGGTGGATTTGGATAATCAAATCAAGTAGGGCCCAGGGCATGCAGAAGGGTGATAGGGAGTTTAAGAAGACTTTTAAGCTTCCCGTTGAATATTAGAGGTGATGCAACTGCCCTTTCTCATTGAAAACACTAGTAACGAACTCACTCAAAGCCAAAGACAAGAACCAGACTCAGCCTGAAGAAATGTTGTTTCCCTCCATATGAACTGTACCAGCACAGCATTAATTGACTTCTGTTATTAATTACTTCATCTATTCTTCTAGAATGGATATATATAGTTACTCTTCTATTATTAGTTACACCAGACCTAAATGGTTGCAGAGGATCTCCAGAAAGAGAGACAAGGCGATGGGAACTAAGGGGCTCTTCAGTTCTCTCTGTCCTTTTCTGCACAGTAGTTCTATGCTGGTTGTCAAGGCTTACAAGAATGGGTTATAGGACTTGGGAAAGATTTTCAGATGGGGGAAAACGTGCTGCACACTGTCATACCATGGATGAGGCACCCAGGGATGGTGCTGTGTTTGTCTGTTCAGGTGTCCATCAGCGTGGACACCAAAACCATCTAAGCTCAGTTCTGAATGTCAAAGGACGGGGTGATGGGGCACGTCTTGCTGTTAGCAGATGACTAAAGTGTATCTGTGTAAATTAATTTACTAATCAAGATCAACAGTTTATGTGTTTTGGAAGGTGAAAACAGCAGAAATCAGTATTTAGAAGCGGGACAGGATGAACCCTAAGCCACTTAGCACCAAGTTGTTTGGAATGCACTGCTAATCCCCTCCTATCCTGTCTCTGTTAACCTCGTGTACACTGTACCTGAGTGACTGATAACACAGAGGTGTTTGGGAAGCAGATTTCAGACAGTCCCCTCCTTTCCCACTGATGGAACTCATCCAACAACATTTTAAAGCAGGTTTTGAGTCTCGCTGGAGGTTTTTTTTTGCCCTAAACTTTTAGGGAAATAAAGCAAGCCACCCCCCTTGGAATTGTGGTCTTTGCCAACATCTCCAGCAGTCACCTCTGCACAGTGGCTGGAACACCCAGCTCTCAGCTGAGTCCTATTCTTGTGCACAGCAGTCACCTTCTTGGTTTTCCCAGGTCATTCCAGATGGCAGCTCTGGATGGACAGTTCCATAAGTGGATCTACCCTCCAGAAAAACATCTCACAACCAGAGGAGCCAGGTCAGGGCTAGAAATAGGGAGGGGATGGTTCATGTCTTCAAGCTTCCTAGAGAGGTGCCCCAAGCCTGTCAGTGTCCAAGAGGCATTTGGACAATGCCCTTAATAAACATGCTTTAACTCTTGGTCAGTCCTTAAGTGGTCAGGCAGATGGACTAGATGATCCTTCTAGGTCACTTGCAACTGAAATTTTACCTCCCCTTCTCTCCTCTTTTTTTTTCTTTAATTTTCTTTGTCACCCTGCAGCATCCAAGGGTGCCTGAAGATACAGCTCCAAGGTTGTGCCCATAAATGCCTTTTGAAGCCCAAGGCCACCTTGAATCTAAACTTACCCCATATCCATTTAGCTCAGACAGAAGTTTGTGTTCAGAATCAGACCCGTGGGTGACCCCCAAGACAAATAAAGGGAACAGTGGCCCCACACTGCTCCTTGCTTTGCTGGTCCTGTTTGCCCAGCTGAGATTGGAACAGATGTGTCCCTAACAGTTTCTCATACAAAAAGGAGATCTCCAGCACCCCTTTACTTTCCTGTCAGTGTCCCTCTTTTTGCTAACCACAATTTTCAGGCTTTCTTTTCACAGAGAATTGGTAACAGCCATAAAATCATGTTTCTTCCTTTGCATGGGAAACTGCTTGGGAAAACCCCACCAGACTCAAGTCCCTGCAACCTGCCTTGTCAAGCATTCAGGACTGAGTGAAAATATCTTGCTACAACCAAGAAGAGCAACCTGATTTGGTCATCAGACTACTTGTCTCCCAGGGACACTTCAAAGCCCCGTTGTGCCAAATGCTGCACCAGACCTTGCTCCAGACAGGTGTGACTCAATTCCTGCTGCAGCCCACAAGGTTGGGAACACCAATCCAAGGAAATTGTGCACAGGGCTTCCTCAGTAATGTTGGAGCAAAGAAAAGCAGATTGCCTCCAGGACTTAATCTTCCTACTTCCTATTTTTCCTCTTTTAAAACGAATTTTCTCAGTCACTGGAATGGGGACACCAGGGCTTTATAGTCTCCACAGTCTGGGCAAGGATTTTGTGCATCCAGCCCTCTGGCAGAGGTATGGCACTTTCCCTGTGCAGTCCGGGATTAATATAAAGCAGTTAACTTAACTAGCAACATATGTCTGCATCTTTTTTCCCACTGCCATTTAATCTCTCTTATCCACTGACCATGCAAGTCTCCTGTAATCACTGCAGAGTAATTATGTGATTATTCCAGCCCTCCAAATTACAGCTGCAGCTCGGACCCTAGCAATTGCAGATGACACAGCAAGGCTGACTTTCTCAACTGTTAGTTAATTACAATTAGAAAGAAAAAAAAAAAAAAAAAAAAAAAAAAACAAAACAACCCCACAACCACACAGTAATGATAATAAAACAACCTGCCAGAAAATACAACTTCTATTGAGAATTTTCACTAAAGTCTTTCTCATCACAAGGAAGATTAGGGCGGGAGCCATTAATGAGATGGCAATTTATGTTTATTTATCAGCACCTAAGCCCAAGAGCCTTAATAAAACTAGCTAAAAGGAAATTTACGATAAACAAAGGCAATCACACTGTTGCTGTTATTACAGTGGCCTTTCAAATCATTTTGTGCTGGTGTCCATTCCCCACAGCTGGGCATTTTTGTCTAAACAGCTTGGGCAAGGAGGAGGAAGAGGATGAGCTGTGCAGCAGGACATCTCACAGAAGGTTGAGGGCAAAATCAAATGGAGTCTGCAGGTTCCTATTATACCCTCTCCTGCAACTCCTGCACATCCAGCAAACCACAAGACTTAAAAAACCAACAAAATCTGTAGAAACAAGGCTTTTACAGGGGAAGGGATGGACCGACTTGCAGTCCCTTAACTTGTCTTTATGACCCTTTCCTGAATGTTGCTTTCCTCCAGTGTCAGGGTCTTTCTAATGCCATTGAACTGGGGCTGAGATCTCCCCTTGGGGTAGGGAGTGCAACAAAGATCTCAAGACTCTGAGGTACCAAGGTAGGGGAACATTCCCCAAAGGCCACTGGTACTTTTTTTTTTTTTTGGCTCTGGTTCATTGCATTTGGGGTTTCCTATGAGAATTGCCAAAGTGTCAGTGGCTTCACAACAAGAGAAAAAAATGGTAACATGTTAGACATCTGCAGGGTTTTGGTTTTGTTGTTTGTTTTTTTCACTGACTGTGGCTTGCATGAAAAATGTCCATAAGTGTTCTCTCTGTGTCTAGTGAGTTTTGGCCAACTCTATGGCAGGCTGAAGTGCCCCGAGCTTTCCTTTCCCTGCACACTGATGTCCCCAGCTTGGGGAAGAGGAGTAGGAGAGAAAGCTGGAATGGGCATAAATGAAAATAGAAGGGGAAGGAAGATATCTTCTCCAAGGAGCAAGTGAGGAGGCTACCTACAGGTGACCTCCATCAGAAGTGGAGAGGATGCAATTTTACTCCCATGATGATCTAAACCCCACTGAAATCAGTGGAGAAACCCCGGAGGATGCCAGCTAATGTCTTGACTGATCCAGAACCACACATTTCTCTGTCTGGGTCGAGCTGGGTGTGCACCAGGTCACATCCTCCACGGATGTAATTCCTCATGCCCTGCACAATTTGATCCAGTGTTTCTGTCTGGTCTCTGTTTTCTTCCTTTCTGCTCAAGCTGATCGCCCTGTGCCACAGTATTACTGAACACGAGTCCTCCATCACACTTAAATTTATCTGCCAGACACATGGTGCTGTCCAGTCACTCCTGGGTTCTTTAAGGGCTCACAAAGGGACAATGAACTGGGAGCGTGGCCCAATCTGTAACTATAATTGATGGCATCAGGAATTCAGAGCCATGTTTGGGACTAAAATACTGTAAGAGGCCATTTTGGGAAAGAAACGGTGTTGGGTTAAATGCTTTATGGTGGTAACCAGCAGAGCCCTGCAGAATAGCAAACATGTCTCTATGTACAAATACCCACAGGTTGCTTAGATTTTCCCCACAGTGACTCAAAGAGACAATGTTATGGTTTTGCAACATGACATCACAGGGAGATAAAAACAAAAGGAAAGGGAGACCAAAAAAATCTGGTGATGAATTGCAAACCAAACTGGCTTTCCAGCAACCTGGTAAAGGGAGAAGAATGTCCTCCATTTCCAGAGGGCAGATGGAGAATGGCAAAGATGCACTTTACAGCCCATTCTGCTGGTAGAGACTAGAGGTCTGCTGGCATTAATTTTACACATTCTCTTCTCTTCCCTCAAAAGAAAATCGAGCAAACCACTATGATTTAAGAAATGATAGCCCAACAGACTTTCTCTGCAGGACACCTACATCAAACACGAGCCTCTTGGCTGCACTGCAGAGCAGTCAGTTTTCAGTCTGTTTTAGAAGATCCTTATTTTATCCTTTACTGTTTATGATCAGAATATTTCATCTATTTTCACAAAAACCTTCTGCCAAACTCCCTGTTCAAATGGAAATAGCAGGAGTTTCACAGCAATATTTTGGGAAATACTCATTAAAGTTCAGAGGGTCTTTGCTATTGGCATTATGTTTTAAAAAGAGATTAGAATTGATTTTGCTAAAGCACACTTCAAAAAATTAGGAGATAAAATGCTTCAGCTATTCTTTTAATCTGGTTCTGTTTGCTCTGTACTAATTTCTAAAATGTTTATGTCTGAATTCATCTTAAGGACAAACAACCTGAGCAGTTAATAATTTCATGTATATACCACATTTGGGCTACAGAGTTCAAGGACCTGAGGAAATGGAGGAAAATCTAAGTGATCCAACCAGACGAAGATAACATGACTCACTGGTACAAGTGGGAATTAAAGGCAAGTCTTCTGGTTTTCCAAGACTCCTGTGAGCTGTTGGCAGTGTCTCCACTGGAGGTTACAGCCAAAGGAGAGCGCTACTTATTCACAAGATGACCAAGTGCTTCAGAAATGCTCCTGGCCTCATAGTAGGATGAGAAGGGATCACAGAGACACCAAACACCTCTAATGCTTCACCTACAGCAAGGAATTTATCTTACTTCTGCTGACTTCACCTGGCAAAAATGACTGCATCAGCTGAAACACAGAAAGACAGGAGTTAGCAAGAATCCAGAATCACCTCAAGAGAGATGACCTGGTTGTGCTCTGTGCTGCAGAGACAAGGACACACAAAAGAGAAATGTTTGCTGAAGCAGAGCCCAGGCTCTGGGCTCCTTCTCTCCTGAGGAGCTCCCTCAGTGCAGGACAACAGACTGGTCCACAGTTTTCCTTAGGCTGGATGACATGATGTCCCCACATGCCATGGAACAACCTCAGTGAGAGGTGTTGAGACCACTAACCCTGGGACAATGGATGATGACAGCCACGAATTCAAATACCCTCTGGAAGAGGAACCAAATGTGAGTCTCTCTCTTTCTGGAGGGGTGCCCCAAACTACCACACAGTTGAGGCAGGGATCACTGTGAAGCAAAGCAGCACAACCCAGATAGACTGAGCAGGACAGGAGTAGGGTCTCCATTTTGCATCCAGTTGTCTGCAGGACAGTTACACTCTCCAGTGAACATAGCCTGTGGTATTTTAAGCACCTCCAGAAAATTACCACTCCACCTAAATGACTCATTTAATCAGGCCCAAGTGCTGCCAGCCCTTGTCCTAAGGGCAAGGCCAAGGGTGCTGCTTGGGGCTCCATTATGCTTTCCTGCTCAGCTCATGCTGTTCTGTTTTAAAAATTAATGAGACATATATTCTCAATCAAGAAGCTATTTCAGAAGCTCTTACTTCCAATCACTTGTGCAGCTCAGTTAGTAGCATCATCTGCCCTTATTTTGGTTGGGAGTTTTAGTAAAATGATTTATGGATATTTATTTCCCAGAATAACATTTGCACATTGATGGACTGAATATTGATGGTGCTAAAGCCAGATAATCAATGCACATCTGATGACGCATGCAGTGTGTTAAACAGCCTAACAGTAATTGGGGGTAGGAAGGTGCATAGATGAAGAGATGGAGATACCTGGGCTCCTTCCTTGAGTGACGTGTGTGTTTTTGCAGTTGAAGAGCACATGTATGTTACCAAGAGGTGAATAACTAGGAGGTGAATAACATGGAATTGAGTGCACCCTCAGCAAGTCTGCCAACAACGCCAATCTGTGTGGTGAGGTCGACACTCTGGAAGGGAGGGATGCCATCCAGAGGGAGCTTGAAAGGCTTGAGAAGTGGGCTCGTGCAAACTGCATGGAGTTCAACAAGGCCAAGTGCAAGGTCATGCACCTGGGTCAGGCCAGTCCCAAGCACAAATACAGGCTGGGTGGAGAATGGATTAAAAACAGTCTGGAGGAGAAAGACTTGGGGGTGATGGTGGACGAGAAGCTCAACGTGAGCCCTCAGTGTGTGCTTGCAGCCCAGAAACCAACTCTGTCCTGGGCTGCATCAAAAGAAGCGTGGCCAGCAGGTCAAGGGAGATGATTCTGCCCCTTTACTTGGCTCTCATGAGACCCCACCTGAAGTACTGTGTCCAGTTCTGGAGCCCTCAACACAAGAAGGACATGGAGCTATTGGAGCGAGTCCAGAGAAGGTCACAGAGATGATCCGAGGGCTAAAGCACCTCTGCTCTGGAGACAGGCTGAGAGAGTTGAGGGTGTTCAGCCTGGAGAAGAGAAGGCTTCAAGGAGATCTTAGAGCACCTTCCAGTATCTGAAGGGGGCCTACAGGAAGGCTGGGGAGGGACTTTTTACAAGGGCTTGTAGTAAGAGGACAATGGGTTAAGGGATTAAAACTGGAAGAGGGGAGATTTAGGTTAGACATTAGGAAGAAATTCTTTAGTGTCAGGCTGGTGAGACACTGGAACTGGTTGCCCAGGGAAGTTGTGGAAGCCCCATTCCTGGAAGTGTTCAAGACCAGGTTGGATGGGGTTCTGAGCAACCTGATCTAGTGGAGGGTATCTGTGCTCCATGCAGGGGGGTTGGATTTAAATGATCTCTGAGGTCCCTTCCAACACTAGCCATTCTATGATTCTATGATTTTATGATTCTATGATCTGAACATCTTACCACCTACAGGTGTAGGTAAGTGAAGATCCACAGGTGGTGTCTCTCAGAAAGGCTGAGCTAACCCAGCTGGGCTTAAGAAGACTTCTCCCACTGAACAAGATAGTTCCCTATTTAAACAATTTGTAATGTGTTGAGTGGGTAGCTTAGTGGGTATGACCTTGTCCATACCAGTGCTCATATCCCCATGTTGTGTCTGGCTCCTGCATAAATCCTTCCTGTCCCCATGCAGCTCAGCATCAAGCCATGGCAGCAAGATGTGCAAGGGCACACCACTGGAGCAGCATACTTCTGTCCTCTGATTGTATAGGTGAGCTACAACAACCAGTAACACTCCCACTCTAGACACCAAAAGCTGGGTTACATGACTTCCAGCTAGAAGACAGGAAGCCAGAGGACATGTCCTGCTCTGTCACCAGCTTGGGATGCTTGAAACAAAGGTCTGGGGCCACGATTTTGATGGAGGAAGAATAGAGGCACTGACTAAGGGTCCCATAAGAAGGCAGCACGATGCTGAACTTGCAGTAGAAAAGTCAAGTTATAGTTAAAACATCTACCTGACTCCAGAAGCCTCCTGGCTGCTTTTTTGGCATCTCTGGCCAGTATCACCTTGTTTCTTGTTCTGGAAATAGTCAATATCCTCATAACACAACTCCCAGTTTTTCAGCAGCAAATTAGCTCACATTGCAATTTGTAGTACAGCACTTAGAAAAAAGCCCACATTCAGCTCCACTTTAACTGTTTTAACAGCACTCAGAAAGTCCCTCAGGAGCTCCTAGAAGCACTGTGTGTGCTGGCTGCTCTTCTAAGAGGCCCATCCATCTCTGTCCCTCTGCTCTTTCCTTTACAGCTCTGCAATGCTCTCATTTTTTTTCTTTACTTTTAGGGCTATTTCTACAGGTTTCATAACCCTAATTCCTCTTACTCAGAATAGCTTGCAAGTGCACTCTGACTCTTCCACAAATCTTCCTCAGGAGTTCATGTCTTCTGAATCCTCTACAACCACCCAAGCCTCTGCAGTAACAACGTGTACCCTAACTGCAAGGTCTTGGAGCCCCTGGGTTCTTCTCACCTGATTTTGAGGTCCACAGTGCAAACAACTACCTTTGCAGATGTCATCCACCAGGTTTTCTGCATGGTTTTGGGCAGAGAGAAACTCAAATCCATGAGCAAATAGTTTGAAGTCGTCTCCACTGAACCAGCAGGTTGTTATAACTTGTAATTATTGCTGGGATCCTATGTCTGGCAAATATCAGACCACCATAAGTGATGATGTGTTTGGGGTTAGATTTTCCACTAAAGAAATCCTAGGGCAGAGTGAATAAGCCAAAACTAAGAAATGGTCACTGTTGTATCATGCACATACAGACCATGGCTTCAACAAGTCCTGATTTATCAGCACAAGTTCCTGTCTGCACTGCAGTTTTCAGCAGATTTCATTATTTTCTCTACATCCACTTTGCATTTTTGGGCCTCAATAGTTCATTTTAGGCTCTTCTTCAGGCTTTTTTAGGTACACCCACTGAAGTCTTCCTGTGTATTTCTGAAGCATTGCAAAGATTATAGCCCCTTTGAAGCCAATGTTGTTATCTTCAGATAGTTTGCCATGAATTGCCACAATGCCTCAGTTGTGGAAATATTGGATAGAATCATGGAATCAGGAATCATAGAATGTCTTGGGTTGGAAGGGACCTCTAAAGGTCACCTAATCCAACCCCTCTACAATTATCAGGGACATCTCCAACTAAAACAGGTTGCCCAGAGCCCCATCAAGCCTGACCTTGAATATCTCCAGGGGTGGGGCCTCCACCACCTCTTTAGGCAACCTGTTCCAGTGATCCACCACCCTCACATTAAAGAACTTTTTCCTAATATCCAAGCTAAATTTACCCTTCTCTAGCTTAAAAACATTACGCCTTGTCCTATTGTTCCACGGTCTTGTCAACAGCTCTTCCCCAGCCTTCTTATAGGCCCCTTTCAGGTATTGTAAGGTCCCCATAAGGTACCCCCAGAGTCTTCTCTTCTTCAGGCTGAACAACCCCAACTCCCTCAGGCTGTCCTCATAAGAGAGGTGCTCCAGACCTCTGATTATTTTTGTAGCCTTCCTCTGAACATGCTTCAACTGGCCCACATCCTTCTTGTGCTGGGGGGCTCCAGAGCTGGACGCAGTATTCCAGGTGAGGTCTCACCAGGGCAGAGTAGAGGGGCAGGATCACCTCTCTTGATCTTCTGGTCACACTTCTTTTGATACAGCCCAGGATGCTGTTGGCCCTCTGGGCTGCAGTTGCACATTGGTGGCTCATGTCCAGCTTTTCATCCACCAATACCCCCAGGTCTTTTTCCACAGGGCTACTCTCTAGCAGGTCTTCCCCCAGCCTGTATTCATACCTCTGGTTGCCCCACCTCAGGACCCTGCACTTGTCTTTGTTGAACCTCATGAGGTTCATCTGGGCCCTCTTCTCCAGTTTGTCCAGGTCCCTCTGGATGGCATCCCGCCCCTCTGGCATAGGTGTGTGGTTCCCTGGCTAGTGCACAGTCACAACCCTGATGGCTTCCAGTGATGTCTCACCCTGTGCTGCAGCTTCTGTAAATCTACTCCACGTTGGTTTTGAAACTGGATAATTCTTTCTGATCAAACATGCATGTACTATACTGTTCCCTGTATCAGTTTCAAGTACAAGTCTCATCAAATACTCTCAGGAGCATATCTGCTAGCAGTAGTTGTCTTCTTGGTTTGTTCTCTACTTCAGCTTCCACAGCTGACATTGGAACTGCAACCTCTGTATTATTTGAGATATTAGTCCCTTGGGTGCAATTGATATTAAGATATCTGGAGTCAGGTTTTTGCCACAACTATGAACATAAAATTTCTCATCTGAAGCCCCAGTACCAGAAATGCTTGCTCATCAACATTCCAGTCCAGTAAGTCCACATAAATAAGATATTTCACCAAATTCCAATGTTTGCATAAGAAATGTCTCTTCAGATGGACCATCTACTTTTTAACTCCACATTTTTTACTCCAGCAGTGTTAGCAGCAAGCACTTGAGCACTTCACATCCTTGCCAGTGGTGGAAATAAACTCTTGTATGTGTTGGGAACCTGGCTCCTTGTAACTTAATTTTAAAAGGTGA
Source organism: Hemiprocne comata (assembly GCA_020745705.1). Classification (NCBI taxonomy): domain Eukaryota; kingdom Metazoa; phylum Chordata; class Aves; order Apodiformes; family Apodidae; genus Hemiprocne; species Hemiprocne comata. The sequence goes on from CM036586.1 coordinate 213,837,793, forward strand.
AATATTCCCATTATTCCAATGTGACAATTTTTGCATTGGGAAACACAATTAGCTGTTCCCTATTTAGCTTCTCCTTGCCACTCGTGATTATATAGAATCATAGAATCATAGAATCCTAGGGGTTGGAAGGGACCTCGAAACATCATCTAGTCCAACCCCCCCTGCCAGGCAGGGTCACCTAGAGCACATCACACAGGAACGTGTCCAGGCGGGTTTTGAATGTCTCCAGTGAAGGAGACTCCACAACCTCTCTGGGCAGCCTGTCCCAGTGCTCTGTCACTCTCACAGTAAAGAAGTTTTTTCTGATATTTACCTTGAACCTCCTATGCTTCAATTTGCACCCATTACCCCTTGTCCTATCACTGGTCACCACTGAGAAAAGCTTAACTCCATCTTCCTGACACTCACCCCTTACATATTTGTAAACATTGATGAGGTCACCCCTCAGTCTCCTCTTCTCCAAGCTAAAGAGACCCAGCTCCCTCAGCCTTTCCTCATAAGGGAGATGTTCCACTCCCTTCATCATCTTTGTGGCTCTGTGCTGGACTCTTTCAAGCAGTTCCCTGTCCTTCTTGAACTGAGGGGCCCAGAACTGGACACAATCTCCAGATGTGGCCTCACCAATGCAGAATAGAGGGGGAGGAGAACCTCTCTTGACCTACTAACCACACCCTTTCTAATGCACCCCAGGATGCCATTGGCCTTCTTGGCCACAAGGGCACATTGCTGGCTCATGGTCATCCTCCTGTCTACCAGGACCCCCAGGTCCCTTTCACCTACACTGCTCTCCAGCAGGTCAGCCCCCCCCCCCATATAGACTCCTGTCTCCTTCTCAGTTGTTCATGCTTTCTCTTTTGTTATCCTTGCTGCTCTCCTCTCTGCCTTTTCCACTTCTATTTAATTGGTTTTGAGATGAGGGAAGCAGAAATGCACACGCTATTTCAGAGGGTTTTGCACAACATTACAGTGATATCTTCTGGTTTGATCTGTATTGTTTTCTTAATGGTGCCTAAGGTTCAATTTGGTTTTTCAGGGGTTCTTTGGAATACTCTCGTGCATCGAGGTGGTGCTTTCTTTAGAAATTTTCATTACCATTTCAGCCCTGAGAGGTGACAGTCAGCTCACAGCCTATCACTGTATAGGTACAATCAGAACATGGTTTTGCTGAGTGCATAAACTTTACAATCCTACATTTTTGCAACAATATTGTACCATGCAAGCCAGAGAAACCTCCTGGAGACACACATGAGAAACAGTATAAGAGGAGCTACAAAAACTTCTTGGCTCCCCAGCCAGAGATCTGCAATGAGCCATTGCAATGTCCTGGTAACACCGATGTTCAGCTGGATCTGCCACCACTGGGATCCAGGGGGAGGGTCTGCTACTGCTCAGCAGTCCCATGTTTTCACTTTGAGAAATCCTGTAGCATGAGATTACACTCTGAAAGGTAAACTCTTCGCAGCTGCAGAGGGAGATCTACCCATTAATGTCTCCTGGTTTTTGTGTCTTCTGCAACAAGGGTCTGTAGAGCTGGAGACCAAGCCCTTTCCATCCTCCCACCTTCCCTGTTTGCTCCTTCTGTAGCTCACTGCTGCTTGTCCTTTAATCCTTTCTCTAACACCCCTTTTTCTCCTTGCTATAGCACACACTTTAACTCCTGATGCTTTCCACCACCTCGTGGCAAATCACAGTTTGTTTTTCTAGCTCATGATTGCAGCAGGAAATTTGATCAAAAATTTGCATTCCAAATACCCATTCATTTCTTTTTTTTAAACATTTCCTTGAAATTTCAAATAAATAAATCTGCAGTGGTTCCTACCTTACTGAAACCAATCTTTATTACTTTCTTTTTTAACAAACAATATATCCCTTATCATTATATATCACATAAAATTTTGATGGAGCTATTCAGCACAATTTTTTACTTCCCAACAATGACAAATACACCCCACACATACAACAGTGCTGCATACTAAAGTGCTTGTATGTGTTTTATCTTTATAAAGGCTGATAAAATAGGTAGGGAAATTACAAACTTGAGGGAAAAAAAGCATCAATATTGTTGACTTGCAAAAAAAGAAAGGTTACATCCTGTCATCTTATCATGCAAATGGAGAAGAAAATCTTCATCATTCCGGAGGAAAGCTTGGGGAAAAATGGCATCATTATATATATTCAGTATCATTCAGTCAAACAAAGCACTGTGAAGTACCAGTAGTAAAGTCTAAAATCTGTGGAAATCATTATTATTAATATTATACCTTTTTATATACACTGACATAACTGGGAATATTTATTAGTACGAAGGTAGAACTGCACTATTAGTAATATCATCATAATTATTCTAAACATTTCCAGGTTTTATCCTGTGGGTTATATTTCCCATAAAGTGTCTTTTAGCCAAATTGTGAAGTTTTCAACACTAGACTCAAGAAGGAAAAAAAAAAAGGCAGGCAGGGTTGAAAGGGACCTTCAAGATCACCTAGTTCCAACCCCCCTGCATGGGCAGGGACACCTCCCACTAGACCAGGTTGCTCCAAGCCCCATCCAACCTGGCCTTGAACACTTCCAGGGATGGGGCAGCCACAACTTCCCTGGGCAACCTGGGCCAGTGTCTCACCACCCTCATTGTGAAAAATATCTTCTTCATATCTAATCCAAATCTAGCCACCTTCAGCTTAAACCTGTTACCCCTCACCATGTTCTCAATATGATTTCGTTCGTGTAATTTTAACCATCAAAAAATCTGACACATGGTCATAATTAGCCACTTGGGCATCTTTGAACAGAGAAGAATCTTTTAGAGGAGGGATTGTTCCTGTCTTAAATACCCACAGAGCTCTCTTCTGCCAAGATAGATCATTAGAACCAGCTGAAGGTATCTCATGTAGCTTCCACTAGCACAGCATAGAGATATTCTTAGAGTGCAGAAGCCAATCCAGAAGTGGGGAGCATTTCAAGAAGAGCCAGGCAATGCTGTGCAAGAACATCATCTGTGGTTTGACAATGGTTAAATGCTGCCCAGCAGTGGTCTACTAAGGGCTGAGGCATGACTTGTGGAGAAGCCTGAGGCTGTCTTAGAATCATAGAATCATTTTGGTTGGAAAAGACCTTTAAGATCATCAAGTCCAACCATTAACCCAGCACTGCCAAGGCCACCACTAACCCATGTGCCTAAGTGCCATATCTACATGTCACATGGACTGCCCAGCAACCAGTAGACAGAAAGGACTTGCTGACCCAAAATGGTGGCTAGCAGATGAGGCACTCTCTAATACTGTGCAAAAAAAAAAAAAAAAGCTTCTATCTCCATGCAGCTTCCTGAATGCAACAAAAAGATATTTAAAGCAGTTTTACTTTTACAGAGCAGTGAATTCATTGTCTTGAACCAACTGCACAAGGTTTCATAGCACAGTCAGCACATTCAAACTCACTCAAAGTAATTCCTGAGAATAATTTACCAAGTCAACTGTTTTTTACTGTATATCCTTTAGACCTCAGTTATTTTTTTATTAACATATCTTAAATTAAATATATAATTAATTACAGATAAAACCATGGGTCTTTGTAACTAGTTTATTGCAGATCAAATTAAAATGTCACACAGCCTTAGACTGTTCTAAAAAAAAAAAAAAAAAAAGGACTTGGAAAGCTTTTAATTATCTTTATGTTTCCTTAAAACTCATTAAATAAGTATTCCCTCCTCTCTCCAAGGTGTAACGTCATTACTTGATGTTCTTCTACCAATATTAAGTATCCTTCAGGAAAAAATATGCTTTAGTCAACACCAGGTTTTGGGCTCAGAGGAAGAATAACAGGGTGCAATTCACCAGTCTGTTCTATCTCCAGTCACATGTAATGGTCTAAAATCTGGAAATGTAAAATTATCCCTCATCTTTCCCCTCCCTTCTGTAAATCAGTAGTTAAAAGATGGCAATCCACACAAGCTAAATCTTGTACTTTAATTACTAGTCTTATGTTTAGATAGGAACCAAGTAGTTCAAAGTTGAATGTGCAGTAATTAAAGTATTTCCAGATGTGTTCAGTGATCCTGCTCTGTTTTTACAGCCTCCAGTTGTCATGTATTTTCCTTCAGCAGCTGTATTAGACATGAAAGTTAACAATTTCATTTAAAATGGTGTTTTTTGAACCAGAAATATTCCCGGCTGTCAGGGTTGATGTGACCAGTATCTTGATAATGAAAGCTCTGATCCAGCAAAACACTTCAAGATGATACTAACTTTCAATATTTGAATCACTCCCTGTTGACTGAAGTCTCTAAAAACCCAACAAACAGAGCAGACAATTCCACAGATAATGTGAACCACATTGTGGAATTAAAAATGGGGGCAAAAAAACTTGGTGAAGAAAATCTGGTGAAGAAAAAGTTCTATTTTTTTTCTTTTTAAATTGTGTTGGTTTCCCCTTTTTTTCCCCAAACATCCTATATTATATGACTATTCATCATGCTTCTGTTTTACATCACTACGTGAATATCGAGGACTGTTGCCTTCCAAACTTACTTTGCAGATGAAACAGAAATAATGGTAATATCAGCACACTAGTAAAATGTCCTTAGCACCTGAAAAACAGTGCAAAGTGAAAATCTAATCTCCACCCTGGCAACACCTGAGTGCTCCTGCCTATCCCAGCAGGAAAATTACCAATTGAGCAGGCGGCAAAGATGATAGAAGAGGTTTCTCATGCAGAGAGATGTGCTGTAAGCAAGGGAGCACAGCTGTAAAATCGTTAGGATGAATAAATTTGTGCATAATGCAAAAAAAAAACACAAAACCAACCCTAAAAACTCTAAAAAGCTTAGCAGCAGCTAACGACTTGACAAACCTTTTTCTTTTCCTGATTGGTTTTGATAGGTCCTAATTAAAGTCGTATCTGGTGACTTTCCGTGAAATCAGAAAAGCTTAAGAGAGTCATCTCTCATGTTTTCAGGCTTCTGAGCCATTCCTCTCCACACACATCCACCTCCACCCTCTCAGGAGATTAAATATAACAGTCCAGGCAAGATGAAAAGCAGTGCTCCTACAGTTTTATTTGATTTATTAAAAGGAGAGAAGTAACCAAGTGGGAGAAAAATAGGTCAAATGTTCTAGATCCTCATGAAAAGCTAAAAGCAAAACTCTTGGTTTTCAGCTTTTCTTTCAAATTGGTGCTGTGTGTTTTCAAGAAGACATGAAGGTATGGGAGGAAGCCTGGGTTGCTTAAGGGTGCTGATGAATGGGGGGAAAAGCAAAAAGATGACTTTTCAATTGCCAAGTGAGCATCCCACAGCCCAGAGGCACAGCAATGGTGCCACATTTTGGCCAAGAGACAGGAGAGCAGAGTAAGGCAGCAGCCATGCCCACTTCCACAAAGGCCTTCCAGTACCTGAAGAGGCTACAGAAAAGCTGGGGAGTGACTTTTTACAAGGTCATGGAGTGACAGGACAAGGGGCAATGACTTTAAACTGGACGAGGGGAGATTAGACATTAGGAAGAAACTATTTCCTGTGAGTGTGGTGAGACACTGGCACAGGTCTCCCAGGGAAGTTGTGGATGCCCCTCCATGGAAGTGCTCAAGGCCAGGCTGGACGGGGCTTTGAGCCACCTAGTCTAGAGGGAGGTGCCCCTGCCCATGCAGGGGGGTTGGAACTAGACAATCTTCAAGGTCCTTTCCAACCCAAACCATTTGGTGATTCTATGATTCTATGATCTACAAGTCAGAGCTGCAGCCATCTCACGCTCCTCCACGAAGTTGTGTAAAACACTTTCCCATGAGGAACATTCTCTCTTGGGCATAAAAAGGGGCACAGGGAACTACTGAACAAGAAAAAACTATTTTCCCTTTCTTCTGCCTGTCTGGTTTCTATGGGTCTCATTCTCACCTCTCTGATTTGTCACCATGTCCCTTAATTCCATTTTTCTCCATAAAAACATCCAGCTGTCTCATAAACCTCTCTTTGCTCTTTCCTTCAGTACCCTTATTGGTTTTATTACTCCACCTATTACTGTGTGCTGATTCTCTAAGGAGAACATCCTTTTTCTTCCAGGTCTAGACCTTGCTGTTATCAGTCCCAGGACGTCCTACACAAAATATTGTCCTCTAATTGACTGCTGGTGGAAAATAGCTGGGGATCATAAACAGCTACTGAGTGTGCATTTTGTGATTAGTGTTAGCAGAGTGCCCCTGTCTGACTATGATCAAGTCAGCTGTTGTGCCTCGGAAAAAGATGACATCTGGTGATTACACACTGCAGTCAAACCAGAAGAGAAGTTCAGATGGAAATACAGAGTTATTTTTCCAGGGGTTTCCTGGGAAATTACCTGCCTAGGACTAGAACAGCTTCTCCAGAACTTGGAGTCATTAAATCATGAGTTGGTGTGTGTTAGTGACTTCAGGAAAGTCACAAAAATAGATGCAAAAATTCTGCAAAAATGATCATAAGTCCCTTCACAGCACCTTTGGTCTAGATTTCACCTGGTCCTCCTGGCTCAGGGTCCCTGGGGCAGGTGCTCAGGCAGAGCCCTTTCACCTCAGTGTTTCACCCAGGCATAGCACTCTGCAATCAGCCTCCACATCATACCCTTGACTCCCACCTCACAGAGTCTACCTGCTCCTAGTTTCACTCTTTAGAAGACACAATTATAAGCAAGAGAAAGAAAAAAAAATAAAAATAAAAGAATATAAATACAAAAACTCCACATTTGGCTTGGCAATTTTTTTGACAGTGTCAAGTCACTTCTAGAAAGCACTGAAGATCTGCAACCTTCACAAAACAACTGGAGGCTTTGGAGGATGTTGTCCCCTTGGGCCAGAGCTTGTCATTTTAGAGGTCAGCCAGCATCTGTGTGTTCAGATTAACTTTCTTGCATGTGTGTCACCATTTAACTCAGCTCTGGCAATTAAGCCAACAACAACAATGCTCTCGATGCCCTTCCCCTGCCACCCAGGTAGGGAAAGGAGAGAGAGAATAAGGAGAGAGACTCTCTGGATTGAAAACTAAACTAGACAGCTTAATGAAATACTAATGAGAAAATATGTACAATTATATACAAGTGTGTGCAGGAATGTGCAAAACCCCTGTCACCTCCCCCCACCCCCAGCAACTCCCAGGGCATCTCCTGAGCTGTGAGCAGGTCTGAAATGTCCCGGAGCTGCTGGAGAGAGCGGCAGAGCAGCCAGGAGCTGAGGGGAGAGGGATGAGGGGCAGGAGTGCACGGGCCTGGGGGTCAATGGTGATGGGTAGATGGAGTCCTCCATGGACACCAGCCATGGAGAGGGAGAGGGAGAGGGAGAGGGAGAGGGAGAGGGAGAGGAGAGGGAGAGGGAGAGGGAGAGGGAGAGGGAGAGGGAGAGGGAGAGGAGAGGGAGAGGGAGAGGGAGAGGGAGAGGGAGAGGGAGAGGGAGAGGGGAGGAGAGGGGAGAAGAGGGGAGAAAAGAGAAGAGGAAGAGAAGAGGAAGAGAAGAGGAAGAGAAGAGGAAGAGAAGAGGAAGAGAAGAGGAAGAGAAGAGAGAAGAGAAGAGAAAAGAAAGGAAGAGAAGAGAAGAGAAGAGAAGAGAAGAGAAGAGAAGAGAAGAGAAGAGAAGAGAAGAGAAGAGAAGAGAAGAGAAGAGAAGAGAAGAGAAGAGAAGAGAAGAGAGAGAAGAGAAGAGAAGAGAAGAGAAGAGAAGAGAAGAGAAGAGAAGAGAAGAGAAGAGAAGAGAAGAGGAAGAGAAGAGGAAGAGAAGAGGAAGAGAAGAGGAAGAGAAGAGGAAGAGAAGAGAAGAGGAAGAGAAGAGAAGAGAAGAGAAGAGAAGAGAAGAGAAGAGAAGAGAAGAGAAGAGAAGAGAAGAGAAGAGAAGAGAAGAGAAGAGAAGAGAAGAGAAGAGAAGGGAAGGGAAGGGAAGGGAAGGGAAGGGAAGGGAAGGGAAGGGAAGGGAAGGGAAGGGAAGGGAAGGGAAGGGAAGGGAAGGGAAGGGAAGGGAAGGGAAGGGAAGGGAAGGGAAGGGAAGGGAAGGGAAGGGAAGGGAAGGGAAGGGAAGGGAAGGGAAGGGAAGGGAAGGGAAGGGAAGGGAAGGGAAGGGAAGGGAAGGGAAGGGAAGGGAAGGGAAGGGAAGGGAAGGGAAGGGAAGGGAAGGGAAGGGAAGGGAAGGGAAGGGAAGGGAAGGGAAGGGAAGGGAAGGGAAGGGAAGGGAAGGGAAGGGAAGGGAAGGGAAGGGAAGGGAAGGGAAGGGAAGGGAAGGGAAGGGAAGGGAAGGGAAGGGAAGGGAAGGGAAGGGAAGGGAAGGGAAGGGAAGGGAAGGGAAGGGAAGGGAAGGGAAGGGAAGGGAAGGGAAGGGAAGGGAAGGGAAGGGAAGGGAAGGGAAGGGAAGGGAAGGGAAGGGAAGGGAAGGGAAGGGAAGGGAAGGGAAGGGAAGGGAAGGGAAGGGAAGGGAAGGGAAGGGAAGGGAAGGGAAGGGAAGGGAAGGGAAGGGAAGGGAAGGGAAGGGAAGGGAAGGGAAGGGAAGGGAAGGGAAGGGAAGGGAAGGGAAGGGAAGGGAAGGGAAGGGAAGGGAAGGGAAGGGAAGGGAAGGGAAGGGAAGGGAAGGGAAGGGAAGGGAAGGGAGGGGAAGGGAAGGGAAGGGAAGGGAAGGGAAGGGAAGGGAAGGGAAGGGAAGGGAAGGGAAGGGAAGGGAAGGGAAGGGAAGGGAAGGGAAGGGAAGGGAAGGGAAGGGAAGGGAAGGGAAGGGAAGGGAAGGGAAGGGAAGGGAAGGGAAGGGAAGGGAAGGGAAGGGAAGGGAAGGGAAGGGAAGGGAAGGGAAGGGAAGGGAAGGGAAGGGAAGGGAAGGGAAGGGAAGGGAAGGGAAGGGAAGGGAAGGGAAGGGAAGGGAAGGGAAGGGAAGGGAAGGGAAGGGAAGGAAGGGAAGGGAAGGGAAGGGAAGGGAAGGGAAGGGAAGGGAAGGGAAGAAGAAAGGGCTTGATTTCTGTAATCCCTGGATCTATTCTGAGAGGGGTATATATATATGGGATGGTATAATCTCTCTGGCCTTTTTTGCCATCTGCCTGGCCCACCCCTCCCTATGGAAGGGTTGTAGATACAACTCTTCTGCTCCTTTAGTAACCGAAGCAGCAGATTGAACAAGTGGAGGAAAGTGTCCTGGGTCTCTCAGCAGTATCTATAAACATATCAATGTGATCAGTCCACTGGCTGGAAAACTTGCTGCTAGTTTCAGCAAGTGTGCTGCTTAAAAGAGAGTTCACTGAAGGAAAAAAAAATCAGTAAAAGGAAAATTGGCTTCATCCTGGCTCAAACTAGGACAGTGTGACAAAGGATAAACTTCTTTTCAGAGTCCTACATCCTCTCACACCTAGTCATGGGTTTGTTTTCTCCATACATCCAATCAGGAAGTACACCCCTTCCTCCCAGACATCTCTTTCAGCAAGTATATTCTTACTCTCTGTTAAACTGGAATCACAGCCAGGTAGGAGTACCTTTCCTATAAATTTTATTTTGGCCCATCCAAATACATTCCTGCAAACAGATCCCAGTTGCAATAGGACAAAGGGAGCTGGTTTTAAACTAAAAGAGGGGTGATTTAGGCTAGATATAAGGAAGAAAAATTTTACAATGATGGTGGTGAAACACTGGAACAGGTTCTCCAGAGAGGTGATAGAAGGCCCATCCCTGGAAATATTCAAGGTTAAGTTGGATGGAGCTCTGAGCAATTTAATCTAGTTGGAGATGACCCTGCTCACTACAGGGGAGATGGACTACAAGGGCTTTAAATGTCCCTTCTAACCCAAACGTTTCTATGATTCCATGATTCTTTGACTATGCTCATTCATGAGGTCATCACATAGAGATTATCTTCACTTTGTTGGGAACAATACAAAGTAAAACCTTCATTCTTTCTAATTTGGCACATGAATATATAGCAAATTATTAATTAGATGGGCTAAACCCATAGACCCATCCAGTCACAAAGAGTAACAGCTCTTGATGTCACTCACAGCCCAAGGAAGAACATTTTCTGCCATATCACTCAGTTGGTGCCAGGGCCATAAATGGTTATATCCACAGTTTCTCTGATGGTCTCTCAGGGATGTGGCAAACTCCTTCTTTGATCAGGGCACTGACTGGGGAACATTACTCCGACCTTGCAGTGAACAGGGTGTAAGCATAAAACCAACAGATAACACAAAATGTAGATTTTACTCCCAAGTTGAATTTATAAAGGGAAATTACAGTGCTGTGTGTAAGTCAACATAGAAAATGGGCTTCATAACTTGACACACCTACATTCAGATTGGCCACGTGCATACCTTTCTAAGAGATGTGCTAAAAACTCAAGCAAAAATTATGAACTCACCACAGACATTAATGGCTGATGTTCTTTGTGCTTTGTTATGTAGAAGGTGGGACTATATAATCATAGTGGTGTCTTTGAAATCCATAAATACAGAGCTCCTCTTGTGATTAAATCGTCACACACCTCCATGAGGAAAGGGAGTTATTGTCTCCCCTTTACAGAGTGGGAAATTAGACACAGCTTTACACCAGTCATAATTTACTTCTTCACCTATGGGTTCCTAATGGCTCACTGTGTGGAAAAACTCTGCTGTGCAAGTAATTCATGAAAATGACCATGACTCATTTTTAACCTATCCCCATGACAAAATAGCCCAAAATTTGTAGTTGTAGATGTGACCTTTTAGATATCAGCAGGAAGGCTCCGGAGATGGGGATGGAAAGACAGATGTGGTCCCAGGTGCAAGAGGGTGGTTCTGTCTGTGGACCCTCCACCGTGCCCTGAGACAGGAGGACCATGAGAAGGGGAGGTAGCTCCTGGGCTACAAGCTTTGCAGACCTTCAGCCCAAGGCTTGCTGAGAGGAGCTGTCTGAACATAAGGAGCTGCCTCTCATCACCAGAGGGAATTGCTGAGGGATTTTGTGCTTCACACAGCCACTTCTAAAGAGGGGAATGCTGGCTATATAATTTGGACTTTGCATGCCAGGCCTCTGTAGAGAGTCTGGATTCTCATCAGAAATGCCTCATAGAAAAAAAGCCTGCAGGGATGGGCTATTTTACTTGCTTTTGAATTTTAATAGCGGACTCTTTTGTACTGTCACCAGGCACCTGGAAAGCATCTGGATTCTCTAGATAAAATGATCCCTGGGAGACATGTTGCATTCGTTTCTTCTGTAGTTTTGTACAGGGATGGACGTCTATAAATGCCAAAACATTCTAGTCAAGGAGTGACCAAAAGTCATTGTAACTGGGTTTGACCTTACCCATGTGAAATTACATTGGTGACTGTAGTGCCTTTATTATGGGACAGACAACATTACCAGTGTGTTAGGGCAGAAAGAAGAGTAGAGAGTTGGTATGGGACAAGAGGTCTTGAGATATCTGGAATAGAGGCCTTGAGTTTCTGTGTTAGATTTGGAATAGAGATAACTTCAGGGAGGAAGAGAAGAAATCTAGGGAATTGCAGTACAAAGTGCTCTGGGCAGGAGGCTTGGGTACCCTAACCCTCCTAACCTGGAAAGTCTCAAATGGGAACTTATCTGGGGGCAAGAACAAATCCCCTGAGAACCCTGTTCCTACCTCTATTTGCTAAGGGAAATATAGTCAGCCTCCACAGCAGATCTCTCTTTTCTTCCATGCAGGATCTCAGCATTACTGCTAGAAGGTCTGAATTACAAGGAACCCAGAGGTTGGTTTCAGCTCTGCACATAGGTGTCTACATGCAGGTGTCTACATTAGCCACGTGCACGATTTCCTGCTGAAGTACAGGAAGAGCTAGTCAGGGCACTCATGGAGTTGGGAGAGTAACTGAGCCACGCAGATGTAGGTGTCTGCTTCCACACAGGCTGAATTGCTCCCCAGCTGTCGTGGGGTGTGTTGGCTAGCAGCTCTATTTAGCTGCCCACACATCTGTGTTCAGTGCATTTGAGATGCTCTGGTGTCCACTTGCTCATCCAGGAGTGGGCAAGCATCCCACAGATTCTGTGTCAGACCCATCAGCCCTCTTTCAGAAGTCTCAGGTACCTTTGTACTGCACTGAGTGCTTCCTCCTAGGCAATGCAACAAGCCTTGGACCCCCATTGCCTTGATGCAAACCATCTAGTAGTGGGCTTCTAGCCTAAGCCTGGTCTTTCTCCATCATCAGTGTCACCCCATCATTCAGCCATGCCACTTTCTGCACTGCATCTTCTCCACCAAAGCCACCACTGAACCCTCTGCCCTATAGCTCATGGTGACCTCTACCCAACCTTCACGCAGTCTGTCCACACTTGTCACCCACCAGACCCAAACAAATAACCTGTCCCAGGGACTTCTATCTCAGTGTGTGTTGGCAAATGACAGCTCTCCTGTTGGAAGGTGGCCCAAAGGAGTGAGATAGCTGCTGGGCTTCTGAAGCACCATTTTCATCTCCTACCAACACCCACAAAGCAGTAAAAGGCATCAGTCCTTGTATGAGCAGGAGTACAAATAAATAACAGTAATATTATGGTCAAATTCATCCCTGCAATACTGCTCTTGGGAACTGAAGTGAGCTGACCTAGCAGGTAAACCTGAGTCTTTAACAATTACAAAGTTTTTGGTCTCCATTGATGGCCTTATCTAATTAATCACCATCTCCCCCATGGAAGATGGGTGGGTGGAAATTATAATGCTTCGATCCACCTGGAAAACTATGATCAAATTCAGGACTAGGTGTCTGGACAGCTTGACTCCAGGCCAGCTCCTAATCCAACCTCAGCTGCAAGCCTCTTGCCTGGTGGTACAGGAAAAACTGCACTGCTACTGGGCTTATGTGAGTTTTGCTGCTAGCAAGAGGACCACAGCCTCCAGGGTTCCTAAGCACCTTTTGCCAAAACTGAATTGTAATGTGGCTTATGCAGTTTTGCTTGATTTACTTTGCTCCTTTGATGTGCAAGGATTTAGTGACATGCTTAGCAATACAGTAGCATGAGACACATTGCATAAAATCAAATCACTGCTGGGGCAGATGCTTCCAGATTTAAAAGCTTGATTGGTACCACAGACACGTAGCTGCCTAACTTCAGGCTGTTTTTTCTGAGAGTCAGCCTGTGGGGCTTCTCAGGACCTCTTTTAGTCCCAAAACTGCAGTAACAAGGCTTAGAAGTCATCCTTTGAACCTCAAGGTGAGTGTTTTAGGTCAGCTGTAGCTGATCTGTCACATTCAGGCTGTACCGGTGTCTCTAAAGGTCTGCTTTCAGCTCTGATTCATCAGCCAGCATCACTCTTCTCCCCTCCCTTCACCACTCTGCCAGCTGTGGACATGGCCAGGGTGACCTAGATACTTGTCACCTCCAGACTGGATTTTACCTTGATTCACAGTCACTATAACAGGATGTGAAACAGATGGACAGATCCTAGCTGGTTCACATAGGAATTGCTTCATGCTTTGGGACATGTCAAGAGACATTCAAAGTCCTCTGCTGGTGATGGATCAGCTCCAAAACACAGACAGGCTCTCCCTGTAATCCACCAACTACCACTCAAACCACACCTCCCAGGGACAGGGCAGCTCCCAAATCTGAGGATGAAGCATGTAACATCAGGGAAAAAGTATAATCAGTGACTTCAGTGGGAATGAGTTATCTGCCTAGTTGTTTATGAATATTCTGAATATAGCTGCAGGAGCTGTCTATCTATGCCACCTCAGGCCTCTCCTCTTCTCTCCTCCCCTCCCTTCCCCTCTCCTCTCTCCTCTCCTCTCCTCTCCTCTCCTCTCCTCTCCTCTCCTCTCCTCTCCTCTCCTCTCCTCTCCTCTCCTCTCCTCTCCTCTCCTCTCCTCTCCTCTCCTCTCCTCCTCTCCTCTCCTCTCCTCTCCTCTCCTCTCCTCTCCTCTCCTCTCCTCTCCTCTCCTCTCCTCTCCTCTCCTCTCCTCTCCTCTCCTCTCCTCTCCTCTCCTCTCCTCTCCTCTCCTCTCCTCTCCTCTCCTCTCCAGAAGTTCCTTCCAATGCTGACTTAGGTGAATTTATGGATTTTGAGCCTGAACTCAGGAGGGATAGCAAGGAGGCTTTAGAGCACAAATTATGTCACCCAGATCCACTGATCCCTCCTCCTACCCTACCCTACCCTGACCTACTGCATGGGATTCAGGGGGACAAACACTGGGCTGCTTAAGACACACATCAAACGATCTCTGAGCTCTTCTTTCCCAAGGATGGGATTCATCTCACCTGAGTGTCAGCATTAGCCTAAGTGGCTCATCTAAGCGTCATGGCCAACTGAGAGACACAAGCTCCTCTTGACACCTCCTTATTCCTATTTTACATATTCACCTTGGGAAGGGCAGAACCATTCTGGGGGGCTTATCTGCCTGGCTATTTTATCAGGGGTGGATCCCATACTACTAGCTTAGTTTGACCTTCTAATATCTAGATGGCTACAACGAACTGGGAGGCATCATTACCCAGAAACCTTTATCTCCACCACCAGGAAGAACTAGAGCATGGCACCAAAGAAACAGTACTATCTTCTCTCCTTCATCCAGCTGTGGGCTGCACACCAAGTGATCAGAAATGAAAATGCTGACTGAATTTTCCACCAGAATGCACTACAAAAGCTCTTGAGGGCTGTGCACCTGCATGGTTCAAGTCAGTAGGAGCAGAGGCCCAAGGACTGATCATGAAGGGCTACCAGTAACTGTAGGTCTTTGAGAGTAAAAATTATACTGCAGGAAAAACAAAGGCAACAACCACAATCTGTACAGGAAACTATGTGGAAGCTTCTTCTAGATACTGACGAGAAGCTTGAAATACATTTTCTAGTTTTTCAATATCTGAAAGATTCAAGTGGTCTCTGTATCTCCTCTGCTCTGGTTTGGACAAGGACAAAATCCTAGACCATGCTCAAGAGCTGCAGGCACAGAAGATTGCTGTTGGGGGTTTAGGTTTGAGAATTTTGTAATGAAAATCCTCCTTGTGAAATATTGTCCCAGAATCTCCTATGAAACTATGAATAAATCACACAGAATGTCTCCAAAAGTGTCCTGGCCTCTCCTAAGAGCATAGATCATATCCTCCCCACAGAGGACCTTTGTACAGATTTGAGATCTGGTTCAGCTAAATCATCAGACAAAGTCCCTGTCCTCACAGAGCTCTTTGCTAGACCACAGCCTGAATCAGCCACTTCATAGCATCCCGGGTACAGAAATCACTGTCTGATTGACTCATGTTTCACAAACCCTGGCTTATTCTTCCTTGTTATCTGCACCTGGTAAAGGCATTCCTGATAGCAGAATAATTTATAATTAAATAAATTTTTTTTTAAAAAATCCCCCTTCCCAACCCTTATCTAACCCTCTCAAATATCTGGTCCATATTCATAGAACCATAGAATCTGCTGAGTTGGAAGGGACCCATCAGGATCATTGAGTCCAACTCCTGTCCCTGTGTAGAGCCCCCCAAGAACCACACCATGTGCCTGAGAGCATCATCCAAATGCTTCTTGAACTCAGGCAGGGTTGGTGCTGTGACCACTTCCCTGGGGAGCTTGTTCCAGTGCTCAGCCACCCTCTGGGTGAAAAACCTTTTCCTGACATCCAAGCTAAACCTGCCCTGGTTCAGCTTCCTGCTATTTCCCCAAGTCCTGTCATTGGTCACAGGAGTGAAGAGATCAGGACCTGCCCCATCTCTTCCCCTCCTGAGGAAGCCATAGACTGCAATGAGGTCACCCCTCAGCCTCCTCTTCTCCAAGCTGAATAATCCAAGTGACCTCAGCTACTCCTCATAAGTCATCCCTTCCAGACCCTTCACCATCCTCGTGGTTCTATTCCACCAAGAAGTAATTACTGCATGCACTAAAATCCATCTATCTATCCATCCATCCATCCATCCATCCATCCATCCATCCATCCATCCTGTCTAAAGTATTTACTCTCATATTTGGGTGCCAATTCCCAATTATCATAGAAATCCTCTCCCCAGGAGCCACCTATTCCTTGGGAGCTCAGCTCTGTGTCCATAGGTGTTGTACAGGAGCAAGGCTGTACAGGGCTGGAGGGTGTTTCAGTTTCCAGCTCTGATTGCCCGTATCTGTGAGCACTGCTAATAAATGAGATGAATATGTGTCCATCTTTGGAGAGCACAAGCCTATTTTAAAAGAAAATGCAACAAGTGAGCATGAGATAAATTCTTAAAAATAGGATGGGGACAAGGGAGGTAATGAGGCAGTAAAAGGAATTCAGGTAGTTCCACACAAAAGGTGGCGGTTTTGACTTAAATGCTGTATTTGTACATAATCTGCCAGATAAATAAGTAGATAAAGAGTTGTTAAAAGTTGTCAGGATTTTTGGGGCACCCAGCCACAAACCACCCGGTACAGAAGCAGTACCCACCCTGGGTGTGGAGCGGTGCTTGGTGTGATGTTATGAGACTTCTGCTGTCATCTAGTGGCAAAAGGGAAGAAGTAGCAGAAAGAAAAGGATAATGGATGCAAGGAATGTCAGGGCAGGTTATGATGGGGGAAGCAGAAAAAGTGCATTGTGAACACCTGGAGGTCTCACTCATACATGCAAAACCAACTGAGATGTTTTTAAGATACCCCTCCTGCATTGCAGGATTGCTCTAACTCCTCAAGCATTGCCTGCAGCCAACATATCTTGAATAGGTACATCTCTCCTAAGCACAGAGGTTTCACCATCTGAGATTGCCACCACAGGCACTCCTGGGAGCATGTGCCTAGGCTATTTTAAATGTCTACTTCAGGATGGGGCATCTTGCTCCCTAGAGGAGCTTATTTGTCTCCATCAGCTACAAAGGGAGTGTGAACAACAGCTCAGATGTAGACACCTTCATGGCAGTGCTCTAGAGTTAGGAGAGATTGCTGTCCCTTAACTGGAAGGTGACACTTGCCTGAAGAACAGGTCAGAACTTCCCCTGAAACTTGGTTTTCCCTGTCCTTGTTTTTGCTGATTTCGCAGGGGAAAAACTCAAACTGTCCATCCTGCAGAGCAGCTGACCATGAGGTAGCTTCTTCCTTCACATAGGGCAAGAACCTCCTCCAGCCTTTCTGGAACACATCCTGTATAGGGACATGTTCCCTATGGGGACATGCTGGAGGCAGCAAAGAGCTTAATTGGCAGCTGGGAGAGGTTGAAGGCTGCAGAAATTACCCAGAGTTAAATGAGACATGAGAGAAAACAAGAGCTGATGGTGCATGCACAGAACGAGATACCAGAAGGTCAGAGTTCAAAGCCCATGTGTGACCTTGACCTTTTGTGGGATTTAGGACAAGCTGTTTCACCAGTGGAGCCGAGCAGCACAACAGGATACTGGTTTCCCATGGGAAACCTCCACAGGCATTGAAGTTTGATGGCTCAACACACCACAGTGACTCTGGGCACAGTAGCCTGCAGATACTCCAGTTTCAAAGAAAATTCAGGTTTCACCGATCAAGAGCTGGTTTTCTCTACCTGCTTTAAAAACTGTGGGTGCACAGTGGTTAGACAGGCTTACTTTTTCTCTTGTCAGCAGGGCTGAAGCAACTGAAGCTGAATTTTGCCTTTGTTTGCCTTTTGCCAACAGAATTCTTCAATCGTGCTGTGAAAGTGGGTATGAAACACCACCAACACTGTCCTGCTCTGCTGGTACCAGGCCCTCAGTTCCTTCTGTATCTCTATGAATCACTTCATTAAGTTCACAGACCTGCCAAAGGATATTTCAGAGATTTCCTTTTAACTCCTGAAAAGAAAATATTAAGCATAATCAATCACTTCTTGCGACAGCTTCTTTGTCCATGAAGTATTTCCATTCATTAGAAACCATCTATTTAAAGGCCACAGTGCATGGGAGAGGGTAGGTATTGGGGGGGAGGGGAAGCCACTTCTTGATCCAAACACTGAAGCATGATCTAATTTCCTTTTTTTCCCTGCTAGAGTCACATATCTGAGCCACAGCCAGGCCTGGAAAAAGGCAGGAGCATTACAGATGCTCAACAAGGTCCCAGCATCTAGGGCACCATGCTAAGGGCAAAGACTCGGCTTTCACAGTGGGCAATTTCTCACTCACACAATCAGTGAGAAAAGATTGACAACAAGTCCTGAAAGAATTGAGACATGCCTCTCTGCACCTGCCAAGGTCCTGATGTGAGCTCTGAAAGGGTGAGTTCATGCTGCGAGCTTAAACCTCAGGGGGTCTGAAGGGCATGGAGCTTCTCGAGACCAACCACGTTGGGCATCAGCAGTGACACAGGTTCATGCATCCAAAAAAATTCCTCCTGCTATCCCACAAAGTAGCAGCAAATCACCTGCCATCTCTATCTTTTCAAGCCAAGTGGGATATTTCTGAGCAGGATTAAGGGCTCTTACGTTGTCCCATCACTAAAAGTTGAAGGAAAGGGCAGGGCCAAGGCCTCAGCTTACCCTGTTCTTTACCTCCTCCACAGCAAGGAGCCACAACATCTCTTTGCAAAGAAAGGGTTTTCTTACAGCCAAAGGGATGCTGGGAGAGTCAGCAAAGCACCCCACATCTCCTTGGAAGGGGCTGCAGGGCCCCCCAGCCTGAAATGGTCAATGTCAAGAAGTGGAAAGACACAGTAGGTAGTAAACAAAGGCAACATTTCACAGCAGCACATGGAACAGGCAGCTCACCTCGGGTAAATATGCCAGGGATTAATAACAAAAAGCACCCTGGTTGCTTGAAGCAGAGGCTGTCATGGAAACCCTGGCAGCAAGAGGTATCATTGAGGGGAATGGCTTAGGAGTGACAGAATAAAGGGCATCATTTATTAGGAGGTGGCAGAATTCAGAGATTAAACATGCCAAGTAAGGCTGAAGCTTGGGCTTGGGAACTTTTCAGCAGGTTGCCCATCCAGCCTGGGACACGTCACAGTCTTTCAGTGCCTTCCCTGAAAACTGGGGTGGATTTTTCACTGTTAGACCTGTTGAAAGGGTATAAGCCCTTCAGGACAATAAAAACCCCTGTGTATTAGTACTTAGGCTACCATGGGGGAGACACACTGTAACCAGAAAAGATGGTTGTGGATATCCACCATGAGTTTTAGCAGCAGAGCCTTGTGGAAAAGTGGTGGAAGAGTTCTATGCTTACCACCTTCCTTCTGAAACATAGTCCAGAAGGTCATGGCCGGTGCTGAACCCTCTCCAGACCAGGATCCCTCAGTGCTGAAGGCTCAGGGTAGCTCCATGCTCTTCATTTGACCTGAATTAACTCTAACCTCCTTTTTCCAAACCTGGTTTTATCCCCTCTTCATTGAAAGATCACAAATCAGGATGTTTGTTGTATCTACCAGCTCACCAGCATGCAAGCATCCTCCTCTCGGCATTCGGTGCTGGGGTTTATGTCTTAATTGGCATCCCTCAAACCACTCCAGCATGAGGGCAGACAACCCAGTAATTGTAAGAAACTGCCCTCCCTTCGGTGCCTTTTCCACAGTGCTTCCCCTTCCAGGCAGCCTGAGCTGTTTTATCACTTTCTCAAAAGGAAAGTGCTGCCGAGTCCCCAAACCTCACAGCAGCAGGGCGCTGGAGATAAGGCAGGGAAAATATTTCACTCGCAAGGAAACTGTGCTCATCTCACGCTAACGTCCCCATCCTCTGGAATCCAAGGCAATAATTACAGCAATTTGTAGATAATTATTTGTTAATTAAAAACAGGCTTGCTGGGTACAGTTACCAATTTCCTCCGCTGGCTGCATAGGGCTGCGCAAGGAGACGCTGAGGGATTGCCGGGGTCGTAAAACAGTTTGCTTGTTCAGTGCAGAAAAGAAGCCCCCGGTGGTTCATCACCCCCCTCTCCCCACATCCTGGCAGGTCTGATTCATTCTCCTAAGACATCCCGGAGAGATCCGTGCCTGGCTTTCCCTTGGAGATTTCCAATGAAGGTGACTGCCACATCCCCTCACTGCAGCCTGTTTCCCCAGCTAATTTAATGACCCTGAGCTTACACAGACTCATTTCCAAACATATTTAAATGAGTAACTCCTAAAGAAGGAGTCGTGACCCCAAGTTGAGGTGAGGAGCCTGAGAGAAGCTCACCTTCATCCCATGTTTATATTAGCAATAAAAAAATGAATGGTTTGTAGATGGAGTTACAGCTGGGAACAAAGTGAAGCTGGAGGCTTAAAATAGTGCTGCTGGGGGCAATTTTTCTGTCCTAGGTTGGGCAGTCTGTGGTTCTTGGTAGCTTCCTAGCCATAGTTTCTATATCAATTGTGAGAAGAAACAATGAGAGGATTTCAGATGTCCCCCACTAAATACTGCATCCACAAGGAGTATGTCTCAGGATGATGCCCTTCGTTGTGTGCCAGGATTTTCCATCTTGTGAATCCTCCATCTCTGTTTCTCCCGTGCAGCACACCTTCTCCAGGGCCCACTATGATCCACCTACCTGCTCCAGGGTCTCTTACAGCTCCAGAGCAAGGGGGCATTGTTTAGCCCTGGAAGCAAGGAAGTCACATCGCTCTTGATCTACTGCTGGATTGAGCTGGCTCTGGCCAGTCACTTCAGATGTTCCTCCTTTTTTGGCACTGAGGAGACAGCTCATGGAGATCTGAGAGTTGGTTGTATAGGTTGTACACCTAAATAGTACCAGTAGCACCAGTAGCATGAGTATAAACCCTCAGAGAAAAGCAAGTCTGTGGGGAAGTATGGTGACAAGAGCAAGTGAGGAGGCTCCTCCTTCTGGTTGCAGCAGAACAGCTCAGAGCCATGGTGACAAGGATAGGACCGAGGACTATTATGGCCGTTTTGTCATCAAGTGCCCAGAAGCTGATTACTCCCATTCCCCTTAGCAAAACAGTGGCATCAGTGATAATGGGGAGGGGAAACAAATTAGACTGTCAATATCCTCTTCATGGAAATAACCTCACAGGTTGTTAGTCACACAAGGCTGGCTTCACCCCTCTCACTTTCTCTTGGACGTGGGCTTTCGTGTTCCTCTCATCATCTTAGCAGCTCAGTGCCTGCACCATGTGCAGAGGAATCACAACTAAGCCAAGTGGCTGGATGTCATGATATATGGGACTACGTCTCTGCTTCAGCAGCACAAAAAGCCAGCGAAGAGCTGAGATTAAACCCTGGGTTAATTAGTACATTTAATTAGCTCTCAGTTATTAAATCCTGTCAGACCCTTAGATAAATCGCTCACAGTATAAAACATTTCTTAGAAATGCTATTATTTATTCCCCTCTTCTCTCTACAGGTGGGTGCAGGGCTGGGAAGCTCTTCCTTTCCTCCTGTAGCTTCATGGAGCAGTAGAGTCTGTCCCAGCCTCCATGGCCTGATGCCAGTCCCCAGTCACCCAGCAGTGACTCCCTTCCTGTGTTGCCTTCTTCTGGGGCTGCAGCAGACAGGTGTGGCAGCCCCGCAGTAAAAAGAGCAGAAAGAAATTGGTGGAGAAATTTCTCATGTGGACTTTGGAGCATTACCAGTCACCATGCCAGCTAGACTGAGGGACAGGAAAAGCTCCCCCAGGCTCCTGCTTGCAGAGTCTCCCACAATACTCCCCTGAGTGATTTTCCTGTGGTTTCCACATTAATCCTCATAGTCCATGGACACATCTCTGCTCTGAAGTCCTGGAGCAGCTGCCAGCTTGCTCCACCTCCCTGTCATCTCCAAGTGCAAGGCGGTTCTGTGCTAACCCACCTCACAGCCCTGCCAGAGGCTGTTCTGCTATGGGTTTATGGCAGGGGAATCTAGTTTCTGAGATGACCTTGGAGAGACACTCAAAGCATTTATAGCGTGGATAATGTGGGGCCCTGAACAACACAGGTGCAATGAGCTCAGGCACTAGACAGGCTGGAGAACTGATTCCCATGGAGTCAAATCTGTATGTGGTTCTCATTGTAGTTCACTGGAAAACTGACATTTAGGTCTAAGGAAGGGGGTTTCAGCATTTTCAGCACCAAGCCTTCTCTTCCCTAGTTGTGATGGTGGAATCCAGGTCCTCCTGATGCTGGTGACCTAAACCCATAGGCTGAGAATTATTGTGACCAACGGGCTACACTGAACGTGAGTTGCTTAAGGGAGCTTGCTTAGAAACAAGTACTAGAACAGGATTAAGGTGAGGGATATTCCTTGTAGCACCATGAAGGATACCACACAACAATGACTTACCCAGTACTGGTTTGTGATTCTAATAATCTTATCTTATTATAAAGGAGAAAGCAAAAGCTGGAATAAGATGCTGTTACTAGCAAGCCAGCATTTTGAGAGCAAGAATGCAGCTTTCTGAAAGAAAATGTTCTCTCTTTTTTCCCCTGTGCAGTTTCAAAAGAAAGGTATTTAATCCTTCTATAAATAAGTATGAAGGCATTTGCTTCTAGAGCCTACAAAATCTGTCTGCAACAAAGCAATGTGGAGACATTTGGGAATGAAGTAGCTAATTTGATACTCACAAGAAACCATAACCATAGACTAGGACTGTACCTCAGAGGACTGGGCTGACCTTTCCGCAGCTGAAGATAGTTGTAAAATGGCTTCTCATCACTGAAAGCCAAATCTAACATTAGTTAAAATAAATTAAAAACTACCACTGGTTGCTGCAAATATTGGATTAGACCATATAAAGCTCACTTGAATGCTGGGAACCCAAAGAAATGATCATGGTAAATCTAAATTCTAGTGAAGCCTTCCAGGCTTTAAAACACCTTTGCAGTCCTATTAAGAACATGTTTCTACTTAGCTTATGAATAATTCACCTTTCTTTTTCTTCTGAGAGACGACGAGTACCACCACACTGAAGCCTAAGGCCAGCACAAAGCCCAGCATTGCAGTCACCTTCTTGCTCACACCAGACCCAGGGCATGTTTCTTTTGGAAGAACAGTCCAAAGAGTAAAGGCCCAGGCTAGATGCTGCTTTCCCCAAAAATATCTTTTCTATTTTTCTGCTGGACCCCTAGAGCTAGAAGTGACTCTTTCCTCAAGACTTTCTGATCTTCCCATTTCCAGTCACTTACCCTAGGCAATGGTGATCAGCACTGGCAGGCTGACATGCTCCACCTGGCAAGCAGAGACATCCCCTTGCTTAGAGTGACTTTCAAAGTGACCAGGATCTGGAAAGACTAATCTCCATTTATGAGGAGGTCCTTGTACACAACTTTGTCCATCTCCTCCTGCCCATTTTTGTATCAATTGATCTTCATCTCAGAAAGATAAAACCTTGTTGCAGAACAAACCAGCTAGCTGGCCGAAATTTTCACTCTGAGTTTAAGTGAGAGAAACAGAAAGATGGAGAGCATTGGACAATCCTTCTCAGGAATAATTCCTAGCAACAGGACCTATTGGACATCACAGAATCACAGAATAATAGAATCATAGAATGGTTAAGATTGGAAGGGTCCTTAAAGATCACCAAGTTCCAAACTCTCTGCTATGAGATTGGAACCTGATGATCTTTAAGGTCCCTTCCATGAGGTTGGAACCTGATGATCTTTAAGGTCCCTTCCATATGAATTTCTCCTCCAAACCCATTTGTCAAAGCAACCTTTGGTCCAGACCCACTGCCTTCAACACAACCTCACATTACACCTCTCCAGCCACATGAATCTTTAATGCTCTTTTTTTATTTTCCTCAGTAAAAAACCATCATGGAAGACAAACTCTGTCCTCCTTCTACTGGAAACATCTAATAGGAGCATTTCATGTCTTCTCCCATCTCTCAGGTAAGTTCATTGTTGCAGGAATTGGCAGGAGAGGAAGCGTATTTGTCAGGCTTGGGAGTCCTGTTCCATGCTTTTCTGCAGGAATCCTGCAAGTCATTTCCCTCAGTCTTAGACTCATAATAAAGATGCTAACTGCTCTGGTCCATGGCACTCCCTCTTCCCATGCTCCACTGAACTCAGACCTAGGTCCTGCCATATGCTGAGCTCTCCCCACATCCAGTGGCTGCCAAACAGGGAGGTGGCAGAGGGGCTTAAATATAGTCTCAGGTTGAGGAAGCCAAGTTTTACCATGCTACTCTCCTCCTCCCCTCCAAAAGACTCACCTCAATCCATCACACTGAGTCCTCCTCCAGTCACAGCTACAGTATATCTCCCTGGAAGCCCACTGCAGCCTGTTCCAATAGTCAGCAACTGCCCAACCCAGCTCTCTGTGGGCAGGGTCTGTGTGAAGAGCCATTTCCCTCATCCCTATCATCACAGCCAGAGCCACAGATCAGGAGGTTTTGAACCCAAGAATCCACAGAGAGGCCGTTGTTGCTCAGGTGGGGGAAATGAAAGCTTGAAGAGAGAGCTTAGACTGCTAACAACCACATCTCAGGTCAAAGTATGAATTTCTCAGCAAAGCTCCGAGTGGAGGAACTTGAGGAAGCTCCCAAACATCAAGGGGAACAGCTCCTCTCTACAGATCCACTCAGTACCAGTATTGGGCAATATCACTGGTAACCAGGCAGGAAAAGGTTCCATTTCTGCCTTTCACCAGAACCTTTTCTGGAGGAAGGCAGAATAAAGTTTTCATCAGCAAACACCACAAACAAGTGTTATCAGAGTGGAACAGTCAACAAAGCAGCTCAGATACTGCTGTGCAACTCCCAGGGCTCCATCCTTAGGAAATTATCTCTAGGCTGGCTCCTTCCTGGGACACAAGGGTGTCCTCAGAGGACTGTGAATACAGCCTAGCCCCAGAAGTGCAAGCTTAGAGCTGAGGCCAATGGCATGAAATTCAACAAGACCAAGTGCAGGGTCCTGCACTTTGGTCACAATAACCCCAGGCAGAGCTACAGGCTGGGAGAAGAGTGGCTGGAGAGCAGCCTGGCAGAGAGGGACCTGGGAGTGCTGGTGGACAGCCAGTTGAACATGAGCCAGCAGTGTGCCCAGGTGGCCCAGAAGGCCAATGGCATCCTGGCTTGGATCAGGAATAGTGTGGCCAGCAGGAGTAGGGATGTAATTCTCCCCCTGTACACAGCACTGGGGAGGCCTCACCTCGAGTCCTGTGTGCAGTTCTGGGCCCCTCACTTCAAGAAGGACGTTGAGGTGCTGGAGCAGGTCCAGAGGAGAGCAACAAGGCTGGGGAAAGGACTAGAGGGAAAGTCTCATAGGGAGAGGTTGAGGATGTTGGGGTTGTTTAGCCTGGAGAAGAGGAGACTCAGGGGGGACCTCATCACTCTCTTCAACTACCTGAAGGGAGGTTGGAGTCAGGTGGGGGCTGGGCTCTTCTCCCAGGCAACCAGTGACAGGACAAGAGGGCACAGCCTGAAGCTGCTCCAGGGGAGGTTTAGGTTGGATATTAGGAAGTACTTCCTCAAGGAGAGGGTGATTAGACATGGGAATGGACTGCCCAGGGAAGTGGTGGAGGCACCGTCCCTGGATGTGTTCAAGGCAAGGCTGGATGTGGCACTTAGTGCCATGGTCTAGATGGTGTGGTGGTGTTGGTCATAGGCTGGACTTGATGATCTTAAAGGTCTTTTCCAGCCTTGGTGATTCTGTGATTCTGTGATCTCTGAGTGTTGTGCTTACTCACCCACCAGCCAGGGCAAAGAGTGGCATCACGAAGCTGGCCCAGTCCTGATACCTAAAGTCAGCCAGGCCAAGTCACGTGTTACCCTCTGACAGAAGGACAGGGTCTCCCTTTTTCTTCATCTGCTGGGAAACGTCTGTGGTAAGGATGTGGTATGGAGCAGTTTTGGCATCTGCTTTGGCTTTGTTTTCACCAGAAAAAAACCCTGAAAGTTGAGACAGAAAGAATGAAATATCTAAACTAGCTGTTTGTTTTGGGAAAATCAACTTTATTTATTGGCAGGAATGTGTTACATATTATACCTCATTTCATTGGAAAGTTACTGCTGTGAAACAAAGAAATACAATTTCTTTACTTTGGAATAAAGACAAATGTGCTTCATTTCAGGTTACCAAGATATTACTGAAAAAAAAGCCAGCACTTCCTAACCACAGTGTCCCCACTCCTACATCTAAGGCACAGCAGGATATTGACTATCTTGTGCATTTAGGTTTCCTACTAGGACCTCTGAGGACACCAAAGGGCATCCACTGATACAGCAAGAAGACTTCATAACTGTGGGAAGTGTGTTAGATTGAAGAACTGTGTTTAACAAGGATTCATCTGCCTTACTCTTCTTCCTTTTGGGAGGAAATGCTTATGTCCTGCATGCACAGTCCTTTATCTGCCCAAAAGGCACTATGTAGGGCTTCAAGTAGAAGGTACAAGTTCAACTCCCAGCAAGGTAGTCAAAAGGATGGTGGACTTTGTGGGTATGCTCAGGACTCTAGATCAGAGGTCCATGAACAGTGGACACTGCTGTGGATAAAAGCCCTCATGGAAAGAGCTCTCAAAACCAGAAAGAGATGCCACTGCTGGGGAATAGATCTTCAGGGCTCTTAGAACAAGAGATGGATAAGATTTCTAGAAAATTTTCACCAGAGAGGGCAGTGATAGGACAAGGGGTAATGGTTTAAACTGAAAGAGGGGAGATTTAGTTTAGTCATCAGGAAGAAGTTCTTTACTGTTAGGGTGGTGAGACACTGACACAGGTTGCCCATGGAGGTTGTGGAAGCCCCATCCCTGGAAGTGTTCAAGGCCAGGTTGGATGAGGCTTTGTGCAGCCTGGTCTACTGGGAGGTGTCCCTGCTCATAGCAGGGAGGTTGGAACTTGATGATCTTTAAGGTCCCTTCCAGCCTTCACCATTCTACGACTCTATGATTCTACAAAAGCCTCAGAATCAGAAGGGAACAAGGACAGATTCATTTCAAAAGCAGAACTGCGTGGAGCTGTTCCTCCTAGAAAGAGTTAGAAAGGATGCTTCCTGCTAGAAAGGATGAAGTGAAGAAACAGAAAGATGTAGAGGGCAGGGGTGAGGATGCTCCATGTGGAGATAGTCTGGACCTAAAGCACCAGGCTAAAACATCCACAGAGGAAGCATTTCAGAGCACTTCTCCTGCAAGGTGGTGGTTGGGCAATGCTATATGGATGGTGCCAAGGAGGTGATGCCCTACAAACATAAAGCCAATTCCCTGCTCCCACCTGAAAACTGACACTACCTATTTGAAAGCCCTTTCCCACCACTGCTCCATGCTTGCTCTGCAGCCCCCACACCCAGCTGGGAGCAGAGAAGAATCAGGATTTCTCATCATCCTTTAAGCCTCCCTCCCTGCAGACACCCTGACAACAGGCTTCCTGCCTCCCAGCCCAGACTTACATTACTAATCTGATCCACAAACAGCACCAGTGCCCTCTGGAGAGCTTTTAGAAGAGCTCTGCTCTGCAGGGAAAGAAAGAAAACATACGTTCTGACACGGCCATGTCTTTGCAGACACCCAAACTGGCTCCAAAACACCCAGCTCACATAGCAGAGAGGAAACACAGCTATGAGTTTACTCCAGCACTGCATGGACCCATACGGACCCACTGTAACAACCTGAGATCTGGAGTCATCACTGAGACTATGGTTCATGGTAGTGATGTCATCAAAGTGCTGGCCAGTGAGGACAGCATCCAGCAGTGAACAGAGAATGGTCAGCTCTGTCGGGAACAAACTGATGTTTGTGGAGACCTCTTGAAAAAAATGCTGGAAACTGTGTCTGTCAGCACATGGACACCAATCTGCGGTCCAGAAGCCTGGAAGGGCTCACAGCAACATCAGTAAGTCCCAGGAGCATCAGCCTCAGGAGAGGAACTCAGCAAAAGGGACTATGGAACAGATCAGGGTGTATGGATCAGCAGCTGATGTAGACCTGAGTTCCAAGGGCAGAAAAGCTGTCAACTACTAGTACTTCATCATCATTTTCTTTTTTTGGACTTGATGGACCAAAGTCCTGCCTTCTCTGATGATACCATTTGGTCTTTAGCTGGATGGGAATAGTTCAAGTCCAGTTCTAGAAATCTGAGGCCAGGCTTTCCTGTGTTACCCTGTTCCCTTCAGAGACCCACTGCTGGCCCTGGAGTAGACAGGTCTGAGCAGGAGGACCTCACCCTTTCCTGGTGTATTTAGACACTGATATTGGTCACTAACTATTCCCTAAATTAATGGTTTATCTGCCTGGAGAGGGTTCTGTGAGTCAAATAACCCTGGATAAAAAATATTCTGGTAAGAATGGGTCGAACAAAAGAGGAAAAACCTACAGCTGAGAGCAGTAATAAATGCACCATCTGTGACCAGGTAGAGAGAACACGTAACGTGTGCTGAACAGTCATTACACACTTGTTTAATTCTAACATTAAGCCAGGAGTTTCCTAAATGATAGAGCCCTAATTTCCTACCAATTTACATCCTGTATCTCTGCCTGACACTGCAGCAATACCAGCTCCTTCCTGCACTGTAGTTCTGTAAGGAACAGTGTCACAACACTGTACCAACACACAGCAAAGCTCAACGCTGGCCCTTACAGGCGGGATGGTGATTGGCATTAACACAAAACTAATTTTGCTCATTCAGGAGCACCAAGACATGCATGTCCCTGTGTTTCCATCCAGCACTGAGGCAGTAACCTGTATGTGTCAAGACAATCTGCACGATTCCTTGCAGCAACACAGGGCATAGACACTGAACAAGCTGTCCTTGTTGGCTGAGGATGCAGTTCTCACCCACCCTCCCTGCACCTCTCCCTGTGGTCTCCTGTCCTATCACTGAATGTCTTTCTCATCTGCCTGCTTATGCTTGTGTCCCTGCTCTGCAGCTCTAATTCCTCAGGATGGCCTCTCATGGCAGCTCAGAGCTCAGGTCTAGGCTGAGAGCCACGGGTGGGGACATCAGCTTTCCAGGAACAAAGGCAGAGGTGAAGGAAGGCCCTGACAAGCAGCATGGGAACTTTGAGGAAAAGAAGCTTTTAATGCAGAGATAAAAAGTATCATGGGGGAAAGTCAAAATCAGGCATCTACAAAGTTTTCTTCTTCTCCTTCCCCTGAGCCCAGGTTGTTTCTTTTAAATGAGCTCTCTGGTCAGCAATTCTTTTCTTACCTGAGACTTTGCAGCAAGGCAGGGATTTGTCTCTCTCCAAGCAATGTCACTGCCAAAGCTGCATCCCAGCACCTCCTGGCCCTGGGGCATCACACTGTGGCTGTCTCTTGTTTCACCCACCGTACTCCAAAGATTGATGCACAGGAATGAGACAACCTCTGACCACAAGCACAGCAGACTTGTTAAGCTGCTGCTTTCCTGTAGTGTGACTGCACAGAAGATGGATGTGCATGGACCAGGCAAAGAGCAGAATGAGCAGCAGATTCCAGGGTGCATAGGGAAGTGGCACTGACTTTATCCCTTTTTCATAGAATCACTGAATAGTTTGGGATGGAAGGGACCTTTAAAGATCACCTAGTCCAACCCCCCTGCAATGAGCAGGGACATCTTTCACTGATCTAGGTTGCTTAGAGCCCTGTCTAACCTGACCTTGAACACTTCCAGGGACGGGGCTCCCAAAACTTCTCTGATAAACTTGTTCCAGTGTCTCACCACCCTCATCATAAAAAAATGTCTTCATATGTCCAATCTAAATCTACCCTCTTTCAGTTTAAAGCCATTTTCCCGTAACCCTGTCACTACAGGCCTTACTAAAACACCTCTCTGTCTTTCTTATAAGACTCCTTTAAGTCCAGAAAGGCCACAATAAAGTCTCCCTGAAGCCTTCTCTTCTCCAGACTGAACAACCACAACTCCCTCAGCCTGTTCTCAAAGCAGAGGTTCTCCATAGCTCTGATCATTTTTGTGGCCTCCTCTGGACTCTCTCCAAAAGATCCACATCTTTCCTGTGCTGAGGGCCTCAGAACTGGACCCAGCACTGCAGAGGTGTCTCATGAGAGCAGAATAGAGGGGCAGAATCTCTTCCCTCGACCTGCTGGTCACACTTCTTCTGAGGCAGCCCAGGATTTGCTTTCTGGGGTACAAGTGCACATTATCAGCTCATGGCAAATTATTCATCCCCAAGTGTCTGCAGGGCTGGAGACACTGGCCTTCTTGACAGCTGCTTCTCACCTACCACTCAGAGAAGCTGGAAAAGACAGAGGATCATGAGGCTGAAAAAGGGACAGGAGAAGGGTCTTGTACCCCAGCAAGGCTTTCAGAGCAGAACCAAGTCCTGCATCCCTGATTAGGAAAAGCAGGGGCTGCCAGAGAGGGACCCAGGACGTCAGGAGAGTGGCAGATGGTCCCTGAAATCCACAGCACGCTGTCCCCTGACCATGCTGTCACTGGGGAGGGTGGCCCCTTGTTTCAGCCCACTCCCACAGGCACCCCCAGAGCCGAGTGAGGAGCTGGGCTGCAGTTTGGTCTGGCTGAGGGCCCACCTGGCATTGGTTTCTTCCACAGAGGCTTCGTCCTGGCCCATCCCCAGCCCCTCTCATGTAATGGAGGTGATGAGAGCCCAGCTGGAGCTCCTGAGGCAGAGGAGGCAGCAACAGCAAGGTCTCAGAAAGCAGCAGGTTCCCTGCCCCCCGTCATGAGCTGCCCTTGTGTCCCAACACAGCGATCCCTCCTCCCGCCCAGAGTGTTGAAAAAATAATAAAAGATTAAAAAGTAACAAACCAAAGAACAATGTTTCTCATACGTTCTTCAGCTCAGGATTTTGTTTTGCAACCAAGACCACTATTGCTAGGAACAAATTTGTGCTTGCTTAGTTTTAGGACAGGAGTATTGTACTGCTAAGATCTATAACTGGAGCAGAATGTTGCAGCTGAAATCTGAAATGATGTCAGGGAAGTCCTCATTTCTGTGTTCTTTAGGTGAACTTAGCTCATTATAATGTGAAAACCACACCTCTGTGGTCTAAGTTACCTGCCTCCTCCTGAAACCCCTCACGCTCAGAGCATGTGTATTTTAATTAGCGATACTCTAATTTTAAATGAAAGCGAGAAATAAAATTAACCAATAGATGATAGTATGATAAAATACACAGAATCACAGAATCACATTGTTTGGAAAGGACCTCTGAGATCACCGAGTCCAACCGTCAACACAAATAGCCCCAAACAAACACAATATTAACCAATAGCTGGGAGTAAAGGCATGAGTTTATGTATTCAAAACCAGACCAATATGGAGTGTGTTTGTTTGCTGGCCACTTTAGATGCCTAGTACGCTTTTCTGTGCAGAACTGCAATAAATACTAATACTAATATCTGGAGGCTGCGTGTTTATCGGCTCTTTGCACACCGGATAAAGAACCCAGATTTGGGACAACACGGGGATCAACCAGCCCGCCAGGAACTACATTTCCCAGAGGCCCTTGCGCCCAGGCGGCGGAAAAGGCAACCCGTCGCACAGGGGCACTCCTCCGTTCCGATTGGCTCGCTGAGGCAGTCCCTGGCGGTCATTGGATGAGGCGATCACGTGAGGGGCTGGGGAGGTGTGTGGGAGGGGGCTGGGCCAGGCCGGAGCGGGCGGGCGTGGCGGGATGAGGCCGGGCAGCCGCAGGGAGCCGACTCGCTAGGCCTTGGCCATGCTGAGGGCCCGGGGCGGGTGGCGGGCCCTCCGCCGCTGCGCTTCCCTGCCTCGGGCGCAGCGAGCGGTGCGGCTGCGGGTCCGCGAGGCGCTGGGGGCCCGGGAGCCGGCCGGCGAGGTTAAAGTGCAGGTGTGTGGCCGGGAGGTCGGGATGTGCCTAATAATGACCCGACCTGGAGCCGTAACGGAAGGGACAGGAGCCGGAGTGGCGTGACCCACGCCGGTATCACTGCCTGTGCTTCAGGGTGAAAGGCTGGAACCTCTGCAGCACGTTTTACTAAACTGAGGGGTCTCTTTTATAGTCTCTAGAACCAGCTCTCGCTTTATTTGCCCACTTTGCGGTTCTTAGATCGGATATGAAGCTTTGAGGTTACTCGGGGCACGTGCAGGGAAAGACTGATTGTGATGGGTTATCCTGAAACATGCTTGGTCCAGTTTTGGTGTTAACACCTGTGGTTTAGGAGAGTGAACCGTTGCCTCTGTGCTGAAGTTGTTTAAGATTTACTTTAGGTCTTGTTCCCCAGGGTTTACAGTGGTGTTGGGTAGAGCTGATGGTAACAGTTTGATGTTCTTGTTCAACTCCTGTTGAGAACCAAGGTAGACTGAGATAAGTGGACTTTTCTGCAGTGGACCTCTTTCCCTTTTCTCAGCACGGGGTTATGTGTCCCCCTGTTTTCTGGTGTTCCCAACTGTCAGAGCAGTAGTTGCAGACACAGTCACTGTTTTATTGCAAGACCCTTGGCATTTCTGGATGAATCTGTAAAGGACTGGGGTACTTTGTAACAGGTTTAAACTAAACTGCAAGAGGGTAAATATAGATTTATAAAGAAGAAACTCTTTCCTGTGAGAATGGTGAGACACTGGCACATGTTGCCCTGAGAAGCTGTGGCTGCTCCATCCCTGGAAGTGTTCAAGGCCAGGTTTGATGGGGCTTGGAGCAACCTGGTCTAGTGGGAGGTGTCCCTGCCCATGGCAGGGGGGTTGAAACTAGATGACCTTTAAGGTCACTTCCAACCCAAACCATGCTGTGTTTCTACTCACCCAGAAGGCAGTGTGTAGCACACTGGTATTCCTGCACACACATAGGTGAAGCCTAGTAGGGTAGGAAGAAGCTCATCCAGTATAGGTCCTTTTCAGCTATAGTTTTATGAATATTGCAATCTGAAATAAACTTATGTTAAAATTTACAATACTGTCATATTTGTCAACCCAGGTGCTGCTTTGTTTCTCTTCCCTTGTGCTGGGAAAAAAACATTTTTTTGTATTAAGCTGTGTTGGGGAATTGGAGTGGCTTAAAACCAACCTTCCTGTGGCTGGGTTATTGGAGTGTGCAGTCTGGTCTGAGTCAGGGTTGTCACTACACGTGGCTTCTGGTAATGTGTGAAGTGGTTAAAACACTGCTGCCACAACCTCTGCTGGCCCGACCCAAGCCTGTGGATATGCTTTTATTTCCTACTGCAGGATACAAGACTCATCTCCCTATTTAACAGCTCTCAGAACAGCCTGGTGAAGTGAGAAAAAAGATCTTGAGACTGTTTCTTTGTTCCGTTTGTGTATTTTGTGTAAGGAGCTCTTATGAGGAAAGACACTAAGAAAAACAGCTGCCTATATATGTTAAAATTCATACATCAAGTATAACATGTATGATGTGTTCTTGGGATTTACTGGAATACAGAGGATAAGCACAACAGCTTCAGGAGCATTATTGTACCAAATACCTTTTAAACACCTGTTGCTTTAGGTGTAAGAATATGAGGATGCCCAAATGATCAGACTTCAGTTATAGACTCTTATTTCTTGCATTAGTTCTTCCCTCTGGTGGAACACCCTGCAGAGGACTTGTAGGTAAACACTTGTTTGAAATTGGGAGGCTAGAGCAAAATCTAAAGTTTTAACTGTTAGGTCCATAGCTTTAAAATCTTCCACGGTTCTTGTATGCAGTTGTCCTCCCCCCATTATACAAGCCTGCCTAATGCCTGGTCTTGTTATAATTAGTGGTGTTATAATTTTAAGAATGCTTTGCTTTCAGTACTGTTTAATTCTTGAAGTTTGTCAGTCTAGACAGCAGAAGTAGATGGGTTCCCATCTATAAAAGCCCAAAAGCACTTGTGCAATTTGAAGTCATTGGAACTATGGGGGCACTTATAATTAAGCAAAAAAAAAAAAAAAACCTGATAGGAAAAGAGGCAGTTTGGCTGTTTAATCAGTGCTGCTTTTGGTTGTTCTCTACAGTATTATTATAAGATGAGCTGAAAGTTCCCCTGTGGATAGTTTTGCTTTTATGGGCAGCTTTTTCTCAACTCTTGTGGGCTGGGGAGCAACTATGGTAGCTCTGTTTTGGATATTATCACTTTCGCTCAGTGCCTTGGTACTGACTTGTATTTTTAATTTCTTTTTAAGGGGAATTGTTGTTTCCCACTGAAAAACTCAAATTAAGACACTAACCTGACACGTACAAAGTCAGTTCTACTATTTTGCTGTTACAAAGAACTGCTGTGTTACTGTTTGAATTCTTTTAGTCAAGCTGGACAAGAACACTTCTAGATTTTGTCTTAATACATAATATATAGACATTAAAATGTATATTTTTCTGTGGGGACAGTGTAGCAGTAGGAGAAACATCTGGAATTGTCAGGGCTTTAATTTTGGTTTTTATCTTGCATGAATATTTAACTTTGCACTTAAATCTGTTGGCTGCAGCATCATTGTTTTGGCAGTCCAATGGTTTAGGGCATGTAAACAACTGGTGAACAAATTCCAGTTGCAGCCTTCCTACAGGTCATACAGCAACAATAAATGGTACTAAAAATCATCAAAACAGTGTGTTAAAATAAAGAACTGAGCATTACTGGTCTCTTCTGATGCCGTAAGAACTGTTTAGAAGGGACATCACTAATACTATGTACTTTGCTAAAATGCTTTTTATCCTCAGAGCACTTTGCTGCTTTCTGTATTCCAGAGATTTTAGTTATCCCTCTGTACTCAGGAGGAGAGTTGATGCCTCTGCATGAGGATTTCTTCCTCCCTGCTTTGAAGTAAATAGAAAAACTGAATAATTTTTTTATTATTATTTTTTTATTTTTATTTTTGTTTTCTGTAAAGAATTTTCTTTGACTTCAAGAAGAAGCTGAAATAGACCTGAAGTAGCAAGTTCAGCTCATCTATGGAAGAAGTAACTATGCAGAGTCCATGCCAAGAAATAATAACTCTATTTTTCATTTCCCTCTAGGGCTGGGTCCGCTCTGTCCGATCCCAGAAGGAAGTTTTGTTCCTGCATATAAACGATGGGAGTTCTCTGGAAAGCCTCCAAGTGGTTGCTGATCCCAGCCTGGACAATAGGTTGGTCAGTTTGAGACACCTGCATCAATACCTGTGTTGATCAGTGCTTGGAGGAGTCTGCTCGGGCCTCCTTTCCTGTCCCAGTGGCTCACCAGACTGCTGAGGGAGACTCCTGTGGCTGGCACCTGGCCACAGGAAAGGTTCTGCTGCAGTCTGGAGTCTCTGGAGGTGTTTTTTAGGGTGGAGGGTACCTGACTACTGTCTCCACTTAGCTGAGGCCTTGTGGTTCAGTTGCTTGTCAACTGAGATTAATGTGAACCTAATTTTCTTAAGAGCTGTAGCGGTCTGGGCATTCTGGACTACTGCTGGACTGGCTTAGAAAGCATAGAATCATTTGGGTTGGAAAAGGCCTCTCAGATCATCAAGTTCAACTGTTAACCCAGCACTGCCAAGGCCGCCACTAAATTCTGTTCCTCAGCACCACATCTACATGTCTTTAAAATACCTCTAGGCGTGGTGACTTTGCCACTTCCTTGGGCAGCCTATTCCAATTCTTTGGTGAAGAAATGTTTCCTAATATCCAGTCTGAACCTCCTCTGGCAGAGCTTGAGGCCACTTCCTCTTGTTCTATCACTTGTTACTTGGGAGAAGATACTGAACCCCTTCACTCCAACCTCCTTTCAGGCAGTTGTAGGGAGCAAGAAGGTTTCCCTTCCACCTCCTTTTCTCCAGGCTGAACACCCCCAATTCCCACTTCCCTCAGATGCTCCTCATAAGATTTGTGCTTCAGACCCTTCACCAGCTTCATTGCCCTTCTCTGGACATGCTTCAGCCTCTCAATGGCCTTCTTGTAGTGAGGAACCCAAAACTGGACACAGTATTGGAGGTGCACAGAACATAGCCAGAGATGACGTGCCTTTGTTTTTTTGGAGAGTGCTATTACTATTGGAGTTAAACCCAGTTGGTGGCCAGTCACAAGTGGTGTTCCCCAGGGCTTAGTGCTGGAGCCACTCCTGTTTAACATCTTTACTGGTGACTTGGATGAGGAGATGGAGTGCACCCTCAGTAAGTTTGCAGATGATACTAAGCTGGGGGGAAGTGTTGATCTGCCTGAGGGCAGGGAGGCTC
Source organism: Hemiprocne comata (assembly GCA_020745705.1). NCBI lineage: Eukaryota > Metazoa > Chordata > Aves > Apodiformes > Apodidae > Hemiprocne > Hemiprocne comata. The sequence goes on from CM036586.1 coordinate 213,873,541, forward strand.
TACAGAGGGATCTGGACAGGCTTGACCGATGGGCCAAGGCCAATGGCATGAGTTTCAACAAGGCCAAATGCTGGGTCCTGCACTTTGGCCACAACAACCCCCAGCAGCACTCCAGGCTTGGGGAGGAGTGGCTGGAGAGCTGCCCAGCTGAGAGGGACCTGGGAGTGCTGGTTGACAGCAGCTGAACATGACCCAGCAGTGTGTCCAGGTGGCCAAGAAGGCCAACACCATCCTGGCCTCCATCAGGAATAGTGTGACCAGCAGGACCAGGGGGTGATCCTGCCCCTCTACTCAGCCTTGGTGAGGCTGCTCCTCGAGCACTGGGTGCAGTTTTGGGCACCGAAGGATAGGAAGGACATCTAGGTGCTGGAGAGGGTGCAGAGAAGGGCAGCTAGGCTGATGAGGGGTCTGGAGAACAGGTCTGATGAGGAGAGGCTGAGGGAGCTGGGGCTGTTCAGCCTGGAGAAGAGGAGGCTGATGGGAGACCTCCTTGCTCTCTACAACTACCTGAGAGGAGGTTGTGGTGAGGTGGGTTGGCATCTTCTCCCTAGTGACCAGCAATAGGACAAGAGGAAATGGGGTCAAGTTGTGCCAGGGGAGGTTCAGATTGGATATTAGGAAAAATGTCTTCCCAGCAAGAGTGGTGAGGCCTTGGAACAGGCTGCCCAGGGAGGTGGTGGAGGCACCATCCCTGGAGGTGTTCAAGAAAGGGGTAGACATGGTGTTTCATGGGATGGTTTAGTGGTTAGGGGTTGTAGGGGGGGGTGGCTGGACTTGATGATCTTGAAGGTCTTTTCCAACATTGACGATCCTATGATTCTGTGATTCTATTCCCATAACAGCTTGGTTGTTATGCATACCCCCTAGATAGTCATGCCTTTTCTGTTATAATAAGGTCATGAAACAATGCAATTGGTTTACAGGTTTTTTTTGTTTGATACTCTTAGTTGTTCTTTGCACTAGATTTGGGAGTTTCAGGATTATCCAGGAACCTTCTGCATGTAATTTTTTTTTTTTAAATTTTTAATTATTTTTTTTCTGTAAGCCTGGTTTGTCTCTGCCAATAGCCCCTTCCAATAAAAACCTGTCTCTTTTCTCCTCATTTGTCTAACACTCCTACCTCATCCTAACTTACTCTACAGCTTTGTAAACCCATTCATGTTCCCAACTATGCATTTAATAATTGTTCATTTCATCAGTGAAGGTCTATGGCTGGAGTGTACCTTATGATCTCAAGTGGTCCACCTAAATTAAGAGCAATTTCTCTTCTGAATGTAGTTGACTTGATATCAGCACCGAGTTAGTTCTTTTTTCTTGATTTCTTAGAGACCTGAGTTTTGGAAGCGCGGTGGAAGTGCAAGGGAAATTGGTCAAAAGTCCTCACAAGATGCAAAACGTGGAGCTGAAAGCTGAAACCATCCGTGTGGTGGGACCTTGTGATGCTTGGGTATGTCACTGCAGAAGTCCAACTGGTGGGGGGGGACTGCTTTGGAAATAAGTTTTGAGGTCCAAGTGTCTAGCAAAGCAAGCTTCAAACTGTGTGTTCTTGAAGTCTGAGTGTTCCTGCAGGCTTTTGTTTGTCAGCAGTGTCTATAGGGTATGACAAAGGAGAAACATGGAATCACCATGAAAGCTCTCTTTGGAGGCAGAGCTGTTTCTGTGTGGAAGCTGGTACACATGCTGGCAGCTAAGTCTGTGTTTGTCCCACCCTGCAGCAGTTACCTGTACCAGGTGGTTTACCTGGGAAGTCTGGCTGGGATATGAGTTGAAGAAGCAGTGGGACTGGCTAAACACTCCACGTTCTGTAGGTGGGAGAACCTCCTCTGCCCCAGGCACATTTGGAATCAGCTCATTTTGCAGCAGTGGGATGAACAGCTGGCTTTAAAGGGGGCTCAACATCCAGAAGGTGAAGTAGTGCTACTAGCTTCTCTTGTGTTCATGGCTCTTGCTCTGCTGCAAGAAGTGTAAAATCCACAAAATAAGTAGAAGAGATAGGCAAAAGCATCTAGTTCTTCTCTGCTCTGTAATGATTTACTTTTAGTGGGCAGAGATGGTATTTCCCTGGATAGCAATAAAACTGTATTGACTCCATCTTCTCATCCTCTTGGTTTCCTTTCATTGTGTTTCAGTCGTTCCCCCTGAAGATGAAGGAGAGACACCCCCTGGAGTATGTCCGACAGTTCCCTCACCTGCGATGCAGAAACAACACCCTTGGCTCCCTCTTGAGAATCCGCAGTGAGGCCACTGCTGCCATCCACTCTTTCTTCCAGGTAGTCCCTTCTGCACTGAGCCTTCTAGGTAAAACATTCCCCCAGTTTAGCTTCACGAGAGCACCTTAGGACTGAGGGAGTGTGATGTGTTGACTGTAGGGTATGGATTTTGGACATAATGGTTTGCTTTCCCGGCCTGGGCCTGGCTGAGGCCTTGGCCAGACTGCTGCTGATGATCAGGTGAGCCTGTCTGTGGTCTTGTTAGTGTCTTCCCACCCATTTCCTTGTAGTTATTTTACCCCTTTCACTAAGTTGCAGTGTAATTGCCTGTGAGTGTGTGTGTGGTCAGTGGAACACAATATAATATGCACTTGTTTAGCCCACCCTCAGCAGTGACCTTATGGTCCTTGGTCAGAAGCCTCCTCCCATGTGGAAAAGTCTGTGATGCAGAAAGGCTTCTGACAAACTGACTCCAAGCTTCACGTTGTTCTCTCAGTTCTTACCTTTCTATTACTGCATGACAAGTCTGTGGCTGCTGTTAGCTGAGATGAGGAGACTCCAGTTTTGTTGCATTTCAAGGTGGTAGGTGGGAGGAACCTGCATGCTACGAGTGTGTCACTGAACTCTGGGCCTGGTACAGGCTGTGTGCTGGTGGTGGGGCCAGCAAGTCAACTCTGATTCCAGGTGCCCTATAGAGACCATGTGATTTTTTGCATGAGTGGATAAAGAAAGGTAGCAAGTCCTCTAGTGCTCCTGAGCCCTTTTAAAGCTATTCATTTAAATAAACATGTTTTAATGCAGAAAAACTGGCTTTAGTTTGCATAAAACCATAGTCGGAGCATTCTGATTACAAAATGCATATGCAGTAATGACTGTGGCCCAGAGGACAGGTCAGAATTGTTGAGATTGCTGTTCTGGTCCTGATTACAGTGGTATGTGTTGCTTGCAGTGGCAAAGGCAGCTTGCTCGTGTTAAAAGTTACGTGTATGGAATTGCTTGGTATTTAGAAGATTATTTTTTTAGAGGCTGAGGGAGCTGGGGTTGTTTAATTTGAAGAAGAGGAAGCTGAGAGGTGACCTCATTGCTCTCTAAAACTACCTGAAAGGAGGTTGTAGGGAGGTGGGAGTTGGTCTCTTCTCTCCAGTGGATAATGACAGGACAAGAGGGAGTGGCCTGAAGTTGCACCAGGAGAGGTTTAGGCTGGATATTAGAAAGAATTTCTTTACTGCAAGAGTGGTTGGACAGTGGAACAGGCTGCCCAGGGAGGTGGTGGAGTCACCATCCCTGGAAGTGTTTAAAAGAAATACAGATGTGGTGCTTAGGGACAGGATTTAAGCATTAACGGGTAGATAACCTTTATGGTGGGTGGATTCATGTTATGGTTGGACTTGATGATCTTCGAGGTCTTTTCCAACCAGGATGATTCTGTGTGATTCTGTAATACTTGGTCAGCATTGTGCCAATTCCCAAGACAGACAGAGCCCAGCTCTGCTGGGAATGGTTCTGCTGGTGTCGTGCCACTAGATGGCATCGCCTACAACAATTTGGGATTTCAGACTTGCACAAGGAAGCCAGCTGAGATACAAAAAAGCATCTTACTCTGACAAAGGCTTCACCTCTCCAAATTAACTCCAGCTGAAGACTCTGACATATCTTCCTGTTTAAAATGCTCAAGAGCTGAGCAGTATTAAGAAAATATTAAGTAGCCTTAATTTAGCAGTGGTGGCCACACTTTTTTTATTATTATTATTTTTAAAGGAGTAAGAAAGATTTGGTCCCAGGCCTGATATTTGCAGATACTTATGTCACAGTCTCCGAGCACCAGGAATATCTGTGCTTTGCTCCATTTCTGATGGAAGGAAAGCAGTCTTTCTAAATTGCCACCCACATCATCCCAAGAATGTTGCAATTTCCAGCTTGACAATGTCAGAACATACAGTCACTAGAAAGTAAGATCAGAAGGTTTTCATTATGCACAGGAGCTTATTGGTGAAAGAAAACAAGTGGGGATTTTTTAATACACACTTGAAATTATCTAGATTCCCAGTAAAACTTCTAGATTCCAAGTAACTAAAGATTTATTTTTTTTTTAGCCTCTTCATTTCCAGCAGTGAATGATTAATGCCAAATGCCTTTAATTTGGATGTTGGAGGCTAAAAAGGTCATCTTTAAATCTTCTCCTGAGTATTGTGGTCCACATGGGATAGCAGCATTGTTCCTAGGCACAGTGAAATGGTTATATGAATGGCAACCTTGACTTTGTACATTTACTAACATCCAAGTTTGTCAAAGCCAGTAATGTGACTTGAAGTATTTTAGGAGCTTTAATAAGGGCAACTATGTAAGAGGTTTTTATTGGATCCTCATCTTGGACACTAGTTTTCAGAGACCTGTGCAGTTCACATTCCTTTCCAAAGCTTAAAAGGGATCTTCTGTCTGAAACATGCTTCTTTCCTTACACAGTGATAATGGTTGCTGTAATTTGGGAAATATTCCAAAGTGTCATGTAGGGTTGGGAGACCAGCAGGTCTCTGAAGTATGCATGAGATTGTGGCAGCAACCTGCATTTTGCTTTGTTAGGCTAAAACTGCCTTTCCTGGGCAATGCAAGTGGTTCTGGCTCCAAAACATCTGTGCAGTAACTGGATCTAAGTGAGGAGCTGGGCACCAGGCAAGCCATGGTCTTTGCACCTGTTACCAAGGTAGCCTAGAGCTGACTGCAGGGACTTTGCTCCTTCTTGGTCATGTTAGAGTACTTCCACAAAATGCACTCATGTCCAAAGTAGCTCCTTGGTGCAAATTAATTTTAGTTCCACTTTCAGGATGGGCAGTAAATACTGCTCCTGTCTTAACCTTTTTACTAGCTGGTGATAAGGACTAGGACCTGTAATATGAAAGGTCAATTTTTATTTTTCTGGTAAAATCTGTGAAATTAAGCTTTTAGAAACATTTACTTTTTATCTTTTTTTTAATTAGTGTTTTGTGTAAATAATGGGTTATGCTGTGTCAGTGCCTGTGTCATGGTAATGCTGGCACACCCTGATTGAAAGGGGTTCTTTTTGTGCAAGACATTACTGATGCAAGAGAAAACATATCCAGTGTTCACAGCTGAAATCAGGTAGTTCCAGGTTCTTGTTTGCCTTGACATACACAGGTATGATCTCTCTACTCTACCAGTGATCTCTGTAGCAAGACTAAGTTGGGAAGCTGACAGTTAGTAGAGGTCTGTTCCAGGTTTTGCCTCTGATATGCTGTGTGTGATTGTCTGAGGTCTTCTTGATGTACCCATCCACTGAAATTTGGGTTGCAGCTGGTTTGAAAGCCTATGGCTGCACTGCAGAGAAACCCAGATAATAGGGACTCTTTCTCCATACAGTTTGACTTGGATATCTCAGAAGATGTGAGGTGGGACTGACGTTTTCACAGTGGCTGGATGTTTTTAAGGCGTCTTCTCTCCCATGCAGTCTGTGATTTCTGTAATCTAACACACTTGATCATTTCTCTTAGTGGTCTCCACTAAGATAAAATCCTCTGCCCAATCTTCAGCTTCCAAAAAGCTGGAAGAATCTGAAGAGTTGAGGCTGTAGGGGTGAATTTGATTGCAACTGCCCAGAAAAAAAAAATACCAGAGGAGATGAAAAGAAAGGGGAATGGTGTGGAGATGGGTGGTTGTAAGGACATAGATCTCATTTCACAGAATCACACAGAATGGTCGTTGTTGGAGGGGACCTCTGGAGATCATCTAGTCCAACCCCCTGCTAGAGCAAGATCCCCTAGAGCAGATCCCACAGGAACAGATCCAGGCAGGTTTGGAATGTCTCCAGAGAAGTAGCCTCCACAACCTCCCTGGGCAGCCTGTCCCAGGGCTCTGTTAGCCTCAGAGTAGAGAAGTATTTCCTCATATTCAGGCTAAACCTCCTGTGTACCAGGTTGTGCCCATTGCCCCTTTTCCTGTCACTGGGCACCACTGAGAAGAGTCTGGCCCCATCTTCCTGACACCCCCGAGAGATATTTATAAGCATCAATGAGATGCCTCCTCAGCCTCCTGTTGTCTAAGCTGAACAGCCCCAGCTCTCTCAGCCTTTCCTCATGTGGTAGATGCTCCAGTCCCTTAATCATCTTAGTGGCCTGTGCTGGACTCTCCCCAGTTGTTCCTTGTCCTTCTTGCATTGTGGAGCCCAGAACTGCACACAGTGTTTCAGGTGAGGCCTCACCAGGGCAGAGTAGAGGGACAGGAGAACCTCCCTCGACCTGCTGGATACACTCTTCTTAATGCCCCCCAGGGTGGTATTAGCCCTCTTGGCTGTGAGGACACATCGTTGGCTCATGGTGAGCCTGTTCTCCACCAGGACTCCCAGGTCTCTTTCCCCAGAGCTGCTTCCCAACAGGTCACCCCCTAAGTTGTACTGGTACACAGGGTTGTTCTTCCCCAAATGGAGTACTTTACACTTGGCCTTGTTGATTTCTTAATGAAACATGGAGGACAAAGCAGAAGTAGTAATCATTTATTTGTAAATCATGCTGGTGTTTAGTTAGTCCTCTGTAAGGTAGAAGTTGCCTAGAAGAGTACATGTACTGTCCTGGTTTGGGGCTTAGTTATGATGTGTGCTGGTTGATGTCACCCTTGAAGTTGACTTCTGATATCTTTAGTTAACTTCAGTGTTCTGTCTGTTCCAGGATAATGGCTACGTGCATATTCATACCCCCATAATTACATCAAATGACTGTGAAGGTGCTGGGGAGCTCTTTCAAATTGAGGTAGGTTGGGTTGTGTAAAGTTTGTTTTGATTTTTGCTTGCAGAGCAATTCTGAAGTCATTGAAGGTTAAAGGAAATGTTTGTCTTTAAAAAACCTTTATGTACTTCTGTGATTATTTTTTTAATATAGCAGTCCTTTGCTTCAGCTAATCATTTAGACAGAATTAAACAGATGCATTACTTTCTTCTTCATTGCTGTTTTCTGCATTAATCAGCACCTTTTGTACTGATGAGTTTTTTCTGTCCCTGGCGCTGTGGAAAAGTTTACAAAGAACAGCAGAGGGAGGTGGAAGATCTTGGTAAACAGAATGTTTCAAGAAAGATGTGATCATAAGAGCCCAAGATAAGGGATGGGACACTCAGGACAGCCTACTACAGGCAAATATTTCTCAGCTTTGAAATTAAGAATATAGTTCACTGTGAAATAACTGCTTAAAAGAAAGTCAGCAATACCTAAAACTCCATTTCACCTGTGTATATATTCTTCCATACAAGCTACTCCTGTGGTATGTTGGAATTTTCCCCCAGTGTCACCAAGTCTCCCCATCTATCCACCAAATTACTGCCACAACCTATCCATTATGTAAAAGTACTTCACATCTTGGGTCAAAACCTGCTGTGAAACTTAAATACAGCTATATCCACTGAGACCTTCTCCACAGTTTCTCATGGTTCCTAGCCCCCACATCCATGAATCATAAGAAATTCCATCTGCCTTTTATACTTCTGTATTTGAAATTCACTCTTCTGTCTCCAACAATTACACCCCTTGCCACTTAGGCTTGTTGGCTCCAGCCTTGCTGATGAATCATCTGTAAGTAAAAGAAAAATTGTTGAGGTAGCAGTTACTTGCTGCAGGATCCTGTCTTCTACTCTGGGCACAGCCTCATGACAAAAAGCTTCTGTGTACTGGTTCTTCAGGATCTCAAGGTCTAACCTGTGCTACTGGTGATTCCCCTCCAAACCAGTACGTGTAGCTCAGCTTTTTGCTTGATGGGACAATAGAGTTGATTAGCTAAACTAAGTTGTTCCTGTTTGATTGAGATCCCTTAATGCTACCAAAGGTTCATTCCAGGCTGTTGCATGCAAATTAAGATGTGAAAACAAGTGACACTTAATGATGAGAATATTATATAGTTTGCAGCTGTACAGTTTATTACATCTTTGGTACAAATTGTATCCACTTGAAAGCTCTAGAGGATGCAGGACTGCAGCGTAGGTGGCTGGTAGTAGCAGAAGCACTGGTGCAAATGTTGATTGAGGTGCTAAAGTGTGAGACTGAAACTTGTATAAAGTGGATCTTAATGTGCAGTTCAAGGCAGATCTCCTGCTGTCTCTCCAGTGGGATTGCTTAGGTGTAAATAATACCTGTTGGAGAAATGTAGTGACAGCTGTGCTGGAAAGGTGTGGAGTTAAGTGCTGAGTCAGATCATGTTAAAGCTGTGCCACAAGAAGGGGCTTAAGAAACCCACTTGCTGCCAGAAAGTAGAAGGTTCTCCCTGATTTCCTGTTTCTTCTTTGAGCACTGCTTTGTTGTCTGCCCTGATTTAGAACTTGGTTTTGTTTCTGCAAAGCTCTGTTTGGGACTGGTCTTGGCTCACAGAGATCCCAGACCACTTATATCTCACCATGACTGCTTCACTCCACTGGAGCAGTGATACTGTTGCTTGACTGTAGAAATCTGGGGAAAATTAAGCCTTCCTTGGGCCTTGCATGTGAGGCTGTTAAGGCATAAAAATAAGGGTGACATAAGGGTGCCAGACATAAAAAATAAGGATGTGGTATTTGCAGCAAACCCAGAATCTCTATATGCTTTTAATCAAACACATTCCAAGCATCAACACATTCCACTGCTGAATTCAGTCACTTTTAAAATAGCCCTTAATTCACTGCACACGCCAAGAGAGAAAATAAATTCCTGTTCCTCCAATACCTGAGCAGTAGCCAAGAATTATGGGGATGGGCATCTGTGAAAGCAGCCTGCAAATTAGATTCTTCAATTTTAAAAATGTTTAAGTCCTGTACTTTTAAATTTTAAGACCTATCTACAGTTGTGGCCAGAACATAAATTGGTGTCCCATTGCTCCTGAATTTGTAGTAGTTACAATTCACCTGCTGCCTACAGGTTGCTTTTTCTGCTTGCCTTTTTTGTTTGTTTTAGCTCCCTTCGACTGTGTATAGAACTGATACTGGTTTCACTGTCCTGCTGCAGGTGGAGTAAGTTGAAAACTTTGTGTAGCCTTTAGGACACAAGTAGAGGCTGCTTTTCCTCCCAGTGTGAAACATTGCCTTTTAATAGCTGTCTTCTGACTGGCAGAATTTTAATCCTCTGACTAATGTCTGATGGCTGCTCAGTCTCTGGAAATGGTGGAAGGTAAAGAGGGTGGGAATCTGTTTTACGTGAGACTTGAAGAGGTGGGGAAAAAACCATCATGCATTAGAGGGAATATGCTTTTTGAAGGCATATGATCTTTGATTCCTGGACCTCTTAATCCTGTAGGATTTCTGTTTGTTTATATGTTCAGCTTCCTCATTATCTTTGTTTGGTTTTGGGCGTACTGATTAGTCCGTACGTTGCTTTGGTTGGGATGTTCTCATACCAGGACTTGGGACCCTGCCCTTTCTGCAGAGGAGATTTTTAAAAATAAATAAATCACAAGATGGTAAGAACTCCAGAGAAATCTTTTGCACTTGAGACTTTCTACACCTGAAAAGTATAGGCTCAAGGGGAAGTTTGAGGAGAAACTGCCAGAAGCATGGGAACAGCTAGGCAGACCCTAATCCACGTGGAGAACCTCAGCAACACCAACTGGTGGATTTCTGTGCCTTTGACAATGCCTGCCTTTGGAACCCTAGAGGGGGGAAGCTTCTTGCTTGCGTTGCCTTCTTTAAAGTAAACTTACTGAAAATGCTAAAAGAGTTTTGAATTTGGAAAGCTGGGCTTTAGTAGAATGCAAAATAGGACAAGGTAAGTATTGAAATAAGGAAAACTCAGATCAGCAGGGTGAGACAGCGCTTTTTAGTTTAATCTGAGAATAATTCCTCTGTGCTGGTGCTCTCAGCACCTCAGGGCAGATGCTTTTCATTTTTTTTCTTTAATTCTGAAGTCTAAAATTCTTAGCAGCTTTGTATGTTGCAAGAAGCTTTACCCATTCACCTTCTGGGGCTGCCTCCTAGGAAATCTGCCTGCCTTTTGTGACCTGGCTGCGTGTCTCTTCCCTGCTATTCTCAGTAGCCTCCCACTCTGTCTGCAGTGTTGAAGACACCCTGCTTTCTGGGTCTCTTGCTCTGTCTGTTCCACTCTGCTCTCTGGAAAGTGTCCTAGTTTGACTGTCCTCAGCTGCTGCAGGGTGGGTGCAGGCTCCTCTGCAGTCTGGAAGAGTCCCTCTGGCACAGGACACTCCAGGCAGCATGAGGAGGCCCTGGACAGCCCTTTCCCTGCTGCTCAGCTGCAGCCTTTGAAAAGAACTCGGCGTGCAGTGATTTGTAAAGCACAGCTGCTGTGTTGGCATTCACAGCTCTTTAAAGTAGATCCTGCATGTGTTTTGTGTTGCCTGTGGCCTTATTCCCTCCTGGGGACCATGCTCCAAGTGTAAGGAGTGCTGGATTCTACCTGTTGTCTCCAGCAGAGGTAACATGTGCTGTATGTGCTCGCCTCTTCCCACACTCATACCTCACTGCATCTGCGTGTTTGACTGGGCCCCGAGTCTGGATGAGGCCATTTCATTATTTGAAAGGATACTTTCTTAACTATAAACCTTAAGAGCCATCCAGATGTTGTACTTATCTGAGATATATTCAGAGGTGTTACGGTTTTTGGTTTTTTGCCACCTGCTCACAGGAGTGAAAGTTCCTAGATCCCTGAAAGGTTCAAGGACATGGCTGTGCCTGCTGTGGCAGAAGAAATACATGCCTGCTGCTGAAGATAAAGAAATCTACTTCTACTGTTCCTTTGATAATGCTGAAAAAAAGCTTTGTCAGAAGCAAGGAAGGCTGGGATCTGCTGGGAGAGTCACAGTTAAATGCAGCAATATTAGAGTCTGTCAGGTGTTTTCCCCTCTAGAGGTGTGTCACAGTCTGGGAGGCAGCTAGGTCCTGGGAGACTGGGACTTCAGAGAGGTGCTCAGCAGGGATCAGGGTTAGCTGGAACTGAGCTGAGGGAGGGCTTGCTCTTGCATTTTCTAGCTCTCCCAAGTTCTGCTTATTTCTACATGGTTCATCTCTGCCTGTAATTCCAGTCCATATTTATGAGATGTTTGTCTGGGCAGAACCAGCTGCTATTGCCCAATGCTAGTCCAGCTGATCAGAATTAGGACTGGAATTGCAAGGAGGACTTCTTGGAAGTTATTAATTTTTGCAGTAGTTGTCTAAGAAGGAAAACCTATAATGATATGTCACAGAGGGCAGGTCCAGATGAAAGAAGTGGTGCTGTGAAGCTTCAGCAGCATGGTGGTGTGGGCCTGGGCTAGAGCTCCAGCAGTGATTTCTATGAGCTTTTCAAGTGTCTCTGATCCCTTCATGCATTTGGCTTGCGTAGAGTGAAAGGCAGAATCAAACAGTTTATACTCTCCTGAAGCTAATTGCCTTAAGTAAAAGTTAATACAAGACTGACATCAAAGGTAATAATTTTAAATGAAATTATTAGACATTTGAGGAGATGGAGAACAAAACAGGCACTAAATCCAGTTGTTCTCGTATTTAGAATGAGAATAAAAAGCCTTTGATGTTGACATTGAATCCTAGTACATTCATAGCACATTTATTCTGAGGCACCAAGATGTTTCATACAGGTTCCTCTTCCCTCTTTCCCTGTTGTAATTTGGGCAGTTTTTGACTAGGAAACGGAAAGAACTTGAAAGCAAACACATCATTCCCCCCATGTCTTTTATCAGGTATGTACTTTGGGGTTGGGAAGTGGGAGGAAAGTCCATCTAATTGAAATAAAAGCAACACAATGTTGTTGCTTCATTTTGCTAGTCACAGACATGAAAAACAATCTGTGTCAGCAGAAAAGGGATAGCACCACCTACTAGTTATTATTTGTCTTCTACCAGTGACTGGTTGTTATAAAGAAGCAAGCTTGGTCTAAAGGGCTGAGCATAAAGCTGGGGCACAGGCACTTGAAAACAATAACCTGATCCTGTGCTTGAATGTGTAAAGAGGAGGAACCACCTCTGGTTGGTTAGTCTGTATTTGTACATGTGAAATGTGGAGTTGCTGATTATGGGATACCTCCTAGATGAAGGGGTCCCTTCTGAAGGAAAAGGTGGGCATTTAATTTTCCCTGTGTGGCAAGTGGGTTGACTTTTGCAGCTCACAGCACCTGTTCATCAAGTTTTATGTCTCACAATGAGGGAGAGGAAGTGGGCAACTATGAAGAGGCAAGGGATGGGGGAGTAAAATTTTATTTAAATATTGCTAAGTTCACTTTTCACCTTCTGTTGGAAGCCATCCAGGAGCTGCTCACAATGCAGACACACACCTCAGGATCTCTCCGTGGCCTCTCAAACTGGCTGCAGGTTTTTATAAGTCCAGTTGAGCTGCAGACTTTCTCACACTCTTCCTCCAGTCACTCTTGTGTCTATTTTCTCTTTGACTCCCTGAGATTACATCTGATTTGAAGAATGAAAAATTACAGTCATTATAAATAAACCAAGCACCAGCTCCTGGAGACAGCTGTATCCTGTTTGTGGATTTGGGGGGAAGTGTTGAGATTTCATGGCTGATTTCTTCTGTTCTTTTCCTGCTTCCAGTCTGTCTCTTTCTTGTTGTTTAGAAGTTGCATCCTACGGGATTAGGTGGGATTTTTCACTGGTGGAACAAGGACTGTAGCTGAACTAAGATTGCAGTAGGAGAAACCTGAGTGGTACATGCTCTGGCCATGGCTCTGGGGCTGTGGTATGTGGTGGATGTTTTTATGTTTATTAATAACTTTATTGTTTTTGAGCAAATACTCTGGGTTTATTTGAAGAAAACAATAGGGTCCTGCTTCTACATCCTTGGGTGGTGGTGTTTGGTTTTTTTAGAACTGCAAAAACCATGAAACAAAGGAAGCAGTCCTGGGGTTAGAGCCACAAATTGTCATATTCCCATTGATCTCTGTGGAGCAAGGCAAGCTTGCTCTTTTCTTTGGTGTGATGCTGTGAAGAGGTAAAACTTGTGATCTGAGGTCTTTGGCAGTCTCTGTTTTATCTTTGTGATGAGCAGCAGAGGTTTTTGAGAACAAAAGCAACACCTTCCAACTCATTGAGAAAAATGGCAGGTTGTAGAATATCAAAGGCTGGAAAAGAAGCCTGAGCCTAACAACCTCCTTGTGACAAAGCAAGCTGGGGAGCAGGGTGGCTGGAGGCAGTGGCATACTGAGCTGAGCTAGCAGAACTCTTAGGAACTACACTTTGAAAAGTGGGTATTTCAGACTTAGCTCAAAAGAAAGTTTTGAGATCAGCCAAGCCTCAGATTAGCTTCGAAGTTTCTCTCTGTCTTTCTCCTGAACCTTTGACTCCTCCAAAGCTTAGGGATGACATTGAAATACAGAAAGTGCTGAAAATCTCATTTATCTTAATGGGTTTTTTTAAAGCTACAGAATTGTGACTCTAATCCATCTCACCATTCTCAAACAGGGTCAGCTAGAGCACATGTCCCAGGACTCGGTCCAGATAAGTTTTCAGTGTCTCCCCAGATGGAGGTTTCACAGCCTCTCTAGGTAACCTGTTCTAGTGTTTGACCACTCTCATTGGTTTAAAAACCCAGAAGGCTGGTGACTTTCTTGTCTGTGAGGGCTCCTTACTGTCTTATGGTCAGCTTGGTTTCTGCCAGAGAAATGGTGAAGCACAGTCCTTATGCTCAAATGACTTTTAAAGTGCTTGTCACAGAGGTGTTCTAGTTTTTCTTCTGTGCCTGTAAATTACAAAACAAAATATACCATCAATTTAATGGGAGTTTTTTTAGTCCTTTTTTCAATGAAACACTTCGCTTTCAAAATTTTCCATTATTTGTAGTTATTTGTGCTTAAAATTTTTGGTGACCTGGAAAAATATGCAAAAGTGAAAATGAAATGTTCATTTTCCAGTGTCTATAGAATGTGTAAGCTGTGCTATTTCTGTGTTATTTCAGTTCTGCTTTTTTGTGAAGACTGAGTAAGAGGTTTTAAGAGGATTTGCATTCCTTTCTTTTTTTTTTTTATTACTGTTGGTCTTTTTGCAGTGGAAACAAATTCATTTGCCCATGAAAAGGAAATAACACTGCTTTTAGTCTTGGCTAAAAGTCAGTGCACCTGACATGGAGAATACTCCCCCATTTTCCCAGCAGACTTGAAATTGAATTTTGAAGGCAATGCTGTGTGAAGCTTCAACCTTTCAAACTGTAGAGATTATTCCCTTCGCCCTCACTGTTCATCTTGGTAGGAAAGAGTGAAAAATCAATACTTGTATTTGGAGACTGGGTTGATAGGCTGGCATCTTTCTTTCATATGTTGCTGGGCAAAATGTTCTTCAACAGATGTTCCAGAGGGATTTTCATTTTGTATGTCTGCATTTCCTAGAAGCATGAGATGTGGTTTCTCCACCTGCTCACAAAATCCCCCTAGGTAGAACAAGCCCTTAGCTTATATATGTGTTACTTTACCAGGAAGCCAAAAATTGGAGGCTACTCTAGAAAATCTGCATTTCTACCCCTTTCTACCACTCTTCTTCTCAGACTTGCTTGTAAAATGGTGAATATGTCCTTCCTGACATTTTATTTTACATTCTGTTACCTCCTTCCTTTCTACAGTGTCATTACTAAATCAGCTCATGGATGTCTAAACATGAAAGTTAAGCAATCCTTTGAGTAAAATGGAGAGCTCCTCACATCCCCACCTAGAAAGGCAGGAGCTGAGAAGTGAAGAGCATCATATTCTTTTAGCTTTGTACAAACTCTGAAGTTGCACCAGGGGAGGTTTAGACTGGATATTAGGAAGAATTTCTTTACTGAAAGAGTGGTTGGACAGTGGAACAGGCTGCCCAGGGCGGTGGTGGAGTCAACATCCCTGGAGGCATTCAAGAAACGTGTAGATGTGGCACTTCAGGACATGCTCTAGTGGGCATGGTGGGTTTTTTGGGGTTGTTTTCCCCTGGGTGAATGGTTGGACTTCATGATCTTAGGGGTCTGTTCCAACAGTGACAATTCCATGGTTCTGTGTTTCCCACGGAGTTTTGGGCGAACAGTCAAACTCTGAAGCTGTGTCACCTTAACAAGTTCCCTCCTACTCAGCTGAACTGATACAACTAATTGCTGGGGATCCAATTTACAATCCCTGTTAGTTTGAGAAATGTCTGAAAGAACTTCCTCTGTGATGACATGTCCAAGCTTTGCTGGTGACACTGAAGGTATGTGCCACAGTTCACAAACTTGTCCTTCAAGTTGTTGTGAGACCACCCATGTCCTCAGAAGTCACTGAAACTGGGGATGGGAGCTGTGGTGTTTCCCCACTTTGAAGTATGGCTTTTCACCACACCAAGACCTTGTTTGCATCAGTTCCTAGAAAGAGAAGTGCCCAAGAATGCTTTCTCTTGTGGGGTTTTTTCTTAATGTGTTGTACTTCAATAGGTTTTAGAGCCCTTTTGCAGTCTGAGCAAAGATAAGGAGTGTTTTATTATGACTTAACACACTGTTGGATTCCCTCTCAGCAGTGTTTGGGTTGAATCTCATGGAATTCCTTAAGAGAAAAAAGGGAAAAGAAGCTAGGTTCTATGCTTTTTATTAAAACACGGGTAGTTTGACTTCTTGCTTATTTTTTCGTTCACAGACATCAAGTGAGGCAAGGGAATCTGTGGAAAAGACCCACTTCTTCAATGTTCCTGCCTTCCTGACAGTGTCTGGCCAGCTCCACTTGGAAGTGATGGCAGGGTGAGCAAAATGAGAAGTTTTTGGCTTGATCTGTGGGGTCTTCTTGGTTGGTAATTTTGCCCCACTGGCATCCATTAGGAATCTGCCACATGTGTGCCAGACATGAACTGAGCAGCAGTGACTGGATGATGGTGTGAGAGGCCAGCCTAGGCAGGGGAAAATTTGACTGCTTTTTACTTGTGGTCTGTGAACTAGTTTTAAATACTAGGAGTCTCCTGCCTGCCATGAATTGGGAATAATGGATGGAAACATAATATTTAGGGCAATGACAGTAGGATTGTTGCTAATTACTGTAATGCCTTAAGTGTCTTTTTGTTGTTGTTCACATCTAGCATGTCTCAGAAGGAAAATCTTTTTCATTTTAGCTATCACATTCCTTTACTCCTTTCTCCTTTTTTTTCCCAAGCATCCTTTTTCTGTCTCCTTCAGCCTTCCTGTTGCTTCCTCCTTGTGCCAGTTCACACTTCTGCTGTTTCATGGCTTTCACACTTCGTGTGAAACTAAAAAACACTAAAGTCTTCACAGTCAAATAGTTAATTCTGACTTTGATTTATTTTTTTTCATTATTATTAAACTTTTAATGTTAATATTTCAATGAAATTGTTAGGGGTGAAGTTTTCAGTCAGTCAGAGAGATGGTTCCTTTTGATTAGGGGGTGTGGTCCTCCCCTACATGGAGTTTTTCCAGGACATTAACTAAATGAGTACGTTAAAGGATGGAGTCAAATCTGCACAATCCTTTATTTGAAGGCACAGTTTTCTGAGTGCTTGCACTCAGATGTGGTTCTCCTCAGATGTGGTACTTCAGCCAAATCACTGCCTGCCAACTGGATGGCTGATAAAGGTCTCAGGCAGGTAGCACTGCAGTTGTATGCCACTTGCCAATGGGGTTTGTTATGCACTTACAGTGACTTTAAAATCACTTTTTAAAGCTACTATTTACTGTCTAGTGCAGATCTCCTGAAAATGAGAGGGATAAAACCCTACCTTTGGAAAATTTGAACTTGGAAGATCTGCCTTTTTCATGTGGAGGTTCTAACGAGTATTTCTAGTAGTCTTAGTACTTGCTGTCCATGCCTCATATCCAGTGTTGCAAACCAAATAATAAATGTTTAGCTTTTTTTTTATTTAATCACTGTTTCACAGTTTAGTTTGCTGCTGTGGAACTGCAGTGGAATTGTTCGAGGGACAAGTTTTGTGTATAAATCAAAAGGTTTGTGGTTTTTTTTTTCCAGAAAGCTGTTTTCTGCCCAGTCTGTTCTCTCTGAGAGACTGTCTCTTCTCAGACCCCTAGATAGCTGTCATGGTCAGCTGAAGTACTCAAGCTGAAGGTTCTCAATGGACAGGATGTTTCTCATGTGGTGCCCTGGCTGCTGTGACAGAAGCACAGGTCACTTGGCAGACAAAGGCTGATGCGTCATCTCAGACATTAAGCTGGGGAAAGTTAATGAGGAAGAGGTTTGTTTAACTGTAGGGGTGGGGAAGTTTTTGCATCAGTGAGAGAAGATGGGATGACATTCATTTGTACATGTTAGACTTAATTGACCATGATGCGATGTGACCTTTATTGAAAGACGTAATTCCACAAATCAAATAAGTCCAAAGAAAAAGTATGGATTGTAATGATTAACTTAAAATACAATCTCGCTCTCTTACATCAGTCTGTTCCCTCTAAATAGTACACAGCCTGCTCTGGAATTGAGCAGAAGACTAAACTGGGCAGATGCAAAATGTGGCTGCTAGATATTTTTTCCACTGACATCACTCAGGTGCACCTTGCTGTCTGAGGACAGGTATAAAAATCAATGCTCTTCAGCATGCAGTATATTACATGGCAGCTTCATCTTCCTAATTTACAGTATCATGTTGTTCTTACAGGCATTTTAAATTGATCCAGTGCCATCTAAATTTAGATAAGCTATGATTATTCATAATGGGGCATAGCTGTTCTGTGAACCTGCTCCTTTTATTTTATTTAAGCACACTCAGTGTTTGAGGCCTACAGCTCAAGTGGTGTTGAGTCCCTTCAGTCTTCAAAAATAGATCAAGCTCTTCTAGATGAGGAAGCACTGCAATGATGCCTCATGGTATTAACTCTCTGCATACTGTGAAATCCTTTTGATACTGTAAATTTTTTGTTTGTGGTTATCAAGTGGTGTCCTACTCTGTGAATGAGACTCGTACATGATCAAAGAACTAAGTGCATATTAGTAGCCAGAACTGCTTGGCAAACAAATGTGTCCTGGTGATGCTTTCAGACTAGTAAAAAGTGAGAGTCCTCATTCCCCAAACCTAGAAACATTCTAGTCTTCCCAATAAAAAAAGCAGCCAGGCCAGTAAAGATTTGTGTTTTGAATTTGATCCTATGAAATTTACCCTTTTACCGCCTTCTGTTTTAGCCAGACTGAATTTTTCATGCCCAGAAAAGGAACTATTATTCAAAAAATCCCTCTACCTTAAATAAAATATTGACTTGCTGGGGTCTTAAAGCTTTCAGAAACAACTGGTACCTGAGAATTTGTGGGAGGACACCAAGGTAGAAATGCTTGGGAGAGCTTTCCCTGTCCAGTCTTGGTCCATATCCTCTGATGACTTGC
The DNA here is from genome assembly GCA_020745705.1 of Hemiprocne comata. Classification (NCBI taxonomy): domain Eukaryota; kingdom Metazoa; phylum Chordata; class Aves; order Apodiformes; family Apodidae; genus Hemiprocne; species Hemiprocne comata. The sequence continues at coordinate 213,891,989 of CM036586.1, forward strand.
TGTGGGACATGGCAGTGCAGAGGCAGACCCTGCACAAGTCGAGGAGAAACCAGGGTTGGATCAGGATAGGTATGAGAGCCAGGGAGGAATTTGTCCATGGGGTTTGTGTAGTAGGGAACAGAAAGTCAGCTAGGCGATCGTGTCTGTTTTGAGTTAGCTTTTAGCTTCACAGAGCTCATGAGCAACCTCCATGCTGTGGTTGGGAAAGTCTGGGCAGGGAAGGTACAGAGAAGCCTTAACAGATGTGTCTGGAACCAAGTCATCTCCTGTCCTTGCTGAGAGTGTCTCTGCAGCCCACAGGGTACCATCTGAGTATCCATGCCTGCGTGTTGTCCAGGGCTCAGGGCTCCTTTTACGACAAGGTTGCTTGGTGCTATTCCTGATAACAAGAGACAACAGTGAGTTGTTTATATTTTGTGAGTTTTTAACATTTTCCTTGAGGAAGAGTGGGAAGAGAGGCATTCCTGTGTTTATTGACTGTCTGCTGTGCTGTGTATGCTTGTTGTTGAAGGCAAGGGCGGAGAAGTTCATCTTGGCTCTCAGTATGACCTGTAACAGCCTAGTTGGCACAACTTCTCATTTCATTGTACTTCATCTCCGCAGTGACAGCATCTAGGGTGACTGCTCAGTGTCTGAATCATTGTCAGCTGCTGTAAATCTGCAGGCTCTTTAAGGTCTCCAGAAAAGTCTTTATTCACTAATACAACTTTCTCTTTTAGCTTTCTCGGTCTCAGATAAATCAGTAACCAATGTGTGTGGTAGACATTTATATGACTCTGTGTGTCCCCATAACTGGTGTTAATGTCATTGCTTTGCTGTGAAGTCCTTGTAGTGTTTCCTAGCCCCATGATTCTCTGGTGAAGATAAAGGCCCCTTTGGGGACCTGATCTAGGCTGGAGGGTCTATGACAGCTGAAGATGATTCAGAGGCATTCTGGAGACAGCCCAAAACAATTGTTGCCAAGAAGTACAGCTCACTGGCTGTATTTACTTTCTTTTTTTTTTTTCTCCTCCTTTCACCCATCTGCAGTTCCCATAAGCTCTATCTGCTCCTTTCCCTTCAGTCCCTCTTGCTAATAGTTACATCAGTTTGGCATTTTTTTTCCTTGTGCTGCCTTTCATCCCAGACAACGTTCTGCCTTTTGCATCATGAGCTTAACTAAAACTGCCCTTCCAAAAGCTCTGGGGGCTGTCCTCTCCCTAAATTGCAGAATAAGGTCTTTCCTCATTCCTTGCCCTCTGTTGCTCTGTTTCTTTTTTCTTATCAAGCCATCAGGTTTCTTCTCTCTTTTTGGTCTCATATTCTCTTGAAGATCTCTGCAAATGGGTAAAAGGGTCTGGGGCAACTTAATAGCAGCCTGCTAGGAACTGCAAGGAGATTATGAAAAAGGCAAGCCTGCTCTTTGCAGTGGGGACAGGAGGACAAGAGATAATGGAGATAAGTTGAAACAAGGTAGGTTCTAAGTGGATATAGGGGAGGGTGGGGAAATCACTAAGAGATCAGTCAAGCATTAGAAGAGATTGCTGAGAGAGGCTGTGCACTCTTCCTCCTTGAAACCATAGAGGTTTTCAAGACTTACCTAGAGAAAGCCTTGAGGAACCTGGTTTGGCCTTCTCACTGACCTGCTCTGAACAGAAGACTGGACCAGCAACCTCCTGAGGTCCCTTCCAGCCTAAATTATTCTGTCCTTCTAAGTTTATTCTTAGCTTCATTCTCCTTTTCCTCCCCACCAAGCTCATCCACAAGACTATCTTGGTGATTTATCTCCCCAGTTCACATTCAGTTCCATAACTCTCCCCAGAACCTATGTTTTTCTGCACAACTTAATATCTCAGCCTTTCATACTGACATCTGTCTGTTAATGTCCAGCTATCAAACTTGGTTTTGCTGAAACATAATTAATCCCACTCTGCTCCCCTCAAGCACATCCCCTTGGTTTCTAAACCATCGTGGATTTTGCCACTTGTCTGCCTATTCCAAATATTCTTTGCAATCCTGCAATTGGCTTTGCTGCTTTCAAAGAGGCTCTGAAAAGTCTCAGTCATCCAGGCCTTTTTAGCTGTGTCTGCCTGAGTTTGTAGAGAGCCAAACACTTTGCGTTTCCTGTAGAGAAACATGCTCCAAAATTTCCTGTAGATTTTGGAAGATATTGAAATCACACTGATTTCACTCTTAAAATGCCAGGACTTCACTGCTTTTCAAAGCGTGGAAAAATAGCTGTCATTTTGGGTTGGTGTTCAACAAAACTTTGTGGAGTTGAAAAGAGATGTGTTTGAGGCCACCTTCTATAAAAGAGGCTTCGTTCTCAGCAGCCTGGCAAATCCAGCCTTAACATTTGATTCCAAAATGACTTGCTAATGATGCAACAGATTGCATTGTCTTCAAGCAAATATTTGCTCTTCATTGTACAGTTTTAAATACTTCTGAATGCAGCTGCAGGAATGATGTCCAGTTGTGTAACATTCCTGTTGCTAAGAATTAGCACAAATAAGTGTAATTATTTATCTTGGATGTCTGAAAAAAATCTCTTGACATTTCTTGCACAACATTTGTTTGAGTCTGACTCACAACACAGACTCTTATAATTAGCTCACTAACTTCCATGAATTAGGCTGACACTTAATTGGAGCTATAAAAAGCAACTGTGACATGTCTGTTTTTAATCAATTACCACATGCTTCAGTCTGGTTCATGACTGCTGCAGTGATTGTTAATGACTTTGTATTACTGGGAGGCTCAATGCATGAACTTAGTAGGTACAACAGTGAGCCTAGAGTTGCTTGTTTACAGTCCACATGAATATGCAGTTGGTCCTTTCTCCTAGTCCACTACTTTGGGAAAGGAAGCAGGTGATTCCCTTGCAAGAAGCATGGTGAGTGTGCTGAGAGTAGCTGCAGTTCAAACGTGTCCCTGAAATCTGTGCATCAAGGACTGAGTGCAGTCCCAACAGTGTCTTGGGCTATGTCCTCTTTATTTTATCTCCTGACTGTAAAAATCAAGTACAGGTAGCAACAAAAGAACAGGTTTTACACTCATCTGGTGAAAGGTGTCATCAGCTGAAATTCATGGTCCTCCTTTTACAAGTAAGCTAAGATAAACCACTCTGTTTGTCTGAATCCAGTGCACGATCCCTTTTCCTTCTCTGACTGTCTTGTCATCCCTATTCAAAGCAGCACCAGGTGCTGTAGGATCCATGTCAGAAGATCCCAGCATCCACATTGCAGCTCAGTTTCATGAATGTGCCCAGATGAAAACCATCAGAGCTGCAGGGGGTCAAGCTGGGGCTTGTGAGTTACAACAGGGCTGTTGTAACCCTCTGCCCTCATGTTCCCCCTGTACCATAGTAGCCACATTCATGGGGGCTCTGAGAGCTTTTTTTACTTTGAGTGAGGCAAGCAGAAAGCCTGTGGGCAGTCTGTTACTGCAGCTCAGCTGAGCATCAGTGGCTTACAACACCATGGCAAACTTGAAAGGGACCTGGGAGTCCTGGTGGACAACAAGCTCAATGTGAGTGAAAAGTGTGCTGCAGCAGCAAAGAAACCCAATAGGGTGCTGGGCTGCATGGATAAGGGGGTCACTAGCAGAGATAAAGAAGTCATCAACCCACTCTACTCATCACTTGTCAGACCACACCTGGAATGCTGTCTTCAGTTCTGGTCCCCACTATACAAAAAAAGATGTAGACAGGCTTGAGAGGGTCCAGAAAAGAGCCACAAAGATGTTCAAGGGTCTGGGAAGCCTGCTGTACAAGGAAAGGCTGAGAGAATTGGATTTGTAAATTTGGAGAAAATAAGGCTTAGAGGAGACCTCATTGCCGTGTTCCAGTACTTGAAAGGTGGCTTCCAAGAAGATGGAGACTCCCTTTTTACAAGAAGTCACATGGAAAAGACAAGGGGTAATAGGTACAGGTATTCCTGGGGAGATTCCGATTGGACACCAGAAGAAAATTTTTCACTGTGGAAACAGTGAAATAATCTCCCCAGGAAAGTGGTGGATTCCCCAACACTTGACACTTTTAAGGCTCAGCTTGACAAGGTGCTGGGCCATCTCATCTAAACCATGTTACTACCTAGAAAGGTGGGACCAGATGATCACCAAGATCCCTCCCAACCTGACATTCTATGATTCTGTGATTATATGATTGATTATTGCTTAGGAGACCATGAACATGCCTTGTGTTCAGGCTGCAACTCCTGCTTCTCCTGGATCCTCTGTACCCCAAGAATTGGCTTCAGTATGAGATGTTAAGGCATACAGCTTCATCCCTGTTTTCTCCCACAGATTTCCTTAGAAGACATGCACAAATCCAACTGTGTGCCCTGAATTTCCTCAGGGGTTGGAGGTTTTAAATATCTACATCCAAACTTTGAAATATGGCCTGAACCATGACTTCCTCTGTGCAATAATGCACCCACTGATGCAGTTTCTTGCTGGCAGTTGCAGAGTTGGTAGAACCAGTGTCCATCTGAAAATTATTTTTAAAAAAAAAAATCCTCTTTTAACCTGTTACAATGCAGTTTGTGGAGAACATGTTTTTTTTCCATGCTGAGAGGAAAAAGATCTAACACAATTGCTCCCCCTGCCCTATGTTGGTAATGGGTTTTTATGGCTTAGAAGTAGGAGTCACTGGGATGATTCAATTTTGAAAAAGATCTTTGCTCATTGTTTTTTTTAAATCTTGGAAACATTTTGTATCACTGCTTTGTAGAAGATCTCTGTTTGCTAGGGCATGGGAAATGGTTATTTGAATAAATGCTTAACTACTCTGGTGGCTTTCATCAGCACAGCTTGAGTTATCATTGCTAATCAGTTGTTTTGTTGACTTTAATTAGAAATAATAATATCAAAACTAGGACAAAACAAGACTCCACTGAGAATAAAGTACAACAGAGTCACATAAAAGGGTGGAGGACCCAGTCTGATGGGATCTCTGAGCCAGGAGCAGAAGACATTGTATAGCTCTGAGTAACTCTGTTTCCTTTCTGTCTCGATTTTCCCCTCTTCTCCTGCCATCTGTAAATAACAATACTATGTCTAGATGTGCTGTGAGGATTAATAAAAAAAATGTGGGGTGCTTTGCCATATAATTAGGGTATATGGATCACACTGCTGTTAAGTATTCAAGTGTGCCTGGATCCTTTTCAAGCAGAGGTGGAGGACCTGGTGAGGATCCTTGTGCCATCATCATCTCTACTTGCTGCTGAAGCCAGAGCAGAGAACGTGGCAGGGGGAGAGCCCATCCCAGAGCGTGGCAGGAGGGTGCATGGCAGGACACTGCCCTTGGGAGAGAAACTGCTGCATTGCTTCAGTCTCACTGGCTGGGGGGAAGTTTGGCACTTCCCAGTCCCTGTCTGGGAACTTAGCTTTTTTTTTTTTAATTTAAGTATTTATTTTTGGCTGCTTACAAAAGGAAGTACAGTCCCATCTCGTTGCAGCATGAATTGAAACCTTTGCGCTCAGCACAGCAGCTCTGCTGCCCAGGCCTAAGCCTCACATACTGCTATAAAAGCCCTTGTCAAGATGCAGCTTTTTTTATCTGTGCTTCTTCAGAGAGCAGGAAGAAGTGGCACGTTCTATGAGGAATCTTTTAAAACTTCTATTTGCCTTTTTTTCTGGATAAAGTTCAACAGAAACGTGCACATTTTCATTGTGTAAAATACTAACCACCAAATAATAGTATAGCAGTATTATTTTTACATTGAGGTTTAAAAATGGGTATTTCTGTCTCAGTCTGAGATTTTAACAGTTTTCCCAGCTCATGAATTTAAAATATTTTCCCACTTCTCCAAACTGCTAGGAACCTGTACCTCACTAGCATCATGAGAAGCCTTGAAGTCTCCCAACTCCTCTCAAAACTAGACCCTAGAGGCTTTGGATCACTATGTTTGAATCAGGATGTTTGTGTGTGGTTTCTTGCATCGGGCCAGAACATCTTTCAACATCCAGTTTTTCAGCATCCCTTAAGAATCCCAGTCGTGCTTGGGTCAAGCATTGCAACCAACTGGTGTCTCCTAGCAGCTCAGCAAAGTCATCTGCTTATTTCGATGGAGAAGGCAGGCCCTCCGTACTCAAAAGGAATATGGTCATGCTGGAACAGAGTGGAATTAAATTGGATGGCTCACTTTATTAATTTCTTCCCTTCCTCAAGGAAAGGACAATGTGGCTGACAAAGCAAAGCTCCTGGGCTTTAGGGTCACCTTGCTCTTCTTTCCTTCTCTGCTGACATCATGTATTGTTTTGTCCTTGGGTTAGAAGCTATCATTTATAGATTTTCTTGCAGTTTAGATTTTAGGAGGGGGTTGGGGGGGAGATGTTGGTGGATGATAGCATGGGGGAACATACTGAGGTGCAGGGTCACCTGTTCTGTTCTGTTCATTTAGCGTGGCCAAAGATGAGTTTTGGCACAAATCACTGCAGACCTCATCAGAGTAATCACTGTATTTGTGCTTGTGCAGACACCTGTAGTATTTTGGGGTGAGAACAAGGGCACCCCACAAACGAATAGCTGTGTGTGCTGCTGTGGTTTAGTGCTTAGCCCTGAGTCACAACAACCAGCTTCTGCCTCCAGCTGTGTCACTTCCGTGTGGTGTGACCTTGGCATGGGCTGTAAGCTGACTGTGCAGGGATTGCATCTTCTTGATTAATAGCCTTGCTCGGAGTTATATCCCCTTGGTTCAACAGCACAAATAAGTCTTTATTATCCTGGTAGCAACGTGGAGTCCTGGCTCAGAAAAGGAGCACAATCCCTTCCTGGCTTGGGAACCATTGGCACAATTAATTATATTTGGATTGCAGTGTAAAAACTGCCAGTAAGGCAGAGATGCTCAGGCCTACAACCATTACGTGAGTTTAATTAGAAGGATGATTTTAAACAGCTTTGGGCATAGATACTTCAGACTTTTCGATTGGTTTCTATCACTGCCTCAATAATGAATCGTCAGTGAGCTCGAATGAAATGAGCTTTCATTCTGTGTGGCATAAAGCTCTCAAAGGGAGAGAGGGAGCTGCTTCTGGAGAGGTTTTTAGTAGCCTGCAAAATAAGGGTGAAAAGGGGAAAGTTTCTCCTTTCTTGGATGTTAGTAGGGTGGAGATCACAAACACAGCCTGTGTAAGAATGAGCCTCCTCCAAGCCATAGTCCATGTGGGAGGACAGGTGTGCTCCAGCAATGCATCCAGACACTGCTGTTTGCTTCCAAAGGGACTCTTGGGAGCCTGTACCTAGGAGGTGGCAGAGCTGTTCGCTGGGCTGGGGCCAGAGAGCTCAGCATTTTGCAGGATGGGGCCCTACCTCTTGCAGTGTTCCAGCATGTCAGAGGGAGCTCTGTGGCTGTTCTCTTGGCCTCCATATTGAGCTCTCAGATTTTCCCAGAGAACCAGGCAGAGCAAAATACAGTCCCAGAAAGGGAGCAATTAATTAAGCAACTCTGCCTTCTTCTGGTGTCGACCCTGACGGTGCCTGTGAACTGCATAAATGCACTTGGGGTTGCTTTCCAGAGCTCTGATCTGGGTGAAGCTAACTGCAAAGGGACTCATTTCAAAGCCTCTCTTGTGTTCTTTGGTAGCACGTACAAGGAGAGCCTTACAGACATTACTGCTCTGCCTGTAATGGCCAAGGAAAAGGACTTGACAGATTATTGGGCTTGCCTTTTTTCCCCCCTCCTGTGTCAGTGCTTTTGTTGAAAATGCAGAATTAGCACTAGTAATTTTATTTTTTTTTAAAGACTCTTGGGTGCCCGCAACCCCAACTGACCTAGGCAGTTTTGGGGACATAGAGTTTTCAAGTTATTTTTAAATGCTGAAAGTCTTGCAGAGGTCTGGGAATGTTAAATGATTGATTATTTGCATTGTAGAGCATAGGAGTCAGAGCCCTGGACTGAGGCTCCATTGTGCTAGGTGCTGAATGCACACAGGACAAAATGACTGGTTTTGCCCTTGGTGCCATGAAATGGGAGCAGTCAGCTCCCATCCCTTTTTTCTAATATATTTATACATGCTCAGTGTGAAACATTAGTGTATCAAATCCCAGATATATTTTTTAAATATCAGATGAAGCACAAATAAAGGTCAGATTGTGTAGTGTGCATTTGCTGAATGTCTTGAATGGCAGAGCACAGTAAACAGTGTATGAATGCCTGGATGAAAAATAATTGTTCACGCTTGGAGTTGATAACAGTGACTATGTGTATTTTTAGCTGTGTTTCTCTGGTCTGTCCAGGCCTCTGATCAGTGCTGCATTGCTGTTACCAGATGACTTGCATTCACTGTGCTCCTTTGATCACTTTGCCAGCACAACATCTGGCTAGTTTCCCTTTGCCAGGGTCCCAAGATCGTGATGAGGTTCTCACAGTTACTTGAATCTATCTTTTCCTTTTACAATCAGCCTGAGAAATAAATGATTCCTCCCTGCTCTGCAGATGAGGGTTTATTCTGAGTTTGGTTTTGGGGTTGTTTTTGGTTTTTGTTTTTTCTTCCAAGGGGCAGGCAGGCAGGCAACTTCAGCCCTACACCAGTGATGTTACATTCTCTACAGGCTGTCACAAAGCCCTTAGCCCTCTTGTTGTTGAGCACCTTGGGATAGTACATGAAGTTTATACCAACCTTCCAGTACCTGAAAGGGGCCTATAAGAAGGCTGTTCACAAGGGTATGTAACGATAGGACAAGGGGTAATGGTTTTAAGCTAGAAAAAGGTAGATTTAGGTTGGACATTAGGAAAAAGTTGTTTAATATGAGGGTGGTGGATCACTGGAACAGGTTGCCTAGAGAGGTGGTGGGGGCCCCATCCCTGGAGACATTCAAGGTCAGACTTGATGGGGCTCTGAGCAATCTGTTCTAGAACATCCTCAGAGATGTCCCTGCTTATTGGATGGGGGTTGGACTAGGTGACCATTAGAGGTCCCTTCCAACCCAAGACATTCTATGATTCTTTGATTCTGTGATTTTAAGTTGCAGTGCTGATGTTTCATTGTGAAAACATAGGTGCTGCTCGGTGTACAAGTTTGAGAAGATTGGTCCCAGTAGGATGACGAGAGCTGAGAAAAGACTGAAACTGTTTCTTGTGGGAGTTGTTCTGCACGTGTCCTCCCCAGAAGCTCCAGCTGAGGCACAGAGAGGCTTCATTCTTGCAGCACAAAATCAATCTGTGGCTATGAAGTGTTTGACTACGGTTGACATCTTCTTAAATTTTTTTATGATTTTTGGGTACCTTGCAGCCAGTGAGCCCCTTGGAAGCTAAGTTTCTAGTCATTGTGCTTGTGCTGCTATTCAGTAGGAAGTATGTACAGTTCCAAGTGCTCACAGTGGCCTGGATTTGCTGGAGACTGTCAACTGCCACCATAACCTACACTAAGTGAGGTGTCAGACTGCTGCTCTGGGAGACAGGCTCTCCTGCTAGCCAGCGGATGTTAGGCTTTAGTTTTAAGTGTTACTTTTTGAAGACATTCATGCCAAAGAGAAATCAGAGAGACCTGCACATCAAACCCATTAGTTCTGGGTGGTACTTCAGCAATTGCAATATTTTCAAACTATTTTAGTCCTGGCCCAGTCACAATCTGAAATCGTGATTGAACTGATTTACTTAGGGAAAATTCTTTCTTTAACTGAAGAGCCCCAAATTGAAATATTTTAGCAAAAGCCTGCAACATGGGCACAGGTAGCACAAGAACCTGCATCTCCTGTTTCTGACTGCAGGCCAGGCTCCGTGGCCTGGCAAACAGAAGTTCTTGACCAGTTCTACCTTCAACATTGAGCAATTTTGGCCGAGTGACTCATTGTTTCATATTTGTTGTTTGTATTGCTATAGCAGTTGAGGCTCTTAAGCTTTGGATCCAAGACCTTGTTGTGCCAGGTGCTGTAGGAGCATGGAAAAAAAAAACAACAAACCAACAAGGCCTTGTGAAGAAGAACATGTGTTTCTCTATAACCCAAGACAACAGATGGCTACAGATGGGGGAGCAAAAGGAACTGATGAGATAATACTGACCTGTGCAGTGAGTAATAGTCTTGGTACATCACTTATCTAAACATTGCTGAGGTTTTATAGATGCTGTAGCAAAGGGCAGTTTGAAGGAGTATGTTCAAGTGATGGCAGAAGTTTACAGTAACATTGCATCAAGCAAGAAAGGCAGCATAGGAAAAGAGGCATCCTGAAAATGATGTTTGAGGAGAGATATTTGCTGTAAAATCTGCTGTGGTCAGTATGAGAGGTTGCAGGTATGGCAGCAAAGCAGAAACAGAAAGTGTATTTATTGGAGCAGGGAACACAGAGCCAGAGGCGAGAAGAGCCTACAGGCAGGCTACAGATTCAGAGTCTTGACCTGGAACTTTCTTCTGGTGTATTTACTACTAGGAACTCAAGGAAAAAGAACGTGCTGTTTCTTTGGATCATAACCTTTAACCATCATGTGGCATGAGGGAACAGATGAGTGAAACAGAATGTGTGTGTTCCTTTATTTGCAGTGCAGATGCCTCCATTAGAGGCAAAGGAAAAACGCTGCTTTATGACTGTTGTTTATTTAAACTTCAGTTTAACAAAATTAGCCTGTGCAGAAACTTCAGTGAACATCCTCTTTAAGTTGAAAGCTTGCAGAGCAAGATGTAAGTCAAATGCCAACCCCAGCAATTAGCACGCATCCTTTCATGAGTGTTAAACTGTGCCTCATCTGTACTGATCAGGTTCTTTCCCCTACATTCTGTCTACAACTAAAAATAACGTCAAGTTAAAACACTACCAATGACAGCAGCTGCCCAGTCCATGGTTTTTCTGAAGCAGCTCACTCCTTCCCCATGCATGCTTTGCTTCCCATGCAGCATGGGAGGAAACAGCCATCGTGGCAACTGCTCAGGAAGCTCCCACTGGTTTTGAGGATGTCCAGGAGCCCGACTGCTCATAGTCCAGTGTGTAAAAGATACTGCTTTTAAAAGCATGTTGCTGTTTGATGGGAAGGTTTCTGATGAAGTGGAGAGTCAAGCTTTTGTATCCTCTGTAACACAGCATGATGTGCCTGCAGAACAGGAGAGGATGTTTTTAGACTTCCCAGAAGGTTAATGGAAAAATAGCTTCATAGGAAATGCATTAGTTGCTTCAGTATAAAATGTAATCCCAGGTGTGATCTCTGCAGTAGGGACCTCTTTTAACAGTGACACGTGTGGAGGGAGCCCAGTTCATTATCTCGAAAGCTTTTTTAGCGATAAACTTTGGTCTTGCCACTAGAGGGGGACTGCAAGCTGTGCTCAGTGTATCCATCCCTCTGGGCTTCACCAGTCCCCTTTCAGTGCCATCACCAGCCCAGCAACTCCTGCAGCAGGACCCTCTCTGCTCTGCTGGGCTCTGGGGTGTCACAGCACCCATAAATGTCAGATCTTAGAGCCAAACAAATGCGAAGGGATGTGAACAAGGGGAACCTGACTGGTACATACAACATCTAGGTGCTTTTTCAGTAATGTTCTGCAGAATGTCATTTTAAATTCCTACACAGCTACAAAAAGTGTCCTGAGCATGAATGGTGTTTGGTGGAAGCTGAATAGGGTTTGTGCAACCTCACTGAATCATGATTAGGTGTGAATAACCCTTCTTAATGCCCTGCTGAAGCTGTGTAGTAACAGCATACCCAGTAGTGCCATTAAACTGGTTAAAGAGAGGATGGAAACACGAGTACTCCCAGATCCTGGGAGAAAGTGAGTTTGTGGATAGGGCTTCCAATATAACACCCTCACTTGTGTGCTGGTCCTGACCTCCCTGTTTCTTGTTGCCTTGTAGAGCTTTTACCCACGTGTTCACCTTCGGCCCAACGTTTCGAGCGGAGAACTCGCAGAGTCGCCGACACCTGGCGGAGTTTTATATGGTGGAGGCTGAGCTGTCCTTCACTGAAAGCCTCCAAGACATCATGCAGGTGGGCACTCCAGATGTCTATGCAGAACTGGTGCCAGAACTTCCTCCTCCTCCCCAAGCTGTGCTCTCTGGCCTCAACTGAGGCTGCAGCTCCTCTGAGCTTTTGTGGGCTGGGTAGAGGTTGCACAGGGACTTCCTAAGAATCAGGGTTTGCTCAGCAGACATAAGGCCATAGATTTAGAAGGGAAGATAGAGGGGAGAACACAGCTCCCATCTGAATGGGAGGCTGCACAGCTGCTGTATTGTCAGGAAATGTGTAAATGTGCTTGATTGGTGTTAATAAAAGTGGCACTCTCCCCTTCAAAACCTTCAGCATCTCTCCAGGGAATCTGAGCAGTATTTATGCAGTGTGTCTCTTGGTGTGCCCTGTAAAGAGGTCCTTGAAACCTGAATTGAAATCTTGAGTAGAAACAACAGTTCCTGGCATACACTGTTCACTGTGGCTTTATCAGAAAATGGAAATGTTTAGTCAGCTGGCTTTTGATTTTTAAGGATTGACCTCTTGGTTGCAGTTTAACCACATGATGGATGCTAATGCATCTAACTAGCCTCAGCATACGTATGCTTCTGCCCAGTAGGACTGGAGTAAACATCCACATGCACTCTCATGGATCAGATAAGCTCCTGGGAAAGCTGTTGGAGACACAGCCTTAGAAAGATCTGAGGCACTGGCTACAGTTGTATAAAGTAACATCCAGGTGGTGGTTTCTTCAGCCTGGATCATAGACAGTCTGTTGAGTCAGAATGGCCTGACAGCAGAGCTGACATGCTCTCTCTTGTGTGTGCTGCTTCTGCATCTTGGATGTCTGGATGGCACTGGGCTGGGTGGACTGACCTGTTGGGAATCTCTGTACTCTATCATCAACAGTATCCCTCTCTTTCTTTTCTCTCTCCTTTTCTCCAAAACAATTTTGTGTATTCTTAGAGCACAGCACATACATACATTTAGGCCTTACTTCCTGAGCCTCTGGCTCTCTAGGTAGTCAGGAACTGATTGAAGTCTTCACTGCTTTTATCTAGTATAACAAGCAGGGTCTTCTGTTAAGTGGTGTTTGAGCCCTTGAACACAGCATGAGAGTATCTGTACTCCTGTGCTGAGAACCCTAATTTCTTGGCTTTTGAAGTATAGACAGTCAGTTCAGACAATTCAGAAAATGAGATTTGAGAATGTTCTGGCATGTGTAGGACTTCTATTTGTAGGAAAAGGAGGAACTTCCCCCCTTGGCTTAGATTCTGTTGTTTCTAAACATCTTGTGAAGTCTCAGCTTGCGCTCTCCTCTTTCACTTCTTCCCTCTGTCCTGAAGTCTTTGACAAGCATCTTTCCCTGTAACAGAAACTCCTGTCAGCCATCATTTTGCATTCCTCATAGTGAGTCTACATTGCAACATGCTTACTTTTGTGATGTTCTCATTTGCAGAACTGGAGTTCCCGTTTTGTTTATTTTTAAATCCTTGGGCAATCTCTCTTTATAAAAAAAGCCAAAAACCCACCACACACAAAAAAAAAGCCAAAAACTGGCAGCTGCTCTAAATAATAAGTCAAGTTTCTTTTTCCCCACATAACTGACCTAAATTCAGTGTTCTGTCATGTATCTGCCTGGTGGGCAGTTTGTCTTTTTGGCATCATCTGCAAGTTCTTTGTTTGGTGCGAAACGCCCAGTTGAAAGCCTTGGGGGCTCTTGGCCAGGGTTAACATCTGAACTTTGTCCTCACATAAAGAACTGGATTGTTTAACATTTATTTTTAAAATTGGTATTCAACCTTTGGACTGAATACCTCTAACTTCAACATGTTAGTGTGCTGGGAATGCTCAGCTTTTTCAGGGACATCTTCAAGTATTTGCTTATACACCATTAAAGAAGAGCCTTGCTACGAAGATGTATGTTTACCATTCAGTGATGAGGGTTGAGATCTTTATCTCAGCCAAAGCTCCAAAAGAAACATAGCTCTCTTTACAAAATAAAAGGAAAAAGAATATTTAATAACAGAGATGCATGTAGTCAGGAGCAAAGAGCCTGAAATCTTAGAGCAACAGCCTTTTTTTCCCCACTGTAATCACACAGAGTAATGCTCAGTTGTTCATAAATTAGTAGCACAGTTCTTGTGAAGTCTCATGCATTTTGATCATGTAATCTAAATTTCTTTTCTGTGCCAAAACGTGTTTTAGTGCTACAAAGAAGCTTGAAGTCTCTCAATACTGGTTTCACAATACTTTCTGTGGGAAGTCCCATGTGCTCAGTGCAGTGCTCTACATTGGGTGGCTGGGTGATTGTATCACCACTTCAATGTACAGGGTGTATGTAAGTGTATCTAACGAGAGGCCTCTGAGGCCTCTTTCCAGAAGAGTCTAGTCAAGAGGTTAAGTTGCCCCAAGGCACTCTTCCTCCACAGTAGATGGGAAAGAGGAGGAGTTAGGTCAGGTAAGACAGTAGAAGGGGTCCAATTTGTATGGAAGTGTCTGGACTCACTAGAGCCATCACCCCTTCAGTCCCTAAATTGGAGGTCAAAGTGCAGGCTCATCTGTCCTCTGAGATGCCTGCTGCCACCCTCTCCCTTCAGGGCTGTCATGTAGCCATATTTGTAGGTCATTATCATCTACTTTTTGTTCCACTGTCTTGGTAGTGCAGTGGATTTAAATGATCCCACTTCACTCATGATACTAATGGGCTCTCAAAAAGGCCATACGATGTGGTCATTATTGAATTTCATTAAATGCACATTAAAAAAGGCTGTAAAGTTAGGAAATCCCAGAAGGACGTTTTCCTGAGGGCATTTTGGGGAGTTTATACATAGTGTTAGTCTTCCTTAACAAGATTGCATCCTAGCACCTCTGTCTCTTTAAGAGATGGAGAATACATCTCTTTAAGATGGAGAATACAATTTATCACACAGTATTTGAGCTCTGTCCTGAGGGCAGAAGTATTGTCTTCTCCTGGTTAAGTACTTCATCAAAATTAATTTGCTGTCATTACAGCCTAGTGCCTTGGAGGATTATTACCTCTGTTTTACAAAAGGGAATTCACGCATGAAATGAAATGAAATCAACAATAGCACTGATCTTGGGTGCCAGTTTAGGGACCTTACATCTGAAATGTGGGTGTGGTTTGATTTCCAGGATAGTTTTCACTCAGAGTACTTCCTGTCTTCAGTGCCAAGGATAAGACAGTTGAGCAAATCTGACTGCAGTTGCAAGGGAATGAACACTGGTAATCAATGGGAACACTTTGTTCCAAGTGTCATGCAGTGTGGGGACACTGGAGTGATCCTCAGGGCTATAGGTTCCATCTCTGAAGTGGCATCCAGCTGCCATAGCTGAGGCTCTTTGTGTTTCCTAACTTCGTCAGCATTTATTGTTCAGCTTTGATGGTCAGTGAAGCAGTGATGTGACAGACAAGAGAATCATAGAATCATAGAATGTCTTGGGTTGGAAGGGACCTCTAAAGGTCATCTAGTGCAACCCCCTACAATAAGCAGGGACGTCTCACACTAGAACAGATTGCTCAGAGCCCCATCAAACCTGATCTGGAATGTCTCCAGGGACAAGTCCTCCACCACCTCTCTAGGCAACCTGTTCCAGTGATCCACCACCCTCATATTAAAGAACTTTTCCTAATGTCCAACCTCAGTCTACCCTTTTCTAGCTTAAAACCATCACCCCTTGTCCTATCGTTATGTGCCCTAGTGAACAGGTCTTCCCCAGCCTTCTTTCACAACAGCATGTCTCCAGAGTTGGTCTTGAGCTGTTGGTTATATTGCAAAGAGAGGAAACTTCATGACCAAGATCAGATGTGAATCTCCCCTCTGTGTGTGAGTGAGCATGAAGGCAAGAAATAATGGTCCACTTGGTGAACGTTTCATACGTAAATACCCTGTGACCTGCACTGCATCCATATGCATAAGCCAGGTAAATGCAAAAGCAAAATTCTTCCTGACAGTTCTTGTGATTTTTCTGAAAGGGCCTCATGTAATAAAGATGCTGATTTGAACCTTTCTTGTAGTGCACAGCACCCTCAGTTGCTGCTGCTGACATTTAGCACGGCTTTATTGATGATTTCCTGTTTCAACTCTGGTCATAATTTTATTTGGGAAGAGGATATGTTGCAGTATCAAAAGATCCAAGTTAAAATTAAACAATACATTTGGGAGCTGCTGCTGATCAAAATGGGAGAGTTAACCATTCAGTTCCACAGCAACACTGGGGAAGGATAGAACTGATACTGCTGAACTTTTACCTCTGTCCTCGCCTGCCTTCCTGCCAGCACAATTTCTACATTTCCATTATGAAGCAACCAAATTAATGGGTTTTGGACACCAAGTCCCATCACTGAGATGAACCACTTGCTGTGATTCCCATGGCTTTTTCCCTGTATAAGTCTCCTATCAAGCATGTTTCTTACAGAATTCATGCAAACCAATCACTGGGCCGGTATCTCCAGCTCATACCTTCCCTCAGACCATCAAGCCAGTGTTATGCTTCTCCACTAATTTTTTATATAGCCTACTTTCTAGTCCTTCAATATATTATTTGCTTGAAGCAATAACTTCTGAGTTGAAGAACTCTTTTTTTTCTTCCCTTCTCTTTATTCCCTCCACCGTGTGTGCCTGGTACACGTTTGGCATAAACAAGTGCAGTGAGGAGACCAATGCATGACCCACGTGGCTGTCTTTTTTGCCAGGATAAAACCTCAGTCTGAAACCTGGAAATACTTCTCAGTTTGTTTTTCCCATACCACCCACATCTTTTTTCCACAAGAGGAAGCTGCTTATGTTGAATGCTGTGGGAACCTAATTGTTACTTTATCGCACAGTGAGGGAAAAAAGTGCTAATTAAACAACATGATTTTCTGAATCCAGATGATACTTTCATTTTCTAGAAAGAGGAAGCTTAATGTAAAATCCCTTCGTCTCTGCCTGGTGAAACCAGATGAATTGCCAAGAAGTTTTCTAATTTCATTTGCATAAGCCTTTTTCTGTCTACTTTGAAGAAAGTTCAAAGCTCCTGTTTGGTTATTTGCTCTGCAGCAGGAGTACTAGCATTTCATTTTCTCTGTTTGAGAACCAGGAGGAGTAAAACTGTTCATCTGCATATGATAATGCTGTTCCTTTATTTGGATCTTCCCTTTTTAAACAGAGGGCACAAATTGATGCAGGAGTCTGAAGGTTGAGTTTGTCTCCAGAGGAGTTAAAATGGGCTGATTTACCAGCTTCTCCAGGCTGGTGAGATGCAGAGGTTGTTCATGGGCACAGAGCAGTGTTTCAGCAGTTTGGAACAGGTGATGAAAGATGTTCTTCTAAACATGAGAGTTGGAACAACATGCCTGAAATCTCATCTTGTCTGTTTCAGCAGCACAGCTTCTTCTTTTCTGTGCCTTTAGTTCCTCTTGCCCAGTGAGGTCTGGCAGCAACCTGCCTCTTCCTCAGATTCACTGACTGAACATCAGGTTCATCATTTCACAGTTGGTCTCCCCTGGGCTTTGTGGTGTCAAGGGACTGCTACTTGCCATGGTATTGTTGGTGGATACTTCACTTGTCTCAACACTGCAACAGTTAATGAAGCAGTTGCTATGCTTGTAGAGGGGAAAAAAAAAAAAAAAAAAAAAAAAAAAAAGCAGGAATGTGCCAAGACTTTGAGAGGTGTTTTTTGTTGGGAAAACCCTGTTCCCATCTCAGGCTGAGATGACGTGCAGCCCCAGCTGCATTGCTCTGTTGATTACAAAGGAGATGAGGATAAGGAGGGTGATTCTGAAGAAGAGTTGAGGCTGTCAGTACTACACAGGTATTGACTACCTGCTTTGTGCAGGCATGGGACTACGAGGAGTCATGGGAACTCTTAATCTGCATGACAGCAAATGTCTTGGATGGTCTGCTTAGCAAAAAGAAAATTACTTTAAAAATGGGTTGATCAAAATGCAGTGGCATCCCATGTGGTTGGTGTTTGCTGGGTTTGGTTTTTTTTTAGAACCAAAATAGCATTTTAATTTCTTCTTGGGTGAAGCCCATTTTACTGGATAAGTATATCCAAATTGGATGTTAATGTCAGTTAGCTAATCCACATTAGTTTAGGGAAATGAAACCACATCTGGTTTTGGTTTCTCAAACATCCCTGCATTGACGTGTCCTCCACTTCAGCTCTCTCCTGGTCTCTGTACATGTTCTCTTTGCTTTGCTCTTACTGTGCAGAGTCTCTCTAGCTGGGATCAGTTTGATGGGCTGCCTCTACACAGTACATATTTATTCTCCTCTCCTTTAGTTTTGCCCCTTGTAGCAACAAAGCAGAAAACCTGAATTGCTTATTGCAGGAGAAGTTTCTCACTAATAATTAATCTGAGACCAGTCACCACAAATGGTTGTGATGTGTGTGTTTGTGGCTGACCAGGGCTGCTGCTTGAATATGCTAGCTGTGTTTTTTTCACTGGAGACACCCTGACTGAAGGTACTGAGGCCATCAGCAGACAGTGAAGCCCTAAATCCATAAGAGAAACACAGATTCCATTTCTCTTCAGCTACTGAGCAAGCCTGCTAATTAGGAGCCTTAGCAAGCTGGAACCCTCTTATGCAGTCTTACCATGCAGAAGGACAGAAGCTCCTTCTGTACCCCTTGGCTGATGTGTACTGTGTTTTATTTATAGTCTGAGACATAAAGCAGTGTTAATTTTTCACAGACTCCTGTTTTCTCTATTAGGTTATGGAAGATCTTTTCAAGACAGCGACAAATACTGTGCTCTCCAAATGTCCTCGTGATGTTGAGCTTTTTCATAAATACATAGCTCCTGCCCAGAAGGTAACAAATGTGATAGGAAAGAAGTACAATTCTTTTATGCATTTTGGGGGCTCTTGTGAATAGCCAAAAGGCAGCCTGAGCTTAAGTGGTTGTTCAGGCCAACACAGAGAGGACACACAACTTTCTGTAGCAAGTGTGGTAGAACTGTAGCTGTCACATCATCTATCAGCCTCTGTATCCTCAGCTCCAAAGATCAGGTACCTATTTAGCACTGAAAGACCAGGAGTGGATTTTGATCCATATCTCTGCAGAGAGACCTGGACAGGCTGGATCGATGAGCCAAGACCAATTGTATGAGGTTCAACAAGGCCAAATGCTGGGTCCTGCACTTGGGACCAATAACCCCAGGCAACACTACAGGCTTGGGGAAGAGTGGCTGTAAAGCTTCCCAGAGGAAAATGACCTGGAGGTGCTGGTTGACAGCAGCTGAACATGAGCCACCAGTGTGCCCAGGTGGCCAAGAAGGCCAATGGCATCCTGGCTTGTATCAGAAATAGTGTGACTGACAGGACTCGGGCAGGGATTGATCCCCTATGCTCAGCACTGGTGAGGCTGCACATCAAATCCTGGGGTCAGTTTTGAGCCCCTCTCAACAAGAAGGACATTGAGGGGCTGGAGTGTGTCCAGAGAAGAGCAACAAAGCTGGTGAAGGGAGTGTCTGAGGGAGCTAGAGCACACGTCTTCAGGGGAGCGACTGAGGGAACTGGGTTTGCTTGGCCTGGAGACAAAGAGGCTGAGGGGGGACCTCCTCACTTCTTACAACCATCTGAAAGAAGGTTGGAGCAAGGGAGGGTTCAGTCTCTTCTGCCAAGTAACAAGTGATAGGACAAGAGGAAATGGCCTGAAGTTGTGGCAGGGAAGGTTTGGTTTGGATATTAAGAGAAATTTCTTCACCAAAAGGGTTGTCAGGCACTAGAATAGGCTGTGCAAGGAAGGGATGAAGTCTCCATCCCTGGAGGTATTTAAAAAACATGTAGTTGTAGTGCTTAGGGACATGGTTTAGTCGTGGACTTGGCCATGTGCTGGGTTGACAGTTGGACTTGGTGATCTGAAGGGTCTTTCCAATCTAAATGGTTCTATGATTCCATCTAGAGCACAATGCAGACCTTCAAATGAAAACTTGGAGGTAGCTTTTCTGAGTTCCCTGTGGGCCCCTGAACCTTTAAGAGTAGCTTTACATTATTTTTTTTTTCTTGTTTTGACCAAGGACAGGTTGGAACGAATACTGAAGAACAAATTTGTGACGTAAGTACTTCTCTTTCAAACTTATCCAGAAGAGGGCTTTTGGGGAAAGAATTCCTATTTTGTGTATTTTCTTTTTATTTCCCAACAAAGTGTCTTCTGGGTTAGCATAGTGTCTCCAGATGAGGATGAATTGCTATTCCCTTTGTACTGTTTGCTAGTTACCTGTTCAGCTCTGCACAAGACCAGCATCTGAATCTGATGGTCTTTGGTTTTGCTTCCCTGGACAAGATCCTCTTTCTGTCACGATATCCTCCTTCCAGCGTGCAGCTGCGCAGTGGTTAACTCACTGCCTTGCTTTATTTTGGCTTTGGTGCTTTGCTTTCCTTTACACTTCCACTCCAATGGCTCCCTATTTATGAAACAATTTCTTTTATAATTAAAAATCCCAATTGATTTTCTATTCCCAGTTGCTTGTGCAATTGTTTTTCCCCGTTCTCTGTGTGCTAAAGAACCCAAGGTTTTTAAAAAAGGTTTTGAGTCCTCTCGTTGGCCCCCAAGAATACCTCCTCTTTGCTCTCCATTTATCCCAGAGAACACTGTAGGGCTGGTCATCCCAGCACTGGTGTTCCTGCTAAGCAGCTACAGTCACACTTGGGCAACAGGATCAGGATAGATCCTCCCCATGCCTCCTGCCTGCATAAGCACCATGGGCGACCTCAGTGAAGTCACTCTGTCCTCATTTCATTTGAACCTAACTGATGGATCAAAACTGGAAGAGGGGAGATTTAGGCTAAACATTAGGAGAAAATTATTTAGTGTGAGGGTGGGGAGACCCTGGGACAGGTTGCCCAGGGACATTGTGGAAGCCCCATCCCTGGAGGTGTTCAATGCCAGGTTGGATGGGGCTTGGAGCAACCTGGTCTAGTGGGAGGTGTCCCTGCCCACGCAAGGCATTTGGAACTAGGTGATTTTAAGGTCTGTTCCAACCCTAGCCATTCTATGATTCTGTGATATTCCTGAGAGGACAGAGTTTCACTCAGCTTCTCCCATGGTCCAAGGAGAAAGAGAGTGAGTCAGCCCATCTCTCCCTCTCTGTCTCTCACTTCAACTTCTGGCAGATCTGGGGCATTCCTGGCTTACACACCTCAGTTACATGCATTGAACCTGAGCCAGTGCTATAACTCATTTGGACCATGGCCTCACATAACCCAGACACATGGAGCAACATATTCCTTCCTGAGGTATTTCCTCCAGAAGCCTGCCCTGTGTTAGTGAAACCTTGGGGAACCTCTAGGGAATTGGGTTTATAATTTGATTTAGCCACTGATATGGAGACATGAAATAACTGTGGTCAGGTGCTTCTTTCTTCTCTCTGTCCACAGCATGTGCTTGGTATGTGGAAAACTTGTCAGGAAAAGTATCTTCCATTGAGTCTTGATTTCCACTTATCAAGCCTGCAGCATTTTTCACTGCAGTTTTTCTGTTTGCTCTGTCATGATGCTGTTCTTTTGTGCTGGCAGAAGTTACTGGTAGAAGTCAGTGGAGAAGCTGCTCTCGGATCTGTCACAGGAGTAGAGAAACATTCCTGGAAATGAATCACGATTTTTATGAAGTAAAATGATGGACTTGCAAACCCTTTGCACTCTAGGCTGTTATTTGTGCCTAACACCATGCTGAACAGTGGAGCCATGTTGTTGGAGCTGTGCTGATGAAGTTACATTGTTTTCTTAAAAACATGCACAAATTTCTATGGAGCAATTCTCCGTGGGGCTCACTCCTGACTGAAACGCAACATTGCAATCATGCCAAAGTGTCTTGAGAGCTTAGCACTTCCTGCCCTGCACGTAGCTGAAGCACAGGAAAACATAGGATTCTTGCCATATAAAATGATTTTGGTTTCTGTCCAAAGAAGTGTTGCTGGGAAGTCTGACATCACAGCACAAATTGGCATGGTGGTGGGGAAATGCCTCCTTAATTGTCCGCTGCGGCACTTTGCCAGAAAACGTTCTTGTTATTCCTTTTGCAGTTATCTTAAAGACTTTTTTTTTTTCCTTTTCTCTTGCAGAATTTCCTACAATGAAGCAGTGGAAATTTTGAAGCAAGCTCCTCAAACTTTCACTTTCAAGCCAGAGGTAGGTAGTTGCCTGGTGGCTTGTCTCCGTGCCTGTTCGTGCTCACAGCCAGCCTGAATTTTGTAGATCTCATTTCTCTGTTTCTGGTACCACCAGAGTTGTCACTTGGCACAGGTTATCTGCCTCCTGAGGTCTTTGCTCGGTTGTAACCCAGGTGTAACTTTTGCCCTTTGGGGGGGGAAATGGAAGCAATATTAGGAGTGAGTTCTGTAGCAGAAGAACGTGTAACGATTGCAGGGAAGGAAGTGATGAGTTTGCTGTTGAAGGACCAAGGCTCTGGCAAAAACACTTCTCCTTCCTGTATGTGAGTAGTGCTGAGTGTGCTGTGGATTCAGCAGCACTCATCTAAGGAGGGTTGCTGCAATAGTCCTCAAATAAAGGAATGCTACTAGGCCAGCACCAAAAGTTGGACAAGGACAAATAAGCCAAAACCATGTTAAAATACCATATAACTAGGTGTAGTTAAAGGGAGTCCCTTGTCTTTCCAAAGAACAGATGTTGTCTGGGAGGAGGAATCACATGCTTGTCTTTCTAACACTGTTAGATGACGGTTTCCTGAAAATAATATTTGGTCCAATTTCAAACACACATTCCAATAGGGAGAGAGCATTTGTGGTGATGTTCATCTAATGTGTATATTGATAACCTTTATCTTGCAGTGATGCTTTGAGGAAAATAAACCTCTGGCTCAAGCTTTCTTCGTAGCCAGTTGGGCAGCTGTATTGTCTCTCTGTACAAGTGGGTGTAGAACCTCAAATCCTGTGTCTCTACTATCTTGATCTGAGACAGCAAACTCAGGATATTTTCAAATTAACAGATTCTGCAGATTATGTGTTTCCCTCTTTCCCTTCCACTCCCTCGATATTCTTTGCACATCCTGTCATGGACTGGAGGTATCTAGTCAAAAGCCACAGGATTTATAACATCAGTGGAAGAAAGGAGAAGCGAAGGACATTTGAAATGTCCAAGATCTCTGGATTTCTTAAATGAGAATTAATGTAGCATGTAACAGGACACAACAGGGAAGAGAGCAGTCAGCCTTGTAAAGCTGCTTTCTATCTACCAAGGGTAATACTGAAGTAAGACTGGTTTGCTGGGTTGAGTAATCTGATACTGGATAGGTGCCTGTTTCCCTTAGGCTATGTGGGATGTGATTTTGGGATGTTTGTTTGTTTGTTCTGGGGTTTTCCTGATTTGATACCAGATGCTTGGGCTTGATAGAGGGATGATCTGGCCCTGTGCTGTGGAAGTTAAACCAGGTTTTTTTAATTGCTTTGCTCTGCCTTAAAACTCATGAAGCTCTGCTTAGCACATTTTCCCAGTGGCCTGTGTGAGAAGTTGCTGTGCTTGGTTTCCTGTTACTCAAAGCTGCACATCTCTCCTGCGCAGGGATTTTGCTGTGTCTCTTGCCACAGGCAAGATGCACCAAAGCAGGATCCCAGGTCCCTTTTGCTCTCTCTACAGTGGGGCTGTGACCTCCAAACAGAACATGAAAAGTACCTGGTGAAGCACTGTGGTGAGGTTCCTGTGTTTGTCATTAACTACCCATACGACCTCAAACCTTTCTACATGCGGGACAATGAAGATGGACCTCAACACACAGTGAGTCCATAGGTCACACTTCCACCTCTTTTTTGGCTAGGTATGTGTCTTAGCCTGCTGATAGACAGCTGAGGATAGTCTTCTGCTAGGCCTCTGCTCAAGTAGTCCAAGATAAGACATGACCATCAGGTGATCCTGTTCAGTTATTTTCCTGTTGTAGAATAAATCCCCAAAGCAGGAACAATGGGAGGGAGGATACAGGATTTGGGTAGCTTTAAGTTTTTGCTTAAGTCCTTTAAGACAGATTTGCCATAGTTTATTTCTTTTCCTGGTAGACTTCTGTACTACTAGGTGAAATGCCTAGAATTGCATGGCTCCAAGCAGCCTGTGATTGTCTTGTGATCCAAATCTACCATCCATTTAATTCTCAAATAGATGGACATAAGATGTAAACTTCTCTTCTCCAGGTCTTTGGAGGTGTGGTTTTCTAATTGATCTGAGGCAACCTGAAACATTGATTCTACTAAAAAGAGCTATTACCCCACAGTGTGCCACTGTTGCTTGTGGCTTTAACTCTAGCAACAGTCTGGCTGTGGGGTAAGAGAAGCAGGTGCTAAACTAAACAGAGAAAAAAAAAAACAGCCCAAACCTAACAGCATAGGTTGTAACAGTGGGATCCTAACACTTGCATCAGCACATCAGTGCCATTGATCCATGGGTATTGTTACCACTAGAGCTGGCTCAAGGAATCCTCATTCCTTGGGGGATTTACCCAGACAGGGTAAACACAAGTTACAGGCGTCACAGCAGCTTCAACTCTAACGGAATCAGGACTTCAGGAAACTTGCCCGTGTGTCTTTGCCTCCTTGTGAGCTGCTGTTGGGTTCTTTATACCCTGCACAGGCTTGCCAAACGTGCACAGGTTTTCACCAGTTTAACCTGGTGGGATTCAGTTCATACCACCTGCTGCAGATGTCCCCAGTCTGGAACATCACTGCACTTGTTTAGGTTTCCTGTAGGCTTACTGTCAAGTTCCCTCCCAGCCTTCTGTCAACAAGGGACTTTTACCTGAGTCCTGGACTCCATAAAAGAATTAGGGTTGCTTTTTACAAGCATCCAACCAGTATCAACTGTACTTAGACCACAGACTGTATGGCTACATGTCATGACTTATCTTGGGTTTCTTTCTTTGAAGGTTGCAGCTGTTGATCTCCTCGTACCAGGAATAGGGGAGTTGTGTGGAGGCAGCTTGAGGGAGGAGCGACTGCCCCTCCTCAAATCCCGCTTAGAGAGGTATGGAAAACCCACAGGTGTCAGGAGACTGGCCTGACCAAGAGAGTGCTTCACCAGCTCTTAATGGTTGGCAGGAGAGAGGAGTGAAAGGGCAACTAATGCTATTTTTAAAAAAAGGCTTATTTTTGTCTTTGAGATATCTATTTATCTGAGTGGGTGATTGCAAACTGGCAAAGAAGTTCTTGTGCTACTGTTGTAGGTATGAAAACTGCCTCTCTGTTTCAGGTCCTCAGAGCAGAAGAGTGTGTTTTATGCTAGGAGGCCAGGGCAGCAGAATGCCTCAGCTTTGCTGGGACTGTCTGGAACAAGGTCTTGTGTGAGGCACTTCATCCTTGAGCCTTTGCAGCTTTTGCAGCTGAGAGTGGATTGGAAAGGTGGAAGTTGTCACGTAGACAGAGCTTAGATACGTGTGTCATCACATTGTGTAACTGAGGAACTGCAGACTTGGTCAGAAGCTTTGCTAGCTCTGATGCAGTTGGCCTCAGTGGCATCATTTAAGATATTACAGTTCTTTGCTAGCAGTTTGGTGGGAAGCTTCATTGGAAGAGCCTGGGACCTGTACCGAGTCATATGGCTCTTGCCGTGCTGCTTTGTTCTGGATCATGTGACTTTGAGTAACTTCAGGCTAAATTCAGTGTCAGAATATCAAAGCTGCTGTTTTGTTAACAATAATTGACATTATAGATGAGGTAATTCTCTATAGACAATTACTCCCCGGATCCTGTTCAAAAGAACCTTTCATAACTCAGATGAGTCTATTTGGGCCAGTCATACACTTGTTCAAAGCAATTTTGGATGAGGATTAGTCCCAGAGTAACACTATTTGCACACTGGGAATGAACTTGTTGCTTAAATCAGCCACATACTCACAGAGGTATATCTAGTCAGTGGAGAAGAACAAATTCCATTGCAGCATAATGAACCCAAAAGGCACAGAGTAATTAAAATCACCAGAACACTGGTTCTCAATTTGTGGTGTAGGATGATAATATTCCCACTGCTTCCTGTTACTCTCGCTGCAAAGCCTCCTGAAGCAGGCATGTTTCAGCTGAAGCAAAGTACAGTCTGGCCTGATGCCCTTCTCCACTTGAAATTTTTGTTAGTGAGATCTGGAGCCCACAGCCCTCAAGGTGTGGGGCTGCCAGAGTGGTCCTTGTGGAGGTTGAAACTAGACTTTCTTGTTCATCAGGAAAGTCATAGGAAGTATTTCAGGCTACAGATGAGGTGTGTCTTCAGTGACCTTAAAGCACAGCTCTGCATTGAAGATGACCTGGAAAAATAACACCTCTTTTCACATGTTGGTTTTTTTTTTTAATTTGAGTACTCAGGGTCTGGTCTGCTGAGCCCAAATACTTTGTTAACGCTTTTAAATTATACTTCCTGCAGACCCAGCATAACTAAGAGAGGTAAAGAAAGGGATTCTTGTCTGCTTATACAGACTTCATACAATAGCTCTCCAAGTCCTAGTCAGGGACAGCTGCAATGCACTGAAGACGAGAGAGAAGTGGTCTTTCTTTGCCTACAGTTTTCTGTTTGTGTTCTGAGAAATGGGGAAAAAAACCCAACAGTTTCACTCTGACTCTGCCAGGGCAGGAAAAGGGGAGAGGGTGCACTGGTGGCAATTAGAAAAAGACATGTTTTATTGAGTGGCTTTGACACACATTAACAAAGCCATGGGAGTTCAGTGGGTTTATGCACTACGGAAGGGGAGGCACATAGTCACATGTGAAGAGATTTTGACACACTCATAAATGAGGTTGGTTGGATGTGTTTGTAAATTTGCTATTTGAGCCCGTGCTCGCCAAACATTCCCAAGGAGTTCACTGATATGCTGAAAGTTAAGAATTTGCACAAGTCCATGCATGAAGCTGGGATCAGCCCTGCATGTTGACAAAACAAACTTTACATTTTAAGAAGCATGTTGAGAATCTGTTCCAAGACTGTCCACTGATTACCAGAACTGACAACCACTGATCGTGTCTTCTCTTAATTTTCTGCCTTGCCTTTTTGGACTGAGTTCAGTCATTAGACCCTCCCTTTTCTTGTACATACTCTTCCAGGCAAGGGCTGCTTGTGTGGATCTCCTCTGTTCCTTTATTACAAGGGGTTTTCTTTTTGTTCCACAGATTAGGACTCACAGATGCCTACCAATGGTAAGACACTCTCTTGGTTTGCAAGCTATATTTATTCTTATTTATTCTTTTAAGGCTCTCTAAACAAATGTCTCATTTTTTTGATCCTGTTCTGGAGGGGATGTTTCTTGGCTCAGTTTCCCTGCCATCACTGCCAGTCTGAATGGAACAGCCGGTTCATTTAAACAAAGTTTAATCTAATGCTAGTTAGTTTATCTTCCCAATTTGTCCACTCACAGCACAGGTCATTCCTTTCAGGATTGCATGAAGTGGATTAATTTACAACCCATCAGTGATTTTTGATATTAAATGATTAAGCTGTGTTCCATTTTGAATAGATTCTGACCGCCATCACATCAGATAAACAGGTTACAGAACCACAAGCCATTTGTGACCTTTAACAGCTCCATGAATAACTCCCTTTGCAATTGACAGGCCAATTGGCCTGAAAAATCTTCCCTAACAAAGCAGTTGAAGCAATTAAAACTGCCCTGCTTAGCAGACAGAGCAACCTTTGAATTAACGGTTTAGCCTATTAAAACAACAGAAGGATCTTAGTGTTCCTCTTGACAAGTGTTTCTGGGTATGTGGTTTGTCACAGCTACTGAGAGCTGATAGCACAGAGAATTTTAAATTTAGAAGAGTATATTCAAATACTCTGCAGTATTTGAAATTATCATTAGGGAGGCTGCCTTGATAAATTGTGGAGTAAGTGTAGGATTCTTCACTCTCTTCTTCCCACAATATGAAATGAAGTTGGAACAACCCTGTGCATGGCAGACCTTTACATCATCCATTTGCAAAGGGTGTGAATGAAATGTCTTCCTTCATTGGTTGCATTTATGGACCAGAATACACCATATCACCTCATCTGAATGAAGGATTATCCTGACTAAGGATGATCAGTTGTGTTGTTAGATGCTGAGATATAGTCTGAGGAAATCTGGTGTTTGGTGGCACGCCTGCCAGCACTGCTAAAATAGCTCAGCCCTGCCTCAATGCTTCCCTCAAGAGAGAAGGTTAAGACATTGCCTGTAAGTCATTTGCATTTTCATGTGATATGTAGCAATCACATTCTGGAAATTCTTTCCTCTTGTGATCTTGTTTTGGAGACTTTTCTCCTTTATTCCCTCCACTCCATCTCAGATGATGTAACTTCCCAGAGATTAAAACTGTTGTTACCCCCTGCCATAGCAGGTTCTGGTGTCCTAGGAAGGTGTAGGAGTAATCCTGGATGCTTCTGGACTGATTCTGGACAGTCCAGAATCTGCCAGAAAATAGGTAGGTGGCTTGCCAACATCCATCTTTGCAGTGGACGTGGCAGGAGAGCTGAACTTAATCTTCTCAGATTTACTGATTGAATTTAGTCTCCAAAGCTGGCTCACAAACTCCTTGAAGAACAGTTGAGTCATCCCTTTTTAAATATAATACTTGCTGACTTTAGAATGGGCAGCTGTATGGTACCTGGTCCCTTTTGAAATCCCTTATATGTTGTCATATCTCTGTTTTGACCTGTTTTCTTCTCCAGCTGACCATGAGGATATTGTGGGAACTGACTGCTTCTAGTACAGCTTCAGGACTGCCTTGTTTGTGGAAGAATCATTGGGCAAAGAGGCAACTGATGATCTGAAATACTGTTTTGCTTGTGTCCATTCCTGCCTTTCAGAAAGCTTTTTTTAAAAAAGTAGATAAAGGGACATAGTCAAACTCCTCTCAGTCTTCTTCACTACATCTTTCCCGTAGTGCAGGTTTCTTTCCATAAAGAATATGCGTTACAAAAGTACTTGGCTTGATCTTGCAAAGTTATTTTATCTCATTTTCACACTCCTTCCTTTGAACTCTAGATAGAAAACAGCTCAGTGCTGTAGATGCTGATCTTGGCTAGACTTGGAGAGGTCTGTGGAAGTGAGCTGGGAAAGCCAGGCTATCAGAGTTTACCCTGGGAAGTCACTTGCTTTCTCTGTGACCAGGGAATATCGAGTGCAATGCCTTGTAAACAAGGGACCTGATCCTGTTTGCAGCCTCCAGGTTCCAGCTTAGCATGAGCAACAACAAAGCAGGTGCTTTGCAATGGATGTTTCCTCCACAACCATCAGCTTGAGCAGCATTTCATACAGTCTTTCTGCATGTAAGGCACCCATTTCCCCACTCTGGTTATCATCATTCATGTCAATGGAGATGATGGCCTCATTCTGAACCCTTTACAGTCCAGGTACCTTTCTGCTCTTCTGGTGTAACGCTGGTGGAAGCACAGAGTGGCAGAACAGATGTTACCTGCTGTCTTAGAATGGATATTACTATCTTCTCTTGGCCTTGCTCCTGCTCTAGATGGAGAAGATTGAGCTCTGTTGGGCTCTTTAATGTCTAATCTGTGAAGCTTGAATGCTGGAGTGTTCCGTTGGGTCCTTTTGTGGCAAAGTAGAAAGGAAGACTTGGATTTAAGGAACAGCAGCACTGGTGAGCTGCTTGCAACCTGTGGCCAGTAACAGCATTTATATAATCCTTTTACCTCCTTCAGAGCCCAGCAAGACCAGTCCTTGGCAGTTGCCTGGTCCTGTTACTCCTGCTTTGGGAGGAACGGGAGTGCTGTGCTGGGCCATACAGGGGAGGCAGAAAGTCATAGAATCATAGAAAGGTTGAGTTGGAAGGGACCTTGAAGATCCTTTAGTTCCAACCCTCCTGCATGGGCAGGGAGACCTCCCACTAGACCAGGTTGCACAAAGCCCCATCCAACCTCTGCTTGAACACCTCCAGGGAGGGGGAATGCACAGCCTCCCTGGGCAACCTGTTCAGTGTCTCACCACCCTCACAGGAAATAATTTCTTCCTAACTTCTAACCTAAATCTCCCCTCTTCCAGTTTAAAACTGTTACCCCTTGTCCTATCACTACACACCCTGGTAAAAAGTTCCTCCCCAGCTTTCCTGTAGGCCCTCTTCAGATACTGGAAGTCGTTCTTAAGCCACCCAAAACATGCCCAAACCCCACTCGTGTCAGTAGGAGTGTTTTAGATTCACCTCCCTGAAGGCTTTTTTATGGATTCCCAGAAAGTTGCAGCAAAGCAGAAGCTGCCTGAAACCAAAGACAGCATTTTACCCAGCACCAGAACCTGGCAATGCTTTGCATGTTTATTTCCTGAAGCGTTCAACAAAACAATCTTTCAGATGTCATTTCACCAGGTGTTTTTTTTCATTCTGCTATTTTTTTTCCCCTTCTTTTTTTGCCAGTAGAGTGTTCATCTCCATGGACTGCAGTATCTTTGTTCTTTCAGCTTTACCTTTTTCAAACTGGCTGTGGAGGCTTCAGTATAACAAGGGGTTTACATAAAAGATCAAAATTATATTTGTTTTGAAAGGAGACCAAAAAGAATACATTCAGCTTATGAATGGTTACTAAGAGTGCACTGATCTTCATAGTGCCTTGCCGTGCAACACAGGAGCTGGTGATGATGATAAAAGGGTATAGATTTTTAAAGAGGATGAAAGGAAATGCTTTTCTAACTTGGCACATAACAAGCTCCTGGAATTCACTGCCGGGGGATGTTGTTGCAGCACATACTTTAGTAAGATTCAAATCTCTGAAGAACTACCAGTCCTCCAGGTCCAGAACATGAACTCTGGGGCTAGCTGGGATCGCAGAAGCTCATTTTCCCCGTGGAATACTGTTGCACAGGCCCCCAGTTGCCAATGGAGGGCTCAGTTCTAAGTATGAGCTACTAGGAGAAATAGCTTGGCTAGTTCATTACTGGTTTTGAGATGAGAAACATCCAGTGTCGGAAGACTTGTGAATGAAGAAAAACCTCAGGGATCATTTTCCAGCCTAAAGGAAATTTTCTCTTCATCTGCAGCCAGTTACTCTTTTTCTTTCATCTGGGAAGAATGGAAAATTTCTCAATTCCTTTGCTTCTTCTAAGCACAGTCATCAGAAAGGATCCACAGGCTTGATCCTCGGCATGCTTAATTCAATGGGCTTTTTCCATTAACTTTAATGGGTTTCATTTCTCTCCTTTTGCCAAAATGGATTCTCAGAGTAGTTTGAGATCTACAGATGAAAGCCCTGGATAAACAAGGCTAGGATTTATTATTATTGTTCATCTGGAAGAAGCTGAGTTATTTCATCTCCTTACAATGACTTTATAAACTCTGCTGCCAGCAAAAGGGGAGAAAGATGTCTTCGTCTCAACTGTCTTTGCACAGGCTGATTGTTTATGGATATCACCAGAAATGTTTGTGCTGTAGTTTCAGTTACTAGTCCCAGCTAGAGTTGTCACCAGCTGGTTTGCCAGTTCTGCTCAGGGCTAGTGAGTACAGATCTGCCATGGCCAGCACCTGGTATCCCTCACATTTATGAGGTCTTTCCTTTTTCACAAGTCACCACCCTCAGCATCAGATCTGTCCATCATCTTCCTTTCAAACCCTTGAAAAGCTGCGAAGTGGAGCTCCCTGGGGGCTATTCTCAGTGTATCAGCAGACACTCAAGTTATTCTTCGTGCAGTCTGTACCAAGGGGATAGAGATGAAGACCACCATGCTGTTCCACAGCCTAGATTGCTCAAATCAGTAATTTTTGTCACAAGGTGTGGGGTGGATACAGCTGAGCTTCAGCAAGCCAAGCTAACACCCCACAGCACAGACAGAAAGCACTTGGCTCCCAGGGATCAGATCATATGTCCCACTCTTGAGCCTGTTGTTTGACTTGTACAGGCATAACTGCCCTTTGTGTGCCAGTGCTGGTAGGACGAGGTCAGAAATTCTATGAGGGCAGTGGAGTGGAGGGGACAAAACACTGGGGAAAAAACCCTCAAAATTGGATTTGGTGTAATAAATGGCTTCCCAAATTTTAACTACTGTTAAGGAACTGCGAGGTAATATAATGTTTCATGGTATAAAAGGTGTACTGTCAAATTGAGTCTGCCAGGATGATCTCTTGTAGCTGTAGAATTGGTTGGAGAATATTTCTGTTCTGCAGGTAGAGGTGATCAGTGGCATTACTCACTCTGTTAAAACATAGTCTTCAAGCCAACACAATTCTGAAGCACATGGAACTCTAAACACACTATAAAATACACTTTTTCCTTGCAGCTCATTAACAGGAGTTACAATTTGGGAAGCTATTTATTACAATCAATCCAATCTTAATTTCGTTCACAGTGTTTTTTTCTCCTCTACTCCACTGCCTAAGTAGTAAAACATATATATTTATTTATATTTAAGTGTACTAGATGTTTTTTTTTAAACTGGGATGATAAAATATTCATACATGAAGGTTATAAGCATGTAATACATCTGGAGTCACTCAAATTGCTTACTAGTGCATTCATTTAAAAAGAATAACTTTGTGTCCTCAGCAAGCTCAGAAGTGGCCCCATAAATCAATAGGACCACTGAGATGTTTTTCAATCCTATTAAAGTAGAACTGCTGGGGACAATTTATAGCTGCAAATATAGTTCCTTTGTATCACATCAGCTACATGCAGTCCAGCTGGGAATGGGGATCTCCAAAGAAAAGCCATCATAATCTTGTTGACACCCATATATTTGGAATATCTGCTTACATTTTCAGAGTTCTCTGTGCACAATGAGTGCCATTCTCCAAAATGAAACATCTTGTTCCAGATCTCATTTTTGGAGAAGATATGTCCAAGATTTTTTTGCTGACTTACTGTAGAAATAAATGAATCAGTCTTTTAGGAGTGATTGGGGGAAAAGTAACCAAAAGCCATCATCATTACCTTAAAAGGAAAATAAAATCTGAAACAGAAAGCAAGACCTATTTAGCCTTCTGAAGAAATGACTGGAAAAGAAATTGCTTACACTATTAAAGACAGAAAATGAAAGAAAATATTTTAGGGTAGATTTCAGCACTGACATGGCAAGAGGTAAACAAACCCAAGCAGGCAACTCCATCTCTGACAGTGGAAATGTTTTGTGTTTCTGTAGGAACCTGGGTTCCTACCTCTCCTAGGAGTATTTTAGATACTAAAGCTTATAAAGATGCTCCCAGTATGAGCAGAGCTATGGTGTTAAAGCTGTTCTTCATACCCAGATGAGTTCTTGCTCCTGAACAAAACAGGCTGTAGTGTATTGGCAGAGCACAGCTATGCTGGTTTAAATGCATTTGCACTTGGGGTTTCTGCTAAAACAATTCAGCCTGTCAGGAGCCACAGCTCTCCACACCCCTGACCAACGCTGGCCGTGTTGTCAGAAATCCACAGTGGTTAGGGTCCAAGAGAGGTAATTCAGTTGGAAAGCAAAACCCTAGATAAGAAGCTGGCTGGAATTACATCAGCAGAACCGTGCTGCAAGTGTAACTGTCTGTTTAAATTACAGGTATCTAGACCTCCGAAAATTCGGCTCAGTTCCTCATGGAGGCTTCGGAATGGGGTTTGAACGCTACCTGCAGTACATCTTGGGAGTTGACAATATCAAAGATGTGATTCCTTTCCCCAGGTTTTCTCACTCCTGTCTCCTCTAGCTCAGCAGTTGACTCGTGGAGAGAACTGCTGGCGTGTCTATATGTATATAACATACTAGGATATGACTAAATATGTTTTAGTAGGAAATGAAGATAATTTTTATATCAGTGAAACTTAGTAAATTTAATACAGGCTTATTGAAAAGAATGTATGTTCTGGCAAAATTGTGGAAGCACACTCTCAGTTAATTTGATAGCAGTTCATATCTTCAGTGCACTTCAGGAGTATCAATAAATCCCACTTAACTTAAGGGTTAAGATCCTCATGAGACTAGTACAAGCCATGGAAGTACAGAGTAAGCATTGTTGGGAGATGTAGTGGGGTTTTTATGTGAAGTACTAATATGGAGGTGTGACCTAAAGTGGACTAGGAGCTAGGGACTGCTGTGAGGCTTCAATGGGCTTTAATTAAATGCCTGAATAGTGCTTTGAAGGTTGAGCCTAATAAAACTGTGAAGTATTGTCATGGCTGTGATGCACTTGCTCTTTGAAACAGCTACTGTAAAGCTTGATTCTCCCCACCCCAAGTTAAAAGCAAATATTGTTTACCTTGGAAAATCAGCCAAACCTAGCAAGGAAAAATGTTACATTGGAACTGCTGAAGTGAATTAGGTGAATGATGTTTGATTGTGTGAATCATCAATAAAGATGTACACTGAGTTGTTTTGTAACTCTGTATGGTTCCTACTTCTGTTATAAAACCGTAGCACTCAGCATAGTGTTTCCTTCAGTGTCTTTGGTAGATGTTTCCTTTTCTGAATAGCCAAATCAGTTGCACAACTTCTGCAGGAGGTATCTGTTTTCTGTCTCCAAGAGAGCACATGATCCAAGCAAAAAGAAATGTTCAGTTAGATGAGAGTTCATTCATCTCTCTGGGGCCAACTTGCACTTTACTGGTGGCTTTTTGTTGTTGCTTTGCTTTTTTGTTCTTGTTATTGAGGAAATATCTCATGTGCTCATCAGACCAAGCAAGCTCTGTCTTTATTTTAAAACAAAAAACATGTGCTCCCAAGCATTGCATATGTATTAAGTAATTGCTTATCACTCTAGGATCTGAACTCCTCGCAGTCTTTAATGGGTTTATGCTCTTGGCTTCCCTGCCAGGTAAAGAAATATTAATTTCTGTTTTGAAGACAGGATTATGGGAAGATTAAGTGACTTGCCTGAGGCAATGGGAAGCCAGTGGTTTTTGTGGGACTTGAACGGAGGGTTTTCAGCATCCTTCTTCCCTTCCAAATTATCAGAATCCAGCAAATGGTCATTTGCATAGTGCTTACTACTCTGGAGCCCCAGCCAGCTGCAGTGTAAGCAAGATAGATAGGTAGATAGATATAGATATATATAAAAAGAGAAAAAGCAAGGTAACAGCCTTATTGCTAATGAACTGTAATGAACTCTGTGTAAATTGCCACATACAAGGTGAAGTGGCTGCAGAACAGCCCTGAAAACTTCTTTTCCAAGTAGATGAAAGGGATTGAAGGGTAGTAATCAGCATTGCGCTGGTGATGCCGCAGTCACCGCTCTCTCTGGCAGGGCTGTACGATACTGCACCTGCACTATCTAAAAATACATATTTATGTCATGTGGCACCTGCCCTGTTTCAGTTTGATCCACGGCTGGGGTGTTTACATGTTATGATCATGCAAACCACATCACCACAAGGTCATTGTTTTGGTGTGTTTGCTGCATGCACTGAGACACCCCCTGCATATCGAGAGGTTTTTTTCTTACCTCCCTGATGCGCTTGATCAGGCAGGTGTTAACTGTGCATTTGCTGGTTTGCATTTCCCAGTACAGCCTGAGTTGGTAAGTCTGGTTCCATGAAACAGTTCAAGCACCTGCCTGCCTTTTGAAACTGCTGAGACGTTCCTACATCAAACACCTGAGTATCTTCTTGCATTTGGACCATCTCTCCTTTTAACGCATTGTCTTAAATGTTATTGCTGCCCTTTGTTTTTTGGAATTACTTCTCGAAATAAGGATGTGGGGAGAGTACAGCTGCCAAACAGCCACTTCCATACCGTGTTCCTCAACAACTTGCAATGAGTAGGTGTCCTTATTGAGATCCTTAGTCACTGGTTCTGTCACAGTTGCTGTAAATGAGAGTGCTGGAAGTGGAAGCCCATCTGCTTAAAACAGAGGGGGTGGATGGCACAACCATCTCTTGTCCACTCTGTGCCCATCCCTGCAGCAGCTCTGGGCTGGCTCTGTTGCTTTTGGCACCACAGGCTGTTGTAAGCACGAGGTTGTTGATCACCCTGTGAGATGCCAGATCTGATGGGCAGGGTGGGGCTGGACAGTGACAGGTGAAAAACAAGGTGTAGAGAATAAAACAATGGAAGGTGTGGAAAAGTCTTGGGATGATGTGGCATGAGTCACAAGTTCCAGGGAAGGACAGCAGGACTGTTTCAAACAGGCTTGCAGAGTGGTTGTCAGGGCCTTATATGAGTTGACATCTTGAAAGAACCAAGGACTGGTATGATCCACCTTTCATTCTCTACCTTGGTAAGAGGTTCTTACACAGAATCACAGAATTCTCACAATTGGAAAAGACCTCTATGATCACCAGGTCAAACTGTCAATCCCCTCTGCCCTCTCCCCAAAAAAAAAAAAATTAAAAATTGCCCACTAGAGCATGTAATGAAGTGCCTCATCTACTCAGTTTTTAAATACCTTCAAGGATGGTGACTCCACCACCTCCCTGGGCAGCCCATTCCAGTGTCTGACCACTCCTTCAGCATAGAAATTCTTCCTAATATTCAATCAGAACCTTCTCTGCCACAACTTCAGGCTATTTCCTCTAGTCCTGTTGTTATTTGTTTGGGAGAAGAGGCCAACACGCACCCCCCTACAACCTCCTTTCAGGGAGCTGTAGAGCGTGGTGAGGTCTCCCCTCAGCCTCTTCTTCTCAAATCCCAATTCCCTCAGCTGCTCCTCATACAACTTGTTCTCCAGCCCCTTCACCAGCTTGGTAGCTCTCTGGACATGCTCCAGCACCCCCAGTGAGGGGCCCTGTGAGAGACAGGCCCAGAACTGAACACAGTGCTCGAGGTCTCACCAGTGCTGAGTACAGGGGCACAACCACCTTCCTTCTGCTGGCCACACTATTCCTGATACAGGACACATGGAAAAGGTTAAACCTTTCATTTGATAGGTAGGTATACAAAAGAATGTCAAAAATTGTGTATTTTAGGGGTGGACTTTTTTTTTCTTCGGGGTTGTTTTTTTTTATTATGTTTGTTTTCCTGGTTGTAGTTATTGCAGAAGAGCAGATTTTTAAAGATGTTGCAAGGATGCAGCATGAGTAATTCTTGTGTTTCCAACTACACAACCAGGAGGAGTGGTTTCCCCAGTATTCTGCATGTATTCCTATTTCATTCAAAGCTGCCCAGTGAGTTGAAGATCTGATGGGCAGGGTTGAGCTAAGGGGGCATTGCCCTTGGGTCTAAAAGTTCATCCAAAAAACTACGCCCCATAATCTGGCAGATTAAGCAGGAGGAGGGCAGGGTTGTTCCCAACAGAACTAACCAGATTAAAGTTCAGGCTCGGAAAGGAGAAGAAAGGGTTGTTCAGCCTTGGAAAAAGCCTTCAACATGCTTTATTTTTCCTAGCAGGAGGAGACAGGAGAAGGCAGAGGCTGAGGCCCATGTGCATGATGATACTGCTTAGGGTTACTGCCGAGATTGACGTTCTTGTGAGAGGCGTGATTTATGGGTACCCAGCAAGGGTGGGAGCTGCTCTTTCCCTCCAGGCTGGCATTGTTTGCCTCATGCTATGTATATATAACATCAGCTGGTATTGCCAAGGAATGCAACATGTTTTCCCTGGGATTTCCATGAGGAATGTCATGTATTTCCTTCGAATCTCCTCTCCCAGAATGAAACGGAAGTTAATCTGGAGGACAGGGGAGGTCGTTCCTCTTGGACAGGCAGGGAAACACAGCAAGAATGTCTTAGATTTAAGCAGTTTTCAGTGCTACATCTTTGCTTAGAGCCTGTGCTCTGGTTGTGGCTGAAGCCAGATAAAACCTAATGGCAGGTCTTCAAATAAAAACCTGTTATTCTTTGCACACCAGAATAATCTCTTAGCCTGAACATGCAGAGCAGCAGCTTCTGGGTGTTTTCCAGTGCAGTAAGTGGTCTGCTCAAGCCCAGGTGACCAGCACAGTCTTGGCTAGCAACCTTTTGGTAAGTATTCCTTGAAGTTTCAGTTCCTCAGCAGCTAGCTATGCCTCTTTCAGGTTTCGTCCTCACTTTGAGCTTCAGAGGAAAGAATCAGTGTCAATGATCACTGCAGCTGTGGCTTTGCAACATTAGGACAGAGTGATAGGAGAGCAAAGCTGCTGGGAACAAAAGAGCAACACCATAAACTTTACATAACCAAATGCCAGCCTCTCAGAAGAGTGTTTAGAGGAAAACCTTTGTTTTCACTTGAAGAATATCAGATAATCCCTTTACTTAAGATTTTTTTGTGTAAGATCAAAGTATCCCAATGTGTCCTAGTTTTAATTAAAAAAAATAACACCTGCAGAACTAACAGCACATCTCAGTCTTCTTGGCTTTAAATCCACAGGAGAGCAGATGTATGCTCTGAAGCCAGTAGTAGAGATTGTGGTTCTCCCCCTTAGGATTCATATTGCAGTACCATGGCAGTGTCTAGGTCTTGGACTCTTGTACTGACTTCTGTACAAGCATAGATGAAAAGGTACATCCCTGAGCCAAATGTTGAAAAGTCAGCAGACCAGCACAGGGATTTTACCTGAGTTACCTGCATGCAGACTCCCAAACCTGGGGGAAAAGCAGCAAGGTACCCAACTCAGCAGCCCTCTCTCCAGTTTATTTGGTAGTGGTTGTAATTTATAAAGCGTCACTTGTTTGAGGGAATGCCAAGACTTTTATGGGAAATGTAATGCACAGTTTTGCTTGCTGGACTAATATTGATTGTTTTGGAAATAGCTTATAGATATGTTTTTCTTCGGAGGGAGAAGGGGGATAATTTGCCAAGAAACACTTTGGTCATTGTTTCCATTAAATGTGTGTATAGAGATAAATGTGGCTTTGCTGCTGCTGCAACCAGTAACAGTCGTTACTACTGTTGTTTTAGTCTCTGCCTTAAGCTTAGGGACATTTGGGAGATGGGTCCAAAGGAGAAGCAAGAAAGACTGTGCATAAAGATTGTCAAAGTTCTGATTTCCTCAGATATAACCAAAGCTGCCGAAGCCACAAAAATGGTGGTCTCGGGGGTGAATTTATTGTTTCATCTTACTGTTTGTTGCAGAGCCGTGACCTTCGGAAGGATTGTAAAGTTTTATTTTATGATCCTGCTGGTAAAGGGACGTATATGATTTACTATACGAGTTCTTCCAGAGTTGGCTAACAACAAGTTTGACCCAGAGTTCAAAGAAATTACGGCTCCCGTTGTTTTATTGCTGCTGTGAAATGTATTATTATCTGTCCTACAGCTGTGTCTCGGTGTCTGCTGCACAAGTTGTTCAGCAAAGATGCTGTAAAGGGAGAGCTCTCACATAAAGGGCAGGAGAGGGGCAAGACTGTATGGCCATTTAAAAGACATATCGTAGCTCCATCAGAAGTTGTAGGCTCAATTATGGCTGAAACGTGGATGAAACTACTTCAGAATCCTTGTTGCTCTTACCGCTGACACCATTTTACTGCAGGAAATTGAGGCACGGGGCAATGAGCCTGCTTGCCCAAGGTTATAAGATGTGTGGTAGAACCAGGGAACTGACCCAAATCAACAGAATCCTTGCTCAGTGCCTCCCCCCTCGAGACTTCCCTCTGTTTAACCTCTGGGTGTGCTGCCACACCAGAAGCAAGGCAGGATGTTTGCAGCTGATCCAGTTTCAAACGCATTTTTGGCATTTCTAAGATCCTAGACTGCGCTTCAGTGATTTTTATCTATCCCTGGATGTCCCAAGGCTTTCAGAGATAGCGATCCTGCTGTTTATTTTTATTACTCTTACAATTGATTTTTTTCTGAATAATTTGAGGCAGCCAAAAGAGTACATTTTTTATTTTCTTTGCAAAGCTGGATCTTCCTTTTTGCGCTTCACCAATAGTTGTATATCTTACTGTCAGGGTAATGTGCTGATACTTGTCTGTGCTGTACAAATGGAGGTCTAAATTTTCAGAAGTCACCAATCATTTGGGTTGCTGGCAAAAGAATACACAGATGGCTGAGAAAAAAATCTTAGTGTGGTCTGGGAGGTGGCCTTGATAAATCATGCAAACACAGAAATTTCTGTATTGGGCTATACTGTGCTACCTGCCATGACTTCCAAAAGTTGCTAGATTTGTAGCAACAGGGGAAAATAATTACATTTCCTGGACATAATGCCTTTGCAATTATACTTCTATGGTGTCCTTACCTCCAGAGTGATTTTTGAGCATTAACTCAGTGCTATCTTTGTGGTCCTTTGAAGATCCTAGACTAAATGCTCAGTGCTATGATTAGCCTTGTGAAGCAGGCTTGTGATGCATATTTTCCTGAGGCACAGGTCTCCTGTTTTCTGTGTGTCCCTCAGCTTTGCTGCTGCTCTTTTGATGAATGCGTGGCCACCTGCTGCCCATCCAAGCAGGAAACAGCTAGACACCCACCCTAGACAACTTCAGGGTTTACTGACCTCTCTGTGTCGGTGCTGCCAGAGCTGTTCACACAGCTGTGATGCTCCAGGTGAGTGCAGAGAAGTCAGGGACAGATGAAGGGACTTCTCAGATGCTATGGAGGGAAGCAAAGCCAGAGTTAGAATCCGGGTTAGATTTTCAGGTTCCCCTGCCCACATTGAGAACAAGTTTCTCCCATTTCTGCATGAAGTTCCAGGAAATCAGTGCTCAGCCAGTTGCCAGTTTGCAGCTCCAGGAGATCCAACTGCAACCATCCACCTACTGCAGAGATTGAGATTCTGGCATCGCTGTAACCGACGGGGCCTCATTCTGACAGGTCAGAGACACACGATGGCATCTCCATGAAGCACTTGAAATGACCTCTGCAGCTGTTTAGTATAAATAAATCACCCTGTGTGTTCAGGCTTGCCCAACAGCGTGTACACAGCATCGTAGCTGCTGAGAAGGGGCTCTGCACAGCAGCTGAAGTGCTGGGAAGGGTGTGCTTGAGGTGCCTCTCTGCTAACACCCATGGGTGGTGCTTTCCATTTTACCCTCACATCTGAACTTTGCCACCCACAACACCCAACTAACCATGCAAATCAAATTGGAGGGCCTGGTTTATACGATGGCTTCAAACAGTCTTTCAAATTTCAGTATTATTAACAGCATTAATAAGTTATTAGTGTTTATGGTGACTTAGAACTATAGGGTTCAAGTATTTAACACATTTCATGAGCCTATTTGGTAACAAACTTGATGGATGACCTGCCAGGCAGGATTACTTGGCTGTCTCCTTAGAGTACTTGCTTGAACAGGGTGTATTTAGCACCGTGTTACTCCAGTCCCTGCTTGAGATTTGTTACCATCTGTAACAGTGCTGGTATGGAAAAAAGGAAGAAAGTTTGTGCTAAACCCTCTGAGATGGAGCATTATGAAGTGTTCATTTCCTAGATCATTAGAAACTCAAAATAGCCATCTGGCCCAAACCAGAGATGCATGTGCCTGCATCCATGGCCTAACAGCATTTAGCTGTGAGGGGGGCTGCTCTGTAGCACTTGGGACTGGGAGCTGGGGAGCATCCTTTGCTGCTGATCTTAGGGAAGTCTCTTCACACTTTGGTCTTTTTACAGTCGATCTGCCACTGAAAATTCAGCTGACTTTTAGGAGATGTCTGTCTGAAATGCAGTAGACATTTTAACCAGGAATGGAATATGCTTCCTATGCCTCCAAATGGCCTAAAATGCTTTGAAACCACAAAAGTGT
Source organism: Hemiprocne comata (assembly GCA_020745705.1). Lineage (NCBI taxonomy): Eukaryota > Metazoa > Chordata > Aves > Apodiformes > Apodidae > Hemiprocne > Hemiprocne comata. The sequence goes on from CM036586.1 coordinate 213,933,299, forward strand.
ATCACCTCCATGTGCTGTGCCAGTGATTATTTTCTTATTAATATACTTATTATTTATTTATTATTAATTTGTATTAGTTATTAGTTATGATTATTTAATATATTCACTGCTTTAAAAGTGCTGTATTTCATTCTCTGCCTGGCCTCAGCATCTGTCAGGAGGATATCAGTGTGTGTTTTAACTCTGAGCATTTCAGGAGCATTAGAAAAAAACACAGGCTCTTGAATTTGCAAAATTTGACCTGTTGTATGATGGGAACAGGCTTTCACAGGCTGCTTCAGTGACTTAATACTGGGGGGTCTGAAGATAAGGTCTGTATGCTGGTGGCTTTGTTACATTTACCAGGTGCCTCTCTCTAGATTACCTGAAGTAGAGCTGTAAGTCTGCTATAAACACAGCAGTTTGTATATTCCTTATTCTTAGCTGGTGATTTACAGTTGAAAATGGGGCCTGAGGGACTCCTTCCTCATCAGCCAGTCACTTCTGCTCATGGTGTCAGCTTCCCTACTTGTAGCATAAGGATCATAAGATTTGTGTGTCTCAAAGCTCATGTGCATCATAGGTCTGTGCTCCAGTAGTTTTAGCTCTTAAGCTGTGCATGGTCCACAATTGTAAACAAATGAAGATACATACTCCAAATAATTTCACTTGGAGTATTGTGTCCAGTTCTGGGCTTCCCAGTTCAAGAGGGACAGGGATCTACTTGAGAGAGTCCAACGGAGGCTACAAGGATGATGAAGGGACTGGAACACCTGCCTTACGAGGAAAGGCTGAGAGACCTGGGGCTCTCCAGTCTAGAGAGGAGAAGGCTGAGGGGGGATCTTATTAATGTCTATAAATACATGAGGGCCGGGGGTCAAGAAGGCAGGGACAACCTCTTGTCACTTGTGCCCTGTGATAGGATGAGGGGCAATGGATTCAAACTCGAGCACAGGAAGTTCCACCTCAACATGAGGAAGAACTTCTCTACTGTGAGGGTGACAGAGCCCTGGAACAGGCTTCCCAGAGAGGTTGTGGAGTCTGCTTCTCTGGAGACTTTCAAGACCTGTCTGGATGCCTTTCTGAGTGATCTGCCCTAGTTTTGGTCCTGCTCTGGCAGGGGGGTTGGACTCGATGATCTTCGGAGGTCCCTTCCAACCCCTAACATTCTGTGATTCTGTGATGCACTTTCTAGCAGAGGCCTGAACGTAACATGACAGCAATTACTTCCTTCTTCTAATAGAATTTTTAATTCATTATATTGACTGTACAGTGCAAGCTCATATCCTGAAGGGGTGTTGTTGGAAGGAGTAGGGGGAAAGCATCTGTTTTTATTCTGGCTTCTGTTTTGACCAGCAAATATAATGGCACATGATTGTTGAGCTGACAGTAATTCAGTTATAAAAGTCTTCAGAGTTACTGCACCAACCAAATTAAACTTGATTACATCCAATTATGCTGAAAAGCCAGACAACAGCTCTTAGCTTGGGGTGAAGTAACTTCTTGCGATCGCCTGCAGGGAGGCCTTGTGGGGTGTCAGGAGGATAATTGCTCGTTTGCTTTACCACAGAGCACCATCTGCTCTTGAAGTAATGCCTAAGGATGTGAGAGTATACCAGGGTCGAGTAAACAGGCAGAGGAGCCTGGGGAAGATTTCTCCCTGCTTGTTTTATTATCATTTGTTTTATGGTTGCTTGCCCTGGCCTCAGCTGCGGTCAAAGCCCCATTGTGCCAAACAGTGTCCATAGAGGGAGTCCTTTCCACACAGAGCTTCTGGTCTCATCCAGAGAAAAAAACAGGATGAAGTGGCCTTCATGCTTAAATCAGAATAGTGTCCGTGTCTGAATCATTGCCTGGGTGCTCTTTCCACCAAGCAATGCTACAATGGTTTTCCGTTTTGAGAAGGTGAGAAAAAAATAGGAAAACTCCCAGTTTCCTTCTCTTCCATGGTGGAAAGAGCCTAAGTGAAAAGAAAAAAAAAAAATAGAGTAATCATAGCTGCCAAAAATGTATCTGGATCCAGGCAGGAGAGTTTCATGAGGAACTCATTCATCCTAGAAGGAAGGATTAGGCATGAAGAAGCTCTATCTGGGCCCAAAACTGAGAAATATTTCAGTAGCTTTCTGTCCCAGCTCCATTCCAGGCAATATTATTTCAAACTGTCCAGTTCCCTGAAGGAAGCAGGGCTGGGCTTCAGCTTGGACTATGGTTCCCAAAAAGGAAAACCAGTTTAGTTATCTTCAAGTGCAACAACTGAAAGTGTCCTCTGGCTGCATCCACAAACAGTGTCCAGCTCAGCACGCCAGCCCCCCCCCTCCCTCTGCTGCCCAATGGTCTGCATCCATTCTTCATGGGATGTGCTGGTTTTTGCCAGGATCTCCCAACAGAGAGGAGACAAAGCAGGTTTAATCCATTGTTTTCCCATTGCCACTGCTAGCAACTGGACCATCAAGTCCAAGGGAGCATGTGCGCCTTCAACACTGCTGACCCACAAGTCATCTCCTCCCTTGTCTCTTTTTGGAGTCTCTTTTAAGGCATCAGAGCTCTGATGCCCCCATCTTTGCCAGAACACTAGTGAAGATGCTTCAAACTGTCTCATTATGTGATCAAAGCACCCTGTGCTACTATTCCCCGTGCCCATGGAAAGCAGCCAGTGCTGCTGGAGCTGCTGTCTATCATGTGCAGGAAAGGACCATCTTGTGGTTTGGCTTCGATTGCAGTTGTTCTGGGGGGGCTTGCTGTGCTCTGGTACAGAGGGTGGAAAGCTTGAAAAGACTCGAGTTCTTGAAAGAGATTTTTTTTTTTTTTTAACCTTGAAAATTCTTGATGAAATAGAAAATGTTGCTTCCATCTAGCTCTGCTGCAGGAACTGTTTCATGGAGATAAAGTCAGGGCACATTGTTGTGGAGCTGGATCTCATGAGATTGAGCATCCGCTCAGAATTGAAAAGCAGGCATGTAGCACCAAGCAGCACAACAGATTATTTAAAGCCTTTTCCCCTCCACCGCATATTTCAGTTTATATTAACCTCAGTATAGGGCATTTCCAAGGGATTAATGCCTGGCTGGGCTAAGTGGCCCAAAGAATTTCAGCCAGCTGGTCCCTAGTTCCCAGGAAATGCCCTGTGTCCCTATCCATCCCTACTGCTTACACCAGCGACCGGGAGCGAGGAGGGGAATTGCTCTGCCTGTAGCTTTCCCATCTGCCAGTAGATGGCACAGCTCATTTAAATAAATTTGGAGCAGGCGGGAGAAGCAGTGGGCATTGTGGTTTCTTTCTTAGAAGTTGTGATTTTTCATAGATTTCGGTTTCAGCCAAGAATAAGGAAGCACACTGAAGGTTATGATTAAAAACCCCGGAGGTTTCTTCAGGAGAAAATGTAACTTGTTCGTGCACCCCAGCACATTAAACACACGGCACATGGGATTTTTCTTGGAAAAATGTTTTTCTTTCTGCCTTACTCTTGTGCAGGGAATATGATTTCTTACATGGCATCTCTTAATTTCTCCCTTGCTATGCCTGCTAATTCTGCTGTTCCCCCTTCAGTTGCTTCTGCTGGCAGAGACGGATTCTCGATGGCTTTGTGTAACTCCCTCGTTGCATTTTTCTGACAGAGGGATGTGGTTTTCACAGTTTTCCACCGAGGCTGCTGGCTGCTAGCTCAGGCTCCAGAGATGTATGCAGTCAGCTGGGGCCAGCCTGAGTTCAGTCTCTGCCGCCGGTTGGGAGAACAGCTTGAAGTTGGTAAAACTGTTACGAACGTGCAAGCGCTGCCAAATGAGCGCTGCGTTATGACATACAATGTCTCTAACTCCTAGAGGCATTGGGGGTAATGTTTGTAATCCTGGCCAAATGCTTGAAGTGAGGTCAGCATTATGAGGCATTGTAACTTTACATGCATTGGATCGTATGTAATCTGGCAGCCCGGTGCCAGAATGAACTGGCTGTTCCCACTCTGAGTACAGCCACGGCGGAATGAGGGAGGCATGTTCACATGGAGCGTCTTTGTTTGGAGAATTTTTCTGTGCAGAGCTTATATTTCACATTTTAAATGGCAACGTACTTAAGAATACAGAAAGTGCAACCCATTTCCCAGCCAAAAATCCCAGCAATCTGAGGTACACGTCAGGCTTTTGCAATAGGCATCGCCAAAGGTGTGAAAAAAACAAAATTTCACTGGGGTACTTAACATTTTGAACACCATTCAGATATATCTTGTGATGTAACCACATCAGTAAATGTGATCCAGAATAGGGGATGAGTGGAGAGAAAGGATAGCAAGCAAGGGAGCAGGGTAATAAACCAAAGGCTGTCAAAGAACATGTCGAATAATTCATTCCAATTCACATTATGATAATTATGGAGCATTTCTTTAAACAACCATCGCCCAAACGAAGTGTTTCAAATGTGCGTGGTGAAAGTTGTTAACATAAAAATGTGGATGGGGTTCTCTGCAACTGGTTTTCAAACTGATACCCTTTTGCATTGGTGTCAGGATGAGCGAATTCCTAACCTGTGAATCATGAACATACTCTGTGGAGCAGCTTTCCATGATACTTGTGTATTAATCATGATTGACTGCTCTCAGGTCTTTATACATTCCTAGTAGGTCACCAGCCTCCCTGAAATTGCTCTGGGTTTTGGCAAGACCACTCAAGCGCAGGTCACCAGGATGCAGTTTTCCCTGCAAAGTGCCTCTAGCCCAGGAGAGGGCTGCGGGTGAGACTCTGCTCTCCTGCAGTGTAAATTGATACAGCTCCAGTGCACGGAGTGAGGCAATGCTGGCTGGTGCCAGCAGAGAACTGGCCTCTGTCCCCCCTGCTCTTGGCTCCATCACACAATGCCACACTGGCAGAGATGGGCGAGCTGATCTGACCATAGCCAGCATCTGCTCAGAGACTGCCCAGTGCTTGAATAGGACCAAACCCTCCCTTTGGGCAGTGAAAAGGTACAAAAATCATCTTTTTTAGCCCTTGTTTTTCACTGGCAGAAGAAGGAAAACAAAGCTGTTGAAAAAAATGTTTTTTCGACAAATGACATACTTGTTCTTTAAGGGGTTATTCCCCTTCTTTATGTATTCACAAAGATGATAAACAACATATGGCTCAACTGTGCTGTCCCCATCTTGAAAAGAGGTGTCATGCCTACCCCCCAGAGGCACTGCGAGTTGTAATTACTGCTCTAAAGTGATGCAAGATCCCCGGGCGAGCAGCGTTCTATAAAGATTGTTGTTGTTTGACACGCAGTAGAGCATCTAGCCAGCGTCGAGTTGTTATTGCACCAGCTACAGCACAGCACGTCAGCAGGCACTGTCCCTGCCCACGGAGGTTGGACAAGCAGGGAAGTTGAGGCAGGGATGCCTGAATCTGCCCGAGCAGGTTTGGGGCAGAGCTGCTGTACAGAGACAGGTCTTAGAAACCCATCCCCAGCAAACAACCATGAGTTGTGTTTTCCTAATGAGTGGCAGCGTGAGAGTGTCGTGGGCTTGACTTTTATGGGTGCCATGCCCAGCTTTTTGCTTTTAAGGATGCAGCAAAAGGAGGTTTAGAGCATAATCCTACTTGCAGGGCTGTAGAGGGAAGTTTTATTCCTGCCTCAGCTGGGGAGAGGATCAGTCTTATAGATGTACAGTGTTTCTAGATTGGAAGATGATAGTTAATCTCAGCCAGGGTATAATAATACACTGCAATACGAAACCCAGCTTGTCTACATGAGACTTCAGTGGCAGTCAAATCCCTTTTCAGTGGGAGCAGCTCCATTATTTAAAAATCAATAATAAAATATGAAGCTTTTATCGATTCCCCTCAATTTTTAATTTCTTTTTTTATATTTTTTTTTTCTTCCAGGAGGGCTTTTGGTATCGCTGGTGTTTGGCTGTTTCTTGCTCTTTGTTTTCCTATGGCACCTGCATCTCAGGCACAAGGCCCTGAGTGCAGCGGGGTGACAGCCAGCCTCTCCTTTCTGGGGTGAGGAGCACCTTTTCCTTCAAGAGAGGAGAAAGGTCCTGGGGGGGCTGGTGGGGTTAAACCTTCCAGTGGAGGGGTTTGGGAGTGGGGGGTACTTTTTGCTTAAAGCAGCCCTGCAGGAGATCACCTGCTGCGGTATGTATGAAGTTCCTCTATAGGTGCGGGAGGGGAAGAATGAAAGGCAACTCCTCCCGGCTGGCGGGGAGGCGGCCGGGGGCCGGGCAGCCCCTTTTCCCCGCGGGGTTTGTATCTTTAAAGCAGGCTGGCGGGGCGCCGGGCCGGGCGGGAGGCGTGGTGAGCCGGGGAAGGAGCCAGTTTCCTGCTTCCCCGCTCGCAGCCGAGCGGCAGCGGCGGGGGGAGGCGCTCATCGCCCCCCCCCCGCCACCCCCCTCCATCCATCCATCTATCCATCCATCCATCTATCTACACACCCACCCATCCATCCACCCACCCACCCACTCATCCATCCACCCACCGCCCTCCATGGGCCGGCGCTGCCGGCGCTGAGCGCCGGGAGGCAGCGCCCGGCTGCCGCGATGAGCGGCGGGGAGGTGGTTTGCTCGGGCTGGCTCCGAAAGTCACCGCCGGAGAAGAAGTTAAGGAGATACGTAAGTCTCAACCCACCCCATCTCACCTCTATACCCTCGGCTCCGAGGAAACCGGGCTCACCTCCCCCTTTCCCCTTCCCTCCGGTAGCCGCCGCCCGCCCGGGTGCACCTGCCGCCGCCTCGCCCGGCGCCGCGGAGGCTGGGCAGGGCGGGGGGTGCCCTATGCCCGGGGTGCCCCATGCCCGGGTCGGGGGAGGTGGTCATGGCTCCCTGCTGCTCGGGGAAGCGGGGTGGGAGGATCTCCGACCCACCCCCACAACCCCCCCCCCCCGATTCTTCCCGCGGTAGCCGCGGGGTGATGGCCACGGCTCGACTGGGCACCCGGGTTTGGGGCAGTTCTTGCTGCGCCTCGCGGTGGCAGGGCTCACTCGGGACCTGCCACTGTCACACCCCCTCCTTTGAAGTCGTGTTTCTTTAGGGGAGGTTGGGAATACCTTTGTCCCAAAGAGTAAAGGTAATAAATAATACGTCTTGGATCCCCCCCATAACGGTTGCTTTCCCCCTCCCCTCGCACGGTTCCTATTAATCATTTAACGTTCAAACCCTTTGAAGATAGCACCAGTAGCGCTTTGATAGCCTTTTGTGTCATGGGCGGCAGAGATCAAACACTTCAAAGAAGTTGTAAAAAGAGGGTCCAAATACCAGCTCCGTCACATTCCCGACTCATTGAAAGAAATAACTGTTCTTTGCACCCTCCGCCTGACGGTCTCGCTGCGTGCCGTGAGCCTAGAGCTCAGAAACGCGGCTACATCGAGCTGCCATCCTATGACTCGGCATATCGCTCCCCAGGCTGAAGCTGGGGTCCTGTTCCAGTACTCCAGTGACCAACCTCTGCCAGGTTTCAGCTGGCTGGGATGCAGCCTCAGAGAGAGAGCCGGGTGGTCTCTCCTCCAGGGGGCAGGGTGTGGGGCACCAGCCAGATTGTGCTTTGGTCCTGTGGCTTTTGCCTGCATGGATTTGGGGAATGGCAGGCAGAACAAGTGCAGCTGGTGTCTCCCCAGTGCCTGTTATTGACTGATGGAAGCATCACTGCCTACCTTTGAGAGGGAGGTGGATGTCTGTAGTCCCATATCACAGGTTGGGGCAGGGCCAGAGGGGTACCCAGTTTGTGATCTGGTGTTATTAGCCTTGTCCAAAATAGGTGCCGCCCCACAGACCGTGTCTCTTCGTGTTAGTCTGCATGCCCTGTCACTCTTGAAAATCCTTTCCTTGTGTGCCTGATCCCTTTCGAGGTTGGCTGCAGGATGGAGCTGCAAAGGAATCTGGTTCTTTCACTCCCTGTCCCCCCAAATGTGCTGAGACAAAGGTAGAACCAGGTGTTTACAAGAGAAATCTCAACCCCCCCTAATGTATGCAGGTAGGCTTTGTGGGAGATGGACAGGATGACTTTGTGCATGCTGAACTGTGGAGGATGCTTTTAGCTTAATGGAGCAAAGCACCTTCCTCCCACAGAAATCAACTAATTGCTGATCCTGAGTCACCACTGGTCTTAACTCATCAAACATCATTAGCTCCTCAGCATCTGCCCCATGAAAGGGCACTCACATCGCCTTCTGAATATCCAGCTTGTGCTCCGGCATTCCAGCAAGAGCTGAATAAATCTGCTAAATGCTCTGCATGAGGGTGTGACACGCCGGCGGTTAGCACTAATTATTGATGTGCATAAGAGTGCTTTTCATCCAGATACATCCCAAAGTGCTTTGCAAGCCACCTATGTTTTCAAAACATCCTCATTCCTCCAAGAGGAAACGCGGCCGTGCTGAGATGTGCCCGGCCGTCCCACGCAGGCTCCGCGGGGCAGGAAGCGATGCTCGGCAGATGTCACTCGAGGGGATCTCTGAGCCCGAGCAGTCCCAGAGCTGTGGTCAGTGGGACTTCCCTTCCAGTCACGCTGGTTGCACCAGCTTCCTGCCTTGCTGGCTGGATTTGAAAACATTGGCCTTAGCCTGGACTGTGTTTCGCTCAGTGGTGCCCCATCCCTTTGCTTTTTAGTGCTTTATTATTCGTACAATATTTAATATTTATATTATCATTAATTGCCTTCCAGTATCTGACGAGGGCCTACAAAAAAGCTGGAGAGGGACTTTTTACGAGGGCATGTAGCAACAGAACAAGGAATAATGGCTTTAAACTGCAAGACAGGAGATGTAGGTTAGACATTAGGAGGAAATTCTTCACTGTGAGGGTGGTGAGACACTGGCACAGGTTGGCCGGGGAAGGTGTGGAGGCTCTATCTCTGAAAGTGTTCAAGGCCAGGTTGGATGGGGCTCTGAGTAACCTGGTCGACTGGGGGTGTCCCTGCCTGTGCAGGGAGGTTGGAACTAGATGCTCTTTAAGGTCCTTTCCAACCCAAACCATTCTATGATTTATATAATTGCACTGTGCATTCGGAGTGTTGATGCATATATCAAGTTGTTCTCTTTACCAGTGGTTCAGAGCAGGTAGATGTGGCAGACCCTGAGGCTGGTGGCTTTTGTCCATTAAAACCTGCCTTCATCTGCCACAAACCCAGTGGCTGGACTTGGGTTTTCATGCACAGAAGGCGAGTTTTCAGCCACCGTGGCGTTACGCCGGCTTTTGTACAGACACAAAGAGAAGGTGTTGAATCACTGGCTTTGCTGCTTTCCTTGTGCCTTCAGTTTATGTTCTGCTTTGAGACCTCAAAGGAGGAATCTTGGGCTGCAGGATGCTGCTAATCAGGTTTGAAGTTCCTGCTCTGGCTGCACTGACACAGGGAAGATGATAGATTTACTTTTTCTTTGACAAGTGCATTTCAGATGTATGTGTCTGCACATGGGTGTGTTGCTGACGCTGTCCTGGAAATGCTGTACTTCTATAAGACTGGTTTTGTTTTAGTTTTACTTTTCAAGGAAATCTTTGGCAAGAGAGGAAAGTCCTAAATATTCTTTCTAACTTGGTTGGGGAAGGGGTTTCTTCTCCACACCTGACCCACACAGCATCTGTCCGCATTTACAGCAATATCACTTCAGAGGATTTTGCTTATGTGAGATTGTGGGATATTTTATTTTAAATCACTTTGCAGGATGTTCTGGGAAATACTGAGGTCAGGAGTTTCTCTTCCATTGAGGGACATTCAGATGATCAAACAATGAGTCCTCCAAGGTTGAGACAAATTGTGTCTGTCTTCTGCCTCATAACTGGGGACAAGGGTTCATGTAGACCCTCAATGGTTTGGCCGTGAGCTCAGCTGAGCCCTGTAGATGCTACTATGGTGTTGATAATAAAATCTAACCAAACAATTGGAGGTCAAAAATAACAGAGGAACCAAAATGCCACCTTCCACCTCTGTTCTGCTTGGGACCCCAAGCTCTATTGTCTGCTTGCTTGATTATTTTTTTCCTTCATAGAATATCTTCACAGAATCACAGAATGGTTTGGGTTGGAAGGAACATTTAAAGCTCACCTACTCCAATACCCCTGCCATGAGCAGGGACATCTTCAACTAGATCAGGTGGCTCAGAGCCCTGTCCAACCTGGCCTTGAATGTTTTGAGGGATGGGGCATCTACCACTTCTCTGGGCAACCTGGGCCAGTGTCTCACCACCCTCCTAATAAAAATTGTGTTTCTTATATCTAGCCTGAATCAGCCTTCTTTTAGTTTAAAACCATCACCCCTTATCCTATCACTACAGGCCCTGTTAAAAAGTCTGTCCCCACCTTCTCCCCTTCTGACTTTCATGCATGGAAGGGTCTCCTTTTACACAGCCACAAAGCACAGAGCTGCCTTTTAATTCTCCTCCTGTCTTCTCCTTAAAACACCCATGAAAAAAAAATAAAATAGAATAAAAAGCAACAACCCAATCCCTAAACAAAACCCTTGGCTTTAGTTGTGTGACCGATGAGCCGAGACCGGCGCATGTTGTGCTGGTCTGTACTGACTCACTGTCTCCTGGTGCTCTCCCGCTGGACGTGCCTGTCTGTTGTCTCCCGAGTTAGACGTGGGTTTCGAGTGGTGTTTTGTGTCTATCTGCTGCCAGGCACCATGGGCTTTGGGGGTGGGCTCTCTGGCAGAAAAGCAGTGTGAAAAATAACTGCTGTTGTTGTAGAGGAGCTCTTAGCTTCCTATTATTAAATCAGCGCGCTTTGCCTGTTCGTTTATGTACCGTAAAGTCAGAGTATTTTCTGCCTGGCTGAGATCTGTGTCCACGTTTCTCACTAAAACAAAAGCTTCTGGTCTTGCACTGGTTTTAGAATCCTTTACTGTTTTGTTTTTTTTTTTACACCCTCCCATACTGGTTTAACTGGGGGGAGAGTTTGGCTTTGTGCATTGTCACTTTTACATCAAGCAGAAGCACTTTAATCAAGGTCATTGGAAGACCTGCCCCTCTCTGATGGGATGAGGAGAACAGGTTTAGGGGGGTATAACAGGCTGATTTACTGATCCCAGCCCTATTCCTAGGGATAATTCCTGGATTAAAAGCTTTTTTTGGGCCCTGAAGTAGACCTGTCATATCCCATTTGAAGGTGCATAGCAAGGATGTCCTCAGTAAATGAGGATGGGGGATGTGGGCTGAAGTAGGACCACCAGAGCAGAGAAGTCTTAGGCTGCTCAAATGGTGGAGATACCAGCTGAAGTTTGGCACAGCGTTAATCACGATGAAATTTTAGACCAGGGGGAGAAGACAGGACATCCCTTTAACTCTGCAGAAAAATATATTTAAAAAGGGTATTAAGCAAAATTGTTGTTTAGTCTAGGGATGAGAGAGCTGAGAGGAGAAACAACAGTCCTCGAGTATGTCCAAGGTAGCTGCGAAGGGGAAGGGAGTAAACTGTTCTTCATGGCCAGTGGTGGGAGGCCAAGAAGTGCTGAGCTCAAGCTGCAGCGAGGGAAACAAGTGTTAGGAAAAAACTTCCTAACCTCTGATTGCCAGAGGAGTGGAGCAGTGGAACAGATGGTTTGGGATGGGCTCTGAGTCTCCATCAGTGGAAGTTCTGAAGAGCAGGCTGGCCAAACAGTGCTTCAGGAGAGCTGATCCTGTTTTGAGGCAGTGGAATAAATTTGACAGATTCTCCAAAAGTCCCTGCCCGTGCTGACTTAGGTGAATTTATGGATTTTGAGCCTGAACTCAGGAGGGATAGCAAAGAGGCTTTAGGGCACAAATCGTGTCATCCAGATCTGCTGTTGGGACTCAGGGAAGTCCTCTGACCCAGTGCAGACAAGTTCTTTGTAGAAAGTTTGGACAGCACTGAACCCCGTGGCTTTGCAGCTTATTCCAGCTGTCAACCTGCTCCTCCCATGTAATCTCCAGACTTGATTCAAAAAGACCATCAGAGCTTTTAGATGTTGTCATCTGCTCCATGATTCAGAGGAAGGATGAACACTTGCTCTGCCAGAGAAGGTTTTGCAGGTCAGGGGGTGCATTTCACTTGCAGGGGCAGTGCCCACCAGCACTCCTGCAGCACCACCTCTCTTGTGCAATGCTGCACAAAGGTCACACTCCCTAACTTGTTTCTCTGCTGCATCATCACTGATGAGTCAAAATACACGACCTCTTCCCTGCAACCTTCTCTCGGGGTCGTTTTGTTTGGGTGTGGAGGATGATTTCCTTTGTCCATTGTGTCATCTTCCAGGGACAGTCAGATGGTGGTATATTGTCATCACGATGCTCTTGAGCTTATAACTTGCAGCTACTTGAAGGATGGTTATGGGGATGATGAAGTCAAACTCTTCTCGGTTGTAGCAGGTGACAAAGTAAGGGGCAACAACCACAAACCAGCTTTGGAGGTTCAGGTTGGTTCTTGGGGAAGCTCCACCAGTAGAAGGGTCGTGTTTTAGAGGAACAGATTCCCACAGAGCTGCAGGGTCTCAGTCTTTGGAGGTTTTCAAGACTTGGCTAGAGAAAATCCCAGCTGACCTGGACTAGTCCCACCTCAAATGCAAGGTTGGACTAGAGACCTCCCAAAGTGCCTCCAGCCCAACATTTCTGATATCTCTCTAGTATAGTGCAACGTGGAGCCACCAATATAGGAAGCAGAACAGCTGCTTTAGCCCAGATCCCTGTGCAAGTGGATGGTCCATGTTTTATTTTCTACCAACACAAGCATCCTGGGAGAATTGTGGTGCTAGGGCAGCTCTTCAGCTGCTGGAACTCAACTTGGTTTGGTTAGGGCTAACCCACACGTCATCCTGAGGCATTGCATTGGCCAAGGTGGACATGACGTTGAGGTCAAGAGTCCACGTGTTGTGTGAGGAATGAAACCCATGTGTTTTCCTGGTGCTTTGGCTTTGCTAAGGCAGCTTGAGTGAACCTTCAGCTGTGTGTCTTGACTTCGAGGCTGGCTGATGGTCCTGGCAAAGTTCACAGTGGATGTAAAAGATTGATGGTGGCAAAGCACAGGTTGAACTTAAGAAAGACAAACAATACTTAAGGAAAGTGTAAGAGGAAGCTGGCTTAATTTCTCTTTGGATGACAGCAGTAGTGATACTGAAACCTTTTTTTTTTTTTCCCTTTTTCTTTTAGCAAGTGTCAGATGCAAAGGGGTGATGTAATAGTGTTTACCAGACCGAAGCACATAATTTATAGTAGTGACTCAAAGGCAGAGCAAATATTATTTATTTGGATTACAGTAGCAGCTGAGGTGGCTGGGATTGGGGCTCAATGTGCTGGGTGTTTGGTGAGACCACATCTGCCCTGAAGGGTATGGTCAAATGGGGAAACTGAGGCATGGACCAAGTCAGTGGTTTGGCTGCACTTGTGCTCAGGGTCATTCCCACAGCTGGGAACTCAGCTTGGCTTCATTGCTTCTACCTGAGCCAGGGGTTTCCAAGCTGCTCCCGGGCTGCTGGGGGTGTGTGAAGCTACAGAAGGGGATTGCAACTGGTCCACGGAGGTGCACAGTTCTCCCAGGAGGGATTTAGATGGGGAAGATGCCTAGCTGGTCTGGGGGCTCTCTGAGATGAGTTGATCAAAAATATTTTGAAATTTTGAATAATTGAATCTGTCCTTCCTTTCAGTAGGCTTTTCAAGTCTTTAAAGTCTCTCTTCCCGATTGCAATGTTTAGGGGGATCTTACAGCACCTAGCAGTGGTGACAAAGCATATTTATCCCTATCTCAGGAGGTCAGAGAAGTGAGGAAGACAGACTTTGATTTACTTGGGGGTGCAGAGAGAGCACCAATAGAGCTGAAAGAGGTTTCTGAGCTGCTGCCACTGCCGTTCTGCGCGGCCTCTCCTTCACCTCTCAACCCTTCTCCACAGGATAGACCCAAGGATTTGGGCAAAAAGAGGTTAAGTCTGGGATCAACGATATGCAAATGCTTATTATCCCACACTGTCCTTTGGCTGGGTAAATTTATGGAATTTTAATTGGGGCACACCTAGATGTTCGTTTGGCTGAGAGGTGGCATGTAAATACAGGCTGTGTGATTTCCTCACCTGGAGCTGCGAGCGGGAAGCCTAGCTCTGCCACCAGGGCTGTTGAGAGCCTGGCCCATGCCACCAGCTGGAGCACCTGGCTCTGGAGAGGCTCCCAAAGCTACTGAGCATCCAGAAAGTCTTCTGGAGCATCGTGGACCTCTGCCACTGAGCAGCACCTACAGTAGCACTCCTTGTGTTGGGCAGTGCAGTCGCATAGGCCAGGAGCAAACCTACCCTCCGAAGTTCCATTTGGTGTCTCCACAGTCTTGCAATGGCTCCTGTAATTCTGTGAAAATAATAAAAAGAGCTTGAGAAAGAAAAATCCCCATTCTTGTTTGCACATCAGATGATCTCTGGGCCTTATCTCTGGGCCTTCCTCAGCACACAGCACTGCAGGCTCTACAGGAGCAGAGCAGGGAAAGGCTGGGTTGGGTTTTCATTTACCTTTTCCAGTCTCTCATCCCAGCTGAGAAGTCATTGGTTTTAGAAATGACTTGTTTACACCCTTGCACACCACTATGTTAACATCCCACCATGGCTGGATGCTTTTAGGCAAAAGCTTTCAGAATTACTGGCCTGGAAATGCTGATGCAAAGTGGTCCAGGTCTGACTCTTGCAGAGGGATGGGTGGGTTTGCTTCTCCTTAGGCTTTTTCAGTCTAAATCTACAGAAATTGGATCTACACCTGAATGCCTCACTGCCAAGCGAAACCAGCTTTGTGGTTATCACAGGTTAAAAGAGCAGCAAATTGGCAGTGAACACCAGAGGCTGTAGAGGTGCAGCCATCAGAGACCATCTCTTTTCTTTCTTATTCATGTTTAGCAACAGAAAAGGCAAATATTCAGCCTGTGGAATCGCAAAGAACAGAGCTGAAACCTCAAGGAGCAATCCAAGCCATGTGCACACCTCCAGGCAGATGGGCTTGCACCTCAGTTGTGCCTGCAACGACCTGGTTTTACAGGGTACAAAGGGGAATTCCTCAAGGTCAGCATGGGAACCTGCACAGTGCAGCCGTGCGTGTCATCAGTCATATCTGGTCATACAGCAATTCAAATACCTACTGTGTTTAAATTCTAAAAAAGAATCACTAAAAACAATAAATAAATAAATAAACAAACAAATAATCAGCCTTGGTCCAAAAAAAAAAAAAAAGCTCATAGTCATCTTTAGCTTGCAAGCTGTGCCTTTAAAGAACGGGAGGAAAATATGAGTGCTGGAAGCATGTTTCCTACTGTGCAAGATGGCCAGCAGTGCCTGTTTCTCCAATGAATCTGGAATAATTTTATGCCAGCAACCTGGGGGGGGGGGGCGATTTCATCTCTGGATTTGTCTTTTCATATTTGGTTCCTTTTTTTCTTTTTTCTTTTTTTTTTTCTGAGCTCTTGCACAGGTTTCCTGGAGAAAGTTAGGATCTGGGAAATCTTGCATCGGTCTGGCTGTTTGCATTACACTAATACCTAGAAATGAACTTCTCTGTCCAGATGTGAATATTCTCACCCCAAAAGGATGCCTGTTTGGGATGGGAGGTTCATGCTTGGGCCAGAAAAGGGACTTTTTATTTATAGTTTAAATCAAGCTTTGAGGCAGGACCAGTTGAGAACAGCTTGTAGGCATTTCTTTATGAAGCATTTGAATTTATTCTTCCTTTCCGTTGCTTGGAAAGCTTTTCCATCTCTGCCTACTCTGCACTCTTCTTCATGTGGCCTCTGAATTTTTAAATCTTGTATGTTCAGTCTCTCTTTTTCCTGCAATCTATTGACAGAAATATCTTCTGATTGGTTTTTTGCTTTGTTTTTTGGGTTTTTTTCTTCCCAATGCATTTTGGACACGTCCAAAATATTCCCATTGTGTCTTCTGGATGTAAGATGCTGTCCTAATAGAATCTCAGTAGTTGTCATGCATCATATTCCATTCAAACCTGGTATTTTCCAAAGGCATTTGCTTTGGAAGGCATTTAGACATCTCTTTGGTGGAGTTCCAGCTCCCTCATCCATATGGTAAGATGGAAATAACATTTTGAGTCAAAGATTTGTGGTCTTTTGAATTTTGTGGATTTTCAGCGATGAAGTTTTGCTGGTGATCGCAGCTGCTGCCTCACCCATTCAGATTCCTCACTGACCTTCTGAACATCCCCATGGACTTCTGTGTGGCTGCCAAAGTTGACTTGCTAAACAAACTGCATAGCCACTTAATGTAATACCCAAACGGGGACTATGTCTCGTTTCCAAAACTGATTGCTAAACCTTCCTTTCCCTTTTCTGGTGACTTTGAGGTGTCTTCTAAATGTTCTGCTGCAAAGAGCTGTGTCACACGTACATGGTAGGTCTGGCACTGTGTGCTGCTCTTGAACTGGGAGACATGTTTGCCTGCATTTTTTAATCTCGTAGGAATGTCAGTCATTGTGCTAAATGGGGTTATTAGTCATTGCTACCGATCTGTTCTGCAGATCTTCATCCACGTACTTATTTAAGCATCTTATGGGGTTTTTTTGTTGTTTATTTGTGTTTTTTGACTGCTCCCTGGGTGCTTTTGGATTGAAACAGAGCCCCATGGGAAAGGAAAGACTGGCTATGTAATTCAGCTCAGGGTTTTGGTACTCCTTAGTTGCCTCTCCTGTCCAAAGTCCCACTCACTGACCCCATGGAGGCCACCGTGGCACCTCCGGATCTCCTTCTGACTCACGCTGCTTTCACATGGGTGCTGTGCTTGAGAGTCCTCCAGCACAGGAGGGGGCAAACACAATGAATGCCCCTTCTGGCTCACTGCAGCAGAAAATAGCTGCTCTGCTTCCATGCCATCAACCCCACACACAGCTCCTTTGATTCTGGGTCTCTGCGTTGTTCCTAAACAACTCCCTCGAGATAGGAAGCTCCCAGAAATAACCCCGTTTGCTTTGACCCAAGAAGAATCCATAACTTGAAGCTTGTGTTCATCCCCCTCTCTCCTTCCCCGCCTCCCTTGCCCACTGCCCACTGCCCAGTGTCAGACTGGAGTTTCCTGTGGGACGATGGGGAATAGAAGGACTCATTGTTTTGGGGGTCAGGGCTCAGGGTGGCAGGGGAGAGGGGAGCAGAGCCCTACTGCTACCTCCAGCCCAGTCTTATATTATCCATAGTGGCAGCCATGCAGACAAGGAGCAGTCTGTGACTGGCAGGCTTGAAGCCTTTGAGGGAGCGGAATAAATAAAATAAAGAAGAAAAAAAATGAAAAAAAAGAAGAAAGGCAAGAAGAGATGGGATGTGGGGAATGGCAGGGAGTGTATGGAGTCCTCCTGGCTGTGCCAAGGGGAAGGAGATGCTGAGAAGTTACATAGGCTGGTCCATACAGGAGGCTGGAAATTGGGGCCCTGACCATATGGATCCCTCTCTGAGCCCTCTGCATGCACGGAGTGAGGCAGGAGAGGGAGCAGGGAGTTTTCCTGCCAGCGATCAGGACTTTATCCTGCAGCAATGTGTGTGTGGGTGGACCCCTGACACCAGCGTCTTTGGAGAAGGGCGACAAGAGTGATTAGGAGCCTGGGAAAGCTTTACACAACAGGCCTCCAAAACAGCAAGGCACAGCCACCCTCCAAAGAAAGTGAATGAGAAAGTGCCCTGATCAAGACCCACAGGGCTGCTGTCCGTGCAGAGGAGGGCCAGCAGTTCAGCTTGGCTCGTGGGACTTCTTCTGGGAGCACCCCAGGATCCTTCTCCCAGGAGGTGGCCCAAAGGGTTTGGCACGTCACCAAAGAGAGGGTTCTCCCACCCCATCACCTGAACCTACTCTTGAAGAGGTGAGATTTACATTCAGGAGAGGTGATCAGACGTTTTTAGTCCCTCAGCGTAGAAGGGGAGATGGTCACAGATGTTAAAACTTGTAAGATTTGGGGTTGTTTAGTTTGGAGAAAAGGAGGCTGAGGAGAGGCCTTACCACTCTCTACAACTCACTGAAATGAGCTTGTAGCCAGGTGGATGTCAATCTTTTCTCCCAGGTAACAAGCAATAGGACAAGAGTAGAATAAGTTGTCCCAGGGGAAGTTTAGATTGGATATTAGGAAAAATTTCTTTACTGGCAGGGTTGTCAGGCCCTGGCACAGGCTGCCCAGCACAGTGGTGGAGTCACCATCTCTGGAGGGATTTAAAAGACATGTAGATGTGGCGCTGAGGGACATGGGTTAGTGGTGGCCTTGGCAGTGCTGGGTTAATGGTTGGACTTCACAATCTTCAAGGTCTTTTCCAATCAAAATGGTTCAATGATTCTATCTTTTTGGGTTTGTGTCCCTTCAGCAAGTTCTTCCTCTGCTATAGATGTGTGATGGGGGAGAAACATGGCTCCTCCTACCGAGTCTGAATCTGCACCTTTTAAAGGAGATGAGACATGAGTAATGTGGTTCTGCAATGACAGAAGTTGATACCATAAAGAAAACACTGGAAAGGAACAAAATTGGTGTTTTGAGGTTTAAACCAGTCAAACAGTTAAGGACAGGTCTTTCCTAGCACTGAGATTCCCTTGTCAGAGAGTTCCCACCTGCAGCTGGGTGTGCTTTGGCCTGAGACTGGCTAGACCCAGCACCATATCCATGGAGTTGCTCCCAGAGCCATGTTTTGAGCTCCTGCCCTGCACTCCCTTCAAAGTCAACCCGAGGGAGGGCCTGAAAGGATCAGGTCAGTGTCTCAAACACTTGCAAAACACGTTGGCTGAATCTTCGACTGAGAATCAATCAATACACTCTTTTTAGCATCAAATCAGTACAGCCAGCTGGTGTGCAGACAGGCTGATGTATCATGTGCTGTCACAGGGAGGTGTACCAAGGAGTGAGGTTTGAAGACAAGAGTCATGTGTGGAGAAGAAAGTTGTCTGCAGGTTTTCTTTTAATACTGAAGGCGCTTCACGTGCAGCAGAAGCCAGGGCGTCTTACAAGTTGGTGTCTTAGATGGTGCTTCACAAAATGCTCTGTGCTCAGTTGTGCATGTTGGATGTTCACATTGGGGTTAAAAAGGAGTATTTCTCTTGGGGAAGATGGAAACTGGACCTCATGCACTGGCCTGGGTTGGAACTGAGAAAAGGGCATCAAGCAAATTCTGTCCTGTGCTATGTGTAGGATGTTTATGAGGCTTTTTGTATGAGTTTTTTGTTAACTAGGGTGTTTGATGAAAGTATTCTGTTTGTGGTGTTTCTCTGTCCATCCTGCTTCTTGGAAGAGGCTGTCGTGACCCACTTGATGCTGTTAAATGCTGCCACTAAGGCTAGGTGGGGTGAAGCATGGACCTGCTGCTCTGATGCACTCACAGTTGCAGATAAGATCAAGTTGTTGAGTACCACTTGGGGATGAGAAGCTTCAAGATTTGCATTTGTAATTAAGAAGAAGAGCTTTTAAAGCTTATTCTTTGCATTACTTTGAACCCACTAACCAACTGTAGCTTGGGTTGTGGAGGAAGGTGAGAAGCCAGAACGACATGTTTGGAGTTTCCGTGCTCCCCTCTGCTGTGTGCATTACTGCTGAATCAGCTGTAATTTGGGCAAGGTTTAATCTTCTTTTTTCAGTGTGAAAGGGCCTGATCAGAACCTTGGATTTGTTTTCTTCAAAGCATAGGAAAGTTTTGACTAATTATATCTATTTCTTTTAAAAAATAGATGTGGCTAGAAAACCACACACCAAAGCATGATGCAAAACACAGCTGCTCTGCTCTCCAAGTGGTATCTCAGACATCCATTCCCAGTCAGCATATATTCCTGGATATTATCATATCTGCTTTTCCCACCTGTATCCTTTTGCACCCAAAGCCCAATGGTGTGGGCTTGGGTTAGTTTTCTTCCTCCCAAGCTTTTGTCCTTGCATTTTCAACTCTCTCACCATTAGTCATCTGCCTACCCTGAACATTACAAGGTCTTGGCATTAGAGCACTGAGGTGGGCTGCAAACACGGATGATTTTAGCCTTGCACATCCAAACAGAGCAGCCTTCCAGCCTATCTGAAGGGGCTGCAGGAAAGCTGGAGAGGGACTTTTTGCAAGGGCATCGAGTGATAGGACAATGGGAATGGTTTTAAACTGAAAGAGGGGGGTTTTAGAGTAGATCTGAGGAAGAAATTCTTCCCTGTGAGGCTGGTGAGACACTGTAACAGGTTGCTCAGGGAAGTTGTGGAGGCCTCCTCCCTGAAGTGTTCAAGGCCAGGTTGGATGGGGCTTTGAGCAACCTGGTCTTGTGGGAGGTGTTCCTGCCCAAGGCAAGGGGGATTGGAACTAGATGCTCTTTAAGGTCCCCTCCAACCCAAACCACTCTATGATTCTAAAGAGTTAGTGCAAGGAGTTGGACACTCAATGTTTTTCCAACCTTTCCACCCTTGTGCTGTCAGGTTGCTTGCTGAACTCTTGAGTCTTCTCTGTCCCTGCTTTATCACTAGGAAATTAAAGTGAGCAGGGGTTAAGTGAATCTTTCAGGATCTGCAACAGGTCCATCACAGAGCTGGGAACCAGACACCAACATCCTTTGGTCTCATCATCATCTTACTAACTTCTAGGGTGGATCCCAGCGTGGTCTGTCCCTGCAGTCCCATGTTGAGAAAGTCCAGGTTTTCTGAGCCAAGTTCACCTCGCACGTGCCTTGCCTTGAAGTCCATTGGATGAGGTTAGGGGTGAATTCAGCCTGTTTAAAAACTCAATCCAGCTGCCAGGCAGGAAAATCTGATGAGTGGAAAGTCAATCAGACGTGGGAAAGGAGGGGGAAAAGGCAAATGGTTGTTGTCGACGCTGCATTTGTTGTGGGCTTGGGAGTGGGTTTGTGCCATGTTGCAAAAATGGGTGGATTTACCCCATTTCAGGAGTAAACACGTGGCAGGGAACACATGTGTGCTGGTAGGTGAACTCAGTTGGGTAATAAGAGTAAATCTTGATCTGCTTTTGAGAGACTGGGACTAAAACATGGTGTAACAGTGATGCCTATCATTTTGTAGGGTGAGATAGTGAATTTACTGTGCTGTTTTGGCCATCAACACAACAGCTCGAGGCTGTTAAGATAATTTAGTGGAGGTTTGTGGTTATAAATACGTTTCCATCATGACTAAAGATTCTAATAGATATTAAATTCAGCCAAGGGGTTTATAGTAATTTATTTATTCTTTTATTGCATACTCCCCAGTGTTTCTGTTTTGACTTATTAATCTTGTGGAATAAGCTGAGGGATGGCTATTAAATGTTTTTTAATGTATAAAATAGGAGTTGTAAAAGAAAAAAAACAACACTGGATGATGCAATTAATTTAGTGTAATTTAGCTGTTCAGCAGTAGGGCTCTGGGGTGTCCTACTCCTGGCTGCTGGTACTACAGGTGTGTTGGGTGATGTGCAAAGCTATTAGAATGCAATTATTTTTTTCCCACTTGGAATATTTTGGGTAAAAGGGCCAACAGTCTTCTTCATCCATCTTGGCCTCCTGCAAGATAAGTTAGAACCATAGAATCGTAGAATCATTGAATTGTTTGTGTTGGAAGGGACCTTAAAGATCATCTGGATCCAACCCCCTGCATTGGCAGAGACACCTTCCACTAGATCAGGTTGCCCAGAGCCTCATCCAGCCTGGCCTTGAAAAGGTTGTGCAAAATGAAGAACCCATTTTTGAAATTTAAACACAACTGCTTACAAATGTCAAGATGCCCACATACCAGCTCAGGACCTCAATAACTCCCAGGACCTTAGCTGTGGATTTCCAGCCATGTCCTGCATCCATACAAAGGCCTCCCTTCCACCACTGAGAAGCAGTGTGAGAAGTGATGTGATCTGCTGTGGGAATGCCTCAGCTCTCCTACTCCACCATCTTAATCCAAGTAATAACAACAAAAAGTCTGAAGGCTTAGTTTGGAATTGGATAGCTCTCCAAAAATAGGCTCTCCCTGGAGATATCTCCTACTTCCTGCTGGGCTGGAAAAGCTGTGCTGACAGCCTTTGCGCTTGGGTATTTAGGCATCTCCTGGAACCTAGAGCATGAAGGAATGCAAAATAATAGAGGAAATCAGTTGAGCTTGTTAAATTTCATTTGGTCTGAGCTTCAGAAACTGTTCCCCCGTGACACTCTTCCTGCGTAGAAAGGCACCTGAGCCAAACCCCAATGTTTACAAATATTTCTGAGATCTTCCAGGTTTTGGAGCTCAAAACTTGAGATATTCCAGGCTATAGACCTTCCTGCTCTAAATAATAGATCTTGACTTGAATGTATCTGAGCTCCTGGGAAGTGTGGACCCCAAACAGAGCTCCTTGCGTCCAGACCTGTGTTGGCTCCAGCTCTGTCTTCCTGTGCTCAGAAGTGGGGAAAGGCATTGCATTTAAAAAAAAAAAAAAAATAAAAATGCAAACACAACAAACTTGTGTTATTTCATTATTTTGGAAGGTGTCTGACAGTCTCAAGGAATAGCTGATACCATCTGGTGTGTCTGAGGAGTTTGTCATTGGGAGCTTTATCTCCACATGCTTTGGGACAAGCGGCTGAGTCTAGGGACAGCAGGCTCAGAGGTTTCCTGGTTTTATGGCACTGAGTAGAGCCACGTTTGCAATTCCATCTTCAGATGAGTTGGAATGAGCTCAGGAAGGCTGACAGGGCTGTCCCCATGCTGCAGAGCATCCCAGAAACCCACCTGGAACCTCTACCTCGAGACACAGCCATGCTGCAAGGAGCAACTCCCCGTTCTAAGCAGGACTCCACAAAACCAAGGCCAAGATAGAAGAAACCAGTGTTATTAACCTGACTCAACACGTGGTGAGCCTGGGCTCAGGAAGCTGGAAAAATCTCCATTTCCCAAGTGGTTGAAATGGGGTTTTAGTGTGAAACTCTTTCCTCCATCTTCCTGCTTTAAGGTTTCTGCAGGAATTACTGGGACAGTGCAGGAGGCTGCTGTTCCACCCTGCTGGCTCCCCAGCCACACCAGCACCACCTCTAAAACCCTTGTCAGGAACAGAAGTTCAGAAACACATTCTCAACCTTTCCCAGCTTGTTTTTCCCATCTGTTTTTAACAGTGTGTTCTTGCCACTTGGACCTCTCTGGGCTCGATCTTGTGATCCCTGATGTAGTATGACATTTCCAGTTTATTAGGAATGCTTTTGTTTATGTGCTGGGTTTCTTTTCTTTCTTTCTCTTTCTTTCTTTCTTTTTCTTTCTTTCTTTCTTTCTTTCTTTCTTTCTTTCTTTCTTTCTTTCTTTCTTTCTTTCTTTCTTTCTTTCTTTCTTTCTTTCTTTCTTTCTTTCTTTCTTTCTTTCTCTCTCTCTCACTGTCTCTTTCTCTCTCTATTTCTCTCTCTCTCTCTTTCTCTCTTTCTCACTCTCTCTCTCTTTCTCTCTTTCTTTCCTTTCTCTCTTTCACCCTTTCTCTCTTTCTCTCTTTCTCTCTCTCTTTCTCTCTCTCTTTCTTTCCTTTCTCCCTTTCTCCCTTTCTCTCTCTCTCTTTCTCTCTCTCTCTTTCTCTCTCTCTTTCTTTCCTTTCTCTCTTTCTCCTATTCTCTCTTTCTCTCTCTTTCTGTCTGTCTTTCTGTCTTTCTGTCTTTCTGTCTTTCTGTCTTTCTTTTCTGTCTTTCTGACTTTCTTTTCTGTCTTTTTTGGTTTTTTGCCTTTTCCCTAGGTGGTGTGGAGGCTTTCTGCCTTGGCTGCCAATACAAATGTCTCCTCCGTGCCAGGAGGTGCCACCCACACCCGTCCTCTCTGAAATCAGGACAGTTATCTCAGCAGTTGCAAGTCCTTTGAATGGTCTGGGGACTCTCATTAAAAAAAACAGGAAGGCAGATTGTTTTTTTTCTGTCCTTTTCTACCATTTCATAATAAAAAGCCTGGTCCTGGAGCACTGAAACAAACAAGTTTTTAAAAATCAGTCCTCTTTTTTAAACTTTCTTAAGGAAGATCAGCAAGAAGGGACTCGGGGTTTGAGTTTGCTGGTGGCATTTTCAGCTTACCCAGCCTGTCTCTGCTTTTCTTAGCAGATTGAGTTTACTGACTGTTGCATGCAAGTATGGGTTTACTTCTGAGCTGAAGGTGGCTGGACCAGCCTTCACGTTGCTCCATCTTTCCATTTGCATAGAAATCACCATGCTTGCCTCCAGTGCTGGGCAAATATCACCAACAGCTGAGTATCAGTGCCAGGGCAGTATTGGGATTGTGGATCACTTCTGCCCATGGTGTGCTGCTTTCCCTAACCTCCGTGTCCTTCTCTAAATCCTCCTTTCTTCTTCTTGAAATAAATCAAGTGATACATTTTGGAGACCAGTTTTCAGTTCCTGGCTGACATAAATCCCACTGTAAGACTTCAAAGATGCTTAGTTGCTCTTTAAAATACTTCCAGCTGTACCGCACCAGCCCATGAAGTATGAGATTATATGAGAAACTGCAATCTGGGTGGTGTTTCATGGGGGTTTGCATCCAAGAGGCATTTTTTAAAGGGGTAGAAGAGTCCTGTGAGCATCCACCAGGGCTGGTGGTGGCATGGGTTCTTATACACCTTGCTGGAGCTGCCAGCCCATGCAGTACGAGGAGCAGATGCACCAAGTCATCTTCTCAGCCTGAGGATAAGGAAGACATGGGTAGCAAATTGGGCACCTCCATCAGGCTTATATTTATTAAACTCAACTGAATCTCAGCTGTATTTCTAAGCCAGGAGGGTAAATGCCACACAGCTGCAATAAGCCAGGAGTGAAGATGAGGCTGATTTGCTTTGGGTCAGTTCAGCCTGCACTGCAGTAAAGCTTCAGGACCAAATCATTGGTTGCTCTGACCTGAGAAAGATCCTTTGATTAAGAGATGTTGCTGAACCCCTCTCCTGCAACTGTGGTCCTGTAAAAATGCAACCCATAGTTGCAGTCTTTTGCTCAACATGTAGGAAATCTTTGTTCTTTGCCATCAGGATCAGAATTTGGGGTTGTAACCATAAGGATTTGCAACCAAAAATTATATTTACATCACCAAAACTACCCCAGAAAACCTCAGAAAGTCCTGGGCAGCTCAGAACTGCTGTGTCTGCTTTTTGATTCTTTAAGCATCGGCCTTCCCAGGAAAGCAGAGATCCCCCCAGGGACCCCAGGATTCTGATTGCTTCCAGCCAAGCAGCAGGGGCACATTTCTGTCCAGTGAATCTGGTTTCTGCATCAGCTTTCCCGGAGATCCGCCTTCGCTTTGCTCCATCTTTCCATTTTGTGTAGGAATCGCCGCGCTTCCCTCCAGTGCTGGAGGAATATCATGAGCAGATGGGTATTGATGCCAGAGCAATACTTGCTCTAAGGCAAACTGAACTTCCTAGTACCCTTCCCCAAACAACCCAGACTCCATGCCCACTCCCAGGGATTGCTTGGGACATGCTTCAGGCAGCTTCTGCCCAAGGATGCTCCCAAAGTCCTTTCCTCCTCCCATGCAGACTCAGATTTGCTGGTACCCAGCAACGTCGAGGTGAACCTCATCTTCCTGTTGCATCAATTAGTCTTGTTTAATGGCTGATGCCGTAGAAATAAAAAGGCACCAGCCATAAAAAGGGCTGATGGCAAATGCAGATGCTTTGGAGCAGGGACAGGGGGACAAGCAGCTAGTCCTTAACTGCGTGCCTTGTCTGGATCCACAGCCAAAGGATACAGAGGACAGAAAACCAGGCAGTACCAGACTGCTTGGGTGGATTCAGCTGCCTTGTTACGATACGCTGAATTAGCCTTTATGGGGTTATTTTTAACAACGGGGAAGGCCTTGTCTGCTGGAAATAAAATTGATCGATACACTCTTGGGGTCCTCGTCTGGCTGAAAGTGGCTCTGTGATGGGTACGTGTGGCACAGCCCTTGACCCTCACCCTCCGTGGGCACTGAGGGGAGGATGAGGATGGGGCGGATGCTGCTGAGCCTGAGTGGAATTTGGATTTGGGGGGCTTTTGCCCCAGGGGTGCCGGGCTTTTGTGTCTGCTCTGGGCTGGCTTTCATCCTGCAGCAGGGTACTGAACATAATAGGGTTTTTCTCATCCTCGTGGCCGTTTTATGAGCCAGCCTCTAAAAGTGTCCCTGTCTCCCCAGGGGAAGCAGCTGCTAATTTTTGTCTTCACTTGTCAGACTTGCCGTGGGTCTCCCTGCCGGAGGATTTCTGAACAAGGTTTTCAATATTCATAGACTCAACTGCATCATGAAAAAGGGGCCATTAGTTCCTCCAGTTTGATCTCAGATCGTTAACTCCACGCTACTGCTTTCCTTTGCCATCCTTTATTCTTCTTGTCCTTTCTAAGTGCTGTTTGTTTTTTATCACTCTGTGTATCCTTCCAGCAACAGTGCTGGCATATTTATTAGTATTAATTGGCATATGTGCAACAAATGTCATGCAAGGATCACAGAAGCTGTTTCCTTGGAGAAATCTGTATATTTATCCTGCATGGGGAATCAGAGGTACCAAAGAAACCAGATGGGCATCAGCTGCAGGCATGCCTGGACAGAGCTGGCCATGATTTCTTCCTAAAAGGCAGTTTGGACCTTGCAGTCATTGGCACATGCTTGCTTTGAACTACTTCAGCCATGCCCTGGAAACCAGGTGTTACCCAGGTCTTTATTCCAGCCAACCTGCTGGCTTTCATACCACCTTCAATCTGGCAACATGTGTTGCTCCCTCCACATTTTACCCCCCAAGCCCCCCAGCCTGTGGTGAGCTGGAGCGGTGCTTCAAGGCAAAAAAGGAAAGAAAAAAAGTAATAGGAGAGACTTGTTCTGGAGATGATAATGATAATAATTTTCTCAAGGTGTTATTTCAGAGCTACTTATCTAGGTTTAATAGCAGTGCAGGCAGAAGGACAAAAGCTGGAGCTTTATGTGGACTTGGAAGGTAAAAACAAAACCAAGAGAGCAAAAAGGAAGGCTGAAGTCCTTTTAAATTGTATTTTTACCCCACTGAGCTGCTTCTCAGTCTTTACAGGGGACAATAGACACTTGTTTCTAGTAAAGGTCCCCCCAGCCTGTGCTGGAGGGGATTGGAAAGGGGCTTCCAGGGGTTCGACCACAGCCAGCAGCTCCTGGGGCTCGGCTCAGCGCAGCCGCCCGCCTGTGTCCCACTGCGCCGGGGGAGTTTATTTTTCCAGTGCTCCTACTCAGGAACATTTGGCTAAAGGAAAAATTGTGGAGGAGGTTTAGCTCAAGTGAGCACAAAAACATGTGTCCTTGTAGTATGTTGCTTGCTGAGTGGTGGTTTGGTTTGGTGGGGTTTTTTCTTTTTTTTATTAGGCATATCTGAGAGCTTGGGAATCATGTGAGGAGGATGGGGGTGATGCCTTTCAGATGGACTCAGGGCTGTGTAAATACAAGGAAGGGAAATCTTTTCTGCCTGATGCAAGTTCTCCCAGCCCGCTTTTTTGGATGAACAAGTATGAGGATGGCAGAGTCAAAGGAAGCCTTTAAAAGCCTCATCTAAAGCCCTTACTTTAAGATACCGTGGTCCCCAGGGTGACGACCCATCCTCTTCCCATGATCCCCAGAAGTCCCTGCCTGAGGAAACAGGTTGGAGTGTCACACTGAATCCTCTTTTCTTGCCCCATGAACTGGTCATTGTGGGGGCAAAAAGGGGCACATTGCAAGAAAACTGGGCTTCTGGACTTTAAAACTGAGGAGCAAAGAGCTGCCCCCTCCCTCAATCCCCAATTTATTTTTGCACATCAGCTGTTCCTCCCAATCTCCTTTCTCTCCTCCTTTCCACGAGTGAAACATTGCTTCACCCAGAGACAAGATGCTGAGGAAGCACATCTCAGGTCAAACTCTCCCACTCCTTCCCCCACCACCTTCCCACCCACACATTTTTGTGTGCCCTCCCGCTGCCTTTTCCCATGCCCTTTGTGGGGAGCAGGGCTGGTGCACCGGGCGGCGGCACAGTGAACTGGGCTCTGCAGTTGGGAGCTGCTTTTGGCAGGCAAAAGGGGGTTGTTTGGGAAAGAATTTGGAAGTCTGGGCAGATGGTTTCTACCCGTCACCCTGAGCTGGGGATGGCAGAGTTGTTCTCAAAGGGAGAATGATGTCACGGCACCATTTGGTGAAGCTAGTTGCAGGCACTGAAGTCCGAACCGAATCCATGCTAAACCCTTCCCTGGGTTTTTGCAGTGGCAAGGGAGTAGGAAATAAATCCTCTGTAATCCCACAGAGGTGTGGAGAAGGAGCAATGCAGGTAGATTTGTCTACCTGGGGATGGTGCATCCCGAGGAGCAGCTGTGAAGCTTGGCTGGTGGCAAGCTGAGAGGTGTAAAAATATATTAAATTAAAAGCCCAAGAATGCTGAGACAGCTGTTAGGAAGGAGGAGTGTTACAAAAAGAGGGAACCACAGGATTTTAGCAATTTTGGAGAGAAAAACAGAATATTATGGGTACATCTGGAATGGGGCAGGGGGTTAGCAGAGTGGAAGATGGTTGCCTTTCAGCTTTATCCTTTTCCCTATAATATCAAGACCATTCATTGATCCAACCACCTTGTGAAGTTAACTTTACGCCACCTAGGAGTCTGAAGGACTCCAACTTACATCTCCAACCTGTGGGGTGGACCTGAGTGAAGTGAGCCTGAGGGTATTGCTCCAGAAGGTGAAGAGGTAGTGATGCAGAACCACTGCTGCATCTGCTAGTCCTTGACATCTGTGCTGCCTTGGCCAAAAAAATCCCTGACCCAGATAAAGATGGAGACGAGGGTTTGCAAGCTGGCTTATTCCACTGAGTTTGAAGCACCTGCCATAGCCAGCTGAATTCTCCTTGGGCTCTTACTCTAGACAGTTATTTTATTTTCTGGCTTGGAGCTGATGCAAGGACACTAAATGAGGATTTAGTAGTGAAGTGAATCATCTTGGCTTGATCATGTTACAGGCATGCAAGTAAAATCACTGTCTAGGAGGCTCTGCATGTGAGTCTGCTGTGATGCCCACTCATGGGTGAGAAGAGCTATGGTCTTTCCCTACATAAGCCATGCCCAGGACAGGACCTCCTGCAAGCTAGTTTCTAGCTGCTCTGGTTGGTTGTCCTGGGGACCTTGCAGTTTCTCTTGTACCTCTGGGATTGGCTTGAGGTTGTTGGGGTACCTTGAGGTAAGAGGTGATGGTCCACGTGAATCCATGGTCTTGAAGAATTCAGGAGGGGAGGCAGTGGGGGTGACTGGGGAGAGGACCAGCTTACTGGCCCCATCCCTTTCTCATTTGAGGTGGTGAGCTGTGGTTTTGTCCATTAGGGAATAATTTTCTTTCAGTGTGTGCATCTCCTCCCATCTGAGTCCTGCTGGACCACAGAATCATTCTGGTTGAAAAGGACCTTTAAGATCATTGAGTCCAACCATTAACCTAACTTGACCGAGTCCAGTGCTAAACCATGTCCCTAAGCACATGGGAGAGGATACTTACAGGAGATACCATGTTTGATCCCAGACTCCACTGAGTCCTGAACACAGCCACAATGCTCCAGTGCCCTGACTTTCTTTTGGTAATCTCTGCACCCATGTAAAGTGCCGAAGTGGTCCCTGCAATGAAGAGTTTCTGATTTATCCCTTTCAGATGGTAGACCTCTGTGCTGGTCTGCTGGGCTTGGGGATACATGGGCAAGGGTGCCAAGTCTTTTTAAAATTTATTATTTGGTTTTGTAGTGTGGTTTTCTTTCTGTGGTCATCCTTTCCCCCACCTTTGAAACCTCTGAAGGTGCTGCTCAGAAAGCATTGTTAGATGTCTGACTTTGTCTTGGGGTTTTTTGTTAATTTGCTTGTCTGTTTAAATGTTTTGGGGAAACTCCATCTGCTAGAGTACAAAGCTGATCTAGGATAAAAGGAACCAACTTGGACACAATCACCTGTACACAGCACTGGTGAGGCCTCACCTCAAGTCCTGTGTGCAGTTCTGGGCCCCTCACTTCAAGAAGGACATTGAGGTGCTGGAGCAGGTCCAGAGGAGAGCAACAAGGCTGGTGAAAGGACTAGAGGGAAAGTCTTATAGGGAGAGGTTCAGGGTGCTGGGGTTGTTTAGCCTGGAGAAGAGGAGACTCAGGGGGGACCTCATCACTCTCTACAACTACCTGAAGGGAGGTTGTAGTCAGGTGGGGGCTGGACTCTTCTCCCAGGCAATCAGTGACAGGACAAGAGGGCACAGCCTGAAGCTGCTCCAGGGGAGGTTTAAGTTGGATATTAGGAAGCACTTCCTCACGGAGAGGGTGATTAGACATTGGAATGGACTTCCCAGGGAAGTGGTGGAGGCCCCGTCCCTGGATGTGTTCAAGGCAAGGCTGGATGTGGCACTTAGTGCCATAGTCTAGATGGTGTGGTGGTGTTGGTCATAGGCTGGACTTGATGATCTTAAAGGTCTTTTCCAGCCTTGGTGATTCCGTGATTCTGTGACATTAGCAGGAAGCTCTAGCAGGACATGGTCCAGTCCAGTCTCAGTGGCTGCAAGATGTCATCTTGGAGTATAATGTGTCTAGACTGGCTTTTCAAATGGATCTCTGAAGTTGGGTCGAGAGCTCAGTTGGAAGATGGGCATCCAACTCCCTTATGCTCATCTAGAAAATCATGCAGGAACAACAGTTGATCTCTGGCAGCTCCCTGCCAATGAGCTCCTTATCAATTGCTCATCCCTCGGATCAACCTCACCTCTTGCCTGAAGCCTCCAGAGACTGCACATCCCAGAAAACTGCTGGGTAGAATGGGGGATTTCCTTTCTTACAAAACCTGGAAGCTGGGCATGTTTTACATCAAGTGTTAATGGTATAAAATGTTGAGTTGGGCTGTCCAAGCGAGCTGCTGGAGTATCTCCGCAGAGAAGGAGAAAGGGACTTTCACTTCTCAGATCCCTACCTTGCTGCTTCCAGTTTTCCTGTGTGGCTCAGTCAAACCAGTCCTTTTCCCAGGAGTCCACACAGTGGAAATCTGACAATTTGGCTGCTTCCTGCAGCTTTCATTGCTTCGTCGGGTCCGAAGTGTTGACTCATCGGTCTTTCTTCACGTGATTCCCTTGAAATATCTTCCCCCGGGCAGACGGCGTGAGGACTGGGCAGCCTTGCCGGGACAACTTCTCTCTGAGAAGCTGCTGTAGCAGCTGGTCCCTCCAGGGTGATTCTGGTGTCTTCAAGCTTTATAACTTTTCCTAAAGGAAAATATTTTTCAGCAGTGTTCTTATCTAAAGGAGGACAAGTCTTGTGAGTGACTTGAAGATAGAGCTGACAACATAGTGCACGTCATCTGCGTCTCTAAAGTGTTTTGAAATTCCAGATGAAAGGTCACTCATCCCGAAATGTCCTTCCTTCCTCCCTTTGGACACGGTGCCAGCAGAAACCACAACACTGTACATGAGCTCATGCACCACCTCTTGTGATACTATCAAAACCTTTTTCATTTAGACTTCTCTTGCCCTTTAGGGTTGCTTTTCCAGAGCAAATCCACGGGTTTCCTGCAAGAGCCCAGTGCAGTTGTCTAGAGGAGCAGGGAGCGGTGATTGCTGCTGATCTTGGTCTTTGGGATGACTCCACAAACATTGCTCATGGCTTCCCCAGTTCTCCAGCCCCTCTCTGAAGGCTTCCACACTGCCCCGGGTGCCAGCTAGCGTCACTGTCAAAGAATGAGAAGTAATTTAGTTCCTAAGCAACCTCTTGCCTGGCCTCTTGCTAAAGAGTGACTTAGCATTTTCCAAAGGAAAAAAGTGACTGTGGATAACAATGTGTCAAGGCAGGTTCTTCTAATGTTCTTCACTCTCTGGATGCCATTTTAATGAGCATCCACCAAGCATGGGCCAGCTGGGTCGCTGCTGATGGGGTTGGGGTGCTGCAGGAAACCAAGTTCAGCCCATCTAGGGGAGAGCTCAACTAAGGATTAAAGTCTGTAGCTGTTAGGAGTGTTTCTACAATCACAAGGACCTGCTTTTTCCTTATTTCTTCTCACTGCTTTCATTTTCCTCCTGACCTTAAGACATTTTGCTGTCTGCTGTCAGTTTATTTCATCTTCCCTCCCACCCCTTCAAAAACCCAGTAGAGTCAACAAACGTCATTTTATAGGGTGTTTCTGCTGTGATGACTATTGGTCTTATTTCAAGTCCACCAATGCCTAGCCTGAAAAATGAATTGGCAGGTCACATCCCTGTGCTAACCATCTCTGACCATCTGAGTTATATTCCTACAACCTCCATTGCAACCTCAGCAAATCAAGATCTTTCCTGTATTTTCCTTTTCACATCCCTGAGAGGCAAAGCTTCAGGTGAATCATTATTTTCCCAGGTTATTATTATGGAGAAGCCAAAGCCAAAGCATCCACCTGAATTTGTACCCTCAGGGTACCCGGCTCTCACATGGGACATGCTGACTCCTGACTTGCTCTTTTCATTTGGTTTCTTCTCCATCGAGGGTCTCAACTTCTCCATTGGTCTGGGAGGCTAGTGGGTGAGAGGGTGTTGTCTTTTGAGGTGTGACTGTACAGAAAGGACAAGCAGCTTGGAAGGAAGATGTAGGAAATTACATGGTAGAGATCATCCACTGGACCCTAGGATCAGTGAGGCTGGAAAAGACCTCTGGCAACCACCTAGTTCAACCCCCTTTCCTAAAGCAGGGTCACCAAAAGTGCATATTGCTTAGAATTTTGAGTATCTCCAGGGATGAAGACTCCATAACCTCTCTGGGCAATGTATGCCAGTGATTGACCAGCCTCACAAAAAAGTTTATTCTTATTTTTTAATGGACTATCCTGTATTTTTAGATTGTGCCCACTGCCTCTTGTCCTGTCATTGGGCACCATCAAGGAGAATCTGGCTCAGTCGTCTTGAATTCCCCCCATCAGATATTTGTGCCCATAGATAAGATCATAGAATCATAGAATCACAGAACAGATTGGGTTGGGAGGGACCTTAAAGGTCATCTAGTTCCAACCCCCCTGAATGGGCAGGGACACCTCCCACTAGACCAGGTTGCTCCAAGCCCCATCCAACCTGCCCTTGAACACTTCCAGGGATGGGTCCTCCTCAGCTTCTCTGGGTAACGTGTTCCAGTGTCTCATCACCCTCATAGCAAAGCATTTCCTCCTAATGTCTAATCTAAATCTACCCTTTTCCAGTTTTAAGGCATTCCCTTGAGCCTTCTCCAGGCTCAACAGTCCCAGCTCTCTCAGCCTCTCCTCCTGTCAGATGCTCCAGTCCTTTAATCACCTTTGTGGCCCTTTGCTGGACTCCATGTCTCTCTTGTACAACCCAGGAGGCTGGTGACTTTTTTTGCTGTGAGGACATGTTGCTGGTTCACAGTCAACTTGGTCTCCACCAGGACCTTCCGGTCTAGTGGTTAAAGCTATTTTCCAGCCAGTCAAATCCCAGTGAGACTCACCTCACTGTCTAGTTATCTAACCCATACTTCACCAGTTTGTCCATGGGAACCCTGTGGGTGATATTTTGAAAGAAAGCATTACTAATGTCCTAATAAGAATCACCCACTGCTCTCACCGAGCCAATCATCTCCCCACAGAGGGCCATCAGGTTGGTCAAGGGTGATTTAGGGCTCTTACTACAGAAGTGCATGGGGTCAGAGGAGACTGCAGAAGGATGTGATGACAGTGATATCTGCAACAGATATTTCAGTTTAGTTGGAACAGTTCAGCCATGATATTCATGCTCTAAGTAACACCTGGCAGATGGGGAGGTGTCCCTGGGTGGGCACAGGGCTTCTATGTGGAGTTCAGCAACACACAAGGGTTTATCATTCAGGATTTACCCTCTAATGGGTGTGGTGAGGCCAGAACGTATCTCTTGGTCCACTCACATGCCCATCTGTGCCAGGAAAACAGGGCTGCTCTCTCCATGACACTGTACATGAAGCCACATCTCCCCACAGTCCTCCGGGCAATACACCACGCAAGTCAGTTGATACGCAGCAAGGAGCAATTTATTTTCTTCTTCTTTATCTTCCCCCCTCTTGCATTGCTTTTGCAGGGCTAAGAGAAATAGAAATAAGAGTGACAGCTTGGTACGCTCATGAAGCCAATGGCCAAGAAGGTCTTTGCCTGAGGAGCAGTTCTGCCAAGTAAAGTAATGCTTTCTAACCTGGTTGATTGAAGCCAAAACAACCACAAACGTGTCCTTACATTAAGCAAGAGCCTCTCCAGGTCTCTCAAGGCTCAGGTTGAAGCTGGGAAGAGCTGATGGCAGATCTGGGAGTCAGACCCAGGCATGAGCTAATGGTTGCTGATGACCCTCTTTGCTGCATCAAGTTGTCTAGATACACTAGGAAAGAAACACTATTTATTTTTATTCCTCTTTATTTAAGAAAAAAAATAAAATAAAACAGCCTGGCAGAGATTCAGCATGCAAAGAATGGGCAAGCACACTGCCTCGTTTGTTGGAGTGGCCAACAGATTAAATTAAGGTTTAAAAAAAAAAAATTAGAGAGGGAGAGAGAGAGAACAAGCTCTCTCTATGGGCAGAGTTCATTCGCAAGTCACTCATTTCTCTTGCTCTTCAGGGAGTGATATGAGACAATTAGCTAATTGGTTTGGGGAGGTGACCTGTCAGTGACTCAAGGAGGAAATGTCTCCTGTGCAGTTTGACATAAAGAATATATTTCCAGCCCGTTGTGACAGCTGTGAGCACCCCCCCATTAAAATCAAGCATGTAATGGCTGTAATAACAGCAAGCTTGGAATCCATCACAGGAAGGGAAGAGCAATGAAAAACCTGGTAACACGCTCTAAATTGCAGCTGGAGCTCGTGTGTTATGTTGTCAGGTTTGAAATATTTCTGAATTATCTGATCATTAGCACTGCGTAAGCATCCAGAGCCTTTCTGAGGTTAAAACTGGTCCCAAATTACCTTGTTAAGCCCTGCAGTTCAGCAGCTCATCTGCCTTCAGAGCCAGGTACATACATGTCTTCATGATGGAGCCACTGGCTGTGCATTTGAAGTTGGGAGGACTTGAAATCTGGGATTTTAGCCCAAACCCTTGGAAAGAGGAGCTGGTTGCTCAGTTTGCTGAGAGGATGTGGATTTACCACATTTTTTATAAGTTCTCAGGACCCAGCAGTTAACAAGGTGGCTTCCTGTGTTGGGTAGCATTTGGGGTAGGACCTGGGCTGAGGTCTTTGAAACATCCCCATCAACCTGCCACCCTTAATTTTGTGTGTTTTGGCAAAAGCAGTAGGCTGGGGGGAAGCAATGAGAAGGGAAAAGTTTAGCCAAGAAGGCAACATTGTCCCCGTGCCCTCAGGCCTGTGCCTGTGCACCCCCTGGACTCCTGGTCCCACTAATGCAGCAAAAACCAAAATACTGAAGCAAGCGTGTTGCAGAGGGACAGCAGTCATGAGATAGATGATGAAAAGCAGGAAGTCTTCTTCGGCCCAAGTGATGTAATTTTCCACAAACAGAACTTCATTCACGTGAATGTTTCCAAAAAAACCCAAAAAAACCCCAACAGTTGAAAGGAGGAGCAGGTCCCATATTGGTGCTAGGAAGTACCTGGTTTTCCTGATGGAGGTAGTTGGTCCTTTCTGAGTATCAGGTGCCTCAAAACTGTTCTTATAATAGGATTTTGAAAATTTTGACCAGCTAAGCAAGTCTCCATCCCTTCCCACAGACCTAGTGTTCGTTTCTGTGTGCCAGGCTCTGGTCTTCACATGGGACTTCACATGGTACAAAATTCACAGAATCACAGAATTGTCGTAGTTGGAAAGGATCTCTGAGATCACAGAGTCCAACCATCAACACAAAAAAAACACACCCCACCCCCCAAAAAAAACAACCAACCAACCAACCAACAAAAAACCAGACCCCAAAACAAAACAACCCCAAACAAACAAAAAAACCACCAACACAAACATCAACCCAAAGAAACACACACCCACACATACCCCACCAAAAAGCACACACAAAACAAACCCCCACAACCTCAGCCACTGGAGCATGCCCTGAAGTGCCACATCTACACGTTTCTTGAACACCTCCAAGGATGGTGACTCCACCACCTCCCTGGGCAGGGTGTGCCAGTGCCTGACCACTCTTCCAGTAAAGAAATTCTTCCTAATATCCAATCTGAACGTCCCCTGCCACAACTTCCAGCCATTCATGCATATGGGTCTGAGTTTCCACACTGAAAACAATGAGGGCATGCGAGGATCAGCCCTGGGGATGTGTACAGCAGAAATGGGAATCATTGAATCACCCTGGGGATGTGTACAGCAGAAATGGGAATCATTTGGGTTGGAAAAGACCTTTAAGATCATCAGGTCCAATGATTAACTGTCAAGAAAGCTGAAGATACAGTTAATAAGCATATCACGTCTTGGAGGCTTCTGGCCACCTGGCACAAATGAAGCCATCCTCCCTATCCCTGCCCTCTGCAAATCCCTGTGGGAAAGTATGTTTCTGGGTCCCCTGCAGGGATGGGCAGGGCTTGGAGGGAAATCCAGGAGCACTGGATCAGTCCAACGCTTACTTGGGTTGATGTCTGTTGGCAAATGGTGTCTATGTGATAAATTAAAAAGGACAATGTTTTTCATTTTGGTGGCGTGTCTGTCTCGGTGTCAGATGGTTTTGCCTCAGCCCAGACAGGAGACAGCTGCTATTTTCATCATTGCTACACGAGAGTTTCTCGTAAAGGTCGTAAAATTAAAATAAACCTCAGCAGACTCACCCATCATTAGTGGTAAAACCAGCCATGCACCACCACAAGCACATCCCACAGGAGGGTGACAAGACGTAGGAATGATTTACTCCAAAGAAAGAAAAAGAAAATAAAAAAGAGGAAAAACAATATACCTTTTCCAAAACCATTTATTTTTTATTTGTGTTGCAGAAAATGTCTAAAATATCTAGTTGACTTCCTTTTACCCAAAGTGTCAAAACCATTTGAAGGGTATGGACAGCTTGTGTTTTGCCATCCCACCTCTCTGGCTCCCTCGTTTTCATCCCTGAAGATCAGAAGCCAGAAAGAGTAACAGAGCTACACTGTGCTGGATCTCATGGGGTGTGGATTCATGTTGAGAGGGAAATAGGGGTAAATAAAATAATTGCAGCAACGTAGGGTCTAGAAGAGAGCACCTAAATGGCTTTTTTGCAGCACCCAAAGGAGGTTATCACTCATCTCCTGCTTTTTCACTTTGTGCAAGTGATATTGATGTGATCTGCTGACCAAAAGGTTGAGGCTCTGATTTATCTAATGACCCTGTGCAACATTTGGGGTTGAAGTTCCCAAACCCCTAAATTGTAGCTGCACAGGGAAAAACTCCTTCCTGAGCCCTAAATTTGTTTGGGTTTTAGTTTCTCTGTTCTGAATACTCCAGAGCACTCCAGTAAATCTTCAGTGTGTTGTACAAGAAGAGGGATCAAAGCTCTTGTCAAAGAGCTCTCAAAACCTCTTTGTGCAGCTGAGGGAAGTTTCTGGCTGCTAAAGGGCTGATTTTCTTAAAAGTTTTGTCTGCCAACCTTGAAGTCAGGTACCTTGCCCACAGCCTAGAAGGTTCCCCTGGAACCCTGGGGAGCTGCTCATCAGAAGTTATGCTTTAAACTAGATGAAGGGCTGAAATCTCAATTGTTTTAACAGGCTGAGGTGGGAATTCTTTGATAAATAATTTTTTGGGGTCAGAACCATTTAATACTAAAAAATATATATTTATGGAGAAGCTTTGCTTTTACTTAAGGGGGAAATTCAGTGGAAGTGGGGGATAAAACCTTCTTTCTGGCCAGATCTGGGCACCATCTCCATGGATTCAGGGCATCCCGGGTATGGAGAGCTCCCCATAGGGATTCCCCCCAACTTTATTGATCACTGTGGCTAGTAGGGAACCTTCTGCCTAATTTTGGCAAGGGTAGGATGTTATTTTTGCATTTGTCTGTGGATGTTTTTCCTGAG
The DNA here is from genome assembly GCA_020745705.1 of Hemiprocne comata. Lineage (NCBI taxonomy): Eukaryota > Metazoa > Chordata > Aves > Apodiformes > Apodidae > Hemiprocne > Hemiprocne comata. The sequence goes on from CM036586.1 coordinate 213,971,008, forward strand.
GCTGGCTCTGTTCTATTCTGAGGGCACTAACACTGATTCAAGAGGTTTACTAGGAGGTATTTGCTGAAATCTCCACAGAGGTTCAGCCACATCGGGAGGTTTCTGTACATACCTCGCTCTGGGCTCACTGCAAACATCCTGCCAGGAAGAGGAAACATTTCCTCTGCCCCAGGATAACCTGCCTTCCTATAGAAAGAGAATTGATGTTTCCGGATGGAGCATATGGACGTGGAAGAGGAGCCAGCACGTGCTCCTGCTGCACCCCAAGAGCTGGCTCCACTGTTGGCCAAAGGTGGCTCTGGAGGTTAAATGGCATTTAGGGTAGGACCTGGATGAGGATGCTTCTTGGGGATCTTCTTCAGGTGCTGGAGGGTACTGAGGGCATTTGATGCCTCCCATGCTGCAGCTGTGAATGCAGTGGAGATCCATACTGGCATGCAAGGGTGGGAGCTGGCAGTAGAGGGAAAGCTGATTAGTCTCATGCCTTAAAAAAATCCCAAAAAACAGGGAAAATAGGAAGAAAGGAACGAGGCAGAGAGGAAGACTGCAGGAAATGAGGTGGTTTTTTGGTTGTTTTGTGCTCTTTTTTTAAATAAAATGTCCAAGAAAAGACTTCCTGCTGCATGAAAGGGACAACAGAGGAGGGAAGCTCTTCCTAAAAATAACTGGGAGCTGCCTGGCCTTGCTCGACAGCTCCTCCACAGGGACCCTCGGATTTGACAGGGGTGGATCAGCCAGCTCTCCAGGGCACGTCCAGTGCAGCCCTCTGGTTCTCATTCAATGGCAATGCATTGATCCAAAGCAGAACTGACTCTTCCTCTCAACCCACCCTCCTCCAGCCCCCAAAATATCTGGAGATTTATCATCAGAGGTGACGGGTAAGGAGGGATTTGTTGGCAAAAGGGAAGGGCTGGGAGAAATCCTGTGTTGCTTGTGTGTGCCAGGCAAGAGGTTAGAAGTAAAGAGGGTGAGATGGGATGTCTGAGCATGTCTGAGAGCAGAACGTGGCTTTGCAGGTGTTGATGCTGTGAAGGTGGGTTAGCAACAGGGCAGCACCTCAGGTCACATGACTGGTAGGTGAAATAACTTGATAAATGGGATTTTGAGGGCGTTGATGCTTAGCAAGGGCAAGTGGGAGTATGTTGCTGCACCTGGCTACCTGCTCATCTTACTCCTGCTTGTGTCCATCAATGAAAAGGGATGCAAGGTGAGATCCTTCTCTGGAGACATTCAAGACCCACCTGGATGCAGTCCTGGGTAATGTGCTCTGAGTGATCCTCCTTTAGCAGGGAGTTGGACTAGATGATCCGTAGAGGTCCCTTCCAACTCTGACAAGTCTGTGATTCTGTGATGTTGGTGCAGAAGGCAAGTCGTGAGATCTTCTCACCACTTCTCCCTGCCATGCCTGAGGCTCATCCAAAGGACACTTCTTACAACCACTCTCTTCATGTCCTCAGAGATGTGGCAGAAAAAACAACACAAAAAACAAAGTAACATGGGGCCAAGAGCTAAGGGTGATTCCCAGCTGCAGCTGCTGCAGTGGGCATTTCTTACAGAAGAAATAAATAGTAATAATAATCAAAATTTCACTGTTAAGTTTCCAAAATACTCACAACAAAGAAAAAAAACAAGATGAGAAGAAAATAACTTGTCAGTCCTCCTGCAGGGTTTGCATGACATGGGCACAGGAGGGGCCACCACGTTAAATAAATCACCACCAGCTTTTTAGGAGCACAGCTCCATTGCTCCAGCTCAGCCTTATCTCTGCAGACCTTGGGGTGAGTTTCTGAAATGCCACTTTTCATTGCCATCTCCTGGTCCTGTGCAGAGCTGGTTTGGGGATTGCCCTGGCTCAGCACAGCAACCAAAGACAAGACAATCCTGGGGGGAGCTGGTGCTATTATGGAAGTGGTGATTATCCACTTTTTAATGATGTTAAAATACAGATGAAAAGCCTTGAGAGCTCTGTTATCTGATCTGCTCCCCTTCTCCAGCCACAGCTGCAGTCAGGGGGTTGTTACACCCCATGTGCTGAACATGTCCTCTGCTGCTTGGATTACAGGGATGCATTTCCCAAAACCAAGCAATTTCACTGTTTTGGGGATTCCTCCACCTTTCCCTGGGACATATGATACCAGCTACTCATCCAGGACTAGACAGAAGCTTGAAGACCTTTGGCCATGATCCAGGCTAGCAGATCCTGGGTGGTCTGTGGGAGGATGTTCTGAGCATTGGGTGTTCAGCATCCCCAACCTAAAACCTCCCAGATGTGAGAAGGTTTCCAGATCTTCCTCTGGAAAACTGGGAGGTATCATCCCATCAGCAGTTGGTAGATGGCTGCTGTTGAGCCACAGCTTTCTTGTAGCAGCACTTATGGCTGAGGCAACTGACAGGGAAATTGTTGCAGCACCTGGAAAAGTGTCAGGGGGTTGGAGCTTTCAATGGCTGTGATGGTCTTTGCAACCCTTCTTTGATGGAGACTTAAATCCAGAAGAACTTAAAACCAGTGGAGGTTGTCTGGATGTTAGCTTGAGTGTCTGATGTGAGAATATGACCCTAAATCTGTGTTTCAGCTGCAGTGGTGGCTTGGGCCAGACTGCAGCAGGTTTGGCTGTTGAAATCACACCTCTTTGAGTATAAAACCTGCATTATCTCCCTGGTGCTCCTACTGCTGGAACCTTCCCACAAGGGCATCACTATCCCACTCTGGATCCCTTGTCTCATCCCAAGACCAAGAGCTCCCTGCAAGCAGTCACATCCTCCTAGCTTGGCTTTGAACTTCTCTAGTTAAATTATTGCTGCCTTGAAAAATGCAAAAAGTCCAATTTCCTTGAATTTTTCCAAATTGCATAAAGCATTTGGACATATGAGAACCTGGGACACACAGGCAGTAGGTCGCTGGACCCGACCTGACCTACAGCCAAGGTACAAGAGTCTTATTCTGAGAACAGCCATAAATTCTTGCTCATGTGTGGCATCCTGGATGAGCTTTTCATCCAACCTTGATCAACAAAGTTGCAAGTGAAGGACATTTTATTCTGTGAGGCTGTGCATAGGAAATACAAACAAATCCTTCCTGGGGTGGGGTTGTTATATGCTCTTCTTATATAACCTTGGACAGTTCCTGGATGCTCTGCATGGTGCCACATGATGAAGTAATGAATGTAATTATCAGTATTTTCACATTCTTGCCCAAATAAGCCTCAAAGCTCCCCAGAGGACCTTCCCAGCTGCTGTAGGAGCCCCACCTGGGAAGCAACGCAAGGGTGCCGAGATGTGTGGGGTGGGAGAAGATGGCTTTGTACAACCAAAGGGATACTGTGAGAGGTGAAAGAAGGTGGCTACAGCAGATTTTGAAAGAGATGGTTTTTTTGCATGTGGCAAACACTGGGCATGTGTCTTGCTTTATCATCCCTAAGGGTGTACCATCCTAGAGCCACACTTTCTGTGAACCTACAGATGAGAAAAACCTCTTCGACCACTCCATAAGAATTTCCCCTAAAGCTGTGAGCATGGGTTCCTGGAGCCTCTCATGGCTGCTGGGCCAAGCACACAGCCATCTTAAGCCTTCAAACAGCCCAAAACACATCAGTTTTACAAGCTGAGGTTCTCCCAACCAGGGATGGGGCAAGGGCTTTGGCTCCGAAATGGCAGCACTGGGTTGATGCAGTGATGTTCAGCTTCCCCACCACCACTTGCAAACACATTAGGAATCCAAGGGGGTAATTAAATCATGGGAGCAGTTTACTGTAGACCCCATGCCATGCAGCTGCGAGATGGCTGAGGGTGAATATAAGACTATCATCCATATTGCAGAGCCACCATGGGTTTGGAAATCAGTGATGCAGCAAGTGCAAGGCATTTGAATGCTGCAGAGGAGAGGAGGGAGGGATGCCAGGAGCCACAGACATGTGGTTTGCAGGTAGCAACACACTAATGTGCATTGTGTCAGAGCCTCATTTGCTCCTGAAGCAAATGAACAGTGCTCAGAGGGTTTTAAAGCTCTGTGCCATCAAGGGGGGGAGCATCTCTGCAGAGACTTGGAGAGGACAAGTGCTCCAGGCTGCATGATGACACCCTGCTGAACCCAGTGCCACCTTTGCCTTTTAGGAGAAGATCTCTGTGGCACCTTAATTTTGGCAAATTAAGGCAGAAGCAACTGCTGAGAGTTGAGGCATCCAACAGTCCATGCACCATTGTCACATCTCCTTTGGAGATGTCTCACTCTGGCCAACAGGCAGCCTGCCCGCAGTGGGACTATGAGATTCTTCCAGTGGTTCTGCCTTGAAGCAAGAGCTAAGAGCCAGGTCTTGAAGAGTGCAGGGTGGTTGAGATGCCTCAACTCCCTTTGCTGAGCAAAAAGCACTGGTGGAATTCTGCCCAGAGCACTCTGTGAGTTAGAAGAAGCTGGGGAAAGGGTTTTAATCTCATCTGGGACATCCCCGTTCACTCATGGATGAATGTAAGGGATGGAGCGATGGCTCCTCTCCTGCTGTGAGTGGATGCACTCAGATGTCTTCAGCTTCCCTTCCACAAGCTGTGTCTTGTACCAGCTCTTTTCTCTCATAATTATCCATTTTCCCCATCCAGCACTGTGCAGACAGCCCTGGCCTAGGATAATTCATGACCTTTTTGCCTCAGGAGAGCAAGAGGTCAAGACCACATGAGTCACGCAGAAACACACTCCTTTGAGGGCAATTTGAAAGATTCTCCTTCTCGTCATAAATCCCTGTGATTTCCAGGTGGTTTTTGCCTGATGCAGCTTTCCCTAGGCTTTCTGTAGCTGTGAAGAAGAGCTGAAATGGGGATTTGTCCCAAGTGGATGCAGCTTTACACAGCTGGCTGGCATGTTGACATCCATCAGGAATGGGCACGGGAGTGTGCCATGCCTACATCAGCAAGCATGAGGCACTTCTCCTGCCAGAAGGCAATACAGGATGTGACATTAGGATGTCCCTGGATCCTGAGCACAAGCATGGGGAACAGGTCCTTGCCTGGCCATTGTAAGCCCAGTCCTGCCAAAATGGAGATTGAGCTGATTTACCTTTCACCCTTCCTGCCCCATCATCCTCTTGGCATGGCCAGTATGATAATAAATCCAGATCTGCTAAGTGAAACAGCTGTGGCTTTGCTAAGAAGCTGAATTTAGGTGTTTTCCAGGGAAAGCACTGCCCTTCTGCATGGCTGGTTTTGCAGGCTCATTGCTTGGGAGGACAGAGACATTACCTTTGGGGGGCCCAGTCTCCCACCCTGAGATCCTCTCTAAGGTGGGACACGAAGATAACTGAAGCCTGTTTAGTTCTCACAGTCAGGATTTAACCACCTTCAATTATTGTAAATGGATGGGGGAACATCCTATGATCTCCAAGCCAAGCAGGTCACCTTTAATTTCCTTTTCCTTCCGTCAGAAGTGGTGGAGGATGGGTGTTTGATTTATTAAGGGCTGAATAATAGGGCTTTCATGTGTATTGCTGTCAGAGAGATAAATAGGCCCCTTTGAAGGCAAGTTTCTGGGAGGTGGCTGCGATTTTTTTTATATATATGTATATTAAAAAAGCAATGCTGACCCCCCCCTCCTTGGACATCTCCAATCTTTCAGGCTATGCACATTTCTCCCCCAGCCACCCTGCGCCGTGTAACGTGCTCGGAGCAACGATCCCCAACCTGCCCCGCTGGGATGATGATTAATGCTTGCAAAGTGCTTTGAGAACATCAGATTAGCAGGACAGAGCCTCATTATTATATTAGCAATCACCAGTTCCTTGGCCTTTTTCACTCTCGGCTCACTTAGCTCAGCATCTAAAAGCCAAGTGCTGTTTACAACCAAACCTCGGTGCGTTTGGATGCTTTGGGGAGAGCTTTTTGTGCTGTTCACAGGTTTATTTTTAATGATGCACCTGTGGTCCAGACTCCACTGAGGTCTCCACAAACCACTGCCCTGCTTTTCATGCAAACACTGTGGAGATTAAAAATAAAGACCGCTGGGTACTCACGGTTATAACTATAGAAACCAAATATTTGGTTCAACTATAAAAGGCAGGAGTGTTTATGACAACGAGGCCAAAGGCATTTCCAGCCAAAGTGGAATGTATTTTAGTTCTGCAGACTATTTATAGATAGGCAGCCACTCTAAATTTGAATCTTCCCTTCCGTAAGCCGTTTTTTTTGGTGCCTACTGGGATATATCCTCCTCGTCTGGGGTTTAGCAATGTCACTTTGGGGAGTCAAAACAGTTTGGAGTCACCCTGCAAGGCATGATGGCTTGGTTTAAGGGGGTTCTCTAGCAGTTCTGCAAAGCTGGAGGAGAACTTAGCTTGAAAGATGACTAAATATTTCCCTTGACTCTAAATTAAATATTTTTATTTGGAGCTATTGTTTTAACCCTTCCAGTTTGAAAGTGTTACTTTGAACTGAAAAATCCAAACATAGTTATGAAACGCTAAAATTAATTGTTTTAGGGGTTTGGAGGGGGTCTAAAGGGTGTTTGACTAAATAATTTTGCAGAATTGATACAAAATATTTCTTGCTATGTCTGTCCTTCTAAGGGTTCATCTAAGAATTCTCACTAAATCCTATGGTTTAGACTGGAAGCTGGTGGTGATAGAAGAGAAAAGCAGGGTGTAGGTGAGGAAATGTGCTTGTTAGGAGCAGCCTGAAGACCTGCTGGGAGCAGGGCTAAGATACCACTTGCCCTTGTCAGCTTAAAATCACACCAACATCTAGAAACCTCTTCTATGAAGACAGGCTGGGAGAGTTGGGGCTGTTCAGCCTGGAGGAGAGAAGGCTTTGGAGAGACCTTATAGTGGCCTTCCAGTACCTGAAGAGGCTACAGGAAAGATGGGGAGGGACTTTTTACCAGGGTGTGTAGTGACAGCATGAGCAGTAATGGTTTTAATCTGGAAGAGGGGAAATTTAGGTTAGATGTTAGGAGGAAATTCTTTAGTGTGAGGATGGTGAGACAATGGAACAGGTTACCCAGAGAAGCTGAGGAGGACCCATCCCTGGAAGTGTTCAAGGCCAGGTTGGATGGGGCTTGGAGCAACCTGATCTAGTGGGAGGTGTCCCTGCCCATAGCAGGGGAGTTGGAACTAGGTGATCTTTAAGGTCCCTTCCAACCCAAACCATTCTGTGATTCTTTGATTCTATGAAACCTTCTCCTTGTTGGCATCCTCAGAGATTAAACCTGATGTAAGGGGGGGTGTGTGTGCTTCTCTGAGTCCCATCATGCCACTGCAGGTGCTATGGACACCTATAGAGCAGCTGTAAGATGAGGGAGCTTGAGCAAATCGTATGTGGAGAGACCTAAGCCCTGGTTATCAATCAGAGTGAATTAGTGCCTTCACCTCATTCCTGCTCATCCTGCTCCATCAAACCCCCTCATTGATTTCCTCTTGTCCCCAGTGTTTACACCCTTCAGATATTTGCAGACAGTTGTGTTGCTGAGCCCCTGCTATGCTGCCATTAAGCCAAGCTAAACACATTAGCTCAGAAAGTCAGTCTCTCTGACTCTGTAATAATATTTTGCTTTGTTCTTCTCTGAATTTCCTCCAGTTTATTGATATTTTTCTGGGACCGTGGCACCTGGCCCTGCTGGTGATATGGGAGGTGCAGGAAACTGAGCAGTGGGTAGAAAAATCTAGGTGCCTATGGCATAATGAAGCCCAAAGTGGTGCTGGGTTTCATGGGGTCTGGATGCCTTCTTGCCTTGTTTGAGTAAGTGCAGATTGGAGGTGGCCCCATGGCCCCTTGGCTGAACCCAGAGATTGGCTAAATAGGGCCACTCTCCATGGAAGTCGGTGGGTTCCTGTCTGATGGCTTTTCCCTGGGCTCATCTTTCCTGTCTTAGAATTACAGCATTATGGAATCGTTTGGGTTTGAAAGGGCTTTTAAAGGTCATCTAGTCCAAGCCCCCTTCCGTGAACAAGGACATCTTCAACTAAATCAGGTTGCTCAGAGCCCCGTCCAACCTGCCCTTGAATGTTTCCAGAGATGGGATATCTACCACCTCTCTGGACAATCTGGGCCAGTGTTTCACCACCCTCGTTGTAAAAAAATTATTCCTAATATCTAGTCTAAATCTACCCTCAGTCTTCTCCTTAGTGAAGATGGAAACTGAGCTTTGCCAGGCTCAAACCCTTCTGCAGACCTACAGTGCCAAAAGGGTTTTCAGAGCTTCTTTCCCAGCTCATCTATGTGTGGGGTGGTTTCCCCAGTAGAGAAAAACCCCACACTAATAAACCTTATCTCTAGAGAGAACAATACAGCTTTTGAAACCCAGCCTGGTCCTGCTGCCATCTATCCAACCTTCATTCTTCCATGCCCCTGCTGCTATAATCTCTCCCTTGATTTTGCTGGCTGAAGCAAGGAGGCATCCTTGGCTTGGCATAGGACTTCCTTTCTTCTGCATCCCTGGATGCTAAGAGCAGTCATCAGCAGCACCTGGACTACACATGGAGCCCACCCTCACCAAGAAGAAGAGACGTTCTCTATTGTTTGCTCAGGGTGGAGAACCCAGCAGTGTCCTCCTTGCTCATCCTTGCTGGTGGGAGGGCGAGAAGGCCACATGTAGACAGGGCAGGAATCCACAACAGGCTTCATCCTATTTACTCAGCTACAGAAACCACTTGAGCTTGCAAAAGGCACCCATAGAGCCCACACAAACCACCTGCAGCAGGCTGCAGCAGCATGGTAGGTCAGCATCAGACCCCCACAGAGGCAGACAGGGAGCTTGGGGATGCACAGTGGATTTTGGAAGCTCACAGCAAAAGCAAAGCCCAGGATCCCCTGCACATCAGGAGATAATGTAAGAAAAAGTGGCTTCCCTCAAACTTCTGCAAAGCACAGTGTATACACACACACACATAAATACATCTCCTTGGAAACACCCAGCCCAGGAATCTGGAGTATTTTAGCCCAGTCCAGACTCCTCATCTTCCCCAAACCCAACACCCTACACAAGTCAGGGCAGGAAAACCTCGTACCCTGTGCATCCTCCAGAAAGTTCCCATATTTAATAATGTTGGTTTCCCAAGATTACCTGTCTCTGAAGGAGTTTGCAAATGAGGTCCTGTGTGGGAATATGTGGCTCGTTTATGATGGTGCAATCCCTGGCTGTGGTGTGCCTGGGTGCCCATGCCCACACCTTGGTCCCCTGCTTGCTGCTGTGAGCCAGGGATAACTGCTCTGAAATATGGAGAGTTATCCCGATGGAAGAGACATGCAAATGGGATCAGACAAGCAGGAAAAGCTGAATAGAAAAATGCTGGGGTGCAGGTGCAGGGTGCAAAAGTGGAGGGGAAGACATCTGTCAACTGTGCTATACACCTACCAGAGCCACCAGGCCACCAAGCTCAGCCTGCCCCACCAAGAGATTTCAGGAGAAGGGTTGCCATTGAAGGTGGACCTGTTCTTCCCGGGCAGCCCAAGCGGGAAGGTCCTCACAGCCTCAGAACAAACCACGCGGAGGAACTTTCCACTCCCTTTGGAAGGCATTTGCAGTAGTCCATGATCCCAGGTCACTTGAGGGGCACCTCTGAAGGCCACACTTGGCTCAGCAGATCAGGTCCTTCATGCAAATTGGCCACAAAGAACATTTCCTTCTGGCCTGCCTGGGCCAGACACTGTGTTCCTGTTCCAGGATTGATCCCAGATGTGAGTTAGCATTACAAATACATCTCAAAACTCTCTTTTCCTCCAGCTGCCAAGTCCTCCACCCCCATCCCAGTCCCTCTTCTAGAGGGATGATTAACACATGCTGCAATAAAACTCATCAGTTACTGCTCTTTCCACCCCTCTTTGCTGCAGGTTCAGGTTCCCATGCACCGATTTCTACCTCTTGGTTTGCAGAACTGTTGCAGGCAGAAAAATTGCTCCCCACCCATCCTACAACTACACTTTCCACCCCCAAAGTATTTTTGCAGATAGTGCCTCAGTCCTTTTATTATAACATCCATCTGAGATTGGGTCTTGATTTGGCACTTGGAAAACTGTGTCAGGACATGGTGAAACCCACTTCTCCAAGGGTTTTTGACAGATTAATGGCAACTGCAGCATTAGATCTCACAACCTCCTACCCCCTGATCTGGCGTTCAGCTTTCTGCTGCAGTTTATTCTGTTTAGTTCCAGAGGTTCAGATTGGATATTAGGAAAAATTTCTTCCCAGCAAGAGTGGTGAGGCCTTGGAACAGGCTGCCCAGGGAGGTGGTAGAGACACCGTCCCTGGAGGTGTTAAAAAAAACGGGTAGATGTGGTGTTTCAGGAGATGGTTTAGTGGTTGGGGGTTGTAGGGCAGACAGTTGGACTTGATGATCTTGAAGGTCTTTTCCAACCTTGATGATGGGTCTATGATTCTATGATCTCATCCAACACCCAGGATAGATGAGCTTTATGAACCTAAGAATGAGCAGGGATTGATACATTTCATGTGTATCTCCAAGGTCTCCCTCCAGGTCTTCTCCTAAGGGGTGAAATACTGTTTAGGTGCCCTCATGAGTATGACCCCAAACAAAGCCTTTGGGCTTTAAAACACTCTCCAGCACAGACCTGGTGTGATAGTCAGGGCAATGAGCAGGGCACAGGATGAAGCTCCCAACTCTCCAAGATATGAAGGCACCTTGCAGTGTTCTTTTGTCCTCGCTGCACTTTCCAGGTGCTTTCTCAGTGATGAAGCAAATTGAGCTTTTGTGTCCTCTCTAGTAGCCTGACAGTCCTGTAGAATCTGAGCAGTTTGCAGGCCACCTTTATAGGAGGAGACCAGCTTTATCTTTATTACACTCATGGAAAAACAGGACCTAATGACAGCAAATCCTCCTCACTCCATTTACAGGGGCTACTTTTTGATGCCAAGTGGTGTTTACATTGTCAGTTTGGCTTATCCAGATTTTCCCTGGAGTGCCCTGCTCATCCACACCCTACACGTGTTCTTTTGAGTCAGGGGTTGCTGTGGAGCCAAGCTAGTGATTCTCTTGCTGGAGGTAGCCAGGAGCAAAGAAGAGGACAGTCCAGGATACCTTTGGCTGGAGGATGTCCAGGCTACAACTTTGCTGCCCCATGAGTGCTGTGGTTTCCAACACAAGTGGATGGGCTCATCCACCACCTATCATCATGTTTTCCATATGCATTTTTAGAGGAGCCAACATGGGGAGGACTCAAGGTTTCTTTCCCACACCCACAGGTTTTTTTTCTTCTCCAAATTCCACAGGTTTGGGGAGGGATGAGCACTGCATAGGAAGGAGGACCAGGCAGTCTTGTTTCTCAGGCTATGTCCATGTGGCGTATGGACTGAATGTTTCCTTTGTGGTTTGGTCTGTGAAGGCTTGTGTCTAGCCCTTTGCTCTCGTGCCAGGGAGTCCTGGCACTTCCATCCTGGAGCTGTCTCGCTGGGACAAAGGGCATCAGTCTGCACACAACTTCCCTGGCTCTCCCTGTAGCCCTTCTGACAGTTCTGTGTTGGAGTGGAGCATGTTTAAGTGGGTCAACAAAGAGGTAATTTTTCCCAGCACAAAGTACCCTAATAAATTAACCAGTGAGGATTTTAATAATATATGAAAGGAGAGAGGTTTGCCACTTTTGGAAAGGCTTTTCAGCTCTTGACAGGGTCAGCAGCTGGGTCGATGGCCATTGGGATTCCAGCAGAGGGAGATGTGGTGGGCAACGTCCTCCACCGATGAGTATATCTGCACCATCAGGCCAAAACAGAGCTATCCCCGTTTCAACTCACTGATGTAAGTGTTGTTAATGGCTTTTCAACACACATTGACAGGCAGATGGGGCAACTCCTGTGGGGCAGTGGTGGGGTGGAGTTAGCACCCACCCTGCTGTGCACTCCTCTGAAGCCTGAAGCATGTGGGCCTCAAGCTGGGCTTCCAGCTGGGCTTCCAAAAAGATGAGGCTTGTGTGATCAGTCGGGGGGAACAGTTGTGTCTGGCTGCAGCCACTTTTAATGGAATAATTTAAATGTAAGGAGAAAAGGCTAATCCACAGAGGTCACACTGAACAGTTGATCTGGTAGCTTCTCAGCTGTTGTAAAAGTGGTTTTCAGCACCTTAGCTGATTTATTCCCCTTTGGCTTCCTCGATTTTAAAGAAGTCTTTAAACAAGGCAAACTGCGCTGTGACCCCAGGTTATTTTTCTGCCCAGCTCAGCCAGATTTGTGGGCATTCTTCAGGTCAGAGTTGGAACATGTGATGTTCTCACTGTGTTTTTGGCTGGGCAGGAAATAGGAGTGACCAGAAACCCTGTCGCATTTCAAAGATACATATATATATGTATGTATGAAATATAGAATCAAGGGCTTCTATAGGCTCTGATTTTCAGAAGACAATAGTGACATGAATATTCATAAGGAGTATCTTTTAATAGGGCATCTTCTCATCCATTTGACCTTCTCATCTATGTTAGCTAAACCATGCTATTGTTTATCAAGTGACTTACTGTGCACTTGGGTTCCCAAACCCAAATGGACTATTTGTGCCCAGGAATATTTTCCCCAGGCTTTACTTGTTGGCAAAAAGCAAAGGCTGGGGAAGACACATGCTTAATAAAGTGCCTCAGCACTATATTGGCTGCTCTTCCTGAAGGCCATGATGGAATTTGCCAATGCACAGCTGTATGCTGTCCCAGCATCCATCAGTCCCTACCCATCTTTGATTGGGATGCTGCCTTCTGGAGAAGGTCTCTTTCTTCCTGCAAGGAAGACCAGAGCTTTCCTTGGTCTCTTCCGCATTCTGGGTGGATGGTCTCTAGAGACTGCCTCTCCTAAAGCTTTCTGTCCCAGTCAAAACTCTCGATGGCCACTTCCCCTTGATTTCCATCACTGAAGGACCATAGAGAGATTTAAAAATCTGGTATTGGAGGAAGAGGTGAGCAGAGCAGTATGCAAAGCTCCTGCAGGGAAGCAGCAGTCTTCTTGCCTTTCCACCAAAGTGTGAGAAAATAAGTCAACAGCTTTCCAGATATGAGGAGAAAGGGATTAGGTTAATCCTCAATAAGGGAGTTACTTCTAATCCAGAAGGTAGAAATGTTCACAAGAGACTCCCTAGGCAGCAAAAGGTTGATGCCCAGCACCAATCCTGGGCCAAACGGTGGAGCCCACGGGTCTGTTTAATGGCAGTTGAGCTATAGGGTAGTGAGGGGAACCCATACAGCCCTGAGCATGAGGCCAGTGGCTCTAAGCCTGACAGGCCCAGAAAGATGTCACCCTCAAATGTGGCTTTTCTTCGTACCGTTTTTCAGGGATTAAGACTATGTTTCAGCATTTCTCTAAGTGAAGCAGGTCTGATGGCTCCTGCAGGGTGAAGCTGCCAGTGGCACAAAGGGTAATGAAACGGTAAATGTTGAAGACAAATTCATCAGACAGAGCAGTCTGGATCACTTGGCAAGCAGACCCCATGTGAAAAAAAGTATGTTAGACGACAGCAAAATTGTACATCAAAGGAGAAGAAATTAAGATTGTTCCTTTGGAAAGGGGCTGTGAATCACCAGCTGCAGGGTTTTCTGGGTTTAGTAGGAAGAAACTGCATGAGCAGCTTCTGACGTGAGGTGAGGCTGTGGCAGAAATGGCTCCAGTGACCTTTGATGTCTAAATGAAGGGGTAGAAGGTGCTTATATTCAGCAACAGCAAAAAGTGAGTAGCTGGCTACTAATGCCAAAAGGAGAACAGGGAACAGAAAATTGTGTTTAGCACAGAAAATGCTTAGACTGGCAGTTGGTTAGAGGTTTGGAAGAGCTGAGATGTTGGAGTACACAGATGATTGTGATATTTTCTCCTGGAGAAGGTGCTAAGGCAGCTCCAGTCTGGTGGAGAAGGGCATCCCAAGACCCCTTTGCAAGATGCCAAAGCCACAAAGTGACAGAAAAAGCAACCCCCCTCCTTGCTTTTTCTGTCTGGAGATGGTGGCTAAATACGTGGAGAAATGAGCGGTTACCGGGGTCCATATGGGCATAAATGTGCATTTAATTAAGAGCTTGTGATACAGAATAAATCAGTTTACGGTCTCATAGGATCGTTGAATAATTCAGGTTGAAAGGGATCTCAGGAGACCTGGACTGCCTGAATCTGTGATTCACTCAGACAAGGGAGAAACCTGAAGATTTCATTCTGTAGGCACAGGGTTGTGGGACTGGAAGGGTTGTGAGGATTCAGCACAGACCCCAACCAACTGCTGTCACTGACAGATGTTTCAGCTACTGGAGACATCTGGAGAGATGTACCTCACTGTGGCAGGCTTGAAACCAGAAATCTGCACATTTTTTTAGCTGGCCACCCTCAACCCATCTGTGCAACAAACGAGATTCAGGCCCTTCTGTTGTGCAGAACTGGGATTGTCCCCAGGTACACCTGGAATTATCCTCTGCTGCCCTCCAGCCCATAAGCTGAACTGCCCAAGCACGGTGCCTGCCAGGAGAGCAGTGGTTGGGACTGTGAGCTTGGCACGGCTGATGGAGAGCCTTGGGGACTGTCTGGATGTGCACGTGCCTTCTGTGTCTCCTGGAAACCAGTAAATCCCTCAGCAGGTTTCAGAGGAGCCTGACAGCAGGATGAGATAATTAGGTCTCTACGAGTTTCATCTAAAAGGGTGAGCAGGAAGGGGAGAGTAATGCTCTTTTAACTGAGGAAAGGCTTTTGCATGAGCTTAAACATTATGAAGCACCAGGGAATACACTCATTAGGGTGCCCTTTTAAGCTTCAGGAACGAACCCCAGGTCCTAAAATCAACTAAGCCATGAGAAACCACCCCTGGGTAAATGAGTGCCGTTGGTGCTGGTCTCCATGGAGCTGTCTTTCTTGTAGAGGCTTTCAACTCCATTTCTCACTTTTGCCCACATGTGGTGTGCTTGGCCCCACAGCCTCCTGCCTCTGTGTCTTGGTATACCAACCACACCCAAGTCTCCAGGAGAAAAGCATGTAAAGCTGTGATGGTTGGGCTCCTCTGCAAGGGTCCGCGTGGACAGTGCAGCCTCCCTTGCTCCTTCCAAGCTTGGCCACATTTGAACATTTGTAGAGGGTCAAACCCAAGTCCATCTAGTACTGAATGTTACACAGTGGTCAGTAAGCAGGTGTCTAGGGAAGACTCTCAGTAACCCAGTAATATTTGAGGGATTTTGTTTCTGTGACCTTGTTCAGTCTCCACTTGGGGCCAGCAAAACTTGAAGCCTCCAGAACATTCTTCAGCAAGGAGCCCCCCAGCTCATTTCTGTGTTGCCCAAAGGAAAGTCTCCTTTTGTGTGCCCTGAGCCTGGCTCCCATTACCTTCCTATGGTGCCCTGTCATTCTTGTATAAGGCAAGAGTGAGTAGGTCATCTCCACCACCTTCTCCCTGTTGTTGGTAGTTTCCTCAGCATCTCTCCTATCCTGCCTCTTTTCCAGACTGAGAAGTCCCATCTCACTTAATGAAACTTGCAGAGAACCCATTCCAGACCTCTGATCATCCTTGTTGCCCCCTTTATGCCAGCAACTGTCATCTGGCCATGCTGTTCAGCCAGCTACCACGAGATGCAAAGCATTGTCCAGTAGACTGTCAGTCCAATGCAAGTCAAATCAGGCCAATTCCTCCATTTTTCCACAGTGTATAGAGGCAACAGGGCTACTTCTCTTCCCCCTTCATCTAAGATATCATCTAATGTTTCTGGTGTGCACTTACATATTTGTGCTGTTTTCCCTCTGGGATGGCTACCAAGCCACCAAGTTGGGCACACATTGGTCTCTGGGTATCATTGCCCCTGAAACACTCATGAGATATTTGCTCACTCTTTGGACTCAAAGTGTTCCCATTTCTTTCTCTCATCCACCCCACGGTCCCTCCAAAAAGTGCCCAGCTCTCTTGTAAGGCCCACACTGAAGTTTATGGTCTGTGCTGAGTCCCAAGAATCCACTGTTGTCACCATTGCCTTTGCAAAAGGGTTTGGCTCAGGCTGCAGCAGCTTGCAGCCTTTGATGGGCTGAGACTGATCTTATGGGCTTCAACAAGGCCAAGTGCTGCTGAGTCCTGCACTTGGGCTACAATAACCCCATGCAACGCTACAGGCTTGGGGAAGAGTGGCTGGAAAGCTGCTTGGCAGAAAGACACCTGGGGTTGTTGATCAACAGAGGCTGAATATGAGCCAGCATGTGTCCAGGTGGCCAAGAAGGCCAACAGCATCCTGGCCTGCATCAGAAATAGTGTAGCCAGCAGGACCAGGGAGGTGACTGTACCCCTGTACTCAGCACTGGTGAGGCCACACCTCAAGTACTGTGTTCAGTTCTGGGCACCAGAGTATAAGAAGGACATCGAGGTGCTGGAGCAGGTACAGAGAAGTATAACAGAGCTGGTGAAGGGTCTTGAGGATGTGTCTTATGAGGAGTGGCTGAGGGAGATGGGGCTATTTAGTCTGGAGAAAAGGAGGCTGAGGGGAGACCTTATTGCACTCTACAGCTCCCTGAAAGGAGGTTGTAGAGAGGCAAGTGCCACTCTCTTCTCATAAGTAACAAACGATTGAAAGAGAGGAAACAGCCTCAAGTTGTACCTAGGGAGGTTTAGGGTGGATATTAGGAAAAATTTCTTCACAGAAAGGGTTGTCCAGCATTGGCATAGGCTGCTCAGGGAAGTGGTGGAGTCACCATCTCTGGACGTATTTAAAAGTCATGTAGATAGAGTGCTTAGGGACATGGTTTAGCAGTGGACTTGGTAGAGTTAGGTCAATGGTTGAACTTGGTGATCTTAAAGATCTTTTCCAACCTAAATGTTTCTATGATTCTATGATTAACTTTGCTCAAATTTGAGTAATCTTAACCTGTTGACAAAAAAAAACTTAGATTTAATTGAAGATAATCTGTATGGGGATGCAAACTCTACCATTTGTCATGGTCAAAAGGGAGTGTGCCTTGCCTCCACAAGAGCAGAACAGTAGCTTGAAGGTGTTGAACCTCCTCCTGCCTCCTGTAGTTTGGGAGCAGAAGGTGTCTTCTGTGTCTGATACCAACTGGAGGACATCCTAGTGGTCCAGCACCATAGTAGCCCTATCTGTGCATCCCCACTAGAGTCAAAGCAACTTTGGACAGGAATAGATGGCTTTGTTTCCTCCAAAAGGGAATTGGTCTGGGTGTGCCAAAGCCACTTAAATACTTAAACCAACACCTAGAGGTGAGCACATTTTTTTGAGTCAAAAATTATTATTACTGTGAGCAAAAAGCTCATGCAGACACATGTGAGTTGACCATAGCTAGACATAAACTAGACATAAAATGGGAAATTTCCTCCAAGAGAAGACCATAGGTTGTGTGATTCACCAAGGGGTGAAGGGAGGGACTTACTGGCTTGGAAGCCAGAAGACAAGGTAAGGACCTCACCACCACTGCAGATTTGAGTAGTCCTGGCTGGGTTAGCTCTCTTCTTTCCTTCCTTGTCTGCCTTTTCTCTTTCAGTCTGGCATCTCTGAGCTGATGATGTTTCCCACAGCATCTGGCACAAAGCTGCCCAGATTTGGATAATGTCTCATGTTGGAGCTACCACGGTAATGTTTCCTTGACAAAAAAAGCTATGTCAGGGAAAGATTAAGGTCCACATTTTGTGAAGGCACCCGGGTGCCTGGTTCCCATGGTATTCCCAGGGATCTGGTGTTCCTTTCCAGAGTGTTTGTGGGAATGTGTTGGGGAAAGTAAAAACAGAGAGATTTGAGGGAGCGGGTTTCACCAAAGCAAACCTGAACTCTGTAAAACATTGTACAACTGTACCCTGTGCCTGTCCCTGTATGTCAGGTGGAAGTTTTGGAAGTTGGGAACACAGAACTCTTTGCTCTGCTCCCAACCGATGTCCCAGTGATTAAACTGTCTTTCTTCAAAAAAGGAGATGGGCACCACAATGCTCAAGAAGTGCAATTTTGTCACATCTTCTGACTTAGGTTAGTCAAGCTGGAGATGGTTACACACTGAGACAATGGGACAGCTCATTAAAGTGCCTGAAAATTAGCAAACTTTGGAGTTTTTTCTCAGAAATCATACCTGGAAAGGCAAGCCTATCCCAAATACCCTCCTACAAGCCAGAGAAACCAGGAAACCAGTCTTTTAGATGATGGAAGAAACTTCCTGACACTTTACTGTCATCTTCAGCCCCGTGATGCCTCCAGCTCATCATCTCAAACCAAACAGAGGACAGTGATTTTTGCTGTGCACAAAGCCTCAGAAGAGGTTCAGTATCACATTGTAAGACCCTTCTTCTGCAGCTGTGAAGTGGATGAAGCAGCATGCCAAGGGAAGGGGGAAGCATCCTGACACATCTCTCATTCCCATTGTCCACCTTGATGTCCATCTGTATTTCCATCCCCCTTTGCCTAAAAGATTAAGGGCAGAGCAGTTTAATTATAGGATTCATTCTTAGAAGTGATACGGGGGCCTATCTCCAAATGATTGAAACTAAGCCTGAAATTGGCTTATTCACATTCTCTTCTTGGTTCAGAAGCATTGTTTTAATTCAGCTTTGCTTTGAAACACAAGCAGCATTCGGGGTTTGAAAAGGGTTCACCGGGATGGAAACCTGTTTCTTATAGCATCCCCTTCCCCATCTCCCTTTGGGGCTCACAGATGCAATGTGGGACAAAATAAAATAATCCCAAAATACAATCCCTTGCCAGGAAAACATCTCACAGCCAAGCCTGAGCCTGGCGAAAGCAAACCTTGTCTTCTCCTGAGCATCCTTCTGGATGTCGCAGAGGGCTGGCGAGAGATGACACAGGGTGGGAGAGCAGCCACAACCTCAACATAGAGGGGAGCTGAGCAGCAGTGTGCTTTTTCCTCTGAAGCCCATCACTGGGTGCTCATGAGGTGAAGCATCCCTGCAATGAGTTTCGTGTGGGCAGGGACTGGTGAATGTTTGCTGAGGAAGTCTGAGACAGGATCTGTGGCCCCTGACAGCACCGTGTGGGTTTTTTTTGGGGGGGGCACATCCCTATTCTTGGAGTAGCAGTTTGGGGTAGCCCAAAGCTAAGGGCGAGGGAAGGGAAACCACTGGTTGTGCTGTGGGATTTATTTTGCTATTGCAGAGGCCAGAAAGCTAGAAAAACTCAGTTATCAAAATGCTCCGTTGTTTGTTGATGCCGCGTTCCCGTGTCCAGCCGTGCTTGTGTAATGGCCGGGAAAGCTCTTATCAAGGCCTGATACCAAAGTCTCAGGAGGGAAAAAAAATCTCTGAGCAGTTTGCTTTTTCTTCCAGAAACCCAAAGTTGAAAAAGCCAAATAAACTCCTCTCTTACTGTTGGCGTGCTCATGTGGTGTAGGCTGACTTACCCCAGTGGGTTGGTCGGCTCTTGGTCACCTCCATAGGGTTGAGTGTGGTCGGTGGTGGTGGCTGAGTTTTGCAAACAGACTTGAGAAGCAGTGGTCTCAACGTGCATCATGTAATATATATAACTACTGTATCATAATGTATGTATGATAAGTATAATATAATGTAAAGATCTGCTGGGGATCCTGTTTGGTTGTCACGGTGCCTCATCTATGTCAGCCTCCAAAGAGGTGGCGAGGTGCTAGCCAGCCCCCGTGGCACTGTGCTGGCACCAGTGATGGTGGGGGATGAGGACGATGCAGCTCGGTGCTCAGTTCATCACTCGTGTGGCAGAGACACATGCTTGTGCCCAGCAAGGTGATATGGCAGTGCCATCACCCCATGGCTTGCTCCAGCCCTGAGTTGAGAAGCAGCCAGGGCAGATACAGGGGCCAGGAATCACCCTTGGGTCTGGCATTGCTGAAAACAAAGCACCTCGAGGCAGAGGATGAAAAATCCCTTTAGCAGCCCCGGGTTCTGGATCCGACCCAGACTAAACAGTCAGCTGGAGACTCGCTGCAATCCCTGTGGGGCCCCAGGGTATCACCAGCAGTGTTGCTTTTGTAGGACACGGGCCCTTTCGCCGTGGTGTTTTTCTCCGGCTGGCCAATGAGGGCTTGGAACAGAAGTGATGGTGATTATCATCTCACCCCATCTCCAGCTGTCCTGCAGATCCCCAGGGAGCCACCACCTCTGACTGCCCCCACGCAGGGACACCCACCTGTCAGGACCTCCTAGGGGGGCTGGTCTGGTCCCCCTTGCAAAGGGTGCGCTGCGGTGGGATGGGGGAGAGATATTGGCTAGGAACAACAGAGTGGAATACAGAACAAGGCTGAATAGCAGGAAATACTTCCAGATAACAAAATCCATAGCACAGCAGCAGGGACACAGTGGAGGCCCCACACATGGACCATTCGTGGCCAGCCCTGGGGCAGGAGCTTGACTCCGGCTCCCTCCTTCAATCCCTGCACTTTCCCAGCACTTTCCTGCTTGCAAAGACACCTTGCAGCTTTCTGCTGAAGGACTTACTCAGAAGAGGCTGTTTTACTCAAGGAGAGAGAAAAAAATGCTAATGCTGCTCTTTCTCATGTGAAATGCAGGAGATGGGTGCATGGTGAGGGACTGTGCCTGTCCCTCGGGGCTCAGGGTCTGAGCAGTCTCATCAGGTCTCCGTACAACAAGTTCAACTGCGAGCTGGATCTAATTATGAAAAAGAAATTTATATTCAGAGATAACTGAGGTCAGAAGGGACCTTTGGAGATCTCCAGACCAACCTCCCACTCAAAGTGGGGCTGGTTTGAAGTTAAGGCCAACTCTGGAAGTAAATCACATTGCTCCTGGTCTTTTCCACACAGGTTTCAAATATCTCTAAGGGTGGACATCACCCCATCTGTTTTTTGTTTTGTCCTACAACTCATTGTGAAACCTTTTCCCATTGCCTATCATACTGTTCCCCATGCATCTCCCAGTAGAGTTTGGCTCCATCCTCTCTACACCCTCCAGGTAGGAGCACTCCTGACCCACCCACCCCAAGATTTCCCATGTCCTTCTTTCTCAGCTGGTCACAGCTTGGTCTGGTGGTGTGAGCACAACCTCACTACTTGATATTTTGTTTTTCCACCTCATCCTTAATCAGGTGCTCCAGCATCCCAGCAGAAACATGATCAGTGCCCTCATGTCCTGTAGAGACATCTTTATTTTCCTGAGACTGACCATGCAGCACTGAGCTACTGAAATCTTTCCAACTGGAGAACTCCTGTAAAATAAATACAGAGGGAAATGTTTTCCACATTGTGTCACCCATTTGTCGCCTGTAGCGTTTGCAGAGCATGGCAGTGGGGAGCAGGTCCTCCAGCTCACACTGATGTCCCTTTAGCTCAGAGACATCCCAACCTCTTCCTTCCCTGGTAGGAAATCTCTGATGGCAGGAGCTAGTTTTGAAGCTTAGCTTTTTAAGTGATCTTTTAAATAGGATTTAGTCAGTGCTTGAGCCTCACCTCCTTAAAACCCAATCTCAGCCAGCCATGAGTGATGCTCGGTGTGGGAGGTCTCGCGCCAGCTGAGCTGCCCTGGGGTGGATTTCACACGTAGTGATTCAGCGTGTGCTCTGAAGCTTAATTACACCTCCAGTGGCAGCAAAAAAGAAATCCCAGGAAGGAAGGTCGGTTTGACAGCCCGAGGTACACATTATGTTGGGGTTTTTTTGCATCACCGCTGTTTCCCCCGATCCCCCAGGAAGCCAAGGAAGAGCTGCCTGGTACCCTGACGAGGTTCCCTGTGCCCTACAGGGTCTTGCTGCTGCAGCACAGCGTTATTAATGCTGCCAATCAAGCCTCCCCAAAGCGATGCCGCTAACGAACTCGCCGTGAACTCAGCCACGGCAGACGTGTGATTAGCAGGGATCAGTCTCCATCCATTTGAAGGGTAAGAGGAGCAGGGTCGGGACCTGTCTGCTCCCAGCATCGTGTCAAAAGGTGCTGTGAGCAGGCAGCGGGTAAGGAGAAGGTGCTTGGAGAACCTTGGCGGGGGGGATGAACTGGAAAGGCAGGGGGGGGCTCAGGAAGCTCCTGTTTGCTCTTGGGCTCAAGAACATTGGGACTTTGCTGGGGCAATCAGCCAGCAGAACTGTTACCTGAACAGACACAGGGGCTTCCTGGCTGATTGCAAATTCTTCCAAGCTGCGTTTCCTTCAAGTTCGAGCTAACACAGGGAGGGGAGAGGTGCTCTTGCATGAATAATAAAACCAGCATCCTCCTGTCCATCAGATGAGATAAAAAGCCCCCAGGGACACAGAGGAAGGCAACATTATTATACAGGTCACCAATAGGTCATTCTACAATCCTCTTGTATGAGGCTTCACTCATAGCACCAGCCGCAGTAGGGGACCGTGTCCCTCATGCAGGGCTGTGGGGATGGCATGGCCAGGGCAGGGTCAGCCCTGGTGCAAGGTAACACAGTCATAGAATCATAGAATCGTAGAATGTCTTGGGTTGGAAGGGACCTCTAAAGGTCACCTAGTCCAACTCCCTACAATAAGGGACATCTCCAACTAGAACAGATTGCTCAGAGCCCCATCAAGCCTGACCTTGAATGTCTCCAGGGATGGGGCCCCCACCACCTCTCTAGGCAACCTGTTCCAGTGATCCACCACCCTCATATTAAAGAACTTTTTCCTAATGTCCAACCTAAATCTACCCTTTTCTATCTTGTCCAATGACTACAGGCAGCATCATTGTTATAGTATCATAGTATCATTATTCTGGTTGGAAAAGACCATCAAGATCATCAAGTCCAGCCATGTTGCACATGGCAAAACCAGTAACACCACTGAGCATGCCGAGCCACCCAAAACATGCTCTCAGGATACCCTCATCATCTTTATCCACCTTTCTTGCCAGGATGGCTGAAATAGTGGCAGCTGGGAGGGAACAACGAGGTGACACAGTGGCTGGGAAGAACAGTGAGACCTTTCCAGACCTCATGGTCTTTCACACATCCTCCTGGAGCATGAACGCCTCTCTGCCGCACCAGGTGCTCCAGGAGCCAGAGGGCAAATATGCTTGATGGGGTACCAGGCCACTCTGCACTGCAGAGTGAAAACTGGAGATATGTGGGGCTGGGACAGGCTTGGGGCTTTCTGTGGGCATGGTGGCATCCCCAACAGTGGCTGGTGGCCACAGGGGCAATGGCAGGATCAGTTCTGCACCTGGGGCTTCTCTGGCTCTGGGCAAATCTGGCACACAAGCACCTGCTTGCCCCACAGAGGATTTCCTGCTTGAATTGATCAGTCCCTGACTTCAACCCGGTGTGAGAAATTTGCCTGATGTCATGGCTAGGTCGCTCATCCAGCCCGCCAGCTCGGATTAGATCCTGTGATTTGTGTCACATCAGATTTTGGAAGGTTTGTTTCACACTGGTGGTGTGCTGCACTCACAGGGACAAAGGTGGGAGGGGGAGAAGGCGCAGGGCAGAGAGAATTTTTGTGAAATGTGTATTTCTCTCTCCTCTCCTTCTCCTTTCCCTATATAAGCTATAAGGGTGTGATGGTAAAATTACTAACATTTAAGATTTGAGAGGTCTGGCTGAGAAGTTTATCCCAATTAAAAGAACATTCCTTTCAACTAAAACCTACCACTGTGACTGTTTCCAACTCAGTTCTGAGCTAAGACAATACTGGGTGTGCCACTCCTGCAGGCCCCGCCAAGACCCATCTCTCCGTATTATCACTAGATTTACTGTTTGATTATCACTAGATTTACTGTTTGTTCCAAGCTCCCCTGGAATAGATACCTGGCTTTGCCAACATTGAAATTACTGTTTTCCTTACCTCTTTTCTTTTTTTCTGAAACAATATACAGGCTGCAATCACTTGGCAGAGAACAGGGGAGCAGAGGGGGAGATGCTATCAGAATGTCCTCTTGCTATGATGATAGAAATGTTTGGGTTGGAAGGGACCTTAAAGATCATCTAGTTCCAATCCCCCAATCCCCCTGCATGGGCAGGGACACCTCCCACTAGACCAGATTGCTCCAAGCCCCATCCTACCTGGCCTTGAACACTTCCAGGGAAGGGGCAGCCACAACTTCGCTGTGCAAAGATCAATGATCATAGTTAAAGCTTCTGGCTGACCTGTCCTTAATTGCACTTGGGTTATTACACACTTGGGAGTCCCCAGATTCTCCAACAAGGGACCAACTGAGCCCTCTGCACTGATGTCACTAGCTCTGTCACAGCACTTTGCCATTAGGACAGCCACAAGGGACATGAAGGACCTCACTCATGGTGTGGTCAGATCTCCCAGGACAGTATCTCAGTTGCTCAAGAGCAGCCACCTCTCTGGTTAGGCTCTCCCGGTTCCTCACCCAGCAGAGGGGACAGGAAGGGTCCCAACCACTGCCTGAGTCCCCCAGAGCATCTCTGCTAAGTGCACTCAACCAATGAACCCAACAGCACTGCCTCATCTCTGCCAACTCAACTCCCCAACCCATAAAACAGCCAATTCCAGGTAGCATCCAGCTGCCAAGGGATCAGTGCTTGCCACAGCATTGTTGAGACAGAAAGCAACCAAGCAGCAGTTTCTGCTCTCCAAGGGAGGATTTACATTGCACTGGCAGCATGATGGGCAACATTTTTAGCAAACAAGTCTTTAAAAGAAGTACTTGCCAAGCTTCAAAATATTTCTCAATGATATTAAGGGCCTTTGGCAGCTGTAATTTAACTTTGAAGCAACCTGGTGCAGGCAAAGGACCACACAGCTGGAGATTTGTGCCGCAAAAGCACCATTTTATGGCTGTTAAGCTCTTGGCCTCTCTATGTTCTAAAGCTGTTAAACAAACACAGCCCTTGGCTCACACCACGTGTGGTGAGGCACAGGGTTTTGGCAGGAGCAGGCTGACAGCAATAGGGGCTTCAAAGGAGCTGGGAAGAAACAGAAATAAGAAGAGAAGGAAAATTCAGAGGGAGGAGGAGTTGCATGATGGCCATCACAGCCCCGTGGTGAGAGAAGGTGGTCTTGGAAACAGAATGTGTAGGTTCACGTGGAGTTGCATTCTCCTCAAGTTTGGCATGGGGTGTGATTGCTATGCACATATGGATCCTATGCATCCTACTGCTGTTGCAGCAGGTCACCCTCTTAAATCACCCTCTTGCAGAAAGTTGATATTCTAGGGAAGTGTAAACGTGGAGGATTTGGATGCTTTGAATGGGGGAAACAGTGTCCCAGGAGGATGGGCCACATGCTGCAGGCTGCATATCCTTTGCCACGTATTGCTGTGTGTTGAAGTAAGCTCCATTAGGGCCATGAGATGCTCCAAGAGCAGTTTGCCAGTTCCTGGCAAACACAAGCTGAGCCCTTTTCCTAATGGAGACATGGCAAATCCATGAGGAAGAACAAAAATACACTTACCGAACACAGTGCTCAAAAAATTCAAAGAAATGGGGAAAATCTCCACAAAAATAAGAAGTTTTCTGGCTATTTCTTTATTATTTCCTTCCATTCTCTTCTAATGGTCAATGCTTATTCCTCTGGCTCAGGAGCTGGGCTTAGGAGGCAGGAAGGGCTGGCCCCACTGCAGGGACATGCGGTGGGAGATGCGTCCAACTGTGCTGCCTGCAGCCACCCATCCAGGACAGGCAAGTCCAGAGACTGCTGCCATGAGTTGTTTCTCTGAATCAGAAGCTGTTTTAGAAGAACACTGGTGACTCTTTATCATCAGTAAGGCACCAGGCAAAGTTTGACAGGGTGGTCATCCCGGGTTAGTGGGGCTGTTGCCCTGTCCAAGGCTCCCACCCTCCAGTGGTAGTCCAGCTCCTGAAGCTTCCCAAGAAATTTTGTCCTGGCAAGAGCAGTTCTTTTGCACCCAGCTTATGTTAGGACTTACACAATATCACCAGGCTGCGTGTGTTATGCTGTTTTCTCTGCCACATATTGACTGTGGGGCTTTCCATTGCTACCAGACAGACCAGAGAGAACTAAAGAAGTTGTGGCTCTTGCATTGGTGATAAAAAGGGAAGCTGTGGTAGCATCGTTGGCCTTGCTTGCAGCACTTCCTCCTGTTTTTTCCATGAAAGCTCTACATTTTGGAGTCTAGTTTCTGCACTTTGTGGTTTTTTTAAGGCAACTTCTCAGGCATGAAGGGATGCTGCAAGCCTTGACTCTGAACAGTTGGAAAGCAACAAGCCAAGTAGCAAGAACTAGGGTTGGATGTGTCTTCATTCAGGTGATGGTTCATGTGGTTGCACAACTTTCTCTCAGACCCCCTCACTGATGTGTGCCCATGTCCTGCCAAGTTGCTGCAAAGAAAGGGCTCATTGTTAATAGGAAGAAGCTAATGGGACATTTTCCACCTAGAGCTAGAAAAAATGTTTATGAGTTTGTTTCCCAATGCTTTGGGTGATCCATTTTGAGGAGATGGACTAGCAAATTATTGCTGCTGCATGGTGAAATTGTTTTTTTCCCTCCCTGATGGATGCAGCTCCACTATGTGCTTTTTTTTTTTTTTTTTTTTTTGTCTAAAAGCAGCCTTTTTCATGAGAAGTGGGTGAGCATCTCCCAGATGAAACCAAAATCTGCCAGCCTTGCACGTCCTCTTGCTAAGCAATTAACTGCTCCACTGCATTTGGAACATTGCACTGAAGTTGCTTTCCTGGCACTAGGAGACATTTTGAGAATTAGTGCAAAACTAATTTGGTTACAAACCTCAAAGACACCAACAAAAGCTATTTTTAAGCCTTTGAGAAGTACAGTGTGAATCAGACTTTTCAGAGAACACATTGCAGGGGTTTCTTACCTTTTTTTCAGCCACTAAAATCATCAGATTTGTGGGTCCTTGGTGCAGTTGGATGGCTGAGCTCTAGCATGTACCCATCACCATTATGCAAAGCCTTGCAGGGCTGTGGTCACATCCTGGGGAGCATCCTGGAGGTCCCAGCACACTGCTTGCCTCTTGGATTACTAAAGATGTTTGTGGCTGTTGGTTCTTCCTTCTTAGGGACATCATGTGCTTCCTCATGACCCAAACTCTCATAATCATATGAACCCCAAAAGCGGTGATTTAAAAAATGAAATAAAACAAGGTAAATCTCATAAAAAAAACAAATGTCCACAGCCAGGGCAGGATGGTGGGGATCACATCCCCTCCCTTGGCATCCTTTGGTGCAAGCCAAGGTCTGTGTCAGGTAATGCAGGAGTTCTGGTAATAACTCAGATCACCTCACTCGTCCATGTGGGCTTTATCCAGACCGTGTTGTTCATGCACCTCTTGAACCTTCACTACCTTCAAAGGCAGCCTGAGCAAACTCTGATGTTTTAAGGATTATGCTTAGATATAGTCCTTCCCTTCCACACACCATGGGAGCTGAGCCCTCTGCAAGGCAGCTGTGGGTTCTGCAATGGGGAGCAGCTCAAGGTGATCCTTCAGCCAGTGCATCCATCCTGCAGCTGTCAGGATGCTCATGCAGACCCCACCCCTCCAAAAAAAGACCCCTCCAGCCCATGGGATGGGGAGTTACACCAGCATGTTTCTCTGTGTAATACAAGTCGTAGCATTGAGCACATTTATGGTTGTGACTGTTCCCCCTCCTGTGGGCTCCCAGCTGTGACTGGTGTGGGGAGAGCAGAGAGGCCACAGCTCCCAGTGCCAGAGCTGATGGCTGACATTTATTTTGCCAGTTTTCTGCAAACACCACAACCCCCTGAGTCTGTTCCCCGGGTGGTTTGGCCAGCAGCCACTGTCAGCTGTGCTCGGGAGAATCGATGATAACCTTTTCCTTTGCTTAGGAGTTTCCTATGTACTGGGGAGCAGAAGATGCTGAAAAATAAATGAAGCTTGGATTCTCCATGGGTCTTCCTAGCATTATTCCTGATATTTGAAAAACCAAACCAGTTCCCCGTTGATTTTATTGGCCTTTCTATTCTGGCATTTAAACAGAGATGGGATTGGTGCGATAGATATCTGCAGATGCCCAGTGTGATGCTCTTAGAGCTTTCTCTGAAGGGCAGGATACCCAGAGTGCTGTGTCCAAACCACCTGAGCTCCTCTGAGATGCTGGAAGGCCTTTTGGCACTAGGATTGCTGGTAACGCCACCACACAGATGATCTTGCATCAAGGAGCAAAGGCTGTTTGGGTCTCAGGAGCACAGCTGGGCTGTAGGGTAGGAGCAAGATTGCTCTAAGCCTGAAGACTAGCTCTTCTTGGGGTATTCTTAAGCTACAAAGATATTTTGGTATTTAATTCTCTTGGATAATCAATGGGATTTGAGCATTGAGCTGATGAACCGAGTTGAGTCTGTGCACCTCTTGCAGGGGTGTCCTGAGCAGCTTTCCAGAGGATCCCGGTGCAGAGAGGTGTTGTGTCCATCTGTGTCACATCTTGGCCCTCATGACTTGAGCAGTGGAGTTGATGCTTGCTCTCTCCTTGGTTTCAGGCATGGAAGAAACGCTGGTTCGTCCTGCGCAGTGGTCGGATGAGTGGCGACCCCGATGTCCTGGAGTACTACAAAAATGACCACTCCAAGAAACCTTTGCGTGTGATCAACCTCAATTTCTGCGAGCAAGTGGATGCAGGCCTGACCTTCAACAAGAAGGAGCTGCAAGACAGCTACATCTTTGACATCAAGACCAGTGACAGGACCTTCTACCTGGTGGCTGAGACTGAGGACGACATGAACAAATGGGTTCGCAGCATCTGCCAGATCTGTGGCTTCAACCAGTCTGAGGAGAACACAGGTACCATGACAGCCATGGCCATGGCCAAGAGCATCTCTTGTCCTCCCAACAGGGTCCAGCTCCTTTTTCAGATCAGACCTGTGGGAGGGGGTTGCAGCCCACCACGAGGCTGGGAGGGCTGGAGTGGGAAATGGATGGACATGTGGGAAACCTCCATGAAGCTTTCCTGCCTTTGACATCTGAAGCAGAGCAGGCTTTGCCCCTGTGAGCCACCTAATTCACTTCCCCCCTCACAACTGTAGACTTTTAGGTCTCTTATAATAAGTTGGTGGGGTTTGGGGACTTTTTTAGCTGCAGCCTTTGTCTTCATCCATCACCAAAGTCCTCTTGAGAGTCATGGGAACCAGCAATGAAAATCAGAAGTTTCAGTCCCTTGGTTGGGTGGGTGAGAAGCCTTACTGGGACTATGTCCCTCCCTGCTGTCCCCACCACCAACAGGATCTCCTGTGAAGGGTAGATGCATCATCCCCATCTGCATCCCTGTCTCCTCCTGGGATCTGCTGGGAAAGCACTGGGAGGGGAGAGGAAAACGCCGGGTGGTTTTGTGCAGCAGCAGGACTTGTTCCATCAGTCATGCTCCACCATCCAATTCCAGCTGTGCTTTGGCAAGCTGTGGTGAGCATCGGTGAGCTGCCTTCACTTCCCCCTCACCAATGAGGGCTCACACAAATCCCAAGTGAGGTGGGATGGGGTGGGATGGCGATGAGCATGGGGTGTAGAGCTGTGGTCTTCTGACAGTCCCATTAGACCTGTGTGATTCTGTGTGACCTGGTAGCACCTCTGGGCATCATTGCTTTATCTCATCCGTGGTCCAGTCTCATCCAAGGGACCCCAATCCCATGCTCTGCCCTTCACAA
Organism: Hemiprocne comata; assembly: GCA_020745705.1. NCBI lineage: Eukaryota > Metazoa > Chordata > Aves > Apodiformes > Apodidae > Hemiprocne > Hemiprocne comata. Next base: position 214,000,387 of record CM036586.1, read on the forward strand.
AACTCCCCATAACAACATCCAGCTCGAATCTGTTTTGGTCCCTCACGAAGCAGCTGCCATCCGCAGGAGCTGAAACCCTGCCAAGAGTTTGTCAGGCAGGACAGCAAACAAAGCACCACAGCAGCACGGATGAGATCTCCACCAACTGACGCATGAAACGTCACCTTGGCAATGGGTGTACAAGGCTCCTTGATGGTGCCACCAGCCTGATCTCACAGGGAAAGGTCAGGCTAAATAAATGACATCCCGTTCCTATGTCAGCAGCGCAGCCCTTGAGGTTCAGCGAAATCATTTAGGCCCCTTTTTTAAGACCTGTTTTGTTGCAGGATTTTCTGTTTTGCCTGTGTTCAGCTGGGGGAACTGCTTTTCTTCCCATTTAGTAAAATAAGCTTTCAGCCCCGCAGCACTGGGATCGATACTGGACTTCAGTGAAAGATAAATCTGGGCAGCAAAAGGAAAAACAATCTCCCACTTGCAAGTGCATCTATCCCAAAGGGCACATAGGGCTCCTCAGGCTGCAGAGATCTGAGCACTATTCCCTGCAGGATCACAGAGTGACATCAGCAAAAGAGGAACAAAAATCCCTATTTGTAACAAAATCACAACTCGTTAATGCTGTAGGGAAAGTACCCACTTGAAACACTACCCAGCTGCCAAAGAATGATTTTCTGAGTCAGCCAAGAAAAGCCTGCAACGACGAGTGCAGCAGATGTGTCCAGATGCTGCAGAAAAGAGGGAGTATGAATTATTCAGGGCTGGTGCTTCACTTTGGTCCTCGCCAAAGCGGTGACCCCACACTCACCTTTCCTTCACTGTCACTGCTAAGTAATGGTGAATAAATCATCGATTTCCCAAAGTAGATAATGTCTGTTTGAAGGACCCACGGCCCGAGGCTGGGCAGAGAGGTGGTGGGGTCATTGCAGTGTGATGGGTATTGGGAGTCTCGTCCATTTTAGGGTACATAAGCCCATATCCCATCCTTTCTGATGGGTCAGATGGAGGGAGAAATAAACCAGTCATAGCAGTAACTGCCGTGCTCCCTCTTCATCACCTTCTTGAAGGTATGGGTTGATGGGTGGGAGACAATAAGGGGTTTCCATGAGAATAAGCCAGTTCCTGGGTAGAAATTTGGGACCTCTTCCATTTCTTTCTTAAACCTTTACCCCCTCTTTCAGCCTCTCTATGCCTTATTGTAATCTCTGCCTTGGATAGTGAACAAGTCAGTAATTGGATGCACCAAAAAGGGGAGGAAAACGTAACCAGGAATAGCTCCAATTGTAGCAATTCATGAACTAACCTTCCCTCTCCCAACAGACAGGCAGCGAGGTGGAATGAGATCAGAAACTGGCAGGGAAGCTGCTGTGCACATTTTTCTGGTTCTTCTTGTTCCTGGGTGCATGACTGCTTTAGGCTGACCCAAAAGCCTTGCTGGATCCAGCCCCAAAGCCAGGCTCTTCCCAGCTTGGTTATATTTGCATCCTGGCCAGGAAAGCCCTCTGTCACCTGCAGAGGTGTTTACTACAGGTGCCATCATCTGCTGAATTACCTCCTGCTTGGAGGGGTACTCCACATCAGCTGAGCCCCAGCCACTGGTCAGGGGTTTCCTTTTAACCCACCGGTGGTGGAGGAAAAGCTTGTTAGCTTTTGGGGCAGTTTGGGTAAAAGCCTGTTTCACCAGCTCTCCACAATGGCAGGGAAAAGACAAGGTTTTTTGTTGCTTTTTAGCATGATGTAGTGAGCAAATGAGCAGCCCAAAAGTGGCTGCACAGGGTGATGCAAACCAGCTGCAAACCCTCTGCACCAGCGTGGTGCTGCCCGAGCTCCCAAAAGGCACAAAAAAAATTAAAGGAATTTATACCCTTTGATGCTACTTTCCATTTGGAGCTCGATGGGAGAGTGTAAATTTTCTGTCACTTGTTTTTCACATTAGTCCTTCATGTCCTGTCTAGACTGGGGGACTCTAAGGATTAAGAAACAGGCTGGAGTTTAGGGTGCTTTAACATCGTGCTACGGTTAGCCACTGGTTTAGCTGATCACCAGCTGTGTTACACATCTGGTTCAAGGAAAGGAAGCTCGTTTCAGCTTCAGGGGTCTAAATGTCAGTGAAGTGGGGGGTACCACCGGCTGCCCCGGCGCCAACCAGGAGCAGCCGCTCCACAAAAGCCACCACGGTGGTTTCGTTCCCCAGCCCAACCTGAAAATAATTGCAGAGCAGTGTGATTACATCTGCTGCGTGAAGGGAAATGAAGTTGACTCTAAAGGTGTTTATCCAGACCGTGGAGGAGCTTTGTGTTTCTGTTAACACCTATTTACTTTGAGAGCTAATTACTATTTTTGAGCACGCGGAGCCTGGCAGGATCCCGGCTCCTTTGTGGCTCCAAGGAAGCTGACGATGCTCAAAGAAAGTAGATTTGCTCCTGGTTCAACGCTACTTTTACCCTGCAGGTTGCACTGCTGCTACCTCAGGTGCCTCAAATACGATGGGGGGGGGAACCTGCTGGGGCCCCCAGGCCACGGGCTGTGGGAGAAATGCAGGCGGGTGGGTACGTTGAACCATCTGCCTTTTCCCTGCCCTAGTGGGCAGGCAGCCAGGGCTCAGCTGTGAACTGGGTTTTCTCATATGCTATGTTTGTTGGAGTTTAAAAAAAAAAAACCAAATCCCACTAAACATATCTCGTGTGCCATTATCCCTTTCTGGAGCTAATGCTTTGGCCAAAACTTCACCATTCCTGATACAACTCAGAGGCACACCTACAGCAGCATATAATTTAACTTCTTATGAACTTCTTATTAATTTCTTATGTGTCCTGGCAGTGTGTCTGTCCTTGCAGGGGTCACATTAGTTATTTCAGAGAGGCTGATACCTTTATTGCAAGAAAGCTGGAGAGGGACTTTTTAGAAGGGCATGTAGTGATAGGATGACAGGGAGTGGTTTCAAACTGGAAGAGGGAAGGTTTAGATGAGGTATTAGGAAGAAATTCTTTCCTGTGAGGGGGGTGAGACACTGGTCCAGGTTGCCCAGAGAAGCTGTGGCTGCCCCATCCCTGGAAGTGTTCAAGGGCAGGTTGGATGGGGCTTGGAGCAACCTGGTCTAGTGGGAGGTGTCCCTGCCCATGGCAGGGGAGTTGGAACTAGATGATCTTTAAGGTCACTTCTAATCCAAACCATTCTATGATTCTATGATTACCTCAGTCCCAATTTACTGTGTTAACCCCAGCATGTCCCTGTAGCTCCTCTTCCACCTCCCCTGTGAGGCAGGAGCTCAGGGCTTTGGATTTGTGGATGCTGAGAAAACACCCAATGGTGTTTAAGAGCTTATTCATGTACCACGTTAATGCCCCTGTGCTAGAGGTTTAACCCAGCCATGGAAGGGAATATTTGAAGGTGAAGAAGTGTCCTTGCTCTGAACTGGAGGCTCCCATCACTCAGAGAGGGTGAGCAGGGCGTGGGAAAAGGATGGTGCTGGGCTGCTGCCCCAATGGGTTGTGTCTGGCAGCAATGGCCTCTCCCACCCAGCTGGGGCATGTCATCTTTATTTTCCAACTAAGACTTCATTTCTTTTATTTATTTATCTGCCTTCTCACAAGGGGCTACACCAGGGCAGTCCCAGGCTCTGGCTTACTCTTTGCTCCATCTTCATGGCTCAGTGCTGGCATTTTGCATCATGACTGGGATCAATCCCCACCAATCCTGAGGGTTTTGCCAAATGCATGTCAGGGCCAAGGATTAATGTTTAATGGAGAGCTGAGTGTCTGTCCTGCCTCCTGCACCTCAGCCATGCTCAGTCCAACAGAGATTGCCAGATCAGACCCAGATGCCAGCAACTTCCCACTCACATCAATGAGATCCCCTACATCCCACCTACATGATCTCCACTGTGGGTCTCTTTGGCTTGATGCTGTCCAAGACCCTCCACTGTTTACCTCCTTCCAGCCCATGAGTACAATTTTGTTGCTTAAGTACCCACTTGAGAGTAGATTTAGATAAGGTATTAGGAAGAAATTATTTCCTGTGACTGTGTTGAGACACCGGCTTAGGTTGCCCAGAGGAGCTGTGGCTGCCCCATCCCTGGAAGTGTTCAAGGGTGGTGGTTCAAGTGGGAGGTGTCCCTGCCCAAACCTTTCTATGATTGATTTGTTTTATCTGGGGGTCCCATATGGGTCACTGGCTGGTTGCTCCCGAGCCCGCTGCCTGCTCACACAGACTGCCTGCAAGTCTGTGCTACAAGCCCCTGTGGCTGCTCTTGCTCCCTCCTCACTTCTCCCCAAAAAGTCTCTTGGTCCCAGCATCAGGCAAACAATGCTGCTCACCCCATTTTGTTCCTTGCACTCAGGTTTGCATGGGTGTTTGCTAAGCAAAGGGACCTCGAGGTGGGCTGGAGAAAAAACAGCACAAAGCTACCCCTGAAGACTTGCTGAGAGAACAGGAGTCTCCCAAAAGCTCAGTGAAGAGGCTGCAGGTAGCAAGACTAGTCTTATATCACCCATCTCCCTCAAACACCCCTGAATCACTGGTGTTCTCCAGCCCTGCATGCAGGAGGAGGGCACTGGAGAGCCCAAGCAAGGTAACAGCCCCACAGCACCCCCCGCTTTCCTGCTGCAGCCGCCTCTCCCGTGGCCAGGCAGAGCTGAAGCGGAGGGGAAACACTAATGACCGCCACAAGGCCAGGTACTTCCTTACTATTGTGCTGGGCACACGCCTCCTTCCTTCCCTGCTCACACCCTGGATGAGTTGGAAGCCCTGCACCACGCTGGGAAGCGTGTCAGGGGCTGAGGAATGGGGGCAGGGAAGGAGATGTGGGGGTGTCCTTGTGCCCCTGGAAGCAGCCCAGCCATGTTACACTGTTCTGTTATCTGCCGACAGCGCTGCCACCTAAGGGCAGCCAAGCAGGCAGCCCCTTGCAGAGATTTGTGCCCTCAAACTGGGCCAGGACTTGACTCTTCAGCTTCTGTCCACACAAGATGATTGGTCTTGACTTCATCTTTAAGATCTAGCATGGGTGGTTCTTGGATATCAGCTCACTTGGTGGCCAGTCTGTCCCCCAGCAGACAGTAGAGCACTCTATGACAAGCAATGATCAAGGTTACAGTTGGGTTGAGCTTGACCCGTGGAGTGGATGGAGCAGATCTGGTTGGGTTCTTTCCATGAATCCTACCTTCGTATGTCTCGTTAATCTACCCAAAGATCTAACGTCCCCTGCCCCATTTGGGACTTGAAGATGGCCTGCATTGGGATGGCAATGTGGAGTCCTTGAGCCTTGAGCCCTTTCTCCTCACCCAACATCCTACCATACGTATGGATGTAGCCTTTTCCTCAGTGCTCCCCTCAGTACTTTCTGCCCTAAGCTTCATGGAGCTCCTTCTTTTAAAACACCGTAAGTGACACCTAGACCCACTGGTTGCATATCCTGAGGGCATTTGGGTCAGACCCACCCATCGTTCTCTACCACGCACAGCCTTTTCCTAACATGTGAAACAGCAGTGGCTGCAGATCTGCTCTGAGTGGACAAATGCAGAGTCATTTCTCAGCCCCAGGCTTGACCCAGCCTCTCTGGAATGGAAGGAACATACCCAGCAACCCCAGCCAGGCTCATGGTTGAACTTCAGGTGCATGCGAATGTCACCATGCCTGAGTCCTACTAGTTCATGCCTTAGTCATCCTGCCTCTTTAAATTTGTTCCAAACTTCCCTGACCCTGGTTTTCCTGCTCCACAAACAGCAAGTTATTTTAAGATCTGACACTGTTCAGCTTTTATTTCAGTGTAAACAATACTGGAGATGGAGTGGTCTTGGCACAAAGGAGCAGCTTGAGAGCAGTTAAGTGCCTGCTGCCTTCTTTTCTCCCCCTTTTTTCCCTCTTTCCCTTTGGAGATGAGCTAGTTCAGGTATTAATGAGTCTGCTGAAGAGCAGAGCACCACTAACCACCCAGAATTTGCTTCCTAGAAGACAGAAACAAGGAGAGATGGTTGCTGATCTCTACCAGCTGGTCAGGGTCTCATTGCTGTGATTCCACTGATGTTTTGGAGAGGGAACCAATGCCGATGAGAATGAGACGTGTTGCTGACTATAATCAGTCCAGTTCTGGAGAGAAGATGGAAAAAGATGTCTGAAATGAGGAGAATAATTTGCACCCTGAAATTGCCAATTTCTTTCCCTTGGCTTTCCAGAGAACCAAGACTGATGTGTCAGGTGGACTCATCCACTTTGTAGACTCCTAAAACTCTGCTGAGATGAATCCTACCCATCTCAGGATTTCTGTCAAGACCTTTGAGATATCTTCAAATGGTGTAATTTGTCATCATTTTCTTTACACCAGATGAGGATCAACCCCCCACTATTCTTCCATACCTCATTCTTGTTGTGCTCAGCTCTTCATCATGTTGTGTTACCAGAAGCATTGCAGGACCAGAGTCAACACTGCGCTGCTGTGATGGTCACTGTCCTTAACACCAGGAGCAGATCTCTTGCCCTTCTGTGCCAAGAAAAATAATGAAGCCAGGATGAAGAGGGCTTTAGAAACCAGAAATAAAGAGAAAAGGTCTTCATGTATCTGCATGACTAGAAAGCCAAACTTCTGGCTTCGGGGGGTCTGGTGCAATTGAACATCTGAGTTTTGCAATGCTGGATCCACCAAGTTTGGGATCTGAAAATTTAGGAAATTTTAGGGTTTTGTTATTGAGATGTTTTATTGTGGCTGTGAACATTTTGGAGAGGTGGAACTAGAAAAATCTATGTCAGCCTTGTGTTTGCAAACCCATAACTCAGTCATTCCAGGGAGACCCCTGGGAGATACGTGTTAGTTGAGCCCCCTTTAACCATACCCAGCATCGATGGGAATTGGCAGAGGACACGGCCGTTGGTGGGAGCACCAGCTTTATAGGCAAAGAATGCAAATAATAAAACCATCAACTAGCAAAAAAAAGAAAAAAATTATGCTCAGCTTTCAAAAAAGATCAACAATCAAATACTCCAGATCTTCATGATGTTTCCCAGCAGGCATTCAGCACAAGGCTATCCGACTGACCTCTACTGAAGATAAATATGGAGCTGGAGGACTGGGGCCTTTGGGGAAAATCCTGCCCTTTCCTGGCCAAAGTCCCACTGGGTTTGCTGAGCTCCGGCTGGGATTTGAGCTGTGAGATGAGGAAGAAATGTGAAGTTCAAGAGGTTTGGGGGATTTTTTTAGAGGAAAAAGCATTGCCTGGCCTTTCCAGCCCAGGTTTCCCAGCAGAGACTGGCAAGCTGTATTCATCCCTCTCAGCCCTGCCCAGGGCTGTCTCCTGGGCCAGGTACCCAGAATCAGAAACCTATTTAAAATAATGCTTCATTTTATAATTGGCTTTTATCGCTACGAGCCCTGTGCTCGTCAGGTCAGCCCCATTAGTTTAATGGGCACTGAAGAATTTTTAGGATGACTTACTGACCGTGGAAAAATGAGTATGGCAGCTGGTATCAGCATCACATCAAAATCAAAACCACGCAAAGCCTTTGGAAACAAAAACAGCTGATGGGCTTGGAGCAAAGCGACCAGCGAAGCGGCACCGTCTGAGCAGAACTGAGGGAGGGAGGGAGGGTTGGAGAGAGGCAGTTTGGGTGTCGGCCAGCTGGGAGGAAACTCACAGCCAGATTCTCCTGTATTTATATTTCCCAGAGGGATCCTGAGACTCTTTTAGCCTGTGTGCCCCAGCCGTGCCATGTTGGGGTTCATGGAGCTGTACCCTGTGTCTGCAAAGCTGCCCGGGCATCATCACGGGATGTGGATGTCCAACACCTACAGGCCAGGCTGGGGAACACGATGGACACAGGACACGTGCGAGACAGAACATGTGCAAGCAAGTTGGAGGACAAGGTTGAAAATCACAGCGACCTTTGTGGCACATAATTTCAGGCAATTTTTCACAACGTGACTCTTTCCCACCCCAAGCCAACCTATTTTCCCTCTTCTTCCCTCCATGTATTTCACACTGTTGCCTCCAAACCTTTGATAGGGGCCATGGTTTATATGCCCTGCTTTGTAAAACCTGATAAAAGCTGGGACAGATTTAGACTCTCATTTCCCACACCCCAAAGCTTTTTTGTTTACTTGTTTGTATTGCTTTATATTTCCAATTAAAACCAAGCCTGAGTAAAGGGAGAACTTTCTAAAGCCTTTAAAGCCTCTGGGTGAAGGCACAGGGAGCAGGAAGGAGCCGTGAAGCTGTCGATCGCTGTGAACTTTCCATGACACCACTCAGGGTTTGTTTCCAGACTGATTTTTATTTATGAATGCAGTAGCATTTATTACTGATTTTATCTGTAAAGATAACACTTCTTCCCTAGATGGTTTCTATGCTTCAGTTATAATTACTGCCTGCTTCTCAAGCATAGTTCTGCATTATTTAGTGTGGTACAATGTCAGACCTGTAATGTTGGTGATTTATTACTTGGACTGTGGGGTTACACCTGAACCATGTCCACATGTGTGCCCTGGCCACATCCTGGTTCCCTCCAGGAAGGCTGAGAACATCTCTCAAGGTCCCTCATGGTGTAGAGGGACTACATGCCCATGTAAAAAGTCCCTCCCCAGCATTTCTGTAGCTTCTTTAGGTATTGGAAGGTGCTCTGTTGGCATCACCAGGAAGGTGGGAGGGCAGAGCATGAAATGAGACATCAACTCATGTGAGTCTGTATCATAGCATATTGTGTGATACCCTTGGCTCTGGGTAAGTCCAGACATCTTTTCATACCCTTTTTGCTCTGTGTGGTGTCCCTTGTAGTGCTCCAGCTGTTCCATGGTGGGCGGTGAAACTCTGGCATGCCTCAGCCCTTACTGGGGATTCAGCTTCCTTTCATACCAGGTCATTGTCACATGCTGAGGAATGTGGCTGACTCGTTTGCACCTTTGATTGATTGCCACCCTTTATATCTATTTATTGGGATGGAAAATAACATTTCACCTCAACAAATTTCATCATGTGTTCTTTCAGCTCCACATGACCAAATCCCATCTTGGCCAACACGGCTGCTCCTTGCCAAGCTTTGATATGATTGCCTTCCATCATTTTACTGCCAAATATATAAACTACCCCTGCTCTTGTAGCCATTGCTTTTGAAAGTAAGCTGGAGTCAAGTGACTCATTGCATTTGCTTTTCTTTTTTGTTTTTATAACTGTTGATGAATCCTCTTTTGGAAGGGTTGAGCAGGCGTCTGGGCACTCGGGCACCTGCAAGTACTTCCTCATGTGTGAAAGTGTAATGGACACATTGGACACTGAAACAGGCTGCCCAGGGAGGTGGTGGAGTCCCCATCCCTGGAAGTGTTTAAAAGAAATATAGATGTGGTGCTTAGGGACATGATTTAAGCACTGAACAGGTAGATAAAGGTTATGGTAGATTTAGGTTATGGATGGACTCAATTGTCTTCAAGGTCCTTTCCAACCAGGATGATTCTGTGATTCTGTGAATGGCTACTTCACTGCCCATGGTTCCCTCCTTACCTTTATCTCACTGCAGATCACCTGCCCTGATGGAGCTATCTGTGTAAACCCTTCCCTCAAGCCTGCATCTACTTTGCACAGGCTCAACCTTGATAGGAAGCCTTTATGATGGTAATTATTTTTGCTGGCTCGCCATAACAGTTTGTGTGGCTCTCAAATAAGTCATGATGAAGTCTTTCAAATACCCACTAGAAATCCATAAATCCTGTGATGAGTCTTTTGGTTGCTGGTTGATGGTTGCTGGTTGATGGTTGCTTTGATGATTAGTGGTAGGGTCGAAGCATGGTCAACAGATGATCTGCCAGGTGAAAATGCTGCCTTGCACTCTTGAGATTTGTCTGAAAAACATTCTGACAGAGCAGAAGACTTTCGTCTTCCCTGGAGAGCACTGTGATGTCTTTTCAGTCTTTATTATTTTTTTAAGTGTCTCCATCCCAGTTTCTTGACTCCCATGGCTTTTCCTCATCCCCAAACTTCATTCCATGAGTCTAAGAAAGGGGTGAATTTGTGATTTTCACTTGAAGCTCATTTACATTTCTACAGCTTTATTACAGGTTTTAAATACTATTATATCTGTTCTTTGGCATCGCCATAACTCCTGCTGAAGGTCTGAGATCCTGATGGCTTTTCTGTGGTGCTCCAGAAACTCACTTCCACCATTTCTGCTACCTTTAAGAAGAACTCAGAGTACAGACTTTCAAATGCTTTTAATATCTTTGGCACATTGCTGAAAGGACCACCCTGTCCTCTAACATTTTTATGCAGATAAGTCCATGATGTCCTAGCCCTGGACAAACAGTGCTTCTTGCAGTAAAAAAAACCACAACTGACATACCTCAGTAATGAGAACACAGACTACTGTCTGGTGTCCCCTGGTGCAGTTTGAAGGAAGGATCAACCCTGTGTTCACAGACCTGTGTGACACAGAGTGGTTTATTTTACAGATAAAGTGGCTTAAAGAATTAATAATGCCATGACTGCAAGAATGCCCTCAGTTGCATTAGTTAAGTTAAAATATTTGCTTTAATAAGGTTTATAAATGATGAAGTGAGGCACAAATCAGTTTTCCCTGCGGGTACGTTGCTGCATGAATGATCCCTGTGAAGTGCTCAGCTGTCTCTGAAGCATTTGGAGATGGAAAGCTGGGGCAGACTGGCTTCTGGTCTGGTCTGGTCCTGGTAATTCCTGCATTCCTGTGGTCGTGGCCAAAATCCATTATATCATGTCTTATTTCTCCCAGCTTCTGTGGAGAGAAACGGACCCAACGCACTGCATATTGCTTACAAACTGCTTTTCTCTGTGCTAGTGATGAGAGAGGCACCAAGTGTTGGATCTCATCTGGATCTGTTTCTGCAGCCAGCAGACCAGGTTCAGACATGGGTCATCTAGGTAATCAAAAAATAAATTAAGAAATCCCAAGAAACCTTTAGAGGATAAAAGTGAATTTTAAGTGAAAGGGGAGAAGGTCAAGGTGTTTCAGCTTGTTCTCATCAGAGTGGATGGTTTTGGGGGGTGGTAAAATTTCATCACACTCGTTTGGACTCTCACTGGAATCCATTTTCATCAGCATTCAGCACCAATTTTGATTCACACCTTTTCCTTCTGAATTTGAATGCATTTCAGAAAAAAAATCGGGAGTTTTACTCAGAATTGCACTTTCACATCTGAAAAGTGCATGATGATGATGATGATCTCCAGGCAAAGCGGGGCAATCCACCCCCAAAAACCATCTGCTCTGATGAGAACAAGCTGAAACACCTTGACCTTCTCCCCTTTTACTTAAAATTCACTTCTATCCTCTAAAGGTTTCTTGCAATTTCTGGCTGCAAGCGATACCTTGGCAAGCTCCTGTTTTGATTAAATGGCATTTTCCAGCTGAAGAATGTCAGAATATTTTCAGCTGGCCCTAAGCCAAGCAGGAGGGATGCACCAGGCAAGAAGATGCAGATTTTGGTCTGGGTGCTGGTACCATCTGTGGTGTGTGCAAGGACGGGCCCAGCCATGAGAGTGATGATGTAATCTGGCTCTTCTGGGTTGTAAGGATGGGCTCATCACACTTTGTGAGCCATGTTGGAGTGAGGAAGAGGAGGGTGAGAAGCTGCTGAATGGTTCCCAGCCCATGAGAGAGCATCAGGGGAGAGAGGGTGTGGTCTGGTCCTTGGATGCTGCAGGATGTTTTGTTCTTGAGTCAGGGGGTGAGGAATGCCAAAATCCAAAAATATTACTGTCAAGAAGATTGGGATAAATCTGCCTTGCCCAAGTCTCCTGAGGACCAAGCTCTACATTACACACCATTGCCCCACTAAACCCAGCTCTGCTGCTGCTGTGTGTTAAAAATAGCCACAAAACCAGCTCGTGCTTTAGTTCACAAGGTTCAAACAGCAACATCCATGCTGGGAGCTTGCCCCACTGCTCAGTGCAGAAATATCCAGCAGGGTGAGTTTTGCTTGTCCATGGCCAGATGTGATGGGGAGATGGAAGGTGTCCAGGTGGAAACAGTCATGCACAGAGTTAAGAAATGAAAGAGCATAAAGTGGAGCTGAACTGATGGCAACCAAAGTCGAGTGGGATGCTAAACCCAGCAGGCTTCAGAACTCCAGCCAACCCTGCATCTCCTTAACCACCTTCAGCTCTTCCTTGGGATGGTGCTGGAGGTATACGAGCCATGGTGGACAGGGGGACATGGAAACAGGGCTGGGGCTGACCCTAACCTGAAAACACTTGTGGGAGAGGCTGCCAGCCTGGCATTTCTGAGCCTGAATATCACGCTAGAGTATTGCTGTGCTGCTTTCCACCCACGCCAGTTCTTGCCTTTGGCACAAGCCGTGCTCCCCAATCCCTGCCAAACCAGTACAGATGTTTTAACACCCACCAGAGCCCAGATAATTACAAACAGAACCAAGAGACTGGTCAGGGCTGTTTTCTTTTCATTGCCTGATCTCTCAGCTGTTTCTCAAGCGAGACGCCTCCCACTTTCTGACATTGCTTTCAAAGACATTTTTGTGGGCCATGTTTCTAATACTCATTTTATTAGGGGAACGCTGAGAAGCCCCAACCAGGATGAGAATCACAATATACCCACTGACATAACGTGACTGCAGAGTGAAACAAGTGCAGGGAAGATGAGTGGAGCAGCTGGGAAAACATTTTCAGGGGAAATTAGAGCTGGTTTCTAATGAACAGCTTTCCAGCCATGGCATTACAAAGTTCAGCTCATTTTCAAATGGGTTTGGGGAGTGTTTTCAATGGGATGAAACCATTCCATCAGCTGGTGGGAGCACTGGCCAGGTGATGCTGCAGGTCCTTCCCATCCTAGATCCACATGGGACACAGAGCCTGTCATGGCAAGCTTGTGAGCAGAGCAGGGGAGATGAAGGAAGGAGCAGCATCTCCTGTTTTAACGGAGAGAAGCCAGCAGCAAACACCTTCTTCCTAGTCTGTGCTTGCACAACAAGATATGGGAGTCTGGCCCATGATCAGGAGCCATGTTGCCTCAGGCCATTTACAAATAGCCAGGTCTGAGCTTACTAGATGAGAACTGTTTTAGTGTGAACAAAACCAGTTGTCATATGCATCTCCGCTCAGGCCACTTAGAAAATATCTGTGGAGAGAAGGACTAAGGAAACCTCCTCAAGCTTCACATCTACATGAACGTCATGTCTACTCACCCCTTTTCCATCAGGATGCTTTGAGGTCCTCCTGAACAGGTAGATTCATTTTGTCCTTGCATCACAGCTGATAACTGGTTGGGTGGAAGATGACTGGCACAAGCCCACCAACCATGATGGGCTCAAGCCATCTTCATGGCTCTCCGCTCAATCCCCGCTACGAAATTCCTCATTCACTATGCTCAGCCATTAAGATTTTCACCCAACATTATTCCAGTTCATTTCTGGTTGCTGTGGAGACCAATTTAAATGAAACTCTAGTATTTTGAAAGAGAATATCATTCTAAGTCATTTGCAATGCAAGGTCCCATGCTAATAACATTAGCATATTATTTGATTATGGTGATGTGTAGGGAATAAATTCCAAGTCCTTTTGCCATCATTGCATCTTAGAAGAAGAGGAAGAGAAAAACCTCCAGGTTTTAGCTGATGCTGAAGACCTTTACTCCAAGTGAACTCATGATTTCTGAATGCATAAAGCTTTGGGGGTCACGAGCATTTTGAACCTCATGGCAATGAGAATAGCTCCCTGGAAAGGACCTTTTCTTTCTCAGCTTCCATTGAGCACTGTTAATAGACTCTCTAATGGGCAGGACTCAGGTTTTTTATGATGGGTAGAGAGATCCAGGATCTTTTTTTGAGCTGTTTGCATTTTTGCTGGAGCACTGCTGTGGCAGAGCCCAGCTAGAGACCAGCTGTGAAAGGTGCAACCCTCCCATCACTTGAAGAGATTTTTATTCTTGCATTTTACCCTCAACATTTTAGGAATGGTTTTCCTTTCTTTAAATGATTCTACTCTGAACAGAGTGTGCCCATACCCCTAAATGAAAAAAAGAAATTGCATGGGAAACCTTTGCAGAGAGGTTTGTTTTGAGAGTAAATGCTGCAGAGGTGGAAAAGGGAGAGTTGAACTTCCAGCAAGAAAAAAAAACAAGCTAAACTACTCTATTATTTTGAGCTTTCATCCCTAAGGGCATGTTTTCTGGGGACAAACTGACCCTTGCTCATACTGACCCCCTGGGCCACTTTGTTCACCAGTTCAGGGACATGGTGGGGCAGCCATAAGGGTTAATGACCTCTTTTGTCTCCTCTTTCACCTTTTGCAGTCAATGCAGCTGATATTGCCCCATATGAGCATGCTGGACTCACCTAAAGCTAGGCAAGAAATTGGAGACTCTGCCACAACTTCTTCCCCCCTACCCCCTGAACAGCACCTTTCATTTTAACCCATTGGCTAAACTACCAACCAAGGAACCAAAAGATAACATTAATCCCAGATAGAAGGGAGAAAAACAGGGCCAAACTCCTGCAGTTTGGTCCCATGCATGGGTGCAAATGCACCCATGAAGACGGGGGCTCTGAGATGAGAAATTTGAGGGTCCTCTTTCTTTCCCCATTGCTGCCTTGCTGAGCGATGGCGAAGCAGACCCTTAACAGCACTTCTGTTTTATTGACTCCCTGGCAAACTGGGAGTTATAATGTTTCTCCCCCAAGGTAAGGAGAGATCAAAATAAATTACTTCTGTAAAGAGCCAGGAATGGCAGTTCTTCTATAATACAAAGTGCAAATATTTGGGCCTCTCGTGTGCTCCCATGAATAGAAATGGTGCTAAATCACGCATAAGTAAAACAGGTTCACATCTCCTAGTGAAAGTTTTCCTCTGCTCTCCTGAAGCATTGAAGACCAACGCTGTCGTCGCCATAAAAAGGGCTATAAAATTTAAAGCGGGCTGTTAGGCAGCTGGAGGAAGATCCAGCTGGGATTAGGCTGAGATTTACCCTTTCTCCTTCTCCATCCCTGCTAAGTGAAGGGTGTACCCATGTTTGCTTAAGCACAGCAAGATGCCCACGTCCCACTCTCAGTGAATGAAAATGAGGATGAAAATAAATTTGTTCAGGACATAAAAGCAAGTTTTTCTTGGGCTAGTGGATGCAAAGTCAATGGCACACCAGCTTCTGGGCTTTCACCCTGCCTGTTGGTGGCATGTTGGACCACTAGGGAAGACTGCATTGGGGTGATGTCCAAGGCAAAGCCCGTGTAGGAAATGCCAAGATCATTAATCATCATGATCACCATAAATAATAATAACTAATAATAATATGCAATGCAATCCTCCAAAACAGGATGCTGGAGCTTCATTTCACATAGTAAGAAAGCTGGTTTGATGCTTGACTGTCATGAGACTGCCTCTGCAGAGGGGAAAAAAAAACCCTTTTCTCATATAAGTGTGTCATCTCTTTTGATAGCTCTTAGCTTCCAACAGCTGCAGCCCTGTCCTTCAGCACTGGGCTCCACAGACCACTTGTACCTCCAGCCAGATTTGCTACGGATGCCCCTGGCATCCATGGGGATCACATGTGCCACACACAGACAGAAAGCAGATCATTCTGCACATCCCCATTGCCTTGTCTTTGCCACCTTATCCCTACCCTGAAAAAGGCAAAAATAGCCCCCTTTGAGACCACTTTGTGTTTTACACAGTTACAGCCCATGATCTTTGCACTTTCCCTCTGTTCCAGCCTTTTTTGGGTTTGGGGTTTTTTTGCCATTTAATCCCTCCTCAAATTGTTTTTGCAACGTCAGAGATGATGATTCATGAAGCAGAGGGTTAGAGACGAGGTTGGTTCTGCGGAACAAATGAAGCCTGTCCCAGCCCACGCTGCC
The DNA here is from genome assembly GCA_020745705.1 of Hemiprocne comata. Taxonomy (NCBI): domain Eukaryota; kingdom Metazoa; phylum Chordata; class Aves; order Apodiformes; family Apodidae; genus Hemiprocne; species Hemiprocne comata. Next base: position 214,016,195 of record CM036586.1, read on the forward strand.
ACCCTGGGGTTGTCCTTTATCCCCAGCTGTAGGTCGTTGTCCCACTCTAGGGCTCTCAGATAAGGGTGTCCTGGGTGGGATGCTCAAGGTGGCACCTAAGCGAGGGCTGCGAGCATCGACGTTCATCTGCTTTTATCTCCAGCACTGAAGCCCTTATAACAAAAATAAAATGGTGAACCAGGCAGCCCTGTCTGGCCAAATGTTAGACCTCCAAATATTGACAGGAAAGGTTGAGCTCCACAATCTAGCTGCAGATTTGCTCTTTAAAGGATAGCCGCCATGTGCAGGGTGTGCTGATATGATACAGAGCTGGGTCACTGCCACCAAGGGGTGTTTGCCAGGGCAAGGATGGGATTTTGGACACAGCCTCATCTCACAGAAGCAAACTTGTTTTCTCCAGGGAGAAGCATCACATCTTTCTATTGCAGTCTCTCTCCCTTCTGCCCCTTTGTCCTTCAAATAATTGATTGCTGCTAAAATAACTGAGATATATAATGCTTTGAGGTCAGGATGATCTGACTTGGATCCTTTCCCTCTCTTCTCACTCACTCACTCTCCAGCACTGTGATTATTTTCCCCAGTTCCCATGCTTCTCTGAGGCAAACACTCTTATGTTACCACCATTTTTCAGATGTCTCATCCAAATGCAAGCAGAGCACTGACACTAACGGGCAGAGGCAATGCTGTTTATTACCGTTCACCTTTGTCTCACTGTCTCTCTCATAGATTCTTTCTTGGGTAATTCTCCCCATCCTGTGTTGGATGCTTAAATAATTGGGGGATTTCACTGTTGTCAGTAGAGAAAACAGAAGGGGACCAGCTTAGGCTAAGTATCATTTCAATGAAATTGGGTAAGAGAAACCATGCCCTTAGCCCTCTGTGCAGCAGATCCCCATCCATAAAGCTGTGATGCTTCTCCTTTCCCTTGGCCAGTCTGCCCTGATCAGCTTCTCAAAGCAAATTGAAATAAGCAGCAGAAAGTGGAAAGCAAAAGCTCAAAAGCCTGGTGTCACTTTTGTCCCCACCTTTCAGCTCCTCTGCAGCAGAGGATGCAGCTGTTGCCCCATCCTCACTTTTGGGGAGCTCCACTCACTCTTCTCGACATCCAAAATTTTGGCAATAGCAAATTTTAGGGCACCTGTGTCCTAGCACACAGCTCCCCACCCTGAGGGAAATGAGGGAGGGGAAATAATCCAAATCAGACACCCTTTCCCACTAACCTGCTGGAGGAAACACTTAGATGGCAACATGCCAAGGCGTCCTCAGACTGACAACAGCTTTTCCAAGTGCCATCCAAATCAGAGGTGATAAGGAAAGCTCAGTAAATAAACATTCCTCGGGTGCCATGCTCATCCTCGTGGCATTCCAGGGCCTCCTGGCAGCACAGCGGCATGGCAACTCTTCCATTGGACATGTTGTTTGTTCCCTCCCTGCCAAGAGAAGCTTGTTTAGGTAGGGTTTTTGTCTTTTTTAATTATTTTGTTGCATTTGTGCTCAAGGAGTGAGCTGGCTGTGACAGTGGAGGTGCGGGCAGATTCCCACAAGAGAAGGTTCTCCCTTATTTGCTAATAAAAGATGGAGCTGCACTAAAGAGTGAAGAAGTTTGACAAGGCCAAGTGCAAGGTCCTGCACCTGGGTTGGGGCAATCCCAAGCACAAATACAGGCTGGGTGGAGAATGGATTGAGAGCAGCCCTGAGGAGAAGGACCTGGGGGTGTTGGTTGATGAGAAGCTCACAAACCAACCATATCCTGGGCTGCATCACCAGCAGTGTGGCCAGCAGATCAAGGCAGGGCATTCTCCCCTCTACTCTGTTCTCGTGAGACCCCCCTGCAGTGCCGTGTCCAGCTCAGGAGTCCTCAGCACAAGAAGGAAATCCAGCTGTTGGAGTGAGTCCAGAGGAGGCCACAAAGATGATCAGAGGGCTGGAGCAGCTCTACTCTGGGGACAGGCTGAGAGAGTTGGGGCTGTTCAGCCTGGAGAAGAGGAGGCTCTGGGGAGACCTTAGAGCACCTTCCAGTGCCTGAAGGGGCTACAGGAAAACTGGGGAGGGACTTTGGACAGGGCAGAGAGTGATAGGAGAAGGGGGAATGGTTACAAACAGAAAGAGGGGAGTTTTATATTAGATCTTAGGAAGAAATTGTTTCCTGTGAGCGTGATGAGACACCATCTCAGGTTGGTCTGGGAAGTTGTGGCTGCCCCATCCCTGGAAGTGTTCAAGGCCAGGTATCATAGTGTCATAGTATCATTCTGGTTGGAAAAGACCTTCAAGATCATCAAGTCCAACCACTACCCTAGCTCCTAGGTGGGACAGGGCTTGGAGCAACCTGGCCTAGTGAGAGGTGTCCATGCCCATGAGGGGAGATTGGAACTAGATGATGTTTAAAGTCCCTTCCAACCCAAACCATTCTGTGATTCTATGAAGATGATAGCACATGAGTACGCTTTGCCCCACACGCACTTAGGGATTATTTCTAGTGGATTTCTACTATTCCCTCTTGAAAAAAAATCTCATCACTCATAAGTTTTAACTGGCATGAAGTCAGCAGCATTGTCTGAGACTTTTTGTGACCTTATTTGCCAGGGCAGACCTGAGGAGCCTTCATCTGTGAGGCTCCTTGGACCAGCTTGCCCTTGCCAGCACAGTGTGGGCATCACAGGGAATTCCGTGCCACTCAGGGATGGCAAGGAAACCTGGCACCTTTGCTGCAACCATCGATGGGAGCACAGGAATTCAGCTACTCCCCAAACTTGCTGCCTTCCCAGGGGCATCATTTCAAGTCCATGGGACACAGGGAAGCTGTAGTCCCAGCCTCTGCTTTCAGGCAGGGTAAGCTGACGTGGCTCCGGCGAAAAAGGCCGTTCTGAGCAATAATTTCCGAAGGAGCCTGAGTAACTATTTCTCTCAGATAAGCCCAGGAACATTGTGAGAAGCTGTGCACACAGCAGTCATCGAGCAGTCTGAGCAAGGGAATTCAGAGCTGTCAGCAAGGAGGGAAATACCGCTTGGGGGGATTGAAAACATTCATAAAAAATTCCTGGCTCCCAGCCTAGTCCGTCCCGTTGCCGGCTGTGCTCAGAGTTGCATGTTTTTGCTTTGGGGATGGAGTTGCAAGGAGGTGTTTTTTTTTCCCCCTTTGCTGCAACATATGGCCAAAAAGGGACATCTCAACCTGGACTAGTGGGTGCTGAACCTTCGACCAACCAAAGCCCACCTGGCACCATGGGGTTTTGCAGTGTGTGCTGGCTCATCCGTGCTGAGCCTCTGGCTCACTTTCTCACAGGCCCCAGTGCAACAGCTGTAGCACGAGCTCAATGAGATGTTTGCATGCAAGTCATGCTGCTGACATCAAATTTTAAGTTGTGGGCGTCCAACACTGCCTTTTTCAGACCGTGAGAGTCCAATTCCCTGAACTGAGAGGAGAACCAGCCAGGAAGCATGGGGTTAAGATGACACTTCCCACATGGCCCCACTACATAGCCCTAACTCTGTTCCCCTGGGAATGGCAATAGGAACTGGAACAGGATTTTATCCCTCCTTGGCTGTATTTGTTACATTCCCTAAACATAAACTCAAGATCTGGACATAAAGCCAAGGGATTTCAAGGCTACATCTACACTGTTAAATAAAGGAGGGCCATGGGTTTATCCATGGCCTTGAGACATATGGTCATGAGGGATGGAGAAGCATGGTCCTTTCTGACTCATGGCCAGATTGAGTTGAGCATCTTTGGACATGATGCAGGTGGGGCTGATGCCTGGAGGCATCTGGATGGGACCCTCTGGATGTTATTCACTAAGTGCCCCATGGGAAAGGAGCTGTGGTCCTCATCACTTGGGAGCCAGGCAGTGTGCCATGGTGAATTGAACTGGCTTTGGGATCTCTGGCTCATAATTCATGCTATATGTCTTACCCTGATGACGATCTCTCTCCATTTCAGGCCAATATGAGAGCAATTCCTCATGGAGAGGGTGATTAGAGATTGGAATGGACTACTCAGGGAAGTGGTGGAGGCACCATCCCTGGAGGTGTTTAGGGAAAGGCTGAATGTGGCACTTTGTGCCATGGTCTAACTGATGTGGTGATGTTAGGTCATAGGCTAGACTTGATGATCTTAAAGGTCTTTTCCAGCCTTGGGGATTCTACGATTCTGTGACAAATGTCTTGACTTTTCCCTTCAGCACGTACAAGTCATCAAGTACCGTTTTTCTGTCTCCTTTTCCTTTTTTGCCTCCTTTTCTGCCCCCCAGCAGGACCCACCATCAGCATGTGACATGGGCACACAAACTGCCCTTTTTTCTAGTGGGGAAAAAAAAAACCCAAACCAAACCAAAACGCACACAAAAAATGCAGCGATCCTGGCAGTCCCCTTCTGCAGCAACAGGATTTATCTTCCCAGCCCTTGTGATACCCTCCCAGGCCCACGAAGCAATCCATCTCTCACCTGCTATTACAGAGTTCATCTCCTGGACCTAATGGAGTACGTGAGTCCTGAATTCGCTCCCGCTAATGCTCTCGGTGGCCGGGTCACTGCGGGAAGAGAGCTGGGAATTCATTTTGAAAATCGATGTAGACATCGATAGAACGGCTTCCCCCAGGGAAGCCACGGGCTTTTACCAGGCACTGCTGTCTGCTCCCCTTCATCCCTGGTTTCTTTTATGTGGTCAGGGTAATCAGAGTAATTAATTCATCCTGCTTTCAGTGAGCGCGTCTTTTGCTGCGTTCTCTGGTTTCCGCAAAGCAGACTGATTTTTGGGGAACAGGCTGAGAGAGTTGGGGAGACTCTTCTCCAGTTCTCTCAGCCTGGAGAAGGAAAGGCTCCAGGGAGACCTCAGAGCACCTTCCAGTGCCTAAAGGGGCTACAAGAAAGCTGGGGAGGGGCTTTTGTCAAGGGCATGGAGTGATAGGACAAGAGGTGATGGTTTTAAACTGAAAGAGGGGAGATTTAGATGAGATATGAGGAAGAAATTCTTTCCTGTGAGGGTGATGAGACCAAGTTGCCCAGAGAAGTTGTGGCTGCCCTACCCCTGGAAGTGTTCAAGGCCAGGTTGGATGGGGCTTGAGGCAACCTGGTCTAGTGAGAGGTGTCCATGCCCATGAAGGGGGTTTGGAACTAGATGACCTTTAAGGTCCTTTCCAACAGAAACCATTCTGTGATCCTATGATTCCATGAGGGTCTGCTGGCAGTGCAGAATTCGCTGGGCTTCTCAAAGTGTTCTGATTTGAATTTGCTGTGCCTCAAGATGATACTAGGAACTGTCTCCTCTCTGCAGCCCCGTCTCTCCCTTTAGGCTATGTTGGCATAAATAAGTCGGGGTAATTTCTAACTCCCGGGTGTATTTTGGCCTGCAATGACTTTTCCATGAAATGACAAGTGCAGAGCTGCAGGGATCATGTTGGAAGACTTCTCAGGGCAGAGACACCCCAACCCAGCTCAGCTCACAGTCGCTTCCAGAGGATACCTTCATGCTGGGATGGGGACACAACACCAACCTGCCATCCTCACACCATCCTTGGAAGAATCTTGGCCAAAGCCCAATGTCATGGGCAATTTTTGGCTGTGATACAGGAGGTATCAAGACTGGGGGGGCCACTCCTGAGAGGTACTTTGGGTGCAGCCCCCCTTTTTTTGATAGCAATCTGGGTATGAGGTCTACCATGCTGGTTGACCCCAAAGCACCCAGTTTGGAATGAAGATTTGGGACTTGCTGATCTCTCAAGACTTTTTCCAGTGGGGATCAGTCTGCAATACTACAGGATAAATATTTAATAAGGATGAGGGTTAAGGCACTGGTTTGGCCAAGGACACTGAGACAGCCATTTACTGCCATGAAAAGCACTGAGGGATCTTTAATGCCCATGCAAAGAAGACAGGAATCAGAGTTTTAAGCTCTCATCTCCCACCATTAATGTCGATGTTAAATATTGATCCTTTCTGTGTTTAGCACAAACCAAACAACAGAGTCGAGCCACGCTCTTTGGCTTTTATTAATGTATTTTTTCTGCATGGGGTGATGTTTGCAGTAATGCCAGGTAAAAAAAAAAAATGTAGCAGTGGTGAAAGAGCATCAGACAGATCGATTTTGTATCTTGACACGATTCAGGAGTTGGTGAAAAATCACCCTGTGTAGAGCAGCTCCTTGTCCAAGCCATGACAGTTGTTTTCACAGAGAACCTGTTTCTCTGTGAAAAGGTCAGACCCGATATTTCTGGTAGGATCTGGAATTTGAGGGAAGAAATGAAAAGAGATTGGAAATCTAAAATCCCCCTCGCCCCTGTGTCAGGGCAGGTTCCCTTACGGGTATTTGAAGTCAGATTTGTGGAGCAGACAGACATAGTGTTGAGGGAAACCTGGGAGCAATCCCTAAACCAGTGATGGCCAAAACTCAGGTGGATTTACCCAGGAAAATACATCCTTTTTGTTAGGGTTTGATTTTTTTCTGTGTTTTGCATCAGCACCAAATAAATGTAAATCACAGCCATTAAAAAGGGTGACTTCAGTGAACCACGATGAGTGATTTTCACAAGCCAGGAGTGTAAGCATAGCAAGGGAAATCATGCATAATCTTCTGCAGCCAAGGATGGATCAGCTTTCCAAAATATTCTGCAGGTTGCATATTTTCTAAGGTTTGGGGCTTTTTTTTTTTTAACAGGGTTTACAGCTTGGCTGTAAAAATTCATCCCTGGTTAAAATTCTTGAAGCACATTTATTAGAGGGCTGGAGTAGCTGAGTGATTATTCCTGACCTCTGGGATATTGTCCTGTGAAATGAATTTAGTATTTTAAAGTGTAGTTTTCCTCAAGCAAAGTGAGCTGGCACTCAGAGTCATGCCTCAGGTCTGCATCCCTCTTTACTAGCGGAAAACAGAAGAAAATCTTTTTAGGTCACAAAATTAATAGAGAATTGGGGAACGTGGGAATATTTTTCATCTCTGCCATCATTATGTCCATTTGCATTCCCACCCTGTGCCTCAGTTTACTCAACTGTAAAAGGGTAACAGTGATGCCCTTACATAGAGGGATGGTGATGACTTATATCACATCTCTAAAGCCACCTACAAAGCCACCTACAAAAAGGTCTCTAAGAAAAGACAAACAGAAACTCCAGTGTGAAAGCTTTGCTCTTCCTTTTCCTTTTAACCAGGTTTTAGCAACCCACTGAGCTCCCTGTGAATTAGGCTGTCATCCCCCAGACATCCCTGTAAGCTGCTAATCCTAGAATAAACTATCATAAAATGATAAAATACAATAAATTATAAAATATGGTAAAACATTTCTTTCCCTTCATGGTGCCTGTAGTTGCATGTGCTCCAAGCAGAGGAGCCTGCTGCTGAGTGCATTGCTCAGAGCTATAAGCAAACCCCACTGACCTCCGTAAATGCTGGAGCATTTAAGTAAGGCAAATCCCAGGAACACAGGCTGTGGGGTCTCTGCATCCAGCAGCTCACCAGGGTGTTTTTTTCTCCCTGCACAGACACCCTGAGGACCATCACCTCCATGAACCACGCGCCACGGTCCTCCCCAGCAGAGCTCAGCGGTGCCAGCCACCACCTGCTACGAGAGCGCAAGTCCTCAGCACCATCCCACTCCAGCCAGCCCACCCTCTTCACCTTCGACTCGCCCGCTGGCCACCTCCAGAGCACCCTGTCTGCCAGTGCCCCCCAGGACTACCTTTTCCTCCACCAGTGTATGAGCAGAAAGTCAGAAAACGCAAGGTATGATAGCCAACCTGGGGGCAAACCTTGGCGATAGCTGAGGGAGGGATGGGGGTGAGTGGCTCAACCCTCCTCCATCCTTGGAGGTCTGCAAAACCCAGATGGAGAAAGCCCCAGGAGATGGTCTCTTCTCATCACAGTTGGGAGGAGGAGGTTGGAGCAGTGACTTCTTGAGCTCCTGGCTTGCCTGGCTTTCTGGGTTGCATTAAAAACTGGCTGAATGGCCAGACCCAAAGGGTAGTGATCAGTGGCACAAAGTCTAGTTGGAGGCCAGTTACTAGCAGTGTACCCCAGGGGTGAATACTGGGTTCAGTGCTGTTTAGCATCTTCATGAGTGATCTGGATGATGGGGCAAGGTGTACTCTCAGTCAGTTTGCAGATGACATCAAACTGGGAGGAGTGGCTTATATACCAAAGGGTCATGCTGACCCAGGTAGACCTTAACAGGCTGGAGAAATGGCCAACAGGAACCTTACCAAATTCAACAAGGAGAAGTCTAAAGTCCTTCACCTGGTCAGGAACAACCCCAGGCATCTAAATATACCTGTGGTCACCCAGCTAGAAAGGACCCAGCTGGCATAAACAGACCTGGGGTTCCTGGTGGACACCAAGTTGAACATGAGCCAGCAATGGGTCCTTGCAGCCAAAGTGGCAAATGGTAGCTTGGGCTGCATTAGACAAAGTATTGCCTGCAGGTCACAGGAGGTGATCCTTCCCCTCTACTCAGCACTGGTGAGGCCACTCCTGGAGTGCTGGATCCAGTGCTGGGCTTCTCAGTACAAGAAAGACGTGGACGTACTGGAGAGAGTCCAGCAAAGGGTCCTGAAGGTGCTGAAGTGACTGGAGCATCTCTCCTGTGATGAAAGTTTGACAGGACTGGGGTTGTTCAGCCTAGAGAAGAGAAGGCTCAGGGGGGATCTCATCACTGTATATAACCCCCTACTGGGAGGGTGCAAAGATCATAGAATCATAGAATCATAGAATCCTAGGGGTTGGAAGGGACCTCGAAAGATCATCTAGTCCAACCCCCCCTGCCAGAGCAGGGTCACCTAGAGCACATCACACAGGAACTTGTCCAGGTGGGTTTTGAATGTCTCCAGTGAAGGAGACTCCACAACCTCTCTGGGCAGCCTGTTCCAGTGCTCTGTCACTCTTACAGTAAAAATTTTTTTTCAGATATTCACCTTGAACCTCCTATGCTCCAATTTGCACCCATTACCCCTTGTCCTATCACTGGTCATCACTGAGAAGAGCCTAACTCCATCTCCCTGACACTCACCCCTTACATATTTGTAAACATTGATGAGGTCACCCCTCAGCCTCCTTTTTTCCAAGCTAAAGAGACCCAGCTCCCTCAGCCTTTCCTCATAAGGGAGATGTTCCACTCCCTTAATCATCTTAGATTGATAATTAAGATGATGCTAGGCTCTTGTCAGTGGTGGCCAGTGACAGGACCAGAGGAAATGGGCACAAACTGAAACACAGGAGGGTCCCTCTGAAGATCAGAAAACACTTTTTCACTGTGAGGGTACTGGCACAGGTTGCCCAGGAAGGTTGTGGAGCTTGGAGTTATTCAAAAGTCACCTGGACATGGTCCTGGGCAACTGGTTCTGGGTGGCCCTGCTTGAGCACAGAGGTGTTGGACCTTCAGACATCCCTTCCAACCTCAGCCACTCTGTGATCCTGCAGATGGGACCCTAATTCCTGCCTTTACCCAGGGAAACCACAACCAGAAGGATGGGCAGGGATTGCACCTCTCTGCCCTTCATCCCCGGGGCAGCTCAGACCTTGCTGGGCTTTGCAACAGCCCCTGGTGCATGGGGTGGTATTTCTGAGTGAGCAGCAGCTCTCCACCTCTGGGCCCAGCCACTTGCCTTAAATAGTGAGGAGTTTTTTTTGGCGTGAAGAGTTTTGGCTCATGAGAGCAGCGAGGAGGGAGGGATGGAGAGGCAGTTGGAGCCCAGCTGGCGTGGGGTAAGAGCAGAGCCCGGGCTGCAGCCTCCACTGGGTTTTCCTGCTGCAGCTGCCCTCCCCTGCTTGAAAAACAACAACAGAAAAAGGCTCAGAAAAATTAACTTCAGGTGGAGTTAATGGAACAGTGTTTAAAAAAAAAGGCCCTCTCATGCTCCAGCTGTGAGGATACCTAAAAGCCACCCGCAGAGAGGCTGAGCACAGCTGGGACACGGAGGAGGAGGAGGAGGAGGAAACAAGCACTGGTGCTTTGGTGGGCAGAGACAAACTGGCCAGCAGCAGCTTCTGCAACTGGGCCAGAAATAATCACCCCATCAATGCCCAGTGCACAGGGCCAGGCTGCAGGACTGCTGGGAATCCCTCCCCCTTCAGCTCCGGAGCTCTTACTTTACTCATCCATTAAATGAGGGTAATAGTAGCTAATTGGTGGGTGAGGCTGAATAATTAACCCATGAGATGCTTCAAGTCCTCAGCCCAAAGGACCCTGCCACAGTCCAAACGTCTCCTGGGTGGACTGAGCTTCAAAGGTGGCAGGGATTCATTTGTCAGATCACAACATCACTTGTGGTTTTTTCCCCAAATAAGCCCTATTTCTGAGCGCCATCTCGTGCTGGCTCCATGAAACAAAGTCCCTGTTGTCCCTGCAGAGCATCAGCCCCACCGGAGCGGTGTAAACCAGCATCTTCCAGCTTTTCCCATAGGGCTGGCACTTTCACAGGGATTTACCCAAACTAAAACCCTCCCTATAAGCATTTCACTTTTTCTCACTGTGGTGATTGATACAGGATGGGACTTCTCTCCACAGGGAGATGATTAAATGGAGCTGGCTGAGTCCTTTCTGGCTGTGAGCATTGTGGTGTCCAAAAGCCTGCCCCATGCGTGGTCACACCTGAGGGCAAAAAGACCCAGCCCAAGGCTACCTGTCACCTTCTCCCAGGGTGTATGCACTAGTTCTTCATGGCAAGAGAATCCTTTTTTTCAACCACAGAATGAATCACAGAATGCCAGGTTGGAAGAGACCTCAAGGATCATCTGGTCCACCCTTTCTGAGTAGGAACACAGTTTAGGTGAGATGGCTCAGCACCTTGACAACCTGAGCCTTCAAAGTGCCCAGTGTTGGGGAATCTACCGCTTTCCTGGGGACATTATTCCAATGTCCAACTCTTCTCATAGTGAAAAATGTACCTCTTGTGTCCAGTTGGGATCTCACCAGGAGCAACTTGTGCCTGTTACTCCTCATCTTTTCCACATGACTCCTTGTAAAAAGGGAGTCTCCATCCTCTTGGTAACCACCCTTTAAGTACTGGAACATGACAATAAGGTGTCACCTAAGCCCTCTTTTCTCCAGGCTGAACAAACCCCATTCTCTCAGCCTCTCCCCATATGGAGGAGAGAGCTTTTTGGAGTTTGGCTGTATTTTTGTCTTCCATGCTGCTTCATCCAGCTCAGGGGAAGGCACCATCATCACCCGTGTTCAGTGCTGTCTGGTTTTGCCATCATGTCCCAGTGCTTCCACAGTGATGCTTGCCTTTCCCTGAGCCTTGTGGGATGGGATTTGAGGTGAGGGAAAAGAAAAGTCCAAGTGGCCAGTTCAAGCATTTCCTGACTTGAGAAAATGTCGTCTGCCAGGGTTAAGGATGCAGAAAGCCAAGCCCATGGGGCTCATCATCTTCTGCAATGTTGGAGCATTAAAAGAGGAAGCAGCAGAAGGGATAAAACAGGAGATGAAACACCTCGAAGGGAACTGGCAGAGGAGCGGGGGCTAACGAGCAGTCGTTAGAAGACCAATGTCTCCCCAGTGCTCAACTTCTATCCTGGCTGGTGTCCCCAGCCATGACCACAATTTAAATCATGGAGTCATTATCAAGACATGGACCTAATGACCACATTGTCCCACTTAACCCAGGGCACTCAAGGGATTTTATAAACCTGAATTCAACCCTGAGGTTCATTCCTCCTCCTCTGCAAATCAGAGCTGCAAAGCCAAAAACCCACCTGGGGAGTGTCCTCCCCTCTCCAGGGCTTGCCCATGCAAGAGGGAAGGGTGGTGGCACAGCTGGAGGCTTTAAAAGAGTCCCCATCAGGAATTTTTCCAGTCCCTTTTGAACATATATGCAATGCAGAGGTGAGAATAAGCCTCCCTCCTGTGCTGTGGAGGGGTGGCCGAGGCATGATGGTGATGCTGATGGGGTGCTGCTTTGCAGCCATGTCTTGGGTCATTGTCAGATGACAGGAAAATTGCTCTTTTGGAGCAATTTGTGCCTGAATAAAAGGCTCATTCCCTGCCATAGCACCTGCCATGGAGGTCAGCGCTCCTACCTGTGATAGGGTCAATTTGAAGGTGTTTTCAGGACAAAATGGGTTGTGGGAATGCTTGGAGGGGTCTGAGATCTATGAGGAAAGCCTGAGGGAACTGGGGTTGTTAAAGAAGAGGAGGCTGAGGGGTGACCTCATTGCTCTCTACAACTACCTGAAAAGAGGTTGTAGGGAGGTGAGAGTTGGTCTCTTCTCTCCAGTGAATAATGACAGAACGAGAGGGAATGGCCTGAAATTGCACCAGGGGAGGTTTAGACTGGATATTAGAAAGAGTTTCTTTACTGCAAGAGTGGTTGGACAGTGGAACAGGCTGCCCAGGGAGGTGGTGGAGTCCCCATCCCTGGAAGTGTTTAAAATAAATATAGATGTGGTGCTTAGGGACATGATTTAAGCACTGAATGGGTAGATAAAGGTTATGGTGGATTTAGTTTATGGTTGGACTTGATGATCTTCAAGGCCTTTTCCAACCAGGTTGATTCGGTGATTCTGAGATGTTCCCATTGTCCTGGGGTTGGGCAATATGGGTTTGGAAGGTGACAAATGGGGGGAGCAGAGCTTGCTTCCCCCCAGAGCTGGCTGTCATCCATCTCAGCCCCCTTCTCCCCTTCCTCTGCAGGAGTGCCAGTTTCTCCCAAGCTACTAGATCTGCCTTCTTCATGCGGAGTGACACGGCGGTCCAGAAGCTCTCACAGGGCAATGGGCACTGTGTGAACGGGGTCAGTGGGCAGCTCCATGGCTTTTACAGCCTGCCAAAGCCCAGCCGGCACAACTCGGAGTTCAGGGACAGTGCGTACGACCTCCCACGCTCCTTCGGTTCCTACACCCACCCCAAGTCGAGCCTCACCAGCTCCGAAACAGATAATGAGGAGGTCTACACCTACAAGACTCCCAACAACACCCTATGCAAGGAGTTTGGGGAGCTCTCCATGGACTCCTACGACATCCCTGCCACCCCACTCTCCATCTACCAGATCCCCAGGACATTTACACTGGACAAGAACCACAATGCTCTGGCCGTGGCCGCCAGCGACTCACCTGCTGCACCACCCCCTCGACCTCCAAAACCTGGGCAGACAGAGCCAAGGTGGGGCAGCCCACCCCAGAGGCCCCAGCCTGGTGAAAACTTAGGGCTGGCCCCCATGGCAGCCACCATTCCCCGGAGAAACACGCTGCCGGCAGTGGAGAACAGCAGGCTGCACCGAGGTGAATTTGGAGGTGGGGACATAGGGGTGGTTTTGTCCTGTTTTGGTAGGGCTGGGGTGGCTGTTGGCATCAACCAGGGGGCTGAACACAAAGAAGCTCTCCCCTCTCAGGATCTGGCCCTGTTTTTTCTATAGAACAGGCAAGGAGAGGCATCCACAGGGATCTGTCCACTTAAGTTGCTCAGCTGGCTCTTGGCTGTGTGGTGCCTTGAACCAAAACCCCAAACCCACTTGCCCATGCAGCCCTTCTCCAGATTTTGGTGATTTCAGCCATTTTTTGCTTGCTTTTGCTTTAATTCATAACCAGTTTTATCAGAAAGTACTTCAGCCTGGAGTTGCCTTGGTTTTGCTCACCAGACAGGGACATAATTTTGCACATCTCCAAGACCCACCATCCCCAATGTATTGACCATGGATGGGCCATGGATGAGCATGCCCTTTCCAAAGCTCATACCTAGGATGAAGTAGTTGCCAAGTAACTTAGAAGGGGCAGTTGGAGAGAAAACATACTCCAAATGATACACACAGCTCCCTGAAATGCCTCTTCAATCTCCTTCTACCTAAATACCAACATTTAGGCTGAGATCAGACCATGTTCAGCAACAGATAGACCAGTCTAGGAGCTTAGCACCACATCCTCACCCCATCCTCCCCTTCCTGGAGGCTCTCAGCCAATCTGCTGAGTGAGCTGTAACGGAGCTCTCTCTTAACCCAGTTTTGTCACTGTGATCTACCTTTGCTCCTGAGATTTTGCAGCACTTTGACAGAACCGGGTTAGGTCCGCACGGCACGTGCAGTCGCATTGACACACGCTAATTGGAAGGGAGCATAGCAGAGAGCCCGTGACAAGCCAAACACCATGTCTTCTCACCAGCATCTCAATCATCAAGAGCAGATACCGCCCTCCCAGCACCTGGATTTTGTTTTCAGGGGCCCCTTTTGTTAGCAGTTATGCTGGGACACGTTGTGGATTTGTGGTTGGTTCTGTTGCAGCTTCTTCTTGCGAGACGTACGAATACCCCCAGCACGGGGGAGGCAGCAACGTGCAGTCGGTCGAGTCGATGAACGACGGGTACAACTCCTACCTGGTGAGTTGGCCTTGGTGTTGGCCACCACACTACAGGCACTGTTTGCACCTTACAGGTTCAGAGACGAGTTGGTTCCAGGTTGAACTTCACAGCCCAGTCCTGCACAGCTAAGTCAAGAAGGGTTTTATTACTGATCTCAGTTAAAAACATGGTGCCCTGCAGGGTAGAGATGGAGGGACAATCACCTAACCCAGCACCTCGTGCAGAGATTTGCTTTGCGTGCTTCCACAGAGTGTGTCTGCCTGGAGCTTTGACCCCAAAAAAGGGCCCAGGAGTTTGGCTTCTTCCTGAAATTCTGGGATGCTGCTGAGCTGAATTTTGACCTGTTGCCAGAACAGCCTCTTTTGTGCACTTTCTAAGACTTCCTGAGCTGGAAATGACATTAAAGCAGCATTTCATATTGCATTTTAGTCATGTCCAGAGTTCAGGGAAAAATTACTTTCTAAGTTAAACACGCTTCTGCAACTCACTCTGACCATGAGATGAGGCTCAGGTCTGGGTGACTAAGGCCCTTCCCTGAACTTGGGATGTTGTCTTGGAAACAGTGGAGGTGGACCTTCTCAGTGCAAACTGATGGCCAAGGTGGGGACAGACCTCCCCTTCGTTCTGTGCTGGGATTTTAGAGATGGTCCCACCTCAGGTGCGTGTTCAGTGATGATGAGATGAAGGGGTTTATAGTGGGATGGGGTTGTGCAGTGTCTGATGCTCACACCACGTCCTTCAACTTGTCCCCCAGCAAGCCAAGGCAGCGGTGACCCGCACCCACAGCACCGACTCGGAGGACAACTACGTCCCCATGAACCCCGGTTCCTCACCCCTGATCCATTCCGAGAAGGCCAATGACAACGCCCAAAATCTCTACATCCCCATGAGCCCTGGGCCGCATCACTTTGACCTTGTGGGGTTGTCCTCAGCCACCCTCCCCGTGCATAAAGGAGGAGCCATGGTGCAGTGCCACAGACGGTTGAGTGAAATCCAACCCCCACCAGTCAACCGCAACCTCAAACCCGACCGGAAAGGTAAGAAAGGTTGTTGGTGGGCAAACCTCTCCAGGCCCCCTTCTATTCTTGTCATGTTTTGGACTACATCTGTCCTCCTGTGCACACTCTAGAGTCGTATGTGGAGTGTTAGTTGCTACTGCCAGCACAGTCAGACCTTCAGATCTTACAACCATAGAATCATACAAGAGCCAGCAATGTGCACTCACTGCCCAGAAAGCCAACCATGTCCTGGGCTGCATCAAAAGCAGCAAGGCCAGCAGGTCGAGGGAGGGGATTATGCCCCTTGACTCCATCTCCTGAGACCTCCCTGCAGTGCTGGATCCAGTTCTGTGGTCCCCAAAATAAGATGGACATGGAGCTTGTAGAGCAAGTCCAGAGGAGGCCACAAAGATGATCAGAGTTCTGGAACAGCTCTGCTCTGGAGACAGGCTGAGAGAGTTTGGGTTGTTCAGGCTGGAGAAGAGAAGGCTCCAGGGAGACCTTAGAACACCTTCCAGTGCCTGAAGGGGCTCCAGGAAAACTGGAGAGGACTATTTTATAAAGGCATGGAGTGATAGGACGAGGAGGAAAAATTTTAAACTGAAAGAGAGGAGATTTAGATCAGATATTAGGAGGAAATTCTTTAGTGTGAGTGTGGTGAGACACTGGCCCAGGTTGCCCAAAGCAGCTGTGGCTGCCCCATCCCTGGAAGTGTTCAAGGGCAGGTTGCATGGGGCTTGGAGCAACCTGGTCTAGTGGGAGGTGTCCCTGCCCATGGCAGAGGGCTTGGAACTAGATGCGCTTTAAGGTCCTTTCCAACTCAAACCAGTCTGGGATTCTACAATAGACTAGTTTGGGTTGGAAAGGATCTTTAATGAGAGTTGGACTAGATTATTTTTAAGGGTCATTTAGTCCATCCTCCCTAATCTTCCCCATCCCCTTCTTCTTTCAGGAGGACTACGATGCAAATGTAGCTTTCATGGTTCTTGAACATCCTATCTCAAACCCTTCCTGGCCTTTACAGGAGATGCATGTCACAGGCAGGATCTCACTTGCTTTGCCTTCACCTCTCCCTACAGTCCAACCCCAAAATCTCTGTCTTGTATTCAGATGACCCAAATCTTTCCTAATGTTTCCTACTGGCTGGCACTGGGCAGTTCATCCCTCAGGGCTTTGCCTACATCCTCCAAATCCCTCCCCAAACCATTGCCTGACAAGTCGCCAAGGAGATGCTGAGGAGGAAGGATCAGGGTGTCAACACCTAACCCATCAACACGTTAGGTGAGGGCTGGAGCTGGAGCACAGTGCTCTTCTCTTTCACCTAATGAACCATGTGTGATGAGAAGAGCTTTCATGTTTCCCTGCAGATGTCCTTTTCCATTCCCTGTGGGGAAGTGCTCTGGCCAGAGGCAGCTCAGGGCTGGCACAGCCTGGTCTTGTTCCCATCTAACAGGGTATCACAGCTCTCTAATGAATGGGGCATTTTTAGCAGATCTCCATTCCTCGGGAGGCACATTCCTCTTTTGGGATGACCCATCCACTTTGAGGATGTGGGTCAGAGGGAGGAATTCACTGTTTTCCCCCAGTTCTGCCATAAATTAGTCCAGGGATTTTGGTTGGGGGTATTTGTCATCAACAAGGAAGACTGGGGGGCTGATTAGCAGAACATGAAACAACCAGCAATTTGCTGGGGATCTTCTCATGCCAGTCATTTGGGGATCTTCTCATGCCAGTCATTTACACTGAATTGTAGGAACATGCTGCCTCTGAATAAAGGCTTTTTCCCTCCCCAGCAAAGCCATCACCTCTGGACCTGAGGAACAACACTGTCATCGATGAGCTTCCCTTCAAATCACCAGTCACGAAATCCTGGTCCAGGCCAACGTGAGTAATTGTTGGGGTATGAATTCTTGCTTTGCTCTGACAGCAGATACCTGGTATCACTCTCACTGGTGTCCACACGCAGCCACACTGTCACCTCTGCCATGGATTAACTATCTCCTGTTGAGTATAAGGAGGTTGTCAGCTGCCCTTCTGCCTCTGCTCATTGCAGAGGTTTCTTCTGGCCCACCACCTCTTTCTGTTGAAGGGGCACATTTCTCATGGGCCATCTTGAATCAAGCTAGAAGTGAGCCTAAACTTTGGATGCAAACTCAAATTTTCCCAAAAGGTGGATGATCCCTTCAGCTCTCATTGTGTTCTTTGTCAATTTTAGAACTGTGAACTGCAGAGCTGGATCATGCCATGCAAACATCTGCGCTGGGGTGAAAGGCCACCTTGTCCAGCCTCCTACCCCCATCAGGGTCCAGCAAAAGCTATCTGGGAAGAGGGGCATTTATGAAATAATTCTTTCCCAAAATACCCTGCCACACCATGGTTTTGGGGCTCAGGGGTTTCCTGGTCACACCATGGCCAGACTTAGGACCTGGGTCAGATGCTGTTAAAGCAGAGGGGCTCCTCTCTTGGACCTCTCACGAGCTTAGTCAAGTGTTGAAAGAGCTGGAGGCATATTCCTCACATCACAGGTGGTGGCAAGACGATAACTTTGTTTAGGTTGGGATTTCACATGAAAGTCCAACATGTGGCTGAGCAGCTAATTAAAATCCCTTGAAGACATTTCCTATTTGTGGGATCTGACCTGTGGTCCACAATGACTTGTGACCCAGCTGAGCCATCCCAACTTGGCCTCACTGGGGTCACCATTTCACATCCAGTTCTTCCCCAAAAGCCCCCACTGTAGTCACAAAATGTGGGGTGACACTTGCAGGCTCTGCCCAAGCTGTGTTTTCGTTGCCTTGAAAGCAGAGCCCAGCCTGAAGGAAGTCTGCAATATTAAACCAAAGCACTCCAGAGCAAAGTCTGCCAGCCAAAAATAACAGGATTCGCACAATTCCAGTTCTGGTGCTAATTCGTTGCCCAGTGAAAGGCAGAAGCAAAGCTTGGCTGCTGTGACTCCTCTAATAAATTGGATTGTGTGGAGACTGACTGCAGGGCAGGAGCTGAAATCACTGCACCAGGAAACCACGAGCGGGGTTTGATTGACAAGACGTCCGACCCCGGAGAAGCTAATGGATTTTTCACTTATCAGCTAATCATATGACCCTGCCTTTACTGCAAAGCAACAAATAGCTTTTTAAGACACGAGCTTTAATGCCAGACACTGATTGCATTATGTTATTCTGTATAATTAGATTTGGCCAATTGAAAGCAAGACGATGCCTCAGAGGTTTTGTTTTCCAGCAAAAAATTCGGGTAGAGCCCTGCACTGTAAACAAATCCTGGAGCTGTGAGGAGGCTGGAGGAGAGAAGCTCCACCAAGGCTGGCCCTGCATCCTCTACAATTAAATATTTCCTGTGAGATAAAAGAGTTCATGGAGCCTGATTTATGTAGCTGATAGCAGGAGAGTTATGGGTAGATAGCAAGCAAGGTGTTATTAAAAAGTCATAGAATTGTAGAATGTCTTGGGTTGGAAGGGACTTACAAAGGTCATCTAGTCCAGCCCGCCTACAGAGGGGGAGGTTTAGGTTGGATATCAGGAAGCACTTCTCATGGAAAGGGTGATTAGACATTGGAATGGACTGCTCAGGGAAGTGGTGGAGGCACCATCCCTGGAGGTGTTTAAGGAAAGACTGGATGTGGCACTTAGTGCCATGATCTAGCTGATGTGGTGGTGTTAGGTCTTAGGCCGGACTTGATGATCTCTTTTCCAGCCCAAATAATTCTGTGATTCTGTTATCAGCAGGAACATTTCCAACTAGAACAGATTGCTCAGAGCCCCATCAAGGCTGACCTTGAATATCTCCAGGGGTGGGGCCTCCACCACCTCTGTAGGCAACCTGTTCCAGTGATCCACCACCCTCATATTAAAGAACTTTTTCCTAATGTCCAACCTAAATCTACCCTTTTCTAGCTTAAAACCATCACTGCTTGTCCTATGCCCTTGTGAACAGGTCTTCCCCAGCCTTCCTATAGGCCCCTTTCAGGCATTGGAAAAATAGTCCTAAAAAGAAAAATACTAGAAGACCAAATTCAGTGATCTCTGACCCACGGGAAGATCAGATTAGGAGAACTTCAATGCCACTAGCTCTTCTTCACGCCCAGTCCCCAAATCTGGGCGTGGTGATGTTTGGAGGCATCAGGTGCTGCTTCCTCCCATCCCTCCCCAGAGATGGACAAGCAGCACCTGCCACCATCCTTAACACATTGACCCTTGTCTTTACAGCCAGACCTTCAACGCCGGCTCTTTGCAATACTGCCGCCCTGTCTCCTCCCAGAGCATCACCAGCACTGACTCAGGAGACAGCGAGGAGAACTATGTGGCAATGGTAAGGGCCCCACAGCTAAGATACATGGTCCTGGCAGGACGTGTACATTCCACAGCTCTGCAAACACATTCCTAGCTCATGACATGGACTTGCTCAGATAGCACCACGATGAACATGGGTGTACATCCTTACGTGCACCCCTACATGGCTTTGGTTCCTAAAATGACACATCTCACTGGGTTTGTAACTGTATACGAGAGTAGGAACATATATCATCTATTTTACCAGCAATTAAGAGGGGTTACAAATGTCTGTGCACTGTCAGGGTGTATTTTCCTAATTTAAGTTGATTTTTATTCACAGTTTTTTTCCCCTAATAGCTTCTGACATCATGTTTATGTGGAGGGCAGGGTCCATTGGAGCAGCAGCAGGGAGTGGCTCTGCTTGCAGGGATTTTTGTCTCTCTTCACAGAGCTGCTGACTTGAAGCATATTTTTGGGGCTGTGTAACTAGGAGAGTAGAGGAAATCTGTGCTCTGTGTAGGGTGGTTGTGATTAGTGAAGATCCCAGAGCTGCTCTGGTCTTAATGAGGTGGGAAATGCTGAAGCCCACGTCTGTTGTCAGGCGTGTGAATGAAATCAGCACAGAGGCAGCAGAACTGCTCCAGTATGTCAAATCAAGAGCATGAGCTTGAAATATTTGTTAGCTCAATATACAATATATATAGTCCTCCCAGCAGTTCTGCCCACCTGGTCCCAGTGGCAGGTGAGCAGACTGGGACCTCTTTTAAAGGTGCCACCAAGGCATTTTGTTGCCAGATTTGTGTTAGTTCCTTTTTAATTCCTTTTTTTTTTCCTTCCTCCCATTTTAATCCTCGTTATCTCTCCTGTCTCTTCCCTGCATTAGCAAAACCCCATTTCTGCTTCTCCTGTTCCTAGTGGCACCAACAGCCCAGCACCTAAAAAGAGTTCGGGCAGTGTGGATTATCTGGCCCTGGACTTCCAGCCAAGCTCGCCAGGGCCACATAGAAAGGTATGGGGGAATTTTATAAATTTCTGATGAAAAGTGATGCATTTTTAAAGGGTTTTTATACACACAGGCAACAGGATGGTCTAAAGCCCTAGGCAGAGTTGACAAGTGGCACAGGAACCTGAGGTGTGAATTTTCCTGCAGATCTGATGCTACATTTATTCTAGGCCAAACTCAGCCTCTATCACATGTCTGTAGCCTTGCTGGAAGTGTCACCAGAAGCATGGATTTGCAGGGGTTCAGGGGTGCTGATGAGACCAGAAATTCAACTGGACCACAAGTTCAGCTGGAGAATGTATATTCAGGGGTATCTCCAGAAGTATCAGATTTATTTTCCCCTCCTTTAGGATAACAGTTCCTCCAAAACCAGACTTGGGTTTTCCACCTAAGACACTTTCAGGAGCTCATTCAGAAATTGCTGGGCACATGTCTCCTGCTAGTCAGGTGCTTTTAAAGGGTCCCATTTGGCCAGGACAAGCACAAACTGCTTTCAGAAAGTGAAGCTGATGTTTAAAAGCCAGCTTATGTTGAGCTGATCAAGCCATTGCCCAGTGAGAAAGAGCTGTGGGGAGAAGATGGGTCAGGAATGGGATGCCCCTCTTCAGTGTTATGTGGAAATGCAGAGGGAGAAGCTCCTGAACACACAGGTTTTGGTGACTTTTCTCCATGTTCATACATGGGGGAAACAAGCACCATCTTAAAGTGAATCATGGGAAAATAGGGTAAGGGAGGACCTCATGGCATCCACATATCCAAAGGAAACCATCTCTCCCGAGGTGACAGATGAAGCTTTAAAGTCTCAGATGATGGAGATCTCACAAGCTCCCCAGCAAGGCCACAGACCAAGATCGAGAGGACACCCCAGGGTGGCAGGGAGGGCTGGGGAGGGCCCAAAGTCAGGTCCTGCTGGGTGTCACCCTGAGCAAACTGGAAGGGGAAGGGAGAGACTGGATCAAGCTAAGCAGCACCTGAGGGAGGAGATGGTGAAGGACAAGGCACGGTATAAACCTTGGTGACAACCACCTGTGATTTGGCCTTGACTTTCTCAAACACTGCCTTATTTCCTAGGCAAAGCATCCCATTGATTAGATCTATTTATTGACAATTGTCCCTTGATCATTTCTTTCTGCCTAGCAGCATTTCTGCAGGTATTACCAACTTAAATTATATCCCAAACTGGAAAGGTGATTTTAGACCATTAAAAAGCATCATCTGTCTCCAGTTGCAAGCAGCTGGGGGTCTCTGAAATACCTGTAGGGGCAGACAAAGTTCCAGGACTCAGGAAACTACAGGAAAGTGTATCTCCTCCTCCCTCAACAGGTCTCCTTGGTCCTGCAGACATGTCTGTCGTTTTGGGGATGAAAATGATCTAGTGCCATAACAGCACAGGGTCAGCACAGCTAGGGGGGATGGAGCTGAGATTTTTATGTGTATCTCTAAGAGTTCTTGAGTTCTTTACAGGAAAATGAGCAAGATGCAATGCTGAATTTGTAGTATCAGCAGTTAGATGCAGAGCAGGCTGAAATCTTTCCTCCAAGAGTCTTTGGGAAGTTAGAGGGAGGGTGATGAGCTATGGAGTCTGCAAGAAAGCAGGGGAGGTGCCAGTGGACTTGCAGCACCTGCGGAAAGGAGTGAGAGGGAAGAGCAGAGAGCTGCTGAGTGACCAGGCAGTGGCCATGTTTCTCCTCTCCACAGCCCTCCACCTCGTCGGTTGCTTCAGATGAGAAGGTTGATTACGTGCAAGTGGACAAGGAGAAGACACAGGCACTGCAGAGCACCATGCAGGAGTGGACTGATGTGAGGCAGTCCTCGGAGCCCGCCAAGAGCACGAAGCAGTAGTGGCTGGGGCAGGCAATGCAACAGGCAAATGTCCTGGTGGTTGTCCCCAGCTGGGGCCTGCTGGGCTGCCAGCTCCACTTGGGCTGGATCTCTAAGACTTGTCTGCAGAGTGGAGGGGGTCTTCATTACTTTTTTTCTTTTAAGACAAAAAGAAATTAATTTCAGGGGAAGACTTGGCAGATACTGTTTGCCAGTGATAAAGACCAGCTATGTTTGGTGGCAAGGATTGTGCTTTAGCTGCTGGATGCACTATCCAGGAGCTTGAACTTAGCAATACCAGTTTTCACCCTACACATCTTTTGCTTACAGCTATTAAAGCCACCTTATATGTGCTAACACTGCATCATCTCTCCCCATCTTCTTCCATACCATACTCCCAAACCATGCCATCCATGTTTGCAGCATCTCTCACAGGACATCATCCCCAGCTCTGATCCCCCATTCCTTACAGTTGCCCTCTCCTCTGCCTCTTCCCAATCCCAGAACTGAGCAAGGACCATTCCTTGTGAAATCATTGTTCCATCTCTTGTAAATAATGTGTTCTAAACCTCTGAGAGCTATTCTCCTCCTGGTGGGACAACCGCCATGTGTTTGGTTGTGGTTGTTCACCTTCAGGAGCTTGAAAAGCATCCAGAATGTCCCAGCGAGCTGACTTTGAAGCCCAGGACTTGCCCCATCATACACACACATACATGGTTGCACATGCTCACACACATACATGCATGCGTGAAACAGCAAAGTTTGTTGGGGTTCCTTCTGCTGTTTATGCTCTCCAGCATCTCTCAAAGTCAATGGGCTGGAGAGATTGGCTTTGGAGGGCAGAATTTAAGCCCTGACCCATAGCCTATCTGAAACCAATTGCCCGTGAATCTGGCCCTAAGAATGAAAATCTGCCCTTTGTGGCACCAAAAGAAGCCCATGAAGTAAAAGTCCTACCTCTGTGGCCATCATGAGAAACTCTGTGGTTGAGTATGAGGAGCACAGGGGGGCTCTGGAGATTCTGTGTATCTGAACTGGTATGAGGATGAGTGATGGAGGGAGTAGGGGACTGTTGTAAGGACTGGGAGAAGGCAGAGGCTGGACTGCAGAGGTTGGTCTTGGCTGAGGAAGTCTGGTGGGGTGTATCTTGGAGGAAAGGAGTAGAGTAATTGAAAGGTTGGTTGATATGAGGCCTTAGGCTTGGGAAGAGGCTAGTCAGGAGAGTCAAGGCAAAGTGTTTCAGTATTAGCTTTAGTGTAGCATTATGGTAGGTTCGTGGTGGGTGCAAAGGGTTGGACTAGATATATTTTCCCAATCGTCAGCAATGTTTCTTCAACCCAGAAATGGGGCTTGTTGGTGCTAATGACCCTAGGCTGTAATTATGGGTGGGAATCTGCTGTTGCCCCTTGCCAGCATCCCTGACACATCCAGGCTTTGGGGTCGCTCCCCAGGCAGCTGCTGGGCTCAGAGAGCTGAGAAGGATGAGACAGTTTATTGCAGAGATAATAATTGATGATCTCATGAAAACAGGAAGGACTAATGATTGCCATGGAGCAGCCTGATGGCCAGACAGCAAGTGCTGACACCAATAAACAGGCCAACTGACACCAACTCAATCCAAGAGCCAAACGAAGGAGACATTAGAAAGGTTAGGTAATAATGCTTATGAGGTGTCCCTGCACGTGCAGGGGGGGTTGGAAGTAGATTATCTTTAAGGTCCCTTCCAGCACAAACCATTCTGTGATTCTGTGCTTAAATAGCTGGAGCTATTCTTTCTGCAAGATGAACCCCTCCCAGTGCCACAGGCTCTGTGTCCCACCAACACCACCAAGTTGTGTTGACTACTGATGCTTAAGCCTGAACACATTTGTTTAATCTTGGTCTGAGTTTGGAAAGGGCCAGATGTGACCCACACACGGATAGGATACCAGTCCCTTAAGGGCTGTCTGCTGGTAAAATAAGTCTTGAACTTCCAACACCAGTTTATACTTTCTTCTCATGTGCCATGAAAGGGAAGGATATTAATGGAGAAGCTCTGATGAACCTTTTTAAGACATTGAAGTGTTGGCCTTTTACAGAAATAATGAAGCAAAGATCCTAATGCTCATGGGAAAAAAAACTAATAATCTAGGATTTGAAATTTAAAAAAAAAATGCCCAAAGGGGAAAATTTAGCACAGCCAGATGCTTTCTGAAGGTCAGGGACTGTGTTACAGCCTGCAAGGTCCTTTGCCTCTTGTTGGGGGCTTGCATGGTGAGCAAATAAAATGAAGAGCAGAGCACAGTGCTTTGGGTTTCTATAGCCCCTTTCATCACTGCCTCTCAGGGGAGACTAAACAGCAGGCCTGATCCAGAGCCCACTGAGGTGTTAGTGTGTGTTCAACTGGCTGGGACCAAGCTCCCCATCCCCAATGAAAAGCAGATGTGACTCAAGCAGGAAGCTGATTTCTTCCTATTTCATCTCCTCACTCTTAGGCAGGCATGAAGGAAGATGAACCTGAGAAAGAAGGATTAGGGGACACGCTGGATGTATTTCCCTGCCAAAATTGTGCTATTCTCCTTTCACATTAAAACGTAGCCACTTCTGGGGTGGACTGCAGCAGCACTTTTGGGAAGAGCTCTTTGTGCTGCTTTGGGTCTCTCTCCATAAAACAGTGCAACTATTCTCGAGATGAAACTGAGCCCAGCTCCAGGCTAAACAAATCTTGAACAGGACCAAAAGCCTGGGGAAATCAAGTGACAGCCCATGCTCAGATTGAGTCTTTTTCTCCACTTAGGAGATGAGGAGCTCAACGAGTCCCAAAGGTACCCTGCAAGTGGGTAGGCAAGAGGGAGGCAGGAGCAGGAGTAGTTTCTGCTGGTGCAGTGGTTTGAGAGCGAACACAATGGGTTGGGATGTGTTTTGCTGAGTGGGTGCCCAGTGCTTCTGTGCATCCAGTGCCTACTCTCACATTTAACCCAAAGCATTAGTTAAGACTAGAAAAGCCCTTCGTGGTAGTGGAGAAGCTAGTCCTTTTTCTCCACGTCCCATTTGTTCATGCAGCAGGCAGTGACATGGGATAACTCATTTCCCCGGGTCACCCCCCCTATTTTGATGATTTGTTTTCATGAGCATTCCAGTAACTGTCCCTTTGCATTTGTCAGACCAAGAACCAAAACAGTCTCAAAGTAGCTATTTTGCAACTGCTGGTTTCTGGTCCCTCTCTGCTTTGCAGTGAGGCCTATGTTTTCCCAGAAAAAGAGGTATTCCTCCATTTTTTTCCCTGCCAAGCACCAAGTAAACGGCTCCTCCAAACTAGGTAGCAGCTCATAGACTCTCAGCCCATAGACTCTGCCTTATAGACATGGCTGTATCAACTCCCCTGAAAGCAGTTAAGTAATCTATGGCTGCAGTGGAAATAGTCATTCCTGGTGGTTGCCAAGCTGATTACAGCAGTCCCTGATGATTAATGTTTGTGCAGTATTTAGTCTTAAACCATATTGAAAAGCAGCTGCTTTAATTACACCGACTGCCAAGAACTTTGTCCTGGAGGCACTGAATTTATCACATCCACTCTATGCTTGGATGCTCAAGTATGACTGACTCTTTTGTTAGAAATAGGTATTTTAGGAAGCTGAGAACATTGCAAATTATTCATTTTAATTGCAATTGAAGTGGCTTGAGTCTTCATGTCAGAGCCTGCTCTTCAGCTCCATGGTCCCATTTAAGAAAAGGGACGTGCTTTCATGTGTGTGTGTGCTCATGGAGAAGGGTTGTCTGTAGGACAGGCATCATGAACTCAATATTTAGTTTTATGAAGTACCAGGACCATGGCTCAAAGCTCTCCCTGAGCTTTAAAATGACTAAGCTGGTGGTTTTAAAGGCAGAGGTCTCTAAAAGTGTGTATCCCTTGTTTGTGGGCATGTGACTGCTGCTCACGGTTCCTCCATCTGGTGAGATGGGTGAGCTGCCTTGGAGATTATTTGCTCTGAACTGACATTTGAGTGTGCAGTGGGAAATACATTTCCAGCTCTAGATGGATGCCTGGCTTAGGCTTAGTCTCAAGTTGGAGAGAGAAAATACATGTGAGTGAAGATTGTGCCAGGGCAAAGCTGAATGCCTGGCAGATAAGGCCAAATCCAGAACCAGAACCAAAAGGTAGCTAAGGCTTGGGTTGACTGTGGGCTACCTGGGATGGATTTTGACCCAGGGCCACCAGCCACTGACAAGGGTCATGCGTAGGGGAACATGAGGTTGGGAAGAGAGAAGGCAGAGGAGTTTGCCAACAAGATTTGAGTCTTGATCCTCACCATGTGCTCCTGTGGCATGAGACTCGAGTCAGATATATAGAGATTTGTGGGTTGTGGAGTGGGTTGTTGCTCAGTAAAAGCCATGCACTGATGGGACAGGAGCTCCCACCACTCTCAGGACTTACCCAGGGCATTTCACCCTCCAGAGGGTCATCCTGCCTGACAACATGATGCCTTGACACTCTGACTTTGAGGAAACCCTGGTCAATGCACCCAGCTCTGAGCTGGGCAAGAGAAGCCCTACTAGAAGTATGGTAGGGACTTGGACATGCTGGGAGACACCTTGCTCTGGGGCTCCCACGAACTGATCATGGGGCAGCAGTGCTATGGCTTCACAGGGTTGTCCTGTGAGGTGTCGCCTCTGTCCTCGGAGCTTTTCAAGACCAGGTTGGATCAATGCCATAGCTGACCCTGCTTGGAGCACAGGGTGGGACTAGAGGCATCTCTTTCCCCCTGTTAACCCTGAGACCTTGTGCTGCTGGGTCTGAGCAGCGACTCATTCATGTGAGGGAAGGGACAAAGGTATTGTCTAGAGCCCTACAGAAGCCAAGTAGCAAGGCACAGCTCAACCTCTAAAGCCATACCCCATAGTGAGGGGACCTAATCCACACTGGGGTCATCCCTTGCACCTCAGAGAGGGCTGTCTGGCCTGGATCAAGTCCTCCAGGACACGGACACACAGTCCAAGCAACTGGGGGACAGCTTGAACCTCTAAATTTGTTAGGATAGACATTGACCTAGAGCTCTCTTCAGCCCCACACTAGCCCCTACACCCTGGCATCCCAGGCCCTTGAGCATACTGGGAAGAGCTGGCTTGCTTTGGTCACCCGTTGAACATGGCTCCTTGGGAGGGTTAGAGCCATGCCCAGGTTTCATGTAGTAGTGAGCTTTGGTAGGAAGTTGCTTAAAGAGCTCCCAGGTCCTGCCTGAACTTCCTGGCCTAGGAGGAGAGTAAGAAGATGGTTTTCTGAAGTCATCCTTGCATTAAGTTGATGTTTTCCCAACTGGTGATGTTGCTATTCCATGTAAAAGTTGGTACTCAGCCACACTGTGTGTCCCATTGGAGGGATGTTGTCTGGATGAGATGGGTGCAGTGGGGCTGTGCCTATGAAGAAGTCCTACTTGTAACAGAAAGGGCAAAGAGCAGAGCCTAGCCCTGACCCCAGCCAAAGGACACACATGGCCACCAAAGGGCTATCAAGAAAATCAGAGGGACCAGTCTAGCATCAAATCACAAAGGCCAATAAACCAGCTTAGAGCCCCCGATGAGTCCATGTGCCTTTTCCCTGCCCAGAAAGCACCAACATGCCCACGTGTATACAATGATCTTGCGATGGTTAAAGAGGCTCTTGCAGGTAGAGAAGTGCACATTTGGTCATGATTTTTAACTTGGCCTGGAGCAGTTCATCCCTCCATCAGCTTGTCCTTGGTGGCTCATCCTTGTAGTCAACAATTTGCAGCTCCTAGAGTTGTACTGTTAATCAGGTTGCTACTTCAGTGGCTGCTCTTCAGAAAAGTTGTTATGTAGCAAGGTGTCACCAAACATCTCTCCCTCTGCCAACCCATGGCCAGACAGTCCTGGCACGTGGCACCCAAATTGTAACACCAGCCAGCAACATCTGGCATAGAAGCTGAGCTGCATGGCTCCATCTCTTGAGCCAAAAGAGCTTCTCAATAGACTTGCTTCCATTCAGTAGACTCTTAATTTTTGATGTGGCCCATCACTAACATATAACGGGTTCATTTATAGGCCAGTGGGTTGACTATATAGGAGAGGTTTGCTCCAAGACCAGGAGATAAGAAACCATCATTTTTATTGTCATTCTTTGGGTGACACCACACTTCATCTTCAGGTGGGATGAGGGGGTTCATTTGAACTCTGTATCCTGCTTTTTCTCCGGCTTGTAAAATGAAGATTTTTAGCACTTATTTCCCCACCTCAGAGATGTATCGTGAGGTGTAACTAATTGTCATCTATAATGCAAAGAGCTGTTTGGAGCCCACATGCAATGGCTGGGCAGCGTGTGGTGCTACCCTGTTGTCATGCCCAACATCACACACAACACTACACATCCCACTCTGCCAAACTCATTAAAAAACCCTTATCCTTAATGATGAAGAAAAGAAAAACTTGCAGGATCTTCTCCTGAGAAGGTGGGGGGGGGGTGGGGGGAGGGAGGGAAGCCATTTGCACAGTTTCAGCATTCTGCTGCCACATTGACCCTGAAGCTACCACATTTTGCTTGAGAGCCCTTTGGATGTGGTGGCTGAAGCACGTCGTGGAGAGGAGAAGGGAGCAGGACCCTGGGCTCCACGGGGAGCCGGCCGATGAATCCTGTAGGGTTAGGACCAAACCTTTAGAGTAGTTATGTCCCACTCAACCTAGCCCTTGGTCAAGCCAAGAGGTTCCCATTGACTTTGGGCATCATTGCATGGGAAGAGACCCAGCCAAATTAGGGTAGTTTTCTCCATTCATTTCTTAACCTGCTGCGAGGGGGGAACCGGAGCCCCGGCTTTGAAGCCATCACGTCGGCAGCCAATTCGCGGGGACGTTTTGTGTGTTTCAAAGCCTATGACTGTTCTTAAATGAGGAGTACTTTCAATTCTTTTTGTTCCATTTGTAGAAGGAAGGACAAGAGTAATCTGTGGCAAACTGTACAGTACGTGTCTTCTTGTGGTGTTACTGTTTGAATGGTTATTAAGTTTTCAGATCACTGTGGACAGCTAATCACTTAAATTATTAATTTATTCTTTGGGGTTTTGTTGTTTGTTTATTTGTTTTTTCTAAGTAATTTGAAACAATTATTTATCCTGTAAATCTGTCTTGAGTGAAGTCTAGATAATACTTTTTTTGCTGTTAATAAACATGGTACATGCCTGACGTGAGGGTGATCTCATTTTTAAGTACTGTATAAGCAACGAGAAAGCAATGGGAAAATAAAAGAATGGTAAGAAAAAGACATCTCTCCCTGGTGACTCCCAGCATGGATTTGGAGTGGGGAGAGAAAGGGGGAGCTAATGACCAGATCAAGTTGAATCATGCAGCACCTTTAAAGGTTTCAGAGCATCTTCCCAATGTGTCGCCAAATATCTCCTACAGCTTCTGGCGTCCGTCTGTGCAATGAGGGCCTTCAGGATGCAGTTAGGGTTCTTCCTGACACCCAAACCGTGTGTTTTCAGCTGCTAAAGTGAATTTCATACTATATACCTGCTCCAGGGATACACTTTGGTGTGTGCACGTTGAGGACAAATGATGTCTTCCTCACCCATCAGCAGCTCAGCACCTGTGAGGCCCAGCTCAGGACACCAAATCACCCATAAAACGTAAGCACAAGAACACACCTTTTTTCCCCAGAGTTACAAGGTCAAACCTCCCCTTCAAGACACTTTTAGCTACTTAAAAAAAAAAAAGACAACACCTCCCTACAGCACAGCCCCTGTAACCCCCTTTTTTAGACAAGAGTAGCATCCCCTCACATCTGCAGCACATCTGGGATCCCAAACCTGGGAGCTGAGGACTCTGGGAGCTGGCTCTCCTTGGCCAGAGGCATGTGTGACACTATGGGCCATGCTATAAATAATATAGTAGGTACTTTACCATTATGCCATTTGCAATTATCATTGTTATTACTAACACTAATATAGTCTGTACTGTAATTGGTATCACATGGATAGTAACACACAACACTAATACTATACTGGACTTCTGTAAGACCTTTGATGGGACCTCCCATAACATTCTCACCTCTAAATTGGAGAGAAATGGGTTTGATGGATGGACCATTAGATGGATAAGGAGTTGGCTGGATGGCCTTATCAAAAGATTTTTACGGTCAATGGTTCAGTGTCCAAGTGGAAACCAGTAATGAGTGGTGTCCCTCAGGGGTCTGTACTGGCACCATTACTATTTAATATCAGTGATATAGACAGTGGGATCAAATGGACCCTCAGCAAGTTCACAGATTACACCAAGGTGAGTTGATACTCCAGAGAAAAGGAATGCAACCCAGAGGGACCTTAACAGGTTTGAGGAGTGGGTCTCATGAAGTTCAAGAAAGCCAAGTGCAAGGTTCTGCACCTGGGTTGGGGCAACCCAAAGTATCAATACAAACTGGGGGATGAGTAGATTGAGAGCAGCCCTGCAGAGAAGGACCTGGGGGTACTGGTGGATGAAAAGCTGGACATGAGCTGGCAATGTGCGCTGGCAGCCCAGAAACCAACTGTGTCCTGGGCTGCATCAAAAGCAGAGTGGCCAGCAGGGCCAGGGAGGTGATCTTCCCTGTCTACTCTGCTCTGGTGAGACCCCCCCTGCAGTTCTGGGCTCCTCAGCACAAGAAAGACACGGAGCTGTTGGAACAGGTCCAGAAGAGGGCCATGAAAGTGCTCAGAGGGACAGAACACCTCTGCTAAGAAGAAAGGCTGAGAGAGTTGGCGTTGCTCAGCCCGGAGAAGAGAAGACTCCGAGGACACTTGAGAGCAGCCTTTCAATTTCTAAAGGGGGCTTATAAGAAAAGCAGAGACTTTTTACCAAGGCCTGTAGGGACAGGAAATGGGGGAACAGTTTTAAAGTGAAAGAGAGTCAGTTTAGATGGAGCATAAGGAAGGAATTTTTGTATAGTAAGGGTGGTGAGACAATGTCACAAGTTGCCCAAGGAAGCTTTTAATACAAACTTTAGTGCATGTCCAATATTTATTATTATTATATATTACATATATTTATCTGATTATTCTATATATGTGTATATTTTATATGTACATAAATATATATTTATACTATACACAGATATATAGTAATTATCTGGGGGAGAGGATTGTGGAGCAACTACAGATAATGCTGTGAAAACAGAGGCTCAGGGCTGAGTCCAAAGGGGTGTCCAGTGCTAAGAATTATAGGAAAAAAACACCAGATCATTTCTTTACACCATTGAAACTATCCAGGCTGCCTTCCATGAGGAGCACTGCATGCAGTTTGACTCTGCTCACCTCAGAAAATCCTGGGGAAAAACCAAGACATATTCAGGGAAGGGCATGCTATCATACAGCCTGTCCATTTTCCATATTTTGTCAATTATCTGCCTTAATTATTTAAATCAGGGTCTCCTCAAGTCAGACGCAGTCTCCTGCAAAATCACCTTCAAGCTCACGGCCCAGAAAATGCCCCCAGATGAGACTCCAGTACAAAGCAGGGAGCTGGCACAACAGCAACATGAAAGCTTTTGGACACCTCTTTGACAGGAGGTTCATAATGACAGGAGATCCATAAAATCCATTAATAATACCAGGACACACTGTACCCTTTGTACGACTTCAGCTTTAGGTCCATATTTCTGTCCTCTCATCACCTCTTAAGTCTAGCAGACAAAGCCAAAGAACACAAACAAAACCACTAACAGGGTTGTGATCTGCATTTGGAGGGCATCCAGCTCTGGGCTGGGGGTCCACACCTCACCTCTACCTGCTCCCCTCTTCAAAGTCACCACTCTGCAGATTATCCTGCATCCGTGAGGTCAGGTGCTCATCTCTCATCAGCTTCCCTGTCCCTTTTTCAACCCATCAGCCCAATAGCTATGAGTATTCACAGAAACATGGAATGGTTTGGGTTGGAAGGCACCTTAAAGATCAACTAGTTCCAACCCCCCTGCCATGGGCAGGGACACTTCCCACTAGACCAGGTTGCTCCAAGCCCCATCCAACCTGGCCTTGAACGCTTCCAGCGGTGGGGCAGCCACAAGTTCCCTGGGCAACCTGGGCCAGTGTCTCACCAGTCTCAGTGGAAGGAATTGCTTCCTCATATCCAATCTACATCTCCCCTCTTTCAGTTTGAAACTGTTCCCCTCTTCCTATCACTCCTAAGCCCCTCCCCAGCTTTCCTGTAGCCCCTTCAGGTACTGGAAGGTGCTCTAAGGTCTCCCTGGAGCTTTCTCCTCTCCAGGCTGAACAACCTCAACTCTCTCAGCCTGTCTTACTAGGAGAGGTGCTCCAGCCCTCTGTTTGCAATAAGACACTAAGCATCTATGTTGAATTAATTAATTTCCTTTATTTATATATAGGAAAGGCAATATAAGAATATGATAGTATACGCCAGAGATTTGATCCCAAGCAGACTCTCTAGCAGACTTCCTGCTCACATTATCTGTAGCAATGTCTGTGCTTTGCCTTTTCCTCCATGGCAACACAATATTCCCACCCCAACACCCCATGGTCAGGATTAGATCCTGCACCCAGGGCCTAAGGCACAAGTCTTGAGCTAGAGAAATCTCTACTACAGGCGTGAGGGAGGAGCAGGCAGGGACAACATCTGGGGAGGAACATGTGAGGAAGCCGTGGTCCTGTAGACGAGCTGCCTGGGGCTTGGGTTGGCCTCCTGCCACCCAAATCAGCCCCTGACCCATTACTGATCTATAAAATACATTGTTTTAAATAGCACATATTTATATTGGGTTGATATACATGGTTGGGCTACTCTCCTTGCAAATGAGCATTTAAAAAACATTGCTAGTGGGTTTAGAGGGAGCTCTGTCATTTGCTGCTCCGTTCAAAATATCCCAAAGAAAAGGCCAAGTTTCAAATGGCAGATCCAGCCCAGAAAGCCATGAGATGACAGCAGCAGAAAGGCTGACTCCTAAAGACATTTCTGGAAAAACAGCTGAGTGTCTGGGCCTGCCATGTACACTAACAGCATCCAGAGGTCACCAAGAACACAATGGGCCTTTGCTGGAGCCCAGAAATCCCTGACTGGACCAGGCTGAAAGGGGTTTGTGCTGCTCAGTCACTTTTGGGTGCTCTACAATGCTGCATAAAACCCCTTTGGTTGACCTGCCACTGCTCAAGGTGACCAAGCAGACTTGCAAGCTCACCATCCCACCAGATCAGCATTGCCACGTTGGCTGCTCAACATTTTTCAGCCTTTTCAGTCTTTTTCCTACCTTTAGAGGTGTGTCAAGGTGGGTTCTCAAAACATTAAAAAGAAACCACCAACCAAGCAAAGGTCTCCCCAAAACCGACTCAACGCCACGGGAAGGGCTGTAGACAGAATGTGCATGGAACATCTCCATCCCTGAGGCCCCACTGGGTCCATCTTCATCCCCATCCCTGTCCCCTCCCCAGGCTGGTGGCAGGGCTCACAGCAGGTAAGACACAGCTATGCTGAAGCAAAAGGGCACTTCTCTGAGCTGTCAGCAGCTGCTCATCTCCGCGTTAGCTTAGTTACATTAAGGCGTGAAGACCAAGTGCATAGGAAGTGGTGGGACCCTCCAGGTGCCTCCAAATCAGCCCCTGAGTCCTTTTCCATGGAAATATTCATCAAATCCTCCTCCAAGATGCTTGCTGTCTTCAGGGTGAAGAAGAGGAGCCTCTAGCTTGAGGTTGACCCTGTGGACATTGACATGGACATGGCCCCGTGGAAAAACCCCACCTGGTTTAACTCTGGTTAGAAGACGAGTCCATGAAAGGAGCCGGATCCACCCCCGCCCGCTGCTGGGCTGCAGCCCCCTGATGAGCTGTCATCATCCTTGTCCCTGTCAAAGTCTCTCCACCACAGTGGGGATTTCGGCAAGGTGGAAATGTAGGCAGCTCTGTTCCTTGCTTCTTTTTCCTGCTCCTGGGAGAAGGAAGAGGGAGAAATAACACAAGGATATCTGTGGCTTACTGACCTGGGTGGGGGGATGCTCCCACCTTCCCCAAGGAGATGGAAGGCTGTTTGGTTGCCCCTGAGAGCCTCCTCCAAAGTAAACCAGGATGAGAAGGCCATGTGTTCCTCTCTAGAGCTTGGTGGGAGGGACACATTAAATCACTGCATCTCTCCAGCAATGAAGTAACAGCCCTTTCATGTCACCTCAGGAAGGACCCCTCAAACTCCCCTGTGTGCTGCTCCTGTCCTAGGGGACACAGCTGTTTGGAAAGCATTCAACTCCACCAGTTGAATGAAATGCGTTCCAGTTTGTATTCCCAGCTTGTCCATCTTTCCCAGGCACTTAGGAGATTTCAGACAGAGCTTCCTGGGGTGGGCATGTCAACCCTGAGCACAGCCACGAGGTGTCTTGCATCAACCTCAACACCCAGTTTCATCAGGAAACTGCAACCTGTTTATACCTGGGTGCTAAAAAGGAAAAGGGATTTGCCTTCAGGGATCTGGAGGGTATCTGCACATGAAGACTTATCTGCAGGATACAACCCTGCTGCTGCCTGGATGGGTGGGAATCATAGAATCATCGAATTACAGCATGGTTTGGGTTGGAAGGGACCTTAAAGATAATCTAGTTTCAACCCCCCTGCCATGGTCGGGGACACCTCCCACTAGACCAGGTTGCTCAAAGCCTCATAATTGTGTTTTTTTTTTTTTAATTTCCCACACCATGAGCTGGGCAGCCACAGGATCACACCCTGCTGAGCACGGCAGAGGGAGTTACCTGCAGGTAGAGGATGTTATCTTTGGAAATGGCTTCCATCAAGTCCTTATGGAGGGAGGGTTCACCATGCAGGTGGCTGGCCTCAGCCAGAGCCTCGTGCAGCAGGCAGCTCTGCCTGCCCGGCCGCTGTCTGTAGAAGAGGACATAGGCAGTGTCCTTGGGGAAGAAAGAGGTGACGTTGCTGACCGATTCGAAGGAGGAGAAGGAAACTCTGGTGTCATTGAAGAGGTACCACTGGATTTCAAAGTCCAACTGCTTGTCAGAGGCCAGTTTCGGAGGCCTGTTGTGGGGCTGCTCATGGGGGACAGTGTCGGTGCACTCCCTGGAGTAGCAGTAGTAGTGGCCACTCTCGGAGGAGATGCCTGA
This sequence comes from Hemiprocne comata, assembly GCA_020745705.1. Classification (NCBI taxonomy): domain Eukaryota; kingdom Metazoa; phylum Chordata; class Aves; order Apodiformes; family Apodidae; genus Hemiprocne; species Hemiprocne comata. The sequence continues at coordinate 214,051,643 of CM036586.1, forward strand.
ATGCACCACCACACTGCAGAGGTCATACACGACAGACATGAAGCCACTTCCCGGGCCAACCCTGTCCTTCCCACGCCAGCAAACCCGCTCAGTTTCCTCCGGGGTGACAAGGACGGGCAGCTTGAGCACCACGGGGATGGAGACATTGTCCAAGATCTTCTTCCTCTTCATAGTCCGTGGGTCAAAGGAGAACCGCAGCAGGGTGAGGATGAGGTAGTGTGGCCCCTCCGTCAGTTCCGCCACCTTCTCAGCATCCTGCAAGGATGCACATGTCTCACAGTGATATTTATTCTCTGCTGTCAGTTTCTCCGGGGATAGAAAATAGTTGATTAAATCTGGGACGGATCTGGAGTCCTTGGGAGTACAGGCTGGCTCCCCAAAAACTGAGAGAGGGTCTTTGGCTGCATCCACACCAATGGCTTTGCTACTTAAGGGATTTGCTGCTTCTCCTGACTCCTGGAAACCCAGCGTTTCCACTGGCATCGGTGGGGTTGCAGTGTCTCTGGCCATTGGGGTCTTCCTCAGGATCCAGGGAGACCCTGTAAGCTGGCTTGGGTTGTCAGGAGGCTCAATAAACTGTGGGCCAATTTCTTCCACAGGTAAAACAGATGTGCTCCCACGTATGTGCCTGTCTGGTGGGGGAAAAGCCAGGGACAGGTCTGTGAAGGCTTCTTCTCGGGAGGAGACATTCAGACACTTCAAGCAGCGGATCTTTGTCATCATTTTCCCCCCAAACATCTTCTCAATCAATGTCTTGTTTAAGTAATGATGCTCCACTGCCTGAGACATCAAGCTGGATTCCTTGAGTTTCTGGTAGATCCTTTTTCCAGTTTTTTCTTCTTCGTGTAATCTTTGGCAGGGGAAAAAAAGGCTGCGTTATGCACTGTGACAACACCAAGGGGCAGGTCTACAGTAGGATTTCTGTTCTTCACTCCAAGGGGTTAATCTGGGTTAGCCTGCCTGTGCCCAGGGGTCTGGTGCTGCAGGAGGAAGGTGGGGAGGAGTTGGGCAGGATTTGGGGATCTGAGGTCTCCATGTGCCATTGACTCGCCACTTCTAGGGGGATCACTGGGACACCAGAGATTTGGGATTTCTAGGTAAGAGAGGTAAAAATGAACATTTTACAGAGGAGGCTGAGTGGCTCGTCGGGCAAATCTCTAAACTTGGTACAATTCCCTTTGCCTTCAGAGCAAAGGTAGAAATTTTTGAGCTGAACTAAGTTCCAACCTTACCCCTAAGCCAGCCCAAACAGGGTTTTTTATCAAGGAGTTCCAGACAAGTCTCACCATCTTTCACCCCTAGGCCCCAATCTCCCAACTCCTCCAGGCCTCAGCCACTTGCCCTGTTTACAGAATCACAGAACTACCAAGGCTGGAAAAGACCTTTAAGATCATCAAGTCCAGCCTATGACCAACACCACCACACCATCTAGACCATGGCACTAAGTGCCACATCCAGCCTTGCCTTGAACACATCCAGGGACGGTGCCTCCACCACTTCCCTGGGAAGTCCATTCCAATGTCTAATCACCCTCTCCGTGAGGAAGTGCTTCCTAATATCCAACCTAAACCTCCCTTGGAGCAGCTTCAGGCTGTGCCCTCTTGTCCTGTCACTGGTTGCCTGGGAGAAGAGCCCAGCCCCCACCTGACTCCAACCTCCCTTCAGGTAGTTGAAGAGAGTGATGAGGTCCCCCCTGAGTCTCCTCTTCTCCAGGCTAAACAACCCCAGCATCCTCAACCTCTCCCTATAAGACAGGTGGGTCAGTGTTAAATGTTACATCATATCTAGGGATGCTGTTGTCACCAGGGTCCAAAATCACAGCTCTTGCCACATACCGGTCCAGCAAGTACTTGAGATACTCGGAGCAGTCCTGCTGAGCCCCAGGGGTGAACCAGGGTGGCCAGGAGGCAGAGAGGAAACTCTCGGGTGAGATGGCGGGTCGCTGGCAGCAACACAGAAGAAAGAGAAGTGCTTTTAACCTGGGGGATCTGCTTCTCATTTCACACAGGGGGATGGAGAGGGAAGAGGAGGGTCTTTCTGGATGCTTCACTGGGAGCAAGGTATGCTTCTGTGCCTGGGAAGGTCCCCCTTTTTTCCACTACAAGGGCTAATCCCAGTGCATGGGAAGACTTTCCTGGTTTGCTGCAAGCCAGGACTGTAAGGCTGAATTTCAGCCATTATTTTACTTATACCTCTATAAAATAAATCATACAAAAGTATATACAAATTTATATTAGATCTTAGGAAAAATTCTTTCCTGTGAGGTTGGTGAGACACTGGAACAGGTTCCCCTGGGAAGCTGTTGATGATTCGTCCCTGGACGTGTTCAAGGCCAGGTTGGATGGGGCTTGGAGCATCCTGGTCTAGTGGGAGGTGTCCCTGCCCATGGCAGAGGGGTCAGAACAAGATGTTCTTTAAGGTCCCTTCCAACCCAAACCATTCTATGATTCTGTGCTGCCAGGAAAATATCCATGTGTTTATTCCTTCCTTCAATTTTAAAATGGTTTATTGGTCTGACCCAGAGACTTCTACTTAACCCAGCCTGAATTTAATTTGATGCTCCATTTAATTTGATCAGGATCCCTCTCCCCAAATCCTTTCATTAAAAACAAAGCAAAAAAATCCACTAACACTTCCCTCCATCATTCTGATCACTGCAGGCAGGTATTCTGTATTACCAGATAATGTAATCACTGATGTTAGAAAGCTACAGCCTAATTAACATGGAAAGAGACGTATCTACAGCAAAGAAGTGACTTTAAGAACAGCCCAAGGAAGAAAAATAACTAGAAGGTTATTAGGAAATCACCAGGAAACTATTAACCTTAAACTACACAACAACCAAATATGCTTCAGTGTCTGCTTATCACAGATGCCAGATACCCTAAACTGCCATCAAAAACTAGACTCTTCTATGACCAAATATTAAATATAACAGGTTGTCTCTGTTTTTCCCCCAAAAGTCATCTGTTGTGACATCACAAACTAGCTCTGTCAGTCAAGGCTTGGGAAATTGAGAAGCCCAGATGACTGGTTTTCCAGCAAGCGAAAATTCACTAGACTTTCAAAATAATGTCTTTCCAGGGACAAAAAGATTATCTTCAAGAGAGGAGACAGAGATGACCTAGCTGTATCTCCAGGAGTCACTCATATTAAATTTCGTGCTTGTCCAGAAAGCATTCATAAATAATTTAAGGGTGTTATTTTTACTTTACTTTCCCTCACATACAGAGGATTCAAAGCATCTGGAATCTAAGGGGGGGGGGAAGTATTATTGTTGTTGTTGTTGTTATTATTACTATTAACAAAAACACATTTAAAGCTATTTTAACTGGTTGATTGTGCTTTGCTGTGAAGCAAGGGGACAAGTGAGCTGCTCTTGTTTTCTTCCTTGGAGCACAGCAAGAAACAAAAACTTCTGCTTTATACCAACAGGCTTTTCAGCTGGCCACATGTGTAAACTATTACCAAACGGACTTAATTATCCAAACTATTAGTCATTACATCAGTCCAACCACAGGCTGAAGACAGGCAGCCTGGTGTGAACAGAACTCACTTTCATGGGTGATAGGAGCTTGCCTCCTCCACCCCCAAAATTAGCCTCTTTCCTATAAACAAAATTCGTCCTGTTATAAAAAGCCACCAAGATCCACAGCTCCTTATCAGCACGTTGGAGTCAGCAGGAAGCAACTTGGAGACGAGCCTTTCCGCAGCCGACAGTCCAAACAAATAACTAGAACATGAAATAATTACCTGACTGTGCTCCAAAAATGCAAAGAGCCACTGGAGCTTTGTCATCAGGGGCTGGGAGTTGCCCTCGGTTAAATTCAACACCGAATGCCGAAAGCTGCAGAAGAAAAGCAGAGATGCAAACCTCAAGATGGAAAATCAGGGCAGGACATGCAATGAGCAGCCCCTGGAGCAGTCTTGAGTGGGAGCAAAGGAGCAAAAACTCACTCTGAAGCCATGAAAAGGGACTGTATGATGCTGTTCATGTAGCAGGTGTTTCCCAAGTTAATTAACCCGATCTTTCCCGTCTCTGACTTGGATGCCAGGCGTGGATAGAAGCAGGCCAGCTCATTCTTCTGGGAGGTCCAAGCATTTTGTCCCAAGAGATGTTTAATCCGGTCTTCATTTGGAACTGGAAGAGCCTTGGGAAGAGAGATCTGTGTTAGAAATCGTTATCTTTCCACGTGAAGAATTAGTAACAGGCAACTGCAAAGCCCCTCTGGTAGAAGGGTTCACACAATTCATTTCCCCTGCTCTTGGCATGAACATGCCTCCATGCAGGGAAGTGTTTGGCTGCTAGTATTAGTCCTTTAGAGGCATTCCAGACTAAAGTTATACCTAAAACCCACAGGCACAATCAGGACTTCTGTAGTCCCACCATAGGAGAAGTGTCTTCCCTCCACTTGCCTACATGGGGCTCAAACTCAGAATTTAAACCCCTTTCTTCTATAACAGTTTGCCATGCTGAGGTTAGGACATCCCTACTAGTAGGACAGTCCCTCTGCACTAGGCTGCATACTAAGATGTCATTTCCATATGGAAAATAGAAAAAGGGCTAAGAAGTGTGTGTCTTACTTTAACTGCTTCTAGGACTGGTTCGTAGAGATCTGGAAATCCTGAGAAGCGGAAGAACATGCAGTGGATGAGCTCAGCCAGCTGCTCCAGGGAGCTGGTGGCAGAGTTGGAATCCTCCTTCTTCAGAGAGGCCACCAGCCTGGGGATGTGAGGGAGCAGCTGCAAAAGGAAAATGCACCGCATCAAAAATGGCTCCAAATTACTCACAGAGCTTTAAAGACACAAGCAAGGGAAAGAAATCCATCCCCAGGCAGAAAGGACAGTCAACAGGAGTTGACTTCAATCCAGTTCTGAACCTTATCCTTCATCCCATGAACTTGACAGCAATTCCTCTGTTGACTTGAGCAGTGCAAATGCTCTAGACCTTTCATGCTTCATGACACCTGCAGGTTTGTGCTGCTGCCCTGCCACGCTGGGATTGCCTTTCTTTGTGCAGATCAATCTCTACTAAATCACTCACCAAAAGCAGAAAGGAGCTTTACACGCTGCCTGCCCAGTGCAGGGATTCAAACCTCCAAGACAGATGAATTCACCTACAAGCAGCTTTGCCTCCCGTGCTATATTTTATTTCATGCAGTTCAAGGCACATGAACAGTGCATTTGTTACTTTGCTTTCCTCCAGAAGAACTTAAAAATTCGCAAGTAGATGCAAAGGCAAATGATCCCTTGCTCACGGGCACCCTCTGCTGACCCCGCAGCTACACAGAGAATTAATAACCTATTTCCAGCCCTGCAGATGTGCTGGAGTGACCCTGAGCACTCACGTGACCTTTTCACATTTATATTTTATGCTATTTTTACCCCAGAACAATCCTGGAGTAAAGTCTCAGGGTCTCCAGTCGGGCCATTTCCTGGTCCTCCCTTCCTCCCTTGGTCTTCCTCCCTTCTCTCTCTCTCTCTTTTTTCCTCCTCAAAATATAGGAGATTTTAACTCTTTCCTTTCCAACAAGAATGTTTTGTTGAAAAAGAAAATGAATCCCAGTACCGTTTCATACATCAATATTTTGTCAAGCTGGGATGGGGAATAATTCTCAAAACCCTTCCAAAGTGCCAGGGCAAACACAAGAAGATAAGAAGCAAGACAGGTTTGTGCCTTCTTGGTTTTTTTTTTTTAAAAAAAAAGGGAGGAAGTTTATGCTCACTGGGCTGCAGATGGAAACTTCAAGCCAAGAGCAACCAGCAGCTTTTGGAGTGTTTCAAAATTTGGACACCCAACTGAAGACAACCCGTTGGAACGACCCTATTTTTAGAAACCAAAGAGTTTCTCAAGAAATTCAGGCTCGTTTAAAGTGTCTCCAGCTGAGGAATGAAAAAGCATCCGTTGAAACTGTTGGCCAGCCTTGCTTTTTTTCCAGCCTTATCTGTTTATTCTGTGAACTTTTGGTGGAAGGCCAAATGTAAGGGGCTTGAATGAAAAAGTGCAAAATCAAACATAAATAGGAGTAATTTTCCATTACTTCTTTTATCAGTTCATCACTGCAAGCAGGGGTTTGCCTCCAGCCTTGCTTTTCAGTTGCAGCATTCCAGGGGCAACGCCAGCGAGAAGCAGAGCTGTGCCTCAGTGTCAACAGCAAAATAAAATCTAAAATATCTATATATCTAAATCTATATCACTGCGGAAATGGAAAGAGGAGATTCAAAAGTGGCTTTTGCTTTGAACAGCAGAGAAGTGGAAGTGTCCTGATCCAGTCATCATATCTTACTGCACCAACGCTGTGCAGTGATTTGAAAGATGACCCATTGCTTCAGGAGATGGTAATGGGTGTCACACCTTGGTGACAACTTGGTGAAGTCACACGTGGGATGGGACCCATTGAGTCCAAGGAATGCTCAGGCACCTGCTTAGGAAACTGCAAGGGCTGCTTAAGAATATATTCCCTGTCTCCACTGCCTGAGCCCACTGAGATCCTCTCAAGGCAAAGGTTTCACCCAACACATCCCAAAGCCAGAGTGGCAACATCTGCCACACCTCAAATGAAAGGTGGGAACAAATACGGGGCCGTATCTCCTGAACCTGACCCTGAAACTATATCCTAAGACAGATTAGGTCAGTGTAGCCCTGCACACCTTCCTGCCCTGGGCTATCCTTCCACCTCTCCCCCGTCCTTCTCCAGGCAAATGCAATCCTGCAGTTTTGTGGTTGACCAAGATGCCAACCAAGCTGGGCAATACTGACCATCATAATTTTCTGCTAGGGTAGGTTTCACCTGGGCTCCTTTTACAAGACAGTTCAGCACATGGCCATACAAATACCTCAGCACAATAGAGGGTGGCTGGGAGAAGCAAGAGCTCTAAGATGAAGAGCAGGGGAAGAGGAGACCTCCTCGTCCACCTGCAGGGCTGGCAAACACCAGGTTAAAATGACTGCAAGAGCACAACAGCCACTGCTGATGAAACTCTGAGTGGGGCTTGACAGGCCATCCAATATGTTTTCATTGACTGCAGTCTTGGCTGGTGGGCTTGGAAGTTGAGAGAGGACCATGAGGATGCACTTGCCCATGGGAACCACTCCTCCAGCTGGTACAGCACCACAGGAAAAAAATGAAGCCTATACAGCGTGAACACATTTCAAATCCAGGAAGGCCAAGCCTCAACCAGCTTTATACCAATTTATCTCTGGAGATGAGCCATCCAGCTGGTAAGCCTCAAGAGAAATGGGAGAAACCATCAGAGAAGAAAGCAAAGCCTCACTTCTCCTCTTCACCTCGCTCTCTGACATAGGGGGTTGCTCTGTCTGTAGCAACCAACTTTTTTAGGCTCAGGACTTGTGTCTGCATCTCAGCACTGGCTCTGTGGTGCCCAAAAAGGTGTTTGGGCTGCAGGAGAGGGTAAGCAGCTGCCAGAACAGGAGGCAAGTGGACAGACAGGGTTGAGTTTACATTGCATGGCAAAATTCTGGCAGATGGGGGAAATACTCCCCACTATCTCAGCCCCTTGGGCTCCCTCCCACCTGTGTTGCCCCACTCAGGGAGTTACCCTCACCTAAGTGTGGGACACAACCTTACCAAGTGAAATGCCTCGTGGGAGTGCTGGAAGCTCAGCAGCATGTACTGCAGGACAGACAAAGCCCCCTCTCTCACGATGGGGTACAGCAACTTGGAGAAGACCTGGTGGAGGAGAAAAAAAGCAAATGAGAAGGCAGGATGGCACAGCAACACACAGGAGGAGGGGCCAGCAGGAAGGAGGCACCAGCCATTTACCACAGCTGCTGATCTGTCCCTGCTCCTCGCTGGATGTTGAAGCAAGTAGCCTGCAGCTGGGTCTCCAGAGTCATCTCCTGTCCAGAGCATGGCCTGAGGGCATCCTAAAAATACTCTGTGGGTTACCCTCACTCTTTCAGGCTTGTGTGATGCATGGCACAGTGAGGTGTAGACCTCTAACACTGCTGCATCTCATACCTCCTGATGGACGGGGCCGTGCAAGCACAGAGGGATGTTAGGTTTTCTAAAACGTGCCTCTTCTGTTTTACTGTGACATTTGGAGCTTTATCACTTAAGTTGACAATACCCTCTACCCCACTGAGATCAAGTTTCTGAGAGTTTCCAAAAAATTCCATCTTATTTTAAGGGCTGTATCCCTTTCCTATGCATTAACAATGAAAGGAAAGATACAGAAAAGCCAGAGATGCTTGGCTACTCTCCCACTGCTCAATGAACGTGAGGGATCACAGGGATAAATGCAGTTATTGGTATTGCTCACATACTCATAATTATGGTCTTGATAACTTCTATGCTGACTTGCACTGGAGGCTCAGCCAGGTGTTATCTCCATTATACGATGGAGAGAACAGCAGGACAGCAGCATGGAAAATGTTTTTGAAGTGGCAACCAATTTCAGTGCTTGGTCACATGGTTTTCAGAAAGCAGAAAGTACTCACTGCTGAAAGAGGTGATAGCAATGGCAGTGGGGGCTTTATCTCTGCTAGTAAATGAACTAAGGTCCAGGCACAGGCTTTAAAACTGACCTGGGACTGTATGGCCTGTTAACTCACAGGTATGTATTTTGCCTGTGCCAACCAGCACTGAGATGCAGGCACAGCTGAGGGAGAGTGTGTCACATTCCCAAAGGCAGGTTGTACGAAACCTCCATAGTTTGTTGAAGAGAGTGATAAGGTCCCCCCTGAGTCTCCTCTTCTCCAGGCTAAACAACCCCAGCACCCTCAACCTCTCCCTATAAGACTTTCCCTCTAGTCCTTTCACCAGCCTTGTTGCTCTCCTCTGGACCTGCTCCAGCACCTCAACGTCCTTCTTGAAGTGAGGGGCCCAGAACTGGACACAGGACTCGACGTGAGGCCTCCCCAGTGCTGAGTACAGGGGGAGAATCACATCCCTACTCCTGCTGGCCACACTATTCCTGATACAAGCCAGGATGCCATTGGCCTTCTGGGCCACCTGGGCACACTGCTGGCTCACGTTCAACCAGCTGTCCACCAGCACTCCCAGGTCCCTCTCTGCCGGGCTGCTCTCCAGCCACTCTTCCCCCAGCCTGTAGCACTGCCTGGGGTTATTGTGGCCAAAGTTCACAGATGGTGCAAGGGACACAACAGTCCTTTCAAAACCCCTGGGGACAGCACACTCTTTTCCATACATAGAATCATCATAGAATCATAGAGTGGTTTGGGCTGGAAGGAACCTTAAAGATCATCTAGTCCCAACCTCCCTACCATGGGCAGGGAGATCTCCCACTAGACACCATTGCTCCAAGACCCACCCAACCTAGCCTAGAACAGTTCCAGCTTCCTGAACTGTGTTCTTCATGGCCTTGAACACATCCACAGCTTCTCTGGGCAACCTGGGCCAGTGTCTCACCAACCTCACAGGAAAGAATTTCTTCCTAAGATCTAATCTAAATCTACCTTGTTTCAGCTTAAAACCATTCCCACTTGTCCTATCACCCCATGTCCTTATAAAACATCCATCCCAGCTTTCCTGTAGCTCCCTCAGATACTGGAAGGTGCTTTAAGGTCTTCCTGGAGCCTTCTCTTCTCCAGGCTGAACAACCCTGAACTCTCTCAGCCTGTCCCCAAAGCAGAGCTGCTCCAGCCCTCTGATCATCTGCCTCTGGACTCGTTCCAGCAGGTCCATGTCACATCTCATCCTCATTCAGTTGAAAGGCAAGAAGACATCTTAGGTGCAAGGAGAAGACTGTTGTTCACATTCATGTTTAAAAGAGCCCACTGACCTTTTCAATTTTTGAAAGAGTAACTTCAATCAAGATGCTGAACTTTTTCACTGCGGCCAAACCCTTCAGCAGAGCAATGATCCACTTGTCTATGTTCTTTCCCAGGGGCCAGGACACCCAGTCGATCATCCTGAAATGAAACACCAACTCTTAAAGTAAATTCAATGCACATATTGTGAAAGCCAAGCTCTGCTGTGGGTTAATCCTCCTCAAAATTAATGTCTAGGCAGTGGGATGAACGATGCATAAAACATTTCACATGGTATTCAAAGCACAACAGAGCCTGAAGTGGAGTCACCCCAATGTCGTCGTCATCACACTGTGGTTCATCAGAGGACCAGGCCTAAGTCCAAAGAAGAAAGTGAGGACTCCTTCCACTAACTTCAGTCAACTTGAGTTCATTTAACACTGATACAATGCTCTGTATACCATCTGTGTGAAGTGTTGATTGAGGGCTCTGCACTGTCACCAGTAGAAAAGGAATGATACTGGTATGATCTCTGCACTGTTACTGGAAAGGAAAACACACCCAGGTTCAGATCTTTTAATTCTCTGTGTGGGAAACAGACATTTCCAGAAATGCATTTTTTAAAAAATACTGGTAACCCTAAAAGAAGTGAGACATTCCTGAATGTCACAGCTAACAAGTTGTATCTGTAGCCACTCAACCAACATGTTTTCATGTTCCTGCAAGTAATAAATACTTTGCAGGAGTCACTCATAAAAAAATAACCTCAGACTAAGTGATGACACATTGTTTCTGTTTAAATTTAGTGTTAAACGAAAATGGGAAGTAACTAAGGCTTGGGATCTCCAAGGGTCAAACTTTGCTCACCATTTCAGTACCTCTGATTTGAAGACATTCCAGATCTTCAGTCTCCCACCTCAGTCCCACTATCTTACTCAGTCAGTCCCTTTTGCTTATCAGCCTCTATCTGGTGCAAAATACATTAAGAGAACACAGATAATTACCCACCACAAGGCAAAGAGCAGGAATAAGTGAAGTGTACAAGGAGCTGGAAAAATGAAAGGCTAGCCAGTAAAGACAGCCTGAAGAGCAGAATATGTTGAGAAATACAGAATCACAGAATCACAGAACCACCAAGGCTGGAAAAGACCTTTAAGATCATCAATTCCAGCCTATGACCAACACCACCACACTATCTAGACCATGGCAATAAGTGCCACATCCAGCCTTGCCTTGAACACATCCAGGGACGGCTGCTCTCCAGCCACTCTTCCCCCAAAACAATGGCAGACCAAAAGTCACACCAAGTTGGGTAATTGTATCAGGAATAGTGTGGCCAGCAGGAGTAGGGATGTGATTCTCCCCCTGTACACAGCACTGGTGAGGCCTCACCTCGAGTCCTGTGTGCAGCTCTGGGCCCCTCACTTCAAGAAGGACGTTGAGGTGCTGGAGCGGGTCCAGAGGAGAGCAACAAGGCTGGGGAAAGGACTGGAGGGAAAGTCTGATGAGGAGAGGTTGAGGGTGCTGGGGTTGTTTAGCCTGGAGAAGAGGAGACTCAGGGGGGACCTCATCACTCTCTTCAACTACCTGAAGGGAGGTTGGAGTCAGGTGGGGGCTGGGCTCTTCTCCCAGGCAACCAGTGACAGGACAAGAGGGCACAGCCTGAAGCTGCTCCAAGGGAGGTTTAGGTTGGATATTAGGAAGCACTTCCTCATGGAGAGGGTGGTTAGACATTGGAATAGACTTCCCAGGGAAGTGGTGGAGGCACCGTCCCTGGAGGTGTTTGAGGAAAGGCTGGATGTGGCACTTAGTGCCATGGTCTAGATGGTGTGGTGGTGTTGGTCATAGGCTGGACTTGATGATCTTAAATGTCTTTTCCAGCCTTGGTAGTTCTGTGATTCTGTGATTCTGTGAATTAAGCAAATACCAGAAAAGTTTCTCAAGGCATTCGCACCAGAGAATAAGGAAAACCATGTAATCACCATAAAAGGAGGATGTGCTTGGTGATTAAAGATATGATATGGCCTCTAGATGTGACTTCCAAACTAAACACATCATCTGCCTCCATTTTCAGCAAGAGGAAGGAATCGATAAGGGTGACAAAGAGGAGGCAGATAAAAGATTGGAGAATGGAAACAAGAGCAATGGAAGCTGATATATAAGGAAAACACGAAGAGCTCATGAACTCCGAACAAGAGCAGCTGGTGATTTCCATCATGTAAAATTCAGCTCTGATGAGTTTTAATGACTCTGCCAACTTTGGCATGGTGTTTCCTGTGGGAAGAATAGGAAGACAGTTCCTACAATTAAGACAGGCAGTGAAGGGATGACTGGGAAGAAGAGATAGGGTGTCATAGGGCATTATCATAGGTGCCAAAACTACCTTTATCAGGATATAGGAATTTTCAGTCGAAGGACAGAGTAGATCATACCCGAATGGTTATCTGAAAGGAGGCTACAGGCAATGTTCTTCAGGATCTAATGATGTTAGCACAAACATCCTGAACATGGCTGTGAAATCTGTGTTGATGCAAAGCTGGGAGGCATCATCAACACAAGAGGAGGGTTAAGGTATCATGAGGAAGATCCTGAGGACTAGAAATGTAGAACTGGGAGGAAATGCATTGATTCAAAACCCATGCAAGGCACAAGAAATGGATGCTATGTGACAGCAGCTTGTCTATTTGAAGACAACCAGCCAGACACCAAATGGCCATGAGAACCCAGTGTAACAGTAGCCATGGCAAAGACCAGCACCATGCTGTGGTCCAGAAGAAAAGGTATTTTCTATGGCAAAACAATGTCCTCTCAAGCTGTAGTTCGAGGCCATGACGAACCACACCTGGAACATGGTGCACAAACCTCACCATCCATGTCCAATGAGCTGCAGCAGGTGTTGAAAAAGCCTGTTAAGCTGGTCAGGGAAATGAACAATATTTCCTGCCAGAAAAGCTTAAAATAACCTGGCTTGTTTAGCAAAGCCACGAAAAAGCAGAGATGGGAAGGGACTGCTCTGCCTGCATACATTGAAGGAATAAACACCAGGGAGGGAGAAGAGCTATTTCAGCTATTTATGTTGGCACAAGATCAAACAAACTATCAGGTGGCCAGAAATACATATAAGCTGACTATTACAGAAGATGTTCCAACCACTAAAGCAACCCAGTGGTAGAACAGCTATGAAAGAAGAGCACTGGGAGCAAAACCTGCTTTGAGAAGTGTAGTCAAACATCATTAAAGGGGTCTGTAATGACAACACCTATAAAGCAGGGAGATGGATCCATAGATCCAAAGGTCCTTCTTCACCCTACCTTCTTTTACACAGGTGTAAAATGACCTGGTTTAAGCTATTTTACCAGCACTAGTGGCTAACTTAGAGTCCTGCCTCCTGCCTGCCTGTGTTGCTACAGTAGGAAAAAAATACATTTTAAATTCACATTGCACTTTCCACATTGCAAGATCCACAAATGTTTTAAAAGCCAGAGCCCTAATTTTCCAAAGGAGCCATGGATTGGGTATGCTAAACTTTTAAAAGCTCAGGTCCAGATTTCTAGAGGTAGCAAGTGCCTGCATCGCTGTGTGACAGCAGATGCCTTCTTCATCTGGACCCGGGCTCTTTGGAACAGACACACTCCCAGGAAAAATAATTTAAAAATTAAAAATCAGAGAATAGTTCTGTAGACACGGATGCACATTAATAGAGTTTATCTGAAAAGGGACAAACTAAAAGAAACTCTCTAAAAGAAATTCTGGTGCACACTTATACCAGCAGGTGCCAGGCTCGCTTTCTTTTTTACCACCGTTTGTTCTCTAAACCCTTGACCGAAGCTCCACCCCACGTCCAGTTTATTCCCCTCCTACGAGCTAGTTAAAGAGGTCCCCGCACACTGCAGGGAGGTTGGACTGGATGACCTTTAAAGTGCCCTTCCAACCCAACGCATTCTATAATTCTGTGATTCTATTAACTCCAAAACCCAACCTTTGGAGGAAGAGCCTTCTGCATGCAACCAGCTTGTCAGGGATCCTCAGCTGAAAGTTCCTCTCCATGTGTACATTTTTCTTTGATGTTCCAGGCACGGAGCACACACACAGTGAAAAGCCAAGGCTGTGCAGTGCTCTGGGGCACCCGTCGGCTGTAAACACACCACCAAAACTTCCACATTTCTCCTAAATGATCTTAATTACATTCCTCAGGTTCTGCTTAATGTTTGGCTAATTCTGAGTAATCATTTATTCTTCCTTCTGTGTGACAAAGAATGTTTTAAGGACAGATGCAATTGATTTTGCAACCTCTATATTTAGGCACTGGTGCTCTTAGAGGATTTATCACCTGGAAATGCCAGCAGCGGGTTCCCAGAAGGAGAAAAAATGGAGAAAAAAGGTTAAGAGGTGAACTGATAACTTAATATTTTGTCTTGGGTTGCTCTGGACTCTGGAAAAACCACGACTCCCTCCAGCAAGTCAAAAAGAAGCAACCCCTTTCTGCAGACATAAAGTTCCCATCAGGAATAATGTGTCTTTCTGTCATGTAATCTTACTGGGGGAAGACACAAATCCTGTAATAACAGGAAGAAAAGTGATGTTTCCAGTGAGATCAAGTCACAGCAGCTCCCTTGGGTTAAGTGCATGTGATACTGCTTGTGAACATCACCAATTTAAATGGCAACCTCTAAGGCAAGCATAGGTTGAAGATACTCCTAAGCAAGCCTGGAGCGAGGCACTGGAGCATAGAATAGAATCACAGAATGGTTTGGATTTAAAGAGACCTTTAAAGGTCATGTAGTCAACCTCCCTGCCATGAGCAGGGATATCTTCAACTAGATCAGGTTGCTCAGAATGCTGTCCAACCCAACCTGGAATATTTCCAGGGATGGGGCATCTACCACTTCTCTGGGCAACCTGTGCCAGTGTCTCATCACCCTCATCACACAAAATTTCTTCCTTAGTAAAAATTTCTTCCTTAAGAGGAAGGAGGATAGAGGAGCTGTAGGACTTGGACACAAGTGTGCAAGGAAGATCTGGTGATGCCAAAGAGGACACTGACTCTGCAAAGACCAGGTCTAGCATGTCAGGTAGTATTCCACCCATTACTCTTCAACATGCCTTGACATCTCCATTGACTCTGCCTGCACAAAGGGCAGCAATAAACATGGTACAGGGCCAGGATCCAGTACCACATTCGTCTGACAAAAATCAAGGTGGGATCATTGCAACAGTTGGGCATACCTCCCTCTCCAAGATTTTTAGCTGTGACTGATCATTTAGGACAATGTCTTTCTGAAGAGAAGATGGGGATCAACATGAAATTCTGCAAGGGAGACTTTTGTGAAGAAAAGGCCCTCAACAGCTTCTGAGAAAAAAGCCAAAACTCTTCAAGATACCTTATGTTGGGCATCCCATAACTACTGATTTCTGAGAAAAAATAAATTAATCAAGTAAAAATGTAATACTAATACTACTGCTAATAATGTCTTTATTCTAGTTCTCTGAGCCCTCGGCACTGGAAGGAAGGATCCAGAAATTCCCTTTTTCCCCCCACACTCCTCACTAGACAGCACCAGCCAAACGGGTTGGGATAAAACCTCCCAGAGGAACTGAGTGTAGCTTTGGGGGCAGATTTTCTCTGAACTAAGAATGCCAGTCACTAATGCAGCTTCTCCTACCTGCCAATGGCTGTCATCATCTGCACATCGGTGATGCTGTCATCGTTGGTTAGGTTTCTTATCACGCCATCCATGAGCTCCAGAGGGACAAACTGGACCACACTGGCCAAGGCATTGGATGGTGCTTCCTGCTCCTCTGCAAGACATGGATGAGTGCCAGCAATGAAGATGTTACTCACCAGGAAAAGCAGGTCATTTCTTATCTCTAGAAGCCAAATAATTTCTGCCTAGGCAGATGGAGCAGATAGTCAGCTGGTCTAAATGAGCAATGTGGAGTCCACAGTTAGCTGTGCTAGGAGGACAATTCCCCAAATCCCAGTGTAGTGCATAATGAGATTGGGTCATAGCAGAAGGGCTGTTGCATGAAGTCATACACACCTATAAGGAGGAAGAGATCTCAGGCACAAGAACGTTTTGGGGTCCCAAATTCCCTCTCCATGCTCTATACTAAGTACTGCAAGTAACTGCAATGGGATGCAACTCAAGGTTTGTCTGCCTAGAGCATCTTCCAAAGGATGAGGCTTCCATACAGAGAGCAGTGAAAAACCCATCTCCTCATGGGCTTAGGAATCACTGGAGCAGCAGCTCACCTGCCAACAAGATTCCAGCATTTCATGGCAGTGGTACCTCCAAAAATCTTCTGAGACCCTCTGCAATAACCTAATAACCACAGAAGTAGAATAAATATCTCGTGTCTCACCTTAAGATATGACCTCCAGTTAGATATTAGAGCTCCCTACCTCTAGATCAGTTAGAAATAACTCCTTAGCTTTGTCCCTAGTGTCTGGCAAGGAGCAGGCTGTGGAGTCCCATCAAATCAGCCACAAGAGATGACATTTCTAAAACCTTTCAAGTCCCACTCTGACCAGCTGCAGATACAGTGCTGTCCATTAAGCCCAGCTGATGCTGGAAAGTGCTCAACACACAAACTTGTGCTGCAAATATTTTAACATGGATAACAACTTCTGTGTACACACCCTGTGTAGTTTCAGGAGATGTTGTTGCCCTAGCTTAAAGCCCTGGGTAACATCTAGGGATGCTCCTTTCATAGAATCACAGAATGGTTTGGGTTAGAAGGGACCTTAAAGATCACCTAGTTCCAACCTCCATGCATGGGCAGGGACACCTCCCACTAGACCAGATATATATAAATAAAAAGAATAAATATTCCTTATTATATTTCAGCTGTGGCTGCATTTCTGGGGTAGATGTGCTACAAGGGCTTGTAGAAAGAGAACAAGGGGTAATGGATTAAAACTGGAAGAGGGGACATTAAGGTTAGAGATTAGGAGGAAATTCTTCACTATGAGGGTGGTGAGACCCTGGCCTAGGTTGCCCAGGGAAGTTGTGGATGCCCCAGCCCTGGAAGTGTTCAAGGGCAGGTTGGATGGGGCTTGGAGCAACCTGGTCTAGTGGGAGGTGTCCCTGCCCATGGCAGGGGCGTTGGAACTAGATGATGTTTAAGGTCTCTTCCTACTCAAACCATTCTAGGATTCTATGATTCAGCTGTGGCTGCATTTCTGGAGTAGATGTGAACTATGAAAGAGGTCAAACTAACTGAATGAGACTTCATCAGAGCCAATATTTACGTTCCCTGAGTTATTATTTTTTTGTTTGTTTGTTTGTTTGTTTGAATTACCTGTTGAAGAAATGATAGTGAACAGCTCCTTCAAAGAGGGCAGGATGGCTGAGGTCTGAGCCCTCCAGATCCTCTGCAGCAGGCCGCTCACTTTGTTCACCTGCTCCAAAAACTCCATGATGTCCTCTTCCCCCTCAGAGATGCACTGGAACTGCCCGATGCAGCGGATCAGCTGCTGACAGAACAAGACCTGGTGTTTGCCAGTGGGAATGCACTGAGGATGCTGGGTTAAGAGTTTGCAGATCTTTGCACACTGCTTGGGGCTGGGCCTCTCACAGACTTTCCGGAGCACCTCGATCCTCAATAAGCTGAAGATGCTGTTTGCTGATGGGCTTTCTAAGATGAACTGCAGTCCTAATTGGATATAATCAAGTACATAATGGCTTCTCTTCCCCAGAGGTCCATAGCCTTCCTGGAGGAGACTCAGCAGGAAGCGAACATTGAAGAACTCTTCAAATTCCTCTGGGTGGTAGTGGCCATAGACCTCCAAAACCTCTTTACCGACCTCTCTTTTATACTTGGTGTCACCCGTGAGATAAAGCTTGGTAGACAGCTCCAGCATGGACCAGCATTGCTCACTGTCCATGGGCTGCTTCGCTGCCTCAATGACACGCCTCACGAGCCCTTGCTTCACATTGTTGGGGTATGAGGACATCACCACGGCTTCCAGTATCTTATCCATCTCTGCTCCCAGCTGCTGAAAGAGAGGAACAGCACAACAGATTAGCTCAAGCAGGGTCTGCTGAGCTTTCAAGCCCAGGTTGGCAAGGGAGACCTCTTCTTCACATTCAGGGAAGGAGATAAAAGCCCTGGGAAGCAGAGGTGGGATCACAGCCTCTTCGTGCAATGGCAAGGGTGTACATTTGACATTTAGGCCATGCTGCCAGCCACTCCAGCTTAGTGGTGCAGTCTTGGCTGCTCCCCAGGGACCTGCCGCATTTGTATGCAGGACCAAACCAAGAGGGGAGAGAAACTGCAGAGTCAGGCAAAGTCTCCCATTGGTCACAGCCCAGAATTCACCAGCAGTGAAGCGTTAGAGAAGACAACGCTTAAAAAAACCAAACCCTAAGGACTTCCCTGGAAGAGCTCAGAACAACATTCATAACCAGGTGTTGGATGCACTATTGCACCAGAAACCTCGTTACAGTGATAAAATTAGACAGCCAGTATTTCTTAAAACTTCTTACAGACACTATATAAAGGCTCATCCACAGCAGGTCCCCCCGGTGCGATGTGCTGCACAAATATATGTCTGGAGAACGTCCCTTCCTGCCCATGGCCTAAAACAATCCATGGGGGAGGGAGAACAATGGAATCACAGAATGGTTTGGGTTGGAAGGGACCTTAAAGATCATCTAGTTCCAACCCCCCTGCATGGGCAGGGACACCTCCCACTAGACCAGGTTGCTCCAAGCCCCATCCAACCTGGCCTTGAACACTTCCAGGGATGAGGCAGCCACAGCTTCTCTGGGCAACCTGTGCCAGTGTCTCACCTCCCTCACAGGAAAGAATTTCTTCCTAAGATCTAACCTGAATCTCCCTTCTTCCAGCTTAAAATCATTCTCTCTCATCCTGTCACTCTATATCCTTGCCAGAAGTCCCTGCCCAGCTTGCCTGTTGCCCCTTCAGGCACTGGAAGGTGTTCTAAGGTCCCTCTGGAGCCTTCTCTTCCCCAGGCTGAAGAAACCCAACTCTCTCAGCCTGTCTTCACAGGAGAGGTGCTCCAGCCCACTGATCATCTTTGTGGCCCTCCTCTGGACTTGCTTCAAAAGCTCCATGTCCATCTTATGTTGAGACCCCAGAAATGGACACAGCACTGCAGGGGAGGTCTCACAAGAGTGAAGTCAAGGGGCAGAATCCCCTTTCTTGACCTGCTGGTCATGCTGCTTATGGTGCAGCCCAGGACATTGTTGGCATTCTGGGCTGCGAGCACAAGAGAAGGAAGTTACGTATCATCTTCATAACCTAAATGAGGGATCAAGGCAGGACAGATCCATCCACACTCAGGTGTGTGTGACCAGAAGGATAATCACCACCATGCTATTCCTCAGTTTCCTAATCTGTGGAATGAGGACACAGAGCAGCAGTTCCTAGTGGGGTTGGTTGAAACTTCGTTAGCACTTAGAAAGCATTTGAAGCTTTTCTAGTTGATAGTGGATAGACCCTGGCCCAGGTTGCCCAGAGAAGCTGTGGCTGCCCCATCCCTGGAAGTGTTCAAGGCCAGGCTGGATAGCACTTGGAGCAACCTGGTCTAGTGGGAGGTGTCCCTGCCCATGGCAGAGGGGTTGGAACTAGATGATCTTTAAGGTTCCTTCCAACCCAAACCAGTCTGTGATTCTATGATTTCAGCTTTGTGCAGGGGTTGGACTACAGACCTCCCAAGGTCCCTTTCCTCCTGATCCTGTGATTTTACCCATGTTGCTCCTGCCAATTTTTCACCAGGGGAGAACAGTTTTGCCACTTCATGGGATTTTTTTCTTTTCCACTGCAAAGTTCATGTTGTGTACTTTCTGTTTCATGTGAGCTACATAACGGATGGGAACCTCAGAGCAGCTCTTCAGATTAATAATTAACACTTTGACCTTCTACAGCATCCCTGTGTGCTCCAGGAACTTGTTTCTCTTTACAAGCAGGAATTAGCTGATCTTCCCAACTTTTCCATGAATTGTTATTGCCAGTGAGGAAGATGAAGTGCAGAAAGGTTGTCCCATGTCAGGAGCACTCACTATAGACCCCTGATTATCTGAAAATTTAGTCTCCTTAGTTCAGTATTAAACAGAGGAGAGCCAGGACTAGATCTCCAAGGCAGCATTTGGCTGCCCAGAAATGAATCTCTCCTTCCCTCTCCTGCAGTTCCCTGGGTTATTTATGACACACTTCAAATTTCTACAGCAAAGGAGACAGTGATCTCACAGGCAACAGTCTCCATGGCTGCCAACCCTGATCCATTCTCCAGGCAGGTCCTGGGGGGAAAAAAACCCTCCTACCAGACCAGGTTGCTCCAAGCCCCATCTAACCTGGCCTTGAACACTTCAGGAATGGGGCAGCCACAGCTTCTCTGGGCAACCTGGGCCACTGTCTCACCACCCTCACAGGAAAGAATTTCTTCCTAATATCTAATAAATTTCCCCTCTTCCAGTTTAAAGGCATTATCCCTCATCCTGTGACTACATGCTCTTATAAAAAAGTCCTCCCCAGCTTTCCTGGAGCCCCTTCAGGCACTGGAAGGTGCTCTAAGGTCTCCCTGGAGCCTTCTCTTCTCCAGGCTGAACACCCCCAACTCTCTCAGCCTGACTCCAGAGCAGAGCTGCTCCAGCCCTTGATCATCTTCGTGGCCTCCTCTGGACTCACTCCAACAGCTCCATGTCCTTCCTGTGTTGGGAGCTCCAGAACTGGACACAGTACTACAGGTGGGGTCTCACAAGAGCAGAGTTGGGGGGGGGAGAATCACCTCCCTTAACCTGCTGGCCACGGCACTTTTCATGCAGCCCATCCTTGTCATGCAGATGCTCAGACCTACAAAACTCTCCTGAAGACACTGTCTCCTTTCTGGCAGATCAACGAGGAAGTATTTCACCAACATTTGCAACAGGAATTGCTTAGCACGTGATGTGTCCCTGCAAGGACAGACACCCAACTGTGCTCTAGAAACCAAACAGGGAAAAGTAATGTAAGCAAAGAGCAGCACTGACCAGCTTTCTTTCACTGTCCAAACCAAATAAACTCATCAATAAAAAAAAAGAAACAAATCTGAACCTCAGGATAAAAAGTCACCTTGGACTTTGTTTGGGTCTAATCTTCATAATCTGTCCTGTTTCGAGGTGTCCTTATATTTCTCTTCTGCCTGTATTTTTTCTTTGAGTAGGATTCATTTCAACTGAAGTCTATCCAGTTACTTCTAAATCAATTGATTCCCCTGTCCCTGCCAGCAGCATATTTCCAGTGCAGGTTCTTTGGCATTGTGTGCAGAATGCAGTACCAGTTCCCACACCCCAGATCTTACACAGCTCTGAAAACACACATGTGAGATGCACTTCACCTGTAATAAATTCAGCATCCTTTATAGTTTGAGAAATACCACCAAAGGAGGAAAAAAAATCCCACCATCCAAACACAGACTGATTAATAAAGTTATTTGCTTCTTACTTACAAAGAAGAAATCATGATCTACTTCCCTGAATTCCCTGGAGGTCTGGAAGTACAGAAATGAGACTCACCTTTTACTGTCCTTAACTCCTGCTGAAATTGTTTCTTTTGTCAGCCAAGACATTACTATTATTCTTGCTGCATCCTTCAGGCAATCAGACAATTAGGGATCAATCCTGCAGCATGCTGAGCTGCTGCACATGGAAGGGAATGCACACAGGACCTTGCTAGAGCAGAAAATGCTGCACAAAAACTGCTGTATTCTCTAAGATTTCTACAAAATTTGCCATGGCTTGGTATACAACTTCTTAAAAACCTGACCCTGTTGTCACACGCCTCTCTCGGTCTGTTTTCAAGGAACATCAAAGTAATTATGTTCTAATGATTTTTTTTTTTTTTTTTTTTTTTTTTTGCAGAAAATTAATAGGCAAAGGGGATTTGGGGATTTTTTTGGTCCAAAGTAGCTGCCTGTTCATCCAGCCAAGGAGGGGGGAAACCACAGCCTGCAACTCATCATTACCACACCCAACAGATGCAGCCTGACCAGCAGGTGCCAGACAGTCACAGACCATCTTTTTAATCACTTACCTAAGACTGTGTTCCTAAAAATGCTAAAAAGCCCTCTAAATAACTAGGAAGAAACTGCCATTTCCCTACAGGGTTGGAAATCATCAAACCAAGGCCACTGCTGGGCCCTCATCCATGTTACTGCCCTCCTACTTTGTCCTCCCCATGATCTACTATCATTTACACATCTGGTTATGCTCTTTATTTAGCTAAGATCAAGTTTTTTTCTGGCTAAATAACCTTAATTAAGCTAAGTGATGTGATTCCAGTTCAATGATCTTGTGTGTAGACGTAAAGCATTCACAGCAACTTAATGCTGTGGTTTCTATCTCGAGTCCTCCCAATGACACAATTGCTGCTTTTCTCTTTGCTTCCTTCTTAACTATTTCACAGCCAGCTACCCACTATTCTCTAAAGCCTCATCCTCTCTTATGTATTATTTGCACTGTAATAATGCCTGGAGGCTTCAAATTAAATAGAGCCCAATGGTTTACAAACTATATCTATGAGAATATACACGAGGGAATATGTATCTCACTTAAGCAACACAGCAGGTTATCATTCACACTGTTGTAGAAATATGAAATGTTGAGACACATCCAGATCAAACCATTTGCTCCAGAAGATGCAATAGGTTATGGCAGAGCCAGCAGCCAAAAACCTCTCCAGACCTGTAAATATATTAATGGCAGTTCTCCACCTTGCTTTGCTCCCTTCATCTGCTACCCAAGCTGCACCCAATGAAGTGCAGTGGCAGAGCACAGGATCAGGTCCATTTTTATGAGACCTGGGCAGGAGCTCAGAGCTATAATAACTGCAGAAAAATCCAGTTAAATACCTCCTTAGAAACAGAAGTGAGACTCTCCCCATCTGCAGTCATCACAGGGAAAAATTACCAGCACGGAAGCCTGGCCAAACTTTTTGCACGTAATTATAAACTGCTTTTCTAAATTCACCTTCTCTTTTCAAGGAGTTCACATATTCTTTGCTTCCTGTCCCAAGCTGCTTTCCAGTGACAGATTGTAGTTGTGTTGTGTGTCTCCTACTCACTAGAGCTAATTGCTTTTGGCAGGCAAAGCTCTTGGTGCTTTCCTGTCCTGTGCTGCACTGAATCAGAACCACCCTTTAGTGCTGCACCAACAGAGGTTTCCCTTCAGCCACAAGCAGAAGCAGATCTGGAGCAGGAGGTTGCCCCTACGCTCTGCAGGACCTTCCACCCTGCTTGGCAGCTCTCTGTCCTCTCTGGAGAATAAAGATTTATTTGAGCATCATCACCCAGCTGGACTGTTGGCATTTCACACGGTGTTGATGTGCATCAGGAGCTCCACCTTGGGAACAGCAAGTTTTCTTTCCTGTGGCCACACGTTTTTCTAAGGGGTCCCTAAGAAATAACTAATCAAAATACATCTATTTGCAATCAGTCTAAATTTACTATATAGTAGTCCCTATCTTTACTAAAATCTGTTCATGTTTTAGATCAGCAGGCCACTGCAGATCCTCTTCCATTCTTCTGCAGTACCATGTATTTCATCATTCCTTTTTCCTCTAAAATGTTATACATGTTTGACCACACCACAGAATTCTATCAGCCATCTCCAAGTGACCTACCACGGCCTTGGACAACACCTATCATGGACAACAGTGCTGGGCTGCCTGCCCTACCTGAAACTATCTTAGAATCATAGCATCATAGAATGGTTG
Organism: Hemiprocne comata; assembly: GCA_020745705.1. Lineage (NCBI taxonomy): Eukaryota > Metazoa > Chordata > Aves > Apodiformes > Apodidae > Hemiprocne > Hemiprocne comata. The sequence goes on from CM036586.1 coordinate 214,075,092, forward strand.
AGGTTGGAAGGGACCATAAAGCTCACCAGGTTCCAACCTCCCTGCTATGAGCAGGGACACCTCCCACCAGCCCAGGCTGCACAAGCCTCATCCAACCTGGCCTTGAACACCTCCAGGGAGGGGGCAGCCACAGCCTCCCTGGGCAACCTGTTCCAGTGCCTTCCTACCCTCATGGGGAAGAATTTCTTCCTGATGTCTAACCTAAATCTCCCCTGTTTCAGTTTAAACTATTCCCCCTTGTTCTATCACTGCCCTCTCTGGTGAAAAGCCCCTCCCCAGCTTTCCTGGAGCCCCTTCAGGTTCTGGAAGGTGCTCTAAGGTTTCCCTGGAGCCTTCTCTTCTCCAGGCTGAATAGCCCCAACTCTCTCAGCCTGTCTTCATAGCAGAGGGTCTTACTGACTCTGCTCTCTTATTTCTCCAGTGCTGCTTCTCTGATCTTTTTGGTGCACAGAAATCATAGAAACACAGAATGGTTTGCGTTGGAAGGAACCTTAAAGATCATCTAGTTCCAACCCCCTGCATAGGCAGGGACACCTCCCACTAGACCAGGTTGCACCAAGCCCCATCCAACTTGGCCTCTTCTCTCCCCATCCCCTGGTCTCTTCTCTCTCTCTGTGTTTTTTGCTGTTAGGCACTCAGCCATCAAATAAATAAAAAAAAAAAATAAAAAGAAGGCTTTGGCTGGATGTCAAAGCAATCAGCATGATAATACCAAATAAAGCCCAAGGCCCTTAACATTTCACCTTCTCTTTCTCCAGACTCCTCCTCCCATCTCAATTCCTCCCCTCCAGTCAACAGCTACACACACACCTCTCTAATACCTACTGGTAGTATCCTTTTCTAATACAGCATCTCCAAACCACAAGTGCTATTATCATCCATCCTGGCATGGATGCAGAAAGCAAGGCACAAGGAATTAAATTCCTCTCTCCTGTCACCTTGAAAACCAGCAGCAGAGAAAGGCACATAGAGCAGGACTTGCTCTAACCACTAGACCAGCAGTGACAAACCACTGGCTCTATGGCTAAGCCCAGCACCAACCACAGACAGAAATAACCCGTTCCAGTTTCTTTTTAATTTTCTGAACATATTTGGCATCGAATACCCAAAAGCTTTGTCCTGCCCACACTAGGTAAGTTTTTCCCAGGACACTCACTCCTCCTCACATCTCCCAAATGAACATTTCTTCCTTTTTCTTCCCCCAAAGGGCTTTTGCTTTCCTTTTCAGCCAGGGTTGTGTTACTGTATGTCCATGCAGCTTTATACTTGGAGCACCTGGACCCTGCGCTGACCTTCAGAGCAATGTCCTTTCTAATATCATCCCTGGAGACTATAAAAACATCTACTCTAGTAAGTGAGTTGTTTTCCTGGAGGTATTTATAGCATTAACATCACTCTTCTTTCTTCAGATTTCTGTCTGCTTTTGTCTACGTATAGAAATTAAACTCTGGATACAACCCAAGGAAAAACCACGTCCTGTTCACCAAAACATATGGGACCAAGGGTCAGCACTGGCTGGGGCTCATCAGACACTGCTTCACTGCTTGGAGAGACAGAGATCTCCAATTTTTTGGTGGTGCTTTCAGGAAAAACGGGATGTAACACTCATTTGAGACCTCAGTTTCCCTCCAGCCTCCAACATATTTGGCTTTGTATCAGCCAATCCAGAAATCAGAGGCTTTTCACCAGAGAGGGCAGTGATAGGACAAGGGGGAATGGTTTTAAACTGAAAGAGGGGAGATTAAGGTTAAACATCAGGAAGAAATTCTTCCCCATGAGGGTAGGAAGGCACTGGAATAGGTTGCCCAGGGAGGCTGTGGCTGCCCCCTCCCTGGAAGTGTTCAAGGCCAGGTTGGATGAGGCTTGTGCAGCCTGGTCTGGTGGGAGGTGTCCCTGCTCATAGCAGGGAGGTTGGAACCTGATGATCTCTAAGGTCCCTTCCAACCTGAACCATTCTGTGACTCTATGATTCTATAAACCAGAAAGGTGAAGTGAGACCATGGCAAACTTGAACCTCATCATGAAGATGTTCAAGGCATTTTGATCCCACTCCCCAGGTGAAAGCTCAGCCCTTTGCTACATCCTTTCAGCCTAAGGTAAGGCATAAAGTTGAAATTTCTCTGCCTTTGTTCTGGGTCCCACAATGCAAACACAGCAGGGTATGGCTTAGTTCCCAAAGCGTTTTGAAAACTTCATAAAAGTGGCAATTAAGCAAGATGCCAATGTCTGCTTTTATCCTTTAACACCTGCAAAGTCCAAGTCAGGGCAGATTTAACCTGAAAAGGGGTTGGGTTGCTCTGAATTTGACCCCTGACTTTTAGGGCTTTTTGGCTCCAGGTCAGCTTCCTTTGGGAAAACCTCAAACCATCTTTGTCAATTCCTCATTACAAGATGCTGCCTTGCAGTCAGGTTTGCAAAGCCCTGCAGGCACCAGGGAAACACACACACCCACTTTCCAACATTGCTCCTGTTTCCCTCCCTCCAAGCATCCTCTTGTAGCTGGACCCTCAAACAGTCCAAATCCCCAAATATCCCTCCTTCAGGGTTCCTTCCTGCATCCTGACCACAGAGCATGCTTCTACTTGAGCATCCCACCAGAAATCCCTACTTCTGAGCATTCCTCCTAAACCCTTCCCTCCAAACATCCCTCCCTCGAGCATCCTTCCTCCATCCCAACACTTCAAGAAGCCCTTACTCCAACCATCCCTCCTGCACACCTCCCTCCAAGCCCTCTCCTTACATCCTGACCTCCAAGCATCCCTCCATGTATCCCTCCTTCATCACAGCCCCTAAGCACCCTTCCTGCACCCATTCTTCAAGCATTCCTCCCTTTAGGCATCTCAGTTCCTGAGAACCCTGACTGCATCCCCACCCCCAAGCACCCCTTACTCCCAGCTCCTTCTTGAATCCCGACCCCTGAATATCCCTCCTGCACTGTGACCCTGAGGATCCATCCCAACCATGAACACCCTCCTGCATCCCTCCATCTGTGTATCCCTCCCTCTGAGCATCCTTCCTGCACCCCTTTCCCCAGCATCTCACCTGCATCCTTTCTCCCCTTCCCTCTGAGCAGCCCGACCCCCAAACACCCTTCCCTCTGAGCAGCCTTCCTGCACCCCCTCCCCTGGGCATCCCTCCATCTCAGCCCCTAAGCAATCTCCTGCACCCCTTCCCAGGAGCATCCCTCCTGCATCCCTTTCCCCGACTAACCCTCCTGCATCCTTTCTCCTGACCATCCCTTCTGCATTCCTTCCCCTGAGCACCTCTCAAGCATTCCTTCCCAGGAGCATCCCTCCTGCATCCCCCACCGTGAGCGTCCTTCCTGCATCCCCCCTGCGCCCCTCACCCCAAGCATCTCTCCTGCACCCCACTAACACTCTTGTATCCTTTCTCCCGACCCTCTCTCCTGCACTCCTCACCCAGAGCATTCCTCCTGCATCCCTTCCCCGAGCATCCCTCACCCCCCCACCACCCCTCCTGCACCCAACAAACCCTCCTGCACCCCTTCCTCTGAGCATCCATCCTGCACCCCGACCCCAGACCACACCCCCTGCATCCCTTCCCGAGCACCCTTTTCCCCCCGAGCACCCCAAACCCTGACCGCCCCCCTCCCAGACCCTCACCCCACCTTCTCCCCCCCTGCCCCTCGTTACCTCCCGCCGTGGCCGGGCCGTACGGTGCCCGCCAGGCTGCGGCGTGGCCGGCAGCGATCCGCAGTCCCGCTGGCAGCGGCCGGGCAGGGCCGAGGGCGGAGGCGAACTACAAATCCCAGCGGTGCCGGGCCGGGCCGAGCCGCGCCGCGCCCCCCGCTCCCTCCGCCCCACCGCCACCGCCTCCTCCCGCGGCTCCCGGCGAGCGACGGGGCCCGGTACTGGAAAGGGAGGAGGTGGGTACTGCGGCGGGGATGGGAGGGGGGATCCGCCTGGTGGGGGAGGGGGGGAGGCGCGGGAAGAGACGGGGTCACCTCATCGTAACCTCCCCGAGGTGGGGAAACTGAGGCACGGGGAGGGGGACGGGACCGGTGGGCCGGGGAGCCACGGTGCTGGCTCGGTGGAGAAACGCTGTGGGATGCGGTAGGGACGTGTGACCCACCGCTCGGGGGGCTTGGGGGTTATTATTTTTTTAGTAAGTAAAGCTGATTTAATTGTGCAAATGCCTGGCTGGGAAGGGAGGAACCATACCTACGGTCGCTCTTAGCAGGGTAGGGCTCCACACTGCTCTGCAAACTTCACATTCCCTCACCCGCTTTCAACTGAAAGAGAGGAGATGGAAATTAGATATTTAGAAGAAATTCTTTCCTGTGAAGGTGATGAGACACTGGCACAGGTTGTCCAGGGAAGCTGTGGATGTCACCTCTCTGGAAGTGCTTGGATGGGTCTTGGAGCAAACTGGTCTAATGGGAGGTGTCCCTGCCCATGGCAGGGGGGTTGGGACTAGATGATCTTAAAGATTCCTTCCAACCCAAAGCATTCTATGATTCTGTGATCTCCAAAATTAAAGGATTTACAGCAGTTTTAGCAAATCCAAGCCCATATCCCCAGACCTGGGGCTTGCTCTGTGTCCCACCGAGCTGCAGCCAGCTCTGGACTGGGGCCAGCTGGGTGATGTGCATGAGCTGTACCCTGCAGAGTGTCTAATTCTGGATGGCACCTACCTCGTTAGTGTTCTTTCTGAGTGCTTTCTGCTGGTGTGCAGTTGCATCCGTGGTGGCAATTAGCTGGCCTGTTAATTGCAGGGGCACCCTGGAAGTGGCAGTGTCAGTGGGAGATAGGGTGGATGCTGGATCTCTGAACCCCCCCATCCATGTGTGTGTGTGTGTCAAGCAGTGTGCAGGGTGGTCTACCACATCTGAAGCAGTCCAGGAAAGAAATAAGAGTATTTGGAAGATACTCCAAGGGTGCTAAGGGATCCCCATGTGGATGCTGGGACCAGACATTAGAAATCTGTGAAAACCTTTGCTGGGGCTGGCATTAAATTGGTATATTGGGCTGTACAAAGGGTTATATCAGCTGCTTGGGAGGAAGTGTTGCCGGTGGCAGGGCCTGCCTGGCACCAGCTCAGAGGTCTCACCAGGAGAACAAGCACCACAGCACTTTGGCTTTTATTCTCCAAACCTCTCTCTGGCTTTGTGCTCCCTCTTCCCCTCCATCTTGTCTTCTGCCATTCTTCTTCAGTAGCTGTTAACCTTCCTGTTCCTCCTCCCTGCTGTGCACTGCTCCTTTCATTCCTCTTCTCTCAGGAGGAACCCGACCTTTGTTTTATATTGCTCCTTCCTCTTACTAACTGGGCGCCAGCTCTGTTTTCCTGCCCCCATCTTCCTACCCCCTTGTCTTTATTGCTCAAATTCGGTGTGTGCAGAGAGCTGGACACACAGCCTTTGCATTCAGCTGCATCCCTAAGCAAGCAGCCCAGGAGATTCTCAAGAGCATCAAGGCATGGGTCTGGGAAGGGATGGACACACGGCATCACACCCACAACCAACCAGGGTTGTTTAGACTCTCGCTCACGTTTCCCCGTTGTTTGTGTGTCTTGTCGGCAGAGGAGAGTGTGTCTAACGAAGCACAGTTAGAAAATTAAATCTAAATTAATATAAATAGCTGGTGGCTGAGCAGCTGCTCTCCAAAGGTGGGCAGTAGGTGTGTCTATCGCGGGGTATCGCAGCCGCCGGCAGATCCATACTGATCCTGTCTTCCAGGGAGGAGGGCAGAGCGAGCTGTCGTTTCCTGCCTTGTGCCTGCTGGGAGTTGGAGTCCCCTCCTGGAGCTCGTCCCCGCGCCAGCCTCGGAGGTGAGCGGCCTTTCCCTAAACGCAGGCTGGAAATTTCCAGTGGCTCACAGCGATCCTAAAACAAAATTCAGCTGCTTCCCCCCTACCCCAGTGCTGCATTTCGGGATATGTTGCTCCTGGCAGACATGACGCTCTGCTTCACTGACTCAATTTTAAGCCTCTAAGTAAAGTGCTGCAGTATCGTTATTGGAGGGGCTGATATTAATCAAGGGTTCAAAATTAGGTGGGTCCATCCTGCAGCAAGGAGAAAACATGGGTTTTCCTATCTGAGATTACTATAAATAAGCATATAGGGCGTAGAAACCATATTGCAAATGTTTAACCTTCTGTAGTGGAGGATGAGCTGAGATAAGTAAATGTGCATTGGGAGGATGTGAAGGGAGGGTGAATCCATCGTTGTGATGGATTTTGACCCAAATCCTTCCTTGAACACGGCTCTCACTTGATACCTGCTGGCTGCTGCTGGCTAGGGGAGTGGTCACCTGAATTTTTTAAACTTTTTTTAATCCCCTAAATACTATTTATTTTGTTTCTGCCCTTCCTTTGTTGTCCTTTTAGTGTTACTTTTTTCTCCTGCCTGTCATGGGGCAACTTTTAGGCTTCAGAGTGCTTCATCTGCTGTCCCCATAACACAGCAGGGCACAGACTCGTAGCTGAGGGTCTGGATTTCCTGTGTGAAACTGGGAAGGGACAAGGCACAAAACTGGTCTGCAGGTATAATGGCAGCAAGCCCCATGGGGCTGAGTCTGCCCAGATGGGGAGTTCACAACTTCACAAAGGTTTTTTTCTCAAGACTCGGGTGTTTCGCAGAAACGGGGATTTTGACCTCAAACCAAAACATGGGTTTCAGTAAGATGTCATGGAGCAAAGTGGGAATCTGGGGCAAAACCCAAAGCAGAACGAGCACTGCGCAGAAAGAAGGATCTTTGCCTGGTTCTATGTTTGCCATTCATGCACTCTAATGAAGCAGAGTGCAGCCCCATCCTCCAAACAACCCTCTGCTCCTGCTGAACCACATTTCAAGTCCCCAGCTGCCATACAGGTGCCCAGATAATTCTTTTTTCATACTTCCTTTTTTAGCTGAAATCAATCCTGCCTCTCCCAGTGCAGAATAACTTCCTATAATGCATTACCTGATTAGCCTCTCTTAAGATTTATCCAGCTGATCTGGCTTTCACCAGCTCCCTTGGGCAATACTCAAAAAGCCTGAGAGGTTTTTAGTCTGGCTGCTGTTCCTGATGCTTAGCAGAAATGGTCCCTGGCTTGCTTTAATTTTATTGCCACTTAGGCATCCTTCATTGTGCTGACCTAAATAATTAATCTCTTTTTTCCTCTTTTTTTTCTTTTTTTTTTTTTCTTTCTGGTTGTGTTCATTGTTACCCCTCAACTAGTTCTTAACAAAGCTGCACATATTTCACTGTCTTAAATACAGGTTTCCAAAGTTTTGGTCGTGGAGGGATGTTTTATGGGTGGGCTACTGAAGTCTTCACTGTAAGATTTACCAGGAGTGTAATAAGTGATGTATAAAGTTAAAACCAGGGGCAATGACTGTTTAAATGACCACATATCACTACGTCTGGCTGCAGAAGACCCTGTTGCTGTCACAGCATCCATGAACTCCTTTTTCAGGGGATGCTACAACTTTTATTGCCTTTAGTGCCATGCACAAAGGCTTCAGAGGCCGTAAGCAACCTGTGGGATGGACTTTGGAGACCCTGTATTAACAACTCATCTTGATCCACTCCTACCAAATTACAGGTGGCTTTTGCTTTGCTGCTCTGCCTTTAATTCATTTCATTAATGAGATCCTCTGAACGACACTAGGATCAGCCTGTTAACCCTGCGTTAGGTGTTGCTTCTGAAATCCCAAAGAATTGATTCATTTTCCTTCCCTGCCATTCCTAAAGTGAAATCTGTGTTTGCAATTGACTACTGCTGCTTTTCCCAAGCAATATTTTCCCAAGAAATACTTGTATTTGCGTTTTGTTGTCTGTGAGGTTGAGGCATTGCTACACGTTTTCTTAAATAAAAACTTCCTGTTTTGTTTTCTGATCTGCTTGGTATCTTCTCTCTGTCCTGCTTGTATTTATAGCTTTGAGTATATTAGTATTAGCTTAATTTTGTTAATGCAAGGGGAGTTTCCTTCAAATCTTCAATGAGACTGTTAAACAGAACCAGGTATGCCATATATCTTTGGTGTTTCATAAACTTGCTGTTTCAGGGTAGAATTATTTTTAACTGAAATGATCTAAATTATTTTTTTATCTGAATAAGAAACCAGAAAAATCCTGTTAAAATTGGCTTTTATATATATATGTGTCTTAATGGAAGATGCATCTGTTTTTGAAAACCATGTACACATTTATAACATTAGACTTTCCATTAAACTGCATTTTTAGGCTAAAAAGGATATTGTAGAGCTGTACCCATTTTTCAGAGTGGTTAAATACATTTGTGCCATTCCTTTAAATTTTACTTATGTTGGCAAATAGTGAGTAATTTATTTTTTTTTTTATGATTACTTCTACACTTGGGTTTTTTTGCCAAGTTAGGCAAAACAGGCACTCAGATTATGTATACAGAATTTTATTTATTAGCTAACTAAAGTGCTCTTAAATGTGATGAATAAGTAAGAGGGGAAATAACCTCCTCCAAAGCTGTTCTACAATTAAAATGATTAAACAAAGGAAGTGTTTTGGATAATGAAGGAGCTGAGCTGATGGTTCTAAATACGTGAAGGCATCAATAAGTGAAAACAAGTAGATTTTGTCATTTCACATGCTCTTTTATACCTTTATACCTTCTTGCTGTGTCAACCCCCATCACTGTCCCTGGTTCAAACCTAAACTCATGGAGTAGAAAGTCATTATAGAAATGTTCTCTGTGCATCTGTTGAGGATGCTCCCGTGAGTAAAACCCAAGTTAAAATGTACAAGCCCTGCTCAGTTGAAATGCCCAGATGCTCAAACAGGAGCTTGTCTTTGGAAGTTTGACTTTTCCAAAAAGTTCACCACTGCTGATTTACATCACCTGAAAAGATTATGACTTCAAATCAACTGGAGATTTTTCCCCCCATATTAAATACATCTGTTTTAAAAAGAAAGACATCTTTAAATACAAGTCTAAAAGCACAAAATTGATCCTGTCCTCTTCAGCCAAATTTGCATCTTCAACTCTGAAATTAGATCTCCAGCTGATCTAATTTGAATGAATTTTAAGGCTTTACTGTAATTCTCTGCTTCCAAGAACCCCAACCTGATTCATGCTTGGTCTTGGTGACTGCAGGTTACAGCCACCCATGTCGAATATCAGATGCTGTCTTGGTACCTCCTCTTTGCAGAAATGCCACCCAGCAGAAGTGATTCCCTTGCTGCATTCTTGGAGAACATTTATCTTGCATTATCAAAGCACCCAGGCTGGGGGTAGGGCCTGCAAAGTGCTGTTTGGATCAGCAAACAGAGAAAACTGCCAACACATTTGGTTTTTATTTTTCTGATTTTATGAAAAACCTTTCTCCTAAACTAGTTTCCAAGAAAAAAGCAGCAAAGCCTGACTTTCCTTCCCCAGCTACTGTCGAGGACATCGCTTGGTCAATGCATGAAGTCTGGGTTGATAATGAAACCAGGATGTGTGCTCATTTGTGCTGTGGTTTTGGGTCTTTGGAGGTTGCCAGACCATCAGATCCATCTTCACACTGTGAAGATACAAACGTGCAAGTGATGGGACGAATGAACAACAGCTGTTATCCTGCAGCCTTATCAGCAGATGTTTGCATCATTAAAATGTTGGAATTTTGAGCCAGCGTGGGGGCAGTGGGGAGGTCCAGGATCAAAGTGATGTTCTGGGAGACTAATATCCAGCCTGGGAGGCTGCAGGGTAGCCAGAAGCAGGGTGAAATTGCCAGGGTGTCTGTCTGAGCAGCATCCAGAGGCAGCAGAGGGGCAGAGCCCACACAGGGAGGGGGTAACACCAAACTCTGTGCTACTACACCCACAGCTCTCCAACGCCAGAGCTAAAGCTTGGCCCAGTTCCTGATGCTGTCCCTGGCAGCACAGACATGGTCTTCAGCTTCAAAGAGCTCATGTTACTGCTGTATTTTGTTGGCAGCCTTTCTCTTGAGGCTGCTGATACAGAAACCAGTTACAAGGTATTTTAGCATTATCTGCTCAGATTGGACTGAGATGTCTGCCTCTCATTCACATGGTTTAGCCAACAAGGCTTTGGATCAGAATAAACCTAAGGTGGATGTCAAGTTTGAAATGAAAATCTGTATCTTTGGACCATCTGGTGGTCTTTAGGTTATGACTCGGAACAAGAGGCTCTGTCAGGTGAAGGCTGTCATGTACACATAAACATCTCACTCTGCTTCTGGCTAAGGCTGACAGAGAGCATGAGAAAACTGCTCCTGGGGTGTAGATAACCAGGCTCGGGCTCCAAAATCTGAAAACATGACTTATGAAGAAAGAACAGAAAAAATGTGGGTTGTTCAGTCTAAAGCAGCCTAAATGGTAGCAGAGATGGGAAGCAATGAACACGGCCTTTGGAGTCACTGTCAGGCCTGCTTCTGCAGGCTGTGTCATTTGCAGGGAGACGTAGGGAACACTTCTGCTTGATGAAATGTGACAAAAAAGTAAAATCCATTTTAGGCTGACATTTTGCGAATGTCAGATTGTGCTTGTAGCAACACGTTTACAGACATATTGCAAGCCCTTAGGGGAAAAAATACATGGCAGCCACTCATCCTACAGGGTCAGACCACTTGATGCCTCTGTATGATCAGTTTTTAACAGCTTTTGACTCTACATTGGGTGGAAGTCTTCAAGAGTGGGAAGCAGGCTGAGACTACAGTGCTAAGGGGAGTGTAGCACTGGAACAAGTTATTTTTTTTTCTGAGGTATATTTGGCTGAGATTAGTCAGAAGGCTGGTCCTTGGTCACGGGTGTAGACGGGGTGTTATGTTGGTCTTTATTTGACAGTTTTGTTGGATACATGGGACTAAGGGATAGCAGGCAAAGCACTCAGTGGATTTAGAGATCTGCCTTTTTCCATTAATTATTGTCCAAGGAGATATACACTGTGTGCTAAAGGCTGGAGTGGGCTAAAGATCTAAGGGGAATGTTAGACTTAAACTAGAAGTGACATACAGATTCTCCTTTGACCTGTTCATTAACTGCCTTAGGATCAGGGAGTCTTTCATGGCAACATGTGCTTGCTATCTAGAGGTGTATTTTAGGATGCTATTACCCCCATTATTTGAGTTTTGGCAGCCCTAAAAGAATTGATGTTCCAGCAGAAGATGACATTCTTCCTATCTGTATTTTGCTGTGACTCTGGGTCTGATGACAGTGTCAGAGTGTCTATGGTTATTCCATGACTGGTCAGGAAGATGCCTGCAATTAAACTGAATTTAATTTTAAGGGAGCTGTTTGGCAGCTTTCTGTTGAATGGCCATAGTTATTACAGCAAGAGCTACCTCCTGCCTCTGCAAGCAAACACTGATGGGTTTCCTGCTGATTAAGTCAATGATAAAACTGGGAATGAACTGTGGATTGATTTGGATTCAGCAAACAAGGGAAAACAGATTTGCAGGTCCTCAGCTAAGCAGGAATGAGGAGGGCCCACCCTGGCATTTGTCTGGTTCCAAGATGTAGCTGAAACATCCTGAATAGAAAATGATGTTTTTTCTCCCTAAGCTGGCCAACAGTGGGGTCAGCTAAGTGCCAGAGCTGGCATAAGGGAGAAGGAAGGTATGGAGGAGGGCAGAGGGAGGTGTGTCCTTTCCAGAGGCTGTGCTGATTATCTGCACCTCCTCTCTTCGTCTCGAGATTGCAGAGAAGCTGCGTGGAAACCACGTCAAATGGGATATGGCCCCAATTAATTAGGAAATGTCTTCTAAGGTGAAGCACGTTGGAAGGAGAAAGTTTGGTTGTTTTGTGTTTGTTTTTTTTTAAATGCAGACTGTGGCATGCTCGTGGCAGCACTGCTCGTTAGCTCCCTGCTAGGATGACTGTACTCCAGTGTGTCAGGAGATCCTGCTGCAACAGCTTTGTTGATTTAATTATATCTCCAGGTGCCATGGGAGATGTTGGGATGTGTCCAGTTCTTGTCCTGTTGGGTTTTTTCCCCTATGAGTTCTGCGTTTATGAGGGAGACAGGATCAGGTGAGCCCAGGACACAACTCTTGCTTTGAAGTCAGCAGTCGTGTTGCTGCAGGCATCCATGGGAGAGATTTCACTTTCAGCGGGACCATTTTGGAAGGCTTATCATTTCTGGCACTAAACTGAACTTAACAAAGTTCTATTCAAGTCTGGTAGGAGAAAAAAACATCCTTGTGCTTGTTCTCAAGATACAGCCTCCAAAACTAATTCCCCACTTCTAATTTCTATGATAAATTCTTGCCATATAGTTACCCTTATATATTTAGGACTCTTCATCTCTGTAGTTTAACTTTTCTCACAGGTAAATGCAGCTAAATGTGTGGTGTTGGATTATTTTTTTTATTTATTTTTTAGAACTAGTCCCACCATCGTGACTTTTCCATCATGTCAGAACCCATCACGCTCAATGTTGGCGGAAAACTCTATACCACCTCTCTGTCCACCCTGACTAGCTTTCCAGACTCCATGTTGGGGGCCATGTTTAGTGGGAAGATCCCAACCAAGAAGGACAGCCAAGGCAACTGCTTCATCGACAGAGATGGCAAAATCTTCCGCTATATCCTGAACTTCTTACGAACTTCTCACTTGGACCTCCCTGAAGACTTTCAGGAAATGGGCTTGCTTCGACGGGAGGTAGATTTTTATCAAATTCAGCCACTGATTGAAGCCTTGCAGGAGAAGGAGGTGGAGCTTTCTAAAGCAGAGAAGAATGCAATGCTCAACATCACCCTTGATCAGAAGACCCAAACTGTTCACTTCACCGTCCGAGAAGCACCTCAGATCTACAGCCTGTCTTCCTCCAACATGGAAGTGTTCAATGCTCATATCTTCTCCACGTCATGCCTGTTCCTGAAGCTTCTTGGCTCCAAACTTTACTATTGCTTCAATGGAAACCTCTCTTCAATATCCACCTACCTACAGGACCCCAACCATTTGACTCTGGATTGGGTTGCAAGTGTGGAAGGCCTTCCTGAAGAGGAGTACACCCGGCAGAACTTAAAGAGACTCTGGGTGGTACCAGATAATAAGCAAATCAATAGTTTCCAGGTGTTTGTGGAAGAAGTGCTAAAAATAGCCATGAGCGATGGTTTCTGCATAGATTCTTCTCATCCACATACTTCAGATTTCATGAATAATAAGATTATTCGCCTAATTCGGTACAAATAGGATGGATGTTAATGATGGCGCCAGCATGGAGATAACACAGGTTAAGTGTTTCCCTTTAAAACACACTTACAGCCTAATTCAGAATCATGCTTATCTGGATTAAGAGTCACTAACAGGGAGATGATTTTCCTTTAATGCATTTACCAATACGACCTTTGGGAATATGTCCATATTCTAGATGGAAGGAATATTGTCCAGCACCTGGATTAAGGACTGGTTCTGTCTCTGCCTCCACCTGACCTGCTGTCCAGCTGTGGGGAAAATCACTTAACTTCTGTCCTTCTTACATTTTCCAGATGGAAAATGGGCATGATCCCTAACCTATATTGCAAGGGTGATGTGAAGGTTCAGTAATCACGGGTTGGAAGGTATCTGGAGATCAGATGCAGTGAAAGATGCCATGGAGCTGCAACCCAGGGGATGCATTTCCATGTCTTCTCGTATCACCTCTGAAAAGCATCCAAGAAGTTTGGTTGGATCTGCAGAGAAGCCTCCCCGCATGCACATGCTCAATATAGCTGTAAAGGATGGTGCAAACTGCAAATGAGCAACCCATCCTGTCTGTTTGAGTTCAACAATGGGTTCCTGTCACCATCTGAAGCTGATTTGTTTTGCTTCTGAACCCTGTGAGGAAGCTCCTGCTCTGTTCAGCTTTCAGGGGAGCCATGTTGGAATGATGTAACCAGAACAGGCAACAACCAAGGAACCCACAGAAGACAGAATGGTGTTCTTACAGACTGAGAAGATTGTGGCTGGTGGGAGAACTTTGCTTTGGGTGCTCTTAAACCTTTACTTTTACATTCCAAAGGCATCCAAGACAACTAGTCCTTCTCTTTCTCTTACACTTTGTCTGGAGGATGCTGCTGAAAACACTTTCCAAGGTGGAGACATTAAGAGGCCAGAGATCCCCAAATATCTTCTGAGCATTTGAGCCTCTCTGCTTGGACGTGGCCTTCTTTTGGGCATGACTCCCTTCAACAGTGCCTGGAGTGCACGGAATGCTCTCTGGGTAGGATGGATTCCATCTGAAGAGACAACATTCCCATCAGTATTTTTCATTACAAAACCAGTGCTCACTTTTCCCATCCTGGTGCATCAAGCTGTATTTTTATACATCACTGTGAAGTGGTCAGGTCACTAAGGTAGCATTTTACCTGCTTGCTCTGCTTCAGTGTCAGATTGTTGGAGGTTGTGTTGCTCCTGTTCTTGTGTTCCTGCTTCCCAAAGTCACTAGTCAATCATTACATTAAGGTGACCCGGGAACAGGCAGCGTAAAACAGTGAGATAAATACATTTCTACTGTCCCAAGCTGTAATTGCATGACCACCACAAGCCAGCATGCTGATGGTTAAAATGCACATTCTGCAGCTCTTGGCAGCCTGTTACAAACCACTTCTTCCTCTGTCTGTTTTGGTGCTAAACCAGCATGATACACATGGGACCCTGTCATTAGGAAGCACTAACTGGGCTTGAAGCCCTCCGAACCATTAAACCTAGCAAGTTTTGTGAATGTTGAGGATTGTAAACAGGGTTTTGTGGCTAAATTCCAGCTTGAGTCACCATATTCTTCTAGTTTTAGTTGCATGAGGAAGAACACTTCTTTTCCCCATCCCTATCCTGAATAATAAAGCAGGAATAATCTGTTCCAGGGGTTGCTGCATGCCGCTGACAAAGCAAAGCAACTCCTGTGGGAATCTTATTTCTGGCATGAGTTTGCCAGTTAGTTGGACATTCACAGTGATTATCTATGTGGGTAATATGATTATGACCTGTAAAATACCACACATGAACCCTCTTTCATCAAATCTATGGCTTGAAGCTGATAGGTCTTTGCTGATTTATGCTACCAGAGTGTTTGGGGGCTGTTGGCAGCATTTCTTTTTAGCCCACGCCCTTGAGGATAGATTTCAAATTATCTGTAATAAGAGTTCTTGCATGTCAGAACTGAAACAATACTTACCTGTAGTAATTTGTTTCCTGTCAGCTTGAGTTTGTCCAAAGGTAAGAGCAGTGGGCTTAATCTCGTTTGGAGCTTTAGAGCTCTGGATCAGTACTGCTCCATTTTGTTTCAGCAAAATAAAAACATTCTCTGGGAGAGCTGCATCATTACTGCAGTTTCTGGTGAAAGGTGCATTAAGAGGAGTCCCCAGAAGGACTATGCACAGCTTAATCTAAAGCATCTACTCCACCCCTCTGTCCATGTCCCCTTTTCTTCAGACAGTACCAGCAGCCACAGTAAAAGCATTTATACCATTTCTTTAAGTCACAGAATCACAGAATTATTGAGGATGGAAAAGACCTCTGGGATCATCAAGTCCAGCCTATGACCAACACCACCACATTAGCTAGACCATGGCACTAAGTGCCACATCCAGTCTTCAAACTGGATGTCTAAATCTAAACAGGAAATGAAGTGTTCCCCAGCCTGGCCTGGACGGTGACTGGGGTCATTCTGTTGACATGCAAATACAGGTTTCAGTCCCCACAGGCTGAGAAGAGAAGTGAACCCAGGTCTTCTCCTGGAGTGCTTTAACCCATCAGTGTATTATGCAGAAGATGGACAAATTGAATACACATTTATCTGTGCTCAGGTGGCTAAATCAGGCAAAGGTGCAGGTGGCCACAAATCTGCCATTTTTTAGTACACAGAGAGGTGCAACATATCTCTCATCTGTACACAGAGAGATGCTTCCAACAAGTATAAAGCCATGAGTGAAGATGGGCTTTGGGAGGAACAGAAACACTCGAGATACCTCTAAATTGCCAAGCAGAATAAACATCTTTAAACATGAGGTACTATTTATAATGCCACACAGTCGTTCTGCATGCTAATCAAGTAGATGAAATAAGCAGTGAGTGAATCACTTGTGATTGCAGTCAAACATATGTTACACAAAGGCAGTTGCTATTTCAGACTACACACTAAGATGAATTTATAGCTGCTCCTTAATTTTGCATCGTGTGAGTTACGTTATAATGACTGTTTATATGAATGTTCTCTCTCCAGAACATTCGTTCCTTTTTTATCTGGCATGCTGGCTTTTGTTTACCTCCTTTTCCTGAGCCCTAGAGGTAGAACCTGTTTTTGTTCACCAGTCAACAGCACTGATGATTCTTCTTCTCCTCAAGAATTTTCCTGAATTAAAGTGAGCAGGCCCAAAGCCATACGAAGTACAGAGCAACCCCACTGCTAGCCCCAAAAAGCATTTGGCCTCTATTAGCAGTATCCTCTAAGAATTGTTTCACTGTTGAGTGAAATATTCACTCTCAGAACAAACTTAATTTTTTTTTTTTTTTTGGAAAGGATTTAGTGAGGGGTTTTTTTTCCCCTCAAAGTTTGAAGGGAGTTTTCTTCCACGTCTTGGTGCTCAGCTCCTTTTCTGATGATGCCATATGCCTGTCTCCCTCAACACCTTCATCTACAAAAGGAGGCTAAGTCCTGCAGCTTTTTTTAAATGGCCTAAATGCTGAGAGAGCCACTGAACAGAGTGATCAATAGTGTAAAAAGATCAGAGCTAGGGCAGATGAGAAATTAGGTATTAGCTGTGGTCTAATGGCATCTTCAGATATGGATATGGGCATAGCACAGTGGGATTTCTTATATGACAAAAAGATTATTATGAAGCATCTTAGTGGAGTCCAGAAAGAATCACTCATGGATTTCTCTGGCTTTAGGCTCAATAGTTTTTAAATATCTAACAATGTCTGGTTATAATGAAGGGACTGAAACCATGCATAAATACTAAGACATCTTTAGTTCATGCAGCTGTTGAAAGTCATTAGGAGTTGGTGAGAGAAGTATTTGTTGCTGCAGGTGATGATAGGGAAATAAAATTTTTTAGGGTGCAAAAAGTTAAACCTGGAAGAATTCACACGTTAACAAGAAACCCAGGATTTAGAAGGGAGAGAATAAAGAATCTTGATGTGTTCAGGAAAAACCCCAGCAAGATAATGATGGAGACAAGGATTTTGCTACAGAAGGAGGCTGCAGTTAGAATGACTCACTGGTCCTTTCCAGTTTTAATCTCCTATTATGCAACTTAAATATTGGTCATGCCAAGGGTTATGGTAGTGGCATGTCAGGAGCAGACAGCTTTGCTTTGATTTGCTTTAAATCACTGAGCACTGCTGTAGTCACCCATATTTTAACTGGGTTGCTGCCTATAAATTGCTGTGTGAGTTCAATGGCAGTAAATACCTGCAATCAATCAGATTTATTTCCACTCTAGGTGAGGTCCATACATAGGGATGACACGAGTGATCAATACTGCCCTCAGCCCATGCCATAGACTGTGGAAAACAAGTATAGGATCTTCTGATACTTCACAGATGAATGGGGAAGTTATGAAGAAGATTCCTTTGGGGAGTCTCATTTTCAGCCCATCCCTTTGTATTTGGTGTCACTGCTCAGAATTTCAATATATTTTGAAATATTTAACTGCCACCCTGGAATGAACCCCAGATCCACACACTGATGGACACAAACATCCAGGGTCCAACCAGTGCTAATATGTGGCCCTCCAGGTAATAGTTTCCTACATTAATATTCAATACCTGAAAGGAACGTATGAGAAGGCTGGGGAAGAGCTGTTCACTAAGGCAGGACAAGGGGTGATGGTTTCAAGCTAGAAAAGGGTAGATTGAGGTTGGACAAAAGGAAAAAGTTCTTTAATATGAGGGTGGTGGATCACTGGAACTTCTGAATGGATCCTATTTGGAAAATGTCAAAATATGGCTTTTATTTCTTACCACTTTCATAGAGAGCCCGTGGGGCTCACATTTAAAATCTGGTTGAATTTCTCTGCCTGTAACTCTTTTGTGAACTGCAACTAATCTGTATTTTAGAAAATACTAAATAAAATGCAAATGGATGCTCTGCCTGACAAATATTTCTTGAGGGAAGAGCATGCAGTGAAGCTTCCTGGATCTGTAGCTTTTCCCCTCTCTAAGGATTTTACCCAGTGCATCATTGCAGTGCTCACCCAGACATCTCTGTGGCAGAGAACTGTAGGAAGCTCCCCAAAAATTAGTGCAGATGTAAAAAAACTTGAACAAGGCTTCCTAAATAATGGAAACCATGTAAATGCATTTGCTTATTTATGTTTCAAACATTTATCAAGAGAGGATTAATCTCTCCAGTGAAAACCATTCTAATGCTTTCCTGCAGTTGAACTTGTTTCTAATCCCTGAGTTTGAACAAACCATGATGTGTTGCTGCTGTACAGGAAAAAATAAGTGTAATATATTAGCTATATGATAATTTCATGCAGCCCCTACAATGAAATATTCCTAGATAGATGAAGGTTCACTGTAAGGAAGTAATGCAAGGAAGGTGGATGCATCAGCCTTGCATGCATCCACCCTCCAGGCTGGTATTTTTTTCCAGGTATTAAAAAATTGAGCTTGTTCCTCTGAAGAAGCCCATTATTATTATTATATTATTTTATTATATTATTATACCTGGCAGCAGACTCAGCCCCCAGTCACACTGGTTGGAGGTGGCACCTCCCTGGAGCAGAGCTAAGCTGGTGTAGTTTGAAGAGGCTTCTGCCCCATGCCAGGCAGCTGTTTGCATCAGAGCTGCCCCAGATTCCCCCCTGCTCCTCACCCAGCATTAATGCACCCACAGACACTGTGTTTCCAGGCATGTGGGGGGACGCTGGTCTCTGGCCCAAATCCCCAGGGTTCAGCCTGTGCTGATGGCAAGCAGCCTGGTGGGCACCCCAGCACCCTGCCCAACATCACAGAGGGGATGCAAAGGAGCATCTAGAGAGAGATCCTAAAAGATTTACCCAAATCCAGGGTGAGCCAGAGCCCTCCAACTCTTTAACCATATCCCAGGGAGAGGGGAGTCTTCTGGAAGAAGGAACGTCTGACATTGAGCCCTGTAGGAAGAGCATTTCTCAGCTCTAGTGGGGATGAAGGGATGGAGCAGAGACTGCACTCAGGTGATGCCAACCCTGTGTGAGACCAGTGATGATGAACATGGAACTGGCACACCCTCCCCACTTTGATGCTGGCCACCAGGAGCATCCCCAGGCCAGGCAGCTGCAAGTGCAGTGCCATAGTAGCCCCACACCACATCACCCAGGCCCAACCCCACCTAACTTCATACATGGTCCCACAGCCACCTAACCCCACAACACCCAGGCCCCACACCACTCAGCTCCAGACAATCATATAATGACTTTGGTTGGAAAAAACTTTTAAGAACATCAAGTCCAATTGTTAACCCAGTACTGCCAAGTCCACCACTAACCACGTCCTGAAGTACCACATCTACACGTCTTAACCAGCAGGTTGAGGGAGGTAATTTTCCCCCTCAACTCCACTCTCATGAGACTGCCCCCCCTGCAGTGCAATGTCCAGTTCTGGAGCCCCCAACACAAGAAGGACATGGAGCTGTTCGACTGAGTCCAGAGGGGGGCCATGAAGATGATCTGAGGGCTGGAGCTCCTCTGCTATAGAGGAAGGCTGTGAGAGTTGGGGTTGTTCAGCCTGGAGAAGAGAAGGCTCCAGAAGACTCAGAGCACCTTCCAGTACCTGAAGGGGCTACAGGAGAGCTAGGGAGGGACTTCTGACAAGGGCATGGAGTGACAGGAGAAGGGGGGGGAAGGACAAGTTTCAAACTGGAAGAGGGGAAGATTTAGATTAGGTATGAGGAATAAATTATTTCCTGTGAGGGAGTGAGAAACTGGTACAGGTTGCCCAGAGAAGCTGTGGCTGCCCCCTCCCTGGCAGTGTTCAAGGCCAGGCTGGATGGGTCTTGGAGCAACCTGGTCTAGTGGGAGGTGTCCCTGCCCATGGCAGGGGGATTGGAACTTAATTACCTTTTACCTTTACGGCCCCTTCCAACGCAGCCCATTCTGTGATTCTTTGATTTTATGGTGAGTCACCATCCGTGGTCCCACACCTCCTAACCCCACACCACCAACCCCACCCAACTCCAAACCTGGTCCCATGCCCCCCCGTATGCCCAGCGCCACACACCAACCTTCCCGCCGCCCCCGCGCATGCGCACTGCTGCGCCCGAGTGGGGGGGGTTGCACATGCGCAGTGCGCTGCCCATCTAGTCGCGGAGGCCTTGGCGCATGCGCAGCCGCCGCCGCGCGCGGCCCCGAGCGCTTCAAACGGCGCCGGCGGCCACTGCTGCCCTCCTGGCGCCTGCGCGAACGGCCGGTCTGGCAGCGGGGTGCGAGCCATGGCGGCGGGCGGCCGCAGCTGGTTCCGCTCCCTGGCGCTCGGCGTGTCCTTCATCAAGTGCCTCCTCATCCCCACGTAGTAAGCAGCTTCCCTCGGGCTGGGCTGGGGGACGGCAGGGGTTGTCAGTGCCCCCTTTCCTCCCCGGGGCGGCGGTTGGCTTCCACCGCCCCTCAGGGCGGCCGGGGATGGGGACAGGGCAGGGAGCCAGCGTGGTGCCGCGGTTCCTGAGGGGCCCCTGATGTCCTGAGGGGCCTTATTGCCTTCGGGTGCTTGTAGGGAGCGGGGTGTTGCGGTTTCCTCGGCTTCTCGGCCGAGTACCTTTGCTTCCGTGTATGAAGGCGCCTACAGCCCATTTTGCTTGGCTGTCGATGGGGAGGGCCTTTAAATGCAGTGAAACAACGCTTTTCAACTGTAAAAGGCACCGTAGCTTTTCTCCTTATAAAAAAAAAAAGAAAAAAAAAATCGCTGTTAAGTCGTCAGTTAGAGCCTGGAATTTTGGCATTAATTGTCAGAAAAGGCTGAACTATAATTCAGGTCCTATAGTTGCCTTTGTGTGTTCTTGGCTGCGTGTGTGTTCATGCAGCATTTTTGTTACTGTTTGAGTTACTTGATCAAAGTCTTGCCCTAGAGCTGATCAGTGTAGACTTATTTATCTGCTTGTGGTGTCGTGCTCAGAAATGCTTCTCCTTTAAGTATGTGACTCTTAATATAAACCTTCTGTAGTTACTCCACAGATTTTGAAGTACACAGGAATTGGCTTGCCATCACTCACAACTTACCCCTCTCTCAGTGGTACTATGAAGTAAGTATGTGTTTGGGCTTTTTTTAGCTATATGTAAATTGCAGGCTTTGGGGGGATGTCAGCCCATGTGAATGCTGGAGGATAAAGCCTTTTATTTGCAGAAAATACATGTCATGAGTACTGGTGGTCAGCAGCTGTATAGCAGTTGTTCAAAACCATACCAGCATTTGTTGTCCTTGCATAGCTTTTTGTCATAAAATGAGAAATGTTTGGGACAGCTGCTAGTGCTTATGAAGGCAAAATGAAAAAGAGACAGCTAAGGCACACTGATTGTTAGAAAGGCTTTGTAACACAGGAGCAAGTGGCATGGTAGTCTTAAATTGCTTAAATAGATTTAAATCTAGATGAATCACCTTTCAGTTGATGATAGACTCAGCCTACACAGCTGAGTTTTAATCGGCCTTACAGATCTCCTGGAGTTCTGGCATAAATGTTGTAGTCTCTAGTGCTTTTGGGAACTGTGTATCCAGGAGTAAATTATTTGTGTGGGTCAGAACTTTCTGACAAGTTGATCCAATGCTGTAAAACAAATTTCTGTGATGCCAATGTGATCCCAATGACAAAGCATAGGATGCTTCAACAGCTTAATGTGAGCATTTGGGAACAGGCATGCTGACAAATATACCCCATCCCAACCTCCTCTGTTCCTTCTTCCTCCTCTCCTATTTCCACAGCCAAGGAGTTAATCACTGGCCAGGGCATAATAACTGTCCTTCTGGGAAAAGATCAAATAATGCTGTTTGGTCTTGAAAATGTCTTATTAGAATCAAGAGATGTTGACTAATGGGTAAAAGTAATTTTGAGACTGTAACAATGCTGATTGGGCTGATGATTCCTCACATGTAGACAAATATTCACTGTGAGCTATTTTACTGAGATATTTTAATATTGGTCCTATTACTTTAAGTTGATTTATAAAGAACAGACAATTATAGGTTGGGTAGGTGCAGACACAACATGCTCTTTCATCTTTTTCTAGTAATCAAGAGATGTCCCATCCCTCTACCAGTGCTACAGAAGGACAACTCAAATCATGTTCAGCTACTTCATTATGCAGTAGTTTCTGTTACCTAGAGGCTACTGAGATAAAATACATAAACTGATTTGGTGTGATGAGCTGTACATGAAGGTCTGTAAACAGCATGGATTGTGCTAAATTATTTCATCTCATTTTCTCTGTAGGCAACTTCGGAATGGACCCTGGATTACCCACCATTTTTTGCTTGGTTTGAATATGTACTTTCACATGTTGCCAAGTACTTTGACCCCAAGATGTTGGTCATCAAAAATCTAAATTACACCAGTGACTCAACCATCATCTTCCAAAGATTTTCTGTCATCTTTACAGATATCCTTTTCATATATGCAGTTCGTGAGTAAGTCAGTCTTAATGTTCCAGTTTTAGGAACATTGAGTAGTCAGTAACATGGAGTTTTTTTACAGTAATAACAAAGTGTTATTTGTACAAATAAACTTGTATGGAAATATCCAAGTTGCTTTAACCTATTCAAGGAGGGATTTGGAACACGCTGCTAAACACAAGATAACTTTTTGTTGTTCTTGGAGATGCTATTGCTGTACATGTGATCAGGTTTGTACACATTCAGACATTAGCTGATGTTTCACATGTTGTAGGTGGGTTTTTTCTGTTGCTGGGTTCATTTTGTAGGAGCTGCAGGACAGTTGGGTGCAGCCAGCTCTTCTAGTACTTTTGTTACTCGGTTCTTCTGGACTAGAAACATAAAGGAAACTTGTGACAAGGTGCCAATATTATCAAACATGCAAAGTCCCTCCAGTGTTTTTGGCATTTGTGGTGATAAACTGATTATTCCAAGTCAATTTAAAAATATTAAGATTGTATGTTTTCACTGTGCCCTGACTTTGTGAAGAAGTCTTCATCTTGCACCTAAAAGAGTAGCGAGGGAGAGATGTTTTGAGGATTATGTTGCCTACCTTAGTGCTTTGGCTGGAGCAGTCTTTCCTCTTTCTATTGCTCAAAATCTGGGTAGAAGGTTCTCTGCTGCATTGGAGCATTACCTAAGCTCCTTATTTACTTTCTTTGACATGGGCTGGCTCTGCATTTTTGCTTTTTCCTTTTATAGTTTTGACTCAAAGATGTGTGAATGAGCTGGCTTTCCTGAAGGGGCTCTACTAACAGCAATCCAACACAAAGCATCCACAGCTTTTTAACCTGATCTAACCTTGCCTTCAAAATTATATGGACCATATGGCTTCAAACTGAGAAGTACTAAGATATTTTTAACCAATAGACATAACTCATAATTTTGGGGGGGGGAAGCCAAGAAGAGGCTTGTGTCCAGCTGAGGACCTTAAGCACAACGTTGTCTCCAGAGGTAGCAATACATGGTGTGTTCATGAGAAGTTCACAGCAAACAACAGGTTATGACAACTTTATGGTTATTATTGAATGTGAGACTAGAACCTGAAAGTAAGTTATTTAACATAAGCTTCAGCATGAGGGACATACTACAGCTACTGAGATTTAAAATCCTTTCTTTTACTAAACTTTATTAATTACACTGTATTCTCTTGCTGAATTTAGCAAGGATGTTATCATTGCCTTCCACCCTAAGTGCCCTTCTCAGCTCTTAAAAGCAACAACCTGTCTCAGTTAAGGCTTCTGTGTCTTCTGCTCTTGTTCAGATGCTGTAGATGTGTAAATGGGAAACGAGCTGCAAAGGATATCCTGGAAAAACCAACATTCATTCTTGCTGTTCTGCTCTTGTGGAATTTTGGGTTGTTAATTGTGGATCGTATCCTTTCAAACAGTTGTGGGATTTTTTTTTAACCTGTTACACGGGGTGGTGCAAACCCATGAATATTATCATTGCTATCACAGCAAGTAATGCTTCTGGTTGTGTTTCTGGGGTGGTCCATGTTTTTATTAGAATTATTATTTGGCAAAAGTGAAATTTCTCAGGTTTTGGTCTGATTTGCCAGAACTGCAGGAGGAGCAGTCTGGCAGCAACACGTCTGTTCCTGCTGGCTGCCCCTCCTCCACCTGCCTACAGGAGTCTTAGCAGAGAGCCTCTTTACTCCTGGCTGTGGTTCAAGCTTTGTCCCATGGCAAGGAAAATCCTTCCAAGTGCTTTATGTTCAGGGTGTATTCAGTTGGTTAACATTACATGACTTTTAGCAAGGTTTCTTAATGAGGAATAAAAACCTCTCTGGAAAGTCCAATTATTCTAAGTTGGCCTCGATAATGTGCATTGATCCAGCTGGAGGGAACAGAAGGGGAAAACAGCACTTCTCACTAGACCAGGTTGCTCCAAGTCCCATCCAGCCTGGCCTTGAACACTTCCAGGGATGGGGCTTTCACAGCTTTCCTGGGCAACCTGGGCCAGTGTCTCACCACCCTGACAAGAAAGAATTTCTTCCCAATGTCTAATCTCAGTCTCCCCTCTTTCAGTCTGAAACCATTCCCCATTGTCCTATCACTCCAAGCCCTTCTATGAAATCCCTCTCCAGCTTTCCTGGAGGCCCTTCAGGTCCTGGTTGCATGATACATGTGCAGTCAGATTGTTATGGTTCATTTCATCAAGATAATGACTAGTATTAGTAGATTTTTGTTTCTGTGCTTACAGGTATGGTTAAGTAATGACTTTGTGGCTATGTGGAGTGAATTTAAGGTTACTTTCTTGATTAAAGTTCCATTTTAACTTGAATTTGCTGTTTGTAAGTGGGAGTCTTCCCCAGAAGATTGATAGCAGTAAAGAAAGCTTGCTGTACACCTTCCTTGACTCAAGTTCAGATATTCACTTTCAGTACAATGGCTTTCTGTTTGGGCTGATGCTTCTTTCTGTTGCCCGACTCTGTCAGGTAACTCAAGTGACTCTGTTCTGTTTGTCATCCTATATATTTCAGGTACATTAATTAGCTCTGTGGAGCTGCTGGGGTTGAAGGTGTTGGAAGCAGCTCAAAGTTGAGGGGTACTAAGCTGATTGTCTTATTTGTTTAGTTTGGGAGGAAGAGGAGGACTTGAAACTCACCCTCATAGCTTGTTTATGCTGCAGCATTGCAGCTTCCTGCAAGAAAGCTAAATTCAGTGTTACCCCTCAGCAACGTGGCATGTTTTCCTGCCATCTTATCTTCTTCCAAGGCACCAGTCCTTAGGGAAAGTACCTCTGAAGTTGAGTTTGTAGTTTGAAGTAAATACTAGTTTGTTTTTATGCCTATGATAAATGTCCTGTCACCTTAGGAGTAAAACAGAGGACCAATAAAAGTTAGTTCAAAGGAAGAACAAGTGGAAAAAGCTTGGGCTTAATTTTGTTTTTCCTTTAGAAAAGGTACTTGGAGGGTGCTCTTCTTTTTGCTGTTCTTCTGCATTTCAAACACATCTACATTTACGTGGCCCCAGCATATGGCATTTACCTGCTGCGTTCCTATTGTTTTACTGCAAATAATGCAGGTAAGATGGTTTTTCCTTGCTCACTTTTGGGGGTTTGTATTAATTAGTGGGGCCTGGGGAAGACACAAGATGCAGGTACCATCAGAACAAAATGGTTGTGGGTGAAACGCAGATTCTGCTTGGGTAGCTCAGTTGGTGTGGTCTTTAAAGGTGTTTGAAATTCATTTATGTAAAATTCATGTTTCTAGGATGTTCTTTTTGAAGATAAAACCAGCATGACCAAACTGCAGGTGGCATTTTGAAGCCATAAGAATTATTCTGGTTATGAAACTATTAGATAGCACCAGAAGCTATTCCAAAGTCCTCCTTTGAGTTTCTCTCTACTTCTTAGCACTGAAAAACATGTGCTATTCCTCACGTGAACAGGGAAGGCACTTCTCCTGAAAAAGGAAAATACCAAAAGGTTGTGTGATGGGGGAGCTGCAGTGTGGAGAACGTAAATGCAAACTGACTGTTGAAGAAAGCAATTAAATGTATTCACATAAGAGGCTATGTGCTGCTTTCAGATAGGTGCTGGCAACTCACTGTGGGTGTGGAATGCTTCATCTCCCTCTCCACTTACCCCACAGTAACTGTTTGCATGATCTGTTTGCTTCTTGTAGATGGATCCCTGAAGTGGAGAAGTTTCAGCTTCCTTCATGTGACTCTTCTGGGATTGATTGTCTGTCTTGTCTCTGCTCTTTCATTGGGCCCCTTCATAGTGTTGGTAGTAACCCCTTTTTCACCTCTCGTTCCCTTGAACTGTTAGAAAATTGTGTTATAAAAGTATCAACCATGTCTCAGCTGAGGAGACCATTTATTTCTTTCTTTTTCCTCTCCCTAGGGCCAGTTGCCTCAAGTCATTTCCCGGCTTTTTCCTTTCAAGCGAGGCCTCTGCCATGCCTATTGGGCTCCTAACTTCTGGGCTCTGTACAATGCCCTGGATAAAGCACTAACAATTTTTGGTACAGTATGCTAATCATGCTATCTGGTGGCTATTTGCAGGTAGAGCTCTCTGGTTTTAGTCTTCCTTCCCCCTTTGAAATATGTGGGTAGTAAATTACATTTTCAGATGACCTTAAGTCACTTGTCTGCATGATCCAGTGCATAAGTTCCCAGCAGTAAGCCAGAAACCAATAATTCCTCTCTCTGTCCTTTAAAAAAAAGAAGACTTGGCCATGTACTTAGTTCAGCTGCATCATTTCTCCATTTCCATTTCTCAATTTGTGCTTTTTGAATCTTTTGTTTTCAGGTTTAAAGTGTAACTTTCTTGATCCCACAAAAATTCCAAAAGCTTCCATGACAGGAGGGCTGGTTCAAGAATTTCAGCATACTGTTCTCCCTTCTGTGACTCCTCTGGCAACATTAATCTGTACTTTCATATCTATATTGGTAAGAACAGATAATATTTTTTTGGAAACCTGATGTATTTTTGTCCCTAGTAGGTTTTATTTGATTATCATGCTCTTCATATGAATTTTAATTCTAATGCAACAAGTAAGTCATCTTTGGAAAAAAAAATCTTAGGATAAGTGTGGAATTAATATATTTATTGGTACACAATTTTACTTTTTTTAAGTATGGCTAAAATTATGGCCCCTTCAGCTCTAGAACAGTTAATAAAACATTCCAAGCAATCTTGGATCAAAACCATTCTGAGCTAGAAGTAACTTTTTCTGATAGGAGGTAGTTGAACTGGGATGTGAGTAGGGATACTGATGGAAATACCTGGGCAGCTTACAGTGTTCCTGACAGCATCAGCTCCAGGTCAGCCTGTTCTTCACGTGACAAGCAAAGATGTGAAGGTTCTATAAGTAATGACCTGGGTGCAGAGTCTTTTTCACCCTAATGAGCAACTGGCCTTTAACTGGAAGTCTTTGTTTCAACACGTTTATGTAGTGAAGTTGAGAAAATCAGTTCAGTGGCTTAGATTCAAAGACAGTTCTTGCAAAACAAGTAACAGGGAGTTGGCTGTAGTCTTTCAGACTACCTTTCCCCTCCTGTTACACTGAAGTCCTTAAGGCTCTACTCATCCGTGCAGGTAGATGCAGTTTCTCCAGTGCTCTGTAATGCTTCTGCCACACAAGCACTACCTGGGTGCAGTGCTGTTTATTAGCACTGAAAAAAAATCTCACTGGGCAGTGGCTTGCATTCAGGATTGCCAAACTTCTCACTGAAGTCCTGTTTCTGCCTGTTGTTTCTAGCCCTCTGTTTTCTGTCTTTGGTTTAAACCTCAAGGGCCCCGAGGCTTTCTTCAGTGCCTTGTTCTTTGTGCGTTGAGCTCCTTCATGTTCGGCTGGCACGTGCATGAGAAAGCAATCCTCCTGGCTATTCTGCCTCTAAGGTAAGTGAATTTCACTTGTAGCAGTTGGCCAGACTGAACCTGCAGCCACTGCTTGAGGAATCCTCAAGGAGGAACACTTTGTTTTCAGTTATGTTTCAGAAAATGGACATGTTTGTAGAGTGCCTTAAGCTGTACGGTTTTAGTGCACGTTCAGGCAGAGTAAAATGTTTGCCTTAGCAATAGGATGTCCTGATGCAGGTGTAGTGTATGTAGGAAGCCAGTGTGGTGTTAAACACTTTCTTTTATGACTTATTAACAGTGGTTTCTGCTTCAGAATAGTTTGCACTGACAGAAGCTTTAAGCACAGCTTTATTGGGAGTAGCTGATTCCTCTATCAGCTCCATGGGGCAGAGCAAAGCTTTGTCCTTAAGTACAGATGATCCGAACAACTGAAACCTATGGTGTTGGGATAATGTAAGGGATCATTTCAGGAGTCTGACACACAGGCCTTCCCATTACACACTCTTTTGTGTCTCTTTGAATGCTGAGTTGTATTAAGATGCACAGTGCACAGAAAATCAGTGTGTTTGGAGTCAGGCACTTGATTACTGTTAGAATAATGGGGAAAAAAGAACCCAAAACAACTAAAACCATGCTGTGAAAGAATGGGGTTCAGACTTTAGGCTGCATGTGGACCTACAGCTTTTAAAATAATTAATTTAGCTTCCCCTTGAAGCCTCCTTTTCTCAGTGACAGCTTGGGACCATGTTTGATAAAAGGTTTCACTCATGTGACATGGTGGACCAAAACAGGCTGCATTTGTGTGGTATATTCTTTGCACCTGAAAAGTCCAAGACCTATTTGTTGTGTGTCTTGTGGCTTTGTCTTTTGAAGAGGAAAAAATTATTGGCTTGCCTGATTTGGAAGCATTTGACACTGCTGTCATACCCCAGTTTGGCAAGCATCCATTGTTGGTCAAGTTTTTTCTCTCTGAATAGTTAAGTTTAGAGCTGTACTGTGGCAGGGATAAATGTAAAAATATTGCAGTCTTTTTAATGTGGGGCAGTTCAAGCTTTGAGTGTTGTAGTTCATATTTAAAGCTCTAGGTAGATTGTTAATGAGCCAGCTGAGGAAAGGGACCTTCTGCACTGTGCTTGAGGAGAACAGTTTGTCATTTCTACCAAAAGGACTTCATTCCTGTCAGGGTAGAAGGGAGGCTATAGTTCATGAGCTGCCTGACCAGCATGGGTTTTTTTCCTGTTCAGAGGTTTAGTGTTGCTTAAACTGCTGAAGTGGGAAT
Source organism: Hemiprocne comata (assembly GCA_020745705.1). NCBI lineage: Eukaryota > Metazoa > Chordata > Aves > Apodiformes > Apodidae > Hemiprocne > Hemiprocne comata. Next base: position 214,104,201 of record CM036586.1, read on the forward strand.
TGTGGGAGGGAGGGAATTAACACTGGATAAACAAAAGGGAAGGAGGAAAAAGTAGGGATGAGGATGTTGGCAGCCAGCTGGCAAAGGAGGAAGACAATCTGTAGAAAACTCCAGGCCTTTCAGTGGGAGTGTGGTTTCCTGGGGAAGGGTTCCCTGGCTGATTTTTATTCCTGCATTTTTCTCTCCGAGGCCACATGGTTTGGAAGCAGGAGGTTTCATCACAGCTGCAGTGTTTGGGGGGGACTGGGGTGGTACAAAAAGTTCTTCAGTCTCTTGTGAGCTGCGTAGTGTTTTAGCTGAAATTAAGTTTCTTTGCTAAAAGCCAAAAGCATAACAAATCCTTGTCATTTTCAGCTTGTTGTCTGTTCAGAGAGCAAAGGACGCTGGCATCTACCTGATTCTGACCACCACAGGGCACTTCTCACTTTTTCCATTGCTGTTCACACTACCAGGTAAAGTGTTTTCCTTCTTCCTGTGCTTTCATCTTACTGCTTTGGGGTTTTTTCCAGAGATGACGTGTGGGTGATGGTTTTGGATTCCTTTATATGAAGTTGAAAATTGGAAGATGTGTCAGCCTGTTGCCATAAGTACAAACTCTCCAACTAGTGAACAGAAGTGCTGGTGTAACGAGCTGTGGAAGAGCTGTGGGCCTCAAGTTGAAATAGAGATGGGAAATTGTCATAGTCAATACTTGTTATCCCTTATCCTGCCACAGTTCTAGAAATTTCCCCATCTGACATCACCATGTGAAGCAAAAGTGATAAAGGCCTGTTTTCCTGATGACTGCTACTTCATGCTGTCTTTAATCTGCTTAAACTAAAAAACTGTACAGCAGCATCAGTGAAATGCAAGGCCAGATTTGTCTTTGTGACCAAAACCACTTCCTCCTCTGCTTCCCCTTTTGCTTCCTTAAAACCTAGGCCATCACAGCTATGACAACACTGTCATTATTGAAAAATTATTTTCTTTCTTCTGGGAGAGTTCAACTCCAGCCACTTGTGCTCTTGTGGTCTGATGCTGCTGCTTATTTGCAATAGCAAAGCTGCTGCCTTGAGATATGAGAAACTCCCCTCTGCCTTTTTATCTACATTTTTATCTACCACACAACCTAAACTAGATAGCACTGATTTGGCTGTCACATTTATCTTTTAAGCTTCCCAGCCCAGGCATTTCTGATTTATTTTTTAATGGGAAAATCTTATTTGCAGGGTTGCTACATTGTAATTATCATTAGTGTGATTGATAAGCTTCTAGATAATTAAAGTGTATTGCAAATGCTTGGCATTTGCTTTAATAAATACCCATGCTTATTTTTAGGTGTCTTAAGCAGTAAAACATTTCATTCAGTTGGGAGAAAATAAGTTAAGCAATGCAAGTGTGACTAGTAGAGTTGAAAGATACAGCAATTTTTAGGGCAAAAGGGGTTTTATCATGAATTTTATAAGTACATTATGTTCTTTGTGTTGCAGAGCTTCCAATTAAAATACTGCTTATGCTGCTGTTCACAGTTTATAGCTTCTCTGCCTTGAAATCTCTGTTCAGGTAATTGAAGAACCTTGTTCCCAAAGCCAAGAACAAAACCATTTCTTCTGTCACTGGGACCTGTGTTGTCATGAGGGGCAGACAGGGCAGAAAACTGATCCTGAAGCATCAAACTGAAGTCTTCCTAGTCAAAAAATGATGCTGCCTCTTTCCTTTTCTCAGGAGGCAAGGCTTTGGTCAGGATTATTTAGCACATCCTTGTTATGTTTGAATCGTGACAGCGACTCAGTCCTGCCAGGCTGTAAATCCCCACCTGCCTGATGTGCTGTTAAAGCACAAAGTTGTGATGCTGTAGCCTGTGAGGGTTTCATTAAGTATTGCAGCACTTAGTACAGTGAATTACCTGGAGATTGTGCAGTTAGAAACACTGCTGTGTTTTGCAGTGGGACTTAATATTTTCATGTGTGGAAGGGGCAGGTTATGAACATGAGCCAGCAGTGTGCCCAGGTGGCCCAGAAGGCCAATGGCATCCTGGCTTGGATCAGGAATAGTGTGGCCAGCAGGAGTAGGGATGTGATTCTCCCCCTGTACACAGCACTGGTGAGGCCTCACCTCGAGTCCTGTGTCCAGTTCTGGGCCCCTCACTTCAAGAAGGATGTTGAGGTGCTGGAGCAGGTCCAGAGGAGGGCAACAAGGCTGGTGAAAGGACTAGAGGGAAAGTCTTATAGGGAGAGGTTGAGGATGCTGGGGTTGTTTAGCCTGGAGAAGAGGAGACTCAGGGGGGACCTTATCACTCTCTTCAACTACCTGAAGGGAGGTTGTAGTCAGGTGGGGGCTGGACTCTTCTCCCAGGCAACTAGTGACAGGACAAGAGGGCACAGCCTGAAGCTGCTCCAGGGGAGGTTTAGGTTGGATATTAGGAAGCACTTCCTCACGGAGAAGGTGATTAGACATTGGAATGGACTTCCCAGGGAAGTGGTGGAGGCACCATCCCTGGAGGTGTTCAAGGCAAGGCTGGGTGTGGCACTTAGTGCCATGGTCTAGATGGTGTGGTGGTGTTGGTCATAGGCTGAACTTGATGATCTTAAAGGTCTTTTCCAGCCTTGGTGAATCTGTGATTCTGTGAATGAATAACATACTCTTACAAGCTGCCATTTGTCAACCAGCCTTCTGCAAACAAATACAGTTACCCAAATCATCCAGTGTATTTTCACAGGCCATTGGTTTCTTATCCACTTGTCCAAAGGTAGTGCTTATTCTTGTAACCCCCTCTAGTCTTCACTTTCCCATTTCCCAAACTTCTCATGGCAAAGAAGGGCTGTACTGGAGGATGTTGGAAATGCTCTAAACCTGTATTCACTACCTCAGTCACCTGCTTTTTCTAGGTCATCCTCTTTCAACCAGACTGCTTGTTTTCCCCCCCTTAGATGATGGAATTCTGGAACACTGCCTCAAGAGCTCTAGCTAAAAACCTCTGTCGGGGCTTAGTTTCTGTCTAGAGACAGAGCTTTTTCAAGTTTCTTGTTCCTAACTTTAAAAAAAGCCCAAATTCCTTCCAGAAGAACATGAATTCCCATGTAAAGTACCTGCATTCAAAACCCTACCACCCATGTCCTTCATAAGAGAGATTGGCTTGATCATCCTACAGAAAGCTTGGGAGAAGGGGGCAGCATTTAAGATACATCTGACATTTCTAGTCTCTGGATGCTGACCAACTTTGAAACAAATGTGTGTGTGTGAAGGTCTCTGTTCACTTGTTCACAGGAATAATGTGAAGTGAATCACAGAATCCCAGACTGGTTTGGGTTGGAAGGAACCTTAAAGATCATCTAGTTCCAACCCCCTGCGTGGGCAGGGACACCTCCCACTAGACCAGGTTGCTCCAAGCCCCATCCAACCTGCCCTTGAACACTTCCAGGGATGGGGCAGCCACAACTTCCCTGGGCAACCTGGGCCAGTGTCTCACCACCCTCATAGTGAAGAATTTCCTCCTAGTGTGAAGCAGCTGCAGAGCTTCCTGCTTAGATTCCAGGGCATCTTGGCACTTGATGTAAAAGCCACTTGATAAGGAAGTTAGCTGTACTCTGTTACCATGTGTTTTCATACTGAAACTCTTTAAATTATTTAAAGCATTGCTGTGAAGTTATGGGGGATATTGTTTGCACTGGTCACCAGCGATAGCTGAAAAGCAGAATAATTATTTTTAGTTAACATGTATTTTAATACATTTTTTTTTTCCTAATCCCTCTGGCAGGAGAGAGAGGCCTCTCCTGAGCTGGCTTGAGACGATCTACCTCATCCAACTAGTGCCTTTGGAAATATTCTGTGAAATTATCTTTCCTCTGACCCCCTGGAAACAGCACTTTCCTTTTGCCCCTCTGTTGCTGACCTCCGTGTACTGCGCTCTGGGCGTCACGTACGCATGGCTCAAACTCTACGTCTCTGTCTTGACCGAGCGAGTCTCAGCAAGACAAAAGGCTGAGTAAAGCTGTGGTGTTGGGACCACTCCCAGGCTCCAGGGGACCGTGGGGCACTGTGAGGGGCTGTCACAAGGACATACAACTCTCAGTAAAACGCAGTGTACGTGTGTCATCGCCACCGAGTTGCTCTTCCAACGCTCCTACACCGACCAACGCGGATACCTCTCCTCAGAAGCACTTGTCACTATGACATGGGACATGCTGAGATGCCACATGCTGTGGGCAAACTGTGAAGTGTCATGAGGTCCAGACTTCTGTCCCAAGGAAAACCTGCCTGGCTTTCCCATTACTGTTTGTATTTGAATACAAATCACTGTGGCAAAGTACAAGGGATCATTGCTGTGTAGAAGAGAGTGGAATATGTACATTAAAAACTTGATACTTTTTGTTTGAGCATTTCTTGTGCTTTTTTATCTCATGTCTCAGCCCTGCTGTTGAGGGACAATTAAGGATGTGGTGTCTAGCTGGAAACTCGACCACAACACCCCAATCTCAAGCTTTACATTAGTTGCTTAATATGTCTGTGTCCCTTTGATGCCCTTGTTTTATAGCTTCTTTGCAAAGAAGTTTTAATATTCTAATAGTTATTTTGGTAGACTAGATGACCAAATGGAGGCAGCTTCTGAAATGAGGAATTTTAAAACACCATTAAATGTGTCAGATAATGTGGTTGGATAATTGTGTTTATTTGCAATTGATGTAAAAGTGTAACTGTGGCAAAAGACCAAGTGTCCAGAGTTTCTCTCGTAAACTGTGGAAGAGGAACATAATGTTCTCCCCCTGCAGCATCACATACCCTTAGAGATGACAGTTACCTACAGCTTGATGTAGGTCATCACTGCACTTAACCACCCCTACAAGATTCTGCTCTAGAAACTGGCATCTGCTTTGGATTCCAGTGCTGATACATGAAATGAGGGGAGAAGGGATGGATTATTTGTTTTTCCAGCAGTTCTTGAACTTTCTTCCATTTTGACTGAAGATGTGGCCCCCTGAGGAGGGGATAGCCCACAGGGTGGTTGTGCTCTTTGTGTTCTTTGAATATTTTGGATGTTAAAATAGAGCATGGCTCTTGTTAGGAGAGTGGGAGGGCAGTAGCGTAGGTCCTGTGGCCATTTCTGTAACCAGATGGTTTGTACAATTAAACTTTTCACTGCCAGTGAGCTCATTTTCAGACTTTTTCACTCTGGTTTCTGCATTTTTTTTATGCCATGAACTACTTTGCCACGCTCTTTTCAGCTGCTGTGACTGCTGGCAGTGCCTCAGTGCTGCTTCCACCTCTATTGTATCTTGGGTCTAAGCCTCAAAGCTCTGCACAGAGAGAGGCATCCACAGTGTTCACGTTTATCCATCTATGGGTGCCATCCTGGGTGGGGAATGATAATATCCCCCCCCAAAAAAACCCTCTCCGTGCTCTTCTCCAGCAGTGCTTTTTCAAGTCAAGCCAAAACCCTCCAAGAACTGCCTCAAATTTGGCACCTCCCACTCAGGAGTGGTGATAGCCCAAGCTGCTCCTGTGTGGAGAAAAGCTAAATAGTAAATATTTAGGGAAAAGGCAGAATCTTTTAGGGCTGGTGATGTGTTCAAATACGTGTTTTTTTAATGGTTATGTCAATCCTGGTACTGTTGCAACTAGTTTAATGTGATTTTTATAGTAATTAAAAAACCCTGACAACACGGTAGGTGTTAGTCTTTAATCTGTTGGCAAGAAGAACTCTGAAAAGCAGTTGATTTTTATTTTAGAGTTTAATTAAAACCCTAGTTTAATTGCAGATTGGCCTCCCTAGCACTGTGATGGCAGCAGGGCTGAGCTGCTTCAGTCAGAGGGCTCAGGACTGTGAGAACCCCCACATCATCCCTGGTAAAGCAACCCTACTTGAGGGGGTCAGTTTGTGGGCTGGGGGTTCGGGGTTTTTGGGGTTTAATGAACTGAGAACAGCCCTGAGGAAAAGGACTTGGGGGTGTTTGTTGGTGAGAAGCTCAACATGAGCTGGCAACGTGCACTTGCAGCCCAGAAACCAACTGTGTCCTGGGCCATGTCACCAGCAGTGTGGCCAGGAGGGGATCATCCCCCTCTGCTCTGCTCTGGTGAGACCCCCCTGCAGGGCTGGGTCCAGTTCTAGGGTCCCCAACACAGGAAGGACATGGAGCTGTTGGAGAGAGTCCAGAGAAGGCCACAAAGATGATCCAAGGGCTGGAGCAGCTCTACTCTGGAGTCAGGCTGAGAGAGTTGGGGGTGTTCAGCCCGGAGAAGAGAAGGCTCCAGGGAGACCTTAGAGCACCTTCCAGTGCCTGAAGGGGCTCCAGGAAAGCTGGGGAGAGACTTTGGACAAGGGCAGGGAGTGATGGGACAAGGGGGAATGGTTTTAAACTGGAAGAGGGGAGATTTAAATGAGATACGAGAAATAAATTCTTTCCTGTGAGGGTGGTGAGACACTGGCCCAGAATGTCCACAGGAATGCTGGATGCCCCCTCCCTGGAAGTGTTCAAGGGCAGGCTGGACGGGGCTTGGAGCAACCTGGTCTAGTGGGAGGTGTCCCTGCCCATGCAGGGGGTTTGGAACGAGGTGATCTTTAAGGTTCCTTCCACCCCAACCCATCCCACGGACCCGTGTAGCACAGCGGAACCCGAGAGCGCGGCGGCGGGCGCGGCGGAGGGAGCGCTGCCGCACCGCTCCGCCCGGTCACCTTGGGCGGGCTGCCGCCATGGCGTTCTTGCCGGACGAGTCGCGGTCGCTGCCGCCGCCCCCCCTCCTCAACAAGGGCTCGGCCTGGCTGGGTCTGGCCGGCTGGGTGGCGGCACTGCTGGACAACGGCTTCAACCACCGTCCCATCATCCGAGCTGGTGCGGCGGGGGTTGGGGGGGATCGGGGGGGGAGCCTTGAGATGAGGGCATGGGGGGTTGGGAGGAGGAGCCCTGAAGTAGGGGGCTGGGGAAAGGAGAATCTGGGATTTGGGGTCACTCTGAGGGATATAGGGTTGGGGGGAGGGGGCATGGGGGGTTTAGAGGGGGTATGTGGGGGTGGGGAATGGGGAGGTGGGATTTGGGGTGATTTAAAGGGATGTAGTGGTAGGAGTGAAGGGGAGGCGGCCCTGAGGTGAGGGGCTGGGGGGGGTGTATCTGGGATTTGGGGTCACTCTGAGGGATGTAGGGGTGGAGGGAAGAGGAGACAGTCCTGAGGTGAGGGGCAGGGGGGAGATAGGGAAGTTAGAGGGGATTGGAAGGAGCTGGGGAAGCATATCTCTGGGAATTGGCGTGACCTTGAGGAATATTGGGGTGGGGAAGGGGATGCGGAAGAGAGTGTCTGGGATTTGGGGTGACTCTGAGGGACATAAGGGGGGGGAGAAGGGGAGACAGCCCCAACATGAGATGGGAGACTAGAGGGGGGAAGGGGGGGGGTTATGTGGGATTTGGGGTGACTCTGCAAGGGTTGTAGGGGTAGTAGTGAAGGGGAGGGAACCCTGAGGTGAGGGGTCTGTTGCTGGGCAGGGATTTGAGGTAGTAGGAGGAAACTGGGGAAAAAGAGACATTGTAGGGAAGTGGAGGGGATTTGGAGTGACTCTCTGAGGGATATGGGGGGTGGGAAAGGAAGGAGCCCTGAGAAAGGGAGGGGCTCTCTGGGGGGCTGGCAGGGGCCATGGGGGGTCTGCAGGTGAGGACCTGGGGGAGCTTGATCACAGGGGTGAAGCAGTGAGAGAGGAGCTGGTGTGTGGGGGCCAAAGTGTCTGGAGGGGCTGGGGAAAGTGGGGGGGGGGGCACCTGGGGCTGGGAGATGGGACAAGATGGGGACATTTCTATTCCTTGTGCAGGTGTTCACCGCCAGGTCCTGTTCACTACTGTGGGATGGTTTGTTGGCTATTACCTAATTAAACGTACAGAATACATACATGCCAAACTGGACAGAGAGTTGTTTGAGTATGTCAGGCATCACCCAGAAGACTTCAAGACAGCAGGTATAATAAATAGGTATTTTAAGAAAGACCTCAACCTGCCATAACATACCAGTTAGTAAGTGCTAATGTATGTAAAGATGTTGCTGGGCTGCTTGCAGAATCTGTTCTTTTCTAGCAAGTCATACTGACTGGTAACTCCTTCCTGCTTATTCACAGTCATTCTCTTTTCCCAAGTAACTAGAGATAGGATGAGAAGAAATGAGTTTAAGTTGTGCCAGGGGAGGTTTAGGCTGGATGTTAAGAAGAATTTCTTTACTGAAAGGGTGGTGAGGCATTAGAAGGGGCTGCCCAGAGAGGTGGTGGAGTTGCCATCCCTGGAGGTGTTCAAGAAGCACTTAGATGTGGTGCTTCAGGATATAGGTTAGTGGTTGTGGTAGCTGGATTATGGTTGGACTCGATGATCTTGAAGGTCTTTTCCAAACTTAATGATTCTATGATAAATAGCAGCAGTAGTAAGGATTTTACTATATGAAAACAGATCTTTTAATTGAGCTGATCAAGCCTTGATGACCAACTCTTCCTCCTAAAAGCTTCTTTTAATATAAAAATTGCAGAGCCAAAAAACATTAAGGGTAGACCAAACTTGTGCCAGTGAAGGAGAAACAAAGTAAGTAATTCAAATCAGGAATTGTGGGGTTTATTCTTGTAAAATCAAGATTTTACTGCTTATTCTTGTAAAACTGCAGTGTCTGTTGATTTGAAAACGGTGTGGTCATCATAGAATCATAGAATGGTTTGGGTTGGAAGGGACCTTAAAGATCATCTAGTTCCAACCCCCCTGTTGGTAGCAAAAAAAAAAACCACAAAACAAAGCCAGAGTTTGGTGGCTTTGTTAACCTTAAAACTGAATATTAAAAATGTCCAGAACCTATCTCAGATGCTGATGAGGTTCTCACAACTCTGCCCATTGCCTCTTGCAGAGAAGAGGAGGATAGGGGAGCTTCTGGAGGATTTCTACCCAGTTCGCTGAGGGTTTCTCCAGCAGCAACATCACGTCTCAGGATGCATCTGCTGAACTAATTCCAGATCCCAGGATTTTGGCAAGCTGGCTGTAACTGTTCAACCGTCCATGGCTTAGAAAATGAACCATTACTTGCTTTCATGTAATAAAATTTGTGATTAAATACCCAGCGTTTGATTGTTTGTTCCTCTCTTCCCTTACGATGTATCGGTCTGTAGGTGACTGATACTTGTACTAGGGTAATAACTTTGATTCAGCCCTTTTCAGTTGTTTTAGCTGTGAAAAGGGGAGGTTGTTCATGCAGCACGTGTTTTAAGAAGCCCAGAAAGCAGTTGTGGGAATTCCTCCTTGTTATTTCTCTCTGGCATTTCTCCTGACCCTTGAGTGTGCTCTGGACCAGCCCCTCTAGATATTGTAGCCAAAATCGTGCTGTGAAATGAATCCTGTTCAACTAACAAAAATAGGTGCTCTCCCTAATTAATTCCCTTATCTATTTTGCATTCTCATGCTTTTTCTTTGCTGAGGACCAGGATCCAAACTTTTTACTTTCTTACTTGGTTGTTGGCTCCTAAAGCCACATACTGACCCCAAATGTGTTCCAAACACACTGAGGATCTGCAGCTCTTCTGAATTTCACTGTAGGGTGCTCAGTGCCCCTGGAGCTTGAAGCACTTCCAGTGGTACTGAAATATTCAAGGCTGGGAAGGCAAAAGAAGACACTGAAGCTACTCCAGCTGTGAAGGTTCTGTTTCCAGGTGATGTTTCTGCAGAACTTCAGAGCTCCTTGCACCCACCAGTGAGAGCAACCAGGCCTGGAAGTGTTCACAGTCAAGTTGGACAGGGCTTTATCCAGCCACTCTTCCCCCAGCCTGTAGCTCTGCCTGGGGTTATTGTGGCCAAAGTGCAGGACCCTGCACTTGGTCTTGTTGAATTTCATGCCATTGGCCTCAGCCCATCGATCCAGCCTGTCCAGGTCCTCCTGCAGCTTCTTCCTACCCTCTGGCAGATCAACACTCTCCCCCAGCTTGGTGTCATCTGCAAATTTACTGAGGGTGGACTCAATCTCCACATCCAGGTTGTCAATAAAGATGTTGAACAGGACTGGGCCCAGTACTGATCCCTGGGGGACACCACTGGTCACTGGACGCCAGCTGGATGCAGCTCCATTCACCATCACTCTCTGGGCCTGGTCATCCAACCAGTTTTTGACCCAGCCAAGGGTGCACCTGTCCAAGCCATTATGCAAAGTTATGCAAATGAGGAAGATGAATATCAACTGGGCTAAATACTGACGAGGAAATTACAACCCTGCTGGTTGCCAAGGACTGTGTCTGGTTAGGTTTTGGGTATCTCCAAAGGATGGAGACCCCACCACCTCTCTAGGCAGCCTGTGACAGCATTTGACTACCCTCACTGATTAAAAAAATGGGGTTTTCTTCTGTTCAGATGGGATTTTCTGTCCTTCAGTTCATGTCCATTGGTTCTTGTCCTGTCACTAGGAACCAGTGTGCAGAGCCTGGCTCCATCTTCACACCCCCCATCAGGACTTGTGCACATTGGTAAGATCCCCCTGAACCTTCTCTTCTCAGGCTCAACAGTCCCAGCTCAAACAGCCCCTCCTCATATGGAAGATGCTCCAGCCCCTTCATCACCTTTGTGGCCTTCCACTGGACTCTCTCCAGTCTGTCCATGTCTCTCTTGTACTGGGCAGCCCAGACTGGACCCAGCACCTGGATGTGTCCCACCAGGGCTGAGCAGAGGGCAAGGGACCCCTCTTTGCACCTCCTCCCGGGAGGCTGGTGGCCATCTTCACTCTGAGGACACCTTGCTGGCTCACAGGCAACTCGTCCAACCCGGGAGCCAGACCTGGGGTGCACGGGTGTCAATGTTGGGGGCTTTCCCCCGGCACCTGCAGGGCAGCAGCAGGGGCAGGGCTGAGGCCAGAGCACCCCCAAATCCAAAGGCAGGGGTGCAGGCAGGGAAGGGGCGGGGGTGCTGGCAGCCCACCCATCCTTGGGGGGCGTGTGGGGAGGACTTCTTGGGACAGGGTAGAGAAGGGTATGTGGAATTTCTTACTGATGTAACATTTTGGGTCGATGCTGCTTTCTCTCTTGTCCTCCTGAGCCTGCGTGCCCAGGTCACTGCTTCCTGGTGAATTAGATGCCATTAAACAGGTACAAAGAAACCTGCAAGATCCTGTTTGGCTTCAACCATGTGAGTGGACAATTCACTTCTCCGTGGTGGCCGCTGACAGGGCCGGTGTCCCAGGAGCCTTTCCAGGGCCACGCCGGGGAGGGCCTGACCTGCCCCCTCTGCCCTCGTCCTGCCAGGGACCGGCGCGGGGTTTTTCAAGGACAAAGACCTTTTCTGTGGCCACCTCGTGTCACTTTTCAGCCATGTCCAGCAGCGGTGGCCAGCAGCAGGGCACTGCTGGGGTGTGACACATCCCCAGGGCAGCTGATGCAAGGTCCTGCAATCGCAGCAGCAGAAGCTTCCTGGGAACCCGCGGGGTCGGGGCCGGCTGGCCAGACAGTGGCTTGCAGAGAGGGACCTGGGGGTCCTGGGGGCTTGCCAGTGGCCCAGATGTTGTCAGCGTGTCCTTCCAGCTGTCCCGGGGCTCTCAGTTTAGTGGTCAGGGCAAACCAAAACCCAGAGAACAGAATTGCTCTCTGTTACTCCCCTGCACCCTCCCAGGGGAAGATAACAGAGGGATAAGGAAGAGAGACTTCAAGGTTGGAAATGCAAACCAGAACAGGTTCAGTAGAACAGGGGAGGGATGGAAACACAGGGGATCATGGAAAAACACACAAATACACACAAAACCCAATGGTGGTGGTTGCTGATAGAAGTGCCCAAGGTCCCTCACAGCAGAGCCAACTTGGGAAAAGGGTCCAAGGCTCTTCCCAGCACCCAGTGGAGTTGGATCCTGCAGAGCACATGGCCAGCTGATGACAAAGGGCAGGAGCCTCTCTCCGTGACCTCCAAGTGCAGCAAGGAGATGGGAGCAGGAAGGGACAGAATTCCTGTCCTCCTGGGTTTTATAGGGTATGGCAGGAGATGGGAGGCAATCTTGACCCCTCTCTGTTCGTCCCACACCCCTCCTTCTGGATCCCTCAGGGCTCTAAAGACCTCCTCTCTAGGTCATCATATTGACACCATTACATTATCCTGGGCCCCCTCAAACCATAACACCAGGTCACAGGCCTTTTCTGGGGACATCTTGCACCTCAGTCATGTTCAACAGTGGTGTTGAGTGGTTCCCCAGATGTTCCCATTATGATACTTGTCAAGGGCACCAAGAACCTCTCCACCTGCCAAGTGTGCAGCCCAGGCCAAAAGCCATTGCTGGAGGTGACAGCAAGCCTTCCTCGCTGTGACTACCCCCTTCTCCAGGGGACTCAGATCCTGTCCTTCAGCTCCAGCCAGGTAGACCACCAGAGGGACATCACCTCCTCCCTGGCCCTCACCTCACCAGGAACACACATCAGTCCATTCCTCATGGTTCAATGCCTGGCTCTGCCATCAAGTACAGAGGCAGAGGAGCTCCAAAGGTGGGTTGGAGACACCGTGTCCCTCTTCCAACTCCACTTCTCCCCTCGCCTCTGCTATCACACCCCAACGTGAGGTGACATTGCATTGGGGATGGCTTAGGTTTCTGCCAGGATCCTCATGGTCCATTTTCTCTGGAGAAGACAAGGCTGCAATCTTGCCCTGGTTGAGGAGCAGCACAGGGAGCAGATCTGCTCCAAAGTCCTCATGTTGGCCAGGGGGGGACTTGTGTTTGCCCATACCTTGGATGACCCAACCTGTTGTCCTCTCGGGGAGCTCATCTGCAGCCACAGCTTGGGAAGGGGCAAAAATCTCACCGACACATGTCCTTGAGTGTCCCCATGTCATCCCTGCACCTCCTGCTGTCAGAACCTCCCCCTGTCTCTGCCTCCATCCCCAAATACCCCAGGACTGTCCTTGTCCTTGCACAGTCCTGCCTGGCACCGTTTCAGGTGTAGGAGGGCTACAAATCTGGCCCCAGCTCCCGTCCCCTCCAGAAGGGCCCCTGCCATCCTTCCAGGAGCCGTGGAGTTGCCAGAACTTCTCTCCAGAACAACCCCCACCCACCCTGGCTACTTGGCCACAGGTGGCTGGGGTCCATGTCTCCACTGTGGGGAGGATGAGTCAAAGCCAACAAGGTCCTAACAGCCAGGAGAAAAGTCCTGAGCAGGCAAGAGCTGAGGAGGGTCTCCAGCATAACACAAACCTGGATGTGGGGCTGGAGTCTTGGAGGCAGTTGCTTTCCTAAGGGGCTGAGACCTGCAGCTCTGCTGCCCCTCAGGGATGGTCCCCAGGCTCAGTCCCACACGGGGCAGCTCCAGGGCAGAAACCCTGAAGGGCAGGGGAAAGGCATGGGGAGCTGTGGAGCATAGGACAACAGCAGAAGGGGGGGGACATGCCTTGGGAGATCATTGAAGAGGACTCTAAACCTGGTGACTACTTCCTACGTGGGCTGATGACTCCCTCCCTTCCTTCTAAGTGCACACCAGGGGGTAACAGGAAGAAATTTTGTAGTCTGGGCGTGGTGGGACACCAGAACAAGATGCCCTGAAAAGTCGGGGATGCCCCATGTTTGGAAGGGGCTCTGAGCTACCTGGTCTAGTGGAACATGTCCCCGCACAAAGCAGGAGATTGGACGAGATGGTCTCTAAAAGGTCCCTTCCAACCCAAATCACCCCGTGCCTCTGTGATTTTTTGTCCCCTCAAGTTCCCCATCGTTTCATTGGAAAGTCCCTTCCCAGCAGAGCCACTGCCCCCTGCCCCATGCCAGGGCACTCCAGGAGGGCTCCAGCCAGGGGAAAGCACCACACTGACAACAGCTTCCCAGGGCTCGTTTTATTAGCAAAGACTGGGGGAAACACCCTCAGAGTCCAGGTACCAGCTGGAAAAGGGCTGGGCAGTCACAGGGGACTGTTGGAGGTCGGGGCCACCGTGCGGCGCCGCCGCCTTTGTGCTGCTCTTTGAAAATAAAGAGGAGGCCACGAGGCGGGCAGCGCTTCCAATGGACCTCCCAGCATGAACTGGTGCTTCTTCCTATGAGGATAAGGCACCATCTGGTTCTCCGGTGGCTGCAACCGTCGCCGGCGTGCGGGCCCAGCGCTGGGAGATCAGCTGCCGTGGTGAGGGGAGGCTGAGGGGGCTGGGGAACAGCCTGTGACGGTCAGCGATGGGGATGTCCTCTTCTGCATGTCACCAGCACCCATCCTGCAAGGACAGCTGTCCTTAGCCCCAGAGGCCATCCCAGGGAGAGATCTGGTCCACCAGTCCCGGGGCCATAGACTATGAACCCCTGGAGTCTCTGCACAGAGGGATGCAATGAGTCCCCTCCTTCAGCAAAGAGATGGGGATCTGCAGCATTTGAGGGGACAGCCCCCATTTCAAGGCTTTTCCCAGTACCTCTCCAGCCCTGCAGAGGGGGAGGACCTCAACCACCCCTTGTCCCGGTGCCCCTGGGCTCCCATATCCCCCCAGCTCTTACCTGGTGGCCAGAGAAGGGTCACCAGCTGGGCTGCCCCTCGCCGGGGCTGATCTGCTCCAGGATCTGGCTGTACCTCCGGGTCAGGGCATTGGTGTCCCTGGTGAGGTGGGTGAGGACCTGCTGCAAGCCGGCCAGGTGGTGGGACAGGCGCTCCTCCAGCTGGGCATCCATGGTGTCGTTGTCATCAAAGGCTGTGTTGGTGTCAGTGCTGGTCTGGCTCTGGTCGGTGACAGAGGCCAGGCCCTTCTCCACCACAGGCTTGATGGCCTTGAGGAGCTGGTAGCGCTCATAGAGGTCCGTGTGGCCATCTGCAGCCGGGGCTGCCCCCTCCTGCTGTGGGAAGACCCCTCGGAGCAGGCTGGGGAACATCACCTCCTGCTCCATCTTCTGGGTGGCTGAGAAGTACTGCTCCATGGCCCCGCTCTCACAGCTCTGGTCACAGCGCTGCTCTGGGCTCTTCTCGGGGTGCTGCCTGCTCCCCGTCCCTGCCGAGGGCTTTTTATGTGGGGCCGGGGCACGTCCCTCCTCTGCTGTCCTCTGCTGTCCTCTCCTGCCAGCCCCAGGCCAGGCTGGACACGCATGGGACCGGGCTTGGCTCCATCCCAGCTGGGGCTGGGCCACGCCGTGTCCCTGCCTCTGTGCAATGTCTCCTGGCCCAGCTGCCGGGGGGTGGCACCTCTGTCCCCTCCTCGCTGCCATGCGCTCAGGACATGAACCCTCTGGGGACATTGAGTAACCCCTGTCCACAGCTGCTGGCCTGGAGGCAACTGCAGCTGCCAGTGTGGAAAATCTCACTGGAGAAGTGCTGCTGTATGGGGTCCAACATCGGGTCCTGGGGACACAAGATGGGACAGTGACAGGGCTAAATGCTGCAGTGGGAAACTCCAGTGACATGGAGCTATCATTGCCCACGGGGCAGCATGGATGGGGCCACCACCTCCCCCACAGCCCCCATCCTGGGGCAGAGGCCACAGCTGGGGTAACGGCCAGTGCTGCCCATCCCCACGTGTCCCTGCCGCGTGTGGCAATCGGGGGAGATTATTCTATTTGGGGAAAGGTCACCAGGCCCCTTGTCCCTTTTGCAACCCTCAGCAGTGGCAGCTCTCCCACTCTCCACCAAGGTCCCAGCCAAGTATCCACACTGCTGCCTGCTCTCTCCCTGCTCAACCCATGCTCACCACCCCTCTTGTCCCTTTCCAGGTGTCTCCAGGGATTCTGAGTGTCCTGCCATGGGGTCCAGCACTGCACTGAGATGTGGGGGTGCTACCAGCCCTGTGCTGGCACCAGCTGGAAGCTTGGCCATATCAGGGTTTAGACTAGATATTAGAAAGAGTTTCTTTACCCACAAGAGTGGTTGGACAGTGGAACAGGCTGCCCAGGGAGGTGGTGGAGTCACCATCCCTGAAAGTGTTTAAAAGAAATACAGATGAGGTGCTTAGGGACATGATTTAAGCACTGAACGGGTACACTATGTTATGGTTGGTGGATTTAGGTTACGGTTGGACTTGATGATCTTCAAGGTCCTTTTCAACCAGGATGATTCTATTCAATTCTACAAAAGGAGTGTGGGCCACCACAGCACTGCTGGGAGGTGCAGGGATGTCCTAGTACCCCCCTGGGTGGGCACAGGGGGCTGCATCCACCCTGGTGCTGGAGCTTCACTGTGCAGTTAATGGAGGACATGTTCATCCCTAGCCCCTGTGACAACTAAACCTCTGGTGTGAGATATCCATCTCCCTGGGGACACATGGGCATGTGGCACCTCAGCCAGCCCCTGCGAGGGAGCTCGGTGCCACAACTCCCAGGGACATAAGGTCCCACCTCAGGCATGTCCTTAGCCCATGGGCTCATCTCTAACCCAGCATCTCCATCTCTCCCTGGAGCAGCTGGGCTAGGGAGAGCCTGGAGCAGGGTTGTGGCATCTTGGTCCCCCAGGGTCTCAGTGGTGCCATGGGGTGACGTAGAACCATAGAATGGTTTGGGTTGGAAGGGACCTTAAAGATCATCTAGTTTCAACCCCTCTGCCATGAGGGGGGACACCTCCCACTAGACCAAGATGCTCCAAGCCCCATCCAACCTGGCCTTCAACACTTCCAGAGAGGGAGCATGTGACAGCAGGAGGTGCTGGGGATGACAGGTGGACACTCAGGAATAGGGAGGGAGGAGCATTTTGCCCCCTCTGAGCTGAGGCTGGGGACAGGCTCCCCAGGAGAACAGCAGATTATGGGGAGGCTTGCTCAAATGCGGGGGTCTGGCAGCAGAGACCTGAGGATCTCGTTGCACCTCCTGGGGGTCCCGATGGCCCTGAGCGATCTCCCCCAGCCCCCACCCAGGGCTGGGTGCCCCACTTCAGCTCAGCCCAGCCCCAGCCCTGCTGCAGCCCCGAGGTGGCTGTGCTGGGCTCCTGTCCTGGCTCCTCTCTTCTTGTTCCTGCCATGGCTGCTGGTGATAGCAGCTCCCCACAGCCACTTCTAGCAGGACACAGAGGATGTGGGGCCCGTTTTTGGCTGATGGGTTCACCAGAGGCACAGGGGGATATGAGGAGGATTCATGTTCAAGGATGGGGAGCTGGGGACTGACCTGGGGTTGCAGAGCACCACCACCCCCTGACCTGCAGCTCCCATTGCTGAGGTGGCTGAGGAGGACATCAAAACCAAACCGGGGGAGTAGGGAGGCTTAGTGTCCCCTGTGTCCTGCCCCCAGAGCACTGCAATGTCCCTGCACTTCCCAGCAGCTCCACAGTAGCCCAGACCCACACCATGACAAAGCTCCTGGCTGGTGCCTGCACAGGGCCAGCAGCACCCACACACCTTGATGCAGTGCTGGACCCCATGGCAGGACACCCAGAGACACCGGGGGCACCTGGAAAGTGACAAGAGGGGTGGCAGGGACACGTCTGGGGAGGAGAGGGCAAGTGGCAGCGTGGGCACCTGGCTGGGACATGTTGGGGGGCAGCAGGAGAATTGCCATCACCAAGGGTTGCAAAAGAGACGTGAGATCCCATGGCCTTTCCCCTAACAGGACAATTTTTGATGATTGCCACACACTGCAGGGACACATGGGGACAAGCAGTGGTGGCCATTGCCCAGCATGGCATCTGCCCCAGGATGGGGGCTGTGAGGGGGGGGTGGCCCTGTCCGTGCTCCCCCGTGCACAGCAACAGCCACATGTGGTGGCCACCAGAGTTTCACATCGTGGAGGCAGGTCCCCATCCCTGTCCCCATCCCAGATGTGGGAGAGCTGAGGGGAAGGGGATGTTTCTGCAGACCCCTGCGGCTGGGCATCAGCTGACTGCCACATCCCCAGGTCCCCAGATGGGACACCATGTTGCAGCACATTCCCAGTGGGATTTTCCATACGTCTGGAGAAAGGGGTTACTCAATGTCCCCAGAGGGTTCATGTCCTGAGCGCATGGCAGCGAGGAGGGGACAGAGGTGCCACCCCCCGGCAGCTGGGCCAGGAGACATTGCACAGAGGCAGGGACACGGCGTGGCCCAGCCCCAGCTGGGATGGAGCCAAGCCCGGTCCCATGCGTGTCCAGCCTGGCCTGGGGCTGGCAGGAGAGGACAGCAGAGGACAGCAGAGGAGGGACGTGCCCCGGCCCCACATAAAAAGCCCTCGGCAGGGACGGGGAGCAGGCAGCACCCCGAGAAGAGCCCAGAGCAGCGCTGTGACCAGAGCTGTGAGAGCGGGGCCATGGAGCAGTACTTCTCAGCCACCCAGAAGATGGAGCAGGAGGTGATGTTCCCCAGCCTGCTCCGAGGGGTCTTCCCACAGCAGGAGGGGGCAGCCCCGGCTGCAGATGGCCACACGGACCTCTATGAGCGCTACCAGCTCCTCAAGGCCATCAAGCCTGTGGTGGAGAAGGGCCTGGCCTCTGTCACCGACCAGAGCCAGACCAGCACTGACACCAACACAGCCTTTGATGACAACGACACCATGGATGCCCAGCTGGAGGAGCGCCTGTCCCACCACCTGGCCGGCTTGCAGCAGGTCCTTACCCACCTCACCAGGGACACCAATGCCCTGACCCGGAGGTACAGCCAGATCCTGGAGCAGATCAGCCCCGGCGAGGGGCAGCCCAGCTGGTGACCCTTCTCTGGCCACCAGGTAAGAGCTGGGGGGATATGGGAGCCCAGGGGCACCGGGACAAGGGGTGGTTGAGGTCCTCCCCCTCTGCAGGGCTGGAGAGGTACTGGGAAAAGCCTTGAAATGGGGGCTGTCCCCTCAAATGCTGCAGATCCCCATCTCTTTGCTGAAGGAGGGGACTCATTGCATCCCTCTGTGCAGAGACTCCAGGGGTTCATAGTCTATGGCCCCGGGACTGGTGGACCAGATCTCTCCCTGGGATGGCCTCTGGGGCTAAGGACAGCTGTCCTTGCAGGATGGGTGCTGGTGACATGCAGAAGAGGACATCCCCATCGCTGACCGTCACAGGCTGTTCCCCAGCCCCCTCAGCCTCCCCTCACCACGGCAGCTGATCTCCCAGCGCTGGGCCCGCACGCCGGCGACGGTTGCAGCCACCGGAGAACCAGATGGTGCCTTATCCTCATAGGAAGAAGCACCAGTTCATGCTGGGAGGTCCATTGGAAGCGCTGCCCGCCTCGTGGCCTCCTCTTTATTTTCAAAGAGCAGCACAAAGGCGGCGGCGCCGCACGGTGGCCCCGACCTCCAACAGTCCCCTGTGACTGCCCAGCCCTTTTCCAGCTGGTACCTGGACTCTGAGGGTGTTTCCCCCAGTCTTTGCTAATAAAACGAGCCCTGGGAAGCTGTTGTCAGTGTGGTGCTTTCCCCTGGCTGGAGCCCTCCTGGAGTGCCCTGGCATGGGGCAGGGGGCAGTGGCTCTGCTGGGAAGGGACTTTCCAATGAAACGATGGGGAACTTGAGGGGACAAAAAATCACAGAGGCACGGGGTGATTTGGGTTGGAAGGGACCTTTTAGAGACCATCTCGTCCAATCTCCTGCTTTGTGCGGGGACATGTTCCACTAGACCAGGTAGCTCAGAGCCCCTTCCAAACATGGGGCATCCCCGACTTTTCAGGGCATCTTGTTCTGGTGTCCCACCACGCCCAGACTACAAAATTTCTTCCTGTTACCCCCTGGTGTGCACTTAGAAGGAAGGGAGGGAGTCATCAGCCCACGTAGGAAGTAGTCACCAGGTTTAGAGTCCTCTTCAATGATCTCCCAAGGCATGTCCCCCCCCTTCTGCTGTTGTCCTATGCTCCACAGCTCCCCATGCCTTTCCCCTGCCCTTCAGGGTTTCTGCCCTGGAGCTGCCCCGTGTGGGACTGAGCCTGGGGACCATCCCTGAGGGGCAGCAGAGCTGCAGGTCTCAGCCCCTTAGGAAAGCAACTGCCTCCAAGACTCCAGCCCCACATCCAGGTTTGTGTTATGCTGGAGACCCTCCTCAGCTCTTGCCTGCTCAGGACTTTTCTCCTGGCTGTTAGGACCTTGTTGGCTTTGACTCATCCTCCCCACAGTGGAGACATGGACCCCAGCCACCTGTGGCCAAGTAGCCAGGGTGGGTGGGGGTTGTTCTGGAGAGAAGTTCTGGCAACTCCACGGCTCCTGGAAGGATGGCAGGGGCCCTTCTGGAGGGGACGGGAGCTGGGGCCAGATTTGTAGCCCTCCTACACCTGAAACGGTGCCAGGCAGGACTGTGCAAGGACAAGGACAGTCCTGGGGTATTTGGGGATGGAGGCAGAGACAGGGGGAGGTTCTGACAGCAGGAGGTGCAGGGATGACATGGGGACACTCAAGGACATGTGTCGGTGAGATTTTTGCCCCTTCCCAAGCTGTGGCTGCAGATGAGCTCCCCGAGAGGACAACAGGTTGGGTCATCCAAGGTATGGGCAAACACAAGTCCCCCCCTGGCCAACATGAGGACTTTGGAGCAGATCTGCTCCCTGTGCTGCTCCTCAACCAGGGCAAGATTGCAGCCTTGTCTTCTCCAGAGAAAATGGACCATGAGGATCCTGGCAGAAACCTAAGCCATCCCCAATGCAATGTCACCTCACGTTGGGGTGTGATAGCAGAGGCGAGGGGAGAAGTGGAGTTGGAAGAGGGACACGGTGTCTCCAACCCACCTTTGGAGCTCCTCTGCCTCTGTACTTGATGGCAGAGCCAGGCATTGAACCATGAGGAATGGAGTGATGTGTGTTCCTGGTGAGGTGAGGGCCAGGGAGGAGGTGATGTCCCTCTGGTGGTCTACCTGGCTGGAGCTGAAGGACAGGATCTGAGTCCCCTGGAGAAGGGGGTAGTCACAGCGAGGAAGGCTTGCTGTCACCTCCAGCAATGGCTTTTGGCCTGGGCTGCACACTTGGCAGGTGGAGAGGTTCTTGGTGCCCTTGACAAGTATCATAATGGGAACATCTGGGGAACCACTCAACACCACTGTTGAACATGACTGAGGTGCAAGATGTCCCCAGAAAAGGCCTGTGACCTGGTGTTATGGTTTGAGGGGGCCCAGGATAATGTAATGGTGTCAATATGATGACCTAGAGAGGAGGTCTTTAGAGCCCTGAGGGATCCAGAAGGAGGGGTGTGGGACAAACAGAGAGGGGTCAAGATTGCCTCCCATCTCCTGCCATACCCTATAAAACCCAGGAGGACAGGAATTCTGTCCCTTCCTGCTCCCATCTCCTTGCTGCACTTGGAGGTCACGGAGAGAGGCTCCTGCCCTTTGTCATCAGCTGGCCATGTGCTCTGCAGGATCCAACTCCACTGGGTGCTGGGAAGAGCCTTGGACCCTTTTCCCAAGTTGGCTCTGCTGTGAGGGACACTTGGGCACTTCTATCAGCAACCACCACCATTGGGTTTTGTGTGTATTTGTGTATTTTTCCATGATCCCCTGTGTTTCCATCCCTCCCCTGTTCTACTGAACCTGTTCTGGTTTGCATTTCCAACCTTGAAGTCTCTCTTCCTTATCCCCCTGTTATCTTCCCCTGGGAGGGTGGAGGGGAGTAACAGAGAGCAATTCTGTTCTCTGGGTTTTGGTTTGCCCTGACCACTAAACTGAGAGCCCCGGGACAGCTGGAAGGACACGCTGACAACATCTGGGCCACTGGCAAGCCCCCAGGACCCCCAGGTCCCTCTCTGCAAGCCACTGTCTGGCCAGCCGGCCCCGACCCCGCGGGTTCCCAGGAAGCTTCTGCTGCTGCGATTGCAGGACCTTGCATCAGCTGCCCTGGGGATGTGTCACACCCCAGCAGTGCCCTGCTGCTGGCCACCGCTGCTGGACATGGCTGAAAAGTGACACGAGGTGGCCACAGAAAAGGTCTTTGTCCTTGAAAAACCCCACGCTGGTCCCTGGCAGGACGAGGGCAGAGGGGGCAGGTCAGGCCCTCCCCGGCGTGGCCCTGGAAAGGCTCCTGGGACACCGGCCCTGTCAGCGGCCACCACGGAGAAGTGAATTGTCCACTCACATGGTTGAAGCCAAACAGGATCTTGCAGGTTTCTTTGTACCTGTTTAATGGCATCTAATTCACCAGGAAGCAGTGACCTGGGCACGCAGGCTCAGGAGGACAAGAGAGAAAGCAGCATCGACCCAAAATGTTACATCAGTAAGAAATTCCACATACCCTTCTCTACCCTGTCCCAAGAAGTCCTCCCCACACGCCCCCCAAGGATGGGTGGGCTGCCAGCACCCCCGCCCCTTCCCTGCCTGCACCCCTGCCTTTGGATTTGGGGGTGCTCTGGCCTCAGCCCTGCCCCTGCTGCTGCCCTGCAGGTGCCGGGGGAAAGCCCCCAACATTGACACCCGTGCACCCCAGGTCTGGCTCCCGGGTTGGACGAGCTGCCTGTGAGCCAGCAAGGTGTCCTCAGAGTGAAGATGGCCACCAGCCTCCCGGGAGGAGGTGCAAAGAGGGGTCCCTTGCCCTCTGCTCAGCCCTGGTGGGACACATCCAGGTGCTGGGTCCAGTCTGGGCTGCCCAGTACAAGAGAGACATGGACAGACTGGAGAGAGTCCAGTGGAAGGCCACAAAGGTGATGAAGGGGCTGGAGCATCTTCCATATGAGGAGGGAGCTGGGACCCCCATATGAGCTGGGACTCCCCATATGAGCTGGGACTGTTGAGCCTGAGAAGAGAAGGTTCAGGGGGATCTTACCACCTTCTTAGTTTTAAAAGTCCCTTTTATAGTTCTCTGGTCACTATTTAATCCAGCTGATGGTCATCTTCCTCCTTAACACAACCAGTTTTCAGCAAACACCCTTCAGACAAGTATCACCCATTCATTATCACCTTCTTTCAGCAGGAGCTGTTACCAGAGCAGCTTGCCCAGACCCCTAAACCAGCCCTGAAGAAGAAGGGTGGCAGGGCTCACAGAGGACTCCTCCACTCTAGAAAATCCCATTACTTGTTCTCCTTCTTCCCCCCTCAAAACTGCCCTAATCAAGGCAGCTTTCCCATGGTGCTGCCTGCACCAGGGGTGCAAGAGCTGGCCCCACTCTGCCAAGGCCCTGGGAGTGGTGGGGCTGGTGTGGACAGAACAGGAGAGGCTCTGGGCACCTTCCCTCCTCGCCTCCCTGCTCCTGGCATGGGGCTGCAGTGGGACCCCCAGCCAGCTCGGGCGAAGGCTGTGGGGAGTTGGGCCAGGAGACACTGCACAGAGGCAGGGACACGGCGTGGCCCAGCCCCAGCTGGGATGGAGCCAAGCCCGGTCCCATGCGTGTCCAGCCTGGCCTGGGGCTGGCAGGAGAGGACAGCAGAGGACAGCAGAGGAGGGACGTGCCCCGGCCCCACATAAAAAGCCCTCGGCAGGGACGGGGAGCAGGCAGCACCCCGAGAAGAGCCCAGAGCAGCGCTGTGACCAGAGCTGTGAGAGCGGGGCCATGGAGCAGTACTTCTCAGCCACCCAGAAGATGGAGCAGGAGGTGATGTTCCCCAGCCTGCTCCGAGGGGTCTTCCCACAGCAGGAGGGGGCAGCCCCGGCTGCAGATGGCCACACGGACCTCTATGAGCGCTACCAGCTCCTCAAGGCCATCAAGCCTGTGGTGGAGAAGGGCCTGGCCTCTGTCACCGACCAGAGCCAGACCAGCACTGACACCAACACAGCCTCAGCTGAGGATGCAGACAGCAATCTGGAAGAGCGCCTGTCCCACCATGTCAATGGCTTGCAGCAAGTTCTGACCGACCTCACCAAAAATACCAAAGCCCTGACCCGGAGGTACAGCCAGATCCTGGAGGAGATCCACCTCAGTGAAGATCAGTCTAGCTCATGAGCCTGCACCCCCAGTCTCTGAGGTAAGAGCCTGGGGAGTTACAGCACCAAGGAGAAGCTGGCTGAGGGGTAACATAATTTGTCTTCTTGCCTCATCAGCTGGGTGGCTTTCCAATGTTTGCAATACACCCAAATCCCAGGAGTTCTGAGTCTGCACTTCATTGCTCAACAGATACATCCTCCTGCATTTGTCTTTCTCAGTTGCCCACTGGTGCAAACGGTGCCATTGAGCAAAGGTCATTTTGTGAGCTTCACACTGTCTTAAAGACACCCCAGCTCACAGTAGAGGCTGTCTGGCTGCTGCTGGGCAGACACAAAAGATCCCAGAGACAAAAGGGCTGGGTGGTTGGAGGACCTTGAGCTCTGGACTCCAGGAGCAGTCACACACTGGTGCTCCAGCTGTTTCTCCTTTTTCTGTGATGGAAAATACAACAGTCTCTTTTAGGGAGGAATTTGGCACTTTCAGATCTCCAGATGTCTAAATTTGACATGTCACCTGCAAACAGCTCAGACAGTTTAATCTTCCCCTAGCCTGGAAAGCAAATCCATTCTCTGTGCTGGTGGGACTTTGATCGCTAAGACCCCTTGGGGAGAAATCCTCGTGTCCCACCAGAGATGGGGCATAATGGCCAAGGTCCTTGTAGTGAAATGGAGAACGTAGAGAGGCAACAGGAACAACAGGGAGCATTAACAGGGACTTTACAATCTTAACCCTTCTTTTGAAGGAAACCCAGCCAGGAATGAGGACATCCTGGCCAAACCTTGTCCATTATCCCCACAGGATGACCTGTTGTGTGCAGCCCAGCAGCACTTTTCCTCCTGTGCCAAGTCCCACCAAGGAACTGCCCCCGTGAGCAGCGCAGAGCTTGGCTGTTGTGCCACCGGGCACTGCCTGTGCCATCCCACTCGCCCTGCGGCCGATCCTGCCAGCGACCTTCCTGCTTCATTCCAACCCTGTCCCAGGGGGATTTCTGCAGGCTAGAAATGAGAAGTCCCTGTTATTGCTTTGTAAAAAGCAGCTGTAACTTCGAAGTGAGGCTTTTTTTTTTTTTTTTTCCTGCATGTGCCTAATCTTGGTCTCTTTGACAATGTAACCGCATCCCAAGGCTGATCTGAAATGAAACACAGAGCCTTGTGCAGATGTGTCCTGTGTTTCCTACCAGCTGTTGCCTCTGCATAGCTGCTGTCCCCCTGCCCATGAGCCTGGGGGGACCTTGGCCACCGAGGCCATGCTGCAGTGTGGGGAGGTGATCTGGTTTTCTCCAGCGGGGCATGGGAATGGGGTTTGCATTGGGATGGATGTTCCCCCATCTCTCTGGCACTCATGCCTTGCAAAAGCTTGGTGCAATCCTGCCATCATCCTGTACTGGGTGCTGGGATGCCAACCTGCTCCACAGCATCCTTCTTTCCCTTCCCCATCATCCCCTCCTCTACTGGACTCCCAACTTCTCAGCTCCTCAACCCAATGGGTACCTGCACATCCCTTCCCTTGGCCCCACACTCATCCAGCCCTTCAGACTCAGCACCATCTCCAACACATGCAGCTCAAGGGACAACCTGCTGCAATCCCTGCCAGCCCCAGCAACACCAAGGAGCAGTTCTGCCCCCTTCCTGCTTGGCTGCAGTACCTCCACAGCTGGAGACAGAGGAGGAGGTGGGGATGCTCAGCTGGGGTGAGTAGGAAGGTAGAGCTTTGCTCACCTTCGATCCCTGTAAGATGTGAGGAGAGCAGGGGCAAAGCCTTTGCTGGCTGGGTGGGCAGGGTCTGCAAGTCCTTTGCAGGGGGGGTTAGAGCCCTCAGCATAGGCTGGGTCCCACCTCCAGGTGACTCCTTCCCTACCAGTCAGACCACTCTGGGGAAGTCCTACTGAGCTGGGCACTAGAGGGAGGTGTCCTCTTGTCTCTTCAAGCCACTGTAGAACAAATTCAGCTGTTGAAACGTCACTGCCTTGGTTGAACAAACACTGCTCCTCCATCAGCTTTGCAGTTTTGGTTAAAGAAACCAGAAATCTCTGGAGCATGTGTGGTTAGAGGAGGATTGTGACCATCACCCGGGCTGCACGCTCCAGGTGTGTTGCGTGTGTTGCTGCACGTGCTTTCCAAATCTCCCATCTCACAAGGGTGAAATAACACCCTTCAGACTGAAATCAGAGATTCATCAGCTCTAAAAGTTTAAATCTAAAATGACCAAATGTTCTGCAGATATTTCCCCCTGTTTATTCCCATTACGTGGAGGTAGGTCCATGCCTTGGTCATGGGTTCACGTTCATTCTGACCCCCACAGTGGGGCTCTGATCACTCAGCAGCACTTTGAAGCTCCACAGAACTGTAAAGACACAGAAAAGAGAGCAGGAACTCCACCCCTTGCTTTTATTTTAGTGAAACTCTAATAGCACAGAAAAATACAAGAGAAAACTTATTTCACAATTGAACAACAACATGCAGTGAGGCTGCAAAGCAGCTCCCCACCACACCCCTGCCCTGATATCTTGAGCAATGGTAAATCACATTTTGAAATCAGTCACACTTCAAACTCTGCACAGTCTCAACTCTACACAACCCCCCCCCCCCCCGCCCTCCAGAAGCACCAGCTCTCCTACAGTCCTTGTAGAGAAGGAAACCAGCAGTGGTCTGGAGACACCTGATGCCCCAAGGGGAATATATTCTCTTTGACAAGCAGGATCCTCCTATACCCAGGCAGAGTTTTGCTATGGATCAAAACAAAACATGATCCTCTTTAATAGATGAAGATCAGTAATGAACCTGGTTGCAGTAACCAAGAGCCCTTCTGCAGTGTGCTGACCTCAAGAAGAGATGAGATGTCTGGCTGTTTGCTGAGCAGAGTTTGTGCACCAGACAAACTAGGTCAGCTTCCCTCTGGCCCATGCCATGAGGGCATGAAGAGCTGTGTGGCCTCTGCTGTGTATCTGTGGCCCTTCTGCAGTAATAATGATAAAAAAAAACCAAACCAACTCATAGAATCACAGAATGGTTTGGGTTGGAAGGGACCTTCAAAGCTCATCTAGTCCAACCCCCTGCAGTGAGCAGGGACATCTTCAACTAGATCAGATTGCTCAGAGCCCCGTCCAACCTGACCTTGAATGTTTCCAGGGATGGGGCATCTACCACCTCTCCAGGCAACCTGGGCCAGTGTCTCACCACCCTCATCCTAAAAAAACCATCTCTGCTTGGCAGCCTTTTTGCCAGTTGATTGGCAGGGACTATGTGATGGACTGGAAAAAAGTAAAAGGTACTGTCCCAGCTGAAAAGAATAAACCTTCTGTACATTTGCACCTCCTCTGTGAAAGAGAAATGATGTGAAAGGCAAAAGAAAAGACATATTCTTTTTTGCTGTTTTCCCATTCATTTTTACTTTCCCTGAAACTTCAAGGACCCACCAAGACTGGAAAGACTGTGGTCTTAATTTTTAACCTGTGTGCATCCATGTGATTAGATTAACATCTAGTCATTTGTTTAGGAAAAAGACTTGTTGCCCCATGTAACTAAGGGGAATAATAATCTTTAAAAAGTGCTACAGAATCATTTTAAAGCTCAAGAACAGGATGCAAATAAAAAGGACTCCCACATAATCATGGGGAGGGGACAAAATTATTTTAAAGACACGTACATCTTATACAGAGATACACTCCATATGCATTATGCTATATCTACACTTGTATGTGTAGATGTTCATGTTTTGTTTCAGACAAAACTTCTCAAGGGGAGGGAGCAGACTCAGATTTTGAAGGAGGAGAATTGATGACATAGAATACAGGACCTTTGAACAGCTGGGTTTTTTTTTTGCCCAGCACCCCTTGCATAATCCTGGTCAAGCTTTTGCCAGTCTGGTCCTCAGCTTCCCCTTCTCCTTGCTCAAGAGTTGATGCTCATTCAGAGCTTTGACTTAAGGGGAAGGCACAAAGTGCAAAGCAAAGGCCACTTCTTGTTTGCTTCATCGTGTTCTCCCAGGGTTTGTTAGAGACTCTCTAAAAGGCCCAGCACTGCACAAGGACAAATTAAGGTATCCACAAACTGTTGCTAATACTGTGTCCAAGAACCCAGCTGGGAAACAGGGTGGGAGTGGATAGAAATCAGAGCTTATCATTGCATTGAAGCTCCTCAAAAGGAGGAAGGTACAAATATTGGTAAATGTCCCTGTTCCACCCAGTCTGAGTTGCTGTAATGAGGAAAGTGTGAGCAAAACGTCAATAAGGTGTGAAATAGGGACTGTAAAAAACATCTAACTGCATCAACAGCCCATTCATAGGATCACATGAATTATAGAATCGTATGATCTCCTGTGGAAAGAAGCTGCTGGGGAGGCAGAGGAAGGATCCACACTTTTGAGGCTCCAGGCGTGTATGGGTAGCAGATATCCCCGTCCCCTGGACTTGATGATCTTAAAGGTCTTTTCCAGCCTTGGTAGTTCTGTGATTCTGTGATGCTCCTGCCAAAGGATATGTGATTTCAGAGGTTTTTTTACTAGCACCTCCTCCCTCGACTTAGGTTGCCCAAGAATTCTCTCTTGATTGTAGCCTTAATCTCTCAGGGTCCCAGAGATCCACAGCCAAAATCTATTTCCTCTTTCCCTCCTTATTTCTAGGTGTCTAGCTGGCAGCAAATGGTCTTATCTCTCAGCTTTGCTTCTTCACAGAATCACAGAATCACCGAATCACCAAGGCTGGAAAAGACCTTTAAGATCATCAAGTCCAGCCTATGACCAACACCACCACACCATCTAGACCATGGCACTAAGTGCCACACCCAGCCCAGCCCCTCCTCTCCTACCACTGACTTAGGAGAAGCAACTTGTAGCCTCAGCAACAAGGCATAAACCCACTGGTTGGGCTGCCATCCTTCACAGACTGCACTGAGATAATCCTCCTTTCTGCAGATCATCCTTTTTCTGGCTAGACCAACAGCATCAGCCTGAACTTGGACTGGAGACAACCCAGTACCCCCCCAACATGGAGTGACCAACTGAATGGACCCATGCCAACACCTTCAGTAGGACTGCTGTGTGACAGGGACCTGGGAGTACTGGCACCCATATACTCAGCTCTGCCCCACATTCTCCCTGTGGCATGGAAAGAGTTGATGGACAGCTCAGGAAGGGCAAGCGGGTCCAGAGGAGAGCAATAAGGCTGGTGAAAGGACCAGAGGGAAAGTCTTATAGGGAGAGGTTGAGGATGTTGGGGTTGTTTAGCCTGGAGAAGCGGAGACTCAGGGGGGACATTATCACTCTCTTCAACTACCTGAAGGGAGGTTGTAGTCAGGTGGGGGCTGGGCTCTTCTCCCAGGCAACCAGTGACAGGACAAGAGGGCACAGCCTGAAGCTGCTCCAGGGGAGGTTTAGGTTGGATATTAGGAAGCACTTCCTCATGGAGAGGGTGGTTAGACATTGGAATGGACTTCCCAGGGAAGTGGTGGAGGCACCATCCCTGGATGTGTTCAAGGCAAGGCTGGATGTGGCACTTAGTGCCATGGTCTAGATGGTGTGGTGGTGTTGGTCATAGACTGGACTTGATGATCTCAGAGGTCTTTTCCAGGCTCAATAATTCTGTGATTCTGTGATTATGAGGGGTAAAGACAGGCAACTGTTGTATCTTGTTTGGCTTCTTGCTCCAGGAGAACCTACAAACTAAGCTGAACGTGTTAGAAATACAAAGTCAATGGGCCTGAGGATCAGGGGAATAATGTGGTGTCTCAGGAACGTGGGCACTGATGGGTCTGTTGGGTTAACAGATGGCAATAGGAGCAGGTAAGTTTGCATCCTGAGGATGCCTCTCCCTATTCATTCATGGGGGTGGCACATTCACTCGCTTGGCCAGGAGGCATTTTGCTCCCTCAGCTTCTGATGGTGTCCTGGGGCCTGTCCAAAGCCAGCTCAGATCTCCACGAAAGCCACCAGCCATGCGTTCCATGGAGGTGGGTGGAGCTGATAGACGGCCGGGAGGAAATGCTAATGGTGTTTGCACAGCACCTGGCTGCTTGTTTGACTTAGGGGTGGCTCCTGGGCTGCAGAGACA
Source organism: Hemiprocne comata (assembly GCA_020745705.1). NCBI lineage: Eukaryota > Metazoa > Chordata > Aves > Apodiformes > Apodidae > Hemiprocne > Hemiprocne comata. The sequence continues at coordinate 214,133,854 of CM036586.1, forward strand.
CCAGCCCAGCTGCACCCATGCAACTCCTGAGCAGAGCTCAAGCAAACTGCTGATGGATTTGCTTTTAAGCCATTTCACCTCGCTACACTAGATGTTTGCCCCATGCAGGTTTCCCCCAGGCTGGGTGTTGCTGGCTCCACTAGGAACAAATCCCCAGGATCTGGCCGTGCAGGGTGCAGATGGAGGGATGTCAGTGAGAGGTGAAGTGAGGACAGTGAGCTCTTGGATCCCAAGTGCTCATGACCAGTGACAAAGAGATGCTTCGCAAATTGCACAGGCTGGCCCACGGGTCAGCAGAGCAACCTGGCATTTTGCAGGAGGCAATGCATGTGCTTCAGAAGACCAACAAAAATCTGATTTTCCCGTGGCCTTGGCAAAAGACCTGGCTTGTCCTGGTGCATCCCCTGGCAAATTTCAGGACAGAGGTTGGAATATCCTAAATCCAAGCTGCATTGAATACTGTCTGCATGGGAGTTCAGAAGAGCTGTGCCAAGTTTGTTGCCTCTCCTCTTTGCTAACCCATCCAGTGCTGTTTAAAATAACCTAGCTTTTCACAGGGATGTCTTCCACCGAGATGCCCTGGAGCAGTTAGGTTCTGGGAATCACCTTCTTTAGGTGCCCCCTCCATTGATTTATTCTTGATCCCAGCAATGACAACACTAGTGGCTGCACAACGTGAAGGGTGGAGATCAGCTATGGGCCTTTGTCTGTCCAGCACTTAAACTGAAAGGCAGTAAATTTAGATTGTTTTATGATGAGGGTGGTGAGACAAACAGGCTGCCCAGAGAAATTGTGGATGTCCCCTCCCTGGAAGTGTTCAAGGGCAGGTTGTACAGGACATGGAGCAACCTGGTCTAGTGGGCGGTGTCCCTGCCCATGGCAAAGGGTTGGACTAGATGATCTTTGAAGGTCCCTTCCAACCCAAACCATGCCATGACCCATGATTGTCACCTCCAGGCTCCAAGCAAATGGACCAGAGCAAAAGGGCTCTATCCCCCTCAAGGAACTTAGATACTGGAGAAGAGGGATGAAGAGGATAAAGGTAAAAAGAAGCTGCTCCATGCCTCCTCCCAGCTTCTTCCCCACATCTGAGCTGCTCATTTCCCTTCTTGTTTTAAGCATGTAATCTTTTTTCCCCTTGGATTCAGTGTATTTACTTGTACCAGGGCACAAACCCCAAGTCTGAATGTCATTGACCTAATATTCTTGAACAGAAGCTGCCAAATCAATGTGTTAAGGAAATAAATCTGCTCTTTTCCAGAGAATACTATTTTCCAGGCAGATGTTTGTCCCAGCACAGAGATGTTCCACATCATTGTTATGTACATATTTATACTGTTTTTAAAAACACATCTTTACTCCCCACAAAGCCATCGTCAAGTTATTCATTCTTTGGCAGACAGAAAGTTCTAAGCATTAGTGTGATTATTCTCATGATTCATAGTGTGGTTGCTCATACAAGGTCCAGGCACAGGCTAATCCAGGAAGGACACAAGAAGGACACAAGCAAGTCCAGAGGAGGGCTAGAAAGATGATCCAAGGGCTGGGGCACCTCTCCTATGAAGGCTGAGAGAGTTGGGGCTGTTCAGCCTGGAGAAGAGAAGGCTCTGAGGAGACCTTATAGCACCTTCCAGTATCTGAAGGGGCTACAAGAAAGATGGGGAGGGGCTTTTCACCAGGGTGTGTAGTGATAGGACAAGGGGTAACGGTTTTAAACTGGAAGAGGGGAGATCTAGGTTAGACATCAGGAAGAAATTATTGACTGTGAGGGTGGTGAGACACTGAAACAAGTTGCCACAGGAGGTTGTGGCTGCCCCTCCCTGGAGGTGTTCAACGCCAGGTTGGACAGGGCTTTGTGAAGCCTAGTGGAAGGTGTCCCTGCCTATGCAGGGGGTTTGGAAGTAGATGACCTTCTTGGTCTCTTCCAACCTTCACCATTCTAATCCCCTCATGCACAGACAGTGAAAGGATGGTCTCTGCCTGGAGGAACTTACAGTCTTGGAAATATCCCTCTGCTGTTAAAAAAACAACAACTGTGGGCTGAGGGAAATGTACTTTTGAAGAGTTTATAAAAGAATGTCAGGGCCAGCAGCCACGCCAAGCAGAATAGGCAGGAGGCTTGAAGGCATCACTCTGCGCAAGGAGCTGGGAGAGGGATGAAGAACATCTAATTGGTTCTTCTTCCTTGGCCTCCTTGTGGCTCTGTGATCCATTTGGGCAGCCAGACTCTCCAGTAGGTATCTGTAGGCTCTCCTTTGAGGACAGAAGCTTGCTGATCTGTCTGGATGTCCTTTACAGACATCCTCAGAGCCCTCTTTCTCTGCTCGACAGCAAGCACGTGGATCCCCAACGGATCATCAATCAGTGCATCGGATGCAGCTTTAAAATGATAGAATCACTTAGGTTGGAAAAGACCTTTAAAAGCATCAAGTCCAATGATAAAACTGACACTGCCAAGTCCAACACTAAACCATGTCCCTCAGCACCACATCTACACATCTTTTAAATACCTACAGGGATGGTGACTCCACCACCTCTCTGAGCAGCCTGTTCCAGTGCCTGACAAACCTTTTGGTGAAGAAATTTTTCCCAACATCCAAACTAACCCTCCCCTGGTGCAACTTGAGGCCATTTCCTCTCATCCTATCACTTGTAACTTGGGAGAACAAACCGACCCCCCCTTGCTCCAACCTCCTTTGAGGCAGTTGTAGAGAGGCAGAAGGTCTCTCCTCAGCCTCCTCTTCTCCAGGCTGTACACCCCCAGTTCTCTCAGCCACTCTTCATAAGACTTGTGCTCCAGACCCTTCCCCAGCTTCGTTGCTCTTCTCTAGGCATGCTCCAATCCTCAATGTCCTTCTTGTTGTGAGGGGCCCAAAACTGAACCCACGGTTTGAGGTGCAGCCTCACCAGTGCTGAGCACAGGGGATGATCCCTGCCCTGGTCCTGCTGGCCATACTGTTTCTAAGACAAGCCAGGATGCCATTGGCCTTCTTGGCCACCTGGGCACACTGCTGGCTCATGTTCAGCTGCTGTCAACCAGCACCCCCAGGTCCTTTTCCTCTGAGCAGCTCTCCAGCCACTCCTCCCCAAGCCTGTAGTGTTGCCTGGGGTTGTTGTGCCCAAGTGCAGGACCCAGCACTTGGCCTTGTTGAACCTCATAAGAGTGGCCTCAGCCCATCGATCCAGCCTGTCCAGGACCTTCTGCAGAGCCTTCCTACCCTCAAGCAGATCAACACTCCTCCCCAACACTTCTCCCCAGTTTGGTGTTGTCTGCAAACTTAGGCCCAAAGGATGAAAGATTTCAGACATCCAGAGGCTTACTGGTAACAGACATTAAGCCCAACAGAGATCCTGAGTGGAAATCAAATCCCACTCCCCAAAGGGAGAAACCCAGCTAACCTCCCTGAAACAGCACAGCAGTGGCCACGACCTCTCCAGGGGGTGTGGGGCAGCAGCTACAATGGAGCTGCTGGTTGTGGGAATCCCAGGACCCTGGTGGCCTGAGGCTATGGAGACTTTCATGGTCTTGGCTTTTTACTTCCTTCTCAAGGGAAGAATGAAATTCAAACCAGCCTTAGCTAGCTGTTACCAGCAGCAGGGACTGCTGAGAGCCTTGTCAGAGCTCTCTCCTCCAGGATGCCACCTCTGGTGTGACCACCTACAGAAAAGGCACCAGTTCCCCACGGGCAGGCAACAACATGCCAATGGCTTGGGCTGTGAGAAGTTCTTCCTAAGGCCTATTTGGAGATCAGATGGATTTGGCAGTTTAAATAAAATCCTTATTGAAAAAGGGAAAAATCCAACTGGGAGTAATTTGCATAGGACTGAAAAATGACATCTTCAAGCAAGACATGTAGTTGGTGGGATTAAAAAGTCCCAGAAGAAGCACAAATAATAACAATCTGACTTCTCACATACATGGTGACTTCCAGGCAAAATACTTCACAGACTTTCAGGCTGATTCCTTGTCCCATCATGTGCCAGCAAAAGTGGCCAAGTTATAAAAAAGGAGTAAAAGAGTGGGGGAACCACACCAGTATGTGCATCAAACTGAAGGACCAGCTGTGGTTGGCCTAGCAGGAGAAAAGTGTTGCGGACATCAGCTAACAACTACTCCTTTTGCTGAAGTGGTCAGGATCTCCACTGAGGCATTGAAGGTTTGGCCTCAAATCCCATCATCCACCCTTGATTCTGGTTTGGGGAAACCTTCCAGATGAGCTTTTCAACAAATCTCTTCTGCTGCTTTTCAGCCTTCCCTAGTGAAAAGGTTGTGTGAGCAGAGACGTGACGGTCCACTTGTCTATCCAGTTCTGCAGCTGCAGAAGGAAAGGTTATCACCCTCAGCATTGAAGACATGCCACGTAGAACAAGAATGAACTTCACCTCTGCCAGTTACATCCAGGATATTTCCTGAAACACCCACGTAAGCCAGCCCAAAGAATGGGATTTGCAGGAATTAAAGGCCCAGAAGATGCAGATCTTCCAGCTCTGCCTGTTTTCCAATAAGCATTGATTTTGAAAAACTTACTGCAAGTCACACAACCTGGGCTCCCAAGCAGACCTTGCAAGTACATCCAGCACTATTAACTCTTCTGGTTTGGAAGAGGGAAAACACCATTCAAAATGGTAGGGATAACTCAGACACATCTTATTATTGAGGATCTCTCAGGGTGCTTCAGAGGAACAGATGCAAAATTAAGTTGGGTTTGATGAGAAGTTCACCCAAATGCACAAAGTATTCAAAAGAATCTGGGTCCAACTTTGACAGAGCCCTGGGTGAGGACTTGCTTTCTTCTCAAGGTGAGTGAATCAGTGCAAATTATAACACTTTTTGCTCCATATCTCAAGCTTCTGGCCAGATTGATGCCCTATGTTGGGAAGATACAGATCCAGCAAAATCCCTGAAGGATGCAAAACCAGAAAAGCTGATTTCCATGAGCACAATGCAGATTTTGTGCAATTGGTTTCCTTATATACCAGGCTGTTGTTTTTCACCATCCAAATCTCCCCCAGGAAGACTTTTAGGAAGCTCTGTATTTGTCTGAGATTCTCCCTTTGGCTGCTGATATCAGGAAACAGCTTGAAATGAAAGAGTGTGAGGCAAGGTTGGTAGAGGAGATTACACCTTTCATTAGATCAACAGAAACTGGGAAACTGGAAAAAAATGGGGAAAAAAACCAAAACAAGCAAGGTGAAACAGAAGCTGACAGACCTGAGAAAGCCTCGAGTACCATAAAGCATGGATTTTTTATTCATCTAGATCAGCTGATCTAATAAAAGATATTGTCTCTTGTTACAAACATTGACTGACACCTCTGGACAATCATGTCCATGGAATAAAGAGACAGAAGTGATGAGTGGCCTGAAGACAGATTTGAAAGCAGCAATGCCCTCAGAAACACCTCAAATAAAACCATGGAGTTTCTGCAGGCTCTTGGTATGGATCTGGAGAGGTTATTTACACTTACTCTGATTTGATCCTGTGCATTTAAAAAATAAAATAAATGCAGATGTCCTTGTGAGTGTTTCAGTGCTGAAAGACTGAGAAACAGTTCCACTACCCCTAAATCTGTGGTGCTCTCCACTTCTGATATTTGATTGGTATAGGATGTTAGGAAACAATGTCATGCAATGATACTAATAAAATAGTTATGAGCAATTGAAAAGAATAGTTCAGGCTCAAGCAGAGACTCAAGTTTGGTTTTATTTACTTGGCACAAATTACTCAGTGCCCATAGATTGTATTGGCAAGGAAGAAAATGCCACCACCTGGAACAGGTGGTAGACACCCTGATCTGAAATCGATGGGTATGACAAATGGGATCAGTGAGATGGATTTGGGATAAACTGTGCTTTAAAACAGCAGCAGATGGAGGTCAAAAAGCTGTGAAAACGTTTGCTGGTTTTCACACAGTGGATTGATGAGGCAGAGGTGGTCACACAGGGACACACTGTGGGGCTCCTTGGAGGTGCTCTGGCCACGGAGCCTCTTTTGGAAAGGATTATTTTGCTCTGAGTCACCTGCACCTCGCTGGCTGCCAGAAAACTAATGAGCAAATACTTCCGCTTTCAGGCTGCTCCCTCCCCTCTCCCACACCTGCAACCTGTACCGGGGCTGCGCCAGGAGCGAGCTGCAGCCTCCAGGCTGGGAGCTTGGAAAAAACCTGACCCACCCCAGAACAAAACAGGTGAAATAGGAGTGGAGAGCGGCAAGGAGCCATCCCAAGAGTGGGGTAGGAGCTGGGCACGGAGCAGCTGGTTTTCCCACGCTGCTGAGCCGTCGCCTCCCCTCTTCTCGCCGCAGGTCCGGGGGAGATGAGCGTTTCATCGGAGCACAAGCCCCTGGGGAAGCAGGTCACCGGCAGCCTGCAGACGGTAAGGTACGGGCCCGGGGGGGCACAGTTTCCTCCTGTAGGATCAAAGCATCCCCTTTGGGCTACATTAGAGGTTTGTGGAGTTTTTTTCCCCTTCATCTGCTATTCTGAAGACACCAGGGCTTGTCAGATATGTGACCAAGAAGAGGACTCTACGTAAAAAGCTGTTTGCAGCAGTTTGCTTACAGAAGGGCTGTGTCCCTCTTGGGTACACAAGATCTGGCAACAACATATAACCAGGGGGGGGTTTTCTCTCCTTTGACTTGAGCTGGAATTAAATTAATAGGAACTTCAATTGGTCAGATCCCTAAATAAATGTCTGTTGCAAGTTTGGGGTTTTTTAACAGTTCTTAGAGCCTCTAATGGTACAAAAGCTGCCTTGTGTTGTAGATGTGCAGAATCATCAGGTGAGAGCAGTAGTTTTTCTAGCTCTAAGGAAAATTAATGGCAATTTCAAGACAAGCATGATATTGCTAGGCAGAAACCAGTGCTGAGATCAGATGATGTTTTACTCTCTGGCCTCAGTCTATTTCTAACAGTTTTACTCTCTGTGTTGTAGCCATGCAGCCTCTCCCCCAGACCTCTCTCTTTAACAAATGCAACCTCCTTGTGCTGCACCTTTTCAGGTGTAGGTTGCAAAATGCCTCCCCAAGGAGGTAACTGTTTTGCAGATTAATAAACTGGGGCACAGATGGGTGGAATGGCTTCCTAAGTGTCACCTTGCTGGCTCATTACGGAACTGGGAATCAGCTGGTGCTAGTACTCCCAGTCAGCTGGGAACCAGTTCAGTCCCAGGCCAAAACAATTAATCAAGATCTGAGGACATAAGGTTAGTTGAGCTACTGTATTAATGAAGAACATGGTATCCATTTGTATTAGTGACAAACAGCATGGAACATCTGACCTGCCATCTGAAAAAGGAGCAAAGGCTCAAGAGCATGAGACCTTCCTATCAAATGATCCCTGCAGGGGAAAGCTGCTCTTATCACTTGGACTAATGGCAAATTTCCTGACCAAGAGGCTTGACAACAGAAACAGCTTTGGTCCATGTTCTTCAGTGGACAGAAATCACCAGCTAGTCTCAGACAGAATAACATTTTATGTCTCCTTGGCCCTAGTGACAATGATTGCCATTGAGATGAAGCCACCCACGCTTGGGTAAAGCATTATTCCAGCTGGGTCTTTGGCCTGAATCTCCTGTTGTTTCCCTGTGAGGAAATTGCTGCTAAATCTGGTAGCTTGCTGCTGTTTAAAGGGAAAGGTCTCCCCTTGCTCCAGGTTGTCTGTTCCTAGTCCCTCTTGCTTGTGAAATCCTTCATGAGCCTCAGCTCAGTAAGACAAAGGGGAAGCAGAGCTGGCACGGGTGAGCATTAGAAACACGTAGGTAGGTACAGGGATGGAAAGGGGAGAGGGCAGCAGGAGCTCCCCCTCCTCTTGGTGTGAGCTGTGAGATCAGCTCACGTCATCCCGTGGGTCTGTACCTGTGGGATCCAGCTAAGAGCTTAAGTACACACTTCACTTGAGGCATGTGACTTGCAGCACTGGGGCAAACCCTGTGTGATCCGATCCAAGAAGGAGCAGGTGAGCTCCTGGAAAAAAAGGGTTGTTTACTGACTCCTGCCTTCCCAATGGCAGGTGTGGCCCTGGCCAGGCATGTGACTTGAGTTACAGCAGTGAGGTGGGAGGGAAAACTGCTTCCTTCCCTCTCCTTGTTCTCTGCTGAGCACCATGGAAAACGGCCAAGAGCAGAGGCAGGCTGCTAAAACTCATCAGCAATGAACCCTCAGGAAAGGTCAGGCTGGACATCAGATCCAGCTTTCCAGGTCTTCTCCAGTGCATATCAGATGGCAGTGGTATGAATGCCCCTGTGAAATAAAATAAATATTCAGGTCTTTATATTCTTCCTTCTTAAGTCTATGTCAGTCACATGAATTATTTCCTTTACTTCCTAGCTAAAGCTAGCATACATTTTTAAAAGTGATTTTATAAACAGCTTCTGTCCTCCACCTCTGACATGCTGGATTTTTCTGTCTTTTTTTAGCATTTACAAATAAACCCTCAGATGAGTGGAACCCAATTCCACCCGTTTCTAATGTTTTCAAGAGCTTTAGTTCCTCCTTTGAAGAGAAAACACCAGCTCAGGTGTGAGGAAGGGAGTTGCACAGCTTTGAGCTCAGTCCTTGTTCCTCTGCCTGTGAGGAGGGTGAGAGCTCAGGCTGCTCTCGCTGGAAGGACAGGGGCCAGCTGGGAGAAAGCCTGGGTGGGACTTAGGAGGTTGATGCTGAATCCTGTAGTCACTCAGCTTCCTTAGGCAGGGTCCTTCTTGTCCCTCTTGCCCACTGACAAAACAATACTTTCCTACATTCCAAAGATGTGGTGAGGACGTGGCCCTTTAGAAACGTCCAAGTCTCTGCTGCCTTGGTGGTTGCTTTTACCAATGAATTGGGTGGGTGTTCCCATCTGTCCCCCAAGAGATGGGAGTTCTCACTGCTCTTCACACCATCATTCCACTTTCCAGCTGCACTTACCCTTTTTTTTTTTTTTCTTCCCCCTTTTCCTTGTTGCTTGCTGACAGCCTCAGCCAGGTAACACACGTGGCTTTTTGTCCCCTTGTGATACTTGCAGGTGTCACCAATCGTGGAGTTAAATGTCGGCGGGGAGATGTACACAACAACGCTGAGCACCTTAAAGAAACACCCAGGCTCCAAGCTGGCAGAGATGTTCACTGGCAAGCCCAAACTCAGGACTGACTCCGAAGGGAGGTTCTTCATCGACAGGCCCGGCACCTATTTCAAATACATCTTGGAGTACCTGCGCAGTAACCAGGTGCCCACCCAGTGCATCCAGGACGTCTACAAGGAGGCGTTGTTCTACGACATCGAACCTCTGATCAAGCAGCTAGAGGACTCCCCACAGATCTTTGGGGAGCTGGTGGCCAGGAAGCAGTTTCTGGCCCGTGTGCCCAACTACAGCGAGAACATCGAGCTGATGATCCGCATCGCCAGGGCGGAAGCGGTGGCGTCCCGCCGCTCCAGCGTCATCGTCTGCGTGGTCAGAACCGAGGAGGACGCGGCCAGGTGTCAGGATGCCTTGAACAGCTTGGACATGGATAAAAAATCCGTGGTGAAGTTTGGCCCCTGGAGGGCGGTGCCGGGTATCTGTGATCTGCTGGACTGCATTCAAATGGACGTTGAAGCCAAAGGGTATAAAATATCCTTTCAGCCCCATGTGGCTGAAAAAGGTTTTCGCCTCAAATCGCACGACTACTTCTACAAGTTCCTGTTCACCTGGTGGTAGTAAAGTGCCACCATCGATGGGGAAATGGAAGAAAGCTGGGTCTGGAGCACCTCTCCTATGAAGACAGGCTGAGAGAGTTGGGGTTGTTCATCCTGGAGAAGACAAGACTCCGGGGAGACGTCATAGCAGCCTTCCAGTGCCTGAAGGGGCTCCAGGAAAGCTGGGGAGGGGCTTTTGACAAGGACTTGTAGTAAGAGGACAAGGGGTAATGGAATAAAACTGGAAGAGGGGAGATTTAGGTTAGACAGTAGGAAGAAATTATTTAGTGTGAGGGTGGTGAGACACTGGCACAGGTTGCCCAGAGAAGCTGTGGCTGCCCCATCCCTGGAAGTGTTCAAGGCCAGGTTGGATGGGGTTTGGAGCAACCTGGTCTAGTGAGAGGCATCCCACTAGGGGGTTGGAACTAGATGATCTTTAAGGTCCTTTCCAACCCAAACCAGTCTGTGATTCTATGTAAGCAGCTATGAACACAAATTAACTTGGGCCATGGAGACTAAGCCATGGACTACCAGAGGGACAGGAAAAAACGCACGGCCCAACGCAAGGATCTCCTTTGGTCATTTGCCAAATTTAAAGAGCACTTAAGAGCCACTGTTCATTTTGGCTTTAGGGAATAACTGTAGGATTTAAAAGGTATTGGGAAAAGGAGGAATTCTACTCTTTCAGTGTTGCTGACTATTAGATGAGTCCAGAGAGCCAGATCTGAGGGTCAAGCCAACCTCACTCAACCTGGGGCACTCCAGTAGACAGCCTACTCTCCAGCCAAGGTATTTATAACCATTATTTATTATTTATTCTGAAGAAAAGACAGAGAACCTGAGCTATGACCCAGGGTCAACAAAAGGCAAAAGTGCCACTGCTGGTCTGAGGAGTTTATCATCTAAGGACACGTGTTCCTCTCTCATGCCACACTATTTCCATCTTTTCCTTGTGATACTCATTATTATGATGATATTATTTCTAAATATATAAGCTTCTGGAAGAACAGGGAGAACCCCCAGTGATTTCATGGGATGGAAGCACTGTTGAAGCAAGAGGCTGAGGCTTCAGTGCAAATTTTCCTCTAGAGAACACAAGTTGGGTCCTACATCATGTTTTAAAAATCTTAGTATTAGAAAGTTTATTTGTGTACTGGAGATGGCTGTTAGCTTGGTTTTAATCACTCTGAAAAACATAATGTCTAATTTGATGATGATCATATTTCCTTTATTTCTCAGCACATGGATTTCTTCCAGTTACAGACAATAATCTCTGGGATGTTAAATAAATGACCTCTCGGAATGACACAGAAGTGCTTTATTTAGTGACATCTTCTCCCCCAAATCCCCTAATTTAAAAGACCTGAAGTTTTATATTTATGCTGATGGATTGGTACAATTCCTAAATAATCTTGGTTTCAGATGTGCTCATCTCAGCACAGATTTTTCCCTCAGTAGAAGTCAGGAGTCACAACCTCAGGGCAGTTCTGCTGGAGGTGTGAGGAGACTCTTTGAGACCCCCCACATTTATAACCTTGGTAAGAATAGACAGTCAGTGTCTGAGAAGACAAAGTTTAGAAAATGAGATCTGGGATCATGCTTTTGATCATAACCAAGTGGTTGGTGGTGCTTAGCCTAGAAGAAGAGAGATTGAGGTCTCCTCCTAAAAGACAAAAGGCAGCTTTAAAGAGATCTGTTTGTACATACTAAGGGTAGAAGAACTGGCTTAAGTTGCAACAAAGGAGATTAAAATTAGAAGAAAAAAAAATCTGGTTATAGGGTTGTTAAACCCTCAAACCAAACAAGCTCCTAAGAATGCAAGACTGTCCTCGTGAGAAAGTTCAATAGTTTTCTCAAGGATGGTCTCATAGAACAGCCCAGGCTGGAGGGGACCTTGAAGGATCATCTGATCCAACCTCTGGTGGGAAGGGGTCTGGATGAGATGATCAAGCACCCTGTCTTGTCACATCTTGAAAATCCCCAGCTACATGGACTCCACCATGTGCCTGGAGAGGTTGTTCCAGTGAATGATGGTTCTCACTGTAAAAAAGTTCTTTCTTATGTCAAGATGCAACCTCTCCTGATGCACCTTGTGCCTGTTGCCTGTTGTCTTCTCCAAATGGCTCCTTGTGAAGATAGAGATGCCATCCCCTTTGTGGGGGCCCTTTAAGACTCTGTTGAGGTTACCCAAGGAGCAGAGACCCAACTCCTCCAGTCTTCCCTGGTAGGACAGGTTCTATAGACCATTGCTCACCTCCCTGGCCCTCCTTTGGACCCTTCAGCCCCTTCCAAAATCACAAGATGCAACTAGATGATCTTTAAGGTCCCTGCCAACCCAAACCATTCTGTGATTTACGTTTTGGCCTTTATATGGTCTAACATCAAATACTAACGACACTGGTGGGTATTTGGGGGGAAAACCGAGCGTTGCTGACAGGACCCAGCCCTCGGCCGTGTGTGGCTGCGGGCCGGGCCAGGCCGCAGCCGCCATGTCAGGCCCGCGTTCCCATGGCAACGGGAGCCCACTGCCTCCGGGGCCCGGCCGCCTGACCATAGAGCGCGGCCTCCAGCCGCCCAGAGAGGACGCTCCTTTTGGCGCCTCCCTGCGGGCGACTCTGTGGTTTCTCTTCCGGGTTGCGCGTACGGCGGCCGCCGAGGGCCAGGCGGCGTCATGGCGGCTCACCTGAAGAAGCGGGTGTACGAGGAGTTCACCAAAGTGGTCCAGGTAACGCACCGGCCCGGACCCAGCGGGGCGGGGGAGGGGGCAGCCCCGAGCTCTGCCGTGCGGCCGGTGGCGTCGGTGGAGCTGAGGGAAAATCTACCAGCTGAGCCCGCGGCCTAGCCCAGGGGTGCCGCCTGCCTCCTTATGGCGGAGGCCTCGGGGCCAGGGCGGCCCGTGAGGGGCTGGGAGGAACGGGGGAGGGTTTGGCCCGGTGTTTAGGGAGGCCGAAGCTGCCCGGAGGGAAGGGGGTTGCTCCAGGGTGTGTGCGGAAGGGGGAGAGTGCTCCCTTCGGGGCGGGAAGGGAGGGACCTGGGGAGTGAACCCCTAGCCCGGGATGAAGGAACGGCAGCGAGTTTCTCAGCTGCGCCAGGCTGGTGGGCTTGGGAAGTGTCGTATGTTCCGGCTGGGTTCTCTGGGGTTAGAAAGGGTAGGAAGGTTCTAGAGTAGAGATCTTACGAGGAGCAGCTGAGGGAACTGGGCTTGTTCAGCCTGGAGAAGAGGAGGCTGAGGAGACCTCACTCTGCCTGAAAGGAGGATGGAGCAGGGGGGGGAGGGGGCGGTTTCCTCTCCCAAGTTACAAGTGATGGGATGAGAGGAAATGGCCTCGAGTTGCCTCAGAGGAGGTTTACATTGGATATTGGAAAACTGTCTTCGCTGAAAGGGTTGTCAGACCCTGGCCCAGGCTGCCCAGGGCAGTGGTGGAGTCCCCATCCCTGGAGGGATTTAAAAGCCATGTAGATGTGGTGCTGAGGGACATGGGTTAGTGGTGGCCTTGGCAGTGCTGGGTTAATTATTTGACTTGATGATCTTAAAGGTCTTTTCCAATCAAAATGCTCCTGTGATTCCACGATCTGCTCCAGGCTGGGGTGGGGGAAGGCAATGTATTCTGGGAATGGGGCCTACCAGGGCAGGATGGGAGCTTCCCCAGAGGGCTGGGAATGTGTTCCTTCTTAAGACAGCTGACAGGGATGCCAGTGACTGCCATGGAGGACAGGAGCTTCCTCAGGCTTGGTGCTGGGACAGTATTCGTTCTGGGAAAGGAATAGGTTTCTGAACAGTGTCTCTCTGCCCACAGCAGCAGCACGAGGACCTGTCTGCTAAGAAACTGAGGCTGACCAAGCCCAGCAAGTCAGCAGCACTTCACGTCGACCTGTGCAAGGCCACCTCGCCTGCAGATGCCTTGCAGTACCTGCTCCAGTTTGCCAGGAAGCCTGTGGAAGTGGAGAGTGTGGAAGGGGTTGTCAGGATCCTGCTGGAACATTATTACAAGGTAGTGAAGCTGGGAGCCAAGAGTGCTTCAAGAATCCTCCTTCTGCTCTTGTTTTCTTGGGTTTGGATGTGGAATCGAGAGTCACAGGCTCCTGGTTGTGACTCAGTTTTCAGGACCTCGGGCTGTTGGAAGCTCAGTGTGAGGGGTTGTGTGACTGTAGTGCTTTATCCAAGGGATTCCTGGTCATGTTATTGGGTCCCTTTGCCCACGGTTTCCAGAGCCAGTGACAGGGATGTGACTATCACAGAATCACAGAGTGGTCGGGGTTGGAAGGGACCTCTGGAGATCATCTAGTCCAACCTCCCTGCTAGAGCAGGATTCTCTGGAGCAGATCCCACAGGAACATGTCCAGGTGGGTGTTGAATGTCCCCAGGGATGGAGACTCCACCACCTCCTTGGGCAGCCTGTCCCAGGGCTCTGTCACCCTCAGAGGCAAGAAGTATTTTCTCATATTCAGGTTAAACCTCCTGTGGACCAGTTTGTGCCCATTGCCCCTTGTCCTGTCACTGGGCACCACTGAGAAGAGTCTGGCCCCCCCGTCCTGACACCCCCTGGAGATGTTGATCAGCACTGATGAGATCCCCCCTCAGCCTCCTTTTCTCTCAGCTGAACAGCCCCAGCTCTCCCAGCCTTTCCTCACAGGGCAGATGGCCTGTTTGATTAGATTTAAATTAAGAAGAGATAAAGATGTGACAAGTTTTCCAGGGAACCTGGCTGTCCAAAGCTAGCTTAACTTTCTCTCTTCTCAGATTTCCTTGTAACGGGAGAAATTTACCTATTGCTTGTTTAAAACAACACTTCTGACAAACTTGCAACAAACAATTCTTAACAGAAAAATAACAAATAAGTAGCAGAACTAATAGATGCTTTGAGGTATCCAGATGTTGATCCTTCACATGATAAAGCAAAACTTTATTGCACTTGACCAAGCTGTACTGCAGGCTGAAATATTTGCCATAAATGTCCTTGTACTGTGCTTGTCTTTTTTTACAGTTGACTGTTCTGAACTTACACTAAAGCTCTAAGCTGCATTTTATCTATTTTTGTACTTCACCTGCTTTGCTTTGTCTGTTGAAACGTTTTTCTGCTGGGAACATCTTCACCATTGGGCTGGGCCCCACTCAGAGGAGTGTGCTTAAGGAACCCAACCCATTTCTTCTTCTGTGAGGAAAACTGTGGTTCCTGGTCAAACCATATAGGTTCTTTGTGTCTGGAGTTTGTTTTGTAGCAGATTCTGAACTCTACAGATGAGGTGACATTTTCAGTGTTACAGAAACCACCCTTTAAGCAGCAGTGCAGTCCTGTAGTGGACATTATTTTACCTAAGGACAAAGCTTTCTAAGGAACTGGTTTCTTAGGATCTCCAGAAGACTTCCACTTGAACTGATCCTTCAGAACCCTAACCCTGAAAGCTGTAACCACAGTGGAAGTTGTGTGATGTAATTGTAGTGTACTGTTACATTTCAGGTGGTGCTGCAGCCTCCTGCTATTCATCTGTTTATATTGTGATAGGACAGTCATAGAATCATAGAATGGTTTGGGTTGGAAGGGACCTAGAAGATCATTTAGTTCCAACCCCCTGCCATGGGCAGGGACACCTCCCAGTAGATCAGGTTGCTCCAAGCCCCATCCAACCTGGCCTTGAACACCTCCAGGGAGGGGGCAGCCACAACCTCCCTGGGCAACCTGGGCCAGTGCCTTCCTACCCTCATGGGGAAGAATTTCTTCCTGATGTCTGACCTCAATCTCCCTCTTTCAGTTTAAACCATCACCCCTTGTCCTATCACTGCCCTGTCTGGTGAAAAGCCCCTCCCCAGCTCTCCTGGAGCCCCTTCAGGCACTGGAAGGTGCTCTAAGGTCTCCCCAGAGCCTCCTCTCCTCCAGGCTGTTCAGCCTGGAGAAGTCCCCAGGCAGTCCTGATGGCCTCTGAAATAGTTCAGAAAAATCACCTGGCTTTTCCTTTTTTTCTCTTTTCCCACCCATAGTTCCCATGGCCCTGCTGGCAGTTGCACTGACACAGCTGAGCAGGGAACTTGTTGTGGTGTGTGGGGAAGTCCAGGAGTCAGGATACCAGAAGCTGCTGTTGCTATTAGTGACTCTGTGTCCTCAAAGAGTCCCCTGAGGTGATCCTGGAAGTCCCTTTTTGACTCCTGAGGCTGGTCAGGATGAGGGGTCAAGAGGCACCCTCACTTACTGGTGTTTTGGTTGTGGAGATAGCAATTAGACCTATCAACTAAAAGGATGAGTTCCTCTAATGTCCTGCCCTCAAACCATTGGAGAAGGAGGGAAGAAATGCCCCCTGGAGTGGGAGGCTGCTTGTAACTCAGTAACAGCATCACAGGCATTATTCATGAGGCTACTCAAAGTGCCTTTATAAGTGTCCCTTTCAAAATCATTGCTTTCTTCTGTACTGATGGAGAAGGTTGTCCTTTTAATAAAGGATGTAAGTAGACACCAGGTGTATAAACTCCACAACACAGTGGAAATCCATTAATCCTACTACTGGTGTCAGCAATCCAGTGGCAGTTACTGGTGTTCAAGCATCTCATTTCACCCCTGAAAGGAGAAGTGCTTCTCAGCTCAACTGGGAAACAGATTACCCCCATGAGTCTCATGTTTGTCACTTGGCAGGGGTGTGTGTGTGACACTGAAGTCCCTCCTAAACACTGGTAAAAGGTGTAAAAGTTGTAACTGTAAAATTTCCGCACTTGTTGGCAGATTTAGTATTTGTTATATTCCTGCACCTCAGTGTTACACAATTGCTTGGTAAGATGGAACTATGAAATCCAGACTCTTTGTCTTTCTACCCTGCACTGGGTGTCCTGGCAATACAACCAAGGGAAGAGCTTCCAGTTACCACCAGAAGTCTTGTGTGCATGAAATCTGTAGAAGACTCAAAATAGGAACTCTTTGAAATGTGTGAATTTAAAACATTAATTTAAAATTCATACTCATTTGTGAAGCTTATTTATGTAGTTCTCACCTGTGACAGCGTTTGCTGTTGCTTCACTGAACTGATGCATGCAGCTGACATGTGCTTCTAGGATTATTTTTTTTTACCTTGCTGGGTTTGGTTTCTTTCTTTTGAAAAAGATTGGCAGGATTCCAGCCCACTGTGAAGAGGAACAATGGTTTCTGTAACCCACAGATGCTGCTGTTTAGCAGAGGCCAAGAGACCATCAGTCTCTGTTCATCTCCTAAAATCCTCCTGTTTCATAGAATCACAGCATGGTTTGGGTTGGAAGGGACGTTTAAAGATCATCTAGTTCCAACCCCCCTGCATGGGCAGGGGCACCTCCCACTAGACCAGGTTGCTCCAAGCCCCATCCAACCTGCCCTTGAACACTTCCAGGGATGGGGCAGCCACAATTTCCCTGGGCAACCTGTTCCAGTGTCTCACCACCCTCACAGGAAAGAATTTCTTCCTCATGTCTAACCTAAATCCACCCTCTTCCAGTTTTAATCCATTGCTCCTTGTCTTCTCACTCCAAGCCCTTGTAAAAAGTCCCTCCCCAGCTTTCCAGCTTTCCAGTTTGTTCATTAAAAACCTGCAAAGACATTAACATTATCAACACTGAGTATTCTGGCATCTTGAAAACCTGATTTAGTTAAACTTTATGTTTTCAAACAGTATGAAAGTTATTTTAATGAATAATGAGTAAAAGAATAATTTTTAAATGTGCTGGAAGCTGCCACATAAACATTCTTGTGTAGTTGATTTCCTGGGGGGTGTGCTGTGGGTGTAGGGAGAAGGAAGTTGCCTGACAGTAAAATTCACACCCTTGTGCTGAGCTTTGTATGGGTCATAAAATCCTAGAATGCCAGGTTGGAAGGGACCTCAAGGACCATCTGGTCCAACCTTTCTAGGTACTACTCTAGTTGATATGAGGTGGCTCAGCACCCTGTCCAGCTGAGACTTAAAACTGCCCAATGTGGGGGAATCCACCACTTCCCTGGGGAGACTATTCCAGTGGTTGATTGTCCTCATGGGGAAAAAATTACCTCTTGGGTCCTGCCTGGATCCACACCTGCGTGTGGTGTTTTATGCTCTTCAAACTGGGAAACAAATGAGGGCTTTTGTAATTCCTTCCAGGAGAATGATGCCTCTGTGAGGTTGAAGATTGCTTCCTTGCTGGGCTTGTTGTCAAAGACTGCAGGATTTTCCCCGGACTGCATTATGGATGATGCCATTAACACCCTCCAAAACGAGAGTAAGTCTCACTTTTCAGGTGGTGCTTGAGGTCAAGGCAGAAGCTCGTTGTCTTTTAAGCTCTCAGTTCAGTGGCAGGGCCCTTATCTCTGAAGTGTATAATTGGAAGTTGTTGCTCAGAGTATTTTTTTTTGTTGTTGTTTTTGTGAATGATGACAGACAAGGTCATGTCGTGAGGAGAAATGTTCCTCAGACCTGCTGTGTCCCTTTGTTTTAAGGGAGTGCAGTTTGCTTTTGCATCTCTATGAGACAGCAGTTGCTTCTGAAGTGCCCTGTGCTAGTGAACTCTTGCTTCAAGTGGAGTATTTGTGAAGAGGACTTTGTTTCTTACCATGCTACCTACTAGTTGTCAGAGCTAATACAAGAAGGCATTAGTTTATTAGCATTGGATTTGTAATAGACACTAAAATGTAGGTTGTCGTGTGTATGGCTTTAATTAAAATCCATTTTTATTGTCTATGTTCTATTCCCAGTCTGTATGTGCTTTACACTGTGCAGTTTAATTTTATTTTAATGTCATTTATAGAATCAAATAATGGTTTGGGTCGGAAGGGGCATTTAAAGCTCAGCTAGTCCAAACCCATGCCAAGGTCAGGGACATCTTTCACTGGATCAGATTGCTCCAAGCCCCATCCAACCTGGCCTTGGACACTTCCTGAAGTGGGGGGAGGGGGCAACCACAACTTCTCTGGGCCAGTGTCTCACCACCTTCACAGACAGGAACTTCTTTCTTATCTAAATCTTCCCTCTTTCAGCTAAAACTGTTGCACCTTGTTCTGTCACTACAGGTCTTGGTACAAAAACTCTCCCCTTCTTTCTTATGAGCCCCCTTTGTATATTGAAAGGCCACAATGAAGTCTCCCCTGAGCCTTCTCTTCTCCAGGCTAAACAACCCCAACTCTCCTGGCCTTTCCTCACCTTTCTGAGGTGTCTTTGCCCTCTGACCATTTTTGGGGCCTTCCTTTGGACCCTCTCAACAGCTCCATGTCTTTCTTGTGCTGAGGACCCCAGGACTGGCCCCAGCACTGCAGGGGTTTGCGTGAGAGTGGAGTAGAGGGGAAGAATCTCCTCCCTTGACCTGATAGTCATGCTGCTGGTGATGCAGCCCAGGACATGGTTGGTTTCTGGGCTGCCAGCACACATGGTCAGCTTGTGTCCAGGGTTTCATCCCCCACTGCCTCCAGGTCCTTCTCCACAGGGCTGCTCTCAATCCCCTCGTCCCCCAGCCTGTAGTGATACTGGGGATTGCCCCAGCCCACGTGCAGGACCTTGCACTTGGCCTTACTGAACTTCATGAGGCTGGCATAGGCCCACCTCTCCAGCCTGTCAGGGTCCCTCTGGATGGCATCCCTCCCCTCCAGCGTGTCAATCACACCATTCAGCTTGGTGTCCTCAGCAAACTTGCTGAGGCTGCACTTGATCCTGCTGTCCATATCATTGATGAAGGTACTCTGGGTCCCTGGTATGGACCCTTATGGGACACCCCTTGCTACTGGCTTCTACTGGGACACTGAGCCATTGACTAGCTCATTGGACATGGCCATCCAGCCAACTCCTTATCCATCTAACAGTACATCTCTTACACTCATATCTCTCCAATTTAGAGGTAAGAACGTTGTGTTGCTCCAGGTGAACGGTGGGCTACACGTGAGTGAGCAGTGAAGGCCCAGTGCATACCAGGCTGTATCAACAGGAGTGTAGCCAGCAGGTCCAGAGAGGGGTCATACCCTTTTGCTCAGCACTGGCCAGACCACCCCTGGAATACTACATCCAGTTTTGGGCTCCCCAGTGCCAGAGAAGTGCTGGTAACGTTGAGTTCCGCAGGTGGCCACCAAGGTGGTTGAGGGCTGGAGTACGTGATGTACAAGGAGAAGCTGAGTGAACTGGGCTTGTTCTGGCCTTTCAAAGTAGGCTTCAGCAGGACATTCCAACCTGGATGAGTCTGTGGTTCTGTAGTTGGTGAGGAGCTCAGCAAACAGGTTCGTGGCCTTTCACTCTTTTGTTTTGCAGAGTCTCATCAAGTCCTCGCTCAGCTGCTGGACACGCTGCTGGTGATTGGCACTAAACTCACAGAGAATCCATCTGTCAGGATGAGACTGGTAGAGGTAGCCTGCAAGGTAAGGTGGCCTCCCTGCAGCAGGGAACTTTTCTCACTGCCACAGGGAAAAATATCCAGTCAGTGTTTAAATCATATTTATTTTTCTCAACAAACTTTTACAATGCTAACATTTTTGTAACTGCCAGGAGTCTTAGTACAATTAGTTGTTTCAAAGAGGTGAAAGAAGACTAGAATCCAGTTACCTCTGTTCTTTTGTTCCACAGCATCTGACAGATTCTTCCCATGGTGTAAGAAATAAGTGTCTTCAGTTAATTGGCTGTCTTGGACCAGTGGAAAAAGGTGTTGCAAAAGAAGTTGAAAGCCAGGCTGCCAAAGATGTCCAGAAGATAATAGGAGATCATTTTAATGACCAAGACCCTCGTGTTAGGACAGCAGCTATAAAAGCCATGGTGAGTGTTGCTGCTGCAGTGGAATAAACTGTTTCAGGTTATATAAAGAAGCTGTTAGTGGGCTGCAAACTAATCCAAAAGGATTTGGGTTAGAGATTATTTAATTAACTTAGTAAAAAGTCCATTTGGCATATCAAAATTACCTGGATTTCACTTTGTTGACTTTTTTGAGTGTATGGAGGCACTTAATTTTAGTGAGCAAGATCTGTATTTCTCCATTCAGCATTGCTTACCATAATTACACAACTCCAGCACTGTGCAACTCCAGCACACAACAGATAGCTGCTTTAAATAACATTTATGTTTTGCCCCATGGTCACATTCTGTAACTGAGGTTTACTGGTTTTCATGCAGGCTGGAGTGTTGTGACCCTTGCAGATGTTTTTAGCTTTGCAGAAAAGCAAAGACCAAGCACTTGAGAATTTTGCTTAGTGTGAGTTGCCTGTGAGTATCTGGCTACAGAGAAGTTTCTCTATTACCCTTTAAGTTTTTAACAGTACCCCATCCAACATGATGGTGTCAACAAGGATGTTTGAGTTAATGATACTAAACTCAAGGAAAGAAGCAGAGATGCATTTGAGATCAGATCACACTTGAAGCTGTCTGGGATCTCCCTCTGCTGGAGGCTGCACTCATCCTTCATTTTCATTCCCTTCAGATTTTTGTTGGTACATTTTTTCTGAAGTCATTTGAGACACTTTTACATTCAACCAAATCTACAGCAAGATTTATGATCTTGACTGTATAGTTACAACAGAGTGAACTGCCTTTCTGTCATTTGAAGCATGGAAACACCCCAAATGAATTCAGGGTCACTCACCACTTCTAGGATCATGGTTTCCTCTGCTACTGTGTGTGGGTCTTTGTTGTATTTTTGTTTTGAGGTTTTTCCCTGGAATTTTGTCTCTGGCATGCTTTACTTTTGAAGAAGTGGATGTAAAAAAGCAACTGTTTCCTTTCTTGTTGACACTATTCAACCAGATATTATCATACTAATTTATTCCAAATAGAAACAACCTTTAGTTGGACAGTTTTTGCTATTCCTCTGGTTTGGTAATTGAAAAGATGTACAGGGCATGAAAATTCCTTGGCAGTGCTACTTTTGGCTCCATGTTTCAGGCATGGTAGTAAACTAATTATTTTGAAGATGCCCTTGTCTGTTTTAATGGGGGTTGGAGATGGAACTCTAAACAGTTTAGTGTTTAGAACACTAAACAAGTGTTGGAAGGTTGGGAGAGTGGACAGTGTATTTATATAAATTGTATTTTCATACTCAAAGTATAAATGGCCCTGAAGTATAAAAAATATATATACTGAAGTCAAGGTTATTGCTTAAAATACTTATGGCCAAGGTAATGAAATATTTTAATCAAGAAATGGCAGCAACAAAGTTTGCTCAAACAGAAAAAAACTGTGGTGAAGACTTAGTCTGTGTCACTGAAACCTATAGTTACACTTTCTTGTGTTTTGTTTGTTTGTTTTTCCTGTAGCTGCAGCTTCATGAAAGAGGATTAAAATTACAGCAGGCTATTTACAGTCAGGTAAAGCCTTGCATTAATTTGTATTTATTTGGTACTCATTTGCATAGCTCACTTTTTAGATTCTGTGACAATGTGCTTTGAGAGGAGGCAGAGAGCAGAGGTGGAGTATTTTGCATTTAGGATGCCTGTATTCCTTATTGCCCTGTAGCAGTGGAAGTAAAAATCTGTTCTGCATCTTGTTGAGCTTAAATGCACTAAAGCATATGCTTTGATTGGAATATTTTATTTGTTGGGGGAGATAATCTTGGGAAGGGCAAGACACTATGTAATTATTACTGTCATTTGGCAGTTTTGGAGTCTTAAAGCCCTGTTCATTGAAGAAGAGTACACATGAAGCCCGTGTTGGTTATGTCAAGAAGGCTGCAGAGCTGAAGCCTGTATCAAATTATTTCTAGTACAGATTCACATCTTGTGCTTCCTGTGTAGTCCAGGCAATTCAGGAGTTTTATGGCACATTCCTGATGGGCTTTATTAGGACTAGTCTACCTGATCAAACTTGGAAATGCTAGGCAGTAGAAAGGAAGACTGAGTTTTGTAATCTGTCCTAACTGATTTGTGGTAAGGATCCTAAATCTGCTGTGGGGAGTGAATGACAACTCAGGTGGGGATGTTTCAGGAATACTGGACTGTGAATTGTCTTCATCTGAGGAGAAGAACCTGGGGGTGTTGGTCAATGAAAACCTCAACATGAGTCACCAATGTGCACTCACAGCCCAGAAATCCACCTGCATCCTGATCTGCATCAACAGAAGTGTGACCAACAGGTCAAGGGAGGTGATCCTGCCCCTCTACTGTGCACTTGTGAGACCCTACCTGGAGTACTGTGTCCAGTTCTGGAGACCTCAGCGCAGGAGGGACATAGAGCTCTTGGAGCAAGTCCAGAGGAGGCCACAAAGATGACCTGAGGGCTGGAGAAGCTCTCCAATGAAGACAGGCTGAGAGAGTTGGGGCTGTTCAGCCTGGAGAAGAGAAGGCTCTGAGGAGACCTTCTATCAGCCTTCCAGTATCTGAAAGGGCTACAGGAAAGCTGGGGAGGGGCTTTTTACCAGGGTGTGTAGTGATAGGATGAGTGTAATGGTTTTAAACTGGAAGAGTTGATTCAGGTTGGACATCAGGAAGAAATTCTTGATTGTGAGGGTGGTGAGACACTGGAACAGGTTGCCAAGGGAGGTCGTGGCTGCCCCCTCCCTGGAGGTGTTCAAGGCCAGGTTGGATGGGGCTTTGAGTTACCTGGTCTAGTGAAAGGGGCCCCTGGCCATGCAGGGGGATTTGTTCTAGGTAGTCTTTAAGGTCCCTTTCAACCCAGACCATTCTGTGATTCTTCCAGGCCTGCAAGCTGTTGGCAGATGATTACGAGCAAGTCCGCAGTGCTGCAGTTCAGCTAATTTGGGTCCTCAGTCAGCTCTACCCAGAAAGGTATGTGCTGTGTGCACAGTGACTCAACATATTGCCATAGTGATCATCCTAATCCTGAGAGTTTTATGCTAGGAGGTCTCAAGAGTAGCTGTTAGAAAACTGATGTGTGCAAATTGCTCTGACTTGATAAGAATGCACTGATCCGGAGCAAGTTTTGGTTCTTGGTATTTGTTGCACATCCATAGGATTTCAGCATGTTCTTTGCTTGATGCCATCCAACGTGCCAGAAGAGCAGCATACTGATTTCTGTTTCTCTATGTCAGCATTGTCCCAATTCCTTCTTCTAATGAAGAAATTCGCCTGGTTGATGATGCATTTGGAAAAATCTGTCATATGGTCAGTGACGGTTCCTGGGTTGTTAGAGTACAAGCTGCCAAGTTATTGGTAAGTTGGATTCTTTTCTGCTCCATCTGAAAATGATTTGCCATATGTTTCTTTACTTTTCATGTATGTTTGGAGATAAATGGGAGGATGTTTAAAAACTCTATAGGTAAAATTCTACCAAAACTCTGAGAAGAAAGGAATGAGAGAAGCTGAGGAAATCCAGAAGTTTCTCAGTTGAACTCTGCAGTGATTCCTTCCCTGAGAGCAGAGGGTTGGGTATCCAAGAATAAAAACAAGTACTTGTCATAATTCCCTCCCCCTGCTTCTCCAGCACAGGACATGTAAACCAACTGCACTCAAGAAAGACCATAGTCACCTCAGAGGGAAAATAAAATGTTCTGACTGTCTTAAGGAAACTTTTTTAGACTCTAACTAAAGTTATTAGAATGTGTGGGTAAGACTGAATGCCATGTTGGGGTAAGTCGGGGAATTATATGGAGTAATTCAGAATATTTCTGTTTCTTCATTTTGATTTTACTTCTTTTAGGGTTCTATGCAACAAGTTAGCTCCCATTTCTTAGAGCAGACCCTGGACAAGAAGCTCATGTCAGATCTGAGGGTATGTAAGTGTTTGGGCTTGGTTTTACTGTGTGTAAATTGCACAACAGGTATGTTAATGTTGAGTGTGTTTGTTCACATTGTCCTTGCCTCAGGGTGGCTGAGAGTTAATTGATGATGACAGGTTTTCCTTTAGATGAAAGTCAATGAAGCAATTGCTAGTTTTAGATCTCGTTAGGCAAGCATGTAATAAACAGCTCTAGGCTATTCAGGTTGCACAGATGAGAGGTGAATGTTTGTGTTCTTCTGACAGCCTTTTGGCTAAAAGCTTTTTCTTTATTGTGTAAAGAAAGATGGCATCCTAGTTTTAGGAGCAAACTTATGGAAAACTCCTGCAAGATCCTCCCAGTAGCCCTTGACATTTCAAGGAACATGAGCAGCTAGAGGCTGGGACCCCTGAGTGGCACAAGCAAACTTTTCAGTAAAATTCCTTCCTAAAGCAACTTCCATCAGGTGTTTGTTGTTTCCATCTACAAAAGAGTGATGAAGCTAGAGCTGCTAGTTCATGTGGGCTGCTTTGTGGAGTCCCTTAAAGAAAGTGTGCACAGCTTTCTGTACAGTGTGAGGAGAAAGGAGATGGACTAGTGAGCTTGTGGAATGAAGATCACATTTTACACGTTGCTGAACACGGTGTAGTATTGATAGGCATTAAAGTGTCTAATTGCAGTTTAGCAAGTTGAGCTGCCAAGTGATAGCATCTGTTTTTGCAGATCAGTTGTTGGGTGCTTAATTAGACAGGCCTTTGCTCTGACCCAGTTTGGCTGTTGTTACAATGGGTGTCTGAGATGTTAAGGAAAATGTATTAGTTACTGTCCTTTCCCAACGTGAAAAGTACCTGGCAATTAGAAATATTCGTAGAAAAGGAAGTATTCTTTGCTGGTTTGTTTTTCATTTCCCTGCCTCTGTCAGTGTCTGAGCCTCTAGCTACATCTATTTTTCAAATCCAAGAAAGTGATTTAATGTATTGCTCAGTTGTCTTTCAAGTTTGCTGTGGTTGTAACTGAGAAACTTGTTTGGACAGAGGAAGCGCACTGCACATGAACGAGCCAAGGAACTCTACAGCTCTGGGGAGTTTTCCAGTGGCAGAAAATGGGGAGATGATGCTCCCAAAGAAGAAATTGATACAGGGGCTGTAAACTTGATTGAATCAGGAGCTTGTGGGGCTTTTGTTCATGGCCTGGAAGATGAGATGTATGGTAAGTTCCCACACGACATCATGGTCTCCAAACTGACAAGACGTGGGGTTGACAGGTGGACCACTTGGTGGATCAGTAATTGGCTGGATGGCCACACCCAGAGAGTTGTGGTCAATGGTTCAGTGTCCCAGTGGAGGCAAGTGACGAGTGGTGTTCCTCAGGGGTCAGTATTTGGCCCAGTGCTGTCCAATATCTGTTGGAGACATGGGCAGTGGGACTGAGTGTATCGTCAGCAAGTTTGCTGATGACACCAAGCTGTGTGGAGTAGTTGACACCCTAGAGGGAAGAGATGCCATCCAGAGGGACCTTGGCAGGCTGGAGAGGTGGCCAATGCCAACCTCATGAGGTTCAGCAAGGCCAAGTGCAAGGTCCTGCACCTGGGTCAGCACAACCCCGGGCACAAATCCAGGCTGGGGAGACAATGGCTAGAGAGCAGCCCTGAGGAGAAGGACTTGGGGCTGGGAGGAGATGAGAAGCTGGATAGGAGCTGCCAGTGTGTGCTGGAGCCCAGAGGGGCAATTGTGTCCTGGGCTGCAGCAAAAGAAGTGGGGCCAGGGAGGTGATTCTGCCCCTCTACTCTGCTCTGGTGAGATGGCACCTGGAGTGCTGTTGGAGAGGGTTCAGAGAAGAGCCACAAAGATGATCCAAGGGCTGGAGCAGCTCTGCTCTGGAGACAGGCTGAGGGAGTTGGGGGTGTTCAGCCTGGAGAAGAGAAGGCTCCAGGGAGACCTTAGAGCACCTTCCAGTGCCTGAAGGGGCTCCAGGAAAGCTGGGGAGGGGCTTTTCACCAGAGAGGGCAGTGACAGGACAAGGGGTGATGGTTTAAACTGAAAGAGGGAGATTGAGGTCAGACATCAGGAAGAAATTCTTCCCCATGAGGGTAGGAAGGCACTGGCACAGGTTGCCCAGGGAGGCTGTGGCTGCCCCCTCCCTGGAGGTGTTCAAGGCCAGGTTGGATGAGGCTTGTGCAGCCTGGGCTGGTGGGAGGTGTCCCTGCTCATGGCAGGGGGGTTGGAACCTGATGATTGTAAGGTCCCTTCCAACCTTCACCATTCCATGATTCTGTAAGTGTTAACTTATTATGGAATGACTAAAGGAGGAGATGTGTGCTGGGCAGTAAGCTTTTTTTGATCAGAATAGATCACTTGGCCATAGTCTTTGATGTTGTTTTTTTTTAACTATGGACTTCAGGGTCGTGGATTTTTATTCCACTGTGATCTGTGATATGGCATTTGTTTCAAAGATCCTACAGAGTCAGATGAAATTTTGGACAGAAATGTTCCATTGAGCAGCCAGAACCAAATAGCTTCCTCTAAACGGTGGAGTTTTAGTACAATATCTTTTAATAAGTGGTTGCTTATGTTATTTGTTTTTTAATTGACTTAAACTTCACAGTTGCCTGTGGCTCTAAATTGGGAACATTAGTTGCTGCTGTTTGATGTTTTCTCTGCAGGAAGGACAATCAAATTTTATAGAACTTGTTTAACACGTGGCACTACAAGGAATGTGTGTCCATGGAGCCCAGTAAGCATTTGTTTTGTAACTGTAGCAGCTTCCATCCTAACAAAGGTTAGAAGAATTAGTGGAGACAACCCCCCATATTTTAAAAAATATTTCAGAGTGGAACTGTGCCAACCAACAGAAGTTTTCATTTCCAACCCATTTTTTTCCATGGTCCATTTATACCCATTTGTTCTTAGCCAGGGGTAGGTTTCAATTTTCAATTAAAGAGTTGCTGCTTCTCTCAGGGACTGGGTCCCTAAAGGGTTAATAAACAGTTTTCATTTTGCAAAGGGCCAAACAGGCTCCTTTTAGGCTCTGCTGTTGTGAAAGGTTCCCTCTTGGCCAGCTGGAATGCATTGTTCTTGAAAATTGGTGGCTGGATCTCTATGTTTTCAGGTACTTCCATTTCAGGTGAGGTCTTGCTTATATCCTTAGCAATGTCATTGATCATTCTTTTTCTTTAATGGAAATACATGTGTTCTGAGGTCACATTTCATAGTATCATCATTCTGGTTGGAAAAGACCTTCAAGATCATCAAGTCCAACCACTACCCTAGCTCTGCCACGTCCACCACCAAACCAACACCTCCTCAGACAGCCTGGATCCCCAAGTCCACCTCCCACCCCAGAACAGGACAACCCCAAGGTTCATGCCATGTCCCTGAGGGCATTGTCCAAATGTTTCCTGAATATTGTCAGGCTTGGTGCCATTACTGCTTCCCTGGGGAGCCTATTCCAGTGCTCCACCACCCTCTGGGTGGTGGTGGCAGAGGTTTTACCTGTGCCAACGTGCAATTGTATCAGTCTCTTGTGATCATTGTAGGACAGACTTGGAGGCTGTAGTCTCTTTCCAGTAGATTATATCTGATTTTATAAAAAGGAATTCTGAATGTCAAGCTGGAACAGAGACATTCTTGAGCTCCTAGGTTTGGCTGTAGCATTGCCCATGCTGATGGCCTCAGGAAAGACTGTGTGCTTCCCTTCCCAGCCCAGATTTCCTCTGGATAAAGTGAAGATTTATATTTCCTAAAACCATTAAGAATGGCTGGTATGAAATGTAGAGCTCTGGATGTTATTCCTGAATTTGCTTTTTTAAGTTATTGGTATGTTATGAGGCTAAATTAGAAAGTCCAAAACTACCATCACAAAAATACCCCTGTAGATCGTGTTGTAAAAGTTGGTTTATTACGAATAAAAGCACGTTTTCCTAATAGCTAAAAACTCTCCCTTGAAAATGCAGCTTTGGTTGTTGGTTTGTTGTGTTTTTTTCTGAATTACAGGAAGAAAAACTTTAACTGGCTCAGCCCATTGGCCTGTGAAACACGTTCTCCAGTTCCTTGTGCCATAGGTCTTGTGGCAGTGAGGTGCTGTTGGGGAATGTCATGGGCAGATGGGCAGTGGACACAGATCTTTCAATAGTCTAGAACTCTCCCTCCACTGCAGCATTTTTAAATCCTGCTGAATTTTTAGATCCTTGCTTGAATTCCACGTTGTAACTTAAATCTAAATTGGTGTGTTGGCTTATGAAAGCAATATTGCCTTGGTCTTGGTGACCACAGAGGGTTGGAGCTGTGACAGAAGCTTTGTTACTGAGCAAGCAGGGGTCTCGTGTTTGCATTTTCTTACTTAACCAGAATCATCAGGAATCAAATATGTTCTTTAAGAACAATAGGCCTAAAAGCTACACACAAGTTCAAGTAAATGCTTTCAAGATGAGCTCATTTGAATGAAAAATAAAAGTATATTTAAAACAATAATGTTCACAAGACATCAGATTAATTATTATTTATGTGCTGGGATCATAAAAATGTTGCGGAAGCTAGCGAGGATGGCTGCAGGGAAAAGACTTATCTCCACTTGTTATATTTGGGTATTCTTCAAATTCCTGCTATGTTTTACAGATGAGTACACTCTGAATACGTTTTAATGCTTTTTTTGCTTAAATTCTGAGTAATTTTAATGATTAGGTTGCACCTTTTTCCCTTCCTTTGAGGAATTCAAAGTCATGAAGCAGAGGAATTTCATTCTGTTTACTGCTGAAGTGCTGGTGCTCTAGGGCTTCTCAGCAATTCATGGAGTCCTTCATAGCAAGTTAAAAATGCACTGAACACTCAGAGCAATTAAAACGTTGGGAAGAATAAAACAAGCAGAGTTTAGTAATCTGAATTAGTTTGCCTAAGATACCAGGATTAATGCTACACTTGCAAAACATGCCATGAAATACGTCATGTTTATTGCTGGGTAGGAGACCTATTTTCCACCTGCAAGTCCCTCTGCAGGTGCTTAGAGCAGCAGCACATGCTGTACTAGAGGTGAGGCTTTTGGTTTGAAGACTTGCCTGTGAAAAGGTCCCTTAGGGCATGGGTCCCAGCTCAGTGGTCCTGCACTTTGGTCACAACAACCCCAGGCAACACTACAGGCTGGGGGCAGAGTGGCTGGAAAGCTGCCTGGTGGAAAAGGACCTGGGGGTGTTGATCAACAGCAGGATGAACATGAGCCAGCAGTGTGCCCAGGTGGCCAAGAAGGCCACCAGCATCCTGACCTGCATCAGGAATAGTGTGACCAGCAGGACCAGGGAAGTGATCATGCCCTTGTGCTCAGCACTGGTGGGGTCACACCTTGAGTACTGTGTCCAGTTCTGGGCCCCTCACCACAGGAAGGACATTGAGGTGCTGGAGCGTGTCCACCAGCCAGACTGGTGAAGGGGCTGGAGAACAAGTCCTATGAGGAGAGGCTGAGGGAATTGGGGTTGCTTAGTCTGGAGAAGAGGAGTCTAAGGGGAGACCTCATCACCCTCTACAACTACCAAAAGGAGGCTGTAGTGAGATGGGTGTTGGCCTCTTCTCTCAGGTGGATAACAATAGGACCAGAGGAAATGGCCTGAAGTGGTGCCAGGGGAGGTTTAGTTTGGAACAGGCTGCCCAGGGAGGTGGTGGAGGCAACATCCCTGGAGATGTTCAAAAAACGGGTGGACGTGGTGTTTCATGAGATGGTTTAGTGGTTGGGGGTTGTAGGGCAGACAGTTGGACTTGATGATCTTGAAGGTCTTTTCCAACCTTGATGATTCTATGATATTAGGAAGAATTTCTTTACTGAAACAGTGGTCAGGCACTGGAACAGGCTGCCCAGGGAAGTGATGGAGTCACCATCCCTGGAGGTATTCAAGAAATGTGTAGATGTGGCACTTCAGGACATGCTCTAGGGGAGGTTTTCTGAGTTGGCAGTTGGGCTTTGTGATCTTAGAGGACAATTCTGTGATTCTGTGGTCCTCAGGTTTTCCTTAGCATCTCCTGTCCTTAGCCCAGTCCTTGAATAATATGAAGCCTGGCTGTTGGGTGGTAGGTCCTTCCAAACAGCACCAACAGTTAATTCCCTCTGTCTGTCAGAGGTGCGGATCGCTGCGGTCGAAGCCCTCTGCATGCTGGCTCAGTCCTCGCCTTCTTTTGCGGAGAAATGCCTGGATTTTTTGGTTGACATGTTTAATGATGAAATTGAGGAGGTGAGGCTGCAGTCAATACACACAATGAGGAAGATTTCCAACAACATCACGCTGCGAGAGGACCAGCTGGATACTGTCTTAGCTGTCTTGGAGGTAAGAAGTTCTTGAGGGATGGGAAAATGCATTCCTGTTTGGTTTTTGAGGTGTTACAATCACATAATGCTAATCATCCCCTCCCTCTGAGCTGAAACTTTTTGTTTGTTTGTTTTTTTGTCCTCTTTGAATGTCCCCAAAGTCTCCTAAGGTCTACTAGCTTTTAATCTCCAGGACAACAGAAGACTTTTGAAATAGGTGAACCTCAGATAAAAACTCTTCCCTTGGTCACTGTGCTGTTGCCTCCTGTGTGTTTCTTTCTGTCTTGTTTGGTGTTCCAGCACTCTGCACTAATTCATCTTGTGAGAGGATGAGGGGTAGTGGTTGTAAGCTGGAAGAGGGGAAATTTAGGTTGGACGTTAGGAGGAAATTCTTCACTGTGAGGGTGGTGAGACACTGGCACAGGTTGCCCAGAGAAGCTGTGGAAGCCCCATCCTGGAAGTGTTCAAGGGCAGGTTGGATGGGGCTTGGAGCAACCTGGTCTAGTGGGAGGTGTCCCTGCCCATGGTAGAGGGGTTGGAACTAGATGATCTTTAAGGTCCCTTCCATCCCAAACCATGCTGTGATTCTGTGATCTTGAACACAACTTCATTTTCTTTCCAACTGCTTTGGCTACACCTTTGCTCTCCAAGCAGAGACAGGTCATGGGCCTGAGATGTCTCTTCTGACTGTTCTGAGGGTTGGTTTCCATGCTCTGCAGTATAGATTTGGCCTTTCCCAATTCATCAGTGCTCAGCCAGGATTCAGGGCACAGCACGAGTCAGCTGCTGTTTCTGGTTGATGGCTTTGATCCAGGAAGGAGAAGAGATTTTGCATGTATGAACAGTGCTGTCCCAAACTGCTTCCCTTCAGACCTGATTTATTTGCTGAGTTAAAGCCCTTAAGACATGGGTTTTGGATCCTGCTGTGTGTGGTAGGCAAGTCTCTGCTGCTTTTGGGTAGTCTCCCAGCCTTGAGCAGTGCTGCAATCCAGTGGTTCTGTCTTCACCTGCTCTTTGCTTGACCAAGAGCAACGGTGGCTTCTTTCAGTTGTGCCCTAAGAAAAAGCAAACTAAGCAGCCTGTCTTATCAGTCTGTAACCAGTGCTGTGGAACATGATCTGACTCTGCACATGCAGCAATGAGTTTAAGGTGCCTCACATTTTTATGTGGTTGATTTGCCTTTGTTCAAGCTGTGGACACAGGTGTTAAGGTGTAAAGATGTCCTAGTTAAACTGGAGTTCTGTATTACACTTACTTCTGTGCTGACTTATCTTGTAAGATAAATCATACTTGTATTATGGTTTCTAAAATCATAATTATTATTAAGTATCAGGATAGCTGAAGTGTGAGATTTGTTAACATTTCAGTGGATTTGTCTGATTCTGAAAAGTGCTTGCTTGCTTTCTGGAAAATCCATCTTCCAGCACCAAAATGAAGGATGTGGAAAAATAGCATTAACTTTGGTGCCTAAATTTGTTCCAAGAGTGTAAATATGGAACAGTTGGGTGTGGGGATGACTTCTGTTTTTACCCCACTGCTTTGATTTTATCTGAATAAACTCCACCAGCTACTTCTTGCTTTGATTCCCGGGCTTTGGATTCTGCTTACCCTGTTGTTCTTGATCTCAGTTACTGATGAATTGTGCTCCTCTCTTTTGTCCTGCTTGTCTCTGTACTGCCCTTCCAGTGGTCTGTGAAACTCACCTGGAGTATTTCACCTCCATGTTCACTTCATTCCAGCCCTTAGAGTTTGTCTCCCCTTTGGGTCATAGTTTGTCTTCCACCACCAAAACAAGGAGCAGCTGAGCAGCCCTGTTGTGCTTTCCTCCTCTGATCATCTGTGTGTGTTGGCTGTCATTTAAGAGCTTTTACAAGAGGACTGCTCTTTCTTCTTTTGTGTAAAACAGTGATGAATGAGCTGTTGATACTTAGCAAATTATGATTTAAAAATAAAAAGTAAAAATCCACCATTGAAAGGCATCCAGTTCTTGTATCCTGTCAAATGTTCACATTCTATCCAGCAGTGCCACACAAATGGCAAGGAAGTACAGTACGTTGATATGGGATGGCAAGGTGGTTTTTGGCAGAAGGAATGCAATTAATTAAGCTGGAATTCAGCCACACCACTGCTAAAAATACTGCTTGGAGATTGCATAAGCTCCTCTGTACAACGTCACCCTGGCCTAAAAAATAACGTGGGTGCAATGTGGCTTTAAAAGCAGGATATTAGGGGTGCCATCTGATCCTAACAGAGTTCCTGACTGAACTTATGTGTGTTTGTTTCTTTTATTGTCCACCTGTAAACCTGTAGTTGAGGCAAATGCCTTTATCCTATGGATGATCACTGTTAATCTAGTCTGTCCAGCCATTGACATGCCCTCCATGCTGATGCAAACCCTTGGGAGGCTGGTGACTGGCTTGTGGAATTGAGCTTCATGTGCTGAATGATTAAAGGCTTCTCTGAAGACAATGAAATGATCTTTTGCTGGTTGTTTTGCTGAGTTACCCAGCACCTTCCTCTTTTATTAATGCCTGTGCCTTAGGGTACAACAGCACCCAAACCAAGTAGTGATTTTTCTCTGCTTGAGAAGGTCAGTGGTGAGGCAGATCACTTGGGTGGGTGGGACCAGCAGGAGACCCTGCAGCAGTTGCCTGGTTTGTCACTTCATCTGGACTTAGCTATAGTAATGAGAAAGATGAGCTGTTTTTCAGATGCCTCTAGTACTAACTCAGCCAAAGAACAGGAACTGCTGCCTTTAAAGTGAATGTGAATGCAGGCACATCATCTCTCTCAGTGCTCAGAGGTGTCTGGGTTGGGGTTTTGGGTTTTTTTTTAGGACTCTTCAAGGGATATTCGGGAAGCGCTTCACGAACTGCTGTGCTGTACCAATGTCTCAACTAAAGAAGGGATCCATCTTGCACTGGTGGAGCTGCTGAAAAACCTGACCAAGTATCCCACAGACAGAGAATCCATATGGAAGTGAGTGTGTTCAGTGTCCTTGTGTGTCTACTTACTTTCCTGATCTTTTTTAGGAATAGAGGCATTGGACAGATACTGAGCTAGCTAAGAAAGGAACAGGTATTGCAGGTATACAATCCTGTTATTCTGTAAATATTTGGAATAATGGCTACACTAAGCAATGTACAGATCCATGACTGTCCTGGGAACTCTGTATTGTTCTTTCTTGTTGATACTTGTACTGGGAATCCAGAGTTGGTGACCACTTCTGGAAATAGCCCTCTATTGCAGGCACTCAAAACATTCCCAGAGAAGATTAATTCAATCTTCAGTTTAAAACCTCATCTCTTCCATGCAAATGATGTTTTGTGCTTATTTGACACTGCATTAAACAGTAATATTTACCAGCAGCTGACAGATCAGGCATGAGAAGTCGGTTGGCTGTGTGGATGGGCTAGTGGAGGAATTTCTTCTGTCTGGGCAAAAAGAATGAACATTTATGTGGGTTTTTTTGTTTGTTTAATGGAAACAACAAAGGAAGTGATGCTCCAGCACACATGGTTTGAAATAGAGTTCTTGGATAGTATTTGAAACACTGATTTTAGTCTGCTTTGTCTTCCAATGCACACTTACATTGTTTTTGGAGTTGGGTGGGGTTTGGGGTTTCTTTAGTCTTGTTACTTGGTTGGGTTTTTACCTCCTCCCTCCTTTATTTCTGAAGAAAAAAAATACACTCACTTGTTAGCATTTAGCATGAAAGCTTTTCTTAGGATGTATAGATGTAGGTGTTAAGTATTTCTTGTCTAAATAATTTTTGTTACTGATTGCTTTTTCAAGCTGTCCTCTCAGTCCTCTTGGATCCTATAAAATATTAATGCAAGTACTCTGCCATGAAGAGACAGTTGGTTTGCACAGTAGGATTGTGATGCTGACTAGCACTTCAAAATGCCACTGCACCATCAAGTAAAAATGCTTTAAATGTGTTTTGCAATGTAAATGTTGACTAAGAAATATGTCAATATGTGTATTTCCAGATGCTTGAAGTTTTTGGGGAGCAGGCATCCCACTTTGGTGCTTCCATTAGTTCCAGAGCTGCTAAGCACACATCCATTCTTTGACACTCCAGAACCAGACATGGATGACCCAGCATGTATCTTTTTAATGAAACCAGTTGATAATTTTAACTGTAATAGATTTTATTGGTATTTTCCTGGTGCTCACATTTGTTAAATCATTCAAACTGTAGCAGACAATCCTCCAGCTATTTCCCAATCTCACTTGGTTTTGTTACACAGCAAGTGATGGAATAACTTATCTGGAACCATCTTCATAAATACCAATGTGGTATGAATAATCTGTTTAACAAGCAATTTGTCAAGGTTCAGGCTTTGTAGAGGAGTCTTTTGGTGTGGAAAACTTTGTCTAGTTTGCACTCACTTTGAAGATGCTTTAGCTTTTCAATAAGAAGAGTGGTTTTCCTTGTCTGTTTTGTTTTTAGGTAAAACTTCTCCTCACTGCTGTGCACTGCACAGACCAGCACAGTCTCTTAGTACAGCAGTGGCTTGCTCTAAATTTATCATCTTTTTAAAAAATAATTCAAAATGATAAATACTTATATTAATGTTAACACTTCTGGTGCAGTCAAGGGAGGTTCTCCTTTCCCTCTACTCTGCGCTGGTGAGGCCACATCTGGAGTCTTGTGTCCAGTTCTGGGCTTCCCAGTTCAAGAGGGACAGGGATATGCTGGGAAGAGTCCAATGGAGGCTACAAGGATGATTAAGGGACTGGAACGTCTGTCATATGAGGAAAGGCTGGGAGACCTGGGGCTGTTCAGTCTTGAGAAGAGAAGACTAAGAGGGGACCTTATTAATGTCTATAAATATCTGCAGGGTGGGTGTCAAGAATGGGCCAGTCTCTTTTCAGTGGTGCCCTGTGACAGGATGAGGGGAAACAGCACCAAGTGACAACACAGGAAGTTCCACCTCAACATGAGGAAGACCTTCTTCACTGTGAGGGTGACAGAGCCCTGGGACAGGCTGCCCAGAGAGGTTGTGGAGTCTCCTTCTCTGGAGACTTTCAAGACCCATCTGGACGTGTTCCTGTGTGATCTGCCCTGGATGTTCCTCCTGCAGCAGGGGGGTGGGACTTGCTGATCTTCAGAGGTCCCTTCCAACCCCTATGATTCTATGATTCCATCAGTAGGAGATGCCTTGGGAATGTGAAATACCATTTTTCCATTGTTCATTCTCCTTCCTTCCCTTCTGTGAGATCACAGAACGTGATGTGATTTCTGATCCATGCTGAGAGATACTAGACTCAAACAACTCTCTGCCTCTGTGAAGCTATTCCTTATTTCCCTCACCATCAGCTAGAACTCCCATACAGAGTAAATAAATACCTTGTGAGAATTGAAAAGGCCAGAAACCCCCTGGAAAGATTAATCCCAGATCAGATAGCTGAGTAATAATTTGAGTAAATTTGTCCTATGAGTTTGAAGCTGTGTTTTAGTTCAGTGCACCTTCCTGCTCTGAACCGAAGTATATTATTGTTCTGGAGGTAACTTGCCATCAAATTTTATGGAGATACATTACTTGAAGACAGGCCTGGGAGCCAGAAACTACAAGTTAGACCTGAGTGGTATGTCTCTGGTGTAAATTGTTAATGAAAAACATGTTTTGGTCTGATTCAGAGAACTTGGCAAATCTGAGTCAGGTTTATTGAATAGCTTCAGCAGAAAATTTGGAAAGGATTTTAGGCAAAGAGGATAAATTCATATAATCATAGGATGGTTTGGGTTGGAAGGGGCCTCTAAAGATCATCTAGTTCCAACCCCCCTGCATGGGCTGCAGTTGGCAGCCCATGGATGCAGGAGTGTTTTCAGGAGGTGAGAGATGTGGGTGCAGTCCCTTCTGTGGCTGAACCTTCCTCTTCCCCATGCAGGTGAGTGCCCAGACAATCATAATCCTGGCACTAGGATCCTTTCACACTTTCCCATTTGAGATCTTATTTTTGGGGTCAGCCCTGTTGCAGACAAGTGCCTCAGCCTTTGGGCTAACTGGTAAAACCTTCAGCTGCCCTCTGTGTTTCTCAGGTTTTCAGACTTTGAAAATGTTTTTTACATTCCAGAAAAATCGTCCGGTGTTTGATTTTTTGGTTTCAGTCTGTGTAAGAGGGATGTTTTTCAGGGGTTAGCATCATAGGAGATGAGCAGTTTTCAAAGACTCAGAGGCAAACATTGAATTTTAGATAGTTTTTGGGTATCAAACTGATAAGCACAGTGTAAGCTTTGAGGAAGAGTGAAACTCCACTGTGTGAGCCTTGCATTTATAATCCCTGGCTCCTGTCCTTTGTGTCGCCTCTGAGCTGGCCAATGTTGGCAGTAACATCCTTCCTCCAATATGGCTCATCCTGTCATGTTTGCACTTTGTAGTTTGTTTTCATCTGCTCAGACAGCTGCCTCTCTGGGTTTTGCTCAACAGTATCCAACTGTAAAGTCTCCTAAACAATCTCCAGCAAAGAAAGGCTTGTTGAGTTGGTTTAACTTGCCATCCCTGAGGAGCTGGTGTGGTTTGACTCAGGATTGGCAATTAAACCAGAGACAACAATGCTCTTGATCCCCTCCCACCCAGGTAGGGAAGGAGAGGGAGAATTAGGAGAGACACTTTGCTGGATTGAAAACTAAACTAGACAGCTTTAATGATATGTACAATTATATACAAGTATATTCAGGAATGTGCCAAAGCCTCTTGCCTCCCCCAACCCCCAGCAGCTCCCCTGGCATCTCCTGAGCTGTGAGCAGTCCTGAAATGTCTCAGCCCACAGGCAGGAGATAAGGCAGAGCAGACAGGGGCTGGGGTATGAGGGGGATGAGGGTTATGAGGTTTATGAGGTCAGAGCCTGGGGTTGATGGTGATGGATGGATGGAGTCCTCCCCAGACGCTGCCATGGATGGAAGAGAAGGGAAGAAGAAGCAGGAAGGAAGTTGTCTTCTGTGATCTCTGACCTTCCTCTGAGCTTACGTAGATCTATGGAATGGAATCCCTTTGGTCAGTTCTGCTGTCTGTCTAGTCCAGCTCCCCTACGGGGGGGTCACAGATACAACTCTCCTGCCCCAGTAGCCTCTGTAGCAGCAGAGCTAAGAAGCGACCTTGGAGTCTCAGCAGAAACATCAACATTCCAGTGTTATCAGCCCACTGGCTGGAACACTTGCTGCTAGTTAAAAGAGAGCTCACTGAAGGAAAAAAATCAGTAAAAGGAATATTAGCTTCATCCTGGCTCAAACCAGGACAGGAGCTCTTCTTGTTTATTTTTCTTTAACAATCCATTTCAACAGACATTGCTGTTCTGGTTCTGATTTTTAATGCTGCTAAAAGTTGCCCAACGATGCCTGCCCTCTTCTCTGATCACACATTCAGACATTATGCCTATCTCCGGGACAGCCTCTCCCACCTGGTCCCTCCATTAAGGGTAAGTTTGAACCACTTTGGTTTGCACTTCACCACCACTCTGTTGGGAACGTTGCTGGTCTCTTGCACATCTGTCATTGTTTAACACTTTAGTTCTAACAGTTAATATGCATTAAGTAAAGAGAGCTAAATATTAAATTGTTACAACATGGATTTTGTAATATTTTGGGGAGAATAATAGTTTTATTGCTCTCAAGTGAGAATAGCACCTTGTTTGCTCTTTAGGAAGGAGTAATGGGAGGGCAGGATTTCTGGGAGCTTTCTGTAGCCCTGACTGTGGGGAAGGGGAGCTGAGCCTTTGTAGACCTTCTAACATTTGACTGTTGTCCTACCTAAATGGTTTACTTGCAGGTGAGATGAGTTCCCTGCTGCTTTGAAGCATGTTTCTCCTGCATGGAAGTAAAAGTGGGCCTGAAGTTGATTTTTAAGTGTTATTACAGCCCATAAAATTAACTGCGGTTTGTGTGGTCTTGGACTTCCCTTGACTTCACAGTGTCAGAGTGGATGAGGAAGATGCTTTCCTCAAAGGGATGTTGAAGTTTAACTTGAAGATCTCTAGCTGCCAGTGGATTACAAAATGAAGGGCATTAACTAACAAAAGGTGCAGACTTAAAATCCTTTATATAAATTTTGAATTTGAGACATAAATTGGAGCTTTCAGTTGGTGGTTGTTAAATAACATGGCAGCATTGTGCAGTGTTATTTCTGCTAGACTTTTCTGTATGCATGTGTTTCTTCTTGCTTAGTTACCAGGTAGGAAGCTGGTGTCCTCCCCTGTCTCTTCCAATATCACACCACATGAAGATCCTTCCCAGCAGTTCTTGCATCAGAGCCTGGAGAGGGTTTACAACCTTCAGCACCTCGACCCTCAGGGCATACAGGAGCTGCTGGAATTTACCATCCGGTAAGGCTGCAAGCAGACCTGTTCATGGGAAGATCAATTAGGATTCCAAATTTCTCTGAAGCAGGTGCTTTGCTTTTGAATATCCATGTTGTACTTTGCTGCTGTTGGGCACTTGGCCTGAGCCTTCTTCTAGAGAGCATTGGGATAAACCAGCATTGACAACCTGTTTGAGTCGAAGCTGGTGGTCTCAGCTCTGGCTCTGCCCCGCTGAATAATCAGTGTGTGTTTTAGGGGAACGTTTTTCAGAGCATGGTAAGAGTCAGGTAAGGGTGCTGTTCTTGGGCTGTTCACTTATGGTAAAATACAGTCCTGGATGACAGCCTCGTGTGTCATTCTTAGTTGTCTGTCCCTGTACGAATCCCTTGTTTTCATCATATTATTCTCAAGGTACGTGCACAGGGGGCTTTGCTTCGTTTTTGGGGAAAGAGATTGTCCCTTTTGCTCTTCCAGTTTCCAGGTCTGTGGTCTTCCATTCAGCAGGACAGGACCTACTTTCAGTGCTTTGTTAGGTTCTTATCATCAGTCCCACTTATGAAGGACTTTGGGATTCTTCCTCACGCTGAAAATCAGAGAGATTTTCCTGGAAGAGACACCGTGAATGCATGTTGCTGTGTGCTGTTGGATAGAAGGGTGTGCAGGATGGTTTCTGAATGGGCCTCTCCAGTGAACAATGACAGGACGAGAGGAAATGGCCAGAAGTTGCACCAGGGGAGGTTTAGACTGGATATTAGAAAGAATTTCTTTACCGAAAGAGTGGTTGGACAGTGGAACAGGCTGCCCAGGGAGGTGGTGGAGTCACCATCCCTGGAAGTGTTTAAAAGAAATATAGATGTGGTGCTTAGGGACATGATTTAAGGACTGAATGGGTAGATTTAGGTTATGGTGGGTGGATTTAGGTTATGGTTGGACTTGATGATCTTCAAGGTCCTTTCACACCAGGTTGATTCTGTGATTGATGCTGCATCTTCCATTGCATCTCTAGACCAATTTACTCAAACTTCATCTCTAGACCAATTTAAACAAACTTGAAAAGAGTTTCAATGTGGTTCTGCTTGGAAAGAGGAAGAGAGCCTTATTTTGAGAGTTGGAAAAACAATCTAAAATGCTCATTTTGGAATATGGAATTCCAAAAAGCTTTCTTCTTTTCCCTCCCTGCAGATAGCTGCCTTTTCTGCATGTGTAGCTGTGAATGGCTTTCACATCCACCTGCAGTGGCAAATAAAGTGTGCTTCTTGCTGAAAACCCAACTGTGAAAACTATGTGGTTTGTCTTCAGCTGTTTTGAAGCTACTCTGCACAGCCTAAAACAGTCTTAAAGCTTTTAATGCACTGAACACTTGAAAGGGTGTCATGGTTTAAGCCCCACTCAGCCACTTGTTCACTCCCCCCTGCTGGGATGGGAGAGAGAATCAGAAAAGGCACAAGTGAGAAAACTCACAGGGTGAGATAAAGGCAGTTTAATAGAATCATGGGATCATAGAATAGCTTGAATGGGAAGGGACCTAAAAGATAATCTAGTTCCAACCCCCCTGCATGGGCAGGGACACCTCCCACTAGACCAGGTTGCTCCAAGCCCCATCCAACCTGGCCTTGAACACCTCTAGGGATGGGGCTTCCACAGCTTCCCTGGGCAACCTGTTCCAGTGTCTCATCACCCTCACAGTAAAGACTTTCTTCCTAATGTCTAACCTAAATCTCCCCTCTTCCAGTTAAAAACCATTACCCCTTGTTCTATCACTACATATCCTGGTAAAAAGTCTCCCCAGTTTTCCTGTAGGGCCCCTTCAGATACTGGAAGGCTGATAGAAGGTCTCCTCAGAGCCTTCTCTTCTCCAGGCTGAACAGCCCCATAGGGGCAAAGCAAAAGCAGGAATTACCCCATAGGTAAAGCAAAGCAAAAGGAGGAATTAATTTACTACTTCTCATCAGCAGGCAGGTGTTCAGCCATCTCCAGGAAAGCAGGGCTCCATCACACCTAATGGTTATTTGGGAAGACAAACACTACCACTCTGAACATCCCCCTGCTTCCTTCTTCTTCCCCCAGCTTTATATTGCTGAGCATGATGTCCTATGGCATGGAATATCCCTTTGGTCAGTTGGGGTCAGCTGTCCTGGCTGTGTCCCCTCCCAGCTTCTCATACACCCCCAGCCTACTCCTTGGTGGGCTGGGGTGAGGAGCAGAAACAGCTCAGCCATAGCAAAAGCATCTCTGCATCATCAGCACTGTTCTCAGCACAAATCCAAACCACAGCCCCAGACCAGCTGCCATGAAGAAGATTTACTCTCTGCCTGTCAAAACCAGCACAAACAGGTGATCCCTTGGCAGATTATCTGGAATCTCATGGGCACAGTGACAGTCTGGAAATAATGTACTCTATTTCAAGTGTAGGAATTGTGCTGGAGATGGCTGCCTGTGTAACTTCTGTGCACCAAAGGACAGTAATGCTTTGGAGCTGATGGAAAGTTGGAGCTGCCTGGATGTGTTCCTGTGTAATCTGCTCTGGAGGATCCTGCTCTAGCAGAGGGATTGGACTAGATGATCTCCAGAGGTCCCTTCCAACCCCAACCATTCTGTGATTATTGGTGTGGCTTTTTTCCTGCTGGGATCACCATCCAGAAACCAAACTAAAGCAGCTGCTGGTTTCCACCCTGAAGAGAAGAGAGGATTTAAGACAAAGACAAAAAAAAGTGTTAAATGTTATTTTGCAGAGAGCAGGAGTTTCCTGCACCAACATTTTGGTTGCTGAAAGGAGAGGGATTGGAGAAGCTCACAGTGGTGGGTTCCATGGTGGGACATAACTCCCTTCTCCTTTATAGATATTGTCATCAGAGGAAGTAACACAGACATGGTGGTGTCTGCTTGGGATTTACATTCCTCACCATGCTCAAGACTGATCCTTTTCCCCCAGGCTCTGCAGCTGAAACTGCAAGACAGGCTTTTTAGCAAATGGATCTTTGTGGTTTAGTTTCTCCATCCATACTACAGGATTTATTTTTTTTTTTTCTCTTGGGGGGATGTTGAAATCTCTCTAAGATTTGTAAGGAAATAGAATTAGTGGAATTTGGAACCCTGAAAGACTGGGAAATGGAACATCTGCCTGGCTGTTAGCTGAGGGATGACATCCTGTGCCCCATTAGTGTGTTTTGATGCATGAAGTATAACGTGGGAATTAAAGCACCCAGGAGTGTGTTCTTTTCTCTCTGGGAAAAGATGAAATGCAGTCAGGATGTGGGGCTCGGGCTGGCTCTGCTGTTGTTGCACTGAAGGAAGGCACAGCCCCTCTGCTTAGGAGAGATCTTCTTGGCCTGCAGGTTACACAGATAACAGCATGGATTTTTTGGACTGTCAGCACTCAGCAACCTTCTGGTGTGGAAGAGTGAAAGGTTCAGAATGGCATCATAAATGCAAAGATAAACCCAAAATAAAGGGAGGGTTCATCTGAAGAAAAAAACATTATTTTGAATAATACAGTAGGAACCATGGAAGTAGAATGACAACCTTAGTACACTTTGGATCAAAGCAACTACCACCTGGGGGTGGTAGTAGATGAGAAGCATGACATGAGCCACCAGTGCACGCCCACAGCCCAGAGGGCCAACCTCATCCTGGGCTGCATCAACAGAAGTGTGGCCAGCAGGGCCAGGGAGGGGGATTCTGCCCCTCTGCTCTGCTCTGGTGAGACCCCACCTGGAGTGCTGTGTCCAGCTCTGGAGCCCTCAAGCACAGGAGAGACATGGAGCTGTTGGAGAGGGGCCAGAGAAGGGCCACCAAGATGATCAAAGGCCTGGATCACCTCTGCTATGAAGACAGGCTGAGAGAACTGGGGCTGTTCAGCCTAGAGAAGAGAAGGCTCCAAGGAGGTCTTATAGCACCTTCCAGTGCTTGAAAGGGGCCTACAGGAAAGGTGGGGAGGGGCTTTTCATCAGAGAAGATAGTGATAGGACAAGGGGTAATGGTTTTAAACTGAGAGAGGGGAGATTTATGTTAGATATTAGGAAGAAATTCTTCAGTACAAGGGTGGTGAGGAACTGGAATGGGTTGCCCAGGGAGGTTGTTGATGCCCCCTCCCTGGAGGTTTTTAAGGCCAGGTTGGATGAGGTTTTGTGCAACCTGGTCTAGTGGTAGGGATCCCTGCTCAGGGCAGGGGGATTGGAAGTTGATGATCTTTAGGGTCCCTTCCAACCTTAGTGATTCTGTGATTCTATGAAAATGCAGAGAAGAACAGAGAGGTGTTGAATCCACATCATCCAACCTGTTTTGAGTTCTGTAACAAAAGATGAGGGTTGTTTTGTTAGTACACGCTTTTGATTTTAAA
Source organism: Hemiprocne comata (assembly GCA_020745705.1). Classification (NCBI taxonomy): domain Eukaryota; kingdom Metazoa; phylum Chordata; class Aves; order Apodiformes; family Apodidae; genus Hemiprocne; species Hemiprocne comata. The sequence goes on from CM036586.1 coordinate 214,177,027, forward strand.
ACATGTCTGAGAGTAGAGAACTAAAGCCTTTTTGGGTTCCATTAACTGTCTTTTTTTTTTAATTTTCTGTGAAGTTAAAAGCTCCTTCTTATTGCTGTATGATTTACAAGAAATACCAGACAGCACACAACGGCTACTTGGGCAAATATCAGCACATCAGACTTCAGCTTCTTTTGAAAAGGCAGCTGTATTTCAGATTACACTTGGTTGTGTGAGCCAAAACAACCTTTCCAAGCCAACATGAATAGTTCAGTTTCCCAGCAGTGGGACACAAATGGGTCGTTAGCTGCTGGAGGAGGCTGGAGTGTTGTGAGTTAAATCTGGAGCTGCCGTGCTCTGGGGTTCCTGTAGGGCTGCGGAGTCATGTGGGTGACAGACTTACTGCTTCCACTGCTCTGCTGCTGTCAGCCTGCAGGAAGGGAGGAGATGCCAAGTCCCAAGGTGCAAACTGCTTTGTAGTGCATGTTTTGCTACTGTTCCTGGTCCTTATTCTAAGGGTAAGTAAAAGCAAGATGCAGGAATAGTTGGCTTCAGCATTGCTGTTGCTGCCCTCTGAGTGCATTTAGTTTAACCTGCTTGCTGTCTCACTGTTGGGCTTTCTCTTTTTTTTTTTTCCACATGCTTCAGTGATCTTCAGAGGCTTGGAGAACTGCAGTCAGAACTGGCAGGGATGGCAGATTTCAGTGCAACTTACCTTCAGTGTCAGCTGCTTCTCATCAAGGTTTGACTTTTTCTGTGGGTTTTGGACAAAAAAAACCTTCAAAAATGCCCCCAGTCCGTCACAGGGGTGCACTTTTATATTTTGATGTTTGTGCCCAAAACTGATGTGTGATGACAGCACAGGTTCCTTGGATCTCTGGTAATTCCTGGTTCCCTTCTGTGGCAAATAATAAATGCAGTAATGTTGCCAATGAGTGCAGATCTCTGCTGTTGCACAAAGGGCTTATGTTGATTCACGTGCATTTTGCCAGTCCAGAGTTTATTTTCTGGCAGAAATCACAATGGAGGCAACTACTCTGGAGCCTTTTATGTTAGGAGAGTAACTTTTCTTTGCTTAGTGGCCACTGGAATGCTTTTTGCCACATGGCTGCTGTAAGTGAAGTTTCTAGAGAGAGTGTTCTTTGCTTCACTTGTCAAGCTGTCAGCTGGCAACAGTGTTTAAGTCAGTCTCCTGGCATTTGTTAGGTGTTTGAAAGTAATTTTCACACATCTAAAGCAAGCAACAAATAGGTTTCCAGAAGGGGCTCAATAAAAGCTTTGTTATGTAAAACCAAAATGGATTTCAGCTTCTTTGCTAACTGCGTAGCTCCCAGTTGGCATATGTCATGGCAACCCTCAACTCTTTGGAATAGATTTCTCACCTAAAAAAGCTTGTTCAGCCTGGAGAAGAGAAGGCTCTGAGGAGAGCTCATAGTGGCTTTCCAGTATCTGAAGGGGCTACAGGAAAGCTGAAGAGGGACTGGAGGGACTTTCTACAACGGCTTGTAGAGAGAAGACAAGGGGTAATGGATTAAAACTGGAAGGGGGGAGATTTAGGTTAGACATTAGGAAGAAATTCTTTAGTGTGAGAGTGGTGAGACACTTGGGAATGTGTTGTGGGAACCCCATCCCTGGAAGTGTTGAAGGCCAGGTTGGATGGGGCTTGGAGCAACCTGGTCTAGTGGGAGGTGTCCCTGCCCATGCAGGGGGGTTGGAACTGGATGATCTTTAAGGTCCCTTCCAACCTCAACCATTCTGTTTTATGATTCAGGTGTTTCAGATGAGTGGTGTTACAGTTCAGCACATTCCTAGCTAGATCCAAAACTTTAACCAAAGGGACATGTGCTGTCCAGGCAGAGGACCAGCATTTGGAGGTGGGTTTGTTGTCCTTCTCCAGGGTTTGGCTGGAGTGAGCCCAGTGTATGTTAACTAAGAGAATAATGGTTTGTGTATCTGGCAAAGAAGAGTGCTTGGAAGAAGGGGATAAATGCTGCACCAGGCATGCTTAGCTTCACCTGAGGAGTCAGTAATGTGGCTGAAATGAACAGTAACTCATAATACACAACTATAAATTCTGATATGGCAGAGAGAACCCAAATGTCAGAGCAGCCCTTTTCATTGGATTTCTTTGCAATTGTTTCTTTCCCCAACAGAAAGAAGCTGTTGGGGGGAAAAAAAAAGTATCTTCATTTCCCAGCTTCTCAAGACTCAAAAGGTTCCAGACCTTTAAAGGCTGTAGATATGCTGGGATTTTAGGGGTAGTTGGCTGGGATTCTGGGGCCAGTCTGGGTGAAGGATACAATCTGTGTGTTCTTGAGCTTTGGCTACAGCCAGTTTTGTGTGAAGCTGTATCTACAGGCAGGCAGCTACAAAAAGGAGACAATGATAAAAATCATCCAGTCAAGCTTGCTTTATTTTTTTTGACATACATCAACAAGCAAATCAGGTGTGGTTGAGGTTTGTTGAGTTGTGGTTTTTTTTTAATCTCAGTAGCTAATTTTTTACAGTCAATATTCTTAGCAGCTCCAGGATCTTGGGTGGGGCAGAGTCTGTCAAGAGGGAAGTTCAGAAATATGACTGTGTAGGTGGGTTTCTGGGGACAGTTGTTACTGCTTCCACATTTTGCCTGCAGTCTGAGATTGCCCTGATCTTGGTCTCAGGGAGGTGATAAAGCCAGTGGGCTGTTTTTCTAGGAAGTGGCTGTAGTCTGCATAAAGTTCTCCTTAAAAAGTACCAAGAGTTTGGCTCAGCCAGTCTCTAACTCATAGTTTTGTTAATATTACTCTGAATTTCAGTTTTATAGAACAGTACATATTTTGGAGGCCTTGGTGTTCCCTCTGTTGTATTTAAAAGCACAAAAGACACCTCTGGCCTCCTGTTTCAACCAACTTGTTGGTGTACAGCCAAGACACAGGGCATCCTGCTCCCAAGCCCATCTAGCTCAGGGTTATAATGTTTAGACTGAATTAGGTATTTATCATAATTGCTTGGTTTTCTTCTGTAGGCCTTGCAGGAGAAGCTGTGGAACGTGGCAGCTCCTCTGTACCTGAAGCAGAACGCCTTAGCATCTGCTGCAGCAAAACAGGTGAGGTGGAAGCAGCTGGGGCTGTGTGGAGACAGGTCCTCAGATATGAGCCCTTGCTTTGGCCATGCAACAGTAATACACTTCTGACCTTCCACTGCCATATGGTCTGTCCAAGTAAATGTTAGTTCCACAAAGTGGAGTAATTTCTCTCATTGTCAAAAGATGAGTGGCAAATGGTGGAGGTTCATGACAACCGTAACAAGGCAAACATCACACCCATCTTCCAGAAGAGAAGAAGGATCCAGAAAACTGTGGGCTGCTCGTCCTCACCTCACTCCTGAAGAAGGTTATGGACCAAATCCTCTTAAAATCCATTTCTAAACAAGTGAAGGTCAACAAGGCCAGGTTCAAGGCCAGACTGGATGGGGGTCTGAGCAACCTGGTCTAGTGGGAGGTGTCCCTGCCCATGCAGGGGGTTGGAACTAGATGATCTTTAAGGTCCCTTCCAACTCCAGCCATTCTATGATTCTATTATTAAACACTGTAATAGTTGCCCAGACAATTAGGTGTGGCCCTGATTAATTGGATCTCATTAGGCCTTCTCTGAGCAGGGGACCAGGCTAGATGACCTGGAGGCCCCACCCAACTTGAGTTACTCTGATTCAATAATGTATAAATGATCTGATCCTGGAAAAACTGAAGCTGAAGACCTAAGAAAAGGCAAATGAGAAACGAGGCTATTAAATAATCCCCAAACAGATCAAGACTAAAAGCAAGTTCATGCATCTGCTGGGAAACTGGTGACATTTTGAGTTTTCACTTAATTAAGATGTAATAAGAGGCAGGTGCAGCTGTGCATCAAAACCTTCTGTGCTGTTGACAGTGGTCCCCAGGGAGGAGTAGAAACAAAAGCTTTTTAAATCTGCACTAACTGAACTGTCTTGGGTGCCCTTCTCAGTGAACCCCCTGGGAAGCTGTATCTGTTGTGATTGTGAAAGTAGATCTCTTCTCATCAGTGCAAGGTGAGGGAACCTCTCCTGTTAAATAACTTGCAAGTTCTTGGCTTCTATACAGTCATTCTGAGCTCACCTGTATTAACTTGAGCACTTCTCTTGTCTGCTTAAGCCCAGCTGTTCCACAGGTAATGTATGATGAGCAAAACTGTGAGATGTCCTATCTAAGCTTATCTAAAACAAGCCAGAATTATGCTTATCTTGTGATAGTTTCCATCTTCAGCTGCAGTACCTGAAGCATTGTTGAATGTAAAGTTGTTTTCAAGACAGCTTGTCAAATCTAGCTCCAAAAAGTGGTCTGTTCAGCTGAGAGAAAAGGAGGCTGAGGGGGGATCTCATCAGTGCTGATCAATATCTCCAGGGGGTGTCAGGAGGATGGGGCCAGACTCTTCTCAGTGGTGCCCAGTGACAGGACAAGGGGCAAGGGGCAAAAACTGGTCCACAGGAGGTTTAACCTGAGTATGAGGAAATACTTCTTTACTCTGAGGGTGACAGAGCCCTGGGACAGGCTGCCCAGGGAGATTGTGGTGTCTCCATCCCTGGAGACATTCAACACCAGCCTGGATGTGTTCCTGTGGGATCTGCTCTAGGGGATCCTGCTCTAGCAGGGAGGTTGGACTAGATGATCTCCAGAGGTCCCTTCCAACCCCGACCACTCTGTGATTCTGTGTGAGCAGACCCACTGAGGTTGCTCTGTTGTGCTGCCCATGTTTTGTGTTTCAGAGTAGCCAGTGGGAGCTGGTGAATGCTCTACCCTGAGACATTGAAAATGCAGTGTCAACAGCCAGACTGCCCACAGAGTGCTTGATTTCAGGCCAAGTTTCATTAATTATGTATTTAATGAAGCCAAGATCACCTTTTAATATTAGGTGCCACTTTACACAGTGAAGAATTTCACCAAAAGAATGAGACTCCTGGATTAACATCTTCCTCAGCCCAAGGAAAAATACCAGAATTCTGTGATCATGCTTGTGCAAGGGTTTAACTTGCTGTCAGTTTTCTTACCACTGTGGTGTCTGTCTGACAGATCTTGGAAGAAACTTACAAAATGGAGTTCATGTACAGTGGAGTGGAAAGCAGACAAGTGGTCATCATCCACCACATGAGATTGCAGGCCAAGGCCCTACAGCTGATAGTGACTGCACGTACCACTAGAGGGTAAGGTTCCCCTGGTGAAAGGACCTTCTTAGGGTCAACTGTAAGCTTAGTTTCTTCAAGCTTTGTTTAAAAAAACCAGCAAGAATAAATCGGACACATAAAACCATGGCATGCCAATAACCATTTGCTAAACTAATTGTGAGCAAAGAGCTGCTTCTTGCCTTTGATGTAGCCATGTAGTCACACGAATCTAAATTAGATGACAGAATTATTAGGAAGATGTGTTTAGGGGGTTGAGTTCTCTCAGCTGTGAACGGGGCCAACCACATCCTGGGCTGCATCAACAGAAGTGTGGCCAGCAGGGCCAGGGAGGGGATTCTGCCCCTCTGCTCTGCTCTGGTGAGACCCCCCCTGGAGTGCTGTGTCCAGCTCTGGAGCCCTCAGCACAGGAGAGACATGGAGCTGTTGGAGAGGGGCCAGAGAAGGGCCACAAAGATGATCCAAGGGCTGAAGCAGCTCTGCTCTGGAGACAGGCTGAGAGAGTTGGGGGTGTTCAGCCTGGAGAAGAGAAGGCTCCAGGGAGACCTTGGAGCACCTTCCAGTTCCTGAAGGGGCTACAGGAAAGCTGAGGAGGGACTATTTATAAGGGCATGGAGTGATAGGACAAGGGGGAATGGTTTAAACTGCAAGAGGGGAGATTGAGGTCAGACATCAGGAAGAAATTCTTCCCCATGAGGGTAGGAAGGCACTGGAACAGGTTGCCCAGGGAGGCTGTAGAAGCCCCATCCCTGGAGGTGTTCAAGGCCAGGTTGGATGGGGCTTGGAGCAACCTGGTCAAGTGGGAGGTGTCCCTGCTTTCATAGTAGAAAGGCTGGAACCTGAGGATCTTTAAGGTCCCTTCCAACCTTCACCATTCTGTGGTTCTCTGTTTCTATGATATCAACAGGTTAAAAACATGAAGTGTGTCTTAGAGTTGATATTTAGGACCTATATGAAGTGGTGAAGTCATGTGGCAAAGAATGCACTCATCGTGTTCTCTTCATTCAGGCTTTGAGGTTTTAGCATCACAGAAGGAATTGTCTTTGATCTGCAGCTCATGTTTGTGTGACTCCACAGAACACTGGTGTGTGTGCAGGGCCCAGGTAACACGAGGGGCTCAGTGTGGTTCATTGTGGCTGCTGAAGTCAATCAAGTGACACGTGGGTTTGGATGGTTGTAGAATTAGAACTCTATTTGGTGGAATTAGAGCAAAGTGGTTAGTATCCTAATTTGTTTACTTTTATTTGGAGTTTGTTGCCATCAATTTACAGAGTTGCCATAGAGGTTCACAATATATTTGCCTTTTAACCTCTTGTTTCATAGGTGGAAAGTTAGTATTTTCTAACAGTAGCTTTGGGAAGCTAATTAGTGCCTTATGCAAATGATTTTTTTGTGGAAAGGGAATATGGATGTGGAGAGGGAGATGGGAATTAACTTTTATTTTTACTCTTGTGAGGAACACTTTTCTGGCCTCAAAATGGTAAGATTTTGTAGTTCTTAGTAGCTTGAACTGGATTCCAAAACACCTACATCCTTATAGCCATAGAGGCAGTTTTCTTTATTTAAAACTAAACCAAGGAATGTTGCCTTCATTACAGAGTGGAACCCCTTTTTGGGATGTGTGAAAAATTCCTACAAGAAGTGGATTCCTTTCAGAGGTGAGAAACTCCATTGCTGCTTCTTACAAGGCCATGTGGTGATAGGACAAGGGGTAATCGTTTCAAGCTGAAAGAGGGGAGACTTGGATTAGAATTTAGGAAGAAATTTTTCACTGTGAGGATGGTGAGACAGTGGCCCAGGTTGCCCAGGGAAGCTGTGGCTGCCCCATCCCTGGAAGTGTTCAAGGGCAGGTTGGATGGGGCTTGGAGCAACCTGCTGTAGTGGGAGGTGTCCCTGCCCATGCAGGGGGGTTGGAACTAGATGATCTTTAAGGTCCCTTCCAATCCAAAACATCCTGTGATCCTGTGGTTCTTCACTTTGTTGAAAGTCTTCCCACTGTTTTCATCAGGGAACATGCCATTTGTTTTTCATCTCTTCACATCTCCTTTCCTCTGCCCTACATTGGGGCCTCCTTTCATGAGATAAAGCAAGAAGGAAATTCTCTTCGAAATGTGGAATTAATGGAAGAGCTTTCCTGGGTGTATGACAAAAAAAACGAACTTCTTTCCTCATCCCAAATTTCCAAATTGTGAATGAGAGCACAAGGGAACCATTTACATGCTGAAGGGGGGACTCATTTTGCCCGGGTGTTGACATTTCCATTGTGGACTGATGCTGCTGAAGCACTGGCCCAGCTCTCCTCTCTCTGGAGAGGTGTTTCTTGTATCTTCTCCTAATCTAGATGTCTCAAATAGGTCAGATTAGGGATGCCCAGGTTTTTTCCATCGACTGGGAAGGGAATTGGATAGCTAGCCCACAGACATAGGTATCCCAAGTTGGCTGAGCAGAATTCCATCTCCAGTTCTGATTTCAATTCACATCTATTCCTGGTCGTCTGTGTGCTGAGCAGTTCTGGCTGGTTAAGTGGTGAGAGAAGAGAACCAAATCTACCTGTTCCCTGGTGCTTAACTCATCTGGTAGCTAGTGAATAGGACTGTGCATTTGCTTTTTTGTATCTTTTATTCATGAGATAAAGGACGTTGAGGTGCTGGAGCAGGTCCAGAGGAGAGCAACAAGGCTGGTGAAAGGACTAGAGGGAAAGTCTTATAGGGAGAGGTTGAGGATGCTGGGGTTGTTTAGCCTGGAGAAGAGGAGACTCAGGGGGGACCTCATCACTCTCTTCAACTACCTGAAGGGAGGTTGGAGTCAGGTGGGGGCTGGGCTCTTCTCCCAGGCAACCAGTGACAGGACAAGAGGGCACAGCCTGAAGCTGCTCCAAGGGAGGTTTAGGTTGGATATTAGGAAGCACTTCCTCATGGAGAGGGTGATTAGACATTGGAATGGACTTCCCAGGGAAGTGGTGGAGGCACCATCCCTGGATGTGTTCAAGGCAAGGCTGGATGTGGCACTTAGTGCCATGGTCTAGATGGTGTGGTGGTGTTGGTCATAGGCTGGACTTGATGATCTTAAAGGTCTTTTCCAGCCTTGGTGATTCTGTGATTCTGTGATTTTCCTGGTGCTGAGTCTCAGGATCAGCAAAACTTACCTCTACTTCTCAACAAGTAACTCCTCCAGGCAGTGATGAATTCCACAAAAGGAAATCTGGATGATGGGAGATCTTGTCAGTTTGCTGCAAGGTCACCTATAAATGCTTGGACATATAAACCCCCCGTGCCTTGGTTGTGCAGCCTCAGTGTGCCAGATTTTAGCTGCACCCCATGACAGAGGGGTTGAAATTTGCTATTCTGTGTTCTTGATGTTCTTGACCCCTAGAATGAGCCCTTTTTCTTTCCCCCCCCCCCCATCTGATTCCAGTTTGCTGTTAAAATTTCACTCCTCAGAAGTACCAAGTAACACTCTCATAAATACCAGTAGAGAAAAACCATTCTGGGAACTTTGCCACAGCAGGTCAGGCACGTGTTGTGCGTGTGGGTATGGTAGAGCCTGTAATCAGTCAGCTGCTTAATTAGCCAGCTGGAAGTGCCCAGTATAAAGAATCAGGCATCTGCATCTTCCCTGGGAAGCACCCGTTCCAAAAGCTTGCAGTGCCAGGAGTGGCTCCTTCATCCAGCTGTGTTTCTTTGTGGAGACATGGACACTGCTGAATGCAGAGTACTGGAATTGCCCATGGTCTCCTTGAATTAGCACTCTGACTATCTAACTGGCCTTCCAGCTGCACATGCCCTCTGAGCAGACAAATCCCTATGGTGCCTGCTCCTCATTAATGGCTTGTTGATGGGCACCTCAGCATTTCTAGCTCCTTTTTTTGGAACCTGGATTCCTTTGCCTGCTAGGCTTTAGATTGATGAAGGGCCTAAGAAGTGAGACCTGAATAGCCCTTGATGTTGTCAGTTTGAGCACAAGGTGTGGTCCCAACAGAACTAGCCAAAATAATCTTTATTTTATGTATGGGATGTGCATCAGAAGAGGAGTCTACATATCTAATGTAGAGAGGTGGTGGAGGCCCCACCCCTGGAGACATTCAGGGTCAGGCATGATGGAGGTCTAAGCAATCTGGTCTAGTTGGAGATGTTCCTGCTTATTATAGGGGGGTTGGACTAGATGACCTTTAGAGGTCCCTTCCAACCCAAGACATTCTATGATTCTAATTCTGTCATTATAACTAAACAGAAGGTTTAGGTAGCTAGGCTGAAAATAACAATACTGTTGAAAATGTTGGAAAAAGTATTTGATTTTTAATTTGTTTTTCACCCAGATGTTTCATCTCTGAGCTCCCACATATGCAAGGCAGTTTTGTAGATAAATTGCTGGACTTAATGCCCAGACTGGTGACATCCAAGCCTTCAGAAGTGGTCAAGATTCTTCAGACAACACTGCGACAAAGTACCTTCCTCCATCTTCCTCTTCCAGAGCAGGTCAGTTTAACACAGAGAGTTAAAATGCAATATCCTTGCAGACTCTTTCAGCATCTGACTAGTTCCTGATGCACCATGAACCTTTTAGGATTCAGCTATTTGGTCAGTCCCAAGTGCTCTAAAGGCTTTCTTTTTCCTACCTAGCATCCCGAGGACAACTGCTAAAAGTGCAGAAAATGTACTAATTCCTGGCAGTATTTAAAAGAATCCAAAGTTCATGCACAACTCCAAAAACGATTGTGGAGGTTTTTTTTCCCCTCCTCCTTGCTGCCCCTGATTTTTTCCAACTGCTTTGCCCCTAATAGCTCCATAAAGCTACTGCAAATATCATTGAGCCCACTGGTGAATCTGATAATCCTCTGAGGTTTACATCGGGGTTGGTGGTGGCACTGGACGTTGATGCAACTCTGGAACATGTGCAGGATCCCCAAGGAACAGTTAAAGTTCAGGTAAGCAGTTGTTTGACATAAGTACAAACAAGATTGTACCTTAGGAGGGGGTTGCTTAAGGGTATCAATACTTCTACGTTGCAATAATTGTACACTTCATGAGTAACAGTGTTGGGTCTCTGTATTTTGACCACACCTTCTGAAACTGGCTGGAATGTCGTGCGCTGAGTCGATCTGCCTCTAGTTCCTGAGAGCTTGCTTGCATAGAATCACAGACTGGTTTGGGTTGGAAGGGAACTTAAAGATCATCTAGTTCCAACCCCCCTGCACTGGCAGGGACACCTCCCACGTCAGGTTGCTCAGAGCCCCATCCAACCTGGTCTTGAACACCTCCAGGGATGGGGCAGTCACAACTTCCCTGGGCAACCTGTCCCAGTGTCTCACCACCCTCACAGTGAAGAATTTCTTCCTAATGTCTAACCTAAATCTCCCCTCTTCCAGTTTTAGTCCATTACCCCTTGTCCTCTCTCACTACAAGCCCATGTAAACAGTCCCTCCCCAGCTTGTAGCCCCTTCAGGCACTGGAAGGTGCTATGAGGTCTCCCTGGAGCCTTCTCTTCTCCAGGCTGCACACCCCCAACTCTCAGCCTGCTCAAAGTGCTTTGAGGACTTAGACACCATTCTGTGCTCCACACGGTGCTTCCCCATCACTGGGCATGTTACAGACACAAGCACAAATAAATGCTGGTGAACTTCCAGCTTGTGTAGTAGGAGAAGAAGGAGCAAAAGAAGCTGTTCCACCAGTACAGAAATACCCAGGCTCTTGGCTCTCCGTGTTTACCACTTAACTTTCTTCCTGCTGCTAAATCACTTATTTCAAATGCAGCTGAGGAGGTGGGTGGGGTGTGATGCCAAGTTAAATATGCAAATTCACTGTGTAACAAAGAAATGAAAACCTCTGTTTCTGACACAGAGGAAGAAGCTGATGTCAATGGACATTTTCCCCTTCAATGGACATTTTCCCCTTCTGCCAGAGTGTGGCCATTAAATCCAGGGCAACTGGACTCCTGGCTCCAAGATAAAGCACACCTTCTGCCTTCCAAACTCAAACAAAACACCAAAACAACAGTGCAGATCCCCAATCCAGAGTTGTCATTCAGTTGTTTCCCTTTTTTTCTTATTTTTTTTTTCCCTCCTATAGGTATTGTATCCAGATGGACAAGCACAAATAATCCATCCTAAACCAGCTGACTTTCGAAATCCTGGTCCTGGAAGGCACAGGCTGATAACTCAGGTTTACCTCTCACACACAGCCTGGACAGGTAATGTTAATGATACAAGTTGGTGTGACTGCTGCTGCACTTTGCTAAGATAAGAGTGTGTCTTGCTTGATCCCAGTCTCCTGCACGTGAGACATGCCCAAAGGTTTGGGGGCTTTCAGGAGCTTGGAGTCCTCATTTAAATCCTCATTTGAAGGCAAGGAGTCATGGTAAACTGCCTCATTGTAATTCATTGGTTTAGATCTGACAGGAATTTGAGCATGGCAGAGAACCTTTGGAACTGTGTGTACTCAACAGTATAATTTCACTGCTGATTAAACTTTCACCCTTTTAATGCCTTAAAAAAACACCCTCTAGCTCTGATGAGTTTAGTAAGGACTCCAACATTCCCGTTCAGTCTCAGTTGGCATTCACACTTCCCCATGAAAGTGCTTCAGTAATTGCCTTGTGGACTTCAAACAACAAAAAGCAGAGGATATTTGTTTGCAGCTCCCTTTGTCCTGTTTTCTTTTAATCCCTTCATGTTTATTCAAACGTGGGGGTTTTTTTGTGGGCAATTATTAATAGGATTTGGTGATTTATTTTTTTTAACCAACAGTTTTGTTCAGTGCCATGTTCTTCCATGGACTCCTTCTGTAGCATTTCCACGGTGTACTTGTTCATCCTGGGATCTTTGTTTTGTTTTGGATAAGAAAAAACTGCAGTGTTTTTACAACTGGAAATATCTGGATTTAAAGGTTCATTCTGTACCAGAGGAAGCTGAATTAAGTATTTCTGCTTCTGCAGTGTTCACTGGAAGGGCTTTGAAAGTCTTGCCCTAAGGGATTCTGTCCTGGTGTCTCTCCCTGGGTCTTCTTCCCTTCCCCATTGTGTTCTGTCTGGTGCTGGTGAGGTCTCAGCTGGAATATCACTGCACTTCTGGACATCCCATCTTAAAATTACATGGATTTCAGCAGGTTCCATTGAGGTTTCAGTAATGTGGGCCTGGTGTGGGTCACCCCAGGATACAGTTTAAGCCCCACAGACCACTTGGTGCTCACTTACTGTCCCCCTTACTGGTGGGATGGGGGAAGAGAATCAGAAGGGTCAAAGTGAGAAAACTCGTGGTTTGCACCATTCAGCAACAGATAAAACATTCCTGTGTTATCAACACCCATTTGGTCACAGGCTGGAGAGGTGGGCTCCTGCAAACTGCATGAAGTTCAGCAAGGCCAAGTGCAAGGTCCTGCACCTGGTCAGGGCAATCCCAAGCACAGATACAGGCTGGGGGGAGAATGGATTGAAAACAGTCTGGAAGAGAAGGACTTGGGGGTGATGGTGGGTGAGAAGCTCAACATGAGGCAGCAACGTGCCCTGGAGCCCAGAAACCAACCCTGTCCTGGGCTGCATCAAAAGAGGCATGGCCAGCAGGGCCAGGAGGGGATTCTGCCCCTTTACTTGGTTCTCATGAGGCCCCACCTGAAGTACTGTGTCCAGTTCTGGAGCCCCCAGCAAAAGAAGGACATGGAGGGATAATCTATTAAAATTGGAAGAGGGGAGATTTAGGTTAGATCTTAGGAATAGATTCTTTAGTGTGAGGGTGGTGAGACGCTGGCACAGGTTGCCCAGGGTTCTTGGAGCTCCATCCCTGGAAGTGTTCAAGGCCAGGTTGGATGGGGCTTGGAGCAACCTGGTCTAGTGGGAGGTGTCCCTGCCCATGGTAGAGGGGTTGGAACTAGATGATCTTTAAGGTTCCTTCCAACCCAAACCATTCTATAAAAAAAAACAAAACAAAACACAGTGCCATGTGAGCTACTGGGAAGGAAAAATAACTATTCCAGCCAAAACCACTACAAGTCCATACAGAAATCCTAAAGGAATCATGTTTTTCAGTCCAGAAAGGAAAATTTTGATGGGGATATGGTCCAGCATGCTGCTCAGCTGAATGTAAGGCCAAAGTTGTATTTTCAAACACCAGACCAGATTCTGTCAGCCCGGAGTGGCTCTGTGCTTTGCCCAGCACACGTGAGAGAGAATTTCATGGATTTACATCATAAGAAAAACTGAAGGTACCAAGATGGCATCATAAATGTGATTAAATGTCTGGGCAAATAAATCCTGTAAGGAGCAGAACCAGCCGAGCCCAAGTATTTCATGGAATCAGAGAATCCTTTTGATGGGAAAAGACCTTTAAGATCATCCAGTCCAACCATTAACCCAGTGCTGCCAAGGCCACCACTAACCCATGTCCCTCACCACCACATCTACACAGCTTTGAAATCCCTCCAGGGATGGTGACTCCACCACTGCCCTGGGCAGCCTGGGCCAGGGTCTGACAACCCTTTTGGTAAAGAAGTTTTTCCTACTGTCCAGTCTAAACCTCTCCTGGTGCAACTTGAGGCCATTTCTTCTGTTGCTTGTTACTTGGGAGAAGAGACCAACCCCCACCCCACTGGTTGCTCACTGTGCACTGACCATCAAGTTTGGGTTGTTGTGTTTCTTTGTTTCCTCTGCAGAGCCGTGTCAGATCGAAGTGCGGCTGCTGCTGGCTTACAATTCCAACAGGAGCAAAGCATCTGCTAAAATTCCTAAATCTACCTGGAGTGAGAGCTTGGAGACTCTCCCACAACTGGAAAATGGGATAGAGGGGACCATTCCCTTCAGCAAACCTGTCAAAGTGTATATAATGCCCAAACCTGCCAGGAGGTGAAGTCTGTTGCTAAAAAAATGTCTTTATGGGATTGTTGGTTACATGAAAACAAAATGCAGTGTTCCAGGAGAGGGAACCAAACCAAAATAGCTTTATACTCACAGAAGAAAGAGAAGTCAACCATAGAAATAAAGCTGCTGAAGAACAACTGGGCTTCTCTGTTAAGAAGCAGATGGACCAGTACAGGAGTTACTCAGCTGGTTAAGAGTAGTTTCAAGAAAATGCAGGTGCTGCTATATGGAATGAATAAAATCAGGGCAGTTCTCAGCATTCCAGTGGTGTTTCACTTGCCTTTATCTTCAGTTTTTACTCATCAAAAGTTTCTTTTTCAGGCCTCTAGGTTTTCTACTATGTAAATGCTTAGGCACATAGATCAGTTATTTTTCAGTACTCTGAAGCTAAGGAGTGGGGGGGGGGTTTGTTGGGTTGTATTTTTTTTTTTAATGTCTAAAACTTGTATTTTTGTGTTGGTACCTAAATTCTTAATGTAAAAAAGAAATACTCTGAAGTTCTTGTGTAGGAACTGCACCTCAAATTGCCTCCTCCTGTCAGGCAAATCCTGGGCGTTTTTACATCCTGTCCAGCTGCACTGGTGCTGGTGCAGCTTTAGGGAGGGCACAGGTTGTCCACCTTGTGGGGTTTGGGGAGAAGGAACCTGTTGGTGCAAGCAGCAGAACTCCAGTTGGCAGGATGTGGAGTTTTCATTGAGTTACAGCTACAAAACAGCACGTTACTTCTTTGGTTTGTTTACATAACAGGGAGTCCAACATACTCATCTCTGAATTGTAACCCAACCCTCCTGCTGTGCATTTGTATCCCTTTAGGAACAATGGGATTAAATCCCATGGGTTGGGAAATCACTAACCCCATCCCACTAAGTTTTACAGATTCTGTTTCTGCATGGTGAGCTTGGCCTGAACCAATCTTACCGAGATGAGAAAATCTGTTTAGTTTTTGGATTCAGCAGCAGTTTTGGCAAAGTCTGATCAGCTGAAGTAGCCAAACGTGCTCTCAGTGAAGCAGCAGTCAGGCAGCTTGTCCTGGGAGTACAGAGGGACAGGAACTTACTGCAAACGTGATCCTTCTGGCATTCCTGCTGGAAAGGGTGTCTGTGCAAGGCTTCAACAGACTGAGGAACCTCCTCTGATTTGTAGCAATCCTTTGGTAGGAAATTTCTAGGAGCAAAAAATGTAGTGCAGCAGGCAAATGTCACCAGTGTTCATAAAACAAATGTAAAAACAAAAGTGCCCAGAGATCAGTGTAAATAATTACACAAAACCCTTATGTGCTTTCCTAGAATAAAATTGGAAAATTCATGCTAATCTGTTTCCTGTTTATTAAATGAGTGAACACACACGCCTGCGTGGTCTTAGGCTAATAAGAGGTTCCTGCAAAGTGTTTTGTGGTGTTTGTTTTTTAGCTCTGACACGTTGTGGTCTGCAGTCTCATAACCATAAAACAGTCTGGCTGCTTTAGGTATTCTTGAATTAAAAATCCTTTCTCAGTGCTGCTGCTCTTGCAAACTGCTTTCTGGTGTTTCACCTTTAGGGCACAGCTTTGAAAACCTCCTGTATGTGTCACAGCCACGTAGTTACCATTGGGCTTCTCTTGGGCACACTCTTGAGGGATGTACATAGTCATAGAGTCATCAGGTTGGAAGGGACTTGTGAAGATCATCTAGTCCAACCCCCCTGCTAGAGCTGGATCACCTACAGTAGATCCCACAGGAACATGTCCAGATGGGTTCTGAATGCCTCCAGAGAAGGAGACTACAGGCTCTCTGGGCAGCCTGTCCCAGTGCTTTGTTACCCTCACAGTAAGTAGTTCTCCTACGAAGCTGTGGCTGGGCAGATAGTTGCTGAGTTGTACCTCATTACAGACTTCTTTCCTCCTGTCCCTCAGTTTTACCCTTCACCAGTATTTCTGCAGTTTGTCATCCCAATAAAGACTTCTAATGAAGTGGTGCCCATATGCTGCAGGCCAGGACTGATGCTTTGGTAGCAGAGCAGAGCCAGGGGCTGAGGGAAAGGCCTTGTCAGTGCCAAATGCCTTTTCCTGCTTGCATCTCTACCCATTCACCAGTTGTCCTTTCATTTTGGCTAAGTGTTGGACTAAAAGATGACTGATCTCAGAATGAAAAGAAGAAGGGCTGTACTCGTGGATGAATTTGCATCTTTCATTACCTAATAAGGTTGGACCTTGAGGACCATTCTATGGTTCTATGATTTCTGTTGAAGAGGGAACAGAGGCCTGCAGATCACCATCATCCAACTACAGGGATGATTCTGCTCCCTCAGCTGTTTGCAGGTGTGGGAACATGGTGCCAGTGCAGAGCTGCAGCCACAGGGAGATGAAGCAAGAAGCAAGGGCAAGTAATTTGCTAAAACCCACCCATGTTCAGACACCCATCACCACCACCCCGTGCAGTTTACCTCCTAGTTAGGCATAAGGGAAGAGGGTCAAGAGTCTGGCAGAGAGAGGAAAAGGCTGAGCTCTCACAAAAAGGGTGTAATTAGTGGTTAGAAATTGTGTTGGCCTATTTGCCTTTAACTTTTCAGCTTTAATTACACATGGCATCTGTGTGTGGGGGAAGCCTGGCTCTGAGTGCTTCAATGGGAAACTCCTAATTGGCTTGTTGAGGTCCACTGAAATTCATGAGGCCAGTTCTTAGAACTCTGCAAGTAAATGATGCATTTTTCAAGTCAAGAACTCTTAAAACAATGCATAAATGTATTGGGCACAAAGTTGAAGTTTATGAGATAGTCAAAGCTGGTCTGGTTTTCACGTATCTTATTTTGAAAAGTACAGAAAAATGAAGTGGGTGGGTGCACTCACTGCAGAAATACAAAGCCAGTGCTTGGGAAGATGAAAGAACTGGGCAAATTGGGACCATATGACATCCTCTTGGGTTCCACCTCATGGAGACGGGTTGCCTCTGGATGCCTGTCTTGCTTGTTTGGCTTCTCACACACAGAATCACAGAATGGTCAGGGTTGGATGGGTCCTGCTAGAGCAGGATCCCCTACAGCAGATAACACAGGAACACATCGAGGTGGGGTTTGAATGTCTCCAGAGCTAGAGACTCCACAACTTCCCTGGCCAGCCTGTTCCAGTGCTGTGATCCTCACAGTAAAGAAGTTTTCCCTTATGTTTAGGCTGAACCTCCCATATTCCCATGTGTGACCATTTCCCCTTGTCCTGTCACCACTGAGAAGAGTCCCACCCTTCTGACACCCCCTTTAGATATTTATAAGCATTGAAGAGATCCCCCTTCTCTTCTCCAGGCTCAACAGACCCAGCTCTCAGCCTTTCCTCATAATTCCTCAATCCTTTTGACCAGGCCAGCGATACCATCACTATTTTCATCTCATTTCACCCCAGTCTGTCAGCAGCAGGCACCAGGAATGGGGGGAGCTGGCTGCCTTTCTACTTTCCATCTTGCTAACGCAGCATGACTTCAAGTCAGACGGCTCACAGCCACGAGGCTTTGCACAAAGGCTGCCTGGTGTCCCTGAAAAACGCTGGTCGTGGTGCTTTGGTGTGTCTGTGAGCTGTTCTGTGGCCTGTTCCCCCTGGCTGCCAGCTCATGCGTGCTGCTCCACAAAGATAAGGGCAGGGGATGGGCCCAGCTGGGTGGAATCCTCCTGGCAGCCAGCCCAGCCTGGCTCTGCTCTCATCCGAGCCTGGGGTGGGGGGTTCACTGCCCACTGGGAAAGGCAGAGAAAGGTGGGGGGTGTGTGTGAGAAATCCTTCCCTGTCAAAGTGCACTCCCCATGATTTGGGTGATGAGCCTGTAATTTTCACCATTTATTTATGGCTCTGGCTGAAAGCAGTGATTTAAGAAAGATCCGAGCTCTGGGTGAGTTTTTGGATGAATCAGTCCCAGCTGTTTGCACCATGCAGTGAAGCCATTCCAGGCACCAAGGAGGAAACTGGGCTTTCAAGTGACTGGAGCAGCCCAAGTGGAGCAGCCACTTGTGTGGGAACTGACAAAGCTGACTCAGGAAACCGTGACGAGAGCAGGAACAGCAGATGCGGATGGGAAAGACTTGCAGCAGATTCTCTCCTTGTTGACACCAAAATGTTGTACTGGGCAGCAAAACTTAGTGGTTTACCTTTAAAAAGGGAAATCAGTTTCTCTGCAGGCTGCCGCTCCCCGTTTTGTGAGTGGAATCTTCTGTGTCCTACTGGCTGCCAAATGAACAATTAAGAGGCTGCAGCACAAAGCCGGGTAGGACCCACCTCTGGAAGTCACCTGGCAAAGCTGGCTCCACCCCTCTCCTGCTTTTTGGGAGGGCAAAACACGCAGCAGCGCAAGGAGCCCACCGCGTTTCTTCTCCAATGCAGGAGCTGGGCTGAGCAGTTTTGTTGAATGTGGCTTCATCATTATTATGAAAATACAACAACATAAAACAAAAATCTGGAGGTGAAAGATAAGGTGGTTGCTCAGATTCTTCCAACAGTGTAACGCTTGTACTGCAGCACTTAGGAAACCACAATTGTCCCCTCAGTATGAGCCTTATGAATCCTCTTCCTATTGAAGGCTGCCTCCAGGCCCAAAAAACCCTCATGAAATAATGCAAAGACACGACTGTGATGGAAAGAATCAACCCCCCCCTCTGCTACAGGGTAACAACATTGAATGCAAAAAGTCTTCACACTCTGTGGATTGGTAGGAACTGGTTCTACTGGCACTCCCTGAGGACAACGGCAGCCTTCTGGGTCAGTGGTTCACCTTCTACTTCACACCATGCAAATTATCTGGACTAATGTCACAGCAATTATGACAAGCATGATCCTGGCTGCTGTGTCAGAGCACAGAGATGCAGCTGGAAAGGCAGTTCTTGCTGGTTTAGGTAAGATGTTGCCTCAGATATTGCTACACTAATAGAAAATATTGCTCTAATGAGGAGATTGCAAGATAGAACTTTCAAGTGTTCACTTTCCCTTTGCTCTTACACCACACTGTGTTTTATCAGATTAAAAGATTGAAATTATTACTAGAGCAAATAAACAGAACAAGAACGTAGTATTTTGTGAAGGGTTATTCGTGGGTCTTGGGAAAGTTGTTGCCTTCTCAGAGCAACCTAAGCCCCTCTGCTGCCCCTCAGATCGCTCTGGGTGCCCCAGGGCTTTCACAGCCCATCTTGGGGCTTTCATTCATACACTGACCATGCACAGATCCAGAACCAGTGGGCCTGGTGTAGGTCACTGTAACTGGTACCAGTAACAGAAGCCCACCAAAACCAGCAACTATCTCACTTTTCCAGTTTTCAGTGTAATAATAACACTTGTTGGCACAAGGTTTAAATCATCAGATGATGGATGATGACCGGTGAGAATTCTCACATCCATCCCCAGTTTGCCAGCAGCAATTTAGACTGATTTCCTAACATTTTATGTTGCAAAATCTACTTCTGTGACAAATCTGATGACTTTAAGCACATAGAGACTTTTGAATAGATCTGTATTGCACAACTCAATCCTCACAGTTCACAATCAACAGGAAAATTCTTTAAGGCCCAGATTTTGTTTATTCCCTGTAGACATTTTTTTTTGTTTTATTCCATTCTCCAGGTTCACTGTAAACTTTAAAAAGTGCTAAATCCTGTGATGTTCTTGAATCCTCACAAACAGATCTGTGTAGCCAGTATCTTGAGTGGAGCCACCAGCAGGAGTGCAAAGTTGTATGCTCTGGGTTTGCTTATTAATTTCTTTTATTCTTAACTTATTTATACAGTGGTGGTAAAGTCCTTCTTTACCACTGCTTCATATACCCAACACTTGATTGTACTCATCAAACATTTTATGGCTGCATTCCAATCATGTAACTTCAGGCCATTTCCTAACAAAAGCACTCACAACCTAGTATCTTAATTTAGCCAACAGGTGAAAAGTCAAGGACCCAAGGACACAGTCTTCAGAGGAAAACTAGGTCAACCTCAAGAATGTGTGGTAATGGCTCTGTAATGAAGTGATTTCATGAACAGCACCCTTTTGTGAGCACTCAGTTTGTTTAAATCCTGAACTAAGAAGCTCCCCTTTGCATTTTCCATTGCCAGCCCACAAATGCCTTGGCTGTGACCTGAGGCAGCAGAGAGGGCAGCCTGAGCTGCAACACTTCAGCAGGTGGAATGGAAAACTCCCCCCACTTGGACACCCCGAGCAGCCAGGGCATTGTACTCTGCCACAGCCTTCTCTGTTTGCAGGACCAACACCTCAACCCCCTTCTTCTTCAGATACTCCACGGTGGATGGTGGAACCTCAGAAGAGAAAAGGAAATGGGAAGAGCAAGTATTAGAGTATTTTCCCCTTCACACTACAAGGCTTGAAGAAAAACAGGTACTGATGTCTTTTGTTAGTAGACAATATGCTCAGATATCTCTAAGATTGATTTTTTTTTTCTCTTCAATAAAGCTACTTTTATAGACACATCTCCCATCTCTCCTTAACACCATTTAAAATGCAGCCTTTTTATTACAAAAATAAATAGAACTGGAGCTAAAGATAATTAATCTAAATAAGGTGTTACTCACCTCACCAAAAAGCTAAAGAGTTGATTCTAATGAAGTGAAGCTCAGCACTTCTGAGCTTTCAGTGGCTGGTTTCTCTGCTGAAATGACACCCTGCCAACAATGACAACCATGCCTAATTATCCAAGTACTTACAGCAGGTTAGAGACCTGGTTCATAACCTATTCTAAGAGGGAGAGGCTCTTCACCAGAGAGGGCAGTGACAGGACAAGGGGGAATGGTTTAAACTGAAAGAGGGAGATTGAGGTCAGACCTCAGGAAGAACTTCTTCCCCATGAGGGTAGGAAGGCACTGGAACAGGTTGCCCAGGGAGGCTGTGGCTGCCCCCTCCCTGGAGGTGTTCAAGGCCAGGTTGGATGAGGCTTGTGCAGCCTGGTCTGGTGGGAGGTGTCCCTGCTCATGGCAGGGGGGTTGGAACCTGATGATCTTTAAAGTCTCGTCCAACCTGAACCATTCTGTGATTCTATGATAATAACACTGTAAAAATTTAAACATGGAGCTTTTTAATGGCAGAACACAAATACGTTTACTGCCTGATACAGATGCTAATACAGAGGAGCTCAAATGATGTTTCTTTCAGGGACTCCTGGCAGGAGCTCAGTCATGCTAATTCAGCATCCTGAATTTTTTCCCCCTCTTAGTAAATCACAGAATCACAGAATGGTTCAGGTTGGAAGGGACCTTAAAGCTCATCAGGTTCCAACCCCCCTGCCATGAGCAGGGACACCTCCCACCAGCCCAGGCTGCACAAGCCTCATCCAACCTGGCCTTGAACACCTCCAGGGAGGGGGCAGCCACAGCCTCCCTGGGCAACCTGTTCCAGTGCCTTCCTACCCTCATGGGGAAGAAGTTCTTCCTGATGTCTAACCTAAATCTCCCCTCTTTCAGCTTAAATGGATTCTTTTCCCCCCTCTAATCAGAGGAAGAAAGAAAACAAACAGTTCTAGTTCATGTTTATCACAGAACAAAAAACCTACCTGCAAAGCCTCACTCATGCCACGACCAATCACCATGGTTTTGACACCCTTCTTGACAACTTCTTCAAGGTCAGCTGGTTGCACTCCTGGAGAATGCTAAGTGTCAGGGGAGGAAAATATAGTCTGTACTGACAGCAGCAACCAGGAAAGCTTCCTCAGTATGTTTTGAAACTGTCCACAGAGCAGCAGGGTAAATTAGCAGCACCAAAATGTAACACAACCCTCTTTTCTGCATACACACAGTAGGTAACAGTGGTAATTAAAAAAGGTATTTTATGTGCAGATGAAGGATGGTAATTAATCATCTGATGGCAGTATTATTACTTATTAATCAGTTAATAAAAAGATGCATTACACACTTCTAAAAATTTGTCTAACAGCAAGCCTTTTATAAATGTTAAAAGTTAAAGTGAAATCAATAAATTGCAACATTATGACATTTGTTTTCAAATGAACAACATCATCCTGTAATAAAGATTGTGGCAAGCCAGTTTACTCACTTTAATTACAAAGACCTCCTCAAATAATTAAAATTATTAAATTCTTTCTTTGTTTACTTTGCAAATCTCATTGACTGAAGAGGACTGAACCACAGTGGTTGGCTTCATTTGGGTTAACAGTTTCAACTTCTGCACTGTTTTGAGTTTTGAGAAAGGAATATTTGAAACCAAACTCCTTGAAGGAAAACAGAAGAGCTTTCACAGCATGTTGATTGAGCTTTTAAGGAGTGACATCCACTTCCTATGTTTTAAACATACAAATCCACAAATACACCTGTAATGCCAATATAAAACATTATGTCACACTAATTCTCCCCCCAGACTCAATTTCTATGTATTTCTACATGGCCAAGAGTGAGATACTGCACAACCCGTGGCTAGAATTTGGCCCCTCTGTGGTGTGCATTTTTTTAAGCATAAATACATTTATTCATTTATTTATTTATTTAAGATTCTTAAGTTCTTTTAGAGGACTGAGATGAGTTTCTCCCTTGAAGTAGGGAAATGCCATGGTGAACCTCTGGAGAATGTTATTTTTAGGGTTTTCCCCCTACACTTCCAGAAAACACTGCAGTCTTCCAATGAATATGAGCTTAACAATTGGCTTCTGTTGTACCATTAGTCAGCTTTACTCCCTGATGTCCTTGGCTCCTCTGCTATTCTTCTTCCCCTGCCCAAGTCATCAGCAGCTGATGCTGCAGCCTCTCCCACGGTGTCAAAGTTCTCCTGTCAGCCCTGTTGATGCTTCAGCTTGCTGCACAGGGCAAGAGTTTTCAAGCTGAAAGGACCACAGTAGCTCCTAAAGTTGCAGGTGAGGGAAACCTAGAGTGTCACTTCCAGTGAGTGGATTAAACATATCACAGGATGGTGAAGGTTGGAAGGGACCTTACAGATCATCAGGTTCCAACCCCCCTGCCATGAGCAGGGACACCTCCCACCAGCCCAGGCTGCACAAGCCTCATCCAACCTGGCCTTGAACACCTCCAGGGAGGGGGATTCCACAACCTCCTTGGGCAACCTGTTCCAGTGCCTTCCTACCCTCATGGGGAAGAAGTTCTTCCTGATGTCTGACCTCATTCTCCCCTCTTGCAGTTTCAAACCATCCCCCCTTGTCCTATCACTGCCCTCTCTGGTGAAAAGCCCCTCCCCAGCTTTCCTGGAGCCCCTTCAGGCACTGGAAGGTGCTCTAAGGTCTCCCCAGAGCCTTCTCTTCTCCAGGCTGAACACCCCCAACTCCCTCAGCCTGTCTCCAGAGCAGAGCTGCTCCAGCCCTCTAATCATCTTCGTGGCCTCCTCTGGACCCTCTCCATCAGGTCTATATCCCACCAGAAAGTCTTTAGCCTGCCTGTATCTGGAATTTCAGCACCAGAGATGGTTCACCCATATGGCTCTCCAAGCTGTGTTCCCTTTGTCCATTCCAGTGTGATACCCACACCTCAAATGCAGAGGTCACTTCAACCTGCAGAGCTTTCTCAGACCAAAACATGGCAAGTCTGTGTTTATGACAGAAGAGGCAATGCTTCTCCTTTGGGGGGTTTAAAGTAGACTCAATACTTAGACAAAAAGAACTTGTATGGTTTACTGCCATTAAAAATAATTAGATTGCTAGGGCAGGTTTGCTGTCACATGATCAGTACTCCTGAGATGTTAAAGCCATGAACAAAAGGAGTTTCTCTGGTTACACAAAACCCCTTGATGCAGAGGCTTCCACATGTTTTGTAGGAAACCAGTGTCAGTAAAGGAAATGTAACATGAGGGAACAACTGTATGATTGCTGATTTGACAGCTGCAGGGAAAGAGGAAGGGCAGCAGAATTTCTTGCCTGCTTTGTTCTCTGATTTTCCCTTCAGGATTCCTACTTCTTTTCTCCCGTTAGCAGGTGGCACTGAAATGCAGCCAGCCAGGGAGGCTGCCTTCCATCCCTGAGGGTTAAGGCCATCAGAACTACCCATGCCTAGTTACAGAACCTTGCAGAGCCAGTCACAGCCTTTTCCTGATGGAAGAACTACGTACGAGACAGGAGGCTGACAGCAGAGAAGGAAGGAACCAGTTTATTTACAACTAGAGTGTGGGACATGACCAGCAACTGCTTGTGTCTCAAAGTTCAGCTCCACCTACCCCCAGGAAGAACATACTCAAAGAAAGCAGGCACTCTGTAGCCTACAGTAAAGAAATGTTCAGAAAATGCACCTGGTGAATCCCACTATTTCCAGTGCTGACTGGATTAACTTTTTTACTGTTCTAGAGCTGGAGATGCAGTCCAGGAAAGCTTAGTTCTCTTCTCACATTTCTTGCTTGCTATTAAAGCAAGTCACCTAAACTCCTTATAGCTGCAAAGGGGACAGAACTGACCTAAAGCAGGAACTTTACAAGTGACCTACATAAGGCAAAACCTACATAGTATTTTTTACTTCCTGATGATATAAAAAGGATGCCAGAAAACCTACCTCTTCAAATAACCCAATTTTTTTTTTCCTCCTCTGATTTTATTTTAACATAGACTCCTTGTTTCAGCTGGGAGGACTTTTCTAAGGATTTTTATGGACTTAAGAGTTGTTACCTGTCACCTGAAGACATCCCTTGTTTCAAACTTTAAAAAGAAAGTGTGGCCTCTTGTTAGTAGGTGGTTATAATTTGAAACCCAAGTGGTCAGAATGAGTCTCAAGATGTGATTGAGCTGGGAACTCGTTGGGAATTTTTCAGTTACTGTATCTGTTCTGCTTCTTCAGTCATATGTGCATATAAACCAGGAAAACAATATTGTCAAACAAACAGAAGTGACATCCCACACCACACAAACCATCCCACCCAAACAGCCAAACTGTGAAAACTTCGATGTTTATGATGAGTCCATAATTAAAATATTTTGAGAAAGGTGACATACACAGCTATCTTTCCCCCTGTGGTGTACAGGTATGTTTGCATGACAGCACTACCTTTCTCCTGGCATGTTATACTCCATATAAACTGAACTCTGACAGCTCTGTTCCCTCCAGGATTATAGATGAAGGTCCAAAACCAAAGGTGCTGGCCTTTGGTGGTGTCAAAATGAATTTAGCAGAGCTGCATCCTTGGTGGGGGCACGGCTGCAGGTGCTGGGTCTAAGACTGGATCAGTATGTAGCTCTTTTGTGCTTTAACTTGCTTAGAAAGCATGTTGTCTTCCTCAGCTTTAGCAAGGCTTTTGACACTGCCTCCCACAACTTCACAGAATCACACAGAATCACCAAGGCTGGAAAAGACCTTTAAGATCATCAAGTCCAGCCTATGACCAACACCACCACACCATCTAGACCATGGCACTAAGTGCCACATCCAGCCTTGCCTTGAACACATCCAGGGATGGTGCCTCCACCACTTCCCTGGGAAGTCTATTCCAATGTCTAACCACCCTCTCCATGAGGAAGTGCTTCCTAATATCCAACCTAAACCTCCCTTGGAGCAGCTTCAGGCTGTGCCCTCTTGTCCTGTCACTGGTTGCCTGGGAGAAGAGCCCAGCCCCCACCTGACTCCAACCTCCCTTCAGGTAGTTGAAGAGAGTGAGAAGGTCCCCCCTGAGTCTCCTCTTCTCCAGGCTAAACAAACCCAGCATCCTCAGCCTCTCCCTATAAGACTTTCCCTCTAGTCCTTCCTTGTGGATAAGCTCAGGAAGTGTGAGTTAGAAGAGAGGACAGTGAGATGGATCGAGAACTGGCTGAACAATAGAGGCCTCTAAACAACAGAGCTGGTTTTGATCAATGGTGCCAAGTCCAGTTGGAGACCTGTGGCTAGTGGTGTTCCCCAGGGGTCAGTACTAGGCCCAGTCTTATTCAACATCTTCATCAATGACCTGGATGAGGGGATGGAGTGTGTCCTCAGCAAGTTTCCAGATGATACGAAGCTGGGAGGATTGGCTGATACACCTGAAGGCTGGGCAGCCATTCAGAGAGATCTAGACAGGCTGGAGAGCTGGGCAAAGAGGAACCTCTTGAGGTTCAACAAGAATAAGTGTGGAGTCCTGCACCTGGGGAGAAAAACCACCATGCACCAGTATAGATTAGGGGCTGACCTGCTAGAAAGCAGCCCCATGGAGAAGGACCTTGGGGTCCTGGTGGACCATGGGATAGCAGTGTGTCCTTGTGGCCATGAGACCCAATAGTATCTTGGGATGCAGCAAGAACAGTGTGGCCAGCAGGTCAAGGGAGGTTCTCCTTTCCCTCTACTCTGCCCTAGTGAGGCCACATCTGGAGTCTTGTGTCCAGTTCTGGGCTCCCCAGTTCAAGAGGGACAGGGATATGCTGGGAAGAGTCCAATGGAGGCTACAAGGATGATTAAGGGACTGGAACATCTGTCTTAGGAAAGGCTGGGAGACCTGGGGCTGTTTAGTCTTGAGAAGAGAAGACTAAGAGGAGACCTTATTAATGTCTATAAATATCTGCAGGGTGGGTGTCAAGAATGGGCCAGTCTCTTTTCAGTGGTGCCCTGTGACAGGACGAGGGGAAACGGCACCAAGTGACAACACAGGAGGTTCCACCTCAACATGAGGAAGAACTTCTTCACTGTGAGGGTGACAGAGCCCTGGGACAGGCTGCCCAGAGAGGTTGTGGAGTCTCCTTCTCTGGAGACTTTCAAGACTCGTCTGGTTGTGTTCCTGTGTGATCTGCCCAACGTGTTCCTGCTGCAGCAGGGGGGTTGATGATCTCAATGATCTTCAGAGGTCCCTTCCAACCCCTGTGATTCAATGATTTTTATTTTCTTTTCTAGCCACTACAGCTACAGCCCTCATAGGGGGAGAGCTACCAGCAGGTTCCTAATGCAACAGACGTTATGCTGCTTCTAAATTTGGAATGTCAATACTCTTCCATCTACTTGTAGACAATTCCAACAGCATTTACAGATAACGTTTATAAACTGTGAGGGCAAGCATTCAGGGTATGGCTACCAAGAGAAGCCCTTGTGTGGTTAGCCAGACTGTGAGCTTTTCACAGAGAAAGCAGGGCATCTGACACTGCATCTGCATATTTTTCCTCTGAAATAAGTATGAGAGACCCCAAGGAAAAGGCTATAAACTAAAACACATGCATTGTTGTCTTCCAAGCACATCAGGTCAGTTACTGCTGATTTCTTTTCACTTCCCATAACTTTTTTTCCTCTCTCAAGACAACTTTTGTTTACAGTGTGAAAAAAGGTTGTTACCAGCACCTTACAAAAACTGCACTCTCCATCAAACTCAGAGTGCTGTTTGAGAGTGGTCTGGTCAGGGTAGGTGTAAGGACTGGTGGCAAGAGTCATCACACCCTGTTATCCACAGGACACGGCGCGTCTGCAGTCCTCCAGCCTCCACAGTCACTTCTGAAACACACACCCAGCTCTCCCCAGGAAAACAGTTAGGTGAACACAAAAGGCAGCTCGTTGAATTTCTGCCTGGAGCTTCAACAACTGTTCTCTGGACCATTTTCAGAGTCCCATTTAAAATGCAGGATGGAAAGTAAACAGCCAACTTACGTTAGTCCCGGTCTCTCGCCAATCCCAGGTTCTGCTGCCTCCCGGCCACACTTTGCAGTCCTTGTATGTGGTGGAGCAGCCCTTCACCTTCATCTGACCCCAAGAAAGGGAAGCAATTTCAGGGGAAGACATCACAAAGTTGAACCAAAGTCTGGAAAAAGGATATTTTAATACATAACATCAGGCTAACACATGAATGAAAACAGAAAATTCTGTCCTGGCCCCAAGGAGATGGGAAGGAAACACTATTACAGACTTGATCCGCATGATTTTGTGACAAGAGAACTGAAGATCAGCAGGTTTGCTGAATTACCAGTCCTCTTGGGGGTTTTGTGCAGGATTTTGGGCAAATCGTTGTATGTGCTAAACCTGTGTAAGTACTGGGTGCTCAACTTTCAAAACTATCAAGAGGGATCAGGTCCCAGAATATCCTCTCACATCTGTGTTTTCATCTTCTCCCTAAAATGCTCAATGATGATTTCCTAAAAGATCTGCGAGATACACTGTTTCTTTAGCTGCCTTATTAATTAAAAGCAGTAAATGAGGTTAAAAAAATCCCCCAAGCAAACCAACCCAATAGAAAAGCAGTGAACAAACAGCATTGCTATATTCCTGGAGCAACCAAGACTTCCAGAGACCCCCAGGGATCAAGCTTTCTGTCCCTAGTCACTCCTCACAGAGGCCAAGTCTCCCCGTGTAGCATCTCAGGACAGTTACACACCCAAATGATATAATTTCTAATGTCTGACCTCAATCTTCATTGTTTCAACTTAAACCCATTATTTCTAACCCTTTCTGTTGTGGACAAGGAGAACAGCTTAAACTTGGTCTTTTCCACCATCTTTTGTTTTCCTGAGGGCTTAAGTTTTTTCCCTTTCTTTTAGATGAAAGTTACTTCCCTTCAGTCATGTTTTCTAAATCTCTGCTTATTTTCTCCTTTTTTATTTTTTCCCAGCAGCCAACAATGAGCATGCATCCTCCTGTGATGTCTGTTGCCTGGAATTAGACAGAGCACTCCAGTTTACAGCTGGTCCCTCACCTTCCTACAAGCTGATGGCTGGTGAGATTCTGGGAGCAGAGAAGAAAGGAATCATAGAGGGATACCCTGGAAATGTGTTGCACTAGCTTGGCAATCCAGTGACACGGATCAAGTGCAGAGTCTGCTCCCTGCCCTTCCAGTTCAGAAGGAAGAGGATGGTCCAAAATCCACATCTCAAAGAAAGCTGCTTGTTCCTGCAGTTAAAAAGAGCTTCTGGCTGATCCACAAAACCTCAGTGGTGGATCATTCCAGATACACTTTCTCATCCTGTGTTTTTTTAATTCAAATTCACCAGGAAAAAACTGATCACAGGAACCCTGGTGGCACGAATTAAAGAAAGAGTGCTCACAAAAGAAAAATCCTTGGAATCCCAGGCTTCCTCCCTTCCTGTCTTGCACGTGCTACAGCAAACCACAGCACGGCCAGACAGGACATGCTCTTCTCCAATTGCCAGGAGCAGATTCCAGTATCTCACTTCAAACGTTGCATGAAGTATTAACTGCATGGCTTTGGATCTGGCACAGGACTGGGCTACCAGAGCTGCTGCTTCCACACAGCAACAGGGCAAGTCTTTTTCCTTCTTGCTCCTCAGTGAAGTTAGTGGCACACCTGCCCTGCCAAATGGGAAGCCAGGCAAGCAGCTTTAGGGGGAGGGAACCTTGCTTGGACTCATACATTCTTGATTCCTTCATTACACATCCACAGTGCAATGGATTCAAACACAGGTTTGTAAGACTATGATTCAAAAACTCTGCATGAAGGGAGGAGATTCCATAACCAGCAGCAGTCCCAGCAGAATGGAATCCACCATCAACCAAAGAGAAAAGGCTGAATAAACCACCTCAAACCTGGCTCTGAAGAATGGACCTGGAGGTTAGAGAGGAGTGAATGAACGATAAAATTATTAGGAATATCAGATTTCCCAATCCAAGTACTATCACAAGGCTGGGGCTGTGAAATCAAACAGGCACCGACTGCAAATGGGAGAGCAAATGCAAGATTAGGGTTCCACAGTGTCCCCTCCAAACAGCCCAAAAACGAGGAAGCAGCAGAAACAAGGAGACAAAAAAGCCATGAATAACAATTGGAAATCTAAAACGATTTCCCATAACACTGCCAGAGAATATCAGTAAGGTCAGGTTATTTGAACTGATAAAAATATATTAAATTGGAATAAGAATGAACTTTTAACAGGAACTCTGGACATTCCTGATGTATGGCAAGGTCCAGTCACCAATCAGCAGGAAAATATTTCCCAAACAAACTGGTTTTTTTAATTATTCACTATGACAAACATCCAGTACCAAAATATACAGCACCACTTCAGATCAAAAGAGACCATGAACTACACAATTCACAAGTAAAAACTGAAACAGCAAGTTCTGTAAATTGCACTAGTCCAAACACAAAGAGATGAGAAGAAATGGTTCAGGAATCTATAAGCAAAGTTATGAGTTTAAAACCACAGGAAATAAAGGAAGCAAAAAAGCTTAAAAAGGAGGCAAAATACAAGTTTATACAAGGAGACTATAGTTAAAGAAAGAAATGAAGTCGTGGCTAAGGATGGCAAAATTAAAAAAAAATAGCTGAGAATTAAAAGGAAGAAATCTGTGATTGAAGTGCAAGTAGGTGGATTTTAAAATTGCCAGCACACCTCTGTGAAGGTAAACGTTGCTTCAGAGTAGCACCCACCAGGAACAAACAGAATAAAAAAGGTGAACAAGAGCAGCGCACCAGAGAATATTTTATTGAGAGACTGCAGAAGGAAATAACATTTCATAAAATCCAAGGTGCAAGCTGAGATCAAAGAGGATAAAGGTAAATTGGCATATGTCAAGTTTCAGGCAGAACAACTCCTGTGAGGTGTCAGAAGATGGTGTAGTTCTCCAGAAGTGCCTGGGAGTGGGATCAGCAGGTGAAGGTGGGTGGCTTCCCTGGAGCTGATGCAATTCCAGATGTGATACAGCAGCTACAAGAGCAGCTCAGGATTTAAAAACTGACAATAGAAAGGCAAGCAGAAAGGACAGGCTAAGCTGAAATGAAGTGGGCAGGGACTTAGAAGGAAAACATTTTTTTGGGAACTCGATAACTTATTTTTTGCTGAGGGGGTGAGAAAGGTGAGCAATAAGGGCAGGTCATGGAGGGTGTTGTGCTTGTAAGAGGAGAGGGCGAGCAGCATTTTTAAAGGAACCATAGAATGTCTTGGGTTGGAAGGGACTTCTAAAGGTCATCTAGTCCAACCCCCTACAATAAGCAGGGACGTCTCACACTAGAACAGACGAAAGAAGAGGGGGGAAAGGAAGGAGGAAAGGACAGGAAAGTGAGAGAAGCATCGCGGGGGGAGGGATTTAAACGGCGAGTACACGGAGGGGCGGCAGGAGCCGAGGGAGGCGCACAGCACCTGAACCGCCCCTCACCCCGAAAGAAGGCCTTGAGTGACGCGCCCCAAGGCCCAGTCGCCTCGCACCTCTGTCCCCACCGCCGGGAAGGAACCGGCCCACTCCACGGAGCGCCTCCCCTCGGGAACCGAACCGAACCGAACCTCCCACCCCTGCGCTCCCCTCCCTCGGAGGGCTCCGCTTCAGCGCCCGCCCCGCCCGCACTCACCGCCGCACACGCGACCCCTGCCCCGCTGGCCGCAACCTCCACCTATCCCGCGAGGGGGAGGGAACGGCTCCCTGCCTTCTCATTGGTCAGAGCTACCTGCCGGCCCCGCCCCCGCCCGCTGCGATTGGCCAGGCCAGCCGCCTATCCCCGCCCCGTGATACATGACCCCGCCCGCCGCCCCGCCTTGTTTTCATTCCCCTGGCCGCACGCGGCGGAGGGGCGTCGCCTTGCGCCGCTCTCGCTGCCTCCCCTCCCCGTGCCCCCGGTGCATTGTGGGATCGTGGCGGCGCGGCTCGGCAGCGCCCCCTCCCTCCACCGCCCCTTCCCCCCCCCCCCAAGCTCCTTCTCCATCCTCAGGTCCAAGATGGCGGCGGCGGCGGCTCCTCCGGATCCATCTCCTCCTCCCCCTCCTCCGGCAGGCCCCTGCTGCCCGGGCTCGTGGCCTAACTTCGCCGTCGTCTGCTCCTTCCTCGAGCGCTACGGGGCCTTGCTGGACCTTCCCGAGCTGCCCTTCCCCGAGCTGGAGCGCGTCCTGCAGCCGCCGCAGGAGCCCGGAGATCAGGGTGAGCGGCCCAGATACCTCCCTTCCCCCCTACCCCCCATCGTACGGCCGGTTGAGGGGGGCCGCGATGCGGGGGGCGGAGGGGGGGCCGGGGCTATTCCCCCCCCGCCTCCTCCCGGCCCCGGGGGTGGAGCGCGCTGAGGGAGAGGAGGGGCCTGGGATTCCCGGAGCGGCGCTCCGGGGGGGCGGGGGGGTGGCAGCCCTCTCCCCCCTCAGCACAGCCCTTTTTTATTTTTAGAGGGGAGCAGCTCTGTGTATGTGTGTGTGAGGGGAGCTGCCTCCCCCGCACAGTGGAGCTCGGGAAGGAGGTGGGGGACCCCCCCCCCCATCCCCCCTTCTCGGTTCTCGGTACCGGCTGTGACACCCCCCCCCCCCCCCCCCCCGTTTCTCAGGGTTTGCTCCCGACCTCTGTGCGAGTGGGACTTCTGCGGAAAGGAGGATAAGCTAAAATAAGTATTTTTTGTTCAGGCTGGTGCTGGCAGCGGGTCTCTTCCATCTTCTCCCCTCCCCCCAACTTGGGGCTCCTTTCGCCACCCCCCCAAATCCCTGTGTATGTTTTTACTTCAACAGGAAGGGCATGCACACACAAGACAACGTCCTGATCCTCTTTCACCCCCCTCCCCTTTCTTTTGTATGTGGGGTGAGGAATGGAGGCGGGGGGGGTTCACAGAGAAGCGCTGAGTCCCCCCCCCCCCCCCCCCGGCTGCTGTTTTAGGCCATCTCCTCCCCACAAACAGACACCCATTGTGTGCCATCTCCATCCTTCTCTTCTCCTCCCCCTCGTCCCCTCTTGTAGTTGGGGGGCTGGGGGGGATAAAAAGCTCTCAGCTTGCTCCTTCCCCACCGCCACCTGAGCTGTGCGAGGTGGAGGGGTGGGTTATGCACTCCGCTGTTCCCTTTCAAGCTGCTCCTCCTCTCTCCTCTTTCTCCAGTAGCAGATTTTCTTGCCAGACTCTCTAATTCCTTCTCCGTGCCATGGATGTGGGAGGGCCCGGGCCAAGAGAGCAGCCTGGGGAAGGAGGGCTGTGTGGAGGCGGCGGCGGTAGGAATATAGAGGGGAAGGTGCTTGTTGCTCTTGGTCTCTTGTCTCTATTATTGGTTTGGTTGTTGCCTCTGCACTCTTGCCACATAGGGAGACTGTGCAGCTCACGGCGCATGCTCGGCAAGGCCCCATAGAAACTTCCTGCTGCTGGGGAAGCCCAGCTCAGGGCTGCTTTTGGTCCAACGGCCCCTGCTTTTCCCCCTAAATGGACTCACTCTCAACCTCCCTCCCCACCAAACCCACCCGGTGTGGGGGAGTGTGTGATTAAATCGGCCTGTAGGTACTTCCTCATATAAAAGAAGCTGCTTTTTTGCAAAGTGCAGGCGTCCTGTGTGTGAGATCCCAACAGCCACTGCTGAAATATCATGAGATAAGATTAATGTATTGTCTCCTCGTGTTGTCTGGTGCCTAATCAATATAAAAAAAGACAGGTGAGATCCACTAAATTCTAAAACATGGTTAACTTCCTGAAAAATAGGTATTTATATTCCATTTCTCAGCAGTCCTATACTTCTTATGTTTTGTAGAGGACTCATTAGAAAAAGCATTGTTTTGTTAAACTGTTGCAAAACTTATCGATAAAAAACGCCAACACAATTAAAAGTTTGAATTTTTAATGGAAATCTTCCTTCTCAAGTGGTATCTGTAAAGAAAACCAGTGCTTTTACTGTGTGACACAATGTAAGTGGGTGTGTAAGAGTAATTCTCTTCTGGGAACTGCAGAGAAAATTAAAGGATGAGATAGTGTCTTGTGTTTTAACTGTATTACACCCCAAAAAAATCCTGGTAAGTGTATTGCATGATGGGAGATTAGTGAATAGGACAATGATTGCTGCATAACCCTTTTCTAAAAAGCTTCTAAATTATTCGTGTGGAAGCATCTGTATTATGTGTTGATTTTATAGTTGCCAAATTTTTAAACTTTTCTCTGTATTGCCTTTCCTGTTTGGCAGGAGACAGGTTATTCTCACAGCTTTAGAACAGTGCCCCCACGTTCTGAAAATGTAACCTTTAAATTACTTGGGTTTTTCTGCTTGTCTCTGGTGTAGAGGATGTATTTGCTTCCATTTTCTCCTCTCTCAAAGTGTGGAGGTGTGAAAACCAAACCTGGGTGGTTCTTGATGCTTTGTCTGGTAACTTTTGTGATGGGGGGTTTCTTTTCCTTTGGTACAACCAACTCATTGGGATTGGTTTGTGGTGCCAGTAGCTGTTCTCTGGTATATTTTATGCTTTTGGAAAAATGGTTGCAGTGACTACGTTGTTCTGTGGGATTTTTATTTCAACTAGTCCCCAAAGTTGTGTTTTTAAGGGTGCAAGTCATAAAGTTGCTAAACATTGATTGAAAACTGAACTAGTCCTTTTTTTTTTTCTGAACATCTGTTATTTACCAACTCCATGTAGTTTTCCTTGGATTGCAGAAGGATTTTGATTTCAATTACATACATTCAGTTTCACTTTTGATACAGAGTTGCTTGACAGTGGGTTTGCATTGACAGTAACACATCACAAAATCTAAGCAAATAGCTACAAAGCCTCAAATTGGTGTTGGTTTCTTTCTGAACTTCTTAGAATCTGGACCAAATTTTAAATCTCAGCTGCCAGGTGATGATTATTTGAAACCCCTCTCCATATTCATGTTGCAGTCAAGGAAGGGAATCAATAGTTTGGGGGTTTTGTTGATTACCTTCAACACTGTTTTGATGCTCAGCAGTTTCAAAAGTGGTTTTGGTGGGTGTTTTTGTGTTTCATTATTGTTTTTTGGGTTTTTAAATGTGTTTTCTTGTCTGGAAGAGTTACTGTTGGAAGATGTTAGTAGAAGTTCTTTTCTTCACATCAGGAGCCTCAAGGAGAACTAGGAGCTCAAGTTTGAATTTTGTTCAGTAATTGGAGAATAGTCATCTTTTCTTTCCTGTTAAGAATTAGAACAAAGGGCTTGTTCATTATTAAGGAAACAAGGTATGACCTTCCCTTGCAGGAAGGGATGCTGTGTAGATACTGAGCAGATGTTGACAGCTAGGAAGTTATCAAATGTGTGTTAGTGGGTTTTTAGATTTTGTTAATGTTCAGACAGCATTTGATCTTGTCATAATACCTCTCCTGCCCATGAACTTCAAGACAAATACTAATGCCAGCAGTTTGTGAGGATGAATAGTTTTCCTGAGTAGTCTGACCAGTTACCAAATTAACCTCTATTAGTTTTAACAGTGTGTACACAGGTATAGTCTTAAATTTCAAACTAAAAAATAATTTAAAAAAAACACCCCAATTTAAAATGTTGTTTGGGATTTGATGGGTGATGTAAGTCATGCTTGAATAGGAAAGTAAGAATGTGTGGTGTTGATTTTGCCCATCACTATTGAATGGTGGCTGTGGAAATAGTCTGCTTCTTAGGAAGGCTGTGGAAGAACATACTTTAACTTTCCCAGCTGGTGGTTTATTGGAAAGTTGCAACTATTTAAACAAAATAACGAGACCTGGGGTTATCTGGTGAAGATTTTATTTTATGAACAGTAGTTTTCTCATACTTATCCTTGCTTTACCTAAAATGCTGGGACTTTGGTTGCAATGATGACAATCTTCAGCTTCTTTGGGAGGAATAAAGTTGTGTGTCAAGATGGTGACAGCGTTAACTCACAAAATTTGCTAGCTGGTATGTCTAAAAGTAAATTGTTTCTTGTAGGATTTATTGAAAAGCAACCCGATGTATGCTTTTAAGTGGAACTTCTGAGGGCTGGGAGATGTCATTAACCTGCTCTTTTAGATGCAAAACTAAGGTAATAAGCCAGATCACCCTGCAGTGTGCTGCAGTACCAGATCTCTTGCCTCTGCTTGCTTTCAAAGGCAATACTTTGCTAACTGGAACGAATCATCCCAGGAAAGCAGTACTTGTTCTGGTTCTAACAAATATATGCAGTATTTTTAACTAAGTTTTACTCAGAACAGGGGAGAGCATTTGCAAATTTAAATAGTATGTGATAGAGGGGAGCAAGAGCTGTATCTGTGTGTAGGGTTGTGTTTAGGGAACCAAGATATCAAATCACCACCTCCTTTGTGTTGGTAAATAGCTTGAGAATCAGTATAAATGTTAATTAAGCACTTGGTCTTGTGTGAATGAAAATATTAGTAGAACGTTAGCTCGCACAACAGAGATGTAATTTTACACATGACTACACAAAGCACTTGCTGGATTGCCAGGTTCCCCAGGGTGTGAATGGGAGAACCTCTCCCAGAGGTGAACGGCAGCTTCCAAAGTGTGTCAGGCTGTGGCAGCTCATCAGTTTTGACAGGCTTTCCTGAGCAGTGTGGGGTTTGATTTGCTCTCGATGGAGATGGTAACAAGTATGAATGCTTTGCATGTTCTTTTAGCGAAATGGTGAACTTGCATCAAAATCTTGCTGGTGATGCACTTAAGGTGGTCTTTGTGTTTTGGTTTCCAGTCTGAGGCACTTCTGTATCTTCACTGCAGCTCAGGCTTCTTTATCTCCTTTGACTCTTGCCAATCAACCTGACAGATTGACCCAGCGCAGAAGTTTGTCACTTAATTACAACATGAATGTGTTGCCGTTGTTTGGAGCTTGATAATAGAAACATTCTTCGCATGTTGTCTCTGGCTTAAGTGGTGTGAAGAAAGACACAGTGAGATGCAGGTGCCTGGTAGTGGGCTCGTTTTTGTAAATCTTCTCTCCCTTTTATAGTGAGAACTGAGGTTAAGGGCTGGTAGCTTGTGGAAAACCTGCGCAAGCTATTTATAGTTTCTTGAGGTTTTTTTCAGTAGAGAGTATTTGATACTGCACTGAAGAACTGAAGGAAACCCATATAGTTTTTTTTGGAGCTCAAGGCAGTAAGTTGTATTCTGTAGGTTGCTCAGTTTTTCTCAAGTCTTCTGGACACCTAACAGCTTTCCTGTTCAAAGAAATTTGGGTGCTGAGGTCATTAGTTTCTGTGGGTTATGTCGGGTTTCTTTATTGTTCCATCACCTCTGGAAAGCTTTACAGCATTAAGCTGAAGGGTTCTTACCATTCTCTGAAGAAATGAACAATTAACATTGACTTAAACTGCTCTTGAATATGTGTATGAAAGAAATACACCTGAAGTTTTGTAGCTGTTTAATACAGCAAGCAAAAGCCAACCATACCTAATGACAAGGAGTCTGACAGAGTTTCAAGCTCAAGATTAGGTGTGTTCCTAATTAGGAGGGCAATGAAGCAGGATGTTCCATTAATCTGATTGATTTTCCTTGTGTTTAATGTTGAATATCAGGCATGTTTGTGTACAATTGATCAGATGTTCTGGGGTTTCACGTGGCTCTCAGGTGAAGCTGTGATACGTTGCAGTAACATGTAATATCCACAGTAGGTTGGTTAGTATTAAAAGTAGGCAATAAATGTGATATGGAAGCACTGTCTAACACTGTTTCACTTAAAATTGAATAATTGCTACTGTTCTTGAGATTTATTAACTGGTTTCAATGCAGAAAGATTAATTCATGTGGTGTCCTCTCATGTAAACAAAAAGTTCTGACACCTAATGTTGGTGAAGTCTGTAATGCTGGATGGGTGGAGTTCATTCACACACTATATATTGCTGAATCTTCTTCATTAAACAAACTAAGTGTGTGGGTATATTGACATCACAAGCTTGCTCCCCTGTAAAGCTGTATCAGCTGGTCAGAGGTAACACTCCTTATCTGCTCTGAGTCTTGAGTGTTCCTATTTTATCACACCCTTTCCTGTAGAGTAAGAAACTTAACTGCTGTTCTGAGCCAGCCTTGTAGTTATCACCTGAATGCAGGCTGAACTCTCGTGTGTAGTTGTGGAATACCAGTAGATCATTGCTTTCCTTCTGCACCTCGGGACTGAACCAAATTTTGAAATGTTTTTGACAAAGCCTTTAATCCACCTGTTAGTAAAATGCCAGTACTTTTAACTTAGCAATAAGCTATCAGGTGGTAAAAGTGTAGCTAGTAAATTTTGGAATGTGTTGCTTCTGTGCTTGTTTCACTTTTGAGTATAAGTGACGTTCTCACAGTTGGTTTAAATTTGTGGAACTCCATGTTTCTAGCCATCAAACTAACTTCATCAAGGCAGACTTCAGCTTGGAGCAGAAATTATCAAACAGTGTCACAAGGGTTAAATTCTGAGGAAATTAGTAGCAAGGGTAATGATTTCTCTACCAACTTCATGGTAAATAAGTCTCTAATGTAGAGTAATGCATTTCAGTCACTTCAGATTCAGGTGACTTTAAGGTCAGCATTCCTTATCCACATGTGCTTTTCAGTTATTAATTTCAGAAGTGGATTAAAATTACCTTGGAATTACCTCACAATAGAATATGGATGCATATCCTTGTTATACCTGTTCCTATGTTATTAGTGTTTCTATGGGGAGACTTGGTATCTCCATGTGCATTGAGCTGGTGTGTCAGCTCACCTGAGGGCCCTCTTGTATTTGGGCTGGCAGTGCCAGTTTTAACTAGACTCCACATCATCTTATGATCCTGAGTGGAAGACAGGAAAACACTGTGCCTCTGGGAGGACAAGCAGTTTGGTCTGCCTGTCTGAAAGAGGTGACAGGATGCCATGTAGAATGGAAAAAAAGGAGCTCAGAATGCTGCTCCCCACACACAGATGAGCTGTGGCAGGACATCCAAGGCCCCCTGCCAAAGCTCAGCACTCCAAGGGGTTATGCAGGTTCTGTTGGACCACTGGGGAAGGGCAGAAGGCTTTTAGTAGGTGGCTTTGTGGAATTCCAGCACACTTTGGATGGTACAGAACTGCAGGAAAAACTTCTGACATGTCTTCCAAGTCACAATCTTAAGGCTTCTATCAGGATAAGTGTGCAACATCCAGGAATGTTGGTGGAAATTTTTCTGGCCAGTGCAAGATGTTTACTGAAAGAAGCTATATTGTGGGGTATGTGTATCAGAGAACTGTATAAACATCAAAGTGAGTTGTGTGACATCATCCTTACATGTGAGCTGGAAGCCACATTTTGTCCAGCAATCCATTGACCATGGCCCCAATCCAACTTCAGAGACCTGCAGAAATTCTAAGAGTTTCTCAGAATACTCTCCCTGCATCCATGTTTGTAGCTCAGAGGCTTCCTGAGTTTTCTACACTTACTGTGAGTACAGCTTATTTCTTAGTTGGGGTTACTTCAAGCTAGTATTGTCTATTGGAGGAGCAGCCTTTGTGCAATTCTTAGTGCTCCCTGCATGGTACACACACTTCTGAGCCCATCCCAGAGCTGATGTTTAGAGTAGCTTGTTTATGGCCTGTACTAAACTGAGAAGCTCATGGGAACTTTTGGAAAACTCATAGTATTGTGAAGGTGTAGATTAAAACAGAATATTTGTGGTGTGTCTGTGCTCTTCAGTAGCTGATGGACTGCATCCCTCAGGCAGAAACCTCATAGATCTGGGGGGAGAACCTTCTTAGCCACTTGGTAGTATTATCCTGCTGGAGGCAGAAGACAATGACAGAAGGGCTTCATTTGTGTGGTGTGAAGGAGAGGACAAGGTTTACTGAAGGACTGAACTGGCAAGGAGGGGCAGATGAGGGTAAGATGATAAATATCCTGCTGGAGAATATTGTGGCTATGTGCTGTCTGCTGCCTCAAAGCCAGCTGCCTTGCAGTTCTTTGACAGTATGCTTTCCAACACCAAGATGTCTCTCTGGGCCATGCCACACTTAGTACATCTGCCTTCCTCCTGGTTTATGGCAGTGGATGGAGATGCTCAAGACCTCATGTATGTCTGCCATGTCCTCTGGTATCTTCACAGAACAACCTTGGCTGTGCTCTTCTGGGAGGATATGCAGGTGTATGGGTGGTGAGAACGCTGAAGTTGCATTCCAGGAGTATCCAGTATGCCAGATGGTCTGCACTGGGACTGCAGACACCACCCACCCCATGGCAGGGCAGTGGCCAGGCTGCCTGGCCAGGCTGCAGCTGTGTGGAGCACCTTCTTGTGCTGCCATTCCTCTTCGTCATTCCCTACTTGGGCTCCAGCGTTGGGGCAGAATAATTCCTTGGTGGCTTTAGCTGTGGAGTTAGAGAAATAATCTGGTTGGTTCCAAATACTAAAATCATTGAGAAACAATGAAACTCATACAAAGGTATGTATATTTTGATTTCCTCTTGCCTTGCAGTAAGACCATAGTTTGCTGCAGTTGTGGAATAGCAAGGTCTGTGTGTACATAACATTAAGATGATCTTTCCACCCTATTTCATTACCCTTTCTACTCTTCTCCCTTCTCCCCAAATCAATGAACTCTCTTTTGCTTCAATTGTTCTACAAAGCTCAACAAACATTCTAGCATTAGCAAGTATTTCTTAGTAGCCTCTAGCATTTGTCAGTCTCTCATATATGCAGTTTGCCATCAGCCTGATACAGTTATTTCTCTTCCCTGAGAGCCAAACAAAGCTCTTAAAGCTCAAGCAGCAGAGAATTTCTCAGAACTACAGTGGAAATTGT
This sequence comes from Hemiprocne comata, assembly GCA_020745705.1. NCBI lineage: Eukaryota > Metazoa > Chordata > Aves > Apodiformes > Apodidae > Hemiprocne > Hemiprocne comata. The sequence goes on from CM036586.1 coordinate 214,217,230, forward strand.
GACCCTGTTAATGTCTGTAATGGTCTGGGGAAAACCATTTCTCAAAGTGAGGGAAGGTCTGTTTTTAAAGATTCTGGTGTTTCAGCAGCTGTGCTTCAGTATTCAATTCCTTTCCATTATAATCATTTAGATCTAGTACTGCCTTGGAGAAGAGTGCTTCTTACCCTCAAACTCACAGCCTTGATTGATATTGAAGAACAGGTAACCAACAAGTCATACCTCACCAGTCCCAGCCTTGCAAATCCCCTTTTCCAAGAAAATGGTAGTTATCAGGGTGTAGCTTTGCAGCTTTTTTGGACCATTTTTCTACCCTAACGGTCAGTCGTGGTTGGCAAAGTCCTGAACCAGTAGTATGCTGAATGAGTTTGGTTGTTTAAGTTTTTCTACGAGTAATCACTGTATTTCCTTTTCCACTCACTGTCCCTCTGGTACTGCCCTGGCTGTTCTCCAGCTCATCTGCAGCTATCTAGTAGCACAAGTGCCAAGGCACGTTCATTGCCTTTCAGTATTAATGACTACCAGGATTGTAATGGTCTCCTCCTGAGAACAAACTGAGATGGTTCACAAAAGCCATATTAATTAGTGCATGATAGAAGTGTGGAAACTCCAGATTGATCCCAGAGCCTGTGGTGTGGCCTTCTTGTAGTTACCAACAATGTATTGCAAGGAAGCATCCAAAGTGTAGAGCTGCATGGTGGGATGCAACAACAACAAAAGCCACCCCAAAAAAGCCCCAGTATTGCCTGGAGGTGGTAGTTGAAAGGGAACTAGCTTAAGCTGGCCTGAATTAGCCATGTGAATGCCCTGCTTTGCAAAAGGTACTTCCAGTAAGTGGCAAAACTATCCCTTGGAATATATATTTAAGCTTAGATGAATTCTATTGCTGACCTCCTAATTAACACGCTAGCAATCTGTATGAAAGTTAAAAAAGTTTAGCAGTAGATAAGAAAAATTGATACAATAACAATGGAACTTTTGGAGGATCTAACCTTTATAGAAAGGGAGACCAGAAGGACTAATCATAAATTAAGGAATAAAAACACTGAGTCCTAGATGCAGCTTGGGGTTTCTGAGAGTGTTTGTCTGACAAACAGGAGTAGCATGGTGAAGATACCTGTATGGGCTAGGTGCCTGAGTTTTTATGCCAAGTAGAGGTTGTTTGAAAGGTGGGAATCTAGCCCTGCTGAAGTCCAGGAGGAGACTGTACTCACAGCTGGCAGTAGAAAGAAGGAAGCTAGAAAGTCCAAGGTGGATTTGAAGAGCATGTGGACAGAGAAGAGTCTTATGGAAAAAGAAAAAAACTCTAGGGAACACAGGTGTCTAAAATCATTAGCTACAATATAATAAGTGAAATAAGTTCATTGCTGAGAACTTAAATAACTGCTTTACATAAGGTGTCATTATTAGGCTAATTTATCTTTATTCTTGTTCTGCTTCCTTCCTGGCAATAAAGATGAAATATGATAAAATTGGTGGGTTAGGAAATAATGTCCTGGAACACGCTAATATGAGCTTTGTACCTAGGTACTTGTTTGGCTTTCTGAAAAGTTCAGCAATACAGCTGGCAAAAATACACAAACTCAGAGCACAGAAGTGGAAAACAGAGTGACTGGTGCATTTTAAAGAGTATTAACAAAGATTTAGGGAATCAAAAGCAAGGAGCTTTTACATCTGGTTCTGATAAACTTTATGAAATCGTAATTTCCTAAGTTTTGATAGTTGTATTCTTCTCCAAAGAAGAAGATTCTGCTGTTTTCTTTGGAAAGCATGGCTAGTTCTTTCGAAGCATGGACAGATGGATCATGCTTGACAGATATTACATACAGATGCATAGTCTTTGAAGGAGGTCACTGATTAAAGTGGTTGGCTTGTGTTCCACAGCAATCTGACCTGATAGGATCAAAATAGTAGCTCTCATGCCCAGCCCTTTCTTTGACACTATTCTTTGTGGCAGGAGGAATCAGGTGAGCCACAGGGTATGTTTTAGCCACTGCAGTCTACAGCCCAACATGGGAATGCAAACTGATGTTGCCAGTGGTCTGTGTTCATGCCATTTTAAGTTAGGACTAGCTGAGGAGTGGATTTGCTTTATGTCCATCCCCAATAAACCTCCCTGGCAGAGGGTTAGAGGAGCATCAAGGGGTGCATCACTTAACCAATCCAGTGAAGTCAACCACTGACAGTGAGTCAGCATCCAGAGTGGTCATCGGTTGAGAGGGAAAGCATCATCATAAACCTTGAACTGATTAACCAGCAGGAAGTTGGTTAGTAAAAGTTTTTGGTTTGGTTTTTGGTCACTGTGATATAAAGAAAGTAGAATTCCTCAATTTTTATTTATGGCACGGGCAATTAACCTTATTTGCCAGGAAAACAGGAAGGAGATGAGTTGTTTAAAAAAAAAAAAAAATCCAAGTGGAAGGTGGCAAGTCTGAACTAAGGGCAAACACTGCTGTGGATAAAATATTATTGTGAGTGGGCAATGGAACTGCAGATGAAACAGTTGTAAGTATGTGTTAAAGGGGAAACTGTTCACAGAATCATAGAATCTGCTGAGTTGGAAGGGACCCATCAGGACCATCGAGTCCAACTCCTGTCCCTGTGTAGAGCCCCCCAAGAACCACACCGTGTGTCTGAGAGCATCATCCAAATGCTTCTTGAACTCAGGCAGGGTTGGTGCTGTGACCACTTCCCTGGGGAGCTTGTTCCAGTGCTCAGCCACCCTCTGGGTGAAAAACCTTTTCCTGATTCCAACCTAAACCTCCCCTGATTCAGCTTCCTGCCATTTCCCTGAGTCCTGTCATTGGTCACAGGAGTGAAGAGATCAGGACCTGCCCCATCTCTTCCCCTCCTGAGGAAGCCACAGACTGCAATGAGGTCACCCCTCAGCCTCCTCTTCTCCAAGCTGAACAATCCAAGTGACCTCAGCCGCTCTTCATAAGTCATCCCTTCCAGACCCTTCACCATCCTCCTGGCTCTCCTTTGGACACTCTCCTTGATGTCCTTTTTATATTGTGGTGCCCAAAATTGCAGGCAGTGCTCAAAGTGAGGCCACACCAGTGCAGAGCAGAGTGGGACAATCACCTCCCTCAACCAGCTGGCAACGCTCTGCTTGATGCACCCCAGGACACGGGTGGCCCTGCTGGCTGCCAGGGCACCCTGCTGGCTCATCTTCAGTTTGCCATCAGCCAGGACCCCCAGGTCCCTCTCCACCACGCTGCTCTCCAGCCACTCGTTGCCTGGTCTGTACTGACACCAGGGCTGCCCTGTCCCAGGTGCAGAATCCAGCACTTGCCCTTGTTAAACATCATGTGGTTGGTGACTGCCTAGCTCTCCAACTTGTTGAGGTCTCTCTGCAAGGTCTGCCTGCCCTCAAGGGAGTCGACAGCTCCTCCCAGTTCTGTATCATCAGCAAACTTACTTAGAATTCCTTTGAGTCCTGTGTCCAAGTCATTGATGAAGATGTTGAAGAGGACTGGGCCTAGGATGGAGCCATGTGGGACCCCACTAGTGACCGGTCACCAGCCTGGTGTTACCCCATTCACTGTCACTCCTTGTGCTCCACCTGTGAGCCAGTTGTTCACCCATTGTATGAGACACTTGTCCAGCTGTATGCTGGACGTTCTGTCCAAGAGAATACTGTGAGAGACAGCATCAAAAGCTTTGCTGAAATCCAGAACTGTTACATTCACTGGCTTCCCTTGATCAACTAGGTGGGTTACATTGTCATAAAAAGAAATTAAGTTTGACAAGCAGGACTTTACCCTCATGAAGCTGTACTGGATGTGACTGATGACTGTGTTGTCCTCCAGGTGTTTTTCAATACCTCCCAGAATAATCTTATCCATAATTTTGCCAGGCACTGAAGTTAGACTGACTGGCCTGTAGTTTCCAGGGTCTTCCTTCTTGAATATTGGGACAACATTAGCCAGTGTCCAGTCAACTGGGATCTCTCCAGATTCCCAGGACCTCCCAAAAATCATCGAGAGGGGCCTGGCGATGACATCAGCCAGCTCTTGGAGGATTCTCAGATGGATCCCATCAGGCCCCATGGACTTGTAGGGATCTAACTGTAGCAGCAGATCCCACACAAGTTCAGAGTCAGCTAAGAGTTGATCCCTGTTGCAGTCACAGTCCTCCAGTTCTGGGCCTTGAGGCCCCCTTGGTCCATCATCAGTGTTGAAGACAGAGGCAAAGAATGCATAAAATACCTCTGCTTTGTCTGTTTCCCTGTTGGTGAGGTGACTGTCCTTATCCTGTAAAGGACCCATGTTGATTCTACACTGCCTTTTGCCATTAATGTATTTGAAAAAACTGTTAATGAGTAATACATCCCACAATATTTAAAATTAGCTGTTAGTTCAGCACAACATTCAAGGTACTATTGTGATAGGTCAGAGGAAAGCATCAATATTAACATGGAGCTAGTGTTTAAAAAGTAACAAAATACTAGATAGCATGAGGAATGGACTGAGAATCATATGTAAAACTTGGAGGATATTTTATTTTGGGTATGTGTGTGTACATCCCATCTAGTCAGTTGTTTGTTTGCCTTCATCTTGAGTTTAGTGCTCACTTGTGACTGCTCCATCTTGAAAGAGGATGCAGATAGATGAGTAGACTAAGGAGGACTATGAAAGTTTCTGCAAAAAAAAAGGTTTAAAAAAGGGTACTAGTAACTTCAGAGGAGATACTTTAAGGTATATGAAACAAGGCTCCTGGAGATTTGTGTTCCTTTTATATTGTAAAACCAGAAAAATGGTGTATTGAATGAAATTTAAAAGTAATGCAGATTTAAATGCCTTTCAATGTTCTGTAATTACAATTGATTGCTGCAAATTATTACTGAGGCCAGAGCTCAAAACGATTTAGATGCTAATGAATATTGAGTTGTAGTGAAAATACTTAAAAATAAAACTAAGACCTTGAAGTGTCTAAGTTAAGCCAGGCTGTGACTAGAAAGAGGATTTAAAGATAACCTGGGGGCACGTAATTTCATACGTGTGCTGTGGGGTTTCATCACCCAGGACCTGAAGCAGCAGATTGTGGTCACTGTCAAACCCAGTTGGCTCATGATTTTTTTTTTCCATGAGCACGTTTTCAGCTGCCAAGGTTTGTTCTCCTTTCTACCTGTTACATGCCATGCAGGGAAGGAAGGATCTTCTGCTGTCACAAGTTTTCTGGTTTTTGGGAAGCTGGTTTGGTGGGAGGAGTCAAGGTGTGCATTGTATAGTAGCACTTCCCTTCTGCCAGGCAAGTCACCACCTGCTTCCCTGGGAGCATCTACACTTGGATGTTTAGGTTGGAGCATTTGTATCTCGAGCACAAGATAGACAGTAGATAATGTTGACCCCAAAGCTAACAGTCTTGGCTACCCCTGTGAAGCTGCAACAGCCCCAAAGTTACAACCATTTCTCGCAATTAAAAGAATTACGTTAACAAGGGTAGATATTTTGATAGTGTTAGCAGGTTAAAACATGAGTTTGCTCATAGATGTTTGTACTTACAAGTTGAGTGTTTCAAGGAATTAAATGTCTCTGAATCCTCACTTTGTATGAGATTCAAATATCAGCTTGTATAAGGACATAAAGAAAAGGCAAACCAATTAAGTCTTTATTTTGGAGAAGAGAAGGCTCCAGGGAGACCTTAGAGCACCTTCCAGTGCCTGAAGGAGCTCCAGGAAAGCTGAGGAGGGGCTTTTCACCAGAGAGGGCAGTGATAGGACAAGGGGGGATGGTTTAAACTGAGAGGGAGATTGAGGTCAGACATCAGGAGGAAATTCTTCCCCATGAGGGTAGGAAGGCACTGGCACAGGTTGCCCAGGGAGGCTGTGGCTGCCCCCTCCCTGGAGGTGTTCAAGGCCAGGTTGGATGAGGCTTGTGCAGCCTGGGCTGGTGGGAGGTGTCCCTGCTCATAGCAGGGAGGTTGGAACCTGGTGAGCTTTAAGGTCCCTTCCAACCTTCACCATCCTGTGATTCTATGATTTTTAGACCTAAGCTTAAGAAGGTTGGTCAGAAACCACACCATGGTTTTATGTGCTGCTTTGTCATGCAATCGTCTGGGACAGTTTTGCTTCTTAAATTTCCATTCTCACTGGGTTTCTTTGAAAATAATGGAGAAAAAGTTGCTACTAGCTGTGGAACTATTCAAAACAAGCCTCAAATTCTGTGCTAATTGGATTAAACTTGTTAAATATTTGGTTTGTGATCATGAATTCATCTGCAGAGTGACTTTCATCCAGCTGTGTGACTGTCGCCTTGTTGTCAGCTGCTGGAAATGTTGCTCTTTTATGTCTGTTCTGCCCAAGTCTCTCAAATGTGGTGTCTCTCTTTCTTTATATCTGGTCTTTTTAAAAAAAGAACAGCTGAAATTTTCACTTGCAGTGCTGGTAAATTAATGAACTGAAATTACCTTGGAGCACAATAAACATGCAGTTACCTATTTCCAGCTGATGGGGAAATGTGTCCTGCATTGCAGAATGACTCGTGTTGGCTTCACCTTCCAAGTTTGCTTATGCTGATCCTTAAAGAAAACTTGTGCTCTGCTGCTTGGAGAACACCAAATGCTTTCTGAGTAGTAGTCAGTTTTTCTACACAAGTTAGTCACTGCTGAATGCTTTGCAAAATGTAAAACATACAACTGTGTAGCATGGTTACATTCTTGTACTTCTGTTTGGCCCAGTAAACTGAAATTATTTTCTTTGGGAGACCTAAGTTTGCAAGGCAAAGTTTTCAAGAAAAGGTGTGAGATTTGGCAGTGACAGAGAAACTGCCAAGAAACCTTCACCTGTTGATAGAATTCAGTAAAGTTTTGTAAATGAAAGATGGAAGGGTGAATCCCAGAGGAAAGTGAGACTCATTTGACGTGCAGGTTGGATCACCAGTGACTAGAGAAAAAACATGCTCTTTTTAAAGTTGAACCTGAAAAAGAAATAAATTTGTAGTGGATCTCATTTGATGTAAGAAAAAGGATAACTACTTGTGCTGTGTGGTGTTGTTTTTTCCACTGAAAACTGAGGAATGTGATAACCTCTAACCTTGGGAATGAAACTTGTTTAGAAAAATTATTTTATTCAACCTGCTCTGATATGTTAATACTGCCTTTTTATTCAAATGAGAGATAGGGGAGAAAGTAATTTTATAGTATAATCAACGTCCTTCTTCTGTTAATGCTGAAGAAAACGGGCAGTACCTGAGAAATTTGACAAAACTGACACCAGGGTGGTGTTTCTAGTAACTAAACAAAATAAGGAATTAAAAAGCATTTCCATTTTTCCTTGTTTTCATATAATTAACTTAAAAAGGGGCTTGCATTCAACTTACCCTCTAACAGAACACATCAAAAGTAGCTTGTTAATTTGTTACATGAGTGAAGCTAAATGAATCATAGAATCACAGACTGGTTTGAGTTGGAAGGGAACTTAAAGATCATCTAGTTCCAACCTCCCTGCATGGGCAGGGACACCTCCCACCAGACCAGGTTGCTCAGGGCCCCACCCAACCTGATGTATGCATGTTCATATGTTTAATCTTGATTTTTACTTGCTTCACTGCACTGAGGATACTTTAATTTAGTTTAATATAGCAGGATATATGCTCATTAGATAATTGATTTGTCTGCCAGAAATGGCTGTGCATGGATAAACCTTATGAACAGAGGTCAGGTCTGCAGTGGTCATTCAGTGTCTTAAGGAGAGCATAAAAGAGTAGGTAAAAGGTTTAGGAACGAGATGTATCCCTCAGTAACTGGTAGCACTCCTGTGTCCCCAAGACCTTACATACATTGATTTTCACTGGAAAAACTTGTCAGACACTGTACCACAGAATTAACTTCACCAAATGTATTCAGCAGGGCTCAGATGTTTGCTTTAGGATGATCTGACTCTTCCTAATAGTCTTTCTCATGTGGACTATAAATGGATTATATGAAACTAGCTCAGGTGTAAATATCTGCATTAGCTTAGGTGAATCCTACTGTTGTGCTGCTGCCCTATCCAAGATTTTAATGGCAAAGTACCTACAGAATTCTGGGAGCTGAGAGTAGGGACTAAAACTCAGGTTCCTTTTTTACAGGAATTAGGCTCATCCTTCCTTTTCTTCTCATTTATTTGGGCCCTTGAGTCCTGCATTTCTTCTCTAACTGCTTGCCTTGTGGCTGGGCCACCCTCCTAAGAGTGAGAGTTGTTATTTTGAACCTTCTGAGAGCAAACAAAGGCATTGAGTGTAATTTTATGATTTTTTTGAAGGCTGTGCAACTGCTTAATGTTAGCTCAGAAGGCAAGCATTCCCATCTCAATGGTTTTTGCTTATATCCTTTCTGGTAAAGATGAACTTCCATTGCTCTAATGGCCAGCAGATGCCTCAGTCCAGACTGAGATCTGGCTGTAAATCTTTGTTTTCATAGAATCACAGAATGGTTTGGGTTGGAAGGGATCTTAAAGGTCACATAGTTCCAACTCCCCTGCCATGGGCAGAGACATCTCCCACTAGACCAGGGGGAAGTTTTGCTTCTAATCCCTCTGGAGAGGGGCTGTGTCTCTGGATTCGTGCCTCTTCAGCGTTTCCTGTGGTAGAGTTGAAGATTCCCATCTGATCAACCTGCTTTTTTTTTTTAGTAGGGCTCCTAACCCCATGCTTTGTCTAAGACACCTTGGTGCCTAACACAGGCAAAACAGGGCACCTAACAGCTCTGCAGTGTGGCTAAGTGCATCACACTCCAAAGGCTGGCTCCCAGTGCCCATACTGGGCATGCTGAAGCCATCCACTGAAGCTCTTTCCTGCCTGGGTCTTCTTCCAGTGGAAAAAACCAAGCTACTAAAATCTCTCTGAAGTGGCCTTCTCCCAGTGTGTTGTGAAGCTGTCGGGGTGCATACTTGCACTGAGGAGCAGTGGAGCACTCCCAGAGTCCACTACTGCAGTGTAATCTTTGTGATTACTTTTCACTTTTATCATACCTACTCTTGATTTCAGAATTATAATGACATAGTTCAAAGCTGAGGAGGATTTTCTACTCATAGTGTTGAAGTCTTGGTTATATTGAAGACTGAGATGCCTCAGCAGGCAAGAGAATCCCAGAGTCATTTTAGAAGATCTTATTTCCTGATTTTTACTAGCCAGAATGAAATATATGATGTTGGAGTGAGTGCAGAGAAAGGCCACGAAGATGATTGAATTGAAGGTGATTGGGTACAATCAACATGGCTTCACCAAGGGCAAATCATGCCTGACAAACCTGGTGGCCTTCTGTGAGAAGGTCGCAACATCAATAGACAAGGGAAAAGCAACTGGTGTCACTTACCTGGATCTGAGCAAGGCCTTTGTCCTGCATGACATCCTGGTCTCCAAGCTGGTAAAATATGGGTTCGATGGATGGACCACTTGGTGGATAATGAACTGGCTTGATGGCTGCACCCAAAGAGTGGCTGTCAATGGGTCCATGTCCAAGTGGAGGCCAGTGACTGGTGGAGTCCCTCAAGGATCAGTACTGGGACCAGTCTTATTTAACATCTTCGTTGGTGACATGGACAGTGGCATTGAGTGCTCCCTCAGCAAGTTTGCCAACAACACCAAGCTATGTGGTGTGGTGGACATGCTGGAGGGAAGGGATGCCATCCAGAGGGACCTTGACAGGCTGGAGAGGTGGGCCTATGCCAACCTCATGAAGTTCAACAAGGCCAAGTGCAAGGTCCTTGCATCTGGGTCAGAGCAATCACAAGCACTGATATAGGCTGGGCAGTGACTGGCTTGGGAGCAGCCCTGAAGAAAAGGACTTGGGGATACTGGTGGACAACAAGCTCAACATGAGCTGGCAGTGTGCAGTTGCAGCCCAGAAAGCCAATCATATCCTGGGCTGCATTAGGAGGAGCCGTGGCCAGCAGGTCAAGAGAGGTGATTCTCCCCCTCTACTCCACTCTCACGAGACCCCATCTGGAGTACTGTGTCCAGTTCTGGAGCCCCTATTACAAGAAAGATATGGACATGCTGGAACGTGTCCAAAGAAGGGCCACGAAGATGATCAGAGGGATGGAGCACCTCTTCTATGGGGACAGGTTGAGAGAGTTGGTGTTATTCAGTCTGGAGAAGAGAAGGCTCTGAGGAGACCTTATTGTGGCCTTCCAGTATCTGAAGGGGGCCTACAAGAAAGCTGGTGAGGGACTTTCTAGGATGTTGGGTAGTGGTAGGTCTAGGGGGAATGGATCAAAACTAGAGGAGGGTAGATTTAGATTGGATGTTAGGAAGAAGTTCTTCACCATGAGGGTGGTGAGACACTGGAACAAGTTGCCCAGAGAGGTGGTGGGCGCCCCATCACTGGAAGTTTTCAAGGCCAGGCTGGATGGGCTCTGAGCAACCTGATCTAGCTGGAGGTGTCCCCCCCCCCCCATGGCAGGGTGGTTGGAACTAGATGATCTTTAAGGTCATTTCCAACCTGAAAAATCTATGATTCTGTGATCCGAGGGCTGAGCACTTGTGCTGTGGACACAGGCTGAGAGAGTTAGAGGTGTCGAGCCTGGAGAAGAGAAGGCTCCAGGGAGACCTTAGAGCACCTTCCAGTGCCTGAAGGGGCTACAGGAAAGCTGGGGAGGGACTTTTTACAAGGGCATGGAGTGAGAGGACAAGGGGGAGTGGTTTCAAACTGGCAGAGGGGAGATTGAGATGAGATATGAGGAAGAAATTCTTTCCTGTGAGGGTGGTGAGACACTGGCCCAGGTTGCCCAGAGAAGCTGTGGCTGCCCCATCCCTGGAAGTGTTCAAGGGCAAGTTGGATGGGGTTTGGAGCAACCTGGTCAAGTGGGAGGTGTCCTTGCCCATGCAGGGGGGGTGGAACTAGATGATCTTTAAGGTCCCTTCCAACCCAAACCAGTCTATGGTTCCATACTTGTGCTGCTGTGTCTTCACTTCTACAGGCTGTGGTCACAGCAGTTTCAGGGAGTCAAGTGCTTGCCTGTGCATGAATTGAGGATCAGCAAGTCAAGTGCTCTCCATTTGAGAGAGTTGAAATGCACGGTGTGGCCCCTGCAAGGGATCTCAGTGAGCAATGACCAGCTGTTCCAGATGTTTTCAGTACCTGTGTCAGTGCACTCTGCTTGTTTCCACATTGCTGCCACAGCCTGATGCTTCTTGCTTGCTGGAAGTCAAAAATGGAGCCCATTTTTTATTCAGTACATTTTTTGAGGCAGTCAACTGGGCTTTTATTTGCTGTCTTTCCTTTCCTAGGCTATTTCCAGTTTCTGGAATCATGTGCTATTTTTTTCCTGCATTGTTTTCAAAGTATTTTTCCTTTTTTTCTTTTTCTGCCTCCATTTCTCTTGGCACAGTACAGCATGCTTTGCTTCCTAAGTTTTAGGCTTTATTCTAACACCAGTCTTTTGTTAACCTTTCTGCTGTTGCTTTATACACTGGCTTTAAAACCCCCCAACATTGCTAGGAACTTAATAGCCAGAGAATGAAACAGAGGGGACTTGTGAAAGATTAAACCATCTTTAACTGCTGTGGGGCTGCTGACAAACAGCTGTGCAGGGAGTTTGTTTGGATCAGTGTGGTCTTTAACTCATAGGATTTTTTAAAATCTCACTTTCAGGTGTAGTGAGAAGGTGACTGATGGCAGTGTGGGCATGAGAGAGCACAAGCATAATCAGCTTGACTTGTGGGCAATGGGAGAGGGTAGAGTGAAAAAAGGGAGGGGAGAGGGTGCTCAATAACGATTTTGACAAATAGGTGATACATTCTAAATACTTGAGTATAATTTCATAACTCAGAGCTGAATTTTAAGGTCACATCCCTGTTGCAGCCTAGTCAGTATGCAACTCTGATAGCAAGGTCTGTCGGGTTGGTTACACAAGTTACTAACAGAACTGGGGGTGGAAAAGGCTTTTTGGTCCCATTTTTAATGCACTGGCCAGGCTGGTCACAATTCACCCGCGGGCAGCAGTGGAAGAGATGATGGGCTGGGATCCTTGCATGGGGATGGGTGGGGGGGGGTTCATCAGCAAGATACAAATCTTAACTTTGCTGGGTAATGTTAGAGTGGCAGGTGCTCTGAACAGTCCAGGCAAGGGCACAGTCTTCAAATAGGTATTTGTGCAGATAAGAGATAAAAGTTCTTGGATTTTTGTATGAAAATGATGTAACTGCTGGGCACCCAGATTTCAAAGTACTTTCTTAGGATAACAATGTAATTTAAATGTGAGCGTGGTTTGTTTTTTAGTGCCTGCCAAAATCTTTCTAGGAACAGGATATAAAACTGCTACTTGGTGACTTGTTCTTTCTGTTTTGATCCTCACTTTAATTAGAGCATGTTTGATGGCTCTTTTCATTCACTTGGGAGGCAGAACAGTTATTTTTTTTCCCATCCTGTGTGTCTTTTTAATGGCCATAAAACTTGGTGGGATGATTATACTCACCAAGTGACTCAGCTAGAAAATTAGATCTTTAGATTGTCCTTTGGAACAGGAACTACTGCTTTCTCATGTTGAGAAACACTATAGAGGTCAAAAGATTAATTATGTTTTTTATGCCAAGCTTGCTGCATGAATATGGGGCTCCTTATTATCACAGTTGTTTGTCAGAGGTTCGCTGTGGTTTCTTGCCTGGTTCGTACTGGAGGTTTTGTCCTTCCATTTTTTTTTCATGCCAAGTTTGTACCAAGGCCATCACTTTTCTGTGTGGTTTATAAACTTAATAACACATCCCAGGTATAGGCATCTCCCATTTTCCTTATACATATATATATTTCCTTGAGTTGGGGTAAGAATAAACTTAGATAGTTCCTGGAGAAGAATGTTCATGTTGGCATCAACCAAAACTGCTGCTGAGAGATCCTATCCCCTTTCCTTTCCCAAGTGTTTTGCTATTTAATGAAGCAGATGAGGAATGTACCTTTGGTTGAAACTAATCTAGCAAAGTGTTTGCTGCCTCAAACAGTTCATGGGACTTTAGACTTGCACACAAAAATGGAGGAGAATATTAAAGGTGTTGGAAGTGTGGTCACTTGTGTGTTGGATACTTGTGCCTTTCACAAGGGATGCAGCTGACTGGTTTTAAGCAAATTTATGAGTGTGTGTGAAGCTAGTCTGTGAAGTGAATTAAGTGCATGGTTAGTGTGTGGTGGGCTGAGAGGTAAATTTGCCACGTGGTTTGCAACTCATAGTCAGGTGCCCTGGTGGGTGCTCTTGCCTTTCCAGGTGCTTCTAGTTCAGCTCCCTCCAGCACTGACAGCAGAGGGAGCTGGAGGTGGTGGAAGCTGTCGTGTGGATTTGCTTGCCATTAAACTCTGCCTGGGGTGCCAGTAGCTCATACACATCAGTGTTGTATAGGGTGCTGTGAGCTACCTTGACTAGTAGAAAAGAAAGGAAGGTGGGAGATGATTAATGATCCTGTTGATCCCAGCTGTCCACCTGCTTAGCGTGGTTGGACCTGACAGCAAAGTCATAGTGTGCAGGGGTTAATTTGATCAAGGGAGAAAGATGAAAAAGAGCAGGCAGTTAATGGAAATATTTGCCCTGTATCTCTTACGAGTCACTTTTTTTTTTCTTCCACTTGCCAAAACAAGTTAGCATGGAAAATGGTTTTGCTAGTGTAGCTGGGAAGGCCTGTTTGTGTCTGTGAACCACAACCAGCAGCCTTTGTGTTCCACAGTGCTTGTTCCCTTTCCCCAAGTCCCCACAGCACGAGGGGTTCAGTGGGCTTTTCCCTTATCTCTGCAGGAAGAGAGGAGGCTTGGCAAGCCACTTCAACACCAGAGACCCTGCTCACGTGGTGGTTCTGATCTTCCCCTCCATGTCCAGCACTCCAGATCTGATACAAAGCTTTTTTTATTTGGAATGATTTTCCGAATACCAAGTTTCCCCTATCCTCCCTCCAGAGCCGGGGCATTTGTCTGTCATCTCTATTTTCTGTTTTATCCCTTTATTTCAGTTTTGTTTAGGTGAGTGTTCAGCTGTGAACATACTAATTTTGGCAGGGGAAATAATAGGGGGTTATGGTTAGATGGGAAGGTGTTAATGGGTACCCACAACCAGGGCTTTAATCCGTGGTCATGCAGGTGTTGGAAGTTAACAGCTTTTCTAACCAGATGATGATGGGCTTTCCAGGCATTTGTGCTTTTTTATTTCAATTTTCTGTCTTTCCCAAAGTTGTTACAAATAGGTGAGTGGTGTCTGGGATGTTCCCTGAAATGCTGGAGTAGAGGAAACAGTGTTCAAAGGATATAGTGTGAGGCTTAGACAAGAGCCTGCCCTCCAGGAAAGTGAAGGACTTAACTAATTGGCTAAATTCCACCAGCAGCTCTATAATTGTATATACCATGATTCATTCTTGGAGTCATGGCATCTTCCTATGACAAGTCTATATTTTTTAATATCTAGCAGATGGCACCCTGGTTTAATTATACTTGATTCTTTAAGACAATTTTTCTTTTAAAATAGTGCTGTGCACAGAGTGCTGGTGCTTTCTCTACCATATGTGTTCTATGAAGGTTCTAGAGAGCTTCTGTGTTACTTTCCAGAGAAAGCAAAGTTTTATGAAAGTTTGGGACTATAATTCAGATATACATTTTTTTGGTACATGTTCCATCACACTATTTTGGCCAAAACCATATGCAGATTGGCTATTAAGAAAGATGCTGTGTATGGTTCCTTCCCTTCTGTGAAATTTTAAAAAATGCAAAACAGTGTTAGGTTATTATACGAGTTGCTGAAATGGGTGATGCAGGTCCCATGTGAATGGAAATATTTTACAAAGGAGATTATGGTCTGCTGTTATTAAAAAAAACCCAAACAACAAACACCAAACCCCCAAAGCAATTACATCTTACATTCTTTGTCTTTAGTATGTTACAAGTAGGATTAGAAAAGTGTTGTAAAAATAATCCTTACTGATATCCCACTTCACCAAACTCTTGTCAAGAATTCTGTCTATATTCTGTCCAAAAAGTAAGTTAATTTAAGGTTGTGGAGGTTCAATTCTGAGACGACTGAAACATCAGTCTGGTTTACTAGTGCACTTCTACTCCTTGCCAGAAAGCTGTTTTGGGAAAGGTTGGATTTTCTGCCACCCTTTAGCTTTCCTGCCACCCTTCCCTGAGCTGGTGTTTCTGGGTAAGTTGGGTGTACACTGCTTCATGTCAGCTATATATTAGTTACAGTTACTTTGGTTTCAGGACAGAGTTAGATTCTCAGGATTCTCAGTCCCATGGCCTCTGCTCCTGCAGTAGTTGAGGCACCCTGGTTGGTCAGGCTGCACTTCACACCCTCCCTGGTTTGTGCCTGCAAACTGGACATGGGTTTTCTTCTCTGAAGCTCCCATCTCGTTCCCTAGAACAAGGAGGATGGTGTGTGCTTCCTCCAAGTGCTTACTAGGGAACTGGTGAAGAGCCAGCCTAGGGGTCTGGTCATGGATATTGTTACCATACACAAGAAACATCTGGAAAGAGTGATCAATAGATGGGGAATAATTTGAAATGTTTTGTGGAGTTTTATTTGTGAAAATCACCACAACGATACGTCATCAAGATCCTAGAAATGCAAGAGCTGAAATGCTGGCATCTCAGAAGAGGTACTAACACAAATCACAGTAAGTGCTGACTGAAGGTGTGCAAAAGTACTTTCCAATTTTGGTATCTTTAACGTTCTTCATTTCTTCTAATGCTAACATGTTAGCCAAGATTTTTTTGTAGTGACTGGGGATTTGGTTATTCGAAACAAATCACCAGTGCTTCTTCAAACTAGGATTCCAATCAGCGTATACCCATTAAAGAGATCTGATTAAAACCAAAAAAAGATGCAGAACAAAGGCTTTGATCCAGCAAGATTGTGAATTCTCTGGCTCAGTTCCATGTCACAGACACACAAGCTGAGGTTTCGCTGTATGAGTTGACTTTGATAGAATTGCTCATGTGCATAATGTGCTTTGTGCTTAATTTTGTTAGTGCCAAGTGCTTGGCACCTATCAGGGTTGAGACCTTTGATCTTGTTCCTTTTAAAATATGTGGTGGTTTAAATTGTTGAACTGCATCAATTTTCAGGAAGATCAAGGAGGAGTTCTGTTAGGTTTATTCAATATGCAACAGTGATGGAAACTATGAATGGAATAAGAGATAAAAAGGGCTAGTTTAGATTTGCTGACCAATTGTTTAAATTTAAAAGAGGTCTTTTTTTGAGTACCTGGCTGCTACTTCATGTATTTATTGAAGAAGTGAGTTTGTGTATTAAATTTCTGGCTGTGAACCAGCAGTGATGATCTACTGCTGAAATACAGATGGGTATTTCACCAGCTTGCCTTGTTCACCTGAAAATAGAGGCATTTGACTGAAAGACAAATACCAGGTAGGTGAAATCAAGTTAAATATTCAAAAGATTGACACAGATACTCAAATGTGGTACAAAGAAATAGCATGTCAGTTTAGAGCAAACACATTTGGTGTCCCACCTGTTTGTGTCATGTAATGCTACTGGACCAGCAGAAAAACCACAATCATAAATCATGATCATAAAAGTTACTGGGTTTTAAACTTTTAAAGCATGTGTGCATAGAGTAATAAAAGTTAATTCAGAAAATAAAAATGTGTGCAAAGAGTAAAGATATAAAAAAAAAAAGACATGAAAAGTTTGGCTTTTTCTCACCAAGTTACGGATCGTGTCACTGAGCGTGTGGAGTTGCATTCCTAACCATCAGGTACACAGCTCTAAAACGTTGCACTACTCTGTAGCTTATAAAATTGATGTTCTGCAAATTTGCCACTTGGTGGTGCCAGAATGATTTATAAATCACAGATGTTAGCTAAGACGAGATGTTGAAGTTGTGTCTGAGGAGTGTACACTGAGAAGTGAGCAAAATTGGGTTGGAAAACTGATTCTCTGAAGGCTCTGGTGCAGATGTACTCAGCAGCAGCTCTGGCCTCCATTCCTCAAGCCCCAGATCTTGAGTCCCTCTCTGTCCCTCCATACAAAAGAGAGTAAGTATATGGCAAAGCTACATCTGTGAGGACAAAGTTTCTGGAACATTTCTCCCATACCATGCAGCCAGCCAAAAATAGCTTGGATTTGGGGATATTCCAGGATGGCTTTGGGGTTTCTGGAGGCAGCTGCAGATGTGCTGCTTGCAGTAGTATTTTTGTAGGTGTTTGACTGGCATGGTTCCTGTCCAGTTGTTGTTTTAATGCTGCCAACCTTCTTACATATTTATCACAGAGGTTTGTTTCCTTGAGTTTAAGGAAGGGCAATGCTCATCCTAAATGAAAATCTGAACAAAAAGACTCACGTGATAAAATTAACCTTCCTCCGTCTCTCAGTTGCAGGGCTGCTCTTCAGCAGGCTTTCAGATACTATTTTTTATTAAAATTTCTCCATTTGTCAGTGTTTCTCTTACCAGTGTTTAGCATTGAAGTATATTTGCACCAGACTTCTTAACTTCTTTTTTTTTTTTCTCTCTCTCTCAATGCTGCAGTTCCAAAAGAATTGGTGGAGCTCCACTTGAAACTGATGAGAAAGATTGGGAAGTCTGTCACAGCAGACAGATGGGAAAAATATTTGATCAAGGTACAATATGTGCATTGTTTTATTCTGCAGTGCTGGAACATGGTCATGATGAGCTGTTGTGTCACAACCCCTGGTATGAATTACAGAGAGCCCTGGGCTGTGTTGTGTCCAACATCCACGTGTGTGCCCAGACTCAAGTTGCATAAGAGCCCACCTTAACTTTCAGGCTGTGTGAAAAAGTGTATCTGAAAGCAGACAAGATCTTCTGCATGGAAAAGAGTGTGCACCTTCATACCTGGTAGTAAAATACTTTTTTTTAGAATCATAGAATGGTTTGGGTTGGAAAGGACCTTAAAGATCATCAGGTTCCAACCCCCCTGCATGGGCAGGGACACCTCCCACTAGACCAGGTTGCTCCAAGCCCCATCCAACCTGGCCTTAAGACCCTAAATAAAGAAGAGGGTGTAGTAGCCTGCAAACAGGCTAAATTGAGCAGAGAGATTTACACAGTAGCAGTTCATTTGTATATCAATTGTCTGGATATAATTTAATTATTGTGATTTGGTTGCTGTTCATACAGGGATTTATTTACCATATGGAGTTCTTGTAGCGTGTGTTAATAATAAATGAAAGTATTGCAATGATTTATGTCTGCATGCTCAGAATGGCACAGCTGAGATGAAAATGTAGGTATGCCTCAGTAAAAATACAGCATCCCACTGGTGTGTAGAATTCTGTAGTGGTGTTTTAACTGTGTCTGTGCCATTGTTGGCACCTCACATGCAAATAGTTTTCAGTGTGAAGAATTTACGCTGCTTCGCAAATAAAAATGTGCAGATATTCAAAATGAATAGGTTACCATTTCCCCTTTGGATATGTTCCATATGCCTTTTAATCCACAAAAAGTCATCTTGGTATTGTCTGTGCAGCCACAATCTCATCTTACTCAGAAATACAGAATTGTGGTAATAGCAATGATACAAATAATGACACTTGGCAAATCCAGTTGCAGTTTGGCCCCTTATGTTATCCATAAGCTTTACAGAGACAGATTTGTCTTGAGGTTTGTGTAGTCTTAAGGTGATGTTTTTAGGACTAGCAGTATGTCTGGAGATAACCTGCTGAAGGGGGCCTGAGGTTACATCTAACCTCTTAACCAATTGTGAAGTATTTATGCTGATGCTTTAAAATAATAGTAATGTAAGAATTGATGTAACTTTTTCTGTACTTCATACGGAGTCCTGTGGTTGCTGAATTTTGTCAAATTGCTTAATGTACCAAAAAGCCATTGCAGCAAGCTGAGAAAGCAGAGAGAAGAGTTTATGAGGGAGTAGTTTGGAAAATCTTCCTTCAGCAGACAGTGAAAGGATGGGAAATTGGTAAGGAAACCCTCCCACACAGTCCTGTTAAGACCAAGTGAGCGATAATAAATTCAATTTAATTTATGAGTCTCTAGAGCTAACTTGAAGCTTGTTCTAGTCAGTGGTGCAAGGGAACCTTGAAGAACAAAGGAATTTGAATATAATTAATTAGAGGGGTATGCTAATATGGTCCCTGTTTTGAAGGGGTAGAATTAATTGACAAAAACAACAAAGAGTGTTGGGAAATGCCACAAAAGCCAGGAAAATCTGAAAAGGTGTGGAACCACGGGGAGCATTCTTGCAGTATTGTTTGACATATTATTGAGGCAATGTTCACCTGTCTTCCCTTTGCTAGAAACTAGCAATGTGTTGCTTCTAAAAAACAGGGTTTGATACATTCCAGATGTGACCATTTCCTTATTTAGGAGGGAACTAAGTGGAGGACATTCAAGCTTACGTGGTCCTACTATTTATGCATGTGTGTAATAGTCATGTTTTGCTTATTTGCCAACTGTTTATGCTTTATTTCACTGCCATGCTTACAAAGACAATAATAAATTGTCTCTAAGCTGTGGCTGGAATTATGGCAGATGAATATATTTTGGGATAGGAAGTGAACGTGGCAGTTGAGGGTTCTTTCCTTTCCCTCTTCTGATGGTGAAACCCCCGAGTTGCCTCACCAGCATACACACTAGTCTTTTTTGGAAGAACATGCTGTAGGGCTTCAGAGATCTGACTTTTCTCTGTGCAATAGAATCATAGAATCATAGAGTGGTTCAAGTTGGAAGGGACCTCAAAGATCATCAGGTTCCAACCCCCCTGCCATGAGCAGGGACACCTCCCACCAGCCCAGGCTGCACAAGCCTCATCCAACCTGGCCTTGAACACTTCCAGGGATGGGGCAGCCACAGCCTCCCTGGGCAACCTGTTCCAGTGCCTTCCTACCCTCATGGGGAAGAATTTCTAATCCAAATCTCCCCTTTTCCAGTTTAAAACCATCACCCCTTGTCCTATCACTGCCCTCTCTGGTGAAAAGCCCCTCCCCAGCTTTCCTGGAGCCCCTTCAGGTATTGGAAGGTGCTCTAAGGTCTCCCTGGAGCCTTACGTGGTCATGTGTGGCCAAAGTAAAGGCTTGTCCTAAACATTTTAACAACTAAGAGGAACTGTCCAGAAGTATCTTTTGAGAAAGACATGATTGGGTTAATCCAGACTGCACTGTCTCCTGACAAGATGCTTTACTTGACTATTGTCAAACATATTTTGCATTTTTATACAGATAAGATTTCCCTGGAGTGATCCATCTGGAACCTTCAGCCCCGCAATCGGCACGTTCTGAACACAATGTCATTTCTGCCCCAGTTATTAGAATTCAGGTGTCTGTAGCCCCACCCAAGCAGTCTCCTCTTCTGTGTCTTTCACCTTCCTGTTTTCATTGTTTAAAGTGAACATTTGGAGCATGGTAATAGGAAGTGTGGGATGCCATCCCAGCTGCTTTGGAAATATCTGCGAGATGTTTCAGAGTCTCTTGTGCAGGTGCTGCCTCTGCAGGCTTCTGCTCCATGTGAAACGTCCCCTCTGTGAAGGCAGAGACCAACATTTCAGCCTGAATCAACAAGATCTGTAGTTGAGAGTTGTGACAGTACTTGTCAAGAGAAGGCACAATCATCTGCTTTTAATTGTCACAACGTAGTCATTTCAGTTTGAACAGATGCTTCATCAGCTCTGATGTCTTTGAGCTGTTGCTGTGACAATCACACACTTCTGCAGCACATGAAACTTGTCTTTATTGCTTTCATACTTAGTAAGTAATGAACAGCAACTGGCACATGCCCTCAGCAAGGGGTCTGATGCACAGTCCCCCAGTGTTCTTCACACCACATCGTTGGAAATGAGAGAGCAAATAGTGATTGTCTCTGTGAGCTTTGGCTTTGCAGCAGGGCAGTACCTGTGTCATGTTCCTTAACCTGGAAGCAGGAAAAACTGCTCTCCAGCAGGATTCACTGTGACCAGAGTGCTCTCTTGACTCTTCTCTGTAGGTTGCAGTGTGGAGTCAGAGTATGATGTATGTTGTGGCTGAGCTGCTCTGATTGCAGCCTTACTTCTGGGTCCCTTAAAGAACTGGTGTCAGTGCTGGGGATAGTGGAGGGCAGGCAGCACTGACATGGGGACAGGAGGGGTAGTGGCACCTCTCTTGGTAGTACCCATGTGGAGTTCTACAACACAAATCAGCTGATTTGCACTTCTGCTGGGTGACAAGGTTATTTTTATTGCTATTTCCAGAGAAAGCCGCTTTCAGATGCGATTGACAATTTTTTAAGTAGCTTAATGACTGTATCTTGTGTTCAATAATAAATTGGCAATTGGGAGACTACACTGCTTTGATGGAGTTCTTTCAGCAGGGCTTTGCTTCCTTGCAGATTGAAGGGCAGCAGGACCTCGTGTGCTAACTTGGACAGTTGTGGTTCAGCACTGGCACTAGAAAATAATCTTGAGTGTAGATGTAGCTGTGATTGGCTTTAGCCTCCTCCTGATGGGTATTGCCAGTAGAACAGCCTCACCAACTGGAGATTCTGCTGTGTCTCCTCAAGTGATAAGCAATTCTGCTCTCCTAATGAGAGTTGGCTTAACTGTGTCTGAGTTGTGCAGGAGGAGAGGGAATTCCTTCTCCACCCTTATTATTGGAGCTCCTGCTGATTCAGTCTCCTTATCCTCTACTGCCACGTTTTTTTCCTGTTCTTTTTTTCCCCTGCATATTGATGTAATTGAACTTACTTGCTTTAAGTAAATTGAATTTTATACTTAGCAGTTTACACTTAAAATATTTAAAAAATATTTATCAAGCAGCTGGAAGCCTGTTTTCTGAAGAGCAGGAATTCCACAGCATGGGGTGACTATCAGTTGTGTGTTACCTGCACTAGAGTTGTAGGACCTAGGGGGTCCCAAGGGAGCTTGGCAGCCTACGTGCCAACAGCTGGAAGGGCGTGTAATAAGGAATCAGGTCTACTCCAGACAATTTATATTCTAAGTAGGCAAGTCAGAAATAGAAAAATGGGAGATTTTTGCACAGCAAAGACAAGAAGACCTTCCCAGTTCAGAGTTGTGCTGCTGAATTGAAGAGGTTTAGAGGAGTTGGTGCTGATCAGGGCCTCGATGATAGTCTTCCATGGAGATCTGCCCATGCTTCCCAACCTGCTCCAGCACTACTGTCTATTTTTGTTTGAGACTTTCTGACTTGCAGTCCCAAAGAGATCACGTATAATTGTTACTGCAGTAAGGTACTATTTAATATTAAAGTTTAAAGCTGCTGTTACCCACTAACTCCAGCAATCTTATTATCTTGTTTGTCACAGATATGCCAAGAATTCAACAGCACTTGGGCTTGGGAGATGGAAAAAAAAGGATACCTAGAAATGAGTGTTGAATGCAAACTGGGGATTCTGAAGGTACATATCCATCAGCTGACCTTCTAAATGACTTTTTACTCACTCATTTAAATATCTCAGAGATTGGGCTTTCTCACTGACTTAAACTTCTTGCAGATGTGGTTTGGCTGAACCATAAATGGGTGTTTTTACATGTGGAGCTGATCTTGTCCCTGACAGGATGTCCGTGGTAGTGGGATGGGCCCAAACTGAATGTAACAGTTTATATTTTTCACACTTAGTATGAAAACTGTTTTGGACTCACTGTTCTGTCAATAGCTATTTTGGCCTGTGCAGCACACTTATAAAAATGTTGATTAGCTTGCAATTAGATAAACTTATCTGAATTCCAAAAGCAAGAATGGGACTTCAAGTCTTCAGAAAATTGTTGGGGTTGGTTCCAAGTTAGGTATCTTTGTTACTGTAGAATGAGATCTCTGGTAGTGTGTGAAAAAAAAAAAAAAAGAAAGAAAAATAATCTTTCTAAACTGGCCAGGAAAAAAAAGTCTCTTATTTAAAACCAACATAGTCTGGAAAAAAAGAACAGTAGCAGTAGCTCACTCACAGATCCAACAGAGACACTTGTAAGAAGTTCCAAATTACACTAAAAGGAAAAGAGCCTAGTTTCTTATTTCTGTTTATATTTTGATGTTTTAAGTCTTTCTGCTTTCTCCTGTGTTCAGTATCTCTGTGAATGTCAGTTTGATGACAATCTGAAGTTCAAGAACATCATTAACGAGGAGGATGCCGATGCCATGCGGCTCCAGCCCATTGGGCGAGACAAGGACGGGCTGATGTACTGGTACCAGCTGGATCAAGAGCACAATGTCAGGATGTACATAGAAGAACAGGATGACCAGGATGGATCCACATGGAAGTGCATTGTTAGGTATTCCTGTTTTCTTTGGTTTTTCTTATTTTGTAGGGGTTTTCATAGAGTGGTGAAGGTTGGAAAGGACCTCAAAGATCATCAGGTTCCAACCCCCCTGCCATGAGCAGGGACACCTCCCACCAGCCCAGGCTGCACAAGCCTCATCCAACCTGGCCTTGAACACCTCCAGGGAGCGGGCAGCCACAACCTCCCTGGGCAACCTGTTCCAGTGCCTTCCTACCCTCATGGGGAAGAAGTTCTTCCTGATGTCTAACCTAAATCTCCCCTCTTTCAGTTTAAACCATTCCCCCTTGTCCTATGACTGCCCTCTCTGGTGAAAAGCCCCTCCCCAGCTTTCCTGGAGCCCCTTCAGGCACTGGAAGGTGCTCCAAGGTCTCCCTGGAGCCTTCTCTTCTCCAGGCTGAACACCCCCAACTCTCCCAGCCTGTCTCCAGAGCAGAGCTGCTCCAGCCCTCAGATCATCTTTGTGGCCCTTCTCTGGACCCTCTCCAACAGCTCCATGTCTCTCCTGTGCTGAGGGCTCCAGAGCTGGACACAGCACTCCAGGGGGGGTCTCATAAGAGCAGAGCAGAATCCCCTCCCTGGCCCTGCTGGCCACACTGCTGTTGATGTAGACCTTCTTAGCAGTTCTTAGCTCTTTGTGACCAGGGATCAGAAATTTATTTCAATCAATCTCTGTTCCTCTCAGAGCAGGATTCACCACAGTGGGTTTTTATGCCTTCACATTTCTGTTTTATTGAAAAACCATGCACAGAAATAAATCACTGGTTTGTCCGTAACAGCCAATTTGTAGTTTGTTTTCTGGTTAATCAAGCTACAGTGGATATATGGAAAGGGTACCAAGAGAGGACACTCTTGAGGATGGTGGCTCTGTGCTGCTCACTGGCCTTCTGAATGCCTCAGAAAACAGAGGATGTCTTTCTTCTTTCATTTCTGCTCTATTAAGACAATTGCAAGTGGCCAGTATTGTTCTTGGGGGAATTACATTCCAATTTTAACTTCATGGATCTACAAAACTGTTGACAATACAAATAGGCACAAAAAAATCTTTGGGACTAGAATTCAGCTCATAGATCACTAAAGATGAGGTGTGTGACATTGATGCAGACTGACGTGTACGTGAGTCAGTGCCTCTGGGTCTCAGTTCCTGCAGATTGGTTTGAAAATATTTTAATCATGGAATTGTCATGGTTGGAAAGCACCTCTGAGAATCCAACCATCAACACAAAAAAAACCAAACCACAACCAACCACACACCCCCCACCAAAAAACCCCAACCCTCAGCCTCTAGAGCATGCCCTGAAGTTCCTCATCTACATGTTTCTTGAACACCGCCAAGGATGGTGACTCCACCACCTCCCTGGGCAGGGTGTGCCAGTGCCTGACCACTCTTTCAGTAAAGACATTCTTCCTAGTACCCAATCTAAACCTCTCCTGGTGCAACTTCAGGCCATTTCCTCTGATCCTGTTGTTATTTACTTGGGAGAAGAGGCCAACACCCACCTCCCTAAACCTCCTTTCAGGTAGCTGTAGAGGGCAGTGAGGTCTCCCCTCAGCCTCCTCTTCTCCAAACCAAACATCCCCAGTTCCCTCAGCCACTCCTCATACGACTTTTTCTCTAGACCCTTTGCCATAAAATGATACTTTAGGTTTAGATTTATGGGGTTTTTGTGATTTGTGTTACTTACTTTGTTTAACTTTCCTACTCTGCGCAGAGTGTACGGCATCTTTCTTACTGGAAAAATAATTAGTTTGAATTTTTTAATATCCATCAGTTACTCATTTTTAGTTTATCTCCACTTAAATGTCTTTTTACAAAAAATCTGATTAGCTCCAAGTGGATTTTAAAGTGGACTCAGCAGAATCAACTCTGACTTAAAAAGCATGTCGAGATGTAAAAATAGATCTAAAAAGAGCCAAACGATGGTTTTTTTTTCTGTTTGTAAATTTTAATTTTTATATCTGCAACTTATTGTACATATCCCTAACTTTAGTAACCAAGGGAGTAACAAAGCTCTTTAAACCACTGTAACAGGCCACAAATTATGGGCATTACCACTAGTGAATTGAGGCAGCTGTTGTGGGTGAGTAAAGTAAATGTATCTAAACAAACCAATCAAGAGCTGAGTGGTGTTTGTGTCTCCTCGTGCATTATAGACCCCAGAGATCAATGCCAAAGGCAGAAGACATCCAGCTTCTGCTGGGGAAGGTTCTGACAGCAGGAAAGCACAGTAATCATTGTCCAATCTGAAAGGTTCCACACCTCAGGGTTGTTGCACTTCCAAGCTTCCTTCCTTTTTTCTGTAAACCTGGGCAAAACAAATTGCTGAAGTTTTTAAAGAAGAAATGCAAGAGCCTTATTAAATAGTTTATTATGAAAACAATGGCCGTTTGATCATCTCCCAAATTCATTATGCATTAAGGTGGTTTTTCCTAGCTAGGTGGCCAGTTTAGCTATGGAGTTACAGTTAGATATCCAGCTCATAAAATCATAGAGTCATGGTTTGGGTTGGAAGGGACCTTAAAGATCACTTAGTTCCAACCCCCCTGCATGGGCAGGGACACCTCCCACTAGACCAGGTTGCTCCAAGCCCCATCCAACCTGGCCTTGAACACTTCCAGGGATGGGGCTTCCACAACTTCCCTGAGCAACCTGGGCCAATGTCTAAGTTCAATAAGGAGATTTTCAGGCATAACAATTAATGAATGTTTTCTCACTATCAAGTAGTTTCTTGCATAACTCAAGTAGCTGGAGTTCCCTAGACATCTTTGTGGTGTTTACTACACCACAGGATGGTGGCCAACACCATCCTGGCCTGCATCAGCAATAGTGTGACCAGCAGGACCAGGGGGTGATCCTGCCCCTCTACTCAGCCTTGGTGAGGCTGCACCTCGAAGCACTGGGTGCAGTTTGGGGCAGGATAGGAAGGACATGGAGATGCTTGAGAGGGTGCAGAGAAGGGCATCTAGGGTGATGAGGGGTCTGGAGAACAGGTCTCATGAGGAGAGGCTGAGGGAGCTGGGGCTGTTCAGCCTGGAGAAGAGGAGGCTGATGGGAGACCTCATTGCTCTCCACAGCTCCCTGAGAGGAGTTTGTGGTGAGGTGGGTGTTGGCCTCTTCTCCCTGGTGACCAGTGATAGGACAAGAGGAAATGGGGTCAAGTTGTGCCAGGGAAGGTTCAGATTGGATATTAGGAAAAATGTCTTCCCAGCAAGAGTGGTGAGGCCTTGGAACAGGCTGCCCAGGGAGGTGGTGGAGGCACCATCCCTGGAGGTGTTCAAGAAAGGGGTGGACGTGGTGTTTCAGGAGATGGTTTAGTGGTTGGGGGTTGTGGGGCGGAAGGTTGGACTTGATGCTCTTGAAGGTCTTTTCCAACCTTGATGATTCTATGATTCTATGATAAATAAAAGAATAATAGGAGCAGCTTGGATCCAGATCAAATAGGACTTGAGTTGAGCCAGATGAGGTAGGTCCTTGCTTTGGTATGGATAAGCTGGAAGGTTTTTGATTGTGAAGCTACAGCCACTCTGGTGGAACAGGCTTTTTTCACTGTGCTTGTCTGGAAGGTGTTCAGGGCAGTGTTCCTTGAAGCAGAGGGTGGTTATGTTTTGTGAATCCCTTTGGGGTCAGTGGTTTATCAGACACTGTGGTTTTTTTCCTCTGTCATCTAGAAACCGCAATGAACTTGCGGAGACCCTGGAGCTCTTGAAAGCACAAATTGATCCTGCCCTGTTGAAAAACAACCCCTCTCAGCAGGAGAATTCATCACGTGAGAGCCCAAGCATAGAAGATGAAGACACCAAAAAGGGTGAAGAAGCATCTACACAAGGTTCTCTGCCTTCTTTTCTCACGTTTGAAACGTTGTGCTGTGGCAGTGATAGCATGTACAGCTTCCTGGAAAGTTAGATTAGGACTAGAAAGAAAAACCCACAAGAAATGTTTCTGTTCAAAGTAAATCAAGTCAATATTGAATCCTTTGAAATCCTAAATGTTACTGGAGGTTTTTTAGAGCATATTCAGGCTCAAGAGTTTTTATAAAAAGAGCTGTGTGTAAGTTGTTTTCTTAGTAATTTTATTTTTGCTGTACATTTTGTATAATGTTGTAAATACTCCTTGTTGGGTGTCTCTGTGGAGCACTGAACTGTTGCCAAACTTTTTTGTGCTAGCAACATGGAACCTTTAAAAAGAAAAAATTTCTGTTTGTGCAATGCCATGATTGAAATCAATACAGTGTTGGGTGTGTTGTTTGGTTTGAGTTTGAATCCAAAAAATATAGGTTGCTTCCTCAAATGTGTCACCATGCCATGATTTTTCAAGATGTGAGCTTAAAGTAAAATATTTTTGTCTTTTAAATTGTTTTAAAAGTGGAGTGGCCCTTAGCTGCCTGCACTTTTCCTACTAACAACCTTTTTTTGCTTCCTTATTATCATGTCATTGCACGTATTTAAGAACTTCCCTGGCTTGTTATTTTGTGCACTGGTTTTACTCAGTATTGGTACCAGTTAACTTGAAGTGTTTTGTGTTATAAGAATATGATCTTTTTTAGGTTCTGAAAAGCTAAAAGCTTGTTATCTCAAGTAACTTTATGCCAGTTACTACTTGGTATTATCATTTTGTTAAAATACAGGAAAATGTTATGACAATCAGAAGCAAGATGTAAGGATTCCACTGTGTTCAAATCTGTTTAAGTGAATTGGATGTATGGAATTAGCCAAGGCCTGTCTTGGCTCTGAATGTCAAAGAGAGAGACTTGCTATTTTATTCTCATTCATTGCAACAAATAGTGTAGATCAGAATAAATAAAACATTGCTATAAATATTTGAGCTGTTGTGGAAGCATTAAACTCCTGTACAAGTAAATTGTGATGAACACCAGCAGAATTGTCTTTCAGTCTAAGGCTTTTCCAGTCTCTAACTGTGCATGGAAGTGACAGCACAAGCTGTGTGTGGTTACTGACACTGCAGAATGGATTCCAAGCACTGATTCTTGCATTTGATCCACCAAGAACTGGTCCAGCCAGTTTAAATAATCTAATCCAGATCTCTGCTTCAGACATGATTTTATTTTACCTTGAATTCAGGAGGAGCCATTTGAAAACACTTAAATCCACGTCCCCATGGCAGATAAGTCCCCAAATCCTGTGGCCCACTCACCTGGGGCAGCAGTTGGGTCAGGCTGTGTGTTGATGCAGAGTCACTCCTAGGCACTAGTTGTGTGTCTGTAATGAATAATCAAGTTACTTCCATGTGCAGTGAGTTCAGTGCAGTCAGTGGATTCACAGAACACTACTTGGAGCCTTTCAGTTGAGAAGCTTTAGTATTTCTTCCTATTAGTCCAAGGACTGCAGTCAAAGCCCTTCTAAGGTACAGTGAAAACATCTTGGAGGACCTGATCCCTCTTTGCTTTGGCCACTTTTTAACAGCATTACATGAGTTCATACAAAAATAAGGCAAACTGAACCAATGCTTATGGGTTGTTTTTTCTTTACCAGCCTGATTGATTGACTCAAATAGTGTTAAGACAACTTGAGTATCAACCAATGACATTTGGTAGAGATGAAAGGCTTTATGAGCAGCTGGGGGAGCTAAACTTTTCAGTATAGAGAAGTTCGGGGATTCTCCTGATCCTTGATCTTGGCAGAAAGCAACAGGTGATGGGAAGAAATGGTGGAATAAAATTGAGAAAGAAATTAAGGAAAGGGTGGAAGAAAATGGACACAGAAAGAATACCTCGTTGTCACTGTACAGACTGATGTCTTGAAGAGGCAGCTTTAGTGTTACAAGGGCTCAGAGTGGGGAGCACTTCTGTGAAGGGAGCAGAAACAGCCCTGAGCCTTCAAAATGTAATGGCTTCCTCAGAGGTGGACCTCTCAGTGCTTCGTTGGATACATGCTTTGGATTTGAAAATATAAAATCTAGGAATTCTTCTTCACCGTTCTTTTAGCTTCTAAAATACATATTTTCTTAAACATAAGTTAACTGCCACATACTTCCCCCTGTATATTTCAGACCACTCTGGGAAGCTCTCACCTTGGAAAAGAGCTTCACTAGTGTGGAGGGAGAGAGGCAGGGGTGAGGGATGAGGAAAAATAATCTCTTTGCTTGGAGTTATGGCACTCTGGGAAGAACATCTTCCAGAGGGTAGAAGATGCTGCTATGGTGTATATAGTGCTATTGTGTTTGCTTTTTTCTAATTAGTTCTCAAAAAGTACAGGAAAATGAAAAAAAAAAAAAGAGACTTTAAGAGGCTGTGGTAATGATAAATAGGCTTAAATACTTAGTAACAAGAGAGGTATGGTTTCTTCTGGGTGCTGAAACTGTACTTTAAGCCCTAATGATCTGAAATTAATTTAGCAGAGTAGGCATAAGCTAATTCTTTGGGCTCTGTAGGTTTTTCCTGGTCTATACTGCTCACTGTGCTCATCTAGAAACAGAAGATAAAGTGATGTAGGATGTTGTCTGTTATTTGTGTTGTGATAGTACACAGGGGATATGTAGGCATTGTCCAGAGAAAATAGGTGAATTTTGCAATAAGCTGTAATTGGAATGTCTTCTCAGTTCTCTGAAGTGTTGAAAATGCAGTAGATAAGTGTTCCTTGTAATAAAAATATGTACAAAAAGGGGACTGATTTCTATATGGAATTTCACTTGAAGACTATGGAATCTTACGTTCTGGTTTGTGAAATAATTCAGATACTCAAGTGAAACTTTTAAGTTGATGCTTTGTGCATCTTAAAGTGCATCATAAACTGCTTAGGTTTTAGGTGTCCTCTGCAAAATATGTTCATGCTGTTAAAGAAGGGGTTGAGATGTCTGTATAAAGAAGGGTAAATCTAGACCTCTGCTGCCAGCTTCTGAAATTTAGGATATTGGTATATAATTAAACTGGACTATGATTCTGTAGGTAAAAGTTGGCAACCCACTTGTTTACTGAGTGTTAGACAAGCCAGACTCCTAATAATTCCATGAGAGGAGAAGATTCATTTGCAAAGGACTTTGGGTTGTTGGGTTTTTCCTTTGCTTTGCCTTTCTTGTGGTGGATGCTCTTGGTAATCCTGTAGGTGCTCTGGTTGTTTCATAGTTGTTTTTCTCTGTCAACAGAAAATCAATTAAAAATCAAAGAAGAAAAAGAGGAGGTGGAGGAGCAGTCAATGGAAATGGAAAGCCTCCCTCTTCCTGTGGTCAAAGAAGATGAGAACATGAAAATTGAGAAAGTGGAAGAAAAAGAAATTATAAAATTGCCCGTAATAGTAAAATTAGAGAAACCTTCAGAATACAATGAAGAAAAGCAAAGTGTCAAAGAAGAGAGTGACTCCTTTAAAGAAAATGTCAAGCCTGTTAAAGTAGAGGTGAAGGAAAACAAAACAGAATCAAAAGACTTAAAAGAAGTGAAAAGTTGTACGGACAAAATAGCAGTTCATGAGCCAGAGAGGTTAGAATTTTGTGTTAATGTCAGAACTCCCCAGGAAGTGGTGGAGAAATCTGTGGAAGAAAGTGAGAAACTTAAAAATGATCAGCAGGCAAAAATACCACTTAAAAAGCGAGAGATCAAGCTGACAGATGACTATGACAGCCCAATAAAGGGGCCCCTGTGTAAATGTGTCACTCCAACCAAGGATGTTTTGAAGGAAGAAGGGAAACCAGAAGAAGAAGCTTTTAAGAGAGTCCCTACAATTACTGCTTTATGCCCTGATGGGAAGGTGCTAGTAAATGGAGAGGTTAGCTGTGAAAGGATAACCCCAAGTGTCATACAAAATAATAAGGCAGAACACTCTGCTAGCACGAAGGAAGAGAGCAGCTCCTTAAAGGAGAGAAATGGAAAAAGTGGGGAAAAGGTGTCGGACTCCCTGAAAGTATCAGACTCTGTTAGTAAAATGATAAAAACGTCTGAGGTTGAGAAAAATGCAGTAACTGTGGTGAAAGAAACAGGGGCTGTGGTCTCTGAGGTTTCTAATCAGAAAGTGCCTTTAAAGGAGGAATCTAGTCCTGTGGAAAAAGAGTCCCTTGACAGCACAACTACTGAAGTGGTAGTAGAAGAGTCTTCAAACTCTGAAGAGTGTGCCAAAACACCTGAAGAGAAAGTAGCCATGAAAATTAAAAAAGACATACTATTGTCACCCAAAGAATGTTTAGAGAGGTCCCCAAGTGCATCTGTTCCTGCAGAACTGCCCAAGCTTGCACCATCTGATGAAGAGACTTTGACAAGTAAAGGTGAGTCTGAGGAGAAACCTGATCCTCCAAAAGCTGCTGAGACAACCCCTTCATCTACTTCTGCTGTTACTTTAGAAAAGCCTGTTTTGGAAAAGGAGAGCTCTGAGGGTCAGGCAGAGGAGGAGAGCTCTGAGGGTCAGGCAGAGGAGGAGAGCTCTGAGGGTCAGGCAGAGGAGGAGACTTCTGAGGGTCAGGCAGAGAAGGAGACCTCTGAGGGTCAGGCAGGAGAGGAGAGCTCTGAGGGTCAGGCAGAGAAGGAGACCTCTGAGGGTCAGGCAGGAGAGGAGAGCTCTGAGGGTCAGGCAGGAGAGGAGAGCTCTGAGAGTCAAACAGCTCTACCTGAGGAGAGCAAAGTAGAAGAAAAATCCAGCCCTGAAAAACAAGAGGAGGAGCAGGAAGCTGCCAAGACAGAGCCAGCTAGATTAGATGATGCTCATGCTTCTAATCTAGAGGACTCCTCAGAGAGTAAAAAAGAATCTCCACTACCTAAAAGCAAATTTAAATATAAGCTAGTTTCTGAAGAAGGAAACTGTGCAACAGATAATAAAGAAATAACTTCTGAAAGACAAAAAGAAGGAATTAAATTAACAATCAGGATCTCCAGTCGGAAGAGAAAGACAGAAACACCACCAGAAGAGGTCAGCGGTGGCCGCACATTGAGGCGATCTCCAAGGATATCCAAGCCCACTCCAAAAGTTGTGGAGACTCGGGATCAGAAACCTGACAAAAAACGACCTGAAGAGGAAGAGGAGAAACCTGCAGCAGCACAAAAACCAGAACGAAAAGAAGATGCAAAAAAAACAGGAGAAGGAGCCAAATTCTAAGGTTAACAAGGTAATACATTTTCACTACCCTGGAATAGCAAGTACCCATAGTCTTATTTTCACCCTGGAGAAGAGAAGGCTCTGGGGAGACCCCATAGTGGCTGTCCAGTACCTGAAAGGGGCTCCAGGAAAGCTGGGGAGGGGCTTTTCACCAGAGAGGGCAGTGATAGGACAAGGGAGAATGGTTTTAAGCTGAAAGAGGGGAGATTGAGGTCAGACATCAGGAAGAACTTCTTCCCCATGAGGGTAGGAAGGCACTGGAACAGGTTGCCCAGGGAGGCTGTGGCTGCCCCCTCCCTGGAGGTGTTCAAAGCCAGGTTGGATGAGGCTTGTGCAGCCTGGGCTGGTGGGAGGTGTCCCTGCTCATGGCAGGGAGGTTGGAACCTGATGATCTTTAAGGTCCCTTCCAACCTTCACCATTCTGTGATTCTATGAAGCCGAATCTTAAACAAATACTATCGTGGATTTAAAGTACATTTACTACTAAACTTTAGTGAACTGGAAAATATGTAAAGCCCTGGAAATTAATGTTAAGAATCTGAAACTAAATGTTACCAGTGTGACAAATACCTTGGTACTTTGGTCCTGCAGGAGAAATACAGTATTTTGAGTATTTTAGTTTATTCAGCTCCGTGAGGTCAATGATCTGTTTAGTCAAAACTGAAAAAAAATGTTCTGAGTTGAAAATGTAGAAAAGCTATTTTCCTTTTTCAATGTCTGTGGGATGGGGGTGACAGGAAGGATTGAGAGAACCATGTCTGTGAGAAACAAGACAGTTAAAGGGAAGAGAAGTTACTTCTGTCTGGTATGTTGGGGAAATACGTTAACTAATACAAAATAATATTCTCAGTTTTAATAAAAACATGTTTTTCACTCATAGTTATGATAGTAAAATGGTAGAAAGGGGTAAATGCCCCTATGCTTAGCAAAAAAGAATGGAAAAGTGTCCATGTGAAAGAACACCTAGATATAAGTTACCATC
Organism: Hemiprocne comata; assembly: GCA_020745705.1. Classification (NCBI taxonomy): domain Eukaryota; kingdom Metazoa; phylum Chordata; class Aves; order Apodiformes; family Apodidae; genus Hemiprocne; species Hemiprocne comata. The sequence goes on from CM036586.1 coordinate 214,250,393, forward strand.
TTAAAAGATGTGGTGATTCTATTTCAGAAAAGCGTGTCCATCTTAGAGGAAAGCACCACTTCCTCCTAAGGACTGAAGGAGCACTGAAGTTAACATACTTGTTAGAGTGCAAACGTGGTTCTGAAAGCAAAATGAAAGGCACAAACTGTGCATAGAAGCAAAAAAAGAGAAAACATTTTCTTTCTCTCGAGGAAAGGTGTAATCAAAAATCTGGAAAGTTAAAATGTGGAATTTACCACGTTCAGAAGCAAGTTTACCTTGTCAAAATAGAAAAATAGGGTCTGAGTGACAAATTTGCCTTCCTACTTTTAAATCTTGCTTGAAAATCTCTTTCTGTACTTAGATATGTTGTTTTTTTTTTCCCCTGCCTTCATTATCCTGTTGCATTTTAAGGCATTTTGTCAGGTTGAAATGCTCTGTTGTAAATGGCTGCAGCTGTTCTGATTGAAAATCATCACTTCACGATGGAAAAAGGTAATTTTTTTTAAGGTCTAGGAAGAAACTCTGTAAACTTGTTGTGTTTTCTCTCTGAAATGGTCTGTCTCAGAGAAGCAAAGTTCGGTGGACGGGTACACGGACACGTGGCAGGTGGAAATACTCCAGTAATGAAGACAGTGAGGACTCAGAGAGTGAAAAAAAACTCTGAGGAGGAGGAGGAAGAGGAAGAAGAGGAGGAAGAAGAAGCAGCACCTGCTGATGACGACGAGCCGTGCAAGAAGTGTGGCCTTCCCAACCACCCTGAGCTGGTAGGCCTTTGGGGAATGCTCCTGTTGGCTGTTGGGTCAGATTTGGTGGGTTGGCTTTGGAGTTGATGAGTTCACATTCAACAAGGAGGAAAGGAAGTTATTTTTTCTGTTTACCACCTCTGAAATGTGAATTTTGTTGTGAGGTGAAGCACAGCTTAGCCCGTTGAGAGTCAATCTGGGTGAAGCTTTGAGGTTGTACCTGCAATCTCCATGAATACAGAGGAGACAACATTAAAAAAAAAACCAACACAGCAGTGACATGTGTGCACTCCAGGTCCTGTGACATGGTCACAGCTGCATAGTCATCCCTGTAGGATACAGCTGCACATCCTCCTGAGGGCACTGGGCACAGCAAAATCCCATCCAGAAAGAGCACAGTGAGCTTCCACTATTTCTAATGTTTAATGGTTCTCATTCATCAGTGGTAGATACCATCATGAATTCCTCTCTTTATCTGGGAAATCATAACATGCAGTACTGCTATGAATCCACAAAACAAGCATCCTCTCAGGTGACAGAAATTCTAGCATAGCTGAGATAAAGTTGCACCTTTAGATGTTAGAGAGAAATATCCCAGCAGATACTTGCACAGCTTATGCCAGTTCTGCTCCTCAGTTTTAATGGAAAAAGGGTATCTCAGGTTTTACCCAGGTAGTTCTGGATAGCCCTAAGAGTCTGCAAGGCTTTGTGTCTACCATCTGGGACATAAAATCATCCAGACTGAGGAATGGGCCAGGTTTCCTTAGTGTGGACATGTTCACACCACATCGTGTCCAGATGCAGTTTTCCTCTTACTCTGGGATCTGGAAAGCATGACCAGATTCTACACTCTGGGCACATCCATAGTCCAGTAGCACTAAGTGCCTGAGAACACATAATTAGAGGAAATCTGGCTTTTAAAACAGAAAACTGTGATATTTAAACCTCTCCATAAAAACCACCCCTGTCCCTGGAAACATCTAGTGATAAGTGGTACAGGATTTTGGGGAGTTTGGCACAATCCAAAGTATTTAGAAAGCACTTCTGTGTTGGCTGGGGCAATGGCTCTGGAGCTTGTAAAATGTTGTGAATGCCAGAAAATATTAATGATTCATGTTGTTTCCACAGATTTTGTTGTGTGACTCCTGTGACAGTGGGTACCACACAGCCTGCCTTCGCCCTCCCTTGATGATCATCCCTGATGGGGAGTGGTTCTGCCCACCTTGCCAGCACGTATGGTTCCTCTTTGACTCTTCTGCTCTTCAGCTTTGTTTGTGGTTGGGAGTTTAACAAGTTCTTTTATTATTACTATTATTATTATTCTGTTAAAATAAACTGTGCTGAGTGGTAAGGATGCTGATCACCTTCTTCCTCATGGAGAGGGTGATTAGACATTGGAATGGACTTCCCAGGGAAGTGGTGGAGGCACCATCCCTGGATGTGTTCAAGGCAAGGCTGGATGTGGCACTTAGTGCCATGGTCTAGATGGTGTGGTGGTGTTGGTCATAGGCTGGACTTGATGATCTTAAAGGTCTTTTCCAGCCTTGGTGATTCTGTGATCTTCCCCCTTTGTCTGTTAGTAAAACTGAGTTTTGAGAGGTGACTTTCCCTTTTTTCTGCTAGTGATGATTGACTGTGTAGCTGATTTGTAGATGGGAACCTTCAACCAGATGATCTTCTCCCATCTTTGTTTAAATTACCTCAAGACTAACATCATATCAAAAGAAACATTCTGTTTCCTGGAGGGGGAAGCAGTAGGCAGTGAGGGATGGCAGCAAAGCAAGGAGCTGTTTCTGAAGTGCTGTTCCTTCTTCAGAGACACTTGTTGAGAAGCTGGTTAGAGAGCTGCTATTTCTTATGAGTTTCATGGTAGCTTGCCTCTGCTGGGAAAGCCAGCATTGTTCTTGTCAAGTAATAGACAAGTCTGAACACTTTTTTGAAGGTTAGAAGCTGCTTCTGCCCAAAAAAACGAATAGTGCTTGTGTCCAGTTTCATGTAGTGTACATCTGGAATAGCAGGATTTGTAGGGATGGGGCTTGGGAGGATAAGCCTGAGCGTGTGTGATGCTGTTCTTGGAAAACTAACAGGGAACCATTTATGCACATCTGCAGAATAATCTGCCTGATCCCAAACTCCCTGCTTGCTTGTAGAAAAATCCTTTGCCAAAAGGGCTGTGGCTCCATGAACAGCTAGTCACCCTGGGCGTGGCATGACACAGCTGCCCTGAGCATTGATTTTTAGATGTCTTCTGAGATGTATTTAAGTTTGTGTAATATATGAATATGCAAGAATGTTTTGTCTGCACAGTTTGGGATGGCAGCTTGCAATTGGAGCATCTCCTTGCTCTCTTGCTGCTCAGTAATTTTTAATATGAAAACCAACAGATTTGTAAAGATGTGAAGATCATTCTTGGAAATAGTATGATGAGGGCACCAGCATGGAATAAGGCACAATTTGTCCATAAAAAGTAATTTTTAGATATGGCTTCTTGAGTATTAATTGGTGTTTTAAGATACTGTACGTTTGGTAAAGAAATTATCCTGACCCTTCTTTACTGTGAGGGGAACAGAGCCCTGGGACAGGCTGCCCAGGGAGGTTGGGGAGTCTCCATCCCTGGAGACACTCAACACCCACCTGGACATGTTCCTGTGGGATCTGCTGTAGGGGATCCTGCTCCAGCAGGGGGTTGGACTAGATGACCTCCAGAGGTCCTTTCCAACCCCAACCACTCTGTGATTCTGAAATGTATCCCTAGTTTTTACTGTGGTGTCCACAGACCCATGTGTTCTCCAAAGATTAAGATGACTTGGAGGTATCTCTGTGTGTAAGCACTCAGCTTTCTCTTGGTATATTATATACGTCTGTGAAATCCTCCAGTTTCTCTGAGGCAAAGCTGTAAATACCAACAAAAATGTGGTACTAATTTAGAAGTACGTTTATTGTAACCATCTTTTACACTTGTTTTAGGCTCATTGGTTTCTACAGTAAATGGAGGAAATACTGGAGGATGATTTCTGTAGCAGTTCATGGTGAAGCACACGTGTTTTAGGAAGACAAGTTTTTGTTGTAGAACCTTGTTCACTGAAGAGGAGCCATCAGGGTTGCAAGGCACTTGCCTTCCAGACTAACACAGAAAGAGTGAATGAAGTGTCTGGATGTTAGTTCAACGTGAAGGCAGTTTGTTAGGAAAGAAACTAATACTGTGTTTCATTCCCTTAGAAATTACTCTGTGAGAAATTAGAAGAACAATTACAAGATCTGGATGTTGTCTTAAAAAAGAAGGAGCGTGCAGAACGCAGGTACTGCTGCTTGGTTGTGTGCACAGCAAGCTGCTGTGAAGGGGGGTTGTAGTACCTGAGCAAGCATTAAATAATGGGGGGACTGGGGAGGAAAGTAGCAATGAAACTGGGAACTGGCAAGACCAGTTTTGACTTCCCACTGATTATTGGTTGCACAGTGCTGGGAGAAGCTTGCAAGAAGGGAGGAAAAGTCCAAGAATTGAAAAAGCAAATACTTTTGTATTAAACTTTGGTTAACGTGGTGGAAATTGATCCAGCAGGTGAAGGGAGGTTCTCCTCCCCCTGTACTCTGCCCTATTGAGGCCACATCTGGAGTATTGTGTCCAGTTCTGGGCTCCCCAGTTCAAGAGGGATTTACTTGAGAGAGTCCAATGGAGGCTACAGGGATGATTAAGGGACTGGAACGTCTGTCTTAGGAATCGAAAGGCTGAGAGACCTGGGGCTGTTTAGTCTGGAGAAGAGAAAATTAAGAGGTGACCTTATTAATGTCTACAAATGTCTGCAGGGTGGGTGTCAAGAAGAGGGGCCAATCTCTTCAGTGTTGCCCTGTGATAGGACATGGGGCAATGGATGCAAACTAGAGCACAGGAAGTTCCACCTCAACATGAGGAAGAACTTCTTTACTATGAGGGTGACAGAGCCCTGGGACAGACTGCCCAGAGAGGTTGTGGAGTCTCCTTCTCTGGAGACTTTCAAGACCCATCTGGATGTGTTTCTGAGTGACCTGCCCTAGGTTCTGTGGTGGAGCTGCTCTGGCATGGGGGAGTTGGACTCAGTGATCTTCAGAGGTCCCTTCCAACCTCTGCCTTCCTGTGATTCTGTGACTCAGCTCTATTCTTACTCATCCCCAAACCATTATGTCACACCAATGAAACCTTCAGGTTTCACATAGACTTACCAGTACATACATCAAAGTAATACCTTTTTTTTTTTTTCCTGCTCATGAATTCAAGGTGCTATTGCAACAACCTTGCTGAATTTAAGGTTTCTCACCTATACACTAACCTCTGTAATCATGTCCTACCACCAGCTAGAGGAGTGGACATTAAAGCTTTTATGGATGCCCCTTTTAGTTGATGTTACAGACTCTCAGTCTTCTAGAGAGAAAATCCCTCTGGGGACTAGTCTGCTTTTCCCAGGCCCAATCAGATGGAGCAATTCCTTTCATGCACTTTCATGACTTCCCAGTAGCCACTTCTGCAGCTGCTTGCATGAGGGAAAACGTTTGCAAGACCTTTAGCTCAGCAGGATTGGCTTGTTTAATTTGCTGATTTCTTAAGCAGTGTGCACTTAAACCAGGGAAAGGAAAGCAGATCTTCAAAGCCTCACTGATCCTCTTTACAAAGAGCTGAATTTTACTCATCTCTTGATATTTTTCATTACAAGACATGAGAAGTAGAGGAAACTGTCAAAACCACTTGCTGAATACTAAAATGTTTGCATTTCTAGTCCCTTACTCATTTTAGCAGTTGTATTCCTTGCCTTAAGAAGCTATTTAAATTCATCTTCAAGAGCACAGTGATTTTGCACAGTGTGTGACAAAATTCTGCCTCATCCAGCCAATCTCATGGTGCTTAGATGGATGAGGATTTCTTTTGATCCATCAGCTTGGGGAACTGACATGAGGAGACAAAACCAATTACTTAAATACACAGCCAGAAATTTCAGTCTAGATATATTGATACCAGGTTGTCAAAGTTCATGGTCTTTTTGGTTGTGGAACAGACTAAACTCCATAATTACTCCTTGTCAGTATTGCTTTAGAAACCATGCTTGCCCATGGTATTTAAGAACAGAATGTTATTCTGGATTCTTGCAGTGAAGAGCTCTCCAGGAGGTTATTTGGATAAAAATGTGTAGTGCAGAAGGCTACTCAGAAGACCAGCCTGCTACATAGACAGTTATTTGCTCCCTGATGTTTCTAGAATTGATTGCTCCTGCCCAGGTCTAAAATCTGGCACTAGTCCTTTTTGGATTGTCTCATTTTTCCAGTTCAATGTGATTTTGAATTCCCATTTTCTTTTACTGCCTCCAAGGCTGCTGGTAGCTACGGGTGACAGCATAATCCTGATCACAACATTATTATTTGTCAGTTTTTTTAATTGCTTTTTACAGCCCAGTTCAATCATTGCTGTGGTGCCCACAATCTTCAAGTAGTGTTGTTTGCCAGAACTGTTTGGAGTATCTTACATCATGCATGCAGGAAAATGTAATCTTATGAGATTAAGCACACAATTCCAAGTAAAATAACTGGTTTCAGTTGAAGTATCCTCTTCAGATGCTTCTGCCTAGCCACAGCAAGAGCTTTAAGTGCTGCTAATTCCAGTATTATTCTAGGTATCTGCAGGCTTTCTGTAAGCTTGTTTTCTTTTCTCCTGTCCTACAGAAAAGAGAGGTTGGTGTATGTGGGTATCAGCATTGAGAACATCATTCCACCTCAGGTAAGTTACTGTGTCAATGTTGCCTTATTGTTTTATTTTCCAAACTTCTCAGGGAAGAAGTTTTTCAGTGCTAGTAGCATCTTGGAAAGACTATGTGCAGGTCAGAAACGATTCTAGACCTTTTGTTTTAGACTGAATTGAGTTTAGCAGGGAAACCAAGGGAGCTTTATTGTGTTTATTAGAATGAGCTGGTGCCACACAGAGTCCTGTGTCAGTGAAGGATTGCAGAATCACCTTCCCACCCATTAGAGTTGGGTTTTGAGTAGAGTTAGTTTATAAAGGTGCATTTAGTTTATTTAACTCTGGTGTCTGCTGTATACTTGTCTAGGTCTGAGCTAATTCTCATTGCTGTCCTTTGGAACTGATGGAAACAAATGTGTTTAGCTCATGATTTAGGGAGGAATATGTGGTATCTATTAGAAGTATTAAATTTGCCTCCAACAAATGTATATTGAAGTCTGTGGTTAAAAACCATAAGTGTTTAGTGTGTTATTAACAGATGTTTTTATATGGTTACCCTTTACAGAAGAGAAGAAATGTTTTTCCTCATGGGAGAATGGCCTCTTCTCACTTTTGAAATACATTTCCAAGTGATTCCTTTGAAGTCTTAGCCAAATTCCTCTGTCTGAAATTATAATCTGGTCCTTGCATAAGAGTTTAAAATGAAACTTGTGTTTATTTTAAACGTAGACTTTCCACTCTAACTGACTGTAATAAGCCAACTTGCTCCCTGTCTTGCAGAAAAATGATAACAGCTTTTACAAACTTGCAAATGAGTTTCTGGCTGGGAGCAAAGATTTGAAAAATTCAGCCTGGGGGCAGGTTTTAGGTTTGTTAGGTTTTTTTTGGGGGGAGGAGGGTTGGTTTGTTTGTTTTGTCGTTTTTGTTTTTAAATTAGTAACTTGAAAACAGTAGCATAAAATCAACCTGTGTGAAACTTTATTGAAGCTGCACCATGTAGAGTTGTCCTTATGCTCAGTATGTTGGGATGCTAGGAACAATTTGCTCAGTTGCTGCATTTACTACCTCTGGGAATATCACCTGAGGCACATCTCAGAGTTGTAGCACAGTGATGCCTGAAGCCTTAAAACTCTGTGATTTTGTGAAATTTTGTAGCCAGTAAGGGCAGCACCTGGAAGTGCTCACAGGAACTCTGCTGTAACAAGTCATCCTATTAGAACCCAAAGTGTGTTGTGTTGGTTGTATGAGCTTTCTAGATTGTTTGAGTATCTGTATCATCTGAGTTCAGTCATGAGTGTGGAGGGAGAGAGAAAGCTTTTTGACACTTTCTGTCTTATGTGAACAGGAGCCAGAAATACCTGAAGGCCAGGAAGAAAAGAAGAAAGATTCCAAAAAGCCAAAATCAAAGCTGCTTGAAAGGAGGTCTACCAGAACCCGAAAGTGCATAAGCTACAGGTGGGCAGTTTGTTTAAATAGTTTGCAAATTGTAAATTTAAATAGCTTGTCTTTTTCTTCCTCAGGCAACCCACCACTTCTCATGCACAGCTTCTTTACATGAAAGGGACATGAAACTTAAAATGCAGTTATGAGACAGTACATTTAACAATTGTCTATAAGTCTCTGGAGAAAGTGTGATAAAAATGCAATTAGTGCATTAAAATTCCAACAACATTTAGACTCTGCATTCTGAAAGTAGAACAGGTCACTAAAGTTTCCCAAATTTGCCATGATCCTAATATTACCTTTTCTTCTCAGTGTATTAACAAGGTGTTTTATAAACTATTTTCTAAATAATACTTGGAGATGCTCCATATCCTTTTCAGTCCACCAGGCAAGCAGGCTGCCTTCTGAGATGGGAGAAGAAGGTGATTGCCCAAGAGCTTGTGTTGTTTTTGTCTCAGCTGCATTAGGAATATATATATATATATATATATATATATATATATATATATATAAAAAAGGTATTACTTTTCCTGTACTTGCTCTTTGTAGACTTTAATAATAAAAAATTAGAACATTACAACTTTTAACCTTCCAACAATAACCATGGTTAAAGTCATAGTCAGTCTGGTTTTCCTGTTGAGGAGTTTTCCAGCCTGTTCTGTCTGGCCTTGTTTAGCTGTTGATTTTTGGTAGCTTTTTAAATGAACAGCAGAATCATTGAATGGTTTGAGTTGGAAGGGACCTTAAAGATCATCTAGTTCTGACCCCCTGCATGGGCAGGGACACCTCCCACTAGACCGGGTTGCTCCAAGCCCCATCCAACCTGGCCTTGAACACCCCCAGGGATGGGGCAGCCACAGCTTCCCTGGGCAACCCAGGCCAATGTCTCACCACCCTCACACTAAACAATTTCCCTCTAATGTCTAACTTCAATCTCCCCTCTTAGAAGCCACACTAAAAAAAAAGCCATTGCAGCTTTGTGCAATTCAGTATTTCTATAAGGAACATTGTGCCCCAGGCAAGATAATATCAATTTGTTGTTATGTTCATGACAGGTCAGGCAGCATCTGAGCAGGAGGAAAAAAAAACCTTGCCTGTAGGGTATCTGGCATGACTTCAGCAGGACACATGTTCTGCAAAGACAATAATTTGTATTGGAAATCATGTTTTGTATAATGTTCTGGAAAAATCTGTCTTCTGATGCAGAATGACAGTCTTTCTTACAGACTCCATCACAGAGATAACTTTGAGCTGGTGAAAGTATTACAGGTGTCAGTGTGTCACTTGAAATTCATGTCTGCAGTGACCTCCTGCTGGTGTCACAGAGAATTGTGTGTGCTTTCCTTCAGCAGGGAGAGCAGTGCTAAGCACCTGATTCTGCTCACAGACAGGCCTGTGCTGTGTGCCATTCTGCCTCTCCAGATCTGGAATCCCTTTGTATCTCTGTCATCTGCTGAGTCCTCTTGTGAGGAGCTTAGCAGAGACCTGCATTAGGGATGAAGCAGCAGCAGAAGAAACTGTGTTCCATTACCCCCAGTGGCTGAGCAGGTGTCAGCTCGTGTCTGAGCTCAGGTTTTTTGTCAGCAGGGATTTGAAAGTGTTAAACGAGTTCTCACATTTTAAAGAGGTTTTTTTTCAGTGGCGTGCAAGGAAAACAGTGTTTGAGTAATGTGGAACTAATCTTATTGATGGGACAATTTGAGAGTTAGTTCCTTGCTGTGTAAAGCTGCCTTGAACATGACATGCAGTCACTCTTGGGGAATATAGAGACCAGAGATCCACCACCTTATTCTTAAAGGAGAGAGTTCTATGCTTAGTGTTGGACTTCTTGTTCTGCTGGAGGTTACTATGGAGGACCAACATGAATATAACTAATTTTTTTTTTTCATGACTAAGAAACTGACTCATTAATGAAAGTATTATCCAGTTGCTGGTTGTTTGTATCTAAAACAAAACAAAATCTTTTTTTTTTAAAGAGAAGAAGAAAAACTTGCATCTGAACAAAAATGTCTTTTCTATCTAGTTAATGAAATCTGTACTTTTGCATGTTACATCTCAAGGCATCTCTTTGGTTATACAGGTAACAATACTTGTTTATGAAACCTGAATTCAAGATTGAAGAAACAAATGGAAGTCATCTGTGTGAATGGAATATGGATCCTTTTTCCCCCATTTCCTGTTCCCTTTAAATGAACTACTCAGTGTGCAGAAGTTTAAGCAGTTTTATAAAAGCTTCTGTAGGACAAACATATTCAAATATTTTGCTTTTGTGTGTCTTATTGAGCTGTGTAACATTACATTTTAGCTTATCTGTATAGAACTTCAAAGACCTGAGTACATTATGTTTCATCTGCTCAGCTGAGGACGTTCCAGATCCATAAAGTGTAATTACCAGGAGCTTTAAGAGGACAAAGAAGCTATCTGAAACAAGTTTCCAAGGAAAATCGAGACAGGGTGAATAATTGGACTCTAATAGGTGCTTTTCAGAAAGTCTCTTTTGCAGATTGGTAGTGTGTGTGTCATCTAATAAAAGGTGTGGAAAAAATGACTAATACTTGGTGTGAAAAATGCCACTGATACCCTCTTTAAAGAGCTTTCACATTATATTGTTAAATTCAGTGGTATGTCATGTAAAATGAAAGTGTATTTCTGTTGACATAAATCCATAGTAAGACAGCCAGACAATGATAAATCATCTAGCAAGTAGAAATAAGAAACACACTTTTTAAGGAATGACTATTTTGTCATCAATCCAACCCATTACCTTTGTTATTTTATTACATATCCGGGCCAAATTCTTAGGGCAGTTTTAGGTTTTGAGGTATGTTATAATAATTAATTAAGGTTCATTTCAAAGTGGTAACTGAAAGCTGTTACTTTTAGGTTTGATGAATTTGATGAAGCAATTGATGAGGCAATTGAAGATGATATCAAAGAGGCTGATGGAGGAGGTATGTTTCTGGTGTTACTTGTTCTTCGTTGCAATGGTGAGAGGGTGGAGACCAAATTTATTTTGACCTGAGAAGCAACAAATACAATCTTCTCCCTTAAACTTTGTTGTTTCCAGTTTTTACTCCCTATTTTTGGAATCAGACTAATAATTTCCGTTGAGAATGCCCATCCCTGGCTGCCAAAAGATGCCAAAAAGTATTTGGTCTTGATAGTTAAATGTTTTGACATGTGAATGCAATGAATAAACGTGACAAGAAAACTCTTAGAATGAAGTTGCTAAGTTTTGGGTTTGAGATTGGAATGGCAGCTGGTGCATTTGTCCCCTGTAAACCTTGGGCACATGAATTGGTCTGCAATTGGACCCCCTCAAGAGACTGGGTCTACGAAGCCATCTTAAAAGTATTAATTCAGATCCATAAACACTTCTCAGCTGAATGTGAATAAAGTGGAACAATGTTCTTTGCTGCCTGTTAATGCCTTCAACGCTGTCTGAGAGATGTGGATGGTTTTATCCTTCTGCATCACCTTCACTTGCCATGAAACATTCTCCCTCAGTTGTTTGGCCCGTGGCATGTCCAGAAAGACCCTGGTTTTCAGAAGTTCAGTGGATGTACTCAGAAAATCTGAAAACAGGGCAGCTTGTTTCTGTGACACAAGCTTTTCAGAAACTCCACTCTCTGGCCAAACAGCAACTGAAACGCTTCATCTCCCTAGAAGGAGGATATTCAGTGCTATGAAGATGATGTGCTTTCTGCCAGCTGCCCTACTCAAAGGCACTGGCACTGGTAACCAACTGGGTTGGGGTTGAGTATCAGAAGGCTGACTTCTGGGTGGACCTCATTATTTCCAAGTGACCACAGCTGGGGCTGTGTGTGTCAGAAACATGACTCCAGACAGAGTCCTCTGCAGCAAGAGGAGCGAAAGAAAGAGATGTATAAAGTTAAACAAAAACTAAACTTGCCCTTTTTTCCCTTTCTGTCCCTGAATCCAGGCATTGGCAGAGGCAAAGACATGTCTAATATCACAGGTCACCGTGGAAAAGACATTTCCACAATCCTAGAGGAAGAAAGGAAGGAAAACAAGCGACCACAAAGGGCTGCTGCGGCACGGCGCAAGAAACGACGGCGACTAAATGACTTGGATAGTGACAGTAATCTGGATGAGGAAGAGAGCGAGGAGGAGTTCAAGATCAGTGATGGGTAGGTCTGCAATTTAACTTCCACCACAAGTCACAGACTGCTACAGGCTTCTGTGACTCTGCAGTGCCCCCAAAATGATCATTAGAGCATGTGCCCAGTGCTGGAACAGCAATGAGCAGTGCCAGCAAAAGCCCTCCTGGCCTAGGGGCGCGTCGTTGTCCCGGAAAAAGTGCACCCTGGATCCCTGTGCTGAAATCATCCACGATGTATTTTAGGCAAAAGATGTTCTGGAAATGTTACTGGTGTGTTTGAGGCTACCACGGGGGGTTCTGCACATGGTTACATTAGTGAAGGAGCCATATGGGCTCAGTCCTCTGACTGTCTAGCAGAAATCCTTAACAGCAATGAAGCTAAAATGAGACTGGTTGTTTCCTCTTGAAAATATACCCTGTTTTGTGGGATTTTTATCAGGCCTGTTTGTCATGTAGACATAGGAAGAGTAAAATGACCCCATTTAGAACATACAGAGCTTGAAATACAGGTTCTGAAACTAATTTTTGATTTCTGCTCTCTAGGAGAGAGACTTCAAAAACAGCCAAAGAAGTGGTTTATACTGTAGAAAACAAATACCTGTCCTGTGAAGTTTTAAATGCTAAATGAGTATTGCTCTGGCTAACTGAAACTCTCTTTCCATGGAATTTCACATCATTCAGTCTGGGGAATTCCTAATGTTTAAAAAAAAAGTAATAATCATTTTAGACTTCCTTTGTGCCTTAATGAAGAAACATCATGGAGCATGAGGTCTAGGCTCTTTACCATCAACATTTAAAGCTTTACACCAGTCACTGAGTCAATTTACTAAGTGTATGGATAACCTATACAGCATAGATGCAAATTTAGAGCTTTGTTTTTCACTTATAACCGTGCTGAGAACACTTCAGTGGCACCCTGAATAGCTGAGCTAAATGTGCTGGAAATTTCCAATCAATGAGTGCAGCTTGCAGAAGTCTCACAGAATTAATAGTGCATTGATTTGGTGAAGTGTGCTCATGCATTTTCAACTCCATCCTCTGCTGAATGCCTTCTGGATGTTAGACTGGAATTGACATTCAGCTGGTGGCCACATGCAAGTGACTGTACCTTCAGAGCTCGATTGTTGGTAAAAAAGCATCTGCTCACTTTTGAAATGATGGGAGTGCTACAAGATGGTAAGTTTATGAGGTGCATGTTCTGCATGAGAATCATAGAAGCAGAGAATGGTTGAGGTTGGAAGAGACCTTAAAAATGACCAGGTTCCAACTTCCCTGCTGTGAGCAGGGACACCTCCCACCAGCCCAGGCTGCACAAGCCTCATCCAACCTGGCCTTGAACACCTCCAGGGAGGGGGCAGCCACAGCCTCCCTGGGCAACCTGTGCCAGTGCCTTCCTACCCTCATGGGGAAGAAGTTCTTCCTGATGTCTGACCTCAGTCTCCCCTCTTTCAGTTTAAAACCATCACCCCTTGTCCTATCACTACAAGCCCTTTTCCAAAGTCCCTCCCCAGCTTTCCTGGAGCGTTTTCAGGCACTGGAAGGTGCTCCAAGGTCTCCCTGGAGCCTTCTCTTCTCCAGGCTGAACACCCCAACTCCCTCAGCCTGTCTCCAGAGCAGAGCTGCTCCAGCCCTTGGATCATCTTTGTGGCCCTTCTCTGGCCCCTCTCCAACAGCTCCATGTCTCTCCTGTGCTGAGGGCTCCAGAGCTGGACACAGCACTCCAGGGGGGGTCTCATAAGAGCAGAGGGGGAGAATCCCCTCCCTGGCCCTGCTGGCCACACTTCTTTGGATGCAGCCTGGGACACAACTGCTCCTCTGGGCTCTAGCACTCACTGGTGGCTCATGTCCAGCTTAAATGAGAGCAATAGTTCTGTCCTAAGACACAAAATTCAAATTCTCAGAGATTGTGTAGGAGAGGGCTTGGTTAATGAAGAGGACGACATCTCTGCCAGAGCATGGTGGGTGTTTTTTTTCCTCTATGTAGATGATGCTCTTTCCTAATTCCTCCTCTGGAGATGTTACGTTGCAGTGTACTGTAGGAACATGCTGGAATCTGTCCTGTGTAGATGCCACCTGCAGCCTCAGTTTGACAGTTTCTATTCACCTGCTGCTGTCATTGCTGTGTACTGCACTGTGAAGCTGTATCCCAGCTGCACAGCTGAACCCTCATGCCGTGATGGCAGTTTCCTTCCTCTGGATCTTTGCCCCACGTTATGCATCCTGGCCTGCATCAGCAATAGTGTGACCAGCAGGACCAGGGGATGATCCTGCCCCTCTACTCAGCCTTGGTGAGGTTGCACCTCGAGCACTGGGTGCACTTTGGGGCAGGATAGGAAGGACATGGAGGTGCTGGAGAGGGTGCAGAGAAGGGCAACTAGGGTGATGAGGGGTCTGGAGAAGAGGTCTGATGAGGAGAGGCTGAGGGAGCTGGGGCTGTTCAGCCTGGAGAAGAGGAGGCTGATGGGAGACCTCATTGCTCTCCACAACTCCCTGAGAGGAGTTTGTGGTGAGGTGGGTGTTGGCCTCTTCTCCCTGGTGACCAGTGATAGGACAAGAGGAAATGGGGTCAAGTTGTGCCAGGGGAGGTTCAGATTGGATATTAGGAAAAATGTCTTCCCAGCAAGAGTGGTGAGGCCTTGGAACAGGCTGCCCAGGGAGGTGGTGGAGGCACCATCCCTGGAGGTGTTCAAGAAAGGGGTGGACGTGGTGTTTCAGGAGATGGTTTAGTGATTGGGGGTTGTGGGGCGGAAGGTTGGACTTGATGCTCTTGAAGGTCTTTTCCAACCTTGATGATTCTATGATTACCATAAGATTTGTGCAGGGTTTTTTTGTGAAAGACAATACTTATTTTCCATACACAACTTGCTTGTAAAATACAAGTAGTTTCGATCCTTTGTTCTGATGTCTGTCTCTGTTGTCTGTGGTCTGTCTTTGAACAGATCTCAGGATGAGTTTGTTATATCAGAGGAAAACCTGGATGAGAGTGAAGATGACCCCCCATCAAATGAAGACAGTGATTCAGAGTTCTGTGCCCGCATATCCCGGCGACACCTCTCCAGGCCCATGAGGCAAAGCAGGAGGTTACGAAGGAAAACAGTCAAGAAAAAATATTCTGAAGATGACGAAGACGAAGATTCCGAGGAAAATTCAAGCAGAGAGTCTGGTGAGTATAAGAAGTCTTAGATACATTCAGTACTCTGGACTGGAGAGGGGAAGGGTGGAAGTCTCCATTTCCTGTCATGACTGACACTGACTTGTTTGCTTGCTGTGGTCAAGTCAGATGCCATCTTTGCTGGACAGGACTTTCTGCTTGTTCTGCAGTGCATATTCTGCAAGAAACTGGTACTGGGTTCTAGGTTCCTGGCAGCTTCAGTAATTTGAACGATTCCTTGTGCTAGGAGTCAAAAGGGCACCTTGGTGGACAGTTTCAGCTAGTCTGTATCTTGCTATTTCACACGTGATTGCAGGGAAGAAAAAGGGTGGAGGCAAAACCATACGTCTTTATAGCTACATAAAGACCTTCCAGTCACCTTTGAAAAAGCCTCTGAAAGAAACATTTTGCCTGACTTTTAGGGAAGAAAATCCCTTTGGCTTTATGGCATTCTGTGTTCTCTGCCAGGCCTGAAAGCAGACTCCTTGAATATCTTTCTTCTACAATTACCCTTTTTGATCTTTAATAACTGAAGACACTGAAGTTAATGCTCCAGTACACTTAGTATCTTAAATTCACAATGAAAATACGTAAAAATAAGTGCTTATAGACATGGCACTTTCTAGGGCTGGGTCTCAAATGAAGCAGAAACAAGGAGGACAGTCTTCAAAGAAAGATGCTAATCATGGAAAGGGTCAAGTATTGCCCAGGTGCTCTTCTCACACTTGAAACTGTGCAAACAGAAAACTAATCAAATGAATTATTAGGTTCTTCTGTCATGCAAGAGTCTTCAGAGAGAAGAGTGTTTTTTACCCCCACTGTTATCCCTCAGGATCCTGCTTTGAGCCTATTTTGATCTAAGGAAATAAGGTATCTTGTGAGTGGCTTTGTTTTCAGTCTCCAGAGCTGGAGTTTCTTTCTGAAGGTGGCTGTTTTTGTTGACTTGCTCTGATTCTTTCTCTAATTTTTTTAGCAAGTAAGGAGGATGCCACTTCTATCTGTGACTCCTGTCAATTGCAGACTTAGGAACAGTATGTGACATGTCTAGAAATGTATCTTGGGATAATTGTTCTGGCACAGCTCAGTGAAAAAGCAGCTAAAGATGATTCAAGGCTATTTTCAGCTGATTAAGAATAAAATTTATTTATAAGACACCAGCTGCAGTAGACTGGTGCAGGAAGAACTGTGAATGATGGTAAGTTTCTTCTATACACTTCCTGTTTTAAGCAAACGTATGATCAAGTGAGACTGATTTTTTTTGTTTTAATTTAAATTCTATAACTGGAGTTTAACCTTGTTGGTGATTTTTTTCATCTACCTATTCTTAAAAGTGTTAGAATACAATTTATTTAAATTTTAAAGACAGAGAGGACTTTCCAGTGTCAGTGGAAACGTGCATCATCAACTCCAATTCAGTAAGGTTGTTGCAGCTCTCAGGAATTGTAGAGGAGGCATCTTTGCCTCTAGCAGAGATGAGGGAACACTGGAAGGAAACCTTCTTCTGGAAGAGTTTGAGGGAGATAGGAAAAGGGTGTGTGAGAAGATTCTGAAGTCAAGCAATTCTACACTGGTGCTGAATGGGGGAGCTGATGCATGAGCCTGGAATGGGTCAGGGTACTGAAGTGTGATGGTTGAGACTCTCCTGTGCTGGAAGAACACATTATTTCATTGGTGCTGATCTAAATGCAGTTTTGCTTGGGTGGAATAACGCACGTGACTGTTTTCTTCTCTACAGAGAGTGGTGATTACTCAGATTACAGCGACGACGATTACCTGGAAACGAGGAGGAGAAGATCAAGACGGAATCAGAAGAGACAAGTTAATTACAAGGAAGATTCAGAAAGTGATGGCTCCCAGAAAAGTGTCCGGTATGGGAAGGAGTTAAGAAGAGTTCATAAGCGCAGGCTCTCCACTTCAGATAGTGAAGGTAAAACAAACAGTCCACCATTTGCAGGAGCTGGTACATGGCAACAGTAGCATGAAGAGAAAACTGTAGATAATTGAAAATATTCTTTCTAGAGTTCCTTGATGTTTCTCAGAAACATCTGCTGGTACTTTATGATGCACTGTTACAGCCCCTTCTCAAAGTCATTGTTGTCCCTAATCCTGACTTCCAGGTCTGAATTTACTGTGGCTGGCATGGAGTGCTGGGATTCCAAAATTGGCACTAGCGTAACTGTTCCACCACTTTAAAGGATTTTTAAAGGTGCTCTTTTGGAAGAGTGAGGTTATTACTTCTGGTGCCCTTGTTGTATTTGTGCTGGTGTTTAAGACTAACTCCATCTCTGTTTGAAGGAGCTGTGATAAGCACAGGGGAAGCCTGCTGTCAGTAATGGCAGTCACACCAGGAGTGACTGGTGTGTGTTGTGATGTAAAATCAGCTTTTACAAAAGCACCCACTGACTTTTGGGTGCTTTGCATTCCGGCCAACCAGCTTATGAGACCTTAGGTCCAGCTTTCAGAGATGCTGAGTGGCAGGGGTTGCAGTGGATGTCAGGCTTCCTCAGAAAATTGGCTGTGCCTGACAGGCTGAGACCCTCTGATTTGTAGGTAAGTTTTGGAAGTGCTGGCCTGAGTTTACAGAGTGTTGGAGGATCCTCTTGGATGAAGGGAAGCAAGTATGTAATGCAACTGTCTAGTATCTAGAAACCTTCATCTTACACTTCAGTACAGCCTGTTCTCAGAAGTACCATGTATAGGTGTAGTACCAGGTAGGAGAGCTGCCAGGCTGGTGAAGGGGCTGGAGGACAAGTCATGCGAGGAGCAGCTGAGGAACTGGGGATGTTTGGTTTGGAGAAGAGGAGGCTGAGGGGAGACCTCACTGCCCTCTACAGCTACCTGAAAGGAGGTTTAGGGAGGTGGGTGTTGGCCTCTTCTCCCAAGTAAATAACAACAGGATCAGAGGAAATGGCCTGAAGTTGCACCAGGGGAGGTTTAGATTGGGTACTAGGAAGAATTTCTATACTGAAAGAGTGGTCAGGCACTGGCACACCCTGCCCAGGGAGGTGGTGGAGTCACCACCCTTGGCGGTGTTCAAGAAATGTGTAGATGTGGCACTTCAGGGCATGCTCCAGTGGCTGAGGTTGTGGTGGGTTTTGCAGGTGTTTTTTTTGGTAGGGTGTGTTTTTGTTGTTGTTGTGTGGGTTGGGGTTTTGGTTTTTTTTGCTTGTTTTTTGTGTTGATGGTTGGACTTGGTGATCTCAGAGGTCCTGTCCAACCATGACAATTCTGTGATAGGCTCTTCATGAAGAACCTGCCATATGGTGGCTGAGGTTTTTTTGGTGCCTGCACTTGTGACTTTAAATAGGGCCTGATTGATGATGTCTTTTCTCCATGAAATCCCATTTCCTCGGGGGTTTCAGATACTGGCTTGTTGTATATTACAGTCAATGCCATTTGGTACCATTCCAGTCCTCTGGCCTAGTTCCCACAATGTGTTATAAAATAACAAACAGCTTTATGGGAAATGTCACAGTGTTGAAGACACAAGAACTCTGGTGGAGTCTATCAACTTCAACTTACATTAAATAATACCCTTTAAAATGCCAATTCACGTGCATTGCTAATGGCAATCACAGGGAGACAGCAGATGGTGTTTGCCATGATCTTTCAGTTTCTGTCTCTTCTCACCTAAGCCATCAAAGGTCACTGTAAAGTGCAGGCAATGTTCCAGTTAGTAAAAAAATAAGAGGCCTCCCAGGAAAGGGCAGCAAACTTCAGGGGACAGTTGAGCTGTGTTCATATGCTTGGAAGGAGTTGTATGTAATTTGGGGGTGGTGGGGGTGTAGTGCAGCTGTGTGTGTGTATCTTGGTACGACAGGGCAGCTGTTGTTTGGGCTGTCAGCTTCTGGAAGGGTGTGAAGCAGGTGCTGCAAGGTGAAGGACACAGTTCTGTGTTGTTCCTGGTGTGCAGTTCTCCATTTTAGGGAGGACACACCTGCCACTAAAGGCTCTGGTACTCCTCAGATTGGAAGCAGAGTATCAACAAATTGTTGGTCTTTGCCATTGGAGCAGTTTATTGAAGAAGTAAAAAGAATGCAAGGATTTTGACATGGTTGGAGAGCCTGGGGAAGGAGATGGAAATGTGTGTGGTGAGAGAGAGGGAGAGATGGCTTTTTAATGGATGCGAAAGGTGAAAAATAAAGTGGGATTTTTTTGGTTGCACTTGGATTTGCTAATGGCTTTAAGTCTGCTGCTTGTTCCAGAGAGCTACACATCTAAGAACTCGGAAGATGACGAGTCCACAAAGGAGTCAAAGCGATTGATCCGAAAACGTCGGCGAAGCACGGACGACTACTCCGAGGAAGGAGGAGAGGATGAGGAAGAGGAAGGGAGGCCTGTCCGCAAGCGGCTGAATCGGATCGAAACAGACGACGAAGACAACGGCGAAAACGCTAACGACGACCCAGAGAACCCTGCTGCTGCAAATAAGCTGCCAGCACCACAAGCTCCTCAAGACACCACCAAGAAGCACTGCTACCGGATAGAAAGCGATGAAGAAGATGACTTTGATAACGTAGGGAAAGTAGAGAGCCCTTTGGACTACAGCCTGGTGGACTTGCCTTCCACCAACGGACAGAGCCCAGGTAAAACCATTGAGAACTTGATTGGCAAGCCAAGCGAGAAGACCCAGGCCCCCAAGGACAGCACAGCCAGCGCCAGCCTGGCGCCCAACGGCACGGGGAGCGGGCAGGAAGCAGTAGGGCCGGAGGAGGATGAAGACGAACTTTTGAGAGTGACTGACCTTGTTGATTACGTCTGTAACAGTGAACAGTTATAAGACTTCCATTTTTTGTGCTAATTTATTCCACGGTAGCTCATACCAGCGGGCCAGTTATTAAAAGCTGTTTTATTTTTCCTAGAAAATTCTCCACTACAGTATCACTTTTTAGAAGCAAGAATTTCACCAGTCCTGCAGTCTTTCTGTGAAGTGACCAGTTTTGAACTTTGAAGATGAATTGCTGTAAATTCCCTCTCTTACCCCCATCTTCTCCTTCCAAGTCCATGGTCCTGGGTAATTTCACTCACAAAAACCTTATAACAACAAGAGATTTGTATATTTTTGACTTTATATTTCCTGAGTGCATACAAATTTGTGGAAATGGGTGGCCTAAGAATGCATTCCAAATCGGTCAGGGCCCAAACCGGAACTGGGGTGGGTTTGGCTCAAGGGTTGGGGGGGGTGGGAGGTGGGTGGGATGTGCAGAAGCACTTGTGCTTTAGCTTTTTCATATGAGATATATATTATATTTAAATGTTCACAACTTAGATTACAACTTAACAGACAGTTAAAAAAAATTAATGTCTGTACTGTTGCATTTTGTGAGTTGTAGGTTAACATACCATAGCTCATTTTAGTAATCACCTTCATGGAAGCAGTTTGATTTTAATACTGGAGGCAAACAGAATTATTAGAGGCCAAGAAGGTACCATAAACAAGAACTCTACTATCCATTATGACTTGCAGACTTTCCTAATAAACATCCTTTCAAGTGTTTGTACAGTAAAGTGTACTGTAATGAAGTTTTTGACAGTCGAAACACACTAGCCATGAATTTACACAGCTGTCTCCTGCACAGTCCATCAGGTGGTCTTCGATGCACAGTGTCTAGTGGGAGGACGGATGGATGGGAAGTTGGTCTGTGAGTTGGATGGCATCTTGATGTGCTGCAAACTGTTGCAGACCAAAGAACCCTGCGGTAGCTGCCCGGCCACTCGAGTTTCACCATCTGTTGGAGTGTTCTGAGTGAAAAATGTTGGTCCAGATGGCATTGACCACAGAATGACAGTGCATCAGAGGATTGAGGGATTTCTCAAATAAACCGTGACTGGTCCATTCATGTCCTTAATATCTACTTCAAATTGAAGTAAACAAATGGAACAGTTTTCCTTTTGGAGGTTTTCTGTTTGGGGTTTGTGTGTGGTTTTGTTTTGACTTTTCTTCTCTGCCTGGATGTATTAGCAGGTTTTGAATGTAGTGTTGGCCTTTGGCCATTAGGATTTTCTTAAAATACATTTTAATAATTGTCATGTGACCAACTGATTTCAAGAAGGCAGTCTTTCTGAGAGAAAACGCTTGACTCCAAGACATCTCCTCAACTTTAGAGTGGGCATGAAGTGATATGTGCTTTTATTCGAGGGGAAAAAAAAAAAAGCCAACAAAAGAAAAATAAACAAAAACCAACATGGGGCACATAAGAGAGAGCAGAGTGAAAATCTGTTTTGGGTAGCATTCAGTTTTCTCTTTACTCTGAATGAAGATGCAGGCTGTAGCATTTGTACATGTTGTAGCACACGGCTCCAACAGATCTGCCAAATGTTGAAATCCAAAAAGGTCACATCTGTTAATCCTTTTGCTCTGAGATTGGGATTTTTTGACTGGTGTTTACGTCCGTTGCCGGCAACGGATCCACCAGAACTGCTGCTGCCACCAAGGAGTGAGTTCTCCTTTCCTGCCCCACCTGATTCCCTTCCATTATATTGTATTTACTAGTCAGTCATAGAGCACTTCTGTTTTCTTGTAATAAAGCTGGCATTAGGCCTTTACTGAATACCTCTCTAGAAAACCTAGATCCAAAAATTACCTACCTTCTGGCCTTGAAAGTCTTGGTTTTGTTTCCCCACCTCTTTCTCCACAAGTTCTATCAGAACCACTCCATGGCTTCTGCTCCTTTGGGTTCCTGCAGTGCACACATGCTGCTACAAAACTAGGATCATCAGAGCTGCAAAGAGATGGAACTCACTCAATCTGCTGTGCTAAGCAAGCTTGTGATTTTAAAACAGATGAGAAATCACTCTCCCTAAATGAGAACTTAATTCCATCAAAGATTAAACATTTTTCCACCTTATCCATGTTAACTATTAACAGCTATTAAAACAGGGTAGTGAAAAGCCACAGAAGTTTAGAATGAGTTCTTCAAAAGCATATGTAGCATTTTAAGCTACTCTAGTGTTTTTCTTTGCCTCGATGATGCATAAATGTAGTGCTTCTACATTTCTAATATACTTGTGTTTGAAAACAAGAGCATAAAGCTTCCACTTTTCAATGTTAATAATTGCTGAGCATTTTTAAACATGTGCAGTGCAGCCTGTCTGATAAGCATGCAGCAACCCTGGGCAGCCACTGTTTTCCCACTTGTTTTGGCAGTGCCATCATCTTTTTTGCTGCCTGATGGAGCCTTTCAGGATCTGATCAGTGCTGCAGCAAACATTCCTGCATGGAGAGTCTATCCCAAATGTTAAATACTTTGTGGGCAAGTAGTTGTGAATGTAGGAAAAAAAAAGAGAGTTACAATACTGAATTTACCAGCCAGGAAAAAAAGCTGAGTAGTGTGTTAGAGAGTGATGTAGAAGCAGGAAAGACCTGGAAGCAGAATTGGAGCATTGAAGCTTACATCAGGAATGTCACGTTTTAAACACATGGAATGACAAGATGTTACCCAGTTTTACTTTTTATCCATCGCTTTTCAAAAACAACTTTTCTGTCTCCCAACAAGTCCCCTTTGGTACCTGAGACAGCTTCATCCCCCAAGATCTTGAGTTTCCCCCTTAGACCATTGGGAATGCTATGCAACTGAAAACTTCAGAAAATGCCCTCTTGGCATGTTCAGACTCCTGTTTTTCTCATTTCTAAGGCTTCCTGCTTGGTGGAAAATGTACAGTCTCCTCTTTGGAAAGATGCCACTTTCTGCCATGAGGCCAGCTGATTGCTGCACAGGGTTCATGCTGTTAAGAGTAGGTATCTGTAATTCCAGTGTGGAAATGTTCTCCTGGTGTCCTCACCATTTTGTGTTTTCCTGTACTCGTTGTGGGATCAGAAGTTAAATGTCTTTGTATAGTGATTTCAGGTGTGTCTTTGGGCAAACAGAAAGCTCAAACCAAATGAGAAGCAAGAGTGAAAACTTGCCAGGGATTTTTTTAACATAATGGATTTAGAAGTACAAGAACAAGCAAGCATTGGCTGAAAGTAACACAGCAGTTATTCAACAAACTTTTGTTTATTCCACACATGTTGTCCTTCAAAGCTCTAACTGCAACCTCTTCAGAGTGTAACTGCTTCAGAACAAAGCAAATTGATTTCTATGTGCAATTGAAGTAGCACTGGTGAGGGGAAGAACCTCATGGAGGAATGGACTGGTTTGTGTCACCAAGACAAAGGATGGCTGTTGAGTTTCTTGTGCATTGCTACCAGTGTGTGACTCTCAGTGACACAAAGTGTTGGTCCATTAATGAATGTGCTGCATTAATCTCACCAGAAGGGGGGTAGAGTTCAGAACTCAGTTTCATCGCAGTTGTTGTCATCTAGTTATTGAGTCTTGTAAACCTGAGCATATTCTTGATTTTAAAATGGAAAATGACATCAGTGAACTACAAAAAAAAACCCAACCCTTAGTGGTGGAATCTTGTAGGAGGATCAGTGCTGAACAATCAAGTCTTTGATAGTTTGTACATATTGAATTGCATTATAAAATCACTGCAGCTTCCTGATTTTTTTTTTAATGAAAAGATTGCTCTGTTATAAAAGCACTTGAGAGAAAGAGATGCTTTTTTTTTCTGAATTGCTCCTTTATAAGTGTATCACCTCCAAGATTTCTTTGGTTTAAAGTGTCTCAGTTACTCTTCCTACAGCAGGAGCCAATGACTTAGTTGGACTCGTTTTCTGTTCACTCCTGTTTTCAAATTGCTGGGTCTGAACTCTTGGTGAAAGACCTTACTCAAAAGAAAAATGGGGAAAAAAATGTATGTTCACACAAGAGAAATTGTGTGGTAGTGGTAGAATTGTTCTGGTTTGTCTTCATATCTATCATTTGAACTACATGGGTATCCAGATGCTGCAACTGCTTAATCATCTTAATAGTTCATTGTCAGGGTGTCCTTTTTATTACCTCTGTTTTCAGGCACTTATAACTTGGTTTCCAGTGCTCAGGAATAGAAAAGCCTGGCCTAAACTTTCAAGTAATTGTTTTAAATTACGTTATCTTCACAAACTTCTTTTATGAAAAGTCAATGAGGAGTTTCTCTGGCACCTGCTTTTTAAACTCACGATGTACACAGTCATGGAAATAAATCGTGGCAGTGACACTAGCCCAGAACTGGTCTGACAAAGAGATTGGTATCATCTCCTTCAACATGGCAACACATGGGCCTTGAAGCTTGGTTTTGGTACATGTGCAGTGACTACTATTCACAGACTCATGGATATCATGTGCAGTGTGCACCCTAGCTATGTATTTACATTGGATCTAAGCTTCCGATTCACTGGGTATAGAAAATCCTTAAATATAGATATAACAGATCAAGTATCTTCAACCAAAACAGTAACTTTCTGAAAAAAAAAGAAAAAGTGTTGAATATGGTGGGGGAAACCAGCAAATCATGTGAAGGAGCCCAATTCTGCAGTTCCTTAAGTGTTCAAAACTTCTGTGGAAGCATCCAGGATATTGTCTGCAGTGAGGATTTGCAGGATCAAGCCCACATTTCTTGGTAGTCTTTTCTTCCTCCCCTTGCTTAACAGTTGGGGTAGGGACTATATCTCACTTAAAATGTTGGCAGAAAATGAAAAATCCAACAAAAATTACCCTTATTTTTTCCACTGTTTACTCACATAAGAAAAATGTTGTATGACTAATTTTTGGTGCTTTAGAGTTGGGTATTCAATCTGAGACATAGCAGAGAGCTCTAGCTTCAGAAATATTTATCACTTGAAAACCATTTCTGAAGCTGGGCACCCAGCAGTTGGGGTACTGAAGATTACTAGTCACTTGTGAAAAGGTGTGTCACTTACCAAGCTGTTACTTTAGGTTAGGTGTAACTAACTGAGCTAGTTCCAAGGGGCAAAGCCGTGTGCTTGGGGGTGGATTGTCCCGACACTTCAGAGTAATTTAACTTATTTTGTATATTGCAAAAGATGTATATTGCTTAGTATGACACTTGAAGGACTGTGTACAGCTTCTGGGGGAAAGAATAGAACACTCTAAAGTAGGTAAGATGTTTTTATAATTGAATATGTGGTGTAAAGGCTCCAGATTTAACTGCAATTAAAAGGAAGTCCTACAACTTGGGTTTTTGACTATCATTTTGTAAATGCTGGCACCCCCTACCTGAGCTGAGCAGGAGAGGGGACAGCACAGCAGTTAGAGGGGACACGTGCTTAATGAAGGCACACGTGTCTGTGAGTAGATCTCCTATGGCTACATAGAACCCCAAAGGTTAGTGAGGAGCACTGAGTGATGGGGTCACTCTGTGGCTCGGCTGGTTTACTTGTGCACTTTGCAGCACTTTGTGTATAGTCAGTCTCACTGGTTCCCCAGGTGCAGACAGAGCTGGTTTCTCCTGCTGTTTGAATGCTCGTTCAGTCAGAGCAGGAGATGGGGAATGGATGGAGGGAAGTGGAATGGAAAAATGTGTATGCAAACCCATGCCATTTGCCAGAGAGGTCTTGGACAGGCCTAAAAATGACTTCTGACCCACCCATTACAGACTGTATTTCCAAAGGAAGGTCTCCATTAAGGAGAATCATCCCAATACCCTCCTTTCTCACCCTGACCTTCAAAGCAACAGGAAAAATCTACCTGAGGTCTTCTTCCTTGAGGGGGGGGGTTGGTAACATTCCATCAGCGCAATATGGATGTGGAGAAAATTAGGATCAGCCTGTAGAGTGTTATGACAATGTTTGCCTCTGGGAATGTTGGTTGGAGTCCACACAGTTTGCTTTGTTGTTTGTTCCTCTTACTGTGTCCCACACAACTAAGATTAGTCTGTCAGAATTTGACTTAAAATGATTCTATGGGGATCAAGTCCATCTACTAAAATATATGATAGGCCTAGTTACCAGTGCACCATTGGTTAGAGCAGTTAAAAGTCCTGAATAGCTACTAATCTGCTGCTCAATTTAGTGGTAGAAAAGGCAATCAAATCATAAAGCTGTAAGCCTTGTTTAGTTTTCCATCTCATACTCGTTAAATGGACTCTAAAATCGTGTACAGTCTCTTATTCCTATATTCTATTCATTAAAATGGTACTCATCCCCCTAGCTCCCATGAAAATACCTGTTGTTAATGCCAATGTGGTTGCTGGTTCCTACCTGTGCTTCACAGCCCTCCTGCAGCAGCCAGGGGATGGCCTGTGGCCGACTCAGAAGGGTAACGTCACCGTGCCGAGGGCCCAGCAGTTCTCAGACAGGCACAGATCCTGCCTGTGACACAAACACCGGGTACATTCAGTGTCCCAGGTAACACAGGACAGGTTGCCTGCCAGCAGAATGGTTGTCCTCCAGCATTCTGGGAGGATTAGATCAAACCTGCCAGATAGGGCTCTTAAAATTGAAGCTGTACTTACATGAAATACAGTTTTGTCTTACTTTCCTGTGTGCTGTTTATATGTTTGCAAAGAAACCTTCAGTTCCTTAAAAAATGGGTCTCATTCACAGTTGGCCTCATTTTTTGTTTTCTTTCTCTAAAGAACTAACATGGTGAAGTTCCACAAGCTGAGCTCTTTACTGTGTAGAGTTTAACCCTTGTGTTTCTTGAATCTTGAACTTGGGTTTTTCAGTTTCTCTTCAATCATGACTTGCTACAACATCAAAGGGAAAGGACTGAGGGGACACACACTGTGTGTGTGTGGGGGGGGAGATATGCTGAAAAAACTGGAAGTGTTATTCTTGTTGCACATAAATTGGGTGGTGCTTTCACTGTCGTTTCCCTCCCACCAGTAGTATCACGTGCATGTAAAACCTGATGCATTAAAACCTTTTTTCAGTGGAAGTCATGGTGGCCTCAGTGCTCCAAGGGTTAACTGCAGTTTATTAACAGCTAATGTTTTTAGATTTGCAGTACACAACTGTTTAAATACTGTATTCCTTGTAAATGAAGTAAAAAAAAAATAATAATAATGTTAAGGCTGGTGCCAATATTTTTGTTAATGACTTGTTCAGCGTTGTCTCTCACTACAGTCTGGTCAGAACTCTGTGTATAAGCTGGGCCTGAAGCCATTTTCTAGCTTGTAGGCCTAATTGTGTAACTTTTCTTTCATAATGTTTTTGTTATAATATCTACTGTCATTTCTTTCATATAAATATGACATGTAAATTGTCATAATAAAAAAAAAAAACAACTGAAGTAATTTGATGTACAAAGTATAATGTGTCTTGAAGAAGCAATTTAAGGGTCATCACACGTGCACACACGTTTCTTTTTAACCTCTGACGTGAGCGTGGCGTGGCGCTGCAGCCTGGGGAATGGAGGACTCCTGGTTTATGTTGATTTTGTGATGGCAGCTCAAACTGACAAGACCTTTTCTGTCTTTGGCCACCTCTGGCTGACGGCGGGGAAGACCTGATGGATTTGTTTTTGCAGTTGTGGTTGTTTTCTGCCTATGTTCCATCCTCCACGTGGTTTTTATGTCTAGTTTCATAGTCCTGTTGCAGTCGCTGGATGAAAACCAGCAGCCTGAACAGGGTTCAGTGCTCGCCTCCTGCTACAACATCCATTTCATTTGCTGTTGGAGTTGTGTCATTGCTGAATTAGTGGTGAATTCTTACAGCTAGGCAGAGTATCTGCTTGGTTCTTGCCTGTATTGATTGGCAAGGGTTGTACTTGCAGCTGGCAGCATAGCCAGCTAGGCTGTTCCAGGGTACATCCATGAGGTTTCCACGTGGTGCTAAGGAGAGAGGAGCTAGGTTCATTTATTTGGGCTGAGGTGTGTAAAACCATTAGATGGAAGCCTGCAGAGAAGCACTGAAGATGTAGATGATCTGACACGTGGTTATGGCAATGGACATCAAAAACAGTCTAGAGAGAGAAGGACTTGGGGGTGATGGTGGGTGAGAAGCACAATGTGAGCTGGCAGCATGTGCCAACCCTGTCCTGGGCTGCATCAAAAGAGGCATGGCCAGCAGGGCCAGGAGGGGATTCTGCCCCTTTACTTGGTTCCATGAGACCCCACCTGGAGTACTGTGTCCATTTCTGGAGCCCCCAACACAAGAAGGACATGGAGCTCCTTGAGAGTCCAAAGGAGGCCACAAAGATGATCTGAGGGCTGGAGCAGCTCTGCTCTGGAGTCAGGCTGAGAGAGTTGGGGTTGTTCAGCCTGGAGAAGAGAAGGCTCCAGGGAGACCTTAGAGCACCTTCCAGTGCCTGAAGGGGCTACAGGAGAGCTGGGGAGGGACTTTGGACAAGGGCAGGGAGTGATGGGACAAGGGGTAATGGATCAAAACTGGAAGAAGGGAGATTTAGGTTAGACAGTAGAAGAAATTATTTAGTGTAAGGGTGGTGAGACACTGGAACAGGTTGCCCACAGAAGCTGTGGAAGCCTCATCCTGGAAGTGTTCAAGAACAAGTTGGACGGGGCTCTGAGCAACCTGGTCTAGAGGGAGGTGTTCTGTCAATGCAGGGGGGTTGGATCTAGATGATCTTTTAAGGTCCTTTCCAACTCAAACCATTCTATGATTCTATGGACATCCATAGTATTTTAGGGCTGTAACAGGACAAAGTGAATCAGAGGGTGGTGGCTTCTCTCCATGTGAATCACTGAAGTCTTTCAACCTTTGTTTTCTTTGAACGCGTCTGTGGTTATAGTCAAGCTACTGTGTGTTCCTGTAGTGGTGAGAAATCACTGTGAAATCCATCCTCCTGCTCCAGATGAAATACCAAAGTTTTACATTTGTATTTTTGACAGACCTTGGGTGTTTTAAGTCTGAACTGGCCACTTCACAGCAAGTGCCCTGTAGTCAGTGGAGAGAAACAATCATCTCCCTTGGGTGGTGGATCTTACCTCGTGTCCTAAGATGACTCTAGACCCTGTGAAGCCACCTGTTGCTCTCTGTAGCCTCTAAATACAGCCCTGGTTGACTAAATCACTCTTGAACAGCCAGTGTTCAGGCATTGGTGTGAGGGTGGATCCTAACTCACTTTTTAAAGCTGTTCCAGAGAAGGAAAAGAGTTTTCACATACTGCCATGCTGTTTGGTTTGTGAACTTGCAGGAAATGTCTACCCACTCTGAACATCTGCTAGATACAACACTTGGTACTGGGGTGTGAAATATCTGGATCATGTAAACGAGGAAGGTGTGGATTTAAAACAATCCAAAAGGGCTGTGTGATTTCCAGTTAGCTGCAGAGGTGGTGAGGGCTCTCCAAGGCTGATATGGGCAGCCCTGTTAGGGGACATGAGCAGAAATATGGATTTGTAACTGCAGAGTGTGCTGAGCAGGTGTTTCCATGTGTTCCCTTCTACTCCCACCAGCTGCTGCAGTCTGATCTGTATTCATGGAGGAATCATGGATTTTTGTTTCCAGAGGAGCACTTGTCCTGGCATGGCAGACTCGAAGATGGCTGAGAAACTTCCTTTTCCTCATCTCCTATTGCCTCTGTCATTTTTTTCAAGCCATTCCAGCAGTGTTTAAATGTCACTTTCTTGTGGAAGTTGCTTTGATTTCAGTCAAGGTGGTCATTACTAAGAATAATGATTATTTGCATAATTAGCATCCAAAAGGGGACAGGCAGGGCTGAGGAGCTTTCCAAAGCATTTTAGGAAGCTCAGCCTAAAAGAACCACGTTATGTTCCTGTTCCCCCTGGTTTCTTCACGTTTTCTTTTCCCAGAATGTGGTGCTTTGGTTCTTTGATATCCAAGTCCATAACTAGGAAAGTCTAGAGAAGGGAAAGGTGGAGACCTAATTCTGTTAAGAATCAGTTCGTGTTTGTGAGAACCTGGGTTTGCACACAGGTAGGTAAATGACTCCTTCAAGTAAAATCAAACTGATGAAGAGTAAAAGCCATGACAATGAGGTAACCACTGCATGGGCTCTTGGTGAGTATGTTACTGTGGAGAAGCATTTACCAACCTGCAAAGTCAGAAAGAAGAGATATTTGCGGTGGTGCTGCCTTACTGATGGACTTAACCAGCAGCATCCCCTGATAGAGACATACCTCACTGCTGCAGATTGAATGCTGCCATCTATTTACTCACCCCGTACAGGTGTAATCTCTGTTTCCCACTGCAGTAGCACATGTCATAAGATAAACTTGCTGCAGAAATGCTGTAAATCCAGAAGAAGCAGGGCCAGTGCTCCTGAGGGCACAGCAGCCTTCCCGTCACTGCAATCCATTGTCCCAAGACTACCCCCAGTTCCCTGATAGCAGCTCACAAAGTATACACTGTAGCAGCGTCGGGGTTTTGATCCCAAGTTCAAGCACTGCTGAGGGAAATCAACTGGATATCCTTTACGCAATCCAGGCACATGAGACTTTCTTCTCCATGTGTACCACTGTATTATGTGTATCAGGCACTGGGGGCTGGCCATCCACCTAAAATCCCCTTTCCAGCATCTGACAACGCTCACCTAAAAGCTGCTGTGTTTGGTCTTTTGTCACCTGTCCAACAGAGATTTACAGGCCAAAATACATCCACTGCTCATCAGCTGTCATCCGGCGGTACTGTCAGCGATCACCTCAGCACTCCTCTCTGCTTCTCTTTTCCAGATAATGAAAATCTTACTTTAAAGCTGCCAGAAGCACGAGCTCCTGGAACCGCATCTGTCTGGAGATAAACCACGATTCACCCTCGGGATCATGGGCATTTTGGGGTCGAACACCGACCCCACTCCTGAGGCTCGGCCGCGTCGCGCTCCGGAAGCGGGAACGGCCCCAAGATGGCGGCGGGGCGGGTACCCAGCGCCCGCCCGCACCATCGAGTCGTGCCTAGAGAGGCCCGGCAGCGCCACCACTTCCGCTTCCGGTGGCGGCGGTGGAGGCGATGGTGGAGAAGGGGGGTGACGGCGCCATGAGTTTCCTCAAGCGGTTCCCGCCGCCGGCCGAGGGTGTTCGCCACCAGCAGCCTGACACGGAGGCGGTGCTGGCGGGGCGCACCCTGGGCGCGGGCACGCTTTACATCGCCGAGAGGTAAGGGGAGCGGAATCGGAGTGTGCGTGTGGAGGGGGTGTAGGCCTCGGGGTGCGGGATCTGCTCTGAGGGGAGCCGCCCCGTGGGGAGCGGTGATACCGTCGTGAGGAGACTGTGCGGCTTCTCCTGAGGGAGCCCACTTACGGGGTCTGGTGGGGACTAGGCCGGGAGGGCCCCGTGTGGGGGTCGTCTCCGCTGGGGGCTTTGTCCCCTGAGGGGACTGTGGGGGTCTCCCCGAGGGGACTTACCAGAAGGGCCTTGTGGGGGACTCGCATGAGGAAGGTCATAATGTGGTGGAGGCCCTCAAAGAGGCTTGTGACTCTGAGTTGAGTCCCCGCTATTGCTTCTCTAAATAGTGTTTGAAACGCAAGAACGAACAGCTCAGCCGGGCAGCCCAGCTGGCCGGGCCTTAAAAGCCCAGCACCTCTTTCTATTGACAGGGGAGAGTGGATGGGGCTGGTTTTCTACTGTTATTAGCTCCTGAACTCTTTGAAGTCTTATGTCTCATTACTCACCTGAGCACTGTGTGTTCTCACAAGGCAGAAATCAGTTTGTTTATTCTGGAAAGTGATATCTCAGCTTTTTCTAATTTCCTTTAAATTCTCCCTGCATTATACAGTTCAAGAAGACAGCTTGTTGATTAAGGCAGCATAATTGTCTTTAACCATGGAAAAGCATTCTAACACATTTCTGCAGTAGAACAGTGTTTCTTGTTTCATTTAAGCAGTTACCTTTTTAAAAATTACATAGGTGCAACATGTTATTTAACTTCCTCTGAAATCTTTGGGGAATGTAAGTGAACAGGACAAAACAATGCTGGAGGTCCATGAAACTTACTGGTTTTGGTTTGGGTTTTTTTTAGAATCACAGGATGGTGAAGGTTGGAAGAGACCTTAAAGCTCATCAGGTTCCAACCCCCCTGCCATGAGCAGGGACACCTCCCACCAGCCCAGGCTGCACAAGCCTCATCCAACCTGGCCTTGAACACCTCCAGGGAGGGGGCAGCCACAGCCTCCCTGGGCAACCTGTTCCAGTGCCTTCCTACCCTCATGGGGAAGAATTTCTTCCTGATGTCTGACCTAAATCTCCCCTCTTCCAGTTTAAAACCATTCCCCCTTGTCCTATCACTGCCCTCTCTGGTGAAAAGCCCCTCCCCAGCTTTCCTGGAGCCCCTTCAGGCACTGGAAGGTGCTCTAAGGTCTCCCCAGAGCCTTCTCTTCTCCAGCCTGAATAGTGAGCTCTAGATCTCACAAATTAGGTTTTATGATTCCTTCTCTTAATGACTTCTTGAGGAACGTCTCTTCAGAAACCCTGAGTTATGTTGCCATTTCTCAAAACTAAAACATATGAGGGAGAAAAAAAAAAAAAAGACAAGGGGAACATTCTTACTCTAGTTCTTATTCCTGGAATAAGAGTAATCATAGAATGTCTTGGGTTGGAAGGGACCTCTAAAGGTCACCTAGTCCAACCCCCCTATAATGAGCAGGGACATCTCCCACTAGAACAGATTGCTCAGAGCCCCATCAAGCCTGACCTTGAATATCTCCAGGGGTGGGGCCTCCACCACCTCTCTAGGCAACCTGTTCCAGTGATCCACCACCCTCATATTAAAGAACTTTTCCTAATGTCCAACCTCAATCTACCCTTCTCTAGCTTGAAACCATCACCCCTTGTCCTATCATTCCATGCCCTTGTCAACATGCCCTACCTCCGTGGGATTAAAAAACCACTTTTTTTAAGTTTAACAACACAATTTTAGTTTTGTGAAAGCAATGATTGTCTTTTAAAACCTTTAGACTATTACAAATGCCTGTGAGTATCTAAGGGGGGGTGCAAGGAGGATGGAGCCAGACTCTGCTCAGTAGTGCCCAGGGACAGGACGAGGGGCAATGGGCACAAGCTGGAACATGGGAAGTGCCACTGAAAGATGAGGAACAACTTCTGGACTGGGAGGGTGACAGAGCCCTGGGACAGGCTGCCCAGGGAGGCTGTGGAGTCCCCTTCTCTGGAGAGATTCCAACCCCCCTGGATGCAGCCCTGGGTGATGTGCTCTGGGTGATCCTGCTTTAGCAGGGGAGTTGGACTGGGTGATCTCCAGAGGTCCCTTCCAACTCTGACAATTCCATGATTCTGTGACTATGAAGTGTTTCTAAAATGGGCAATATTATTTGAGGATTTTTTGCACCACCTGAACCTGTTGGTGCTGTTGTGTTCCTCTTGGAGAGGGATCCCTCCAGAATTCCAGTTCCTGTTCTGTTTGGCTGTTTGGTTGCAGATACAAGGGCTTCTGTTCACTCAGCATCTGCTCCCAACACATGTAATGTTGAGTTTCCATGTAACTTGCTTTCAATAGATTTTTGTGTGAGGCACAAACAAGTCTGACAGGCCCCTCCCAACATGTTCTGAGCACATCCCAGAGCATTTACCAGAGTCACTTGCTGGTAGTGAATAGAAAACACCAGAGTTTGCAGGAGTGCTGGGGAGAACCAGTGGACAGTGTGGCTTTGGATCCACACACTGACTCTGTGTCAGCAGCTGTAAACATTGAGAATGGGCCAGTCAGGATTAGGAAAAAAATTCCTTGCTCCCACTTCACTAGTTCTTGCACTCCCTAAAAGAGACCTTTTCATTGGTTTTGGCCCTCTGCAAAAACTTGGGAATCCTGAGTTCCACACATCATGGAGGTCTCACTTTCTGCCCCTCAGTGTTTCTGTTCCCTGTGTCACCTCATCGATCACAGACACCCAGCATGAGCTTGAGTTGGGTTTCTTGGCTGCTAGAAAGACACTCATCTTTCTGATAGGCTTTTCTTTATGCATATTTTTATGATATGGGTGCCCCCTCCCTGGAGGTGCTCAAGGCCAGGTTGGATGAGGCTTGTGCAGCCTGGTCTGGTGGGAGGTGTCCCTGCCCATGCAGGGGGGTTGGAACCTGATGATCTTTAAGGTCCCTTCCAACCTCAACCATTCTATGGTTCCAAATGAAGGAGCTAGAAGCTCAGTGGTAACAACCTGTTCTGTCTCCTGCTGTGGTGAGGGATGAGGGTGAACGTGGGGGCAAGTAGAGGTTATAGCACAGAAGTTGTGAAGGGTGGGAAACTGTAACCTGGCTTTGTTAGCTCTGATGATCACAGAACTGGTTTTCTGCACACAGGCTATACCCACATCAGATCAATAATCTAGAAATTACAATAGTGACTTCCCTTCAAGTGTTCTCTTTACCTTGAAAAACCACATTTAATACTTTGAGTTATAATTCACACTCTGGAACTTCTGTAGTTATCTTCAGGATCTACAGAGAGGAGAAAATGAGGAGGTAGGGAGAGAAATTCAGGATTTGGTGCAAACATGGTATTAAGGGTGCTCAGCTTCATGTATTTAAGTGAAGGTTTCTTCTACCTCAGCCATCAGTTAGACTGTTGCAGGGACCTGTCAGGGCAGGTCAGGAATGGTGTGTTACCCAGAGTTGGGCAAAAGCCTTGCCCAGAGTTACTTTTGGGGGTTGGTTTCCCTTTCTGCAGGCGTGAGTCGTGTACCTTAGATTCCTCTGGCAGTTTCTAACTTGTCTCTTTTTCCCCCCCCTCCTCGTTAGTCGCCTGTCTTGGCTGGAACACTCAGGAGTTGGCTTCTCCTTGGATTATCCCACCATCAGTTTACACGCTGTCTCCAGGGACCTGAGCGCCTTCCCCTGCGAGCACTTGTACGTGATGGTGAACGCCAGGTTCCAAGGTATGCCTGGAGTCTGGCTTCATGTTCCCATGCTGTCCTGAGGGGCAGGGTTTCCTCTGCAGAAAGAATACATTTTGGTTTTTAAAATGATGCGCTTCGTTCAAATAGTAGCTTGTATTTTCTTCTACGTTTCTCTCAAGGACAGTTGTTTTAGAATCCCAGAATGGTTTGGGTTGGAGGAGGGCTTAAAGATCATCTATATCCACCCCCCCCTGCATTGACAGGGACACCTCCCACTAGATGAGGTTGCTCAGAGCCCCATGCAGCTTGTTCTTGAACACTTCCCAGGGATGGGGCTTTCAAACTTCCCTGGGCAACCTGTCCCAGTGTCTCACCACCCTCACAGTGAAGAATTTCCTCCTACTGTCTAACCTAAATCTCCCCTATTCCAGTTTTCGTCCATCCCCCCTTGTCCTCTCACTCCATGCCCTTGTCCAAAGTCCCTCCCCAGGTTTCCTGGAGCCCCTTCAGGCACTGGAAGGTGCTATGAGGTCTCCCTGGAGCCTTCTCTTCCCCAGGCTGAACACCCCCAACTCTCTCAGCCTCCAGAGCAGAGCTGGAGCTGCTTTGCTCTTGTTTAGAGTCTCTCCTGTGCTGTTCTGCTCTCCGTGTGTGACCATGTACAGCTGGAGCTGCTGAGAATCACTTCTCTGCTCTTTTACACTCATGTTAAGCAACTTGGTTCCTCTGCAGTCTCCCAGGGATTCCAGCTTAGCTATCATATTTCTTTATTGAATTTATGTTAATGTCACTACCCTCTCTAGGCTTTATGAATTTCCCATTAACCTGGAAGCTTTCATTCATTTTCTCCTGCAGCTTGCTTAAAAAAAAAGCAATAGCTTATGTGACCAGGCTTGATGGATCTTTGTAGCTTTCCCACAGAACCAGAGAGACCTAGAGAAAACAAGCTTTCAGTTTCACTGTTGTATGAAGATTTTCTACATTTTTTGGTGTATCAGTTTTTTTTTCTTCTGGCAGACCTGTTAGTATTTTCAGTGTGTCATAAACTGCCACTCAACTGAAGAGTAGCAAGTTTTAAGTCTTGAGCCTCAGGTTTCCTTTCCCCTCTATGCCTACTAGTCATTGTAGTTAAAGGCTAAAATCTGGCCTTGAATTTTTTTCTTCAAATAGTCTATATACTGAAAGTACTGACAAGACTTAGAGGAGGCAGAGGCATTTTTAAGCTATTAATACTCTTCATTAATTCCTTCTCTCATGTTACTAATGTCCTCTGACAGTCTATCACTACAAATATTAATGTGTACATGTACCTCTTGGTTCTTCTTCCTCATTGTCCTAGAACTGTGTTTGTTTTGAAGCAAACTGAGCCCAGTCTGAAGCTTTTAACTCATTCCAATAATGGTGTTTGAAAATACAGGTATCTTGTGATAATTCTTATCTATAACTCCTTAATAGACTGATTTTTGGGAGGGGGTTGTAGGTTTTTTTAATGTATGATCTCTGGCTACAGTTAATCTTCTACAGCAAGTAGGTGATTTGTTTAGTTTTCAAGTCTATCCCTGGCCTGGGATTTTAACTACTGAAAAGTGTTAAACCCAAACCTCTCCACTTCTTTGGCTGCAGGAGTCTTCATTTCTTGGTTGGGCAGGGTCTATTTTGTTCTTCCTCTGAAAGCTGTGGTTGCACTCTCTGCATGTGCCTTCTCCTCCCCCCTTTTTAAGAAAAGGCAGTCAGAGGTTGACTCCATTGAAACAAAAGAGCTGGACTCAGCAGTCACAAGCTGTGCCCACGGGTGTCAGTTGGAAAAGGATTGGGTAGCTCCCTTGGACACTTCATTTTTTGGGACAGCTGCCTGGCAGCTTCTTGGCTTCATCACATCCTTGGTGGTGCCACTTTTGTATGTGCTAAAAGCCTCTCTCAGTGGAACAGCCTTAACTGCACTCCTCTTTTTCTCTAGAAGATAACTATGCATTTTTGAAGCTGTCAGTGCAATGTCCCCAGCCACAAAAGGGTGAACTGTAGTCATCTTATTTGTGGGAAGGAAAACATATTTTTGTAGGGCACAGAAGTCAGGAAGGACGGTGTTGCTCAGAGGTGTCATTGGTCCTGGGTGCACTTTCTCCCTCTGACATCTTCCTGGCTGGCTAGGAATGTGGGACATCAAGTAGAGATCCTTGCAAATGTCACAGTCCTCTGCGAGGGGCCACACTGGAAGTGAGATCATCTCATGACAGTTGTGTGAAGGAGCTGTAAAATTCATGTCATTTAAAGAAATACCTCAATAGCATTTTACAGTGATCATGACTCTGAACTGTGGGGCTGAGTAAGAATCAGGCAGTTTTCCTGAAGTATGTGGATACATCATGTGACCATAACAGAAATCTAAAGTCTTGACATTACAAATAGAGAAGTTTTGGTGTGTGTTTCAGGTGTTGTCAAGGCCGTGAGGGGGCCTCACACATCTGTGCTGTGGATGGGAGAGGGTTGATTTGTGCCTCTCACAGGTTGTGTCCTGGTTGCCAATTTGATCACCCACGTGTTCCTGGAAGAATAAAAAAACCCCACAACATTACTTCTTTTTGGACAAAATTAACATGTTTCTTTTAAATCTTTTGATTTCTGGAAGAAGAGGAGACAAAAGAGGCACCTGTGGTGGAAGAGGAGGAGGAGGAAGACAGCGATGAGGATGCTGAGCCAATTGCAGAATTCAGATTTGTACCCAGCGACAAATCAGCCTGTAAGTGAAGAGAAAAATCACCTTTTAGCCTAAAGTCCTGGCTGTGTGTGGAATCACAGAATCGTGGAATTGTCAGAGTTGGAAGGGACCTCTAGATATCACCCAGTCCAGCTCCCCTGCTAAAGCAGGATCACCCAGAGCACATCACCCAGGGCTGCATCCGGGGGGTTGGAATCTCTCCAGAGAAGGGGACTCCACAGCCTCCCTGGGCAGCCTGTCCCAGGGCTCTGTCACCCTCCCAGTCCAGAAGTTGTTCCTCATCTTTCAGTGGCACTTCCCATGTTCCAGGTGGTGCCCGTTGCCCCTCGTCCTGTCCCTGGGCACTACTGAGCAGAGTCTGGCTCCATCCTCCTTGCACCCCCCCTTAGATACTCACAGGCATTCAGAAGGTCTCCCCTCAGCCTTCTCTTCTCCAGGCTGAACAGTCCCAGCTCTCTCAGCCTTTCCTCATCAGGGAGATGCTCCAGTTCCCCAATCATCTTTGTTGCCCTCCCCTGGACTCTCTAGTATTTCCCTGTCTCTCTTGAACTGGGGAGCCCAGAATTGGACTATTCCAAATGAGGGCAGAGCAGAGGGGCAGAATGACCTCTCTCAACCTACTGGCCCCACTCTTCCTTAATGCACCCCAGGATGCCACATGCCCTCTTGCAACAAGGGCACACTGCTGGCTCATGGACAGTTTACTGTCCACCAGGACTCCCAGATCCTTCTCCTCGGAACTGCTTTGCAGCAAGTCCACCCCTAACCTATATTGGTGCCTGGAAGACACTGGGGTGTAGGGATGTGATGTGATCCTTCAGTGTCCTTCTCCAATGGATTGATTTCTGTGTGCTGAGAACAACAAAGCAAATTGTTTTATCTTGTTTGAAACTGGAATATTTCAAGCAGCCGCTTCTCCAGGAGGATTACAGTGCTTTAAAATAGAGACTTTTAAATCTAAACAGATGACACAGATGATCTTAACTATTTACATTTGCAGAGTATTTGTATGGGAAACATCTTTTTTATTACAAATTCAGTGATATTTGAGTCAGTGATGATATCATTAGGAACATGCTAAAGTCCAGGCACTGCTGCTGGAGAGCAGTTGTGTCCTGTCTGGTGCAGAGCTTACAGTTGAATATTCTCTTAGATCTCTCAGTCCAAGATTTCTTGCCTGTTGTTGTGGGGTATTGGTGGAGAAACGAGGGAGGTTTGTGTTCCTTTGTGTCCCTGCAGTGGAAGCCATGTTTTCAGCCATGTGTGAATGCCAAGCTCTGCACCCAGACCCAGATGATGAAGATTCAGACAATGATTATGAAGGGGACGAGTACGATGTTGAGGCCCATGGTTTGTAACAGCTGTTTCTTTTGAAATACACCAACCAGCACTTGGACACCTGGGACTTCTATGGTCTGTTAAGAAGTTCCTTGTTTATTACTCATCTTGCTGAAATGTTCTTTTGCCACAGGCACAGTATAAAAACTTAGAAATCTGCAGGAAATCTGTCAAGTTTAGCTGTCATAAGACACTGGAATTCAGAAAAAAAACCTTGTTCTCATTCTCAAAAGTCCCAAAACACAAGTATCAGCCTTTCCTCTTCCCAGTGGACATGGCACCCCAAGTTCACTGCCCACGCTGTGGTGTGGTCAGTGCACATTCTGTGTATATTCTGTAACTGATGTAAGTGGCCTTTTTATCTCAAGACACAGAATCACAGAATGTTAGGGGCTGGAAGGGACCTCTGGAGATCGAGTCCAACCCTCCTACGAGAGCAGGACCACCTAGGGCAGGTCACACAAACACATCCAGATGGGTCTTGGAAGTCTCCAGAGAAGGAGACTCCACAACCTCTCTGGGCAGCCTGTCCCAGGGCTCTGTCACCCTCACAGTAAAGAAGTTCTTCCTCATGTTGAGGTGGAACTTCCTGTGCTCTAGTTTGCATCCATTGCCCTTTGTCCTATCACAGGGCAGCACTGAGAAGAGATTGGCCCCTCTTCTTGACACTCACCCTTCAGATATTTATATACATGAATAAGATCCCCTCTCAGTCTTCCCTTCTCTAGACTAAACAACCCCAGGTCTTTTAGCCTTTTCATTCCAAAGACAGATGTTCCAGTCCCTTAATCATCCCTGTAGCCTCTACTGGAGTCTGTCTAGTTTATCCCTGTCCCTCTTGAACTGGGGAGCCCAGAACCACACGCAATACTCCAGATGTGGTCTCACCAGGGCAGAGTAGAGGGGGAGGAGAACCTCCCTCCACCTGCTGGACACACTCTTAATGCACCCCAGGATACCACTGGCCCTCTAGTCAGTGAACCCAAGCATGATTTCTGTAGCTCTTGTCCTGTTCCTCCACCCCTGCTTGATGCTGGCTCTTCAACTTAGGTCTGATGAACATAAACTTGATTTTTGCAGAGCTGGGACAAGGTGGCATCCCAACCTTCTACACTTATGAAGAAGGATTGTCACATTTAACTGCTGAGGGTCAGGCCACCCTGGAGAGGTTAGAAGGCATGTTAGCCCAGTCTGTCAGCAGTCAGTACAACATGGCTGGAGTGAGAACAGAAGACTCAATAAGGGAGTTTGAAGGTAAGAAATGCTTTTGTTTTACTAAAAAATATATCAAAGCAGTGGTCCTCCAGTCCAGCTTAGCACCAGGACTGAGCAATTATCATGCTGTGGATCAGCAGGAGTCTTCTCTTTATTCACAACCAGAGGTTATAAAAATGCCTGTGGTCCTGGGC
This sequence comes from Hemiprocne comata, assembly GCA_020745705.1. Taxonomy (NCBI): domain Eukaryota; kingdom Metazoa; phylum Chordata; class Aves; order Apodiformes; family Apodidae; genus Hemiprocne; species Hemiprocne comata. The sequence goes on from CM036586.1 coordinate 214,290,585, forward strand.
AGCACCTTCCCTGCCATGGTTTGAGGGCTCATAAAGAATGAGGACCACGGTGGTAAGAATTCTTGGTTCTTATCTGGTGTGATTTCCTGGAGTAGTGGTAGGGTGAAGTTGATCTAGGATTAAAAACAAACTTGTGAGTCTACAGTGGGATTAGGAAGCAATTTGCACTCTAAACAGGTAATAGTATTTTTTCCTGGAAATACCCTAAATTGTAGGTTAATAATTCTCTTTACAGAGTTCAGTGTAAATTCAAAATACTTGAAATACACTTGAACAGACTTTTTTAAAAAAAAAATAAATTCTATGCTGAAGGATGCTGTCTCTTAATGGTACTGATTGTTCAAACATATTCAAAAAGTAAACTGTTTGTTTTTTCTTGTTGGGGAAAAACCCCACTATCTCAAATTTTGCCTTTTTTGCATGCTCTTTTACAATATATTACCTGGGAGAACAACAGGGAAATAGTTTAGTAGCATTGCTTTTATATATATATATATATAAAAATATATATATATAATTATATATATATAAAATTATATCTATAAAATTTTTCATATATAAATTATATAATATAAATAATATAAATATGAATATTAAATAAATATTAGTGTTAATTAATAATATATAATTACATATAAATTATATATAAACTTATATATAAATTATATATATATATATTAAAAAATCATAATGTTTCAGTACAGTCTGACATTTTTGAAGGATGAAGAACCATAGAACCCACCTCCCACTAGACCAGGTTGCTCCAAGCCCCATCCAGCCTGGCCTTGAACACTTCCAGGGATGGGACAGTCACAGCTTCCCTGGGCAACCTGGGCCAGTGTCTCACCACCCTCACAGGAAAGAATTTCTTCCTCCTCTCTCATCCCAATCTCCTCTCTGCCAGTTTGAAACCATTCCCCCTCATCCTGTCACTCCATGCCCCTTTAAAAAGCCCCTCCCCAGCTTTCCTGCAGCCCCTTCAGGCACTGGAAGGTGCTCTAAGGTCTCCCTGGAGCCTTCTCTTCTCCAGGCTGAACACCCCCAACTCTCTCAGCCTGTCTCCAGAGCAGAGCTGCTCCAGCCCTTGGATCATCTTCGTGGCCTCCTCTGGACTCGCTCCAACAGCTCCATGTCCTTCCTGTGTTGGGGTCCCCCTGGACCCAGCCCTGCAGGGGGGTCTCACCAGAGCAGGGTTAATGGAGACAATCCCCTCCCTTGACCCACTGGCCACACTGCTGGTGATGGAGCCCAGGACACAGTTGGTTTCTGGGCTGCACCACATGGTACCAGCTCATGTTGAGCTTCTCGTCACCCAACACCCCCAGGTCCTTCTCCTCAGGGCTGCTCTCAATCCATTCTCTCCCCAGCCTGTATCTGTGCTTGGGATTGCCCTGACTCAGGTGCAGGACCTTGCACAGTTTGCACAGACCCCCAAATAGTCAAGCAGCTGTTGTGTATTTCTAGCTATCAGCTTGCCCAGGATAGTGAACAGAGTAATAACTAACCTGTTCTTATCCACATGGATGATTTTTTTATTCTTTATTTGCTTTGTCTGTTGTTTACGGGTTCTCTTTGTTCCACAACTTTGAATAAGTTTATATAATGTAAAAATAACCTTAGATGATAAACTCATGTTTTAGCAGTGCCCTTCAGTTGAAAATTTGGCCAGGTTTCTGAACCCCAACATTTTGAAGATTAAAATAAATCAAACAGCAAGTATGTCACGTCTCAAAGCCATCTCATCAGTTTTCTTTGCCTTCCTAATCTGATTTGCTATGGTATTGCTTCTTGGATTGCTACAATTATTGATATCCCCAGGGCTGCTCAGCTTCAGAATGTATTTTTTGACATTGTAGCACAAGAGTGATGGTTCCTTTTTCCAACCTGATTGCTGGAAGTGGTTTCAGACCAGGATCCAGCCTCGTTCTGTTAGCATAGTTAAAGCTATTAAAAGGAATCATGCCGTTTGTTACACCAAAATTCCATTTTAAAAATGAGATATTTGAAATCCACTGTCTAAGCCTTTTTGTAAGACAGGGTGGGACAGGGATGTCTTTAAGTGATTGATTGACCCACCCCTGTAAGTGTTCAAGGGCAGGTTGGATGGGGCTTGGAACAACCTGGTCTAGTGGGAGGTGTCCCTGCCCATGCAGGGGGGGTTGGAACTAGATGATCTTTAAGGTCCCTTCCAACCCAAACCATTCCATGATATGACTGATTCTATGACTGATAGAGCTGGAACAAAGCCACAGACTTGTGAGCATGCCAGTGCTGCCTTCAGAAGCTGAGCAAAGGAGTTCTCTGCTCTGGCCATCTCGTGTCAGCAGAGGGCACTCACTGTCCTTCCTGTGATACCAGCTGCTCGCGGTGCTGATTTGCTGTTGTTTTCCAGATGGGATGGAGGTGGACATAGCACCCGTAGTTGCGGGGCAGTTTGAAGATGCAGAAGTCGATCACTGAGGAGGACGTCTGCTGCTGTAAGTTCTTCTGTCTTCCAGCAGCAGTGCTTTTCAGTCCTGCAGAGTCTTCCACGTCTGTGTAAAGCAGGTGATCCCAGATCTCCTATGGGAAGTATCTTGTGGTAGCAGGATGATGGTGATTTAGAGAAGGTAGCTGTAGTTATCAAAAGTAGGCAGAGTTGTTCAGTGATCCATCCAAAATTGCCTGCTGGTGTAAACCATCTCACTGTGGGAATAGCCTGTGTGGGATGGGTCTGTCTGGAAGGCTGGTCAGCCCTTTGGAAGATTTAAGAATTGCCTGATCTCAGAGGCTCTTAGATGCTGATACATGAACGCTGGAGCCATTGCTGGGAAGTCACTGTCCTTAGTATCCCTTATTTTGCCCTTGGTGTGCAAGATTCCCCAGGCCTTTCAAGGGGGCAGAACACTTCACAGCGCTGCAAGTCCATCTCTTCCTTCACTGGAAGTGGAGCAGGAACAGTTCCTGGTAAAGTTACCAGGCAATCTGGATGGGATCGTCAGAGGTGCACATCTTAGAGACAACACCCTGCTCAGGTGGTTGTGCTGATGTGCTCCCCTGCCTGCCAGTGGCATTGCAAGATGTGCCAACGTGGCCGCGCTGGGTGGGAGAGGAAGAGCAGCTGCTGCTGGGGCTGTTGGTGGTGATGCAGAGGCACGGTGGGGTTGTGATTCCACCCCTTGCTTCAGCTAACGCACAGTTTGCGTGGGCTGCTCCAGCACTGGTGTGTTCTGTGCCCTGGGAGTGGCTCCTTCTGGAGAAGAGGGGCAGCAGGGCCCGTGCTGGAGGCTGCGGGTAGAGAGGCTTGGCGCTGCCCGCCGGGCTGCCGGGGCGGGAGGTGAGGCCAGGCCGGGCAGCAGCCATGGCAGGTGCTGCCCTTCACCCCTCATCTGGGCCTGTTCCCCTCAGACAGCAGCAGTTTGGTCTCTGCTGGGCCCGTCACGAACGGCCCAACACTGGTGAACGGTCCCGTTACATCCTGCTACGTGTCCTCTCAGCCTATGTAGCAAGAAGCAAACTCATAACCTGCTGTCATCCTAGCCTCCCGGTGACACGAGGTATGCGCCCTTCACTGAAAAGGCCAGTCCTCTGTCTGTGCCCTTGTGGTGGGACAGCCAAGCTTGTGTGGAAATCCCACAGAATGATGTCTGCCTGAGGTGCACAGCAGAAGGGGTCAAAGCCAGAGCAGTAGATCTGTCAGTATTACACAGTTAAAATTAGAGCGTTATCCACCTGTAAGGCCACGGGAGTGAGTTGTGCAGATGCCACATGTTCCCCTTGCCTGGACAGGGGCAGGCAGCTAATGGTGTTGGTGTGGCCACGTAAGAAATACTGGCAGCCATGGCTGGTGCTGCCCGTCACCCCTCAGGGTGGGAGTGACGTGTCCAGACACAAATTACTCCCTGTTCTGGACACAGGTTCTTTTCCTCGTTTCTTTCATCTAAATAAGAGCTTACTTCCCAGATGTAACAAACATCTCACCCCTGGCACTGGAGCACACCAGGATGGTGGCACCACCTGCACTGCCAGCCGAGGCAGGGCTCCCACAGACAGCCTCTCTCTTCCTCACGTCCCACACAACCACGCTGCAGGAGAAGGAAGGGCTTTAAAAGCTTTGCTCTTTGACAGGACTTAAAAACAAAGTATTAAAAATCAAAAGCAAGACAAAACCTGTTTCCTGCAGTCTACAGAGGGAATCCCTTGGGATGCTCTCAGCTGAATGGGAAGTCCACTACATGATCCCAGGAAGAAAGAAGTACTGAGGACACCCTGGCAGAGCTCTTTAATGGAATGGAAAGCATAATTCTCTGTTATTCTTTCATTGGAGCTCTTGTGGGTGAAGGCCAGCCATGGGCATGCAGAGGGCTGCCTCCCACCTCCTCTTCTTACCTGGGCACCCTTTGAAGGCCACCACCAATAATTCCTAGCTCTTGCTGCCATTGCCCACTGCTGCCCATGTCCTCCTGCCATTGCTGGAAGTCAGCACCGAGGTAGCGATAGCTCCTGGTCTGAGTAGCTCAAGAAGTGGAATATAGGAAAGATAAAACCTCAAACTGAAAGTGTATGTGGACATGGGAGATGTTCTCCTCCTGCATCCAGAATGATATCTCTATGGTTTACAACCCTCCTGCCAGGGTTGCCTTGTCTGTCTGAGCTACACGTACATGTTCATATTTTGTGTTTTAAAATGTCATGTCTCCTGTTGTCCTGACTCCTGGTAGCTGGGGCACGTTGGTTAAGGCTCACAGGTGTTCTCTGCTTGCCCTTTGTGGTGACTCTAGATGTTCAGTTGAATGCAGAGATGACAAGGCAGGGGAACAGCGGGGGAGTCTTGTTGGCTGCTGGTGTACAAACACCAGGTAGAACTTTGCTTATCACTGATCATGAGTTTCAACCATGGACCACAGAGTCTCTTGAACTGTGCTGGATGGTGATCAGTGGGTGATCCTGGGAGAGTCCTGGTAACCCACAGAGGCTACAGAATTGTGTGTGGCTTGAAGGGTGGGGCTGGGCTTGGGGCCACAGAGAAGCAGGGGCTGAGACTGTTTCTGGTGAGCTATGTACCTTGGTGTTGGGCTCAAAATTCCTACCAAGTGTGCCTGTGCTGCGGTCCTGCTGGGTTGCTGTTTGGCCCCAAGCCATAAATAGGCCAGAGAGGTGTGAGAATCACCTGACTGGCTCACCTCCCCTTCAGCATCCTAAACTGGAACAGACTGGGTGGAGTGGGCTGGGTCTAAACTGTGGGAGGGGACCTCAGGCCTTCCCAAAGGCAGTGCCCACAGTCTCATTCCTGGCACCATGTTGCCCTCCCTCCACACACCACAATGACTGGCTGTGAAGGGGAGGATGGTGAGTGGAGGTGCCAGCGGCGTGGCTGGCAGAGACTGTTGTTCTCCCAGTTCTCCCAGTTCTTCTGCCTCACTTGGAAGTGAGACTGTTGGCTCTGGCCTCAAAGCAAGGGCAGAACTGTCGCTCTTGTAATGCCAGAGAAAACAGTTGTGGGGCAGACAGCTAGAAGCTTGTGGGAGAATCAAGGAAAGGGGCAGGGGAGGAAAGGGCCACAAGTAGGAAGAAGAAATGCTGAAAAATTTGAAGGAAACGGGTCAGAAGTACCTGGTTAGGGATCACAGTGACTCTGAGAGAGAGGCTGCGGTCCCCGAGAAGGGCTGTTGTGGAGGGGTGAGGTGCATCTGCTTTCCTCCCCCACTGCTTGTTTCTCTTTGTTGCTGTTAAAGCTCCTGCTGTTCTGAAAGTCTCTGAGTAGCCCCGTGTTCACTTACTGATCTCAACCACTGCCACACGTCTTCTGTTAGTAGTTACTGTTTGGTGTCAGCTCAGACTTTCTTTCATTTGCACTTTCTACCCTGGGAGAGACTTTTCAGTACACAGAGGAGTTCTTCCAAAAACAGTCAAGGTACTGGTTGCCCCACCACTGGACAGTTATCTTATTTGATAAAGGAAACATTTTAAAATTAAGAAAAACTCTTCAGCTGTAGAGGAAGTGCCTCCTAGTTAATGAATGGAAAGCTTGGCTCTGATGACTCCATCTCCAAGATTATTTCAGTCCATGGTTTATAAAAGAAATAATAAAAATTGTACTGTTGAAAATTCAAATTGGAATGGTCATTGTCCTGCTTTAAACTTGAGCAGGATGAAGGAGATTGAGTGGCTGGTAGCAGATCTCTAAGGAACCTGGAAGTGCTGGTGGAAGTGATGTTGACTAATCTAGCAAAGCACAAAATACACCCAGTAAGAAGTAGTTCTGGTCATTGGAATTCTTCCTGCTGCTTATGATGTGCTTTCTACGGTGTGGCAGGTGGCTGTGGGAGATGAATATTCTGAGAGTTGATGGGACAGGGAGTCCTTCTGTCCTTCTTGTGCTTACCAGAGCTGAGCAAGTGCTCCCTGTCAGGGCAGATCAAGTGATCTGCACGTGCAGTGTCAAGCGTCGCAGTGAGGTTGCTCCAGGCAGCAGTTTGGGAGCTGTGGGGGTGATGGGCCTCTCTAAAGTAACCACCAGCCTGGGCGTGGTGATGTCATTTAAGTAATTTCAAAGCCCTAGGATATATATATGGCAGCAAGGAACAACTGAAGGTGTGAAGTGACAAGAGCAGCTCTTGCAGGGCTGTGCTAATCAGCACAGTTTGAGAGCGGCTTGGTTCTGCGCTCTCAGAACGGGGGCAGAGAGGGAGCACGCTGCCATCTTCCCGGTGCTCTGTGGAGCAGCTCTGCCCTCTTGACCTTCTGAACTGCAAAAATAATCTACAAGAAGCTCCTTCTGGTGATCCCTTGGAGAGCCACACGCTGCCCTGCCTCTAAGGCGATGATGCCCTGGCGGGGGCGCTCACGGTGCTGTCACTGCTCGTTACCCAAATGAGATGTGACAGTTCCCTGCTGAAGCTCCTGCAAGACCTGCTGGCAGTTGATGTGGGACATTCCCACTGGTCTTGTAATAAGCAGCGTTTTGTCTGTCACATCACGAGGTTGCAGTAATTGTCCCAAAGCAACTGGTGTGTCTGTGTGTGGTGGGGCAGCAGGGTGTCCCAGGACACATTGAACAGTGTGGGTTGGAAGAGCTCACTGTCCTTAGCTGGCCTGAGCTCACAGCTGCTGGCAAAGGCAAAGATGTTCAGCCCTTCTGAAAATGAGGTTTGCAGTAAAGTGCTGTCCTCTGTGACTGCAAGCAACGGGTGGCTACCACTCTGTAAAGATTAATAAGCTCTTATTTTAATGCTTTTGGTGTCTTGTATCTTTCAGATTCCTCTTGTGGCACTTCCAGAATAAGCTGTAAAACTGAAGGCATTGCAGTGACTATCGGGAGTTAACAATTCTATTAATGACCTAAGCTTAGACATCTAGGTCTATAAATGCTTTTATAGGTGTTTAAAACAGGGTTTGACATTGGTGACCACTATGGGGTTATTTCAAAAAACAAAACAAACAAAAAAACAATAAAACCTCTTGCATCTAACACTTGAATGGGGCTAATCAGGGGCCATTTCAGAGAAGCCTTTGTAGGAATTCTAGGACTATCAGAAATAAAACTGTAAGTAGAACAGAGTTTGAGATTGTCCTAGAATTTGCCATATTTTTGTACCTGTTCATTGCATCGGTGGAGTAAAATGGAAATAGAAATGTTACAAAGTTCAAGCAAAATAAAATAGGGTTGGCCAAGGATTAAAAACAAAGCTAAATTTAATGCCCCTCAAATATAACTGGCTTTATCAGCTCAGTGCTGTCCCTTTCATTTCTCTGCCAGCAGAGTTTGAGTGGTACAGGAGATGGAATAGTCTGTACAGTCCTGAAAATGAGAACTGGTTTGTGTCTTTGTATTAAATGTTAACAATGTTGTTAAATAAACTAAGATTTTTTGTATCTCACAACCAGCTCCGTGTTGCAGTTCTCAGTCCTTTACTTCAGCAAGCATCTGGCAGCTCTGAGCTGACATCCCTTCGGTTTTAGCACTCTCTTCTGTAACAAAGAAAGGTCCAGTGAAGCCACTTTCATTATTTACCTTGATGTGAGAATAACAGGGCAGAATATTTGCAGAGTTCTGCCTCTTCCCAAGTTTAGGAACCCAACTTTAGGTTGCCAAGAGCTTAGTCCTGCTGGAGCTTTTGCTGTTTAATTTCTCTGCATGGTGGTGTTTTTGCCATGGGGGGGGGCAGCGTCAGCAAATTCAAGTGTTTTTTTTTATCATTATTTAGATGAAAAGTCTGGTACTAAAAAGTGTAATTTCATTTGAAATCGACTTGTGCATTTTTTCAGTATAATTATGTTGGAATACAAAGAATTTTATTTCCCAGCCCTACACTTCTGGAGTCTATGGAGTGATCTTGCCCTGCTGAATAAATGAAGTATTGAGCATGTTCTGCACCAAGACATTCTACAAGAATGCCTTTCCCAGCCCCTCTCTATACATAAATGTATGTATATATTTACACAAATGCCTGTTTTTGTTAGGGATGCAGAGTAAAAGGAGGGTAGAGTGATGCTTTTGTTTTTGCACTGGGATTTGGAATGAGATCTCAGGACAGCAAAGGAGAATTAAACTCTACCAACACCATAGTTCAGGAAAGAAAGCTCATACAATTCTAAATCACTGCTCGTGATTTTTATTTTCTGGTGTATATCTCAGTTGTTGCAGTGTGGTCTTTCTATTGTTTTTCATAGTGAACTGCAGGCTGCCTGTCACATATCCTGGCAGGTGGGCACAGTCATCCTACAGGGCAGCTGGACTATCTCAGTACCCTCACACCGTGTCCCAGCAGTAGGAAGCTCCAGAAAGGACAATTTGTACCGTGCTAATGCAGAGCTGCAGGAGCAAACATCTTTAGATGCTTCCAGTCAAATCACTAGAGCATGAGTAATTTTGGTCAGGCAGAGACAAACCTGGATGAGCCCTGAAGGCAGTCTGAAGCATCTTGTGTGGATTGACAAGTTGTATTTTCAACAAAACTTTGTATTTCAGCTCAGTGGAAGTGTTCTGGGTACACTTACACTTCAGAAGGATTCACTGCTTTGAATGTAAAATATTAGTTTTGTCTGTACTACCAAAAATAGTTAAATTCTTCAGTTCCTACCTAACTTAGCTTTATTTTTCATTCTTTCTGCTACTTTTTGGTTTTTGCTTTTGTTTTGCCTTCATTTAATCAATGTAAGGCTTGTCTATTTCTTAGTGATTTTTCTTTTTGTTTTCTATTCTAGTGGCCATAAATAGAGCAATTACTTGTTAATCACCCAGATTTATACTGATGTTTTTTAAACTGTATGTTATGCCAAAATAAACCAGAAATCAGATCTGACCTTTTTGCTTTATGAACTTTGCTTTTGCAGGCTGTCAAAAATGACGTGGCAGTAGAGCCTCTAACCTAACAAACCTTGGCTCTCCATATGTTTGTCTCTCTGCTTTCTCTTTTCCCTGGCCACCTGTTTTTATGCTCTTTGAGGTTTCTTTTTGAGACCTTTGCCCTGTGGGCCTCATGGACTCCAAGGAGACATGCAAATCAGTTCATTATGTAAGGCTCGTTTCCATATGAAAGGAGGCTAAAAACTGGCTTAAGTACAGCAGTGAAGTCCTAGGGAGAAAAAAAAATATGGATCACTTTAAAATAGGTAAAAGAGATAAAAAACAGTGAAGCAAGAAAGTGACAGATAGAAGCCTCCCAAAGCATTTATTCTGGAAGCTGTACAGGGTATTAAAATACATAGCAGGACCTGCCATATGAGGAGAGGCTGAGAAAACTGGGTTTGTTCAGCCTTGAGAAAAGAAGGCTTTGGGGAGACCTTATTGCCATGTTCCAGTCCTTAAAGGGTGGCTCCCAAGAAGATGGAGACTCCCTATTTACAAGGAGTCCCATGGAAAAGACCAGGGGTGATGGGCACAAGTTGCTCCTGGGGAGATTCTGACTGGACACAAGAGGTCAATTTTTCCCCATGAGGACAGTCCAACATTGGAATAGTCTCCCCAGGGAAGTGGTGGATTCCCCCACATTGGGCAGTTTTAAGTCTCAGCTGGACAGGGGGCTGAGCCACCTCATATCAACTAGAGTAGTACCTAGAAAGGTTGGACCAGATGGTCCCTGAGGTTCCTTCCAACCTGGCATTCTAGGATTCCATGGTATTTTTCAGAGGTCCCACACACACTGGATTGCTGTTCTAGCAGCCCTCTGTGGCTGATCCATAAAGAAGCAGGTGGGTGTAAAACCAGCTACAGGGAGGGGCTTCTTCAGTCTATTAGCAAGCTTTTTTACATTTTTTTAAAATTTTATTTTAATGACTGAATACAGGGTCATGGATTAAGATGCTCTTTTATCAGTAGCATGTCCAAACAGCTGATTTCATTTTGCAGTAAAATCTTAAATGCACCTTGGAAAATGAGGAAAGATTTTATTGCAACAAGTAAGAAATTACATGAAAATATTTACTTCCCAAACTCTTGCAAAAAAAAGATAGTAGCTGTTTATGCTCTGATTCATAATTTTACTGTGAAAAAAAACCCACAACCAAACCCTAAGTCCCTCCCTTCCTCTTAGAATATGGTCTGCAAGGTGGCTTAGGTAATGAACAGAGGGGCCTACTACTGGGATCTTTGTAGAACTTTTGACTGTCTCTCAAACCTAGTAACTACAGAGTGAAAAGCTGAATTCAGTCATAAATGTGAAAAATAAATGTTGGCATATGTAAACATTTAAGAGGCATTCAGAAGAAACCTCATGCTAGAAACAACTTCAGAGGATGGTACCTATTGGTGGTGTTCTCAGCTGAGGCTGTAAAGGGTGTGGTTTGTGCCCATGTGGGTATGTAGCTTTCCTGTGGTTTTTAGCCCTTTTATTTATTCTCTCATTGCAAATTCATTTAGTTCAAGAAAAAAAAATCTGACACAAGTTACGTAAAATCAAAGACAAATCAAAGTCCACATGATTCATCCCTATACACTGTGTCTGTTTTACCATGTGAGGAGGCAGCAGTAATCTCAGATAAAGTGGTGTTGTTTGGGTTGGGTTTTTTTGCCTAAAATGCCCTTTTATGTATGTGTCTATAGAATTTTATGGTACTTTACTACCACTCCTTCCAACATTCAACAGACTGTAGTGGGACAGGATGGGGCACAGCCTTCCCCAAAGGCAGCAGGGGGTTACTTACCTGCACTCAGGTATTATTAAAACAAAGCTGGTCCTACAGACTTTAACTTTTGGTGTAGGGCACCTCTAGAACAGAGCTGTGGAGACTCTTCTAGGGGGTCCAGTGGCCTTTTCTTCCTCTCTGAGATAAGGTCTATTGCAAGTAGGAATATGATGAGGTCACTGTGGGAATGAAATCTTCAGCTCCTTTTTTGCAGGTGCCTTCTAGGGGAAGAAATCCAATAAAAACCAAACCTTGAAAGGACTGGGTGTTTATCTTAAAATCAGTTTTGCACGTTGTTGTAATAAAGGTCAGCAAATGGCACTTATGGTTAAAGTGACAAAGTTTTGATGTTTTCAACAGTCCTTCACATTCATATGGCTTAACCAAAAATGTTGGCAGATATTCCCAAAATCCCAATGTGCTATTACAAAATACCTAGTTAAGTACATAGTTGTAAGTCAGGTATTTCAAACACGAAATCTGAAATTACAACTGAAAGGTGACGTGGAAGTTGATGTCAAGAGTTCTCTGAAAGCTTCATGGCTGCAGATGTTGGAAGTATTTTGTCGTGTCGTACTGCTGGATGGCACAAGTTGATGTCTCAAGATATCCGAGGAAGGATTTCATCCCATATAAAAGCCACAAGTATTGTACCTGAAAAGGGGAATTACAGAAAGGACCTTTATTTCAGTGCATTTGAGAAGGAGATGGTACTGGTACTGAAATTAAACATCACGTTCAGGTGTTTGAGTGTCTAACATGCAGTGCAGCAGGAATTCTCTGTCAGAAGGGCCAGAGGCAGGCAGTAGTTTTTGCAAACACCACCTGTCTCACAAAGAAAGACCATGCAAGTGATCCTTATGAGTTGATAATCTTATTTTTCTTTGAATATTTAATATTTTCATTTTGCTGAGTATAAACCAAGCCAAAGGCAGAGCAGCTTGACCAGGTGAATCCAACACGTGCACCTTCCTGTTGCTGTATGGGGCCTGCTTTGGAGCTGGATGTTTAAATGGCTGAAGCAGCAGCTGAAGCCCCATTCCTCAGCTGACAGGATAAGGCTGAGTTTGCCAGCAGTGTGTTTGGTAACTGCATTGGGTTTAGGTGCTGCAAGCAGGTGTAGGATCATGGGGGGTTTTTTTTGGAAGATTCTAGCTTAGGGTTTACTCTGCAGCTGAAAAATGGTAAAGTCAGAGATTGTAGGCACCTAAATGCAGTATATTAAGACTAGTTTTGTGGTTTTGTTTTTATCCTGGAAAAAAATGAGTGTATTCTGTTTCAGAAATGAACAGGATTCTGGTTTGACAGTGTTCCTCGCCCATAGTTTGTATTTTATGAACCTTCCTAGATCACAGAAATGCTTATTGAAGGGATTCTCTCTAGCTCAGTCTCCTGCTCAGTGCAGGGCTATTGCCTGGGAGTGTTCCAAAAACCTCCACAGATGGAGACTGTAGCACCTCTCCAGGTAACTTGTTTCAGTATTGCTGCACCCTTCTCCTGAAGGTTTTCCTGGAGCCTAATCTGACCCACCCATGCCACAACCTGTGCCCTTGCTGCTGTTACCTTGTCTGCCAATGAGAACATGTCATCTGTCGTCCTCGTAACTACTCTTCAAATAACTGTTCACTGCTCTTAAACACCCTTTCACCTCATCTTTGTCAGCATAAACAAGTCCAGTTCCCTCAACCTCCCCTCACAGATCAAGTCCTCCAGGCCCTTCACCATCTTGGTATCTCTTCACTGGCTGGACCCTTTATTTTCACCCCATTCCTCTTGAACTGGGGGACTCCTGACCAGACATGTTCCTGATGCCACTTCACAAGCACTGAGTAGAGGGTGATAATGCCCCAGTTCTTCAAATTAAGTTGTTTGTCTTGTTTGCAGAGAGAACAAACTGTTGTGGACAAACCCACATTCAGGTCACTGTTGAACATACTGAGGAGTATCAACTCCAGTAGTGATACCAGGATACTCTGCATGTTACAGCTCATCAAACAGATGTCGACAGCCCATTGATTATTAATTTTTCAGGTCAGTGGTTTGGCCAATTTTTATTCCATCTAACAGTCTGTTTGTGCAACCCCTACTTCGACCCTGAACCAAGAGATGGTGTCAGAAGCCTTACTAAAGGATTGCCCTCACTGAATCTGTGCTGACTGTTCCCAATTATCTCTGTGGCTTTTACATGGTTCAAAATGGATTCCAAGATGACATACTCCACCATCTTCACAATGACTGATGTAAAACCAACCAGCTTATAGTTCCCTGGCTTCTCTTCCTTAAAAGCAGGCAGAGTATTAGTACATTTCCAATTGCCAGGAAGCTCTTCCAGCTGCTGCAGCTTCCCATAAATGACAGACAACAATAACTGACCAACTCTACCTGCATTTTTAGGTGAATCCCAACAGTTTTACATTCAACCAGCTTCTCTGTGCTTCCTACCGTGTTGCTCCTTCACTATTTACTGCCTCCTTTTCAAAACTTTACTGCTATACACAGAGGTTTGAAAGCAAACTTTGCTTGGGAACACTGAGGGAGGGGAAAATACCCCCAAACCAGTGTACCTCAGCCTTTTCCATGTCACCCATCACTGGTTTGTCCCCCCTATCTACCAATGGACCTGGATATTGTCTGGACTTTTTTTGTGGTTAGTATATTTGTAACCCTATGTCCCTAGTCTTAGTTTCAGCTGAGCTTTGACATTCCTGATTTTATTCCTAAGTACATGGACAAAGCTTTTATACTCCTCCTTTGCTGCCTGTCCCTGTTTCTACTTCTTACATGCTCTCCTTTGCTCACAGGCAAGCTTCTTGTCTAGCCAGCAGGGAAAGACTCTCTGTCAAAATTCCCAGTCTAACTGCACGACAGATTGTCCCTGCACAGTGCAATGTTACTGAGCTCTCAGTAAGCTTTTTTGAAAAATTGCCTCTCCATGGGATACTTGTCCCATGTGTGGCAGCTTCCAAGGGAATTACTACTGACCTAGCAATTCCTAAATAATCAGTATTCTGTTCTTCTGAAGTCCAAAGTCCAAACAGCTCTGCTTTTTACCTCCCAGTCTTCCTCTGGACTCTGACCTCTTGTGAGGATTACAACCCAAGGGGCAACGTTCACCACCAGTTCTTCCCTGTTGGTGAGCAGGTCACGTACAGGATGACCACTCACTGGCCCTTTAGTGAACTAGACTTGATTAGTGACAGTTCTCTAGGAACTTATTGGATTGCATTTACTCACTGCAGAAGAGTTTTGCTCTGTCAGATGATGTTTGCATAGTTGAAAACCCCTAGAAGGACCAGGGTCTGGGAGTAGAGGATTTCAGCTAGTTGTTGAAACCCTCACTTGCTACCAAGCCCCTGAGATGCTGACCACAGCACTGCACATGGACTTGCAGGTCTTGTTTCTTTGCTAAACTCCATGCTTAAATGTACTGAACTTGATGGAAACCTCTGAATACCCTCTCCTCTGAGCAGAAAGTTTAAATGTGGTCTTCTCCCTTGCTTACCTCCTTCATTTACATCTACTGCTAAGCAACTTTCCTGGCACTTATTGTCTATTCTGATTGCAAAAAACCCCCCCACATTTTCTTCTAAGGAACAGTGTTAGCCTTTCTGGTAGAGCTGATCTGAAGAAGTGGGCATTGATTCTGTTTTTACAGTGTTAGAACCCTCACAGGCTGCTAAGCTGGCACCTGTCCAGGAAAGAGCATCCCCCTTTTATTGCCCTCAAGTCCAGTATCTTGTCACCAACTCTCCCATTCATAGCTGCCATCTCCCTGGTACTAAAAGAGAAGCATTAGCTTGGTCCCCATCATTACTAATGGTATAATCATGCCTGGACAACTTAAGATGAATTCCTTTGGCAGCAAAACAGAAACTATCTTTGTTCCACTGTCACTGATTCTGTGTTCACAGCACAGAATTTAGGCCTGCCTGAGCCAAGTCATGAACACTTGCTGACATCTGTATTTACTACAGGAATTGGCTGTTTCAATGCTACTGGAGAATCACCTTCACCAAAATGTCAGTGAAGCCATTTTGAAAAATGAGTTTTTAACTACAGTTCCAAGATTATATTCATGAAATACCATAAACCACCAGTAGATTGGTTTATCCTAAAAGAAAACTTCCACTTCCTGCTCCTCTTGTGAGGCATAATCAATCTTCCTCTTGTTTTAAGTGTCCCTAAGAAAACTCTTTTAAAAGTTCATGGTTAAGAGCTGACTTCTGGCTAGATCAGGGTATCTGTTATGTACTGACCAGTCTCAGTCTCCTTGTCCTCATGGGTATTTGCAGTGCCCATAAATGAGATCATATTGCACTTGGCACAGGCCATTTGAAGTTTCATGGCATGCTAGTCCATATGGTTGTTATTACAGCAAATCACAAAATACCCCACCAGAAACACCTATCAGTTTAGTGGTTTTAGACTCCTAAAGCTACTCCCCAAAATAAGAACCAAGTCATTTAACCATTTGAGATGCTGCTCAGAGGAAAGCGAGACATCAAATTAGCATATCACTGACTCTGACAGTTTCTAGGAAGTCTGAAACAGTATTTCTGCTGACACATGGATTCTGAAAGTAGTTTTTACAATTAAATTTAAAATATCCCTTCCCTCAAAGTCTGCTTTTATGATTCTGCTTGGAGGTTCTTTTCAGATTAATTTTATTATCACCATAACAGGTCATTTCCTTAGATGCCTTATCATTTGATTCAATGTTGGAAGAAAAAATTCAATTCTTATTAATTTCTCATTTTCAAAAAGTGTTAGAAAAAAATTTCCTTTATGGTTAGATCTGTAGATCTCCACTCCTGCACTCATGAATTGGGTTTTCAAATATAACTATCTCATTAACTGCTGTTAATGAATTTTCACAGAAATGTAACATTACTCCCTAATCACATTCAAAATTGCTCAAGTCTTGGTTCCAGTTGTGTTAACACGTGTTGATTTTCTTACTCAAGCTGAAACCACCTGAAGGCAGAGCAGTTCTGCAGGATGCATCTGGCTAAATAAGTAGGAGAGAGTGTTCCAGAATGCCTCCTGTTTCTTCCCATCACTTGCCAAAACATCAAGTCCCAAGTCCTTCCAACCTGGGAAATCTCAAAATGGTTATCAGGTTTAAATCAGTTAATTTACCAGAAAGCTAAACTTCAATTCTGAGAAATAGCAGTGATATTTCATCAACTCATCAGCATGATGTGCTGGTGATGCTCAACAGCTTTGCCCAAGACATTTCATTAACTGCTAGATGGAACAGTGCAGGGGCTCTCAGCAAGATGACTCTATTGTTCACTCCTCCTGTTTGGACAGCAAATTTAACAAAATTGTATTAATTTTAGTTAGACTTAAAAATCTGAGTCCATTTTTGACTGACTGAGAGTCAGTGCAGGTAGAACATGCACAGACATGACCTCAAACAAGAAAAAAAAAAGTCATGTGTTATAACTGGAGCCCTTTGAGATGTTTTCTGTGGACGTTTCACATGCTGTTGCACCTTCATTCTGTTGTACCTTCTAATAGGATTAACAGTGAGGAAAGACCTCGGGATTAGCAGCCTGCTGCTTTATATACCCTCTAAGAAAGCTCAAGATTTGCAGGGACTGACTGTAATCAACAGCTCCCAAGTATTCCATGGAGCATTTCCATCTGCACACAACTAGAAGTTGAAATCAACAGCTTCCAAATTAAAACCGTAATTTAAGTTAGAAAAAAAAAATCCATTTACTAATATTCCTTATTCTTAAACCAGAGATTTTCCAAGAGTCATTGGGGGGAAAAAAACATACAATGGGAATTGCAAATTTTAGACACTATGGAGATTAAAAATACTTGACATTATAATAGTAATAATTGAGAAAGCATATTTTAAGCACTTGTTCCAATACCTGTGGTTTGTTTTTTTAATTAATCATCCCCAAGTTCCTGCAGTTTCCTGTCACAAAGCAAGACAGAAACTGCATGACCAGTATGTTTCTCTTTTTGAACTTAACCAGGTAGCCTCTTCTCCTTCTTAATACTCTGCTAGAATCTCCAAGTGAGCCTTTTGTCAGTGAGAGAATTTGCCACATTCCTCAAACGGGATGGATTTGCATATCTAGGCATGAAGTCCCAAACAATAGGCAGCTTTGAATGGAACATGCTCCAGAGTACACAGCTGTTGCTTTACAACTAACTAGTTAACCCTAACCTAAGCACTAACCTTTCTCCATTTAGAATTGGGCTGTTGTGGTTTCCTGATAGGAACATTTTCTTGCTCAAAGTATCCTAAAAGTCCTTAGCCTTTGAACATGACATCTAAACTAAACTATTAGATCACCTAACGTGGTTGTTTCTTAAATTAAACAGATCAAAACAGTAGATACTATTTTGTGAATATAAACAAACTGGTGTTTAAAACTCATTAGTAGATGCTTGATTCACAAAACAGTGTTACAGGTGCTCCACACAGAGGATTAAACAAGTTTAATATACACCACCTACATCTGCAAAAAAAAAAACCACCCTAATTTTAATGGCTTGTACAGATAAGTTGCAATTTACTATTTTCTGGATTTTATTTGAAGCCAAAAACAAGCAGACTATCAAATAAAGAACACCCATTTCCTGATTTTTTGAACCATATACTAAATAATGCTTTCTCAAATACAGAAAGTATGAAGAACTTACCTAAGGATGGTGCTATCCAGTATACCAGTGAGTAGCTCAAAAATTTGTCATAGAAACAATTTGCATGTAATGAAAAAGCCAATGCTGGGTTAAATATTGCTCCTGTCAGATTACCACCTGCAATAAAATACAAACAATATGAAATCAAACCATCTTTCTCAATATTTATTTTAAATTCATATTGAAATGCACGTAGACAATGCTACAAGAAATGTGCACCCTGCAATAAAATGAATTGGCAAAAACTTTTGGGACAGTTAAACTCTTCTGAAATTATTTATCTGAGGATGTGTTTAACTGTTTTATGGAATGCTGTAACATATTTGAAGTGTAGGCTATAAACTTCCTTTATCTCTTTCTAGCAAATACTCTTCTAAGAGATGGGTTTGGCTAATGTTGAATGTTTCTATTGATAAAACTATAAGCTGTTTTACTAAAAGTCTGTATCACACTTTCAGAAGGGACAGAAATGACACAAATATTAGTAAACAAATACTGAGTTTTCATTCCATCCCCATGTCACATGTAGCACATATGCAAGATCATGGAAAAAACTGCCAAGTGCTGTTCTTGCTATGCTGAGCTCTGTACTTTCTTATTGGAACACTAATATCATATAAATGTATAAAAATTAAGACTATAATATGGTAATTACTGTGGGAAAAACCTTCACAATCATTCTATATGTTGTTAGAAGAAAATAAAAGCAAACACCACTCCACTGTCTTGAAAAAGGAAGCTTAAAGAAGCCAAGCATCTCTCCTTGCCTCTGACTTGAGATGTAAAGGAAGTTGCCTGAACAGTCTCTCAACAACTTGACCTGAACATACTACATTTTGGAGACTAAACTGAACTTAAGCTGCAGATGAACCTGGAGGCAAGTGTTTTTTATTCTGGTATGTGCCGTTCCTTTTGTTGCAATCCTGCACAAAAAGCATACCTCATAACAAAACTATCTGTACCTCTGTCCTCAGAGTTACTAACCACCCAGATCTGTTTTATCTATTAAACTGGTCCCATAAAATATTATATAATTGTGTCTATGTAGTTGCTGAAAGCTTGTTCTTGATGCTCCCAAATCAGGAGCATGAGCTCTGACCTTATCCTTTGTATAAATTCCACAGTGCTGTAATCCTCATTTCTTACAAGCATTTACTCAAAGTTTCAGAAAGGTCGTTGCCATTCCCCTGGGTTTCTCTTTCTATAAACTCATTACTTCTTTCACCATTATTACAGTACAGAAAGGTTTTCATCTTTGTTGACCTACTCAATTTACTCTGATTTTATACTTTTTCTCCATGGCAACTCAGATGTACTGTGCAGTCTGTTTTTCTGCACACAGACAGGTTAACAACTTCCACTGTTACCAGGAAGGCCATCTACGATAATTTACTTTGCTTTGACCTATTTATAAATTCACTGCTTCTGCTTTTATATCCACAAACATACATTTAGGAGTGGAATTTCACTCACATTGCTGTTTCTGACCATTAAACATTAGACAGAGTTGTAACTCCTGTATTTCTTCAATATTCATTATTAATAACTATTGGACTATCAACCATAGGGCAAAACCACTGGTATAATCTTACTTAAAAATACTCATTAAGCAACTCAGTCTGTGTAGTACCAGAAAAGAGAAATTATTTTATGGCAAAAGAAGTGTAGTATCTTTGCTGTTGTACACATAACAAGGTGAAAAATCCAAATATTTTAAGTATGAAAAAGTAGAAGAAGAAACTAAAGGGACATCTTGTAATTTTGAAAATACTTATGTATAGACTTATGTTGTTGCAGTGAGTTGCATGGTCTATTTAAGTACTTTTTATGGGGTAGGTCACAACAGTGACTTGTCAACATTTAACTTATTAGTCAACCATATAAACACAATTCAATGGTTTTGAGCCTCAATACATTTAGAGGGGTGTATTTTGTAAACTGAATGCACCTTTCTTAGTTCCTACCTAGAACACTGTATCTGTCAATTTTTGAAAAAACATTATTCATTAAATATTCTAAACTGTTTGCTATTTTTGTAGGAAAAAGGAAGAGTGTTGCCAGTTTGCCTAAACTAGCATTGCTTTGCCTAAACTAGCATTGCTTTGCCTAAACTAGCATTGCTTTGCCTAAACTAGCATTGCTTTGCCTGAATTTGCACTGCTTGCCCAGCTCTTTGGTGCTGGGTAAGGAAGAAAGTCCCATTCCTCTTGAAGAAGCACTCAAGTTCCTTATGAACAGTTGATGAAGAGGTGCAGATTTCCTGAGAACGATCCAGCCCAGCTAAGTTAAGCATCTGCCTATCTCAAGCCTGTAGGCAAGAACTTGGCCTGCTGGAGGCCACTAGCCATAACACTGACTTTGGAAGTCACTCTTCCTACAGCATGTAGAAGCACCATTTCACAAACTGGAGGTGGAACAGACATGGCCAGGGCTGCAACATGAGGCCCACAGGATACACTGTGTGTATCTGCCCCAGAAACAGGCTGTGTCCTCCCACCAGGCCCTTCCTCTGTTGCCTCAGCTGCCTGGGATGCTGTCAGGGGGCTGTGCTGAGTGGCTGGGGGGGGGAGGGTTGGTGGTCCTGATCAGCAACCCTCAAAATGGAGGGGACTGGAGAATGGAGGATATCCTGGAGAATGTTTGTGTGGAGATGTGGGCAGAGGGAAAGAGGCAGCAAGAAAGGTTTGAGAAGCTCTAAGGTGTCCTACCTGTATCTGCCTAATCCTCCACTGAAAAAGATGTGACAGAGCAAGCCTTTGACTTCATGACAGAATGGTTTGGGTTGGAAGAGACCTTCAGGATCAGCTAGTTCCAACCCCCCTGCATGGGCAGGGACACCTCCCACTAGACCAGATTCCTCCAAGCGCCATCCAACATAAACACTTCTAGGGAGGAGGCAGCCACAACTTCTCTGGGCAACCTGGGCCAGTGTCTCACCACCCTCACAAGCAAATAATTTCTTCCTATTACGTCATCTAAATCTCCCCTCTCCCAGTTTAAAACGATTTCCCCTCATCCTGTCATTCCATGCCCTTGTACAAAGTCCCTCCACAGCTTTCCTGTAGCCCCTTTGGGTACTGGAAGGTGCTCTAAGGTCTCCCTGGAGCTTTCTCCAGGTTGAACACCCCCAACTCCTCAGCCAGTGTTCATAGCAGAGCTGCTCCAGCCCTCGGATCATCTTTGTGGTCTCCTCTGGACTTGCTCCAACAGCTCCATGTCCTTCTTGTGCTGGAGATTGCAGAACTGGACACAGCACTCCAGGTGGGGTCTCAGGAGAGCAGAGTAGAGGGGGAGAATAACCTCCTTGACCTGCTGGCCACTCTGCTGGTGATGCAGCCCAGGACACGGTTGGTTTCTGGGCTGCAGGCACCCATTGCCGGCTCAGAAAGAAATTCACAGCAGCAGCCTGCTCCCACGCTTGTTGTGTAACAGCTCAGTGATAGGAATCTTGGGTTTTACACCCTCTCCTACTTCAGAGGCTTCAATCCACACCTTAGGAGTGCACAGCAAAGACTGGGCTTATGGGGGAGGACAGCACTCCTCTCCTTTGCTTTCAAACCTGAGTGTACAGCAAAGAGTGCAAACCTTAGGAAGCGTGGAGCAAGCGTGAACAAGAAATTACATTTTCCACTAAGTAGGGAATAAAACTAGGTTCAGGATCTGTTCCCTGGAATGCATAAATATTTTTACAGACTTGATTCTAGATTAAAAGAAATGGGAAGAAAAAATGTCCTGGTAGCACAGGGTGTTGTGCACACCACACAGCACAAGATGTGTGTGTGTGAAAGAGGCCTGGGTGCAGCAGGTCTGATGCTTCCTAGAGGTACCTCCAGATGGAGTGCACTGGATAGTCATCACAAGTCCAAGTGTCTGACAAGGAAGGGGCTTGGCACAAGCCTTCTCCTGCCAGATGTGAGGCCAGCCTGGCCAGTGACACCAGGCATGAATTCTCTGTATGAGGTAGCAGAGAGAAAGGCAATGTGACACGGATTATTTTATATGACTATTTGCTAAGCAGGAAAGGAATGTTAGGAATCAGGAATCCAGCTTTCTATGCTTGTGGAAGAGGGAGAATAATCTTTGGCTACACTTTCACTGAGCAGTTCAGAAATATGTTTCATGTGCTAGAATGCACTGACACCTTTCTTCTGCATTCAAAAATTAATTTTAGAAACCAGGTCAAATTGCTAATTTAATTCTCAAAATTCTCCATAGACTTATTTTAATCTTTCAGGTATTAGCTCATTTCAGCTAAACATGAGGAAAGGTTTATTCATTAATACATCTGAAAATTCGTCTGTGTTTTATTCTACTATATGCTGTTATATTAGATAGCATGATACATTTAAACCTTTTGGACATCAGTGACATCCCAGATGTCTGAAAATAAGAGTGATCTCGCTCATGGATTTGATAATTTCCTAGATGACTGTCTCTATGGTGGGGCTGTAGCACAAACAAGCAGTTAAGTAACCACCTCTCTCTCACCTCCCTGTGCCCCAAACTACCGAATCTCCTTCCCAGTACAGCCCACTACCTGCAGAGCAGTCCTCAAGTGGCAAGTGACACAGCTCTGGCACTTCGTTGGGGACAACAGGGACCATCAACACTCAGCAGAAAGAAGTTCAGACTGACTCCCCTCACCTCTGCATTCCCACGGGTCCAAAGAGGCTGTGCAGGTGACAGTGTCCCAGCTCTGGGAAGCATGAGGTGACAATCAGGCAGGGGCAAGGACACAGCCACACAGGGTATTACAGGGACAGGAGACTCTTGTAAATGACCGAAAAGGCACTTCTTTCTTTTTTTTTACATTTGGTTTCATGAGGTATAATTTTATCATTTCTGCACAGGTTCTACAAATAACCATTCCTGCTTTTGATTTGAGGATTTAACATAGTTAAATAAACTGCACCGATATGAATTATGAATTATTTCAATGCAGAACGTCCATATTACTGGTCTGTACAACCAGCATTTCTTCCCTGGTGCAGACAGTGCTGTTCTCTCCCAATGCCACTTGAAAATCAGAGCACATTGTATGAAATCGCTCACACTACATAGTCAGATTAGAAACGATCCTTCACTGTTTCAATAGTCTTCTGTGAAAGTCTTAACGCTATTTACTTGTAGATTTGACATAATTTTAAATTCCTAACTGATTTCATTCTTAACCCCACACCTGCCTGGGATCTAACCTGGCAAACTTCACACAAACTCCAAATGAACCCTGCATATGTAGGACCAAAGACTCTCCACGTATTTTTTTCTAGCCTAAGAAAAATCATTTGCATCTTACAACTTTTAAGAAAATAAAATAAAAAATAAACCCTTCCATTACAACTTTGTTGCAGGAACATAGGAAAAAAAAAAAAAAAGACTAACCTGCATACACGAGCATGGTGATGAGAAGAGCAATCAAATGGACTTTATATTTGGGATTAACTTTTTCCACTCGCAGGATGGTCAGCTGGAAAACGACAGAAAAGAGCAGTTCTATGCAGAACGCCTGCAGCTCTGTAGTCTGCATGGGGTTGCTGCAGCCCTCGGAGAGTGCTCCAAAATGTGGCTCTGCCATCTCCAGGCTCCAGATAAAGTGCATAAACACCCTGGCAAGCACTGCAGCCACGAACTGAGCGCCGATCTTGAGTCCACCCATCTTGACGGGAATCCCACCGCCCCACATGGGCTGCAAGGTGCCACAGGGATTGCATGTGCTGCCGGGCAGAGTCAAGCCGTGCAGGACGGTGAAACCGTAGGTGAGAGTGAGGGCGGTATGCGGCTTCGGCTCCACATTGCCGAGTAAGCAGAGCTCGTTAGTGCAGGCGCAAATCTGGAAAGTGCTAAACATCTCCAAAAGGAAAGTGTAAAGGCGGTGGTGGAAGCGCAGCCGCCGGCGGGTTAATCTCCGGCACAGTCCCACTGTCACCATGATGCCGGCCATCAGCAGCAGCGAGGTCCCGACCCCACCGCCAGCCATGGCGAGAGTTCCACAGGACGAAGGACTCGAAGGAGTTCACCTCGGTCCAGCCCCACCACCTACGGGGAGAAAGAAAGCGGGAGAGGGAGGGAAAATGTCCACCCTTCCCTTGGAGGCAGGAGCCAGCTTCTGTCCCCACCTGCAGCCTGACTCACCCTGCGCTTGACAGGAGCAAAGGGCAGTGGAACCCAGCCTGGCAGGGCTGAGGGCAGGCTCTCCCCGCCTTGGAAGAAGTTAGAAGGAAGGTTTGTCCCCGCAGGGTGGGGAAGAGGGGGGGGGTCTGCCTTCCCTCAGCCTCTCCGCGGTGGGGAGGACGGAGCTCCCCTCAGCCCGCGGTGTTGGGGGAGGCTCCCGCTCCCGCCCACTGGGGGACAAGAGACGAGCCAATCTCTCGGTCGGGATGGTAGCGCGGCCTCTCTGCATGCAGCCGAAAGCAAGTGAAGGAACAAGCTCCGTCCCCGGGGCTGGCTGAGGTGTCGCCGTCTCCTCGGCGGAGGCGCGTCCCGGGGCTGCCGCGGGCAGAGTGCAAGCGGGCTGCGGCGACGCGCATGCGCGGGGCGCAATGGGCGGGAGGGGAGGGGGAGCGGACTGCGCGCTCCCGGCGGGCTGGGGCGCGAGGCGCCGTTAGTGCCTTCCCGTGCGCGGGGCTGAGAGGGAGGTGGGAGATGATGATGGGAGAGGAGAGAGGAGAGAGGAGAGAGGAGAGAGGAGAGAGGAGAGAGGAGAGAGGAGAGAGGAGAGAGGAGAGAGGAGAGAGGAGAGAGGAGAGAGGAGAGAGGAGAGAGGAGAGAGGAGAGAGGAGAGGAGAGGAGAGGAGAGGAGAGGAGAGGAGAGGAGAGGAGAGGAGAGGAGAGGAGAGGAGAGGAGAGGAGAGGAGAGGAGAGGAGAGGGATATGGGCAGTCAGGAGGCGAGAGGAGAGGGAGATGGGCTTTGAGGTGGGGAAAGGGAGATGCGCGGTGAGGAGGGGAGAGGAAAGGGAGATGGGCGGTGAGGTGAGAAGGGGAGAGGAAAGGGAGATGGGCGGTGAGGAGAGGATAGGACAGGGATGGGAGCGGTGAAGAGACAGTGAGGTGAGGTGAGGGAGAGGGAGAAAAAGAGGGAGAGAAGGAGAGAGGGAGAAGAAGAAGAGGAGTAGAAGGACAGGGAGAGAATCTACCAGCCTGAGGGCCAGGAGGCAAAACTGAGGGGGTGCTGGCAGCTGATGCTGGCCTCAGCCTGGCTGAAGGCTTTTAGTGTTTTTTACCCCATCTTCTTGGGAACCGGGCTGCACAAGAGGCAGGTGTGTGGGTTAATTCTGTCTCTTTCACTTGCTTGCTGGAAGAAAGGCGTTTGAGAGAGCGCCAGGAGGAGGAGGCAGGTGGTAAATTCTTGGGCTTCTCCAGTGGAAGTAATGCTAAAAATAGGCATCGTCCTCATGCTGCAGAAGCTGGCAATGTTGGCTTTCATAGCAGGCCCCAAATGGCCTCAGGACAGCCCTGAAAAACAGGCACGGCCTCCTTCAGGATAATTTTCTGTGTCTCGTAACTGAGAAGGGTGAGACCAGTGTGAGGTAATTGGCGTAAATGCTTTTCTGCTCTACCTGCAGCACTAATTTGCAGTTACACGTCTGGAAAAGGTTGCATTTCTTGCTGTGAGTGTTTTTCAGGGGGGAAGAGAGAACTAAATGCATGGGCTCTGAGCACATGAATGGTTGTGCTGTGTGTCCTTTGATGTACTGCTTTAGTTTTTCACTCCATGGAAAGAATTAAATGCATTTTGCACTGCTTTGCCCTGGTTTTCCTTCTCTCTTTCACTGGTTGGTGCTGCACTTTTAGGAGGGCCAAAATCCTGATTTTATGAAGTGTAAAACTGAAGCGCTGCTGGTAGAGGTTCCCACTGTGCAGCAGTTCAATGCACCTGAGGGACAAAAGGTGGAGTAATTCAAGGACGCAGTATTTTTGCCACAAGGTGGCATCGAAGATGACAGTTTATCAGACCTCGCAGGAGTGACTTTTGCCCGATCAAGGTCTGCACAGTGTATTTCTTGCAAGGAAGGAATTTATTTGTATATATTTGTATTATAGCCAAGCAACAAAAGTAAACCCTTACTTTCAGTTGAAGGACAGCCTACCATAAAGATCAAAGCTGCAAAACACATAATTGCTTTTCTAGGAGAGAGTGATGTGACAAGCTCTTTCTCATTTCCAGAAATGTAGGACCATCAAGACATCTGGTCTCAAGAAGTTTGGGGATAAAAGAGTATTTGGAAGGCTCAGCTTCCAACAGAATCATTTGGCTATGAGAAATAGGGGTGTTTTTAACAGAAGGGAGGAAAAAAAACCCCAAAGTTGAACAGTGATCATGTAAAGAGAGCAAAGGAGGAAATGGCAGAGTGGTTAATATTGGCTTTTATTGCCTGTGCAAGATTAGATGTCAAGAAATGTGAGTGAGGCAAGACAGGAGACAATGACTGTTAAGTTATTACTTTAATGAGAACCTTGAATTGAAGAAATTGCTTTTCTCAGCAATGACATTCTGTAACTGTAATATGAAAGAAAAAAAACCCCAGTTATATCCTTTATGTATTAAATATTTCAGATTAAATTAAGGAACATCCTTGTTAGAAGTAAGGATCAGAATAAGAAAGTTGGCTTTTAATGCTTATGTATAGGCTCTTTTTTTCCCCTCTGACCACAGCTTTATGTCCTCTGTTTTGAATTAATTGCTGGCAGTGGACACAACTATGGATGTGGTCAGAACTAGGAAAAAAAATCTTCCATTTTTATTTCCTACAAGCGATATGGTCATTTTTATTAAATATTTGTATTAAAATGACATCTAGAGACTGGAGTCTGCTGGTCTAGGAGCTCTCCTGCACACACTGCAAGTGAATGTCAGTACTGATGACCTTATTTTCCCAGAAAATTGCTGGTAATAGCTTTACCTGTTACTTGGGAATTTAGTATGGCTTTACTTTCTTTACTTCCATAGCTAAGCACAGCCATGTGTCTTGTTTCTATTCTTGCAGGTTGCCAGATAAACATAATAATTATTGCCAGTCTGTTTCTGAGCCTCAGACAGTTACTTATGACCAATCATGAACATGTCATTTTAAAACACAAGGCTAATAAGGTGCATGTGTCATTTATCAGCATGGCCTCAAGGTGCATTACTGAGGTGGAGATTGGAATTGATGACGTTTATTATTTTGTTTAAGTATAATTGGTGCCAGTGACATGAATAAGGGGTGAAACCAGCCATAGATACGACCAGCTCCAAATGTTTTACCTCCGTGTGTACATATTTTTTGACCACCAGAGGGTAGTGTCATTCCAAAAAAATTGCTTTGGTGCGCTCCTAGAGCAGCTTTATGTTGTGTTTTGCCTCTGTTAGGTGAGAATATAGGTCTTCTAGATCCAGGTGCAAGCCTTGACTTTTGATATTTGTAAAACTGAATATTCAAGTGTGGAATGTCTTTTAAAATTCATTTTACAACACAGAGTTTCTTGAAGCTGAATGAGTTGCCCTCATCAGTTTCCTCGTGGCACTGCTGGCTCTGTGTCTCATTCCAGGTCATCCTCATGTCTGCTCTCTCTTCTGTGTACTGGATTCCCTCATGCCTCCTCCTTACCACGACATAAATATTTTCCCTTTTCTCTAATACTTCCCGCTGACCTTTCTCCTTATTTCAAAGTCCCTGCACATCCATTTCTCCTGTTTTCCCTTTCATGCATTTTGGTGCTTGTGTTTTCTTTCTTGTTTGTGTCTATACCTACTTCCCTTCTCTTTCCAACCTCCCATATTTCCTGCTCTTTCTGTAGCAGTTCATGTTCTTAGCCCTGTGTATGGTTTCAGCACCCTTCCTTCCTAAAATACCCTGACCTACTTCCTTTTCCTAGGAGAGGCTGAGTCATTTGGAGGGTATCAACGTGCCAAAAAATCTTGGATGGGTTTTTGCAGGGGTGAAATTGGGGATTGTGCTGCTGGAAGATGCTGGCAAACGCTTCCAACCGCTTTGACGTTAACGAGCAAGTGCAGAGGAGTTGAACCTGGACGTCAGCCAACTAATGTATCAAGGAATTCATGTGTCCCTGTTTTCTCTGCTGTGGTTTAATTGGTTTTCCCCCAGATCAGTAGCTCTCCACTGACATTTAAAACTGGAAATCGATTAGATACAGAAACTAAAAGTAGTCCTAGTGCCTCGAAACAGAAGAATGTTGTTGAGCACGGGCCCTGGCAAGCTCAGCTTCTCCACAGCTTTTCTTGGCACGTGGCTGGAGGTTTAGGACGTTACCCCTTTCTGGCTGCTTTTCACTACGGTTGAAGGATGGTGTCAGACTCTGCACCAGAGGGCAGTCAGAAGCTCCCCTGTACCTGCCCTGCTGTGCAGACAGCAATCCTGGGGATAGGAAAGAGCCAGGGATGATGGCATTATGGGAACTGCTCAGTAGATGTGAGTGGGAAGTTTTAGACAATGTATCTGAGAGTGCTTGATAATTAGGGCAAGAAATGCTGCTGCATGTGTGGGCTGTTGCTGTAAGGACCTGGTGAGGGTATTAGCACAGATCAAAGTGTGAAAAATGTCCAGGCTCTTTAAATCTCTACTGATACCAGCAAATTCAACAGCATCAGGATGTTCCTGAGCACAAGCTCAGTTGATTCTACGGATTCTCATTAATCCTTTCATGATTTTAGCCTGGGCCAATGAGCAGTTTCCCAAAATACTCCAGGAGGGGATAAACTCTGGTTTAGGGGATACATCCTGCCATCCCCAATGGGCAGATCGTGTGCTTTCACTGACATGTCGAGGCTGTAAGGGAATGGATGTTGGCTGTCCTGTGCCAGTTGGCCTCAGGGGCAGAGAATGGTCCCAGACTTGTTTAATTTACTAATGTGGGTGTAATCACAGTGACTAGGCCCGGCGACTAGACTGAAAATTTGGATTTGCAAACTCTGTTGGGATTAGGCAGCAGCAACTGAAGGGGGGTTACCCCTGTCAGTTCCCCAGCTACTGCCTCGTACCAAAAGGCCAGAAGGTTTATTTGCTCTTCAGTCAGGACTGGCCACCCTGCAGAGTCAATGAATTCTACCACTGATTTTTGTTTCCTCATTATGCTATTAGCTTTGACAGTAAGCACTTTTTTTCCCTAAAAATATAACAAGCAATGTTATTTGATGAGCTGAATCATGAAGAAAGGAAGTCTCTAAACCACCTGGTGATCGTAGTCATTGATTCAACAAGACTTACACAAATTAATATAAATAAAATCACTATTCTGCAAGAATAAACACAGCTTTCAATAGTACAGAAAGCCAGGTATTTTGCTGTAGAAACCTGCCTGTTATTACTGCAGTGGGATGTGTAGACTTAGTATTTTAACAGCAACTTTTAATATAACTGGAGCAAAAATAGATTAAGAACATGATGATTTGAAGGCAGGTCATGTTGGCAAAGACTCTTCCATTGACTGGTGCAGGGGGGTTGGAACTTGATGATCTTTAAGGTCCCTTCCAACCTTAATGATTCTATGATTCTATGACTGATGCTTCCAAAGTCCTTGATTTTCTTATGAGCACTACAATATTTCTCTTTTCCCCCTAAGACTAAGATCCTCAAGTCAAGTGATTCTATCTGTCAGTTTTTATTTAAGACCAGAAGGATCTAACTTTCCTGGTTTTGAAGACAAGCTCACAGGCATAATCCAAAAGGCTAAAAGCTAAACCAAAGAAAAAAATCTAACAGCAGAGGAAAAAACTTCACATTTTTTTAAAGGCTCTTGTTTTTTAAGGCCCATTTCTGGGTGTTGGTTTTTATTTTCACCCCCTCTGGGTTATGTAATACAAAATCATCCTTAGCTTTGCCTTTCTGAAGTGTTGCTGTTAGCTGCCACAGCCCTATTCATGACAGTAAAGTGACACTTGCTAACAAAAATTGCACAGTGTGCAGTCCTTCATCTTTGCTTCACATCGTGTTGCTCTCCATCTGTTTGAAAGTTGTTCCAGAATCAAACTGCTTGCCTTAAAACATGGCCCTAAATCGAACAGGGAGTCCAGGAAGTGCATATTTATTATCTCAATATATCCATTGCATCCAACTTTCAAAATATTTTTCCACAGAACCATGCTTCTAAGAATTGTGAATGCTGAAAAAGCAGTAGAAGGCCCTGGGGTGAAGTGACTAGTTTTCAAGTGTATTTAGCACAACAGCCTCCAGAACAACAGACTGAGTTTTCTGCTTCCCCTTATTATGCATAGTGCCATGGATCAACAAAAAATTATCATTGCTGTGTTATCTTTTTACCTGCAGGTGTTGCTGAGAAAAAAATGATTATATAAGAGCAAACCACAAAATTCTGCTGAACTTGGAAAGAAAGATACATTACTGATTTTCAGATGCTGTCACTGATAATTAGCTTTCCCTGATCTGCTAAGTGTGGTGGAACAAAACCAACAAGTAACATGGCACTGCAATTGACAGCAGCTCAAATTAGTGTTTTTGCACAGATCTGGTTTCAAGGCTAGAAAAAAGGTTAAGAGGGACTATATTGTATCCTGTAGCACTGAAATATATTTAAATGTGCATTTGTGTGCCAGAGACTTGGAGTCCAGCAGTCTTTTAGCACGCTGTCTCACTTTTAGTGTAACAGTTAAACTGTGTGAAAACTTTTCAACGTGGTTCATACCTGTTTTTGACTTAGTCCTTGGTGGATCTGGGGTGTGAGCAGCAGGCACTGTGCTGTGTGAGCAGGAGGGCTTGTGCTCATGGTGTTTCCTTTCACACCTGCTACCAAAGCAGTGGTTTGGCCCAGGCAAAGCAGTTCTGGAATTGAAGTTTAATTGTAGGTGAACTGTATATTTGAGCATAAATCATCTCACTGCTGTTGGCATACACCTGCCAAGTGCCCTTCTGAGCCTGCTATCACACATCATGTTCTCTTGACAAGTACAAAAGCATTTATCAAAAAAAATGTATGTTAGCAAGCGTACCAGAAACTTCTTTGTGGGAATGAAGTGAGTCCTTTTGTTTTCCCTCTCTCCATTGTTAGTGCTAATGACTCATGCATTGGTTATAGCCTCAAAAATACAATAGCAGCAGTTCAGAAAGCAAATGGGAGCTCTGCTTTTCTTTATGAACAGGTGTTGAAAGATTTTAAGAGAAGAAATGAGGCAGCCCATCGTAGAAGGATTTGGATCAGACAGCTGCAGCAGCAAGAAGGACCAAAGGTGAGTGAAGAAACAGACATAAAGGGAACAATCACAACTTTTAGCTGGCTCTTTTGTTGTCTGCTTCTGATGCCAAAGGAAGAATTGTGGATTTGGAAAAGGAACATGACTGGTTTGTGCCTGGTTTGATATTTACAAGTTCTCTTTGAGCTGTACCAGGTGGTTTCCTTCAGAGAGTGTTTTGGAGGCTCATCTTTTCTGGAATCCCTGTTGACAAGGTGCATTTCTTCACTGGCTGCTTCTGCTCCATGAAGCTGAAGCAAAGGAAAACCAGCGTTAAGCAGGAAGATCCATTTGAAGGAGTGGATCCCTGTGGCAGGAGTTTATGTTATGGAAGTTGTTGCTTCTAGCACTGGGAGACACCTCATGCCTGTTTATCATTGCATTCACATAATTACTTTGAAAGCTTAATAAGATTGAAGCTTTATTAGCACAACTGTGTTTCTTCCATTTCACTCAAGCAGATGCAGTACTTTTTCTACGGGTACTAGCACATCTTTTGTTTGCTTATATTTTATACTTTAACATATATTTTTTCCAGTGTAAGAAGAGGTGTTGAGTGGACTGCTTCTATATAGTAGTCATAATATAGTTGTGAGAGATGAGGTAATCTGGTGGCAAAGCACTGGTATGTTAGTCAAGAGAGGTGCAGTCTAATCCTTTTTGCATAATTATTTGGGTTGTAGTTTTGATTTGATTCCTGTTTTGCTTGTCTGCATCTTTCTACTTGTCGATTTACAGTGTAAACACTTGGCTGTGTGGATCATCAGTGTAGTGTGGCATGCAATCAGATCTCAGATGGGATCTCTAATCCTAATGTAATACAAAGAATTAGAAATAACAATGATCTCAGAATATTACATGAACGTTAAAAGTATGTTTCACAGCACTGTTACAGGATAGAGTAGAATATTACTAATTTTACTGTGTAGCAAACCAACAGATAGTTTAATGCCTTGCCTGAGATGACAAGAAGGCTGTGGATTATGGGGAGGACCTAAGCAGCATCTAGGCCTCTTGACTCCCAAGTTTGTACCATGATTACAAGATCAAAGGAAAGTGTGGACCCCTCCAGATGCTCCATCCAGCCACTTCCAGTTATTGGTAAACCTGAGAACTTTGAGATCAGAAAGTGTAACCCAGCTCATGTATGGAGAGCACAGTTTGTGCTCCAGTGACCAAATATGGTTTTGTTGGTTGTTTTTGACCTTCAGCTGCAGTTGCTTGGGTATTCTTAGCCTAAAAAAGTGAGCAATAGCTTTGCTGTGTGCTGGGGATGTGCTGGGCCCAAGTTGAATCTGCTGGAGTTTTGAAAGTTTTCATGAGGGCAAAATGAGGGCACTGAGTATCATGAGACTTTCTTTCCTCAGTGAGATGTTAGGCATCATCCTTCAAGACAGATAATAAGAGTTAACATGAAGGACAACATTGAGACACCAGATCTTTGAAACAACTTCTGTGTCAAGCCTGCCACTTCTTTATTATTCTGTTTCTACCTTTGTATGAGTTTTAGCCTGTCGTGAGGTGCCATGTTCAAGTCTCTGAAGTCTGAATGTCCATGTCACCTTTAAACAAAAATTGGTTTGAGGTCAGATTCACATAACTACAGACATTTGCTAATTTTCTCTGATGCCACTAGTTTCCCAGAATTGAAGCTTTTGTTATAAACACCCATTTTCTCCCCACCTTCTCCAATTTCTACCCCTCAGGATTTCAGAAAACAATTCAGTATGTGACTGAAACGAGTTTCCAGAAATCTTGGGGAAAATAGTTCTGAGAAAAATGAACAGATGCCTTTCTTCTCAGCGGGTAACATTTCTGAACTTAACAAATGAGATCATTGCCTTTTAGTTAGAAAATCATTGAGGAACTGAGCTAAAGTGCCATCACAATATCCCAGTCTGCCTAGTGGCCAACTAACTCTGAACAATGACAATTTTAAAGCTGATAGAAAACCTTTGATGGAAAAAGTGACAGGAGCAATAACAACTGTGCTGCTTAGATAAACTCATTTTTTTATTATTACATCTATGTGGTTATAGGCTTGTCAAGTGTTTATAATGAAGCCAGAGAGCAGTAATAATGATACAAACAAAACATATGATAACAATAAATGAACAATATTTGCAGGACTAATTTTCAGGCAAGACAGAATCTGCTAATTAAATTTGCTGATGACATAAAATTGGACGTCAATATCAAAACAAAGGAGGGCTGGAACATCATATAGGAAGCACTGCATAACCTTGAAGACTGGAGTAGTAGAATCAAGTGAAGTTTGACAGTATGAACCACAAAGTTATGTACTGGAGACTAAAGAAGAAAATTTTGATAGAAGAAAAGAGATTTGCATAAATAGAGGTAAAACATCTGGACACAGTAACCAGCTACTAGTGGACTGTGGACCAGCACTGAGCTGTGCCCAGAGAACAGCAAATCTTAAAATGTCTCTGGTTGCCTTCTCAGAATACATGGAGCAAGCTAATGCTCCACAGAGAGATGACCTGTTTAATGGAAAAGACAATGTTGACACAAGAACAAATGAAAAGACATCAGCATAAAATGTAAAGTAGAAGATTTATAACCAAAAACCAAACACATTTATTTTAAGGATTGATTCCTCTTCTTCTAGTAGCAGAGAACATGAATTCATGATTCAAGGCTTCATTTCCAGTCATGTTATCAGTTATGTTCCTAGAACCACAGATATAATATATACAGGCTCACTTACTGCCAGTAATACTTCTCCCTGGTAAAACAACCTCCAAGACACCTGAGAAGCAATCTTAAAGAAAAGCCAAAGTCAAGTTACCAATTGTATCATGGTTCACTAGGCTGGGCCAGAGCAAAACTGACCCCGCATAATTCATCTAAACAACAAATGTAAATGAGAAGAGTGGATTTTGATTAAGCTGAGGATCAAACAGAGGATCTCAGAAGTGTAATCAGGACAAGAGGGCACAGCCTGAAGTTGCTCCAAGGGAGGTTTAGGTTGGATATTAGGAAGCACTTCCTCACGGAGAGGGTGATTAGACATTGGAATAGACTTCCCAGGGAAGTGGTGGAGGCACCATCCCTGGATGTGTTCAAGGCAAGGCTGGATGTGGCACTTAGTGCCATGGTCTAGATGGTGTGGTGGTGTTGGTCATAGGCTGGACTTGATGATCTTAAGGGTCTTTTCCAGCCTTGGTGATTCTGTGATTCTGTGATTAGTCTGCTCTCAGCAGAATCTTCAGCCCAACCCCCCATAATCAGACCCAGCTATGATACAGGAAAGCAGACTTCCATCTTAGAGCAAAACTGAATCCAAAGGTCAGCAAAGGGAGACAGGTGTATGTTTGCTTTCATAAGTCAATACATCCTAAAGAGACAGAGCCTAAGCTTCTTTTTTATGAGCTAGGGCTTAACAGAAATCTTAGTTGTGTAGGATTCTGTGTTGGCAAAAGTGCTTGCTCCAGTCCAGTTCCACAATCTCAAAGTGGTAAACCACCAATAACAGGCATAATAAATGTTTAAGATTCCAAGACACAGACTTATAATGAACCAAGGAACCAGACTTGGTAATACTAGATGGAAAATGAATCCTGCTGGTTCTGATGAAGAGAGAGTATGGAGAAAAAAATTATTAAAAGAGGTAGCCTTTGTATACTAATGGATGCAATGCATCCAAAACATATTTATAACATATTCAAAACATAATAATTAGCTGCATGGGTCCCCTTGGGTGAGGCATTCAGCAAGCACACATGAAACCATAATTCCCTCACTTCGTGTTTACAATCTGAGATGAATCTAATGAACTGATGCCAAGAGTCAATAGACCATAACTTTGTAAATTTCTTCAGAAATGTGAAGCATCATTTCAAATCACAGAATCACAGAATCTTAGGGGTTGGAAGGGATCTCAAAAGATCATCCAGTCCAACCCCCCTGCCAGAGCAGGGTCACCTAGAGCACATCCCACAGGAACTTGTCCAGGTGGGTTTTGAATGTCTCCAGTGAAGGAGACTCCACAACCTCCCTGGGCAGCCTGTCCCAGTGCTCTGTCACTCTCACAGTAAAGAAGTTTTTCCTCACATTTACATGGAACCTCCTATGCTCCAGTTTGCACCTGTTGCCCCTTGTCCTATCACTGGACATCACTGAGAAGACCCCAGCTCCATCCTCCTGACACTGGCCCTTAATGTATTTATAAACATTGATGAGGTCGCCCCTCAGTCTCCTCTTCTCCAAACTAAAGAGACCCAGCTCCCTCAGCCTTTCCTCATAAGGGAGATGTTCCACTCCCTTCATCATCTTTGTGGCTCTGTGCTGGACTCTTTCAAGCAGTTCCCTGTCCTTCTTGAACTGAGGGGCCCAGAACTGGACACAATACTCCAGATGCGGCCTCACCAATGCAGAATAGAGGGGGAGGAGAACCTCTCTTGACCTACTAACCACACCCTTTCTAATGCACCCCAGGATGCCATTGGCCTTCTTGGCCACAAGGGCACATTGCTGGCTCATGGTCCTATACAAATAACAATTATTTTCCTTTAACCAGTTGCAATGGGGCCTCAGTTTTGGGGCTACCTATTTAGTTCTAATTAACCTTGATGTTTTTCATCCAAGGGTCTCTCTTGGACTGACTTATCCCTACTTCCCCCTGAAATTTCAACCAGAGCTGTTCAGTTTTTTTCCCCAGTATGAAAACAGAAGAATAGATTGTTTTGCAGTTTTAAAACATCTTAGAAACTTGGGATGCTTTTGTGTTTTCAGTTTGGCAAAAGAATGGACTATGCATCAGGACTGTGCCTCTTGTGCCTGTGAAAACTGACCTAAATTTGACCAAGTCAGAAGCCTTTGAAAAAAGAATCTCACTTCTCATATTCTGGGGAGACGTGCTGAACTTCAACAGAAAAATAAAACAGTGGGTGGGAAAATGACAGAGTGGATGAAAAGATGGGAGAAGAGAGGGGACATGAACAGGAAAGTAGGACTGGCCTTATGAAGGTGTTGGATTGGCTGTGGGGGCGTAGAGACAGATTTACCTAAACAGTCTGGTGTGTGTGGGGACAAATGTATTGGACAAACAAAAGAGAAATGACAGGATGTCTGGGACGTGAGAATCAGACTGAGCAAGATCTGTTCCCTATAGAACTGGAGAGTTTACAGCGCCCCCTTCCAGGGTATTATAAAAGTAAAAAAGAAATGCTGAAGTCCTATTATGATGAAAATAATAGAAAACTATAAAATAAATTTATATTTTCTGTCTTCAGGTTTGGCCACCTTACAGTGAGTGAATAAGGCATTGGAATATGCATGAAATAAGGAGGTAAAAGGGCACTGAGCTGCTGTTGCTCTAAAAGGTGGATTGCTGCCACATCCCTGAGATAGCTAAATTATGGGTTTGTGTGTTCATCTTGGTAAGATCTGTATTTCAAAAGGAGATTCAGTTTACTTAAGATTCAGACCACCCGAATTTGGTGCATAAAGACAAATGACATCAGTCTCCCCTTGAGTGAGTGGTGGTCTTTTTATGAACCAAATAAGGAAGCAGGGATTTATGGAAAAAACAGCCCCAACTCAGATAATTAATATCCATTCTAAGCTATATATGCAAAGGGTGTTAATGAAGGGGGTGCAGCTGACATTCATTTTGGCATTTCCCAGCTTTCAAATGCTTAGATTTGCTGAATTCACAGAATCACAGAGTTACCTCGGTTGGAAAAGACCTCTGAGATCAAGTCCAACACTGACAAGTCCTTAACTAAACCATATCCCCAAGTACTCTGTCTATATGACTCTCAAATACCTCCAAGGATGGTGGCTCCACCACTGCCCTGGGCAGCCTGTTGCAATGCCTGACAACCCTTCTGCTGAAGAAGTTCTCCCCAACATTCAATCTAAACCTCTCCTGGCACAACTTGCGGCCGTTACTTCGTGTCATATCACTTGTAACTTCATTGAACAGCCCGATCCCCACCTCTTTACAGCCTCCTTTAAAATAGTTGCAGAGTGTTCCTTTAGCATCCTTTGTGTGTGTGTAATTAATCTTGTGCATTGTTTGCATAGAGGTAGAGCCTGGAAGCCCCAGCAAGTATTGGAAGGCTTTGCAGTCACAACACAGAATAGTTGCCAGAAGGCCAGATTTTTCAAATACTAATGACTTGGACTACATTTGAAAAACCCTGAGATGTAGGAACTTTGTTTTGGGAACACAAATAGCAGTGTGTAGCCTCTGACTTGCCTATTTATCATAGAATCAGAGAATCATAGAATAGAATCATAGAATATGCTGAGTTGGGAGGGACCCATTAGGATCATCGAGTCCAACTCTTGTCCATTTTAGACTCTGTGCTTTTCAGAAGAAGGAAACTTGTTATCTCTGTACAATTTCTACTATCCTGTATTACCACCTTAGGACTCCAAATTCTGAGATGATAAAGATGGTTAGTAATAACTTGTAACATAAAACCTTTTAAAATCCTTAAGCCTCACTGGTGCATGCCAGAGCTCCCCAGCTGCATGTTGCAGGCCGAGTGCTGTTAACAGACAATAGAGCTTGTCGTTTTGCTTCATTGTAAATGTTTGTGGTTTTGAAGACATCCATTCTTCTCCTTCCCACAGAGCTCAGACTGATTTGGGCATGCAGTAGTGACCATGAAAACTTCTGACTTCTATGCATTTCTTACAGTATTAGATAAGCTGCTTGGTTTTGTAACACATGAAACAGCTAGAATCATCTCCCCTGAAAATGCTTGAGCGACCATCACTCATCTCCTCAGGCAGGCAGGCGGTCAGGGACAGTCTGGCTGTCTTGTTCTTCATCCTGCAGTTCCCTCTGACTGAGCTGGGAGAATAGGGCTTTCTCAGGTCAGGAAGCATGTCTGAGGAGCTCGCTCCCTGTGGATGCCAGCCATCATTTTGTGCCAGCTGTCTTCAGGTCTCCTGGCGCAGCTCTTCAAAGTCAGTACATCTTTTGTCAGCTCTGCCTTCCCCTTCTTTAAACTTATTTGGTGAGTTTAACTCAAGCAGATTGTGATGTCGACTTGAGTGTCCACCGTATCCTAGAAGCCTGGATAAAGGGTTTAGTTAAAAAGAAAACAAAACCAAAAAAACAGTAGGCTAAATGTGTCATGGTCTGATTGCATGGAAGTTTGTAGTTATGCCTGGAAGGACTCTGGTGTAATGCATGTGGCAAACCTGTGACTGACAGGAGGATTTGGCTCAGGTTGCAGCCATGTGGATGAGCTGCAGTATCAGAACTTTCCATTCCAATTGAAATAACAAGAAAAGTCATCTCACGCGCTCAGACCAACTTCAGTTCCATCAGCTGCCTTCTTTTGATCTGCAGTAAGAAGCAGTAATCACACATCAAAAGATTACTTTGTTATGTAAGGGAGAAGTGCTAGTGTAGATGTCCCTAATGACATCCCCCACCACCACAGAGGGTGACACCACAGCAAACAAAAATAGTGGGCATAGCTATCAAAACTGTTCTCTTGCAGTCAAAGTGTAAATAACACTTTAACACCAAGACTTCAGTGCTATGTAACTTTCTTTGGGGATTGCATTGCAAGCAAAAAGAAACCCCAAATCTCTGTGGAGTAGAGGTCTCCTACCTAGTTCTGCGTCCTAGTTCTTTGTTGGCCATCCTGCAGCACAACCAGCAAACTGCAGCTTAGCCAGTAAGCCTCTCAGAATCACAGAATGTTAGGGTTGGAAGGGACCTCTGAAGATCACCAAGTCCAACCCCCTGCCAGAGCAGGACCAAAACTCAGGGCAGATCACTCAGAAAGGCATCCAGACAGGTCTTGAAAGCCTTCAGAGAAGGAGATTCCACAACCCCTCTGGGGAGCCTGTCCCAGGGCTCTGTCACCCTTACAGTAGAGAAGTTCTTCCTCATGTTGAGGTGGAACTTCCTGTGCTCTAGTTTGAATCCATTGCCCCTCATCCTATCACTGGGCACAAGTGAAAAGAGGTTGTCCCTGCCTTCTTGACCCCCAGCCCTCAGGTATTTATAGACATTAATTAACTCCACCCCCCCACTCATCTGGCCTTGATGAAGCTGGAGGCTTTATAACAAAGCTGGAGAATTTAAAGGTAAGTGGAGGTCGGGTAAAAAGTAAAAGGAGTTAACTGAAATAGTCTCAGAACAAGGGTATCTGTTTCGTAAAATAGCTGATTTTTTACATGAAACTGTCACCTCTCAGGACTTCAGTGAAGCAGTTGGTGTTTTGCTGCAAAGAAAACTGATTCTAACAGGTGAAATGGGAGATTATGGCAAGAACAGCGACACAAACAGCTGAGTTCAAAGTTCCCGACTTATTTGGGTTTTTTCCATGATTGTATCCCGTGAGCCCATTAAACTGGTTGTTTTGTGCCACATTATCTATGTCAAACTAACAGGTTGTGAAGGGAAGACTCGTGGAAAACATGCAAGTAACCAGTAAAGGGGGTGAACCGTATCCTGGGTTTGCCAAGCTCTGTCTGGGCTGATGGCAAGCAGATATCTGGCCTCCATCACTGGGCGAGTGTGGGCTGTGCATGTTTTTTGAGGCCTGTGTGGTTTGGGCCACCATCCCTGGATACATCTAAAAAGCCAGATGTGGTGGCAGGGGACAGGGTTTGGTGGAGGTGGCAGAGCTAGGGTAGTGGTTGGACTTGATGATCTGGAAGGTCTTTTCCAAGCAGAATGATGATACTATGAGGATAACAGAGCCCTGGGACAGGCTGCCCAGGGAGGCTGTGGAGTCTTCATCCCTGGAGACATTTCAAATCCCCTGGACATGTTTCTGTGGGATCTGCTGTAGGTGACACTGCTCTGGCAGGGGGTTGGACTAGATGATCTCTTGAGGTCCCTTCCAACCCTGACCTATGGCCCTATGGCTCTGTGACAATAATTGTCTGTGATTGGATGAAGTGACTGCTCAACATTCTCCTGGGTAATCCTGCCTAAGTGCAAGTTCTGCTCTCTATAGAGAGTCTGGAAGTCTACAAAAGGTAAATTTTCTAGTATTTTATGAAGTAGACCATGTCTTAAGTAACTTGATTGTTAAGTGCTTTGCAGACTGGACCTAAAGGAGAAATGTCTCTGTCAGTCTTAGTTTTATCTATCTGATTTGCATAACAGTATCTATATTTGCTTGAAAAAATGCTCTGGGAAGTAGGCAGAAAATCCAAGTTCCTTGTTTGGCCTGGGTAGGCTCTCTTCCAGTATTTGGAGTGGGTGAAGAACAGGACAGGTAGGCTGGGACAGTCAGAAGGGAAAGAGTCAGTCTGGAAAGGAAAGTAAGTTTTGGCAGCAGTCCAAGCCAGTTGGTCAGACAATACAGCAGAGTCTGGACAGACAGGAGGCTTGTTCTGTAGGTGGGCTCTGCTGGAAGCATTCCTCACACCGTGGCAGGCAGTCATTTCAGCTGCATTTCTGCTCACCCTGAACACCTGCAAATAGCTGTGCTGGTAAAAGAAAGAAAACAAAACAAAACAAAACAAAACTGGAAGGCTAAAGAGGGGGGGAAGGAACACTTTGGAAATGGGGGACTTCCTATGCAGTTTTTGAGGATTGGGGTTGCTTGCTGAGCTGATTTATTTTTTTAAGTAACTTAAGTTTATGCATTTAGATTTATTTTCCCTTACTAAGTGGGCCTTATAACTTCCTGCTGTCTTTGTGATCTTCTTAGTCATCACATAATCTTACAGGGTTTGGAGAATAAAACAAGGAAAAGATACAGCCACTGGCAATCTCTGATTTGAATTTGGTTAATAGCATCCTGTTTACTTTTTTTTTTCAACTTTCCCCACAAATATTCTGTTCCACATTTCCTTATTTTGTACAGGGACTGTCCTCAGAAGGAAACATAGCTCCTGTAGTAGGAAGGGACCACTTGAAGTTTGTACATAGGCTAACAAAATCTTGAGTGGCAAATACAAAGTAGTTAGATATAAAAGTAAGGTAATTTATTAAGGTGACAGATATAACGAGTTTGAGGTGGCTGTTGATAAATGCACTGACTACAACAGTGCCATTAATAGATGTAAATTGTGCAGCAATAATAATTCCAGTACCTGAAGGGCCTACAGGAAAGCTGGAAGGGGCTTTTCACCAGACAGGGCAGTGATAGGACAAGGAGGAATGGTTTAAACTGCAAGAGGGGAGATTGAGGTCAGACATCAGGAAGAAATTCTTCCCCATGAGGGTAGGAAGGCACTGGCACAGGTTGCCCAGGGAGGCTGTGGCTGCCCCCTCCCTGGAGGTGTTCAAGGCC
This sequence comes from Hemiprocne comata, assembly GCA_020745705.1. NCBI lineage: Eukaryota > Metazoa > Chordata > Aves > Apodiformes > Apodidae > Hemiprocne > Hemiprocne comata. Next base: position 214,331,791 of record CM036586.1, read on the forward strand.
AGGTTGGATGAGGCTTGTGCAGCCTGGTCTGGTGGGAGGTGTCCCTGCTCACAGCAGGGAGGTTGGAACCTGGTGATCTTTGAGGTCCCTTCCAACCTTCACCATTCTGTGATTCATTTCTATGATTCTATAATAAAAACTACACAGTACAAAATACACCTAGGGATGCTTTTGCCCCTACCCAAAAGGTGAAAGTCTTGATATCTTACACAAGGAGGTGTCCCTGCCTTTGGGGAAGAAGAGAGGATCAGGCCCATCGACCCTTTCCAGGGGAGGTGCTCTTCTCGTGCTGAACAAAGGACTCAAGAACTAATTTATTACCTTTTGATGAGGTGGGACTTAGCTTATAACTAGTGTATTGATTGGTTCTTTGCAGACTAATAATGTTTATTAATTAGGACAAAGGTAAGGGAGACACCCAGTGCCTGCTTCATATGTAAATTCAAGCTTTGCTAATGCCCAGGGCTCACTTGGCATGCCATCACCAGGTGCAGTCACACAGGCTGAGGTCCAGCCTTTATCACACCACCTCTGACTGCGGGGCCTCCGCTGCGCTCCTCAAGTCATGCCCAGTCCAGCCATGGAGCCATCAGGCACCTGGGTTTGAAGATAAGCAGACAAGGACAGAGATGGATCCCTTCCAGCCAGTGAGCTGGGCCTGTCCTCCCTACAGGACATAAATTTGCCTACTTGTCAGGTCCAAGGCCAAATACCCAGTGAAGCACTGCTCAGCTCGCACTCCTCTGCACAGCTCCTTCCAGGAAAGTTAAAACAAAGCACAATCCAAGCTCTGTTTTCCCACAGCTGTGAAGGATACTGAGCAGAGGAGAATCAAGCCTACTTATCTTATTAGGTCGTCTTCCTGGGTATTTTTTTGATGCCTGTTTGTTACAGAGATTAGTCATGTATTTGCAGTGTTGGATGTTTTTTCTCCATTTGTACCCAAGGATGTGCTTCTCCCAGTGGAAATAAACCCAGAAGAACTCCTGTACCAGTGGGCAGTTGGGAAGTGTGTGTGCCATTCTGGAGCTGTGAGCTCAGGCTTGACAAACCATTTTTACTCATAATTAGTGTTATGGTGGTACCTACAAGCCATGGTCTTGCCCTCGGTGGTACTGATAAAACCATCATATGGAAACCTTGATCTTGGTCTGTATAATACATGTGGTTCAGGTATGATTTTCATGTAATGCATGGAACAGAATTTTAATGGCTGTATAGCCTAGGCTATAGGTGCATGTTTTGTCTGCTTTGTTTTTAAACCTGAAATGCATCAACCTGAGACTGTGGCATCCCTTGTCACGATGCAGTGTACACACAGGGTAAGAGCAGAAAGGCTGATTCCTGTCTTTTTCTGTTCATGAAGAGACAATTCAATGGGAAATGATTATGATTAGTAAAATAAGCAGCATTTGCAGCATACCAGCTTCTTCCTTGTGGCTGAGTGGTACGAAGGCATCATCCTTAGCATAAACTTTATTGAGGTGGGAAGGAGGCTGCAGTGTTACTCTGATGGATTTTCTTAAGTTCTTCCTGGTGAAGGACAGCATGGGAGAAAACATCATGGTGTTTAAGGGGTTCCAGCCTGATGAATTGTAAACACTGATACCTGGCAGACCCTTGCTCTAGATACACCATATGCCCTGTCCAAGGGCATTCAGTGGAGGTGGAGATCATAGGATCATAATCATAGAATCATAGAATGGTTTGGGTTGGAAGGGACCTTAAACATCATCTAGATCCACACCCCTGCATTGGCAGAGACACCTCCCACTAGACCAGGTTGCTCCAAACCCCATCCAACTTGCCCTTGAATGCTTCTACTACTTGATACTGCAGCTGCTGGAGAGCCATTTCTTCAATTCACTTGAACAAGAAAATGTGACCACCAGCCCACAGAGATTCTTTTTTTGTGACTGTAACTTCTGTAATTTGTTTGTTCCAGAGATGTTCTCCGAAAGGAATATTTAAGGATCAAAATATTAAATGTTGAGCATTGTCCTGTTGGAGTTTAGTTGTGTAGGTTCACAAGCAGTTTAAGATGTGACTGCTTGTTCTGCCCCCCTGGTGGGGGTTCCTGCTTCACCTCAGAGCTGTCAGGATGAACACGTGCTGAAGCTTCTACCTGATGACAAAGCCAAGCTCGTAGATAGATGACAAAGATGCATCCCAGTTAAGATGCTGGATTTTGGAGAGGAGCAGGCAGAATGTAGGCATGCAACATTTCCTTCAGCAGACTTTGCTCGAGGGATGGGAGCTCCAACCCCAGGTGACAGCTAACAGCTGCAGAACGGGAACATCTTAAACTGATGCAGCTGTTGCTAAGTGACTGAGCCAAATTTAGCATTTAAATTTAGCAAATTTAACAAATTAATTTAGCATACAAGCATTAATTTATCACCTTAACTATAAATATATTTATGTTCCTTTTTTCCTCTTTGCATTTGAGACTGCCTGGCAATAATGGGAGAAAAATAATTTGAATCCCTAATACTGTCTGGTTTCACCATTCTTTCCTAGCTGATCCTGTGGCATGATTTATATCTTGCCATCTGATTCCTTAATTGCACTTTGCAATGAAGAAAACCGTATAATACTTGAATTGCAAGCTAGTCTCTGTTAGAAGCAAATGAAATTATTTGGAAAACCAATCAGGAAGTGTTCAAATCTTCCTTGGTGACAGGCCTGCTTTAGTTGTGTAGCTTGCTTCCTTCTGGATCACAAACATCAGCGTTAAGATTAGCCTGGCATTGTGAAAGCCCTGACTCTGCATTTCATCATCAGAGTGAGGACTGCTGGGTTTTGTGATCCTGCTCCTCTGTCCACGTGAGATTTCAGCACAGCAACCCTCACGTGCCCGTGCTGAAACCTGGTCGGTCCTGAAACAACATGTTAAAACAAGAGCCTGCAGTTGGATGCACTTTGCTTTGGGGATGGGCTGAGAATCCAGAGACTGCTACAGATACCTTGCAACTGGATACCCATGAGAATAGGAGAGCTGAACTGGAAGAGATTAAGCAGCTCTTTGTACATTCTTCCCTGTGAAGTGTAAAGAGCTGACAGCTTCATTGTTTTGCAACCACTTAAAAATTAAAGAGGAAAAACAATTACTTCAGCACAGTCCTCTTGAATATGGTTTTATTAAATGTGCTCTTCCTAGAAATCTAGGCATACACACAAAGAATAAGAGATCCTTCATACACAGATTTCACAACAGACTATTGTCCAGCAAGTCACTTAAATGTCCCCCCCAGTTCCCTGTAAGCAAGTCACTTTCCCACACTGTTTCCAACACATACATCAGCAGCTGGCTCACTTTCTGCACTGTTCTTTGAAAATTATTTACCTTACTCCTCTAGGCCCTTCTTCCCTATACAGCCATTTACATCTTCCTGTCTGGGTGGGATGAAGGCCGCTGTCAACAGAGAGTAAGTTTCATTTTCATATTTTTCTGCTCACACAAAACCCCTGGACAGAGGCTGCCAATCTGCTGCAAACGGCAATAGTAAGTGTTCTTTCCACGTGGTTCACCTGCCTGCTGAAGATGACTGCATTGAGGCAGGTCTGTTCCACTAGGGTCATGTTTGCTGTAAGTGGAACCACTCAGAGGCAGTTTCAAGGTGTGATCTGGTCTGAGAGCAGAACTGGGAGACAGGAAGCCAGAATTCAGGAAGTGTAATTCCAGTAGTTTTGCTGCACGGCCTGAGGCGACTGGTTCAGCTCTTACCTCATTTTCACCATCTGCAATGCTGCTCATAGGATGGTGCAATGATTAATTTATTCTGATGAAGTTAATTATTTAGTAAGAACTGAATAATTTCATAAGAATGTCTATCTATCCCAGCAAATGTTGTGAAAAGAAAAATGTAAGAGTCAGCCCTAAAGCTGTTCATTAGCAAACCCAGACAAGATGGTGAGGCTCAGGACAGAAACCTCATCAGAGCTACTATTGCCAGTTACAATGGTGCATTTTGTCTAAACTGAAGACCCTAGATGAAGTTATTCTTCCATGACTAGTGCAGCTTGACTTTCCTCTGATTCCAAAGACAGGAATGTAATGTTAGGAGGATGGCGTGTTCCCGAAGCCTCAGTTTTATTCTGGCTGTTTTGAAAGATCCACATAGTATGCTAAGGCAGCCAGCAAAAAGGCTCAGGGGGAATTGTATGTTGTTATTTTGCAGTTCTCACAGGTACATACTAGGAAGCAATTGGAAAGGATTATGCAGTAAAATTAATTTATTAAGATTTCCTGTGTCCTGCAGAACAATCCATGACTCATCAGCGGTTTGGAGAGCACTGAGATGTACATCATATCAAAGGAATTCTGCAGGGCCAGCTCTCTTGGCAGGCCTGAAGTGATCTGTATCTCTAGTGTAACTTTGGTTTTAGTGTGACCAACCAGTATAATTAAATTACCAGTGTCACTGTCCTCAGCCAAATTGCCCCTCAGCTTTTATAGCTCCCTCTGTTGGATTAACTATCAAAGCTGCTCTTTACCTGGTTAAATGGGTGTTCCATCTCTCCAGCTTTTTGATGAGTTAATGTTGCTCCACGAATTTGAATTATCCTTCTGTTTAATGATACATTGCATGGTCTGGGTCAGTAGTTAGATGTTGCTGAAGACTTCTACTTTGCACTTTAATAGAATTTAACTGCACTGATGTTCAAAGCTGCCACGAATTATCTCAAATTCAGTGTAAATTTCCAAAACAACAGAAGTCAGCTGCTCTATAATCTTGGTGTTGTGATCCACTTAGTCTATCTTGGACAAAATGCAAATAGGTAGAAATGAAGGACAGTGGTTTCATATTTTCACAGCTTGCCTGTGAAGCATCTGAAACATCCACAGACTCCATGTCTGTCAGTGCTCTGCAGTTTTTAGTTGCTATTCATGTAACCCAGTGAGGCAGAATGGCAGAGATAAGGGAAAGAAGAGTGGAAGATTTCTCTCTGCAGTTGATTCTCAAGGGTTTTGTTCAGTCCAGTTCTAAATGGCTCAAGCTACTGGAGTGATTCAAGCTAGGACATTCTGGCAGGGTGTGAAACACAGTCTGGCAGAGGTGCTGTGACTGAAGGGCTGGTTTTGTTCTCTCTCCAATGTGTGGCAAATCTCTTGCTGGCTTCAGCCAGAACAGGATTGGGTCCTCAGAGACATTCCGTCTGAATAAGCCCAGCAAAACCAGCAAAATAATCTGATTTTGTTATGCCATTTTGTTGTTACAATCTCAGCTGGGCTCACCCTCCAAGTGTCCTCCAATGCAGCCAAGACTTTTTGTGTAAAAATGAGCTGCTTTTTTTAGGTTTTCAGTAATAAAGTAGCCTTGAATTAATAGTCCCTTCCTGATGTCTCATTCAGACTCTCTCTTGCATTACCTAGGTTTTTTTTTAAAACCCTGATACTGGAAGTGGAAGCTCTCCAGGGGCATACTTTAAAAAATCAATAAAGAGAGGAAAAGCTAATTGATTTTTAAATTATTTTTATTATTATTTTCTTTATAAGACAGCCCATTAAACTTGGACAGTCCCTAATGAAAGGTAAGTTTACTGCAGTCTGTTTTACCACACTTTCATAATAGTCTCCCTTGCTGCCTTGATGTTACAGCTTCCTTTTTATTTCTTCCCACTTATAGGTAAAAAGGAAATAAAAATAAATAAATAACGTAGTTCAGGATAATTTGGATTAATTTCACTTTCAGAATTGTTAGTCTCATTACTGGCTCGGAATAAGTTGTTGAGCTCAAGTTACATGTAAATCCATTTCTACTGTGTTCTTCCACATGCTCACAGGCAAGGATTGATGTTAGTTCTATATTAAAATAGACAGGATAAAATTAATAGAAAATTATAGGACAGAGAAATAATTCAGAGCGTGTGTTATAAAACCATAGCAATTCCCTAAACTGAATCCTGAAGGAAAACCTGGCTCAGCCTTGTCTGTTGGAAACACTGTTCTGGGCAGGAAATACACATTTGGGGTGACGTTGTGTTCTTGTTTTTTCTGAATTATTTGTATGTAGGAGAGAAATAAAGAGTCCTGGTTCTGTGACACTCCAGGTAACTTGTTCCCACCCGAGGCCAGGACATCACCCAAACTGATCTGAGAAGGCTCTGCCACAGACCAAGGCCCCTTGTTTGTGCTGGCAGCTGGGCAAGAGGCAGCAACTGCTGCTGGTTCTGTGATGCCTGCAGCTACCTTGTCAGTCTGGAGATACATTCTCATGTGCTTGGGATGTTTGTCTGCCTTTACCATGCTACTTTCCACACTTCCTGCACGGTCAGCAAGTTCCTTCATGCTCCAAAGACCCAAGAGAATAAGCAGTATTTACAACTTCCCCCTTACCCCCCCAAGTGGTGCCCCTCTAGCTCTCCCCTGGGTGCCTCATTCTTCATCTGCAGCTCTGCTGTGATGCCTGTATTTTACAAAGCAGAGTTGCTGCCATGATTTCCAGCCAAGATGGAGCACTGCTCACTAAAAGAGTCTCTAGACTGTATGCCTATCTTTGCCTTAGGTGGGTTCAGGAAAGGAAGGGACTTTGGAAAAAGAGGTGGATGATTAAGCAAGTCTGGGGGGAATGGAGGGAGGGGGAAATGGGAGGAAGCAGGACTAGATGCTTCAAGCAACAGCTGGGCAAAAATAAAGGCAGGGATGGATAGGGGCTTTTTGTACTGCAGGCAAAGGGAAGTTGTAGTGCAGGGAAGTATAGCTACAACTGTGGCTGGGAGATTAAAAGAGGAAATTCTGACTAGTTTCATGCCTGCTTTTGGAGTACGTCAATACTGGTTTTAATACCTTAAAACAGGCTTTTCTGTCATGGCATTCACCTCCACAGATTCTTGCACAATATAGGATGAAAAAGCAAATGGTCAGATTCTGGTGGGAATTTGTATAGCTCCGGTGGCTGACCCCATGTGTTTGCAGCTTGTGCCCCACCCCTACAAAAAAAGCTTATGGCATTTGAATGTGTTTTTTACCTAAGACTACCAGTGGCTAGTCATATTTTTTCAAGAAACAAAACTCCTCAGATTATTGAGAAAACATACAAAATCTAGGTCTAAGCCAGGATCCAGTACAGCTCCACAGAAACTTACAGTGCAGAGTAAAAGTTCCCCCATCTTTTAAAGCTTGATTTGGCAGCATGCTTCCAAACTGGGATATATGTGTTTAGATTCAGCTGTTAGCTAATGAATCAAAGGCTGGTCTCATTGCTAAGCCATTACCCATCTGTATTTTATGACTTCCAGAGATACACAGGGCTTCCAGAATCAAATAGTCACTTGTGGCTTCCCTAGTATTCCCCCCAACTTGCTGACTGCTCACTGATGCACTGAGTGCTGTTAGCTGTCTCTCTGCAATTTCCTGGCTAAAGGAGATGTGGAATGTACAAGTGTATTCATCACCAGAGGTTTTGCTGGATTCCAGGACTTCAGTGAAGCAGTAAGAGATGATTTAAAATTGGAATGGCATGAAGATTGCTCTGAGTTTTCAATCAACTATAGAGTAACTTAACCAACAAGAAAGTAACCCTTTGGGAGAACCTGAATAATTTGGGATTTAAGCATAGGGAAAAGGTACCAGGTTGTACTTACTGTTACAGCTGCACCCAAGAGATCCTGACTCTTTACTGTGAGCCTCTCCATACAGAAAAGAAGGGCCAAGTGGCAGGTGGGAACATGTCCAGTATAGTGCTCTAACCATTTATTTATCCAGAATGAAACAACTGGATATAGCCAAATACTGAGAAATAGTAATAGATTTACTAATTTCAGTTGGTAAAACTGCAGACAGTGTGAAGATAAACAAGTGTAATCCAGAGCCAGCTTTGCTGAAATGGTGGCCCTGGTTCTTAGCCTGCCATTTGAACTAATTCTAGGCAGAGAAATCTTAGCAAACCTTTCTCCAGGACAGTAGAAGATGTATGTTAAATAGACACCAGGTGTAGTGTGCTACTTGCATGCATTTTGGAGCAGGTTCTAGCTTCCTTCGTGGTGGGCAGGACACACCATCCATCTGATAACAGGATACATAAGACAGGAACCAGGTGTTGCTCTCCACCAGTCAGGTGTTCTGGCCCTTTTGTTATTTTGCTACTTTGCTTTTCTGGCTCTAGAAAACCCTAAAACTTACTGAAGAAATGGAGGTTTGTTGCTGACCTGGTTTTGTGTGTTTGTTTAGAGAAAACATTTACATTTGTGCATCACAGACTTGTGTGGAAACGCATTCCCTGCTGCTTTAGTCTGTTGTGTTATCTGGACAAAGTAGAATAAATAGGAGATGCTTCCAAATCAGAACTGTTTCATGTACATGTTGTGCAGCTGTACAAGCTTATGCCATATGTAGGGCAGCGATGAATCATTGTCTGTCTTCTTCATCTCTTCACACCACTATAACAGCATCATTTTGCTGGATTGACTTCTGATTTACTGGGTGAGAAACCTCCAGGCAGTAGTATGCTGACCCACCATCACCTTCAGCTTTGCTTGCTGCTGCTTGCTGTTCTGCAGCTTTGCAGTGAGATCTTTGGCTGAGGAACTTCGTAATTGTCTATTGTATGACTACAGGACTCCTTTTCTCTCTCTCTTTTTGTTTTTTTTTCCTCCAATCCTTGCCTGACTACTGAGACTTGGAGACTTGTAATTAGTTTTCAAGTCAGTCATGAACTCTGGTTTCTTCCTAGTAGGCTGAGGCCAATTTGTCTCTAATTGCTAGAACAGATTAAAGGAGTGGACGGATGATTGCAGGTGACTAAGTTGGTATGTCATAACAAGTTACTGTCTCTCAGCTGAGATTTAGCTTCTGTGATTTACATGCTCTGATGTTCCCCTTGCATTGTGTCAGCCAAGATATCTGGGGATTTGATCTGGCTGAAAAACACCCAGGAAAAAATCTTAGGTGGACTGGTTCCTTGATCCCTTCCATTACACTGCTGCAAAAGTAGCTGCGCTGGCACAGGGCAGGGAGCAGCTCAGGAGCTGGGTAAGGACTATCAATACTGGCACTGCTGACAAAAAAAGCAACAGTCAAGCTTATTCTGCTGTATGTCTGAAGGGGAGGAAAATGCAGTTCTTACATGATCACTGTAAAATCGATTGTTCAACAGAGCTGCTCTTTGAGGCTGGGGCCTGGTGCCAGGCTTCTCACAGAACACAAGAGAACCTTTTGAGGTGTAAGAAATCCCCTCTTCCCCCCCCCCCAATATTGGAAAGGGGCCATCTGACTTTATCCTGAGTACAAGGCAAGATTAATCCTTTCCCTAAAAACCCCCTGAGCTATTTCTCTGCTCTGAGTGCTTAGAACTCAGTGAGTGAAGCAAGTAAAATGATCTACATTTCACTCATTTCCCAAGTACCAAATTCTGTTCTGTAGAGGTAGCTCTATAACCCATTCTGATGCTGTTCATGGGCATCCCAAATGCCTCTCCTTTTGTTTGGGAACTCCCTCTGAAATATCCAGCAGGAGTAGCAGACAAAGGAGTCCCGAAATTTGGGTAAATTAAGAAATCCTTCAGGATATCTCTTTAGGATTCTGCATTACTACAGAGTAGGATAATAATGAACCATAAGAATACAGTTCTGAGTGTTTTGGTGAGATCCCTTGGCAGTGAATGTATGAAGATTTAATTGAAACAATTTCTGAACTGAGTTACCCTGCGTATAGAGAAAGTCTTTTTCATCTTGAAATGTCCTTTAAAGTACCTATCATTAAAGTCCTGTTTATTTTATGCTGCTTTAAGTACCTTCATACAGGTAAAAATACAGCTATAGCAGGGGCTGTTAGAACAATACACCAGCTCTATAACCAAGTGGTTGAATGAATGTATTTTCTAAAATGTCTTGTCAAAAAAAAGGCATGTTTATGAGAATTGTGGGCCAATTTCTTGCCTAGTTTCAAGGTTTATTTTTTAGATTATCAGGGTGCACCCACGTTTCTGAAAAGGCTTTGTGACTTTGAATGTGGGACAAAAGGAAGCTACTCCAGGTCTCGGTGCGGGGCTGAAGGGTAAATGTTCAGTTTTAACTCCAGTTTGATGGTGTCCCCTTTGTGGATCTGGCATTCAAGCTGAGCTGCAGTGCTTCTCAGTGCCTCCCACCTCCCCCAGCAACCATGGAAGCTCCCATGGAACCGTGGGATTCTTGATACAAGGTTGGTTGTGGCTGCTTGTGTGAAGTGACTGATGCACTGCCCTGTTCTGACAGAATCATAGAATCATAGAATCCTAGGGGTTGGAAGGGACCTCGAAAGATCATCTAGTCCAACCCCCCCTGCCAGAGCAGGGTCACCTAGAGCACATCACACAGGAACTTGTCCAGGTGGGTTTTGAATGTCTCCAGTGAAGGAGACTCCACAACCTCCCTGAGCAGCCTGTTCCAGTGCTCTGTCACTCTCACAGTAAAGAAGTTTTTTTCTGATATTCACTTTGAGCCTCCTATGCTCCAATTTGCACCCATTACCCCTTGTCCTATCACTGGTCATCACTGAGAAGAGCCTAACTCCATCTCCCTGACACTCACCCCTTACATATTTGTAAACATTGATGAGGTCACCCCTCAGCCTCCTTTTTTCCAAGCTAAAGAGACCCAGCTCCCTCAGCCTTTCCTCATAAGGGAGATGTTCCACTCCCTTCATCATCTTTGTGGCTCTGCACTGGACTCTTTCAAGCAGATCCCTGTCCTTCTTGAACTGAGGGGCCCAGAACTGGACACAATACTCCTTCAGAGTATTGTGAAGAAACCCCTTCATGTTGCAACCAGACTATGGACAGACTGTGCTGGGGGAAGTTCGTGCGGTCTGTCTGCGTGTGGAGTTTTGAATCCAATTTTAGATGTGTCCAACAGAGGGAAGTAATTCGAAGTGTGCAATTCCACAACAGGTTAAGCTGATTGAAATCAGCTCTGTTTGCAGCCCCCCTCTCCCTACCAGCCCCAGGCTTGCATTCTCACTCCCTCCACTTGTTTATTTTTGCGGGATTAATTTTCTGCTGGTTTAGCTCCTGAGCAAAGTTATCACAGGAACTGATAAACGTTGGTACAAGGGGAAGGGCAGGACTGGCAGTGCTGCCTTAATCTGTCACATATGGGCATGGATCTCGGCATAACGGGCTGGTCTCGGGTAGTGACCTGTAGTATTTGTCTCCCTTTTGTCTGTATCTACCTCCTTCACTTAACATTTTATTTTTGTATGTCTAGTCAGCACGTTCCAAGTGCACCTCACCGTGCCCCTGCTCTGTTCTCCAGAGCGACTCTGTGACCAAATCCCTCCTTTTTCTCTCTCAGCAGAGCACAAACACTGGGCTGAAAACTCCTGTTAACCAGGATGACAAGTTTCCAGCGAGCTTTGGATCGCGGGGAGATCGAACACCCGTATCCCTGCAATATAAGGTATAGACGTCTCGGCTTGTGCAACACAGGAGCAGGGCAGAGCCAGTTTTATTCTTGCCTTTTTTGGATCTGCACGCACACAGTCCTAAGCTCAATGGAGCCGGCTCTGTGGCAGCACGGTGTGATAGGAATAAGAGAAATAAAGTCATTACAGTGTTGTATGCCAAGGGTATAATTGCCGGTGATCCACTCCCCGCGTCGTAGCTCCGCTGATGGCGTGACCACGACAGACTTTGACGTCCCAGGCCAACGCCGCTCCCCCTCTGCCCTGCAAAGGTGCCGGGCTCCGGGCTGCAGCTCTAGCGAGGCTGTAGCACAGCTCACGGGTTTCCCCAGTCACCCCAGAGACGAAGCAACCTCCGGGCTCCAGATCTGCTGCACCGGGAAGGTACCACCACCACCCACCCCCCTCCCCCTGCCGCGCCTGAAAACTTTTCACCCTGGGCCACTCGCGATGCTGCGCCCCAGCGAATCCCCCTCCCTCCCCATTCCCGAAGGAAGAGGGAAGGTCCTACCCCCTCTCCCCGGCTCCTGCCCCGCCGTGCCCGGCTGCCCACCTTGGCTGCAGAGGGGCGGCGGGGCGGGCCCCCCCGGAGCCAATGGCAGCGGCAAGGCGGGGAGGGTGAAGGGAGGCGGTGCCGGGCCCACAATAGGGGAGGCTGGAGGGCGGCGTGGGGAGCGGACCGGGGAGCTGGGCAGCACCTTGCGGCGGGCGGAAGGTGAGTCCTGCCGGGCCGGGGAAGGGGATTTCCTCGCCTGTTTTGCAGCCGAGAAGTTTGCGAAGGGGTTGAGCGGTCGGGTTTGGGTTTTTTTTGGGTTTGTTTGTTTCTTTTAGGCGCGGGGTAACGCGCCCGGCTCCCCCCTCCCGTCTCGTCCCTCCTCCCTCATTCATTTAACAAAGGGAGTTGTCTTCAGCCCCCCGGGTGTTGCAGTCGGGAAGCCCTTTGGGGCCGCATGCACGGGGTCCCGGGGCAGAGGTTGGGCTGGGAATGGGGGCTCAGCCCAGAGTTCCTGCTGAGCACCCCGTCCCGGCTTCGGCTGGAGCAGCGGGTGCTTTAAGACAAACACAAAGAATTGAGGAGCTGGACCCTTGCTGGGCGATGGGGTGATGCAGCTCCGGGCTTTGTGTGGCTAATGCGCAGGGATGGAGAGGTGGGAGCGTGTCTTTTAACACTCCCCCCTCATCCCCCTCCCGTCTGTGTGCATGAAACGGTGGATTTTTGCTATTAAAGTGCTTAAAAGGAAAGCTGAACTTAGGATCGTGGGATAATTCATATCGGAAGGGACCTCGGGAGGTCTCTAGACCAGCCTCCTGCTCAAAGCAGGGGCTTCTGCCTGGGAAGTGGATAGCAGTGAAGGGACATCGTGAGATGGGGGGCACCTTTGGGTGCTCTTGAATGCTCCTGGGAGCCCGAAGGAGAGGCAGCACCAGCAGGACGAGCCCTCAGGAGTAGTGGGGTTTCTGTCTTCCACGGTGCATGGAAATGCCTCAATCCACAGCTCTCCCATGCCTGCCATCTCTGTTTTTGCTGCTTTTGTTACCTAGCGGGCTTAAAATTCATGATCGTTGGGAATAGCTGGCTCCATCCATGTGTGTGTCACGGTGCATCTGCTCCTGCTGAGCATTACTTGATCCTCAGTCCGACATTACCTCCAGGAGTTTTTTTAAGGAACGAGATTTATAAATACATGTCAAAACCTGGCTCCTTGCTGGGGACCTGTTACCAGCTGTAAGGCATGTACTTTGTGTGGTGATTAAGTAGATTATATATATGTGTATATATATGTATGTATATACAAGAACAACTGTAAAAGCTGTTTAGTTAGCCAAGCTTTTCAAAGTGAAAGCTGGTATTGTAGTTGGGTGAAATGGCTGTGTGGGCACAGACGGAAGAGTGTTTGTTCTCTTTGCTTGCAATTACTCTTTGTAGAGTGACTCATGGATGCCTTTCACTGAACTACCTCCCCCTTTCTCCATACCTGGAGTTTCCTGGTGTTGCACACATTACCTGGCAAAGCAGGGAGCATCTTCCCGTCTGCTGTTCTAACATCTCTTAGCGTGGGTGTGTTAATCTTGCTCACAGCTTTTTAGGATAAGGCTGGAAAAACTCCTCCTCGTGGAACAGTTTGTGTATGTGTGTGTCCTGGATGCTTAGAAATTGCTTTTCCCTGTGGATAAGTCAGAGAAGTAAAGTTCATCTCTGCACCCAGAACAGAAGGTAAGGGGGAAATTGAGACAAATCTATTAAACTATGGATTGCCCCTGCCTTGTGCCACAGGACAGAATTTGTTCTCAGCTGTACTGTGTAATAAAGCTGGAGTTCAAGACTGGACCCTGATAAGCTGGGTGGTTATTTTGCCTTTATGAGTCCTGTAGGGAGGCACCAGTTTCTTTAAATGAAATTATGTAACTGCCATTCTTTGACTCACAAATGGAAGCCAAAAATGAAATTGAAGAGCAAAATGCTTTTGTAGCCTGACAGAGGGAATGCTTTGAGTGGTTTTAGGGAATATTGTGTGCTCTGGGTGTTGCTCAGAAAAAAAGAGTAAGGAAATGTAAGGCTTTTGATTCATGGTTTTCCATGCATTGCAGGGATATTAGAAGAAATGTATGACAAGTCCAGCAAAACTTCCACAAGTGAGAATATTTTGCTTGTTTATTGTGTTTCATATTGCCTTGCTTGCACTGGATTAAAAACTGATGCTTTTTTTTTTTTTGCCTGAGAGGTCAAATAACTGTTTGATTGCTGCCGATTCTTCTGTATCCTTTCCCAGGACTGTGCAGACCTTTTCTCTCAGCTTTTACTACAAATACATGAATGTCACATAGTTTATTAACTGGTGTTTTGTTTTTTTCTTTTTTTTTTTTTTTTTTTTTTTTTTTAAATATGAGTGAGCTGCAGTGTGGCTTCTTTCCTTCTTTCTCCCTTTTGTGCACCTGTCTTGCTTCCTCAGTGTGGGAAGTTTTGTAATTTCAAAAGTTAATTTATATGGTCCAGTTCCCTTGTATTCCTGTAAGTGTACAGAACCACCTAGAGCTTAAATAGACTTTTTTTTTTCTGTAGCATAATACAGAAATGATCTAGAGCTCCACCCTTAAAAGTGATCTGGGTTTACAGTCCATCCTGTCAGCAGCAGATAACCGAAGCAAACAGACTTTGTAAAGGATCTGAAAAACAACCACTCTTTGTGAGGAGGTACAAGAAACAGACTGAAACCAGGCAACTAAAAACAAAAGTCACATTTCCTTAAACTCTGGTCAATTGTTAGCCTTTGGACAGGTACAAGATATCTCTTGTTGGCTTTTTACAGTGGGAAGGCAAAAGAATATTGTGTGCCAGAATTGTGTTGTGTAAAAGAGCCTGTTTCTGTGCCAAGCAAGGAGCTGAAGTCATTTTCTCAGCCTGAGGTCTTGGCCTGTGTAGGAACTGGGGAGAATGTAGACACGTTCTGCTTGATACTGAGGGCTTCCTCTTATGGGGAAAATAATTAGTCTAGTGTGTGGCTTTTCTTAGGCACTTGCATAGCTCTCACCTGAAGGGAACTGCTTTGCACCCATGCTCCCAGAGGTGGGAATAGCTGGGTCCATTCCCTTTGGTGCCAGCAGAACTGGGACTGTCAGCAGATGCTCACTCATGTGGCACGTAAGTCACCGTGATCAGTTCTTCCCTTCTGAGCATAAGGCATGTGATGCTCTTTAGGAATGAATAGCTTAAACATGTCTGCTGCTGCTTATGCTAACCAGGTTTTTACTTACTAAAGTCCATGCTTGAAATTCCTGAACTTGGGTGTGGCTGTTCACAGCACGTGGAGATGTGGATGTTATGGCTGTGAGAGGTAACACTCGGTGCTACCACTGGTGAGGACTGCTCCTGGCTTTCCAGGGGAGGAAGCTTACTTTTGTCCTGTCCCTCCTCAGAGCTATAGACAAGTCTTTGGGTCTGTCTCCTTTTCAGCACATGGCACTGGGGTGCACGTCACAGTTTTAGGATCCTTCATGGGATTCACTTGATGAAAAAACATAGATGCTCAGAGCTGAAAAAGTCGCCTCAGACTCCCAGTATGATCAGTAGAGAGGAAAAGGCCCCTTTAGGATGTGGTACCTATCGTCCAGTAGGTGTTTTAAAATAGGTCAGAGAGGTGCACTGTAAAAATGCTGAGACCTCTCAGTAGTCACCTTGGTCTCCTCTGCCTCCCATGGGTTGGGTGGTTCATGGCAGCAGGTAGCTGGGAGCAGGTTCACTCACTCCTCTCACTGTGGAGGTGCAGGCAGCAGGGCTAACAAATCCCTTGGCCAAAGAACTGTAGTACAGCTTTCACAAGTTCCCTTTAGCATTTGTTTTTTGGGGTGGGGGAAGGGGAAACAAAAAAGCCATCTGATTAAGTTCATTTCCAGGGGAATTTGAAGAAAATGTGGAAGTATTCAGTTCTGGTTTATATACTGAAATGCTTCTGGTGAATTAGTGTTCCAGCTTCTGCTTATCCAGCTAATGGTGGCCTCTCCCTGTCTCTTGTGTCTAGTCTGAGATGCAGGTTAAACAGTAACTTTCCTTCCATGGTTTCTTTCCTTCTTGCAGCCTGTGCTCTTTGGACTGCTATATAGCTAGTTTATTTCACTCTTAAGCTGATAGAACTGCCTTAAAGTCATTCTATTTCCTACTTCCTGTTTAGAACCACTGAAGTGGTGGCAAATCAGGCATCTTTTTATCATCTGAGGATTAAAAAAAAGGAGGAAAAAAAATGTAATGGGTTAGAAGAAAGATCCTAATTTGGGAAAATCAGGCCAAATCAGAAGGTTGCAGAAATAGTAACCAAATTTATTTCCTGAAAAGAAAGATTTTTACCTACAATAGCCCTTTGTGATGCAAATTGCCATGGGAGAGGCAATGCACATATATATTGTGCCTGCCTTGAAGTATAGGACATCTAGCTGCAAACACCCCCTTGGTCTAGGTGGGCCTGTAGCTGTGGGGCTACAAGCAAGTCAAGTGGCAAGTAGGTGCTGCATCCAAGTGGGGCACAGAACCTTGTTTTCTGCCTTTTGGTCTTTTTTTCATAAAGTAAGTGCATACCTGTAATCTAAATGGAGAATGGGGGAGGAAAGTAATTACTGTTCATATCATGTGTGGTTTTGGAAGGGGCAATTGTCCAGGTTTACCCTAAAGCAATATCTCCTGCTCTTAGGAGCTTGATCCATGTGTGCTCATCCATGGTTGGTGGCATTTGATGACTTTAGACATGGCAGCAGAGAGAAGGAAAATCAAATACAAAAGGTTAGGACACAGTTTGGCAGACTGGCTTGCTAGGGTGTCACAGCACCATTTTGGGACTTTGAGCTCCTTTCTCTAAGCATCAGTCAAGCTTTGAACTATCAGTTCTCATAATGACTGTACGTGGCACACAAGTATTTTAGATGATGCCTCTCTTACAAAACAAAGCCCATTTCTCTGGGCTTATGTTCTATTCATGACATAGGAGCAGGAGTGAGAAATATTTCTATTTGAACTGGTGGTTTGCTTCATGTGGTTTTTCTCCTCATTTACATATAGAAAGCTTAGTGTAATGTGAAATACCTTATCACTCTTTTAGCATAAACAGTTTCCAATATAGATTATTTTCTGCACCTGTACTCCCAAATGCACATTCTCTGCTGATCTTAAAATATTAGTGGCTTGGCCTCTTTACCCAAACTCCTTTGTAGAAAGAGTAGAGAAGTGGTTGCTTTTGTAAAACTTGGATTTAATTTCCCCAGCTATCTGTAAGTGAAGATTATGCAGTTTCACCAACAAGTTCACCTTAGAGGCTCTGTGCCAGGATGAATCTATCGTTTGCCTTTAGTAGGTATTTCAAGAATGTCTTACTTCAGTCGTGCTTTGGAGAGGCCAGAAGTCAAAGCTGAATGTAGAATTCATGTTGCCTTCACAGTTCAGCTGTTCCTTCATCCTCAACGAGTCTGATTCTCCTCAGCAGCACCAGGCAGGAATATTCCAACCCCCCTTTCCCAGTCCTTTCTGTACTGCTGGAGCTGTTAGATGCATTTCAGCTCAAGGCCCCATGCTAACCTCCATGTGTGGTGCAGCCTGTGTTTGAGGCCATGACTAAGCTCTGAACCCCAGCATGTGTTGGAGGGGGAGAATGAGGCCAAGCTCATAATGCATCCTTTGCTTTTCTAATTCATTAGACTGCTCACCTGAGTCTAAATTCTGGTGTCCATTCATACTAGAAGGTAGATTTAACAGCTGCAAAGACCAGGGAGTGCTTAGCACAAAAAGGAGTCAGCAGCAAGTGGACACATCAGGATTTGAAGTGCAATATTAAGTCATTAAAATTAATAAGACAATTATAAAACTCCCGTTACATTTTGCAGTTCTTCTGGAAATAGAACCATTTATATGTCCTTATCCTTTCAGGAATACCTCACTCAAGATAAATTTTAGTGTCATTTTTCTTCACAAACCACAGAATGTGTTACCTCTGAGTGGAGTCCAAGTTTGTTTGTGTTTTTATTTAGTAAAACACTGGTTTTAATAGACCATTATTTTTAATAGACTGGAAGACATAGTCATAACATTATGTACTAAAAAGTTGCTTTAATTGAGAGTGATTCAAATTGGTGCATAACTGAGCTAATGTTGCTGTAGTTAGAGTAAAAAATTAAAAGGCAGATATTCACATACTGGCTAATTTTTAGCAAATCAAAAAGCATATGAGGAGAAAACCTTTAATTCAAGCTCAGAAACTCAAGCAACAAGTTTGTGAAAGGGAATGCTGTTCATAAAAAGGAAAGTGTCACATTTTTTCCTAATTATTCAGAAATATGTATATGGCCTCCATTACACAGAAATGTGATTTTTTCAGGCTGTAATTGCCTTGTGGAACCTTAAATGACTTAAAGTTGGATTTCCAACATGAATCTCTATACTTTACTTAGTATTGTACTTTGTTAAATAATATCTTTATTAAAGGATTTTCTTGAGGGGGTTTAAGCCACTGGCCTCATGGCACTTCTTGCTGAAATGAGAAATTGCTTGAGGAATCCTCTGTTTCCATGCAAGAGGGAGGCTGGAGGAACAGACATGCAACAAAGATCCTGGTATGATTGTTAGGTGGATGGCACTTCTTAGGGATGTGGTCACTGCTAATTCTTTCTTCCACTGAAGTTTGATTGGATTTCCTTGCCACACTGCCCAGGAGAGCTAACTCTCCTATTTAACCCCAACCTGTTAACCATGAGCTTAGAGTTCACATCCCTGTTTTGCTCTGCCCTCGTGCTCGTCTTCAGTCCTGCTTTGGAATAAGATGGGAGATCAATTTCAGTGTTGCTTCTCTGGCAGCATGACTGCAGCAGGTTGCAGATGATAATGGAAAAGCTTTGGGAGCTCCAAGAGGTGGCCTAGAAATGAGTAGTGAGGATGTGGTATAGCCCTTCATCTAACTCACCCCCTTTCTGATGATTGAAGGAATGGGTAAGGTCCTTTGGTAAAATGTCTGCATGTTGTGGGTGTGCTTTAAGGTGTTTGAGGCTTTCTCTTAAGCTCCAAGATTCTGGAGATGTGAAAGCTATGCAAAAGATCTGTGTCATATAAAGGAGACTTCTCCCACTCCTGTCTGTAGAGAGAAAGGACAGAATTTGATCCAAGTTGAAGACTTAGATAATGAGATTCAAGCACACAAAGGATTTGGTTTGAGCCTCCAGTTCCTATTTATTTTTTTTGGGGGGAAGAGGCAAAAGGGAAGTGAGGGTATCTGCAGCATCTTAACAGTCAGTTAGTATTGTTATAACTTATTCCCCAAAATCTCTGAAATCTTCACTGAGTGGCCTTACAGAAAGAGAAGTTGTGAGGGGAGGGAGGAAAAGGAACTGCAGCACCAGTGACAAGTGTTGTGTCACAGTTACATTGATCTAATAAAAAGAAAAGTCTTAATTTCTGGCTCATCAAATTTCTTGTTTCATCAGCCTGTATGTCTTGGTAATAAGATGTCTGGTAAAAACTGCAGTCTCTTACATATGTGTATCTTACAAATTCTTCTCCTATGCAATTTTGACTCCCTTGGTAGCAGAGGCTCCTTTAATCCTTTGCTTGTGTTCCTAAACCAGATTTTGAAGAGTATGGACAAAATAAAACTGATGCTTTTATCTTGATGGAGCTGAAGCCTCCAATGTCAGACTAGAGTCTCTCGTGCCACGTCTGGGAGCCCTGACAATCATAGTAACCTTAACTTGCAATGTGTGTGTGAACTAACTTTTGTGTTCTTCCTGTTTGTTTGGCTTCTCTACCTCCTTTCCTTCCTTCCATCTCTCAAAGCCTTGTTTGTTTGTTTGTTTTCCTTTTGCCATTCTACAGAAACATTGTTCATCTCCTGCCTATCTTTACTTTCCCTGGCCATCCCTAAGATTGATGACAACCAGAGTCCTCATTCATCTGTGATCCTGAAGGTACCAGGCAAACCCAGAGCAGCAGGGGAGGTAAAATATTTTGTCCTCCACCCCAGGAATCAGCAGACTCTTCAGGGCTTGGGAGGAGGATGAAGACTGGATAGGGGACGAAATCTTAAACTCATTAATTGCCTTCCTCTCTGAAGCAGACAGTTTTGCTGATGAGATATCTGGAAATATTTAAATGTGTAGATTTTATTTAGAAAAGGCTGATGAGATGAGGGTAGGGCTGGGAATGGCAAAAGCAGGAATTTCTTCAAGAAGAAAAAGCAAAAAAACCCCTCAACATTCCTTCAGGGCTCTCCTGAAAGCCAGGAAGTAGAACCCAACTTCTATATCTTTCTGTGTAGGCTGCCTTTAAATGGAGGCAGATGGTCACAGGAGGTGTTTGGATTCTAGGTTCAATAAAGGCACATCCTTCAGTTAGAGAAGGCAAAACAGTGTCATTTGTTAGAATTCAAAACCAGTATCTAAATGCCTCAGTGACTTGTCACCCAGTGACTCACTGCACTGTCATAGTAGGACTTGTGGCTTTCACATGGGAGTTGTACTGCTGAAACAGAGACCTGCCAGCTCATCTCCACAGCCCCCCCCCTCAAACTTGTCTCCAGTTTACTCGTGGTGAGGAGGGGATTTGGGGGGCACAGGGCAGGAGAAGAAGGCAAGGATAGGCTAAATGATCAGAAATCTCACTTCCTCTTCCTTGTAAATGTCTGAGTGCTGTGTTGTGTTTTTTTTTTTTCCATTTGTTCTGTCTCTCTGAAATGTGTCCCTGAGTTGCAAAAGAAAAAACATTCAGAAGTGATGAGCTGGCCGTGTTTGTAAGGATTTAGTAATGTACTTGGTCCAGCCAAAAATGTCTTTCCTTGCATGCAGTGTGTTCTTTTAAAGTTATTGGCTACTTTAAAAAAATACCCATTTTGAAATTATCCCAGTTTGATTTCCTTTACCTCCTGCAGTTCATTAGGGGATAATCAGGATCATGTTGTTTTTTTTATTTTGTTCAATTCACATGATCAATTTTATTTTAGATGCCCTTTGCTTTTTTTTTAAGAGCCAATCCTTTCTAATACTAGGTACATCCTGCAAGAGCCCTTCCTGCCTTCTGATCCAATACTTACTCATCCTGGGACCTAGTCCAAATGCCACCAACTGTGCTTGTGTGGGCTTTTTTTGTTTATTTCAACAAAGTTTCAGCACATGCTGACAGGCTGCAGCATTAACTGCATCGGTGTGCAGTTCAGGAGGTGATGGTCAGGGAGATTAAAAGAACCTCACCTGACTAGCAGGTGACTCTCTGCTCTTAACATCACACCTGTTTCTGTCAGTAAGGTTTAAGTTTAGTGTTGCAGTGGATGTCTGATGTCACTGATGATGGTGAGTTGCTCTTTGACTTCCACCCTGTTATTTTGACTCAGTATCAAGGAGCAGTGACTTCAACAAGGTGATCTCATCTGACATGTGGTGTCGTTGTGTTTGGTTTTGAAGACCTGAGATTCTGTTCCACCTGCACTTCCTCTAGTTATAGGTAAATCATCTGAAATCCAATGGGATGAGCATGTGTGATCCCTGTGGTCTGTCTTGCCTCTTCCTCATGAATTCCTGTGCTTCCCTTCTGTGGTGGGGCTCTTGTTTTTGTTGTTGTTGTTTGGGATGTGAGTGGGGTGAGCAGTGAAAGGCTGCTGTATAAAGCATAACCTGTGCTAGTTCCAGCATCAAGTCTGTTGAACCTCTCTGTGGGGGCTCTAATCCTAAATTCCTAATGAACTAACTACAAATTTGGAAGGAAAGAGTCTGTGGTAGACTTTGCATTCTTGTTGACTAACAGATGAGAAGCCTGTGCTTGGTTTTTTGTTTTTAAAAAAACCCAACAGTCACCCCCCATCAAAACTGCAAAGCAAGGATGTGGCTGTTGGCAGCCGCTTTCCTTTTGATGCGGTCAACTCAAAATTAGTATCAGAAGTCTTAACTCTGAACTTGCATTTTCTTGGAGACCGAATGCATGACGAAAGGACAGGAGGGTTCTCTCTCCACCTGCTGGGAGCATCTTCTTTGCTTGAGTATTTCTGGGAGGCTGCAATCAGGGGGTGAAGCTTGACACAGCTGAGCTCACCATGGCACGCAGCCATCCAAAGGCAAGGGTGCTTCTCCCTTTTAGCACTTGGCTGTGAGCTGACCTGGCAGAAAACTTAACAGAGCAACGTGAGTGAATTTAGTTGTGGTGTACTATTAAAGATCCTGGAGCTCTCTGCAGGTTTGAAACCTGGGTGTAAGGACTGGAAGACTTAGTGGCTAGATCCGGTGGCTTCTCAGGATTAGTTCACAAGTAAGTGCCTTTTTACTCTTGAAAGATTTGTCATTGTGGTCAAAAGCTGTGTATAGCTTTTGATTTTGGTGTTTGTTTTTTTTTTTTCTACCTTCCTCTGTCCCCGAGCTCTCTGAACATCTAGCACTTGCCTAGTCAGCTCCTGCTGGACCTGTTTATGCTCTGTATCTGGAAGTACTTGGAACAAAATGGGTTGTAACTCCTCTCTAGCTCGTTCTGTCTTTAATAAATATATTTGGAATAAAAAGCCTAACAGAAAATCACAAGTGAATCATGTGTTTCTCCTGGCTCCCCTTGCTGAGGTATTCTGGATCCTCCTTTGATTCAGTGTGGAAGCACAATGCTTGCAGTCTCTGCCATGCTGCAGGGGCTTCCATGCTTTCCCTGGTGGGTTCACTTGTCAGTGTAGCAGAGCATTTCAGGGATTTTCCCATCACCTACCTGCATAATAATAATAATAATATTGCATTTTTGTAAGTGTTACGTGTCGTCTCCCTGTAATCTTGAAAAGATGATTCACAATTGAAAGGATGTTTTCCCCAGCTGCCCTCTGGCCCCAAACTTCTTGCTGGAGCTATAGTTTTAATCCACGTCAGAATTAAGTTGCTAATGCTGCTGCCAGTCACTAACTAACATTATTAAGTAATGCTACTGTTCTGCTGTGCCTCTTCCACCTTGCAGTCCCTCAGCTCATAGTTGAAGGGCTCTAGCACAGCAGTCCTCTCCTGTACAAATGCTCCTGGCTTGTTGATGGAAGGGATGAAATTCCATGTTGCTTTTCCACCTAAACACTGCCCCTGAGGGCTCATAGTGAGCATAAAACGACTGTGTGGGGAGGTAATGTGCTTTCTTGTGTCATGCAGGTGCAAAGGGCAAACACAGAAGTGACAGGCACAGGGAGGAACAGGAGAACACCTTTCTGGTATAGCATGAAATACATACAGAAAGACTTGGGCAATATTTGTGCCTTAGAATTCATAGCCAAGACAAAAACAACTTTCATGTTGTCAGGAGCTGTGCAGCAGGTATTGGGGAAGATCTGCTGGGCATGAAGGAACAAAAAGTTGTGGTTTGGGTTTGTTTTCCTTTGTTTGTTTGTTTTTGTAACCTGGGGACATAACTCTCTCGGTAGCCTCTGAGTTTCAGTGGGAACATTCAGGGACTGTCTTAGCAGCACTTAGAGCCTAACCTTGAGAACAAAAGTGGAGTGTTTCATGTGGTTACAGACTGAAAGATGTGGGTAGGCATCTAGTGGGAATCCAGAAAGCGCGTGGGCGCTTGATTCCCTCGGAAACTGTTGGGATTTGGCACCTAAGCTGGTGAAGTATTTTTAAAAACTCTTAAATATATTTCAGAAAATTGGGTCTGATGTTGCTAATCGGTGTGAGGGGTGGAGGGATTTTTTTTGTTTCTCTGAAGTAATTGCTGCCTTTGATCGTTGTTACTTTCTAGCAGATAAACAAGGAGGAAATGGAAGGAAAGCAACAGAAATGACTTTGGGGCTGGAGGGATTGATGTGAAAGGGAAGATAAGAGTTATATACTTGTGTGTAGTTTTATAATAGGAGGAGGAGGGCAGGATTGTTTATGGGCTTCTAAAGGGTATAAATGCCAAGAAATGGAGGGTGTGGAAGACGGAAACTGTTTTGGTCTCCACTCTGCAACTGCCTGTGCAGGCAGGTAGCTTCATACACAGCTTCATCTGAAAGGATCATTTTCATTCAACTAGAGAGTCTTATGGAAACTACTGGGGAGGAACAGAAACTTTGGCAGCAAGGAAGGTGCCTACTTTAGTACTTCAATTGGGGTAAGACTTTTACTTCTGCAGTTGTTTGCACCTCAGATTGTTTGGCACCTATCAGTGTCAGCACATTGCACTGAAGTTAATTTTCCATTTGTGCCACCCTTCCCCATCAGGAGGAGCCCAAGCACAAAACCCCACTTCAGGCTCCAACATCTCCTGTCCCAAACTTGCGTTATAAGTGCTTGAATCTCCACCCTGTGTTAATGCCAAACTGGCTACCATGGAGACACAGTTTAATCTCACTGATTTCTTGGTGCTATCTGAAACCTCCACCAGGAAGGAAAGGCAGTGTGACAGCCATGCCAGGGCATGGGTTGGTATGAGGGGGAGAGCAGGGACAGCAGGCAGGCAAAACAGTCTGTCTTGGAACCACTCTTTTGAGATGTTAGAACTTTGTTTTTTAGAATAGAATCACAGGATGGTGAAGGTTGGAAGGGGCCTTAAAGATCACCAGGTTCCAACCTCCCTGCTGTGAGCAGGGACACCTCCCACCAGCCCAGGCTGCACAAGCCTTATCCAACCTGGCCTTGAACACCTCCAGGGAGGGGGCAGCCACAGCCTCCCTGGGCAACCTGTGCCAGTGCCTTCCTACCCTCATGGGGAAGAATTTCTTCCTGATGTCTGACCTCAATCTCCCCTCTTTCAGTTTAAAACCATCCCCCCTTGTCCTATCACTGCCCTCTCTGGTGAAAAGCCCCTCCCCAGCTTTCCTGGAGCCCCTTCAGGTACTGGAAGGCCCACAACAAGGTTTCCCCAAAGCCTTTTATATCCATTAGGACAAATATTATATACATTAGGATATAATCCATTAGGATTGGGGCGCTCTTGGGGAGAGCTCAATGACAAAGGTGTAAAAGGTTACTTGGAGTTGATAAGGCCACAGCAGAGTATCAGGTATAAACAGCTGGAGATACTGGAGACATTCCTGCAGCAAGTGCACTTTTTGTAGCCAGTAGATCAGAGAGACTAATTTGAGATAAATGCAAAATCAGACCAAATAAATAAGTTAAATGTTAATAAGTCACCAGGGCTGGATGGTGTTCAACCAAGAGTCTTGAGGAACTTGAATGTGAAACTGCAGAACTGCTGGCCAAGCTGTACAATTTATCACTGCAGACAGTCGCTGTGCCAGAGGACTGGGGGGGCTGCCAATGTAATTCCCATCTATAAAAAGGGCTCTAGAGGGGAGCCTGGGAACAGCACACCAGGGAGTCATGCTACCAGGAATGGAAAGGTCTGTAATCAGGATCTCTGAATATGTAGATCAGTGTTAACTGTTGGGAAAGAGTCAGTGTGGCTTCTGAAGATGAAAATCCTACTGCTTTACCCCACAAAGTTCTGTGGGGTGTCAGTAAAAAAGAATTTAAGTGGATGCAATATATTCGGATTTTCAGAAAACTTCTGCCGAGCTTAAAGCTCCTACAAGTTTGGAGGACATGTCGTTTTATAGTTTGCAAGTCACGTGAATAATAGGAAGTAAAAAAACTTGGGCTGATTTCACTTTTCAGGATGGAGATGGAAACATCACTGCAGTAGCAACTAAAAAAAGCCACTATCCTCAGCAGGAAAGGGCTGAAGGTTATGATTTTGCTTCAGGATAAATTCTTGGTGCACCCACATCTTGTGTGAGGCCTCCACAGTGGTGTTGCAGAAAGGCAGCCAGAAGGGTCAAAGAGATGGGCTTGCCTTCTAAGGAGAAGCTAAAATGTCTGGAACTCTTCCTTTTGGGAAGAAGAGGAGGAACGTGGGTGAGGTTTAAATGGTGAAGCCATCAGGTAAAGCTGAATATGAAACATGCATCAGCTCCCATGTTATTACAATGAGGGAACTTTTGCTAAAACAAGATGGGCTTTGATTTTAAACCAGATCAAAGGGCATGCTAGTGCAGTGGAGAAGTGGTGCTCCTGGCCTCAGAATACGTAGAATCTGGGGACAGGCTCTGCAGCTCTCATCCATGCAGGGCAAACCCCAGCTGCATTGCCTTTGCCGGAGAGTCTTTGTGACCCTTCCTTGCCCCAGGGCTCTTCTCTGCAGCTTCTCATAGGAAGTGATTATCCAGGTGGCTGACAGGCGTTTGACACTCCCTTGTGTGAGCTATGAGATTTTTTTTTTTTTTTTAAAATTATAAGTGACATGCCTCATAGAGCTGCTTTTTAATTTTTTTTAAATGCTGTCTTCAGCAGGGTGTGCATGTGAACTTTGTTTTAATTAAGGGTGAGGAATCTGTTTTGCATAACTATATCCCAGATTCTCATGAGAGAGTGAAAACAGCCCCGAGGGACCGATGAAGAGGCCAGTGAAATTGGTTGCTTCACTGCTGGGAGGCCTGATTCTGATCTCTCTTAGTTTCTCTCTACCTGTGGGACTTGCTCCGGGCTGGCTGACAGCCAGAGGGACTGAACCAATGCAAAGGGCTGGCTCCTCATAGCTTTATTTTGGGCCACTAATTTGTGGTTCTGGGCAGATACATGGGCTGACGGCTGCAGTTCTGCCTGGAGTTGTTGTCCCTGTAGTGGGAATAGCCAAATGGGGTGTGAATCTGCTTCCAAGCCCTTTCAGCCATGTCTGAGGTGCCATCAAGCCAACTTCTAGGAGGTTGTGGGGAGGTGGGAGTTGGTCTCCTCTCCAGTGAATAATGACAGGGTGAGAGGGAATGGCCTGAAGTTGCACCAGGGGAGGTTTAGACTGGATATTAGAAAGAGTTTATTTACCAAAAGAGTGGTTGGACAGTGGAACAGGCTGCCCAGGGAGGTGGTGGAGTCACCATCCCTGGAAGTGTTTAAAATAAATACAGATGTGGTGCTTAGGGACATGATTTGAACAGGTAGATAAAGGTTATGGTGGATTTAGGTTATGGTTGGACTTGATGATCTTCGAGGTCTTTTCTAACCAGGTTGATTCTGTGATTCTACCACTACTCCCAGTACCAGGGTATTATATTGTGACACTTGGTTCACCATCTCCTTGGAACAGGAGTGATATCAAAGTGTGAACCCCACCATCCAGCCTAGTTGCTTTGGATTCAATAGTGGGATTGGGTCAAGGTGGTTCTCTCAGTCTTTAAGAACGGAAGCAAATTGCAGCACAAGTCACAAGTGAACCTTTTGGAGGTGGTTGTCTCCTTCTTGGTTTTGCTTTTAAAATGTTATCAATGAAAATGTTATTTCAGTTGTAAAGCCTGAAAGGGACGGGGAGCAGATGAGTAAAATGTTTCTGTACCATCAAGGAGGGAAAATCCAGGGTGTGGGCATGGTCTTTTGTTTGTTTAGGGTTTTTTTCTCTTAAGAAGAAAGAAGTGATAAATGTGTTAAAACTCAATTGTTGTAGTACTGGAAGCAGGGCACGTAAATGAAAGAAGATCTCTTGTAAACAAAAGAAGATCTCTTTTGCTCTGCACAAAGTATGAAAACCAAACCACAAACTCTGTGAAGATGCTAATGAATTGTGTGAGTCAAACCTGGTGTGTTGATAGCATCTGCTGCTTGTTCACAGTGGCCGAAGCGAGCATCCCTCTCAGACAGTCTTGGGTACTGGAGGTAGTTTTACTGCCCTGTTAGCAACATCTCAGTGTGGTGTGGAAGT
Source organism: Hemiprocne comata (assembly GCA_020745705.1). Lineage (NCBI taxonomy): Eukaryota > Metazoa > Chordata > Aves > Apodiformes > Apodidae > Hemiprocne > Hemiprocne comata. Next base: position 214,359,315 of record CM036586.1, read on the forward strand.
TAAACCATTGAGAGACTCCACAGCTGTCACCTGATGGTGTTGTGCTGAACCTGATGGTGGCTGGCAATTCTTTTTTTCTGAAGCCAAAACCCTGGAGTGGTTGGGCACATCTGTTTATTGCATCTAGGGATATAAAGGGCAGGTATCTTTCCTTTTTACTGTGTTAAGCCAGGCTCAAAGACTGATGCCACTGAGAGAGGTCCATGTTGCTTTTGTTACACCTCTGTTCTCTGTCCTGAGAGCTGTCTCTAGAGAGTGTCTAGAAATTTGAGTTCTCTTAGAATCACAGAATCATAGAATGGTTTCCATCCTTGAGGATGCTCAAAAGCCCACTGGACATGCCCCTGAGCAAACTGTTCCAGCTGCCATCACTTTGTGTGGGAGGTTGGACTAAACTATCCACAGAGGTTCCTGCCAACCTCACCAATGCTGCAATTCCAAGCCAGAGAAAGTGGCAGGGAGGCTCTGAAGGAAAGAGATACACAACATCATTCAAACTATTTGTCTGAAGCAAGTGTTTTTAGTCCATCACAGGATCATAGAATGGTTAAGGTTGGAAGGGACCTTAAAGATCATCAGGTTCCAACCTCCCTGCTATGAGCAGGGACACCTCCCACCAGACCAGGTTGCTCAGAGCCCCATCAAACCTGAGCTTGAACGCCCTCAGGGATGGAGCCTCTACAACTTCTCTGGGCAACCTGTTCCACTGTCTCACTACCCTCACACTAAAGAATTTCCTCCTGATCTCTAACCTAAATCTCTCCTCTTGCAGTTTCAAACCATTACCCCTTGTCCTATCACTATGTGCTCTTGTAAAAAGCCCCTCCCCAGCCTTTCTGTAGGCCCCCTTCAGGTACTGGAAGGCCACTATGAGGTCCCCCCAGAGCCTTCTCTTCTTCAGGCTGAACAGCCCCAACTCCCTCAGCCTTTCTTCACAAGAGAGCAACTCCAGCCCTTGGATCATTTTTGTGGCCCTCCTCTGGACACGCTCCAGCAGGTCCACATCTTTCTTGTGATGGGGGCTCCAGAGCTGGACACAGTATTCCAGGTGAGGTCTCACCAGGGCAGAGTAGAAGGGCAGGATCACCTCTCTCGATCTGCTGGCCACACTTCTTTTGATGCAGCCCAGGATGCAGTTGGCCCTCTTGGCTGCAGCTGCACATTGGTGGTTCGTGTCCAAATAAGTACATTAATCAAGGGAGGGTTTTGATTCTCAACCCTTCTTGTTTACTGAAGTGGCAGTTCATGCCATTGATCTGAAAAGTGTTCAGGTTTTAAAATGGATGGGAAGCAACTGGTGGTGCTGGGGCTTTACAGTTGTACACAGCTGATGGACCTCTGCTCTCAGTCTGCTATGAATGGAGGAATCCTTTTGGAGGAGCAGATCAGCAAAGAGGTGGGACAAAGATAAGCCAGTTGGAATAGGTAGATGTTTCTCAGCTGTTCAGCAGAGCAATGTAAGAGTGCACTTCAGGCAGAAAGGGATCTGGTGATGAGATCCCAGCTCGGGTGTGCTTCGCAGTGGGTGAGTTGGTGGGTTGCAGCACGTGCCTCAAGTAGAGGGCATCAGAGGTGTGGTCTGGTGTCAGATCAGACATGTAGGGAACAAGGTCAGTGTCAGTCATGTAAATCTGAGAGGACACAGTGAGGGCTTTTAGTACCTCAGACTGAAGAAACTGCAGAGAAATTCCTGATGGTGAAATGGTTTTCTGAGACAGGAGCCTGACATGCAAATCCCATCCCTGGTATTGGTGCTCAGAATGACACCACCATAAGCTTTACCAGGAGCAGTGATCCAAATCTCTGCTTCATGCCACTTGTGCCCTTCAGTGAGTAGGGGTTGGATATCAGGAAGCACTTCCTCATGGAGAGGGTGATTAGACATTGGAATGGACTTCCCAGGGAAGTGGTGGAGGCACCATCCCTGGATGTGTTCAAGGCAAGGCTGGATGTGGCACTTAGTGCCATAGTCTAGCTGATATGGTTGTGTTGGTCATAGGCTGGACTTGATGATCTTAAAGGTCTCTTCCAGCCTTGGGGATTCTGTGATTCTGTGATCTCTTGTTGGGAGAAAGGAAGTCAAGACCTGAGGTTGAGTTTCAAGCTATCTGTTGGCAAACATGTGTCTGTGTGGGAAGTCACATACTCTTTTTTTTTTTGTTCTGGTTGGAAAAGACCTTTAAGATCATTGAGTCCAACCATAACCTAAGTCTACCAAGTCCAATGCTTAGACCGTGCTCCTAAGCACCACATCTATGCATCTTTTGAGCACCTCCAGGCATGGAGACTCAACCACCTCCCTGGGCAGCCTGTTCCAGTGTTTAATTACCCTTTCAGTGAAGAGATTTATTTTTTTTTAATATCTAATCTAAAGCTCCCCAAGGGGAAGGGCAGGGAAGGGTTGAGGGAGAAAGGAGTATTATGCTCTTCTGCAGAAACTCTTGCTAGTTTTGTCTTCCAAAACTATTTTGGGGTGTTCCTTTATTCTTAATTTGTTGTGCAGTGGAGAAGCAGATTGTTGGTTCTTTTTGAAAGCTGCACAGATTTGAAGATGCTTAAATAGGTAAGTCATAAGCAAAGAAGTAAGAACATCCTAAGGAGCAATATGAAGTGTGATGCTCTCAGGACTGCTGCCCAGCTGTACAGTGATGGGTGAAGTGAGATTTTGCCTGCACAGATCTCCTAAACCTCAGTACTTTGAGTTTTACTTTGTTTTCTTTGGCTCCAGAGACAACCAGTGTCTGGAGCTGAGACACTCCAGTACTTTGCTTAGTGTCCCTGAGAGACCTGCAAACTTAGCCAAGCTTTTGGGCTTGAAAGAGATGAGCTGTGTAGCTTGAATGGCAAGTGGGTGCTTCTAGTTCTGGGAGGCTGCAATGACTGTGACCTTTTGAAACCTTGTTCAAACTGTTTTTGTTACACTCAGAGAGGAATGTTATGTTCTTTGTTCCACCTCCTAAAATGCAAACCATTTTGTATAGGCTGCTTGCAGCTTTTATAGCTTGATATATATGGGTCAGGGGAGGAAGCAGGAATAGCCTTAGATGTTTTCAAGCTGCTGAAAAAGTCCTTCTGAGTGCATGGAGGAGTTTTGAAGATCCCAGCTGAATTTTTGCAAATAGCCTTTGTCTTGATGAGGAACAGAAATAAGCCCCTAAATGTGAATTACTTCCAGCTTCTGCACATGTGAACAGGTGGGCCAACTGTTCTCTGAGACAGACCTGTGTGGTAAAGGGTTCCATGTTTAATTCTGAGCTCTTCCTTCCTCTGCAAGGAAGCATCCATATCTCAGTTACCATTACTGAAATGTCACTGTTTTTCAAACAGAGTAAAAACATGCATTTGGTAGTTACAAAAAAGGTAAAAGATTTGTGCTGCCTTTTTGTAACCCCTGGAAGTGCTGCTCTTGATGCCTGTACACGTTAAGGTACATGCTTCACAGAATAAAAGTGGTTGAAGTTGGAAGGAATGTCTGGAGGTCATCTGGTCCAAGCCCCTCTGCTCAAGCAGGGCCACTCAGACACAGTTACCCAGGACTGTGTCTGCATGGCTTTGAATATCTCCAAGGATGGAGACTTCACAGCCTCCCTGGGCAACCTGTGTCAGTGCCCTCGCAGTGAAGAAGTTGTCCTAGTTTGAGCCAGGATTAAGCCAATTTTCTTTTTTACTGTTTTTTTTTTTTTTTTTTTTTTTCTTTAGTGAACTCTCTGTTAAGCAGCACACGGGTTTTCCACCTAGGGAACTGATAACACCTGTTTATAGTTAGTGCTGAGAGACCAAGGACACTTTGCTCTGCTTGTTGAATCTACTGCTTTGGATACTAAAGGAGCAGAAGAGTCTTATCTGCAACTCTCCTGTAGGGAGGGGTGGACTAGGCAGATGGCAAAACTGGCCAACCAAGGTATTCCATCCATGTATTTATGTAGGATTTGGTATAAAGATTATGGAAGTCAAGCCCCTTTTTCTTCCCTTCTCTTCCATCCGTGGCCAGTGTCTGGGGAGGACTCCATCTACCCATCACCATTGACCCCCAGGCCCGTGCACTCCTGCCCCTCATCCCTCTCCCCTCAGCTCCTGGCTGCTCTGCCGCTCTCTCCAGCAGCTCCGGGACATTTCAGACCTGCTCACAGCTCAGGAGATGCCCTGGGAGTTGCTGGGGGTGGGGGGAGGTGACAGGGGTTTTGCACATTCCTGCACACACTTGTATATAATTGTACATATTTTCTCATTAGTATTTCATTAAAGCTGTCTAGTTTAGTTTTCAATCCGGAGAGTCTCTCTCCTTATTCTCTCTCTCCTTTCCCTACCTGGGTGGCAGGGGGAGGGCATCGAGAGCATTGTTGTCATTGGTTTCATTGCCAATCCTGAGTCAAACCATAACAGAAGTGTTTCCTGATGTTCAGAAGGACCCTCCTGTTTCTCAATTTGTGCCCATTGTCCACGTTCCTGGCACTGGCCACCACTGACAAGAGCCAGGCATCATCTTCTTTGAACCCTCCCAGTAGGGGGTTATATACAGTGATGAGATCCCCCCTGAGCCTTCTCTTCTCTAGGCTGAACAACCCCAGTCCTGTCAAACTTTCATCACAGGAGAGATGCTCCAGTCCCTTCAGCACCTTCAGGACCCTTTGCTGGACTCTCTTCAGTATGTCCACATCTCTCTTGTACTGAGAAGCCCAGCACTGGATCCAGCACTCCAGGAGTGGCCTCACCAGTGCTGAGTAGAGGAGAAGGATCACCTCCTGTGACCTGCAGGCAATACTTTGTCTAATGCAGCCTAGGATAGCATTTGCCACCTCGGCTGCAAGGATCCATTGCTGGCTCATGTTCAACTTGGTGTCCACCACGACCTCCAGGTGCTTTTCTGCCAGCCTGCTTTCCAGCTGGATCACCACCAGCATATATTTGTGCCAGGGCTTGTTCCTACCCAGGTGCAGGACTTGTCACTTCTCTTTGTTGAACTTCATGAGGTTCCTGCTGGCCCATTTCTCCAGCCTGTTAAGGTCCGTCTGGTGTAGCAGTATAACCCTCAGCCACTCCTCCCAAACTGATGTAATCTGCAAAATGGTAGACTTCCCTGGAGTATCCTGCTAGTTACTGCCCTCCAACTACTCTTGGTGCTGCTTGATCACTGCCCTCTGGGCTGGCCATTCAGCCAGGTTTCAGTCCTCCTCACCGTCTACTTATCCAGCCTGTACATCAGCAGCTTCTCTATGAGAATCTTATGGGAAAAAGCATCAAAGGCCTTTCTGGAGTCCAGGCAGATGATATCCACTGCTCTTCCTTAGTCTACCAGGCCAGTTGTTTCATTGTAGAACTTTATCAAGTTGGTCAAGTGTGGGTTTCCCTTGGTGAAGCCATGCTGACTGCTACTGATGATTTTCTTCTGCCTGGAAATGATTTCCACAATTAGCTGCTCCATCACCTTCCCAGTGATCAAGGTGAGGCTGAGTCCTCCTTCTTGAACATTAGGAGTGACATTTGCTTTCTTCTAGTCTACGGGCACTTCACCCAGTTGCCATGGTCGATCAAAACTTATCGGCACTGGCCTTGCAATGACACCTGCCAGCTCCCTCAGCACTCGTGGGTGTGTCCCATCAGGACCTACAGATAGAATCAATCATAGAATCATAGGTATTGGAAGGGACCTCTGAAGATCATCAAGTCCAACCCCGCTGCTGCAGCAGGAACACCTAGGGCAGATCACGCAGTAATGCGTTCAGATGGGTCTTGCAGGTCTCCAGAGAAGGAGACTCCACAACCTCTCTGGGCAGCCTGTTCCAGTGTGGCATTAAAGCCAGAAGACCTCTTCTATGAAGGTTCTCTTGCTGTGTGGAACTTCTCCTGAAGTGGTGGTGTCGTGCACGTACACAATTTGGCGTCACCTGCGCAGTGTTTCCTGTTACACCCGGCTGAGGATCCGAGTCTGCTCCAAGGACCGACTGTACAACTGCAGCTCCGACTGCCTTAACTCCTATTATTTGCTTTGGAAGCTGTCGTTTCAATTGCTGCTGATAACCCAGCTGACTGTTACGTTTCACATTCAGCAATCTCTTTTTTTTAGTTCTTTCCTTAATTACTTCTGAAAATAATTTCAGACGACTTAGCGTTAGTTTTGGAGAAGCTGGCGTATCAGAGGCTGTGAGGCCAGCAGCAGGTGCTGTAAGTCATCACTCTTCTAAATTAAGCAACGCTTTCCAGGGCAGTAGGTTAATTTCTGGGTAAACAGCCTGCATATGGATTCTTACAATCAGCTGGATCGTGACACAGCAAGTGACTCAAGGCTTTGTGTGGCTGTAATCCCATGAATTGTCTCACTGAAGCCTTTTCATTTTTAGGAAACTGGGGCTGTGCTTCAGCTTCTGCTGAAATAGTGTTATCACACTGCAGTCTGTCACCTGCCTCTCTGCTTGTCTTCTCAGCCCAGTCTGCAGTGCCTTCAGAGGGGTATTTGGGGCATGGGGTGGGCATGTCAAGCTCCCTGGGAGCCCAGGCTGTGTAGAGAAGCAACATGTACAGGGGTTGATGCCCAAGTCTGTGCTTTGTGCCATCTCCTTCTCCACCTTTGTGTGTGCAAGTGGATTTCTGCAAAAGTAGTCCCTCTGATTTCTCCAGTGGAGCTCTCTTGGGATCCATAAGCAGTAACTGTTGTCCTGTGGGACAGATTCTGCTCAAGTGACACTATTGTTAACCCATCACCTTTGCTTTGGCACAGGTGTTCATGCTCAAGGTTAGGAGGTCACCTGTAGAAGTGTGGGCTGCTCTCCAGACACCACTCTGAGCTCATGAGGCTGGTGGGGTCAGAGGTGTTTGTGACTAAAATCACTAAAATTGTGACTAAAATTACTACGTGATTTTTCATAGACTCTACAGGGCTCTGAGGAAATTGGTAAAATCTTCATTTCTGTCACTACACGGAGTGTGACTTTGGACCACTTCACCTCATTTGTGGAGCAGGAAGGTGCAGTTCTTACAAACTCAAGCTCTCTTGAAAGTATATCTTCCCACATGAAGAAGATGCCAAAGAGTAAGTGGAAAGGGGGAATTTGTACTTAAAGGGAATCCCATGCAAAGTGGAATAGAGAAGAAATAATGCCCTTCCACCAGGGATTCAAGAAAGGAGAGAACTTCAGAGAGTTGGAGAAAACAAAATGGATTCTTTTTTTATGCCTCCATATGACCAGTCTGGGTCTTGGCACTTGTCTGACCTACAGTTGGTGGCTCTTGTGTCTGTGGATGCTCAGCCTAGTTATCAAGTTGGTGCTTGGAATTACACACCTGCTAAGAAGATCTGAAGCCACTTCTCGTGTTGCTTAGCTTGATTTTTAGTGTGGACAACCGTCTTCAGACAAAAATGCTCTTAGGCTTGGAGCTCCATGTTGGGATACAGCCTTTTAGTGTTTAAAAAAATAATACTCCAGATGACAAGCTTCTGAAGAGTGAGCTCAATTCTTATGAGAGGTGTTACAGAAGGACATGGCTCTTGTAATTGGTTTAGGGGTCTGTAATCTCTTAAATCTCTTTTATCTTCTCACTTTCTAGATTAAAACTGTACTGATTTGTTTGCTCTGAAATCTGGAAGAGGCACAGTTCAGATGCTGATGCAGAGTCTAACAAACAATATCCTGCTGAAAAAGACTCTTACACTATAAGCAAAAATATTCTTTCAGTGTTCCTAGAGGTGGCTGCTTTGATTTAAACAAACATTGTGAACAAATCAAGAGTAGGTGTTGATTCCCCGATCATGTCTGTCAAGTAGTGGCAGATTCTAACCCTACTTTCAGGAAGTCTTGTCTGGTAGAGAGAAGGTGCTTTCCTCCAGCCTGAAGAGCATGATTGAATTCCCTACTCTGTAGTGGAAACAAGATGGATAAGTGACTTGGTTTTTCGATAGCTCAGCTTCTATTCTGAAACCTGAAATCTCACATGGTGCTGTGAGCAAAAAGTCCTCTCCAGGTGACATTGCAGTTCTGTGGCAATTGGGACCAAAATGATCTTTTGAAAGAAATGGTGAAGAGGAAATTCTACTTGCTGCTTAACACTGACTCCCCACTCTACAGATCACAGAATTACAGAATGTTAGGGGTTGGGAGGGACCTCTGAAGATCAAGTCCAACCCCCCTGCCAGACTAAATCTAGGGCAGATTACTCAGAAGTGCATCTAGATAGGTCTTGAAAACCTTCAGAGAAGGAGATTCCACAACCCCTCTGGGGAGCGTGTCCCAGGGCTCTGTCACCCTCACAGTAGAGAAGTTCTTCCTCATGTTGAGGTGGAACTTGCTGTGCTCTAGTTTGAATCCATTGCCCCTCATCCTATCACTGGGCACAAGTGAAAAGAGGTTGTCCCTGCCTTCTTGACCCCCAGCCCTCAGGTATTTATAGACATTAATTAGATCCCCTCTCAGTCTTCTCTTCTCCAGACTAAAAAGCCCCAGGTCTCTCAGCCTTTCCTCTTAAGGCAGATCTTGTGACAGTGGGTGCCTTGTGGGTTTAACAGATGGTCTGATGCACCCGGATGGTCTGAGTGCATCCTCTGTGATGCTGCAAGGTGCCTGCAAGACTTGGAAACACAGAGTTGAAGTGGGCAAGAACTGGGCAGACAGTGATTTGGTCATTGGAGCATAGAAACATGCTAATCATGAGCACATTTTCTGGGCAGCCTTTTCAAAAGGGGTCAGAATTTGACCTCTCATAAACACTGTGGGGTTGGGGGCAGCAAAATCCTGTTTCTCAGGTGCTTCAACCCTGTGTGGGTTACAAGAGTCAGAAGTGTCAGAAAGTGCAGTGACCAGATAGTGTATTTCTTGCAGGCTGGCCTTCTGAATGGTCTCCTGGAAGAGAAAGTAGAGGACTGAACAGCCTCTGCTCCTCTGCATCTCACTAAGAACTGCCTTAAACTCAATCTATCCACTTCTTTTTTCCCAGCTGTGTGAAGAATTTGTCATGTTTTCTATTATCAAAGGCAGAACTTGTAGAAGAAGGAATCCTGTCCCTTTCCAAAGATACGAACGCTGCATTAAGGGACTTGGACACATTAATAACAACAAACTATTACTCCACCAGTCTGTCCTCTGAAATAAAACATATCAAGCAAATTGCTGTAACATTAGACTGAAAATTGGCAGTTATGTTTGTGTGGCAATTGATTCTGTTCTCCTAAAATACCCCTGGAGAACATCCAACTGTAGCTCTGCTCTGCTCCTGAGACTGCCCTGCGGGTGCCCTGAGCACTCACACCTCCGTGGTAAGCAGCAAGCTCCCATGGCCTGGTCTGCTTAGTTGTTAGAAAGCTTCTTTATCTGGTTTGCCCCTAGAGGGCTTTCCATCTGAGAAAGAGGAGCTGACACCATCCCAGTTTGAACTCTGGAAAAGGAAGGGAAAATAAAAAGCTTCAGAGAACCGAGCTTCTGTCAAGGCTGTGGAGCCAGCTGGGTGCCTTGTTCTGGCTTGCCAGCCTGTCTTCTCATCTGGGGCTGTTTCTGAGTGGTCGACCATTGCATTCCCTCTGAGAAAAGAAAACCACTTTTGCTGTGGCCTGGAGCCCTGGTCTCCCATGACCCTCTTCAGTCACAGTTGTGGCAGTGGGTGCTTTACTGACCGATACAAATGCACAATCTCCTCTCTTTGTTCTTTCACAGTGATCGTTTGAAAAGCTTTCCACTGCTTTTCCTTAAAAATTACTTTTGAAGTTAAGACCTCCTTTTGTTGACTGTAAAGTGTGCATGATAATTACAGGGCAATTGCTGTGTTAGCTGAGATACTGCAGCCTTCCTGGAGGACAAAACCCTGCTCAACTTCTTGAACCCTGTTCAACTTCTCTCACTCAGACTCCAGGGCCCAGGGGTGACAAATTTCCTAGGTTTTCCGCTCAGTGGTGACAGTGGTATCTGTGTGGCTGCTCTTTATTATGCTGTAAGTAAGAGTTTAATGGACTTGTATGCAATAAATTGCTATTTTGTGTTGGTGTGTGGTTTCCAATAGTATGTTAGAGAATTACTTAATGCCTTTTAATTTGCACCATTCAATAAGGCAATATATAAAAAAATGTGATTATGATACCACGGGTTTGTCAAGTGGAGAGCAGATGGGCTTTTGCTTGCTCTAAAGACTTCCTGTCTAGAGAATCTAAGTCAAACAGGACTGTGGGATTTTTTTGGCTGCTTTTTTTTTTTCCCTTGGAGTCAGGCTTCTTTCCTTCTCCTGAATTTGGATCATCTTAAAAAATGACTAGTTTCAGGCTAAAATGCACAGTTACCAACTAATCTGTGGAAGCCTTGTTGTTCGTTATGAGTGCTGCTTTTAAACTGGAACCTGTCTTGTCTCTTCAGCAGCACGTGTGCTTAGTTTTACTCCAACATGAGTCATGTTTTGATCTCTGAAAGACCCACTGCCCCTTGGCTATCTGTTAAGCTTCTCTGTTTTGTTTGGGGTTTTTCCTTTTGGTTGTTGTCAGGGACCTGCTGTGACAGCTGAAGAGGCTGCACCATATCCTTACTTATTGTGTCCCAGTTCCTGCATTGATTATTTACAGGGAGACAGTCTGACTTGCACCACAGGTGTTGATCCTGTCAAATGCAAGCCCCTGCTGCCTCCAGGGATGCAAATAAGAATGAGATGCCTCAAACTCTGCACTAATCTCAGTGAAGTTTGTGGCTTCAGTTTGGGCAGGATCCAGGCCCCCTGTTCAGGGCAGCAATCCTATATGAAGCCCTTGGCTCATGGAATACTTGAACTGGATGTGCTTGGCTCCCCACAGGAGACAGGTCAAATTGGGTTGAACGGGGCTGATAGCCATGTTTCCCTCAGGGAAAACATTCAACTCTGGCATATACTTCACTAAGTACATATTGTCTAGATAAAGAATGTGGAACAGGGATGGGAAAGACCATCAACTAATAGCAGGGTGGTTTCCTGAGTATCCATGCCATTAGACTTCAGTGCAAAGGCACTGTGTGGGCAGCAACTGGCTCTTGGACCTCCATGTTCCCTGGCTGTAAGCCCATCCACCTTGTCCCAGGTCACGCTGGGGGTGGCAGTAATCATTCTAGGGCTGTTCTGGGGGTATCTGTGGGAGAAGGTGACAACTGGGGAGGTGGTGCTGGAAAGAAGTTCTAGAAAAGCATCTGTCTGTTGTTGGCATTACTTATCTAATCAGTAATAACAGAAGGGAACCAAACGTGGGGGATTGCTGCACAAGTTCAGTGATGTCCTGGATGCAACTGCTTTGTGGGTTTTTTGCTTTTCAAGGTCTGTTTTGTCTGGCATTGAGTAGCTTTTGGAGATGTGTTTTTAGCCACTGTGCTTTTAAAATCAGCATGCTGAAAAACCCCATTAATTGTTGAATTGCGAGAATATGTGCATGTGCAGAGATGGAGAAGTTGAACTCAATTGTTACAAAATACACCCTTGGAAACATCATCTCAGGTGTTGTCAGCACATCCCCAGCACTTTGCATTTTGCCCATTTTCAGAAGCTGTCAGGTAGTATTACTGTGTGGGAAGCATTACAGGGCATTATGGGATAAACCCTGAAATCCTGATCCAGGCCAAACTCCCACTGTTTTCAGTGGGTAGTTTACTGGTTTTAAGGCCAAGGACCCCTTTGCTATCACAGATGATCTGTCTTTGAAAAGTCAAGAAGCTGTGAAAATCGCTGCCTGCATCTTGTATTCCAGTTCAGACTGCAGGATTGCAGCCCTTAAATTTTATACATGTACTTGGATTTGTGAACGAGAAGTTGGTTAAATAAAAACATTCCAGTATAACTGTTCTTTCCATTCTCAGTAATGCTGGTGAAATGCCAGAGATCTGGAAACAGAAATTAGCTGGTGATTTAAAGCAGTGCATAAAACCCACTCTCGTTCTGTAGGGGAGATGCTGATCTTCTGAAAACTCTACTTTTCAGAAATGTGAAGAAAATATAACCACTTTTAAAATGAAAACTTTAAATTCTTTCAAAATATCAGCACAAATTTATTGAAACAGTATTTGTTCAGATAATGGATTTTAAAAAAAAAGAAGTTTATATGAAATGCCTGCAACTTTTGCCAGACTATTGACTTCCAGTAAGAGATACTGAATTGCATATATTTGAGAAGTTAATAGGAAGTAGATACCTGAAGTTCCTGATGGTCACCAAATAGTTGAGGTCATGTGTTCTGGCTTCTTCTGTCAGTGCAAGAAAGAGGAAAATGTTGTGTTTGTGTTGGCAACACTCAAAAGCCCAAAACAATATACCAACAGTAAAAAAAAGAGAGGTCCAAAACCCTTTAAAAAACCTTGCTGGGCATGAAGTCTTCCCAGCTGAAGTAAGAGTTCCTTTCCCTCAGCAGAGCATCATTTGTCTGCCTGGACCATCTTGGTGTCAGCCTTGAAGGTTGTGCAGGGGCAGCCCAAGAACTTGCTCAACTGCAGTTGAGGCTCTGAAGCCCACACTGTATTTTCTTCCTTCCCCACTTCCCTTTAGATGGTGTCTGACTATTCATTCATACTTCAAGCTAGGGAGGGCTCTTCTGTCCCATTATCAGGCTGCAAGGGAGAGGAAGGGTTTTCCCATACCCCTCTTTACCCTCTGCAGTTGATTTTCCCATCAGAATTGAATACACAGTTGCAGAAGCACGTGGAAGGGTTTTTTTTCCCCATGCTATGTGATTTCTAATTACCTGAATTGCTTTTCCTTTAAAGAGGTGATTGACTGAATGGAGAAAGGCAGAGCAAACAAGAAGCACTCCTGCTTTTTTCCACCCTCTTGTGCCTCCAAGATCACAAATGAGGCCTGTGTGAGAACTGGGACAAGAGCTTGCATCTTCCAAGTACTCCTGGACTGTACTCCACATGTTAAAACTCAAACTGAGGATGCTGTAGTACTGAGCCCAGCTTTTTCAGTGGTTTTCTGCTCAAGGTTGTCACTTATCACCTCTTTTCATCTGTCTTCATTACTAAACTGGGACCTTGGATGTGGCTTGTGCAGCCTGGTCTGGTGGGAGGTGTCCCTGCTCATAGCAGGGAGGTTGGAACCTGATGATCTTTAAGGTCCCTTCCAACCTTAACCATTCTATGATCCTGTGATGGACTAAAAACATTTGCTTCAGACAAATAGTTTGAATGATGTTGTGTATCTCCTTCAGAGCCTCCCTGCCACTTTCTCTGGCTTGGAATTGCAGCATTGGTGAGGTTGGCAGGAACCTCTGTGGATAGTTTAGTCCAACCTCCCACACAAAGTGATGGCAGCTGGAACAGTTTGCTCAGGGGCATGTCCAGTGGGCTTTTGAGCATCCTCAAGGATGGAAACTCCATGATTTTTCTGGGTAATCTGTTCTGTGGTTTGGTTCCTCCCCCAGGATGAAAGTTTTGTTTGCTTTGTGTTTATTTTTTTTCCCCTCCACCTTACATTTAAATGGAATTTCCTGTATTTCAGTTTGTGCCCATTGCCCCTTGTGCTGTTGCTGGATACCACCAAGAGGAGCCTGGTTCCATCATCTTTACACCTCCATCAGGTATTTATGCATATTGATGATATCCCCATTGAGCTTTTCCTTCTGCAGCCTGAATGGTCCCAGCTCTCTTAGCCTCTCCTTTTCTGTCAGATGCTTCAGTCCCTTCATCATTGTGGACCTTCACTGGACTCTCACCAGTATGTATGTCCATGTCTCTCTTGCACTGGGGAGGTGAGCACTTGTCCCAGCACTCCAGATGTGTCCCACCAAACCCAAGCAAAGAGGAAGGATCACCTCTCTTGACCTGCTGGCAGTGTCTTTCCTAATGCAGCCCAGATGCTATTGACCTTCTTTGCTGCAAAGGTGCTTTTGGAGACCCATGGTCAACTTGATGTCCACTTGCACTGCACAGCTGCTTTTCTCCCTCTTGGCTCCCAGTCTGTGCTAGTGCCTGGAGTTTTTCCTCCTGAGTGGCAGGGCTTTGCATTTTTATTTGTTGAACTTCAGTGGGTGTTGACCTGTTTCTCCAGTCTATCCATATCCCTCTGAGTGGCAGCACACCCATCCGGTCTGTCAGCCACCCCTCTCAACACTGTGTCATCTTCAAGCCTCCTGGAACTGTGCTCTGTGCCATCACCCATCATCTTTCCTTTATAAGGAATCCAGAGCCCTGGGTGAAGTGTTTAATGAATCAAATCTCTCCACAGTCCTTGGTACATTGCTGTTCACTGGGGAAAATCAGACAGAGATGAGGTAACTTCCCTAGCACTAACAGAACATGAAATACTGAGCCTTGTAGTGAAGGCCTTCATCATTATTATTATTTAACACTTTAATTTGATGTATCTTTGATCCTTCCTGCAATACCAGCCCATGCTCTTTGCTAACACCATAGCAACGTTCTGTGTTACTATATAGTGGTGCTTGTTGACCAAAAGCTGGACAGGAAATGCTTTCTAGGGTTGGAAATCCATGGGCTTGGTAGGAAAGGTGCAGTAGAATGAGGGAAAAAATCCTATTGTAATTTAATGGTACTGCAAAGTGATTTTTTCCCCCCCTGTCCTAAACTGTGCCCCAGAGGAAACAGGGGCATCAACTGACATTTTCTCAGTGCTTTATCTACATCCCCCTCCCCCAAAACCTACACCCTAAGCACAGTCTAAACCTCTGGGCTAACAGATGGTGTTGAGAGGGGGAAGGAGGGGGAACAATTTGCATCCAAATAGCTGCAATAAAAAAGGGTCATGTCCCACAGACCAGCCCCACTCACCTGCTGTTTAAATCCCCCTGAGAAACAAGCAAGTGAGGCTTAGTTTTTTTAACGTCTGCATCAGCTGTACTTGCTCTCTGAAAGCATTCTGCCCTAGAAAAGCTGCAAGCCCCCGTGTCTTGCTGGATGGATTGTGTTCTGGCCCCCAAACGATGGACTCTTACGGATTTGGTCCTTTGAATGTGGCTGACAGCTGTGTCACTTTTGTCAGCCCTCCCATCAGAGTGACTGCTGCTGTTGGCTACCGTAATTAGTTGCAAGCACTGATGGTATAGAAATGGTTCAAAGCAACTCTTGCCTCTTCTCTCAGCTTTGTTGAACATGAGCCAGCAGTGTGCCCAGGTGGCCCGGAAGGCCAATGGCATCCTGGCTTGGATCAGGAATAGTGTGGCCAGCAGGAGCAGGGATGTGATTCTCCCCCTGTACACAGCACTGGTGAGGCCTCACCTTGAGTCCTGTGTGCAGTTCTGGGCCCCTCACTTCAAGAAGGACATTGAGGTGCTGGAGCAGGTCCAGAGGAGAGCAACGAGGCTGGTGAAAGGACTAGAGGGAAAGTCTTATAGGGAGAGGTTGAGGATGTTGGGGTTGTTTAGCCTGGAGAAGAGGAGACTCAGGGGGGACCTCATCACTCTCTTCAACTACCTGAAGGGAGGTTGGAGTCAGGTGGGGGCTGGGCTCTTCTCCCAGGCAACCAGTGACAGGACAAGAGGGCACAGCCTGAAGCTGCTCCAAGGGAGGTTTAGGTTGGATATTAGGAAGCACTTCCTCACGGAGAGGGTGATTAGACATTGGAATGGACTTCCCAGGGAAGTGGTGGAGGCACCATCCCTGGATGTGTTCAAGGCAAGGCTGGATGTGGCACTTAGTGCCATGGTCTGGCTGATGTGGTGGTGTTGGTCATAGGCTGGACTTGATGATCTCAGAGGTCTTTTCCAGCCTTGGTAGTTCTGTGATTCTGTGATTCGTACTCAGGTGGCTGCATCAGGCAGTCTTTGGAGGTGCTCCTGCCATATGGTCCTGGGGCCTCATGCTGCAATATTCTGTGCTAGGTTTGTGTGTGAGATGTTGCAGGTGAGACGGGGTTTGGCTCTAGTGACCACCGTGCTGCAGCACTGCAGTGACCCTGATCCCTCAGGACTGTGGCACGGTTCACCATCGGATGATCATGCTTAAAATCCTGCATGGATTTCTGACTGTGTACTGATAAAATTTGCCAGGTTAAAGCCAAGACCTTGCTGCTTCGTAGGGATTTTCTTCTTGAGTGTAAAAGTCTAAAAGTTGTTCTAACTGTTCTTTTAGGGGTGGGGAGGGGAAAAGAAACACTCACCCACCACTTCTACATATTAATGGAGATTGCTCTGGGTCTACCCTCTGTCCCAGCAGCAGGGTGTCAGCTTTTGTCTGTCCAGGCAGACTTTCTCAAGGTTTAAGGCTGTGGAAAGCCAGTAATAAGGAAAATCTTCCCACTTTGTCATAATGACATGCACTGTGGAGACACTGAAACCATCCTACCTGATTTCCCAGTGATATTTGAGGGATGCAGGCAGTGGAGAAGGCGAGAGGACTTCACAGCTGAAGTTTAGTTGTACTACTAAATACCAGGATGAATGAAATCTGCTTCTGCCCACCAGTTCCTTGGACTTAGACACTCAAATGTTAAAAATAAAAAATGTTAAGATACTCCAAGTGGTTCAGAAACTTTATTAGTTATGTGTGTTGGCATCTTCTCCACCTCCCAATAAGCCAGAGGTATTTTGAGTTTGGCAGGCTTGAGGGCTCAGTAGGATAAGGAGTGGTGTAGGAGATGGCTGGGGACCCACCACTCTCTTCTGTGTGGTGACCTGGCAGAATGAAACTTCTGCAGTGGAGGATTTCTATTTCTGGAATTGGAAGACCTTGAATCTCTTCTTTCTTCAGCACAAGCCTGGAGGGAAGTGGTGAGGTTACCCTTTTCTGAGCTGCCTGGCCCTCCCTCCAACAAGTGTCTTGGCAGAGGAAGTGTGCTCAAGAATTGTCATGGTTTTCTTTTCTCATTTAATTCTTAAGTGTAGTGGCAGTGGCTGAGTAACCTGTATGCATGAGGTCAATGTAGATTTGAGCAACAACCTTGTTTATGGTTGGTTTATTTTTTTATATTCATGTGGATTCCAGTTAGTAGAAACAAGATCTGGTGTGTGCATACGTCCAGGAGTAACCAGGCAGTGCATCATAGCAAGTTATATGAATTGAGAGATGGCTCTTGTGCTTTGTAGCTTTTTACACCTTTTTTTTATGGTGCAAGTTATCTGCACATACACACGTGTGTATACACGTTTATACATGCACACTCGTGTGTAAACACACGTGTAACTTGCAAGTTATACACACATACACACTACTATGTGCTGCATTCTCATAGAATCATAGAATGTGTGGGGTTGGAAGGGACCTTTCAAGGTCATCTAGTCCAGTCCCCCCCTCTGCAGTGCACAGGGGTCAGGTTGCTCAGAGCCTCCTCAGGCCTGACCTTGACTGTCTCCAGGGATGGAGCCTCCACCACCCCCCTGGGCAACCTGTTCCAGTGCTTCACCACCTCTATAGTAAAGAACTTCTTCCTAATGTCTAATCTAAATCTCCCCTGCTCTACTTGAAGGCCATTGCCCCTTGTCCTATTGCTACACACCCTTGTAAACAGTCCCTCCCCAGCTTTCCTGTAGCCCCTTCAGGTACTGGAAGGTGCTCTAAGGTCTCCCTGGAGCCTTCTTCTCTCCAGGCTGAACAACCCCAGCTCTCTCAGCCTTTGCTGGAGAGCTGCTCCAGCCCTCTGATCGTTTTTGTGGCCCTTCTCTGGACTTGTTCCAACGAGTCCATGTCCCTCTTGTGTTGAGGGCTCCAGAGCTGGACACACTGCTCTGCACCCCTGCTGCTCTCGGAGCCCTGCTCCTGCTGCCACCTTCCTGGGGACCCCAGTTCAGTGACACTTGCAGGTAAATGTCTCTGACAGCTGTGCTGGCTTGTGCTGCTGTCTCCAATGGATAAAATGCTTGTTATGCAGCAAGGCCCCACAGAGCATGTGAGAGCAAATCCAGAAACGAAAGGTGATTGGTAAAATACTTCTTTTCTCTTTCAAAAAAAACCCAAAACAAAACGTCATGAAATTGTGCAGCTGTAGAAGGGATGCATATTACTTTTTTGACAAAGGAGGCAAAGAGGTGGAAATGGGAGGAAGTAAGGGGTGCCCTTTGAGGCAATGTTTGCATGGTAGTGGGGTGAAGAATGGTAAAACTGTGTTTATTGGCCTGAGATGTATGTTTCTTTTATTTTATTGGTTTTCTTTTCACTTTTTTAAAGTGGCTTAGCAAGTGGCTGACTGACATCAGATCTTGTATTTCTCTACCTTCCTGAGCTCTCCAGTGGGGAGAGAGGAGCTTGTACAAAAAGGATCATTCTGGTAGTTGACAGTGTTTTTCCAATCACTTTCTTGGTGAGGAACTAAAAGATTAAAAAAAAAAAAAAAAAAAGATGTGCTGGATTGGAACCCTGCCCGAGACAATCCTCGGGATAATAGGATTACTTGGCTGATTTTTAATTAAAATAGAATTTTAACTAGATTGTTTTGAGCATACATTCAGCTCTGGTTTGTTGTTACTGGTCTAATTGCCTCCTAAATTAGAGATACCAACATCTTAATTCACCCTCTCCTTCTGAGGACACTGATAGAGGATGTGAAATGCTATGTAAATGATACACAGGCTTGCAAGTCAGAAAATGGTCTTTAAAGATACCAGCCAAAACTTCAGCCTTCTCTTTACCTGCTGTGTCTTGACAGAGAGAATGATGAATTGATATTTTTCTGTATTTATTTTCCTTTCTCCTGACAGGTCTTTTAAATGCTTAGAAATGTATTCTGAGAAAAATGCCAATAATCTCAGCCTTTGAGGAAGGAGCAGTTAATGAATCTCCAAGGAAATATCCAAATGGGGGGGAGAGAAAGGTTAGGGGGTAGTGGAGCAGTGGCTGGAGGCATTTCATCATCTCAGATCTAAGGTAGAAGCCGTTTGCTGATAACACAAGACATTTAAATGACAGACTGATTTGCTCAAGGCTGCTTTTTGATACCCCTTTTCAAAAAGTCATTATTTGGGATTTGACCACTTCTATTTGAGCAATCTGGGTTCAGCTTTTGTCAGAACCAAAGCACTAGGCTTTTGCACTTTTAAAATTGTGTTAAGGATTGAAACCCTCAAGGGGAAGCTTCACCTATGGGGATGTAAATTCAGACCATGTTAGAAGTTTAAAGAATATATATTAGGCTCAATTCCAACTTCTATTTTTAAAGCTAAAAGGGACCTAGCACAATGGCAGGCCACAAATTTGAATGTCTGTTTTATCAGTGTCTGTTCCTCTACTAAAATATTATAAAACTCTGAGGCTTTTGTTAAAGTAGAATATTTAAGGTACTTGGATAAAACTAGATATACAATGAAGAGTGTTCACAGAAAACCAGGAGTTATTTACAGCCTGAAGTGACTTTTCTTAAAAATAAAAGCAGCCAAATGTGCTTATCTTGGGAGGCTGTGAATCAGTACCTGCACATACCAGTAGTACAAGAATAGCCAGGAAAGGTGGAAATTCAGCCCAAAGGAAATGGCTGGCAAGAAAGAGTGGAAGGAGAGGCTGGTAGTGAACATCCTTCAATCTTTGTTATTGGGATTAAGGAAGGATGATCAGAAAACTCTGCATTTTGATCTGCTGCATTCTGTGCTCTCTCAGGGAGGCTGATTCACGTGCTGGTGACCTTAGCAGGAAGTAGCTGTGAGACTTCAGCAAGGTGACTTGTGGTGATGGGAGGGAACACTGTGCTGAACAACATGCCTTGACCCATACAGCTTCCTAGAATGTCAGATTTTGGTTGTTGTCTTAATTTTAGAAATCTGGTGGGTTTTGCCTAGCACTTGGATAAAGGCACAACATTGTCTATAGAGCTTCTTGGCTGCTCAGTAGTGACCATTAAAATGATCTTGAGCATTTTAAGAACAGAGGGGAGATGCAACCATCCTGACAAAGCAGTCTTGAGATGAATAAAACATGCATACTGGCAGTCCATCCATCAGTGAAATCTGAATTCTGCTGAATTTGCAGTTCATATTGTTGCTAATTTTATGATGTAGAGGCTCGTCCACTGGGAGTTGGACTGAAAAAGAAGCGAGTCACTTGCTGCAGGTGCTGACAGGGCTGTGTAAAGGAGCTGCATCAGCCTCTGCTGCATTTGGGTGCTGTGGCAAAAGTGTGGTGGGGCCTACAGGAAAGCTGGGGAGGGACTTCTGACAAGGGCATGTAGCAATAGGATGAGGGGGCAGCAGTTTCAAGCTGGAAGATGAAAGATTTAGATTAGATATTAGGAAGAAATTATTCACTGTGAGGGTAGTGAGAGACTGGCCCAGGTTGCCCAGAGAAGCTGTGGCTGCCCCATCCCTGGAAGTGTTCAAGGCCAGGTTGGATGGGGCTTGGAGCAACCTGGTCTAGTGGGAGGTGTTCCTGCCCATGGCAGAATGGCTGGAACTAGACTATCTTTAAGGTCCCTTCCAACCCAAACCATTCTGTGATTCATCAGAGAGGATGAGGTTTAAGTAGGGTAGCAGTGAAGTGCCACATGTCCTGCTTGATGCTGCTCAGGTAATTGTAGCAAGAACACAGGATAAGAACATCCATGCCCCAGAAAGACTTGCACAAAGATGTTGAGGAAAACCTTGCCGACTATTTCTGGTCCTGTTATTAACTCCTACTCCTAATTACATAGTGCCTTAAAATGGGCCTGCTCCTGTAATAAATGATGTTCTTGTATTTCCTTTTATTCAGTGGAGTAAAAATAGTTCACTTGGCTCATGGGCTTTATTTAACCAAGCGCTGATGCCGAATTGTGTCGTAATATATTGCAGAAACAGCAGATCCTTTGTACCCCTCCTATAAAGCTTTCTTTTCTCTGCTGATGTACAGTAAGTTTGATTGGGATGCTAGTAAATGATGTGATAAAAGGCCTGATGGTACCTCTTAAAAACAAACTGCTGCTCATTAAATGAAACGATGATGATTCTTAATGGACTAGTGAATGCTCTGAGGCCCAGTTGGTACCAGTAAGGAAGTCTGGGAACATGAGACCTTGCCACAGTACACACACTACTCTTCCTTCTGTACATACTGGGATTATAAACTAGGTACAATGGGACCTTTTGCTAGATGGCATATAATTGTAAACACACAGCTGATGATGTACCAGGAAAGGAGACTCTACTGTAAAAGCTCAGTTAGGTGGAAACCCTAAGTTACCTTAAACTTTTTCATTTTGCCTTTTAAATGAACTGCTTTTAGAGCATTACATGGGTCATAATTGAAGGAGTAATCATTGCAAACTTGAAGCAGATTTATGTGCAGTTCTCAAGTTGTTTGTCTTTACCGATGCTGAATTACCTCTTTCAGTTCTGGGTATTTGACTCTGCTTTCCCTGTCTCTTAATTCAGTTTGTCTGCAAAAAGCTCATGTTTGATGCAGAGCTTGTTCTGTCTTGGGAGAACTATTCATTCTTCCCCTTTCCCCAGCTTTGAAGAAGAACCAAAACTGTAACAAAGCAACGTGAAACTGAAGCAATCTTTGCCATTTCCTTTAATTGAAAACTACTGCCAGGATCAAAATCCTCACCAGCAATTAAGGGAATGTGACAGTTTTGCCAGTCATTACATAAATACTATGGAGCACAGAGCTTCCTACTTCATTAGCTGCAGTGAACACAATGGAGCTATACACAGGAGCGAGCACTATTCTGCTGATAAAAGTTTGCATTTCCAATTAGTGCTGAACTGTTGCAGCATTCCCCCCTCAGCCTAATTGAGGCTCTTGGATGGCTTCGTCAGCCAACGATGCTCGTGTTGTCTTCTTGCTCTTTAGTTTCCCAGGGGGAAAGGGGTTGGATGAGTTTTGCTCTTCAAAACACCCATTTCCTCTTTGTAGGTCTCTGTCGGAAGATCTCACCTTTTACAGGTTCATGCAAACTTCCTGCTATTTACACACTGTGTCTTTTTGCTAACCACTGCATTATGGTGTCCTCTGGGATCTGTGGGATGTTGTTGACTTGACCTGGCAATGTTCTAGTTTTCTGACATCCTTCTTACCCCTGCTCCTATTGCTAAATGGCAAATGTCATTTAACAAGGTGCCTGCATAATGTGCTGCATTTTCACAGGTACCTCTGGGTGTGTAAAATGTGACTGTGTTGTACTGGGAATAATTGCACGTTAGGGGATAGCAGGGCTTCATGCTAAGCCCTGTGCTCTCAGTTCATCTTCTGGATTGGGAACTTCTGAATGGAAAAATGATGAATGATTCGGCTGCTTCCAGTTGCTCTGGCTGCTAATGTGCAGTTTGGAATTAGAGCCAAGTAACTTAGGTGGAGAGAGTAGTGAGGGTGTGTTTAACTCTGTGTGTTAATAATTTTCTTTATGCTGCATCTAGTCATTTCCTCTGGAACACAGATTTCTCCAGGAAACCTGCTTATATGGGCTTTGGGTATGCTTTAGCATAAGAGGCCTTTATTTTTCCCACCCTGCTTAGCAAGCTCTGACTCCAGTCACTTGTGCCCTTTAAGCCCTGCCTTCCTGTGAGCAAAAGTGGAACTGGGGGCCAAGGCTGACTCC
Source organism: Hemiprocne comata (assembly GCA_020745705.1). Taxonomy (NCBI): domain Eukaryota; kingdom Metazoa; phylum Chordata; class Aves; order Apodiformes; family Apodidae; genus Hemiprocne; species Hemiprocne comata. The sequence goes on from CM036586.1 coordinate 214,381,686, forward strand.
ATTCTGTGCTGGAAAATGGAGCCTGTCCTGACATCTGCAACAGTCAACTTGCTTGTTCAGGCATGTAGCTGGGGGAGGGGAGACAGCACCTCTGGAGATGAGGAAATAAGGAGGATGATTTTGTGGGCTGAGCGCTTTTAAAAATGATACTCTTGGTTCATTCTGGCTCAGCTTGGATTTTTCTTTTCTTTTTTTTTTTTTTTTTTTTAATATGGATGTATTTTATTTCTCCTGGGCTGTTTAAAACCACTGTTAGAACAGAGTAAGTGCTCAGTCAAAACGAGTAGGCTGCTGCCCAGGGATGGTTACAGCCGGAGCTGATCTCTGCAGCTCTCAAAGCTTTAGCTACCTGACTGGAGCACAAGTAAGGTGAATTCCTGGTGTACTCCAGGTACTTGAGCATAGCTGGCATTGACTGCAAGATGTTTGACACAGTTATTTGTGGAACAGCTGAAGGTAAGTTGAAGCATGGCAATTGAAGCTGACGTTGCCTCTCTGCACTGTTGGATTCAAGCCTAATCTGGTGGAAAGGGCTTGACCTCCCTCAATGCTACTGAAAACCCTCCATGTGTCTGGGTTACTGTCACAGCAGTCATGCATGGGCCAACCCCCTGGAGGCTGGTGAAAGCTGGGCCTTGGTCATTAAAAACAAAACAGAAAGAAGCTTCCTTAACTTGAGTGAAAGGAGACCTCTGCTCTGTTGCTAGGAATCGAGTGGTTATAACTAGTCTGTTCTTCTTTAGAAGCGTATCTGAGTGGTACGAGGGGTTAGCACCAGGTGTCTGCCCAGGGAGAGATTTTGCAGCTCTCCTGCCCAGATGCAGTGCCTGCTGTGGTGGTGGTGTCAGTGTCCTCCTGAAAAATAAGGGCTGGGGAATCCCACCTAGCAGGTCTTGTTTCAGCCCGAACAGCTGGAGTTGAACGAAAGGCTTTTTTTTTTTTTAAAAGGACCCGCCAGTGTTTTGGCTGTTAAAATTCCAAGTCATGGAGTCCTCCAGCATTCCTGTGGAGTTGTAACTGGTCGATCATCCTTTTTGTCTAGCACTATGGAAATAATGCTGGCAGTGGAGCAAGACTGCAACCAGTAGCTGGCCATCTGCCATGAGAATGGCTCTCCCACCCCTCACACCCACCCACTCTGGCTGTAGCAGTGGATGCATGCTCTTCTACATATGTACTTTTTTTTTAATTGATTTAATTATTATTTCATTTAATTTAGAGATTTCATCTGCATCTCTGGGTGTTGGCAGCAACTGCAGGGGCCTAACAGGTAAATTCTAAACATAGATGAGCAAACACTGCTGTTTTCTAAGTATTTATTCATTAGAACTTTATGAAAACCCTTTTTATAAGTTCACATGTGAACGTTGGGTCTGGGCTGCTGCATTGATGGCCCCCTTTTTTTGTTTTTAATTGGCACACTTGCACAGCACTCAGATGGATCCTAACTGGCTGGGGAGACTGCTGGATGCTACAGTTACTGGTTTTTTCAATCACCTCTAAATGTGACAATCAGTCTGTCCTCCCCAGGGTGTGTGTATTGCTGCTGTCCTTTCCTGTGACAGCACGTGTCCCAGATCCCACCCATTGTCATGTGGAGGGAAAGGACACCTCTTGCCTTTTTTTCAGGTGGGACATCTGTGGGGTGCCTTTCCTTCAGTAAGGCACTGTGTGTGAGACTTAGTCCAACGTAAAGTGATAAAGAGAAAACAGATGAGTATATTTTTCATCCTGTGTCAAAACCCAGCTGGTAAACTGGGCCATTAATTTCTCTGTTGGGATTTGGATGAAAGTGGGACACATGGGGAGGGAATCTGCTGCTTGCAATGTGTTTGAACAGAGTAGGGGATGGCTCCTGCTCCTTCCCTCCTTCCCACCTCCCACCAGGGCAGTGCAAGGAGGAAGAAGGAGATTTTAGCTTTGTGCACACAAGCCATCTCTAGTCATGGGGTGGAAGGGTGCAGGGATACTGGTGCAGAGGTAAAACACTTGTTCTGATCAGGATCAACTCAATTAAAGATCAAGACTCCTCCTGCCTTTTTTTTTTGGGGTGAGCAAGACACCCTTTCCTCACCCTGGCAACAACAGAAAAATAGCTGCTTGGAAAAAACAGATATTTTTTTTTTTCTGGTAGTAGGAAGAGAGGGGGAAAAAAGTTGCTGAGCATCTCCCCCCCCTCCTCTCTTGTTTAATATAGTTGATTCATCTGTAAGTTGTAGTGAGTAACTTGTAGGTACTGTCTTGCCAGACTGCATGAATTATAGATGGCTCTTTTATGAGTTTTCATGTTGACTCCAGCAATTAGTGTGAGTTGGACATAGTTATCTTTATGGCATCTACTGTAGCGTGGGTTTCAGCTCCTCTGACTTTTTAATTGCTTTCTCTTTTAGCAATCAGTCATCTGCCTGTCTTGCTAAGGAATGCAAGAAAACACATCCAGCTCGATAGAAACTTAGAATTCAGTGTGGAGCAGCAGGTTTGAAATGGTGTGGTTTGCCAGAAGGAAAAATGACATAGATAGAGGATCTTTGTTCCTTTTTTATTTTTCCTTTTCACATGTGTGTGTTACACACAGTACTCCCAGAAGGCTCCACATATGTTGGGGTCCTGCTCTGCTAGATGAACAGCTCAGGAGCTTGTGCATGTATTACAGTAAAACTACAGGAATAAACATCATGATTTTGAGCCATATCTACTTAATGCCAGTCTGCAGGCCTGCAGATGTCTCTGTGCTCTGAACTCTTGGATGCTGCTGTTGGCATCTGTGGGTGCTGTCTTCTGTTCAGTGCCTCCATGTGCTCCGTCTTGGAACTGCCATGTGGTTTCCTGAGTCTCTTGTCCCCCTTGTATGTGGTTGTCTGTCACTCCTTCCTCTCTGCAGAAGTGTTTTGTGGGTGTGAAAGGAGAGTTCCAGGCCTGCTGTTCGACTCTGTTGAGGCTGGGGTAATCTAATTCAGCTAACGGCCTTCAAAAATTGATGGGGAGGGGCAGGGAGCATTGAAAGGCCACCATAGCTTGACTTCTGGCAGTCACAGGTTGCAGTGTGTAATAAACATCTCAGAAGTACTGTGTGCTGAAACAACTTGGACTTTCAGTACTCCCAAATGGCTGCAGAAACAATAGTCTTACCTCGTGACTATGACTTCCTAGTGGTGTCTGTGGGATTTAGGTTGAGTGCTGGCATTTTAATATATACAGTAGTTGAGAGTAATTGTGTCTGCAGCTAAAATGTTTTCCCTCTTCTGACTCCAGCTGAAAGTTTATGTGCTGTTCCTTTGCTTCCACTGTTCACTTAATCATACTGTGGAAACACAAGATGAGTTTCTCCAAGCAGAGTCGTGCTGCTGTGCAGGGGGAAGTGCCTCGGTGCTTCGATGCTTTGCATTCCTGTTGGGATGGATTGCACTGAGCAGGGTGACTCACTTCAGTGAGCGGTGCTGATTGCCTGGTGCTCTGAATTTGAGTGAGGGGGGTTGTTTAAAGCCTGCTTACATGTGAATTGTCAGGAGATTGTTTTAGGAAGAAGAGAATTCCCACAGCTGAGGGAGATGGCCGCCCTCTCCAACCACTCAGTATGGATTTTACAGGGGATAGCTTCTGTAGAACCAGGCTCTTAGTTTTGTGGGTTGAAGGATTTCTCTCACCTCCCAGTTTCCAAATACATTAAATAGCTCTTGTGCCTCCAAACATAAGACTTAGATGAGAAGAAAGATCTGGGATCTTGAGCAATGGAGAAGAAAGGAGAGGATGTACTGTAAGCTTTGCCTATGTGGTACAAACCAATACTGTTTATTAAACTGGAACTTCTTGAGGGTTACTTGCTCATTCAGGGAATAATGTAAGATCAACAAGTGCTCGTACAGCCAGAGTTTCTAGCCTTGAAGTAGCACAGTGCTCTATCCATTCCAACAGAGGGATTTTGAAAAACCCTCTTATGCTGAAGAAACTGTGAGCAGATGCCCCTGGGGTTTTGCTCTGCTGGAACTGAGGGTGGGGATGTGTGACATCCAGAGGTTTTTCATATGTGTTCATTTTGGTTTTTGTTTACTTACATTCTTTTTTCTTGCCTCAGCACTAGGCCAGCCTCTGCCTGTAATCTCGGGGAGTTTTCATCCTCTTGTCACTTACTTTTCTCCAGCTGCATGCTGCTCTGTTCTCTTCCTTCTGCCACCCTCTGGTCTGATGTTGCACCCATTCCCCAATGCAATAAACTTTACTCTGTCCCCTGCTGAGTCCCATGCCTGAGACAGCAGGTAGCAAGCACCGATTCTCACCACTCTCCTCAGTGGAGTGAGGCAGGGACCTGGTGATGAGGCAGCCTCCCCTGCTATTTCAGTCATGCCTGCAGCTCCAGGAAGTCTGGGCTGGTGGGGGAATCTTTGGATGCACCTTTATTCAAACCCCTGTAGGAGTACACTGGGGTGTTAGTGCAGTAGATGTGATGCCCATTCCTGGGAAGGGCCATTTGGCAGCCACAGAGCTGCTAACATTCATTTTCCTTCTGCTTCCCTATTTGCAGCATATTCCTAGCTCCCTCCCAGCCATTTGCTTTCTCATGGTTAAATAAGCATAAATGCAAAGAATGCAGCTCTTATGTGGCACTTCTGCTTATGTCGTTTCCAATGCTTTAGTTGTGCCAGTTCAGTACCAGCCACTGACAGTACCAGCCTGTCAGTGAGGCCTCAGCATCTTCAGGTTCCACAAGATTCGTGATCAGCAGTGGCTGCCAAGTTTTACCCAGTTGGGTTTTAATTTAGACTTTTTTCCACTGCTTAAATAGTGAGAGTAGTCATTTGCACCACTTCGTGGCTGGCACTCCAGCTGTCACTTAGATCTGCTCCGTTTTATACTGAAGAATGGCATGAGGCTGAAGCACGAGTGATGGGAGATTCACAGAGCACGAGCCAGAACACACCCAGACAAATGCACAGCTCATTTCCCCCCACCCCTCCCAAATGCCAAACTGTCCCACTGTTAAAATCCATACCCCAAATGCTAGTCTGTTGTTTAAGATTCCATCAGGCAGTTGTGTTGGGAGGAAGCAGGGTTGGGGTTGAACCACTTACAGAGCTTCTTGTGTGTGAAGGTTTGTCCAAAGCCTTATGGGCTGTGCAATAGAATCATGGAATCACAGAATGGTGAAGGTTGGAAGGGACCTTTAAAGATCATCAGGTTCCAACCCCCCTGCCTTGAGCAGGGACACCTCCCACCAGCCCAGGCTGCACAAGCCTCATCCAACCTGGCCTTGAACACCTCCAGGGAGGGGGCAGCCACAGCCTCCCTGGGCAACCTGTGCCAGTGCCTTCCTACCCTCATGGGGAAGAATTTTTTCCTGATGTCTGACCTAAATCTCCCCTCTTTCAGTTTAAAACCATCACCCCTTGTCCTATCACTGCCCTCTCTGGTGAAAAGCCCCTCCCCAGCTTTCCTGGAGCCCCTTCAGGCACTGGAAGGTGCTCTAAGGTCTCCCCAGAGCCTTCTCTTCTCCAGGCTGAACACTCCCAACTCTCTCAGCCTGTCTTTGTAGCAGAGCTGCTCCAGCCCTCTTATCATCTTTGTGGCCCTTCTCTGGCCCCTCTCCAACAGCTCCATGTCTCTCCTGTGCTGAGGGCTCCAGAGCTGGACACAGCACTCCAGGGGGGGTCTCACCAGAGCAGAGAGGCAGAATCCCCTCCCTGGCCCTGCTGGCCACACTTCTGTTGATGCAGCCTGCCCTTTCATTTAACAACAAGTGTGGAGAAACTGGGAACCAAAGAAGTTGGAAGAGAAGGTGGAGCTGCAGACCCGCCATGGCTTGGTAGGCAAAAGCTAAGGAACCACTGCTCTCAGCAAAGCCTAAGGTGTTGCAGCTGAAGGCCTTGCAAGGCAGCATTTGCCTTTCTGAACTCCCTGCAGCTGCAAGAGCAGCATGCCCTGGGTCCAGATCTTTCCAGCTGAGCATCAGTAGCTCGCCTAAAGAGGGCTTTAAAGATTGGCAGGGCGGCGTTGTGTGGTGGTAGGACTGTCGTGTGGCTGTGGGATCAGTGGAGTGTGTCACAGTGTGGATCCTCTGAGTCCAGCCTGTGGAAAAGCAGCACCCTGGAAGCCAGCAGCAGTCTTGGCTTTGTAACCAAACTTCTCACTTGCGGAGAGCAAACTGCTTTTGACTTTCTGCCACCCAATAATTCTCCCTGAATGAAACATCTTTTCTTGCTGCTTATGAAATCTGTAAATTGAACTGCTTTTCCCACCCAAACAGAAACTGCTCCTGCTTTGGTCTTTGTTCTGCAGTTAACTCCCAACTTTCTTTTGAGAACATAATGCAAGCAAATTCCAGTTTCCAGAAAGATCTTGCTGCAGCCAGGCTGAGTCTGGATTAATGCTGTTCTCATTTGGGTGGAACATGCTCCTTGTTGCAGAATAACCTGTTACCCTGTTCCAAAGCTTCCGTCTTTAAATCTGCACAGCAGGGATTATTTACTTAAGGATTTCTGTGTGTGCTGGGGATCTAGCTTTCTCTGACCCTTCCAACAGAACATAATGCATCCAACTTTCTGGTGATTTGAATTCCTCCTGAAGTGTGCTGCTACCCTGGAAAGGCCAGGGCAGTTTGGGACCAGCAGGGACCGTGGCGTGGCGTCTGAGATGACATGGGTACAGCTCTGCAGCTTCCCAGCCAGCTCTGCCTCTGAACCATAGAATCAGAGAGTTGTTCAGGTTGGAAAAGACCTTTAAGGTCGTCGAGTCCAACCTTATAACAGTTATAACCGTATAACCAGTTCAGCAGCTTTGAGCAAAGGAGCCTGAGCAGCTCCATCAAAACTCCTTGAGTGCAAACTGCAGTCTTTCTGCATCCTGCTGTGCTGGAGACTGATACAAACCTCTTGACATAGTTTTTAGTAGAACTAGAATGGATCTGAGAGGTCTTATGACCTTGGCAACTCACTGCCTCCTATCTGATATCCTTCCTAGCTTGTATTTACCACTCTGCCTTCCCACCCTATACTCCTGCTCCGTGGGAGTTGGCTGTATCCTGAAACAGGCTTTTCTTGATGGTCAGTAACTCAAATGCTCCAAGGTAGTCTTGTTAGCAGAAACAAATGGAAGCTTGAGTAGAATTTGTTGTGCTGAGACTTGGTCCATGTTCCTATGAGGTTACAGGCTAGTCTGCATATGACTTCTTGTGTTTTGTTTGAGTGTGTCATTGTGGTTTACAAGAAATAAATTCTTATGTCTTTCCTTTTTTCCTATTCCTAGTAACGGCCTCCCCAGCTGAAGATGTCTAACAATGGAGTTGAAGCAGAAGACAAACCACCTGCTCCTCCGATGAGAAATACCAGCACTATGATTGGATCAGGGAGCAAAGATGCTGGGACTTTAAACCATGGCTCCAAACCTTTGCCTCCCAACCCGGAAGAAAAGAAACGGAAGGACCGATTTTATCGCTCTATTTTACCAGGAGATAAAAGTACAGTATTTTGTCTCCTCTTACAAACTTCTTGTCTGAATGTTGCTCTGAATGACCTTAGTTAAGCTCCTGATGCTTAGTAATGTTATAGGTTTTAGAAAATAGGGTGTGTTTTTTTCCTGCACGACTGTCTTGGGTCATTTTGGGAGGGACTTTTTATTAGGGTGTGTAGTGATAGGACAAGGGGTGATGGTTTTAAACTGGAAGAGGGGAGATTCAGGTTAGACATTAGGAAGGAATTCTTTACTGTGAGGGTGGTGAGACACTGAACAGGTTGCCCAGGGAAGCTGTGGCTGCCCCATCCCTGGAGGTGTTCAAGGCCAGGTTGGACAGGGCTCTGTGCAACCTGGTCTGGTGGGAGGTGTCCCTGCCCATGCAGGGGGTTTGGAAGTAGATGATGATCTAGGTCCCTTCCAACCCAAACCTTTCTATGCTTTTGGGGTACATAAGGTGCTGGCTGTATATATAGGTTTTTTTCCTAGTGATAAATCCTGCCACAATTAATCCATCCTGCTTACTCAGTTTGTTTTGTACTTCCCCTCCCCCACCCCCCCCACCTGAAGTTATGAGAATAATGTCCCTGAAAACTGGGACTAACTCTGCCACTTCCCAGCCTGACTTGTCCTTAATGATCTTGAAAAACACACTTTCTTGTACCAATGACAAGCTGGCCAATTAAAGCTGGCACTGGCAGTGCCTTGGGTGGGGAGCAGGGGGAGGTATTTTTCTTGTTTGTTGTTCTAAATAGCAAATAATTTGAGTTAAGTGTGACTAACAGGCCATCTCCTGCCAGGCCTGTCATATGTTACTGCATGGTCACTTACTCTGTTCTACTGTTTGGGTCAGGCAAGGTCTACTTGCTGTAAAGAATAATCTGTTATTGCAAATTCTTGCACATTTCTTGGGAACTGAAGGAATTTTCTCCTGTTACAGGGACTGTAACAGATGGAAATGGAGACAGGAACTGTGGACTGTACATGAAATTTTAATTTTTAGGATATTTTAAAAACCTCTCTCTCTCATATGAATCTTTTGGAGTGATGCAAGGGAAAAAAAAAAATCTCCATCCTCTAATATGTGCTGGTTTCTTTTTATATCTGACCTATTTTTTGGAGTTCCTCTTTCTAATACATGATCTTTTTGTAGAGTCTGCATTGCAATGGTATCTGAACACTGGGTAACTAAAATCAAACCTAGGTATCTTCAGCTTCCTGAGCTTCAGAAAGGGAAGCTGTCTCCTTAATTTTTATTCTCCAAAAGACTAATTGGAGTGATACTTCCACTAATTTAAATAAGCAAGTTCTAGGTTCATTTTCTACAAAATGTTGCATCATTCATTGTTATTATGTGATACCTTCAGCAACTTCTACAAACATGGATTTTTGATTCTGCAATCCAGAAGCCCATGAACTCCATGTTAGAAGTTTGCCAGATCTGGGTGAGGACTTGGTGTTATGAGTATTAATCTTAAAGAGCTCCAGGATTTTTGTGTTGGCTTCCTTAAGGGAGTGGGGGTTTTAAATCTCTAGGCTCAACAGTTACAGAAAACAAAGTAAAAGAAATACAACTTGAGGTGCTGTTTTGAACTGGATTTTAAAGGAGAGCTGCAAAGTGAATGGTTTGGGTAAAATCAGCAGCCAGGCTGTCACTGATGTGAAGATGCCTGTGTTTGCTGAAGATTGGCCAATGTGGCAGATGCTTCGGGACATGAGAGAGTTTTATTTAGCCAAGCCCAGCAGAGCCTTCTGTTGCACCACACCTGCCTGAACAAGAGTGGTTGCTTCTGTCCTCCAATTCCTGTTGAGCAAAAAATACCTTCAACACTGTCACATTCACTTCAGATTTGTTGATTTTCATCTTATCAAAACTTCTTCTAATCTCATGAAAAAAACTGAATTCCCAGTGCCTCCTGCTGCTTAAATGTTAATGCAATTCCCAGATATTCAGATCCCTCTCTTTGTTTTGTGCCTGAAATTATTTGGGTGTTAATCTGTTAGTTTGGCTGGACCAAAACAGGAGTTGGTTTCCATTCAGTTAGAGGGATGTAGCCCAGAGGGCCAACCTCATCCTGGGCTGCATCAAAAGAAGTGTGGCCAGCAGGGCCAGGGAGGGGATTCTGCCCCTCTGCTCTGCTCTGGTGAGACCCCCCCTGGAGTGCTGTGTCCAGCTCTGGAGCCCTCAGCACAGGAGAGACATGGAGCTGTTGGAGAGGGTCCAGAGAAGGGCCACAAAGATGATAAGAGGGCTGGAGCAGCTCTGCTCTGGAGACAGGCTGAGGGAGTTGGGGGTGTTCAGCCTGGAGAAGAGAAGGCTCCAAGGAGACCTTAGAGCACCTTCCAGTGCCTGAAGGGGCTCCAGGAAAGCTGGGGAGGGGCTTTTCACCAGAGAGGGCAGTGATAGGACAAGGGGGAATGGTTTTAAACTGCAAGAGGGGAGATTGAGGTCAGACCTCAGGAAGAACTTCTTCCCCATGAGGGTAGGAAGGCACTGGCACAGGTTGCCCAGGGAGGCTGTGGCTGCCCCCTCCCTGGAGGTGTTCAAGGCCAGGTTGGATGAGGCTTGTGCAGCCTGGTCTGGTGGGAGGTGTCCCTGCTCATAGCAGGGAGGTTGGAACCTGATGAGCTTTAAGGTCCCTTCCAACCTTCACCATTCTGTGGTGCTATGATTCTAATTCTGGGCAAGCCTTTGGATCCTTATCCAGGGAAGCCAGTGGCTTGTGTTTAACATCTGCTGGAGTCACAAAGTGCCTGCAAAGGTCTGAAATGCTCAGCAGTTTATTTTGCTGGGCTTTTATGCTGTTGCCTGAGACCTGCTGAACTTGATGCTGTCAATCCCCATGGAGAAGTGGTAGTTCTTTATTCTGGGCAGGGAACAGTACCAGAGGAGGCACTTTATGAAGGATGGGTGGGAAAGATGGTGAAAGGGTTGTGCTTCATGTAAAGGCTCAGCTCAAACATATGGAGTCCTACTGTGGAGCAGGGAACAGGCCTGTTGAGAGCTTATGGGTCCAGATCAGAGAGGCCAAAAAGGGGGGACATCTTGAGGGCACCTTTTTTTTTTTTTTACAGGTCACTGGGACTAGAAAGGCAGTTCTAGCTGAAGACCCTTTGGAAGGTGTTTTTTCCATATCACTACCCCTGTGCATGAGCAGAGCCATGGTATAAAGGACACATGGGGCTGAAATCCTGGGCCTCATAGTGTTTCCACATGTCCATTGAGCTGTGTCCCCTTGCCAGGCTGCTTTGGAGGAGTCGTGGTCTGTGGACAAAATGTAGGATGAAATTTATAGTCCTGATTTCTTCTGTCCCAGCCTAGACTCCAGAACTAATATTTAAAAAAATGTGTTGGCTTAATACTAGGTGGGTCCTGTCCAAATGGATGCAGAGCTTGTGTGACTTGTTTCTTAGAACAGGAGTTGTGAACATCTGGAGCATCTTGAGCTCAGGGTTCATCTGTGTCCTAGTTGAGGGTATGAATTTGGTTTGAATGTGGCACATTCAGCTCCTCTGAGCTTTACTGAGCTCAGCTGCAGCTTCACACAGAGGCAGGGTTTTACTCACAGAGTCAGTTTGCAGTGGCTGGAAGCCCTTTCCATGGTGACAGGGTGAGAGCACTTTACTCAAGTAGAAGACCTTTCTCATCTCAGTATGCTTCAGGATGGGCTCTTAGGCTTACTTCCTGGTGGGACATTGTGCTTCCTCGTTGCAGCTTGAGTTGCATTGTAGAGAAGCTCTATTGGTGGCTCTTGTAACAAGGTCAAATGTGTGAGGTTTTGAATGAGGAGGTGGTGAGGTGTTTGTGGGATTGAAGCACTCGGTGGTAGGTGGGCCTTCTTAAACAGATATATGATTTATCTTTATTTTATTTAGGATTCCTCAAGACTTTTGACTCATTACAAGAACAGTATCACTGTAGGAGGGGTTAAGTTAGCAAGATTGGGAGTGCCCATCTCTTAATTCCTTTTATCTTATACCTCCTCCTGTGACACAAATGTCTCCTACAAAAAGCAATGATGTTATTAACGGTTTAATATGTTCAGGCTTTTAGATCTGTCAGATTTTGGATCAAAAGCTTCTGCAGTTCGTTGTCCTCAGAGACTACTGGAGGAAAATCTCTGAATTCATGTTGTTCCAGCTTCATGTGTGTTCCCATGATGGTGAATTTGGTCTGGGTGCTGTAAAATCCAGAGTGTGCCAGGCAGATTTAACACAGTGTACAGAGCAATTATGGTTTCACCCCCTGAAACATTATCACTGAGGCAAAGTGATTTCAGTGTGAGTTTGTGGTAGCTGTTCCAAAGAGTTGTGGAGAGAGTCAGGGAAAAGGCAAAAGGTTGAGATGCTTGAGGAGATGGTTTCAAGCCAACGACATCCTGGGCTGCATCAGAAGAAGTGTGGCCAGCAGATGGAGAGAGATGACTCTGCCCCTCTACTCTGCCCTGGTGGGACCTCACCTGGAGTACTGTGTCCAGCTCTGGAGCCCCCAACACAAGAAGGATGTGGACGTGCTGGAGCGTGTCCAGAGGAGGGCCACAAAAATGATCCAAGGGCTGCAGCACCTCTCTTGTGAAGAAAGGCTGAGGGAGTTGGGGTTGTTCAGCCTGAAGAAGAGGAGAGTCCGGGGGGACCTTATGGTGACCTTCCAATACCTGAAAGGGGCCTGTAAGAAGGCTGGGGAAGAGCTGTTTACAAGAGCATGGAATGACAGGACAAGGGGTGATGGTTTCAAGGTAGAGAAGGGTAGATTGAGGTTGGACATTAGGAAACAGTTCTTTAATATGAGGGTGGTGGATCACTGGATCAGGTTGCCTAAAGAGGTGGTGGAGGCCCCACCCCTGGAGACATTCAAGGTCAGGCTTGATGGGGCTCTGAGCAATCTGTTCTAGTGTGAGATGTCCCTGATAATTGTAGGGGGGTTGGACTAGGTGACCTTTAGAGGTCCCTTCCAACCCAAGACATTCTATGATTCTATGAAACTAAGGTAATTGGGAGAACGTTAACTGTTTCAGGGATATGAAAAGAACATAGGTCAGAAATGCAGAAAAATGTCTTCCTGATTCTCTATTGCAGTCCAGCCACACTGAAACTCTCTACCTATGTGTTGAATATGAACTGAGAGCTGGAGTGTTGATGTGACAGAGGTCATTATGTTAATCATTCCCTCCAGAACTGTTTTTCTTGCTCAGTGTAGCTGAGGCTTGTTCAGGCTGTTATCTCCTGCTTTGGCTAAGTTAGCAGTCATCTCAGTTTGCTGGTTGAATGGATACTGAACAGTTGGTTGCAGAGATGTTAGTTGGGATTTGGGTGTGCAGCAGGGAGCTTGGGCTGTCTGAACATAGAAATAACAAAAAACACAAGTGTTTTGACTTCTGGATAGCAACTTAATGCCCTCAAGCTTTTTTAGGGATACCTTCAAATCCCCTGTGGCAGTTGTCCTGGACCAAGTGTGGGTGTGCATCACTCATGCAACACTCCTGCATGGTGGTGCTAGTACAGGTGTCCTCTTCTTCCTCACCTGAACGATGGGTTTGTAGGCTGAGACCTTACTCTTTGGCTTGGAGGAATGGACTGATCCTGTAGAGAGGACTGTAGAACATGTTGCCTCAAATGGCTCACTCTGCATCTCTTGTCCTCTTGCTTTCCACCCACCTCTGGTGCATGCAGCTTTTTCTGTGTACCTGCTGGACGCAGCTGCTCGTTCCATTTCTGGCAGGCCTCTGTGCTGCAGATGCTCACCGTCTGCTAACCAACAGCTGCTTCTGTCTCCTTCTAGCTCCCCCCCCTCTGTGGTGACTTCTCCAGCATTGCAGCTTTCTCTCCTCCTCCCCCTTTACAACTCTGTCACTCTTCTGCCATTCAGCTTCCCTCGGCCCCTTTGTTTGAAAGAGGGATTGAAAACAATCTGTTCCATCTTCATGTCCCAAATGGAGCATCTGATTCTTTAATTTTTCCAAAATTAACTCTGTGCAACAGTAACTCTGTGATGATGCAGAGAACACTGAAGGAAACGGAATTTGATCCTTTGGGACAAGCTCTGACCACCTCTGCACAACTAACCACCAGCAGTGTCTTAAGTAATTGTAATACTGAGGATTAGCTTCACAGGTTTCTGAACTACCTGGGGTTTCACATTCATGTTGACAAAAATGCACTGGGGAATGTCAGCCATGAAATAAATTGCATGTGGCTTTAGGTACAAAAGGTAGCAGCTGGGAAACAAAAGGGCTTTGGTCACCTTCTCCTTATAAAGAAGCTCTGCTTCTTTATAACTGCAAGTAGCAAGCAGCAAATCTGAGTGTAGAACATGGTTCTTCCTTAAACTGATCTCAATTTCCTTGAATACAATTAATATTAAAAAGAAGGTGGAGTCCTTAATACATTGTGAATAAGGATGAACTTAATCCAAGGCATAATAATAATAATCTTATTTAAAGACCTGACTTGAAAATTTGCAGGGTGCATCTGCTTTGATTTATTTCCTTTCCGGTTTCTTCATGACTTCTGCTCCTCACCTGCCAGATTCTGCCCTCTTGCTCAGTGTCTTCAAAGCTTATTAAAACCACATTTAGTTCATTTTGTCAGCAGAAAATATAAATGATTTTGCTCATAGAGGATTTTGTAGGAGAAGCACATATGTTATATTTGGTTTTCTTCTCATAAACGCTGTTTCGAGGAAGTATGATAAAGAAAGCAATTTCTAAGCAGTATTTGTAGTTAATTGTGTCCATGTTTTGATATGAGAGCCAAGTGTATATTTAACAGCACGTAATATTTTTTTGAGTTGCTCAAAACAACGAATGAAAAAAATGTGTTCAAAACTGCATGGCTTCCACTGGTGGCTGCTCTAGAGCTTTTGACTCTGACCTCTGTAAGTCTGAGTGAATATTTCAGGTAAATGGCTCTTGTGGTGTCGAGTCTAGCCCTGCCTGTTGGTACTTGACATACCCAAAATATGTTTCCTTGTCTTACGTTTGTCCCGTGTTACAGGACTTAGATTTTTTTGTTGTCCACCCACTGTGGCTGCTCTAAAGTGGGGTGACACAGTTGTAAAACTTGCTGTTGGTCTGCCTCGGGTCAAAATTCTATGGCCCCTCACTTCAAGAAGGACGTTGAGGTGCTGGAGCAGGTCCAGAGGAGAGCAACAAGGCTGGTGAAAGGACTAGAGGGAAAGTCTCATAGGGAGAGGCTGAGGATGTTGGGGTTGTTTAGCCTGGAGAAGAGGAGACTCAGGGGGGACCTCATCACTCTCTTCAACTACCTGAAGGGAGGTTGGAGTCAGGTGGGGGCTGGGCTCTTTTTCCAGGCAACCAGTGACAGGACAAGAGGGCACAGCCTGAAGCTGCTCCAGGGGAGGTTTAGGTTGGATATTAGGAAGTACTTCCTCATGGAGAGGGTGGTTAGACATTGGAATAGACTTCCCAGGGAAGTGGTGGAGGCACCATCCCTGGATGTGTTCAAGGCAAGGCTGGATGTGGCACTTAGTGCCATGGTCTAGATGGTGTGGTGGTGTTGGTCATAGGCTGAACTTGATGATCTTAAAGGTCTTTTCCAGCCTTGGTAGTTCTGTGATTCTGTGATTTTATGATGAGCAAAAGGGGGGTGTGTTTGGGTAGGTAAATTGGAAGATATTGGGGAGATTTTAATTCCTGATGGATTTATAGATGATTTTCTTTTTTTTTTTTTTTTGTGGTTGTTGTTGTCTCTTCCAGCCAATAAAAAGAAAGAGAAGGAGCGGCCGGAGATCTCCCTCCCTTCAGACTTCGAGCACACGATTCATGTGGGGTTTGATGCAGTCACGGGAGAATTCACAGTGAGTGACTCTGGAGCAAAAAAGAAGTGTGTGGTTTGGCTTATTGCTGGGAGGAGCCAGGACCCATTAATCTTTTATATAGTAATGCTGGAAAGGCTATTACCATCATCTGGTTTGATCTCCTTTGAAACACAGCTGCAGAGGTTACCCACTAATTCCTGCTGAGAGACTGTTTGTCAAACTTGGCACATCCCAGGAGCCCAGCCTGCCAGCAAACTTTTCCTTTCCTGTTTATTTGGCTGATGTGGACAGCAAATCATGGCATCTCTCTCCTCCCTTCTCCTCCCCTTCTACAGCTGGATTAGGTCTACAACATAAACTGTGTCCAGCAAGGGGGACTCTGAGAGTTTCCCCCTTAGCAGACACACAGCTGTGCATCACCACTTATGGCAGAATATGTATGTGCTGTCCTAAGGCTAAATGTCAGATGCTTTTATGGGCTTTTTTAATTGACATGCAAAATACTGTGAAGACTGAGTTGTGTTTCATCATATAATTCTTCTTAATTTTATTACGAGATAGTATTTAAGAGCAGCAGAAGTCACTTGTGAGCAAGCTGTTTTTACCTGTGTTTAATATGCTTCTTTTTCAGGGACTTTGCTCTCCTAACTAATAACGTGTACAGTTGTGTTTTGCATGTCAGGCTCTAGACTGGCCCAAGTTAACCTAGATGTACCAGTGGGGTGTTACCTGAGTGGTGTTTGCAGCCATACAGGGACAGTGACTATGAATAAAGGATCCCAGTCACCTGCCAGTTCATCTATACAAACTGTTATTCTTGCTGGTGAAAGGGACTGGAGGGAAGGTCTTATAGGGAGAGGCTGAGGGAGCTGGGGTTGTTTAGCCTGGAGAAGAGGAGACTCAGGGGGGACCTCATCACTCTCTTCAACTACCTGAAGGGAGGTTGGAGTCAGGTGGGGGCTGGGCTCTTTTTCCAGGCAACCAGTGACAGGACAAGAGGGCACAGCCTGAAGCTGCTCCAGGGGAGGTTTAGGTTGGATATTAGGAAGCACTTCCTCATGGAGAGGGTGATTAGACATTGGAATGGACTTCTCAGGGAAGTGGTGGAGGCACCATCCCTGGATGTGTTCAAGGCAAGGCTGGATGTGGCACTTAGTGCCATGGTCTAGATGGTGTGGTGGTGTTGGTCATAGGCTGGACTTGATGATCTTAAAGGTCTTTTCCAGCCTTGGTAGTTCTGTGATTCTGTGAAAGGCACAAGTCTGGTTGTATTCTCATTGTATTTATTTTCTGGCTGAAATGATGTCCCTGTAATGAAATTTTGAGCTTCATAGGTGAAGTTAACATCTCTGCTTTCTGCTTTCCCAGCTCTTGTTATAGTAGGCATCCAAGTGCTGTTACCAAAAAGCTCTTGTGCTACAAGAAGACCCAAATTCATGTTGTGTGTCCATTGTGGTAGATACTATACAGTGTCTATTGCTTCCTTGGTCTTTCTTGGATATGTGTAAATATGTGTATATCTTTGTGTAAAGGTTTATTTTTTTGCTTGAGGCTCTTCCTGAACTGCAGCATTTGGGTCCTCTCCTTTCTGTTTTTTGAGTTCTGGTCTTCAAAGACCCGGGACTCACCCAGAGCCCTGTGAGTGGAGTGGCATCTGTATGTCCATGTAAGGACCCCATGACTTGTAACAGACAATGGCCAGGAAGGTATTGATCCACTGCCTCTTTCCCTTTCCTCTTCTCTCCTCTTTTCTCCTTGTGTCCTTCACAGCACTGCAAAACCCCAGGAATTGATGGGTGTGTGTCCTGTGAAGCTAACGAGCTGCATCGGGTTGGACGGGGCTCTGAGCAAACTAAACTAGTGGGAGGTGTCCCTGCCCATGTAGGGGGGTTGGAACTAGGTTATTTGTAAGGTCCCTTCCAACTCTAACCACTCTATGATGATTCTATGATCTTCCCACAGGGAATGCCAGAGCAATGGGCACGTTTACTGCAGACTTCCAACATCACCAAGTCGGAGCAGAAGAAGAACCCTCAGGCAGTGCTGGATGTGTTGGAGTTTTACAACTCCAAGAAGATCTCCAACAGCCAGAAGTACATGAGTTTCACAGGTACACAGGGATCATCACATACAACTTCTTTGTCCAACTTTCCATTAGTCATGGCATGTGAGGTTTGTTTCATTTAATCAGCAAGTAGATCTGTCTTTTCAAGGAGAGTGTGAATGAGATTCTCTGGCTGCTCAAGCACCTCTCTTCCTTCAAAATGCTGTTCTCTTAATCCTGATGCCCAGCATGGCTGCAAAAGAGGAGGCCAGTCAACTGGCTAAATCCTCCAGAAGAACAGGTTTTTCTGAAGCTTACAACCAGCATCTGGAAAAGTGTTACCGCTGGGTTCACAGTGATGAAAATTCCTGGAAAAAACAGACAGCTAAATCTTGCACCAGTTTCAGTTTCCAGTGTGGGTGGGGGATGTTGTTTCACGTGTGCTTGGGGTGAGGGTCTCTCTGCTCCCATGGGCTGTGATTAAGGAATACACCTTAGCTGGTAGATGCTTGATAACTGCTGTCTGTTAACTCTCAAAATCAAAGCTGCCAAGGCTTTGTGCCTTCTGTGTATGGATCACCTGCCCGTTTGAAGACTCCTGCATCCACCACTCCTTTTTCCTTACAACTCTTACTCCTTCCCTTTCTAAATATGAATCCCTGCTTTGGTTCTTTTAAGGGGATAGAGCCATGTCAGCAGAGCTGGTATTAATTAGGAGGGCTCCAGGCAGTCATAAAACCACAAATCTTCCCCACTTGTGCCTGGATAGTCAGACAAGAAGCCCACCAGTTGACTTGTTGGGTCCTCTGTTGTTCCTTTTACTCCAGGAAGTTTGGGTGGCTGAGACAGAATGTCTTGCAGGTCTTGGGCTAACTGCAATGCCTCTGCTGGTGATTTAGGCCATTGAAAAGATTTTGTGTGTATGGATAGAGAACAGTGTTCATTCAGGTTTTGCTCAGGGAAATTCCACCCTTCTGCAGCAGGGATTGCAGGCCTCTGCATCTGCCTGAGAAATTTTTTACCCCCTATTCCTGTATCTGCCAAGTGTCACCTTGTGCTGGGGAGCTGAAGGTAATTCTTAAGTTTGGGAGCAGCCTTTTTTCCTGCCCCCTTCCAAAGGGAGCTTGTCCCTTTCTCCTCTCCCCATTGCTGCTGCATTTACAAGTATAAATAACATTACTGGGTCTCTTTCAGATAAATCAACTGAGGATTACAATTCATCAAATACATTGGTAAGAGTTATATTTACATTCTGTCTGAAGTCTGGGGATTGAAAAACTTGCATAAAGTGGTGTTAGCTACATGTGAACTTCTAGTTTGCTTGTGTTTTAAAATCTGAACTATAAATATATTTATATAGTGAATATATGTCTATAAAAGCAGGCAAATCCTCCTCAAAGGGCATGCTGCTTTTTTTATTTTTTTGTAACTGGGGGAGAATCAAGTAGACAGAAGAAACTTTTTTATTAGTGAATTGTGAAATAGTGACTAGATATTGGTGAATTAAGGAATAGAAATAGTTTGTTTTTTATAGAAGTTGCTCTGTTCCTGTACTTAGATTTTGATAATAGCTCTGCTTTTGTGTTTTGTGTCTCTGTAAACATCTGTGTTCTAACAAAGTTTAATTACTAACCTGCAAGGTCTGATTGACCAAAACTAATGTAGATTAGTGTTGATTAACCAAACTAATCTCCAGCAGAAAA
The DNA here is from genome assembly GCA_020745705.1 of Hemiprocne comata. Classification (NCBI taxonomy): domain Eukaryota; kingdom Metazoa; phylum Chordata; class Aves; order Apodiformes; family Apodidae; genus Hemiprocne; species Hemiprocne comata. The sequence continues at coordinate 214,400,650 of CM036586.1, forward strand.
GGAAATAAAATGTTCTTCTCCTTTTTCCTTGACCTTCAGTCTGTCCTTACCAGGGCAGGCACCACTCCTGTTTGCTTTGTTAGGAGGCACAAGCTGGAAAGCTTTGTAATGGTTCTGTATGTGTGTATGAGATGGAAAAAACAAAACTTTAAATCACAGAATCACTTGGGTTGGAAAAGACCTTCAAGATCATCGAGTCCAACCATTAACCCCACTCTACCCAGTCCAGCACTAAGCCATGTCCCTCAGCACCACATCTAGATGACTTTTAAACACATGCAGGGATGGTGACTCAACCACCTCCCTGGGCAGCCTGTTCCAATGTCTGACAGCCCTTTCAGTGAAAAAGTTCTTTCTAATGTCTAGTCTAAACCTCCCCTGTTGCAGCTCGAGGCCATTTCCTCTTGTTCTATCACCAGTTACTTGTGAGAAGAGACCTCTCCAACCTCTCCTCTCCAAAGAGACCAGCACCGACCACTTTACAACGTCCTTTCAGGCAGTTGCAGAGGGTGATGAAGTCTCCCCTCAACCTCTTTTTCCTCAGACTAAACAGCCCCAATTCCCTCAGCCAGTCCTCATAAGATTTGTTCTCAAGGCCCTTCACCAGCTTCGTTGCCCTTCTTTGGACACACTCCAGCATCTCGATGTCTTTCTTGTATTGAGGTTCATGAAAACCCGCAATTCCCTCATCTCTTGTTTTTTCACTGCTGTGCCATTATCTAGAGTTGGCTTTTCCTGTTCCCTTCCACAGGCAGCATATTCAAATCTCACTGTTTAGGAAAAGAAAAGGAGACTGTTTCTGCTGTTGTTCATTGTTACGTGTAATTGTGCATCAGTCCTTGGGAGCTTAGAGTATCTGAGGCTGTTGAATTTTAAAGTAAATCCTGAAAAAAAGCAGTAGTTGCCAGTCTACTGAGAAAGCCTGATGCTTTTGGAAGACACTGGGTAACCTTTAATTTTGGTTACTTGGTGATTTGGTAAATTCAGGAAATTCCCAGTACATAGGTGTGTTTTCTTGTTGCTTTTAACAGGCTAAGCTTTTGTGTCAAGCACTGTGTGCAGCTCTGGGCCCCTCACTTCAGGAAGGACCTTGAGGTGCTGGAGTGGGTCCAGAGGAGAGCAACGAGGCTGGTGAAAGGACTAGAGGGAAAGTCTTATAGGGAGAGGTTGAGGATGTTGGGGTTGTTTAGCCTGGAGAAGAGGAGACTCAGGGGGCACCTTCTCACTCCCTTCAACCACCTGAAGGGAGGTTGGAGTCAGGTGGGGCTGGGCTCTTCTCCCAGGCAACCAGTGACAGGACAAGAGGGCACAGCCTGAAGCTGCTCCAAGGGAGGTTTAGGTTGGATATTAGGAAGCACTTCCTCATGGAGAGGGTGGTTAGACATTGGAATGGACTTCCCAGGGAAGTGGTGGAGGCACCATCCCTGGATGTGTTCAAGGCAAGGCTGGATGTGGCACTTAGTGCCATGGTCTAGATGGTGTGGTGGTGTTGGTCATAGGCTGGACTTGATGATCTCAGAGGTCTTTTCCAGGCTCAATAATTCTGTGATTTTGTGTTAAGTCAAGGGCACTTCAGCAATTACATGTCAGGATGCTGGTGACTTCAAGTGTTTTAGGGTCAGTGAAATACTACATTGTTTTCCCCCCTCTTTCAGAGAGAGCTTTAATACTTTTTCCTCTACCAGTCTTAAGGAACTGATGGTGCACAACCAGAACTGGTCTAGTGGGTTGAGGATCTCACCAGGTTTATTGTGTTTAAACATTTATTTAAATGTTTATAGTGGAAAGGATGCCATGAACTTCAAATTCAGTTTCAGATTTAAAAGGCTAGAAATGGCTTTGATTTCTATTGCAAAAAATTCGAGATAACTTTTTGTAACCACTTATAAAACTTTTAAAAAAGTATTGTTCCTATTTTTCACAAATTTTTTTTTTCAGAAAGCCATTTCAAAAGGGATTTGAAAAGATTTTACCTGATTCTGCTTCCAAGTCTCATTACTTAGTTCTGAATCATCAAAGCTGACGTTAACTTGACCTCCTGACTTCTAGGGAAAACATTAAGATTTTGATGCAAATTAAAACTTTTAAAGACTGAGATCTCCCACCTGCATGATGGAGGTTTGAAGCAAGCAGCAAAAATGAAAGAGGCAACATCAATAGGAACAGATATGTGTAAACCCAGATATATTGTCTGCAGAGTTTCTGGGTCTCTGTGCAGGTGTTGGGGAGGCAGTGAGAGAGCCCAGCTGGGTCTCGGGTCCTTGGGAAGAGGATTCCATCAGAGAGGCAAACAACAAACTCTGGAATGTTGTGTCAGGCTGTGCTGGGCTGCCTCAGGATCTCTGGGGTCCAAGTTTTTCAAACATTGTAAATTTCTCACCTGTTCTGACTATTCTTTTTCTGCACTTGCTTCAATGCAGTCTCTGTAAGGAGCTCAACCCAGTGTTTGTGATTCTGTTTCTAACAAGCAATTTAATTTTTATGTATCGTTTGTGTAATGACATGCAGAATGTGAAAGCTGTCTCTGAGACCCCCGCAGTGCCCTCAGTGTCTGAAGATGAAGATGATGAAGATGATGCAGCTCCACCCCCCGTGATAGCTCCGCGACCTGAACACACAAAATCTGTGAGCAGAAATACTTCTTTCAGTCAGGTCTTTACTGTGACTCCTCCTCCATGGTGCTGAGCCCTTCCTGGGAGCAGGAGGGTGGAGGTGGGACCCATTCCTTCAGGCAGAGCACCTTCATATTAACCCCCTCCTGGCTGTGGAGGGCACAAGAGAGTCCTTGCTTAGTGACCATAGCTGTTAACCAAGTAGCTACAGAAATACATCTCTGACAACATGAACAATAACAAGATGAATAGAAGTGTTTAAGTCTCCATCTGATTTGTACTAATGTGTGTTCTTTTTCTCAACACAATTAGATCTACACCCGCTCTGTGATAGACCCTCTTCCTCCTCCTACCAGAGATGTGGCAACCTCTCCTATTTCTCCTCCCTCGGAAAACAGCACAACAGCACCTGACATGCTTGTCAGGAACACAGAGAAGCAAAAGAAAAAGCCAAAAATGTCAGATGAGGAGATCTTGGAAAAATTAAGTATGTCTTTTTTAAAAAAAAAAAAAAAATCCAGGTCCTGCTGTGTTGATTTCTCAAAATCTTAATAAGCTGAAACGTTTTGACATTCTCATTTTGAGATCCCTTACTGAAGACGTTGTGTTGTGACTGTGTGCCAAAACTGGGGGCAGATGTAAAGAGGGAGCATAAATGTAAGCTGAGCACCTGTGGTGCCAACTGAAATCCCTGGGGAGTTACAGACCCTCAGGCTCTGCAAAACAAGCCCTGAATAAGTAGCATCTACTTAACTATGAAGTCTGAGATTGTTCCAGTCTTGATATTTTGTAGCTCTGGAGCGTGGATGATTGTACTGAAATCTTAGATGGAAGGTGAGCAGAGCTTCCTACTGTATCCAAAAGGTGGAGAGAAAATGAATGCATTCCCTGAGTTTGCCTTCCACAAGACTGTGCTGTGAAGTGACTTGGTTATTTTTAAGTGCCCTGATGGGGGTACCCAAATTAGTGGTGTTCTTCTGAGAAAAATTCATCATGTCTCTCTATCGTGTCCTAGTGTCTTTTTCAGTTCCTTGAGTCTTTTAAAGTGCTCCTCTGCTGCTTGGTATTTTTGGGTTATGCTGTGGCAGATCTGACAGCTGAACTAGCTCCTCTTTGCAATTGATTGCTATCCTCAGCCTGGGCTAGTTTTTATTAGGGTTGAGCATTTCTTTGAACTGTTAATCCTGTATTAATGACATACATGCCTTGCTTCTCAGTTGATGGAAATGGTGTTATCTCCCCTATGGTCAGGCTGGTCTCCTTGGTTGAGGGTAAACCCCTAAAGGTCAGTATTTTATGAAGCAAAGCCTAGTAGCTAAATGAAGGAAAATTTAATCTGAGGGTGTAACTTAAAATAAAATTAAGATGGCACCTGAGTACCTCGTTCCTCTAAATAAAGCCTGAATTGAACTGATGACACATGAGCTGGAACTGCTTGCTGTTGGAAAACTCCTTGTTTTTGAACAGCAGCTTCACTCACTGAATTAGCAGGACTTTTGTACATGAAGGATTCAAGCCATTTTTGTGACCAGGGAGGGAAGCAGGGACTGTGGCAGGAAAAGGTGCTGCTCTGATACAAATACACCCACTTCTGTAACAAACAGAAACACAGGTGCCACTCTTAGGGTTGTTGGGGGGCAGATGTGCCTTCTGGCACCTTGGTTACTCCAGCAAGTGGTGTTGAGTGCTGAACTGATTCTTTAACATCGAGGAGTTTCATTATAAATCTACAGGTGTGTGTGAAGCTCAGTGGCTGTTGTTAGGTGTCAGCTTCTAGATGTGGGCTAGTCAGAACTGAGCTGTGGACAGATGTTTTTCCACTGACAAGCAAATCTTGCATGTTTTGGTTTGACATGTGAATAGAATGCCTAAAATCTTAAAGCATCTGTATGTTTACACATCCTGAAGATGTGCAGAGGTTAAAAGGAAGCTGAGGTATCTCCACCTCTTAGCATTGAAACAGCATTGGTGCAAACATTAGTGAGTCCTCACCTGAGTCAGGAAACATCACCCCATTTTACAGATGAGAGCATTAAACAGGGCAAGACTGGCAACTGCCTCTTGTCACTGCAGCACTGTCCTCTCACTGCCTCAGGGAAATGTTTGCCTGTCTTACAGGCTGAGCTTGTAGCTTGTGTTAGTCTTTGAGGGAAAGTTTACAACTTTTGTTCAGAAATGCATGTCCTCAAGGCAGACAGCATTGCTTCCCCAATTGTACAGTGGGGTTTGTACAGTCGGATTTCTCTTCCCACCCTCTTCTCCAAACATGGACCATATTCCCTTTCTTTGCCTCTGTCTTCCCCAGACCCTGTGGGTTTGGCTGCTCTCCAGTGGAATCTGAAAATAGCCTGCTCTTACTTGCTTGCTACTGGATTTCTTGGCCTAAGGACTGTGAGCAGTTTCTTTGCCAATCTACATCTGTTTGGGCTCAGCCCTAGACCCCTGTGAAAGCAGCACCATATGTTGGCAGCTTGAGTGACTTGCAAACACTAACTGGGATGCATCTCCACATCCCTGTATCCTGTTAGCCACCCTGGTGCTGTTAGAGAGGAGACTTATTCTCAGCTGCATTCTAGGAATTGTTGGCTTCAACTACTTCAGCCTAAATCAGTTCATGTTTGAAGGGGGTGCTGAGTTCCAGTGATGCTTTTGTCACCTTCTCCAGTTTACCCCTTGGCAACCCACCACACGACTGCCTGCCCTTGTGCTGAGAGCCCCCTCCCCTTGTACAGAAGCATGGTGTGTTCCTCATGGATACCAAATCCACACTGAGCCTGAGCAGCCCCTCACCTTCCTGCACTGCAGGACTCAGAGCAAAGTGCTTTTCCCTCTGAGGGACATGGTAATACACTTTCTTCTGGCTGAACAGCCACATTAGGGGAGAATGAGGGGTGACCTCATTGCAGTCTATGGCTTCCTCAGGAGGGGAAGAGATGGGGCAGGTCCTGATCTCTTCACTGCTGTGACCAATGACAGGACTCAGGGCAGGTTTAGGTTGGATGTCAGGAAAAGGTTTTTCACCCAAAAGGTGGTCGAGCACTGGAACAAGCTCCCCAGGGAAGTGGTCACAGCACCAACCCTGCCTGAGTTCAAGAAGTGTTTGGATGATGCTCTCAGGCACATGGTGTGATTCTTGGGGTGCCCCACACAGGGACAGGAGTTGGACTCAACGAGCCTGGTGGGTCCCTTCCAACTCAGCAGATTCTATGATTCTAAAGAGCTGAGATTGCCTCAGGTTGCTCTCCAAAACCAGAGCCATGCTGCAGCCCCATGGTGACTGCTGCTAAAACCTGCACTGACTCTTGGGTTCCTAGAACAGCAGCTGAGCCATGCCTGAGTCAGGCTGGGGGAGGTTTGGCTCCAAAGGGTCTCTCCATCTTCCCTCCTGAGTCTTGCAACCTAGTCACTGGCTCAGTAATGGCTATGAAAATGGTGTAAATACTTTTGTTCTGCCAGAAACAGTCATGGTGTAGGGAAATTTTTGGCTTGATTTGTAGCAGACTGTTGACTCTGGGATAAATGAGACCCTGGCCTCCAAATTCAGAGGATGTTGCAGTGCAGGGACATCTTAGATCCTCCAGTGTGTTGAACCTGAGTGTGACTTTAAGCTGCAGGTTTCCAGCAAATATTTACATGTGTGAGGACCTCATATCCCCACCCCATGCCTAGCAGTGTGCAGACATGGCTGCTAGTGAGGACTGAATGTGCCTAATGTCTGTATCCCACCATTTCTGAGGGGAAATACCTGTAAAACAGGAATGCCACAGCTGGAATGTGTGTGAATAACTGAGGACTTCCTTGGTCTTCATCTACTGGATTTCTGATGAGTGATTCAAGAGGCTCAGCAGAGCCTGCTGTGGCCTTGGGGCTGCTTGTCAAGCACAGTTGGTTCTTACACCCATATGAAAAAGTACTTACAAAATCCTCTTGGGTTTGTTTTGTTTTTCTTTTTGTAGGAAGTATTGTGAGCGTGGGTGATCCAAAAAAGAAGTACACGTGTTTTGAGAAGATTGGACAAGGGTTAGTATACACTCCTTCTCTGTCCTTTACCCTTCCTTATGCTAAGAATGCAGCACTGGAACCAGGCTAAGTTGATTTGCTGGAAAAGCTCTTGGTGATGATTTTGTTTGGTCTTTTTCTTTTGTATTTTTGGGGGGTTTGGTTGCTGTGGTGGGTTCCACATCTCCCTGCCCTCCACCAGCTCTTCTCCCTTTCCTGGCAAAGTCTTGAGTCACAGGGACTGGGTTTTTTGTGCAATTGTGTTTTAATATCAGAAAATATGTCATTAGGTGATGAGGTTGTTAAATAGAGCTGCAAGTAGGGGAGGAACTGCTTATTTTCAGCGTGCCAGACAATCTTTAAATTACAGCTTTGCTCTCTGAATCAGCTCTCCTTGCTGTGGGTGTTGTGCCCCTCTCAGCAGGGTAGGAGTTGGGTTGCAGTGAGGCAAAGCATTGCAAATCACTGAGGGATTTGCTGTCAGCTCCATGTGCTGAGGCTCAGCCTCCCATTTCCCCCACTACAAATGCCACATTTGTTTACTTCAGCTGATCCTATCTGCTCCATAATCATGTTGGGCAGTCTGCAAGCTGGGGCAGTGCAGTCATGCCAGTTTAAATGGGATCAGCTCAGTCCTACAAGCTGTGCTAAGCTGCTGGTTTAGCAGCAAGGGTTTGGATGACCATAGTGTCCCTTATTAGGAGCTTTGTTCCCATAAATTCTCTGGCTTCTGCTCCAACAGCAGTCTTGGCTCAGAAATATTTCAGATTCTATTTAACACTGGAATGATTACATGAAAAGGAATGGGACTGAGAGCCCTTGAAATCAAGACAAGTGGGAAGGGGTGTGTGCTAAGCTCTCAGTCCTGCTATGAGGTGTGTTTTTTTTCTTTTCTCTCTTCTGTTTAGAGCCTCAGGTACAGTTTACACAGCAATGGATGTAGCTACAGGACAGGAGGTAAGTGCTGCCAGAATACCACAGCAGTGGATTTTGGATTGTGTCCTAAAAGTTCAAGTCGATGCTACAAAATAAGGACAGTCTTTCAGGGGTTCGTGGCATCTTATTTTTAATGAGGTATTTATTTACTTGCTAATGAGACATAGCTGAGTGGTCTGAGCAGAGAACTGGAAAAAAATATTTCCCAAGTTTTGATTCCTCAATCATTTAATATCTGTAAACAATCCTTCAGTGACCAAAACAGCTGGAAGCAAATCTTTGGACCAGGATGGTTCCTCAGTAGAAGTTTCTCTCTTCATCCCCAAGATTCTTGCCTGTCCCTTTTTCAACTTTTGTATTCCCTTTGCTTCCTACACTAATACTAGTTGACTTGCATAGAAATAGTTCCTCTCCTTTGCCCACTTGCTTTCTGCCCTGGAATTGAGACAAGGAATGTCTTGTCTGTTGTGTTTGTGGTTTTTTTTTCCTCCTCCCAAACTCTGGAAGGTGCCCTGTTCATTGCCTGCATGCATAATAAACCAGCAGTGAGGGATATGCAGCATCTGTGGAAACCATTATTGCTATATGGAGGGGTTTCAAAGAGGAAAGTGTATGCATTATTCCAAATGTATTTATGGAAGTCTGCAGCAATGCCTGTCTGCTTTGCATTTGTACAATGTCAGGATTAGCCACCAGTAAATGTCATAACTTTGCTTTATGCTGAAACTCCTTCGCTCTGGTTTTCTAGTTCCTGTGGAATCAGTACAGTTCAATTGCAGCCTCTAAGACAGGGATGTTGCATTTGTTTTGAAGCAGTGAGAAATTTTCTAGGAGGAAGAACCCGTTGATGATTTTCTGCTCACTTTCTGGACCTCTTTTTGGTGACTCCCACATGAATATTTGAACCCTTATTTTACAACAGACTTTTAAATCGTTCCCATTACACCAGTGTGATCAGGGCCTGGATTTTAAAATATGCATTTGGCATTGCTGTAACCATGGCATGCTGTTGCCCTCTTCCTTTCTGTCAAGAACTCTGCTACCCATACCCATCCTTCCAGCTCAGGAGCTCAGTGACTGGCAACATGTTTTGGAAGCACTGGAAGGAAACTCCTTTATTTTGTGCTGTACCAAAGCCTTGGGCAGCTCCCAGGATTAAGAATACTGAAGGTTTTCACTGGTCATGGCTACTTAGTGTAACTACAGCTGTTTATTTTGTATCCTAATGCACGGGACAGGGTTAGATAAGGGAAATGCTCCCATGTGCACTTGGACCATGGGTCTACCTCTGAACAGGTGTGATAAACTATCATAGAATCTGCTGAGTTGGAAGGGACCCACCAGGATCATTGAGTCCAACTCCTGTCCCTGTGTGGGGCACCCCAAGAACCACACCATGGGCCTGAGGGCATCATCCAAATGCTTCTTGAACTCAGGCAGGGTTGGTGCTGTGACCACTTCCCTGGGGAGCTTGTTCCAGTGCTCAGCCACCCTCTGGGTGAAAAACCTTTTCCTGACATCCAACCTAAACCTCCCCTGATTCAGCTTCCTGCTATTTCCCCCAGTCCTGTCACTGGTTACACAGGGGTACAGGGACCTCTCTGAAGCTCCCTCACTGTCAGTCTGGGATTTCTTTATCTGCATCAGACGCCTTCCCTCTCTTCTTCATCTTTCATTCTTCTCTCTGGTCTTGTGCAAAGAGCAGCATGGGGTTTTTGGCTTTGTCTTCCTTAACTACTGCTTGGCAGCCCTCGTGAATATGGTGGAAAACCAGCATGTGTCTGTCTGTCTGTTCTTGCCTTCTCCTGTCTTGGGATTTTTCTATAGTCTCCTCTGCTATACTATCAAAATGCTAATTGTATCTGTCTTTATTGGCACTCTATGACTTGTTTCTTTTAATCCTTGATATTGTGAGCTGGAGTTACTGGCTTCTCTCCATTCACTTAGGCCTCTTTCTCAGCAAGTAGTGGTTTTGCAAAGGCATAATTACATTTCATTCCCTTTGCCTAAATATTGTACCAAATACAGCTGGGTGGTATTGTCTGTGGAAGTGTTTCTGCCTCCTGCTGTGCTGATTAATCTTACTGATTTGAAGGCTTGTCTGAGGGCCAGGTGCTCTCATGAAGTGCTGTTACCATGGAGAGCTGAACATTAGAGTTAAAAACATGTTGTATCTGCCTGGTTTTTGCACATACATGTGCAGAGTAGGTAGAGTGAAGCAGGCAGAAAACTAAGTCGAAGGGCCACAACTGTTGAATCTGTCCCTGTTTCCCTTCAGTTATGACTGGGGAAAAAGCTGAATCCAATTCACTTATTTTCAACTTTTTATCTAAACACTGGTGCTTCTTTCCCTCAGCTCTTGCTGTGACAGAAACAGAATTACCACCTTGAAGTACTAAACTGAGGCTGCTTTATTTACCCCATTCATGCATGGCCACCCTGCTGTAGATTTCAAGAAGCACAGACTTGCACAGGAGCAGAAAAAAACCAACAAAAAAACTTCCAGAAACATCCAATCCAAATTAAAATTAATAAGAATCCTTTAAGAAATAAAAAAGGTTGTGGCTTATCCTACTAGAGTAAGGGGATCTCTTCCTTCTTACCAAGAAGCTGTAGATGGAGATGGCTGTCCAACTGTGGCATGAAAGTCCAGTATGACAATAGTAATTCCCCTTGTGCACTTTGGCATCAAGTATCCTCCAGCACATGTGGAAATGGACTGGCTGCAGGAACTCAGACTTATTAAATGACTGAGCAACCTGTGATGAAAAAGTGTTTTCCTGCTTCTCGTGAACGTGGGACCAAAATAATGGGCAATGGTACTGGCAGGTTTTTGGGGGGCTCCTGTATTAATGCTTGACTTGGTCTTTCTTCACTGCAGGTTGCAATCAAACAGATGAATTTGCAGCAGCAGCCCAAAAAAGAACTGATTATTAATGAAATCCTTGTGATGAGGGAAAACAAAAACCCCAACATTGTCAACTACTTGGACAGGTATGTTGTGATTTGAAGAGTTCACCAAGGGACTCTGGGAAACACTTCCTTGTCACTGTCTTCAGGGATCCTGTCTCAGCTTAATCCATGTATAGGGCAACCTGGCATTGCTTAGTGCCTGTGGCAGTGCTGGGCTGTGGGTGGCTTGGTGGTCTCTCTCCATATCCTAGCAGAAAGAGTTGCCTGAACTGGTATTAATGGGGTATCTAGGCTCTCTTTAGAGATGCTGCCAGCACAGGCATTAGCAGTATGCTGTCAGGACTCCATTTTTCAGCTCTCTCCTTTGCCAAATTTGACACAAGTCATTTTCCTCCTGCCACTGAAGGTGAAATAGAAGTGGTTTGAATGGTGTTGTTTGTATTTGCTTTCCTCTTCTTTGCTCTTCCCTTGAGCAGTGCTGACATTCTGCTTGCAGAGGAGCAAACTCCTTCCCAGGTTAGATGATGATCTTGTCCCTTGACTGTCCATTCAGGTTTTTTACAGAGTAGCAGAACAGTGATGAGGATGAATGACAAGTGACACATAACCAAGCAAGGCTGTTTCCTTGAGGGTGTGAATGAGGGAGAACAGACTCTTTGGAAGGTGGAAAGAACAGGGTTATTCCTTGCTCAGAGCTGGGCTTTGTGGGCTCACACACATGCTGTGGCACTCCTGCACAGCCTTGGGGACATTGCATCCCTACTTTTCCTTCTGCTGGAGCTGCACCTAATTGTTTGTAGCTCTTTGGAGGCTGACTACTTTGGAAAAGGCAACTGGTAAATGTGCTTCTTTATGGGCAGGGAGCTGGGGTAGGAAAGTGCAAGAAATTCTTGCATCTCCCCTAATGGAATTCCAGGAAAGAGTGACAGACTGTCAGCATTGAAATCTGGGGGGGTACTGAAAGCCCAACAGGCACTAAAGTGTAGGATGAATTCCCCATCAACATAACATTGGTGCATGGTGTCATTCACCTGATGTTAAAGGTGTAGCTAGTTCCAGTCAAACTGCAGCAGGATTTTCAGTCTACTGCACTCAAGTCAGAACCCAGTGGTCCTGGTAAGCTACAGGTTTGGCTTATTGTTGGGTAAAGAGTGCCTAGATAGGGTGAGCTGCAGGCTTTCATCTTGGCAGCTCATTTTTTGGAAAATGCAACAGAGGGATGTGGCCTAAAATCTCTTTTTGGAAATCTGAGAGAGTATTTGCACATTTGTTTGCTCTGCGTGCATATCAGAATCTTATCAGCTGCTTCTTTAACAGGCTTTTAATGTCTTAGCCAAAAAAAAGTACTTCTCTACGTGGCAGCATCAGTTGTGATGCTGAATTTGTATGGTGCTGTGTCCTATGCGTGGCTGTAAAGGGCTACTTTGTTGAAGGGTGTTCTGGTTTAAATATTAAAGGTGAACCCCAAACAACCAGAGGACAGAATTGCTCTCTATTACCCCCCACCTCCTCCCTCCCAAGGGAAGATAGGAAGGGGAACAAGAAAGAGAGACTTCAACTTTGGAAATGGAAACTAGAAACAAGTTTACTATCACAGAATCACCAAGGCTGGAAAAGACCTTTAAGATCATCAAGTCCAGCCTATGACCAACACCACCACACCATCTAGACCATGGCACTAAGTGCCACATCCAGCCTTGCCTTGAACACCTCCAGGGATGGTGCCTCCACCACTTCCCTGGGAAGTCTATTCCAATGTCTAATCACCCTCTCCATGAGGAAGTACTTCCTGATATCCAACCTAAACCTCCCTTGGAGCAGCTTCAGGCTGTGCCCTCTTGTCCTGTCACTGGTTGCCTGGGAGAAGAGCCCAGCCCCCACCTGACTCCAACCTCCCTTCAGGGAGTTGAAAAGAGTGATAAGGTCCCCCCTGAGTCTCCTCTTCTCCAGGCTAAACAACCCCAGCATCCTCAACCTCTCCCTATAAGACTTCCCCTCTAGTCCTTTCACCAGCCTTGTTGCTCACTGTAACACAACGAAAAGATGATGGTAGAGCGGTAGATGTGGTTTATCTGGATTTCAGTAAGGCATTTGACACCGTCTCCCACAGCATCCTTGTAGATAAGTTGATCAGGTATGGGTTTGGTGATCAGGTAGTGAGGTGGATCAGGAACTGGTTGATGGGAAGGAGTCAGAGAGTTGTAGTCAATGGGGCAGAATCTGGTTAGAAGTGTGTGACTAGTGGAGTCCCTCAGGGGTCGGTACTGGGACCGGTGTTGTTCAACATCTTCATCAACGACCTGGATGAGGGTATAGAATGTACCCTCAGCAAGTTTGCTGATGACACTAAGCTGGGAGGAGTGGCTGACACACCAGAAGGCTGTGCTGCCATTCAGAGAGACTTAGACAGGCTGGAGAGTTGGGCGGGGAGAAACATGATGAAATTCAACAAGGGGAAGTGTAGAGTTTTGCATTTGGGGAAGAACAACACGATGTCCCAGTATAGGTTGGGGGCTGACCTGCTGGAGAGTAGTGTAGGTGAAAGAGACCTGGGGGTCCTGGTGGACAGGAGGATGACCATGAGCCAGCAATGTGCCCTTGTGGCCAAGAAGGGTGCATTAGAAAGGAATTAGAATTCTAATGCATCCTGGGGTGCATTAGAAAGGGTGTGGTTAGTAGGTCAAGAGAGGTTCTCCTCCCCCTCTATTCTGCATTGGTGAGGCCACATCTGGAGTATTGTGTCCAGTTCTGGGCCCCTCAGTTCAAGAAGGACAGGGAACTGCTTGAAAGAGTCCAGTGCAGAGCCACAAAGATGATGAAGGGAGTGGAACATCTCCCTTATGAGGAAAGGCTGAGGGAGCTGGGTCTCTTTAGCTTGGAAAAAAAGGAGGCTGAGGGGTGACCTCATCAATGTTTACAAATATGTAAGGGGTGAGTGTCAGGGAGATGGAGTTAGGCTCTTCTCAGTGATGACCAGTGATAGGAGAAAAGGTAATGGGTGCAGATTGGAGCATAGGAGGTTCAAGGTGAATATCCGAAAAAATTTTTTTACTGTGAGAGTGACAGAGCACTGGAACAGGCTGCCCAGAGAGGTTGTGGAGTCTCCTTCACTGGAGACATTCAAAACCCACCTGGACAAGTTCCTGTGTGATGTGCTCTAGGTGACCCTGCTCTGGCAGGGGGGGTTGGACTAGATGATCTTTCGAGGTCCCTTCCAACCCCTAGGATTCTATGAATCTATGAAAAGGAAAAAGGGTAAAACAGGGGGGGGAGGGGGGGGGGGGAAGTGAGTAAATATTTATATACAAATATACAAAACCGATCTCAAGGATGGCAGGGATATGGGGAACGCAGGGCCGCTCCAGAAGAGGTCCACGGCTCCTCACAGCACCCGATGCAGTTGGATCCTGGAGCGAGCACGTGGGAAGCCGAAGGAAACCAGCAGCACACCCAGCAGGGGAAGAGGAGTAGGAGGAAGGAGAGAGCAGCTTCGGGTTCTGGTGGCTTTTATAGATTGTGACAGGAAGTGGGCGGGAATCCTGACCCCTGCCAGTCTGTCAGGGTGCTAAGGACCCCCTCTCTCTCTGATAGGTGTCCAACACAGTGCCGAGGTCTCCCAAACCATAACATTGGGACAGAAAGCCTGCTCCTGAAATTTTGTGGAAGGGGTGTGGGCACAGGGAAGTGATGCTGGGCAGACACCCTCCTCTTACAAAGAGCAGAAGGATGTTGCCTGTGTCGCATGAATCAAGTGGTGAAGAAGAGTTAAGAATCGAAGCTGGGCTGAAGCTGTGTATTTCTCCTGGATGATTAGAGGCTTTGTTTTGGCAAAATTGTTGGAGAGACACATTCACTGAGTACGTGCTCTTGCCTTGTCTAGCCAGTACATCCCAGCTGTCCAGTAGCTGCACGTCCCACTGACTTGTTCAAACTTCCAGCAACAAAAGCTGCTGCCTTTGTCCTTCACTTTCTCTCACTAATCTTTTTCAGATGGATTAGCTTCTGTTTTGTGCTGCGAGTAGACAGAGCAGCAACTAGGATGAACGTGAGGGTTCTCGTGCCTGTTATGCCACTTAGGTTTTGCAAGTGTGGGATCCTGTTGCTGGGGAGCTGTGTCCCTCCTGCCTGGCCTAACGTGCCTGGTTGCTTCCTGAGCACTGAATGAAGCTGACATCTGAACACCACTTGCTGGCTTCTGCTCACTGCTGTCACAGAAGGAAGTATGAGGAAGGATGCTTTTGCCACTGGGACCTGTTTTGGTTTTTTTTTTTATGGTTCTGTTTTTGACCCTGAGTCCCTAATGGGAGTTTCCAGATAGTCATTGGTATAAACCAGCTCTCTCACTTCTCTCTGCCTCAGCTCCTGCCCTTGTGCAAGGGTGTCCTGTGCTTTATTCTCTCTTACCAGCATGGCCTGCTTGCTTGTGGTTAAGAGGTCTGGCTGCTTTACTGTCCCCCCAGACATCACCATGCAAATAGTGCATTTATGCTTCAGACAGCTTGGGTGCTGCAGTGTAAGTGGCCCGTGTTGCACAAAGGTGTGCTGTGACACTTAAGGTAGTGACATGGCCTAATTCAGCTGAATTTAGAAGCATCCAGCTCTGAAGACAGTGATGCTAGTTTTGCTGTGCAGACAAGCAGCCCCTGAGTTACATTCTGGAGGTGCCAGTTTCTTTCTGCTGTGTGAAAGAGGCCCTCAGAGCCCTGCTGTAAACTCAGGTATCCAGACAGAGGCATCAGGTCCCAGTGTTAGGCAAAGCCAAACTCCTGCCCTTTGGTTTCTTTCTTACTGAAGAACTCTCCTTAACATAATAAACCCCACAAATCCTCTCTTTAAGGGGTGGTCACAGTTACCCTCACACCAGCCCCAAACTCAACTAGAGCTGGAAGCTCAGTGAACAAAGCTGAAGATGTATGACAGTCATGCTGAAAGGAAACACTGATTTCTTTCCAGGTTAATGTTACGTTGGCATGTTGGAGGCACATTACTGGTGCAGGAATCTGTAATGAATGATCTTGCACTTCTGGGGAAAAACAAATTTTATGAAGTTTATCAAGAAAAAAAGGACTATGACTGACTGGTGTGTGTTGGTGATAGGAAGGGCTTGGTGGGCACCTTCCTAAAGTGGAAGCTGAGGTACATCTGCCAGGAGTAGACGATTACCTGCTCTTACAGATGGATGAAGAGAAAGCTGTAGACCACCTCCTGTGTGGCCTGCCCTAGGGGGGTTGGACTAGATGATCTCTACAAGTCCCTTCCAAACCCTAATGTTCTATGATTCTAGGATTCCTTCTTCCTCAAAGACTTCCATCATCTTGTTTTTACTTCCAGCCTTGTTTTGGAAGGTGACTGTGGGTGACAAAGTGCAACACCATGCTATGCCTGACATCACATGGAGAGCAGCAGGCAGTGTATGGACTTTCTGGTGATGTCTCCAGAACTACTGAGAGAGTGGTTTTGAGTCAGGCAGTTCAGTGACTAAAACTGGCCTCTGCTGCAGCAAGAGAGTGAAAAGATCCCCGAGACATCATCACTTGGTCTTCTGAAATGACATCTGCTTGGTGGCAGCTGGTGGGGAGCCACCATTAATTCCATCTCCCCGTGTGTTATGTCAGATCTGTCAGTTATTCAAGTGCCTGGGTCTTGGCACATGCCTTGGGCTGCTCATGGCACAGCTTTGGTTCACAGTGTGGTGCTTGGCTCCCTCCATCCTTTTTGGCTGTGGAGAGATACCAGCTTGTTCCCAGTATGTGCAACCTGAGATAGTCAGGCCAGAGTGGTGGAGCCCAGCCTGTCCTCATCCTTGAAGTCAAGTGGATTTGGGCTGCAGAGGGGGCTGTTGGCAGTGAAGGGAATATTGTGGTGTCCAGGGTGACCCTGATTTGTTGAGGGTGTTGATAAAAACTGTAGAGAGCCTGGTTTGGCAGGAGTGATGAAGAAACTGGAGCAGTACAGGGACAGGAAGGAAGGGTATGGATGGAGGGGTTTCAGAGTCTATTAGAAGGTCGATGACCCACAGAGTTGGCAGGAGTGCTTCTGAAAGCAGCTCCACTGCTCCTCTCTCACTTTGAGGGGCTGCTGTGCAGGTGATACTGCTTTTCACAGAATCACCGAATCACCAAGGCTGGAAAAGACCTTTAAGATCATCAAGTCCAGCCTATGACCAACACCACCACACCATCTAGACCATGGCACTAAGTGCCACATCCAGCCTTGCCTTGAACACATCCAGGGATGGTGCCTCCACCACTTCCCTGGGCAGTCCATTCCAGTGTCTAATCACCCTCTCCGTGAGGAAGTGCTTCCTAATATCCAACCTAAACCTCCCTTAGGAGCAACTTCAGGCTGTGCCCTCTTGTCCTGTCACTGGTTGCCTGGGAGAAGAGCCCAGCCCCCACCTGACTGCCAGGGTATCAGCTTCTCCTCTGTAGTGGAACTGGAGATCTGTCTGCTCTGGGAGCATAGCCCCATATCCTTGGGCTCTGCATCCTGAAAGAAACTCCAGACTCTGCCTGCCTGCACAGTCTTCAGCATCACCAAACCGAGATACCATCTTTGTCTCTCACATTAAGAGCTCTCCATGACTGTAATGCTTCTGTCACACAGCTCAGATGACATTTCTTTCTTTGGGGGGAGTTTTTCCATCAGCTCGGGTGTTGGCAGGGTGTCCTTTTGGGGTCAAAGTGTACCTCCTGCCCACTCCTGTGATGTTTTACTCATCTATCTCTGCTTTCCATGCCAAGTTGGGCTTGATAACTTCGTTCTCCTTCACTGTTGCTTTCTAGCTAATGATTCCCTAGAACCTTTCCTGCTCTTTGCTTTTGGCTCTTGGCAAATTCACTTTTCACTCTTCAGTAGGATCAGTGTTTCAGAGCAAATCAAACGTCTTCTTGATGAACTCTAATGCCAGCAGAAGCTTTTTAATAGATTCTGTGCCCTCTCTTAACTCATCTGTCCACTCATTTTAAAAATGGGAGGATGGACTCGGAAGGTGAGTTGTCAAGCTGGTGATTCCTTCCTTCAGGAATGTGTCATCCTGATGTATCTGTCATAGAAGATTGTGTTGATGTTCTTCCAAATGGGCCCAGAAAAGCAGAAGTAGTTGGTGGTTTGTATTTGTTTGGTTGTTTTTTGTTTTTTTTTAAATGACTTAAGTCTTCATCCCAGGTCTTCTATTTTTAGACATGAACACACACTCCCAGCAGAGAAGAATATCCCAAATGGCTGAGAAAACTCACCCTCACCTCATCTGTCTCCTCCTCATCTTCCTACAGGCCTTTTTGGACAAGACTTGCCCTTTCAGTTTTTATTTTTGTCTTTAAAAATTGCTGTTGTATCCAGCAAGATGTCCTCATTTGCCCTTATGGATGGTTTTGAATTTTTCAGACAAAACCCCAAACTGGTTTTGGTAGCATAAAAAAGATTGAAGTGATTTTCACTTGTCCTTGGGCAGCAGTCCATTGTGTCACCCAGGACTGTCCCTTGCTTTTATGGCCAGGGAACTTGACCTCTCTCCACCTTCTCTCTGCTCACTCAGGTTGTGATCACATCCTCCTGTGTACAGAAAGAACCTGGTGCCCCAGTCCTGTTAAACATGCTGCTCCAGCCTCATGGTTCTTCTGCACTTCTAAGACAGCTTTAAAACCTGGAGCATTCTGGCTCTGTAAACACTGGCGTGCTCATGCTTGCGGATTTTTAAAACCTGGTTTTGGCTTTTCAGTTACCTCGTGGGAGAAGAGCTCTGGGTGGTTATGGAATACTTGGCAGGAGGCTCCCTAACAGATGTTGTGACAGAGACCTGCATGGACGAGGGGCAAATCGCGGCCGTGTGCCGAGAGGTAAAGCAGCACTCACCCCCCCGAGGGAGCTCTGATGGGGAAGGGGACACAGATTTTTCCACAGCCTGCTGCTGGCTCCACAGCAATGGCTGGCTCCACAGCAATGGCTGCCTCCAGCTTCTGCAATGCAACAGTCATTCCTTCAGAGGATGGATTTCATCTGGGAGGTTGTGACGTACAGCCCTAGGGCAAGCCCAATATGTCTCACCCTAGAGGGGGGAGTGGAGTGCAAAATGGGGTCGGAATCCCCTCAGTTGTGCCTGTTCTCCAGGTCTTTTGGGACTAACTTGTCCTCCTAGGACCTGCTGCTCCCAGTGGTGTATATCTCTGTAGCCCTGCACATACTGAGTAGATACACCTCCTGTCTCTCCCCCTGCCACACTTCCTTTAGGTTGTTTTATCTGGTTCACCCTGAAGTTACATGAAGCTGCTTTTGCTGTGTGAAGTAAAAAAGGGGAGGAAATAACCAGTCGGAAGTGGGTTTGCTTCTTTCAAGGGCAGTGGTAGGTCATGCTGGTTTAAACTACAAGGAAAAGGGCATGTGGCTTTTGGAAAGCTCTGCTGATCCTTTCTGTTGGGTATGTACAGTCTTCCAGGTCTCATAAAGACAGATTTCAGGAGTTGAACTCACTCAACAGTGGGAATGTTATGAATTGAGGACATAAAGGCACAGTGGTATCTATGTACAGGGGATATCTGTGAGACAGGGAGTGATATCTGTGTGATATCTATGGCAGGTACAGGGGGAGAGAAAATACATCTACTGTGAGAAGACACCAAGCCCTTGCTACTCAAAATGCATATTGTTAGAGTCCATTAGTTGGCTAATTGGGACCGGTGAATAATTTCATGCACAGTAAGAATATCTCCATTTTTTATTTTTTCAGTGTCTTCAAGCTCTGGAATTCCTCCATTCAAACCAAGTTATTCACAGAGACATCAAGAGTGACAACATCCTGCTGGGAATGGATGGCTCTGTCAAATTAAGTATGTGGGGAGCATTGCTGGTGATGACTTGAGTTATCAGCCAAGGCCTGTTACCTGCTCTGCATCAGGCCTACTAGGGAGATGGATGTTTCAGGTGCTTGATGCTGTGTTGATGAAGAGGCTGTAGAAATGCTCCTGTAGGTATCTTGGTAGCATTGGTTTTAGTGGAAATTGGTGAGCCTGAGTCCTTGTGAACTGAGACCTGACTTGAAGTGACCTTGGAGGTTCATTTAGCTTTGGGCCGTCTGTTTTTGTGGACTAAAATAACAGTATTTTAATGCTACTCCAGTCCAGAAAGCTGGGTTTGAAGCTGTAGGGCCAGAAGTCTTTATTTGTGAGCAATCTCTTCAGTCTGGAAAATACTGCAGGTACATGGAGGGCGAATTGAAAACTGTGTAACTAGAGAACATTTAATCTTAGACCACCAATCCAGTCTGGACTCTAAATGTTGTCTGCTCCTTGTGTTACCACCAGTAACAAAGACCTTGAGACTGTTCTGCCCCTCCAGTGCTAAGGTAGCTGTTGTGCTTGTTGTTGCCCATGGAGGGAACAGTCTGGAAACCAGTGAATGATTATCTTCCACCTTTAGCTTCAACAGAACTGTGCTCCCTTTCTCCTCCTCTCAGTTCTGTTGGCTAGCACCCAACAGGCATAAATAAATCTATTTTTGTCGACAGTGACAGCAGATATGACTCAAAATTCACACAGTGCAGATATGCTGAGTAAGAAGGTGGGATTTTTTATTTTTTTTTTTTACAAAATAATTGCTTTTGAGGCTAAAGCTGAACTTTGGTGCAGTCAGATCACTGGAGTGTTAGCAGTGAATAGCTGATCAGGGCCAAAATGTTGTTATGGAATAATTTCTTTGAGCACAGTATGCAGGTACTGGGCTGTTAGTTTCAAGTTAGAATTCAAGCCCCTGTGGATAAGGATGCAGTAACCTTCTGGACCTGAGCATCTTATTGGCTCTGCTGGAAATTTGGTCTGTTTATGAACCATATGTACCCTTCCTGGTTGTTCCCCTTGATGAAAAACTCAGGAAGGGGTCAGTTGAATTTTCATCATTCTGCCTAAAATTAGACCCATGGGGTGCCACAGGGGGTCAGGATGGGCAGTGCATCTTGCTGTGTTGATTCTGCTGGCCCCACAAGGACAGAGTTAGTTTTCTTTTGGTAATTCAAATGCAAATAAGAGGTAGGACCCAGCAATCATTGAGTGAAGGCTCTCCACCTTCCTTATTATTTGAAGAAAAAAATTGGTATAAATGTAGGTACTTTAAATGTATTCTGAGCCCTGTTTGCTCTGTAAAGCAAATCCTGTGTGAGGGATGAAATCTCAACTGGGGAGGTAGTACTTCTGGGACTGAAAATACCACCAAACAGTGCAGTAGGTGGGTTGGGGGGGTGTATCTAGATCAGACTGTACATTAAGTTCTGTTTTCACATACCCAGGAACAATCTTTAGATGATTTCTTACGCAGTGTACTACAGCTGCATAACTGCAAGCACAGTCAAGTGTCTTAACGTCCATTTACTGATCCCCATCGTTCACCCAGACAAGGCAGCAGCTCTGTAAGCCTTGTGGCCTCAGTGGGACAGATTTAGATACTTACTTCTCAAGACAGTCTTCTGTATCAGCCACAAAACCACCCCTCCTGTCACAGCTGCAGGAGCAACGCACCGGGCGGTGCAGCAGGGTAACAGGTACTACAGCTCTGGCATCAGGAAGGGTTGGTTTGGGAGAAACTTGCTGATTTCAACATCTCTTTCTCTTCCCCCTCCTTAATTTTCCAGCTGACTTTGGCTTCTGTGCCCAGATCACCCCTGAGCAGAGCAAACGCAGCACCATGGTGGGGACCCCCTACTGGATGGCGCCGGAAGTGGTGACGCGGAAAGCGTATGGGCCCAAAGTGGACATCTGGTCACTGGGGATAATGGCCATCGAGATGATCGAGGGAGAGCCCCCCTACCTCAATGAGAACCCCCTGAGGGTAAGAGAGTGTCTTTTGTGCCCTCAGGTCTTCACTGAGCCTGTTTGTGAACCAGGCTCTGAAGGAGGAAGGTGAATCCTCCAGTGTGGTTTCACCACGTGCAGCCCTCTGTCTCCTTACGTGTCATCATGAGGTGGGTTTAGTTAGTTTTCAGGGCCACGAAGGATCAAAGGGCTAGAGCAGCTCTGCTACAAAGACAGGCTGAGAGAGTTGGGGCTGGAGAAGGGAAGGCTCCAGGGAGACCCTGTATCAGCCTTCCAGTACCTGGAGGGGCTGCAGGAAAGATGGGGATAGACTTTTCACCAGAGAGGGCAGTGATAGGACAAGGGGGAATGGTTTTAAACTGGAAGAGAGGAGATTCAGCTTAGATATTAGGAAGAAATTCTTCCCCATGAGGGTAGGAAGGCACTGGAACAGGTTGCCCAGGGAGGCTGTGGCTGCCCCCTCCCTGGAGGTGTTCAAGGCCAGGTTGGATGAGGCTTGTGCAGCCTGGGCTGGTGGGAGGTGTTCCTGCTCATAGCAGGGAGGTTGGAACCTGATGATCTTTAAGGTCCCTTCTGACCTTCACCATTCCATGATTAGTTAAAAGCCATAGTTGGCTTCAGGTAGCAGTGTGGGTTCTTCCTGTTGCAGACCCTCTGGTCAGCTCTGAGTTAGATCGTGCACACTCACAATTTCCCACTTTCTGATAGAGGCAGAAAGAGCACCTGATGGCACTGAAGCATCTGACTTAAATCCTTGTGCCCTGTGAGTGGGGAAGAATTCCTAAGTTAAAAAATATGACACATTACTATTCTATAAATGGAGCTTTTTCCTACTGGTGGGTTGTTCCTCCTTGCATACTCCAAAGAAAGCTACAAGCTTACTAAGTCTTTAGGCAGGGTTTAAGCCTCCCAGTGGCTTCCCTGTGTTTTTAATGAAAGGGGAAGTGCTGTCAGTTTGTAGGGATGTGACTGCTCTCAGTATAAGCCAGGTTTATGGCTTCTCCCTCAGCCACACAGGATGGCAGGATCTAGAAAAATCCTGTTTTTTGTCTCCATCTCTTGCACTGGAAGTGAATTTTGGAAGAGAAGAGCAGCAGCAAAGAAGAGTGAAAAGAAAGGGGGTGTTGAGTTATCTGAGAATGGTTAACTAACAGTACTTTGGCCTCATTAACTCAACTTGGGCCCGTTCCTAGGCTATCAGACTGCTCCTGTGGGATGTGCTGAGTGACCTGCTCAAAGGGCCTGCATACTAACAAGTCTCTGAAAATTTTAGTTGCCTTTGGAAGTCCATCTAGGGAAGTTTCTAGCATGAAATCCCAAAGTGGATGAATTCTGAGCCCTTGATTCTCAGAGGGACTGTGTGTGTGGATGCTTCATCCCAGGCAGTAGCAAAACTGGTTGTTTCTGCAGGATATTAATCATAGAATCATAGAATCCTAGGGGTTGGAAGGGACCTCGAAAGATCATCTAGTCCAACCCCCCCTGCCAGAGCAGGGTCACCTAGAGCACATCACACAGGAACTTGTCCAGGTGGGTTTTGAATGTCTCCAGTGAAGGAGACTCCACAACCTCCCTGGGCAGCCTGTTCCAGTGCTCTGTCACTCTCACAGTAAAGAAGTTTTTTCGGATATTCACCTTGAACCTCCTATGCTCCAATTTGCACCCATTACCCCTTGTCCTATCACTGGTCATCACTGAGAAGAGCTTAACTCCATCTCCCTGACACTCATCCCTTACATATTTGTAAACATTGATGAGGTCACCCCTCAGCCTCCTTTTTTCCAAGCTAAAGAGACCCAGCTCCCTCAGCCTTTCCTCATAAGGGAGATGTTCCACTCCCTTAATCATCTTTGTGGCTCTGCACTGGACTCTTTCAAGCAGTTCCCTGTCCTTCTTGAACTGAGGGGCCCAGAACTGGACACAATACTCCAGATGCGGCCTCACCAGGGCAGAATAGAGGGGGAGGAGAACCTCTCTTGACCTACTAACCACACCCTTTCTAATGCACCCCAGGATGCCATTGGCCTTCTTGGCCACAAGGGCACATTGCTGGCTCATGGTCATCCTCCTGTCTACCAGGACCCCCAGGTCTCTTTCACCTACACTACTCTCCAGCAGGTCAGCCCCCAACCTATACTGGGACATCGTGTTGTTCTTCCCCAAATGCAAAACTCTACACTTCCCCTTGTTGAATTTCATCATGTTTCTCCCCGCCCAACTCTCCAGCCTGTCTAAGTCTCTCTGAATGGCAGCACAGCCTTCTGGTGTGTCAGCCACTCATTAAAAGCTGCTTGAGGGTCTGCTTGGCATCTTTTGTGAGGAGGCAACTGCATCTTTATCATATTGATTTCTTAGGCCTTGTGCACTCAGGCAAAGAACTGACAAAACAAAATCTCTTTATTCAGGGGTTCCTTCCCATGAGGATACAGTTATTGCAGGAGTCTAGCACTGGTAGTCATGCCAGTGAACTTCCCTATGTAAACACAGTCTGGAATGTTGTTTTTGTCCTCCTAATCCCTTGAGAGGGCTGCAGGATCCAAACCCAGATTATGAGAGTAAAACAATAAAGGATTGGATCCCATCCACATAAAAATAAGGCTGGCAGCTCTTCTGTTTGCTGAAACTTAGGCATTGATTAGTCACCCTGATAAGGTGTTGTGTTTTTTTTTTCCTCCTCATTGAACAAGGGGGAGGGAGAGGAGAAGTGGGTGTTTCCATAATGCAGAGATGGAATCTAACATCCTGTTTCTTTGGTGCTTGTGTTTGCTTTAGGCCCTGTATCTCATTGCTACTAACGGGACGCCAGAACTGCAGAACCCAGAGAAGCTTTCAGCCATATTCCGGGACTTCTTAAATCGCTGTCTTGAAATGGACGTGGAAAAGAGGGGTTCTGCAAAGGAGCTGCTGCAGGTGGGTGATGGGGAGCAGGGCTGTGTCATCAGGCAGTCCTGAGTGAGGCCAGGCTTAGGGTGAGATCTTGTTTGAGGTCTTAAATATTGCATCAGCTGATGGCACAAGCGCAGCTAAGGTAACCTGCCAGGAAAAAACAAAGCCAAACCAACCCCAAAACCTAAATCTGTAATAAAATGTTAGCAAACTACTCCCTTTTTTCCTGCTGTACTTGCTACAAGCAGCAGCTGTGCAGCGTGTTCTGTAACAAACCTCAAACAGGAACTGTGCCCCAGGGCTGCCAGATGCTGAGCCTCTTCATTCCTGTGGCTTCTTCACACAGCAGGCCCTGACATCTGTGTGTGTCCTCATGGGCTGGCCGTGCTTGTTCCAATTTGGACAGGAGGAGGGCTTCTAGCTATCCAATGTTCTGGTTGTCTCCTTTCTGTTGGAGGAGTCACAAGGGAGGATTGGGAATTCTTTGGAATATGCATGGCTTATTTTAACTGTAGCAGTTTGGTGCTACCACATTTTGCTCGATATTGCCCCGTACAGAGGTGATGGAGCAAAGTTTGTGAGATATCTTAACCATAGAATGGTTTGTGTTGGAAAGGATCATTAAAGATCCTCTAGAACCTCTCCTGCCATCAGCACAGACATCTTTCACTAGATCAGGTTGCTCAAAGCCCTGTCCAACCTGACCTTGAACACTTCTGAAGATGGAAATACTCTGGGCAACCTGTTCCAGTGTCTCATCACCCTGTCATCACTTATTTCATGGGAAATCTGGTGTCTTAACCTGAACTCCTGATAAAAGAGGAGGACCAAGCTGCCAGGCTTTTTACCAACATGCATGAGTGGTTTGTGTTCCTTCTGTCAAACTTGCCATGGAGGTAGAAAATGTAGCTCTTTGTAAAAGAAACCTGTGATCAGGAGCACTCAGGCCTCAACTGGGAGGCAGTTCCCTTTTATGTTTTCCTTTCTTTTCACCAGTTAATCCAGCAGATTCAGTTTTGGATGTGTTGCTGCCTTCTCAGGCTGTAATGAAGCATTAATCACTGGCAGAATGGCAGTAGTTGAAAGATCACTTTTTCTCCTTGGACTCTCCACCCCCAAAATACCAGAAAGCAGTAAAGTTCTGTTCCTCAGAGCAGGAGAACATTTTGACTGTAACATTTCTGCCTCTTTTTAACTACCTTCTAGTCTCTGATTATTTTTTTTTCCCATGTCTGAAAGCATGTTGCCTTGGCTGATTGATCCCTTCTGATGCTCAGAAGTCCTGTGGGACTTTTTATTTTTCAGAACAGCTTGTGGACTTGCCCTACATGCCTTCACTCTCATCTGAGAGCTGGTTTGATGATCAATGTTGTTTTACTTAACACCTTTTAATAGGAGACTGGCCGAGTGGTTCTGTCTTGCAAGCTCTGTGCTGCTCCCCTAAATTCCAGCTGCTTTGCAAATTTCTAATTTCCACAGAAGACCAAGGAAATGCTTTCACCAGGCCTGTGATAACAAAGAAGAGAGAAATGAGGGGTGATCGCTGCAGAGAGCCCTGTGCTTTGTGTTTAAACTGCACTGGTGGTTTTAGTACACCTTCCACACAGAATTTCACTACAGATTTTGCAAGACTTTATAATTTTCCAGGGGAATTAGCTGAATTTTGCTCAGTCTTGGACATGTACTAACATTGGAGAATTCAGCATGTGGTGGGGGCAAATCTGTTCATCACTTCAGGCAAGCTCCAGAAGTTTGTGGTGCTAACAGGCCTTTTGGTTTCACCTGCTCAGAGATCAGAGTAGGTTGTTAGACTTCGTGTGGGTCTATATGCCAGGACTTTGAGTAGCCACCAGACTTCACAGAATCATCACGGTTGGAAAGGACCTCTGAGATCTGGGGCATGCTCTGAAAAATTTAACCCTTTTTCTTTTTTCTTCTTCCCAGCACCAGTTCCTGAAAATCGCAAAGCCTCTGTCTAGTCTCACTCCTCTGATCATTGCAGCTAAAGAGGCAGCCAAGAACAACCATTAAAGTGATGGAGCCAACACAGTCATCGTGTCAAGCCTTTTAGATGTTAATTTTGGAGGCTGAATTATCTGCCCCTCTCCCCTTCCTGCTCCTTCTTCACAGGGATATTCTTAAAACTCTGACCTGCCCTGAAGGGTGGCATGTATTGTTCTCTGAACGTGGAAGGGCACACCACACAGGGACATGGCTGATTTTACAGAGGGAACTGTTTTTCCATCCTCCTGATGGGGGTGAGAGGGAAAGAGTATTTCATATGGTTGAGAAGATCTTCCTGAGAACATCTGAACCTGACCTACACGTAGCGAAGCCAGTTTGTTTTCATGTTTCTTACTGTGTTTATTTTTAAAAATACGTGGAGCCTTAGACCATGTTCATCTTAATAAATTAATTCTTTTACTGGTTGGACTTCTGGTTATGGCAAGCTGGTGTCACACCACTGAGGCTGCTCTGTGCTTTGGATCACTTGAGGAAGGAAGGAAGAATTCAGGCAGCAGGATGTGAACAGCTCTAACAACTGAAAGGGGAGCAGAAAGGGTGTGAAAATGCAGCCCTCCTGCAGCACTGCTGGATGCTTTGAGGGAGCCTGGAGAAAGCCTCTGTGTGCTTCCTGCAGCCTTTGGAGAACACAACTCATGGATGATCTTTTTGCCAGACTGGGAGTTGAGGGCCTCCCTCCTCCTTTAGTTTCAACTCAACCAGTTAAAGAAATCTCAAACATTTCTGATGTTCTAAAAGGTAAATCACGGGAAAAATTGACAGAGAGCTCTTTTAGGGTTATTTTATCAGTGCTGTGAGGCTTCTTGAAGACCCTTGCCCTGTATGATAGAGCAAACAAATTACTCTTCAAAAGATAAGATATGCCTGCAAAATGATGTTGAAAACTCTTGTTTCTTAGAGCAAGTCCAATGGAAAACAAACTGTGGATGCTGCTTTCTTGGAGACATCTTGGGGACATTAATTTTTTGAAATTATAGTGGTTTCTTTATGCTACTGATTCTTTTGGTTGCCAATAGTCTGTAAAACAAGAGGAAACCTGGAACTACTGGTGGGATTGGTTGTAAACACTGGGTTTATGTTCAACTGTATAGTGATTTTTAATAAAATGACTGCTGCATTTCTTAACTGGGGGCTGAGGGAGGATTGGAGAATTCCCTGTCACCAGACAAGGATGTCCATATCATTACTGGGTGCTTGGATGTGTTGGATGAAGTAATTCAACCTCTCTCCTACCTTCTCTGTAGTCCTTTGGAACAGCAAGTGGCTCTCAAGGGAGTAACTTTACACGTAGAGAAAATGGATACAAGATCTGTGTTATAACTGGAGGAGCTGCTTTCTCTGTACAGGTTTGGTCATTCATGGGGTGAGTTTAAACCCGTGCTGGAGTTACCTCTCATCCCTCTCCAAAGCACTTGTGTTGCACAGAAAACCATTCCTGCTTCTTGCTGAGACCTGCTGCTGGCTCTGCCCTTTCCTCCCTGCACCTGGGTTTTAATTCAAGCCTAATCTTCCTGTTCACTCCCCAACATGTGACAGCTCTTACACGAATTTTACTGGGTGTAGATAGTTTGTGAGGTCTTCTGTGGTGCCTTCTCTCATCCTTTGTGCTCCAGGGTGGTCACAGTTTGACACAAGGCTCAAGTCTCAAGTCCATTGCCACCATCTGCAGCCTCTCTGTATAGATATATTTTATCTCCATGCAATATTTAGGGTTTCCCCTCACAAAGCTTGTATCCAAGGATGAATTCTGTGGGCAAAAGAGTAAAGCTGCCATCCTGGAGAGAGGGATATGATCAATTGATGAGCTCTTCTGCTTAGAGCTTAGGTGGAGGTTGAGGAGTGGAAGGCCACTACCCTTGAATAATTCCCTTTGATAAGGACTTGGTTTGTATTTCCTCTGGAAGACTCAAGATGGCAACTGTAGGAAGAAAGAAACGGGGAGCTAGATCACACTTGATCTAAAAATCTTGCATGGCTCTGGTTTTACAGATTTGGTGATTTTTTTATTGACAGCACAGGATGAAATCTGATTCACAAATGTGTTTAATGTCTCTTGACATCTTCTTAAACTCCCTTCCCCACTGCATCCTCTGTGCCATCGAGATGAGAACTTTAATGCAGATAGGCCCAACCTGCCAGCACCATAGATTTGTGTCACCATCTCCCAGGCTTTTTTTTTTTCTTTTGCCCCCCCCACCTGTGATGGGTGAGAAGAAGTGATCACAGAATCACAGATTTACTGAGCCTGGAAAAGACCTCTGAGATCATCAAGTCCAGCCTATGACCCAACACCACCACATGAGCCTGACCATGGCACCAAGTGTCACATCCAGCCTTTCCTTGAACACCTCCAGGGATGGTGACTCCACCACTTCCCTGCACAGTCCAGTCCACAACTGCTACAATGTGCCTGGACCTAGTTTAAAGTTTACAGGCACATCATAGTTTTATGTTCTTGGAAAATCTGAACATTTTTGAAACTACCTTAAGCTTAGGAGAATGGGATTTTTTGGTTGTTGTTCTGAGGTACATCCTTTCCTTCATGTTCTCTTCATCTGTGCATCACTTGGCATCAGCACCTGTGTTAGCTTTTGTGTAGCCATTTATGGCACCTTCCTGTCTGAAGAGAGCTGTTAAATAGCAACTCTGACTTAAAAATTAACCTCTGGGGCATATTTTCCTGAGTACATCTTGACTCTGCTGTGATTTGAAAGAGACTCCAACTAGAGAACTTATTTGGTGGCTTTGCCTTTTGAAAAATACATACTCTATGAACTGATTTGCTGGAGTCGAAACCGTTTTTAATCACAGCCCTTAATTATTTATTTGCCTATTAATATTCAAGTCTCTCTTCTCTATTAGAGCATAAAATATTCGTTTGAGTATTCTTTCAGAAAATTAGCTTCCTTTTTGAGGGGTCTCAAGCAATCCTGTACCAGAAAAGATACAACAACTTGCAAAGGGCTTTGTGGAGGAAGAGCCTGAAACTCGTCTCTTCCAAAACACGGAGTATTTTCTTATTTAGGGGGCATCGACCAGATCCTTCTTGTATTTTAAGAATGGGCATTGAAATGTACTATTTTACCTCTAGGTTTTCTTAAACAATTGATTTGGAGTTCACCAGGGCCAAGAGTTGGTGTGTGAGAGGGGTACACAGACCCCGTGTGCCTTGAAGAAGGCAAGTTGTGATGCTGAGAGTGCAGAGCCAGGGCAGGGGTGGAGGGGATGGCAAAACTTGCTGGTTTAGTTCCAGCAGTGATAGCACACCTTTGGCCATCCTTAAAATGTCTTAATTGAATAGATGTGTTTTTAAAGGACATAAATCTGACTGAGGAGTCGTTACAGGCTCTTCTCCAGGCAGGCATTATGCCCCTACCAGACTGCATTCCCCTTTTCAACAAAAAGGGTCCACTGTTTCCTTCAGCAAGGAGGCTCCTTGAGAAAAGAGGTTTCCATGGAGACACTCACTTGACTTAAACGATCTGGTTAAGGCTTGAGAAGAGGCTTGGGGGGTAAACACCACATCGACACAAAAACCCATTACTGTGTGAAGCAACTGGGGTTGCTGCAGCATTTTGTTTCCAACTTGCCTCTTTTTAGGGGCTTGGTTTTGAGAAAGCACCAAAAAATGTTGCCTAGTGAGAAATGTGAGGTGTGTAAGAGGCTGTTCCCTTCTTAGCTGAGGTCTCTGTTAGTATCCTAATCCATCTGTCCCTCAAAATGCTGCAGGTTGGTGTAAGTAGGACACATTTGCAGCAACATTCTGTGCAAGAGGGGACTGCAGTGGCCTCTCAGTAGGTAATTGCTGCCTTAAAGCCAACCATCCTTGGCTGACAGTAAAATTACTGGAGACCAAAGTTCAAGAATAGTATTAGTTTCAACCTCATTCCTAATTAAGAGCTTGCATAATCCATTTGTACAGTAGATGATGACATCTTCAGTGTTAAGGTGAAGTCTGATTCTTCATTCATCTTCCCACCATAAAATAACAAGACTTTTTCATGCCTTCCTGTTTCAATAGTAGATATATTTTGGGGTTCCAAGCCCAACTGGATCAAGTTTATGGATAACTGATGCTCTAGGAACTTACTGAGTCTAGTGAGAGCTCATAGCGTCCAAGATGGCATCTTGGAGCAGCAGCTGCCAACTTTGACAGGGAATAGCCAACAGGAACAAAATGGCAATACAGACAGGAGCTGGAGGGAAACTTGCTGCCAAAATGAATGCCTGCAGGGAAGTGGTGGGAAGAGCTACAGAAGAAGATGGAGTAGAAAAAAACAAAGGTTAAAGCTCCAGTTACACAATTGCTGAGGAAATTCAGGGAGTGCTCCAGCAGCCTGGTGCATCTCAAGGCAGCAATGTCTCTGAAGGGGGAGAGCAGAAAGAAGCCTGGGAAAGGAAGAGGTGCTCAAAGTGGAGCCTGGAGCAGGAATATGGGTTTGAGTCACAGTCTGTGCTAAGAAAGCTGGAGCTAAACCAGGAGGTTCATAAAAATGACAAAACTTCATCTGAAAAGGCAAAGTGGAGGAGTTGGCCTTGATGTGCCAAGGAACTGAAGAGGGAGGCCAGATTTCATGGGTATGTGGAACAGCAGAAACAAGTGTAACACAGGCTTCTGTGGATGGCAACCAGCTCCTTTCCTCTTGCCTTGCAGCATCTTGTCACTGTCAGCACTGCGTTGGCATCGTGTCAGCAGCCACCAGGTTTTGGTCTCATGTTTGTAAAGAAGACCTTTTGCTCTGCACCTACTGGATTCTGACTGCAGCTTTCACCTGCCAGCAAATGTCTTTGTGTCGTGTCCCACCTGGAATTACGGGGCCTGGGGCAGTGTTAAATTCAGCTGGGTCATGTGTTTCTCCTCATGCTGCCTTGGCACAACTCTCCTGTAGAGCTGGGTTTGTGTGATGTGCAAGGTCAGCACAGCCATTTTAAAAACAAATAAAACCTGAATCCTGAATTAATTACCTGGTTCTCCTTCACTTGCTGTTTCAATGGCCCTTGGAGTGACAGTAGAAATGAGTGGGGTTGCTTAAAGGAGGAGATGTGTTTGTCTAACCTATTTTAATCAGGTCTTACATGACCAAGTGTGAGCCCCCTCCTGCCTCCTCTGCCAGAAAACAACTCGGACGCCCTGAGGGGGGGGCTGCTGCTGGAGAGGAGCAGTGGCGGGAAAATGGCAACAATGTTGCAAACTGAGTCTTCAGTGGCGGGAAAAAGTCCCCGTCTGTTTGGCCGAGAAGCCGAGAAATACGAAACCGGCCAATTGGGAGAAAAGGAGACCTAAAAAGAGGCGGCGTGCGTGCTGCTTTTGGGCGTGCTTTTGCACAGACACTGGAGCTGCTGCTGCTGCTTGCTTTTGGGGGGTGACCTGCGCCTTGGGGGTGCCTGCCTGAGGTCCCCGGTTCCCGGCTCGCTCCCTGCAGCCCGGCTCCACCCGGCTCGTCCCGCCTTGCCCGCGGCTTTTCCTGCCAGCTTGCCCGAGGTCCCGCCAGCTTGCCTGAGGTCCTTCCGGCTTGCCCGAGGTCCCGCCAGCTTGCCCGAGATCCTGCCAGCTTGCCCGAGGTCCCACCAGCTTGCCTGAGGTCCTGCCAGCTTGCCCGAGGTCCCGCCAGCTTGCCCGAGGTCCCACCAGCTTGCCTGAGGTCCTGCCAGCTTGCCCGAGGTCCCACCAGCTTGCCTGAGGTCCTGCCAGCTTGCCCGAGGTCCCGCCAGCTTGCCTGAGGTCCTGCCAGCTTGCCCGAGGTCCCGCCAGCTTGCCCGAGGTCCCACCAGCTTGCCCGAGGTCCTTCCAGCTTGCCCGAGGTCCCTCCAGCTTGCCCGAGGTCCTTCCAGCTTGCCCGAGGTCCCGCCAGCTTGGCCAAGGTCCCGCCAGCTTGCCCGAGGTCCCGCCAGCTTGGCCAAGGTCCTGCCAGCTTGCCCGAGGTCCTGCCAGCTTGCCCGAGGTCCCGCCAGCTTGCCCAAGGTCCCGCCAGCTTGCCCGAGGTCCCACCAGCTTGCCTGAGGTCCCCTCAGCTTGCCTGAGGTCCTTCCAGCTTGCCCGAGGTCCCGCCAGCTTGCCCGAGGTCCCGCCAGCTTGCCCGAGGTCCCGCCAGCTTGCCCGAGGTCCCACCAGCTTGCCTGAGATCCTTCCAGCTTGCCCGAGGTCCCACCAGCTTGCCTGAGGTCCCGCCAGCTTGCCCGAGGTCCCGCCAGCTTGCCCGAGGTCCCGCCAGCTTGCCCGAGGTCCCGCCAGCTTGCCCGAGGTCCTGCCAGCTTGCCCGAGGTCCCACCAGCTTGCCCGAGGTCCCGCCAGCTTGCCCAAGGTCCCGCCAGCTTGCCCGAGGTCCCACCAGCTTGCCTGAGGTCCCCTCAGCTTGCCTGAGGTCCTTCCAGCTTGCCCGAGGTCCTTCCAGCTTGCCCGAGGTCCCGCCAGCTTGCCCGAGGTCCCACCAGCTTGCCTGAGATCCTTCCAGCTTGCCCGAGGTCCCACCAGCTTGCCTGAGATCCTTCCAGCTTGCCTGAGGTCCTGCCAGCTTGCCCGAGGTCCCGCCAGCTTGCCCGAGGTCCCTGCCTGCAGCTCGAGCACGTACGGTGAGACTTCTTCCTGCCACCCATGGTTCTAAGACCGGGTTGCAGGGGAAATCACCCGCAGCTACTATATAAGTACCTAGAGCATCTCAGGAACAAAGTAAGGAATTTTATTTTGGGCATAATTCTCTCCCTAAGGTGTCCCTGTCTCACTTACCTGCACAAAAACTGCGACCCTATACAGGACAAGCGTCAGGCATATCCTTCTTTCCTCCTCCCCTCATAGATAATTAATCTGGGTGTGTAAATAAGGTGTACCTGTAGATATTAAGGCATATATAAGTTCTTGGTATTTGGTGTTTAAAAGATATTTCACAGCTCCTTTGTGTTTTTTTGAACCTCCTGCCCCAAATTGTTTTATTTTTCCCCTCAATAAACCGTGTATTCGTTAATTCTAATTGGGGATTGGCTGCTGTTCTTGGAAACACTAGTGAGCACTGAACAAGTGTCTCACCCGAAAAGCCAGTGCTGAAGCTCACTGCTCCTGTGTGAGAGGCGAGCGCCGCGTGCGGACCTCTTGGCAGATCCTGATAAGCTAAAATCACTCCAAAAAGGAGATATAATAGGTCACGGATTGCGACACCAAGGTAAAAAGCTGTTGCAGCAAAGTGTCATTTTTACCACTCTTCTTAATTTTTTTGGACAAAGTTAATGCTCTGAGAAGCATCAGTCTGGACAAAGTTAATGCTCTGAGAAGCATCAGTCTGGAAAAAACGATCTAGACCACGGCTTGAGGAGCGTCCACTCCTCGGTGCCGGCAGCGCACGGACCCGTCAGGGCTGTGTCAGGAGGAGGAGGAGGAGGAGGAGGAGGGGGTGGCAGCGGCGGCGGCTGCGACTCCGTCCGGGCTCCGTCGGAAGGCAGGGGCGGTGCGGATGGTTTTACCGCGGCGCGGATGGTTTTACCGCGGCGCGGATGGTTTTTCCGCGGCGCTGTCTTCCGGGAGTTTGGGATTCTCCGCCGAATCAGCAATCGGGGCAAAAATGGTTGGGACTTTCGAAAAAGGTTTAGAATCTCCGGGCCGTATGACGTGAGGGGATGTCAGCGTCAAGTCCATGCTGGCGGTGGCGTGTCTTTCTGCTCTCATGGCTTGCAAAGTTTGTGTGACTAGCTGCCAGGCAGCAGCGAGTTCACTAGCTGTCCGGTCGCCTTTACTAATTGCTTCCCACAGTTTGTTCCCTACTGCGTCCCAAGTCTCTACCTTAAATGCTAATACAGGGTCAGGAGGAAAACCCTGGTTCCGGCACCACTTCAACAACTTCTTCAAGGTGCCCATGCTAATTTTCCATAAATCCCCACACATAGGGGCCTTCCAGTACCTGAAGGGGGCCTACAGAAAGGCTGGGGAGGGGCTTTTTGCAAGAGCACATAGTGATAGGACAAGGGGTAATGGTTTGAAACTGCAGGAGAAGAGTTTTAGGTTAGAGATCAGAAGGAAATTCTTTAGTGTGAGGGTGGTGAGACACTGGAACAGGTTGCCCAGGGAAGCTGTGGCTGCCCCATTCCTGGAAGTGTTCAAGGCCAGGTTGGATGGGGCTTGGAGCAGCCTGATCTAGTGGGAGGTGTCCCTGCTCATGCAGGGGAGTTGGAACTCGATGATCTTTAAGGTCCCTTCCAACTCTAACGATTCTATGATATTAATTTATTTGGGAGTGCAATGGGGGAATTAGCAGTGGGAGCAGCAACAGGCTGGCAGGTACAACAGAGAAGGGATGTTCCTTATCACATGCTTCTTGTCCTTCTTACCACACTCTGCAGGGAAAACTGCAGCACCCCATGCAGATGATGCTTTTATGGAGTCCCTCATTTTTAGCAGCACCCAGAAGACTTCCAGGTGTCGGTTCCCAAGCTCATCTTTTGGGAGGGTCTGTAGCTTTAACACCGTGAGCAGGGAACTCGCCAGGCTTTCCTGGCAGGTCCTTCCCCATTCCTGGGGCTGTAATGCCCTCTCCTGGCAGCTGCTCTGAGGATTCGCTTCTTTTTATGTTGCTCAGTTTCTGTGAACAACGTACAAAAATATGTTATTTTTATGATGAGGAGTAATGTTTTTAAGCTGCAAGAGGGTAGATTTAAACGATTCTGGGTCCTTTGTGTACATTAACAGGGTGGGTGTTCACAGACACCCACATGCTTTCCCCGGGTCTGGTGGGGCTTTCTGGTGGGCCAGGTCTGTGGAGACATTGGTTAAGCCTCGTGAAGGACAAGGGGCATGTCACCACTCTGCCAGGATGGCTGGTAAGAGTTGTGGCAGGCTGTGAGGCACTGCTGAGCCAAGGCTCATCCTCCCTGAATGCAGCCATGGGTGAAGTGAACCAGAACCCATCCCTCACCCCACACCTTGTGCCCCAAACCTCTCTAACCTGCATAAATTCGGGCTAGCAGCTCTGCTGGCAGTCAAAGCCTGGCCACACGTGCAATGGTGTCCAGGACTCAAGTGTGCCTGGATCATGCCCTGAGGGGCAGTGGGCAGGTAACAGCCCTCTGGTTTCTCACCAGTGGAGAGCTGAAATGCTCAAGGGCTTCTCCTGGGGGCTGGACTGGCACAGGAGAGCAGTGAGCTGGGGGGCTAAACACCACACCCCCACTCCTCTTTTTCTTTCAGCAAGCTCCTGGCTGCATGGATGGATGATGGTCCCCCAGGTGGGAAGCATCTGCCACTTTCTTCTATTTCCCACATTTTCATGCTGTCAGGTTCTAACTCCATCTCTCACCCAAGGTCTTCATGTTTTGTAGGCACCCCAGGCTTTGGGAACTGCTCAACACCAGCATGCTATATGTTGCCCAATCTTCTTTGCCAGCAAGCAGGTTCAAACCCAGGGAGGACCAGTGCAAGGTCAGTAGCAATGCTGGGACAGAGAGACAGTGGTGTCTCCACACCAGACACCATCCAGCTTAACTTTCCCCTTGCACTGAAGAGGCAGGGCTGGTGGCTCGCAAATGGGGGCAGGAGTTTTGGGCAATGCCACCACCCACACTGGTGTGTTGGGGAAGGGACATTTCATTGATGGTGGCTGGCTCCCTCTGGTCAGCCTGGCTCTGCTTGCCTGGGCCACCCACCTATGTAAGGGTCAGAAGCACCCAGTGATACCTCTGGACTCATCCTGCAGATGACAAGTGTCACCTGAGATCATAGAATCATAGGTATTGGAAGGGACCTCTGAAGATCATCGAGTCCAACCCCCCTGCTGCAGCAGGAACACCCAGGCAGATCACACAGGAACGTGCCCAGACGGGTGCTGATGTTCCAGATGCTCCATGGTGACAAAGCTGCAGCACAAGCATCATGGCCCAGGCTGGAACACATGGTGCACAGCACGGGTTAAAGAGCCTGGGTCATTGGAAGCGCCTTTGATGACCCAAAAGGCATCAACTCTGAGTCCCCACAAAACTCACTGGGGCCCAGGAGCATCACACCATGTGAGGTTCCCTGAAGGGCGACCCATGTACATTATAACCCCAGGGTAGGAGGGCATCTCCTTATGACATCCTCACTGAGGAGCAGCAGTGTGTCCCCAACCACCCAGGGGTGACCAGGCTAACATGGTCCTCCAGATTCACCCACCAAAGAGGAGGAGGAGGCAGGAGTAGCTGCAGAGCAGCTACCCTTGCACTCACAAAGCAAAACCCTGGTGTGCTTCACTCCTGACCTCCATCATGGTCCCAGAAACATTTGGCCAAGTGATGGTTACTGGAACCTCTTCTTCCTCACAAGCCTTTCATCTGTTTTTCCTGACACCCTTGGTCCTTTAGGGATAACTCAAGTTACATCCTCCCGGGTGCTTTGCAACCCCCTGGTTTCTCCCAGGAAAGAACGAAATGATGCTGTTGCATAAAGGACAGCCTTAACATGTAGAAGAAGGGTGAGGATCATCTCTCCCCCTCTTTTCATAACTCTCTATCAGCTGGTCCATGGAGCCAGCCCCGTCATGGCGGAGTGGGCAGTTGAGCTGCTGCAGCACTGGCTGTGAGAAGGAGAGGTTGTCACTGCTGGATGCTTCAAAGGGTGAAGTGAGGGCTCCCCTGTCTGCCCTCCATCCACACAACACAGCTTGTGTTTGTGCTGGGGGACAGGTTCCTCACGGTCAGGCTGCATGGTTCCCACTTGCTGCTGACCCAAGGTATGTGGCTCACTCAGAAATGATGCTCAGAGCCCCCCTTTGACCCCCAGGACTCAGCAGTAGCTGTCTGGCAATTTTCACAGAATCACAGGGTGGTTTGGGCTGGAAGAGACCTTGAAGATCACCTAGTTCCAACCTCCCTGCCTGGGCAGGGACACCTCCCACTAGACCAGGTTTCTCCAAGCCCCATCCAACCTGGCCTTGAACACTTCCAGGGATGGGGCAGCCACAGCTTCTCTGGGCAACCTGGGACAGTGTCTCACCACCCTTATAGGAAAGAATTTCTTCCTAACTTCTAACCTAAATCTTCCCTTTTCCAGTTTAAAGCCATTATTCCTCATCCTATCACTATATGCCCTTGTTAAAAAGTCCCTCTCCAGCATTCCTGTAGGTCCCCTTCAGTTACTGGAAGATGCTCTAAGGTCTCCCTGGAGCCTTCTCTTCTCCAGGCTGAACAACCCCAACTCTCTCAGCCTGTCTCCATGGCAGAGATGCTCCAGCCCTCTGATCATCTTAATGGCCTCCTCTGGTTGTCAGCACCTTCATATTTGGGTATGCCATGTGCTGCACGTCTGGTGGCATCTCTGCTCTCTTATTATGGGGCTTGGAGCACCCAAGGTCCTTTTCTCCTCCCAGCCCATCCTTTGTGCCTCCGCTGACTGATGCTTCTGCTTTCCGGTGGGGTATCATTCACTGCAAAAGGCTGACACTGCTCACCTGTGGCCTTGGGGTCTGTGCCAGCATGCTGTTGTCCCCTGAAAGATCAAGAGATAAAGTCTGGATCGGTTCAGGTCACCTCCTCCTTCTTTCCCCACCTTCCTTATCAGTGCTGGAAACGCCAACGCCATAAATGGTGCCATTTCTGTCATTAATCTCACGGAGACATCGTTGCTTGCATGAGTCACCTGCTCTCAAGGCTCTGCAGCAGCACGTTGTGCAGCCATGCAGTGGTGGGGGGGACACACACCAGCACCTCTGTGCTCCCAAGGCAGGGTGGTGCCAGAGGAGAAACGTCCTGCCTGGGGTAGAACACAGGTTGGGAGGAAAGAACATAGGTATTTCCCAATGAAATACTGCTCGTCGTGGCCAGCAGCTGAGCAGGGGAACCCTCCCTACTCCCTGTTTGTGCCATTCCCCCCTTGTTTTTATCCTCTTCTGACACAAAGAGAGGCAAAACTCACTGGGGTTCAAGGCTGACCCAGCCCTGCAGATGTCCTCGGGGTGGGTTTATATGTCACCGGTTCCCTACAGGCATTTTCTTTATGGGTTCATAAACTCCAAGGCTGTGCTCGCTGGTGGCAGGGCTCCAGCAGATCCTCCTGCCTTCCTTGCCTGTTGCTGGCAGGGCTGGGACACCAGGATTTTGTGGCTGAGATAAGCTGGTGAACTCTGAGCTGAAGATAGTGAAGGCAGAGCAGCCTCTGCTTGAACGGGGAGTCCTTTGCCAGGTGTTTGCAGAGCAAGCTGCAGCACTAAAGCCTCGGCATCTCTGTACCCAGAAGGAAGCAAAAAAACACGGCAAAAACACAGAGAGAACAGGGATATTTGGGGGTTTCTTCTCTTGTTAGGAGGTGGGGCTATGTTTGGGTTTTAATGCCTTCTTTTCGTTTTTTCAGGGCTCTTTCCTCCACCCCGGGAAGCTTTTTTGCACTGACAATGTTGCTCAATCCTGTCCCCTTATTCTCCAAGTATCCCTTGGAGTCCATCCATGCCATGAGGATGCAGCAGCTGGAAGAAAGGCAGCCCAGGAAAGGATGGTGGAGAAGCCTTTTCAGAAGGTATTTTGGGGAGTGCTGACCTTGCCACTGGCTTCAAAGGCAGAGCAAAGCTCTCAGGCTCTCTGGGCTCTGCACTACTCCCTAAACCTGCTGGGTCACCCCCATGCCCTGTCTCCCTTGGGCATGGACCTTCAGCACCTTAGCATGCCCCATGATGGAGCTGGGCTCAATACAGCCACAAATATATAAGGAGAAAAATCCAGTGGATCAACTCGAGAGATTAAAACTGCAAGGTACCTGGAAAAGCTGCTGTTGCTGCTCCCTACATCTCATCGGTGCCACTGGCCTTCTTAATCCCACCCTTTCCTGCCCTATTTATCAGATTTCCAGGAATCAGGTCACACAGCAAGTAATATGTCTAGATGCACATGCACAATCCCATGCCTCTACTTCAGCCAGCTGAGCATTAGCTGGAGGATGATAAGTAATAAGAACAGCTGCTTTTATCTTCATACCTTGCAGTTCCCTCATTTGTTTAATATTCCAATTCCAAAGGGAGATGATACTATTTTAGGTCCTAGTGCCAAGAAAGGATTAGCAATCCTGCTTTTAAAGTGGAACTGGTGTATGCCTCCTGCTCATCATTAGGTTTCAGAGTGAACCACTCTGTAGCTCATCTTCTAACTGAAAGTTTCTCTTTGTAGTGTGAGCTGCCCAAAAACTGCTGGGCCACCATTTCTGCCCTGTTCTTAGGATCATAGAACCTGCTGAGTTGGAAGGGACCCATCAGGATCATCAAGTCCAACTCTTGTCTCTGTGTGAGGCACCCCAAGGACCACACCATGTGGCTGAGAGCATCATCCAACCGTCATTGCCTACCGTATCCTTGGCTGCATTAGGAGGAGGGAGGTGATCCTCCCCTCTACTCCACTCTTGTGAGACCCCACCTGGAGTACTGTGTCCAGTTCTAGAGTCCCTCCTACAAGAAAGATATGGATGTGCTGAAACATGTCCAGAGAAGGGCCATGAGGATCATCAGAGGGCTGGAGCACCTCTCCTATGAAGGCAGACTAAGAGAGTTGGTGTTATTCAGTCTGGAGAAGAGAAGGCTCTGAGGAGACCTTATTGTGGCCTTCCAGTATCTGAAGGGGGCCTACAAGAAAGCTGGGGAGGGACTTTTTAGGACACTACCTGTCACGGCTAGTGACAGGACTAGGGGAAATGGCTTCAAGCTAGAGGAGGGTAGATTTGAATTGGACATTAGGAAGAAGTTCTTCACCATGAGGGTGGTGAGACACTGAAACAGGTTGCCCAGAGAGGTGGTGGAAGCCCCATCCCTAGAGGTATTCAAGGGCAGGCTGGATGGGGCTCTGAGCAACCTGATCTAGTCCTGCCCATGGCAGGGTGGTTGGAACTAGATGATCTTAAAGGTCCTTCCAACCCTGACAATTCTATGATTCTATGATTCTATCCAAATGCTTCTTGAACTCAGGCAGGCTTGGTGCTGTGACCTCTTCCCTATTCCAGTGCTCAGCCACCCTCTGGGTGAAAAACCTTTTCCTGACATCCAACCTAAACCTGCCCTGATTCAGCTTCCTGCCATTTCCCTGAGTCCTGTCACTGGTCACAGGAGTGAAGAGATCAGGACCTGCCCCATCTCTTCCCCTCCTGAGGAAGCCACAGACTGCAATGAGGTCACCCCTCAGCCTCCTCTTCTCCAAGCTGAACAATCCAAGTGACCTCAGCTACTCCTCATAAGTCATCCCTTCCAGACCCTTCACCGTCCTCGTGGCTCTCCTTTGGACACTCTGCAAGAGCTTGATGTCTTTTTTATATTGTTTTATATTTTTATATATATTTTTATATATATATATTATATTCTTCCCCTTTCTCTTTGCAAGGGCAGTTTGCTGATTTTGCTTTTGAGGGACCCTCTGATCGATCTTTTCATCCAACAAGAAAAATCCCAATGTGAGAGAGGACGGGGATGGAAAAACTGCACCAGTGGCATTTCAGAGAACCTTCCAGGGCTGAGGGGATATTTCTTTAGCCTCTCATGCAGCAAAGAGCTTTTTAGGAGCAGGAGGAGCTCCATGAGGTTACGCAGCTACCTGACCTGCACAACTTCACAGATGCCTCCTGGAAGTCCAGGGCACATTGGAGGTTACAAAATACAATTGCACATATTGCTTTTGTTGTGCTGACCTGCCCCCTCTCCCCCTCCAGAGGAAGTTATGTGTCTAATAGGATTTAGTTATTAAAGCCCAGAACCATTGCAAAAAAAAAAAAGTAAAATAAGAAGGTTTTGCATCCAGGGCTGCTCCGAAATCCAGTGCAGTGGATTTCTGCCCAGGGCTTGTAGCCCTGGGAAACATTTTCATGGAGGAGACTCAGGAGTTTTAATTCTGAGGGTCAGTGATGACACATCTTTCCCAAATCTCCTCTGGGATATTTCTTTGCCCCCCATCCTTTGGACACCTAATTCTGCCAAGGCAGGGTTTGAATACTGTTCTGGGTGGGTGAGGGATGGATCAAACCCAGGTTCACCTGCAAGTCCCCGGTGTCTCCCAGAGCCCTGCGCTGAGCAGCTGCCCATGTCCCATGGTGAGATTTTAATTTTTCCAGCCTTGGGGACTGAATTTATTAAGCCCTGCCTGGCCCCTCCTACCGTGGGAGGGACAGCTCCAGCAGCCTCTCTAATGCTGGGTGTCAGACAGCAGTGCCACCATTCGGGTCCCGGAGTGTCACAAGCAAAAGGACACAGCAACCCAAGTGCAGCAGAAAGCAAAAATAACCCCTCCATGTGCATCCCAGCGAGGTAAGTTATCTCCTCTCTCCTAACTCCTAAAGATGTTCCTGCCTGGTGAAATACATCCCTGCCTGCACTTTCCTGCCTGCTTTAAAAGTTAGCATCATGGGGGGGGGGGGATTTCTTTGACTTTTCCTTCTTTTTCTTTGGACTTTTGAGTGTGTTGGTTGGGATGTGACAGCGGGTGATTGACCAGGCTCCTCCTGCCTGGGTTGCAGCGAGAAACAAAGCCTGAGGAGCCAGAAAACGGGGAGAACTGGTAACAAAAGGGGGTGATTTGTGGCTGGGGAGGAGAAGGTGCTCAACAGCCTGACTCTGCTCTCGGGTCTGTGCTGGATGACTTGGCTGTGACCTGTTGAGGGGAGAAATGGGGGCTGGGATGAGACGTGAGCGGGTGGGTGGCTGGTGGGGTCACTGGAGCCGGGACGGCGGCGGGAGGGAAACGGCGGCTGAGAATTTGCAATGCTTGGGATAAAGGGCTGTTTCCATAGTAAAAGGGAGAAAGGAGCCTCTCTCTTTCTTCCCCTGAGCTCGCCTAGCGTGTGAACGGGGCGGTCGACTCGGGGACAAATAACCCATACAAGGGTAACATCTGGGAACAGCTGTAAATAATCGGGACCTGGTTGGAAAGTCTGGAAGGAACGCTCTGGTCCAACACTTGCCCCACTGCTGCACTTCACCTTGGGGGTTTTGATGGGTAACTGCAGGACAGCTCAGTTTGCAGCTGAAAGCAGGATTTGGCCCGGCCTTCGTCGGCGGTCGTTTTTTGAACACATCCACGGTATTCGTCGGTGTAACCATAACTAGCAGTGAAATGAGGGAATTTTCCCTTCTAGGAAAGAGTGAATTTTAATTCAGGGTTTGGTCTTCAGCTGATACGAACCTGGGGGCTGGCACCAGGCCAAGTTTGGGCTGGTTAGAGCAAACTTTGATAAGCTGTAGGCCCAGCCCGTGGTGTGCATCACCTCCTCTTCACTCCTACGCTTCCTTTGGGAATCCCGATCTCACAGTATAGCACCTCTCAGCACTTATCCTCCAGCACATGATACCAGGTGGAGGGCAGGAAAGGATTTCCAACAGCTGCTCAAGGCTTTTAAGCAGCATTTAACAACAACAAAAAAAGCATAGAGTACCGTGGGACCAGCTAGATTTGAATGAAAAAAATGAATGTCAAGGGAGCCAAAGCTGTCGCTTCCTTCCCAACTTTGTTGTTGAAAAAAAGGTGTGCAAGATTTTGGGGATTGGAACTAGATGATCTTTAAGGTCCCTTCCAACCCAAACCATTGTGGTTTCCAGGGCAATTTGAAATCTTTGCAGAGAAATACAAAGCTTAGTTTCATGAGTGACGTTCTTATGCCACGACATTGGACTGAGGAGGTGACCTAATGGTTTCTTTTGAGCTTTATGTGTCATTTCTGGTGATGCAAATGCAGTTCTTTAAAGTTGTTGGTGGTAGCTTGCTGTGATACTACCTGCAGCTTACAAAGTGCCTCTTTGCAAGTTGTTACTGCACAGTTGTGCTTAGTGTGGTAAAGTATCATCCAAAAGAGAGGAGAAAGCATTTTTTAAAAGTTTGTGGCCGTTTCACAATATGCACCTGATTTCCTTGCTGTGTGAGAGCCCAGAAGCTCTCACTCAGGCAAATATTTCTTGTTGTGTGCAAGTGGCTTCAGAAGTTACCACCCATCAGCTAAGACACGTGTGCTCCTGCCTCCTCACAGCGAGGAGCAGATCCTGCCCAGTGGCAAGGTCCCAGCTTGGTGCCTTTGTGTGGGGGACAGGCTGGAGGGAGCTCTGTGGTGGTTGCTCCCTGCAGACTGCAATGCTGTGCATGGGTGCAGCAATAGCTTGGCTTTAGTCCAAGCCTGATTCCACATCTTGGGATATTTTGAAGACAGAGGTCTGTACCTCGTCTTGGAGTGACCACCTACGGTTTGGCTCATAGGACTTTCCCAGAGACCTCTGTGGTGTGTGAAAAATGAGGATCTTGGGCTACTTTTTAGAAGAGCAGGTAGGGTAAGAAGTTGGGAAGATCCTTTGGGCTCCAGGTCTCACTGAAAGGAAAGAAAGGGAGCAGGGTCAGTCATGGGTAGAGCAGCTTGGAGACACGACCTGTGATGCACCCTGGACCTTCATGACAGGATGAGCCTTGAGGGCAGCATGGGCTTGGCTCCAAGTTGCAGCCTCTGCTCCAGCTAATGACACCTTGCACAAGAGGGCTGAGCAGGCTGCCTGCAGATGCTCCTCTCTTCAGCATCTCAACCTGTTCTTCA
Organism: Hemiprocne comata; assembly: GCA_020745705.1. NCBI lineage: Eukaryota > Metazoa > Chordata > Aves > Apodiformes > Apodidae > Hemiprocne > Hemiprocne comata. The sequence goes on from CM036586.1 coordinate 214,444,305, forward strand.
TGTGCTGGACGCTGCTCTCCAGCAACGCTCAAGAAGAACCCATGGCTGGCTGCTTTTTGATGGCTGAGGGGCTGGCATTTTATAAGATCCCAGTAAATGGAGGGTGGTCTTGGTTCATGTTGCCTGTGACACTCCCCACCAGCAGGATATTGGCATCTGCTTCATTTCTTGTCCTCTCCAGGAAAATGGAGGGAAGAAGAATGAATGACACTTCTATGAGTTGAACAGATTGAACATGCCCATGTCATGGTCTCATACTAGTCTAATTCTTTTGTCATTGTTTGCCTTGCAAGCCTTTGTGGTGTCTCTGGAGAAGATGCTGTGTTAAGCATGATGAGGACTTGCTACTCAGGGTCTGGATGGACTCTCCATGCTCCTGGCCCAAGTCCTTTCTGGTCATTGTGCAGCTGTAGTCTATGTGAGTGCAGATGATGACGTAGCAAGGGAGAGATGAGGAACCCTGTCCTACAACTCTTCCTCTGCAGGTATGGTGTCTATGGAAGGCTCTTGGGGCCACCACAGTGTGCCAGCTCTTTTCTGTAGTCAGTGCTTGCATGGAAAGGTGACAAGGGCAAGAAGTTAACCATGATGGTGGTGCACTGTAACTGCAGCAGGCAGGGAGGGAGGGCAGCATTGGGTGGGGCGAATGTGTCCGTGTGTGAATGAGGTCATGTCTGCTGCCCATGAGGGCACTTTTGATGTCAACTCCACTGCTGGGTGCAAGAAGAAGAAGGAACATATCTGCAAGCAGGGCACAGCATGGGAGCAGCTCAAAGCATCCCTGAGTGCCGGCACACTCAGGCTGGAGTCTCCCTTCCTTACTCTCTGGCTTCATTTCCTCTGGTCTCCAATGTAACTGTGAGCAATTCCTTGTTTCTCCAGCCTCCATCTGCTCTAATTAGGCTGGAAGTCCCTGGAAGGTTTTCAATCCCTGAGATGTTTGTACAGCACCGAGCCTCTGGGACAATTACAGGTCTGGTCCTCTCCTCTCCCGCGGCCCCGGCTGCCGCCACTGATCCCGTCTGGTCCTTTCGGCAGCTGCTCTTCGTCACTGAACTTATTTTGGAAGGTCTCCAGGGCTGGAGAAATAAAAGAGACTTTAGAAAAGTGGGGAGGGGGGAACTGGCAAGAGACGTTGCCTTTTAAAAGACGTCTTCTTTCTTAAGATGTACTTGCTACTGATTAACCTTTGCTCCGTGATTGCTTTAATTAATTCATGCCTTAAAGCAGTCAGAAAGGTTCTGTGGGGTCATGGTGGCTCTCTCCTAAGTGCTCCTTTCCCTGCATTACTTTTAATAATTTTTCAGTTGAGCAAAACCCAATTCTTGCAAGAAATGCAGGTGAATGACACCAACCCTATTACCTTTTCCATCCCTGAGATGATCCAGCTCCCATCTTAGTGCTTTACCCCTGTGACCTCTTCCTTCCCTCTTTGTTGCCAGTTGGCAACCTGCTACCAAGCTGAACCTGTCCCATATTCCTCTGCAACTCATGGTGAATGCTGGGTATAGGGATGATTATTTTGGTCCTTCTGTGAGAATGAGGCACTATAGGAACTACTGCCCCAAATTAGCCAGTTGGTGTCTGCCATCCGTGGTCCTACCATCCATGGTCCTCATGACTGCTTCATGTAACCCCACATGAAGAATTTTGATGGCTGCCATTTGTATGGCAGCAGGGATAGACCTAGAGCCAGCCAAGGGGGAGACAACCCACTGACACTGGGGTGTCCTTGGGCTCTCCACACTGCTAGTTGGGTAATGAGAAGTGGCCCTGTTGACCTCTGTCCCTTTGGAGTCTGGGGTGAGATGCACCTGGCAGAAACCACATTTTGGAAAGAGGTGCTTGTTGGGCTGGAAAGAAGTGAAACATGATTTATGGGTGAGAAGGGTTTTAACAGAGATCCAGAAAACTTTGTCTTCTGGAAGTGCCACCAGGGCTGGTGTCAGGATAGCCTCTATGGGTCATCAGAGGCTTGCCTGCTGGCTCCTGGCACCAAGCCAGTGCATGTTTGTGGCTGCCAGCTGTGACAGCAGAGCCCTCATGGCTTGACCAAGGCACAGGCATCCAGGTCTGGCTCCCAGCACTGGAGGAGCTAAACTGAGCTGGGAAAAACTGAGCAGAGCCAGCTCCATCATGTGCTTGGTGGTGTCTGGCTTTCTCAGATCCTGGTAACCACTTTCCTCATCCCATTAACTAATGTCTGCCTGGTCTGAACTTTTCTATGGGTATGTCTTCCAGGAGCCATTGGCTTTGGTGCCCATACAAAGGCAGCTTGTGAAGCCCAGGATGCAGAAATTCCTTGAAGGTGAGTTGGAAGGGTCACAGGGCTGAGCTGGGCTCGTTGGGTTTCAGTGATGAATGCTTCTTTGTCTTGGGCTTAGTTCATGCCCTGGCACTCTGGACACATGTGGGACAGTTCATCTGGCCTATTTAGGTATCTGCCCTTGGATGAGCTGAGTTGTGCCCATTTCTCTTTGCTGACTGTACTGGGAGCTCAGGGCAGCCACTCAAACACAGAGGAGATGAGTCCAACCGCTCTTCCAGGAAGACCAAGGGAGGAAGGAAAACACCCACCCCAAGCTCTGCAACTAAATAAATTCCTCCCTTCCTCCAGGCTGCTGGGATGTGAGTGCTGCTGGGTGCTGATCCAACAGAGCTGATGGTGCTGGGTGTCTTGGGCCCTGGGGAGGTCCATCAAGATTTTGCCCACAGGGTGTCTACACAGGCTGATGTCCACAGAATGAAACCCACTGATCTTCCTGCCTTGCTGAGCTGACTCCATGGTTCACACCAGCAGATAAGTGCAAATCAAATGAGCTGCACAGCCCTCATCTGCTGCTCATGTTACACTGCTGGTGCAACCCTAGGTGGGGAAACTGAGGCTCTGGGTGATGGCTCTGCTGTGTCTGTAGGTTGGTGTGAGGTCAGGGGACTTGAGCGTGGACCTTGCGGGTCAGACTATCGTTTTGCTTTGAAGTGTGTGTTCAAAAGTTTCCTGAGATGGCTTGTGCAGAAATGTGGTAGTGCCTCATTTAGCTAGAAAGGATTTTCCTCTGGGAACAGCAGAGCCACGTTCTTATGGTGCAGAAATGGGCCAGCCCTGATGCGTTTGGATGCTGTAGATGACCAAACACAGAAACCTCTGGCCGGTGGCACAGAAAACATCCTTTCCTCCCTTTTCCTCCCCTCCTTGCAGGGAGGTTTTGCTCCAAGGTCTGAACTTCAACACCAGCATCTTGGGGGAGGGCCAGCACTGGGGGCTTCGGCGCGGTGGCCGTGCAGGGCCCCCGTCCTTTGTCCAGGCTGAATAGCTCTCTGCAGAGCTGCCGGGCAGAGGTATGCGAGCTGCAAACCTCTTTTCTTCCCCCCTCTTGGCTGACAGACAAAGTCTTCCCTTGGAGATGATGCCCACGGTGCTGTGCTGCCCTCGGCGGGGCTGTGGGGCTGGGGAGGGTCCCCCCCACGCTGCATCCCAATCTCCTGGTCTCCCCTTAACAGCAGGACACAAAGAGCCTCTTGGGCATTCACAGGAGCAGAGAGGGATCCAAGCCAGGGCGTGCTGAACTGCACAAAGTAGGATTTATCTTCAAAGAAATATTTCCCCCCTTTCTGACCTCCTTTTTTTTTCTTTTTCCCCAAGGGATTTATTCCTCCTCCCCCCACCAGGCAGGCTTTGAGCCATGGAAACACTTTTTGCCTCCCCACGGTGGCTTTTCGATGGTGGGAGAGTGACTTCTTAGAAAGCCACAGGCCACCCAGGGGCAAAGCCTGGGGCTGTGCCCCATGTGCTGGACAGGGATGAGCTGAGCATGGCTACAGGCATCACTGCTGGTGATGCTGCAGGGCCACAAGGACAGGAAGGACAAAGCTCTTCCCTTCTCCTGTTAACCACACTGAAGTGTGGGGAGTAGTGTTTCACCCCAAACTGGTCATGTTGAGTCTCCATTTTCAGGCTTGACCTGGAGGTATGAGCTCACTGATGCTCCTGATTCCCTCTTTGGGTGAGCAAAATTGTAGCTAGACATGGACGTCTCACTGCTGCCAGCTGGGATCAAGATCTGACTGGGTGGTGGAAGGCCTCTGTGTGGTCACAGCTAGAAGGTCCTGACCACTTTTGGGGCTGATTTTTGTCTCCTCCCACCTCTACTGCCCAGAGGAGGGACACCAGCTTCCCTTAGGGCTGGTTGTCCTTATACAGGGGACCCTAAAGGCTGAGCTAAGTGGGACTGTAACAAGTTTCTGGGTTATAGATCAGCCATGTGAAGGAACTCAGGGTCAAAGAGGGAAGGCACAGCTGATGGGTCTGGAGTCAACAGGGCCAAAGCTACATGTGCATTGTGCCAGTTTCTGTGATGCTGGGAAAGTGCCTGTAGACCCAGTTGTTGGATCAGAGCTTTCTTAGAGCAGGAGCCAGGCTGATACATCCTGGGAAAGCAATTCCTGAAAACCACAGCATCTGAGCCATTCCATAGAGGTGAATGTCTATTTTTAACATTAGATTTCTGATGGAGCAGAGGTTTTCAGGCACTTCCATGGCCAAACTGGGCCCTACCCATATTTTAATATAGAGGAAAATATAAAAAAAGCAGACATGAAAGTACCAAATTCTGCTGTGTTTCATCAGCATTTGATGCTGGATTTTGGGACTTCTTTGCTATCGTCAGCCAGAATCTCCTCTCCCCTGTTACCATCAATAATTCCAACAGCAATTGCTGCCACCTGGGGCTAGGAGAATGCTTTGGATTGTACAAGGGTCACTCTTTCCTCCCCTTGGGACTGGAGTGTCTCCTGCCTGCAGCAGTGAGGGCTGATGAGCCTCTTTACTTATCACCTGGAGCATGCTTATCACCTGCACCTTATCATGCTGCAGCAGCTGCAGCTTTAGTCCTTGGGACCATAGAAACCCAGGGCTGGTGTGGCCTGGTGGCCACCAGGCATGCTGGGCTGGTGGCAGTGGGTGGCCATCTTTGCTCGAGTAGGGCAGTGGAAGTTTCTAGAATGACAGTTGGGGCTGTTGGGACTTTCTAGAAGGAAGCAGGGGAGCTGCAACAGTCTGCAAGGACCGTTGGGCTGGGCAAGGCCTTCCAGAAGAAAGGCAGAGTGAGCTGGGAGGACCTTTCTAGAAGGTAGGTGGAGTAGACCTCTGTAGAAAGAAGCTCTCAGTTAAAAAAGAATTTAAACCCAGGCCCCACTGGACAGCTGTGCTGGGAATAACCTCCTGTTCCCCCTCAGAGGAAAGTTTCCCTAGTCAAACTTGTCCCCAGCTGTGCTTCTGCTCCTTGCAATGGAAGGGGGTGCTGGGGGTGTGCAAACCTCTGCAGAACCAAAGCCACACAGCCCTTTCAGGACATTTCTGGATAATGATAATGGATGGGAATATGCCTGAGTCCAGCCAAAGATGTGGCAGTTGTGAGAAATCTTTCTCTAATCCTTCTTTTTCTTCCTTTTTTTTTTTTTTTTTTAAGCTACTATTCATCAGCTTTATTCAAAACATTCATTTTGCTCCTAGCAAGTGAGAGGGAAAATCTATTGTAGTGCTGTGAGAGCCTTTTAGAAACATGATGATTTCCCCTTGCCTGTTTCCACACAAAACTGAAAGCAATTGTAGAAAATCCATTGTCAATGCTCTGAGGCTTGGCCAATAATTTCCTGGGCACACATTTTGCTAACGTAGCCCACAAAGTACTTTGAAGATTGAGAAAATCAGCTGTAATTGTTAATGATTATGATTAAGTAAGATTTCTGCAAGTCGTTGTGGATAGAGAGTCATCCCCAGGGACTGGGCACTGGGGACAAACATGCTCCAAGCATGAGAGACTGTTGAGAGAGGTACCTTGAAGGAGCAGAGAGACACTGAATGATTTTAGAGGTGGGCTGGGGGAGAGGAAAAGTGACCTGTGTGAAATGTGGTTCAATTTTGGAGTTTTGTTTCCTGTAATAGTGACTCTGGAATAAAACCAGGGATTAAGGTGCCTTTTCTACACTGAATTCCCGTGGCCAATGTGTGGCTTTGTATTAAGGTGAATAGATGCCACCTTGAAGTAGGACTTGTTTCACTAGGCAGGGGTATGTGTGGATGTCTGGGGCTGGCAGCAGTGTTACCAAACCCATTTCATTCATCCCCAGCAGGGAGGGTTCCTCAAGGGCTTGTAGAATTTTCCCCACAAAATTGATTGGTTGCCTCAGAAGATCTTGCCTGAAAGCATTTACATGCGACCACAGATGAATCCTGGTCTCAGCAGACACTGGGACATGCCAACCATTTCCAGCACAGCTCCTGCTGGATGTCTGACCTTCAGCCAGTAGTGCAGAGAGTTCTCTGTGATGGGGATGGGTCCCTGTGCAACCCTAATGGATGCAGGACTTTGGCTGTATTTGTAGGTTAATTTGGTTGAAATGTGTTTGCTCATTTGTGTCTGTTCAAAGTGTGGTGGAATATTACAAAATACAGGGTATTAACCTGGTGGAAACCTCCCCACCTCTTTGAAAACCACAACTATTGCATGCTGGAGATGTACTACAACAAATGAAAAGGTAAAATATTGTCCCTGCAGTCACAGGAGCTCCTTGTTACCCCCTTCTACTTCCACATTCACTCATTATTTCCCATTTGAAGTCCTACTGTTTCTTTGTGCTAATGGCTGTGGTCTTCACCTCTGAGCTGGCCCCTAATCCACTCATGAGACACATTTTACACATGCTTGTTCCAGGCTGCACATGCTCCCTGGGATCCCCCCCAGAAGTGAGGTATAATTAGGGCTTATAAAGAAACTGTTGAAAGTCTTAGTGATAAATTATAGTTATCAACTGGCAGGGAAAGGAAAGGATATGGAGTCTATACCCTATCAGAGGGAGATTCTGACTAGCTTTGTTTTATTTGATCCTGTCTCATTTCCTGTGTCAAGGCTCATTAATTCCCTGAAAAGAAACTGAAGGTGGATGATGGTGAAATGAGAGGGATCCAGAGCCTTGGGCAGCAATGCAGGTTTAAGGGATACTCTTTGCTGAGCTTTTCTGACTGGTGCAAGGTCTGTGTGAGGCTCGTGGTGATGGTGATCAACCAGCAGCTTGCCAGGAGGTTGATTTTACTCCTTGGCATCTGCTGGTGTGATGCTGTGGGAGGCTCCCAGGTGGAAAGGCAGGAAATGATGCCCCAGAGAGTGGTGGGATGGAACCAGAAGTCTCAATGCAAATGAACTGCAGGTGCTGGAGAGGCTCAGCTCAGGCTCAAGGCACCTTTCCCCCCAAGTATGGGGTTCACTTCCTCTCCAGATCCCTTGGAAATGGTGGTATGAGCAAAGTGAGCATCACTCCTATCTGCTGTCTTCTTACACCATCAGGATGCTCAGGGCAAGCTGACCACGCTCTGGTGCTGAGAAACTACCATCTCCATATCCCTCACATGGCTGCTGGTACCCACCTTTGTTTCTTTTTTCCAGTTCTCTTCTTAGAGCCCACTGGGAAGTGTGTTCGTGGTATCTGAAAAGAGCCCTGCCCACATGTATGATTTTGTGTTGGAGAAAGCTGGGTAGATGCAGGAGAAAAGGGAAAGACTTAAAAATGAAAAAAAGGCTATAGGGCAATGCCAAAGTTGGCTGCTGTACCTGTCTGCCCTCCTAAGATGGAAACCCAGGCTCTACAGCACCAAAAAAAGACAGGAACACTAATTATTTGCTTGTGCAGGGCCTCTCAAGCAAGCTCAGCTGCTCAGCCCGTGACGCTGAATATGTTTCCTGCTTTTTCTCCCCTGCTCCTTCCTCCATCATCTCCCCGGGGCTATTTCTCTTGCTTTCCCTCACTCTCTGTCAAGCAGTGGGAAACGAGCAGCTCTGTAGGATTACAGAGGCTCTTATCTTGAAGCAAACAAAGTCTCTGTTTGCAAGAGAAAGACCTGGATCTCTTGGGTTTACGGAGCTGAAAAACATATGTTACCGCTTTCATGGCTCACTTGTCCAGGAGTCTGAAACTTTGCTCTCCTGCTGATGCATGTTTTCCTGCTTGCTCTTTGCTCCCCTGGCTTTCCCAGGGTGTGGATTCAGGTTTGCTCTTTCCCTCCTCTCTTCATCCAGGGGGCCTATAAGAAAGATGGGGATAAGCTTTTTAGCAGGGTCTGTAGTGATAAGACAAGGGGCGATGGGTGTCAATTGAAAGAGGGGAGATTCAGACTAGATAGTAAGAAGAAATGTTTTACAATGAGGGTGGTGAGACACTGGCCCAGGTGGCCCAGAGAGGTGGGAGATGCCCCATCCCTGGAAACATTCCAGGTCAGGTTGGACGGGGCTCTGAGCAACCTGATCTGGTTGAAGATGTCCCTGCCCACTGCTGGTGGGTTGGACTAGGTGAGCTTTAAACATCCCTTCCAACCCAAACCATTCTGTGATTCTATGATCTACCTTTGCCTGTTGGAGATGGGATTGTAGACAACCTCTGAATTTTAGGAGGCCTCTGCTTCAAATCGAGATGCAATCACTGTGAAGCCTCTTGCTATGTCCTGGCAAGTACTGAATTCCTCCAAATCCTAATGAAGACCTACTGTCCTTTGGCCTCTGCATCTACCCTGTGTTGGGGTATTGTTTGCCCCATGGGTGGTTGCTGGTTCTTGATGCTGGATTATTATCTTAGGATCAGATTCTTGTTAATTCAAACACTTCAGCGTTTGATGTGGTCTGAGGCATTGCAGATTCAGCCAGACCTTAGGAGAGCTGGTGTTATGGCTTCTGGATGTCCCACCACAGCTCTAACAGAAGGTTGGTAATGTCCAGATGGTCCAGAGGATTGGACATCCATGGTCCAAATGATGATGAAACTGTGAGATGGAGAGTCATGGAGAAGCCAAAGGGCAGCTGAGGTGTGAAGAGGCACCCTGCATGAAATTAAATACAACATCCAAGCACACAGAGGTGCATCAGAGAGCAGGAACCTGGGAGAAGGTGTGGAGGTGAAAAAGAAGAAGTTATACTTGTGTGGAAGGTCACAGAGAAAGAGAAGAAAGGGGTGCTGGAGATCTGAGTACACTTTGAGCTGAGAAGGACCTTTATGGCTGCCCTTGTGTTTGTCTTCCTTATCCTCACACAGGACTTGTTACTGCTAAGAGGGGTTTATCCTCAGCTTCTCCTGGAGTTCCCACTGGAGTGTTTGCTGGTACCAGCAACAACACAGTGTAAAGGTGTAGCAGATACTTGCATCTTTCAGAGCTGCAGAGGGAGATGAGCTCTTCCTAGGGCCACTGCCTTCAGAGTGCACTAGCTCAAATATTTGGTGAGTTGTCCCTGGTCTTCCTAACCCCTGTCAACTCTTTCCTTTGCATCTACACACAAGCACTGCCTTCTGTCTCATGTCTCAAGGAATGAATTGGCCTTCATGCCTCAGCAGAGACCCATCAGTCCCCCACAGCTGTGGGGCAGAGTGGCTCAAAGTCTTCTATCTTCTAGGTGAGCTTTGTATGCCCAGAGGGAGCGGGAGCAGCCTTGGGTCATGATCTGGAGCTTGGCAGGGTGGTTTCTGCTTTGGGTGAAAGCTTGCTGATCCCAGTATAATGGATTATATAATGGATTTATTGGCTTCCCTGGTCTCTAGCTTCTGTTAGTCTCTGGTTGTATTTCTAGATGGGTCTGGCAGGTGACTGCAAGGTCTTCTGAGCACAGACATTTCTCTTTTGAGCAGAGAATTTCAGCTTCATTAGCTCTCATCCCCTAGTCAGCTCATGTCAGAGAGGAAGAGCAGATGCTGGTAGTAGAAGGGAGAGAGTGACAGGCTCCTTATAAACATCTCCGAAGAATTGTCTTCCTAGACACAGAATTTGTGAACTCAGATGCCTAAACTTAAGCCTCATAAGTGCCATTTCCCAAGGTTTGGCAAGGGTTGGGTGCCACCATGCCCTGAGAACTTTGTTTGGGGTCAGTTCTTGGGCAGGGTGTCCCCCTGGAGCACCAAGGGCTCTGAGGTTGAGCCCATGATGGATACCTAGTCCTGCTTTCTCAAAGAAAAGGAAAGGGGTTGCACCATGTTCCTAGTGGCTTCCTTCTGCTGCTTGTGCTGTTTCTGCTTTACTGTTCCCTGTATGTTCAGACACTACATGGCATCAAAGAGCTCCTGTACCCCAACCATACCTTCACCCTGCTGGTGGAAACAGCCTTCCAAACCCCAAGCTCCTCAAATGCTCCTGAAGTAACAACACTTTGTATCTTCAGCCAAACATCATTGAGCTAGCTAAGATGTGGGGACCATGTATCTCCTTAACAGGACACATTGTCTCATGTAGGATGATATATGTCCATTGACTTGAGTGGAAATATATCAGAAAGCATCTGTGTCCAACAAATGGAAGTTCAGTCTGGGTTTATTGCCTTTGGGTTCCTTTGGCCCTTTGCAGGCTGCAGAGGAGCAGCTGGGAGAGGCAGCTCTGTCTGTTGGGTCCTGGGAGGGCAGGGACAAGGTTTCTGAGCAGAAAAAAAGAGGGATGGATGGGTGGATACTGCACCAGCAGAAGCCAGAGCCCGAGGTAGGGGACAGGTTATGCTCTTTGAATCTTTATATGGAAGTTTTTACGAAGCTGCTTATTGCTGTGGTACCCTCAACATCTTGGGCAACGTGGTCAATAGGATTCAGGGGATGCCAGACATGAAACTTTTTGCTTGTCTTTGGCCAGCCTGATGTTTTTGAGAGGGCCAGGGGTTGGTGGAGGTGGTTGTGGGAAGGAGGCTGAGTTCCTCTCTTCCTCCCTCCCCCAGCCTCCCCTGGAGGGTCCCTTCCCCAGCAACCCCTGGACTTGGAGTGATGACTTGTGTGGGAAGACTAAGGCAGGAGTTCATTAAATCCTTAATTATAGAGATGTTCTTAAGTGCTCTGGTGCATAAAGCTGAAAACACCTTTTCCTTGCCACTGGGGGTGAGTCCAGTGTGAATTACTGAAGCAGCTGGATGACCAAAGCCAGACAATGTGTTTGGTACATGAAAGAAACTGGATGCTACAAGTGTCAAGTAGCCTGTGCTCTGGTTGAACAGGTCCACCCTGGAGGGGCTGGGGATTATTAATCACATGCAGGTATGGCTACCATGTGCCAGCAAACTTGGGAAATGCAAGGAAAATCCCAAATAGCAGGTGGCTGTGGACTCGAAACAAGGATGTTCTAAGGAGGAGACAACATGAACTACAAGAAGAAAATAGAAAGCCTTGGGTTGTTCAGTCTAGAGAAGGCTTAGGTGAAGACATCCAAACTTGTGAACTATGTAAGAGAGGAAAGGCTTGACTTGTTCTTTATATCCACCATGAACAGGACATGAAGTAATGGGCTTAGACCATGCCACAGGAGACTAGGCATTGGGAAAAAGCTTTAATATTAAAGCTGGTTAGGACTGGATTAGTCTGTCTTTGGAGCTGGTGGGATCTCCATCACTGGCAGTTTTTATGAGGGGTAGAGTAACACCTGGATTTAACCTGACATGCTGCTATAACCAGCCAGATGGAGCAAACAGTGTTTCGAGGGCTCTGTTATCTCTGTTTTCCTGTTAATCCTATGTGCTCATAGGTAAATATTGATGTGTGAGCCTTGTGTCCACACCAGGAATGTGAGTAACAAACCTCGTGGCCCTCTGCCAGCAACACTGGTGGGTTTGGCCCAGTGCCTGAATTCCTGTTGCTGAAGGGAGGGAGAAGGGCTGGGCAAGAACAGATGCTGTGGTTTGGTGATAGGGGTTCAGGGCTCCTCCTTGGAGGTGGCAACAAATGCTGCAACTCCATGGCACAGGGTTCAAAATATATTCAAAAGATGTGGCTGGGGTCATTTGGTAATTGCTGGGTTTATGCCAGGCTGCTGGAGAGAGCAGGATCAGTTGTCACCTGCACCACTCCCAGGTGGCAAAATGCCTGCACCCCCCATCTGTCCTCCGGGTAATTCAAGAGCAGGATCATCATCGTGCCACATGAAACTGGCATCAATTTTTTACCATGGGGTGACCTGCTGGTGCCCAGATCTGATACTGCTGAGCTTCTAGGGGTGGCCTGACCCTGCCATATCCAAGAGTGTGTGATTCCCTGTGACTGTCCTGGAGCAGCAGACACGTCTGTCTCATGAGAGCCTTCAGGGCATGTAATGCTCAACTAATAATGGTCCAGACTGAAACCCTTTTTGTTTCATTTCCATCCTCTCTCCTTGCACTCCAGCTGCCAGTAGGCTGGAACGTTTGGAAAGGGTACCAGGGATGTGTCATCTCCGTTTTAACTTGTATCTTAAGTCTCTGTTTCATTTGTGTTTTCTGCAAACTGAGGAGTTTTACTTTTTGGAAGGGTCAATTTGCAAGGATTTATCCACTGATTTCTGCAAAGGCACGCTGGGCTCCGAGTTATTTGCAGGCAATTTATGTGTGCATTCCCTCCATGTGAATGGTGCAGCAAAGTGTTCATACTTTTTCTTAAATTACTGTTATTACACCAAATAAATCAGGGAAATCGGAGTCCTGAGCTGGCACTTTGAAACAGACCTGCCTGGATTTAAACATGGTTGGTGTGGACTCAAGGATTTCATGGCACCTCTTCATGCAACAGAAACATTTCTGGCTGTCTGTGGGCTCCACAGAAGTGCTTGGGGTTGGGGATTCTTTTTATGCCCACAGAAGACTTTGGTTTTTTTCCTAATTTTTTTGCCTGTGGTCTTGGTAGTGCCCTGCTGGGTGATCTGCTCTTTGCTGCCACAAACCCCTGTGCTGTTTGCTTTGCTGTTAACTACATCGATTGCAATTTACCACCAAGTTCTTTGTTTTCTAAAATCTTGATTACAAAGAGACCTCCCACGTGTGCATTTTTACAGCTACTCTCCTGAGAAAAACTGTGCCAAATAAAGCTATTTCATTCAGGAATTTTTTTTTTTTTAAGGGATCAGTCTCTGCAATGCTGTAGTTTTCCCAGGATAAGAGAGAAGTTTTCCTGGAGAGTTTTAGTTCCTTTCCTACATGAACTAGTTAAACTAGTAGCCAACTAATAGTTTCAGACAGGTTACAATGATGTTGAATTAATTCCCATGGCTAAGCTTAGACTCAGGTTCATCTGACAGAATTCAGATTGGCCAGATTGAACAGGACTATGAGCAACCTGGTCTAGTGGGATGTGTCCCTGCCCATGCAGGGAGGTTGGAACTAGATTATTTTTAAGGTCCCTTCCAACCCAAACCATGATTCCTGCTGGAGAGTAGTGTAGGTGAAAGAGACCTGGGTGTCCTGGTAGACAGGAGGATGACCATGAGCCAGCAATGTGCCCTTGTGGCCAAGAAGGCCAATGGCATCCTGGGGTGCATTAGAAAGGGTGTGGTTAGTAGGTCAAGAGAGGTTCTCCTCCCCCTCTGTTCTGTATTGGTGAGGCCGCATCTGGAGTATTGTGTCCAGTTCTGGGCCCCTCAGTTCAAGAAGGACAGGGATCTGCTTGAAAGAGTCCAGCACAGAGCCACAAAGATGATTAAGGGAGTGGAACATCTCCCTTATGAGGAAAGGCTGAGGGAGCTGGGTCTCTTTAGCTTGGAAAAAAGGAGGCTGAGGGGTGACCTCATCAATGTTTACAAATATGTAAGGGGTGAGTGTCAGGGAGATGGAGTTAGGCTCTTCTCAGTGATGACCAGTGATAGGACAAGGGGTAATGGGTGCAAATTGGAGCATAGGAGGTTCAAGGTGAATATCAGAAAAAACTTCTTTACTGTGAGAGTGACAGAGCACTGGAACAGGCTGCCCAGGGAGGTTGTGGAGTCTCCTTCACTGGAGACATTCAAAACCCACCTGGACAAGTTCCTGTGTGATGTGCTCTAGGTGACCCTGCTCTGGCAGGGGGGGTTGGACTAGATGATCTTTCGAGGTCCCTTCCAACCCCTAGGATTCTATGATTCTATGATAATTTGGGAATCTGCATGGAGTGTTTAGATCAGTGGTTTCATTTTCCAGAGCTCCCTATATAGTCAAAAGGAGGCCGAGGTTCCCTCAGAGGTGATTCAGAGCACCTAAGTCACAACCAAGAGCACCACTCCCTGCTGAGGGGACTTACAATGACCATGCTTTTCTGTTAGACATCTCACTGGGGTTTATACAATGAGGTGGGGTGTCCTCAGCACCCTCTCCTGCTGGTTGCAGCATCCTCTTGAGAAAGCTTCCTCTTCTTTCTGATCTGAAAAACTTACCCAAAAGGAAGAGAGGTTTAGAGTCTCCACATAACACTTGGGGTCTTGTTCCAGGAGGAAGATGAGATAAAGCCACTCAGATGGAGGCCAGTTCCCCCAGCCTCAAGAGGCTCAAATTTGGGAAGCTGAAGGTGGTACGTCGGCGCTTGCTGCAGAGATATGAGCACCAGCCCTTCATCTCCTGCCTGGCTGGTTTCTACAGCTGCCGGTGGAAGCGGTACCAGCGTGAGAGGACAGAGCCTGGGAAGTGCTGCTGCAAGATGGTAACTTAGCTCAGAACCAGCACAGGCAGTGATGTCTGTGTAGGGACAAATCAGTTCAAGCTGGCAAGTGGTTGATGTCAGAGGCCAAAGGCATCTCTGCCCAACATCATTTGGATCCCACTGGGCTGTTAGATTTTGCTCTAAGTAGAATGTGATAGAATCACAGACTGGTTTGGGTTTGAAGGAATCTTAAAGCTCATCTAGATCCAACCCCACTGCATGGGCAGGGACACCTCCCACAAGACCAGGTTGCTCCAAGACCCATCCAACCTGGCCTTGAACACTTCCAGGTAGGGGAAAGCCACAGCTTCTCTGGACAACCTGTGCCAGTGTCTCACCACCCTCACAAGAAAGAATTTCTTCCTAACATCTAATCTAAATCTCCCCTCCTCCAGTTTGAAACCATTCCCCCTCTTTCTATCACTACATTCCTTTGTCAAAAGTCCCTCCCCAGCTTTCCTGTAGCCCCTTCAGGCACTGGAAGGTGCTCTAAGGTCTCCCTGGAGCCCGTGACAACCCCCAACTCTCTCAGCATGTCTCCAGAGCAGAGCTGCTCCAGCCCTTAGATCATCTCCATGGCCTCCTCTGGACTCCCTCCAACAGCTCCATGTCCTTCTTGTGCTGGTGACCCCAGAACTGGGCCCAGCACTGCAGGGGGGTCTCAGCAGAGCAGAGCAGAGGGGGAGAGTTGTGCTTGCTGTATTGTGGTGTTCCCATAGCAGGCTCAGTTTGTCTGTGCCATCGTGCAGCTAACAACTATGAGGTGGCAGGAAAGGACCTTGCACCAAACCCCCCTGGCCAGTGAAACATCTCAAACATAGGATCGAATTTAAAGAAGTAAAATTTGGAATGGGTGTGCAGTAAGAATGGCAAAGAAGGTTGATGCACAGTGCCATTCCCTCTCCTGAGTTGGTTAAAAATCCTGTCATTAGTGAAGTTGTGTTTTCCCTGAAAATAAACACTGCAGAGTGTGCTTTGGAGGACACTGGGGAGAGGAAGGGAAGTCCTCTCCATATGTACTTTGGGGGTTCAGCACCGAGCCATGTGTTTTAGGGACAGCCTAAAAATAGCTGCCATTTGCTTTGATTGCTTTAGAGTAGACAAGGCTCTGACCACTTGTCCTTCCTCTCCCTCTCCAGCGGGAATGCATGTTTTTCCCACTGCTTGTTGGAGCTTTCTGCCTTTCTCTGGTCTTTCTGTACATGTGCTCTGAAGCGAAAAATGACTACAATAACTTTGACTGGTAAGTACCATCTTTTCCTTCTCTCCTGCTCCTCAGGCAGGTCCCCAGGGTTGCTGGGAAGAGATGAGCACCCTCCCCAGCAGCTGTGCTTGAGCCATGAGCCAGAGATCTGGCTCCTTAAATTCTTGGAGTTCATCCAAATTGAATGCCCAGTGACTTCAGAGGTGTTGAGGCTCTGCCCTTTGCTTGGCTACAATTTTTAGGTGTAAGAGTGAATTTGGGTGAAAAAGAAGAGTCATAATCACAAAAACTGTGAATGAAGGGGACTAAACAGCTCTTCCCTTTCCTTCTCTGAGTCTTTTTTCCTCCCCTGTTCCCCCTGAAGAAATGTAGTGGCTGGAATTAGAGACATTGCACCAGCTGCCTCACAGAACGAGAACTGCATGTTCTGGGCTCAAAAAGTAAGAAATAACCAGCAGGGATTTATGCAGATCCTTTCCTTCTGCAGTACATAGGCATCAGTTATGCAAATCTGGCCCCTAAGCTTAAATTAAAACATAATATTTTGGGGAGGAAAGGTACAATAACATTATTCATCCTTATTGAGCTTTTGGGTAAAAAGTAAAACCTCTCTCTCTTTCTCTCTCCTGGGGCAAACCCTCTGCAGCTTCTCCAGCTTTCTGGTGTTTTCTCCATCAAAACCTGACTCAAAGCCCCTTTTTGCTGTGGTGCCCTGCACTGCTGCGGGTTGCCAGGGTGGACTGTTGGCCTGAGTCATGTTGTCTCACTGTTCCCCCAGGCTGCCTCGTCTGCAGCCAGGTGCTGTGCCTTACAGGCAGACTGGGAGCTCTCTGGAGCAAGGCCATCAGTGTGGTCCTGTGTTTTACCACCCCAGCACACCGGGGTGTTAGTCTAATGCAATCATGGGTTTGGGGAAGGAGGCTCTGAACCCCCTTTTGCATGTTTCAGGGTAGGTTATCCCTCCCTCCCTCACTCCCTCTTTGTTTCAGTGCTCTGGAAAATTCAAGGAATGGGGCTGTTGTTCCCCTCCAGTCCACGTGTTAATCACAAACACTATTATAATATTTTATTGCTTTTTAGGTATAACTATGTCAACCTGGGCTTCTGGTTTCTCTGGTCTCTTGTTCTCCTCATTGTGGCTGCAATCTCGTTCATGTACATCGCGCTGTTATTGGTAAGTAATGTTCCTTGTGAGCTAACCATAATTTATGGTTCTAAAAAGTAAACACAGGGATGGCTTGAACAGGTCAGATCAAAGCTCAGCCTAGCCCCATGGATGATCCCTAGACAGGGGACACCTGGGGAAGATTGGGAACAGGAATGTTTATGGTACTTTCTCCCCATGTCCACCTGCCGACGACCAATTTGAGTTTGGGGGTCTCTGAGCCAGATGTAGTTTCTGTGATTTCTTTTGATGACTTCCATTCAACGGGTCTGTCCAATGTCTCCTTGAACCCAAGTAAAGATGTGTCAGCAGTGGCTGCATCTAGATTTAGGGGAAGCTAAAGCTTGTTGTTCTGACAGCAGGGAAGTGTGCAGCTCTGAGTCATGTACCAGTGGTGAGATGTCATTAAAGCTGAGTTATTCCTCTAATCCTGAACAAAAATGCTCATTAGAAACAGGGGAACATTATCACTTAAGTTGCCTTGACTTAGCTTTGCTGGAGGGTTTTTATTCAGGTAGAGCCTACAGATGGGGTCACAAAATGCTGCTAAAGTTTATACCCAAAGAGGCAATGTTCTTGAAATCTTCACTTTTCCAAATCCTTTTCCAAATTTTCTCTAGAATTCTCATCTACTGGCTTCTTTGGTTATTGTAAACATACCAAAAGCAAGAGTTCCTAAAATTTCTACCCAGTCATCTTTTTTCGCTGTCCTTTCCCTCATAGAGAACCCCCCAAATAAAGACAGATCCTCTGCATCTTCTTCAGCCCTTCAACTCCAGGGCTCAAAGAGTTGTGGTGAATGGAATTAAATCCAGCTGGTGGCCGGTCACAAGTGGTGTTCCCCAGGTTCAGTGTTGGGGCCAGTTCTCTTTAATATCTTTATCCATGATCTAGATTGAGTGCACCCTCAGTAAGTTTGTGGACGATACCAAGTTGGGCAGGGGTATTGATCTGCTTGAGGACAGGGAGGCTCTGCAGAGGGACCTGGACAGGCTGGATCAATGGGCTGAGGCCAGTGGTATGAGGCTCAACAAGGCCAAGTATTGGGTCCTGCACTTGGGCCACAACAACCCCAGGCAACACTAGAGGCTGGGGGAAGAGTGGCTGGAAAGTGCCTAGTGAAAAAGGACCTGGGGGTGTTGATTGACAGTGGCTGAATATGAGCCATCAGTGTGCCCAGGTGGCCAAGAAGGCCAATGGCATCCTGGCTTGTGTCAGCAATAGTTTGGCCAGCAGGACCAGGGCAGGAATTGTCCTCCTGTGCTCAGCACTGGTGAGGCTGCACCTTGAGTCTTGGGGTCAGTTTTGAGCTCCTCATGACAAGAAGGACATTGAGGATTGGAGCGTGTCAAGAGAAGGGCAACGGAGCTGGGGAAGGGTCTGGAGCACAAGTGTTACAAGGAGCAGCTGAGGGAACTGGGGGTGTTCAGCCTGGAGAAAAGGAGGATGAGGGGAGACCTCCTCACTCTCTGCAACAGCCTGAGAGGAGGCTGGAGTGAGTGGGGTCAGTCTCTTCTCCCAAGGAACAAGTAGTAGAACAAGAGGAAATGGCCTCAAGTTGTGCCAGGGGAGTCTTAGATTGGATATTAGGAGAAACTTCTTCACTGAAAGACTAATTAAACACTGGAAAAGGCTGCCCAGGACAGTGGTTGAATTACCATCCCCAGAGACGTGTAGATGTGGTGCTGAGGGACATGGGTTAGCACTGAGCTTGGTAGCATTAGGTTAGTGGTTGGACTTGATGATCTTATAGGCCTTTTCCAACCAGGATGATTCTGTGATTCTGGGATGCTGTGGCTGGAGTCCCTGCTCCCATGCCCCAGCTTTCATTTGGAAGTGCCAGGTGCTGAGGTTCTGGCTTTCACTCACCTCTGTGACCAAGACAACTGGCTTTTATCATCAGTTCCTGCTGTTCTTACCCATTCCCTGGTGTGTCATCATAACTGCTCAGGGCAGGGAATCTCTGCTTTGTTCATGCAGTGCCTGACACGATAGGTTTCTGGGGTCCTTTGACCCTGCTGAAGTACAAATCAATAGTGGTTTTATTCTAGTGTGGGCAATAAAATACCCAAGTGATAAATGGAGCAGCTGCTTGGCCATGCCCACAGTGATCAACAGCATCATAAATTCTGTGGAGTAACTGAGCTCTGAGTAGGACAAATAGCAATATTTCATTACAAGGATTTTGTGACACCCTGGTGGCTCTAGGGCTCCACATGGATTATTCAGCAAAGCCTACCTGGCTTTCCCAGTGGCCACAGGACAGTGTGGGTGGTTGCAATGCTACTTTTGGCAGCTCAGAGCTTTGCCAGAGGTGGCCATGTGACATGGATGCCTCTGAGATTGTGCTTCAGGAGGCTGTGGATCTGGAGTCAACCTCAGGATCAGACTAACCCATCATAGCACATGCTAGAATTGGATTTTACATGATTTTCTGGTGTTGAGGAGCATGAGGACCACTGGGGCTGATGTCTCAGCTTGGCCATGCTCTGTCTGGATGCAAACATCAGCCAGTGTCCAGTGGCCTTTCTTAGAGGAGTTTCATAACTTAGGCAGCACAGATGGGATGGCTGCAAGGGAGGGCAGGTGGTGGGCAAAGTGAAGCCAGAAAGGAAGATGGAAAATACGAGCTGAAATTGGTGTCCTACATTGTTCAATTCAGTCTTGATCCCACTCTGTGTTATGTAGACACATCCTCTTCCTCTCAGCATCTCAGTTCTAGCTGATGAAGTTAACAGCACTTGCCTTCCTCAGGAGGGTGAAACACAGATAAACCTGAAAGAATATAGGTAGTCTGGATGCTATCAGACAAGTCCTACCAGAGAAACATTTCAGAGGTTCCTCTGCTCTGGGAACAGCCCCTACAGTGAAGGTCCATTTGCTCCTTGCTTTCATGGAGCTGTTAAGTGACCCACCCAAAGCTATTGGGTATTTCTAAAGGCACTTGCCCTGCTTGATTGCATCACCATGTCACTGCATGTCATTTGGCAAGGTTGCTGCATTCATCTGTGTTGAGCAGTGGGAGGCATGAGGGACCATGCCATCAGAGCTGCTACTAAATAAGATTAGGTCTTGAAGGAAAGTGAAGGGATGAAAGTATTCACCACCACCATTCACACTCCCACTATCTCAAAGCATGCAGGGTTGTACAACGGTCACACTCCTGCATGCAGGGCCTTGTGACAACAACTGTGGCTTGGCCATGCTGATCCCAGCAGGGCTCCTTTCAGAGAAGGACCCTGCCAGGAATCACCCCTCCATGGCTGTGTGTAGAGCTTTCCCTTCACTCCGTCTGGTCTTTCACTGTAACCTTTGAGGAACCACCCAGCAAAACATGAACAGCCTCACAGGACACCAAAGTGCAACCCAGCCCTTCCACATCTGACTGCATCTGTCATTGTGGGTGCTGGACAATGGCTGGACCACTCTAACACATTTCAGGCCACTGGTGGCCAAATAGGTTGCCCCAACAATGCATCACATCCCATGTCGTGGTTGAACAGGGTTGGATGAAGGCTTATCATAGAATCATAGAATCATAGAATCATAGAATCATAGAATCATAGGGGTTGGAAGGGACCTCGAAAGATCATCTAGTCCAACCCCCCCTGCCAGAGCAGGGTCACCTAGAGCACATCACATAGGAACTTGTCCAGGTGGGTTTTGAATGTCTCCAGTGAAGGAGACTCCACAACCTCCCTGGGCAGCCTGTTCCAGTGCTCTGTCACTCTCACAGTAAAGAAGTTTTTTCTGATATTCACCTTGAACCTCCTATGCTCCAATTTGCACCCATTACCCCTTGTCCTATCACTAGTCATCACTGAGAAGAGCCTAACTCCATCTCCCTGACACTCACCCCTTACATATTTGTAAACATTGATGAGGTCACCCCTCAGCCTCTTTTTTTCCAAGCTAAGGAGACCCAGCTCCCTCAGCCTTTCCTCATAAGGGAGATGTTCCACTCCCTTCATCATCTTCGTGGCTCTGTGCTGGACTCTTTCAAGCAGTTCCCTGTCCTTCTTGAACTGAGGGGCCCAGAACTGGACACAATACTCCAGATGCGGCCTCACCAGGGCAGAATAGAGGGGGAGGAGAACCTCTCTTGACCTACTAACCACACCCTTTCTAATGCACCCCAGGATGCCATTGGCCTTCTTGGCCACAAGGGCACATTGCTGGCTCATGGTCATCCTCCTGTCTACCAGGACCCCCAGGTCTTTTTCACCTACACTACTCTCCAGCAGGTCAGCCCCCAACCTATACTGGGACATCGTGTTGTTCTTCCCCAAATGCAAAACTCTACACTTCCCTGTGGTATTGCAGGAAAGACTGGAGACTTTCACCCAGGCAATGTTTCCTTGTGATGTTTTGCATCAGCAGCCCATGACACCAGAAAAACTGAGCCCACTGATGCCCCTCTGGAGACTTTATAGCAACCAGTAGCTGGTCTGGTTTTGTCTGTGAGCACCAGACCCTCCTCCTTAATGATGGGACCCAACTGGTGCCCACAAGCCTGCTTCCATGACCTTATTGAGAACCACTGAAGCAAACACTCTCCTGCCCACCAGCCACCAGTGGCTGAACAAAAAGCTGCACAACAAAGCACTTGCTTGCTGAGCAAAGACACTCTCCATCTGCAAGCATCGTTGCCATTTTTTTTTCAGACAATCAATTTCAATTCATTCAATTGTTACCACTCAACAAGACAATTTTCTCATCCTCATTAGAGCTAAAAGGTTAAGCTGAGGGATCTAATTGCAGGACAATTCATGGTCAGTGGAGAAGAAGAAAACTTGTTCGGTCTTTACACACCAACATAATATTTTCCTCTCTGCAGTTCAACCACCTTTGTTCCAAGGGTTTTGAGGAGGTGACTTGTGACTGTACAATATGAAGAGGTTCAGGTGTGTTGTGGCCTCTGCATTTGTAGGCTAAGAAAGAACTGAAAATGGTACCATGGCACTGAAGTTCAAAAAGTGATCTCAGACCTCCATCCATGAGAAGAAACTAGAGTATCTGAGAAGTTCTGAGTTGCTGCATTTTTACCAGTCAGTTAATGCAGGGATCTGAGTTCTGCTGTTGTGAGCATCTGAGTGACCAGAAGTATTAGGTGAGCTGAGTGTCTAAGTGCCTGTCTCCATGTCCTTGTGGTGGCAGGTTCAGAGCCTGCCTGAGCCTCACCAGCAGTACTGAAATCAGCACAAGGTCATTCCCATGCTGAAGCATAGTGGAGTTAAGGGTCTATTGTCCATCCTTTTGCAGCATAACCTCTGACAACCTCTTTTGACTGGTGCTCAGTGATAGGACAAGGGGCAAGGGGTGCAAACTGGAGCATAGGAGGTTCCACGTAAATGTGAGGGAAAAATCTTCTTTACTGTGACGGTGACAGAGCCCTGGGACAGGCTCCCCACAGAGGTTGTGAAGTCTGCTTCTCTGGAGACTTTCAAAACCCGTCTGGATGCCTTTCTGAGTGATCTGCCCTAGTTTTTGGTCCTGCTCTGGCAGGGGGGTTGGACTCGATGATCTTTGGAGGTCCCTTCCAACCCCTGACATTCTGTGATTCTGTGATTCCGTGATAACCTTCTGGTCGGGGCTTTTTTTTGATTCCATACAAAAGGAGGGAGACAGAGGTGCAATCCCTTGCAGAAATCCCAGCTCTATTGCCACCAGGAGTCATCCTTTACTTACCACTTCACAGATAGATGGTGGAGGGGGAACACTTCCACACCTCATACTGAAGAAGAGAAGAATGCAAATGTTGGAGGCATTAAGATTCAGGGAGATAGTGGGGCTGGCAAGAGAGATCTTAGCTCCATCCTCAGCAGTGATAGTCAGACACATATAGAATCATACAATTGCTTTGGTTGGAAAAGATCTTTCAGATCATCAAGTCCAACTGTTAACCCAGCACTGCCAAGTTCACCACTAACCCATGTCCCTCAGTACCATATCTACATGGCTTTGAAATCCCTCCAGGGATGGTGACTCCACCACTGCCCTGGACAGCCAGTTCCAGGGCCTGGCATCCCTGCCAGCAAATATTTTTTTTCCTAATATCCAATCTAAACCTTCCTTGGCACAAAGTGAGGCCATTTTGTCTTGTTATGCTGTTTGAAGACACCAACAGAGAAGAGACCAACACCCACCTTGCTACAACCTCGTTTCGGGTAGTCATAGACAGTAATAAGGTCTCCCTTCAGGCTCTTTTTTTCCAGATTTATTGGTCACCTAAACCCATATGTCCATATACTTGTATTAGACAATCCCAGGACAAGTGTGGAAGCCTTTTGAAGAGCCAGAGTTGCTGGTACTGGTTGCTCTAGTTGCAAGCCTCTGGGACATTGCTAATGGCAGCTGCTTTCCATGGAAGAACATATCAGACAGGTCCTGAAGCAGCTGTTGAGAAGCAGGATGAAGCTAGGTACTTGTGGCTTGAGATGTTAAGCTTCAGGGGTACAGGAAAAGCAAAGAAAACTCTAGTTGACTGTGCCAGAGCACACAGAGTATAGACCTTGTCCACATCATATCAGCTCACTGGTCCATCAAGATGTGTTCTCCTACACCGACCAGTGCTGCAACTACAGGAGTTCCTTCTTCACCCTCTGAGGATGAAACCTGGGGATTACTCTTCTTGTAAGCTGATAGTGAGATGCTGGTTCCATCCATAAAGATGAGCTGACCCTCTGATGGCATTCCCAGATGTGATGTATCATTCATGCCAAAGTTGTACTGCAATAGTAGGGGAGAGTCTGGCTGAGCATGGCCTGTGAAATAAGTCTTTGGCTGTACCTTGGGCAAGGACCAGGCCTTTGTATAACATTGCTTGCAGAAAAGGGGGGCAAAAATGTCTTTTTTCACCCTTTTTCTGAAATAGCTTATTGAAATGGGGCTGGCTTAAGATCTTCAGCAGTAATTCAATTCTCTCTGAACTTCTCCCATGGTTGCTCATCAGGTACTGGGTGTAGGATTCGATTAAAGGAGGCTAACATGTCAAGAAGCACTTAAAAGCTGATCTGTATTCTCTGCTGCACTTGTATCTCACTTCCAATCAGCATGATCCTGGAAAGAGAGGTGTTTGTAGCTGGATGGGAAACTGGCTGCAGCCCTTTGTGGTTGTGTTTCATGAGAGCAGAGCCCCTTCCCCTCAATCTGTATGTCCTGCTTTCACACAATGTCCCTGTGTTCCAATCTGGAGGAACCTGGATCATAAATGATCCTTCTCAGTGGAGCACTGATGGCTACTAACAGATACTTTTATTTAAACAGTGCTATCTGGTGATACTTGTCCACAAACTGTCCCTTTCAGTGGTTGAGAAGTTTGCTCCAGGCAGTCAGATTCCTGAGCACAGACCTGTGTGTTGTCTCAACACCAAGGTACTTCTGGTGCAATTCATCACCAAGATTCCTTGCACCTTCAGCAAGTTTGCTGATGACACCAAGCTGTGTGGTGTGGTCAACATGCTGGAGGGAAGGGATGCCATCCAGAGGTACCTTGACAGGCTTGAGAGGTGTGCCTGTGGCAACCTCATGGAGTTCAATAAGGCCAAGTGCAAGGTCCTGCACCTGGGTCGGGGCACAAATACAGGTTGTGCAGAGAATGGATTGAGAGCAGCCCTGAGGAGAAGGACTTGGGGGTGTTGGGTGATGAGAAGCTTGACATGAGCTGGTGCCATGTGCTGCAGCCCAGAAACCAACTGTGTCCTGGGCTGCATCACCAGCAGTGTGACCCGGAGGGCAAGGGGGAAATTGTCCCCCTCTGCTCTGCTCCGGTGAGACCCCACTGCAGGGCTGGGTCCAGTTCTGGGATCCCTAACCCAAGAAAGACATGGAGCTGTTGGAGCAAGTCCAGAGGAGGCCATGAAGATGATCTGAGGGCTGGAGCTTCTCTGTTCTGGAGACAGGCTGAGAGAGTTGGGGGTGTTCAGCCTGGAGAAGAGAAGGCTCTGGTTGATACGCCTCTAATCCCAACAAATGCACAAAAAATAGGCAAGGTTAGTGCTGTGGGGGCTCTTACCATGGCATTTGACCCTGGCCATCATTTCTTTTTCAGATTTTGTATTCACAAAGAAAAGTAATTAGAATGTGTACCCCAAAGTGCCCAATTATCTGCTACCCATGAAAGGGCTTTGATATTGCAGGGCAGCCTTGGTATTTGCTTGGTCATTTCAAAAGCATTTTTGCTGTAGCAATAAACTCTTCTCTTCATGCACCTGCCCTGCTAACAGCCTTGACATTGTGCAGGAAGACCTGGAGTAAAATGACTTCCCAATGCAAAAATAATTCCAGGAGTACCTCACTGAACACAATTCATCAACTTCTACAATCTCTTCTTGATTTCCCAGGTCCTGGCGACGTGTTTGCTTGCAGAAGGTCAGCAGCTGTACCTGCACTGGAGTCACAAGGTGGGGAGGGTCAGGGCTTTCTGGAAACTGGAATTAATGCTTTAAATCAACTGAGTCTGTGGTGTTTCTCTGCATTAAAATCAGATTATGGGAGAAAGGAAGAGAGGGAAAAGGTTAATCTTAGGAGACTTGAGGTACCCATAAGAATGGTGTCTCCACCTGAGCTGAGCACCTAAATACCCTTTGCAGTCAGCAGAGGGAAATGAGTCCTCTGAGGATGCAATTCCTCCAAGTCATAGACATCTAAATGAAGATGAGATTAATCACACTTAATGTACCTTTCCCCCATTCCCTGTAAAAGAAGCCTGCAGTGACTCATTCAGGTGAAGATATCTATGTTTGACAAGTCTACATGGGGCAACATGAAGACAGAACCAAAGTTTTCAGAGAAGCACAGCAAAGTTTTCTGTAGCAGACTCCTGCAGCAGTGAAAAAAGTGGCTACTCTCTCTGCAGAAGAGAAAGTTGGCTTTTTCAAGGCATCCTGGTGCCTTTAGCTTTTGGGTCTTTGGGTGGTTTGGGAAAAGCCACCTGGAGTTACAGAAGTGCAGAAACAAACCCTCAGAGAGTTGTGGCTGCAAAATGATGCATTAGAGTCACCTTCCTTAAGGAATTCTTGAGGGTATGTGAGGCATTTAAAAATGAGCCTCTAGCCAGGCAGTTTAGGGCAGAATGTAATGTGATTCCAAATTTTGCAGTGAAGGGAATAACTGAACGTGCAGATACTTGAGCCTGTGTGTCTTCATTTAAGTAATGGGAACACTGTCATCTTTACTATTGAAAATTGGCTTCCAGAAGAACCAGAACAGTGTAGAACCTTTTGTAAAAAAACCCCAATATTGAGACTGCATGCTTGGGTGGAAGAGATTAAGGATGGGTTATTAAAGTGTTGATCTGTAGGATCCCCCTGAAGAATGGTTATGGCCTTGGTCCAATTTCTACTTAGTTCTCAGCAGATAGATGATGTACCAAGAAGAACCTGCCGTGGGAGTGTTTCCGTTGCTGAGGCCTGTTGCAAAGCAGCCCATGGTGTAAGGAAGCTGTGTTCCTGTCTCTTTTGGGTGGAATTCATCACTGCTGAATTTAGCCATCTGTAGGTTAGGGATTTAGGAAGAAATTATTCACTGTAAGGGTGGTGAGACACTGGAACAGGTTGCCCAGGGAGGTTGTGGCTGCCCCATCCCTGGAAGTGTTCAAGGCCAGGTTGGATGGGGCTTGGAGCAACCTGGTCTAGTGGGAGGTGTCCCTGCCCATGCAGGGGGGTTGGAACTAGATGATCTTTAAGGTCCCTGCCAACCCAAACCAGTCTGTGATTCTATGATTTAATGTACACTGATCATCTGGGCTCTATCTACATCAAGAAAGAGAAAGAGAGAGGCACCTTCCATCATAAGGCAAGTGGGAATGGACCACCTCTAGAAATTCCTCTCTTTCTCCAGTGGTTACAGAGGGAGCCCTGAGGGCTGAGTTGGGTACCCAACTCTTCAGTCCTACCATACAGAAAGGCCTTGTCTGGTTTTAGTCTCTGAACTGACACAGTCAAGCTCATGCATCCTAAACTTATCAAGTCTGAGCTGCTTAAAGAAGCCTGCGAGTCAAATGGGTGGCACACCTCGGGCAGAAATGCTGCAGCTGATTGATGTCTTCTTTGTCTCCCCAGATTGGGACTTTACTTGTCCTGGGCCTCTCGATTGCAGCCCTCTTTGTGGTTTCAGTACTCTGGAGAGAACAATGGCAAACGGTCCGCCTGTCCTTCCAGGTAAGAGGGGCTGGGAGGTCAGTTGGAAAGAACAACTTGTTTGTAGAGGTATTTTGTGGTAGTTGGTAGGAAGTATTCTGTATGGTGGGTGTTCTTCACGTGGGTTTTCCTGGCAGGGTATGTGGTTTTGAGTAAAATTTTATTATGACTTAACACTGGTGGACAGCTGGTTGAACATGAGCCAGCAGTGAGCCCAGGTGGCCCAGAAGGCCAATGGCATCCTGGCTTGGATCAGGAATAGCTTGGCCAGCAGGAGTAGGGATGTAATTCTCCCCCTGTGCTCAGCACTGGGGAGGCCTCACCTCGAGTCCTGTGTGCAGCTCTGGGCCCCTCACTTCAAGAAGGACGTTGAGGTGCTGGAGCAGGTCCAGAGGAGAGCAACAAGGCTGGTGAAAGGGCTAGAGGGAAAGTCTTATAGGGAGAGGTTGAGGATGCTGGGGTTGTTTAGCCTGGAGAAGAGGAGACTCAGGGGGGACCTCATCACTCTCTTCAGCTACCTGAAGGGAGGTTGGAGTCAGGTGGGGGCTGGGCTCTTCCCCCAGGCAACCAGTGACAGGACAAGAGGGCACAGCCTGAAGCTGCTCCAAGGGAGGTTTAGGTTGGATATTAGGAAGCACTTCCTCATGGAGAGGGTGATCAGACATTGGAATGGACTTCCCAGGGAAGTGGTGGAGGCACCGTCCCTGGATGTGTTCAAGGCAAGGCTGGATGTGGCACTTAGTGCCATGGTCTAGATGGTGTGGTGGTGTTGGTCATAGGCTGGACTTGATGATCTTAAAGGTCTTTTCCAGCCTTGGTGATTCTGTGATTCTGTGATCTCTTGTTGGGAGAAAGGAAGTCAAGACCTGAGGCTGAGTTTCAAGCTATCTGATGGGAACATGTGTCTGTGTGGGAAGTCACATCCTTTTTTTTTTTTTTCTTTCTATTTTTTTTTTTTTGGCAAAAAATGCTGTAGATGTGCTGTTGATTTGCAAGTGCCCAATGCAGGTAAATCAGACTTCTGTTGCTGGTTGGGTTGCTGAAACAAGAACTTTCTCCCTAAATAGCTCCTGCCAGTTCAGCAGCTTTAACATTAGCACAATTTTGGTCTTCTGTGACTCAGAAGAGCTTCATCTCCTGAGGGCAGGGCAGGACAGCACAGAGTTTTTGGGGAGCTGATGGGAAATGCTGGTGGCAGGTGGGACAACATGCTGGATTCAAGAGGTCAGAGAGCATGGTCTGTTGGCCTTCTCAGCTCCCAGTGCTGCCCAGTGCTGTTATAGTTTCACCATCCAGGTCCCCACATCTATTGGGAAGGAAGAAGTATGTAGACTTGGACTACATAAGTGTTATTTGGGCCTGGCAGCTCTCCTTAGTGTGGCTTAGTGCTTGAGAACATTAGGAGAAAGATGTGTGTGGACTGTAAGAGGAGACACAGGTATGGCTGTGGGTGTTTGGGTGTTCAAGCCCTTTGAGATCATAGAATCATAGAATGGTGAAGGTTGGAAGGGACCTTAAAGATCACCAGGTTCCAACCCCCCTGCTTTGAGCAGGGACACCTCCCACCAGCCCAGGCTGCACAAGCCTCATCCAACCTGGCCTTGAACACCTCCAGGGAGGGGGCAGCCACAACCTCCTTGGGCAACCTGTTCCAGTGCCTTCCTACCCTCATGGGGAAGAATTTCTTCCTGATGTCTAACCCAAATCTCCCCTCTTTCAGTTTAAAATGATAAAAAAGATGCTTCTGCTGCCTCCTGCTGCTGTTCCCAAAATACATAAATCTCTTGTAGTTCCTGTGTCGTGTCCATTAGCCCTGCAAAGCTATCTCAGATATCCTGGACATCTCAGATGGCACCTCTGTTTATGGAACTGCTTCTGACCAAAAGGTGCTGGTATCAAGTGTCTGGGACACACAGTCTCAGATGCAATAACACCTCTAAAGGACTGCTGCTTTCTTCAACCCTTCCAGCTTAGAGAAGGGTTGAAGTCATGGACTAAGCAACAGGAAAGATCTGCATCTGGATAGCTTTTTTTTCCTAGCACATAGCTTAATAACTCAGTTCTGCCTGGAAGAGAAACCGTGGGGCTCTGATGAGAGTGAGAAAATGATGCACTGGTATCGTTGACAGATTGGCCTTGTTTTATGAAAATTGTATCATGCCAACATCCATTTAGTGTCTGTACAAGTGACAAACTATTTCTGAGTGGTTTCCAGCTCTGCTCATGCATTAGTGATTAGCCCAGAAAATGATTCTTAGCTTCTGATCTTCTTGGTTACTCTTCAGGATGAAAGAAATCAAGTCCAATTACCATATCTGTCCAGCAATAGGTATTATCTAATGTATCATAAACATTAAATGAATATATTGGGTTTTGTTAATAAATAAAGTATCTACGTGTTGAGTGACAAATTAAAAAAAGAAAAAAAAAAGAGAAAAAAAACAATTAGCCCTAATGCAAGTGAATTAAATGCTTTGTAATAAAGGAAAATGACTTTTTTTCCTGCAATATTTTGATAATACATGCAACTGGGTACTGCAGGGTGTGTGTGAGTCTTACAAAGTCCATGAGCAGACATGTACCAAATGAACTGTTTCTCTTCTACCACAATAGTTAATTCCACAGAGGTGTAAATACCACATTTTATCACTCGGGTTGGTTGAGCTAATGATTTAGCTGCAGTGTGGTATGGAGATGAGTATTAGCTGGATGGGATGGGGTTGGGTTGGGTTGGATTAAACTGGCTGCTCCCTGGGTGATGCTCACAGGCTGTGGCATAGCAGCAATGGCAGTTGTGTCCTCGTGGACAAGAACAGCCATGTCCCACCCTCTGCCATTTAATGGTTTTAACTAAAAGAGGGGAGATTTAGACTAGATGTAAGGAAGAAATTTTTTACAATGAGGGTGGTGAGACACTGGCCCAGGTTGCCCAGAGAGGTGGTAGGGGCCCCATCCCTGGAAACGTTCAAGGGCAGGTTGGATGGGGCTCTGAGCAACCTGGTCTAGTTGAAGATGTCCCTGCCCATGGCATGGGGGTTGGAACTAGATGACCCTTAAAGGTCACTTCCAACCCAAACCGTTCTATGATTCTACAATTGTGTGTCCCCTTCAGCTGACTTAGGAGAAAGGAGAGCAGTGTAGTGCAGTGAGGAGCACTCCTCAGCCTGGGCAGCTGGCCTGGCTGGGGGCACATATCTTTCCTCCAAATCCAGAGGTGTTTGGTGGATCCAGCACAGGTGGTTCCAAAGGCTGAACTGCTGGTATCTGCAGCAGGAGCCCATGCAGGTGGAAGGCTGTAGCCATGGTAGGGTTTGTTTCCATCTCTTTCTGTACTTCATCCTTTGAGTAAAATCCTTTTCTCTCCTTGCCAGATCACAGCTCCCTATCTCCACATAGGTGCAATAGCCCTCATGGTCCTCCTGTCTTGGCCCGTGGCTCTTCATGCTATCAGAGCAGATAAGAAAGGTACAGTAGCTCTGCTTCCTGCTCCCTATATGACAAAAGATGGACATCAGTGTGGGAAAACAGGTGTGCAGGAGCCCTTTCCTTCCCCATCTGCATTCCAGCTGGAGGAGACTCCTCTGTGTAATCCCAGGGAAATCAGTGGGGCTGGGGCTTGGGCTGTGCACTGTCCTGTGGCTGTCCAGGTGCCTTACTGGTTTGCAAGCCCCCTTGCATGGTTTTGGCTTGTACCAAGGCAGTGACCTGCCTTAAGATGGAGGGGATTAGCACAAGTACCAATGTTCTGAGTCACCCATGGAGATGTTTTCAGCCCTCTGCAGGAGAAAGCAGCCAGTGGCAGCTCTCTTGGCTGCCCTTTGCTTGCTGTACTCAGCTTTGCTCTCTCAGAAGGGATTTCCAGTCCAGTCAATCCACTTTGGACTAATGCATCTCAGTTGAAGCCAGCTGAGATAAGGGAAAGAGCTTTTTGATCAGTTCCTACTGCTATCTCATGGGAAGTTCCTGACCACGTCCCAGAAGTTTGACCAAGTAGTGTAAGGACAAGGCCAGATGCCAGGAACGATTGCAGAAGAGCCTGGCTCTGGTACTGGCTGTTTTTTTCTGACCTAGTCTCTCCATAAAGCTGAAATTATCTACATGACACCCATCTAAAGATGTTGATTTGTAATAAAAATCACAGACAGGATGGGCTGGTGAAGGCATTTTTTTCCCTGCCCAGGATTTTTCTTATTGAACTACTGCTGGGCAGTTTGGGGGGAAAATGCACT
This sequence comes from Hemiprocne comata, assembly GCA_020745705.1. Lineage (NCBI taxonomy): Eukaryota > Metazoa > Chordata > Aves > Apodiformes > Apodidae > Hemiprocne > Hemiprocne comata. Next base: position 214,475,463 of record CM036586.1, read on the forward strand.
GTGACCCCAGACATTACAGTCCACCACACCTAGTGAACTCTCCACTCAATACATGAGCTTGGTGCAAACCCTAGTTCCTCCAGGTCCACTGGCACAATAAGAAGAGGGGTGGTGATATCCATTCAAGAAACAGATGTTGGTGTGTAGGTGCTCATTTGTCAGAGGAATCTTTTCTGATTGCTGAGGTTAAAGCTCACTGGGACTCTTGGGCAATGTGTCAACAGACTCCAGACTGTAGGAAATGAAACCTTCCAGTACCTGAAGGGATTACAGGAAAGCTGGAGAGAAACTTTTTACATGGGCATGGAGTGATAGGAAGAAGGGCAATGGTTTCAAACTGAAAGAGGGGAGATTTAGATTAGACATTGGGAAGAAATTCTTTCCTGTGAGGGTGGTGAGATACTGGCCCAGGCTTCCCAGAGAAGCTGTGGAAGCCCCATCCCTTGGAAGTGTTGAAGGGCAGATTGGATGGAGCTTGGAACAACGTGGTCTAGTGGGAGGTGTACATGCCCATGCAGTGGGGTTGAAACTAGGTGATCTTCTTTAAGGTCCCTTCCAACCCAAACCAGTCTGTGATTCTGAGATGCAGTCAGAGTCTGTAGGATTCACACCGAAGGTCACTGACAGCAATCTGAATGAACCAGGGAAGTATTCACCTTAAGAGAATGTAACACAGTTGAAGGAGAAAGGTTCCTCCTCTTCACTGTGAATGAAACTTCAAAACGTTGCTTGTTTTTACCTGGGTAAGAAAAAAATCAGCATCCTTCTGTTGAGGATTGTTTTTATACAGATGGGGGGTATTTCATTGCACCACCTGTAAAGAAAAAGAATCATAGAATCATAGACTCAAATCATAGTGTTGGGAAGGACCTTAAGGATCACCTAGTTCCAACCCCTCAGTCTTGGGCAGGTACACCTCTCACTAGACCATGTTGCTCCAAGCCCCATCCAACCTGCCCTTGAAATGAAGGCCATGTCTCTCTGAAGGGCACAGCAAGATGTAATTAAAGCACAAAAACCTGCAGTCCTGACTTGGACAGTCCACATCCTTGCTTTGACCAGTTTGTTTTCCTGGGTTGCATTTTTTGGTGAGAAAGTGAAAATGAAGGGGAAAAAGGGATGGAGAAAAGGATGGGACAAAGCCCAGCAGCTACTTAGCTGGAGGGCTGCATGAAAAATCAAGCCACAAGGCAAACCCATATATTACTGTATGGATTAACTCTAGCCTTCCTCCTTCAAATTCTTTCAGTTGTTCGGGTGATAATTGTTGCTCCATACCTGGCTATCCTTCTCTTTCTTTTCTTGATACCTCTGGGGATGTACTCTCCTTGCATCAGAGAGATGGGGACACTTGGACCAAAGCCAGCCCTCATTGGACACCGTGGAGCACCAATGGTAGGTCTGGAGAAGTTACTTTATGTGATTTCTTCCTCCTGTGTCTTGCTACCTCCATCATTATAACCTGATTTATTTTTTTTTTTTCCCCCATGAAATCTGTGGAGGGTGGAAGGGGAGACTTTTCCATGTGGAACTGCATGCCAAAGGCATCACTGCAGGGGTTTGTTTGTTAACATGGATAACACAGTTCCTGAGGGACAAGATGGGTTTGGTGGCTAAAGGGGAGGAAAACAAACAGTAGACTTAATAAAGATAATGTTGCTCCCTTAATAAAAACCTGAGGTGTTACAGAGACATAAAGTACTTACAGACCCCTCCAGAGTATGTTTGAAAATGATCTGCTCATGTGCTTTTTTTTTTTTCTTTCCAGCTGGCACCAGAAAACACTGAGATGTCATTTCAGAAGACAATTGAACATGGTGGGGATGGTCTTGAAACAGATGTCACCATTAGGTAAGGAGAAACTGTTGCATCTCACAGAATATGTGCTGCTGCTTCTCAGAGTTGCCTTTGGAGATGTGCAGCTCCAGGGGATGAGGTTTTACTGATGGCTGGGACAGGGTCCCTCAGTTGGTGTGTGGTGACAGGGGCTGTAGGGCATGGCTGTTCCCAGGCCAGTCAATAAGTTGTAGCCATTCATTTTAACAATCATTATTTCCACAGTGTGTTTCAAATGCTTTGCAGAGTATAAAGACAAGTCCCTACTCCTGGTCTGACTTGCAGGCCACAGGGAGGGTTGTATTGGGCCCACAAGCCAACAGAAAATTGTGTCCAGGCTTGTGACAGCATTGTCCTAATTGTTAGATCTTTAATTGCTTTTGTTTGGGGGACCCACTGCCATCAGTTGCTAACACACTGTGCAGGATGAGCAGTGAATGAGAAAAATACTAATGCTTAGATGTTCTACTAGTGTGAAGCTTTCTGACAGAAAATTTTGCCTTTCCATCACTGTCCCTTTAGGCTTCAGTCCTCTGAAACCTATAAAAACACTTCTGTTTCAGCAAAATGAGGTTTCAACCATAAGTTACTATCCATTTTTGGAGGGGCTGGCAGACATAAATGCCACCATCTCCATTTTGCCCCTGAGGAAACTGAGGCACAGACAGGCATGACTTCTCTGAGGTCACCCAGCAGTATTTAAGCTGGAAATAACCTGGTGTCTTGAGCCTCAGTCTTCCCCCTTATCCCACCCTCTGCACAGAGGGAGGTCATGGAGCTGCATTTCAGGGGGACCCATGTATTCTGACCTGGCATGAGTCTGCTCACGCCGTGAACGAACCTGCACCCCAGGTGACCTGAACTCTTGTTCTTCAACAGCTATGATGGGGTTCCTTTCCTCATGCATGACAGCACCCTGAGGAGAACAACTAACATCAAGGAAGTCTGCCCCAATGACACTGCTAAAAATGCTGCTTTTTTCTCCTGGGATACGCTGCAGGAGTTGAATGCTGGAATGTGGTTCCTTAAGGTAATCACCATCAAGGACTATCACAGAATCATAGAATGTGTGGGGTTGGAAGGGACCTTTCAAGGTCATCTAATCCAGCACCCCTTGCAGTGCACAGGGACCTTTTTGACTAGATCAGGTTGCTCAGAGCCTCATCAAACCTGACCTTGAATGTTTCCAGGGATGGGGCCTCCATCACCTCTCTGGGCAACCTGTTCCAGTGCTTCACCACCCTCATTGTAAAGAACTTCTTCCTAATGTCTAATCTAAATCTCCCCTGCTCTAGTTTAAGGCCATTGCTCCTCATCCTATTGCTACACACCCTTGTAAACAGCCCCTCCCCAGCTTTCCTGTAGGTCCCCTTCAGGTACTGGAAGGCCACACTAAGGTCTCCCCAGAGCCTTCTCCTCTCCAGCATGAACAATCCCGGCTCTTTCAGCCTGTCTTTGTAGGAGAAGTGATCCAGCCCTCGGATCATCATCATCTGGATAGAGAAGAGACACCAACTGGCTACTACTTAAAAGTATGAATGTTAGGAGAACTACTGGTTGAGCCAAAACTCAAAAGAGTCAGTAGAAATACTTCAGTTGGGGTCTCCAGGCTTTGTCCAGTTGGCGTTTAGGCTTAGAAGACCTAAAGCAATTGGCTGGTGGGTGGTCTTGTGGCTCCTTGTCATGGCAGCAGAACACGTGGAAGGAGAGCTACTTGTGCAAGGTGCTGTGTGTGACAGTCACAGCTAACATGGTGGGACAGAACCTTGTTTTTCAGGTAGAAGACCTAAACAACATAAAATCTCCTCACCTACTGAGGGCTGATGTCAAACTTTTTCCCTCTTAGAAATGCATGCAGCTGACTCCCAGAGGCGACTGCCAGATTGATTTCCTTTTTTATATCTGTTTATTTCTAGGACAAACCATTTGCATGCATGGGCTCACTGTCAAGGGCAGATGAAGACCAGGCAATGAATCAGTCAGTTTACACACTGAGCAATTTCTTGCGCCTCGCAGACAGTCAGAATAAACTTGTGATATTTGATCTCTACCGTCCTCCAGAGAAACATCCCTACAGGAACTTATGGATCAACAGAACTCTGGAAGTCATCCTCAACGAGGCGAGGATTAAACCCCATCTGGTAGGGTTGTCTCAATCCTCCGTGTCTCTTGTCTTGCTCTCCAAATTGGGATGTTGGGGTCATAACCTGCATGATTTCACTGGCATGAAGTCCAGCCCCTTGCATTTCACTTCTTTGAAGAGGCACCATTTGGATTCTCTGGGTACAAAACGGTGTAACCCCACAGCAGCACAGGGAAATGAGCCTGTGGATACACCAGCTGATGGTTTAGCCTCCAAACTGCACCTTTTCATCATCATAATAATTGGCAGCCTACTCCCTGCTGCCCATACAGATTTTATATATTACACAGAAACTCCTTGCTTAAATTCAAATACATGGAGTTGGAGCCTTCATTGCCTTTCTCCTTTCCCATCCATCCCTTGGCATGGATACTAAATCCGTGTGGATCAGGTTATGTAGCCACAGATGTCTGGGGGGTTACACTGATTTGTATCTGCTAAAGTTCTCTTCTCCCATGCTGGGAGAGTGGGAGAAGAGAATATTTTCTGTTGCCTTTCCCATAAATCAAAGCTGTCTTTTCATCCATTTCAAACACCACATCTTTTGTTAGGCTGTGTGACACACAGTCACTGATTTCAAGTTGATAAGGAAGAAACACTGAATACTTAATTCTTGATGGAAGTGCCTTGCAAGTGTTAACCCTTCATCCAAGTGTTCTTTGATCATTGAAAGAAATACATCATTTGACAGGCTGGGCTGAGCTTCTCAAGACCTTGTCTTTGCTGGAGTAGCTTGGAGGGCAGGGCGTATCAGGAAGTCTGCTGTGAATTCATTGGGTTCTGTTGTTGCCTGCAGGTCTTATGGCTGGAGAACTACATGAGGTCCTTTGTTCAGTCTGTTGCTCCTGGGTTTCAGCAGACAAAGGGCACTAAGGCCCCAGTTGAAGACCTATTGATGGACAATATTGTCAAACTCAATCTGGCCTACACTGAAATGTCCAGTGAAGATATCCGGTAGGTTGCAGTTTCAGCCCCAAGTAGTTGGTGGACTGCATCTGGACTTGGTTTGCCTCATGTGTGTGGCAATGTCTCCCTCCAGTGACCAACTCCAGGATCTATAGCATTTCAGGAAGAGCTCCTTAAGATGAAGGAGCTCCCTATCACATTTTGGGAGTGAAGGACTGCAGTTCACTCCTAGCATTGACCCTGGGTGTGACCAAGAGGTGCCATCTGTAATTACACTCCCTCTGCCCTCAAGTCTGTATTTACTTGACCAGGATCTCAGGATCTTCTGGGTACAATAACACAGACCTCCTGATCTATTGTCTTTCATGCCACGCTCGGTCCCACCAACACTGAATCATGGAGAATGAACAATTGTGTAACCTCCCCTGGCTCTTCCATGAATATCAGTGTGAGTGCATAATGCTGTGGTGAGAGACCATCACCCACTTGTAGGTGGTGCTTTGGGGACTTAATTTACCAGAGACACACTGAGAATGTCATCTCTCCAAGGGAAGGCTCCATACTCACTGCAGGAGTTTCCAATATGGTTCTCTCATATGAAAAATAAAGGAAATCCAGTCTTAACTGTCCAGCTCTGCTTTTGTAAATAGGATTTTTTTTTTCTCTTTCCACTACACAAAAACATTGAAATCTAATAAAAAAAAAATCCCTTGGATGAGAGCAATGTTCATGTTTTCTCAATTATCATTTTCACAGGATGTAAAATCCTAGAGAGATCCACTTGGGTAAACCCTGGATAGATCCTAGATAGATTTACAAATGCTGATACTGATGAGCCCTTCCTGCACCATTATACTTCATCTTAAGTTTCAATGGCTTTAAAGAAATAAGAAAAAGAGGAGTTGCTGCAGCAAACATAACAAACATGAGAAGCCAGCTTTGAGCTGGTTTTGAACACACTATTGGGAGATGGCAAACACACCATTATCTTGATTCATATGGTAGAAGAGTAAGGAAAGATGTGACCTTTTGGACATTTTAACTGCATTTGCTTCCAGATCAGCTATTCTGTATTGACCAGTGGTGAACAACTAATTATTGGCTGGTTGGCTTTCCTTTCTATTCCTTATCTAGGTCCCAAAGCAAGCCTTGCCTACAGAAAATTGCTGTTTCTTCTTGATTCAGCCCAAAAGAAGTACTAACCTCCTTGCTTAATGAAGGCAATTGCCTTTTGGTCTTTTAAAGGAAATATGCTGAAGCAAACATCACCACCAACCTCTATGTGGTCAATGAGCCATGGCTTTACTCCCTGGCATGGTGCTCTGGGGCACACTCTGTGACCACCAATGCTGTCCACATGCTGAAGAATCTCAGCCAGCCACTGTTCCTCATGGTAAGCAAAAATTGTCCCCCTCCCAGGGGTAGGAGGTAGGGTTGGGATGTTCATGGTTACCTTTGGAGACCATGGATAAAGGACCCTTTGCATGAAAAGGACTTGAGTTGAAACTGGACTCACCTGGAACCTCTGAGTGACTCCAGGTATCTCCATGCCCTTCTCCTCCTTTCTCTTGGCTCAGGTGGAAGGACCCTCCTTGTTAGGATTTGCAACTTAGGCCTTGAGATGACTGAAGAGAAGGCATATTGAGACTTGTGAGGGGAGAAAGGAAAGGCCTTTGAGGGTGCAAGCTGCTGCATGAGGATTTCCATGTCTAAGCTTTTGAAGAACCTTATTGATGTCAGAAGTTCCTCATTTACTAGGGCTTCCCACTGCCCTTCTCAAACCTGGTCTTATTCCACAAGCCCAAGGGAAACAACCATAGACATGGATTGAGTGGGAATTGAGTCCACCCTCAGTAAATTCACAGATGACACCAAGCTGGGGGGGGGAGTGTTGATCTGCTAGAGGGTAGGAAGAAGCTGCAGGAGGACCTGGACAGGCTGGATCGATGGGCCGAGGCCAATGGCATGAAATTCAACAAGACCAAGTGCAGGGTCCTGCACTTTGGCCACAATCACCCCAGGCAGAGCTACAGGCTGGGGGAAGAGTGGCTGGAGAGCAGCCTGGCAGAGAGGGACCTGGGGGTGCTGGTGGACAGCTGGTTGAACATGAGCCAGCAGTGTGCCCAGGTGGCCCGGAAGGCCAATGGCATCCTGGCTTGGATCAGGAATAGTGTGGCCAGCAGGAGTAGGGATGTGATTCTCCCCCTGTACACAGCACTGGGGAGGCCTCACCTCGAGTTCTGTGTGCAGCTCTGGGCCCCTCACTTCAAGAAGGACGTTGAGGTGCTGGAGCAGGTCCAGAGGAGAGCAACAAGGCTGGGGAAGGGACTGGAGGGAAAGTCTGATGAGGAGAGGCTGAGGATGCTGGGGTTGTTTAGCCTGGAGAAGAGGAGACTCAGGGGGGACCTTATCACTCTCTTCAACTACCTGAAGGGAGGTCGGTGTCAGGTGGGATCAGGCTCTTCTCCCAGGCAACCAGTGACAGGACAAGAGGGCACAGCCTGAAGCTGCTCCAAGGGAGCTTTAGGTTGGATATCAGGAAGCACTTCCTCATGGAGAGGGTGATTAGACATTGGAAGGGACTGCCCAGGGAAGTGGTGGAGGCACCATCCCTGGATGTGTTCAAGGCAAGGCTGGATGTGGCACTTAGTGCCATGGTCTAGATGGTGTGGTGGTGTTGGTCATAGGCTGGACTTGATGATCTTAAAGGTCTTTTCCAGCCTTGGTGATTCTGTGATTCCGTGATTATGATGCTGGGAGGAATTTTGTTCAAATAGTTTGTCTATTCCCTAATCTGCCTTGGACAACCTGTAGGGCTAAGGAGCACGTGGGGCACTGGTCCCATCAGCATCCCTACAGCCTAAAGGTTACTACTTTAACTGGCTTCACCCTCCTGAAGTAGGTTTTGCAATGGTCCCATCTAGCCAACAGCAGGGTTTCAGTCCATTCTGAGGTTGGGTGGAGGTCTAGTCTAAGGATGAGTCTTCAGACTTAAAGAAGGAGCCACCCCAGACCCTCTGTGGTGTTCACTAAAAGACGGTTTTGCCAGAGAAACTGAGATGCCACCAGTTGATGTTGAAGTTGGAGGGAAGCAGAGAGGACTACAGGGCCTGCCTGTACCCACATGGGGTCCCTGTTATATTCTCTGTGATGTGGTACAATCTTCTTGGCCACATAACAGACTTGTTTTTAAGGAGGATGATTTAACACCAACACCCACTGGTGAGTGGTCACTTTGAAATGCCACCAAATGCTTTAAACCCCTGAGGGATGCTGCTGCACGTGCAAACCAGGCAGCTGAACGGCCATATTTGAGCAACAAGAAATATTTTGAGCTACTTTTTTGCGTATCTTGTGGTCCTTGGTGGTGGACACATCCTCTATTGCTCTCTTCCAGACACCACAGCAGTACAACGTCATGTGGATCCTGACAGATCTGACCTCTGTGCTCCTCATCTCACTCGTCTTCGCTCTGCACTGGTAACTACCAAGTTGCTAATGGCCATTCTAATCTGATATTTTGTGCCAGGTGGAGGGAAGGAGGGATGCTTCCAGGTGATCTGAAGGGTTAAAGCTACTCTTGAGAACATTACCTTTTCCTTCAGGAACTAGAAGAAAGCCCTGAAAGTCTCTAAAAAGCCTCTCTGCTTCTCTTGCTTGCTCTCATTTTCCCTTTCTATTTTGGCAGCTCAGGCATCATCTACCCTCAGGATTCATTGGACACCTGGTGGATTTACAGTAGCAACATAAACCAGTTATCATAGTTGATGGGCTGAGAAAAGAACTAATTTTTCTGTTATTACTATTTAGACACTGTTGCCTTGGACTGACTTAGAGGAAAGTTCAATGTTAATATTGGAGCACCCCCTGCCTCTCTGTCTGCACGTGCCACAGCCCCTGAGGAAATCCATCCTCACAGATGAAAATGTCTGAGAGTGTCAGAGCCACCACATTTTGTTTCCTCCCATGCTGTCAAAGACATTGGTTGTGGTTAATAATTGGGAAATCTGGGGTTCCTGGGACAGGGTCACTCCAGCAGGTCGGGTGCTGGACGCTCTGCTCTGCCACAGTTGGATGAGGAACTTGCCTGTGCTCTTATTCCAGTGGTGCCCAAGGAAAGCAAGAGATGCTGGGCTCAGCTCTTCAGCTGGCCAGCTGTGGATGGGTGGAAGGACCAGCCCAGGCCAGCCCAGGGGTTTTCTGCAGGGGTGCTGGCAGCACAACTGTGCTGCAGGTGACAGCAAGGGGAAACTTTGGGAAGCTCCAGGGTGAGCAGTCTGGATTGCTTGGAACCGTGACTTGCTTTGGCACAGGAAAGGGTGGCAGCTTCAGTTTTGCTCTGGGCTGGTGGAGGAATGAATTAGTAGCAGTATGGCTGGGTGATGAACGAGCAGCTGTACAGCCATGTTTGCTGGGCATCCAGGCTTTCCCCTTCCCAAGGCAAAAGGCTCCTTCCCTTCCTTTCCCTTTCACCCAGCCCTGCTCTCCTCAGGTCCTGCTTGAGTGGCTTTCACCTTGCTTTCCAGAGTGGGTCACAATCACCCCCGCAATCCATCACCATTACCACTAGACCTTCCCATGCCTGTCTCCTCCAGCCTGGTGTTCATGTATCATAGTACCATCATTCTGGTTGAAAAAGACCTTCAAGATCATCAATTCCAAACACTACCCTAACTCTGCCACATCCACCACCAAACCCTGTCCCCTGGCACCACATCTGTCTTTTTTGATGTATCCAGGGATGGTGGCTCAAACACCTCCTCAGACAGCCTGGATCCCCAAGTCCAACTCCCACCCCAGAACAACCCCAAGGTTCATACCATGTTCCTGAGGGTATTGTCCAAATGTTTCTTGAATATTGTCAGGCTTGGTGCCATTACTGCTTCCCTGGGGAGCCTATTCCTGTGATCCACCACCCTCTGGGTGAAGAATCCCTTCCTAATGTCCAACCTAAACTTCCCCCTGCAGATCTTTCTACCATTCCCTCGGGTCCTGTTGTTGGTCACCAGAGAGAAGAGGTCAGCACCTGCTCCTCCACCTTCCCTGGTGAGGAAGCAGTGAGCTGCAGTGAGGTCTCCCCTCAGTCTCCTCTTCTCCAGGCTGACCAGACCAGGTGCTTTCAGCCACTCATCATACGGCATCCCCTCCAAACCTTTCACCAACCTGGTGGCCCTGTGGTGTGTGCATTTCCCAGGACCCTGCAGATGCTTCTGATCCAGCCAAATAACCACCTCTTCTGAGCTGGCATTGCAGCAAGGGGCATTCCCAGCCCTGCCAGCAGCAGTGCTCTGCATGGCCTTGTTTGCCAGATTTATCAAACCACCAAAAATCTTTCTAAATTTCCCTGGCTGCTTAGCAGCCCAAACATTTCTGGGCCTTTTGGGCACAAAATTGCCTTCAAAATGCTGTTGCACCCATGAAGTGTAGACATTTAGACATCAGTCCCACACTGGAGTCTCTTCTCAATAAGGATCTGGAGCAAATCCCAAAATATCAGGGCAGTCCCTGCCTTGAGAAAGTAGAAAAAAAGGTGACCAGGGCAGGAGGGAGCTGCAAGGGGAAACACAGCAAGTGGTGGCCTGACCCAGGTGCTTTGCCCCATGCAGGTGGCGAGAGCAGACTGTCTCCTGTTGTGCCCATGATGGTGGCTCCGTGCTGGAGAGTGGAACCTACAACAAGTTCAGGACAGGTGAGCAGGCTAAGAGGAGCCAGGAGCTTCATCCTGCTCAGGGCCATCTCTGTGGGGGCGTGGGGTTGGTGATGGGTTCCCATGCTATGCTGAAGGATGGCTGCATCCTGGGTTGTCTCAATGTAGGTGGCAGTGATTTCTCCCTCTGTTCAAGCACTGGTGAGGCCATGTCCAGGCACTGGGTCCAGCTGAGGCTCCCCAGGACCCAACAGATTGGGACAAATGGGAACGAGCTCAGTGAGGCCCCTAAGCTGGAGGATGGGGCATCTGAGATCTGGGTTTGCATAGTGGGAGAGAAGGTCAAGGGGCATCTCATCACTGTCTGCAACCATCTAATGGGAGGGTGTAGTGAAGAGGAAGCCAGATGTTTCTTGGATGTGCAGTAACAACAGCACAAGCTGCAACCTTGGAAATTTTTGCTAGATAAGAAGAAATCTTCCAGGTGGTCAGATACTGGAACAGGGGCCCAGAGAGGTGGGGAATATCCATTCCCAGAGATGTCCAGAGCCCAGAGCAGCCCAATCTAATTGGCCCTGCTTCAAGCTGAGGTTGGGGCAGAGCCCTATAGACATCCCCTGCAATACACATTCCTCTGCCATGCTGTGGTAAGACAGCCCAGAGGCATCGAGCTCTCTTGGATCTGCAAGGAAGGGTGGGATTGGCTGGGGACTCTCCCATGCACCATATTTCTGCACCCATGGAGCTATGATCCAGACAAAATGACCCAGCTCGGGCTGCACTTGTCAGCCAGGTTCTGATGGCTCATGGTGGCTGGGAAAACAACTGCAGATGGTTTGGTAGCTCACTGTGTGTCCCCTTCTCCAGAGCTCAGCGACATACCTACCGTCATGGCCTGACATGGGCAAGGAGGGGATGCAGACCTGCTACCTTGAGGAGGACTGGAGAGCAGAACACCCCCTCCTGCTGCCCCTTCCTGCAATGCAAACACCAACCTGCCACGGGGGCCAGCTGGGAGGGCTCAGATCTGCTGGGTGAGGAGCAGCCATTTGCCTCCATGACTCTGCTGGAGATGAGTGCTGAGTTTCCTCTCCTACGGTTTTCCTCACAATCCCATGACTGGCAGGGATCCTTGGGGTGAAGGGGAGCACAGCTGGAGTTGCAGCCATGAAGAAGCTGTGCACCGTGTTGAGATGCAGCAACCACAGGGACACCATCCTTTCCCTCCAAGACCATTGCCATCCCACAGGGCAATCATCCTGTAATTCCTCCTGCTGTGTGTAAACCCTCTGTTTCCACAGCTGAGTTTTACACGTGCTGCAAACATCTGAGCATCCTCCAGTCCCCTTTCTCAGTTGCCCACATTTCCCCCATCAGACCAGCCTCTTCTCCACACAGTCCTCCCTCTTTGCAGGTCTCCTCCATCCCCAAGAGCACACTAGCCCCACCATGATGGCCAGGTGCTGCTGGTTGGGTCACTAGAGTCCATCCTTTCTATGAGGCAGCAGGGGCAGCTTAGGTTTTCCTTTTTCCCACTCTTGCTCTGCCATAGGCCCTAACAGGACTGTGTCTTCTCCTTGACTGTGGGCAAGGGCATATCTTCCCACAGGTGATGGACTCGGTGCCTTGGCCATATAGCTTCTGGGACTATGACCATCATATTTCTCCAAAAGGACTGAGCTGCACGTGAATCACTCCCACCAAGTGTCCTGTTTGCTTTTCCCTTGGGAAGGTCTCCAGACCTGTGCTGCACCCTGGGATTTATTCCTTGGCACACAAGGGGGTGGATCTGTGCCCTGCTCTGCGAGGGGGATGCCAGCATCTCCCAGGTTTAAGCCATACATTTCTACTTGAACAGTTAATAACTTTTTTTTTTTTTTTTTTTGGTAAATTGCAAGTTCTGTTTTTAAATACATTTTAGCTCTCCTATCCTGTTTGGTTTTTATTCCGTCAGAATGGGAAAGGGGAAGAAAAGAGTTGTCTTTACCTGAACTGGGCTCTAGACACTTTCTTGTTGATGAGCCTCATGGTGCTGGGTGTTTGTGAGAAATCAAGCCTGTCACGAGTGGCTTGTGACAGGGAAACATTAGGGTTCAGAGTTAGCTGTGCTGCAAAGCTCAAAACTTTCCAAGTTGCAATTCTGGAGTATTTTGGAGGCTTGAAATTCAAAAAGGCAACATGCTCCTTTGGAAAAGGGCTGAAGGGCTCGTGGAATGGTGTAGAGAAGCTCCAGATCACTGAAGCATGAGGAGAGGATGTTCCTGATGGTGTTACACCCCCTCCCCATGCCCTGCATCCATAGCTGGTTCAGTGTGGGGTTTTTTTGTGGGTACTACTCATGTGGAGGTACCTGAGCAGCAAAAACAGGATGTGGAGAGCCTGTGGGTTGAGTGGTGGTGTGCACCATGTGGATGCTCAGCCTGTGACCTGGTGTGCAGGTGAGGGACTTGTCCCCAACTGCTGCTTTTAATATGTATTAAGAAAAGCCATCTCAACATGTCTTCATAGTATCACAGAATGGTTAAGGTTGGAAGGGACCATAAAGATCATTAGGTTCCAACCTTCCTGCTGTAAGCAGGGACACCTCCCACTAGACCAGGCTACACAAAGCTTCATCCAACCTGGCCTTGACCACCTGTAGTGAGCTGCTGCTTGGCCATTACACAGTGGTATCTCCCCATGCTCACCTTCCTCATCTTCAGCAGTGAAGATAGTGAGACACTGGAACAGGTTGCCCAGAGAAGTTGTGGAGGCTCCATCCCTGGGAGCATTCAAGCTCAGGTTGGATGGGGCTCTGAGCAACCTGGTCTAGTGGGAGGTGTCCCTGCTCATGAAGGGGAGTTGGAACTCGATGATCTTTAAGTTCCCTTCCAACTCTAACCATTCTGTGATTCTATGATCTTGTCCAGGTAGAGCCTGGCCAATTAGACCTGTGGTCTCCTGCAATGCCTCACATCCTGTCACATCTTGACTACTGTTTTTGCTGCTTCACATCTAGCAGGGCCTGGCAATGCTGGTAAGTCTGGGCTGGTAGTCCCAAACACAAACTCTTCACCCAGTACTTCCTACATCCAGGGATTCAGCTCAAAAGTGGCCTTTGAGGAAGAACCAGCTCTTGTCTTAGAGGATGAGCAACGGAGCCTCCCTGGGCTCCAGTGTTTTTTTTTTTTTAACCCCAAAAGATTTCACTTAATTCCAGTCTGGGCACACTGATGATTTGCTCCCCATTGCTGGATACTCCCACCAGGAGTCTCACTCTGCACGGAGAAGTCTTGAGGATGAGGACCTGGGTGCCCTGAGCCCAACCCTTCCCAAGGAGACACCACCACAACCGCCCAGTCCAGAACAGCCTCCCACAAACTGCTTGATGGGTGGTTTTGGTTTTGTTTTTGTTTAATTAGAGTAATTTGCTTGGACACAGGTTTTTCAATGTTACATCAGTGTGGATACAGAGGCCAGTAGATGCTAATACATATGACACACAGGCACACGCACACAGAGCCCCAGCACCCCCCAAAATGGTGGGGTGCATGGGAGGCTGACAGAGCTGTGAGGGGAGGGACAAGGGTGGTGGCAGGGGAAAGCTGGCCCAGGACAGCACTGGAGAACATTTGCTACACTGCATCATCTACTGAGCGTGCTGAGGGAGGCAGGGATGGCTGGAGACTCACGAAAGCGGTGGTGGTGGGAGGGGTGGTGGGCACGTGTCTAAGGATGGGTGGGAACCTTGGGACAGCTGAATCATGGCAGCTAAGGAGGGGAAACATCAGAGACATGAGAAGGCAGCTTGGCTTCCCCGTGTGGCCTTGGCTGGTGTAACCATGCGCCTGTCACCATGGTGCCTTGGGTGGGGGGAGAGGGGAGGAAGGGGATCTCCTAGCAGCCCTGGCTGGCTGGTGGATGTCTCCATGCAACATCTCATTCACTTTGGTGGAGCAAGTGAGGTCCAGAGTCACTGCTGCAGCCCAGTTGGATGTCACAGTCCTTGAGGTCAGGTAGTCAGTGCTGCCACCACCTCCATGGTGTTGGAGGACTGAGCCCAGCTGAGTTTAACAGAACAACACATGACATCCCTGCAAGATGGACTTTTATGAAAGCAGCCAAACAGCCCAGTGCATGGGACCAAGAGAGGTCTGCCACATCAACCGAGATCCGCTCAGTATTAGTGATGCCAGCACCAGGTCTTGGTGGACAATTCTCACCCCTCCTGATGGCCCACACACAGGCACCTGCTCCTTTGAAACCTGGATTTTGGAAAGGCACCCCAGGCTCCTGCCCCTGCATCTCCCCAGATATAACCTGGCTTCAGCCTCCACTCTGCTGGCAGGTCCCACCCCTGCTCCAAAGCAGGCTGGTCTGCAGTGTGTGGTGTCACGTGGAAGACCAGACAACCAACCAGCAGATTTGTACAGCCAACCAAAGATGGAGAAAAGCCCACTGAACTCAAGGGCCTGCCCTCGCTGTGAGCAGTTCAGGTCCAGCTGGGACTTGCAAAGAGCCATTTTATACAGCAACACACACAAAAGCACAATAAAATCATCAGCTGTTTCCAACCCTGATGGCCAAGTCCATGTTTGAATCACAGCTCAGCACGGGCATGGCCTCAGTCTTCCAAGCATGGGGACTTCAAAACCCCATCATCCATATTGAAGTTTGCAGTAAAGATCCTCACAGGGTTAATTTGCCTGGACACAGAGGGCAAAAGGAGATAATTTGTCTTCCAAGCTTCGCTTCCAGCTGAGGCCATAAGTTGGGAAAGATGTGCCTTACTCAGCCTCTGGCAATCACAGCTCTGGGGGAGTCCCTGGGTGAGGGAATGTCCTGCAGGTCACCCTCAGCCCCAAGCCAGAGTCCAGATACCGGCACGAAATGCAGGATTTGCTTTAATTTTTTTTTCCTTTTTAATATTTTAAAAAATAAATAGAAGAAGAAACAAAACTTTAAAAGTTGTTCTTTTAAATATTTCCAGCATTGCACAGACAGCACTTTAGTACTCCAGCAGTTTGTTTATTCTGATTCCTAGTTAAAATGTGCTCTTCCCAACCAGCTTTTTTTTCTTTCCGTCCTTAAGAGCACAATAATGTCAAAAAAACCAAGCCCTTCAGTGTTCACTGGAAAGCTTCCCAGCATAGGTTGGGGCCTCTTCACAACTGAGATGCCCACAACCTCACCAAAAGCTGTTAGCATCCCGAGAGCTCGCTCTTACTGAAGAAAAAAACCAAAGCAAACCAAACTAAGCCACACACACACACACACAAATCCCCTTCCAAGAGCCTTTGTGATGCCAACCGTTGGGTTCAGGCAAACCTCCTGCTGGAAGGGCTTTGCTCAGTCACTGTCTGAGAGCAGTGGTGTCCCCTGGGAATCTTTGTGGTGGACGATGGAGCTGGGGTGGGGAAGGAGAACAGGAGGTCAGAGATAGTCATCTTCGCTGGAAGGGGAGGTGGGATTTGAGCCCTCAAGGTCGGAGTCCAGCGAACTCCCTGATGGTGTTCGGCTCATCTTCCACATCTGGGAGGCAAAGGTTCTGCCCCAGCTGCATGGGTATCCCACAGACCTCAGCTGGTGGATTAGCCCCATGGCCACCTGCCAGTGGCTTCTTGCAGTTCACTTGCTACTTTTTGCACTCCTCTGTTTGCTCATGGCTGTTAGCATCTGGCTGATGTATGAGGTCAAAAGATCATCCATCTTGTACCCCTGAGGAGGAGAGAGATGTTACCTGCCTTTAGAGCACAGTTTAGAGTCTCTGGCTCGTGCCTCCTGAACACACTGACTTTCAAGTTTTTTTGTTGACTTTTGAGTTTTTAGACACATTTTGCCTTGTTCCACCATTCTCCTTGGGTGAAATGACACCACCACAAGGAACACAGTCCAAACATGATTTGCAGTGTTGAGATGGAGGAACTCCCTGTCCCAGGATGCTGTTGAGACTAAGGACCTAGGCAGCTTTGGATGGGCCCTGGATTTTCAAATGGCCAACAAAATGCTGAATGCCTCAGATTAATAACGATTATGCCAGCAGGAATTTTTATCCTTCATGCTCTGGGTTTAAGATAGTCTGGGAGGAGGTTTGTTGCTGAGACTGTTATTAGGGACAAGCTGGGCAAAGGAACTTGGTAAGAGGGCTCAAGTACCCCCTGAGCCCACATTGGCTTTAATGTGCTTTTAGTCCAGTGACAGGGATGGGGAGTGTCTCATGTTCCTGAGATGGCAACATCCCAGGCACCTCAGGCTTACTTATAAGTTGAATGATGGACCAAGTGAGAGCCCTGATCCAGTCAGCAGAGCCATTGGAAAGCCAGAACTAAAAAAAATGCACATCAGGGGCTCTTCTAAGACCCCACTTTCAGACCAGAGAATCTCCGAGTCACAATTTGCTGGAAGCATTTAATTTTGCCTCCCAAAGTCAGGATTTGGTCTAACTGTGCCCAATGATCTTTAAAGCTCCTTACCAGGGAGGTCTCACAGAGCAGCTTGCTTCCTCTCACCAGGTTGCCAATGGTTATATGGAAGTACGTGTTGCCACTGCTCCAGTTGGAGATCTTGGTGAAGGGGTGAGTGATGAGAATATCCTGGTGGGAACACAAGACTGACACTCAACACTCAAGACCCTCAACTTTCCTGAAGGGCTGTGGGGACCTCTCATGTCCTCTTTCACCTTCCACAAAAGCAGATCAAAGATGTCCACTGCTATGGCCTCATGGGAATGGCAGTGAGACACAAGACTCTGGATTCTCCTGTGCTTCTGGAGGACTGCTGTACTGGAATGACCATGTGACTGGTGGAAGTAACTAGCAGGAGCTCATTTACTCCAGCTCCTGTCCTTGTGTCTGTGAAAGGATTAAGGAAGGAGTGTGTGTATCCTCCAGTAACAGGGCCCTAAGAGTTGATGCTCCTGTTCCATCTCCTATTGAAGAAGGCTGGCTGGCTTTGTGGAACAGTGATTTTCTGCCTCTAGAAACTTTTCTGGCCATCCAGCCCTTCAAACTAGGCTTAATGAGGACTCCTGAAATTCTGAACAACATGCTCTTTGGTATGACCTCTGTGAGGGGTTGGGGAGTGGGATCAGGATCATCTGGTCAAGACCTCAGTTCTGCTTACCTTGGTTTTGGGATCAATGAGGCTCACTCCATGCTTATTGATGGCAATTAGAAGGATTTCTGGATAATTTGGCTCTGTAGTTTGCTGTTAGAGATAAGAAGAACTGGTATGGGGAAGTGTCATGCAAAATCAGACCCCTTCCTGTCTTCTCTCTGCCTTTCTTGTCCTGCCAACATTTGATGGCCCCACTAACTGCTATTCAGTTTAAAGATCAACATAGTGTCCATTAAGGTATCAGCTGTGTACTTAATTATGGATCTCCTAAATGCACAATAACTGGTAGGTGAGTTGCTGACAGCATGATGTTCCTTGTCACTGGCAAACCCCAGACACCTCCTTTCCCCTCCAGTCCTTCTTCTCCTCACACCTGCTGCTATGGACCTCCAGACCAAGACTACACCATTCTGTCCCCTTCTGGCCTGTAACCCCTCCTCCCAGCCCTGTGCCATGAGGACCTTCACTTTGTTCTGTTTTGATGAGGTAGGACACAGTGAATGGGGGCTCAGCTCCTGGCCCTGCCACAGATTTCTTGGCTCCCAAGTCACTTTTGGTGGAAAAATCACAGGAAATAATCAGATCCCTTATGCCATCTAAGATGGACATGACAGAAAATGGGGTGCCCAAGTTCAAGGAACTGATGAGTAATTTCAGCAACTTGTTTGCAGCCCAGGCTCACTGTGTGGTCACTGAGAAGGAGTTGCAATGAGGTGTCCAGAGTACTTGGACAGTCTTAATGACTACTGGCCTCTACTGTCTTTGATGGGAGCCTGGTGCCATGCTGGGTGGAGTTGGTTCGTGGTGGGTGCAGACATGTCCCTTGGAAAACCACACACTCCCCTTTTCAAAACAGAGAATGGCTCTTGGCTTGTCAGCAGCAGAGCTACAAGTATGGACCCATGGACTGAGGTGTGCTGAAGCTCTATAATGCCTCTTCCTCTGTAAAGAGGCAGGGCAGCAATAAATAAAAGTATTGGCCCTTTACTGATGAAGAGTCTCACATTCTTTCCCTATTTCATCAGGGTTGGCCCAGTCTGGTCCAGACACTGGAATGACCCTGTGATACAGGGCTCCTGACCTTGGCTCGAAGCTGCCAGAGAACCCCCAAGCAGGGCAGGTACCTTCACTTCAAAGAATGCTGATCCAAATGTAGGCCACTTGAAGATAATCTTTAGGAAGGCAAGCTTGGCTTCTTCTCTTGTTTTGCCCGCATGCTTGTTGTAGTATGCCACGATGGACTGCAAGAAAGGACACAACAGCTGGAGGTTTGCAAAACTAATGCCAGGGGTGTTTGCAGGGAAGGAGCATCAGTCCTACAGAGACATTTGGTTCTAGTCTCTGCTCTAGTGAACGCTTCAGAAAAGTGCTGGGTGGTCACTGGAGCAGGGCCTGGAATCAAGGCAGGTCCTTCTGTCTTAATTGAGCTCAGGGTTGGATGAGGCTTGGAGCAACCTGGTCTAGTGGAAGGTGTCCCTGCCCATGGCAGGGGGGTTGGAATTAGATGATCTTTAAGGTCCCTTCCAACCCAAACCATCCCATGACTCTACGATTCTATGAGCTGTGCTGAGCTGATTTGTTCTGTGAGCAAATCATAAATTGATCCTCCAATTTATGCAACAGAGGAGACTGAGAGACCTTCAACCAAGAGAAGATGAGAGCTCCCTGGTTAGGCACAGGCTGAGTTCAAGTCCCAGGAAACAGAAAGGACTTATAAAACTATTTCTTGGCACTGAGACACTGATGTTATTTTATGGCTCCAGACCTGTGTAAAGCAGGGAGAATCACTCCTCTACTCAGTAATCTGCATCAAAGAACAAACCTTCTCGTTAGGCCATCTCCCACCACTACAGCCAAAGCCACCTGCAACACAAACATAACCCACTGCAAGGCATGTACGTATGGACACACGTGCCATTCCTCCTCATGGTGATGCTGGGGAGGCTGCAGCTCTGCTAAGGTTCAAGAGGCACCATGGGCCACTCATTCTGGCAGCCTCACTCCAACAGTCACACAAGAGACTGGGCTTCCCCCAGCCAGGCCTGGCATATGACTCAAGCTGCTGTTTTATTTACCCTTTTCCAGTCATCTGGAGAGATCTGCCGGACAAGGTCCTGAGGCACCAGCTCCTTCAGGAGCTTGGGGATGCTGGGGAAGTAGGACTTGTCATCCTCAAACTTCACGCGGTAGATGAGAGCTGCCAGCTGCAGGACCTCTTCCCGTGTACACTTGTGGTAGCCACGCAGGTACTTTGGTAACTCCTACGTGGAGGAAAGAACAATGCAGAGATTGAAGGGGTGACCACAGACTTTCCTACTCAGGTGTTAAATGGAGTTTGTGGAGGTCTCCAACCCCTAGTTAAGAGGCCGTGTCCTGGTTAACACTCGTAGCAGTTGTGTGGTGGAGAGGTGGCTGCTCAGCTGAGAACACACTACATGTTTAAAGACCCTCTCTGGTCTACAACAGTCTCCTGTTATGTGGAACAGGGAGGTCTCTGTGTTAGCTAACAAGTGTGTGAACCTACTGTCTTGTTCACCCTCCCTCAGCCCAGGAAATCCAGCCCTAATAATGGTCACCTGGAATTAAATGGGTTTTCTGCTTCTTTTTTTTTGAAAATAATTTAAAAATCTATTTCCTCATTACCAAAAGTATCTGAAAATGTGTCAGGTGACTAACTCAAGCATTAAGGGATACCATCATATTGGGATACAGTCATATTGGGATAACCACTTTATCCAGCCAAGAACACAGAGAGTGTATGTATGTGAGAGAGAGCTTTAGGACATGAAGGTGTGTCTCTTCCACCCCAGAAGAAACAAGAGCAGGAGAACTCTAACTTCTTACCTGACTGCTGGGACCATCATAGCTCATCTCCACAAATGGAGGTGGCTGAAGGCCCTCAGGATGCTTCTGAATTTAGCCTCTCCCATATCTTGCTGCTCACTCAAGGGCAACTGGCCCAAATCCCAGCTAAGCTGGTTACTCTAAAGTGCATGAAAGCTGCTCCTTGCCATGCAACCCAACAGTGCTCTTTGTGGTGCTCTAGTATTGTAATTTAATGCACAACTTCATCCATCTGCAGCTGGACAAAGTCTTTGTAACCCATTCCTAACTCCTCCCAAGTCTCCACTGCTATTGGAAGGTCCCAGAGTACCTGGTAATAGTGGAAGATGGAGTCTGCCATCGAGTCCTTTCCAGGAGTTGTGTTGGTCCACAGCTTCTTCATGAAGAACACTTGGTAGGTGAGGGAAGGCACTATACCTGAACAAGGGAAGTAGGGAGTAGCTGGATATGTAAAAGCAATGTTGTGAGCACCAGCTGGCAACTGGTGGCCCCACCATCACGTGTGCCATCACCGCCTCCAGGGACACTCACAAGGCCAAATGGGCTCTGACCTTGCAGAGAAAACCACATCTTTCCCTGGCAAAGCTTTAATAAAATGGAAAGAGTGTCTGGATTCATTTGCACAACTGTACTTTGGTGACAGTGCTCAAACTTAATGCAGGACAGAGGAGTTGGATCCATGTCTTGCAGCCACTGAGACACTCAGTAGAGCTTCAGCCAGCTCCACTGTGGATGTGGGCAGCAAGGTGGGATGAATCCTGTCACTGAAACCTTCCCACAGGCAGGCCCTGGAGAGCTGCCCACCAGCAGGTGCTCCTTGTAGGGGCCAGGTCTACCCTGACTGCTCTTGGACAGACTGCCCCCAAGGTGACGTCCCCAGGGCTGCTGTGGACAGCACACCCACACCAGTGTGGTCCAACAGATGTGACAGACTGTCTGGTCAATCTTGTCTGAAAGGGCTGGAGGGCTCTAGGAGGGCTCTGTGTGACCCACAATGGAGAAAAGCCACTGTTACCATCTTTTGCTGGTCTTGCTTTCTTTATCCAGTCCGTCAGGTGTCTCACAAAGTCAAAGAAGAAATCTCCCTCGGGCACACTGATGACCTGGGGGACACAGCACATGGTTACAAAGGCTGAGCAAGTGGCAAGAGTCCACAGGCAGGGTTGGCCATTGCTGCATCTCCTGTAGTTGTTGCTCACTTCTTTGTCCAGGTGACATGGATGTGTTACAAACTGCTGAGGTGAGAAAGCTGCCAGCACTTTGCTGCAGGTTCTGTCTCTATTTTCACCCATTCCTCCTTGTTGCACCTTCCTGTTGCACTGGAGCAGTTCATTTCCCTTGGTGATGACTATCCCCACAGATTTCTCCCAGTTGCCTGAGGCAGCTCCAAGCTGCACGTTTTTTCTTACTTAGTCCTTTCAGAGAATCATAGAACAGTTTGGCTTGGAAGAGACCTTAATGATCATCTAGTTCCAACCATCTGCCATGGGCAGGGACACGTCCCACTAGACCAGGTTGCTCCAAGCCCCATCCAACCTGGCCTTGAACACTTCCAGGGATGGAGCAGCCACAGCTTCTCTGGCCAACCTGGGCCAGTGTCTCATCACCCTCACAGCAAAGAACTTCTTCCTAAGAACTAATCTAAATCTGCCCTCTTTCGGTTTGAAACCATTCCCCCTCATCCTGTCACTCCAAGTCCTTGTAAAAAGTCCCTCCCCAGCTTTCCTGAAGCCCCTTCAGGCACTGGAAGGTGCTCTAAGGTCTCCCCAGAGCCTCCTCTTCTCCAGGCTGAACACCCCCAACTCTCTCAGCCTGTCTCCAGAGCAGAGCTGCTCCAGCCTTTGATCATATCTGTGGCCTCCTCTGGACTTTCTCCAACAGCTCCATGTCCTTCTTGTGTTGGGGGCTCTAGAGCTGGACACAGCCCTGCAGGGGGGTCTCACCGGAGCAGAGCAGAGGGGGAGAATCTCCTCCCTGGCCCTGCTGGCCACGCTGCTTTTGATGTAGCCCAGGACACGGTTGGTTTCTGGGCTGTTGGCGCACATGGACGGCTCACGTGGAGCTTTTCATCAACCATTTTTATAAACCCATCTCAGCAACAGGCTAGAAGAGCTTTGCCTGTCTGTGTTTCAAGCCCGTTGGGATGACTGCTGTAAGCCAGGGCTGCTGGACTGCAAATCTCACCATAGCAAGTTGGATCTGCCACAGGGCTTGTGGAGAAATGTATCTTGCTTGTGAGGGTGCACATAGCTCTGGCTCCACCAATGTGCATCCACAGGCAGGTGGGTCACCCCAAAGGCCTCGGGGCTACCCCAGCCTCTGGATGGGTCACTCACCTTGTCAGAGATTTTGACGAAGAGGCTGAAGCCCTCAGAGGACTTTAGGAGCAGCCTGTTGGAGATGTTCTGGCAGAAGTCCTTGGCTTTTGTGCTGGACTCCACCTCAAATGCCTATAAAGAAAGGAAGATCCTCACCATTGCTACCTCAAGGTTAATTCCCATTTTATGCTGTCTTTGAGGAACTCTAGGCTCAGACATACTAAGGGATTTAGGTGCCCAACACCAATGAGATCAGTGACATTGTAGATTGTGGCTCTGGCCATGGGAAGAGACGTTTGCAGAAGCTCAGCCATGCTACTCCTGTAACATTGTGCTTCATGATGCTCTATCTAGATCCTGTGCTGGCTTATCCAGGGGTCAGATGCCTTGCTTAGACCAAATGTCTGACTTCTGAATAGCTGAAGACAGGGGAGATGACTCCTGCTCTATGTGTGGATGGGATCTCTAAAGGAATGTCCTACCTACATGCAGGTCCCAGCCCTTCTTTTGTCTTTTGCACTGTGCTCAGTTTGTACATCACCTCAGTTCTGCTCTGCCCACTTGAAGAGATCCAGTTTGTAGCACTTTAAGGAATTTAAGTTTCTGACCACGAGATGTGTGACTATGTTAGCTTGAACCACCAAACCAACAGGACCCATATTCCATATCCCACTAGGGACTGGCCTGGAGCTCAGTGTTGCTGGTGTTCAGCAGCCCTTTGGTGCAGATGCATGTTGTACCAGAGTGATCCTCCTCTGCCAGTCCACCTGGATGACTGCCATGGCCAAAGGAGTCACATCAAACCCATCCAAGTGCAGAAGACCCCACTACCTCCTTCTACTGCCTCTCACACAGATACATTTGCATAAAGCAGTGTCATGATTTTACCTGGTCACACAGAATCACAGACTGGTTTGGGTTGAAACTGTCCTTAAAGATCACCTAGTTCCAATCCCCCAGTCTTGGGCAGGGACACCTCCCACTAGACCAAGTTGCTGAAAGCCCCATCCAACCTGGCCTTGAACACTTCCAGGGAGGGGACAGCCACAATTTCTCTGGGCAACCTGTGCCAGTGTCTCACCACACTCACAGGAAAGTATTTCTTCCTAACATTTAATCCAAACCCCTGAATCTGACTTAATCCTGACCCCAAAACAATTCCTTCAAGCTGGGAAAGAATTTCTTCCTAAATTCTAATCTAAATCTCCCCTCTTCCAGCTTAAAACTGTTCCCTTTTGTCCTATCACTTTGTGCCCTTGTATAAAGTCCCTCGACAGCTTTCCTGGAGCCCCTTCAGGTCCTGGAAGGTGCTCTAAGTTTTCCATGGAGCCTTCTCTTCTCCAGGCTCAACAACCTCAACTCTCTCAGCCTGTATTCCAGAGCTGCTCCAGACCTCTCAACATCTTCATGGCCCTTGTCTGGACTCAAAGTGATGAGAAATCCCAGCAGCTCTCAACTTTCCATTACAGACAAACAAGGGCATGCACAGCTACTGGAGAGGCATCATCCTTTTCTTTCCATGCACAGCATGGTGGGGGCTGGGCTCTTCTCCCAGGCAACCAGTGACAGGACAAGAGGGCACAGCCTGAAGCTGCTCCAGGGGAGGTTTAGGTTGGATATTAGGAAGCACTTCCTCATGGAGAGGGTGATTAGACATTGGAATGGACTTCCCAGGGAAGTGGTGGAGGCACCATCCCTGGAGGTGTTCAAGGCAAGGCTGGATGTGGCACTTAGTGCCATGGTCTAGATGGTGTGGTGGTGTTGGTCATAGGCTGGACTTGATGATCTTCAAGGTCTGTGCCCTCTTGTCCTGTCACTGGTTGCCTGGGAGAAGAGCCCAGCCCCCACCTGACTACAACCTCCCTTCAGGTAGTTGAAGAGAGTGATGAGGTCCCCCCTGAGTCTCCTCTTCTCCAGGCTAAACAACCCCAACGTCCTCAACCTCTCCCTATAAGACTTTCCCTCTAGTCCTTTCACCAGCCTCGTTGCTCTCCTCTGGACCTGCTCCAGCACCTCAACGTCCTTCTTGAAGTGAGGGGCCCAGAACTGGACACAGGACTCGAGGTGAGGCCTCCCCAGTGCTGAGCACAGGGGGAGAATCACATCCCTGCTCCTGCTGGCCACACTATTCCTGATCCAAGCCAGGATGCCATTGGCCTTCTGGGCCACCTGGGCACACTGCTGGCTCATGTCCCAAGGGAGCCTCACCATGGTACCCCACTGGGGATGGCTGGGGGGACAATATCTCTTGGTCTAGGCTGGAAATAACTGATATCCAAGGCTTGTGAACCCCTGTGAGTGAATGGAGATGAACCCACCCATCTTCCGTCTTTTTGGGGTCATATTAGAAAGCCTCCAGTGAACACCAGCACAGCACCCACATCTTGAAAAACGTGAATTGCAGTAAATCAACCCTCTGAGCTGGTCAGGGTAGATAAGGATGGGTTTTCCTTACACTGCTCTGGTCCAGAGTCTTCTGGAAAGGCTGTTTCTGAATCAGAACTAAGTTAGTTCGTGCTGAGATTTGAACAGGAAAATCAACAGCCATCCTGACAGAAAAGAAGTTCCTTCTCCCCCATTTACCTCATCAGTGTCGTCAGGGAAGTAAACCTTGTGGAAAATTTGAGTGGTTTTGTGTTGAATGGCCTCCACTTCTACCAGATGGGGTGGGTACTTCCTGGATCCATTCCTGCAAAACAGGAGGTGGCAAATACCACAGCATCAAAAGCACAAGAAAGCTTTGTTTCCATCTTCCATTTCAAGACTTTTTTTTTTGCTTGTTTAGTAACTTTGGCTAATTTCTTGATATTAAGGGTTCCTTCCCCCCCAAAGAAGAGAAAGAACAATTGGAATGGGGAATGTGTATTTGCTTAGGTTGTAGGTGACCTAATGGAGCTGGCATGGTGAAGTTGACTTCATTAATCTCTAGTTTTCCCCAGACAGTTTCCCAGTGACATCTTCCACCCAAGGTCCCTTTTGTTCAGCTTGGTCAAAGACATAGATTATGAGCTTTCACTGTCCCCCCAGACACCAAAATATCTCCTACTTGTTTTTTCTCCCACATATTTCAATGTTGTGGCATGATCAGGGTTAGGATGTCTTTTGGTGCAATACCTCAGGGCTTTCTGGAGTCTCTGGATGCAGTCTGATGCCAAGGGGTGATGTTTCCGGGACTGCAAGAACCTCTGGACATGGGGCAGAAGGATATTACTTGGAGGGAAAAGGCCTGTACACAACCACAACAGCTCCCAGCCTTTCTCTTCACTGTACCTACACGAGGAGAGACCCAGGAGGGAAAAAATCACTCACACCACGGACACTTCAGGTCTGCTCTGCACAAGGCAGGATAGTGCAATTGGGCCTAGGGGATACGAGTAACTCTTACTTGATGTGGTTGTCTGTGAGCTGCTTGAGGGTCTGGCAATAGATTTCATCCTTCAAGGGTTCAGCTTTCAAGGCACCTTCAAATATTTGGTCTGTCAGCTCATTAACTGAGCGGGTTCTTTTGGATGGGTAGTCACCCATATACTTCAGCACTGGTGGGAGGTAGGAGTCAAGGATCAGCTAACTGGGATGTTTGGGGAAGCCCTTCTGTTGATGATGGGATTAAAGACATCTTAAACATGACTGTAGGAGTGGCTGCAGTTTGGTGGAGGAGGCAGAGTGTATGGTAAAGGCTTTAAATTGCCTTAGATGTCCAGCAAGCTCTCTCCCTTTATTGTGCATCATCCCAGCTTGAAAGAATTGTTTTGGGGTCAGGATTAGGTCAGATTCAGGGGTCTGGATTAAATGTTAGGAAGAAATACTTTCCAGTGAGTGTGGTGAGACACTGGAACAGGTTGCCCAGAGAAATTGTGGCTGTCCCCTCCCTGGAAGTATTGGTTGGGGCTTGGACGAACCTGATCTAGTGGGAGGTGCCCCTGCATGTGCAGGGGGGTTGGAACTAGATGATCTTTAAAGGTCCCTTCCAACCCAAACCAGTCTGTTATGTTATGGTATGTACACCTAAGAAAGCTGCATCTGATGTGTTACCTGATCACACATACATTTACCACTGCAAAAGACCAGATCTTGAGCTGGTGTCAGACACCAGTGGAGCTGCAGTGACATGAGCCACACGATGACCTTCACCATCATGCCAAATTGCAACTATTCTGCATGACAACAGGCTGCAGTTTTCTGAATTAACATCTATGACACAGCAAGAGGAAAAGGGCAAAATTGCAAACGTCCTCTTATTTTTTTGCCAGTCATTTTAATTCCTCCTCCTCTTACTATTTGCTAGGAAGAAGAAACCATTAGTAGCAGCAATTGTGTAATATTGATCAGTAAGAGGCTGATCCAAACACAACTGTTCAAATGATGAAGTTTGGATCCTAGAGCAAAGCCCCACCAAAACCAACAAAGGTTAATTCAACAGATTGGATCTATGTCTGCTCCTCTCTCCCGTGCCATGTACATTCTGCCAGGTAAGGGATATTCAGGCACCAAACCCTGTCCCCAAGGCCATCCGGACTGTTTTGCATCCACACTGATCCAGGCTACAGCCTTCCACAGCAGATGCATCTTGGAGACACACATCTGAAGCAAGGCAGGAGAGAGCTGGTGAGTTAACCACTAAGCAGTGTGGACCAGCAGAACTCAGTAACTTGTTCCCTGCCCCTCCTGTATTAAGCAGATATCTCTCAGATCTCCAGGATGCCTGAGTATGGATTTCAGGATCACGCCCATCTCTGAGCCTGTGACACCTTCCCAAAGCCCTTAAGAGGGACCACAAACCTTTCCATGGGCTTTTCTTGGGGCCATAAAGAGTCTGCTCAACCCTTTGCCTGTCAGACCTATTGCCCAAGGGTTCCCCAGGCAGTGGAAGGATATCAATGAAGGCCATGCAGGCTTCTTGGGACAGCTCCTCACTGCCCAGGATCTTCTTCAGCAATGGCTGTTTGATGGGCTCACGGGTGTAACACCACAGCTTGTCCTTCCCACGGCTTTTGGTGATCATGACCCGGCTCAGGGTGTGCTTGGGAGGTGGCCTGGTGGCAAAGGCGAAGCAAGAGGAAAATGGAGAGGTTACAGGGATGAAAGGGACAACTTGAGGCCAATGTTTCACCTGGGAAGGTTGCTCACTTGGCTAATGAACTCTTACACTAAATGTGACTTCACAGCTTAGGAAGTATCCAGCTCTGAAGATAATAATTAGTACTTTCCCAGGGCTCAGAAAAGTCCCTTAAGGAGCTTACCCAAATACTGGCACCAAAATAACCCCCCCTACACCAAAAGAAGTTGTGGACACCCCACCCCTGGAAGTGTTCAAGGCCAGGTTGGATGGAGCTTGGAGCAACCTCGTCTAGTGGGAGGTGTCCCTGCCCATGACAGAAGGGTTGAAATGAGATGATCTTTAAGGTCCTTTCCAGCCAAAACCATTCTGGGATTCCATAATTCTATACCTGGAGATAACAGAATCACAGAATTGTTCTGGTTGGAAAAGACCTTAAAGATCATCAAGTCCAACCATAACCTAACTAACTCTACCAAGTCCAGTGCTTAAACCTTGTCTGCCACATCTACACAGCTTTTAGACTCCTCCAGGGATGGTGATTCAACCATCTCTTTCAGCAGCCTATTCCAGTATTTAATTACCCTTTCAGTGAAGAATTTTCTTTTAATATCTAATCTAGACCTCCCCTGGTCCAGCTTGTGCCCATTTCCTCTCAAACGGATTCCTATTCCTACAATCTTCGAGGATGGTTTAAAAAATCACCTAAAATAATCATAGGAAAATTCCTCCAAGGTGTATGGCTTTACTCTCTCTTCACTGTCTGAAATTGCCAGCTGAGAGGTTCTGATGACATCTTGTCGTTGGTCAGGGGTCATCGTGACCA
This sequence comes from Hemiprocne comata, assembly GCA_020745705.1. NCBI lineage: Eukaryota > Metazoa > Chordata > Aves > Apodiformes > Apodidae > Hemiprocne > Hemiprocne comata. Next base: position 214,504,134 of record CM036586.1, read on the forward strand.
GTGCCTGTGGGATGAAAACATCTCTGTCAGGTGGTATCTTTGGTTCAATATCTATCTGCTGTATTCAGAGAGAGGAAGCAGATACAGAATGAAAAGAAGAACAGGGAGTGAATAAGAAAAACCATTAATTCCAGTTAATAGTAAGAATGGTGCAATTGTCATTTCTTTGTGCTGTTCTCAGTCCCTAATGCAAAGAATAACAAATATTTCCCTAGTGTGAATAACTTCCTAATTAAGAGAATGTGCTTTGGATCCTATAGCTCCACACATGAATGTAGGGGTTGCTTGCAAACCCAAATACACCTTGAAGTAATCAGGCCAGCTGGAGGGATGTAGCAGGATTCATGGATATTTGAAGTCACAAGCATGTGGTCTTCAAAGTGACAAGACCAGAAGAAAGGCTGAGACCACTTCTGCCTTGGACACCTTGTCACCCATGTTGGCCACTTTGGTTTCCACCTTATCATCAGGAAGACTAGCCAGAGCTAAGCCCTTCAGGAGGGTTTTGACCTCCTTGGGCTCTGTATCAAGTGGTGCCATTCTGTAAGCCAGCTTACCACGATCTCCAGCGGAGGCATGGTGACTGTTGGCAAGACATAGACAGAATCGGTTGGGAAATCCCCTCTCTGCTTGGTCCGTTCATTGAACCCATTAGCCCACCCTGAGTTCATCACATGTTCTCCTGTGTCCTGGTCCAAAACTATAAGATCTCCTTTGAGGAAGCTGAGAAACCCAGATTCTTCTCCCACTGCAAGAAAAACAACCATTATTAACTGTTGTGTTTTTTTTTTTTTCTCCAAAATCCCTTGCGAATAATTAATCTATCTATACATTTATGACTGGGCTGGGCCACTTACTTACCAGGGTTTGGGTTGTCTTGGAGAGTGACCACATACTTGGATCTTTTCCTTAGTCCTTCAAGGAAGGTCACCACCAGGTCCCGAATATCCTCTGCGTTGTTGGAGGTGAAAGTGTATTCATCTCCTTTAATGGTGGCCAAGGTGAAACTCTGCCCTTGGAGCTTTCCCCCTCTGGGATATATTTTTATAGGAGACATAAACAAGGAAGATACTGGCATCAAGAGGCAAAGCCTGGAAGAAGACTGTTTTAGGGTGGGATCACCAGCTAGGTCTGTTCCTCCTCACCTGCTGCTTGACACAGCTGTGATCTCTGGGAAAGAGAGCTCTAAGAGAACCTGCTCCTGTTCATCCACAAAGTACACCCCTGTCCAGTTGACAGCTACAATCACATCATTTTTAGGCAGGCTAGGCCCTGGGTTGAAGACAAGACATTAAATGTGTTCATGAAAGGTCTTAGGATACAAAAAAATTTCAAAGGATGATTCAAGGTTTTATTTTTAGTGAGAGAAATAGTGGCAGGCTCATAGCTTGAGACATTGCTAATATGGATGCACCAAAAACAACATATCTAAAAAAGACCAGCAAATGGTCCATTAAGTCTTCTTGTCTGTGGAGTCCCTATCTTTCCTTTCTTCTGCTTTGGAGCACCCTGTGCTCCAGGGATGTGCTCTACTGACTCACCTGAGAATTTGAAGGCTTCGTAAAACCGAGAAAACAGCAAAGGCCACTTGAAACGAGCAAAATCCACGACCTCTTCCTTGACCTTTTTGGGGTCTGTCCTCTTCTGAGTATAAATTCCCTACAGACAAAGCAAATTAAAACCAACATGAAGCACAAACCCAGTTATAACCAGGAAGGGAGCAAATAAAACCAATTCATGTCACCTGAGGATCTCGGAACTAATACTAGTTTAGGTCTCAATGAGGTAAGGGTCAAAGTCCTATAGGAACATGTGATGATTGGGCAAAGTCCTTGTGAAATTTTGGTTCACACTTCAGGGAATAATTAAACTCTGAGAAGGTTGTGCAAGCATCTAGAGTGACCAGTCTGGGTAAGGAGTCATCTCAGCTAACTTTGGGTTTCCCTGATCATCATCAAATCACAGGTTGGAAAGGACCTCAAGGATCATCTGGTCCAACCTTTCTTGGCAAAAGCACGGTCTAGACAAGACAGCCCAGCACCCTTTCCAGCTGAATCTTAGAAGTGTCTAATGTTGAGAAAGCCACCACTTCCCTGGAGAGATTATTCCAATGACTGGTCATTCTCATTGTGAAAAACTCCTCGTGTCCAATCGGAATCTCCCCAGGAGTAACTTGTCATCTCTGCAGGTTGTCTTCTTCTGTCAGATCTTGCCTCAAAACTAGTGGTCAAGCTGAACATTACCTGCCCTTTCTCTCTGATGTAGCTTCAGGCCAGGCTAAGAACTGAGCTATGATGTCTGATGTATGTTTAAAAGGCACATGAAGCTACCAAAGCACTCCTTGGTCCTTGCCAGCTGGTTTGTTGTCCCCACCTTTTTATGTGCAGCTATAATGAGCTGAGCCCATTTTTCCACTGTTTTTGAAGCTGTGATCTCTCTGTCTGGGATGTAGGATGGAATGAGATTTAGCAGCCTTTCCAGTACCATCTCTGACCCATAGTCCACATAGTACTGCTGGGAAGCCAGTTCTGCCAGATCTTCTTCCTGTGGGAGACACACAAGCCAAGTTAATGCTGTTATCAGGCCATCACCTCAACATCCATCCTCCATCACTCAAGGAGCTCCTTCTGGAGGCTGGATGTATTGCTGCTTCAGATCAGTGTGGGGATGCTTCCTTTCAGCAGAACTTCACTAGTGATTTTTGCACATCTAAAGTTCAGGAGGTGGACCAGAAAAAGCTATGGTTAAGTCTCAACATGTTCAGTGCCCAGCACCATGTAACCTTGTACTGCCTGTGAACACAGACACAGGAAAAGACCTTTAAGATCATTGAGTCCAACCATAAAAAAACATTTGTTCCAGTCTTTCCTTGCAGTTCAGTCTGCTTCTGATGCCTGCAGCCAGCAGTGGGTGATTCTGCCATATACTCCTGATCTGGTGATCTGGTTACAGACTACCTGTGGCCCTCCAGAGGCTCCTCCCTCCCTGGAAGTGTTCAAGGCCAGGTTGGATGGGGTTTTAAGCAACCTGGTTTAGTGGAAGGTGCACCTGCCCATGCCAGGGTGTTGGGACTAGATGACCTTTAAGGTCCCTTCCAACCCAACCATTCCATGATCCTATGATAGATGAAGTAGCCATTCACTCTCCCCTCCAAAATTCACCAGGAGAGAGTGCTCATGAAGCACAAGGGAGTTTCCAGTCTCTCCCCAGCCAAGAGGATCTGATTCTTGTAGCTAGTTTCCCAAGTGAATACCATAATCCCCAAGCTAGCAGGTGTTCAAGGAGGAAGATTTCTCCTCTCCTTTGATGAAACCTAGTTCACCACGCCGAGGATATATGTTGGGCCAGACCAGTAGCTGCTGAGGTCACATACCTTGTCACACCGGTACTCCCCAAACTTCACCCCTCGCACGATCTGTTGGTAAATGAGATTGGTGGCCACACTGTCCTCACTCGGGCTGTGCCAAGGAGTGAAGATCTCCTTCCTGAAGAAGAGCCGCCACGGCGCGTTGCGCTCCTGCGCTCCCTGCTCTTTGGCGTACTGCTCGCACTGAGACACAGCATCCATCACATGGTCATTGCCACTCCCCAGCGAGGAGACCTAGGCAGGGCACAGGGAAATGTGGCCTTCACCCACCTAAATGCTGACCTTCCCAGGTGGAGATACCAGTGATAGGACAAGGGGTAATGGGTGCAAATTGGAGCATAGGAGGTTCAAGGTAAATATCAGAAAAAACTTCTTTACTGTGAGAGTGACAGAGCACTGGGACAGGCTGCCCAGAGAGGTTGTGGAGTCTCCTTCACTGGAGACATTCAAAACCCGCCTGGATGCGTTCCTATGTGATGTGCTCTAGGTGACCCTGCTCTGGCAGGGGGGGTTGGACTAGATGATCTTTCGAGGTCCCTTCCAACCCCTAGGATTCTATGATTCTATGATTCTATGATACCGACCTCTGAGTCACTCAACCCGACTTCCTTTAAATCAAAATAAATCGAAGTATCTATTTCCGCTAGCCAGCCAAAATGGAATAGGCCTACGGCATATCTGGGTGAGCTGTTTTGTTTAGAGTCACCATTTCCCATCTAAAATTACAGGTGAATTAGCAAAACATGACTTAGCAAACCAGCAGTTCCACTATGAAGTATTGATAGTTCACACTGTGCTTTGGTACAGCCTGTTTCAAAGTCACGGACTTGGATCCAAGCATGCGAAGCAGCAGTTACACACAGAATAAAAAGCCTGTCCTGTTAGAGAAGATGGAGCACCTCTGTCTTCTCACTGTGGTCTGGCATGAAGCCCTAAAGAACTCCTCGGAGTGAACACCCCTGGATGAATGTCTCCTCAAAAAAGACCACAAGGATGGAGTATAAGCCATTTTCTTCTCCACTCACAGGCAGAGGTGGCCACACCCGGAGGGGAGAATATACTTTATTCTCTTACATAACAGCTGTAGGAATAATTCTGTTTCATTGGCTTGCAGCTATTGTATCCCCTGATGAAGTTTTACCTTAGCTCTGTTTTCCATTCTCTTTTATGCTCACCTTTATTTTTGCAGAAATTCTGAAAAAGGTGTGTTTTCAGGTTAAATAAATTGGGTTAAATGCCAGCACAGGTGTGGCCCTTGGGAATTTAGCTCATTTTGGAAGCTTCATTTTAACCATTATCTTTCCAATTAAATGTAGTTGCTCCCTTGTATAAAAATCCAGGCAGTTTGCTCTACTGAAAATCCTCCTCAGAGTAGTTTCACTGAGAGTAAGAGTAGAGCATCACAGAGTAATTCAGGTGGAAATGCATCTCTGGAGGTTTCTAATCCAGCCCACTGGTCAGAGCAAGTCCATCTTTGATCGGGTTGCTACAAACCTCATGTTAAACTCTGAATATCTCCAAGGAGGGAGATTTCATAGTGTCTCTACAACCCTGCTCTGGTGTTTGACTACTATCGTGAAAATAATGCTGGCACTTGCACTGTAGAAATGTTCCTTCCTGACCTCAAGGCTGGCCATTTGCTCAGAGCACATGGTCCTTCTGCCCTCTGGAAGATAAGTGATGGCACGGAGAACCTTAACTTTCTTTCATGGAGCTACTCAGAAACAAAAGGTAAGATATACCTTGTCAAAAAGGGCAATGTAAAGCGAAAAGCCAAATCGGTCCTTCAGGCTGATTTTGTCTGCCAGAGAATTACAGAGCTCTTTAGCTGTGGTTGCAGAGTCAGTCAACAGTGTTTTCGTTGTCCCATCCATGAATGTGACAGGCAGCATGATTGGCTTCTTGGACTTGGTTGCCTAATGGATGAAAGTAACACTTTATAAAGGCATGTGTGTTTCAATCCCATCAGGGCTATTTTATCTACAAGCTCTCCCAGCCAACCGTGGTAACCATTTTCTAATTCCTGATCCCACGGACTGGCTGCTTTTCAATACTACCATTACATACTCCTCAACAGGATCATGTACCCCCAGCCACTGGAAGCATTTGGAAGTCCCAGATTTTTAATTTTACACATTCAGTCACCGAAGTGCCTAATCCAAAAATTCCAAGCATGCTTGAGAATGTTCCTGGGCACTGGAGCACAGCTGCCTATGCTAGTAAACCAGCACATAAAATGAGCAATTATTGCACAAACTGTGCCTGTTCCGGCTCATCTATCCCCAAACAAATCCCAGGGATCATTCCCAGTCAGCAGTTTGCCTGCAGCCACCCTCATCTGGAAGGCAGCTTCCTAGCAATGCTTGCTTTGTGCCAGGGGCCTCAATGCCCAACAGCACTCTTGAGAACATTTAATTTACAAGAATTGATGTAGCCAAAGGGATTGATCTTCAACATACTCTGGAGCAAAGCCAGGATGCACTGGGAGTGCAATATCTAGGAAATATCTGACAATTCTGGAGAGTAAGAGGTGTTCTGTCACTCTCCTTTCTGTCCAGCCAGAGATGTGGTTCCTGTGATAGTGAAAAGCTCAAACCCTGAGGCCCAGCTGCCTGGGCAGGGGATGGAGGGGCTCGTACCTGCAGCTCCAGCCAGCTGGGGGGCTGTGTCCTTGTCCCGTTGGCAAACGTCCTCCTCAGCCTCTCTTCACAATACGGAGCATAACCTGGTGGCCCTCCATTGATAAAGTTCCTTAAATACTGTTGGCAGCAGGGAACACGTTGGTTAGAACATCTGCTCCAGAGGCCAAGCATTTACAAAGGTTAAAACCCAATATTTTATTGGAGAAAAGCCCTCTGGGGCTGCCAAGAGCAGTGATCCTGCTCAGGCTCAGGATGTTCCTACACGACAATGCTGGAAGCTGAGGTAGAGTAGGACAGTCTGCACCCTTGCCTTGTTTATACACTGTGCATTTCTGGCCTCGGTGGAGATAAGATACCAGCCTAGACAGACCTTTGATCAAAGCCAGTGGAACAGCTTTTCTGTTCCTGCTATTGCTGCCACTGATTTCTGTCTCTGTTATTTTAAAGATGTATTATAAAACATCACTGAGTGTTGGCCAAAAAAGATGGGAGCGAATGAAGAAGACCCATAAATAATGATCCAGGAGAACTGTAAGCAAATGCCACTCAGAACAGCGAGCTGCCAGTACAAAAGATCTTTCACAATTACATTAAACAGAGGCTTCTTTAGTCAGATTTAAAATTGCCTTTTAGAAGATCCTAAACCAGAATTTGAAGCACTTCACCATATGTTAAAAATACACCCACGTTATTGTAGAGAAAATGAAAGTCAGTGACTTCCACAGTATGAAAGAAAACACATTTTTAAATATTACACAAATATATTGGCCCAAAAGGTAGCTGAGACTAATAGTTCTGCAAAGCGTATTTTTCAGAGAGACTTTATAGCTAGATAAAGAGTTCTCTGGGTGACAACACATGGCTGTTCCTTCAGAAGCACAGGCTGCTCAATAGCACTGTCAGGCCATAAATAACATGGCAGAGAGACAAGATATCTCTGTCAATCATAACTTACACAGATACTCTGAAATAACTAGGTGATACAGCCAGGTTATAAGGATGGGAGCTGTTGCAGAGGATTGCAAGCAGCTGATGCTGTGTAAAATGTAGTTTCAATTATGCTGTTCATAATGAACTATGTAATTATCTATTTTCATATTTCTCCTTCCTTGTGACTGGACCTTCCCACCAAAGTCCATTATTAGTTGAAAGAAATGCACAAAGAACAGAAGTGCCAAAGTGTCTTGATCCTTGTTTAATGTATGATGTGATAAAAGTGTCTAATGGCATCCAATGTGTGACTTTCATATTTGGGAGCAGGAAAGCATATCAAAGACTGCTTCATTATCACCTGAATCATAGAATCCCAGAATGGTTTGGGTTGGAAGGGACCTTGAAGATCATCTAGTTCCAACTCCCCTGCCATGGGCAGGGACACCTCCCACCAGACCAGGTTGCTCCAAGCCCCATCCAACCTGCCCTTCAACACTTCCAGGGATGGGGCAGCCACAGCTTCTCTGGGCAATCTGGGCCAGTGTCTCACCACCCTCACAGTGAAGAATTTCTTCCTAATTTCTAAGCTAAATGTCCCCTCTTTCAGTTTGAAATAATTTCCCCTCATCCTATCACTCCATGCCCTTGTACAAAGTCCCTCCCCAGCTTTTCTGTAGGCCCTTTAGGTACTGGAAGGTGCTCTTAGGTCTCCCTGGAGCCTTCCTCAGGATACCTTTGAGCAGAGGTACTTTGAAACACTGGCACATGTTGCTCAGAGGGGTGGTAGATGCCCCATCCCTGGAAACACTGAAGGTCAAGTTGGATAGGGCTCTGAGCAACCTGATCTAGCTGAAGATGGATATACCTGCTCACTGCAGGGGAGTTGGACTGGATGAGCTGTAAAGGTCCCTTCCAACCCAAACCATCCTGTGATTCTATGTCTGAGTCTCCAGAGCTACCCAGAAATTATTTCTGAGAAGTGCTTCACTCACCTAAAATAATCTTCAGCTGTTAAAGATGTAAACCCACACAGCCCCCTGTGGCATACTTTCTCAGATCTCATTTCCAGATATAACTTAATTTTCTGCTGCTTTGCCAGTGATTTATCTGCTTTATTAGATTTCATACTGGCAAGGCTGGGGATGAAGGAGGAATTTCTGTTCTTGGCTTCAGCTCTTTCAGTGCTGAGGATCCAGTACCTAATCTGATATCTATGAAAACTTATGGAGCATCTTTATTTCTGGCAGGCTTGGGAGCAGCTCCAGGCTCCAACATTCAAAGATCTGAGAGGGACAAAGGAGGCCTTATATCATGACAAAGCAAAGACACAGTGCTGAGCCCTTTACCCTGAGCCAGCCAGGCTCTGAGGCATGGGATCAACTTGAGCAGCCCAGAGGGTGTTTGTCAGATTCTCAGTGTGGAACTCATTTGGGAGGCAGACTGTTCAAATCTAGAGAGCAAAACTTTGCCCAGAAAAAAAAAAACCCAAACCCTTAAGACCAACCTTATTTTCAACAATGTCAGCCACTTGGCATCTCCCACTGTGTTCAGTCCTGCTGATCCACAGTGCTTCTGAGGACACGTTACATGTCATCTCTCATGTGGCTGTTTACAGTTGGATGTTTTCAGTACAACTCATGGTGGGGCAAGTTGTAGCATGCAGAGAGCAACTACACAAACATACTTGCAGGTAAATTAAACCCTTCCTTTTCTATGTGCAATTTTTTAGATTAACTTGTAGTTAGCTGTGTAGTAATATTCCTTGCCAATTTGGTTAAGAGTGCATGCCTGAAGTCATACAGCCAAAGCCAGTAGCTGCTTGCATGAATCCATAGATCTTTGCATGGGAGGAACAGGGGAGAAATGTGGGCTATTCTGGGTGTGTGAATTCCACTTGCAGCCTCCCATAGTCAACTTCACAGCCAGAAGTCACTTATTCCCATCCTCACACACCTACAGGGCACAAGGCATCATCTGAACTGGTTGTCCACATTCCCTTTGGAGTAATAGAATTGTCAAGGTTGGAAAAGACCTTCAAGATCGTCAAGTTCAACCATCTACCCTACAACCCCAAACCACGAAACCATCTTATGAAACACCATGTCTACCCCTTTTTTGAACATCTCCAGAGATGGTGCCTCCACCATCTCTCTGGGCAGCCTGTTCCAGTCACAGTCATGGACTGTGTCACAGTCACAGGAAAGAGAGTCACGTCTTAGGACTGACTCTTCTGATCCACTTTAGACATTGAAGCTGGGATCACACACACTTTTCTTAGGAACTTTTTGTCATTTTAATTCCTGGCAAAGATAAAGACCAAGATTCCCCCAACTGTGAAACCCAAGAGAGAAGATGGATCCCATGGATCGAAAAGAAAATGTGTTGGTAGATAATTAATGAGACAAAGAGCATCTACAATTTACCTTCACAAACTTCTCAGATGGAGCAAAACATCCCACGCAGAGGGACATCAGGATCCAACCCCTGGCATGGCTGCTTTTGGATGGGTTCTGGGTCAGCTGCTTGCAGATTTGACAATAGATTTCATCCCTGCAATAGGAATTAAAATAACTATTAGAGGTAATGAGGTGGTGTTTTTCAACATGAGCAGAGATGGAGCCAGACCCCATCTGTATGTGATGCTGCCCATCACCAGTGCTGTAACATCTCTGTACTTCAGCTGAGGTTTCCCACAGCTGACAGACATGGCTTAGAGGTGGAGGGAAATAAAAAGGGAGTCTCAAGGATCAAGGGTGCTCAATGTCACCTCTGGAGGATGAAGTCTACCTTGTTTTCTCACAAATACTTCCCAGTAATACCAAGAGTCACCTAAACTAACTATCATAGAGGGTCATCAGCTGGGAGTCTTCATTTGCTGGCTGTTCCTCTTGAGACACCTGAACTTGCTTTCTGGAAGAGCTGGGAACTATCAGCTCCAGTGGAGATCAAGGTTTGTCCAGCTCGTATGTCCAAACATATCTCAATTTGGGTTTTAATGTCCACTTTTGACTTTAACCTTAGCTCTTTACATGCAAAATGAGGGATGATGGTACTTCTCCATTCTTCTGGCAGCAAAAATGTTAGCCAACCTGCCACACTGAAATCCCAAGAGACACTACCAGGTCTGCCTGCAGGGCAGACTTTGTGCAGAAAAGTAAGGCTAGATGGTGAACTGGGCCAAGGTAACCCAAGATACAAATACAGGCTCAAGGAGGACACAGCCCTGTGGAAAAAGACCTGGGGGTACTAGTGGATCCAAAGCTGCACATGAGCCACCAATGTGCAATTGCAGCCCAAAGGGCCAACTGCATCCTGGGCTGTATCAAAAGAAGTGTGACCAGCAGATCAAGAGAGGTGATTCTGCCCTTCTACTCTGCCCTGGTGAGACCTCACCTGGAATACTGTGTCCAGCTCTGGAGCCCCAACACAAGAAAGACGTGGACCTGCTGGAGTGTGTCCAGAGGAGGGCCACAAAAATGATCCAAGGGTTGGAGCACCTCTCTTATGAGGACAGGCTGAGGGAGTTGGGGCTGTTCAGCCTGAAGAAGAGAAGGCTCCAGGGGGACCTCATAGTGGCCTTCCAGTACCTGAAGGGGGCCTACAGAAAAGCTGGGGAGGGACTTGTTGCAAGGGCTTGTAGTGAGAGGACAAGGAGTAACAGTTTTAAACTGAAAGAAGAGAGATTTAGGTTAGAGATCAGGAGGAAATTCTTTAGTGTGAGGTTAGTGAGACACTGGAACAGGCTTCCCAGAGAAGCTGTGGAAGCTCCATCCCTGGAAGCATTCAAGCTCAGGTTGGATGGTGCTCTGAGCAGCCTGATCTAGTGGGAGGTGTCCCTGCTCATGCAGGGGAGTTGGAACTCGATGATCTTTAAGGTCCCTTCCAACCCAAACCATTCTATGATTCTATGATTATAGGAGAAAATGAAAATAAGAGAAGCTGGTCATCAGATGAGGATGCCCACGCTGTTCCTGGAGTGAGCAGGTATCTGTGAGTGAAAAGAGCATGAGGCTACATGAACTGTAAATATGTGTGTGTGTGTATATATGTGTGTGTCTGTGTGCATTTATAACACCCACTCATAAATGGGCTAAACCAGAGATGGGCAGTTGGCTGTGATTGGGCACCTTCCAATTTCTGAATGTTTAATTTAGCAACTGAAGGGAGTTTTTCATTACAACACCATTAAAATTATTCACATGAGCAAAAGAGATCTCAATGGACAAACAGAAAACAAAGGGTAGTGAACAACAACAGTGAGGATTAAAAAAAACAATCCAGTAGCCACTAGCACTTTCAGAAGTGTTGGAGTCCCTCTGTGTGGTCTTTCCATCAGGCCTGATATGGACAGTAAGGAACATGACCCTGTACTAGCCAGCATGACCAGAAAAATGAATATAATGAGAGCTTTGTAAAGCTGCACACAGTAACAAAAAAAAGAATAAAAAAATGCAAATAGCTCAGGAATAGCTCAAGGAAGAAGGAATGAAAAGAATGGCATGTCCATGCTTTTGTCTTGGTTTCTAACCTTAAGGCTGGCCTGAGGATGCCATTACCAATAATGAAATGGAGCTTCTCCAGGTTGGAGGTGGGTCGGTCTTCAAGCATGCTATTACCCTGCAGTGTGGACTCACCATCATGAAGTCTCTTTGTCACCTGCCAAGCAGACACATTGCTCTCTTTCAGTACAGCCAGTTACTATGACCCCCACCCCCCCATCCCAAATGTGTGGTGCTCCCCCAGGAGGATTCCTCCACCAGCCAGGAGAGGTCTCAGAAGTTCTTCAATCTAGCACTTTAAAAACAATGGCAGGGTTTAACTTTGTTGGCTTTAATCACATGTGGGGGAAGCTGAAAATGGTCCTGTCTACTCACACTCCCACCTGCTTGGTCTTTACCCAGGTTTTCTAAGATGGCATCCCAGCTCTGAGCTGGACCTGCAGCTGGGAGAGGGCCACCAAAGATCTTTGGAATAACCCCAGCTTATTGTCGAGGAGGACCTGTCTCTTTAACTCAGTCATTAAAAAAATCATTAAGACACTGACAAAATGGACCCGCTCCCCATGCTAATGATGCAGCCAAAAGCACACAAGCATGGTGCTGCTTATGAAGACAAGGACAGCATTCGTCCACCTGCCAGCTCTCTCTCTCAGCTAGTCAACCCAGCCTCCACTTAGAGTCACTGGAGAAGGATGGGCATGTCTAGAGTGCTTTCAGAACCACATTAGAGTAAGCTGGATTGGGTCCTATTTCTCCTCCCTGACTCTAAAGGGAAGGAGGGTGACTATATCAGAGAGCAATCTTCACGCTCTGAAGCAGCTACAGCCAGGTGAGGTGGTGCCTGCTCTGGAGGTGGACAAGGCAGTGTGTAAATGAAGACTGGATCCAAGTCTTTGCATTGCTTTCATCCCCCCACCCAAAGGATTTATTGCTCCTCACTCTTTTGGCATGGGATTTTCACAAGGTGTCAGCTTGGGCTAACTGCTCCCACAGGGAACTCCCTGTGGAGTTGCCCCTGGCACTGGACAGGAGCAGAGGATGGGTGAAGGCTTTTGGAGACCCCACCTCTGCTACCTATGCCACAGTGGAGGGCGGGAAACTAAAAACAGGGTTAACATTCAGACCATCACAGAGTGGTGGGAGGTATCAGCAGCTGGATGGAGGGCTGTGAAAGAGGGGAGGGAAGGTGCTGGATGGATGGAGAACAGGAGCCGAGGGGAGGCCGGCGCGAGGTGCAGAATGACTCAAGGAGACACGGGAAGCCAACCTTTCCCCTTAAACACTCCTTAAATCTTTCAGGCAGAGAGACAGGTAGCGCCAAACCCAGAGGAGGGCTGGTTCTATGTTGTCTAGGGAAAAGCAGAAGAGAGTCAGAGAGGGCTGCAGACAATCCAACGGCACTTGTGCTGCCAGGCGGCCAAGCGTCTCCTCTCACCTCCTCCGTCAGTTTGGATTTCTTCTTGAGTGTCAAGGAGACCAGTTTGTGCCGCACACTGTTCTTCTTGTGCCCATCAATGTGAGTACTCTGCAAAGCAAGAGGTGTGGATGCAATGGAATGAGACACAGAGCCCTCCCAAGTACATCCTCTCCCTGCCTCCCCCAGTCTCCTGCAAAAGACCATTCATCCTGGCCACGGAGTGAGATACTTCAGAGGCTGGTGGGAACCAGAAGTGTCACCCATATTCCCACGCCTCCTCATAACCCAGGTCTGGCTCTGGATTTTGTAGGTACTCTTTAATCAATGAGTTTCCCCCAGATCAAAACTACATATTGGGGACATCTGAAAAAAGTTATGTTGAATAATGACCTTCATAATTTGCTTTAACTTTTGGCCAGCCCTGAATTGGTCAGGCAGTTGGACCAGATGATTGTTGAAGGTCCCTTCCAACTGAAATTATTCTATTCTATTCTATTCTATTCTATTCTATTCTATTCTATTCTATTCTATTCTATTCTATTCTATTCTATTCTATTCTATTCTATTCTATTCTATTCTATTCTATTCTACTCTATTCTATTCTATTCTATTCTATCCTATCCTATCCCATCCCATCCCATCCCATCCCATCCCATCCCATCCCATCCCATCCCATCCCATCCTATCCTATCCTATCCTATCCTATCCTATCCTATCCTATCCTATCCTATCCTATCCTATCCTATCCTATTCCATTCCATTCCATTCCTAGAATTTGAATATTCCTAGAATATTCCTTCCACAATGCCTTATGTCCACCCAATTCTGCTGTATCCCATTCAGGCTTGTTCCTACATAGAAATAAGATAAGCAAGACCACTCTCTGAGATAAACCATTTGCACAGCAGGTTTGTGAGCTGGAAGTCATCTAGCTGGGGATTCATGGACCCATAGTGGTTTCATCACTGCTAAGCTCTGGGCTCTCTCAGATTTCCCAGAAGGACAGACCCAGGCACTGACTACCTATCACCACATCACTGTTGGCTTTCTACTTTTATACCAACTTGATGCCAGCTGTGGGATCAAAATGGAGTGGATAATCACTTCAATTTTTCACCCAGTTCACCTCTCCTCATTTGGACAGCTTTGAAAAGAGTGATTTGACACCAGATCAACACGTTCAGTCCTACAGCTGTGAGGGTTTATATCAATTTTAAGGCCAAGCTGGTTCTGTAAACCTGGATTTGCACATCATCCTGCTCGGGGTCAGCTCACTGTTGTGCCTGCTGCAGAGCAGATGTAAGCATAGACAAAAATGACAGCTCAAATTTTCTTTCTTTACTTACTGATGTCTCAATTGGCCAAAATATGCCTTTTTTTTTTTTTTTGGTAATAAGCAAACAAACAAGAAAACCGTCTCTAAAAAGTAGGAGATCTGTTAATTTACATCTGCAAATGCTACAGGGGCTTATCCAGATGATACTATAGAAAACTTGAAAATGCAACAGTGCCATCTAGAAAATCCCAGTACCAGGCAAAATCTGGGCCTATCAAATAAGCAATTGCCAAAGATGAAAGCACACAAGTGCTATGGACAGTGATTGATCAGAGTGATGTCTTATCTGGGAGGGGTCCTGAGATGAAGTCCTCCAGTGACATCCCAGAATGCACTGAGGATGCAATAGGGATTTTTGGTGGATTTCCACAGCTTAATCCCCTGGTACCTCTTTAGCTCCTGCTCCAAGATTAAGGGCACATTTTTAATTTAGTTTCTTCTGACCCAGGGCAGATCAAAAACAAATCCCCCAGTGAGAGACCGATGACACAGGACATTGCACACCCCTGTGTATTTCTGCCCTACAAGGAGGAGAAAGATCAAAGCCCCACAAGAGATGTCAGGGCACTTTATTGTATTGCTCAAGGACATTCAGCTATCCCTGTGAAGAAAAAGGGACAGGGTGAACACCTGACACATGGACAATTCTCCCTTCATAGCATAACTGCAAATAAAATTGACAAACTGATTTCCTGCAGCAAACCCCACAAGTCTTTTCTTTCCAACACATTTCAATACCCAACCCCTAATAACAGCATCTCTTTTACAGCAGTTACCTCTCCTTCTCCCTGCAGAGCCTGCAGTTCTTTCTTATAGGTCTTCTTCCCCAGAGTCTCATAGATTTTTGTCATCACTGGTATCTTCTCACCACCATCACTCATAGCTGTGTGATATTTTGGCTCTGGGAGGTCTCCCATGAAGCGGAGGATAGTGATCCATACAGCAAGTGCTGCCTGTTTGAAGGGAAAGTTAAACTCCATCAGCTTGCACCAGGGTGGTGGAAGGGGTGGTGAAGCCATGCTGAATCCATAAGGATCACCATTGTGGTCTCCCTGTACATCTGGGGGAGGTAAAGAGCTTCCCCGTGCCCCACATAACCGGTTTCCCTGCAGCACACAGCCCGTCTGAGCAAGCTGGGCAGGCTGGTGGATGGGATCACAAACCCAGGCTCTGTGTTCATGCCACCATGAGGGTGTTTGGGCATCCTACAAGGGGTTTGCTGCTTGGCTAGGAGATGCCAAACTTATGGAGAGACAGTGACTAGCAGTTCCGAATCCACTGCAGAGGGGAAGGAGAACCACAGTGAAGGCAAGTTAGGTTAATGGTTGGACTTGATGATCTTATAGGTCTTTTCCAACCAGAAAGATTCTGTGATTCTGTGAAGTTCCTGGCCAATGTAATGTCCATTACAGCCATGCAGGTTCAGTATGATTCTGCTTTTTACTGCTGGTTACAGGACAAACATTTCTGCTCTGCTGGCTCTGCACTGGTGCATATGACAAGATAAGAAGCAACTTCTCCAGCTGCTGAGTGGCAGCTTTACAAGTGGAATTTGCTCAACAATTTTCGTCATCCACACCCTGAGTCCAGAACACTTCATTAATTATCCTAACAAAAATATTAAGGTACAGAGACAGACTCACCACTACATCCTGCTAATGCTGGTTGTCTTGCCAGTGCTCAAAGCATGCTGGTGGGACAGTGTCTACTGGCACATATGCAGCAGATGTGGGCTGTGCTCTCCACCAAACCATACGTATATCAGTGCATCCCAAAGGGAAACTGCTGGTGCCCTTTGGCTGAAGGGTTCCCCTGGCTTGCACCACAACCCACCCTGCCCTTCTCCAGGGTTTTCATCCCCTGCCTCACCAACTGGTCTCCTTCATCTTCGTGGTACAAGAGAGGCTGCTTGAGAGGCCGACGGACGTAGGTGTGTGTCGTCGTGCCCTGGAAATACGTGGCGGCAAACTTGGCAAACTTGTATTCTGAGAGGTCTTCCTCCTCTTCCTCGGGTAAAGGCAACGCCGCGTCAAGGTCCTCTTCCTCCAACTCCTTCTGAGCTCGCTCAAGATCCTGGTGGGGAAGGACATGCCAAGCATTCAGCATGGCTTTGGATACTGAGCTACCGTTTCCCCTTGGGCTTGGCTTTTCTGCCAATCCCAAAGAAAAAGCCAGATGGAGGAAAAACCATGACATATGACCCTGGAGACCATGCAAAGCTCAAGTTCTGGAGGACATGCCTGTGTCCTGGAGTGTGCCCAGAGAAGCACTGAGCATGGCCAAACTCCTAGCACAGGGAAAGGATGTTCAAGAGTTAAATGTCATGAGCTGTAATGAACCACAAGGCAGAGGATCTCAAAGTCCACAATTCCCCAGTGATATTACAGTGATACTGCTCCCCTACGTGTTGTTGCTCCAAAGAAAACCTGCAGACTGCTTGACTGTCCCCAACGCTCTGGGGCCATGAAAAAGAGCCTAGTCTTGAAGGAAGCCTTCAGAGACCCCCTTTAGGATTGCCTCACTCTTCCCTGACTCATTAAGGTGTTGCTAAAGCCTTTTGTGTCATAGCCGGGCTCACGTGTGTCTCCAGTACCTCAAAGCCATTGGGTGCCTGTCCTTCCTGGCCAGGCAGGGAGGAGGTGGTCCCCAGGAATCCAAACATTTTGTCCACCATTTCCGAGTCGTTCACCGGCTCATTGCGAGCTTTCTCCATTTTTTCTAAGAGTTCTTTCTTCCGACGTGCTTCCTCCTTCTCCTTTACTTCTCTCTCTGCATCTTCCCGCGCCAGCTGGGCCAGGCGTACCTGCAAGAGGACAAGCACCATGACTGAACTGTTCCCTCCAAAAAGCTGGCACAAGGTTCTGCAGGGCTTGGCTTTAGAAAGGCAGACTGCCTGGCGCCTGGGGCTGTTTAGTCTTGAGAAGACTAAGAGGGGACCTTATTAGTGTCTACAAATATCCGAAGGGTGGGTGTCAAGAATGGGCCAGTCTCTTTTCAGGGGTGCCCTGTGATAGGATGAGGGGAAACGGCACCAAGTTACAACACAGGAAGTTCCACCTCAACATGAGGAAAAACTTCTTTACTGTGAGGGTGACGGAGCCCTGGGAGAGGCTGCCCAGAGAGGTTGTGGAGTCTCCTTCCCTGGAGACTTTCAAGACCCGTCTGGATGCGTTCCTGTGTGATCCGCCCTAGGTGTTCCTGCTGCAGCAGGGGGGTGGGACTTGATGATCTTCAGAGGTCCCTTCCGACCCCTATGATTCTATGATACCAGCATCATGACTTGGAGCAGATCAGTACCATGTCCATGCCACTGTTTCCTAACTCCAGAAGGACAAAGCAGTAGCACTTTCTCCTTCCTAAGAGCCTTTTTAGGGGGGTTAGTCCATGCCCAGAGACTCTCACTGACCTTATTTTTTTCTTTTTCCAACAACCATGCCTGTGCACACTGTGTCCCAGTTCCCCCTTCAGTCTTTATACAACAGCAAAAGCAAGTGAATAATAACTGTAATCTCTGGCATTCCTGTGCAGCAGATCAGAAATTCTGGAGCAGCTTCCAACTAGTCAGAGCACAGAGTACTTTAGTGAATTAAACACAAACTGCTCAGGCAGGGCAGAAATCCCTTAGATATTTTTGGCATTCCCCCTCAAAGGAGCAAAACCACTCCCTGGAAAACAGAGACAGAGCCCCGGTAAGAAATCAGTCCCCACATACTTGGTGCTTCTTTTCTGCTTCCTCTTTGGCTTTCTTGGCACTCATCTCCTTTCGGAGTCGTTCCTCTTCCGCCAGCCGAAGTTTCTCTGCTTCCAGGCGTCGATGATACTGGGGGAACAAACACCAGAGCCATTCTGAATCGGCACCTACTTACCCCTGAAATTGTTTTTTGCTCTTTGAACGCCGATCCCACAAGCACGTGACGCGGGAGCGTGTCTAATTCCCCTCTCCCCACTTTTGTTTCCCACCACCGACCTCTCCTCCGTGGTACTTACTTCCCCCCGGAGGCGCTTATAAAGCCTTCGGGCGATCATGCCCCGGGCGTAGGCCTGGATAGTGAGGACAGCCCAGAGGCGGTGGCGAAAAGCCCGACGGACCAGGTAGCCCCGGCATCGTGCCTGGAACTCGATGATCCGCCGGCGTGCCATGTGGTACTGCTTGTGGAGCTTGCGGGATCGGTACAGGGCCTGCAGCCTCAGGAAGCCGATCCGCATCTGCAAGAGGGAGCAGGATGAAAAACCACCCCACCGCCCGGGGGCTCACCCACCATAAGCAGATTTCGATCGCTAATCTTCTTGCACGGCTGGAAACAAGAGCCGCTGGAATCAGCTCCCCCGAGGGCAAGCCTTTGGGAGGGAGGTTCTCCAAGAGGGTGGAGGAATTAAGCCCTCCGGCTGCTGCACCGAGTCAAAGCTCAGGAAGGACAAAGGTAGTATCTTCCCCACTGAATCTACAGAGTTTTTGCCCTTGAGAGGCCTCAGGAGGTTTGTTTGGTCATCTCAAGGTAGCCACAAGCCATAAGGGTTGCTCCCATGGAGGTCCAACATCTGCAGACCTCTTGTCTGGCAGCCAAGGTGCTGTTTCATGGCAGGAGGCAGCATCCTGACCAACCTGGAAGTGGCTATTCCTATCAGGCTGGAGGTTGAAGGATGATACTGAGACACTTTAGACTCCAACCTACTTCTCAAATGACCTGCTGTTGGGTCAAAGCCAGCTGGGACAGGGAGAGAAGAGGGCCAGGGACTGGGTTGGGAAGAAACACAGACACATCTCACCTGGAGATGAAGCCTGTTTATCAGAGGAAGCTGCTCTTGAGTTTTAAGTCACCTGGAAACTAGCACAAGACTTTTAAAACCCCAAGTGACCAGCTGGTGCAATGGACATCTAACTCATGGGGAAAAGGACAACTAGAAAGTGGTCAAGTGCTCTTTTCAGTGAGAGCGTAAAGCAGCAAGAACAAACCACCATTCATCATTCCAACTGATAAAAAGACAACCCCACCCTCTCCTATACTCAGTGCAACATTTTGAGCCAAAAAACTCTTAGAAATGTCCCAGCTGAAAGAGGTGGGAAGGCAGAGGTGTGAGGAAGCACCCCCGTACTCACAGCACCGTAGTTCTTCCTGCAGTTATGTCCACGCCAGTATCTCTGAATCATCAGGACTGAATTTCTCACTTTCAGGAAATTGGACCTGCAAAGGCATTTCCATCACTTGCCTCTGTGGTTTGGCGGCAAGGTACCATCATCTCCTGGGCCTCATTCTTTGGAGATTTGAAACTGAGCAGCCAGACAGAGTAAACACTGCATCACTGGCCTGAAGAAGTCTCCTCCCCCAGCTTTCCTTGCTTTCATAAAAATATCTGCCAGGTCTCTGCAGGCAGATTCTGCCAGGTTCTGAGAACGGGCAGAGCAAGAGGTGCTGAGGATGGTCCTGTCCTTCCTCCTGCCCCATACCCTCCTCTCACATCTGGAATCTCTTCCCTGCTGCTCTCCCCACTTCAATCCCAGCACCTAAGAACAGATTCAGTCTCACCCAAACGATGAAGAGCAAACTTCAGCAACACCACCGTGCTACCCCCATCTTCTCCCATCCTTCTTAGCTTGGCCTGACTCTACCTGTAGACATCTTGGAGACAACTGTGTTGGAAGGGCTTGGGGGTCTCCCTAGGATTACTGTGGGAAGAACTGCTGAGTTATTTAGCACGTGCCCTTTCACAGAATCACAGAATCACTTAGGTTGGAAAAGACCTTCAAGATCATCGAGTCCAACCATTAACCCCACTCTACTAAGTCCAGCACTAAGCTATGTCCCCAAGTGCCACATCTAGATGACTTTTAAACACACCCAGGGATGGTGACTCAACCACCTCCCTGGGCAGCATGTTTCAATGCCTGACAGCCCATTCAGTGAAAAAGTTCTTCCTAATGTCTAGTCTAAACCTCCCCTCATGCACCTTGAGGCCATTTCCTCTTGTTGTATCACCAGTTACTTGTGAGAAGAGACCAGCACCGACCTCTTTACAACATCCTTTCAGGTAGTTGTAGAGGGCAAGGAGGTCTCCCCTCAGCCTCCTTTTCCTCAGACTAAACAGCCAAAAAGCCTAAGGCACACCCTGAGTCACAGCCATGGCTCAGGCAGTCAAAGGGCACAAAGCCCCAAGAATTGTCCCTTCTCCATGGGTGAAGCTTGTCCTTGGCTGTGGCTCCCCCTCTTCTTCCACAACTGTGCCATGAGCTTCCCATGGGCTACCTGCCCTCCTCCCAGGCCTGGCAACTGAGATTCAAAGGGAAGAGTCCTGAAGCTCTTGGGCTCCAGGGAGAGCAATGTTAGTCACAGTGGATGACCCTGTGGTCCCACTGCAGTCTTGTGGAGATCCCCATAGACTGGAGGCTTAGCGTTGCCTTTAGAAGACTTTAGAAGTCCCACTGATGCATTGTCATAGGAACATCAGCTCCCCTGAAGACACCACAGGGACAGAAGATACTAATCTGTCCATGTTTGTGGCAGATAACACAGTTTTCCTCTTGTTTCCTCCACTGTTTTCCTCCAATACTTGCTGCACCTGAGTGCCAACACATCAGGGCTCCCCTCTCCCTGGCTGCAGGCAGGGCAGGGCAGGTGAGCACTGAGAGATACACCCCCCGGGAGCCATTTGCTGAGTGAAACATCCCACATAGCCCACCTCACACCTACCTGTCTTTAAATCCACGGACCACCTTCTGGATGAGGATGACTTTGTCTGTGATGGCCTTGTCTCTCTCAATCTCCAGCAGCATGTCGTGGTGGTCCTGTGGGAGGAAAGGACACAGCACCCGTGCCTCAAGATCTCCATCTGCCTAATGTGTGGCAGGAGGGGTGGTACGAGGCTCTTCCCCGGAGATGTTTAAAATAAAATCTTTGAACATTTTACATCCCAAGTATCACCTCCAAGTCCTCACTGGGGAAGTCCTAATGTAAACCGTAGTGATCTACGGCCTTAATTCCCAAATGAACCAGAGCACCCAGAAGCTGTGCATGGAATACTTTATAGTCTGAAAGCAACCACATGATGTTGCCCCTCCATGCAGAGCTCCCTGCTAGTGCTGTTGGCCATGACAGCAGTTCCCAGGAGCACTGGAGAGGTTTGGGTACAAATCCCAGGCTGCCTGGGTCCCATTGCTCCTGCCAGCCAAGGCTGCGATGCCGCCACACTCTAAGGACAAAACAGCTCCCCAAAATACTGACCTGCCTCTCCCTGAGGCTTTCAGATGCATCAGCCTGAGCTTCCTATGGATTCCTCCCACCCCATTTGTAACTGCTCTTTCTCTCCCAGTGCCAGCACGCAGAGGCCCACCACGCTGGGTGCAGCAGAGGCAGCTCCACACATTTCCTGCTTTGCTCGACCTCACAGAGCCCCTCGGGGCCTCCCGATTTCTCTGTTTCCTGCCCTGACAGCTGTGGGATCTTGATAACAGGCTCTGGAAAGAGCTGCTGGTGGAAACAGCTTCTAGGGAAGAGATGGGGGTGTTCACGCTGCTGATGGGGTTGGGGGTGCATTTAGATATAAGCAGACAGGGTTTATTGCAGGGATTTTTGCCGAAGAGAAGCTTTTGCTTCCAGCCTGGTTCTTGGCCAGCTCAGCCTCATCCTCCCAGAGAAACACAGGAATGGATTTGTGAAGTGAGCTGAGTGCAAACGGGGCTGCAGGGACCTGCAGAGTTGGGCTGCTCAGTGGCAGCTGGACCAATGCAGAGATGGGGGCTGTAGGCACGTCTTGGGTGATGCAAGGACCTGCTGAAAGCAAAGCAAGCCTGCTGTGCTCTCGATCTCTCTCCCTGCAGGTCTCCACATGGATGTCCTTCCATCTGCTGTGCCTTTTGGGTGAAGGCAGGAGATGAGGTTGAGAGGCTCAGCCCTGGCCATGGGCTGTAGGTGAGTATTTCTGTGTCCATACGGGTATGTGCATGCACCAGTGCTGGGTCAGGATTTCTTCCTGCCCAATGCTTCCTAAACTGGTCCCAAATATTCTGCCTTGGCCCAGGTTCTACCCCCTGCTATGCCAGCCCAGAGACCATGGGAAAGAGTCACGTCTGGCAATGAAAAGGAGATCACAGAATCACAGAATCTTAGGGGTTGGAAGGAACCTTGAAAGATCATCCAGTCCAACTCCCCTGCCAGGCAGGGTCACCTAGAGTACATCACACAGGAACTTGTCCAGGTGGATTTTGAATGTCTCCAGTGAAGGAGACTCCACAACCTCTCTGGGCAGCCTGTTCCAGTGCTCTGTCACTCTCACAGTAAAGAAGTTTTTCCTCACGTTTACGTGGAACCTCCTATGCTCCAGTTTGCACCCGTTGCCCCTTGTCCTGTCACTGGACATCACTGAGAAGAGCCTGGCTCCATCATCCTGACACTGGCCCTTAATGTATTTATAAACATTGATGACATCGCCCCTCAGTCTCCTCTTCTCCAAGCTAAAGAGACCCAGCTCCTTCAGCCTTTCCTCATAAGGGAGATGTTCCACTCCCTTCATCATCTTCGTGGCTCTGCACCGGACTCTTTCAAGCAGTTCCCTGTCCTTCCTGAACTGAGGGGCCCTGAATTGGACACAATATTCCAGATGTGGCCTCACCAGGGCAGAATAGAGGGGGAGGAGAACCTCTCTCTCACAGACAAATGTCCCAGATGGCAGGGGGACAAGGAGAGCTGCTTACCTTCAGGAATATCTTCGTCTTGCCAATCTGCCAGTCGTCATCCTTCCCCAGCACTGCTTCGGCAATGCGCTGGCATGTCCCACGCAGGTCACCCTGGTGGGAGAGGGGATGGGATTTATAGAAACCCAGAATGGTTTGGGTTGGAAGGCACCTTTAAAGATCATCCAGTTACAACCACCCTGCCATGGGCAGTGACACATCCCACTAGACCAGGTTGCTCCAAGCCCCATCCAACCTGCCCCTAGAATAATAGAATCCTAGGGGTTGGAAGGGACCTCGAAAGATCATCTAGTCCAACCCCCCCTGCCAGAGCAGGGTCACCTAGAGCACATCACACAGGAACTTGTCCAAGTGGGTTCTGAATGTCTCCAGCGAAGGAAACTCCACAACCTCTCTGGGCAGCCTGTTCCAGTGCTCTGTCACTCTCACAGTAAAAAAGTTTTTTCTGATATTCACCTTGAACCTCCTATGCTCCAATTTGCACCCATTACCCCTTGTCCTATCACTGGTCACCACTGAGAAGTCCTTTTTCTCACTACTTGACTTCACCAGGACTAGCCTCACCAATCACTCCTCCCAAGTTCTGCTTCCAACTCCAGCAGTTTTCTGCTCATGAGGCCCACAGGACTTCACTGTAATCACATTTAAGGTGAGTGAGATGAACAGGCTGAATATGTCTCCCTATCCCGGCCAGCCCCATAATAATTTTGCCTTCACTTGGAAAGCCCAGAGCACCAGTGTAACATCTGGAGATCAAACATTGCATGATTTCTTTTGGAGAGGATGCACACCCCACAGATGTCTCAGCAGAGAGCAATTATTACCTGTGGAAGAATCACAGAATCACGGAACTACCAAGGCTGGAAAAGACCTTTAAGATCATCAAGTCCAGCCTATGACCAACACCACCACACCATCTAGACCATGGCACTAAGTGCCACATCCAGCCTTGCCTTGAACACATCCAGGGATGGTGCCTCCACCACTTCCCTGGGCAGTCCATTCCAATGTCTGATCACCCTCTCCGTGAGGAAGTGCTTCCTAATATCCAACCTAAACCTCCCCTGGAGCAGCTTCAGGCTGTGCCCTCTTGTCCTGTCACTGGTTGCCTGGGAGAAGAGCCCAGCCCCCACCTGACTCCAACCTCCCTTCAGGTAGTTGAAGAGAGTGATAAGAAGATGCTCACCTGCTTGTATGCTGGCTTCACCCCGGGCATGAGCACCCGGTACCTGTCCACAAACTCCACAAAGGTGTAGCGGATGGGGTAGCCAGCCCGGCGGATCCGGATGGTCTCCATCATCCCCGAGTACCTCAGCTGACGGACACACAGCTCCCGGTCAAACAGCTGGGGAGGTTACAGGAGATGCTGGTTTGATTACACATCTTGGCCTGGATTGGCCATAAGAGAGTGGTGACTTTGAAGATGCGTGGGGCAACCAAGTTAGGCATCCACTCAAACCCTTCAGTTGGTGGACTCAAGGTCATAGGACTGTTGGGTCTCATGGGCCTGATCCTATGAACTGCTGAGTGTGTTTGACTCCTTTAATTTCCACTTGCAAAACTGGATGTGTCCTACTCACTACACAAAGGACTGAGAGAAGAACTGGAGGGCATGATCCAATGGTGAATGTTACCTTGGGACAATGGGCAGTGATGCTACATCTGCAAGGGCCAAACTGTACAATCACCCTCATAATGTCCACTCATGGTCATTATCTTCTGACTGCTGCTCTGAGCTTTACTGGCAGGACCACAGCACTCCTGTATGGGCAGGGCAGAACTGTTTTGCAGGGAGAGGAAGTAAAGAACCATATGAGCAAAGGCTCAAGCACTCAAAAGTCTTGTGGTGCCTACACCAGTTGACCTTAGGGTAGATGACACCCCGAAGCCACACAAAGGAAGAGTGCAGCCTTGGAGATGCTGAAGGTCCTGACATAAGCCAGTTATCATCAGACTACCCTGTGCCCAGGAGGACAACTGAAGAGCTTAAAATTAACTGGTCAGAACTGAGATCAGTTGAGAGTTTTAGGGAAGGGACAAATCTCAGACCAGCATCCATAGCTGCTCCTGACAAGCAACAGACAATTTCAAGGCCAAACAGCAGACATAGGCAACCCAGGCCTTGCAGGTGTTTTCTAATAAACCTGGCTGCTCTCCCTTGCTTTGCTCACCACTGGGTGGATAACAAGTGGTGCTGCTAGATGGACAGACTTCCTGAAATGAGAGAAGGCTCAGGAAAATCCCTGCCATTGGCTTGGTGCTTTTGTGGATTGAGGAGGATCCTGGAGCCCCCGAGAGCACCCTCTTGCAGCCTGATGTTGTCTGCTAGGAGCAACCAAAGAGTGTTCAACCCAAGCATAAAATGAAGGCAAGAGGTGGTGTGGTGCTGGCACAGCACAGAAGGTCAGGACAGTAAATCCCAGACTGGGCCAAAGAGTTACTGCAGGGTGTTATCAATCTCCTCTTCCTCCAGCTGCCTAAAACTTGACATCTGTGCATGTACAGATGTGAACATCTAAAATGTGAGTCACCTGGGCTCTCCCTGAGGTGAGGTAGGAGAGATGGACATGTACCTGTATCTCAGATATCCCTGTATTTCAGATGCATCTCCTGGGCTAGGAGGATCTACCCTATGGATGCACCCATCTCTCCATCCCTGGAAGGAGCTTTTTGACCAGCTTGTAGCAGCCACTTAACTATGAAAGGGCTGGAGTGAAGTGAGACAGATCCTGATCCCAGGAGAAGACAATGGATCAGTGAGGAAAAGGCAGAAAGCAGCACCATCCAGATTTGGTCTCAAGCTGTCCCTCTCTAAACTGGATATTGGGGAGTGAGGACAAGAAAGGTGCAGAAGAAGGAGGTGTATGTTCCTCTGTCTCCTACACCATGAAGCAGAAGGGTACATGAGTGGCTGTGGGCTTGCAAATAACCCTCCAGAGTTTGTAGGGCTGGTTCATTGCATATATGGGCAACTGGGAACTTCCTGGCACCAGGGTCTGGTGAGACACCCGTGTTACACAGATGGTTTTGACTTTCTCTGTGTGGTTTGCTCCCTCCTTCACCCCATGCAATTCTCTTGGACTAACCAGAACACCAGAGCAATGCTCAGAAACAGCAGAGTGGGATGATGTACAGACCCAGAGAACTCCAGCCACCATCCCGATGCAAACGATTCTTTTTTTCCCCCCCGAAAGCAGATTTTAGAAGGAAGCAAAAGTTTTAAAATAACAAAAAGTAACAAACAGTCAGGACTTTCCACTGACCTTTCACTTCCCACTATCCCATTTCCTATCACTATCAGTACACTTTCCTTCAAAGCCAGGGACGGAAAATAAACTCCCAGAAAATGTTCTCTTTGCAGTCACTCTGCACAACTCTGTCTCCCATTAGCTGGGATATCTTTTTTTTCCCCTTGGCACTATGAAACCAAGGCCAAAAAGAAATTTAGCAAGAAATCACATTTCTTATCTTATACCTCTACAGCCCCCGATCAGGTGTTAGCTCATCTGCTCATTAATTTAATGGGGAGATTATTTTCCCTTTGTCTCATTCTTTCAAATTGATTGGTGTTTTTATGTCCCACCAGTTTTGTAGATAAATAAGCTGGGCACAGACTTGTGGCTTAGAGCTTGCAAAAGCTGATGAAATACAGATTTGCTATGCAGGGGACAAAATGTCAGACTGAATCCCAGACATCCAGGTGTAAAAGCTGCTCAAAGTCAGGGCACTGGGAATAATTTGTTAAAGTCAGTTCACAATGGACACCTATTTTTCAACATCAACCATATTCTTAAAGAAGGTCTTGGTTTGATCTCAGCTCAGATAAAAAACTCCAATCAGGCATACTGCTAAATATTAACCCAAAATACTCCATTATTAGGTGCCTTTTTATGCTCACCAAAACCTGGGCAAGGGCACAGGATTTCACTGCTCTGAAATTCACCAAAACTTTCATTCCACATCAAATTAGGTTCACTGAACAGCAAAAATAAGTTCCAAACGAACACTGCTTGTATATAACAGCTCTGAAATTCAGTGATTTTGTGCTTTTTTGCACTCAGTTGAGCTTTGCTCACAGACACTGACTTTAGATAAAGCTTCAGCTCCAGCTGGATTAACTGCTGCTGAAGTGCAAAGGCACGGGCAACATGACTCACAGAAACAAATGGCTGAAATTGTTTTTAAAGAAAGCTCTTCCTCCCCAAGCAGTATCACAATTAAGAGTGATGAGCAGTGATTGCTAACAGCACCAGGATCCAATCCTGCAAGGTGCTGACAGTGGGATCAGGGTGTTCAGCACCTGCCTTATCATCAACCTTTTGCTGCAAAACCCGGAGCCTCCCCTGTGAGCACTTCGTGGTCAGGGGGATTTACAGCCATCTCCATCCCCTTCATTTGCTCCTCAAAGTTTGTCACCAGGGTGGTCGTTGCTTTTGAAGCAACTCTCTGGGAATCACAGCAAAATAATGCCTCCCACCTTTTTTTTTTTTTTTTTGTCTCTGCTTTTAGAATTCTGCTTTCACAGTAAGTGTTTAAAAAACAGTTGAAAGGATCTAATGGGAGAGAAAGGGAAGGAGGTTCCTCAGAAGCAAAGATTGTGTAGGAAACACCCATGGGAAGGGGATCACTTTTAGGAAATGTTGAACCCTGCAATAGGACTGAACGCAAGATCCTACAGCTCAGTCCTGTAGGAGAAAGGGCTGCAGGGTGAATTCCTCGAGGTCGGTTTTGGAAAGAAAGGCAAGGGCAGGACCTCCCTTCTGAAAAAAGTTTTGGGGTATCGTTGAATCAGCAAGAAAGTGGCAGATTTTGCCAACCCTTTGGTGACTCCATTGCTTGGAGACCAGGCTGTGGGTTGGTTTTCTGAGCCCCCAGGATCAATCCTAGCTCCACCAACTCCGCGTTTTGCCTTTGGCTCCAGGGCAGAGTGACCCTGCGGGCGTTCCCCTACAGAAAAGCAACCAGGAGAGAAAAAACAGGACTTACCATGGGCTTCTTGTACTCATTGGGCTTGATGCAGCGGACAAAAAAGGGCTGGCACACGCTGAGAGTCCTCATCAACAGCTCCAGGGACCGCTTGAACTGGCTGCTGAGTGTGGGCGAGCGCTTCCTTGTCTCTGCTCCCTGCAAAACCACAGCAGAGCAGGCTCAGGAAATGAAAGGATAACAGTGCCTTTCCCCTCCAGCCGTGTCCCTGGGGACCTCCCCTGGCAGCCTGGGCTGGAGGGGGGAGCAGGGCCAGAGGTGGTTGAGCGTTAAGGCAGGAGAGGGGCAGGGCAGAGCTGGCAATGGCCCAGACTCTGGCTGCATACTCCATATGCCTCTCTACCCAGGGAGGAAAAACACCACAATTGAATTTCTCCTGCTAAAACCTGCCCGTGTGACTGGCAAGCCCAATTGCCTTGCATTGAGCTGTGAGGAAGGTCTGCATGTGAGAGCAAACAGCCCCTTCCAGGCCACCCAAAAAATCTCTGTATTGCAGCTTGGGGCGATGCATTTGCCCAGGGAGGCTCCTCAGGGGCAGCTTGGGCTTCTCTGTCCCCATGCTTCACAGCATGGTCATGCCAACCCTACTGACATGGTTCCTCATGTCAGGCTGAGCCTCTTCTGCTCCCTGGGGTAGTAGACCAGAGACCCATGTAGGGTGGAAAACAAGCCAGGGGCACTTTCAGTCTGCAACAGCTCCAGAAACTGCTGGTCTATATTCTTCAGCCTGTACTACAGGGAAGACTGGAGTTGTGCTTGGAAAAGAATATTAACTAGACCAAATGAGGTGGGTACTTAGGGTGAATCAGCATGACTTTGAGTATTTCATTTGGCTTAGCTCCCTTGGTTAAATTAATAACCCAATCTCCAGTTTGAGGCAAGTGTTTCTAAAGCAAAATGGAGAGGTTTCCCTTAGTAACTCCTTCTCCCTGCTCTGGGGGAACCCTGTTAAACCAGCTTCAAAGTAAATGAAACTCCCAGCTCATTTTGTGCCTCAGTCCCTGTTACCTGAGCTCCAGACACATCAGTCACAGCACTGCTGTGTGTCCCCCAGGTTCTGGTGTTCAGGGAGCCTTTGTGGGGCAGCAAGTACTCCTAGTGGGTTGGAGGAATTCTTGGGCACCAGGATACAACTCCCTCCAAATCAAAAACAGGGCAAGCTGTGACATGACCTGTGACATGACCTAATGGCCAGGAATTTCCCAAAGGGAGGATTCCAGCAGGGTTTTAAGCATGTTTCCTCCAAACCTCCTCTTCTTTTGCAGGTGGTCAAGCCATGCATGGAGTCACAACGTCCCCATTTGCATTGGCCTTGCTGTTTTGCAAGGTGGTGAGTTTTATTTCTACTTTTGCTAAAATCTTCACCCGCTCTTCATCATTTAGCACTGGTAACCTGTCAGATAACATCCCCACCCCAAAAACCTGAGGAATTTCATGGAATCACAGAATGCTTTGGGTTGGAAGGGACTTTAAAGATCATCTAGTCCAACGCCCCTGGCATGGGCAGGGAATTGGCACAGCTCAGGTTGGATGTGACGATGAGACAAACCCAATCAACACAAACAGAAAGTCATCATGGAATTCCAACAAGAGAAAACCCAGCTCATGGACACACCAGAAAAACCTGGCCTGCTTGTCAAGGAGACCTTGGCAGGAAGCTATCAGGGATTTCTCCCAGCAAAATCCTCCCCAAAGGACAAACTGTTAACAAATCTAGAGTAATTAATGGATGTAGCAGCTACCTGCAGAGCACTGTAGAGTCTGGTGCTCACATTCTGTCACAGATTTGATGAGAAATAGGCTGTTTCAGCAAGAATCTTGGGTTTTGATAGCTTTGATTAATGTTTTCTTATCACTTTGCTAATTATATGCAAGAGGTCAACTCTGTATAATGTGAAAGGATAGCCAGAGGGGGTAGAAGCAGCAACAGATGCAGGAGCAGGGCTGAAAGTTGGAAGCAGCTGCATGCTAGCCAGGTTTGTCAGTCTGGGCTTGGCGAGGAGAGGTCATTTTTCAGCCATGGTGGTAGGAAGGTGCAAGGCTTTGTACAGGGTCTACATGGGAATGCACAGAATCATAGAATAATTTTGGTTGGAAAAGACCTTTAAGATCGTCCAGTCCAACCATTAGACCAGCACTGCCAAGACCACCACTAACCCATGTCCCTCAGCACCACATCTACATGGCATTTCAATCCCTCCATGGATGGGGACTCCACCACTGCCCTGGGCAGCCCGTGCCAGTGCAACCCTTTTGGTGAAGAAATTTTTCCAAATAGCCAATCTAAACTAAATATCCCCTGGCACAACTTGAGGCCATTTCCTCTTGTTCTATCGCTTGTGACTTGGTGGTTTGCTCTCAGACAGCAGATCCTGCCTCTCCAGGTTGCTGATGCTTTGCATTTCTGTTGTGCATGAATCCAGCTCTGCTAAAAGGCACTGGTGCCCCCTCCATCCTCACACCTGAGAGCTTTTTGCTGGGAAGGGCTGGGAAGGGCAGAAAGCAGCTGGTCTTGCAATCCAAATTGTCAGAGCAGTCTGAGGTCCTCCTGTCAAGATTGCACCGTCCCAGCCACTCACACACTTCTGGGTTTGATGTTTGTGCACAGACCCCTCTTGATGGTGGGCACCAGCCCTATGGGCACTACCCAGGCTCTCAGCTACACAACAAAACCTCAAAGGAGTGCTTTGCACCAGCCTCCTCCTGCAGGCACAGGGTGACACCACTGAAGTCACAGAATCACAGAACGGTTTGGGCTGGAAGTGACTTTAAAGATCATCTAGTTCCAACCCCCCCTGCCATGGGCAGGGACACCAACCACTCGTCATCGTGATTCCTCCTGCCTCACTTCAACACCAGCATGGGGAGGATCACACCACTTCCCTTATTCCAACAAAATGGCTCCAAAAATGAGTGGAGCAGCCTGCCAAGGCAGCCTAGCGACAGTGAAAATAAAGGTTTTACTGAGGGGAGGAGCATTTTTTACCTCAAAACAGACCCAGCCTCCATGGCCTGAAGGAGAAAGAGCTAAATACATTTTGCTTTTCTCCTGGCCAGCCATGTCTTAGCTTTCACACTCTGAGACTGTAGCATCTTTTGGACACAGACTCTCTCTTCACTGGTGTCCACACAAAGTCTGGCACACAGGAGGATGTGACCTGTGTGTCATGGGGAAGGATGAGCAGGATTCACAGCTGCCGTGCCCAAGATTGGGGCACTGAGTAATCACTCAGCCTGGGCTCAGCAGCAAAGGAAAAAAAAAAAAAAAAAGCAGAAGAGATAAATAAGAAGAGAATTATATGATGTACAGAGAACGAACATCTCAAAAGAGAAGTTTGGAAAGATGTGCAGACCAGCATGACATTCAGACATGCTTCAATGCCACCTCTTTCTGCCACCTCAAGCCAGTCCAGCTTTAGAGGTGCAGAGATGTGTGTGGCTTCTTGCAGTAACAGAAAGACATAAGTCAAGGTAGAACATTATCAGCAGGACACAAGGGGATGTTCCACCAGCATGAGGTGTCTGAGATCCCTAGTAGCACAGCTGGAGCATCCCAACATTTTTGTGAAGCTGTAAAGTGTCTAGACACCTATTCAGACTCCTTCCTTTGGTATCTTGGACACATTTAGGTACTTACTGTGTGTCCAGGGCCAAGAAATAACCAGTTCAGCCTATCTGCACCCTGTGGGTTCAGCAGGTTAAGGTGGACACAAAGTTATGGTAAGTAGGATGGTCTTAAGATAGACCCAGAGCTCCAGCTAGGACAATCACCAGGTTTTTTTTTGCTTTGTAACAGTCAAATCAAGTAAACAGAGGCAAGGAGAAAAGCAAGTACAAGGAGAAATGTCACTGAGCCAGAAATGGTAAGAGTTATTCCTTTTGTCCCTCTGCACCTTCTCCTTCCACTTTAAGGAGAAGGCTGCATGATGCACCAGGATCCCTGTGCTCAGCTTTAGGTCTGCCAGGGAGATGTCAACCTGTTTCAGTGGAAATTCAGATGGTGAGTTAGGGAAGGAGAAAGAAGCATGTACCACCAGCATTTTGGGGAAAGCTTCTGGACAAGGACCATCCTCCCATCTCTTCAGGATGAGAAGGTCACCAAACTAGGCCACGCCAACATGGTATGTTGTTTCTCAGCCTTTTTTTCCGAAGTCTGAGAAAAATTATGTTTGTTGGCTATTATTTTGTCACTTGAAATGTCACTGGGGTGGCCTCAGGTAACCACTGAACGTTGAGGCCCTCTCACAGCAGGTGACATATAGCCAGGAGACAATCTCCTAAAGGCTGTGCAGTCTGGAAAGTGCCTTCAGATGCAGAGTGTGCATAAGCTACACAACAGTTCTGAGTATCACTATTTTGAACTAAACCCTCATTTTATAAAACTTACTCATGCTGCTATATTTGGAAACTCTTTTTTGGCTTGGCTGTTCCACCTTTGCCTCAGTGCCTAACTCATACCATCCACCATTATTAATTAGAAAACCTACCTTATGAGAACAACTATGACAACAATAAAACCCACGGGAATTGTCAGTATTGTTTCCCATTTCCCTGTACCTCCTGTTGTTGTCTTCAGAAAATATTGACTGACTGAGGCATTTCTGACAGATTTTGCATAATTGTCTCCTGGATTTAATCTCACCACAACCTAACTCAGGAAGGTCTTTTGTTTTTTTTGTTGATTTTTTTTTTTTTTTTTTTTTTTTTTGGTGTGTGGCATTGCTACAACTCTAGAGCAGAGACCAATGAGATGTTGCAATCCAAACAATTTGCAATCATGATATAGAGATGAAAGAGTCCAGCTCTGGAATGAATGGCCTTGGCTCATTTTGGGTCTGATACCCCTCATTGGAATTCCAAGTCCAAAGACCCCGAGACACTGCAGAGGTAAGAAGGTTGAAATTCAGCCCCATGCAAGGATCTGAATTGTGAAAGTCAGGTCCATCTCTAACATAATCTTCTGGCTATCAAAAGATTGTTGTGGAAATGTGAAGAGTTGCAAAGCTAACCACAAAATCTTTAGCACACAGTATGACACCCTGTGGCGAAATATCTAGCAAGAAAGGTTTGGAAAGCCATCAGAACCAGTCAGAAGATGAGCCACAACAGAAAAGACCTAAAAAAAGGCACCAAGAGCCTGTTTTGATGATCATGGCAAAGTTCAATATCAACTGTGTCTTTGAAGGCTTGGATTTGAGCTCTCCTCTGAACAAGACCTAACTTCCCTCCCCCGCTCCTGGGAATGATGGCATTTCCAAGCAACCCAGAAATGCAATCCAGGAGCCTCTCTTTGCACATCAACTGCCAGCTTCCTGCCCCCAAAAAGGGCAAAACAGGGCCAGATTTGCAGTTGCATGGAGGAATAATGTCTCACTGAATCCAGTGATGGCACCGTGATAAACAACAGCCAGATCCCACAGCTGATCCATCTGAAGTGAATTAAAATCATTCAAATACCACAAAAAAAATCTCCAAAAGTTTGGCTCGGGCTGGTTCTGATTTTATCCAAACCAAATTCCCATCATTACAAAGCTCTTCCAAGTTGAATCCTAGGAATGAATGACACACTCATACACCTGCATCTATTCAACAAGCCATAAAAAACGCTCTCCATCACATTGGTCACTTGAAATGGATCCTCTATAGATAGTGCAGGAAGAGGAAACAACTGACAAGAGCAAAGCACATTCCTTGCCAAGGAGAGGTGAATATACAACAGAGGAACTCATGTATTTGGTTTACCTTTGGTGTGGGTGTGGGCGACTGGCCAAATGTGCTGGATGCATAGCCACAGAGAAACTACATGAAACACAGGTAAAAAAAAAAACAAAACAAAAACAAACAACAAAACAAAACACAAACAAAACAGAGACAGAGAAGAGCAAACAGTGAAAAGGAGGAATAACCAAAGTGGGAGCCTGACATGGTCAGTCTGGTAGATCCGGCTGTTAAAATACCTCACAAACAAAGTGCATTCATTCTTTAATTTTTGTCTATCCTCCTCTTGGCTTTTTCCCTTCATCTCCACGTTCACACCCCTGAAGCTGAGGGAGCTGCCACTGTCCAGCTTTTGGGAACAACTTGCCTGTATCTTTTAACCTCACTCATCATCCATCCAGGTTCAGCCACCCCGATTCCTCTCCCTCACACATCCCTGCTCCCCTGTGACCAGTGCTCTCAATACACAGAAGTTGGGAAGATGCTGGGACAAAAACAAATTTTCACAGAAATTCCAAAGAAATCCCTTCCTTCCTCCCTGATTTTAATCCAACAGATCAGATAATTTCTACATAATTTAAATTTTCACCGAGGGGAAAGCCCCCTATTTGTTTTTCCCTTCACCAGTTTCCATCCTTATCCTTCACTGCTCCTTCCACCTGTTCCTCAAGCAAGCAGTGCTGTCACACCATGCCAGCTGATTCCTCAGAGGAATGGGTGTACACTTCCCACTGAATCCACCATTTCACCTGGAACTGCAGAAATCAGTCTGCACAGCCCCGTGTCCTCCAGCAACGCCCAGTTCATCACACTGGTTTTGTTGCATAAAATATTCAGTCATTCGGGGACAAAACAGTTACTACAATATTCAAATAAACACTCTTGACTAGTTTTCAACCTTCTCCAATCTGTGGCTTTCTCAAGTTTCTGGCATACAAGGACCTCATTTGAAAGACTGAATGTAAAGTAGATACAGATTTGCTTTTCACTGACTCACGAAATTCCCCCAACTCATTGATAAGCTCTTGAGGACCAAAGGTTGGAAGCTGTTGAGCAAAATGCCTCATTGTTTGGTTTAACCCTTTGCAGAAAAGCCACTTGTCTCTTTTTAAGAGAAGTTATTAGATTTGATTGACCTGGACTGAGTACCTCTGGAAGGTTGCTCCATGGATTGTCCCACTGCTGCGTGCCCACTTCCAAGAGGAGCCTTTGCCCCAGTTCTTTGCTACATGCAGTTAATTCCCAAGACCAAGTCTCACCTGTTCCTTCTTTTGGGGGATGTTATAAGAAAGGGGCTGCAATAATTCCTGAATCTTGGTGGAAAGCAACAGCAAAAATCATCTCAGCCCCAGGTTGGATTCTGCTTCTCTGAGCAGTTTTGTTTGAATGGTTTTTAGGGGATTTGTGCTCTCCCAGTTCACATGAACATTGTGCATGTTTATATGAGCTGGTACACAATGTTTGTTCCTCTTCCAGTTCCATGCCAGTCAGGTTACAAATCTTTCATTAAAAAAGAAAAGCTGAGATCATTAAAGTATAAAGCACGGGGCACTCAGGAAAGATTCTGAAGATGTTCAACAAAACTACAAAAAGTTGATTTCAAAAAAGTGCTCTGATGCTTTAGAAGGTCTCAGTTCTCAGGTCCTAGACAATGCCCAGATGAAAATCTCCATTCTGCTGTCATATGCTTCCAGCATCTTTTAATGATGCTTGGTAGGAGTTCCTGTGAAGAAATCTGCATGTATGAATTTAAGAGCACCCTCCCATCTGTTCCCCAGAGGGCATCTCTGCTCTGCCCAAAGAAGCCAGAAATCATTCCCAAGGTGAACTGCAAAGCTTGCACCAAAAATAAAAAAGCAGTGAGGAACAAGCAACAAAAAGCAAAGTAAATGGCAGCACTGATGCTAAGGGAGTTAGTGCCTTGTTCAGCAGGAGTATCCACATCTGGGGAGAGCTTTGAGCCCCCCAGTAGTGTCATGCCAACTGGTAGCTTAATTGGGGTTGATAAACATTACCTTGTTCTTAACAAAGTCAAAAGGATATTGATCCTTTCAACACGAGCAAAACTGAGTGGCTAAAGGTTATGAATGAGGCTTGAAAAAGTGTCTGTAGCCTATTTAGAGAAATTTCTTGGGAATTTAAATATTTCTCTCCCTTAGCAGGCAAAGAATTTCAGCACTTAAATCTGTTGGCACTCCTGTAAGTCCCTAAGTCCCTTGGACCATCAGTGGCATTGGCTGGCATTTGGAAATAGGACTCCAACTTTTAAAAAACTTGGTTGCTTTGGAAAATGTTACCCCCCCCCACCAACTGCTGCTCCCTGGCTTTGCCTGGGGGAAGACGGTGGGATTTGGCCATTGCGACCTATCTGGGGAGACTTTCAGGTTCTGCAAAGTTGATATTTTAAAACAGTTTCTCCTTTAAATCTGGGAGCAAGGCTGATGATGCCCCAGCAGGGAGATGTAGATGTTGAACTTACTCCAGAAAGCATCATATGTTTGTGTTATTAATGGTGAAATAGTCACTAATCTCAGCATCTAAGATGGCATCCTAGTAAGAAATGCTCAAATGGGTCAAAATCGTTACAGCAATAACTGTGCCCTTCTCCAAAGCACATGGTCTTATCCCACAGTGAAGTGGGGAGCAAGTGCATACCCTCCTGGAGGACTGGGATGTGGAAAGGGGAGCTTCAAAATTTAGTTTTCATACCTGATGTCCCCCCTCTCTGCTGTTGTAACAGTAAAACGCAACTGATAGCTGGTCGCTCCCCATCCTGCCATGGTGCTCAAAGGCCAGCCTGATTGTCCCTTCATTCTCCTTGGGTCTCCAATTGTTTGGTTTTCACTTCTCACTCTATCATACACAGGTCTGGATTACTCAACCAGAGGGGCTAGCTCTTTCTCTCTCAGATTTCTACAACCACAAACCTTGTTGTTCCCGTTCCTACACAACCAGGAGAGGAGCAACCACAGCACAGAATAGTCTTTGACCAACCAAATGCAGTGAACTGGGGCTGTGAGTGTGGATGTACCCATGACAGCACGTTAGTGCTCGTCAAGGTTGGCTCACACTAACGGGTTTGAAACACCCCCAACAGCACCAGAGCAACATGACTCCTTGTAAATCTTCTGCCCCTTCCAGGAACAACCCCCTTTCCCCCTCAACCCCATGAATAAAGATCTTCTCTCGCCTGCATTACCATTGCCACATCTGCTTGGAAGATCTGCTTGATGAATTTGTTTTTGGAGGAGTGCACCAGCTGAATGATGTCTCCATGCAGCGTGTCCCTGTTTTTCTCCAAGAAACCTAGAGGAGTAATGGGACAACATATAGATGACATAGTGCAACAAGGCCAGGATGTGCCCCGTAAGCAGCCTCTGGGTTGCTGGACTACTGGCTGTTCTTCAGGAGGTGAAGGGAGCAAAGAGTGGGCAGAGAAAAGGGGACCAAGAGAAGGAAGACGAGGCCCATCTTGAGACTGGATGGAAGATGCACATGATGCAAGGTGCTGCAATTCCACCATGGGCACACACAAACAAAACAGCACCAAACTCTACAGCTCATGGGCACTGCTGAAGGGCCAGATCACTACAACCAGAGATGACACTATGATGAGCCACCATCCTGCTCTGCTCCAATGCAGCAGCAGCTCACCTTCCCCCAAGCATCCCCTCACACCAAACATCCCCACAGCCCAGGAGCTGCTCCATACCTTTTGTTTCGTAGTAAACAATTCCAGCAAAGTGGTTAATGCCAAACTGGGTTTCATAGTTATTCTTTGGAGGAATGTAGTTGGTGTTAAGCTTGTGCTGGGAGTTCAGCTTGTGTAACATGGTGGCATCTGTACCCTGTGCATGCAGGAAAAGATCTGACATTTAACCAAGATTTGTCCCACGAGAATAAATTGTCCAACCAATAAATAGTCCATTTCTTTTTTTGCCTTGGGTGATAATGTGCATTTTGAGATGGGTTGGAGGGGGTATCTCAAATGCAGAAATTAGAGAAATTAATGAAGTATCACCTGTCTGCTGTGCTATATTCAAACTAGTGCTTCAGAGGGAGTATATTTAACATTATTTTCTCTTAAACTTTGTGAAATGCTATTCTTGAGCCTCTTGCAGTCATATTCTTCCATCAGAAATATTAACTTGTTTTAAGCATGGTTGTGGCACTCAGGGAAGAAAACGTGACAGAGCAATAAAAACTACAAATAAGCCACCCACTGGTGAACGTGTGTTTGGGGCTGACCAGAGCTCTCACAGGGTGCCAGCACGCAAAGTGCAAAGGGGGTAAAAAGAGAAGAGTCACTGGCAGCAGGGCTGAGCCCAAAACACACCTTGGGGAACTTGCTCTCCTCGTCAATGAGGGAGATGATGTTCATAGGCTTGATGGCAATCATGTCCAAGGCATCCTGGTTATCAGTGAACTCGATGTGCTGCCAGTTGATGTTCTCCAGGTTGTACTCCTCCTGCTCTAGTTTGAAGACGTGGCGCACGAAGAACTGCTGCAGGTTTTCATTTGCAAAGTTGATGCAAAGCTGCTCAAAACTGTGGAGGGAAGATGAAGGAAAGGCAACTTTAGATCCCCCATGGTTTATATTTCTCCATTTCTCTCTCCATGCTTGAAGCAATACTGTCAGACCATGTCATATTTCTTCAATTCCTCTTTCCTTAACAGTTCAAATAATCAGTTTTTCTCCCTCAAAACAATGTTATAGCCAGTAGAGGTGTGTAGCCTAAACCAATCAGTTTAGGAAATGTGTTGTCTGCTGCAACATAAGAGTGATTAGCTCAGACAATCTTTCACACAGAAAAAAAGTTTGGGTCAGTCCAGTCCTGTTCATCCTAGGTCATGTGAAAGGACTGTGAGACCTGGAGGTAGTGAAGGAGGGTTAAGACCTGCTTCTCTTTTTGTAGACTCCATACCTGTTCACAGTGAAGTTCTCAAAGCCGAAGATGTCAAGGAGGCCGATGGATCTCCTGATACTTTTGAGTTCCTGGGAAGGAGGTCTGTAAATTGCAGCATTGATCTTCTCCACAATCCACACAAAAAGGCGTCCATATATTCCCTGCAATATCCCAAAGATGGAGGTCACTGAGACAGGTTAGCAGTTTGCCCTGCTCGTCTGCATCACCACTTCAACCATGATGGCTCCCCACTAAAGCATGGCCAGCAGCTGGACACTCTTGAGGACATGCTCACCAACTCTTGACAGGGTTTAAAGTTTCAGGAGTCATTATGTAGATCAAGGAAAACAGACCTGAAAGCCTAGATAATTAAAAGCAAAATCCCAAATTTGGAGAGTCTACATTTTGGATCTATGGGCCTGCCTATCACCTCAGGTGATGCTCTTTCTAAGTGCTCTGGTGGCTGCTGAACTGCTCTATCCCTGTTCCTGTGACATTCAGCTTTATTTACTGCTACAGACATGCCCAAATCCTGAAGTTCAGATGTGGGTGTTCCAGGTGTTGGTAGAGCTGCTCTAATTTTGAGCAGCTGAGGATCTAACCCTGGGGCTCAAGCTGGGCTGTTTTCCTGAAGTTGAGGTGAAATAATTTCAGAATGCTGGATCCTTCCACAAGTCACCTTGAGTGTGGACAGTTTGAAGTGGAGACTGCAAATTCGCTGAAGACCAGGCTACCTAGACTCCTTCCATCTCAACTCTTTGTGCATCCTGGTAAGAGCATAGTTTCAAGGCCATCTGCTGATCTGAGCTCACACAGGCATCAACTTTTCCTCTGCAGTGGATGTTCTGGTCTCAAAACTGGCAGATTCTTTCAGTTTACCAACAAGATCAGAAAGGAATGCCTTCAGACTTACCTTTACAAAAGCATCCCTCACATCCAGTGCTTGTTCCATGCTGAGAGGGGTGGAGACAGTCTCACCCCTGGTGATTATAGTCCGGCTGGTAAGGCAGTTCATCAGTTCCTGTGGGTCAACCTGGCAAAGACATTGACTTTACAACACCATGTGTCCTTACAATGGCCTGGACTACCAGCCTGAGTGTGCATGACCAGAGAGGAACAGTGCAGTCCCCATGGCTGGAGGTAAGTGACTTTTCTTGGCTCTACAGGGCAAATATCTCAGATGATGTCACAAGCATTTTCAGAGAGAGAGTAATTAACACATTTATAAAGTGTTTTACTATGGAAAGTGTTCTTGTGACTTAGTGTGAGATGTTAATGAGGTGTGGGGAGTGAAGATGAACAAGCAAAGCCTGCAAGGCTGTATCCTGCCATCATGAATGTAGCTCTGCATCTCCTTGACCCCTTTTCATACCTCTGAGATCAAGCCAGGGAAATGTCCACCCCCTGAAGTACATGTGAACAGCCTGCAGACAGCTGTGGATCACACTCTGGGACCAGTGTTGAGTATGGAGATGAGATGGTGTCCCTGAAGGACACGTTACCTGCTAGGGAGGCCACTGAAGAGTGCTCCAGCCACTGTGTGGATAGTTTGGGTGAGGATCATCTCACCTCACTTCAGATACACACAGTATAGGTGACATCTGTGTCTCAGCTACTGTATTGAACTCTTTACATCAGTAAGGGAAACACTATTTTAGAGACTGAACTATTTTGGATGACCTATTTAGGATGATGTGCCACCAAACTGTCTGTTTCTCTCCACTGGTGTGAAGAGGAGCCCAGACACTCAGCTCAGATGGAGACACCCACCTTCAGGCTGCCAGTGCAGGGCAAAGTGTGGCTTACCCGGGCCTCTCCAGCCTTCTGGAGCTGGTGGTGCAAGGAGAGCCTGGCTCAGATGGAGCTTTGCCACAATACTAGAAATATGGGAACAAGGCAGCAAGGGGACAGCAGGAGAGCAGAGCCACTGACCTCCAGCAACGATGCTGCAGTGATTAGTGACGCCGACTGAACAACCTCACAGGCATCCAGGTTGTCATAGGTCCGAGCTGGGGGGAAGAAAGGCAGAAGGAAAGCCATCAGTGAGGGATGTGGCTCTGCAGAAGGTGGATGGGGTGAGGGAAAGGGTCTTTCTCCACTGGCTCCATGTGATGGCCAAGCAATATCTGGCCATCAGAAGGGAGAGAAAAGTTCATGCAGCTGCTGGAGTTCTGTTGCTGGCTGCAGAGGACCTGTGCTCTGCTCTGCCAGCCACCCCAGATGACTGATGGGGTAAAAATGCTTCTAACACCTAAGTGCTTTAGGCTCCTGTCTCCCAAAGGGGATTTTTAAATCACTGTGTCTTTTCTGACAGCTGGGCTGTTTGGCACCTTTGCACAGGCACATCCAATCACTTGTCAAATGCTCCATTAGCCTCTCCTTGCAAAACCTGAGTCTCCTGAATGTCCTTTGGCCATATGCACTGTCCCTACATTGTGAAAAAGTGGATGTGACTGAGCACACTGGAGCCCTGCAGAGTGGGCAGGTGGACTTATTCTGCCTTGCTTGTCCTTAAATGCCACAACAAGCACCTGAGGCCTTGGCAGGGCACCACGGCAGGTGGTCTGGATACGGCCCCCACTCCTAAGCTTGACTCCCTGTCACCATGTGGAATAAAGAGGAGGAGTGTGCTGGACCACCTCCCTGTGTTTTGCCCTTTTACCTTCATACTGCAGGTTTCCCATGTGCAGGATGGCAGCCAGCAGCTTGGAGATCTCCCAGTTCTCTGTGTCAGTGAACATAAGGACCTTCATGGCAGAGCGGATATTGGCGTACTCCTTGCTGTCATCCCTGCCATCACAGGTTGTGCAGTTACCCTGGGGAGGTAAAGAGGTGGCACAGGGCATGGGGTAAAGCAGAGGACATCTGGGTGTCCATCCTAAGCTATCCAGGGCTTCCCCCTAAATCAGAAGAGATTTTGTTTAAGGGATGAATAAGCAAAAGATGATGCTGAGCCTGTGGATCTGGCTCTGCCCTTTGGTGTACACTATGATTCAGTGCTCAGCCTTGTGACCTGCACTTCCCCTGCTGTCCCCAGCTACCCTGTGTCTGGCTGCAATTGGCAGAGGAGAAAAAGCTCCTTGAGATGAGGATAAAGAGCAAGAAGAAAACATGCCAGAGGCTCTCACCGATCTAGATAGAAAGCTGGGTACATAAGCCCTGCTTATGATGGACCAGCTTTAATTACACCTGCTCCTACTAGCTCCTCTGGGCTGTGACACAGAGAGTGAGTGGGGCTGGAGGTTGCTGGCTTGGTCAGACATGTGCAGCAGAGACACCTCAAACCATTCGCTGCTGAGAATAGTGTGGCCAGCAGGAGCAGGGATGTGATTCTCCCCCTGTGCTCAGCACTGGGGAGGCCTCACCTCAAGTCCTGTGTCTAGTTCTGGGCCCCTCACTTCAAGAAGGATGTTGAGGTGCTGGAGCAGGTCCAGAGGAGAGCAACAAGGCTGGTGAAAGGACTAGAGGGAAAGTCTTATAGGGAGAGGTTCAGGGTGCTGGGGTTGTTTAGCCTGGAGAAGAGGAGACTCAGGGGGGACCTTATCACTCTCTTCAACTACCTGAAGGGAGGTTGGAGTCAGGTGGGGGCTGGGCTCTTCTCCCAGGCAACCAGTGACAGGACAAGAGGGCACAGCCTGAAGCTGCACCAGGGGAGGTTTAGGTTGGATATTAGGAAGCACTTCCTCATGGAGACGGTGATTAGACATTGGAATGGACTTCTCAGGGAAGTGGTGGAGGCACCATCCCTGGATGTGTTCAAGGCAAGGCTGGATGTGGCACTTAGTGCCATGGTCTAGATGGTGTGGTGGTGTTGGTCATAGGCTGGACTTGATGATCTTAAAGGTCTTTTCCAGCCTTGGTGATTCTGTGATTCTGTGATTCTGTGATTCTGTGATTCTGTAATTCTGTGATTCTGTGATTCTGTAATGCACCAACCAGTCATGGAGGAGCATCAGGTCATATCTAACACTCTGGTTATTTCCAAGAAAAGTGGCCTGGGCACCAAACAGCAAAATCATCCAAGCTTGTGTCCTGCTCCACAGGAAGAGTGGAAATAACCTGGTCTATACACAGGGGCTAAGGCTTTGCAATAAGACTGTGAGGCTTGTGGTGGTGGGACAAAGAAGTCCCACAAACCCTGTGGCTAAGACTCACGAAGGTCATAATCAGCAAAGCAACTCT
Source organism: Hemiprocne comata (assembly GCA_020745705.1). Lineage (NCBI taxonomy): Eukaryota > Metazoa > Chordata > Aves > Apodiformes > Apodidae > Hemiprocne > Hemiprocne comata. Next base: position 214,546,807 of record CM036586.1, read on the forward strand.
TGGTTGTGGAGGGATCACCTCTCCCTTCTTTCCCCCCTGCTAACAGTCTCACCACATGACTCCACCAAACCTCTGCCTTGCTGTGCTCTCACCATCGCAAGGTAGTTGTAGTCTGTGGCTTTCCCAAGACCCAGCTTCTTCTTCTGCTCCATGGTCATTCCTCTCAGCATGCAGTAAAACACGTGGTAGTTCCTCTCATCCTGGGCCTGCAGCAGAAGAATAAACATCAGCCCTGCTAGGAGAACGGCACCACAAAGGTTGACTGTCCAAGTGCCAGCTGCTACACCTTGCTACGGTGTCACCTTACCTGCCTGCAGACCCGGGACTTCTCCAGCAGGTACTGCTCAATCTTTGCCCCCTCGATGGCTCCCCTTTTGTTGAAGTGGATGTCAATGTACTTCCCAAATCGGCTGGAGTTGTCGTTACGGATGGTCTTGGCATTCCCAAAAGCTGCAGGGAAGAACTGCAGTGGATTAGAGAGGACCTGACACAGGGAGGATCATGGATCTGGTCTCATGAGCAAAAAAAAAAAAATAGAATCCCAGAATGGTTTGGGTTGGAAGAGACCTACCTGAAAGATCATCTAGTTCCAACCCCCCTGCATGGGCAGGGACACTTCCCACTAGACCAGGTTGCTCCAAGCCCCATCCAACCTGCCCTTGAACACCTTCAGGGAGGGGGCAGCCACAGCTTCTCTGGGCAACCTGGGCCAGTGTCTCACCACCCTCACAGCAAAGAACTTCTTCCTAAGATCTAATCTAAATACCACGTCTTTCAGCTTAAAACCATCCTGCCTTGTCCTATCACTCCCTGCCCTTGTCCAAAGGCCCTCCCCAGCTTTCCTGTAGCCCCTTCAGGCACTGGAAGGTGCTCTAAGGTCTCCCTGGAGCCTTCTCTTCTCCAGGCTGAACACCCGTAACTCTCTCAGCCTGTCTCCAGAGCAGAGCTGCTCCAGCCCTCGGATCATCTCTGTGGCCTCCTCTGGACTCGCCCCAACAGCTCTGCATCCTTCTTGTGTTGGTGCCCCCAGGACATGGTTGGCTTTCAAGTAACAATCAAACGAACGAGGCTGAGAGGGAAAAGAGCAGCCCCAAAACCTTTCCCCCAAGTTTGGCTGCTTCAGTTTCATCTCAGTGTGGGGAAACAGGATATACTGCAGATTTCCATCCTTGGCAGTACAGACAGAAGCACAGAAAAGGAAGCACAGGAATGGGGTGACCTCATCCAGGAAGAAGGGCAGGAGCTGATGAAATACAAGAGTGTTGAGCAAGTCTGGCGGGAGGATGCTGCAGTGTGTGAGGTGACACCGTGCGGGAAGTGACAGAGCTTCTGGGGAGTGATTTGGTGACTGAGGAGGAAAGGAAAGAGCCGGTCCTTTAGGGAAATACAGAGGGATTAACTCAGCCTCCAGAGGGAGACTTCTCCCTGCAAAGAGAGTGTGTGCAGGAAAAGGTGTCCATGTCCATCCTCTGTGTGGGTATGGACTGCTGGCATGAGTGTCCTGGCCAGCATGACCAGGCTCCTGCATCTCTGGCAGGTGATGGAGATGCATTTGAAACACAGAGCCTCTGCTTCCTTCAATCCTAACAGTGATGATGTGCATGTTCCCAAACTCCCCGTGTGCATGTCACACACCAGGATGCTTTACCACAAACCAGCTCTCTGGCAGCCCTGTAGTGCCCTGAGAGCCTCAGTGCACCTCCATGCCATGGCTGAAGGAAGCTCCAACAGGGCACAGCGAAGGAAAGCTCAGCCAGTGACTTTCTCATCTGCTCTGCTAACAGTTTTCATGGAAAGCTGTTTGGATAGCCACAGTTCTGTTGATTCCTAGCGGGCTATTTATAGAGCAAAATACTCTGTCAGTAGCAGGGGAGGTAAAAATAATATTATTCTTTAAGGAAAAGCTATTTTTCCGCATAAATGTTAAAGGTCCATCTGACATCATGTTGGGGCCAGAGGGTCAGATCACCTATTTAATTTACAGACATGCAATTAAAGCAGTGGGGCTGATCACAGTAGCAGCTTGCCAATGAACCTGTTAAGGCCAATGAGCCAATTCTCCTTATCTGCTTCTTTCCTGAACTGCCTTTATTTCTTTTTCTGTGTTCTGCTGCCATTCACTGATCTTGGAAGGAAAAGGTGGGGTTTGCTACTTGTCTATTGCCAGCACAAGACTGTGAAGCTCTTGTCAAATTGATCTCATGTTCTGCTTAACCAGCAAAGAATAGGAACAGGATTTTTGCAGTTATGGTCCAATAAAACAAAACATTAGTAGGTTAAATGCAGCATTCATGGGATATTGGTGCTCCTCATACAGTTATCATAGAATCATAGAATGGTTTGTGTTGGAAGGGACCTAGATGATCATCTAGTTCCAACCCCCCTGCATGGGCAGGGACACCTCCCACTAGACCAGGTTGCTCCAAGCCCCATCCAACTTGCCCTTGAACACTTCCAGGGATGGGGCAGCCACAGCTTCTCTGGGCAACCTGTGCCAGTGTCTCACCACCCTCACAGGAAAGAATTTCTTCCTGATGTCTAACCTAAATCTCCCTTCTTTCAGTTTAAAACCATTACCCCTTGTCCTATCACTACACACCCTGGTAAAAAGTCCAGCATGGGGAGAGATGGTGAGATTTTTCAAAAGACCTTTGTGCATTTGGTGAATAGCATTTTTAAAATCCCAGACTAGACAGAGAATTAGGTGAACTTCAGGTTTCTGTTTTGATTTTTTTTTAAGTACTGATTTAAGTGGAAAACCCCACATTTTTAATTTTAATTGAATAAAACAATTGAAAGAAATTTCAGGTCAGCTGAAACGTTTCACTTTCAACAATAGTTTGTCAAAAATATTAATGGAAAATTTGAAAGCCCAAATCAGAGAATATTTATCTTGTGAAAAATAAATTCAGAAACTGAATATGCTGCTTAACAAATGTTTGCATCCTTGTTTTTGATTTCTTTGCAATTTTGTGATTTTTTGAAACTCAAAACGCAACAAAATTTACTTATATTTGGCCATATTTTGTGCTTCCTGAATCTGTTTGTTTGTTGGTTTGGGTTTTTTTCCAACAAAAAAAATGCCTCCATCATCTGAGGCCTCACCTTCTAAGATGGGATTTGCCTCCAGGACCTGCTGCTCAATCCAGGAGTGCTGACCACTGATGGCCGCCAGGAACTGCAGAATCAGTTTTGTGCTTTCTGTCTTCCCTGCTCCAGACTCACCACTGCAAAGACAAGAGGAATCGAGGTCAGTGAAAGCCCTGCCACACTCCTGCCTTTGTCCCTCTCTCTGTCTTCAAGAGACTGATGTTTCTGTGCCTCTTCTGTTAGCACAAGCAGGATGAGGCCACTAAGGATGGGATTCCAGCACCCATGGGTTGGTTGTAGGAGAAATGGTAGGGCATCATAGCTTCCAGTCAAGATGTAGATTTGCTTTACAGCCCTTTTGGTCCTTGTTGTTGCTTGGGTTTGGGTCTCTGCAGCAAGCACCACAATTCAATTAGCACTAAGAAGGTAATTAAGCACTTTCAGACAGTGCTTTTCCTGGTATGATCATCAAACCATGAGCCTGTGGTCCAGGGGTGGCTGGTCCCATGGACTGGCTTCATCGTCAGTGTTCAGCTGCCAAAATGCACTGGAAGGCAGGGTGTGAAATCCTGCCTTTTGGTGTCAAGCACTTTCACAGGTCCCTCAGATATGTCCAACTGAGGGGCAAATAGGAGAGGAGAAGATCACAGGACAGGAAGCAAGAGTTACTCCTCAAAGCTTTCCCTCCACTGAACACTGACTCTGTTAATGCCCCTGTTTAAGCCCCGACCCCCTCCCCGTGCCTTGCAGGGTCTGAAAACAGGCTGTCACATCCCTGGGGGCAGTTCTGGGGCAGGGTATGACACCCAGTGAGGGCCCTCTGGTGGTGTGAGAGGGAGGGCTGGGCTGAAGTCCCTTGCTGTGAGTCAGTGGCCTGTCTGATATATGAGGTAGCCAGGATAGGTGATTGAAAGGGACTTTCCTGGTGGTAAAGAAAAGAGCACCAGCGACTGAGCCCTGGCTCCATGGCTCAATCATCTCACTTCTCAGGGTTGAAACATAGAATCACAGACTAGTTTGTATTGGAAGGGACCTTGAAGATCATCTAGTTCCAACCTCCCTGCCATGGGCAGGGACACCTCCCACTAGACCAGGTTGCTCCAAGACCCATCTTGTCTCTAGTTTATTTTTCGATTCTGAGTCAAATCTTGACACCATCCAACCTGGCCTTCAACACTTTCAGAGAGGGGGCATCCTCAGCTTCTCTGGGTAACCTGCATCAGTGTCTCACCACCCTTACAGTCAAGAATTTCTTCCTCATATCTAATCCAAATCTCTCCTCCTTCAGTTTGAAACCATTCCCTGTCATCCTATCAGTCCACACTGTTGTAAAAAGTCCCTCCCCAGCTTTCCTGGAGCCTCTTCAGGCACTGGAAGGTGCTCTAAGGTCTCCCTGGAGCCTTCTCTTCTCCAGGCTGAACACCCCCAACTCTCTCAGCCTGTCTCCAGAGCAGAGCTGCTCCAGCCCCCGGATCATCTCCATGGCCCTTCTCTGGACCCGCTTCAAGACCTCCATGTCCTTATGTTGGGGACTCCAGAACTGGACACAGCACTGCAGATGTGGTCTCACCAGAGCAGAGGAGGAGAATAATTTCCCTTGATCTGCTGGCCACACTTCTTTTGATGTAGCCCAGGACACTGTTGGCTTTCTGGGCTGCAAACATGCATTGGTTGGCTGGCCACTGGCACACTGCATCATGCCTGACCTTGGCTCTCCTCTAGGCCCCACATGATGCTTTTTTGGCCTGCAAGGTAGTTATTACTTCATGGCCTTTTCAGTCCCATGTATCTGAAATACCACACATGGGATGCTCCAGAGTTACGTTTTTATACGACAAAGTTTAGGGTAGACATTTCTTGGAGAGAGGTGGTGCCCTAAAAGCACAAAGACTGTCTGAGGGTTCAGAACTTAATAGGACAGAGTTGGAGGGCTGAGGGAACCCAATCTGGTTCGTACCACCATTTGGGACAGACACTGTGTAGACCCATAAGTGTGACCAGGCATTTCTTGGTGCTCAAGGTTGACCAGTGCAGAGCACAGCCATGCAGGGAGACACCAGTTCAGCTGTGTGAACAACCCTAGGTTCAGTGCTCGAGTTTGTGGCCCTTCCTTGTGCAGAACGTATAGCCCTCTGCATGTCTGTGAGTGTTGAGCTTTAATTTACAAGGGGAGATGAAAGATGAATATGGGAGCTACTGGGTTGTAGCTAAGTACCATTTTACTACCAACAGTGACTGCAAACAGAGACCACCTCTGCACTGGGAACAAGTGGATGGAAGATCTAATAGGTCATTCCGACTTCTGATTCTGTTTGATCAACCACGTTGCAGATGCTCAGCATCCCTTTTCAGGATGTAGCCCATTTGGAAATTCACAAACTCACCTTATGATACAACACTGGTCCTTGTTGTTGCGCTGCATGTTGAAGTAGCAGTTGTCAGCAATTGCGAAGATGTGTGGTGGCATCTCACCAATCTTCTTGTTGGTGTAGAGGCGTATCTGCTCAGGTGAGTAGATGGGTAGGAGCTGGTAGGGGTTTACTGCCACCAGAATTGAACCAGTGTATGTCTGGAGGAGAAGCACATGAAGGTTTATGGGGACAGTGAGATGTGGCTGAGAGGCTATGGAAGCTTGGATGGAGTGTGGAGGCCAGAAAAAAAAAGCTTTTTCAAAAGCTGGATGAAAGATGATGTTCAATTCAAAGATGCTTGCAGGGTGGAGCCTGGAGCAAATTTGGAACAAATGTCCCAAACCATCTATATTAACTCATACTCAGCCCGACTCATGCACAACACAGATTCAAGCCTTAATTCATATTTCAGATGCTCCTCAGGTAAGATTCAGAGTTTCAAGACAAGCTCATATTCGCAAAAAAAAAAAAAAATAAAAAAAATTGCCAGAGCCAGCACGTATCCAAAGTTATTTATTGCATTGCACCAATTTTGAGAAAGCAGAGATGAAAGGGACCTGGAGACCACTGCCCTATCTCCAAGCAGGACCAGCTGGTTCCAAACTATTCCAGACAGATGCCTGTCTAACCTGTTTTTTAAAAATCCACAGCGGACCTGCTAAGCGTCCCTCTGCAGTACATTATTATTCTCTACCACCTCTGCCTAACCAAACCTGCCATTTAAACCTTGCCCTGTGCACATGGACATGGCCCACAAAGTCCTGACAAATTCCTTCTCAGCTATTTCTGAGTCATTTTGGGAAATGGCCTTTTGTCCATCCCATGCTCTCTGTGGCACTCCAATGAGCAAAGCTGTCACAGAATCACAGAATCACAGAATCACCAAGGCTGGAAAAGACCTTGAAGATCATCAAGTCCAGCCTATGACCAACACCACCACACCATCTAGACCATGGCACTAAGTGCCACATCCAGCCTTGCCTTGAACACATCCAGGGATGGTGCCTCCACCACTTCCCTGGGAAGTCCATTCCAATGTCTAACCACCCTCTCTGTGAGGAAGTGCTTCCTAATATCCAACCTAAACCTCCCCTGGTGCAGCTTCAGGCTGTGCCCTCTTGTCCTGTCACTGGTTGCCTGGGAGAAGAGCCCAGCCCCCACCTGACTCCAACCTCCCTTCAGGTAGTTGAAGAGAGTGATGAGGTCCCCCCTGAGTCTCCTCTTCTCCAGGCTAAACAACCCCAGCACCCTCAACCTCTCCCTATAAGACTTTCCCTCTAGTCCTTTCACCAGCCTTGTTGCTCTCCTCTGGACCTGCTCCAGCACCTCAACGTCCTTCTTGAAGTGAGGGGCCCAGAACTGCACACAGGACTCGAGGTGAGGCCTCCCCAGTGCTGTGTACAGGGGGAGAATCACATCCCTACTCCTGCTGGCCACACTATTCCTGATCCAAGCCAGGATGCCATTGGCCTTCCGGGCCACCTGGGCACACTGCTGGCTCATGTTCAACCAGCTGTCCACCAGCACTCCCAGGTCCCTCTCTGCTGGGCTGCTCTCCAGCCACTCTTCCCCCAGCCTGTAGCGCTGCCTGGGGTTATTGTGGCCAAAGTGCAGGACCCTGCACTTGGTCTTGTTGAATTTCAAGGCCCGTCCTGGGCCTTGGGTAGCAAACCCCTTTGTGGTGTCTTGCTCTTGCATTTCTGCCCTTCCAGGAGCTGCTTCTCTCAAGCCTCTCACCAGAGGACTTGCATCCTTTGTCATCCCGCTCAGACACAGCTCTGAGGTTAGGAGGCTTGGCCACATCCCAGGCTCAAGGCAGAGAATAAGGATCTCCTTCCCTTACTTCAGCTAAAAGTTAGTGTGAGTCAACAGGGATCCAACTCGGGCTAACCAAGGGGCATGAGATGAAGGCTGCTTTCACTCCATGATTAAAGGAGACAAGTCACCTTCTCTAGGTTAACTTTTGCAAGCTGAAGTTACCAGATTAATTTCACCTTTTTTTGCTAGTGGGACCAGCTGTGAAAGTGCCCCCACTGTTGCTTATATTCTTTCCAGGAAAAAACAAACAAACAAAACTATATGTAAAAATAATCCTTATGTTTTGCTTGGTTTGGTTTTTTTGCATCTGCATGGCCTAAAACCAACAATGAACCTTCAGAGCAAAGCAGCAAAGTGGCACGGGCAGGGAAGCTTGTGAACAGAGAAGAAAATCTCTCCATGCTCTGCTGGCTGCTCATCTTTTTTGTGCCTATTGCAAAATGGCTAATGAACAAAACAAGTCTGAGCAGTTCCTCATTTCTGAAGGCAGCAAAATAACTACCACTGCTGGAGAGAGCAGTGGAAAGGGAGACCTGGAGACATTAGTTGGCAGCCCCAGGTCGAGTTTCTCCCATTGAGTCCAATCTACCTCAACCATGATGGACAGGGCTTGAGGGGAGTGAGATGACACTTTGTTTGCCACCTTCTACACGAAACTTCCCACCAGCTCAGGCATCCTGAATGGCAGCCAGTAGGTGGCAATTGTGTCCTATAGTAGGGATGCTGAAACCCCTGAGGGACTCATCACTTTCTAGCCTCGTGGCCAACACCAGAGAATAACTTTCTATTCAGTCCCAGGTGAGGTTTGAGTTTACAGTGGTAACTGAGAAAGGATATGATAGCCTTCCCTGTAAGAGAGGGTGATGTGCCAGCAAAGGAAAAAAGCTCTTTAAGCTCAAGAACAAAGTTATCACAAACCCAAAGGGTGGAAATTGGCTGTGCAATCAGATAAACTGGTTGTTAGAAGAAGGCATTGAAATAAGGGAGCTCGGAAGTCTCAGAGCAGCCTTCAACAGGGACAGAGCAGATAAGCTTTGTGCTCAGAGCTCCATTTCTGAATGGGATTACGTCACCAAGATCTTCAATGATCCTCAGGTCTCCTTCCAGTTCTGGGTGAGATGCTCGAAAGACAGTTTTCCTTTTTATAATGTATTACCAGGCTAACTTCAGGAACATTTTTAATCTTCTTGGACCTCTTTTCAAAAGAGACAGACTCTTTGCAGAGCTCCCTGTAATCCCTGAGTTTCAGCCACACTGCTCTGCCCTTCCCCAAACGCAGCCAGTAAGACTTTTGAAGGAGTTAACCATTAGTGGCAGGAATGTTTTCTGGATGCTCTCACTGACCTTTCCCCTGTGATCCACAGAACACTTTGTCAGCACAAACTCTTGTACTATTGCTTGTTTTTCTAGGTCATCCCTAGTTGATAAATACAATTTGCCCAGTTCTCCCAGCTGACGGTACGAAAAACTTTGCCCACTTTGCTGATGAGGGGCCAAAGGGCACCTCCCAGGAAATATTATCCCTCTGGTTTCTGTTGCTGGGTGAAGGGAAACCCTTCTGCCTTGGGAAAATACAGCTCTACTGGTAGGCTCTGCTGTAGCTGACCACAGGAACCATGTCTCAGTGTAGATTCATCGCTGCCTGCATGACCTCCATTTTAATTAGCCCTTTCTGAGCCTGCTTCCTGTGCTACCCAGAACACTGTGGCTGACTTCACCTGGATTTTTATGGGGTTAAAGCTCTACCAAACCTTACTGCATTTTGGCAGCCCTTAGGGAGCAGCAGCAGGCACTGCTTTTGTCTCCAGATGAAGAGATTAAACCTTACAGTCCAAACACCCCACCAGATGTTCAGCACAGTTTCTCTCACTGCACGCCAGCCAGACCATGGGCAACAAACTCTTGTCGAAGTGTTTCTCATTTTGCTGCAGGAGTTTCTTTCCTTCAAGCTGAGGTCATGACTGAGAAGCACTATCAGCTTTAACTCATTCACAGGCTGGGGACTTTCCAGCTCTGGGAAGGTGTCACAACTTCACCATGAGGGTCAAGCTCTGCAGCCAAGGGGATGATGCTCTCAGTGCATTTGTGAAGCAGCAGCAAGAACGGTGCAAAATAAATGACAAGGCCATGATGGTGATCAGAAACAAGTGATCCAGGTGGAAGGCATGACAGCAATTGCAGATGACAGCACCAAGAGTCATACTTACCCTCCCGCCGCAGTTTGTCTTACGAGTAAAATATGAGGGAGGAGAAAAAGGAAAATGATAATTCATTAGAGCAGAATTCCACACTCCACAAAGCTAAGGAGATGAGGAAACAAGAGGGACTGAAGTCCCATTAGAAAAGCCACCCTTTACTCAGTGGGCTCAGAAATCCTTTAAGCAGTGAAGGTGAAATCACACTGAGCTTAACCATCTTTAAAACAGAGCAAATTATATCACAGAAAAAAAACATCTCAGGGGACTGGGTGTCCCCTACCCACATGGCATCCACATGGGACCACAGGTCTGCAAAAACTGCCATCAGTATTTACCACATTCAACACAAATCTGCTCCTCCTAGTGTCAACACCCATAAAAGATGAGATCTCAAGTTGGGTTCCTGAGCCTCCAACAACACATGTGTAGCCAGAGGTGGTTTATGTGCCTCTCTATCAAGCTATGAGCCCTATGTCATTTTGAGGGTGTCATTCTGATTTTCAGATTGCACTACTTGCTGTGTTCTGCCCAGGATCCTGGGCTGGCACTCCAAGGCCATTAGTGGTGTGGAGCAATCAAGGCACAATAACCTGGAACCTCTGTGACGGAAGTCCCTTTGTGGGATGTGGCCACCCCTTATGCAGTAGTTCCATAGGACACATGGCACTGTCACCATCAAACCTGAAGAACTCGTAGAGGAACCACATGGTTGCTGTGTCACTTCAGCCCAAATCACCACCCATGCTCACCTCCAGGTTAGAAGCTGCCCTTTGCATTAGCCCTTATTAGTATAATGCTGCCAAACAGCACTCTGCCCAGTGCTCATTTGTGTTCATAATCCCCCTGGATGCCTGTGAATGGCTTGGTGAAGGAGCTCAGAGGCAGAGCTTTCGTGAAGGAGCTGGGTGTATTCACAGGCAATCTGATCTGGCATTCCCAGGATCTTATCTGAGCACTTAGAAAGGCAACAGACACTTGTCTGATGACACAGGGACCCATGAGAGACACATGAACACCACAACAGGATCCCATCTTTCTGAGAGAGCAAGAGAGAGCTGTGGGAATCCACTTGGTACCACTGCAGGGTGCCCACAAGCAGGAGAACAAGTGGCAAAACTCGATGGATAAATGCACATTCCCTGGACGAGCCAACCTGCTACAAATTACTGGCTATTTGTATTTCTTGGGTGGCATTTTGGTTCCTTGAATGTAATTATCCACATGAGTACTACATCTAACCTTGCAGATGGAGATACCCTGAGCTGGAGGAGGTTGGACTGCAGGCATCCAACCTGACCTTTTCCATGATACCCAAGCTCCAGCCAACTCTAAAGCAACCCCTCCATTTGACAGGCACCAAAGTTTGCACAGCTGAAAGGCTGTCTTGGCTCTGTTGATACCTCTGGTGCCTGCCATGGGTGCTTAGTACACATGGAGGCACCACCTGAAGTATGAATTTGGGCTGCTGAGTTTTGCTAGTTTATCATTATAAATGGCTGTGGCTTCCTGAAGAGTGCTCCGGGGAGTAACTTGCTTCATCTCACATGTGAACAATTTTCTGGTCATGCCTTTTTCTCTAAACTGACAACACAGGGGACCTGGGCATCATGCACAACAAATGAGGTGCCTGAGTGAGAGATTAATTTGGGTGTCTCTGTTCTTCTCCAAGCTTTGGGGACCTAGGGGTGCCCTTTCAGGAGCCATGTCCCCTACCCCTAGGACTGAACTCCATCACTGAAAGAAGAGATGGATATCTTCCAGAGATGGGGCAGGGAGCTGTCAACCATATGAACAGCCTATGTAACAGAGTGGTGTGTTCTCCATCACTGCCCAGCTCTAATCCAGAGCCTTCCTTTCAAGAGGCACTGGACATCAAGCAGAACAAGCAGACTTGATAGATAAACTCCTGGATATAGTCTGTTAGCTTATGCTGTCTGGGAAGTCTGACTGTTCTGTAATTCCCTCTGGCCTGAAAGTCTAGTAGTCTCTAGAGCCTTTTAAAAATTAGATTGCCAGGTGGCTTTGAAAAGGCTTTCAAAGGCACAGCAGGCACTTCCCTGAGTATCTGAAAACTGTAGGATTTGGGAGCAATACCACATTTTCCATGTTTTCATGGGCTGTTTGAGTACCTGAGCTAGTGGCAAACACACACACACCGCACTTCTGCCCCAAGAATGTGCACCAGACTATGCAGCACACAGCACAGGGTAAAACCAGCCCAGAGATGGGACTGCTGACTCTGGTCCTGTTGAGGAGGTGGCCTTTGTGATGCTATTCTAGAAGAGATGCCGTTCTGTTTGGATCTCTGCAAAACCCTCAGTTTCCAAATGTCTGGTTGGGTTGGCAAGGCTTTATTGGGTCCACTGGGCATGACATGACTGAGCTGACCTAAGGAAGGACACTACTGTCCCCAGAGATCAGCTCTCAGGATCCCAGGCAACCCAAGCTAATGAGTCATAAACACAGATGGGGAAGGTACTTTAGAGCTGTTCTGGGAGCAGCTCACTTCATTTTTCCCAATTACTTCACACATGTACTTCCTCATCCTTCCTCCATCCCTTGCACCTCCAGCAATTGTCTTCACTCACTTGGGTTAATGGTTCAGCAGGAGAAGGCAGAAGGGCCACATTCAACATGAAGTTGCCACATACTTTCACTTTATGATTGCTACAGTGTGCACATGGTTTGGGTTGAACTGCTTGTTGTCTGTGCAGAAAGTTACTGTATGTCCCCAGAACTTCCACAGGGACTACACAGGGAGGTGGCACAGAATTTGTTCATTACCTAACTCATGGAGTCTTCCACTGGGGCAGCCATAAACTCTGCAGTGTGTCCTCTACAGTGCAGAATCACAGAATTACACAGTGGTTTGTGCTGGAAGGGACCATTCAAAGTCATCTAGTTCAACCCCCAAAGCCCTCCACTGCTTGGGTGCAAGTGAGAGTCGAAACCCAGATGCACAGTTCAATCAGGGTTTCCCCCATGTGTGTTCCCCACAGCTAAGGAGAGCAGGGAGTGGAGTGGAGAGCAAGAGGTGAAGAGGACACTCACATAGATGAGGTGCTCCCGATAGCGGATCAGCAGGTTCCTGAGGATTCCCGCCTCGTTGAGGTCCCCCAGGCGGATCATGTCCTCCACTCCATGGATGGAGGTGGGGTGCATGGGTTTGATGTGGCTGGCATTCTGTGGGGAAATCCAGTGCTCCTGAGAAGACAGCGAGGGCAGAGAAACACAAGTCAAATGAGATACCACTAAGATTAGAGACAGAAACAGCCCACCCCAGACAGAAGGATCAGGTGGGAGAGCGTTAGCACACAGGCCAGAGCTTCCATTCCTGAGGCTTGGCAGTGACTATTGAGAGATTCCTAGCAGAAGAAGGAAAATATCTTTTGGTTTACTGGAGCAGAAAAAGACAAGAGACATGAGCTATCCTGGCAGGAGCACCACCCAGGGCAGCATGGACATCCAGGACATCAGGGGTGTTTTTAACAAATAGCAGATTTGTTCCTCCCTTCACACAACTAGGTTTACACATCACTGGTTAACCCTTTGCCACAAAATGCTTCTGAGCAGAGAAAAGATGATTTAGAAGAGGAGACAGGAACACACAGGGTGGAAAAATTGTACTTTTATTAGCAGTGTCATTTAGACTGATCACATCTAAAGGGCTTCAAAAGCCACTACAAATTGGACAAAGGGACCCTGCTGAACCAGATCTCTTTCTGCCATCCTTGAAGGGGATGAGAGCATTCACAATTATCTCAGACTGGACAAAAAAAAAAAATAAAGGACAGAGAACCTCCTCTGGGCACCCTCTGCTTATAACATAGATGTTCCTCTACAATAGCTACCATTGCAGAGATGTAGAGGTGGGAAACTGAAAGAGAACCAGTATTTGGGCACACCCTGTATTGGTAGGAGGTCAGGAAGGACTGGTTAACAGCAGATGAACAGCAGGTCGAGGTGGGTTTGCTCAAAGCACTATCTAAATATACTTTGGAGGCTTCTGTTATCATTGTACTCATCAAGTTTCTTAACCTTTCACTTCCAGTACAGCCAATGTTATCTTGTCCCTACAAATAGAAAACTATGGCACAGTTAATTTCCAAGAACATATAAGAAGCCTGTGACAAAGTCAGTCATCATGACTTTATGACCCCTGGCCTAGCCAGGCCATAGAGCCATAGAAGGGTCATCACAACCCTTTGTACGTACATTGCCTTCATCATCCACAACCTGGATCTGTCCAGAGTCACACAGTTTAACCACCGCTCCAATGGGGACGTCGAATTCCCGTCCGGTTTTGAGGTCCATCCACACATAATCCCCCTGGAACCAAAGAGAGGACAGGTACACTCAGAGCTGCAGAAGATTCAGCATCCCTTGGGGTACAAGATCCTGATGTTGTAGACCCGTGTCATTGGTACCAATCAAATTATCTCCTTTGTAAATCACAAACCATCCCTTTTCCACAGACGTTCAGGGAACCCCCTGCAAGGTGCCAGCAGCAGGGCATGCTCCACAGAACATACACACCCAGGGTCTCTCCATTCCATGAGCTCCTGAGTGGCTGTAGGTCACAGACTGCACCCAGCAACCAGGTTTTCTGCCAGGTGATACAGGCAGAAAAACCCACCCAGGCAGAGGTTCCCCTCTGTGCAATGCACCAGCCTAGAAGATCACGCTTAGGAGATGGTTTTGAGCTCTGGAAAGCCTCATGTGGAGGCTTGTGGCACATTTTTTCCTTGCAGATAACTACTATCAAATACACATTCCTCTGCCTTGGAGACTGGTGGAAAAGGGGTGACTGAAGAAGGGTTAAAAGCATATCTAGAGTTGTAGATATACATATACACATGAAATTCTTTAGAAGGTCTCCCAGCTACAGTGATTTGTAGGTGGGCTGTTCTTATTTAATACTTCTCAGTGGATTTTATCTCCCATGAGCATGTCCAGTTGCTTCCTGAAGCTGGGCTAAGTTTTAGCATCCATAATAGCAAAGGAAGAGTTTAGCTACAACCAGTGTGAAAAACTGGGTCCTTTTGCATGTCTCAAGTGTTTCACCTCTTCCATTTGAGACCTCTGTGTTTTCATTTTGGAAGACACAGCCAGCAGTTGACCCCTATCCAGTCACTCCATGTCACTGGTGATCCTATAGAGCTTGGTCAGTCCTGCTGGGCAGGGACTATCTGCTCAGCATCTCTGTGGATATTAAATTACTCAAAATGCAAAAAAGGCTTTTAGAGAAGTATACAAATACAAAAGCAAACCTCAAAATAACCTCAAACTGAACTCCCAAGCAGGACCCACACTGTTTGAAACAAAGCAGAATATCAGTGTGAAGAAGAGCTAAAACTGGGAGCCACCTAGTTAAACTCTTCTTAGGTATGTTTGCATCAAGCAAGCAAACAGACTTTTTCACACATTTGAGTTTAATGTTTTGAACTTGTAGCCCCACCTAATTCCACGTTCCTGGAAGCCAGCTCCACTTGTACCTATTAAGCATGATGCAAATGCAAGATCTACTTTCTGAAGTCCTGAAAAACTGCTGGGAGAAGGGAAGGTGAAAACCAGGAGGGATCACTCTGCATGTGCTCTGATGTAACCCCTTTCCTGAGCATCCACTACCGACCGTTTCAGTGGACAGAGTATTTATAGATTTGGTTCGACCCAGTGGGCTGATGAAGAACCTTCAGCTCCACTCTGGATGGTGGGAACTGAAGACATCCAGCAATATAAAAGATGGTGAAACATTCACCATCCAAGTCACTGCTCACCAGGACTCCTGAGAGATCTTGACCTGTGAGTGCCACGGGGATTTAAGGCTACACCATGGACCCACACATGGAGAACCACTACAGACGAGGAGCCCCCAGACATTTTGTGGTAGATTACAACCTTGACAGCTGCTTGCTTCATTTCACCTCAGATATCAACGAAGTCATCCTGCTTACAGAGACCTGAGGATTCAGTCTTTAGTTTTTCTTTTCCTCAGAGGGTTGTGCTACAGCGCTTTATAAGTATCTTTGAATGCTGAAGACCGGCTGAGAGAGTTGGGGCTGTTCAGCCTGGAGAAGAGAAGGCCCTGGGGAGACCTCAGAGCACCTTCCAGTGCCTGAAGGGGCTCCAGGGAAGCTGAGGAGGGACTTTGAACAAGGGCATGGAGTGACAGGATGAGGGGGAATGGTTTTAAGCTGAAAGAGGGGAGATTTAGCTTGGATATTGAGAAGAAATTTTTTCCTGTGAGGGTGGTGAGACACTGGCCCAGGTTGGCCAGAGAAGCTGTGGCTGCCCCATCCCTGGAAGTGTTCAAGGCCAGGTTGGATGGGGCTTGGAGCAACCTTGTCTAGTTGGAGGTGTCCCTGCCCATGGCAGGGGGTTTGAAACTAGATGATCTTTAAGGTGCCTTCCATCCCAAACCATTCTGTGATTCTATGATCTTTATCCAACTCATAAGAAATAAAATATTCAGCTCTTTTTCTCAGTAACTGCCTTATCCTCACATCTCATAACTTGCTGAAAAAGGAAAAAAACCCCACAGAACTAATGAATACCGTAAGTCATGCACAGACACATTATAGACCCACTTATATTAATAGTTATTTCTTAGCTCCTTTCATCTAAGACTCTCAGAGCATTTCAGAGTGTTCAGCACTGTTATCCTCACTGCAGAGCTGGGCAAATTTATGCACAGGGTGAGTAACTTGAGCAAGGTGTCAGCAAGAGAAGAGCCAGGTTGCTCAGTGTTCTGCCCAGAACGCCCTTCTGACATCTCAGCAGCTGGGTAAGAACTTCTCCCCACCAAGAAAACAAGAACTGTAATGCTGCTGTTGTTTATTTTTAAAAAAATCTCTACTTTTGAATCGCTGTAAAAGGAGCCAGCTTCGTATGTTCTGTTCCCACACAGCTGCAATTAGAAAGGCAGTCTGCTCTCCCCAAGGTAAACTGATCCTGTGCTACCCCAGCTCCTGCTTTGCCTGCCTGATGCACAGAGCTCTCGTCCCCTCTAAATGCTCTTTCTAGACACATTAAAGTTCAGTTCTTAATACTGGCGAAAAAAAAGCAAGTCTCACGGGATGGGCTAAGCTGATAAGCTCACAAAGGTCTGGGGGGTCAAAAATAACATCACTTATTAAGAGTGCCAACCTGTTTCCTTCCCTGGCTTTAATCAATTTGATATAAAACCAGTGGATGTCAATTACACTTCTTCCGTTGATGCAATCACCATCAGATCAGCCCCAAAAGCAGCAGATATAGTGGGGATTTCAGAGCAAATCAGGGTGGTTGGTGCATTTACCAGCTCAGGTGGACTGGCTTATAAGTTGCATAACCTGCCTCATGCCCGGACTGCTGCAGTTTATTTTCCAACACACATGACAGCACTGGAAAAGTGAGAACACCACTGGTGACTTTACAGTATCACCATGGTCCAACTCTTCCTCCTCAATGCAGCTGCTGGGTGCTAGTGTCTTTCCAAACACTCTGGGTAGACCCTCAGGACCTCAGAAGCTATAAGCAGTGGCAACCAAACAGCAGTGCAAGAGGAGGAAATGCCACGATGGGTGCACACACAGATCAACCCAATTCATGAGGAGGATCTTTAGGAGGAGCTTCCAAATGCAAAGGGCAAGAAGGTTGCACCACAGGGGAGCTGCAGTGCTTGGGGGGGGGACACAAAGACTCAGGAGGAAGGTGAAAGCAGCTGGCACAAGCAGTATGGGGATCCCATCAAACAATGAGACTGATTTCAAAGGAGGCTGAGAGCTCCCAGCCATGGTCAGAGCTGGGGACCCCCTATCTTACCGCTAAAATGGTTGTGGGCTTCAGGGCCTGGTTGACATTGCGGAGTAGTGTCCATTTGCCCTGGTCTTTCTCCTCATCTTCCACCACCTCAGGGCATGGCTGCACAAAAACAACTTTCTTCTTCTTCAACATCTCCAAAACCTTGTGTTGGTATTTGTCCCTCACTCTGCTTTCTCCATGTATCCAACCATGAATGCCAGGAAGCTGTGGCTCCTTTGCTTTAGACCTGCAGCCCAACCATGCCTGCTGCTTGCAGGACAACGCCTGACCTGATTCACAAGAAGGCTCTTGGTAAAGGTCTTCTCTTAGCAGAAAAATTTCCACACACTAGCCATGGTCCTCCAGCTAACACGCTTGCTTCACAGACCTGGTGCTGCAGGAGTCTCAAAGCAAACTGAACAACTTTGCTTCTCTTCACTTAAATTCTTCCACTAGCTCCAGTAAAGGGTGATACTCAGTCGGAGACCTGAAGGACACTGCAACCACCCGTTTGGGAAAAACAGCTGCAGGATTAACAGGAAACCTCTTCATTTCCCCAGGAATTCTCTCTGTTACTTTCTTTTCTTAGTGAAACAACCCTCTGACAGCTCGAGGACTTTCAGCACAGAAGACACTCGGGTGCTTATTAATCCCCAAATGCAGTCAGTCCCCATGTAACACATGGCATTTAATTAACCTAATACCTTTACATACCAAATTAAGCAAAGCGCAGTGGGAACTCAAAACCAGAGGCCATCTGCATTTTCTTTAAACTGATCACCTTGAGTAGATCCATAGCAACTGAATTTTAAATAATTGAGTGGAAGGTGTTCAGAACAACATGGCCTCTGTTCCTATAGGTGAGAGCAGCACCTGGGCTGTGGGTGAAAATCAAAAGCAGTGCGGCCAACAGGTCAAGGGAGGGGTTGTCCCCTTCTGCTTTGCTCTGGTGAGACCCTCCCTGCAGTGCTGGGCCCAGTTCTGGGGTCCCCCAACACAAGAAGGACATGGAGCTGATGGAGAGAGTCCAGAGGAGGCCATGAAGATGATCCGAGGGCTGGAACAGGCTGAGAGAGTTGGGGCTGTTCAGCCTGGAGAAGAGGAGGCTCTGGGGAGACCTTAGAGCACCTTCCAGTACCTGAAGGGGCTTCAGGAAAGCTGGGGAGGGACTTTTTACAAGGACTTGGAGTTACAGGATGAGGGGGAATGGTTTCAAACCGAAAGAGGGCAGATTTAGCTTGGATATTGAGCAGAAATTCTTTCCTGTGAGGGTGGTGAGACAGTGGCCCAGGTTGCCCAGAGAAGCTGTGGCTGCCCCATCCCTGGAAGTGTTCAAGGCCAGGTTGGATGGGGCTTGGAGCAACCTGGTCTAGTGGGAGGTGTTCCTGCCCATGGGTTGGAACTAGATGATATTTAAGGTTCATTCCAACCCAAACCATTCTATGATTCTGTGAGGACCATGGAGATAACAAGGTTGCACTGACTCTACACCTGGCTGCTATATAGACCCACTTCTGCAGTCTCTCCTTTTATGTAGGGATGACTGTTCTTGAAAGGACTGATCTGGACTGGTGGCCTAACCAGAAGAGCACAAGACACTTTACAACCACCTCAGATTTGCTTTTTCTGGTCCTATCTTAGATACATTTGAGATTTCTCATTTTCATCTAGGAAAAGCTTTTCTGCTCATTTAGAGAATTTAAGGCCACTCTAACTGGGCCCTGGTCTCTTCCATGGAAATCTTGAATCTAACTCAGCATCATTTATCTAGACCAGAGAAATGCATGTCTAGATCATGATGCAGCTGCTAAGCTCTCCATGCCACTCTCATAAATCACTATTTTAATCCAAAACTTGACTGATGCCTTGACTCCATGGGGTTTTGAATCCATTTGTCCACAATGCAGAGAACATATTTTTGGTGGAAAGTCATCTGGAGGAACGAAGAATTCATAGGTCCCCCAGAACCTTCTGTTCTCCAGGCTGAACAACCCCAACTGTTTCAGCCTGTCTCCAGAGCAGAGCTGCTCCAGCCCCCTGATGATCTTTGTGGCCTCCTCTGGCCTTGCTCCTACAGCTCCATGTCTTTCTTGTGTTGGGGACCCCAGAACTGGACCCAGCATTCAGGGGGGTCTCACTAGAGCAGAGTAGAGGGGGAGAATCACCTGCCTGGACCTGCTGGCCATGCTTCTTTTGATTTTTAGCCACAGCCCAGGTGCTCCTCTCACCTATAGGAACAGAGGCCATGTTGCTCTGAACACCTTCCACTTTTTGAAGCTGCACAGGTGATTTACAGAAGATGTCGAGTCGCATGGCTAAGAAGGCACATTAGAGGTTAATAAGTTGGATGTCTACAGTCCACCAAAGGAGCAATCAAATGTGTAATGCAGGGAGAAGGAGACACAGCTCAAATGTAGCAATCTCACAGGAGATGTGTACCTCCAGCATGACCTGAACACACAGTGTGGTAAACGACTGCATTTTGGCTCCCCCAGGAAGTACAAGATACATGTCCAATGAATGCTAATAATCAATGAGAGGATGCACATGGAAGAAGGACTGAATAAATGTATATTAAGGGATCTACAGGGTGGGATATTTGGATTTGAGCTGGGTCCTACAGATACTCATCAGCACACCTTTCCTCACTGCCATGCCACGGTAACTGGAGCAGCATAGGGGCAGCAGATCTGAGAAAGAGCAATCAATGTGTTTATCTCCCTTTGCACTGCAGCAGACAGTATGATTGTTGCTCAGCTACACCCTGAACTGTATTTCTGAGGCTGTGCAGTTTCGTGTAAACTAAAGAGCAGAAGGGTGGAATGATTTGCCTGAGGTTATCTTTGGAGCAAAGTAGGGATGGAAGCCCAGCGGGCTGTACCCCATCCCTGCAGTCCTATTCAATGACTGTTTGTTTTTATCCTGGTCCTGGGGCTGCTGAAGGTCTGTAATTCCACATCTTGTATATTTTCTGCATTGCTGCCCTCCTCATTTGCAGGGCTGTCTGTCTGAACGGCCCCAGCACGCTGCCTCCTGGGAACAGGAAATCCCATCCCTCCAAAGGGATGTCCAGGCTTGGAAAGCAGCCTCCCTGCTGTATGCATCAAGGGGCAGAGCACCAGCATGAAGCCTCCTATCAGCATGCTCTTTCTAAGGGAACGTGCTATGCCTTGTGTGGGAGACAAATGAACACACTTAGGACAACGAGGGGAGGGACACGCTGGAGGAAAACAAACCTTCAGCTGGCTGGCAGCCTGTCAGCGATGCCATCAGGTTTAGATTACAGCTCCCCAGGGTAACATTAGACTCTCCACTGCAGAGATGGAAGCATGAGCCCAAAGAGCCATGCTGGACCCTGATCCAATCATTTACTACACCCCTGCAGCAACGGGCACAGCTGAGATCCAGGGCCTGCCCTGACACACTTTGTGCACACACAAGGGGCAAATGCTCATTCTCAGAAACTGGTGTGACCAAGGCAATAGGTTTATGCTGCTGCTGAGAACTTAGCTCCTATTAAGTGCTCCCTTGCTGGTGTGGACTACACTGCTGGAGAAAAAAACAGGAAATGCCACCTGTAGGAAGCACCCTCACAGCAGGTGAACCACCTAAATTAATGAAAGCTTGGCTTTACAGGCTGAGAGAGTTGGGGTTGTCCAGCCTGGAGAAGTGAAGGCCCTGGGGAGACCTCAGAGCACCTTCCAGTGCCTGAACGGGCTCCAGGAAAGCTGGGGAGGGACTTTTGACAAGGGCATGGAGTGATAGGATGAGGGGGAATGGTTTTAAGCTGAAAGAGGGGAGATTTGGATTAGATATTGAGAAGAAATTCTTTGCTGTAAGGGTGGTGAGACACTGGCCCAGGTTGCCCAGAGAAGCTGTGGCTGCCCCATCCCTGGAAGTGTTCAAGGCCAGGTTGGATGGGGCTTGGAGCAACCTGGTCTAGTGGGAGGTGTCTCTGCCCATGGAAAATGGGTTGGAACTGGATGATCTTTAAGGTCTCTTCCATCCCAAACCATTCTGTGACTCTATGATTTTTTTTGCCCCATCCGGGTTTTCAGACCCAAAAAAACAAGACCCAAAGACACTGCCAGGGCTGAGGAAGTGTCCCTGAAGCAGTTATTTTGCAGCTATCACTGACAAGCTGAATTACTTAGTGAAACAGTTTAGGTGGGACTCAACTAAGACAGTACATGTGTCTACCCCTGAGGAAGGCATCCAGATATTTGCTAGATGATCATTGTAGGTCCCTTTCAACTGAAATATCCTATCCTATCCTATCCTATCCTATCCTATCCTATCCTATCCTATCCTATCCTATCCTATCCTATCCTATCCTATCCTATCCTATCCTATCCTATCCTATTTTCAAGGGAAAGAAAGAGCCACTTCTCTGGTCACTTCTGCCTAAAGCAGGTAATTAAACTATGTCAGATGATACTGACCTAAAGGAGTGCATGAAGAGGACAGTTTGGAGGTAGATGTCTACAGTACAGGTGTCCAAAACTAGCTAAGGTGGCTCCTACCCCTGGCACGGATGCTGCAAGGCCCCAGGGGCTGATATTCAGGTAAATTGCTGAAGGATATGGAAAATCACTGGTTGTCAGAGGCTGTCCGTGGACTCAGGTCAGCAGTGCTCCAGTGATTACTCCTTGCAGCACTACACTTTCCTAAAATAAGAAAGATGACACTCTACAGAATGGCTGTCAATGCACCATGTGGGCCAAATGTGATCTGTGGGCTCTACCTCTGACAACTGATACAAACCAACCTGTTTAAGCAACTTTTTGTTTGTTGTTTTTTTTTGTTTTGTTTTTGTTGTTTGTTTGTTTGTTTGTTTTCCCATGAAACAGGCACAATCACACACCCAGGTCTCTGGAGAGCTCCAGGCTGAGTCCTTGATTTCCTTCATGCTCATCTTTGAAGCAGAAAATCCTTAGTGCACACAGATACAAGTGCAAACACAGGCATTCCCACAGCTCCAAATTCCAATGTCATTTGGAGAGCAGACTGAAATCTAAAGGTATTGGTGCATCACAGTGTCTGTGCAGGACTTCCAACAGCTACCTGGCTCCTTGGGGCAGTGTAATGTCCATGTTCTACTGAAAACAATCCCCTCTAGATATCACCCATCTGACTCAATTCAGCTCTCAATTACATGGGTGTGCCCTGCTCAGCTTAGTGGAGCTTCTCCTGGATCCTCAGCAGTGGAACCCAGGGGAGAATTAGGACTGCTCATCTCTGTTCTTTGCACTCATCTTTAGCTATGCAGTTGCTACCAGTATCAAAAAAAAAAAATGGGAAAGGAAGAAAAAGCTGGAGTTCCTACTTAACAACACACCATAGTGCAAGAAACACACACGCTGCTGGTCAGTAACCCTAATAATTTTCCTGTTTCACAAATAAACAAGATTCTCTTCCCAATTTCTTGTAGCACCTCAGGCACCAGCTGTCAGCCAAGCTAACATGCTACACACAAAGGCTTTCTGAAGCACAGGCAGGGATGCAAGAGGAATTGTTAAATAATTCAATAATCAATGCACCACTCGCTCATTCTGTAACTTTGATACAGACAGGTGGGAAAAAAACAACCCACAAACGTGGCACCCATCCCAACACTTCCCCACTTCTTGCTGAGGGATACTCAAAGACTCTGGGAGCAACAATGATGGATTTAATCAGGTTTGCAAGGGCAGAATCTAGCATGGTGCAATTATGCTGGTGTCTGACCTCATCCCAGGCTTTTGGCAAGGAGCTTGTTGTTGACTGTTTTGGGATCTCTCAGCTCAGGACTGGGCTTTAAGCATGCAGACAAACACAGAGATAGATTTAATCCATGGCTCCTCAACATTATGGTCATGGGTGAAGCAGAGAATCCAGCAATCCATCAACGTTCCAAGCAGATTAGGCTGGCCCCGGCCAGCACCCACCCAAACACTGTGCCAGAGCACCACCCATCAGGTCTCACACACACAAAATCCTGATGGCCACCGCTTGGGGTGTGATTTAAAAGATCTGCTAAGACACAGAAGTGGAAGGGGAAATGAAACCTGAGCCTTGCAGCCCCATGGCTGGCTCCTGTCCTACATGCAAATGGAAGAAATCCAAAGGAAGACGGTGGAGTGATCGTAAGATGTAACAAAAAATCTGGAAAACTGGAGAGGGAAAAACAAAAGCAGGGAGGGAGTGCTTTACGATGGGAGCATATAGTTTAGGACTGTTAGACCAGGTCATACTCCTTCAGGTCCTAGGAGTAGAGGGGTTGCACTGGTACCACACTGAGAGCTCTCAGATCCACTCTAAATCTACCAACAACTGTCACCCCACTGCCCAGACAGCACCTAAGAGCTCCCTAGTTTGCAAGAGGAGGCACAATGGCAACTGCTCACCCTCAGCCACCCAGAAACAAAGATCTGAGCAGCCTCATCTAGTTGAAGATGTCCCTCCTCACTGCAGGGGAGGTAGACTAGATGAGATTTAAAGGCTCCTTCCAACCCAAACTATTCTATGATTCTATTATTTTGGACATTTTCCTTTAAATGCTTATTGTTCTGCATGTCAAGCTTTAGGAAGATGGGATTAAAGGAATGTCATCTCCTTCTCTGAGCACAATGTGGGACAGATGCTGGTCCCAGCAGGTGCCTATGGCTGGACAATACAGCTAAGCTTCATGCTCCCATCCTTGTCTTTGATTTGATCCCACGGTGAACCAGCACGGGGAGTTCACCCAGCAGCAACATTTTACTGTGTTTTTGCAAAGCATTTTGCTGGTTTATCCCCTGGACTAGCTCATCAAGCAACCAGCAAAGCCCCAGTGAAGGAGCAGGGAGAGCAGTAGGAACGTGGAGATGCTGGTATCTGCTGTGGCATCACTGAGCAGCACCAATGGAGCCTCTGCCTTGCTCATGGATGGGCTTTAATCCCCGGGTGAGGGCAGAGAGGTGTTTGATTTGATTCATGAAAGAAGAGTTCCAGCTGATGAACATGAGAGCTACGTGACAGATTGGAGGTAATCCAATTTCCACCCAACACTTTTCTGCCTCTGAGGCAATACAGCCTTTTTGAGATCCCAGTGATTCACAGCAAGGACACAGCGTGAATTCCAATGGGCAGTACTGATGAAGGGGAAAAATAAATCATTTTTTCAAAAGATGAAACAACGAAATGTAAATTGGAAGGGATGTTTTTCATCCTGGCTCAGCAAGGCTGTCCAAAGAAGCCTAAAAGCAATCAGATGAATTAAATTGTTTTACCTGATTTTAGTCCTGGGGAAACAAAACAGGATCCTTCTACCATCTGAGACAAAAATCTCTTTTACTTTTCATAAGCATTTTGCCAAATTCTCTTTCAGAGTTTCAGCTGATGGAGGCAGCTTCATCTTTTGTGCTCTGGGAAGATCCTTTCTCCTTCATTTCTTTACTTCAGGCTCCACCTTCCCTCCTCCCTGCCTTTTCATAACCTCCCTGAGACCTAGTCTGCAATTTGTTCCTGTGTACCAAAGAGATGTGGGACTCCTGCAATCTGCACAGCTACCCTTGCATAATCAGAAGTGTAGACACAGTGCAAAGAAATGCTTAATCCTAGTAAGATTGTATTCTTTTCCCATAAAGGAGTAATCTACGCTCATGGAACACCATTTTCCCAGCAGAAACGTGTCTGTGCATTGGCCAAATTGGCACTGATATGTCCAGACAAGCTCTACCATCTAAAAATATCATGTCTCATCTTTGGAAATATTGAATGAAAGGAGAGTAATGCTGCTTTTCCTTGGCTGCCATGCCAGAGCTGAGCAGCGTTGCCCTTTTTACACACTGCTCCTCCAGTGAGGATTGTCTTGGTTACTGAGGAACGTGAGGAGGGTCTGGAGGAAGGTTAGTTTTCATCTTCATCAAGAGGGTCTTGAAGGAGTTTGGGATATGGCTGCTTAAGGGAGAAGGAGAGTGCCCCATGGACGGGTTTGAAAAGTCAGATCCTGAGAGGAATGAATAGGAGGAGAAAATATAATGAAAAAACCAAACCAAAACAAAACAACCAGGCTAGCAATGCTTGTGAGGCAATCCCAAACATCTCGATCCTGGTTTTTCCTCCTTGGGTGCCAGCCACAGAGATGCAGAGATGCTGCCATATGAGTAGCATCCTTCCAAAAGCAGAAAAGGTACTCCCAAATGTCAAAAAAATCTTGAGAACGTGAAGCACCTGGACTTCTGTTGTCAGGAAATGTATAACAAAAAGAAATCTACTAGTATTTATTACAATCCAGCAAAATGATCCATATTTCATTGCTTGCTTCACGGGTTTGAAGACTGCAGGGCTGGCTCCATGCAGGACCCACATGACATGGAAATCCAGACCAGGGTGGTAATTACAGCCACTTGTCTGGATTCTTCAAGCCCCTCAGCCTACTTTGTTTGGAGAACTTCTCAAATTGCTGGTGGTGGGTTCTTCTGAGGGAGGAGGTGGACCAGCTTCAGATCTGCATCATGGCCTCCCAGCAGCAAAATACCAGCCCCATCTGCTGTAACTCTCTGGAACTACCAAGTGCATCAGGATATCTGTTTCTGATGATTTCTCCATGGGTTTTCACTCAACTTTCATGCTAATTGTACCCTAAGCAGAATGAGGAATGAAGGGAGTGTGCATTTTAATCCCAAATTTTACACCAGCACAGCTGGGCTGTGGAAGATATGAAATTCCAGAAAGCTCTGGAAGAAAGTAAGGACCCCTGAAACCAATAACGTTAATTAAGGGTCTGAAGGAACCATCTGACAAGTCCAGCTGGACAAACCCTAACTGAAAGGTTGCAAACAGGAGAAAGAAAGTGGAGTTTTTAGGTTGGCACAAGATGATACTGGAACGATCATCACTCTTGAAGTAGAAGTTCTAGTTGGCAGGCCCAAGACAGTTGCCTTGTTGGATCAGATGTGCCCTGTGAATGCCTTCCAACTGGGAGCTTGGGACAGTTTTACAGCTAATGGTTTATAGCTTGTTGGGCAACTACTGAAGAGATTTGGCTTTTGGAGAGAAATCAGAACCCAGACCCTGAACATCAGTTCTTTCTGATGTTCACAGAAACCTGCTGCAGAATCTAAGTCCCAACAAATAATCACCTGCCATTAAAAACAAAAGCAGTAGCCACAGCTCGAGAAAGCAAGTTGGACCTTTTTCTTACATGAAATTATCAAGGAATGGGAGCTGGTAAGATTGCCAGTGGGATTAGACTTCCATATGGATGTCCTGAACTCTAGTAGGTAGAAGAATAAAGCCATACAAGAATGGTGCTCTGCATGCTTTCGTGACAGCAACCCATTCCTACACTTTTGAAACTTCTTATTGTCCTCATGGGTATTTTATTACATGGACAGTCCATCCTGCACACACTTCACAGCCTGCCTAGGGGCATGTGGCCTCCAAAGCACTTTTGTCTCATATTTTATCTGCTTTGCGATCAAAAGGGGTTACATTACAAATGAATTTTGTTAAATGTGACTCCTGGAACCAAACTTTTGGGGTTTTTGTGGGTTTGCAAGGTGCTTAGCATGGCAGAGATCCTGGTCCAGCAACAGACCAGGTTGGTCCTCAAGTGAAAACATAAAGGGAAATTAATGAAGTAAATTCTATTGGTGAAGAATGCTTTTTTTTTTGAGAAACCAATAATTGCCACATAGCCTTGATTTTGAGACTGCAAGAGTATTATCATATGATAAATTAATTATGCACATGTTTCTGTAAGGAATGGACTGAGAATATCAGCATGGAAATAAGGCTGGTGCCCCCACTGCATTTTGCTGGATGCAGATCCTGTTTAATTTCAAGCATCTACTTAATGAGTGAGGGCTGCCTGTCTGCTTACCCCGAATCCAGCAGTTTTATGGGGTTAAAGGGCAGTAAAATGCCTTTACAAAGTGATTTGCAGATCATGAAAATGCAGTGGGTGACCTTAAGAGTCATTCAATGGTGCAAAGCAATAAAACGTCTGGCTGGGTGGTAGGAGATGCCCATAAATTGTTCACGTTGCATTCCCACTGGCTGCACAGAAGGTTTCAGAGTTGTCATGTGCAAATCCCTGGCAAGGCTCTGTCCCAGACAGGTGTTTTTTCCCAATTTTGAAACCAAGCAGCATTTGGCTCTTTCTTCTTTGGCATGCAAAATAGGCCAACCTCTTTTTCTCCTGGGTTCTGCTAAAGTGACTCAGAGGGCATCATCTGCTTATACAATCACAGAGTCATAAAATCGTTCTGGTTGGAAAAGACCTTTAAGATAATCAAGTCCAACTGTTTCTTGGTGAAAGACTTGAGAGGCAGCAGTACTTTCAGCATGTAAGTGGACTTGTCTCAGGCAGGACATGAAAATGGGTGTGGGAGGTTAAGGTGCACCAAAGGACCATCTAGGGCAGCATCCTACCTTCACCCATCTGGATGCTTAGGGGAGGGTGGACAAGTCTGTAGAGATACTTCTTTAAAATACTCTTCCAGTCCCAAAATAAGGGGCCACCAACCCATGTCAGCAGGGAATAGGTTCAGCAAAAAGCAATGGAGGTGGATAGGACACCTGGAGAAGGATGATGGACAAGTTCTTGGAAGAGAGATGAACTGGGGACTACTAACCAAATAAATTACTTCAAGCTTGGGAAATCCCTGAGCTGAAAGCTCATAGGTGAAGGCCAGGAAATTAACTGAAGGACAGAAAAATACTGTAAGGAAATTACACTGTATGCTTACTTGTCCCTTGATATTGACCAACAGCCAGTTTGGATATAGAATGTCACAGAATCATGGAATGTTAGGGGTTGGAAGGGACCTTTGAAGACCATCAAGTCCAACCCCCTGCCAGAGCAGGACCAAAAACTAGGGCAGATCACTCAGAAAGGTATTGACCATAGACGTGGTCAACAGAGAAAAGACAATTCCCCTAAATTATCACAGAAACACAGAATCACAGACTGGTTTGTATTGGAAGGGACCTTGAAGATCATCTAGGTGCTCTAAGTTAGAACCATAGAATCATAGAATGCTTAAGGTTGGAAGAGACCTTAAAGATCATCAGGTTCCAACCTCCCTGCTATGAGCAGGGACACCTCCCAGCAGACCAGGCTGCACAAGCCTCATCCAACCTGGCCTTGAACACCTCCAGGGAGGGGGCAGCCACAACCTCTCTGGGCAACCTATTCCAGCACCTTCCTACCCTCATGGGGAAGAATTTCTTCCTGATGTCTGACCTCAATCTCCCTCTTTCAGTTTAAGCCATTACCCTTTGTCCCATCACTGCCCCCTCTGGTGAAAACCCCCTCCCCAGCTTTCCTATAGTTCTCCCCAGAGCCTTCTCTTCTCCAGGCTGAACACCCCCAACTCTCTCAGCCTGTCTCCCGAGCAGAGCTGCTCCAGCCCTCTGATCATCTTCATGGCCTCCCAGAATCTCTCCAACAGCTCCATGTTCTTTTTATGTTGGTTCCCCCAGAACTGGACACAGAACTGCAGGGGGATCTTAGAATACCAGTTTAGAAGGAACCTCAAGGATCATTTGGTCCATCCTTTCTTGGCAAAAGCACGGTCTAGACAAGATGGCCCAGCACCCTGTCCAGCTGAATCTTAAGTGTCCAACACTGAGGAAAACATTACAACAGTCTAAGGCACAAGCTGGTCACTGCTGCTGGCCACGAGAGCAGTATCTGTAAACACACCCAGGGGTGGCAAAATGAAACTGCAAAATTATCAGCATACAAATTCCCAGGTCCCAGGCCACACTGATTCATCTCATTTCCCCACTGTTGAAAGCCCCAGTCGAGGTATCTAAAGTGCCAGCTGGCCTACCAGTGTGTCTCAGGCTGTTTCACTCACACTGTTGCATTTTCTCTGCTCTTAAACAGATTTTATGTTTTTCAGAACATTTTCCTTATGTGTATTCTAGCAAACACCTAAAACCTCCTTCTGTTTTGGTTACATATATAAACCAACTAAAACTAGCTTTACTCCCCCAAAATCCTTACTGGAAATGTTCCTTAGGGAATGCCATTTCACCAAAACCTAAAATGCAACAGAAAAAAAAAAAAATGTATAAACAAAGCTTTTCATGAAAACACCTGAGTTTGGCTAAAGACTGACACGAAGTGTATCGTTCTGATGTTCTCATTAGAATTCTGGCTTCAAAATAATCTTTTAATTCCACTAAAATGATTTGATTTACTAACCAGGCCATGACATCTCAGCAGATATGAGAAAGAAATGCCATTTTTCAATTTGCACTATTGAAAAGGTCTGTTATTGCTTTCTTTCCCCTGGGCCCCATGAGTTGCTCACAGCTTCTTGAACCTGATTGCAGAAAGCCAGAGCTAAGTTGGATTTGTTCTTGGGTTTTTGCTTTTTTTTTCTGTTGTTAAGGAAAACAGCTGTCAGATCTTCCCTGTGCTAGCAAATGATGCTGGGGCTTGAAAAAGGAATGAATTTTACACCAGAATCATCACAGAATGTTAGGGGTTGGAAGGGACCTCCGAAGATCAAGTCCAACCCCCCTGCCAGAGCAGGACTAAATCTAGGGCAGATTACTCAGAAGTGCATCTAGATGGGTCTTGAAAATTTCCACAGAAGGAGACTCCACAACCCCTCTGGGGAGCCTGTTTCAGGGCTCTGTCACCCTCACAGTAGAGAAGTTCTTCCTCATGTTGAGGTGGAACTTCCTGTGCTCGAGTTTGAATCCATTGCTCCTTGTCCTATCATTGGGCACAAGTGACAAGAGGTTGTCCCTGCCTCCTTGACCCCCAGCCCTCATGTATTTATAGATATTAATTAGATCACCTCTCAGTCTTCTCCTCTCTAGACTGAAAAGCCCCAGGTCTCTCAGCCTTTCCTCATAAGGCAGGTGTTCCAGTCCCTTCATCAGCCAGATCTTTCCCCAGTGCACAGCGGGGTCATCCCACAGATGTGCCTGCAACCCCAAATCCATGAAATATTGAGAGCTTCTTTAATGCCTTACTGTTGAATGCTTTCCAATTTTGCAAGGGGAATTTGATGAAGAGGAAGGTCTTCTCACCAGTCCCACTCTTGCAACCGGGCTGCTAAAAGGTCAGTAGCCCCCAGCTCCACCAGCTGGTACACTATGGCCATGTGAGGGTCAAGATTCATTACAGGCTTTTTCTTTACAGAAAGCTTACACAAACAGCAAGACTTCTTCA
Source organism: Hemiprocne comata (assembly GCA_020745705.1). NCBI lineage: Eukaryota > Metazoa > Chordata > Aves > Apodiformes > Apodidae > Hemiprocne > Hemiprocne comata. The sequence continues at coordinate 214,577,268 of CM036586.1, forward strand.
GAGTCAGGTTATAGAATCACAGAATCACATAGGTTGGAGAAGACCCTCAAGGTCATCGAGTCCAACCATTAACCCAGCACTGCCAAGGCCACCACTAAACCATGTCTCTCACCACCACATCTACATGTCTTTTAAATACCTCCAGGGGTGGTGATGCCACCACTTTGCTGGGCAGCCTGTCCCAGGCCCTGACAACTCTTTCAGTAAAGAAATTTTCCCCAAATGCAGTCTAAACCTCCCTGGTACAACTTGAAGCCATGGAAAGCTGGAGGGATTAAGAGAAAGGGGCCAAATTTCTCTATTCTTGCTCCAACTTAACACAGCCTCAAGTTTTGCCAGGTCTCAGTAAGTTAAATCCCATCTTTAAAGGCTCTGGCAGACATGGAGAAGTTAACATCAAGAAGAAAAGATGACATGTCAGCTGCTGTGCCAGAGTTGTCACCAAGGATGCAGATTTTTCCTGTGGAAACCTAAGGTTCCAAGATTAATTCAAGACAAATGTTGCTATTTGAGTGCTTTGACGTTTCTCAGCCCCTCAGATGAATGTCCCGTTGTGGGTATTTTGGTACTGCCCCTTCAAGAAGCAAAATGAAACTCACTCACGCATACAACAATCCTCACTCCAAGCCTCCTCTCTCCTGAGATCAAATAGATTTAGGTTTCAGTGCGTGTACTTTGGGGAAGTGAGCTCCTGAGGGCTTGTCTAAGCTACTGAAAAGCAGGAGGGAGCGGGTTTCCGACAGGCTCTGGAAGAGGCAGGATATCTCCACACCAGGGCTAAGATTGCTCACTCTACCTTCATTTGACATCATGCAATTTATATTCTGCAGCCATAGCACTGCAAGAACATCTCCCCAGCCTGCAGCTTCATTTTCTGCACACAGCTACCCCAGCACTTTCCTCGTCCCATAAATTTGATGGCAAGGATTCGACGCCGAGAGCTGTTAAAATGCCAAATGTCTCGAGCACTGCAACTAATGAACAGCTCCCAAAGATTCATGTTTCAATCTATATGCAAATGTGCCCTTTGGTTGGCTTGTGCTGGACTTTTCATTGCTGCACTCCAGCTATCCCGGGAAGCCTCAGACTCATAGATCAGACAGACACAAGGCACAAATGGGAGAACACTTTAAATTATTCAGTGTTTATGAGGGAGAGAATCCAGAGGGTGGACTGACACTTTGCTTTTTACAATAACATGATTACAGATCAGCCCTGAGAAGACCTACAGTAATGCTGGTTTTCCTCCCCACCTCTTCCTCCTTGCTAACAAAATATACAGCACAATGAATCACTTAGCAAAGCTGAATGCATGGTACCCAAATTACCCCAAATAGTGCATGTCAGCTCCAGGTGAAAGTGATGCTCACAGAGCCCAGCTGGGAGACAGCTGTGAATGGACTGGAAGATTTCAAACTCTGGTCTCTGCTATTCTCACTCCCACCAAGGGAAAACATCTCCTGGAGCATCAAAAGAAACCTCTGTAAATGCCAGTGGCCACAAAATCTATTCCTGCTCATTAATGAACTGCACAAATCCCTTTCACCCACAGTGCAATGTGCAATTCTGGTCTTAGCGAGAAGAAATAAAGCTGGAGCAGGTGCAGAAAGGGCTGTCACCAGCATGAGAGGGCTGCAGAGCTTGTTTTTCTGAGGGGAAAAAGAGGGTTTTATAGGATTTTGATCAATTCCATGGCTAGGAAGGGAACTGATTGCTCTTTATACAAACACCTGAAAAATTACAAGAACGGGGGAGGAAAATTTTACCATACACTCATAGAACACCAGGTTGGAAGGGATTTTAAAGATTATCTGGTCCAACCTTTCTTGGCAAAAGCAGAGTCTAGAAAAGATGGTCCAGCACCCTGTCCAGCTGAATCTTGGAAGCGTCCAGCATCGGGGAATCCACCTCTTCTCTGAGGAGATTATTCCAATGGCTGATTGTTCTCATTGTGAAAAACTTTTCTCTTGTGTCCAATTGGAATCTCCCCAGGAGCAACTTGTGCTCATATTTTAACTAAAAGCCAGTCCTGGCACAGGAACAGGAAGCCACAAATACCCCCAGAAAACACAGACATGAACATATCGAGGACTGTCTCATACATGTAGGACTCATTTTACTTGGTTTAAAGCTGAAGAAGTGTTGGGGTTTTTATGCTCAAAGAAATGCCAGAGCTGGCACAGACATGGCAGAATGGGTGGCTGCAGAGAAACTGGCATCTCAGCATTGATCCCAAAAGTCACCCCATCAGGAGCACTGCCAAGCCAGGACAGCAAGTCTCTGAAGTCTCTGAGCAAGCATTGACTCCTGCAAAGCTTCAGACCAGTTGGAGACACCTTCCTTCCTTTGGTGTTGAGCTAAAGAGAGCTTTATAGCATGAAGCATCCACAGTGCTTGATTCCTCAGGACCTTAATTTCTGGCTGAGCTTTGGTTTCCTTCCTCTGCTTAGCTTAGTTCTCTGCTGTTTCTTTTCACCCCCATTTCTACTTCTCTCCCTATAACCCCAGGAGCAAGTTGGGGGGCCACTAAGACAGTGAGAAACCCACAATAGCAGCAGTGCTCTTCACATGGTCCAGACACAGTCAGGAGACCACAGCAATGCAGATACAAGCTTCTATCAAGTCTAGTTTCATGGATGAGCTTCATGGGATGCTGAACTTGGCCCTACCTCTCCTACAAAGACAAGCTGAGAGAGTTGGGGTTTTTCAGCCTGGAGAAGAGAAGGCTCCAGGGAGACCTTAGAGTACCTTCCAGTGCCTGAAGGGGCTCCAGGAAAGCTGGGGAGGGGCATTTGACAAGGGCATGGAGTGATAGGATGAGGGGGAATGGTTTCGAACTGAAAGACAGGAGATTGAAATGAGATCTTAGGAATAAATTATTGACTGTCAGGGTGGTGAGACACTGGCCCAGGTTGCCCAGGGAAGTTGTGGCTCCCCCTTCCTGGAAGTGTTCAAGGGCAGGTTGAATGGGGCTTGGAGCAACCTGGTCTGGTGGGAGGTGTCCTTGCCCATGGCAGGGGGATTGGAACTAGATGATCTTTAACGTCCCTCCCAACCTGAACTATTCTGTGATTCTACATGAAATACTTAAATTTTGTGAGCATGCTTTACTGCCCAGCAGATAAGTGGTTTTGTTTTCTGTTGCTCTAGCCCAGCAGAAGGAATTTTGCAGCATTGTGAAACCTTGGCTTTATAGGTTATACGAGGGCTGCCTACATGAGTGAGAAGATGCAGTTGGCAAAACCAGGCATATGGCAAGGAGGAAACATTTGTTATTTGCCACCTGGACAGCGGTGGCCTGGGCAAAGCCAGTGATGTGCCCCTTGCCAGGCTGTGTGGTCATCTGTGGCCACCACAGCCTCCTGGTCTCCACTCCAGCTCTGAAAACATCTCTGCTTTAAATAAAAGACAGAACATGCAGGAACGAGCTGCCACTGTGCTGTGGAGCCAAATGAACTTGTCAAGCTGCCAAGGCAGGAATCTAGGAAGCCCTCCTTTTTTATCTTCCCTTTCTTTGTGCAGGGAAATGGACTTGCCATGAGCAATTTGCTAGTGACTAAAGCTGATAAGTTTGGCTCCCTGCAGGGCCCTGCTGGGGAACAATATTGGCTTTTCTTCTGAATTACTGGGTGGAAGACACAGGGCAGGAGCTCTGTGTGTTTTCTCCTCCTTGCTCCAGGCCATGTGCTGCTCTCCACGTTCAGCTTCCCAGGGCCAACCTCTAAGGGAGATCCTAGTGGGAATCATTTTGATGGGAGAGTGGAAGGGGTGCAATGACATGGGCTCATTTTCAAAATTCCTGGATTTCTAGCTGGGTAAAGACAGGAAAACCAAGCTGAAGGGGCCAAAAGCTCTGTGCTGACCTAGCCTGACAGATGGGTTGCTCTTCTGGTTGATCTCATTAGAGAAAGTTTTCAGGGGAAAAGAGGTGGGAGGGGAGGACCATAAGCACATGGTGCACATTCAAGAATGAAAAAAAATGAGAGGAGAGGAGATGGAGAAGGAGAAGAAGAAAAGAAGAATGAGAAGGAGAAAAGGAGGAGGAGGAGGAGGAGGAGGAGGAGAAGGAGAAGGAGAAGGAGAAGGAGAAGGAGAAGGAGAAGGAGAAGGAGAAGGAGAAGGAGAAGGAGAAGGAGAAGGAGAAGGAGAAGGAAGGTGAAAGAAGGTGAAAGAAGGTGAAAGAAGGTGAAAGAAGGTGAAAGAAGAAGAATAGGGGAAAAGGAGAAAAGGAGAAGGAGATGGAGAAGGAGGAGATGGAAGAAAAGACAAAAGGAAAGCTCCCTGGAAAGTCATACCAATCAGGAACAGCATAGACTTATTTCTAAAATCTTTCAGCAAAACTGAAGGAGGCAAAATACATATAGTCCTGCAACTTGCAATTAAGCACCACCATAAACAGCAGCTCTTTGGACCACAGAGTGCAACATGATTCAAGTATGACTCAGATCGGACCTTTAGATGGGGTCAACTGGTATAAAATGACCTCAGAAAGAGCCTGTATCTGGTAACAACTGGGCAACCTCCCTCGTTCCATTATGGTGGGGTCCTTGCTCTCCTTATCCATACTGCAGAGATGTCTGCAGTATGCAAATTCTACACAACCTATTTCCCTGCTACTTGTCAGCACCCACTCAGCAGCTGAAGCCACAGGAAGAGTTAGTCTCAAAACTATCATGAAAAGCAAGAAATGGAAGAGCTTTTTGAAAACTGCAAGTTGTTTTAGGGGGTGGGTTTTTTTCTTGTTTAATAGTAAGAAGCTTTAATCCCAAAGTAATGTATAAATATTGTTGATAACTTTGGGGAGTCCACTTGGAGATTCCTTATGCATTTTTGACACCCAGATCTTATGAAGTAAAAGATGTTTGCGTGGAAAACCACTGAGGTTTATTCTCCACAGGCAACTTTCATTGCAGAAATACCACCATGGTTTCCCTTCCATTGTAACAGCCTAGAAATAATCCCTCACCTGCTAATGTGAGGGCAGCACCCCTCCTGCTCTGCTCCAGCTTTACTGCTGAAGCACTACAGCCACTAGAGGTGAAAACACAGTAATTCAGCTCCATTTTCAAGCCACACCAAACACAAGCTGAGGTTTCAATAAGGACTCACATCCCAGACTAGATCCTAGCTAAGGAGTGTCCAGCTGGATTGAATAAAGTGCCTTGATGATTATACTGGAGCCATCTACTTGTCCCCCCTTTGCTGTAAGTTACTTTCATGATAGCAGAGGAAGAACAATGTCCCTGCACCACAGCTCTCCATTCACAGTTGGGTCCACCTAGATATCCAGTGCTTAAGCAAGTCTTGCTTGAGGCTTAGGAAAACAAGGGAGAAGGACATCTCCAGAAAGGAGATCCATCCTACCCTAAGACAGGTGGGAAGGAAATTACTTCAGAAGCACCCTGCCTCCCTGTCTAGTGCAGACACCTTGTTTTTAGATAACCAGGAAGATGGTCTATTTGTTTAAACCTCTGCAAAGGGTCAGTTCAGACCAGTACAGAAGACTATGAACTAGTAGATGAACCACAGCTGGAGAACCTCCAGCAGAGAGACTTTACAGGCAGCCTGGAGTGATACCACCCTAGACAGAGTTGTTAGAGGGTTCCACGCACATTTTCTTTGGCATCACAAACTGCATCAGTCAAAGTTTGTGACATGGAGCCAATCCCTCTGAGCCTTTGGGAAGGAGGACAGAGCTGCTTATCTCCCCTACCAAAATGCAACCTGGTTTTGTTGGGCCACAACTCCTGATAGGTCAGGACAACACTGTAAAGAGCATTTCAGTTGCTCCATGAGATCTTTGGCATTTCTTTCACTCCCAAAGCTATCCTCAGCTCTTCTTGTCACTGGTATATAAAACTGGTACCATGCAAGTTCCTCCATGCCACTTTAAAGGTCCAGAGCTTTCTGCCCAGTTGCAACCAAAAGCATATATGCCAAGACAGACCCAGAGTTGAGTCAAAAATGTTGGGTAGGTTTGCTCCATCGCCTCAATGCTAGATTGTGTTGACAAATTTGAGTCTCAATCTGCAGCCTCAACCCAGGACAAGTGGCAGCACTGCCAGTCCTCGCCAGGTGAGACATGGCAAGGAGACAACCCAGAAGGTGAGAGTGAGACACACATGTTATGCCTAGAAACAGGGAAAACACCAAAATTCAAAGTCCTAAATTATTTCAGAGTCTACATGACATCTGCCATACAACTTAAATTCAATTTATTTTTAAATATGCAAAAGGACTCCATTTTTACACAACCTGCTGCTCCTGGAAGCTGAAAATCAAATCTTGATCAGATCATTCCTCAAGAGAGGAAATAATCTGTGCTATTCTGCATATCCAGGACTCACGTGCAGCTTCTGGGACATCCCAGATGAGAAAATAGAAGCAGAACATTGCACAAGGCTAATCTGGGCTACACACAGAGCAATGTTTTCCTCTAAGCCAATCAAGGATTAAGGCTAATGAGTATCTCTGCATCTTGTAACAGGCCTTTTAGGGAAATAGAATGGGATAAAAATAGCCTGACGTGACCCTTCCCCCCAAAAAAAGACTTATTAGTCCTTGGGGTGATGGAGAAAAATCAGAACTGCTGAAGAGAGGAATGGTTCACTTACCTGTCGTAGAATGACCATGGTTCCTGTATAAACACATCAGCAATCACCAGGAATGGACCTAAACCAAAGGAAATCAGCAATTAATGAACTGACACCCTGACTCACAGACCCCAGCTCAGGGCCTGTCCCAACCCTAAAGTGACAGATGCAGCCCCTTGGAGTGGAAGAGGGCTGGGAGCACTTAAACTCTCAATATTTTCCTAATAATAATTCCAGACAGTGAGAGACAATCCTCTAATACATCCAGATTAATGCCTGCACCGTGGTGAATGAGACCAGGACTAGAGGTTGCTTATGCAAGTCATATTTTGTAAACTGAGTCCTAGAAAGTTATATAAGAATTAACCCTAGCCAAGAGACTGATGCTGAGTTGTGGCTGCCCCATCCCTGGAAGTATTCAAGGCCAGGTTGGATGGAGCTTGGAGCAATCTGGTCTAGTGGGAGGTGTCCCTTGATGGAGGGGTTGGAACTAGATGATCATTAAGTTCCCTTCCAACCCAAACTATTCTATGATTCTATGATTTATTACATGTGTCATGAGATCCTGTGGTAAAGCTCATGGAGAAGGGGAGTCCTGTCCTTACAGCCCACAAGACTGGATGGATTATCATCTTTCTGTTAAAACTGCTTTCAGGAGAGGAAAGTAAATTCCAAGCCCTCCACTAGAGTCTGCAACTAATACCTGGGTTGGACTGACTATCTCCACACTCCACTGCTGCCTGTTGTGCAAATTGTTTCTTTGTGTGATTTACAGCTGTATTTTACATGGGAAAGCCCCATTACTGCTCCTGGGTTTGTGCTGGCTGATGTGTGGTGCTCCCAGCACCAAATGGGTTTGGTGTGTATGAGTGAAAAATGCTTTCCAAGAAGAGAATTTCTGCAGCTTTTAATCTCCAAGTCATCTTGATGACAATCAGTAATTGTTTTATGTTGCAGAACATTTTCCAGTATGGTAAAAACTCTCATGCCTTAAAAATCAGGTGAAAAGGCACTCTGAGATATAACCCCCCTGAGACACTGGGGATGTGAAGGCTGATGAAAGATGATCTTGCAGGATGCAAGACATTTCCCTTGACAGTCACAAAACAGTCCAGACTCTTCATACAAACCTAAATACTTTGTTTGAGGTTTTAGCCATAATTTTTTTTTTTCTGCTTTCCCCATGAAAAGGAGAACATATCTTGAGGGGTCAGGAGGGAATAATAGAGTCTTTCCTCCTCCCCTCAACCATCTCCAGGTGAGATGTTCCAAAGAGACACATATGGGACAGACTCAGTCTTGTAAAAGAAAGGAGGGATAAATCCCTGTGCCCGTGCCCCAGCATGCTTTCCTCATGGCAAGAAGAGCAATCCCATTCAGTCATATAGGACTCAGACCTTGGTGCTGATCCTGCTGGCTGAACTTTCTGCAGCTTCTCAGCTGCAGTAGGAAACAGGGATGTTCCCATCCTAACTGGAAAGGGGGGGCTTATCTCTATTACCTCCTGCAGGGGCTGCAAAGGCTCGACAGCATTTCCAAAGATTCTCCTTTTCCTCACCACGCTGCCTGCACCACCTCTACATTTTTACTGACCACGTATTTGAGGTCAGATAACAACCCCACTGATGGCTGTAGGACTCTGCCATCTCAGTGTCTTCACCACCTTAATGAAAACATCCAGCTGTGGAAACCATCTGCATGATCCCTCTGCATCACCTGCAAAGGAAACTGGTGTCCTCAGAGCAGCCAAGGCATCACTGTTCATTAAGAAATACTCACTAGAAAAATTTTGGCCACAGAATTTTGGTCTCCAGAAGTCCTTCCCAGGTCTGTAACATGATGACGGTAGGGGCAGTGATGAACTCTGGGTGGGGCAGCAGTCTGAGTTCCTTGGTTGAAGGACATCCTCAATGGACAAGTTACCTTATAGTTCCTTGTCTCAGTTTCCCTCTCTGAAAAACTGAGAACTCACCCAACGGGGGAGCTCCTGGGTATTTCAGTCATTACTGATTTGCATGCTAATCAGCCAAATGGCCTAGGTGAGCTTGTCCCACTGGGTGTCACAGAATCACAGAATGGTGGGGTTGGAAGGGACCTCTGGAGATCATCTAGCCCAACCCTCCTGCCAGAGCAGGTTCACCTAGAGTAGGTTGCACAGGATGGCATCCAGGCAGGTTGCAACATGGTGCCCATGTTGCAGAAGCCATGGATGGGGGATCTCTTCTCACAGACTGGGCTAGAGCACCATGTTCAGCTCTCAGAACTGCTCCTTCACCCTTCATTCTTCTCTTGCTGAAGCAAAGCACTGCCACATGGCTGGCCCAGCTCCTGGCATAAAAACTGCCTTGTACATGGACATCCTGCTCAACTCTGGCCTGTGGTGATGCTGAAAAGGTGCTGTGCCAGGCTTGGAAGAGTATTTACATACCCGGCACAGGGTTCTTAAACAGGACTTTAGTACCCAGAGCCTGTTGTGGTCTTCTGCTGGTTTTCTGTTTGGTTCTGTTTTAAATTTTCTGAAGGTCTTTCAGCCACCACACTTGTTCTTGTTCAACACTTTGTAAGTCCCCTTGTGATGCTGTCACAAGAGAGGTCGCACACAACGTGCAGCCAGCTTTCTCCACCACTTGCTTAGCAGGGAAAACCCCAAAATGGAAGAGCAGAGGGAGCAGTAGACTTCCCTTTGTTCTTCCCACAGGGATCAGTAAGAAGGATTGGGTTTGTCTGAGCACCAGGGGGATCAGCTGCCCACTAATTCATGGGAGTCCTCATGGAACAAACTGGCCATCTGGACCCTCCAGTCCTTGCTGGCAGGTGAGTGGAGGGGACTTCATTCCCACCTTCATCTCCTGTGTGAAGCTCTACAGCTGCTTGTGCAACAGGAAACAAGCTGGGCTCAACAAAATGTCCCCAGCACCTCTCCCAGGTCACTCGTACGTGACACAAGAGCACAAGGGCACCCCTCTGAAAAGCGTTTTTTTTTTTTTGTAAATTTGGTTAATTTTGCAGCTTTCTGGGCATCACTAGAAGAGAATCATCTGTACAGACCATCTGAGGGAGGCAGTGGGCAAGGCTGAAGGGGCTAAAAGATCCTTTAAACTACTTGTGGATGCAAAGAGATGTGTGACATGGAATTACAGACACTACTTGCTTGCAAACAGCGTTCAACAGATGTCAAGGAGTGCTTCATTACAAGGTTTCCACCATGGTGACCTCTCCCATGGCTTTCTTGCTGGTTGAAGAGACCTTCAAATGCAAGAGGAACCCAAAAGAGCTCAACTCTGGAGGGAGAAAGCCTGAGGAGCCTGGACAAGGCCATTAGCCTGCAACGGCAAAGAAGGGGGTTGCTACTCTAATCTGTTTCACTGGCATTTTTGTGCTCCTTGTTGGCACTTCATCACCAGAGTCCAACCACATGACCAGCCATACTGCTTGGGGGATCACTCCCCAGTGCTAATCCTCCAGAGCACACACTCATTAAGCATTGGTTAGGAGAAAGTCAGGTATCTCATTCTAAATGCAAATTCTGTTCCTTTTTCCTGAAGTTCCACACCCCACGAGATTTTCCTGTCTGCAAACGAGGTGAAGAAAATGGATAATTAATTAACGGGGGGGGGGTGTGTACACATTGAGTGGCAGCCTGTCCCTCTCTGAACCCAGTTTGGTGTAGAGCCTGTCTTTTGGAGAACACCCTGGGCACTTTATAGTGTGACAAAACAAGAGAGGTGGCTCTTCACTCCCTGCCTTATGTCTGCAGACCTGGACTGGCAGACGTAGCAGAGCAAAGAGATTTAACACACTGATGCTCTCTGCACACTCCTGCTTTCACCTCCTGGCCTCCAGCAAGAGCTCTGAGAAGTATTAAAGATTTTGCAGTGTATTTTATTGTCCATCTGAGAAATGGGGAATAAAAAGGTCAGATCCACACCCTTGGAGACAAGTGCCCTTGTCCTTCGCAAAACCAGCATTCAGAGCAGGAAGAAAAACATTAGTTCTTGAACAAAATTAAACTAACCAACCTGGTTTTGGGATCTCCAAACATTGAATGGGCATGACAGTGAGCAGAGAGGAAGAAGGCAGTGTCACCACAGGCCACTCCTACCTCTTGTCCTGCTGGAAGCTGGCATGCTTGGGAAGCTCTGACACTTTGCATTTTTGCATTCCTCCTAGAGCCCTGAACCAGAACCAGGGCTTTGAATTCAGAAGATATTAGTGTGGATATGGCAGCCATCCACCTCGTTTTGGCTAGCAACTGTCTTCCCTGATAGCTTGGTCAACCAGCAAGCTCTCAGCAGAGACAACCCACTATTTCTCTAGGTAATTAACTACAAAAGCCAAATCATCCATAGTTTTTAAAATGAAGTATCTTCTCCTCATCTGCATTTGCATCTGCAGCTCCCCAGTTGAGGCCAGTCATATCTTACCAAACACAACTGACCCCACAGATAGGCCCACACGGCAGGGTTTTGCCTCATTGCTGCATCTCCACTTCCCTTGTCCTCAGGTCTCATGCACCCCTTGGCTTTGGGTGGTGACCAGGGCATGGAGCGGAGGTAAGCCTGGGTGATAGGCCACGTCTGGGAGACTCTTTGCAAGAGGTACGTGCCCTTGCTTTGATATCAAGCTGGGCACTCTTCACAGTATGAAGTGTGTCTACTGGCTTGTCACAGTTTCATCATGTGTTGTCTGCTCCCCACAAAGGCACTTACAGCCTGATCCCATCAGTTCTCTCTTTTTCAGTGAACTGGATACTCAGACTCTCAGAGGAAGAACCTCAGACAACCTTACATGGTTTCTGAGCCCATCTTGGATAAATCATAGAATCATAGAATGGTTTGGGTTGGAAAAAACCTTGAAGATCATCTAGTGCCAACCCCCCTGCCATGGACAGGGACACCTCCCACTAGACTAGGTTGCTCTAAGACCCATCCAACCTGGCCTTGAACACTTCCTGGGGTGGGGGCAGCCACAGCTTCTCTGGGCAACCTGGGCCAGCATCTCACCACCCTCACAGGAAAAAATTTCTTCCTAATTTCTAATCTAAATATCCCCTTTTTCAGTTTAAAACCACTCCCCCTTGTCCTATCACTACAGGCCCTTGTAAAAAGTCCCTCCCCAGTTTTCCTGTAGCCCCTTCAGGTACTGGAAGGTGCTCTAAGGTCTCCCTGGAGCCTTCTCTTCTCCAGGCTGAACACCCCCAACTCTCTCAGCCTGTCTCCAGAGCAGAGCTGCTTCAGCCCTCTGATCATCTGTGTGGCCTCCTCTGGACTTGCTCCAAGAGTTCCATGTCCTTCATAGGGTATCCCAGAACTGGACACAGTGCTCTTATCTTAGATCATCTCATCTTTGGACTGAAACGTTCATGGTAATGGCCATTCACTTACAACTTTCCTTCCCATGGCACAAGTATCTTCTTGGAAGAAGAAATAATAATTTCTAACTCCTTCAGTGCAGATTACATGAATCCAGCCTCCCGATTTTGTTATCCATCACCTCTTTTAAGGTGGGAAAAGATGCATTCCCATTAAAATCAACAGTATTCCCCTTAACCCAGTAGCCACAGGAATTCACCCAGAGTATCTGCTGGTTTTCCCACACACAGGATGGAACGCCCTGAGTTTTTAGAAGCATGAGGCTCTCCTGATGGAGACATGGGGACACGGCGAGCATCACCTGGCCAGCACACCGCCTGCCACCCTGCAGAGAAAGTTCCCTTGTTTATGTCTCAACTGCTGCCTCCTCACAGACAGATTAGCTTGAGGTCGTGCTGACAGGTGACGTGAGGAATGTGAGGAAGCTGTCACCTCAGCCAGACAGGTCACGACAGCAGTGAGCTGCAGAAAACATTAGAATTAGCATTTCTCATGTGATCGGTGCCCCGGCGACACACCCTGCCCGCAGGCTCCACATGCCCCAGGAGGGGAGCAGCACAGAGCCTGTTTTCCTGGAAAAACCCTGATCCAAATTCACTGAAGGTCAAGAACAGCCTTTTCTACAGCCTTTGGATCAGACCCTGAGTGTCCACTAGATTTCCAGCGAATGCTGGTGTCAAGAGACAGCAGAATAGCTACTTAAATAATAGCTGTTTAAAGAAGAAGAAGTGCATTTTGGTGTAAAGAATGACCTCCTGGGCAGCTGCAGGTCCAGCTGCCTGGACAACCGAGGGAAAAAAGAGTTTCAAGCAGAGCTGCAAGCTGACATGAAAAGGTACAGGTGATAGTGGGGAGTAAAGATCCATCATCAAACCCTGGAACCTCAGAGAGGCTCCTTCGTGTCTAGTCCTGGATGCAACACGGTGCAAATAAACAACAGCCTGAAAGGCTGTTTTAGGGAACGTGCAGATTTTTCTCTGGCTGTTCCTGCAGTGTTCAGAGCCACGGGATTAGATACTAATGAGATTTGAGGGTACTCCTGTCAAGCTTCTCCTTCTGGTGGGTGGATGCTGTTCCCAGGGAAGACCTGGTAGTTTGTTGTTTGCTTTTCGTTTTTTACAAAAAGGGATGTTCCAGTCACCCTGCAGATCTGGGGTCTCCAAATCCAGAAGCAAAACCAACTTTTCCTGCAGAGAAGAACGCAGCCAACTTGCCAATCAATTAATCAAAGCAAATAACTGAAGGGAGAAAAGACTGCAGGCACCAAGGGGACTTACTGTAGTAAAAAAAAAAAAAAACAAACAGGCTTGGAATAGTCTTGATTCATGAGATGCACAAATACTTTGCATTTCTGTAAATTAGGGTGGGTTTTCTTTCATGGAAGTAGCCCAAGGAAGAAAGTGCAGAGTGAATGCACACCACAGTCTGTCATTCTGCAAGTGCAACTGAAACCCAGGGAAATTATGCTTGTAATTGAAACCACCCATAAACAGGGTGTAATCTACTCAATGTGAGTGACAGAGAGGTGTCAGAGGTTGTGCAGTAGGTAGAGTTTCCAGCCAAAGACTTTGGTACCCAAAATCAGGGCCTGATTTTCAACAGGTCTCATGTAGAAGTGAAAGCTTCTGAAAAATCAGGTTTCTCCCTGAAAACTGAGCAGTTGAACCATGTCCTGAGCCCTCCTCACTGGTCAGGTTGACTATGGATTAGGTGAAAATATAAATACTGCTGTTTCTGGGCAGGTTGGCCAGGGAAGTTGTGGATGTCACCTCCCTGGAAGTGTTCAAGGGCAGGTTGGATGGGGCTTGGAGCAACCTGGTCCAGTGAGAGGTGTTCATGTCTTCACAGGACAAGTCTCCCAGCGTTAAAGGAAACAAAACTAACCCCAAAACACTGCAGATGTCAGGATCTTACAGAGATTAAAAGCCAGAGAGGAATTTTTTACAAAGGCACATGGAGATAGGGTGAGGGGTAATGGTTTAAAGCTGAAAGAGGGCAGATTTAGATTAGATTTGAGGAAGAATGTTGTTACAGTGAGGGTGGTGAGACACTGACCCAGGTTGCCCAGGAAAGCTGTTTCTGCCCCATCCCTGGAAGTGTTCAAGGCCAGGTTGGATGGGGCTTGGAGCAACCTGGTCTTGTGGGAGGTGTCCCTGCCCATGGCAGAGGGGGTTGGAACTAGATGATCTTTAACGTCCCTTCCAACCCAAACCATGCTGTGATACTATGAAGACACAAGCTAAAGTTTCCACAAGGCCAAAAGCCTGTTGTGTGGTGACTAGGAATGGTGCAAAGTAATGCCTGATCATTCCTTGCCTCCTCCTGGCCACGTGCACAGATCAGAAGATAGCTGGGAGCCAGTATCAGTGTCACCAGTGTTTACCCACATAAGCCTGGGGACCATGGGGCAAGGTAGAAGCAGGCAAATTGGGAGTTCATTATTACACATCTGTGTGGCTTTCTGTGCCAAGTCAACACACATTGTCCTCTCACCAGTGACAGTGTTTTAATTTAGGTGACTTTGTGCTTCTCAATCTTTTTTTTGTGCTCTAAGTCCCATCTGACACCCAAACTAGGACTGTTAACTGCAGAAACAGCATTTGATCAAGTCATCTGAGATCACCTCCATGACCATGGGGACAAACAGGTGTTTCCAATAACTGATTCACTGTCTGTTGAAGGAGTCAGCATTATTTCTCTTCATTGACTACCAAGGAAGCCTGAGCTGACTGGTTTCATCTGGATGTCCCCTCCTCTTTCCCATCCCTGTGTTCCCTGAGCTGCTCGGAATATGTCAAAAGACTCAAGTGACTCTTCAGACCTGGTTTGGCCCTCAAACCACCATTTGAAGGCTCTTGGTAGCAGTGCCACCAAGCTAGACAACTCATCTGAATGAGTCCCAGCTAAAAAATAGCTACATTAGAGCAAGAAAACCACAGAAAACTCCCTCCTCTGGAAAGGCAGAGAATCAATACGTAGCCTCCGTTCATCTGAGAGTAGCCAGGAAACACGCATCAATTTTTTAAGCCTCCGGCAGGAAGTTCAATAGATTTGCCCTACATTCAATCCCTCCCAAAAGCCTGGCAGGTAGAGAAGCTGAACAAAAGACCTGACCTTTTCTCCCTCCCTGTGCTTTCACATAGCCAGAGCAGAACAATGGACCACGGTGGCATCCGATCCCCACTGGCTGCAGAGGGCTCAGCACAGCCTCCCAAGGAGGGCAATTTCCCTTTGTCCACCAGCCTCTACCAGCAACTGGGTATTTTTCAACAGCCACAGTAATTAATCAAATAAAGTATCCTTTGCAAAGCAGTCAGGTGTAATTTCAGCATAATCCAGACCTAGCAGGCTAAGCTGATCCAGGCAAAATGCTGCACTTGCAGGTCGGCCAAATCATGTTTGCAATCTGTTTTCTTCTCTTCTTTATCTATAGATGAACTCCCAGTCTTGCTAGGGTCTACAACAAGAATAAATTAGAAATTAAGTCTGTATTTTAAATTGAGGGTGATTGAGCACATGAATATGCTCTCAAGACTCTCCTCCTTGGAGCGGGGATGTTCTGCACAGTGCTGGGCTGTACTGGAAGGACCCCTTGCTGGTCCTGAGCACACCAGGTTGTCCACGCAGCACTGTGGCAAGATGAGAGCTCAGGTTCTGCCCACCTATGCTCAGGAAAACCCAACCAGTGTGGGCTGAGCAGACCAACAAGTGTCAGTGGGGTCAACATGAACCTGCTCCTTCATGGGCTGCTCAACCCCTGCCATTGGCAGAGAACTATTCACACACAGATGTGCTGGCTGACTTCATGCTGATGTGTTTTACAACCAATGCATGAATTTTGGAGGCATGTCCTGGTTTGGGCCAGGTTCAGGAGACACCAACCTTCTCAGCCATCCAGGCTCTGCCAGCCCTGCAGCTGAATCACAGCCCTTAGCTCAGATGCAGGTTTAATCCTTTGGTTGTGCTGCTCCAGCAGCTACAAAGACTGCATCTATAATCCAAGAACAACTCCATGAAGATCCAAGGGAAGGTGTGTACATGAGTATATATATTCTACACAGAATAGTGTGTGTGTATATATATATCCCCTAGATATTTACTCTGGCCAATCCTATATTTCTGGCTCCAGTTAGGAATAACTGGGCCACGTTATGAAGGAGAACAGACTGGAACACCTCCTTGCCCCTCCAAGCTTTCTATCTCATGAATCTACAAGACCACAGGCCTTGCTCCAAGACAGAGGGCAGGAGAAGGAGCACTGCACCCACTGCAGGCTGGGACCAAGGCCCCAGAATGAAATTTATGGGCAGTCGGGTGATTTGTCTCGTGGCACTGGAGCTTGGTCCCAAAGTGGTTTCAGAGGGAGTTAGGTACTCGGGCTCTTTCCAAGTCCCATGAAGTGCTCCCTTTTAAAACCATCTCTAGATGTTCTGCCACCACCCAGAAAACATGTGGCAGATTGAAACCTGAACTCCAGACTAATCACAGTCCGATAACTTAATTACTAACCCACTGCTGCTTTTGTTGCCATAGGAATGTTTGTTAAAGAGTCTTTACTGCAGCCACTGTTTAAACAATCACTTCAGAGAGCTCTTACACTGTGTTATTCCCTCACAAATCCCAGCCTATTTTTGGAGGAGGGGACAATGCTATCCTCATTTCATACAGAGGGAAACTGAGGCACGGAGGGAGGACGTGACTTTCCCCAAGGTCACTCAGGAGAACTAGGAAGGTGCAATGTGCCTCTTGTAGACGCCCAAGTTTGTGCCTGTGACTCCAGATCAAAATGCCTTTAATAAGGGCAGGTCCCCTGCTCTTCTCTGTCCTTAAATTGTCCTAATAAGTAGCTGTCTCACCCTCTACTCTTGCTGGTCCCTAATGGTCTGGCCTTGGCCGTGCAGTCTCTCTCCTTTCAGTGCTATTCATGTTGGCTGGAGCAGGGCTTCTGCAAGCTGTTATAATCCTGTGAGGTTTTTTTCTCAGCAGGAACCTCTCTGCTGGGATTTTTGGTGAAATCCTCCCTCCGCCTGCTCCAACACTATCCTCTTATCTCTTGTGGTCCTGGAGAAATTCAGGACAGCCCTTCAGAGAGGCTGGGGTCAGCCACCAAATGCAGGGACTGGTAGGATTAAGCAGGTTCAAATCAGAAGATACCAGCCCTGTTTTATCCTGCTGAGACTCCTGACGACTCCAGAGGGTGTTTTGCTTGAATAGGGACTGGATAAATTAAACAGAGACTCTTGCTCTGCCCTTCCAGAGTGCCTTTGGTGCAATCACCATCACACCCCTCAGGGGAGCATGAGGCAGTACTGGGAGACATCAGCCCTGTAATAGCCCAGATCAGAGGGGGACAGACACTCCCTGACTCATTGGCTGCACATGCAAAATGTGATATTAATTTTATAGTTGGAGAAACTGAGTCACAGGGGCTGCTTGCTGCTCTGTGGCTGCCCCCTCCCTGGAAGTATTCAGGACCAGGTTGGATGGGTCTTGGAGTAACTTGGTCTAGTGGGAGGTGTCCCTGCCCATGGCAGAAGGGTTGAAACTAGATGATCTTTAAGGTCCTTTCCAGCCCAAACCATTCTAGGATTCTATGACAGGTCTTGCACAGACATAAGTAAAAGTCAGTGCATCCCCAAGCAGCCTGGATGGGCAAAAGAATTGGAGCTCCAGGAGGTGAAGTGACTTTGCTCCATGCCAAGTTCCCACCTGGTGAAGAGTAGAGCCAGAAAGAATGATACAAATTCCCCTGCATGCAGCAGAGCTAACAAAAGCTTCACTTAGAACCACAAAGCTCCAAATAATAAGATTTCTTGATGGTAAATAAGGCATAGTCCCCCCAAGAAGGCTTTGCTGCAGGTGGAGCATCCAGCACAGCTTTCTCACCCCACATGGACTCCCTGGTGTCCAACAGGAGCTGGCATCATGCTGCAGGGCACTAGGTTTCTCCCATGCTCACCTATGTATTTTTATGATGTAGGAGCTTGGTTTCCTGGCTACAGCTCTGCCAAATTTGAAGCAAGCTTGGTCAGCAAACTGCCATGATTAGGTGACACATCTAAAGACACAGGCAGCCTGACCTGTGGAAATCAGACTAGATGAGCAAGTCAGCTTTAACCAGGTGCTTAACTTATGCCAGTTTTAACAAGCTGCTCTGATCCCACCCCTTTTTTGCAGTATTTTGAGATACCCCTCTGAAGACAGGTGGCTGTTGCTATTTGCGATTTGCTCTCAGCTACACAGAAGAAACTGGTGTTTGCTGGAAACAAGTCTCACTCCCTGGGCTGAGTCTAACACCACAGCTACACTGGAAAGGTGAATTTTAATCCAGCCCTTTTTACTTAGTATCTGCCCTGACTGCTGAGCTCAGCCCTGGGAGGACAGGGCCTGGTTTGCTACTCTGAACAGCTTTGCACAAAACCCCAGATATAACACAGCACCGGGGGAGATGCAGAGGGCTATTTCTAAGAGCCATAAGGTTGCTCAAACAGCTTTCACCCTCAGTTGCCCATCACCCTACTCTGCACTGGTACAATTAACCTGTTCATACCCATCCCGATGTCTCAAGCAGACACGGCTCTCACAGCCATTTGGCCAAGATGACTGGGTGCTCTCGTCTCCCTGCTTTGGGTGCAGGCATGACATTCAGCAATGGAGAAAGCAACATCTCAGTGCCTTGCTGGAGTAACCCAGCTGCACTCCCAGAATCTCTCCTTCTCGGGGCTCCACCACACAAAAGCACTAGTGGCATCACCAGACAGAGCTTCCTCTCTGTTGCCTGGAGAGCAGCAATGTCTTACATGGGAGGGGTGATGTCCTCGCAGTGTATCTGCTTTTAGAGACCTCCCTGGCCTGAGAGCAGATTGGGCTGACCTGCTCATTCATTGTTTACAAGTCTCCATGTACTGCTCTACTGAATTACATAAGAGGTCTAATGGTTCCTGCCATGGATCCTGATCCCTGGGCGGGCTGTGTCTCGGCACCCCAAGTGCTCTGAGATGGTTGGCTGCCCTGAAAGCCTGCAGAAATAAAAAGAAATCCTAGAGGTCCGTTGGAGAGTTTTGTCCATCCAATGTTTTTTAGCTCCAGGGTGCTGTAGCACCACCAGCCTGGCATGGGGGCATGTTTGAGAGGTGAAGGTGTATCAATAACACCACTGACAGCTCATGGGGACTTTCAGTAATTCCAGCAAAACGTTTTCTCATGTCTGTGACAAAGACCACCCTGGGCTCTTGCAGCTCTCCAAGATACAAAAATCATGCATAAAGCCACCTTATGCCTGACCTTTTCCTGAGCTTTACTTCCAAAGACAGACCACAGAAGTCCGGGTTATCCTGGCCCCGTTGCTCCACTGGGATTAAAGGCAGCCAAGAATCTGAGCAGAGGAACTGAAGAGCAGCTGAGGATTGTCTTGTTTACTCTGGCAATTCTCTGCCTGCAACTTTTCAATGGGCTTGAGGAAGGCTCTTGCACGGAGGTTACAGATGAAAAAAATCACCACTCCCTTTATTGCTCCAGATAAAAACCTTCTGCAGGCTGTGGGACAGACAAACCCAGTATGTGTGTGGTTTCTGGAGTTTGTCTCAGCCCAGGGTAAATCTGCTGGCCTTGATGGCTCTGATCCAGCAAAGCTGAGGGATGAGAGGAAGTGGGACAGAAATAGCCAGAACAACACCACGTAATGGCAAGCACCACTGATGCTGGAAAACACCCAAAGGCTTGATGTGCTCTAGCCAGGTTTGCAGGACTCCTTCCAGCTCACTACAATATGAACTTACTGCCCCTCTGTCCTCCTGAGGGAGGTCTGCATGTCCTGACAGCCTTGGCCAGGAGAGGGGACCCTATCTCTGATGACAGGAAGTGTTACAGTTGCAGCTCTTCCCTTTCAGCCCCACCATTATGGTGAAGTTCTTTGGTTCCACGTGAACTCAGTGGGACCTTTGCCCAGACCGAGAACTCAGTGCCACCGGCAGGCAAAGCATTTTCTTCCAACCACCCTCATCAGCATGAATTCAACCTCCCCCACACCAACACATGCTGGGCATGGAAAACCAGCTTGTTGACTTGCAAAGCAAACCTCAGGCTAACAACAGTGTGGGTCAGCTCTGGGATTCTCAGGAAACTGGCTGGAAACCCTGACCTTTGCAGCAGTGATCGAGCTGATCACCATCTTTGTGGGAATTCTTAAATGGCCTGCAAGAGATCTGATATAGAACCTGAAAAAATCCCAGTAAGCTCCTCTCTGCATTTGCTGGTATGAAGTATTTTCAATGAAAAAGGAAAAGAAATGGCTTTATTTTCCTTCACCCACCCAATACTACTAAAGTGATGAGGCCGACACCTTGTCTTGACTGCAAGACAACTCAGATGTGCAGGGAGGCAAATATCTCAGAAGAATCATTACAAGGAGGAACCCAGGGCATGAACAAGTCTTGTGAGTGGAAGGGTGAGCTCATGAGCTCTACCTAAAAGGGCTCCTACTGGATCCAGCCTGTGGGCTCCCCATCCGTTGCATTTCTCTGACAGTGGACAACAGAGGATGCTCAGGGAGCAGTATAAAAGCAGGGTGAAAATTCAGTGGCACTACTTTGTAATACTCCCCCAGACACTAATAATTTGCTGCTCAAGAACTTCTAAAGCCAAAGGTAGCTTTTGTCTTTCATATATATGCATTTTACAGCTTTTGAGAGGATTTTCATCACTTAATTTCCCCGAGGGCTTTTTTAACCCTTCCATACTTTCAGGATCTACAGAGTCCTGCAGGAAGGAGTACCACAGGTGCTAAATTGTGTCAACTATTTTTTGCTTTGAACCTGTTCTCTGTTAGGTTTATTTGATGCTCCCTAATTTTTATGTTACAAAGGAAAATTAAAGGAAATTCTCCTTTTGCCTTCACTGTGGAAGCAGAATCTTCCAGAATCTATAACATTATTTCCTCCCAGCTCTTTTGAGCTTGGAGTTTTTGTCTAAACAATCCTTCCTGGTGTGGGAGTTGTTCCAGACCTCTGACCATCCTTCCTTTCTCTGAATCATGCCCAGCTGACACTCATCTTTTTGGGGTTGGAGGGACCAGAACAGCCCACAATATTCCAGTTACAGGCACGCCAGGGACTCTCAGAGGTGCAAAGCTGTTTTGGTCTTCATTCCTCTCCTGATAACTCTTTTGTCTTTTTTGTTTTGGATTACTTGAGATAACTCAACAGAGGAGTGAAATGTGCTCTTTTATACCCTGAGGAGCACACAAGGGCTTGGACCAAGGAGATGGATTCTGATCCTAGGTCTAGCACAGCCCAGGTAAGGCTCAGAGAACCTTTGCCCTATGCCTCAGTGTCTTGGGCAGGTGAGTCCTGCTCAGCACTTGCAAACCTTTCTCAGGTGGAATGTGTTTCACAGCTGCAACCTTCAAGCACTAAGAGACTAATCATACAATCACAAAATGGTTTGGGTTGGAAAGGACCTTTTTAAAGATCATCTAGTGCCAACCCCCCTGCCATGGACAGGGACACCTCCCACTAGACCAGGTTGCTCCAAGCCCCATCCAACCTGGCCTTCAACACTTCCAGGGATGGGGCTACCACAGCTTCCCTGGGCAACCTGGGCCAGTGTCTCACCACCCCCACTGGAAAGAATGTCTTCCTAAATTCTCATCTCAATCTCCCCTCTTTCAGTTTGAAACTGTTTCCCCCTTGTCCTATCACTCCATGCACTTATAAAAAGTCCCTCTCCAGCTTTCCTGGAGCCCCTTCAGGCACTGGAAGGTGCTCTAAGGTCTCTGTGGAGCCTCCTCTTCTCCAGACTGAACAACCCCAACTCTCTCAGCCTGTCTCCAGAGCAGAGCTGCTCCAGCCCTCGGATCATCTATGTGGCCTCCTCTGGACTCTCTCCAACAGCTCCATGTCCTTTTTGTCTTGGGGACCTGAAAACTGGACGCAACACTCCAGGAGTCTCACCAGAATCATAATAGTCTTAAAAATCTTTACAATTACACCATGCTGCTGACAGCTGCCCTCATCCAGGCACTGTAGATAGCTGCCGTTTTCTATTTATCCTCCTTTGCCAACCTTCACGTTGTGCCCATCCTTTCTCCAGCTCTGTCATGATCCCAGATTTATTTTTTTGTCTCCTGGGGTGAAGCCCCCTCCCTGCACAGCTACCACTGTACAACCTGGTGCCAGACAGGAAGAGAGGGCAACTTGTGCTTATGGCAAGAGCAGGATCCACAGAGGCTCAGTTCCCCCAACATAGCATAACCTCAGGCATGTCCTCTTGCAAGTCTTCCTTCCTCCATAGATCTTAAAGTTGGAGGCCAGGCTGCTCGTGCAGCAACAGCAGCGGTGGAAACCTCCACCCAAGGCAGCCTGTAAGTCTATAATCAACCTCAAGTGTAAGTTTTAACTCCTTTCATGCATGTGGGAACTCTATTCAGGTCATTTGCACCTGAGGCAAACACTGGGCTCTTACACCAGGTTAAATACAGGAAAAGTACAGCAGCAGCTGAAGCAACATGCTGTGAAAGGCACTTGCAAGGTCTGAGGTCCAGGAAGAGCTCAGTGCTTTCGTGCAGCTGCTCTGAGACTGTCAATGGGATCAAGCACTTGTGGATCTCAGCTGGGCTGAGGTGGGAATTGGTACCTACGTGCTCAGGCTGGGCAGGTCTCAGTAGTACTCAGCCAAGAAATCAAAGTGTCCCTAGAGAATTTTGGGCTTTGAATTTTCAGCTTTGGCATATTTATTTGGCACTCAATCTACTTCACATCCCTGTTTTTCATTTGGCTTCCTCACACTGCGCTCCCCTCTCAAAGGGGGAACAATGGGCACCTCTGGAAGGGTCTGGAAAACTAACCTTATGAGGAGAGGCTCAGAGAACTGGGGCTGTTCAATCTGAAGAGGAGGAGGCTGAGGGGAGACCTCCTTACTCTCTACAACTGCCTGAAAGGAGGTTGGAGCAAGGTGGGGTTCGGCCTCTTCTCACTAGTACCTAGTGACAGGGCAGGAGGAAATGGCTTCAAGTGACACCAGGAGAGGTGCAGGTTGGATGTTAGGAAAAACTCTACAGAAAGAGAGTTATCAAGCACTGGAATGGGCTGCCCAGGGAGGTGGTTGAATCACCATCCCTGACTGTGTTTAAACATCCTATAGATAGGGTGCTGAGGGACATTGTTTAGAAGTGGGCTGGTAGAGCTAGGTTAGTAGAGTTAGGTTAAAGGTTGGACTGGATGACCTTATAGGTCTTTTCCAACCTGAATGATTCTATGATTCTCTCTCTCCCAGTATCCTGACTGCTGGAACTGTCCAGAGCAGGGGCTGTGAGCAGAGCTCTGGACACAGGAGGCTTTGGGGATGGATGAGCAGCCTAAACATGGACACCAGTGGGGCAGTCCTGTCCTGGGACCCTTTCTGGCTCTACATAGCAGCTCAGCGGGGGGACCAGGCTGTCACTAAGACACCAGCTCATCCTGTATCAGGTTCTCCTTGCACGTTGCCTAGCAGAGAGGAGCATTTCACAGTGCAAAGCTCCCTGACATGCTGTCCCCACATCCTGCCAGCCCCTTGGTACAGTAACACTCATCCCACTCTGCTTCAGGAGCAAGAAAACTCTGGCTCTGCCCCAAGCAAACAATAAAAGCCCCTGTTTCTCCTCAAAAGGGAGAAGCAGAGCTGATCTGGCAGCAAGTGGAGGCAGCAACTGCTCCCTGACAGTACAGCAGTGGTGCAGAGACCCCAAAACATGCCTGGGACTGAGAGTGCCTGAAGCCACCTCTCCCATCAGCCCCTTTCTGCCAGGCTTGGAAACTGTTCTTTGCAGCTCCAGGAAAGGCTTTGGGGAAAAAAAAAAAAAACACAAAAAACAACCAAAACCAACAACCAAACCAAACTAGGAGCTGACAATGCCTTCATTAATCACAGCATAATCTTTTCCATGGCAACCCAAGGATTGCAGAGTCACAAGTTAGCAAGCGTAAGACAGAAACGCTGCACAGCAAACCGGGTCTGGGGAACTTTAATAGTGAGAGAGATGAATCAACTGCTCCGAGCAGGGGAAATGAGTTAGAAATAATACTGCCTGGAAATAGGGGTTCATCCCTGGGCTGGATTCAGATTTCCTAAATGTTTGTGTCAGTGGGGAGTTATTGTCAATTCATGAAGTTACTCCAGTTTCACCCCCAAAATTCCATCACTGCAACATAAAGTTAAAATGCAGTTTAGACAAATATGTTTGGAAGTCAGCAGAGCTCAGAGCTTGCAAAGCCACGGGTGAAAATGATTTTGACTGTCAGCCAACAGGAGGGAAGTGCTGTCCTGGTTTTTGCCCTTGTTTGTCCCTCTTCTGCTGGCCCTGGGAGAGTTTAGACACAGGGAAAGGGGGAGATTTGCACAGGGTCTCACAGGGATGCAGGCTCTGTCTGAAGCTTTGGCAAAGCTCAGTCCAAAGCTGCAAAACCATCCTATACCTTTACACCACACTTGGGACATTGTGGTCCTTCCCCTCATGGGAAGAGATATAGGCCCTATGGCATCATGTAGTGGAGAAAGGGGGGAGAGGAGTTACCTTGCAGCACAAGCCATGTCCACCACATCTTGATGCAAAGCACAGGTTAACCCCATGGGGTTGGTTCTTGGACATCCTTTTGCCTGGACTATGGAGAGAAGCTCTCTCACACCAACATAACAGCCTGGGGTTGTGACAAAACACCACCTCCAGCTCCTGCCAGCTCCTTCTGCAGGGGGTATTTAGCAGCCAGGGGCAACCAGGCAATCTTAGACCCACTGAGCTGTTGCCTTTGAAACTCTACCTTCATGTTGCCTACAGAACAGGTCCTCCACCTTACACCCCAGTCTTCCCAGAGACACCAAGAGCTGCCAGTTCCACCTTCATTAGGGTATAATGACTAGAACTCAGAAAGCCTGGGAGTGTTTTGTGGTACCATGCTCAGCTGGTCCAGCACACCCCATGCACCTGACATTGTACTCACAAATCAGGCAGTAAAATGCAAAGTGGTTTCTGGGAATTGCCTGTCCCATGCTGGGTCTCAGTCCCTGACCAGGGATGCTCCTAATTGTTTAAACAGCCTGGGAAGGTCTTGGGCATTGCTCACCAGCACTGGTGTGACCCAGGAGGCACACCACCAAAATCCAGCCTGGACATGAGCTGTGCTACCAAGGGAAACTGATGCTGCTCTGAAGAGCTGCCTGAGAGCAGGTTGTGCTTTAAACACCTGGGTCATGCATTTGGAGCTGGGTCAGAGCAGGGAGAGTGTGAGGTGGTCCTGGGACCAATGGGGTTGGGTGGGCAATGCAAGCAAGTCCATGCAGCAGGCACACAGAGTGGTTTGGGTTGGAAGGCACCTTAGAGATCATCTAGTTCCAAACCCCCTGCATGGGCAGGGACACCTCCCACTAGACCAGGTTGCTCCAAGCCCCATCCAACCTGGCTTTGAACACTTCCAAGAGGAGGGCAGCCAGACCTTCTCTGGGCAACCTGTGCCAGTGTCTCACCACTCTCACAGTACCGAATTTCTTCCTAATATCTAACCTAAATCTACTCTCTTCCAGATTGAAACCGTTCCCCCTTCTCTAATTACATACCCAACAGCCTCTCCCTATCCCCCAGCACTTCCAGACACATCCCGGAAAATGAAGGGGCTGTGGAGCAAAGGGGTGGGGGGCTGCACACCGCAGCACAAGAGGGAAATGACCCCCACCCCCCACCCCTGCTCACTGCTGGTGACCTAAGCTAAATTAAGCAGCAGCTAGAAATTACCGAGGCACTAATCCCTGCTGCAGTAGCCGAGCGGGCTGGGGGCTGCTGGGCATTTCTGGCGGGTCGTGTCACTCCCCTCTCACCGAGCCCAGCCCCTTCCCCAGGTTTGATCCAGGCTGGCTGCCACGCAGACCCGGCGGGATCCATCCCACCCCACCGCACCTCACCGCACCCCCACCGCACCCCATCGGGAGCATCCCCAGCCCTCAGCCCGGTTTCTCCCGGGTGCAGCCGGTCTCTTACCTTAGCGGGGCATGGCCGGGGCCGCGGAAGGGGCCAAGGAAGAGACGCAGGTGCCCGGCGCGGAGCCGCGCTGCCTCCGGCACCGAGCGAGGGCAGCGCCTGCCCTGCCCGTCGCTGAGCCTCTTAGAGGGGGAGGAGCCGGGATTCAGCCAACCCCTGGGATGTGGGTGTGTGGGGGTGTGAGTGGGTGTGCGGTACCTCCACCCCGGGGACCCCGCTTCCCGAGCATCCCCACACCCCAACGATGCGCCCTCCTGCACCCCTGGGTCTGCCCCAGACCGTGGTGCCCGTGAAGAGCCCTGCTACGGGTTAAAGCTGCGTTTTTCAAGTCCTCTTTGTGCAGGAAGCTCTGATAGCTTCTGGAGCTAAGGGAGGGCTGGGAGGATCATTTTTGCCCCATGCAAAGAGATCTCGGGAGTGTGCAAGGGACCATGTTGAGGTCCCGTGGGATGGGGCCAGGAGCTGACAGGTTTGAATGCACCAGCCTGAGGTTGTAAATGTGGAAACCGGGAGAGGAAGAATGCTCGAAGAGCAGGAAAAATGCTTGAGGAGCAGGAAACGCTGAGCTGAGGTTTTGCCTAGAAGCTTAACTATGACCTGGTGACTCCCTACCCAAATCTGGGCTAGTGTCTTCTCTCCTTCTCTCTGCTGAGAAAGGTGGGGTTGGCTTTTAATTGTGCTATGAAACATCACTGCAGCTTCTTACTTGGGTACGAAGCCAGTGAACGGATCAAAACACGCCCCTTTTTTTTGCAGCATTAACACACAAGGTGATTCTAAGCTCCACTGTGGAACGAGGGGCCTTGGGCTCCTCCTGGGGACCGGGCTGGCAGAAATTTTTTTTTTGTGATACTGCAGAAGTAAGGAGCAATAAGAGGGAACCTCCTTCCTCCAAAGCCACACCAGGAACTCTGGTCAAAATGTGGGAGAGGTCACATCACAGCCACCCTGTCCCTTCCCTAGGCTGTAGAAACTCCCCACCGCTGCCCAGCCCTCTCCTGGGAACAAGCTATAAACAGACTTTAGTTGACTTTAAGCTCAGGAGAGATGATTTTTGGTCACCTGGGACCATGCCCAGTTTCACTCAAGCCCAATTCCCTGTGCCAATGTGGTCTGTGTGGATGCGAGGGCAGATATTGGTTGTGCCCTGGAGTTGCTTCTCTCTGGACCACATCTGATGCACCTGGAAAGGCTCCAGCCTTGGGCAGCCTTTTCTTGTGCCCAGTATGTCCCACAGGTGGGTGAGAAGGCAGTGAGGGAGGCCTTGGAACAGACATGGGGCTGGACACGCTCCTCTGCCTGCATTGCTGAGTTTGGAGGGGGGGCTTAAAGAGCACGAGGAGACTTTGGATGACTCCTGCCCAGCAGAAGGTCATGGCTGTGGGTCACAGGCTAATTCCTGGGTATTTAATACCTAGGACATTGGGCAAGGATGTGGTAGCACCTGAGGAGCTTTGAGGGACAGGCAGTGAACCCATCTGCTTGCTGAAAGCCATGCTACCTCTGTAGCCATTCTTGCTACTAACCCCTGGTCCTTTTGAGAAGCAGGAGGCTCATATCCATATGGGGAGAACACATATGAGTGCTAGGGGGGAAGCTGCAGGCTGCAGGGGAGACGCCAAGGAGAAATATTCCAGTCTCGTGGTAGGATGTCTGATCCTCTATAAAGATGCTCTAAAGGGGACTCTGAAGTGTCAGTTAAGTTAGTTTAACATTAGTGACCAGAAATCCCTGGCAGATGGCAGGGCTGGAGGGATAAGGTGATGTTGCAGGGTCTTTGGGGAGTCTGAGCTGGATCCTGCCTGGAGCTGTGCACCATTCTACTGCCTGCTGCTGTTCTCTGGACATGCACAAGCTCCCCATAACTCCACATTGATGCAGAGATGTGCTGTGAAGGCAGCCTGAGAGAGCTGGGGCTGTTCAGCCTGGAGAAGAGAAGGCTGTGGGAAGACCTTCTATCAGCCTTTCAGTAACTGAAGGGGCTCCAGAAAAGCTGGGAAGGGGCTTTTCACCAGAGAGGGCAGTGATAGGACAAGGGGGAATGGTTTAAACTGAAAGAGGGGAGATTTAGGTTAGACATTAGGAAAAAATTCTTCCCCATGAGGGTAGGAAGGTGCTGGAATAGGTTTCCTAGGGAGGTTGTGGCTGCCCCCTCCCTGGAGGTGTTCAAGGCCAGGTTGGATGAGGCTTGTGCAGCCTGGTCTGGTGGGAGGTGTCCCTGCTCATAGCAGGGAGGTTGGAACCTGATGATCTTTGAGGTCTCCTCCAACCTTAACCATTCTATGATTCTGTGATTCTCTAATTCTATGATGTGCTGGGGCCCCACATCAATTCCAGCATCCCTGCCCAGGTTGCCAGCCCACATGGTGGTGTGCATCACTGGCAGAGGGACAGGCAGGGTTGCAGAGCAACCTCCACTTTCAAGCCCACAGACCTGGTACCAGAGAGACTGAGAGATTGAGTGATCATCCAGGCTTGCACAGACCTTTCTTTGGACATGCACCAGCAGTGCTTGGTGAAGCCACCTGGTCTGCACTGGAGATCTTGTGCTATATCCAGCGACAAGTATCACACCCATGGGTGCTCAGCCATGTCCACTGCTCAGGACATCCTCCAGAAGAGTATTAGGGGTTGAGATGTTTGTGAAGCTCTCCCTTAAAGAATGGTCCTTGCAAGTTGTTTCAGTAATGGAATCAGAGGGGTAGGATGCTCCTTTTTCTATTCAGGGTTTGGTGACATACTTTGTCCCAGGGGATGATCCCAGGAGAAGGAGGACCTGGATGGGTGCTTCTACCCCACAATAAAAAGGCTTTTTCCAGATGCCTGCTCCAGGCTCTTGAAGGTTGGCTGCAGAAGGGCACAGCTCCTCCATGCTACACACACTTCAAGCACAGGCAGGTGATGGAACTGGAAACTTTGGAGCAAGATCCCAGTGTCAGCATTTTGGGACCTTGTATTACAGCAGCAAGACTGGAGACTCCCATGGGCAGGGACAGGCTCTTTGCTTTTCAAATGCTCCCAACATGCAATCTGCAGGTTTGTTTGCCCCAGCATTGGACACTTTTAAGATTCAGTTGGAACAGGGTGCTTTGCCATCTTGTCTAGACCATGCTTTTGCCAAGAAATATTGGACCAGATCATAGAATCATGGAATGTCTCAGGTTGGAAGCAGCCTTTAAAGCTCATCTAATCCAACCCCCTGCAGCGAGCTGGGCCACCTCCCACTAAACCAGGTTGCTCAGAGCCCCATCCAACCTGACCTGGAATGTTTCCAGGGATGGGGCATCCACAACCCCTCTGGGCAACCTGGGCCAGTGTCTCACCACCCTCATTGTAAAAAATGTATGATCCTTCAGGTCCCTTCCAACTTGGTATTCTATGTTTCTATGATTGTTCTTTGAGGGAAACCATCCAAAAATCACATCCTCCTGCTGCTTTGTCCATAATTTATTTGTTATACCTATTTTTTAGCAATCTGCAGAATTTTTCCAAGTCAGGTGAGACTCAACCCCAAGTTCCCTGCATTGTAGGTGACTCTGAGGCATAGGATGCAAAGGTTTTCTAGTCAGAGGGGGTTACCCTTCCCTTCTGTGGCTCTTCCCAGTGAACGTGAGGGTAACCTTGTGTGAAACCTTCATGCAGATTGCCTTGCCTCAGTCTCAAAAGCCCGCAGAGAAAATCATTTGAATGGAGTGCAGTGAATCAAGCAAATTAAACAGGCTCCGCAGAGCCACCTTGTGCCCAGCAAAAGCATTCTGGAAGGACACAGCAGTTCAAAGGCAGAGAGTCTGAATAAAATATACACAATTTATTTATAGGAGGTTTACAGCTGTACAACGTTGGCTTTCTGTTTGGACCACCCTCTGATCTTGTGCAGCACGACAGTGCCTTTGGAGATGAAGACAAGTCACAGCCTGTTGTAACATGCAGACATCAAAAAGAAAAGGATTTCACAGGGTGTCATGGCAGGCTACTTGCAACCACTGAAATGATTAACAAAAGAAACAGAAAATAAATCAGACACATGTCTTTCACGACCTGGAGGAGACTGGAAAGTGCTTATCAAACCTGCCCTCCCCTCAGACAAAATAAAAACACAACCCTGAATATTTCTGTTTACTTCATTCAAAGAGAAAAGGCCTCAACGTTGGGAATGGCATTTCAATAACTGCCCTCCCCCATCTGCTCTCCAGACAAGACACACACACAAAAAGGTAATTTTTGATATTCCATTTGAAATGCAGGAGGAAGAGGGGTTCTGTTATAACTTAAAAAAAAAAAAAAGACGACAAATATTCATAATATTAAGACATTTTGGTCCTGATAGAGCATGATAATTTCTGGTTTTTTTTAAGAAGAAGCTATTAAAAAACTGCCTTTCCTCTCATTATGGCTTGATTCTCTCAAGTAGGAAGGAAGGAGGCTGCCCGTGGGTACTGAGGCACTGCTACTCCTCAACAAGCTTCAGCGCCGTTCCTCAGGGACCACAGGACATGTTGTCATGTGTCAGGGCACTCCTGGCCAAAAGGCTGCCATTTGCTGAAGCTCTCAGTAGCCTGATTTCCTGAGAAAACAAGGCTAATGCAAGCAGGCTGGCTATCCCCATCTGATGGTGATGGTGTAAAGCTCCTGTGATGTTCCTGTGATGTTCTCCCTTAGCTAAATAGCTCCTCTCCCTGCCAGGTGAAGTATTATGGGCATTACAGTCCCTCTCACATATCACTCTGAGCATGAGGACACTGGTCCAGGTTGCCCAGAGAAGCTGTGGCTGCCCCATCCCTGGAAGTGTTCAAGGCCAGGTTGGATGGGGCTCTGAGCAACCTGGTCTAGTGGGAGGTGTCCCTGCCCATGGCAGAGGGGTTGGAGCTAGATGATCTTTAAGGTCCCTACCAACCCAAACCGTTCTTGTGATTCTATGAGCCTGTGAGTTCTTCTAAGACCTAAATCATGCCTTCTGGCCCCACAATTCTGCTTCTGTTTATTTTCAGCCATGAGTCCCATGAACAAAACCAGAATAAAACCAAAATATCTCGCAATCTGTCTGCCCAAATTCAAGGATTTGCTTTGATCTTGGGGTCAAAATGTCACTCTACCAAACTAGGAACATCTGAGCCAATTCTGCAAGATGCTGAACTAAGCTAGGTCCCAGTGATGGCACCAGGATTTGGAGGGTACTCAGTGCAAGCCAGGAATAATTGGGACCTGGAAAGAGCATCCTGTGGGCTACTGCTTGCCTCTAAACCCTGGAAAACAAGACTTAGGAAAATAAGCATTTTGGTCCAAAACCTGATTCACATCCTCAGGAGGTAAACTCTGAAGATGGAAGTGGAGCAGCAGCCTGCAAAAATTGATGAAGTTGTACTCTATGCACCAAGAATGGAGCTGGCAGCTAATGGGACTTTGGGGAACATCTTACCACATTGGACTTACCAGGTCTTCAGGGACTTTAAAAAAAATACAGACTTTCAGCACAAACATGGGCATTTAATAGGACAAACAGAAACCCTACTTGCTACAGCAAAAGAAAGCTTTCCTGTTCAGTTGTCCTTGCAGGCAGAGGACTCTGCTCAGGCCACAATTTACCAAGATCACATCATACGTATTCATTTCCACTTGCATGCAGGTGACTGCAAAAGATTTGCTTGTTAGAAAAACTGACAGAGAATTCCCTTAACTTTGCACCATTTTTTAAAGGCACATGAATAAAAAAAAAAAACAAAAAAAACCCCAACAACCCAACTTTAACAAGAGGAGAAAGAAAAATGCTTTGAAACCTGCCCTGGTCGGCTGCTGAAAAGCCAGGCAAGGGTTTGTTGTTTGGTTTATCTGGGCTGGTTTGTAAGAAGCCGGATTCTGCCACCCAGTGGAATAAGGGAGATAAACTCAGTCTTCATGGCAAAGAGCAGCAGAGCGTGGCCCTGGACATGGCCCCGAGGTTGAGTGTGGGTTGTGCTTGTGAGACTGGCTCTAGCACCGTGCACTCATCCTCCAGGCCAGGAGAATGGAAATGAAAGGTGAGACGGGGACTCTAGTATGAATTAAATATTCCCAGCATTTTCAGGCTGCACTGGGAGCTGTGCTCCTCTTCTCTCCTCTAGCACAAGCTAAAATCCCATGATTTTTTAGAAGAACTTGGGAAAGCGAGGCACTGAGAAATGATGCACTGTATGCAGCAGTACAGATGGAGCCCACTGAACACAGCTCCCCATCCCTTGGACCTGACCCTTTGGCCTTCAGAGGAACTCATCTCCTCTTGTCTAAACACTGAATGGCTCCAGCAGACAATCCACCCCAGCTACAGAGGAGAGCTCTTGGGATGAGGATAGCATGAAGCCATGGAAACAGCAGGCACCACGGCAGTTCGAGAGGCACACACACAGGAGCTGAGTCCAGACTGATTCAAAAACTTGACCCCAGAGAACAGTTGTCCCACCATGGCTGTTGGCTTCTTTGTGTCCTTCAGAGTTGGGGATGAACAAGACTCGGGACGAGACAGTTCATCCCTAAAATGACTTTTGGTCTTGCTGTCCCTGTGGATCTGGGATTTGGGACTGCCTTGGTGCACTTTTCTTCCAGTTGCACTGTGCAAACCCATACCCAGAAAACACCCTGAAGGCCCAAATCTATTTTCTTCCACTTCTCCTTTTTGCTGAGGTGCCCTCACAGAGAAGCAATTAGATGGCAGTTTCACAGGAGGTGACTCCACACATGCTACTCTAAAACCAAGCAGACACATTGAAGATGCATTGAAGCAGCTGGTGGGACCATGGTGGCCACATGTGTGGGTGGTGGCACGCGTGTGCCAGCCCGTGTAAACAAAGAGCACCAGGGCATGGTGCTCTGGCTGTCAGGACACACAGTGTGCCCACAGTGATCCCACAGGGCGATGGGGGCTGCAGGGGATGCCAGCAGAAGGATTGTTGTGGTCCCCGAAAAAAAGGCACCATTTTTTAACATCGAAAACACAAGATTGGCTCCTTTGAGTGGAATTCATGCATAGTTCATATATGCTCTGCAGATGGTAGGTAGGCCCTGTGTGTATATATATCTATGTATGTACGTGTGCATGTCTATATACACATATGTGGCACCAGAAGAAGAGTCCTTGAGTACTTAGATGTTGGTGAGGGTGTTACTGCTGAGCAGCCTCACGGCGATGGTCCCAGGGAGGTCGTTTGATCTCCTGTTCCCCTTGTCCTGGAGGTGCAGTGTGTGCACTGACTGCCGGTCGCTGGGATCCCCCGTCAGCACCACTTGGCCCAAGAACTCGTCACTTATTAAGTTGTGGTTCCAGATCTGGGGAAACAAAATGGACATAAGGGCAGTTCTTTGAGGGATGCAGCCAACCTTCATGCACCGGGGCGGAGAAGGGGTTTTTGGAGGACCTTCTCTGAGCTGGAGCGGTGGAGGTGGCTGATGTGTGTGTGGGGTTCACTCTGTAACTGAGGTGAAGGACACGTTGTCACAGCTCAGCCTCAGTGGTGAGTGGTTGAGCTGCATGAACTGATGATGTTCCACCAGCCTTGGGGAACACACCCACTGTGGGCAGTGTGAGGACAGAGCAGGTGGGGGGGGTCCAAGTGAGAGAGGGTCTCCATCCCTTGGCTCACTGCTTGCCTACTGGGTACCTGAACAATGATGGGTTGTCCTGGCTTCTTGCGGTAGAAGAGTCCTTTCATGTCAAATTCAGGAGACACCGTGTTCTTCTTCACTGGAGAGCGAACCTTTTGCCCTTCACACTTTATGATCACATATGGGTCAGCTCCTGGGGAGAGAAAAGGGATTTTTTTGCTTTGTAGCTCCTGTAAGCCTTCAGAGCCCTTTTCCAGTGGTGTCATGCAGCACTTTTCCTCCAAACCCCACCAGAGGAGATGCCAAAGAGTTTATCACACCCTGCTGATGTCCATGAAGCTTAGCTGATGGGTTCTGGTTCACTTCTGTTAGGTGACATTGTCCCTGAGCAGAAGGAGGTGATGGACTGCCACAAAATGGCCACCTCATCCTTGACCACATATTCTACATAGACCCACCTCCATCACTTCAAATCTTCCTGGCCTGTGGGATAGACTTGTCATGGATGACATCGACCTCTCCCTTTCAGTATTTGCTCTGCTGAAGGCACAAATAAGGCTGTGGGGTGGAGAACCAGGCTCATGGAGCTTGTTTCACACAAGAAAATACCAAGAGGAATGACAAGAGCCTTCAAACTGCAAAACCCAACTTGCTTCCACTGCAGCTCAAACACTTCCCAACCAGGAGAACCTTGGTTTTACTTTAAGGTGATAATTAGCTACCTCAGTAGGGACTGAGTGTTGGTTTCTTCTCCCAAGTAACAAGTGATTGGATGAGGGGAAATGGCCCCGTTGCACCAGGGGGGGTTTAGATAGGAAATTTGGAACAATTTCTTTACCAAAAGGGAAAACATACTTTAAAGACTTTTGACGAGATGAAGATGGTTCTTAGAGTATTTGCTGTGGGCAAGAATTCAGGGGGAAGATTAAAATGTCACAAAGGATCATTGGTGGTAGTGAGAGACATGGGCAAAAGAAAGATTGGGCATTAAGGGACAACCAGGGGAAATGCCTGGGAAGTGAAGGAGAAAGTGGGAAAGGCAAATTATTGCAAAATCCCAGCTGGAACAAGACACTCATGGGGACCAAGGAGGCCACAAAGATGGAGAGTAAAGTTATCAAGTTCACAGCCTATCAGCCCACAGCTGGATGGTACCTGAGCCTCCAGGAGAGGGAAAGAGTCTCTCGTTAGTGAACATTTTCCCATTATGAAACAAGTGCTTGTTTGGGGAGTTTCAGTAGAGAATGAGCTGTTGCTATGGGAATTTAACTGCCAGAATGCATTTTCCTCCCATGAGCTTTACTGGCTATGATGGAAACACAGACCAGGTGGATGAGTTTTCTCATCCAAGGGAAACGTGGAAATGAGGAGGAACTAACCACCCACTTCTGAGGGCCAGGGATTTAAAAACCACATCTTGGATTGCCAGACCACCTCCTTGCTAGCTTTCTGTTTGGAAGGATCTGGCTCCCCTGGTGAGACACAGCTGCTGGATTTCACAGGTGGTTTTCCAAACTAGCCCTGTCTTTTGGGATGTCCCATTAAATCCTCATGTTCCATCAGCTGGAGCCAAATTCCCCTCTGTAAATCAGTATTTCCAAAGCAGTGTGAAAGGCCTGGACTGCTGGGACATGTGAGATGCAACTTGGTGGTGGGAACTGAACAGCTGGAAAACAGCTGGGAAAAGCCATTCCCAGCAACCTTTTGCTGAAAAGATGTTTTATGGCTCCAGAACTTCCATGTACCCTTGTATGAAGGAAAGATAAATCTCCTTGTTTCTGTGAACAGTTCTGAGACTTTTGGCTACAGATTTCCCTGCATTGCAACAGATACACTCAGCTATTTTGAGAGGAACAAGAAGAAACAACCTATCTAGGGTGTAATTCCCTCCCCAAACACCAGATAGGATAGGAGGACTCCCCTTGTGACTTGTGATAAATAAGCAAATTGAGCTAAGGGAGGACCCTCATCACTTCAGGGCTCTCATGACATGGAGCCCTGATAATATAGACTGGGTGGAAAAACAAGGTTTCAATTATATTTTTAATTTAGATTTATTTTAATTTTAACTTTTCAATTTGTAGGCTTTAAATTTGGATTGAAAGTGCCTGGCTAAATCTTGTCACATTGCCCTGTCTCAGGAAATGAGGGGGAAAGGCAAGGATCTGTTCCATTCCCCTGGGGCAAAGGCATTTGCTTCTTAATCACAAGCTCTAGGCCTTTCATCTCTATTTCAATGGTAGTCCAGTACATGCCATCACTACCCCTGGGTTTCCTGGTCCAGATGCTCCAGGAGGGGTCAACACGGGGCTTTTGCCACGAGCTGGACCAGAGAAAATGACCTCAAGTTGTCCCAGAGGATGTTTAGATTGGATATTAGGAACAAATTTATTCACTGAAAGGGCTGTTAGGCCCTGGCATGGGCAGTTGAATCACCATCTCTGGAGGTGTTTAAAAGATTTGGTGCTTGGGAACATAGTTTAAACATTCAACTTGGTAGAGTTGGGTTAATGATTGGTAGAGTTAGGTTATGATTGGACTTGATGATCTTAAAGGTCTTTCCAACCAGAATGGTTCTGTAATTCTGTGATTCTGTGATCCTGCGTGGCTGCAGGCCATGGTGAGACATGGTGTTGCTGCTGTCTTTCATGCAAGAGAAGTGTGTGATGTCAAAATTGCATCAGAGCATGGTAGAACCATAAAAGAGAACGTTTAGAGGACCAAGGAGGGAGACACACATTGAATTGTGCTGGTGGTGCTCAGGTGGAGAGCCCCTAGAAGCCAAGTGTGGAGCAGGACTTACAGGAAATACAAAGGCCCTCAATCCACACCATCCCAAAATAAGCTGAGTTTGACCTTCCCTCTACTGATAGACATTCATTCAGCCTTCAGTGATGAAGACTACCCTAACACATCAGCCTGCTCCATTGCTTCTCTGTCCTTCCTACTAAAAAGCCTTTAAATACAATTCCTGATGGAAGGAAACTGAATCAAGGGAGGTTTAGGTTGGATGTCAGGAAAAGGTTTTCCACCCAGAGGGTGGCTGAGCACTGGAACAAGCTCCCCAGGGAAGTGGTCACAGCACCAACCCTGCCTGAGTTCAAGCAGCATTTGGATGATGCTCTCAGACACATGGTGTGGTTCTTGGGGGGCTCTACACAGGGACAGGAGTTGGACTCGATGATCCTGATGGGTCCCTTCCAACTCAGCAGATTCTATGATATTCTATTCATATGGTTCTATGATTCTATGATATACTCAGGAGGACAGCCTGGATTGTTGTAGGACCACTGCTGAGGGCTTTGGGAAAGTTTGGGGAGGATCTCCCAAGGATCTTAGACAACAGCCTAAGTAAAAATATCTCCCAGACCATGTTCACAGCAAAATGTGAGTTTGATTCTCCATGGACTTCCTGCCCCTCTGGTGTCTGAATCAGGCATATTCACTGAAAAAAATACCTGAGGACACAACAAATCCCAGCAACCTCCCACCTCATGAAACCACCTCCCCCTTTTCCCACTGAAGCAACACCTCCCAACTCCTCTGGGACAAGACAAGAGGCAGGGGAAACCCAGTACCTCCTTGGGTGTCCTGATTCTTGAGCCCAGCTGCAGCGAGGACATGGATCTGGGACACCACTTGTGGGTAACCACACATCCCACTCCAGCAGGTGTGTGGTGGCTCATCCAGAATCAGCTCTCTGCAGGGAAAAACAGATGGTCCTTTGAGAGGTGCCCGGCCTTACTCCATGGGCAGGGCAGAGAGATTGCACTAGCAGGGCAGAAGGACTATGCACTGGCCACTGTCAGACTCTACTCCCCACTCTGATCTCCTTAATCTGGGTTTTGGATGCTCTTCCATGTCATGCCTACAAGCAGAGTGGGAGCTTCTCTGTAAGACCTGTAAAGATGTCCTGTCTCTTGGCCACCCTTGAACAAAAGCCAAACACCAGCTCCAGGCAAGGTTATGACCAATTCCAGTCAGGAAAACCACATGTCTAAAGCCCAGGGCTCTCTCCAAATAGCTACCTCCTCCCCATCACTGCTCTTGCTCCTTACCGGCAATCTGAAGGCACATCTGTGAAAATCCTGAGAAGAAACTCGCCTTCATGACCAGGGTCAAAAGTGGTGGGAATGATGACGTAGCGGCCTTCCTTCAGGTCTGTCCTCAGGAAGACGCTGCGGGAGTTGATGTAAATGGAGCTGGCCACCTTCTGCTGCAGGGTGTGCATCCGGTAGTTCCTGTTCAGCTCCACCTGGGCAGAGATCACAGCAGGATGGTCAGCAGGACAGCACCGAGTGACAATGTATTGGTATCCACCTGGGGAGGCCAGACTGCAAGGAGGTCAGACCCTGCCTGGCAGGGGGGTTGGACTAGATGATCTTTCGAGGTCCCTTCCAACCCCTAGGATTCTGTGATTCTGTGACTGGCCCCAGAGTGCTGGGAGAGCTGGGATTAGGAGAACCAGCAAAACAGTCCCAACTGGACTGGATGGAAGACAAGCATGGATGTGGCTTTCCCAACTCTGTTGGCTCAGAGACTCGTTCTCTCTTGCATCCCAGCCTGAAACTGGGGTCCCAGCAAGCAGCACATAAAGATCAGTCAAGTGTTTGGGGGTAACAGACTGAGCATTGCTTTTAGCAAGGAGAACTTGTCCATCCTGTCATTGCTCACCTCTGAAATCTCTTCACCATCTCCAGGTGGGGTCAGGCTGTGCTGAAGGCACCCCAGGGGGACCCAGAGCAACGCTTAGATGAACAATACCAGTGGTCATGCAGGATTGATGTATTGCTCCAGCACTAACAAATTTACAGGGGAATTCAAGCCAACATGCAGGATCCATGGTCTACCTTGTGGATATCAAAGCCTATGGCCAGGTTCTCTCCTTTGCCCTCCTTACGACTGGTCCTTTTTGGCTTCTGCTGGATGGAGATCAGCACTTCATCTTCTGCCTTCTTCACATCAAACACGTACTACAAGCAAAGGGAGGAAGGTGAGGGAGGACTTCTAAGACAAGATCACTGGGCATGGGTGGGAGTGGACACATAGTAGAGTTAACCTCTGCTTCTCCTCACCTGCCTCACTGAAAGGTCAACCTGGCTTTAGTACCAGCATTGAGAGCCCCCACCCACTCCTCTTGGGACTTGTTATCATCTTGCCAAGCCAGAGATCTTTTGGCCTCATCTTATAAAAACCTGGTAAATCCAGTTTTTCAATAGCTCTTCAGAATCCAAGGAGTCTAGATGGTGTCACATACTAGGGAGTTTCACCCCTTACAGCCTGCCACAAGTCCTCCATGGCATGGAAGGAGGAACTGATCATAGAATCATAGCATGGTTTCGGTTGGAAGGGACCTTAAAGATCACCTAGTTCCAACCCTCCTGCCATGGGCAGGAACACCTACCACTAGACCAGGTTGTTCGAAGCCCCATTCAACCTGGCCTTGAACACTTCCAGGGATGAGGCAGCCACAGCTTCTCTGGGCAACCTTGGCCAGTGTCTCACCACTGTCATAGTGAAGAAGGTGTTCACAGAGACCTAAGATGAAGGCTAATACAGAGCTGGGAGCCAAAAACAACTCTCTCACATCCTTGATGATAACTCCTGCAATGGACTACACCATATTTCATCTGCTTATTAGATGAAGGACTCAGAAGATGCTTGACTCATGTTACTGAGAATCCCAGTTCAGAGCAGGACAGGACAGAAGAGCTTGTTCCAGAAGAACTTCAGAGCATGGCCTTTTCTGAAGGCCCAGCTAGAAGGAAATTGCCCTCTAGACCACAACAGTCCTGGTAAATTTAACACTGCTGCAGTTTGGGCAAAGGCACTGGAATTTGATCATTCAGACATCCATATATTTGGAAATGGCTCCTAGCCCTGTTTGGCACCAGCTAACCCTGCTGTGTCACAGTTTGCTGTTTGCTTGTGCCAAGACACTCTACACCAGGCAATTGGAGGCACTTTCCTAGATAAGAGGCATAAGGTCAACAGAGTTGGCCTGGATGCTGGTCCTGCTGTGCCAGGGGTGTTGGAGATTTAACACTTGGAAGCATATGTGAAAGCTCCAGAAGGTCCTCTGCTCCGTGACTCACTTGGGGGTTCTGCAAAAAGGTGTCCTTGTGGTTGATGCAGCCTCCAGAGCGGTTCTTCAAGGGGTCATTACTTCTGGTCCATGCCCCATGTAGTACTGCCTCCTCCCAGGTCTTGTGGATGCTCAGGTAGGACGTGTTGATGAGACGGCACTTGATGATGTCTGTGAAGTATTTGCAGAAATCTTCGAAGGTCATCCTAAGTCAGGAGAGGACAGAGTTGGGTTATGTTGATCCATCCCCCCAAACAGCAGTGCAGGGATGTACTTGATCCCACTGTGTGTGGGTAGCCTCTGATGGCTGATGAATAACTAAAGAGATGGAGATACCTTTCTCCACGCATGGAGATATCATGGAGATATTTCTCAAATACTTCTTCTTCAGTTTAAGCAACAGAGGGATACATTTTTGGAGTGGAAGAAGCAGAGTAGTGGCCTTTCCTCCACACACAAGTACATGTATTGAAATGTACTTGGTGAGGCTGTTAAGTTCAGAACATCGCATCACAGAATGGTTTGGGTTGGAAGGGACCTTTAAAGCTCATCTAGTCCAACTCCCCTGCAGTGAGCAGGGACACCTTCAACTAGATCAGGTTGCTCAGAGCCCTATCCAACCTGACCTTGAATGTTTCCAGGGATGGGGTATCTACCACCTCTCTGGGAAACCTCTGCCAGTGTCTCACCACCCTCAGTGTAAAAAATTTCTTCCTTCTATCTAGTCTGAATCTCCCCTCTTTTAGTTTAAAACCAGGACCCCTTGTCCTATCTCAAGCCCTGCTAAAAAAATTGTCCCCATCTTTCTTATAAACCCCCTTTAAGTACATTCATAACAGGTTCCCAGTACCCTGGTGAAATGGTTTGGACCCAGTGTGATACAGAACAGCTTGCAATCCTAGGGTCATGACCATCCAAAGCTAATGCCCATGAGCTCAAGGAGGAGGCTTCACTAAAGATCCTAGGGCTTGAGAGGTCATTTGCTCTGGATAGCTGGTTTCATGGAAATGACTCACATGTTTCACAGGGTGGAAGGACTCTGTGGGCATGGCCCATGGTGAAAACCCCAAGAAGGACTCACCAGAACTCTCCGTCATCTTCCACGGTCATCCCCATCTTTTCTCTTTCACTTTTACTCACTTTCTGCCACTCCTCGGAGCTGTGAGAAGATGTATAGGATCATTACTGAGAGCACAAGGGGACATATAAGAATTCAAGAGGCTACGTGGCCTTGGTGAGATCTGTCAAGGGCACGAGGCCTGTATAAAGCTCCAGCCATGAAACCAGTCCCCAGCCTGCTCTGGTTAGCTCATCTTCCAGTCATGGAGGGAGTGCAGCATGGCTTGGACCTTCGACTTCCCTCCTGACCAGTGGAGCTGAATCCAGCCTGGCAAGATTTTGTTTGGCCAGTACAATCACAACCCTATCAGTGAAGATAACAAAACACCAGACCTTGGTTCTTCATCCTATCCACAGACACCACAGCAGTCAGCGGTGGCAGAGGCTG
The DNA here is from genome assembly GCA_020745705.1 of Hemiprocne comata. Taxonomy (NCBI): domain Eukaryota; kingdom Metazoa; phylum Chordata; class Aves; order Apodiformes; family Apodidae; genus Hemiprocne; species Hemiprocne comata. Next base: position 214,618,402 of record CM036586.1, read on the forward strand.
ATTTTGTTGGGTGCTATTTTTGCTGGAATAAGACTGGGAATGGGAAGGTGAGCTATAACCATTGCTCACTAGTGTGAACATGCTGGTGATTTCACCACAACATCCACTAGAGCCTTAATGAGAAGGTCTGCCAAGCTCAGTCACCCTCCTGCTCATCTCTAGGGACCCCAGGACAAGGAATTAATCTACCCTAGTGAAACAGCAGGTGTAGGACACGGGTTGAAGCAGCATCCCACAACTGCCCATAAAACGTTATCCTACGAGTACAGATGTAGCCAAATGGTCTCATGCCTCAAGGCTTGCTCCAACCCAGCTTTCCCATCAAAAAAAAGGGGTGCTGCCACCCCTCCTAACTCACGTGTCGCTCCAAGGGCCGTTCCACTCGCGCTCGCCCCAGGGGTTGCGCATGCGGATCATGTCCAGCTTCTCTGACTTGAAGAAGGACAGCAGGCCGTGGCCCAGGCGGACCTTCCGCACGTCTGTCACCGCGTACGCGTGGCCCTTCACCAGCCCACAGGCCAGGCGGGCCTCCATGTCAGCTGCTGACGTGGCCTGGGCAGGGGGACACAAACAGTGCTCGTACCAGGGGATGTGACCACCAGGGACCAGGAAAAAAGCTCAAATTTCCCTGCTGGTATCTCTGAGATGAAGAGGAGAACACCAGAGCTCAGGGAGAGAGCCAATTGCCTTGGGAGATGTATCAAATGTCATTTTAGGTGCTACTTCCTTCCTGGTCTCTGTGTGCTGCGTGAGGTCTCTGAGCTCCCATACTGTCAACCAATAAAACTCGTTCTACTGGTTATAATGGGAGCTCTGGCATCCAGTGTTTGTAGAGATGTCCACATGCAGGCACCAGGACACCTTTCTCTGGAAGTGAATCCTCTCCTAACATTTAAAGGCTGGTGGGATGAATCTGGGCTCTTGGACACAGCAATGAGGAATAAAGAGGGTTGGCATCCATCCAATCCTCCCTTTGCCATTTCTGGGAGGAAGTAGGACCCCTTGGCCATAATTTATCTGATCTAATTTAGAAGTCTCCAGCTGCGTAGGATGACTGCATCCTAAAATGCCCATTCCCATGTCACCAGGACCATACAGGTAACATGACTTACTTTGATAGAGCAGCTGATGAGGCCTCCTCGGTTGTGTACCTTCAATACCCGTTCAAAGAGGAGGTTTCGCTTGGCTTCATCAGCAATGTAGTCCCCTTCAGTCAGGTCAATAGGTTCAGAGACCCCACCAGTAAAATCTACCAGGGCATCAGCTGTGTTACCTCCATCCAGGGCCTCATAACAGCCTGATAACCTGAAAGAAGGTGACAGGGATGGGGTAACGACACTGGCTTGACATCTTAAGGGGTCTGGGACAGTTCTTGAGGCAGCCTGGAGAACATAGAACCGCCATACAAGTTTCAGGGGGTGAGGACAGCAAACTAGGGTGAAAAAATAAGAGCCATGCTGCCTGCAGCATTGCTGCTGTCACAGGACAAAGTAAAGGCAACTTGAAACCCTGAGGTTACTTAAAAAAATGTGGAGCTGGAGGATATTTTGCTTTGAGGGTAAATTAAAGCTAGAGAAGGCTTTTTTTTCTTACAGTTTCTGTTTGTGTAAGATATGTCCTGTTCCCCCCCCAGGAAAGCTGCTGTTTCCACTGGTGCAAACCAACCAATGAATGAACAGAGAGAAAGGACAGTGTGCCCAGCTCCCAGTTGGTTCTGTAGCTGCCTAGGTACCTACTTGGCATAAGCTTTCTCCACCAAGGCACACCAGAACTCGTTCCTGGAGTTGGAGTGGCAGTAGATGAGCTGGTTGTGGAGCGTGGGCAGGCGGTCATCTATCACCACATCCAGCCACTGACCGAAGCGCCAGAACTGGAAGTGGAAGATCCCCACGTAGCTCTCGGGTTTCTCAGGATTCCACTCCTGCTCCTTCCAGTCTGGGATGACCTACGAGAGAGGAGGCAGAGGCACCTATGTTATTCCTTTTTTTGTTTGCTGGGTTTGACTCTCATCCTGGAACTAATGCAGACAATGCCAAGGACAAGGAAGAATATGATGGGGATGGACTTGGTTGCAGCCTGTTGGGGCTAGGTTTTGGACCTGGTTCCTCCAATGCAGACTAATTAATGCACACTGGAATAGCTTAAACTTCATTGTGCTTTGGAAATTGAGTTAGAGACCTTTGTCCTCTGTAATGGCTTTAAACTGGAAGGGGGGAGATTTAGGTTAGACATTAGGAAGAAATTTTTTCCCTAGGAGGGTGGTGAGACACTGGGTCAGGTTGCCCAGAGAAGCTGTGGCTGCCCCATTCCTGGAAGTGTTCAGAGCCAGGTTGGATGGGACATGGAACTACCTGGTCTAGTGGGAGGTGTCCTGCCCATGCAGGGGGTTTGAACTAGATGATCTTTAAGGTCCCTTTCAACCCAAACCATTTTGATTCTTATAATTCTACCCTGGACATCTGCTGCCATCTACTGCTGTACACAGACTATTGGAGTAGAATAGTCCTTGGTCTGATCAGGGATGGTTATTTTTATGACCACATTTTTGTACATTTTCAGTGTCAGTAGGGTACCCCTAAGAGAGGGCACCTTGTTTGATCCTGTTGTGACTTGACTGGCCCAAGATCATGTGTTGCATTCATCTTCCTGGTGATAATGAACAGAGACCAGACCTTCTGCATATCTTAAAGGTCTTTTCCAACCTAAATGATTCTGTAATTCTATAAAAGTGGGAAAAGTGAGATCCCCACCCCACAGCTACTATACCCATACAAGCAGGCAGGGAGAGATGACTTGCTGAAAGGAGAAAAAGAGGATGTGGGCTGAAAGAAACCCTAGAGCAGCTAGAGGGCTGAGGGAGTGCAGGTTTGATGTCACTGCCATCTTCACCGCTAGTGGGACAAGGCACAAGTGCCAAAGACCATAGTCCTTCATGCCTGCGGGCACCACCAGCTTTACTTTGGATGGAAAATCCATCCAGTAGCTCGGACAGAAACAGGCACAGCCACACAGATACTGCAACTTGGTGGATCTGCATGTTATTTATAATGAGGGCATCGAAGTGCACAGCAAGGAATTGTCCCACCACAGCTTAGCTTTTGCTGTGGGTGAAGGCAACATGGTCATGGCCAGGGTGGGCTGTGAGGCCATGTATAGTCAATGTAGGTGACAGCTGACAAGTACTGACCAATTCAGCTGCAGCAATGTGACCGACTGTCCATGCCTCTGCTTCTTTACTTACCTGCCCCCAAAGCATCCTGACCTCAGTGAGGAAAAAATCCCAACGGGCCCATGGAGAAAATCATGTTCCAATAAACCAAATAATCACTGTCCTGTGGAGACACCTATGGATGCTGGGGTGGGACAGGACAGAGCTACACTGAGTGGCAAGAGGCTGTTCAGGAAGTCCTGGGTGATGGTGAGACCCCCTTCACCCTGCCTTGGCCCTTGTCCAGCTGTCAGAGCCTTCTGCCTTTTTTTTTTTTTCCAGCTGCTGTCATGAAGCCATAACCCTGCAGAGACTCCTCCCTCTGGAGAGCCCCCCTGACTCCTTAGCTACCAGCAATGATCCAGCTCAAGGCTTTTATTGCTCCAACACTGAAATATTAATGATGCCATCAGCCTTGGGAGCTCACTGGCGCTCTTGAGTTGTCTGGATCAATAGAAGCAGGGCAGACGGAGCCATGAAAAAGAGCTGTTTTTTGAAGGGTTTGGCATTCTCCACAACAACACCCCAGACTTCCTCTGGGACAGTGCCAGGGAAAGGCAGACAGCCCTCCATTAGTCCCCATCGATTCCCTCCTGACTGGAGCTCATCCTAATTAATTGTCGTAGAGGACCATTGTGCTAATCAACTTGCTATTAATGTGGGCTGAGAAACGATTATGGCATTGATGAGAAGCAGCTTGTCAGCCAGGGCTGGTAGGGACAGCTTCCAGCTGGCTGGTTCTGAGACTCACCATTGCTGTCACTGGTGGCAGGAGATATTTATTGGTTCCCCTGTGCCACCCTTCTCTGTCCCTTCATATGGTGACAGTGCTGAAAACACCTTCTGTTGCTGAAGGTAGCAAAAGCTGCCAGGCTTCATGCAGGGCAGGATTCAGGACCAAGGTCTGGTCATATTTCAACATCGACCTAAGAGGAACCAAGAGGAACCCGATCTCCAGAGCCAAATCTGTCATCAGCCTGCCAAAGAGCAAGGTGTGAGCTCAAACATCAGGTTCCTCTCCCCAGCTCCTTCAAGAGGACAGCATCCCATCCAGGCTAAGGATCAATCCAGTTGATTCACCCCCTGGACGAGGTGTCCATGAGTCCATGGCATGAAGGGGAGCAGCAGCAGCTCGGGATGCGGTGCCTACAGGGACACTGCACTTCAAGGTGCACAGCACAATCTCCACCTGTGACCTGATGCTGCATATTACCTAAAGGATCAAGCTGGGGCACATCTATAAACCCCAGCAGTAGCTTGAGCCCAGATCCCTCCAGGACATCATCATGCGACTGAGGTCCACAGCTCCCACCCACTCCCAGGAAACCTTCCTAGGTCTTGGGACTTGCTGGTCTAGGTCTTTTCCAGACAAAATTATTCTATCATCTCTGTCCCTCCTCAGTGGATACTGGAGAGCATGCCCATCCCAGGATCCCACTGAGTCCTGTACTTGACTTGGTTGTGTGACACTGAGGCAGTGGGGACCAGAGCTCCTCATTTACCCAACTTTTCTGCATTTCACTTAGGGGGTCCCAAAATCTGGAGCTGTAACACCCTTTTGTGGGACAAATTTACAGCAAAAGGGCTCAGAGACAGGTAAACTGGGAGCTCAGAAACAGCAAGTTCATTTTCCTAAGCTGCTTTAGAGCTTTTTCTCATTTTTCTTAGGAGTGGCTAATGAGAGAAAAAGCATCTGTAACCCTGGAGAAACATCTCAATTAGAAGAAGGAATTGGTAAATGCCAATTCCTCCAAGCAGAGGCTCTTCTGCTGGGAACTTGCCAGCTCAGGGAGGGGAGGGAGGGACCCAGCTGTGCCAATCTGCTGAACCATGGTACAAACAGGGGTGAAATTCCCCTGGGAGATGGGACAGAGTGGTGGATCTGAAAGCCTTTATGGGATCCCAAAACTGGGTAAGGAGAGTGGTATAAAGTGTCTGGCTCATCTGCCCTGCAGCAGGGGAAAATCACACTGCCCCACTCACATCCCACCCCCGGCTCTGATGGAAAGGAGGATCCACCAGAGGACTGATGGTTTCCCCTCTCTGCCCAGCTTCAAACCCCTCCCCAAACCACACAAACCACTAAATGCTCCATTAAGCTTTCACACCAAGAGAAAAGAAGGTAAATGTTCATTTTACTTTTTACAGGCAATTAAAAAGTGCTCAAAAATCCCAACAGTGACTTGAAAATTGGTGGGTGCTGCTTTATTGCATGTAGGATTGGGGCAGCTTCCAAAAAGAGCATGAAGAAGACACACACAGCTTCAGTCCTTAAGGGCAACCCTGTTGTCTAGGCTTTTATTGACTGTGTTACAGCAATACCCAGCGAGGTATCTGCAGCAGGAACTCTACCCCAGCAAGTAGCAACATAGCAATGGCATCTTTTGAGACCTGGCATGTAAAAACCCCTTTGGATGTTGGCAGTGGCTCCTATTAGTGGGTCTAACATGGTTTGTAATCAGGAGCGCTGCTCTGGGATGTACAAGGAGGGGTCTCCAATGGGAAAATCTGCTGACAACCTAGTGGGTCCACAGTGGGTCCATGCTATGGCCAAACAGGGGTTGATCCACTTTTCTCTCTCTTCTTGGAGTGCAGAATTTCCTGGGGTCTAAACAAAGCCATCAGCTTCTCCAGCACTGCCCAATGGCATGGCTGGATGATGCAGTACTCGTGGAGCTTTGGTTGTGGGCAGGACTCAAAGCTCCCACCATCTCTCCAGCCTGTGGCTCATCTTCCTGCTTTCCTTCTCCTCTCTGCCTGGCATAGCTTGTGTGAATCATTTTATACACACTATTTTTGGGCTGGGAAGGGCATGTAGTTTGTGTCTCTGGAGGCTTTGAAGAAGAGGTTGGACTGGTTTTGGGACTGTCCATACCAGTGAGCAGGCCATGGGTACAAAGTACCTTGTCTTGGCTTTCCCAATATTGCACTTTCCTTACACATCTCAGGAAAATCCCAGTCCATAACTTGAGGAGCACTCACCCACCTTTGTGTGCCATCTTAGCAAAGGACCAATTGTAATAATGCTTGACTGTTTCAAAGGACATTTCTATCTATGGGTCTCAACAAACATCACCAAAGTACCCTCCACTTTTTGGTGGAGGAAAAGGGAATGTCCAAAGTGAGCAGTTTATTCACAGTGATGGGACAAACTGGCACAAAACATCCTCCTGCTCCTAAACTTCCAAAAGGAACCATCTCTCCTCTCTGCTCCCATGGCCACCTTACCTCAGCACTTGAGGAGGGCAGGAGATGCTGCTTTTTGGGGACAGCAGCAGCAGGTTCCTGTTCTGTGGTTTCCAAAGTGCTCTGCAGCCTCATGGTCTCTACAGATGCATGAGAATAAATATATTCACGGGTTCTTTAAGGCCACAATGATGCACAAATGTTTTTTGCTGCAGGGTACTCACTGCTGGCTCAGACCTACAGTCTGCTCTGAGCTGCTGGCTCACTTGCCTGGCTCTGCACACACACCTGCCTGCTCCAACCCACCACAGGATCAACCATCTCCAGGCAGCACAAGGTGGGCAACGTGCTGGAGAACATCTCCCCACACTGATTCCCAGCAAGGAAAGGTCATGGCTGTCAGGAAAAGGGTGGCCCAACCTCCCTGCACTGTTTTGTCCAACAGGTTTGCAATCTGAAGAATACAGCATGTCCAAATGTACTTCAGCCTCACAGTGAGGTGATCCTCCATGGGACTGGTCTTCAGAGACACCGAGCAGCCACAGTCACAGCGGGGAGTCACTGCAGCCTGCAAGCTCTCAGCATCCTTGCAAGGAGAAGCACTCCCTCACAAACAAGCCCTCTCTTTTTAATGGCTAGGATGGAAACTGGAAGCCAAGGCTCTCTCCAGGTTGTCTCCCCTGTTTCTAGTGTGGCAATTTCTTATTTTTCCAGCAGCAGGCTTTTGGTATCCAGGTGCCCCAGTTGGAGGTCTCAGGGCAGCCTCATATTTCCAAGCCAGCAAGACCCTGTGCCAGTCAGAGCTGGTGATTCCCTGCTGAATGCACAAACACGCAGTCTTATACTCTAGGCACACACAGCAGCACAAGCTCATGGCCCATCCTCAGTCCTCCTCATCATTCAGACAGAGGGACAGCACTTATGGAGAACATTTTGCAGGGTGAGGGCTCCAGAAGCACTGAGCTGTCCTCCACTTTTTCACGACGCCATCCATCCCTCAGTGAAGAACCACGTAAAAACAACCAAGGACTGAACTCAGAGAAAGAAAAAAAAAAAGACAAAAGCACAGCTGGAGCAAGAAGGGCTGAGCAAGAGGGGATCAGGCTTTAAAAATGACAGAGCCCTTCAGGTGAGCTGGTTCCAGGCCGTCAGTGAAAGCCAAGAGGAAATACATCACCTTGCGGATCTGGGCTAACTCTGCTATCCGCTCCCCAAATTCTTGGGCATCTGCCTCATTGCACTCCACCTCCTTGGCCCCTGGCTTCTTCCAGAAGATACCCACTGGCTCCAGCAGCTGCCGGTTCATAAGGTTGGTGAGATCAGGAGTCCAGTGCTGGGAGGTGCCGGTCACTGTGACCTTCCCAGGTCTCTCCAGCTGGATGTTCCAGCGGAGGAAGCGCAGGTTGCGCTGCTGGATGAAATCCACTCGGTAGACGTGCTCGTTGGGATGTAGCAGCTTCTCACCATCCTGGGGCCTGATGTTTTTTTGCTGCAGGCTCTGGAATCGCAGCCACATGCACCGGGTGAGCTGGTCATCGTGGATGAAGGGCAGCTCGAGCATCCCTGCCTTGGCTGCCATTGCCTCAGCTGCTCCTCTGCTAAGTCCTGGGCGATGTTTGGCTCTCAAACAGGACACGCAGGGGAAAAAAAAAAAAAAAAAAAAAAAGCCACCAAACCCCTGGAGCTGGTGCCCCCTCTCTACGGTCCCAGCGGTGCTAAGCAACCCCGGGTCGGTGACGCAAAGAACAGGCTCCGGGGCTTCCTCTGGGTGCCCTCCCGCCTCTTTGTGGATTCGGAACTGATGGTGCTGCTGCTCGATAATCTATAGGGAAGGGAAGTCTGATGTCAACCTCCCTGGCAACCTCCCTGACAACGGCGGCTTGTTGTCCCGAAATTAAGGCTGGCAGCTAGGAATGCCACCCGACCGGTCTGGGTGGCAGTGGCTTTCTGGGAGTGTAGATTAATGGGATAAGGCAGGTTGGAAGGGGGCTCTGGAGGGGTCGGGTCCAGCCCGCTGCTCAAAGCAGGACTTCAAGGTTAAATCAGGTTGCCCGGGGCTTTGTCCAGTCCATCTTTTAATATCTCCATGGATGCAGATTGCACAGCCTCTCTGGGCCCCTGTTTCACTGTCTCACCATGCTTATGCTGAATCACAGCATCAAAGATTTGTTTTGGTTGGAAAAGACCTTTAAGATCATCAAGTCCAACTGTTAACCCAGCGCTGCCAAGTCCACGACTAAACTGTGTCCTTAAGCACCACATCTAGAAATCTTTTAAATCCCTTCAGGGATGGTGACTCCACCACATCCCTGGGCAGCCTGAAGTCAGGGGCAGCCTGAAGCAAGCCTGAGGGAAGCCTCATGTTCTTTGAGCTCTTGCCTCACTTGTTTACTAGCTTTAAAACACCTATAACAACAACTGTTGACCCAGTCCTTGGGTTTAAAAGTTAAAAATGCCTTCAAGTAACCCTGGAGACCTTTTTGAGCTGAGCTACACATGGCAATGGACTTCAACTGCCTTGGTAATTTTACCCCCTTATGTTGTGGCAGTAGATGGAGCAATGACCTTGCACCTGATGATGAACAAACTGTGGTGGGGGTCCAGGCCTCAGCCACCATGTGATGTTCCTCCCCTGCCCTGGTAAGGCAGAAGATCAGCCTTCAGGGCCTCCTCAGAGAGCGATAACTAACCCTAGGTTGTAGAAGACCAAAACAGCCTTTGGGAGGACAGTGCCCTCAGAGCCATCTGCTCACTGGAATCCCAATAAAGACTGTCCTGCTCTCTGGAAGCACCTGAGAGGGAAGGAGACCAGAAGAGGTGGTGGAGATGCAGAACTGTCTGAACCACTTGGCTCCAGAGTCTTTCCCCTGTCCCTCGTTTCTTGAGTAATGGCAATGCAACCTGTGGGGGCACAGGTATAGATCCAGAGACAAAGATTCAGGACAAAGCACTGCTGGAAATTATTTAAACCTCCCCAGAAAGACAAGCTTGACCTGTGCTGAATCAAAAGACATGTGACCAGCAGGTCCAGGGAGGTGACCCTCCCCCTCTACTATGCTCTGGTCATATCCCCCCCTGCAGTGCTGTGTTCAGTTCTGGAGCCCCCAACAAAAAAAGGACATGGAGCTGTTGGAGTGAGTCCAGAGAAGGGCCACGAAGATGATCTGAGGGCTGGAGCAGCTCTGCTCTGGAGACAGGCTGAGAGAGTTGGGGGTGTTCAGCCTGGAGAAGAGAAGGCTCCAGGGAGACCTTAGAGCACCTTCCAGTACCTGAAGGGGCTCCAGAAAAGCTGGGACTGGACTTTTTACAAGGGCAGGGAGTGATAGGACAAGGCAGGATGGTTTTAAGCTGAAAGACGTGGTATTTAGATTAGATCTTAGGAAGAAGTTCTTTGCTGTGAGGGTGGTGAGACACTGGCACAGGTTGCCCAGAGAAGCTGTGGCTGCCCCATCCCTGGAAGTGTTCAAGGCCAGGTTGGATGGGGCTTGGAGCAACCTGGTCTAGTGGGAGGTGTCCCTGCTTATGGCAGAGGGGTTGGAACTGGATGATCTTTAAGGTCCTTTCCAACCCAAACCATTCTGTGATTCTATGGTTTCAACACCTTCATTTCTTTTCATAAGAGCTAGACCCCTCTGAAGGGCCACAGAAAGGCTGTTACAGAGCCAGATCTCACTCAAAGCCACGTAGGGCCAGCTGAGAGTCAGGAAAATAGAAAACAGTTCTAAATTAACTTCCAGTCCCCCATTCCCCCTCAGTCACTTGAACACCCCAGGCTCAATGGGAATGAAGGACATGGAGGAAGCCTTGGAGCCAGGTGGAAGAAAATGTGTGAATAAAATCATGTCTCAGGATACATGGGGATGTGGCTGGCCTGTCCTGTTTCCCTGAAGACATTCCCCCACCCCCACCCAGACCATGCTTTAGCCAAGAAAAGTTAGACCAGATGATCCTTGAGGTCCTTTCCAACCTGGTGTTCTATGTTTCTATGCTTGATTCTCTGATAAGCAGCTTGGAAAGTGTGAGCCAAGTTCCCACTTAATTCACAGGTCTCCAAAAGCAGGAATATGCTGAAGCATGTCTGACCAGAGCCCTACAGCAAACAGAACATCACCAGGAGGAAAAGCTTGGGGAAAATGCTGCAGCTTTTGGTTTTGCCAGAAAACAAACCTTTCTGAAAGGAAGAGGAGGAAGGCAAAGAAGACCCTCTGAGAGTTAAGGGCATGGAAGATGAGAAGTCACAAACACCTGCAGCCAAATTGCCAAGGGAGGAAAAGCAATGCCATTGGCAAACTGAAATAATGAGGTGCCCAAAGGGACCATGTGGGTTAACAAGAACTGTTGCTCAGGCCGGAGGCCTGACTTCTGTTTGGTTGGCATTTCCCAGGGCAGGGCTGGAAGTGAATGGTGAGGAGGGAAGAAAACTCACCCACTTGCCCTTGGGAGATGTTGATGCAGAGGAACAAGCTAAACAACCCCTTGCACCACCCCTGTCACCACAGCCACGATGGGAGGAATCCTTACTGCTTACCCAGAAGCCAACAACAGCTACTCTGCTCCCATAAAGAGAAAAACCTGAATTTTAACAGAAAATGGGGGATGCTGCAGCAAACAGAAATTCCTGAGCTTAGTGTTCATGACCAGAAAACCCACAGGCAGCAGCAGCTGGAAGTACCACAACAGAAAGAGCCAATGCAAAGGTGTAGGGTGGAGGGACCCCTTTTGGGCCCGTTGCAGTAGGAGGCTGTGGGTGAAGCAGGTGATGCTGTCTGCATGCACTGTAGGGCTTTGGTGGCTGCTTTTTGCAGTAAAATCTAGGAAAAGGTGCTTGCAGCTTGGTCTCTTGTCCTATGATGAGGTGTCCTGTAGCAGGGTTTGAAGCCCCCTGCCTTGGCTTTCACAGGATTGACTTCTTCTGTAGCTGAGGACATGGCTGGGATGGGCACAGACTGGCCAAGGATGTGGCACTCAGCATCTCCTTCCCATCCCCTACCTCTGTGGTTGCTCCTCAGGTCTGCAGCTCCTTGCTCTGGTGCAGCTCCTCAGTGGCTTTCTAACAAAGTCCTTTTGGACCCCACACTGGAAGCAGCTCTGCTACATGGTGTAATCCAGCCATGAGACATGCCAGGGGAAGCAGCAGCTTGGGAGAGACACTGACACCCTCAAATCACCCTGCCTGCCCCAGTGCAACGTGTTTCATCGCCAAGGTGGGCATACACTGAGCAGCCAAAGGGAGGTAACACCATGGGAAGTAGGGAAACGGGGTCAAACACTGCAGCTGAACATCCTGAATTGTGTTGTTGCTGGTGGTTTTCAGGGTATTTTGCAGTGGGGAAGGTCAGAGTTGTGATCCAGAGGACAGGATGGGGCTTAATTCACAGAATCACAGAATCACAGAATCACCAAGGCTGGAAAAGACCTTTAAGATCATCAAGTCCAGCCTATGACCAACACCACCACACCATCTAGACCATGGCACTAAGTGCCACATCCAGCCTTGCCTTGAACACATCCAGGGATGGTGCCTCCACCACTTCCCTGGGAAGTCTATTCCAATGTCTAATCACCCTCTCCATGAGGAAGTGCTTCCTAATATCCAACCTAAACCTCCCCTGGAGCAGCTTCAGGCTGTGCCCTCTTGTCCTGTCACTGGTTGCCTGGGAGAAGAGCCCAGCCCCCACCTGACTACAACCTCCCTTCAGGTAGTTGAAGAGAGTGATGAGGTCCCCCCTGAGTCTCCTCTTCTCCAGGCTAAACAACCCCAACATCCTCAACCTCTCCCTGTAAGACTTTCCCTCCAGTCCCTTCCCCAGCCTTGTTGCTCTCCTCTGGACCTGCTCCAGCACCTCAACGTCCTTCTTGAAGTGAGGGGCCCAGAGCTGCACACAGGACTCGAGGTGAGGCCTCCCCAGTGCTGAGCACAGGGGGAGAATCACATCCATACTCCTGCTGGCCACACTATCCTGATCCAAGCCAGGATGCCATTGGCCTTCTGGGCCACCTGGGCACACTGCTGGCTCATGTTCAACCGGCTGTCCACCAGCACTCCCAGGTCCCTCTCTGCTGGGCTGCTCTCCAGCCACTCTTCCCCCAGCCTGTAGCTCTGCCTGGGGTTATTGTGGCCAAAGTGCAGGGTCCTGCACTTGGTCTTGTTGAATTTCATGCCATTGGCCTCAGCCCATCGATCCAGCCTGTCCAATTCAATTACAGAATCATGGAATCATTTAGGTAGGAAGACCTTTAAGTTCATCAAGTCCAACCATTAACCCAGCACTGCTAAGTCTACCCCTAACCCATGTCCCTCAGCACCACATCTACATGGCTTTTAAATCCCTCCAGGGATGGGGACTCCACCACTTCCCTGGGCAGCTTGCTTAAGGAGAAACTGGCCAAAGTTTTGGCTTGTGTGTGATCAGATTGCAGTTATGATGACTGAATTCTCCTTGAAAGGTAGTCCTTTAAGGGAGGTTTTTGCACACAAAGTTTTTCAGGACCTGAGGCATCCCTGAAGAACAAGTTTTGGAGTCAGACTACAATGTGAGGCCAAGGTGTTGAAGATGCTTTTGCCTGGCATTGGGGAACCACTTACCTTCTGCCACAGAGACTCCCGGGATGCCAGGGAGGAGCAGGCAGCCACAAACCAGCAGTTCCCAACCTGGCCCTGGTGTAAATCATGGGAGCTGATCCCATCCACAAAGAGATGTGGATCATTGCAGATTTCCTGTGGGACAGGAGAGAAACACACACATTTGGTATGCAGGGAGACAAGGAAATCAGGAGCAAGGCTTCCTGGCAAAGGAAAATCTCTTTCTCTCCTTCTCAAGCTCCATTTAAATACCCCTGCAGCTTTCTGCTGGACTTGCTCATTGTGCTGGTGGCAGGAGAACCCTGTTCTGCCTTCTGCTCCCACCAGGACATGAGCAACATGACTACCAAAGTGACGCCAGATCTACTCCCGATTCTGTTCCAGCATCAGCACAGCTTTGTTATAATTATTCCTGGTGATAATGATATGTTTTCACACCATTACAGCCCTAGTGACCCATCCCCTCTTCTTAGTCCACCCTTTGCTATTTCTCATAAACCCCTCTGCTCTCCCTACCTTCTGGAGAGCATGACAGCATCACCCAAAGCCACCATCTCCCACATTGGAGCTTGTGAATCCACAGGAAAAAAACAATCCTACAGGAGCAGGGCAGAGAGGAATGGCAGTGCCTAAATCAGACAGTTCATCCAGGAAAGCTCAACACTGGTTGAGGGCTCAGCCATGGTCACCAAAAGACAAGTGTCCTCTCCCAGGAGATGCTTCCAGACCTTAGCACAGAAGATGGAGAAAACTTGGTGGGCCCAAAAGCTTTGCAGCTGGGCCAGGATGAAATGCTCATTCTGACACCAAAGCCAGCATGGTGGATTGTGCATGGGCACCATGAACAGAGAAACTTGGGTGGGAGGCAACTAGGAGGTGAGCTGATCCCTCCAACCACTCTGCACCAACATCACCACCTTTCCTCTGCCCGGCTCCTGCTTCCACTTAGAGCCTGGCCAAGAAAGTACTTAAATAAGAGGGTGTTGAGCAAGCTTCATGTGAAACAACTTTTGTTTTTTAAATCTCTTCTCCCAGTAAATCCAGTTTGGAAGGTCATGTCCAGTTGGACACTGGGAGCAGAAGGGACAGATAAAAAGCTGAGAGAATCTCTTCCTCTTTGTTATTATCATAGAATCACAGACTGGTTTGGGTTAGAAGGCACCTTAGAGATCATCTAGTTCCAACCCCTCTGCCATGGGCAGTGACACCTCCCACTTACACCAGGTTGCCCCAAGCCCTGTCCAATTATTTAATTTACAGTCTCACCGAATTACATTTAATTTAGACATCCCATTATGTTTAATTTAAAGGAGGGAAAGGAAAAGCAGATTATCCTTCTTTCTCTACATCCCTCAGTTTTCCACACTGGCTGCACCCGGAATAACATATTCCCCCCAAACTTTGCACATGAGGACTTCCATTGCTTCTGCCCAACACGAGGAGGAACAGGAAACCCTGCTTTGGAAGCACCTCCTGCTTCTGCTCTGAAAAATAATCTGAGCTCCATCCAGACATAAAACTGGGCAGGGATCAAACCCAGGGGAGGAGACTAATTCCCTCGCAGCCGCTGGCGCTGCAGGAGGTCGGGATAAGCGCTAGAGGGAAGCAAGGGGACAGTCACCGAAGCCTGGAGGCTCCTGTGCTTCTCAGCATCTCCCAGAGAGGGATGGGAGAGGGGTGGTGGGGTTTAACTCCTGCAGGGGTGATGCCCCCATCATTTCTGTCAGTGAGAGATCACTCTTGGTGATCCTGCTCTGGGGAGGCAGAGCCACAGCGTTTGCCCCATATAAGGACCACAGCTGCCCTGTCTACTCCTGGGTGAGCCTGCAGTGTACAAAAAAGAAGGCAGCTGGTATTATGTAGCCATGAAAGCATGAAAACAAACTCCTGTTTGGCAGAAGTTACCGTAGGGTAGAAGGTGTCAGATGCTCAGGGACCTTTTCTAAGAGCAGAGCTGCAAGTTAGCTGTGATTTCATAGAATCATCATAGAATCACAGAATCATAGAATCCTAGGGGTTGGAAGGGACCTCGAAACATCATCTAGTCCAACCCCCCCTGCCAGAGCAGGGTCACCTAGAGCACATCACACAGGAACTTGTCCAGGTGGGTTTTGAATGTCTCCAGTGAAGGAGACTCCACAACCTCTCTGGGCAGCCTGTTCCAGTGCTCTGTCACTCTCACAGTAAAGAAGTTTTTTCTGATATTCACCTTGAACCTCCTATGCTCCAATTTGCACCCATTACCCCTTGTCCTATCACTGGTCATCACTGAGAAGAGCCTAACTCCATCTCCCTGACACTCACCCCTTACATATTTGTAAACATTGATGAGGTCACCCCTCAGCCTCCTTTTTTCCAAGCTAAAGAGACCCAGCTCCCTCAGCCTTTCCTCATAAGGGAGATGTTCCACTCCCTTCATCATCTTCGTGGCTCTGCACTGGACTCTTTCAAGCAGTTCCCTGTCCTTCTTGAACTGAGGGGCCCAGAACTGGACACAATACTCCAGATGCGGCCTCACCAATGCAGAATAGAGGGGGAGGAGAACCTCTCTTGACCTACTAACCACACCCTTTCTAATGCACCCCAGGATGCCATTGGCCTTCTTGGCCACAAGGGCACATTGCTGGCTCATGGTCATCCTCCAATTTCATCCTCCACATTTCATAGAATCATAGAATCACAGACTGGTTTGGGTTGGAAGAGACCTTAAAGATCATCTACTTCCAACCTCCTGCATGGGCAAGGACACCTTCTACTAAACCTGGTTGCTTAAGGCCTCATCCAACCTGGCCTTCAACACTTCCAGGGATGGGGCAGCCACAGCTTCCCTGGGCAACCTGTGCCAGTGTCTCACCACCCTCATAGTGAAGAATTTCTTCCTCATGTCTAACCTAAATGTTCCCTCTTCCAGTTTAAAGCCATTCACCATCACCAAGAAATAATTTGCAAATTAAAACCCCTTGGTTGCTCATTTTAATAGAGGGAAGCAGCCTGCCCTGGCACAGATGAGGGGTGCAGCTCCTGACACCCCACTTTTTCAGACCTATGGCATCAGTGAAGGTGCCATGTCTGGAAGTGCTCATGCCAGGGAAGCTCCCTCTGCAAAACACACTTCTCATTTCACTCAGTTTCTCTTCCCACTAATGCAGGTGGGTCCCTAAGGGCACATCATTTTTGAAGGATTCATTCAGGCAGCTCTTCAGATGCTGCAGCAGGCGTTTCCCATCCAGGTCCACCCTTGGATGTGGTGTTTCAAGGTGCTTGTGGTCTGGTGTGGTTGTGGCTGAAAGCACATCCTTGCTCTACAACTTCCCGGCCCATGGACTTCTTCACCTCCTTCCCTCCTAATGTGCAAAAGCCTGTGGCAGTTTGCAACTGAATTGGAAGTTTCCCAGCAGCAGAAAGGTTGCTGAATGCCACAATCCTCTGCTGTTGCAGGGGGTGACAGCCTCTCCCTTGACCCAGGATGTTGGATGCCTGCTGCCTGGAGATGCATCAGGCCTTGGAGAAGCAGTGATACTTTAAAAGAGGATCAGCCCAGCACGATATACAGGCCTAGATGGATGGAGACATCAGGTGAGTGCTGCAAGCAACTTGGGCAAGTCCCAAAATGATCAGTGAGTCTTCCCAGGAGTCCACCCTGAGGGCCACAGAGGGGCTTTCATGCTTCCTTGCAGAAGGACCATGTAGCACCCTCAAGACACAGGACTGAGCTTGGTCTCAGTGGATTCCCTGTGATCCTCAGCACAGACTCACCAAATCAACGCAGTTACAAAGAACTTTCGAAGATCATCCAGTCCACCCCATCTACTGAAAGCAGGGCCAGCTACTGCAGGTTGCCCAGGATCATGTCCAGTCAGGTTTTGAATATCTCCAGGGATGGAGACTCCACAACCTCTCTAGGCAAACTCTGCCAGTGTTTGGCCCACGCTCACAGTCACAAAGTTTTTTCCCATCTTTAAATGGCATTTCCCATTTTTCAATTCGTGCTCACTGTCTATTGTCCTGTCACTGGACACCATGAAGAAGTCTGGCTCTGTCTTCTTCATTCCCTACAACCAGGTATTTATGCACATCATTAAGATCCCCCTGAGCCTTCTCTTCTCCAAACTGATGAGTCTCAGCTATCTCACCCTCTCTTCATGTCAGATGCTCCAACACTGCAGAGCTGATCCCATCAGGGTAAGATTCACCCGTGGGTCAGTCTCCCCAGCAAAACCTCCTGAGAAGGTTTCCCAAATCCCTTAGACTGGAGCTTCCCAATATTAAATTACGTGGATTCTTCAGTCCCCACTGAAGCTGCTGAGATCCCCCACACATTTTGGGCCTGGTTTACACTGTGTGGCCTTCCCCAGGGATGCCATTCCCTGGGTGCTTTGCCTGTACTGAGGAGGCACCAAGGGACCACGGCACTGCTTCAGCAAGGCTGCAGTTCCTCCCAGGATTTCATAGAGTACCATGGGGCCCCTGAGTGCCATGCAGCATCTTCAGGGTGCAAAGCACACCCAGAGCCATGAAGCACCCTGCCCACATGCAGAGGTGGGTGATGAACTAGAGACTAGTGGGAGCTAGGTCCAAAAAAAGCCATGAAAAGCATTGAACTTAGTTTCCCTTGTCCTGCAGACAGAACAGAAAGAGATAAAAGAGCTGGTTCTGCAGCCAGACAGGGCCCTGGGGTTTGTATGTGCAAAGGGAGGAGAGAGACAGGAATGTTGTGGTCATGGAAGGTCATCACCTTGGTTTCCTCCCTTCCCTCCGGTGCAGGAGACAGGAACCAGGTGAGCAACAATGTTTACCCAGGCAGGCACTTCTCCAAAAAGCAAACACCACATCACCCTCCCAGTGCCATGACCCCAAGAGAAGAGGGCAGCACACAAATGCAGACACACACACATAGCCCGGGGCCTTCATCAGCCACCCCAGAGCCAGTTCAAACCACCCCGTGGCAGCCATGGCTTCAGCAAGCAGTGAGTCCATCCTGTCCCTCACCTCACCACAGCCAGATCCTGCATTGTGGCTGCTCCTAGCCTGAACACAGATGGTGAACAGCAAGGAGTAGGGGGGGGACAGCCAAAAGTCATGGCTACATGGAATCTGTGGCTTCAACGGGTTGCACTTAACTCCACCTTGGCCAAGTGAGCCATCCATGCCTCTTTACTCCCAAGGAAAAACTCTCTTGGAGGATCCCAAGGATCCTCAGCACTGTCACAGATGATCTGTCCTCCCTCCAAGTGCCTGCTGAAATGTCCATTGAGCTCCAGGAAACAAGATACAACTTAGAGAAAGCCTGTGCAGACAGTCCCATGGACATGTTCCTGTGTATTCTGCTCTAGGGGATCCTGCTCTAGCAGAGGGGTTGGACTAGATGATCTCCAGAGGTCCCTTCCAACCCTAACCATTCTGTGATTCTATAATTCTGCAAAAGATAGAGCCTGATCACACAGGGAAGGCCAGAATAGTGATTCAAAGTCCTGGTAATTCATATACTCTTTCCCACCTCCTTCTTTCTGCAAGGGATGTGGGACAGAGGTGGAAATCAGAGGTGGGGCTGGGAGAGAGGTCTTTGTGCTCCCTGTCAATGAGAGGTTGATTGCACAGGTACCAGATCTGCCTTCTGGGAGCCCAGAAGGGATCTGTGCCAGTTTGCTCCCTCTGGCTTTGGGTTATTGAAGTCCATTAAGGAAAAATGGGAAGGGGAAGGGGAAGGGGAAGGGGAAGGGGAAGGGGAAGGGGAAGGGGAAGGGGAAGGGGAAGGGGAAGGGGAAGGGGAAGGGGAAGGGGAAGGGGAAGGGGAAGGGGAAGGGGAAGGGGAAGGGGAAGGGGAAGGGGAAGGGGAAGGGGAAGGGGAAGGGGAAGGGGAAGGGGAAGGGGAAGGGGAAGGGGAAGGGGAAGGGGAAGGGGAAGGGGAAGGGGAAGGGGAAGGGGAAGGGGAAGGGGAAGGGGAAGGGAAGGGAAGGGAAGGGAAGGGAAGGGAAGGGAAGGGAAGGGAAGGGAAAGGAAAGGAAAGGAAAGGAAAGGAAAGGAAAGGAAAGGAAAGGAAAGGAAAGGAAAGGAAAGGAAAGGAAAGGAAAGGAAAGGAAAGGAAAGGAAAGGAAAGGAAAGGAAAGGAAAGGAAAGGAAAGGAAAGGAAAGGAAAGGAAAGGAAAGGAAAGGAAAGGAAAGGAAAGGAAAGGAAAGGAAAGGAAAGGAAAGGAACCAAATCAGTGCAATTATCTTGCACTTGGTGATGTTATTTTGCTTCCCACCAAAAAGCACATGGGCTTTTCCTCTCCTCTCCCCTTTGGTACTCTTTTCCCCCAACACACACAATTTCCTTCCAAATGCATTTAAACCAGAAAATACCACCCTCGTCTTCTCCAGCTAGTCCAATTCCACACAGTGTCGTAATGAGCAAATCACTCTCTAATTGGCTTTATAATTGGTGCCTGTCTTATCAGAAATGTTTCCCAGTGCGGATTTTTGAGCTTTAGATTCACTGGGGATCTGGATTGTGTCAAACCAGCTGTGGGGAGGGAAAAAGCTAAAGGGGGCAGGAGGGGGGAAACAACCATGGGAGATACAACATCTGCTATGTGCCAGGAGCACTTTTTGCTAACAAGATTTTGCAAGGAGCAGATGAGTCTAATTGCCTTGCAGGGCCTGGCTGCTCCAGGAACAACGTTTTCACTCAGAATTGCAAAATCAGCAAGAAAATCTATTAGCGTGGCTGCGTTCCCCCCCTCCTGGGCCACAGGGAACCAACAGGATCTTGTGGCTTAAATGTCACTCAGACAGGCAAGAGAGTAAGAGGTGCACAAGCACGGGGAGCAACGGTGACACTGGTGGCACCAGGGTCCCTGTGCTGCCTTGCTGCAGGGACCTGCACTGGGATGCGATTTTTGCCGAAAAAGGGCAACTAAAAATTTGCAGCAGGGTGACAGAGGGAAGAGAAACAGGGTGAGTTTAGAGAAACAGGGGTTTGTGTTTTCAGAGGGATTAGTAAAGAATCATAGAATCACAGAAGGGTTTGGGTTGGAAGGGACCTTTAAAGGTCGTCTAGTCCAAGCCCCCTGCAGTGAGCAGAGACATATTCCACTAGATCAGGTTCCTCAGAGCCCCTTCCAACCTTGCCTTCAATGTTTTCAGGGATGGGGCATCTCCCACCTCTCTGAGCAACCTGTGCCAGTGTTTCACCACCCTTACTGTAAAAAATTTCTTCCTTATACTTCAACTGAGTCTCCCCTCTTTCAGTTTAAAACCATCACCCCTTGTCCTATTGCTACAGGCCCTGCTAAAAATTCTACCCTCAAGTGGCTCAGCTCCACACACATCGAAGAGTACGTTTGGTTGGTAACATCTGCACCCTGTAAAACTGTTTGTGAGGTTTTTATTGCCTCTGTCAGGCATCCCTAACACTAATTCACCCAGAGTATCTCAGGGTATACACATTTGTATCTGTTATCAGCTCCCTCCCCATGCAAAGGGCGTTGGACACTCCACCCACAGCAAACAGGACTTGCTTGCAAAGGGAAGGCATAAAAAAAATGCACTCCCCACCAACACCATGACTCCACTTGTGTAGCTCAACACCACATTGTGCCATTTGTTTTGGCACCAGAAAGAGTGAGGACAGTGGTCAACAAGATCTGAAGGTCAATTTGCAGGTTTAGCAGCCTTGACGGGTCCCTCTGTGGTTTTCTCTTCCAGGTATCTGAGGTACAAAGGCACCAAAGAGGTCTCCATTAAAGCAATGAGATGTGGAGAGATGCAACGTGCTGTGAGAGAGTTGCACCTCCCCAGGAGCAGAGAGAGGGAGGAGGATGGGAAGGAACTGAAACAAGTGCAGAGATCTTGGACCTGTGGTTCCCGTTCCTCCCACCCACGCTCTCCAGGGAGGCAGTCTTGGAAAGCCTCACCATGACTCAGCCCAGGACTTGTTGGGTCTCCACCCAGCCAAGAAGACACCACAGCCTGGCTTTAAGCATCTCCACACATTCAGACACAGACCTCTCTCCCACAGCAAGTTGTTTTGATGTGACTGGTCGTAGAGCCACTAAGAAAAAATACTCCCTGGATCCTGACAGCAGATCTGATCTGCAGATCTCAGCTCCAAAGCTGGAAAGTCTTCACAGGCCTTGCTGACAAACTGGGGGGAAGGATGCTCAGAGCAGTGAGGTATGTTCAAAGCCATGTTTGATGGGGCTTCGAGCAACCTGGTCTAGTGGGAGGTGTCCCTGCCCATGGCAGGGGGGCTGGAACTAGATGATCTTTAAATTCCCTTCCAACCCAAACCATTCTGGGATTCTATGACATTCCCCAGCTTATCCCAGCCAGAGGCTGAAGTGGTCCCTCTTGGTTTGAAGTCCCAGCACAGTCCAACCACCACACAGGACATCATTCCTTTGTGGAAACTGCTTGAAAGAGTCCAGCGCAGAGCTACTAAGATGATGAAGGGAGTGGAACATCTCCCTTATGAGGAAAGGCTGAGGGAGCTGGGTCTCTTTAGCTTGGAAAAAAGGAGGCTGAGGGGTGACCTCATCAATGTTTACAAATATGTAAGGGGTGAGTGTCAGGAAGATGGAGTTAAGCTTTTCTCAGTGGTGACCAGTGATAGGACAAGGGGTAATGGGTGCAAACTGGAGCATAGGAGGTTCAAGGTGAATATCCGAAAAAAACTTTTTTACTGTGAGAGTGACAGAGCACTGGGACAGGCTGCCCAGAGAGGTTGTGGAGTCTCCTTCACTGGAGACATTCAAAACCCACCTGGACAAGTTCCTATGTGATGTACTCTAGGTGACCCTGCTCTGGCAGGGGGGGGTTGGACTAGATGATCTTTCAAGGTCCCTTCCAACCCCTAGGATTCTATGATTCTATGATTCTATGATTCTATGAAACAATGTCACCTAGATCCTTTTCAACATGCATCACTTCAGCCAGCATGAAGCCTGCGAGTGCACACAACTACAGTCCTGCAAAGTGATGGAGAGGAACTCTGAGTAAACATAGCAGCTTTCAGGGATGGCTCCACCTGGATCTCCTCCTGTACTGGTGTAGACCCCCCTGCCCTGGGCCACACTGAGATGTCAGCACCAGCCAACATTGTTCTTGCTTTAGTTACAAGGTCAGTGAACCCAACATTGTTCTTGCTTCAATTGCAAGTGCAGTGGTCTGGAATAATCTGGCACTTTCTGACCTTACCTACTGGGGCAGTGAGTTGAGACAATATGGTATCTTCTTGTCCTGGTACATGTACAGTCAGTTGGGATGACTAGGCACTCCTTAACATTACCCAGAACTCCTGTTGCCTGGGAAACATACCCAAGACCTTAAATTTTCCCTGAAATCTTAGCACCTGTAGGTATGGTCACTAGGGAGCGACACCAGAGAACTGGAGAAGGAGAAACAAAAATAAGCTGCCATGGCTGCTTAAACTTTGACACCCTATGACCCCTCTCATTCACCACATGGCTATGGCCACCTTCTTCCATGTCCTTCCATCTTCCATCACATCCCAGCCTTGAGCCCTCTATGGATCTCCCTTGACCACACTCCCCTGGGACAGCGCTAAGGACTTGCAGGGTGAGGAGCATCCTTGGTTTGGCACCAGCATGGGTTTAAAATACACCCACACCCCAAAGCCTGTCCTCTCACCATGGCATGCTGTGCCCTCAGCTGCACCAGCACTTCTAGTTGTGGGGTCTAACCTCAACCAGAGGAAGTGCTTTGGCTTGAAACTATCTGCATCAGGCCCCAAACTTGTTCTTGGAGAGGTTTTGATACAAGTGAGGAACCTTGAACCACAGGCATGAGCCATGAGGATGTTCCACAGCTTGCACCACTTTTGAGCCATCAGGCCCTACCCTGGAGGACATGGTGGTGAGAACGTGTTGGTGGGAAGGGAGGAACCTATTCAATCAAGCCCTGCTGTGAGAAACCACAGTATTTTGGGAGGAATGGTCCAAAATCACCAAGCTGGTGAAAGGTCTGGAGAAGAAGTCCTATGAGGTGAGGCTGAGGCAACTGGGATTGTTTTGTTTGAAGAAGAGGAGGCTGAGGGGAGACCTCATTGCTCTCTACAACTACCTGAAAGGAGGTTGTAGGGGGGGTGGGAGTTGGTCTCTTCTCTCCAGTGAATAATGACAGGACAAGAGGGAATGGCCAGAAGTTGCACCAGGGGAGGTTCAGACTGGATATTAGAAAGAATTTCTTTACTGAAAGAGTGGTTGGACAGTGGAACAGGCTGCCCAGGGAGGTGGTGGAGTCACCATCCCTGGAAGTGTTTAAAAGAAATACAGATGTGGTGCTTAGGGACATGATTTAAGCACTGAACGGGTAGGTTATGGTAGGTGGATTTAGTTTATGGTTGAACTTGATGATCTTCAAGGTCCTTTCCAACTATGATGATTCTATGATCACCCACTCACCACAGAGCTATTGTGAAATCCTGGAGTGAGCTGGTGGGGCCATGAGCTTGGCTGTATCATTTCTGCCTCCAGGCGACATAATTCAGGTTTGGCACTTGTGCCTGCTGAACACTGCCTTGTCTGAATCCCACTCCCTGTGTTTCACTGAAAGCCAGTCTTCTAAAACTGGAAATAGGAAACCAATTCATGCAGGAGTTGTTTTTTTTGTTTTGTTTTGCTTTGTTTTAATTATTTTTTAATTTTTAAATTATCTTAAGAATCAAGTTATTCATGATAAAAGAAAGAACCTGCGAAAGAAAATTACTTCCACCCTGTGCTGTGTGTATCAGAGATCAAAACCTCCCAACTACTTTCCCCAGGGAATACCTCCCACACCCCCTTGGGCCATCCCAGGGTGAGGAACTGCCCTTGGTTTATGATTGTGTCACTTTTATAGCACAGTAGCACCTTGATCCAAGACCAGGACTTGACCCCACCACAGTCCAAATCAATCCCTGACTATGCAATGATGATGAACAGGTTACGATGATGAACAGGTTACGATGATGAACAGGTTACGATGATGAACAGGTTATGATGATGAACAGGTTATGATGAGTTTAACCCATTTAAAGGAGTGACTTCCAGGCCACACCTATTCTGGTTGTTCATACCCTGGGTGTAACTTCACAGAGAAACCTGCTTGGTGAGAAAACCACTGCCTAGAAATGTGGACTCACGTGCTTCCGTTAGCTGGGAGAAGGGACAAAAAGAGGAGTTATTTAGAGAAAATGATTCCATACTCAGCCACCAGGAACAGGCTGAGCTCCTGCTGCTGTTGAAAGAAGGAAGCAGAGAGGAACTTGGCAGCAGGGTTGGCCATGAGCACCCAGTGTTAGCTGGTACCTCCAAGGAGGGGTTCACCAAAAAGGATGAAGACTGTATTTAGCAACCAGCTGGGATCTTCCCACGAGGCCACAGGCTTCAGTCATGAAACTGCAGGAGTTCACAGAGGCATCAAACCCAAGCAAGCTTCATCTCTCCTTGGTAACATCACTTTCCTCTGTGGTGATTTCTTCCTGACCTGCTTGACTTTCCCAATAACACCAGCAATTTCCAGATGAGACTTGGAAGCTTTCTACTCATGATCAGTTTGCTGCCAGTTTACTGAGAGACACAATGATGTAGGTACAGCAGCAGCAGCAGCTCCAAGACAGGGACATGCACAAGCTCCCCAGCACAAGGTCTCCACACAAACTCACTACATGGTTTCCATGAGCTGTACACCAGATAAGCCCATGTATGACTTCTAGCCAGTTTCTCCAGCTATTAAGCACTCTGCTTACATTTCCCATCATGAATTCTTACATAACTCTCTTGGTGGTATTTGGTGACCACAGTCAAGCTTTAACCATCCATGACCACTCTTCATTAAGATGGCTGGTCCACCCTTTTTTCTTCTTGGAGGGAAAGTGGAACAGGTTGCCCTGAGAAACTGTGTATGCCCCATCCCTCGAAGTCTTCAAGGACAGGATGGATGGGGCTTGGAGCAACCTGATCTAGTGGGAGGAGTCCCTGCCCATGCACAGGGGGGTTGGAACTAGGTGATCTTTAAGATGCCTTCCAACCCACACCATTCTGTGATTCTGTGATTCTATGAACTGGTAGGAATCCATCACTGAGCAGAGGTTTTTTTCCAAAGATCCAGAAATATTAAAGATGTGGGATGCTTTGTTTGATCTCTACGTGAACACACAGGTCACCCCTTCCAAGCTGCAGCTTCTTGTCTTGTTGGTCAACACAGCTCCTGGTAGCCCCAGCTAACCCTGAAGGGGACAGATGCTTCAACTCACTCTTGCTGACCTGATTTCTCCTTTTGAGATATGAGACACCACCAGCCCCAAGGGCTGGGGAAGTGAGGCCACCTTGGCCCTGCCCCACAGGGACTGGGAACAGTAGCTGAAGCACTGATCTCCTTTAGGGCACTTGAGAAGCCAGGGCCAAACAGGGGATGAAGCTAAAGCCTCTGGCAAAATTTGGTGAGAGCATCACCCTGGGGTGCTGCTTCTGGCCCTGCTTTCTGTGCCAAAGGACAGTCTAGAAGAGACCTATTGGTGGGTTTTTATAGAGATGAGCATCCAGATGAGGATGTGAAGTGGTCAACGGATCACACAGGTTGGCACCCCACTGTGCAGGCTTGATCCTGGGGAGCTCAACTATGAACACCCATGGTGTGCTCCAGGGCACTGCCAACAGACTCTGTCCTTTCTCAAGGATGCTTTTTGTTCTTCTTTAATCCTCCAGGAGCCCCATTTCAAGACTGGTTTGTCCACAGGGGTGCCTGGGACATAGCAGGGAGCTGAGCACCAGGTCCCCCCAAGTGGCAGCACAGCAGCAGGCAGGCTGGGAAGGGATGGCCACCAGCATGGGTAGGATGGTCAAGAAGGGCAGCACCATTCCAAGGAATTCATCCCCCAGATGCACAGTGTTTCAGCACACACAGGTCTAAATTATTGCACTGGGCCAAGTGCCTTCACTCAGGACAAAAATCCCACCCTACCACACTTCCCTGCACTGCCTGTTTCAGGATTTTAACCTTTGCAGCAGTATTTACACACTCTCTGTGTTAAATTATCTATATCAGAGGGAAAAGGGAGCTGTTCCACTTACTGTCAAATTGTGTCAGGGTTTTACTTTAAAAAGGGATGACTTGGAGAATTTATGTTCTCCACAAATAACTCAGAGGGTGTCAGTCCTTTGGCAGCAAGAAAAGGACAAGCCCTTGCTCTGGGGTGTTTGAGAAGACAGATGTTAGCTGCATTTATGCATCCCAAGGCAACCCATCCATGCTTCTGGACTGAACAGGAGTCCAGGCTCTGCTGAGCAAGGTGAGAAGGAAAGATGATGGTGAGAGGGTTTGTAGTTGTTTCTTTACAGGTCCAGGTGTCCCTCTGCCCTGATCACACCTGCATTGCAGGGTCACCATCTATTTCAAGGGGTCAGACATGCAGAACCAAGTGAGTGTGCACACAAGATCCAAGGGGGGTACAAGGGTTGCACGCTGAAGCTACACTAATTCACACCAAAAAAACCCCAGACCAACAAATTCTGAGGTGGGAGGGACAGGTCTTTAGAGCAAGTGACTCAGAGCCACGGTGGATTTCCCTCTCCTGGAAAAACAAAACTGGATGGTGCCTAGAGGAAGCAGGTCAAGTTTAGTTCAATGGGGAGTTAATTCAAGGAAGTGCCATGACCTCTTGATGCTGGTTCCCTCTGGCTTCAAATCCTCCAGATCAAGGAAAACCAGGAAACGACTCCTTTTCTCTCCAACTGCAGGGCCAGCATGGCTCCAGCTTTGTCCTCCCACCAACATTTCCTCCCCTTTGTTTCTTTCTTTAACCATTTCTTGCAGCAGCTGGAGATTTTACTGCACCTCACAATTTATCTTCCTTCTGCAAGGGGCAGCACCGTGACCGATTGAGTCTTTGAAAGGAGACTTTGGGGACTTTCTTTTTTTATGCAAGGGGAAAAAGCATTTGTTCCAGCAGGACTGGGCCTGCCCTTAATGCAGTCAAATCACCCCAAAATCCCATTCTCTCTGAAAGCTCAAGCTGGAGCACAGGAGGTTCAAGTTAAACATAAGGAAAAACATCTTTACTGTGAGAGTAACAGAGCATTGGGATGGGCTGCCCAGGGAGGTTGTGGAGTCTCCTTCTCTGGAGACATTCCAAACCCATCTGGACATGTTCCTGTGTGACCTGCTCTAGGGGATCCTGCCTAAGCAAGGGAGTTGGACCAGATGATCTTCAGAAGCATTTCCAACCCTGACCACTCTGTGACTAAAAAATTAGAGCTCACAGGTGGTGCAGCACCTCCCAGCTTGTACCAGGATTAAAAGCCTGAGCTGATCCAGGCCATAACTAGCTCATACCTGCTCCACAGGCTCTGTGTGCCCCTCCAGCATCCCAGAACCAAATCCAGGAGGATTTGCAGCATTCCTTCCCAAGGAGATCAGAGAGGGCAACGGATGCCCAGGACTCCTCTCTGCTACAGTTGTGCTCTTCCCCATTACAAAGATGATAATTTCTAGCCACTGACATGCAGCTGCATTAAAAAGCAGGCAATTAATCGAATCCACTGATTTTACTGTTGGTATTGCATTGAAGGCCACATCCTTCTGATGCTGAGGACAGAGCAGACTGGCTGGCTCATTCCTTATCAAAAGCTGCAGTAAGCCAAACTCATGCCGTGCAGTTTATCACTCCCTATCCTCACTGGAACAAAGTGGGAGCCTGTGAATGGCGTAAAAACATAAAAACAAGGTCAATTCAGAGGTTGCATTAAATAGTGACCAAATCCTTTCCTGGAAAGGAGTGACCAGACTGGCAATCAGCTCCAGGCTTTACTGAAAAAGACAGATAAATTAAAAGGCGAGTGGCTCATAAATTCCTAAGCTGAGAAACACAGAGGTCTGGAAGGACTCCGACTCCATGATGGATCACAGATACATCTCAGTCTTTGCTCAGAGGAAACCATCCCTCAGTCCATCCAGCAGCACAGAGGAGCCACAGCATCAATGCCAACCATGAGCATCCTCTGGGCAGGACCAAAACTGAGTCAGAAGAAAAAGCTGCAAAAAGCTGAGCAAAGACATTCCTGGAGCACAGGTGCCAAGAGTTAGCATTTCTGGCAGAAGGTCCAGGTGGGGCACCAGAAGGTTATTGCCCCCTGACATTTTAATTGCCTTCATGCACTTGCTTTGGGTGAGCTCTCAGAGCAAAGAGCTGCAAGAACTTTAACCTCCTGTCTTCCCCCTTACATTCACCCTTGTGTTTTTGCCAGCTTCCCAGCCTGCACTATACACGGGGGAAAAGACCTTTTAATGCAGAGAGTTGCGGGCAGGCAAGTGTCGTTCCTGCTTTTAGTGAATTAGTTCATTGACTCCTTTCCCCTTCCAGGAAAACCCCATGGGGATTGATTGCATAACCCTCACTCAGCAAGCAAAAAGAGCTAAGTGCTTAATAGCACAAGGTACAGGGGAGCTGAAAGATGCTCTCCCATCCTGCAACATCTCATCCGCCAAACATCAAATTCAGGAGACATTGGGTATAATGGCCAAAACCCCTCTACACAAGTCAGGCCAACAGGGAAGTGGCTACTGGAAAATGGTATTTTATCAGTTTCTAAAACAAGATTCCTCTTGTCTGGCTGGAGGAAAACAAGCCAGGGCTGTGAGTGAGAGCAGCTCTCCCCAGATGCTGAAAACGCCATGGCCCTACTGCCCTACAACATCCTGCTTCCCACAACCCTTCCCAAAACACCCAGCCTCTCTGTCTTCCCCAAAACTAACTCCAACTCTCAGACCTTCTCCTCCAAGTGACATTGTCTCTGCACGTGGATAAAATAATATTGCATTTAGCAAGAATCTACCTTTGTGCTGCTTAATCAGTGACAACCTCCCTGGACAATTCATGCAGAGGTAACTCAGCGCTTGCAAGCCAATGCTGGAGAGATCTAAAAATCCTGAGAAAGAGGGTTGGAGGGCAAAACTCTGGCCCTGGAGACAGGAGGGTGTAGACTTCATCCAAGAGAGTTTCTCTGGTGGTTGCTACCAGCCAGGCTTGAACTCACAGTGCAGAGGTGCAGCTCAAGTTCAACCACCACCACAGGTCACCTTGAGCCACCCAGTCACTGTGACAACAGCCTGCTTGGAAACCCTTGTGCTTTGTCACAGCCTTTCTCCTTACACCACCTTTGGTGCAGCTCAGCACTGAGCTGCCATCATGTCCACTCCAAGCACCTTTAGGGTCTCCTGTTGCAACCACTCTACATCTTAGGGAAAACCATGAGGTGCTTCTGCAAGCTCCTGTGACATGCTGCTGTGGACAGGGAGACACGCAGCACACATCAGCCCTGTCTGTCTCCCAGGACAGGGCAGAAAAACCTCCTCCAGGCTCAACCTTGCTCCCTGGGAAGAGCTGAAGGGTCAAAGCATTCAGTTCACATGGTTCAACATCACACCTGTGGATGGTATAAGCCTCCCATCAGGCTTCATTTGCTTCCCACAGGAGCAGAGTGATGCCCAAATTTGTCCTGGCTAGTGACCAGTCTCAGCAGCAGGTCAAGGCTTGCTGGACTGAACCTGAAATACGTGGTCCTCCTTGCTGCATAGAGAAAGCAAGCCCTGCTAAGGCCCAGGGGTACTGACAACCTTAATTTAACCCTGTACCAATCCCATGACCTCACTGGAAGTGGCCTGCACCCAAGAAGAGAGTTTAGGACACTGATGATTAGAAGAGATGAGCTGTTTTTCCACAGGGTAGATGAATCTCTTCCACCCTGGGCCATCACTGTTTGTTTTTTTTTAATCTCTGTCCCCCAGCCCGCATCTCATCCATCCCCTTCCCCTCTTCCCAGTGCCACCCTTCCCAATCCATCTAACTCCCAAAAGCCCAGACCAGCTCACCAGTGCAGGGACTAAAACTCCTGTGCCTGCTCTGCTCTGCCAGCATTCCTGTCTCAAACAGGGAGAGCAAAACCCAGAGCTTGAGGACTTACTCTACAGATGCTACTGCTTGCCTGAGTACAGAGATCTCCCTCACCATGGTATGGCAGCAGGCAGAGTGTGAGGGAGAAGGGGTTTCAACCAAGGAACTGGGATTTGGGCTTAGCCCAAAAAGCTTTGTTTAATTTCTAATGCAACAGCAAAGTGTTGCTGCCAGGAAGAGCCGCCGACGCTGCCCCAGCAAGCTCCAAAATCTGCTTTGGCCCAGCAATGAGCAGCCAGTCTCATTTTTAAGTGAATTCACCAAACCAGAGATTTCAGGACCCCCCTCCCAGCTCAGGGGGATGCTACAGCTTCCCTCCCTCCCACACACTTGAGCAATTAACTTCCTGGCTTCGTTGTGCTGCATCACGAAGACGTCCAGCGAACAGGCACCCGAGCCAAAGCCCCATTAGAGGGTTCCAACAGCTGCTCCCTCTGCAAAGATCTGGTATCCAGAGCAGGGCTGGAGGCCAGGGGAAAGCAGGGAGGGAGGGAGGACACCCCGCTGGGAAGAATAAGGCTGAGCTGGTTCCAGGAAAGGCTGCAACACCAGATCACAGAATCACAGAATGGTGTGGGCTGGAAAGGACCTTCAAGATCACCTAGTTCCAACCCCCCTGCATGGGCAGGGACACCTCCCACTAGACCAGGTTGCTCCAAGCCCCATCCAACCTGCCCTTGAACACTTCCAGGGATGGGGCAGCCACAGCTTCTCTGGGCAACCTGTGCCAGCATCTCACCACCCTCACACTAAAGAATTTCCTCCTAATGTCTAACCTAAATCTACCCTCTTCCAGTTTAGAGATGCAGGAGGAAGTTGAAGCAAAACAGCTTGACCTGGAAAGGGTTATTTCTGAGCTGGTCCAGCAAAGCCCTTCAGCCTCCCCCTTTTTTTCCCCTACCCAGAAAAACCTCAAGCAAGAGGGAGGGCACTGCAGATTGCTTTTTTTTTTTTTTTTTTTTTTTAACCAAAGCAACCTCAGGCTTTGAGAACACATGGAGGAGCAGAAAGGATGAGGGAGGTTCTGGTCAGGAAGGAAGGGGTGCACACACGAGGGGTGGGCTGTCTAGATCTCTACTGGTGCCATGTAAATCAATGGGGATGAGATGCTGCCTCTGCCAAAGCTCATTTCCACCACCCCAGTGAGTTCACTACAGTTACTTTCCACATCCAAGTGGCTTTGCCTGGAAAAGTCAGCTTCCTTGCATAGATCATAAGTGACAGCCTTTCCGAGAAAGCCAACTGTTTTTTCAAGAGCTGATGCCTTTTATTTCTACTCTCCACCCCCTCTGCTCTCACAGCAAAGCTGGAAGCATGACGAGTTTTTCTATTTTATCGTGCAGTTTCAGCTGAAACTCTCCAAAACAAACCACGGCCACGGCCCTGAGAGATAACAGAGGTGTGTACACACCATCCCCACCCAGCAGTGTCCCCTGGACTGGCAGACTCCGTTTCTGGGTCAGAAACTCCCCAAAACAACAGCTGCCAAATGCTGGGAGTATCACCAGGTTTTTTTCTAAACAAGAATAAACTGTGATTGCCTGAGGAAAGATTTGCAGGTGGTAATAGGAAGAGGATGTTGTAGGGACTTAGCGTGGCTTAATAACTGTACTGTGCAATTACCTCACAAGCAGAGCAGTTGATTTGAACTTCATGGATATTTTGGACCCTACTGAACACTGTGTTAAATCAGAGAAGCTGAAGAGGTTGCCCAGGGAGGCTGTGGCTGCCCCCTCCCTGGAGGTGTTCAAGACCAGGTTGGATGAGGCTTGTGCAGCCTGGTCTGGTGGGAGGTGTCCCTGCTCATAGCAGGGGGGTTGGAACCTGATGATCTTTGAGGTCCCTTCCAACCTCAACCATTCTATGATTCTACAATGTTCCTCTGTAAAGAATCTACCCAGTTTATCCCATGCAACCTCCAACAGTTGCTTCCAGCTCTTCCTCCACAACCTCCAAGTGTTGCCACTACATCTGTGAGGGTGGTGAGACACTGGCCCAGGTTGCCCAGAGAAGCTGTGGCTGCCCCATCCCTGGAAGTCTTCAAGGCCAGGTTGGATGAGGCTTGGAGCAACCTGGTCTAGTGGGTGGTGTCCTTGCCCATGGCAGGGGGGTTGGAACTAGATGATCTTTAAGGTCCCTTCCAACCCAAACCATTCTGTGATCCCATGCAGGCCAGACCAAGCAGTTTACAGATGAAGGAAAGAGCAGGGTTAATTCTGCAGCAGACCTCAGGCTGGACACACTGCAAGAACCACTACGGTGGGTGTAAAACTGTTTCAGAGCAATGTGGGATTTTCCAGCTGCATCCATGCAGTTTCTGACACCCTCTCCCAGCTCTCTTGCAGACAGCAAAGTGGTGAGATGCACATCAAGATCCATATCAATATCCATAACACCCAGATGCACTGCATTTGCCTTCTTGCAGAAGATGCTGGGACCTTTTGCTGGGCTCTCTCCCTTGGAGATCTGGTATAAATTCAGGCAGAATTGGGTCCAGCAACTAAAAATGTCACTTTACATTGACTGGCTGGCACAAAACAGCTCTTCCCTCCATGAAATTCAGTCATTTTGGCCAAAATTGATAACTGAAAGGAAAGAACCCCGAGAAGTCCTTTAGATAATGAGGCCTCTGGAAACTTCAGCAGTACCACAGCACATGTGAGCTCAAGTTCTTTTTTTTTATGGTGTTTTTGTGGTCAGGGCAGCTAGATAGGTCTGATCAGATGATCCTACCAGGAGACTGCTAGTGCTCAGCATGGACTCATTCTGGTGACAAAACTACTAGCAAAGTTCCCTTTGCTTGGTGCAGAAGCAGTGGAAGAGGGACCATCTCCACCTCCAGGTAAGTGCATGGGACCTTGCTTGTGTGTGGGACTCACTTCCAGTGCCCATTCCCACTGCCAGCCCATACCAGAGGGAGCCTCTCTTCAAATTGCAGAGCTGGCTGGTTGGAAAGAGTTTGAATTAGAAGAACAGAAGAATAGAAGCGTTTTGGTTGGAAAAGATCTTTTCAGATCATCAAGTGCAACCATGAACCCATTAACTCACTAACCCATGTCCCTCAGCACCACATCTACACGGCTTTGAAATCCCCCCAGGGATGGGGACTCCACCACTGCCCTGGGCAGCCTGTGCCAGGGTCTGACAACCCTTTCAGTGAAGAAATTGTTCCCAAGATCCAATCTAATCCTTCCCTGGCACAACTTTAGGCCATTTCCTCTTGTTCTATCACTTATTACCAGGAAGAAGGACCAACTCCCCCCGGCTCCAACCTCCTCTCAGGCAGTTGCAGAGCCAGAAGGTCTCCCCTCAGCCTCCGTTTCTCAAGCATAAACACCCCCAGTTCCCTCAGCTGCTCCTCATCAGACTTGTGCTCCAGCCCCTTCCCCAGCTCCATGGCCATTTCTGGACACACTCCAGCCCCTCAATGTCTTTCTTGTTGCGAGGGCCCCAAAACTGACCCCAGGATTTGAGGTGCAGCCTCACCAGTGCCCAGTACATTCACCCCATGCTTCAGCAGGGGTGGGCTTGGACCTAGCTGAGCATGCCACCACACCGGTGAAGACCAGGAGGTCCAGAAACCTGTCTTAGAAAGACCTCATGCTCTCTGGAGCAAGGCTGCAACACAATGATGTCTTGCTGGATGACCTCATGTCTTTCTAAGCAAGAGCTGATGCTACATGCTGGAACATCCAGGGCTGCAAGAGAGCTAACACTCAGAAAAACAGTTTCTGTCTGCTCTGAAGAGAAGTCTACCAACAAGTCTACGCATGATAAAGTCTGAATAACCAGAGTGATTTGTGACCCATGCAGCATGCTCTGAGACACAGAGGCTCAGCAGAAGACAAGTAAACTCTGCCCCTCTACAAGTGCATCCACCCCTCTGTCAGTAGATGTGGGGCTGAATAAATGTGTGTCTCTGGATGCAAGACAGCATGGAGATGTCAAATGCATCCTTACTCTTTAGTTCCAAAGAAAGTTGTTTGGAAAGTCTAGGCCATCACCAATATCTCTGACATGCAAGGGCTTTTTACAGAATCATAGAATCAGAGAATGGTTTGGGTTGGAAGGGACCTTAAAAATCATCTAGTTCAAACCCCCCCTGCATGGGCAGAGACACCTCCCACTAGACCAGGTTGCTTAAGGCCTCATCCAATCTGGCCTTGAACACCTCCAGGGAGGGGGCATCCACAACCTCCCTGGGCAACTTGTTTCACCATCTCACCGCCCTCACAGGAAAGAACTTCTTCCTAATGTCTAGCCTGAACCTCCCCTCTTTAAGTTTCAAACCACTGCCCCTTGTCCTCTCACTACAGACCCATGTAAAAAGCCCTACCCCAGCTTTCTTGTAGGCCCCCTTCAGATCCTGGAAAGCTGCTATAAGGTCACCCTGGAGCCTCCTCTTCTTTAGGCTAAACAACCCCAACTTCCTCAGCCTGTCTTCACAGGGGAGGTGCTCCAGCCCTCTGATCATCTTTGGGGCTTCCTCTGGACACGCTCGAGGAGTTCTATGTCCTTCTTATGCTGGGGACTCCAGAACTGGACACAGTACTCCAGGTGGGGTCTCACCAGAGCAGAGGGGGTGAATCACCTCTCTCAACCAGCTTTTCACGTTGTCCTCCACAACAAGCCCAAAAACCATGGTGACCCCTGCCTTCAGAAGACATCTTCCCACTCCAGTGGACAAGGGGAACAAGCTAAAAAGCATGCAGAGCCTTGCACAAACCCCATGTCCAGACAGAGCTGGTGTGGAAGAGCCCAAGGCAGGGTAGAGGGAAGTCAGACCTCCTCCCACGAGTGTCCCAGTAGGATGCTGGGAGGCTCAGCCCCTCCTGCCACACAGAGTCACTTCAGCTCTATCCCTCCCTTTACACAAAGCCCTTTTGTCCACCACCCTCCTGCTGCCCTCTCCCAGACAGACACAGCACTGTCTTGTGAAAGGCCAGTGGGGGTGAGGAGGACAACGGCAGCTCAGGAGACCCTGCCAGCCCGAAATGCCACCCAACTGCATGAGGAACAGCACAGGCTGGGCAGGGAGGAGCTGCAGGGGTGTCAGAGGCTGTGACATTGCCCCTCCCCACTCGCAGTTGTTGTTGCTCCCTGCAATGCCTTGCGCTTCATAAAACCACAGAATGGTTTGGGTTGGAAGGGACGTTAAAGATCATCTAGTTCCAACCCCCCTGCATGGGCAGGGACACCTGCCATTAGACCAGGTTGCTCCAAGCCCCATCCAACCTGCCCTTGAACACTTCCAGGGGTAGGGCAGCCACAGCTTCTCTGGGCAACCTGGGCCAGTGTCTCATCACTCTCACAGCAAATTATTTCTTCCTAAAATCTAATCTCAATCTCCCCTCTTCCAGTTTGAAACCATTCCCCCTCTTCCTATCACTCCATGCCCTTGTCCAAAGCCCCTCCCCAGCTTTCCTGGAGCCCCTTCAGGCACTGGAAGGTGCTCTAAGGTCTCCCCAGAGCCTCCTCTTCTGCAGGCTGAACACCCCCAACTCTCCCAGCCTGCCTTCCTAGCAGAGCTGCTCCAGCCGTCTGATCAGATTTGTGGCCTCCTCTGGCCTCACTCCAACAGCTCCATGTCCTTTTTATGTTGAGGACCCCAGAAATGGACCCAGCCCTGCAGGGGGGTCTCATGAGGAGTGGCTTCATAGTCAACCCCAAGCAGATGGCCATGCCAGGACATACAAATTCCTCAAGACATAGTGCCCTCAGGCCCTGATGTGCATCTTTTGGGCAGACACTGAGGACAGCAGAAGGGGGACAGGCAACGTTACCTCCAGCCCCCCACAACCTGCCTCCATACCAGATACAACAGCGTGGAGGACAAGCAGGATACTTCTTGCAGAGGATGTGCAGAGGACACCAGTTTTACACAGGAAAGGAAGGATGGGTTAGACCACCTACCTCCCGAAGACCTCAAAACCACCTCATCTACCCAAAGCTTATTTTCTTTTCCCTTTCCAAGCAGACCACCAAGAGTATTCAGCGATAACCCTTCGCCCTTCTGGACCCACCAGGTGCTCAACAAGAGCACTCAACATCAACCTGGCTGCAAACAGAGAAGTGTCCTTTGCTCCTGGGCCTCCCTGGGGGCAGAATAGTCTGGACCTGGGTGCAGCAGATCTCCCTGGCATCGCTGAGGATCACGACGCCAAGCCCAGGCAAAGAAAAACCTGCCGGGGAGAGGAGATGTTGGCGAGGTCTTGGCACCCTTGGTAAAGGATGCGCATTTCTGGGGATGCCTGAGAGCAAAGCTGGTGGGAAGCAGTGTGGAGGTGCAAGGGGATGGGTGCACTTACTTTTGGCCGTTTCCACTGGATGCCCTGGATCCTTGACTTGTAGAAGAGCGAGTCGTCGTTGGCGGGGAAAAGGGGGTCCTCAAAGAGCTGCTTCCGCCGCTGACACTCCTTCTTCAGGGAGGCGTAGCGCTGGTTCTCGTATGGCTTCACTGAGGAAAACATCCTTCCCCACCAGCCCTGGGAGGACAGGCAGAGCAGGAGTGAGATGGGGAAGGATCTGAGCAGGGACACCCAACCCTCCCCCACAGCACCTGAGTGGCAGGACCAAGATATTGTGGCTGGAGACAACCACCCAGCCTCTGTCTCTGCATTCCCCTAGATCTGACTGTCCTACAACGGGAGCCCCCCACATTTATAGTCCCATGAAGCACCACTCCAGGAGGTATTGGTGTGCTCCATCATCAATTTAAACATGCAGGAAAAAATCCTGCATCTAAGTGAGGAGAGATGGATGACTCCTCAAAGCTCAAGGCATACCTTGAAGATCCCTTGGACACGGGACTTCCATTTCCCCCAGAGCTGGCTGAACACCAGCAAAACTGGCACAGTAGGAGATAACTGCTGTCCTGCCTTTTAGTCAATTTGTAACTCATTTGGGGAAGATCACAGCCCTTGGAGGCAATGGAGGAGAAGACATCCCCTGCAAGCTGGGTGTGCTCAGGCTTTATGGGGGCTGAGCCCTGCCCAGAGCACCCCCACCACGCAGCCTCACATCACAGACAGACATTTCCTAACTTCATCAGGGACGCCAGTTTCTCAGCAGGCTTTATCAGATCTGTTTTTAATTAAAAAAAAAAAAGGCCTCCTGGCAGAGCACCACGTGTTTGGGGATTAATTATTCTGTCTTGACAAGAGCCTAGCTTCCAGGGTAGAGACGTGAATTTAGCAATCTAGGAGACAGCAGGAAACCATTGCCCAAATGCCCCCCAGAGAGAGCGCAGCACCTCTCCACCACTGCTCCATCACCCCTGATGTTTGGTCACTGGGTACCAACCACTTAGGTCAGGTTGTCTGTCATTCCTCTGCCCTGCAGGTCAAGTCACCTTGTCCCCACAGCAGGCACAAGGGAAGGGGGTGCTCTATGTTGTTCCCCTTCAGTCAATCACAGACCTTCTTCCAAAGCTCCTTCCCTAAGGTTTCTCTGTATTTATTTCCAACAGCGATGGACAGTCCTTCTCTCTCCCCAAAACAGCATGTCCTTATCAAAATAATGAACCTAGTGTGGAAACATCTACTTTGGTTTCCTAAAGAAACAGGGGGAGGGTGTGCCACATAATCCCATCTGTGGTCTCCACCACCATCCATCGTAAAACAAAGGATGCCCCAACCAGGGGACAGATGCATCCAAAGAGCTGGCCTGAGCCATCACTCCCAGTATAGAAATGAGCGAGGTGGGTGTTGGTCTCTTCTCCTGAGTAACACCTGATAGAAAAGAGAAAACGGCCCCAAGCTGTGCCAGGGGAGGTTTAGATTAGATATTAGGAACAATTTCGTCACCAAAAGCATTGCTATGCAGTGGAACAGGCTGCATGGGGAAGTGGTGGAGTGGTGGAAAGATTTCAAAGCCGTGTAGATGTGGTGCTGAGGGACAGACATGGTTTAGTGGTGGCCTTGGCAGTGCTGGGTTAATGGTTGGACTTGATAATCTTAAAGGTCTTTTCCAACCAGAACGATTCTGTGATTGTCTGCAGCCCACCCAGGGTGATGCCTCTCTTGTG
Organism: Hemiprocne comata; assembly: GCA_020745705.1. Classification (NCBI taxonomy): domain Eukaryota; kingdom Metazoa; phylum Chordata; class Aves; order Apodiformes; family Apodidae; genus Hemiprocne; species Hemiprocne comata. Next base: position 214,656,335 of record CM036586.1, read on the forward strand.
GTTCACAGCAGGTTTAATTAAAGGCCTAATTGCCCCTCTGCACAGCTCTGTGCAGTTGCTGCATCTCGGGGCGTGGGGCTAGGACACACTAGGTGATCCGGAGAAAAGTGGGTGGCTGGCACAAAGCACACCACAAGCTGCTTCAGCAGCTGATCCGCAGCAGCAGACACCTGTGGATCAGCAAACGAGGGAGTTATTTTGGGTTCACTTAAGCTCTGAGTGATGAGCACTTGTGCTGCTAATCAGGCTGATAAATACGGTCAATTAAAACCTATGCTTTGCTCTTCTGCTCTGCAGAACTGAAGTGTTTTCAGCTCTCCCAGGCAAGAGGAGGCTGGCTGGGTGGGTGGTGCTTTTGGAGGATGGATCAGCACAGACATTGGTCTAGCTCTCAGGCACCTACTTGCCTTCAGCTAATCCTAGAGATTCATTAAGGAGGGAAGTGACACCACTGCCACCTCAATGACCTGTGTAAATGCTCATATAATCCCTGGGATTTTGGAAGTTTACAGATTAGCTGCTTCCAATGAGATTTGGTTGCAATTTCCTTGCCCCTCTACATGTGATGATTTTAACTGCCTGTGGATGCTCACCACAATAAGCATAGAATCATAGAATTGTTTTGGCTGGAAAAGACCTTTAAGATCATCAAGTTCAACCATTAACCCAGCACTGGCACGTCCACCACTAACCCATGTCCCTCAGCACCACATCTACACAGCTTTGAAATCCCTCCAGGGATGGGGACTCCACCAGTGCCCTGGGCAGCCTGATGGTCACTGGCACTGGCCAACAACCCACCTACACAGAGGTCTCTCTATTCCCATGTCCCCAGTGAGGAGGAAGAACACAATGAGCACTCAGCAACGACCCTCCAGGATTCTGGATTTGAGATTTTTATAGTTTATAACTATAAAAATCTCCTTGCTCATTGCAGGAGGTTGGACCAGATGACCTTTAAAGGTCCCTTCCACCTAAAACATTTTGACTTGCAGGCCAAAGACAGGAACAGCAGCTCCACCTTTGCTGTGCTGTATGACCTGCTAGGACCCTGTCTGGGGGGGTGGGGGGAGGTTAAAAAAGTATTAATTTAGACAGGAGCCTTTGCAGGCTGCTCAGCAATGCCCTGAGGTGCTGGGGTACAACAGGCTTGCAGCCATCCTCACAGGATTTTCTCCTCGGCAGCAGAACCAGTTCCCAGATGCTACAAAAAGGACCAAGTGCATCACCTGCCCTCCGAAAAGCCTTAAAAATCATAGAATCACAGAATAGTTTGGGTTGGAAGGGACCTTTAAGGGATACCTCCCACTAGACCAGGTGGTTCCAAGCCTCATCCAACCTGTCCTTGAACACTTCCAGGGAGGGGGCATCCACAGTCCCCCTGGGCAACCTGTGCCAGTGTCTCACCACCCTCACAGCAAAGAATTTCTTCTTAAAATCTCATCTCAATCTCCCCTCTTCCAGTTTGAAACCATTCCCCCCTTGTCCTCTCAGTCCCTGCCCTTATAGAAAGTCCTTCCCCAGCTCTCCTGGAGCCCCTTCAGGCACTGGAAGGTGCTCCAAGGTCTCCCTGGAGCCTTCTCTTCTCCAGGCTGAACAACCCCAACTGCCTCAGCCTGTCTTCATAGCAGAGCTGCTCCAGCCCTTGGATCAGATTTGTGGTCTCCTCTGGACTCTCTCCAACAGCTCCATGTCCTTCTTGTGTTGGGGACCCCAGAACTGGGCTCAGCACTGCAGGGGGGGTTCTCACAAGAGTCAAGTAGAGGGGGAGAATCATCCCCCTTGACCTGCTGGCCACGCTGCTTTTAATGTAGCCCAGGACACTGTTGGCTTTCTGGACTGGCAGTGCACACTGACAGCTCATGTTGAGCTTTTCATCAACCAACACTGGTCTGAGATCAAAATCTGAATAATACAGCAGATTTGCTCCTTGTAGAAAAGCAGGCAGCCTCTCTGAGCAGTCAGGGAAGGTGCCCAGCAGTCAACACATGCAGCCACCCTGCCAAGAGGGCCAGGGAACAAGCTAGTCTCCAGATGTCCAGGAGAGGAAGGGGGTGAAGGACAGATATCCCCAGGGAGGTCATGGGGACATCTCAGCAGTGAATGAGCTCCTCTCAAGTGACCATCAGGTAGGACTTTCACTGTGACAGCTACAGAGAAACACAGTGGGAGCAGCAGTGCTGTGAAAGGCTGGCTGGCAGATGCTTCCTGCACGGATACAACAGGCTGAGAGAAGGATGCTGCTGCTCACAGTGACACGAGAGGAATCGCTTGGACTGGTGCATGAGCTGGGCTGACCGACAGGAGAGGACATTTCCACAGGAGATTGTGCAGAAAGAACCAGTGAGATTTAGGAAGAGAGGCTGGAGAGGAGGGGAGGGAGAGCTGGTGCCTTTCTAAAGGCTACGCTGGAGGCAAGGCAGGAGTTACAGGTTTGATGCAGGAGATGCTGGATGCTGCTCTGCAGCCTGTCCTGTGGCTGAGGGCTGCCACTTGGCTGCTCATTCATAAAATTACTGCTCCTCCCTGGGCAGTTCTGCAAGGACAACTTGGAGCTGTGCTTTCCAACAACCCCTGCATCACCGACTTCCACCAGATGCTCTGGGCAATGTCCATCCCTATGAGAACAGATCCTCTCAGCCAAGGAGCTCCAGCTTTTCTGCTGCCCAAATCTTCCTGGGGGGACGGGGCCAACTCCTTGTCCTGCTATCCCCACCCCACAGTGACTGTCACCTCGACAGCCATCTGTCCTCGCCGTGGGACTGCTCTCACATGAGAGGGTGGAGATGGATTTGAGTTGCAAGGGAAATGCTAAGCAGAATGAGAAGTGATCCTGCTCAGGGTCATTAAAAAAAAACCCAAACAACAACACAACCAACCCTTGAAAAATCATTAGAAGGAAGGGGCAGGGCGAATGTTCTTAGAGCAGTGTTAAAATTCATTACTCCCTCTAATTTGCAGCATTTCATGCTTACCTGCCACATTAAAATGCTCAAGGGCTGAGCATTTTAGGCAATGACCCTTTGCCTTCTTCCACCAAGCCAGGATGCTCCAGAGGCACAAGAACTGGGTGTTTTCATGTTTGGCCTGAATTACCAACACTACATTGCACGTGTTGGTGTGAGCAGGGAGAGGAATGTGAGCTCACAGCTCTTAGAAGAGCTGAATTTTTGGAAACAGTGATCTGAGCCCAGCCTCAGTCCAGTCACGAAGGAGTTAAATAGGAAACTATTTTGTTGGAGAATGGAGCCAGGCTTATGACTCAGGAGTGTTGTGACTTCCCCTTTTCACCTCCAGCAGAGTCCAGGCTCCTTCCAGCTGGTAATGATCACAGCTCTGAGCTCTGCAACTGGGGAGAAGGACTGAAAGTGCTTGTGTTGGACAGGACCAATACTTGCTGAAAGGCTCTTACTTCCTCCCCCACAAACCATTTCCCCTCCTTCCCTTCCAGCTCAGAGTCTCCTGTACCACAGCTAGCTGGCTTGGGCTCACCATGCTTGCATTATCCACAGCCAGGAGCAAAGGGCTCCTTGCTTGCAGATCCTACAGTTGTCTGCCTCTAGGTCAGATAAAACACTTTGTCTTAGGGGACAGATCTGCTGGTTGGTGTTCCCCAGCTCCATTCCCACTAACCAGGAGACATCTTCCATATCCCATTCCAAAGGTGTGAGATTGGCCAAGGAGAAGACAATGTAAGAACAAGGTATGTGGCTGCTCAAATCTCAGCCAGCTGCAATCTTATGGGGGCCACCTACAACACTGCAGCCCAACAGCAGGGTGTTCAGAGCAGCCAGGCTCTTTCCAAAGATATTATTTAAATAGTTGTTTCCAGTCTCCTTGGGGGTTTCTATTGAGAGACACTGAGGTTGTCCTCCTGCCTACCAACACAGAAGTCCAGCTCAGTGGAGGAAACTTTGCCAACACAAGAAGAGCTTAATACACCTTTCTCCAGGACCCAGGGAAGATGCAGTTGAATCACAAATTGCTCGACACCAAACACAAGATAAGCACCACACCTCTTAGCCAACATCTCTGTGCACAAAAAAAAAAAGCCTCAAAGAATGGGTTGCATTCCCAAAGCCCTTTCCTGCTCCCAGCTGTGCATCTACCACAGCTATGCTTTGGACTGGAAGTGGCATGGCCCAGAGCCAGCAGGACCATGTACATCCTGCATTAGCAACGTCCACAAGGACTAGGGAGTGAAGCCACACTGATGAAAATGGGAAAACAAGACATCATTCCTTCTCAAATTGACTGCGGTTAACCAGGGGAGGTAATTCCTATGGGAAGTCATAGGTAGTTCATCTCCAGATGTTTCTGAGCAGAGCTGAATGTCTTTCCAGAGCAGCTGCTTTAGCCAAAATGCACATTTCTGAGCATTTACAGAGGTTACTTGCTGAAAAAAAGCTGCTGAAGAACATAAGACTGAATGTTCCTTTCTGGCCTTTATCTCTCTGCTTTATCCAGTAGTATCTGTGCCCTCATCTAAGAATTAAAAACTTCTCCAGGCCAAAGGTTAAACAACCATTTATATTCTTCATTATATTTATATCAAGCTCTGATTTTTGTCAGTGATTCGTTGCAGCACAGCTGGCTTCTAAATCTTGACACCTGGACACAGCACCCTTCAGCCAGAGCCTTAATCTTGCCTGTGTGCACACAGGGATGGATGAACTGTCCTCCCTCAAAAAAACTCAGAGCAGATGGACTGAATTTAGTATTAAAAAAAAAGAATCCTGATGGGTTAAGGGCTGTTGGTTCTGAATTAATAAACCCACAGCAGTGTACCCAGGTGGCCAAGAAGGCCACCAGCATCCTGGCTTGTGTCAGCACTAGTGTGGCCAGCAGGACCTGGACGGGGATCATGTCCCTGTGCTGGGCACTGCTGAGGTCCCAACTTGAATCCTGGGGTCAGTTTTGGGCCCCTCACAACAAGGACATGGAGGGGCTGGAGCATGTCCAGAGAAGGGCAACGGAGCTGGGAAAGGGTCTGGAGCAGAAGTCTTACAAGGAGCAGCTGAGGGAGCTGGGGGTGTTCAGCGTGGAGCAAAGGAGGCTGAGGGGAGACCTTCTGGCTCTGCAACTGCCTGAGAGGAGGTTGGAGCCAGGGGGAGTTGGTCTCTTCTGCCAGGTAACAAGTGATAGAACAAGAGGAAATGGCCTCAAGTTGTGCCAGGGGAGGTTTCGGTTGGACATTAGGAACAATTTCTTCACTGAAAGGGTTGTCAGACCCTGGCACAGACTGCCAGAGCAGTGGTGGAGTCCCCAACCCTGGAGGTGTCTAAAAGACATGTAGATGTGATGCTGAGAGACATGGTTTAGCACTGGACTTGGTAGTTAGATTAATGGTTGGACTTGAACTTAAAGGTCTTTTCCAACCAGAACTATTCTGTGATTCAATAGGGCTTTTTGCAAGCAGCAAGTACAGCCAATGCTCCTTGATGACACCTCCTCCTCCTCTATGGAGTGGGAAAAAAGCATCACCCTCCATCTACAGGGATCCCAGTCCCTTCTGCAAAGAACACCAAGATCTGCAGAGGAAGGTGCTGTCTGACACCTGGCTATTGCTGCAAAAGCCTCAAGAAAAAAAGTAAACTTGCATGTAAAAGTGCATTTGCAGCACAGCCAGGGAAGGGCCCAGGGTCACTTGTCCTAGCAGAAAACTACTGCAAGTGACTGTATCACCAAAGACAGCCTGGCTGGCAGTATCTGCAACAAAATCAGCCCAAGGTCAGATGTCACATTTGGAGGCTGTTTCCAGTGATGCATGGTGATTTTTATCATGCTTGCTTTATAATCTCTGGGTTTTTTTTTTCCCCTCCCAAACATTGCTCCTCTATTGCTTAACAGCAAGAAGATGGCACAGGGACAGACACAGCCCCCAGCGTGGAGGTGCAGAGTTCAGATACCTTTTTTTCCTGGGAAGGATGGGGTTAATGGGAGAGGTTGGGCATCCTTGGATACCCATCTCCTGCGGGAACCAGCTGGGTGTGATGGCCAGGAGCTCCCTTTCACTTGGATAACTCACACCCGGGATGCCTTTGGCCTCAGGAGTTCCTCATTCCTTGCAGACATGAGTCACTGTTTGCAAACAGAGTCGATGTTGGAGCTGCAGGAAGAAAGGGCAGCTCTGCACCAACACCTTAATAACCTTTAACAACCCTGTGTTGGCAGCAAGCTCTGCCTGGCAAGTGTTGCAGGCAAAATGTGTTCGTGGCACCAGCCAGACTGGCCGTTCTGCTCAACACAGGCAGTAGGTCAGATGGGACCAGGACATATGTCTGAAGGCATCCTGGCACAGGCAGGAGTAGCAAGCTCAAAGCAAAGCTGGTGGCAGCATCCCCCACCAGGGCTGGCAAACGAAGAGGTTGGAGAGACTCAGGACTAGCAGGGACAAGGGTGGAAGAAAAGCAAAAGGAGAGGGCAGAAGGACAGACCCCAAATCAGCAGGAAGATGGCAGCTATAACATGCCACCAGGCAGCCAACCTTGGCCGAAGGAAGCAGAGAGAAGCTGAAGAGATTCACCACTCTGGGTCTAGTTCATCTCAATCCACTCATGATTTGGGGAGAACACAGAAGCTCAGTTTTAGGTACCCCCCAGCATGTCCCCAGGTGCTGTTCAAGCCCTGAGCCTTCCCATGGCAGACCTGAAGGGGCTACAGGAAAGCTGGAGAGGGACATTTTACAAGGGCATGGAGTGATAGGATGAGGGGGAACAGTTTCAAGCTGAAAGAAGGGAGATTTAGATTAGAAATTAGGAAGAAATTCTTTGCTGTGAGGGTGGTGAGACACTGGCCCAGGTTGCCCAGAGAAGCTGTGGCTGCCCCATCCCTGGAGGTGTTCAAGGGCAGGTTGGATGGGGGTTGGAGCAACCTGGTCTAGTGGGAGGTGTCCCTGCCCATGGTAGGAGGGTTGGAAGTAGATAATCTTTAAGCAAGCTTCCAACCCAAACCATTCTGTGATTCTATGATTGTTCCTCAGGCCACAGCAGGGTTAACCCTTGTAGATCAGCAGACAGAAAGGTGAGTTCATAGGCTTGGCCAATGTCCACCCCCTGGAGACAGCCATCATGTCACTAACCTTCAGGCCCCAGCACCCCAACCATGACTCTGGTTAATAATTGCAAGGAGCAACACAGACCACCAGCAACAAGAAAGCACTCCTGAGCTCACCCAGGAGTCCTGGGGCTTCCCAACAAAACCTTCCTGACAGCAGGAACCTTCTCTGGGGCTCTCCTGGCTCTATATACTTTAGTCCAATCCAGGAGTAGCACAGGGATGTGGGGCTGGTATCCAATGTAATAACTTTTTGTATTAAAAATAATAATAAAAAGATAAAAAATGATGCTATCTTTGCAGGAGTGGCCTGAACAGGTATTTCTGTTATTTATTCAGGGCTTCTAATCGAATGTCTGGACCAGCTTCTTTTAAATCCTGTCACACTGACTCCACTGGAAGCCTTGCACCACACCAATACACTTGCACTGGTTTTCTTGCCAGCTGGACAAAAACATTATGGTCTAAAGACAGACCTGGACCTCTGTGACGTGGCTAGAGGAGAGGCCAGAAGAATCACAGGACATGGCTTGAGGTAGCCCAGAGAGCCTTTTTCTTGGGTGTTATGGGTCACAGAGATGCCTCATTAAAAGGTTTGGGTAACTGGAAAATTCATTCAGAAAAATCATTAGCACAGATAAAATGCAGCACGTCTCCATGCAAATGCTTTGCCTTCAATTGCTTGTGCAGCTTCTGGGATAATTAAAGCAATTGAACTTCAAAAGATGAGGAGATGCGTGCCCAAGGAGCAGAAGAGATAACGGGGCTGCAGCAGCTCTGTAGGAGACTGAGCTGAGGCAGCTGGATCCTACAAGATCATAAGATAGAATCATGGAATCCCAGACTGCTTTGGGTTGGAAGGGACTTTAAAGACCATCTAGTTCCAACCCCCCCTGCATGGGCAGGGACAACTGCCACTAGACCAGGTTGCTCCAAGCCCCATCCAACCTGCCCTTGAACACCCCCAGGGATGGGGCAGCCACAGCTTCCCTGGGCAACCTGGGCCAGTGTCTCACCACCCCCACATAAATTAATTTCTTCCTATGATCTATTCTGAATCTCCCCTTTTCCAGTTTGAAACTATTCAAAACATGAACGTGTGACATCACAAACATGAACAATGAGACCAAAACTGCTCCTCGTGCTGTAACTCCAACCTCACGTTTTGGGGCAAAATCCAAAATCCCCGCTCTTCCGAGAGCATCCACTGCCCTGTGGCACTCACCTCCTGGGGCTGGCCCTAAGGGACACCCCCCAGAGGGATTACAGGCAGATACCCTACACAGACAGGATAAAAAGCAGCCATCCACCCAGGTCAGAAGATTACCTTCTGAGGAGGATTTTGCCTTTTTTGAAGACCTCTTGCTCTGCTGCAGCCCAGCACGGCTGGTTTTTGCTCCTGCCATCATGCTTGGCAGCAGGATCCATCACCTCTGCTGTTACTCCAGCAAAAATATGTCACCGGTCCCGTGTCTGTCTGGAAACTCTTCCCGAAGCTGGAGCAGAGACCGGCTCGTTGCAGGAGGTGGCTCAGGGGACGTTAGCACCTCATGGTCAACATGGAGCAGGAGAGCACGGGCTGAGCACAGGCCAGGGCTGGAGGGCAGCAGCTCCGGGATGGGGATTAAGCCCCTGCCTCCTCTCCCAGCATGTATCCTGCTGGAAGCCCTTGCTCCTTATCTCTTTAGACACCCCCATGGTGCAGCAGAGCTGAGCTGGAGCAGCCAGTCCCAGGGATATAGGAGATGCACCCTGTGACGTGGGAAGGGCTTCATATCCCTGCACGGGACAGAAACCTGCTGCAGTCCCGTGTCAGACACAAAAAAATCACTCACTGCTCCCTTGCTCCTGCGTGAAGACCTGCTGGGCAGCAAAAGGCAAGACTTGCCAGGCAAGGAGCCAACAGACACCATCCCCATCCAACACCCACGCAGCAGCGGGTGGCCTGGCTCTGCAAAACCAGTTTGCAGCTGCAGCTTTTACCAGTGCTAGACTTCCCTCTGCTTGGCAGAGAAATCACCTCCCTTAATCATCCCGGAGCAATCCTCACAGTATTTACACATGCTCAGACAACTGGTAGGACCAGCTCTGCAAGGCTTTCGGAGCAGCAAGCCTGCAAACACTTTATAGGAAGCTCTTGCTTACCAAGGTGTGGCTTGCAAAAAACAAACCAACCTCAAACCCTGAGCAACAACCGGGTGTGCTTCCTTCTTTGTTTGGGGTCTGGGGGCAATGATGGAGCAGCTCAGGGTGGGCTGGGAAGGAATGGAGTCAACCAGAGCCAATTGCATCCTGCACAAAGTAGCCAGGGAACCTTGACCAAGTAGAATTGCAATGTAAGCTGGGACAGAGGGTGCTCGCTGCAAGGGAGGGATGTGTTTTCTCACCCAAGGAGCTCACTGTATGAATTATCTGGAGATAAAACAAAAAACCTAAACAAACCAACAACGACAATAATAAAAACACGGTCGGGAGGGGGGGGTGGGGGGGGAGGGGCAGGCAGAAAGCATCTTGGTTTAGGGGAAGGCCAGGCAGGGGCAGAGCTGGAGCTTGGCCTTTTCACCCAGCAGAGAGACCCGCTGCCTGTCATGTTGTCATTCCGTAGGAACCAGAATTAGGTGTCCCTTCCCCCGATGGGAAAAGCACACCCCTGGCCTGGGCTGCCACAGACTTGTTTGATTAGTTGTCCCCAAGTTACAGGATAAACCTTGAAGGAATAAACCAGGGCTGCAGCCTCCCACATCTGAGGATGAGCTGCAGTCAGCCAAGGAGACAAACTGCCCCATAAGCTACAGAGGTCCCTGCATGGTGGGGAGAAGAGACCCTTTCCCACGTATCATTTCAGAGCCATTAAGGTTTCCAGCCTGCCAGTGAGGGGCAGAGTTACAGTGGCTGGGATGTCCTAGAGTCTCCTCTCTCCTTAACCTACATTCACAACTGTTTGAAATCACAGGACACAAGAGAATGGGGATGCTGCCTGGATGGATGGTGGGAGGACTAAAACTGGTCATTTTTGGACAAGGGCAAACCAGAGGGCAGGGAGAGCTTTTCTGTGCCAGAGGAGTATTTTAAGGTAAAATGCATCAAAGTGTTATTGAATTGGGACGTACTCCCTCCAGCACATGAAAGCTGCCTGTGGGATGCACGAGCAGGAGGGGGTTGAGGAGCTCAGTCCAGCCTTCTCTGAAGGGCTGGATCAGGCCCAAAGGAGCCAGTTCTCTGACCTACATGCTGCAAACCCCATGAGCTCCCAGCACGGCTTTGCAGGGGTATCATCTGTCACATCTCCAGCATAGGAAGGTCCCCAAAGCACAAAGATCTGCAATATTGGCTGAAAACTGCATTGTGCAGAAGGGCAAAAGCTGTTGAAGCCTCCTTGGCCCCAGAATGAGGAGAAGAGAGGATTTTTTTTTTTCCCAGAGGGGGTGAAAAACTCAATGGCAACAATTCTCAGTTTCACCATGACCTCAAGAAGTTATCCCTATACCGAGACACCAGAATGAGGGTCTCTCCAACAGCATAAGCCAATTTAGCATGAATAACCCATGGATGAAAAGGCTCCACGGTGCAAAGGGGAGAGCTAAGAGCAGGGGAAGGGTTAATGTTGCAGCCAGACAGATGCTCGACTGATGAAAAAAAAAAACAGCCCCCATGAAGCCAATGGGTCTGTCTCCATTTTCTGCAGCCCAGAGCCTGGCCCTTTCTCGATGGGTAATCAACTGGAAATGAGCAGAGCTGGAGTAATCACAGCACCTCATCTCCTATCCACAAAGCTGCCTGGGGCCAGGAGATGGAGAAGCACTGCCTGGCCCAAAGCAGGTCAAGACAAGCCCCTAGTTGAGAGCAGGTGAAGGCTCAGGCATGAAGATACCAGCAAATAGTTGATACCCAAGTGTGCCCCGTGGGCAAAGGACAGTGGATGCCTCTCTATGGGCTGAAACCCTCCTGCAGGTATGGAAGAGGATTCACCTCTGGACATCTGCAGAGAAAGGAGGTGACACCTCAAGAGACTAGAGAGGAGGAGGAGGGAGTGTGCCTCGTCCCAGCCTTCCAGGCTCAGCAGCATCCTTCACATTTATCAGATAATAACTTGCTGCTGCCCTGCTTGGAGTGGGCATTAGGAGAGGGGTCTTGGCACCTCTGGATAAGCCCAAATTATCCAGTAATGAATGCACAAGCATGAACGGATTTAGAGGATGCACCCATTCTCAGTCTCATCACAGCCCAGCACAAACGCTGTTTAAATCTCCTCTTGGGATCAGATCCAAAAGCCTTCTTAAAGCATCAATGCTTTGTTATTAATCTGTGCAGCAACCAGGGAAGGGAGAGCTGGATTTTATTATTTATTATTTTTTCTGAGGCAAAAATCAAAGAGAAAAATTAGCTCGGTGACATGGCTGAGCTTCATCTGCTTCATGCCTGGTCAAATGGAGAGACCTGCTCAGTTAATACAGCCCTTCCCAAAGGAGATATCAGGACAGAGCACCTGGATCAGTGAGTCCTGGCCTCCTACCTCCACAAGCCCCAAATCTGCTTTGTATCACAGTCAAGCACCTTAGGAAAGAGGTAATGTGCCCTAATTAACACTCTCCTACTCTCCACTGATGGGATGCAGTTGCAGAGCCTCTAGATAAGCCTCCCAATCTAATGAATTCACACCCATTTGTCCCCCCACCGACACTGTCCTGTTTAAACAGCTCTTCTACTACCCTGGTGTTCACCCCCTGGATGTATTTATAGGCAGCAAGCACATCCTCTCTCTGCCTTTGTTTTGCTGGGCTTTTATAGCCTCTCATATAATAGCTCTCCATCCCTCTGATCAGCCTCAGATCCCTGTTTTCCTGCACCTGCTCCAGGCTGAGTTAATCCCTCTCAAGTACCAGATCTCTGAGCCCAGTCCTTCCACGTTAACTCTTCCACACCCTTGTCCCACCAACACCCTTTGCCTGGTTCTCCCCATCTTTTTGCCACCCTCCCAGAGGCACCCACGACCACAAACCCCCAGCTGATTCAACCTCCAAACATAGTACAAAGCCTAGCCATACAGCACCTCACTGTATGGCCTGATACATGTCCTAGGGGCCATCTCCACACCCTGCAACTCATCCTTGAGGTCAGCTGGTTCCCCCTGGCCAAGCATCTCACCTGCCCCTATGGATGGTGCCTCTGAGCTTGGTTTTGCAGGCAAATCTTGGCATGAGAAATGAGAATGAGCTCAAATCTCTCCTTAAAGGCTTTAAGTAGATTTAAGCTCTCCTGTGTGGGGTTAATGTGGTGCCTTTTCCACCTCCCCTAGCCCCCAGCCAAAGTCTTCTCCACTGACATACTCCCACATGCACCAAATGTGTAAAGCCCCATCAAGTCCAGATAAAGGAAAGCTGTAGCATCTCCTTTGCCCAAAAATAATCTCAAAGCTACAGGTCGGTCCAACACAGCCCCATGTGGTACCAGTCCTGGGTTTCCACATCACTCCACCCAGGGGGGCTTGAGGATGCCCATGGTAGTTCTCCATGGGCATTCATCACCAGCTGAAAGAGCTCCTTGAACGGGTATCACAGCAGCAGGGGACACAACAACTGAGCAGGGATTTTGCTGGGCTGGTGGCTTAACTCTTTTTGGAGGGCTGGTGGCAGAGAGCAGGGTTGGGCTTGACTCTGCCACAAACCTCCCAAGTGCCTTGTTCATGTCACTTTGCCCCTTTTTTATGTGTCACCGCTGTGCAGACAGGATTACTGCTTCTGCATGTCACACAGTGTGTCCCTAGGACGTGGCAAAGGGGCTTGATTTCTACTCTGAGCAGGTCCTGCTGCAGCAAGCCCCACTGCCTTTCTCAAAACCTGCTTTTCCTTTCACTAATTATCCTTGATCCTCAACTCTGCTGCCAATGAGAAAGTTTTTCCCAACCAATTTTGGCACACAGCTCCTGGCAAGCACCAGAGGCTGAGCAAGCCAGCCCCCACACAGGCAGCAGCATTTGTGCACATGCACCCATTGCAAGGGGGGGGGGGATCAAGGCCTCAGATCCAGCTCCCAAGGGTTGAGGGTTTCTGAAAGAACATCCATCAGTCCCTCTTGGGTTTCACAACCCTGCTGCCTGACTCATGGGTTGGAGCTGAGCCCTGGTCGATTCACGTTAAAGAATTCCTGAAATAAGTAGGAGGCAGCTGATGTTCCCAGGGAAGGCAGAGGGGAAATAGATCACAGCAAGACAGGTGGGGCCATGGCAAGATGTTGCCCTGAGCAGAAGCTAAGTGATGAGCACCTGGATCAGCCCCCCAGCTCCTCCATCCATACCTGGCTCTGCTGCTTTTCCCCTCTCTGGTTCTTGCAGCCTTCTGAGAGTGACTGAGCACTGCTACAAATTGCTCAGGGACATGGTGGAGTCTCCATCTTTGGTGATTTGCAAATGCCATTTGGACATGGTCCTGTGCAACCAACACGAGGTCCCTTACAACCCAAACCATTCTATGATTTTCAAGGGGCGTGTGGTCATGGCACAAGGGAGGACAGTTTTGGACTGAGATAGGGAGGATTTGGATGAGATATTAGGAAGAAATTCTTGATTGTGGGGGTGATGAGACACTGGCACGGGCTGCCCTGAGAGGTTATGGCTGCCCCATCTCTGGAAATGTTGGATGGAGCTTGGAGCAACCTGGTGTGGTGGAAAGTGTTCCTGCCCATGGCAGAGGGACTTGGAACTAGATGATCTTTAGGGTCCCTTCCAAATCAAACCGCTCTGTGATGCTATGATTCTGTGGTATCTGCTGTCACCTGACTCCGTGAGCCTGTCCCTCTTCAATTCACTGCTACCCAGAGCTGCATGGCCAGCCAGGCTCCCTGCATCTGCCCAGGGCTGCTCACCACCCCTGCGCAGAGCATGGGCTGGGAGACGCAGCTGCAGGGGGCCTGTGTTGCCCTTGCCCCACTATAACACCAGTTCAGCTCAACTGGGCACCAGTCTGAGGCTGGGAGGGGGATCTGAGCCCTCTAAGGTATGAGAGTGCATGGAGATGAAAGGCTCCCAAGGGAGAGTCTACAGCATGGTCCTCACTGCAGGCAGCAAGGAAAGCAGCTGAGGATTTCACAGCACCCTCTGATACCCACCGTGCTCGCTGCCCTGCTTTCATCTCCATTTGCCACGTCTGTCCCCACTCCCCACCAAGCTCAGAGCTAAGGCAGCATCCAGGCAGAAATGTCATGGTAATAGGTAACAAATAATTGGTAATAAATCCAAGCATCTCATGTGGGTGGATCTGCAGGGCCAGGCAAGCAGCCTGGGCTGAACCGGCAGCTACTGGAGCAGGAGGTGAGGGACAGAGGACCAGAGCCACTTCTGATGGGACACCCACCACTAGAAAGCACCAGGCTGGTTTCTTAGGTCCAAAATAACATTTTCAGGGCAGGAAAAAAGGGATAGTGCCTGTCACCCCTGGAATACAGGGATTCCAAATTCACAGCCCTGCCTGGAAACCCAAAAAGCCATCAGTCTCCTGAGCCCCAGCAGCAGCCTGGCCTGCCCCAGGGGCAGGAGCTCTCTCTCCCCTTAACTTTCCATGCAACTTAATAACAACCCTTGGGTTTGCCCCCAAAAAACGGAACAGACAACAATACTGAAACCACCCAATTTTTTCCCAACACAGAAATCCTGCTCTCCAGCCAGCACCGGGGCCTCCCTGCTGAAAGTTTCTGTCCAGCTTGGCTCTGCCAGCAGAAACTGGGAGCAGCTGCGGGGTTTTAACCAGCCAGGGGGACGACTTCCAGAGGCACCAGCCCCAAGCACCCCGTCTTCCAGCATCCCCAAAACTAAGACCTCACACCAGTGCTCGCTAAAGGGCAGCAACGTGCTCCACACAAGGCAGCGCAGAGGAGGAGACAGGTGCCTGCTTTTTGGCTTTTTTTTTTTTTTCCCCTAAAATTATTTTACATACACACAGCATTTCACACACATACGCCATTTCACATTATTGTACAAACACCGTTTTTCACACACACCCACAACCCCAAAGCCACAGGTGCCCTGAGCACCCCCCAAGGGGGAGGCTGGACCCCGGGGCAGGGCTCGGCGCTGCCTCCCCACGGAGGGAGCAGCAGGGGATGGGGGAGTTACAGGGACAAGCGCCCCCTCTTCTCTCTCTCCCCGAGGCTGGGGCTGGCCTTACCTGCCGGTTGCCGGTGCCGTTTCCCGATGCCGGTGGCCGGTGTCGCCGCTCCGGGCGAGCCGCTGCCCGCAGCGCTTCGCTTCCCCTTAAGCACCGCCCCGACGGGGCGGGCAGCGGCCGCGCCTGCGCTGGGACCGCCGCGGGAACCGGCACTGGGAAAAGGGAAACCGAGCCCCGGGAGTGAATGGGAAAGCGGGAATCGGTGCTCTTCACCGTGGGAGCGGTCGCTGGGAATTGGGACTGGCAGCTCCCGGCAGGGGGAAAAGGGAGAGGCACCGGCTGGCACTGGTTCAGGAGCTTCGCCCGGGACTGGGGACGAGTCTGGGGACCTGGCAACCCCGCACTGGGAACTGGGAATTGGGATCGGCATTGCCCAGGCACCGAGACCGGGGATCATCTGGAAAATGGGCCCGTCAATGGGAAGCGGGGCTGGCACCACCCGGATAGGGAACTGGGACAGGGAACTGCGGCTGCCAAGGCACCAGCACACCCATCTGGCTACTGGGAGTTGGGACCAGGGCCTGGATCACCTGGACACTGGCAGCAGCCACCAGGACCTCTCAGGCACTGGCACTGGGACCAGCATCACCCTGGTGCTGGAGGATGGGACAAGGTCCCGCTGGCTCTGCCTGCGACCCAATACCAGGAACTGGGCAAACTGGAGCACCATGCACCTACATCAGCTGGGCACTGCACACCAGGGCCACTCAGGCACCAGGCAGCCAGGATGCAGTGGGACAGTCACCCATGGAGGGTGCAGGGGAGAGTCATCAGGTGTTGCACAACTTGGGTGCAAAGGGGACATCCCCATCAGGAATGATGTGGGGCAGGATCACTGGGGTTGAAGGAGACAGGTTTTCTAGCCCGAGACCAAAGTTACTCCCTTTTTCTGTTTTGCAAGAGGGAAACTGAGGCACTGGGGAGGGGGGATCAGAAGCTGGGTGGGTGCTTGGGTCCCCTGCACATCCATGGAGATGGACATGCAATGGGTGTCACAGGCCTGGCAATGTGGCCCAGGTGGCCAGACTGGCCGTGCCTCCACAGTGGAAAACGTGTATTCCCAGCCCACAAATCTGCATCCAAGAGGGAAAAAATAAACATGACCCACCCAAAAGTGCATCTCCCACAGCAGAAAGGAGCCAGTGGGGTTTTACACACTTTCTGTCACGGGCAACTCTGACCTGAAAGTCTGAACTGACACACAGGATTTATTGGTATCATTCAGGGTTTATCATAAATTAGGCCAAAAAGAGATGGTGAGAGAAGAACAATTAAAGGAAACTGTTGTAAGTGATTGGAATAAACTTTTCACATTCAAACTTAGGAGCAATCAGACTCTTTGAGACAACAGAAAAAACAGGGCGAAGGGTTGGCTGCTGCCTGCCAGCAACAGGGTGAGTGCTTAAGGACATCTGCTTGCCACATTTGCAGTAAAGCAGTGAAATTTCTGTGATAAAATTAGAAAAGAGGCCATGCCTGGAGCAGCATTGGCCTGGCACGAGCTCCTGTTCCCACTGAGGTGTCACCTGCAGCTGGACATGGCCACCATGAATCACGTGAACATGAGCCAGCAGTGTGCCCAGGTGGCCCGGAAGGCCAATGGCATCCTGGCTTGGATCAGGAATAGTGTGGCCAGCAGGAGTAGGGATGTGATTCTCCCCCTGTACACAGCACTGGTGAGGCCTCACCTCAAGTCCTGTGTCTAGTTCTGGGCCCCTCACTTCAAGAAGGACCTTGAGGTGCTGGAGCAGGTCCAGAGGAGAGCAACAAGGCTGGTGAAAGGACTAGAGGGAAAGTCTTATAGGGAGAGGTTGAGGATGTTGGGGTTGTTTAGCCTGGAGAAGAGGAGACTCAGGGGGGACCTCATCACTCTCTTCAACTACCTGAAGGGAGGTTGGAGTCAGGTGGGATTGGGCTCTTCTCTCAGGCAACCAGTGACAGGACAAGAGGGCACAGCCTGAAGCTGCTCCAGGGGAGGTTTAGGTTGGATATTAGGAAGCACTTCCTCACGGAGAGGGTGATCAGACATTGGAATGGACTTCCCAGGGAAGTGGTGGAGGCACCATCCCTGGATGTGTTCAAGGCAAGGCTGGATGTGGCACTTAGTGTCATGGTCTAGATGGTGTGGTGGTGTTGGTCACAGGCTGGACTTGATGATCTTAAAGGTCTTTTCCAGCCTTGGTGATTCTGTGATTCTGTGGGTGATTCACCCCCTCTAAGGATCAGTCTTTTCCTCAAGTTTCTTATTACCTGAAACCCTTCTGGACTTTTCACGTGAAGGTTCTTGGTATTTTCCTGTTAATTTTGTTATTATTTTATTACTTACTTGATTTGTGCCATATTTGTGTTGCAATTCTTTTAATTCATTTAGTAGTTAAAGGCACAGGTAAACCAAAAAATGGTAGTTCCATGAATCCTTTATTTGGCAGAAAAATACATTCTCCTCCTCTTTTCTTGTTTTCCCTTCTCCCCCACGGATCTTGGGGCTGCTATGATTTGGTTGTGCTCAAAACCAAGTTAGTGCAAGGGTCCTCTTTCACACATCCCTTTTCTCTCCCCTCATCAAAAATCAGCTAGGAAAATAACCCTATAACCTTGTGGGTTTTAGGACTCTATATTTACAACCTTATATCAGCCCAGGGCCCATCTGAATGTTTGTGAAGGGGAAGAGGAGATCCAACACAGGTCTCCAACCCCAAGCCCCAAATCATCTGTAATGGCCCTAAAAGCAGGGACCAGGCAGACCCGGGCAGGGATGGATGCTGCTGCTGCTGCTCCATGGGAGGGCAGGGAGAGCACAGAGCTTGCTTGGATTTGCAGTGTGCTCAAATGGGGAGACACTCCACCAGTGTTAATTCATTGTTATCATCATGCATCGTTCCTCTCACCAGTACAGACCAGTTTGCCACCACAGGCTTGCTTTAACAGCAATGGAGGTAAATAGAATCGTAGAATCGCAGAAGGGTTTGGGGTGGAAGGGGCCTTTAAAGCCCATCTGGTCCAAGCTCCCTGCAGTGAGCAGCAATGCCTCTCACTAGACCAGGTTGCTCCAAGCCCCATCCAACCTGGCCTTGAAAATTTCCAGCGATGGGGAATCTACCACCTCTCCAGGCAACCTGTGTCTCACCATGCTCATTGTAAAAAATTTCTTCCTTGTATCTGGTCTAAATCTCTCCTCTTTCAGTTTAAAACCATCATCCCTCGTCCTGTTGCTACAGGTCCTGCTAAGAAGTTTGTCCCCATCTTTCTTATAAATCCTCTTTAAGCACTAAAAGGCTGCTCTAAGGTTGCCCTGGAGCCTTCTCTTCTCCAGGCTGAACAACCCCAACTCTCCCAGCCTGTCTCCAGAGCAGAGCTGCTCCAGCCCTCAGATCGTTGTTGTGGTCTCCTCTGAACCTGCTCCATGAACTCTGAACAGTTCCATGTCTTTCCTGCACTGAGGACCCCAGAACTGGACCCAGCACTGCAGGGAGGTCTCACCAGAGTGGAGCAGAGGGGGAGAATAACCTCCCTTGACCCCGTTGGTCTCACTGCTTTTACTGCAGCCTAGGACCAGGTTGGCTTTCTGGGCTGCCAGTGCACATTGCTGGCTCATGTTCAGCTTTTCATCCACCGGCACCCCCAAGTCCTTCTCCTCAGGGCTGCTCTCCATCCTTTCACCTCTCAGCCTGTGTGGATACTGAGGGTTGCCCTGACCCAGGTGCAGGACCTTACACTTGACCTTTTTGAACTTCACGAGGTTCACACGGGCCCACTTAATGAATTTGTCCAGGTCCCTTTGCATGACATCCTCAGGCATGTCAACCACACCACTCAGCTTGGTGTCATCTGCAAAGTTGCTGAGGGTGCACTTAATCCCACTGTCCATGTCATTGATGAAGATATTAAACAATACTGGTCCCAGTACAGACCCCTGAGGGACACCAATTGTCACCGGGACATTGAGCTGTTGAAATGGTAAATTCCTATTGAGCTGTTTCACATATTTGACCCCAAAGCTGCTAAGGGGGAGCATCTCACTGCTGGGGACTTGGGGACCTGGGGGCACGTGGGGGAGTTTGTCATCCATGGGAGGTGGTGGTGGTGGTGGTGGTGATGCTGTGCAGCACCAGGGGAAGGGATTAAAAGGAGGAGGAAGGAAAATAGACGAGAAAATGGGCTGACCCTGGAGACGCCTCAGGAGCCTGCCTTTTATTTTGTTAACGGACTGGAAAGCATTAGGGAAAAAGCTGGAAAACATTAGGGAAAAGCTCCTCTGCTAAATTAAGGCAGTGAGCAGGTCCCCAGCCACTCCCACATCCCCGCAGGGATGCGAATTCCCAGCCTGCTCTCGTGGCAGGCCCGGATCTCAGGGATTAACTTTGTTGTATTTTCGATTTCAGTCTCAGTGGGGGAAGGGAAATCTTGTTACCACAGTTTACAGGGATGCCTCGTTGCTCTCAGCGTGATGCAAATGAGGCTGCAGTGACAGGGGGGATGTGAGGGCTGGGGGGGGGAAGGAAGAAATAGCCATGCTGTAACGTTGGACCCCAAAAATAAGTAGGAATAAGGTAAAAGGCAAAGTAGAGGAGGGATATTGCAACCTGTGATTCCTCCAACAAACGGCATTTCGTTATTCCTTCTGGGATTTCAAAGCAGATGATTTAGTGAAGTTTTTCTCCCTCCTCCCAGGAATAATTTGTTGTTCTTGCTCATGCAGGGAACCCCCAAGGTGAGGTTTGGTCCTGGGCTGCTACAAGGGGAGGATCTGCTTGCCCAGGGGGGTGGAAGGTGCAGAACTGCCCACTCATGTCACCCCTGCTGCTACCAGACCAGCTAACCCTAACCCTCCCCAGGGCATCTTTGGGGTAGAAAAAAAGACAAAATGCCTGCAGGTGGGCGGTTGGTGCCCATATCCTCATTTTCATGCCATGGAGATGGAGGGAGGGGCCCCATCCCCAGTGCAGGAGCCGCCTGATGAGCGATCTGAGCACCATTGATCCCATCAGCTTGCAGTCTTCTGCTCCTCTTTGAAGATACCAAGTAATGACCCTACTACCATTCCTCCCGTCATCCATTTGCACTTGAATGAAACCTCATTTTTGCTGAATTGGTCAAGGTTGTGTGCCCCGTTTGCAGGCTTTGGAATACCAGTAATATATTCTCTCCTTTCCCTCTCCACATGATTGCAGCATAATCTCCTGCTCATTTGATTTATTCAAGCAGGCCTTCAGATGCTCCAGTAATGGGAGTCATTTAGGTCCCTCTGCAGATATGTATTTATTTATTGCTGTTCATTTAAACTGCAGCGCCAGTTGGCAGGAGAGAGACAAGACTGGGGTCACAAGGATGTTAAATTATTCACTGGCAAAAATAGCTGGTCGAGAAAGTTAAAGTAAGCAAGGTCGTTCAAGGTCATAGTCAGTCACTGGTGGGAGGAGAAGGGCATTAATTAGCTGTTTTATTTATGGGGGTCATCATAGTCAAGGGACCAGCCGTTGGTAACGAAAAGGGCAACTGTAGCAACTCCTCTTGTGTTTTTGGCAGAAGCAGCTCTTGGGTGAGAAGCCAAAGTGCTGTCCTTGACCATGACAAAGAAGTTCAGGCTATTGAAAGGCACTGTTGGGATGGTCACAGAGAACCTGAGGAGCCCCATAAGGTATGGGTCAGGGAATTCCCAATCGTAAAGTCCATCTTGGGGCTGAACTTGGTAATGCTCCTCTCATGAAGATGCTTGGGCAGTGGGTAGGGAGGTGCTTAGCAAGGGTGGAGGTCTCAGAGGGCATCTGATATCGTAGAATTGCAATGACTCAGTCCCTGGTCAGCCCTGTTGCCCAATCATAGAATCAAAGAATGTTTTGGCTTGGAAGGGACCTTAGATATCACTAGTTCCCACACCCCTGCTATGTGCAGGGACACCTTCCACTAGACCAGGTTGCTCCAAGACCCATCCCACCTGAACATGTCCAGCGAGGGAGCATCCACAGATCCTCTGGGCAACCTGGGCCAGTGCCTTTATCTCACTCCAGAGATACTTTGGTCACTCATGCAGACAGGTCCCTGCCTGAGATTTTGCCACTTCTCTTAGTAGATGGTGCAGTAGCTGCACATTATTTGTGTTCATACTTGTGTTTAATTTCCCATTTGAACCTCACCAGCATCTTTTTACAACTATTAGACCTTGAAATATCCTTTTCCTCCTAATTTAAGAGCTCCCTAAGGTCAGGCATCTCCCCCCTTTCCATTCTCCTCCACCATGCACTACCACGGACCGGCTAAAGCAGGAAACTCAGTAAACTGGGCAAGTGTGACCTGGGGTCACAAGGGAAGCTGACAAGTCCACACTTTGCAGCTTATTGCATCATTTTACACAGGAGAGCAGCATGATCCAGCAGCTGGGTCTTTAATCACAGGATTGTCATGGTTGGAAAAGACCTTTAAGATACTGTGTTCAACTCTGGGCTTCCCAGTTCAAGAGAGACAGGGAACTGCTGGAGAGAGTCCAGCAGAGGGCAACGAAGATGATTGGGAGATTGGAGCATCTCCCCGATGAGGAAAGGCTGGGAGAGCTGGGACTCTTTACCCTGGAGAGGAGAAGACTGAGAGGAGACCTTCTCACTGCCTATGAATCAAAGGGCTGGAGCAGCTCTGCTACAAAGACAGGCTGAGAGAGTTGGGGCTGTTCAGCCTGGAGAAAAGAAGGCTCCAGGGAGACTTTAGAGCACCTTCCAGTACCTGAAGGGGCTACAGGAAAGCTGGGGAGGGGCTTTTCTTCAGAGAAGGTAGCAATAGGACAAGAGGAAATGGTTTTAAACTGAAAGAGGGGAGATTTAGGTTAGATATTAGGAATAAATTCTTCACTATAAGGGTGGTGAGGAACTGGAATGGGTTGCCCAGGGAGGTTGTTGATGCCCCATCCCTGAAGGTTTTTAAGGCCAGGTTGGATGAGGTTTTGTGCAACCTGGTCTAGTGGAAGGGATCCCTGCTCAGGGCAGGGGGATTGGAACTAGATGATCTTTAAGGTCCCTTCCAACCTTAACAATTCTATGATTCTATGATTCTTTGAATGCCTAAAGGGTGGGTGCAAGGAGGATGGAGCCAGACTCTTCAGTAGTGCTCAGTGACAGGACAAGGGACAGTGGGCACAAACTGGAACACACGAAGTTCCATCTGAATATGAGGGAAAACTTCTTTATGGTGAGGGTGACAGAGCCCTTGGACAGGCTGCCCAGGGAGGTTGTGGGGTCTCCTTCTCTGGAGATAGTCAAGATCCCCCTGGATGCAGCCCTGGGTAATCTGCTCTAGGGGATCCTGCTCTAGAAGGGTGGGTAGACTAGATGATCTCTAGAGGTCCCTTCCAACTCTGATGATTCTGTGATTCGTTGATCACTGAGTCCAACCATCAACCCAGAAAAAACCCCACCATGCCCACTAGAGCATGTCCTGAAGTGCCACATCTACACATTTTTTGAATACCTCCAGGGATGGTGACTCAACGAACTCCCTGGGCAGTCAATGATAATGACAGCAGCACCTGCCAGAAGAGACCTTTCCATCCATAACCTTCTGTCCTCAAAAGGCCCATTTTCCCCCCCATTTCTGCCTAAAATTAAAGGTGGAAACCATAAGTCCTGATGAAACCCAGCCTCGCTGTCCTGGTGAACACACTGGCTGGGGCTTGGGAGGTGCCCTCTCCATGATCCACACAGCAGCTGGCTGGCAACCAGCTCCTGCTAATTGATAACTCTGCTGGGAAATCCACACCATGGAACTCTCCACTTAACTGCCTGTGTCACCCTTGCTTCTTTCTACACAGTCACAAATCCAGCAGCTTTTCACCGGGCTGGCTGCTATTAAGGAAGCCAAAAGTCAGCAAGCAAGAAGCTTGCTTGAAGAGGAATGAAAAGATGACGTATGGGTTGATATGGGACAAGTGAGTTCGTGTTGCAGATGCCATCAGGGTGGGAGCTGTGGCCCAGAGAGGTGCTGAGTTGGACCTTCCCCTAAAAAGCTAGCAAGGTAAGTCAGCAGAGGAAAGGTTATCCATGATTGTATATACAGAAGGTAACTCAGGTTTCACAAATCAAGATTTGGCAGCATGGGGCTGCTTGAGCATTTACTCCTCTCCTTTATCCTGAGTCCTCCTTGAATCCTCCTCCTTGGAGGTGTCACCAGGTGACACAAGCGTGGGAGGACATGAGGAGAAACTTCTTCACTGAAAGGGAACTGGCACAGGCTGCCCAGGGAGGTGGTTGAATCACCACCCCTTGAGGTGTTGAGAAGACGTGTAGATGTGGTGTTGAGGGACATGGTTTAAGCACTGGACTTGGTAGAGTTGGGTTAATGGTTGGTAGAGTTAGGTTATGGTTGGACTTGATGATCTTAAGGGTCTTTTCCAACTAGAATGATTCTGTGATTCTGTGAAAAGGGGCTCAGGTCCCCTGTCCCTTGGCCATCTGAGCAGCAGTGCACAATTAGGTGAGAGCTGGGCTTACTCAGCTTTCCTACCCCATCTCAATCTGCTCTCCTACATGAGTACTCACCTGCTTATGAACAAGCCATGTCAGAAGAAAATGCCCACGTGCTGAAAAAAAGATGGTTGCAAAATCTAGGCTAAGGGGGAATGGCTTCAACTGAAACAGGGGAGATTTAGGGAGAAATTCTTTCCTGTGAGGGTGGTGAGACACTGGCCCAGGTTGCCCAGAGAAGCTGTGGCTGTCCCATCCCTGGAAGTGTTCAAGGCCAGGTTGGATGGGGCTTGGAGCAACCTGGTCTAGTGGGAGGTGTCTCTGCCCATGCAGGGGGGTTGGAACTAAATGATCTTTAAGGTCCCTTCCAACCCAAACCATTCTAGGATTCAGTGGTTCTATGTGCTGCCCAGCCCTGCAGCACTTTGGGGTAATTTGCATTTAAGGAGCTGAGGTTGTCCTGGCTAAACCTCAGCTGGGTTTGGAGCCAGGCAGCTGAACAGCTAAACTGCTCTGCAGAATGGGGAGATACCACCTAAAGGGCAGCTTGGAGGATACAGATGTGAGCATCTCCCACCCTCTTATCCCACTGTAATTCTTTCTGGGCTCCAGGAGCCAAGCATGAAATGGCCCCTCTGTTCCTGGGCTTTCAGAGAGCCTGAAATAATATTTTTATGAGCAGAGAAACCCCCAGAATTTCAGGACTCCCAGACATAAGCTGATGGACCTAGGAATAGCAGAGGCCTGAGTAACAGCCAACATCTCCATCTTACCTACCATCTATCCTTTTGATGGAGTAATATAGAAGACAAGGAGGCAGCTCCCAGCACCATGTCCCTTATGTTCCTCCTCCATTGAAAACAAAAGCTTTCCTGAAATCCCCAATGGGATGCTAGGACCAGGTAGGTAGGTCACAACCTATGGGTGCTGCTCTCTGACAAAGCCCTGAGACATCAGCAGATAGAAGCAGAGGCCAAGAGCTCCCACCTTGCCAGGGTTTCTCATGGCACAGGCAGCACCAGAGAGCTTGGAAGTCAATACCACCTCCTGGCCACAAACCCTCCAGGACTTTGGTTCATTGTTCAGCCATGACCACCCAGATGGAGAGGATCAGTGCTCAGCTGCTTTGGCAGGGATACACCTCTGCTTGGGAGCAGACAGCAGGAGTTCAGTCAATGACCTTGATTTTTCCATGGGATTTTCCACAGCAAGATGCAAGACCGTTTGGAAAACACGCAGCTTGCCAGCATCCCATGTTCCCTGAAGGAGAGAGGAAGGAAAGGAGCAAATGGCACCGTGGTCCTCTCAGCTGCTCTTTGTTTATGATGGGTCAGAAGCCAACCTAACAAATGCAGACTCCAAATGGTCCTGCCAAGAGCTTTCTAGGCAATTTTCCTGCCGATTCCCTTCTTCACCCCAGAGACACAAAAATTACAGGGTTTTTTTCCCCCTCTGTCACCATCTCTGCCCTCAGCTCCCAGCACACAGACATCTGCAGCTCCTGTTTCCTGCAGCTCCCAAGAGCACACGGAAAGCCAGGTAAGGCAGAGCCACACATCAAGGCCCTTCCACACAACCCTTCTTGCAGATAAGCAGCTTGTTGTGACATCAGGACAATTTCTGAGCTTGGCTTCACAAGCTGAAGTCAACGCTGGGATGGGTGGGATGACTTTGGATTTATACTGGTGTAACCAAGACCGAGTTTTCTTTGATAACAGCTGCCCTCTGCTTCCAGTCACTCTTGCTGTGCAAACTGGTGGCTTGTTTCTGACATCAGGAGGACTCACAGAAAAGCAGGATTTGTTTGTCCTGTGCAAATCTTGGAAAATTGTACTGTGCTCTGAGTTTCCCTTTGTTTCCCAGTCACCTAACAACACCACACGTTTGTAACGTGTAGATACATCAAAGCACCACATGGTTCCTGTGTCAGAAGAGACCTTGTCCTTCCAGGCAGTGATCCTCAGATGTCACTTTTGGATCTCCCTCCTTGGCTTTTGGAGTGACCAGCTCTGGGGAGGAGGAGCAGGCAAACACTGAACCTTGTGGTAACACTCTTGACCAAGTCCTTGCTAACACGTATGTAGAGCAAAGCTCCCAGAAGACAACAGGGCCAAAGGTGACTCAGATGTTCCCCTACAAGAGAAGACAGTAAGATGAGTAGCCAGTGGATATGAAAGAACAGATTTTACCAGGGATTTACACATTTTGTCCAAAATATTTCTGGCTAAGCTATGTCCAACACCCACCGTGTGGGTCGCCCACTCACACCCACTGCATTTGAAAGAAATGGAGGTTTCAGAGAGGCTGAGGATAATTTGCAATGTTGGCCAAATGTCCCTTCAACCCCCTGCACCAGCAACCATGCATCACTGTTTCCATCACACTCATTCCATGAGAACTTCTCATCTGGAAATTTCCCCACTGTTACTAAGGCAGATATTTTCACTCTACAACCTACTCTCCTTCAGCAAGGACCATCTCTAAGACACATCCTGAAGGCTTCTAGGGTATTTCCTTCTATGTATGTCCTTCTAAAAAGTCCAGAGAAGGGCAATTAATGTGGGGAAGGGTCTGGAACACAAGTTTTATGAGGAACATCTGAGGGAACTTGGGCTGTTTAGCCTGGAGAAAAGGAGGCTGAGGGGAGGAGACCTTCTGACTCTCTACAACTGCCTGAAAAGAGGTTGGAGCCAGGGTGGGTCAGTCTCTTCTCCCAAGTAACAAATAATAGGACAAGAAAAAATGGCCTCAAGTTGTGCCAGGGGAGGTTTAGATTGGATATTAGAAGAAACTTCTTAAATGAAAGGATAATTAAACACTGGAATAGGCTGCCCAGGGAGGTGGTTGAATCACCATCCCTGAAGGTGTTTATGTAGACGTGTAGATGTGGTGCTGAGGGACATGGTTTAGCACTGGGCTTGGTAGAATTAGGCTAATGTTTGGACCTGATGATCTTAAAGGCCTTTTCCAACCAGAACAGTTCTGTGACTCTGTGATTCTGTGATTCTGCATTGCTTCTCAGCTTAACCTTGACCCCACCATCAGCGTGCAGCAACTCCAGCACTTCTGCTGACTCCTGCACTTGGTGAGGAAGCCAACTCCAACCTCTGCTCCTGGACTGTCTCCGATTACAGAGCTCAGGGAAGTTGCTTGAGTATTAATTAGAGAGGTCACCTCTACATCTCAGCTTCATCTGGGCTTCTCTTCCAACACTCAGCAAGCAGAAACCCATGAGTGCAACCAAGATTTATTTGCTGCAGGACAAACTGGCTGGGAAGGCGGAGCCCAGGGTGTGGGAGAAGACAACAGCCACGTCATTCTCCATGCCAAGCCCAGCAGCAAGGCCCTGCTCAGTGTCCTCATCTGACCCCTGAGCCATAACTCAGCTGCCAGGTTTGGGAGGCCCCAAGAGCCTTGACTTGGGTACAGCCTCTCCAAGCAGGCTCAGAAATCATCCTCCTTTCTTGCAGTGTCTAGCGACTGGCTTCTGCCCTTTCCTCCTCTGCAAGTTTTATGTTTGAGGGGAAAATACTGCACAGGAGCCAAAACGAGTGTGTAGGAGGAGACGTTCCCAAATGTACTTTTTTTCAAAGAGATCTTTGACTCCAGCAGTTTTTCACTGCTGCCAGTTTGTGAAATGGACTCAACCATCATTTTAAAAGCTCTGGATACACCTTTTTATCATAGGCTGGGAAAAGCAGAAATTACTGAGCCCTGCTGCTGAGCCTGCTGGTTACCATCTGCATTGTGTGGGGACTCCCCTCACACACCAGTAATACAGGTGACAATGACACTGCTGACATCTCACATGCCTGGACTCCCCTCTTTTTCAAGGGTTCAGAGAACAGAGATCACAGAATCACAGAACTACCAAGGCTGGAAACGACCTTTAAGATCATCAAGTCCAGCCTATGACCAACACCACCACACCATCTAGACCATGGCACTAAGTGCCACATCCAGCCTTGCCTTGAACACCTCCAGGGATGGTGCCTCCACCACTTCCCTGGGAAGTCCATTCCAATGTCTAACCACCCTCTCCATGAGGAAGTGCTTCCTAATATCCAACCTAAACCTCCCCTGGAGCAGCTTCAGGCTATGCCCTCTTGTCCTGTCACTGGTTGCCTGGGAGAAGAGCCCAGCCCCCACCTGACTACAACCTCCCTTCAGGTAGTTGAAGAGAGTGATAAGGTCCCCCCTGAGTCTCCTCTTCTCCAGGCTAAACAACCCCAACATCCTCAACCTCTCCCTATAAGACTTTCCCTCCAGTCCTCTCACCAGCCTTGTTGCTCTCCTCTGGACCTGCTCCAGCACCTCAACATCCTTCTTGAAGTGAGGGGCCCAGAGCTGCACACAGGACTCAAGGTGAGGCCTCACCAGTGCTGAGTACAAGGGGAGAATTACATACAGATGCCTCAATCAGAAATCTTGAGAAGAACACGACACTAATTTTAAAAGGTCTGTGTAGCCAGTGCAGGCTCAGGCATCACATCCATGGTGTTGAGATGCCCAAGGCCTAAGCTCCAGCAAAACCTGCTGAGTTAGCGTTTTATTTTGTTAAAGCCTCATTTCCTCAGCCCTCCAGATAGCTTTCCCCCCTCTTTTCCAAAACACAACTGCATGAGTCAAGTAAATGAATAATGATACAGTTATTGAGCAGACCTGTGGTGCTGCCAAGAAGCTGTTGCCTCATTAAATTTGTGTCATACCTACTTTCACTCACACAAGGATGCGTGTCTTGGCTGCTGGGCAGTGTACTCAAGTTGAGAACTTGGGCTTTTTTGTGTTTCAGATTCTTGGTGGTTTTTTAAAAGGAGATGGTGTCCTTGGCCAGTCCGTGGGCAGAGCAGCAGAGAAGGAACCAGGAACCAGAAAGATGATCCAAGGGCTGGAGCAGCTCTGCTCTGGAGACAGGCTGAGACAGTTGGGGGTGTTCAGCCTGGAGAAGAGAAGGCTCCAGGGAGACCTTAGAGCACCTTCCAGTACCTGAAGGGGCTCCAGGAAAGCTGGGGAGGGACTTTTCACCAGAGAGGGTGGGGATAGGATGAGCGCTAATGGTTTTAAACTGGAAGAGAGGAGATTTAGATTAGATATAGGAATAAATTATTTGCTGTGAGGGTGGTGAGACAGTGGAACAGTTTGCCCAGGGAAGCTGTGGCTGCCCCATCCCTGGAAGTGTTCAAGGCCAGGTTGGATGGGGCTTGGAGCAACCTGGTCTAATGGGAGGTGTCCCTGCCCATGCAGGGGGGTTGGAACTAGATGATCTTTGAGGTTCCTTCCAACCCAAACCATTCTGTGACTCTGTGATAACTCTCTGACTCTGCAATAAAGCAAATATTAAGCTGTCTTTCAGAGGAAAAATATATCCAGCTCACAGTTACTATTTTCTATTTTGCCATGTGGAAGGAAGAGCAGTTACTCCAACTCTCTCCGGACCCTGCAACCCTACTGGCTCGTGCTGTAATTACACCTGATCTCATTAACGAAGTGCTGCCAGACCTGGCTGGGATTTGGAGAGGAGATCTAGGGAAAAGACAGGTGTTGCAAGAAGTGGCAGGGCTGCTTCACAGCTTGGCTGTCATCCCTCTGAATCAGCAGGAAAATAATTACTATCCCAGGCTAGCAACTGGGGATGGCAGCCAGTGTGATAATTACACTGTCCTCCTTACAATCCGAGGTCCTTATTTTCTAATAACTCAAGTAATCTCACTTACTTGCCATTTCCAGAGACAGGTCTGTAATAATTAGCAAACGAGCGCATTGTGCGAAGTGTTTGGTAAATGAAAGTGAAGATAAAAGGATTAACTTTACCTTCAGTTCTCAGGGGAGCCTCTTGTTTCATCTGGATGGGTGTGTGCAGCCTAAATCCAGCCCCTGGACTTGTTGTGGTGCTCTCAGTGGACCTCAGCTGGCCAGGGCTGTGGAAGGAGATACTCTCTGCTGCATGGGGCCAGTGGGACAGGCTTGGGATGCTTGATCTGGGTGCTGCATCCACTGGGAGTCTTGCTTGAGGGTTCCCAGGGGGATGGCACTGTCTTACATGGGCATCCCTGTGTTTTAAAAGGGGATAAGCTGAGGAAGTGTGAGTTAGAAGAGAGGACAGTGAGATGGATCGAGAACTGGCTGAACAATAGAGGCCTCTAAACAACAGAGCTGGTTTTGATCAATGGTGCCAAGTCCAGTTGGAGACCTGTGGCTAGTGGTGTTCCCCAGGGGTCAGTACTAGGCCCAGTCTTATTCAACATCTTCATCAATGACCTGGATGAGGGGATGGAGTGTGTCCTCAGCAAGTTTCCAGATGATACGAAGCTGGGAGGATTGGCTGATACACCTGAAGGCTGGGCAGCCATTCAGAGAGATCTAGACAGGCTGGAGAGCTGGGCAAAGAGGAACCTCTTGAGGTTCAACAATAAGAAGTGTGGAGTCCTGCACCTGGGGAGAAAAACCACCATGCACCAGTATAGATTAGGGGCTGACCTGCTAGAAAGCAGCCCCATGGAGAAGGACCTTGGGGTCCTGGTGGACAACAAGTTATCCATGGGACAGCAATGTGTCCTTGTGGCCATGAGACCCAATAGTATCGTGGGATGTATTAAGAAGAGTGTGGCCAGCAGGTCAAGGGAGGTCCTCCTCCCCCTCTACTGTGCCCTAGTGAGGCCACATCTGGAGTATTGTGTCCAGTTCTGGGCTCCCCAGTTCAAGAGGGACAGGGATATGCTGGAGAGAGTCCAACAGAGGCTACAAGGATGATTAAGGGACTGGAACATCTGTCTTAGGAATGGAAAGGCTGAGAGACCTGGGGCTGTTTAGTCTGGAGAAGAGAGGACTAAGAGGGTATCCTATTAATGTCTATAAATATCTGCAGGGTGGGTGTCAAGAATGGGCCAGTCTCTTTTCAGTGGTGCCCTGTGACAGGACGAGGGGAAACGGCACCAAGTGACAACACAGGAAGTTCCACCTCAACATGAGGAAGAACTTCTTCACTGTGAGGGTGACAGAGCCCTGGGACAGGCTGCCCAGAGAGGTTGTGGAGTCTCCTTCTCTGGAGACTTTCAAGACACATCTGGACACATTCCTGTGTGATCTGCCCTGGGTGTTCCTGCTGCAGCAGGAGTGTGGGACTCAATGATCTTCAGAGATCCCTTGCAACCCCTGTGACTCTGTGATTCTCTGAAAAAAGAAAGAAAAAGCAGGTCACGTAGAACAGAAGGACCAATCACCATGTATGAGGCTGGGAAATCAAACTGCCCAAGGACACAAATCCCTCCCAAAATATCCAGATTGTTTCCTGTTTGCACATAGCGTTTTAATAAGTCTAATGATGTACACAGCCAATGACATGTCTTCTCATTGCCATCTGTCTTTGCCAAGAAGAGAGCACTGATGCCAGAAAGGGAAAAGGGTTTCAGAAAGAAGGATTTTCTATTTAAACTCTGAAAGCAGGGTTTTCATCTTCACGTTGATGTCAACCATACCTTCACAGCTCATACAGATCTATGTTTCAGTCTGGGATTGATGTATGAGACTTGAAACTAGTGTCACACCTCAGCGAATAACACTGGTGACTCCTGCTCTCCCTCATTTGCTGACTCCTGAATTCAAGCTGCAGGAGCCACCTCTGGCATTATCAGCTTATATATAAAGTTAAAATACAGCTTCATCGTCACAGTGTTTTTCCCATTTTGCTCTTTCTCCTTGATCTAAGGTGTCTGAGCAGGAATTGCCAAGCTGGCGTGGATTCAGGCAGGAAAACACCAGGGTTACATTTGGAAAAGGTTGTAGGGAGGTTGGAGTCAGGTGGGGGCTGGGCTCTTCTCCCAGGCAACCAGTGACAGGACAAGAGGACACAGCCTGAAGCTGCTCCAGGGGAGGTTTAGGTTGGATATCAGGAAGCACTTCCTCATGGAGAGGGTGATTAGACATTGGAATGGACTGCCCAGGGAAGTGGTGGAGGCACCATCCCTGGATGTGTTCAAGGCAAGGCTGGATGTGGCACTTAGTGCCATGGTCTAGATGGTGTGGTGGTGTTGGTCATAGGCTGGACTTGATGATCTTAAAGGTCTTTTCCAGCCTTGGTGATTCTGTGATTCTGTGTGAATTGAAGGCTGTAGAGGGATGCTCTTTTCCATGTCCAGCCTTCCCACCTGAGGATGTTTCTGTTCTGGGTACTCATCACCACCCTTGCTGGAGGTAACAGCCACCACCACTCTAGTACTGTTAAATACACTTAAGGCAAGAATGACCAAGTTTTTATGTTGATTTGGGGTTCTGTCTTTAAAACAATGAGTCCTGAGTGGCTGAAACACTGATTTCCCTGAGATCTCAGCGTGGGTTTGGGCTGGGGTTGTTGCTGTGCTGGTTGTACACACCTGACATGGGGCTGCAATGCTTACTGGAGAGGAGGGGATCTGCTGGAATGTGACATGTATCATGGTACAGGAAAAGGGGCTATTACTCCATCCTGAACAGAATCACAGACTGGTTTGGGTTGGAAGGGACCTTAAAGATCATCTAGTTCCAACCCCCCTGCATGGGCAGAGACACCTCCCACTAGACCAGGTTGCTCCAAGCCCCATCCAGCCTGCCCTTGAACACTTCCACGGATGGGGCAGCCACAGCTTCTCTGGGCAACCTGGCCCTGTGTCTCACCACCCTCACAGGAAAGAATTTCTTCCTAATGTCTAACCTACATCTCCCCTCTTTCAGCCTGCAACCATCCCCCCTTGTCCTGTCACTCCACACCCTTGTCAAAACTTCCTCCCCAGCTCTCCTGGAGCCCCTTCAGGCACTGGAAGGTGCTCTAAGGTCTCACTGGAGTCTTCTCTTCTCCAGGCTGAACAGTCCTAACTCTCTCAGTCTGTCTCCGGAGCAGAGCTGCCCTTGGATCATCTCCATGGCCTCCTACAACTCCATGTCCTTCTTATACTGGGGGCTCCAGAACTGGACACAGTTGTCCAGGTGGGGTCTCACAAGAGCAGAGGGGAAGAATCACCTCCCTTAACCAGCTGGCTAAACTTCTTGTGATGCAGCCCAGGACACAGTTGGCTTAGATGGGGAAAACAAACAAACAAACAAACAAACAAAACTTTGGAGGACTCCAAATGACCAAAATCTAGTCAAGCAAGGACTCACAAATGCTTGGACAGGTTTGCCTGGGCGGGGAGTGGATTTGGCTGTCCCGTTCACTGCTTCTCTTACCTGAGAAGAGCAGGTTGGCCTTGTCCCCAGGCTTCTACAACACTGCAATATATTAACAAATCCACCCCGTTCTGCTGTTCAGCAGTGAGTCAACATGCCAGCGAGGAGGAAGAAGCTGTGCTAAGGTTACACATCCACATGGATCACGGCAGCTCTGCCAGCCTATAAATATTTGGGGTTTGACAGCAGTTTACATCAGCAGAGTTACTCAATTAATTCCATTTCTGTGGGCTCATGAGAGCTGCTGTTCATTAGCATCACCTGCCTGAGCTCAGCTGGGAGAAACCACTGAGTCAGAGCCCTGGATATCTCGAGGTGTCTCTGGGTGCTGTGCTGTGGGTGCTCAGCCCTCAGGAGCTGCACACACGAAGCTCTGCTGGTCCCCGCGTCAGTGCCATTAATTACTGCTAATTTCATTAAGTTGGTGTGTGCCTCTTGCATGCAAATTGCAAAGTCAGTCTCAGTGAAGGAGATGAATGAGGTTGGATGTTTTCCAGTGGCTACTTGGATTGCTGCTGGAAAGTGTCATGCACCGAGACCCTTGGGGGTTGCTGGGGAGCAAGGTGAAGTGCCCAGCTTGGGGGTGTCTCACCTTGGTAAGGAATTTAAGAACCAGGATGCTGAATTAACTACATTGATTGCAACATAGGTCTAAAATAAGTCTGTGCAGTTTCTGCTTGTAGGTTGGGATGTTTTATCCACCACACATGGTGCTCCACACAACTTAGTTGTGTTGGCAAACACAGGGTCCCTCACATGCACAAGGTGAATGAGGACATCATCCC
Source organism: Hemiprocne comata (assembly GCA_020745705.1). Taxonomy (NCBI): domain Eukaryota; kingdom Metazoa; phylum Chordata; class Aves; order Apodiformes; family Apodidae; genus Hemiprocne; species Hemiprocne comata. The sequence goes on from CM036586.1 coordinate 214,689,980, forward strand.
AGCTCTGTTCCTGCTCAGGTTGCAAGAGACCTCTTTGAGCTCCACCACATTATCTCCTCTCAGGCAACTGAGGCTGAATCCAGACATTTGTCCTTGTCCTGCCTCTATTGATCCTTCCTCCCAAGCAAGCGTAACCCTGGTGGAACTGTCTGTCCTGTCTCCATGGGGAGCAATCATGGGAGCCTTGCTGAACCCCAGTCTGGTGCTGAACCTACCCCTTCATGCAACCTAAGTTTCCCCTGTCTTATCTGTTGAAGGGGTTGTTTGGGGAGGCAGAGACAGGGCAGATGGCCCTGAAGATGTCTGCTGAGGACGCTGAGCTTTCCTGGCGAGAACCAAATCACCAACCTGACCTCTGGCCAGTTGAAGTCTTGTTTTCTCTAAGGCCAGGAGATAACATAAGCATGTTCACCAGAAGCATTTAGAGTGCTTGGTCCCTCTGGGTAAAAGCCAAGCCACAACCACTTGGGCTGCTTGAGGTACATTTGCAGCAAAAAGGAGTCCCCCACTGACCCACAGAGGAGACGGATCCATCGCAGCTCCATTAGTGGCTCCATTATCTCCAACACCTCCATGCACATAGCACCAAAGGTCCAGGCTGGACTGCCAGCTCCTCTGCCAAACTGGCAGCAACTGTCTCCATTGTGGGTACTGCACAACTGGGTCTCTGGTTACAGCCACTGGGATTAAAGTGTTGCAAACACACCCCTTCAGTTTTAGCCTTTGAACAGGCTGAATAAAGAGAAAACAAGGTTGGGCGGGGGGGGAGTGAGGGAAGGGGAAATTAATAAAGTTGCAAGTAAATTTGCAGTCTTGAAAGGGAATTGTCAAGCTCAAAATTGAATTTTCTGGTTGGGAGGAGGCCTTTGACAGAACCACAGTGTTTTTATCCCCAGGGAAATTACAAAGCATTACTCAGTTCTGGGCTAGCCGCAGGCTCCAAGTGCAAAGCTGGATTTCACCCAGCCCAGCGCAGGGACAATGTGGGTTTGTGGAGTTTGGGTGTGCCTGGGTGGGCAGCACCACCGAGGGGAGGTGGCACTGGAACCCCCAGACATCAACACCACTGGCTATGAGGTGTCCTGCCCTGTGGTTTGGCTCCCAGATGTTTAGTTCAAGGTGGATCCTGCAGGGACAAAGCTGCACGAGCAAGAGAAAATGGGGTCAACTGAGTAGGACCTGGGAGAGCTGACAGAAGCAGGGGAAATTTTGGATGGTCACTATCTGCCCCTGGCTGCTGGGGTGTGATGAGACTTGCTGGGTAAGTGCCTACTGGTCCATAGTTTCTGCCTGGAGAGGTTCTGCCCTGCAGTGATGAATCTCCTCTCTCAGTGGAAGAAACAGGAAAAGGAAGAGGCAAAGGATGTGCAAACTGCACCCTCCAAGCTGGCAGCACATTGACCCAACTCCTGCCTTTTCTGTGCTCTCTAAACTACCTGCCAGGAGGTTGTAGTGAGGTGGGAGCTGGTCTCTTCTCCTAAGTAACAAGGACAAGAGGAAATGGCCTCAGGTTGTGCCAGGGGATGTTTAGATTGGATATGCGGAAAAAGTTCTTCACTGAAAGGATTGTCAGGCCCTGGCACAGGCTGCCCAGGGAGGTGGTTGAATCACCATCCCTGGAGGTGTTTAAAAAACGTGTAGATGTGGTGCTGAGGGACATGATTTAGCACTGACTCAGTAGAGTTAGGGTAATGGTTGGACTTGATGATCTTAAAGGTCTTTTCCAACCAGAATGATTCTGTGATTCTGTTTTCCTCTCCCTCCCGTGCCAAGCACCTGAATTCCCTTCTAACAGATGTGGGCTGGGGAAGGTGAGAAGGTGAGTAGGTGAGAAGATCCTGCTCTGTTTGCAGTCAGAGCTGCAGTCTGAGCGAGGTCCAGTGCTCCAAGGGCTCCAGCACAAGGCAGTAAAGATGGGGGAACCCCAGAGCCTTGCACTGGAGTGCAATCACACGTCCATTTTGGAATGTTTCTGTGTTTACTGGATGGCTGCAGGCAAGAAGCTTCCCAACCACTGCAGGTCTTACAAATCCCACTGTTCTACTGGTGCATCCATAAGCCAAGACCACCTCCATAGCATCAAGAAGAACTGGCCAGCCCTGTGCAACACAATGCCAAGAAACACCTGGGAAAAGCTGTATTTAAAACAAAAGTTTTTAATAATTTGAACTATAAAGACACAAATTAGTGCTTGACTGCAGCATGAATAACAAATGAAATACATTAAATATATTTCAAAGCTACTGTGCTTTGCAAAAGAAGATATGCTGATACACATAAGCCTCCTGTTAGTTACCAGCTGGTTTGGTACAAAGAATCAGTTCAGTATATCAAAATTGTCAATAACCATTGCTCAATGCAGCTGTGTTTTACAGGTCAACTGCTATTCATCCGTCACAGTGTCATTATTGATCTGCAACATATACTGAATTGCAGGAAAAAAACCCCATTATGTCAGAACAAATAGTGTCAATGTTAGAAAGTTTGGTCACGTAACGTGTGGGGGATTTCATGTCCATCACAGGTGGACAGATGTTATTTGCTAAGACAGGAAACATCATCAGTGCATTGAGCTGAGTTCAATATTCTACATCAAATAGTCAACATCAATTTGGAAGATCAAGAGAAAAATCAGTTCCTGTTCAGTCTAAGGAGTAACTACTGCTTATGCTGCTTGAAACTCTGTCTTCCAAAATCCAGGGAGCAATAATGCACACAACCAAAATTCTTCTGCAGCAACTAACCAAGGCTTTAATTTAGAAAACATTTTGGTACATGTTTTGCTATGGTCATGTGTGAAAACCCATTCTATTAAACACTGGCTTTGGAGACACATACAAATGTTCTGGAGCTTTGGGGAAGGAAGGATGAATCTGAGATTGTGCTTACAGATATTCTCATGGACAAATAGTCAAAAGACCCTTTATCTTTGCATTTTTAAAAAATCAACAATCTGCTCTAAAAATCAGGCAGATTCAACTTGTGTGAAGTATGTGCAAAAAAAAATTTGCAGGCACTGGCTTAGGGTCTTGCATTAGCTGGATTCTGAACTTGGTTCTTCTTCAATCTGCACTTACATGTGTAATCAAATCTAAACACTTTCAACAAATAGGACGGGGGAGTTCTGAAGTAAAGTAAAAGGTTCAGGCATCAATCCTGCCCCCCCAAATTATACATGTGAAGCCCTGTATCCCCAGTCCTGTTCAGAGCATCCGGCTGGGAGCTCCAGTAACAGGGCTCTGCATAAAGTGCTTGCTCGCTTGCGTGCTGCGCCCTCGCACTGCCTCTCGCTGAACAACACACACTGAAACAAACGCCACCTGCGGGGCTCAATCCCTCAACCAGCTCTCAAAAATCCGAAAAGATCCCTCAGGAACATGGGGTAGTCAGGCACCAGGATTGAGCCAAGCAGAGGCAGCCACGTACTGGCTAACAACGTTTCCGGGGAGCAACTAAAAAGAGTGCTGTGACTCCTGCAGTTGGAGAATTCTTAACAAAAACCAAAGTGACCTCCCACCTAGCAAGGATCTTGTCTCAGGGACCCCAGTACAGCCTCAGCTCCCAGAAAAAAACTTGTGACAGAGATCAGGCACTTGGCAGCCCCAGGCAGTCGTGAGTGACAAAGTGAACAAAGAAACCCAAACCCAATCTTCATAGTTACACAGCATGTTCTCTGTAGCTACCTTAGGGACTCTCAAACAAAGCTGGCAGAGGATGTTCCAGATGGGTAAGAAATGTATTCATTTGTGTATGAAACAATCTGTGTCACGTTCCATCCTCATAAAAACACCCAACAGCTGAATAATCTATAATGAACCCAACGTAACAGAACCTACATCACTTCTGTAGTAAAGAGTCAGGATGGAAAGTTAAATGTGTAAAATATTCAAGCCTGTTAGGTAAGAATCTGAAGTGCAGTTATGGGTGGGTGGCTGATGTAACACTATGGGATTCTGTGTTTAAGCTTTTGGTGATCTCTTTCCATTAAGATTTCTTAATCTCCTTCTGGCTTTCCCTTCTCATGGGTAATAAAGGCTCCACCATTAATCCCCTCTCATACTCAAGTCTCACAGTTCAACAGTACTATGCAGTTAAAATCTCCCACCACCTACTTACAAAGTGCAGATGGGGTTTCTTTGAAGTAAACCATTTTACCTGAATATGTTAATTTAAATCATGGGGCACAGATTCTGCCAAAATTCAGGTGTGTTCCTGGATTCTGAGATCCACTGAAGAAAACAGGAGTGCTGCTGCTTTAGAGCTTGTCTTCCACTAAGAAGCACTATATAGAATTGTTTCACCACCTGCTATTAAATGCTAAAAATATATCCACAGGGAGAAACAGGTTTTTAAAAACCAGTATCGCTGAAAATCTTGAATGCAGACTAAACAAGGGGGTTGTGACTGTGAGAAACACTCGTGATACTGGGAGAATTTTCTGCTGCCAAGAGTTTCAGATGGAGGAGTTAGCTGAAAAAACTCATTCAGATGTTTAAAACCAAGTGTTGGAAGCAAATGCACTCCAGCCAAAAGAATCAACTGCATTTCAAGTCATACAACTCCCCTTCAGCCAAACAAAACAGCACAATATCAGATTTAAAAGAGAACTAAAACTAATTATAAAACAGTATTTTCCATCGCATCTCTTCCAAAATCATGTAAAACCAGTGATACTGTTTGCATCTTAGCTTTAAAGGTAACTTCACTGCCAAAAAGGTTTCACTTCACCTGTCTCAGTGAAGTCCTCCTACTCGTATCACTCTCTAAAGCAGCCAGACTTGGGCAGGCAGACGAGCAGCAGACTGAGCACAACCTAGGAGTGACAGACACAGAACAGATCAGGATGTTTACAAAGAGTGAACAGAGTCAGCCACGGATCAATACAAAACTGGTGCCAACCTCAGGGGCTGCGTGGGCTAAGTCAGGCTGCTCTCATTGTCTCCACATTCAGGCAGGTGTCATTAAGGGCACAGGTACTGCACAATACACGACAGAGGTAGATTGGCAAGTGACAGACTGCATATTCCAATCCTGACCACGGGGCAGCCTTCTAAATACTTGTGGGCAGCACATCCTCCTTGTGCTAAAAGAAAAAGCATTCCCATGAAGTCCAGAGGTGAGTAATACTGCTAACTAACAACACTGCCTCCAAAACCCCGACGAGATTCCTCCTGATGCCAGATTTCTGGTTGTCACGTCTTCTCTTCCATTCTGAATAACAAATGTCTTGAGCTGTACCCAGAATATCTAGATTCCTGGCATAAGGTATGATGTTGATTCGTACTGGGAGAGTAATTTTGAGGTTTCTCTTTTTATTTCCAAGGAAGAATTTTTCAGCTCATGGCCTGCAGAACTACTTGCTGCTGATCCGTGCCAAGACGATGGTCATAAGGTGGCAGATTTTCTGGTTCTTCATGGATGTTGAAGAGTAAGAGTTCATTGCTATCAAGTCTGTCCAACACATCCTGTGGGATTCACATTAAACAAAACCTGCTACTTCCCTAATTCCCTTTACAGCAGCTACTCTCTGAATCCTACTCAAAAAATGGGATCAAAGATGACCCACCTCCTAAGCTGTAGTGCAAGAAAAGTTTGGGATATGCTGCTCTAAGGTCTGTAGAACAAAACCAGGATGTCATACAAGTGACACAAATAAAAAGCAATTTAACAGACATTTAACAGATTACAGGAGTAAGGATGTATGTCTTTCCAGGCACTAGAAAAGGCAGTCTGAATTTCAGTGACATGCAGTTAAAACTGGCATGCCATTTTCAGTATCACTCACAAGATCAGTAAGGCAGTGAAACCAAAGCACCCATAATTTTGGATTATTTATGCTTAGAAGGATAGACACATAAATTACATTCTTCAGAGTCTAATATAACCAGAAGGAAGGGCTGCTGGAAGGGTGGTAGAGGTGGTTTTAGTCATTTGGAATGAAGGAAGAAGCCAATTTGCATCATTTTTTTTTAAAGATAAAAACATCAGTGACAAATGGTATGTGAGTGAAAAGCAAACAGCAGCAGCAAATTAAAACAAGTGCTTTTCCAACTTTTTTTTCTTTTAAATCCTGACAACTTAATTCAACAAGATCTGAATAGAAACATACACTCCCTAGTTGCAAATGTGTAGGAGAATCCACAAATTCCTTTAAAATTTACCATTGTAGTGATGTCTTATCAATAAGAAAATGACTTGCCAGCACACTCTGGTTCCTGCAGTTACAGGGAAACCAAACAGACCCCCCAGATCCTCCAGTAACAAAACTAAGGCCACTAAAATAAAGGTTCTGTTCATTGGTTTTTTTTAAATTAATACCATGCCTAGCAGATGACACAAGTGACTGTTGATAGGTCTTGTTGCTGCACTGCTCCTGTTATGGGACTCTTTCCCTACCTTATGAAAACATGTAAACACATGAATAAGAAAGTTGGATACAGGGTACAGAAGCATGTTGAGAGAGCCTGGAATAGGCAGGCACTTATTTTTAAGCTACATTTTCAAAACAGTGCTCAAATCTCTTTATCCTTCTGGATAATAAAAGACACTTGATCCAAGGCAGCATTTTCCTACCTCTATGCTCATTATTCCAATGTGTTTCAGTCTGAAGATCTGATTTCCCAACATAGATGTTGACCTTGTCTGTGGGACTGGAGCCTACTGACAACAAATCTGTTTTAAAATTTTCATTCCTGATAGTGGTTTGCTGATTACAGGTTGAAATGCACTGCTATCAGCATGTGCTTAAGCCTCACTGAAGTCACTCAAGGTCAAAGATCTTTTTCTAGCCTTGAGTTTGGGTCTATTTGGTCCCAAGAGTCCAGGGTCAGTCACATAACAAAAGCCACGATTTTATTTGGAGCACATCAGCAGGAGTGCTACTGATGGACACAAAGGATGCAGCTGAACTGCAAACAGGAATAAAAGATATTAAGAGGGAAGAGACCATTTTAGTCAGCGTTGATTGTATGATACAGGTTTCAGTCTGACTTTTTCAGCAGTCAGAGCACGGAAGCTTACACTAGCTGGGACTTTGTGATCTGGGAAAGAGCTTTATAGTTTCATTACAGCACTTTGCTGCTGTGGGCATGTTTTAAATCAATACAGAATGGGGTTTCCAATCAGTCTGAGCATTTCCCTTTTTTTTTTTTCTTCATAGAAAGAAGGATAAATCCCTCAGAACATCAAAAGCAGATAAAAGTTGCATAGCACGGCAGCTAGGAGGCCCAGAGACAGACTCCTTTCGTTGCCCCAAGATCTGAAGAGTCAAACCCACAGCCTCCAATATGAGGTATATTTTGAAAATCTGTGTTAGTTCAATGATTTCTTTCTGCTTACTTATTAACTTTCATCAGCTGGGTAGACCAAAACTGCAGAAACCAGAGAGTTTGTCCCCCTCATTAATCCCTAAAGTCTCATTTTAAAAAGCTTTCCACAGAGTCACCATCTGATGGACAGATGAAGAGCGAGCAATCAAAGTGCTGCCAATTATATTTTGGGGCACCCCCAACATCAATCTTGCTCTTTACTCCTTCTTCATATTTCTGAATAAGATGCTTCTGAAAGTCAGACCAATATTTAAGTCTTGTAAAATAAGGGAAAAAAAGTAATTCAAAGATGAACTAGCACACATCTAAAATGTTTGTCAATCTGTAGGATGAATGGGGTGCGGGGAATAAAAAGTAGGGATAGAGAAGAGAGGCAGGTAAATAATAACTCTAAAACAATACAAAAAGTGTTTCTTAAATTTATGCAGTCACCCTGCAGTCTCCTGATGGATCACTAGTCAAACAAATGAGGAATTCAGTTTGTACACACAAACAGGAATCCCTGTAATGCTTCACCATCTTAAGTGTCTTCTGCCAGTCACACCCTGGAACATCCTCCACGATGTACCTCAGTTGGACTGAAGAGAAAATGGAAGCTTGGTAGGTCCAAAATGAACCAAATGGCACAGGTATCCCAACTGTTTTGCTTAAAATATAAATTGCAAAGGAGGGTGTGGAAAAGCAAGATAGATTAAAGCCCTAAATCAATCATTACATACTTCATTAATTGTATAAAAGTGCAAGATTAAAGTAGTTCAGGTTAAGCATTCAGTTCACTACAGGCCACACAAATGCTTAGCTTGGCCATCAATGTTCTTGTCATTCTGTTATTAATATTAGTTTAAACCACAGAAGGAACAACAACTGAATGAAAACTGTATGCAATCCACTTCAAAAATGGTTAGTTTTCTGTGACCAGCACGAAATATTAGCTCTGTATCATCAGCTATACAATATATACATAAAAATATTGTGTTTCAATCTTTGTTTTAACAACTTAGAATAAAGCTGTACTAAACATTATTTCCCTAGTGTGCCAACTCTTTGTTCTGTTCTGGCCAGCTGGCCTAGTAACACAGAGAAGTCCTTTTATAGCAAATGGTACTTGAATTGATCCATAATTTTGACACTTCAGCCACAGTAACTGTTGAATCTCTTTATTCAGCCAGACCAGGTAATTGATGGGACTCCCCAGGTCTCAGTCAAAGCTTCTTGGGTGGCTCCACAAGAAGAACAGGCCATATTCCAAAAACAAACTGTTAAAAGAGAAACAGGAGAGGGGGAAAGATTGCCTGGAATATTATGTCTCTTGGAACAGAAACCAAGCACTGTTAAACAAAATTTTAACTGTGTTTCTTGGGATCCAAGTAGAAATTAAAGCTAAAATCCTAACAGGCATAATCAGTGAGTCCCAGTGCAAGTTCAGAGCACCAGGTATCTGAATGCTGCAGGGAACTCATGGACACAAAATATTGTTTGCTTACCTTCACCTTTGGCCTGTGCTTCAGGAAAAGTGTCCTTGTGTATAAGCTGAGGAAAAGAAGAAAAGTATGCTTAAAATTTCATGGATAAGCCAGCACAGAAAATAAAAATGATGTACTCATGCCAATTTTATTTTCTAACTAGAAAATAACTGCTTCTGTGATTGCAGTTCTGCCTGGATTAATGCAAAATAGGAGACATTAGCCTACAGTAATGCTCCCTCCCTGGATGTCTTCAAGGCTGGGTTGGATGGGGGTTGGAGCAATCTGGTCTGGTGGGAGATGTCCATGCAGGGGAATTGGACCTAGATGATCTTTAAGGTCCCTTCCAACCCAAACCATTCTGGGATTCTGTGATTCTATGAGTAAATCCCTCTGTGCTAGACTATGACTAGCAAACTAATCAGCCCTCACCTAAGTGGGGAGAAAGACAGAAACCCAGAGAAGTAAACTCTCTCTCCACTATGGCAATGACTAAACAGGGACTAGAGCCTGTCATTTTTGAAAGATGAAATTAAGCCAGTTTACCACAAAATACAGCAGATGTTAAGGGGGGCTGGGGAAGCAACACGGCTTGATTCTGCATCTCAGTTTTGTTCTTACACACCCTCTCCCCTCAGCAGATGTTTTCCTGTGAATGACCTCACTTTTTTAAGCAGACACAGGAGATGCCACTGTGTGATTAAGACACTAGGGAAACTACAGCAGGGAAAGCATGGAGTTCATTGGGGTAAGACAGACAGATCAGGCATCTGTACACTCCCCTAAAGCTAGAGGATGCAAACCCAAATTACTTTCTCTGTGCAGCATGCTGGAAAAACTTTGTCTATGCTATCCAAACTGTCTGCATCAGCTTGCTTTCTGTAAGGAATTTTCTTCAAAAGAGTCTCTCAAGCTGTTTAGGGCAGCAGACAACCTGTCAGCCAAAATGGAGCAGCTGTTTCCCACATACCATCTATATATTTACAAATATACGTCTGTAGAAAAAACCTATCAGAATAGCTACTGAAAATGTACTTATTTTCCTTGCATTTTCCTTTCACTAGCTATTTTAACATGTGATAAAAAAAGGAGAATGCTACGCTAGATGTAGAAAAACTGATTTGTGATCAAGTTTTCTCAACTACATAGAACGTATCTGTTAAACAGGCATTCTCCTATGGTTCAGTGCTAAGACATTATTTCATTACATAATGAACAAACTCCAGAAGTTCTTCAGATTCTGCCTTCAGTTCAATCTTTGTCCCTGGTTCCACTAGATGGTGGTAGAGAGCAAACACAGAGACAAAAATCTGGCTGCAGACTTGCCAACTTCGGCTCTCTTTCAAGTCTCTCCCTCTAAAACTAACACCCTGCACTTCGGGGAACAGCTCTGCTCCCAACTACTTCAGCTGTCCTCCTTCTGCTCTCCAGCACGATGCCTGCTAGTTTTCAGACAGTGCCCATCAAAAAGATCAGTTGTGCTTCTAAAATTAAACCTGTTTAGCTACTTCAGGATTGCTGTTCAAGAACAGAAAGGTATTAACAGCTAATATTTTGAAACTAATAAACTGCAAAACTGTTGGACAGTGTAACTGCTAAAGGGAAACTGCTACGTTTCTGAACTGCATTTTCAAGATTAATGATTACATTTTGAAAAATAGAAATCACGTTTACAGAGTCTTTAGACCAGTTTTTGTATCAGCTGCAAAGAGGAAAGAAAAACTTCCACCAGTATAGTAAGAAGTAATTTTGCAGCTCTTCTGGCTGATACAACATTTTGAAGTAAATCTGAACCTGGGAGAACTCCTAAGGCTGCTTTAAGAACATCCAGTTCAGAAAACATTTCCTACCTTAGCAGGATATGAAGGTAAGAGCCCAGGCCTGTGAGAATATGCCACCAAGCATGAAACTGTGTCACAGCACCCACAACAGGAGGCATCTTCTCTCGTAGTGCTCTGTAAGAAAGAAACACCATGGCTTGGTTTTTTTCAAGCTAAGCAATCTCCAAGCAGTGCTCCACTGTCAGATCACAAACTCCTGTTCCCGTATCTCAGGCACGTGCTTCATGAGGGAGGCTTCACATAGTCAAGCTTTCAGGAGGTGAGGAACAGCAGTTACACCTTGTATTGCCACTGTGGAAAGGTATTAGCAACCTGGCTTTCTTACACTTTTAAAGGAAGCACACATTTCTCCATACAATGAGTGATCAGTTACTTCTGGACTCCAATCCCACAGTCCCAACTAAGTTCTACCATTCTCTTCCCCCAAATGCAGAGTTTAAGGTCTGATAGAGGACATGGGATCCATCAGACATCAGCACTACACATTTGGCAATCACAGCACCTATTCTTCAGCTCCATGGAAACTTAGGTTGCCTTTCCCTGCTGTGCTCCAAAACAGGGAGAAATTGGGTGTTTAGTGAGGAAACAGTGGAAGGTCTGAAACACTCGGGCCAACATGCTTTGTACTTTGTACTTGAGAAGACTAAGAGGAGACCTTATTAATGTCTATAAATATCTGCAGGGTGGGTGTCAAGAATGGGCCAGTCTCTTTTCAGTGGTGCCCTGTGTCCAGAGGAGAGCAATGAAAATGGCTGGAGCTGCTCTCTTATGAGGAAAGGCTGAGGGAGTTGGGGTTGTTCAGCCTGAAGAAGAGAAGGCTCTGGGGGGACCTCACAGCAGCCTTCCAGTACCTGAAGGGGGCCTACAGAAAAGCTGGAGAGGGGCTTTTTACAAGAGCACATAGTGATAGGACAAGGGGTAATGGTTTGAAACTGCAGGAGGAGAGATTTAGGTTAGAGATCAGAAGGAAATTCTTTAGTGTGAGGGTGGTGAGACACTGGAACAGGTTGCCCAGAGAAGTTATGGAGGCTCCACCCCTGAAAGTTTTCAAGGCCAGGTTGGATGGGGCTCTGAGCAACCTGGTCTAGTGGGAGGTGTCCCTGCTCATGCAGGGGAGTTGGAACTCGATGATCTTTAAGGTCTCTTCCAACTCTAACCATTCTATGATAGGACGAGGGGAAACGGCCCCCAGTTACAACACAGGAAGTTCCACCTCAACATGAGGAAGAACTTCTTCACTGTGAGGGTGACGGAGCCCTGGGACAGGCTGCCCAGAGAGGTTGTGGAGTCTCCTTCTCTGGAGACTTTCAAGACTCATCTGGACACGTTCCTGTGTGATCTGCCCTGGGTGTTCCTGCTGCAGCAGGGGGGTGGGACTCTATGATCTTCAGAGGTTCCTTCCAACCTCTATGGTTCCATGATTCTATGACTCAGTTATGGGGTGTGAGCTACTTGGGATAAGGGATGGAAAAAGAGAATAGGAAGGAACTACATTGCCCTGATTCCTCCTGCTCACAGGGCTTCCACAGGTAACACCTGTTTTGGTTGATGCTGGAGCATCTGCCTGTCTTCTTTTTTGACTTCCATTTCACATTCAGTCAAAATAAAAAAGGGAAAACGATGACTGCAAGTGTAAAGGAAGAAAAATCTGAAGCTTCTGTAATACTTATTTACTGCTCAGTGTTATAGGGTTCAGTCCCCCTGACAAAATGCTACTCCCTGAGCTCCTGCTGTCACAAATATGAACCCAGAGCTTTGATTCAGTCAGCCTGGGAATGACACACTAGAACACACAGACTGTGACCCTGGCACAGCCTCTGAGCCTTTGCCAGGCAGGAAACCTCAAAGCTCAAGTTCAAAAATCCATGGATTCAACCAGGGAAGCTGAGTGCTACAGATGTTTGGGGTTTTTTTTGTGTGGTGGTTGTTTTTGATTTATTTTTTTTTTAATAAGCTTGACATTTAATGACATATGGAAAAAACAAAAACTAAGCCAAAATACAACTTTGAACATTAAAACCAAACAAAAAGGGCAGGTAGGTGGATGATTCACAAGTTAGATCTTCAGAGAATAAAAAAAGTACAAGTAAAAGGAATATATCTTCTCCACAGATTGGAGTCATAAAGCTAGTGAACAAGCATGTTTATTTTTTTCCAGCACCATCACCAAACAAGTACTACAGGATTGATGCTAATTTTTTTTCCCCTTTGCAAAACGAGGATGCAAAAAAGTGCTCCTGCAGCTGGTGTAATCTTTGAGTTTAGGAACAAGCTCAAAAGCCCCATGGACCTGCAGCAGCTCAGTAGGCAGTGATGCAGCTGCAAAAACCAACCCTGATGCCAACATCTGAAAAATCACTGTATACCCACCCACTTGTGTTGGCAAGTAACTTTTCTATGCCATCTGTATTGAGTGTTTCTAGAGATGAGGCACTGCGTATTATCTCACAGGCTGAGAGAGTTGGGGGTGCTCAGCCTGGAGAAGAGAAGCCTCCAGGGAGACCTTAGAGCACCTTCCAGTGTCTGAAGGGGCTCCAGGAAACCTGGGGAGGGGTTTTTCACAATGGCATGGAGTGAGAAGACAATGGGTAATGGATTAAAACTGGAAGAGGGGAGATTCAGGTTAGACATGAAGAAGAGATTCTTTCCTGTGAGGGTGGTGAGACACTGGCCCAGGTTGGCCAGAGAAGCTGTGGCTGCCCCACCCCAGGAAGTGTTGAGGGCCAGGTTGGATGGGGCTTGGAGCAACCTGGTCTAGTGGGAGGTGTCCCTGCCCATGCAGGGGGTTGGAACTAGATAATCTTTAAGGTCTCCTCCAACCTAAACCATTCTATGATTGTATGATATTCAGTACATCTGTATTTTTTTTTTTTAATTCTCAAGAAAACTCTGTTGGAGTTCACTTTCAATTGGCCTAACTCAATGCAAGGACTACAGAGCCAAAAGGGACAGATGGACACCACCCAACTTCTTCACAGCACGCTATGATCTGACCCTGACAACCTACTAGCACAATTGCATACACCACAGATTCAGTGGAATGACAGCATACCAGATAGTTAAGAATGGATTTTCTGGATACTGACATCAACCTTTCCATCTCCTTCACCTTCTGGTGGAACAGAAGGCTCACAACCAAGTGAATGAAAGGTGCAGTCATCCAGTTCCAGAGGAACATGCATTAAGAGGACAATGTGTGGGACTGCTGTTCTTTCTTGCATGGACAGGATATCTAGCCATACAACAAGATGGTGGGTTTGTTCCTACAAGCTTTGTCTGGAAGCCTTTTGTACCCCATTTGGAAAGACACTGAACAGAGAAGAAGTCTTTCCTGGCCTCCTCTACAAGGGCTAACCCAGAAGACTTCAGGCTAACAATGAGAGTTTTCCAAACTGGAAGAGGGGAGATTTAGGTTAGAAATTAGGATTAAATTCTTTCCTGTGAGGATGGTGAGACACTGGGCCAGTTTGCCCAGAGAAGCTGTGGCTGCCCCATCCCTGGAAGTGTTCAAGGCCAGGTTGGATGGGGCTTGGAGCAACCTGGTCTAGTGGGAGGTGTCCCTGCCCATGCAGGGGGGTTGGAACTAGATGATCTTTAAGGTCCCTTCCAACCCAAACCAGTATGTGATTCTGTGACAGCCAAGCACAGTAAATTGTCTCAGAGAGTTCCTGTTCTTTCTGAGACACTCCAACAGCCTCTGTTCATTGGTGTCAGATATGCTGCAGTAGGTATTTCTTTAACCTGCAGAATGACTGCTTTTGGTATTTTCCTGAGAAATGGCAAGAACAGAAACAAAACCAAAAAAGCAGGATAAAACCCCCATTCAGGTGAAATCAAGTGTGAACAGCTCACTTTTGTAAGCCACAGATCCTCAAAATTACTTCAGTGACGTGACTTTCTCTCAATTTAAATTGAAGTCAAAGAGAATTATCAATTATTTAAAAAAATCAATCTATTCACGTGTAACGAAACGTTAAAAAACTGCTGAGTGATGAATCTAGTCATGACCAAAGTGGATAAAACCCTCGGGAATGTTTGATAGGCAGCACACCACACACACCATGAGATGGACTGGAATATACACCACAGAAAAAACTTGATATTAAAAGAGTATTAAGAGTTATTCAGATAAAGTGAACGAACTCACCTCAATTTATCACAGAAAATGTTGTCCACATTCCAGAGAAAAAATCCCATTAAAAATACAGTTAAAGATGTGTAGCCTAGACCTCTAAGCCATGGGTATACCCTGGAGAGACAGAGAAATGATGCAAAGTTCAGTTCAAGATTCTTTAAAGGCAGCTTTTCTGTAACACACATCAATGCGATTACAAACAAACTGCTTTATTAAATCGTATTTTTTTCCCAAAAGGAGAAACATCGACTTCAAATCTCATCTATTTAAGTATTGTATATTACCCCCCTCTCTCCTGAATTCACATTCTCTGAGACTGGCCTTTTCAATGTTTTACTAAATACTGTTCTCTCCAAAGATGAGTGAGTGGGAACACTGAAGGTGGCTAAAAGGTAGAAAGTCTTCAGTCACATGTATAGTCTCTCAGTTAAAAAATGATGTTACAAATTAGGACTCTCCCAAAAGGCTCTTTTCCAATCCATGATATCCCTGCACTATGGGACTTGTTTAATTAAAGTCTTTCAAAATGTCTGTAGTCTTCTGTCAATGTAGACCCCCTGTGACCCACAACTAACCAAAGGAATGGTTTTAGAAAACAGTCATTTCTTGTATTTTATCACTGAGCGCTACTGGGGATGGAAAAATGTCAATTTCATTTTGTGTGGAAAGAAAAGCCTTTGGGATACGGGAAACATTCTGAAGAATCAGGTGCAATAATAGGCCTCATTAATAAATTCACCCTCAATTTCTTTGGCATTGTGGAATTGTAAACTTCCTACATGCAAGCTGGTAGCCTTTGGTCCTTTCCCACTCATAAGACAAGTCCAAAAGCAAGCCATGAAAGGCTGCCATGAAACATTGTTCAAGTTATTTTTAAGCATTATGAATGCACAGGCTTTTGACATTGTCTCCCATAATGTTCTTATTGAGAAGCTCAGGAAGTGTGGTTTGGATGAGTGGACAGGAAGGTGGATTGAGAGCTGGTTGAGTGACAGAGCTCAGAGAGTTGTGATCAATGGTGCAGGGTCGAGTTGGAGGCCTGTAACCAGTGGTGTCCCCCAGGAATCAATACTCGGTCCGGTCTTGTTCAACATATTCATCAGTGACCTAGATGAGTGTGACCTCAGCAAGTTCCCTGATGATCCCAAACTGGGAGGAGTGGCTGACACTCCAGAAGGCTGTGCTGCCATTCAGTGTGACCTGGACAGGCTGGAGAGTTGGGCAGAGAAGAACCTAATGAGGTTCAACAAGAGCAAATGTAAGGTCCTGCATGTGGGGTGGAACAACTCCATGCATCAGTACAGGTTAGGGGCTGACCTGCTGGAAAGCAGCTCTGAGGAGGATCTTGGAGTTCTGGTAGACAAAAAGTTAACAATGAGCCAGCATTGTGCCCACAAAGCCAAATCATACCTTGGGATGCATTCGGAAGAGTGTGGCCAGCAGGTTGAGGGAGGTCATTCTTCCCCTTTTATTCTGCCCTAGTGAGGCCACATCTGGAATACTGTGTTCAATTCTGGGCTCCCCAGTTCCACAGACACAGGGAACTGCTGGAGAGAGTCCAGCAGAGGGCAACGAAGATGACTGGGGGATTGGAGCATCTCTCTTATGAGGAAAGGCTGAGAGAGCTGGGACTGTTCAGCCTGGAGAGGAGAAGGCTGAGGGGAGACCTTATGAATGCCTGTGAGTATCTAAGGGGCAGGTGTAGGGAGGATGGAGCCAGACTTTTCAGTAGTGCTCAGCAATAGCACAAAGGGCAATGGGCATAAACTGGAACACAGGAAGTTCCATTTAAATATGAGGGAAAACTTCTTCACAGTGAGGGTGACAGAGCCCTGGGACAGGCTGCCCAGGGAGGCTGTGGAGTCCCCTTCTCTGGAGAGATTCCAACCCCCCTGGATGCAGCCCTGGGTGATGTGCTCTGGGTGATCCTGCTTTAGCAGGGGAGTTGGACCAGATGATCTCTAGAGGTCCCTTCCAACTCTGATGATTCTGAATTAAAACACACTCCTGAGCTGCTCCTTCTCTTCTGTGTTACACACAGTGCATGTTTCAGAGCTGTGAGCACTAACCAAAATGTACAAAACACGACAGGCAGAGCTCCTTCCACAGGGCAAGCTAACAGACACCAGTTGCACATGTTCACAAGTGCTGATGGAAACCAGAAACATTATTACTGCTTTAGTCTAATAAATGCATAGAGCACCAGGCAGAACATGGCAGAGACTTCAACTCTAGAGACAGAAGCAAGCCCAGGACATGAAAGAGCACTAAGTGGTATGTTATTCATGCTGGCAATTAGGTAATTACAGCTAGAATTGTTCAGGGAACAAATGGTGCTGTTCTGTGAAGAGATGAGAGAAGGGCTGGCAACACTTATTAATGGGGAACATGCTTTGTGAGAAGAGAAGAACATTTGCCAGGTTGTCATCATGGGAAGGAAGCAGACTCAGGAAAGAGATGAAAAGTTGGGGGTGGGGGGAACAGGCAGGAACAGCAACAAACGATGAGGATAGGAGGAAGGAATAACATGCTGTTAATTGAGATTTTTACCCTAAGCTCCAGAGTGACTTCAAGCCCTGCACTAAGAAAGATGAGTGATAGGAAGCTAATATATCTTTAATAAGAAATAAAATAACCAGAAATCAGTTGATATGTAAGTTGAAACCAGCTTGGACAAGTGGTACTATCAATGGAAAGGCAGCAATAGGTTTTAGCCACACAGAAGAAGTAAATCCTAAAGTGTAGTTGGGGATGACTTTTAGATAAAAGAAAGGGTCCTTTGGGTTGGCACAGCTTCTCCAGCAGAACTAAATTTAAAATCAGCAGTAGTTTAGTTAAAATTTAGAAATAGTTTACATCTACTTCTGTCCCCATCCCAACTTACTAACCAGTTTGCATAATATAACCAAAGGGGGAAGCAAGTTTCTGTAGGGCCACGTTGCAATGAAGTGATCTAGATAATTAAGAGGATACACTCCAAACCCCTAAAACTGAAGGAAAAACTGAAGGTGGAACTTCAGAGGCAGACTTTGCTAGAGGAAAACAATGAGTGATGTTACTGATAGTGACAGAAGACAATGAAATGCTTCAGAAACAATGAGAATGCACAAGTGTGTGGAATTTGCAGGACTGGAAAGACAAAAGGCCCCAGGTTTTGACTACACAGACAGGAAGAAATTTAATTTAAGCAACTAGAACTGTGTGAAATCCTTGTATAAGAACAAAATTAAAATGACTTGATCTTGATTCAACTTAGTTTCCCTGGAAGTGAATTAAGGTAGTACCACTACGTTAGGATTAAAATCATGGAATCACAGAATGGTTTGGTTTAGAAGGGACCTTGAAGATCATCTACCAATCCCCCTGACATGGGCAGGGACACCTCCCACTAGATCAGGTTGCTCCAAGCCCCGTCCAACCTGGCCTTGAACATCTCCAATGATGGAATATCCACAGCTTCCCTGGGCAACCTGTTCAGTGTCTCACCACCCTCACAGTCAAGAGTTTCTTCCTAATGTCTAACCTAAATCTCCCCTCTACCGGTTTAAAACCATCACCCCTTGTCCTATCACTACACACCCTGGTAAAAAACCCCTCCCCAGCTTGTCTGTAGCCCCTTCAGGTACTGGAAGGCTGATATAAGGTCTCCTCGGAGCCTCCTCTTCTCCAGGCTGAACAGCCCCAACTCTCTCAGCCTGTCTTCATAGGAGAGGTGCTTCAGCCCTCAGATCATCTTCTTGGACTCCTCTGGACTTGCTCCAAGAGCTCTATGTCCTCCCTCTGTTGAGGGCTCCAGAACTGGACACAGTACTCCAGGTGGGGTCTCATGAGTGCAGAGTAGAGGGGCAGGATCACCTCCCTGACCCTGCTGGCCATGTTTCTTTTGATGCAGCCCAGGATGAGGTTGGATTTCCGAGTTCCAAGTGCATGTTGCTGACTCATGTTGAGCTTTTCATCGACCAACACCCCCACGTCCTTCTCCTCAAGGCTGTTCTCAATCCATTCTCTGCCCAACCTGTATTTGTGCTCAGGGTTACCTCAACCCAGGTGCAGGACCTTGCACTTGGCCTTGTTGAACTTCATGAGGTTGGCATGGGCCCACCTCTCCAGCCTGTCAGGGTCCCTCTGGATGGCATCCCTTTTCTCCAGCATGTCAACCACATCACACAGCTTGGTGTCACCAGAAAACTTGCTGAAGGTGCATTCGATCCCACTGTCCATGTCACTGACAAAGATGTTAAACAGCACTGGTCCCAGTACCAACCCCTGAGGAATGCCACTCGGCACTGGTCTCCATTTGGACATCAAGCCATTGATCACTGTTCTCTGAGTGTGACCATCCAGCCAATTCCTTATCCACCGAGTGGTCCATCCATCAAATCCATATCCTTCCAGTTTTGAGACCAGGATGTCATGCAGGACAGTGTTGAACACTTTGCACAAGTCCAGGTAGACGACGTCAGTTGCTCTTCCCTTGTCCACTGATGCTGTGACCCCATCGTAAAAGGCCACCAAATTTGTCAGGCATGATTTGCCCTTGGTGAAGCCATGTTGGTTGCCACCAACCACCTCCACGTTTTCCATGTGCCTTAGCAGAACCTCCAGGAGGATCTGCTCCATGATCTTGCTGGGCATAGAGGTGATTGAAAAGTGCCTCTAAATTCATGAATGTTTCTTAAGCCACAAGCAACACATTATTGGTTTTAAGTCTGTGAACATTTACACTTGGTCAGTGGGGACTTCTTGGGGAAAGTCAAACCAAATTAACTTTAATTGCATTTGGAAGGTGATTCATTGAATCTACTTTAAATTCAGACCTTTTGTCAAATCCTTCCGTTTGTTCCTAAACAGTTATGTGTCTAACTTGGAACAAAGTTGAACAAAAAGCACTTTTAGAGTGAAGACTGTAGAGAGAAATCAGTAATTTCCAAGGGCAATCCCCAAACACATGAGAACACCAACTCTTCACAGGGGAGAGACAGGAAAGGGCAACCAACTCAGCCCCTGAGACCTAAAGGTGTGTGTTCAGTCCAATACCAATTCAATTCCTTTTTCTTCCCTTGTACTCACCAAATCTGTGCTCTGATGATTCTAATGCTTCTCATTTTCTCCTAACATTTGTAATACCCTTTTGTTTGTTCTAAACAGTTTTAATTTCCATTTCCATAAAACAAACCTATTACCCACTCAGAACTAAGGGAAACTAACATTTCACCTTCTGTGTTATTATCTTTTACATTTGAATTTTAGACACTTGAGCAGGGAACAGGAAAGGAAAATATAACCTGATGGTTCAGCTCTGCAGTCCTACTCTCATCTCTCTCCAAGTCTCATTGTTAGAATTTGGACACTGGGGATAGATTTCACCTGTCACCCAGCAATATGAAGACAGAAACTCCATTCTCCTTGATGTCCCAGGCAAACAGCTGAAGCCACCAGAAGAACAACAGGCAGTGAACACTGATTGAAAGTGAAGAGATCTCAGTTTTGTTTATTGGTATCCCAGTGGCTTCAAAAAAATGCAAGGAGATGAGCCATTCCTTTGTAACCAAGCAGAGCACATGAGCTAACTTTATGTACCTGGGGAAAGAAATTTTGCCCTGGCCAATTTCTCATGTTAAGCCCACCAAAAAAAGAGTTAAACACCTCTTTCAAACACCTCTTTCTCAAAAGTTTTACCTTAGAATGCTGAACTAAATGGTTACTTACCATAATACTATATAAACAGATCGTAGAACTATAATGGAAACTAGGGTTCCATACATGATCTGGAAATAAAAACAGAAATAAAATTTAGCAGTTGGATTCAAGAGACTTTATAAAACACTACATGAGTAAAAACGTTTTGAAGCCTCTATTGATTCTTGTGTCTTAGTCTCAGGAAAATTGTGGCCCCTCTGACTTCCTCTCCAGAAAGTCTTCCATAAAAGTATGACAATAAACCATGCCCTTTATGCAATTACAGGAAAAGTCAGTTGTGTGAAGCTGCTGTTTCACGTTTTGGAATTAAAAAGCAAACACTAGATGGCACTCACTAAGCATCTTGAAATCAGAACGGTAACTAACTCCTGTCAGCTCTTCTGTACCTCTGCATTTTAGCCCAGGATTGTGTAAGCATCAGCTAAAACCGTTTTTGAAAGCCTTACTCCCTTCACTGATATTTGATTAATTTTTCTTCCTGAAAGCAAACACTTGAATAGACTATCCACTATGCCCACACTGAGCACCAGTATGAAAGAAACTTTCCAGGAAGCATTTAAACCCAATTATTACAGGTTGCTGGGATTCAATCTAATTATCCAGTGAGAAGGCTGCATGATCTGAAAAAATTCATGAGCAAAATATGCCTCACTGTAGACTTGATGAATTCAAAAGTAATTGCCTGACTAATACAAAAAAGTTGAAGTAATATTTCATTTTCTGCCTCATGATCATTAATCACTCTCCCTTTTTTTATTCACAAGTTTAGGATCAACCTAATACCATCTCCAAGAGGTACAGACTCAAGGAGAGAAGACATGTGGTCAGCCGTGCCTGGAAGGTGATGCAGAAGCCACTGGAGCAGGGAGGATTTTCTGACACCAGTGACATTAAATGACTGTCCATGCTTTTTATTCTGAACACTGTTTTCCTCCTGCCATAAGGCAGTTTGTTCCGAGCAGTTGTGCCTTGCTCTTGGCCTCTCTCCAGTGGCCCACAAGCCCTTTGCTATTTTTTGCTTTCTTCTTCACTGACCTTCCTTTCTCATTTTGCTTTTCATTAACTCCTATCTAATGCTGCCTTGCTTTACATGAAGCAGAAAAAATTAGAAACCTCTGCTGACTATTTTTAGAAGCCACTAAACCTCACAGAGGAGTGTTTACAAACCTTACCATGTTCTACTGACCTCCTCATACCTTTCCTTCTTTTAGACTACATCATCTCCAAGGCAAGGACACCTCTCACTCTGCTGTAACCAGGACCTGCTGCTATCACTTTCCTGGAAGCACATGCACGTGTCTGCTCATCTGACATAAAACTGATTGCTGTGATCATGCAAAGTGAAACCTACCTTTCAAAAGTCCATAAAGGCAAATTTTCAAACTCCTTTTAGCTTTAGGGATGAGGTGAGTAGCACACACTGTATTATCAGGGCATAGATCCAGAACAAGACAGACAAGGGAGCCTTTCTGCTTGACAACAGGTAAAAGCTGGCTGTAATATTGACTATGCAAAGTCACTCAGCACAGCAGCTCTTTATTTGCATTCAGAGAGAGATCAAATAACTTCAGTAACTAAACTACCACTACTGTGTGTTCTGCTCTATAGAGCTAAACAAAGCAAAACTATTTGAAAGGCTAATGGGTTCTGGCTTGTACTTTATACAAAATGGTTAGCTAATTCCAGTTCCCTTGCTGGGGACCAGCACATAAATCAGGAAAAAAAACAAAACCCAACAAAACCTGCTAGATACAGCCTGAGTATCAAGTGCCTCTCAGTCCCAAGCTAAAGGCAGAATGGGGACTGCTAAGGTGTGCTTATACAATTCTTCATCACTGACATTTTGCCTAAAAAGATCCCCACCATATAACAAAGTGAAATGCAATTTTACTTCATCAGTCTCATTTAAAACAGCCTGTTTCCTTTTCCTAGTCAAATCCAGTAATTTATTTCATTCTAAGAGAGGGATGGCACAGAGGAAGAAATTCACAGAACAGCTTCTCTGGAACCCAAATCACAGTTTGATGCCCTTTCCTTGCTAACCTCCTCCTTCCTACAATTTCCATTGCTAAAATCCTCTTCTGCAGCAGAGACACAAAAAAACCCTACCCATGGAGAGAACTTTCTAGCAGACTCCTTAGGGGGGTGACCACCTTCATTTTTTTATCCAATTGGCTCTTGGGTTTTTGGTACAAGAAGTTAAATGGTATCAGACTATGCCCAGAGAAACAGAATCATAGAATGTCTTGGGTTGGAAGGGACCTCTAAAGGTCATCTAGTCCAACTCCCTGCAATAAGCAGGGACACCTCACACTAGAACATGAACTATAAGCAGCCCAGGTAAAACACAGGAAAATTGTTTTTCTTGCAACAGCTGCTAAAGGCAGGAAAGACTGAAAATGAAGAAAAGCTTTTTCTGTAGAGCTTCTGGCTTGGTATCTCCCAGTGAGTTGCTTAATGGCTCGCAGAAGAGGACAGTCTTAATGGAGGGAGCAAGGAAGAAAAAATTAAACGAAACCTTGCAGTGACTGAAGAAAAATGTGCCCACAGTTGACACTTCAATTTCTTGCCTTTTCTGCTCCCCCCCCACAAACAGGTTGTTAGCAGTAAAACACATTTGGGTTTAAAAGCCTGTGAAAGACTGGAACAACAAACTGTTATGCTCTGCATGCTCCAGTCCTCCTCTTCACACCGAAGGTGAGCATCAAGGTGTTGCTGTGATATACAGGCTGCAGCTGCACATCTGGCTACAGCTGGTGCTTACTAGAGGCCTCTAAACCAAGCTACACAACTTAGTTTATACTTCAGGGAGCAGTGCTTACTTTGGCATCTTTACCACCCACGGATTTACTATTTTCATCATGCCAAAAATTTATTAGGTATTCATAGAATCACAGAATGGTTTGAGTTGGAAGGGACCTTAAAGATCACCTAGTTCCAACCCCCCTGCATGGGCAGGGACATCTCCCACTAGACCAGGTTGCTCCAAGCCCCATCCAACCTGGTCTTCAAAACTTCCAGGGATGGGGCAGCCACAGCTCCCGAGGGCAACCTGAGCCAGTGTCTCACCACTCTCACAGGAAAGAATTTCCTCCTAATGTCTAACTTAAATCTCCCGTGTTTCAGCTTTGATCCATTACCTCTTGTCATCTCACTATAGGCCCTTGTAAAAAGTCCCTCCCCAGCTTTCCTGGAGCCCCTTCAGGCACTGGAAGGTGCTCTAAGGTCTCCCCAAAGCCTTCTCCTCTCCAGGCTGAACAAGCCCAACTCTCTCAGCCTGTCCTTGTAGGGGAGGTGCTGCAGCCCTTGGATCATCTTTGTGGCCCTTCTCTGCACTTTCTCCATGAGCTCCATGTCCTTCCTATGTTGGGGCCTCCAGGATGGGACACAGCACTCCAGGTGGGGTCTCATGAGAGCCGAGTAAAGGGGTAGAATCCCCTCTCTCAACCTACTGGCCATGGTTGGCTTTCTGGGCTGTAAGCTATTATCTGTCTACCCCAAGAAGGATAAAGTATAAAACAAAATAAAACAATCCACCATATTCAAGTTGGCTCAAATGTCTAGATTACATCAGCTCCCTTTGTTCTTCTTTAACTAACACATCACTTAAGCGACAGATTAAAACCCAAGCAAGTTTTGTGCTATTTTGTCTCACAGTGCCTTTAAATTATAAGCCAAAGAACACTCTTGCACTACAACTGAAACAGCAGAAGCTCATCATCTTTTGTTATCACTAGACAGAACCCTCTTTGCTGTTTAAGATGCAAATAACACTGCATGTATTTCACCTCTGAAGCCCATCTCTGCCATGGGGAAAAACCCCAAATCTTATTAATTCACAGTGGATGACCTGATAAGAAGGCTAAATATGAAGAACATCCTTTTAATTCACAAATGGGAAGTAAGCCTTTCAGGGGTCAGTGTTTGGCAGCATTTTTGACGTGGAAGCAGTTAAGCAAATCATACAGATCCACTTCTTATGCAAGTCAGAGAGGCAAGGTTGGGATCCTGCACTGGGGGAGCATACAAAGCTGGTTCTTCATCTACCCTTCTCATACAGAAAGCAGCAAGAGCCTGATATTTCCAGTTCTCTGCTTCCTCTGCTCCTGGCCTTCTGCCCATCTTTGGTTAATAAAGTCAATTTGTCAGCCTCAAATATTAGTGTACACATAGGGAACTGCACTGAGAGATTTTGGGTTCTTGGCAACCCACTGCATATCTACTACTACACCAACCAGCTATCAAAAGAGAGTTAGTCCAAGTACTTGGAAGTTGGAAACTGTATTTGCAATTTACAACAAAGAAAGCAGAATTCTACATGTTCTTGGAATTCTGGAAAACACATTTGAGCAGAGAAAAAGGAAGGACAATGCTCACGATGCCACTGAAACACTGAGTAATTCAGCAGTTATGGCTGTTCAGTGCTACATGCTGCCTTGACAGCTCCTGAATGGATTAATTCAGATCCACTGGGTTTGGTCCTGTTTAGATGCACGTAACAAAGCAAGACACAGTCACTGCTGCTGCGTGGCACAGAGCAGCTCCCCAGAGCTTCTGGGACACTGTCTGCAGCAGCAACAGCTTCTTCAAATGGCCTGCAGAGCTGATCTTTTGGACAGTCTAAAACCTTCTATATTCCCTCAGGTATTCTGTAGGTAGAAGTACTAGCCAGAAGGAAAGCTGTATTTTTCTGGAAGACACCCCCAAAAAAAGCCATGTCATGGAGAAATGTCACTTAAATTAGTTTTATACATGGTCTTCAGCAGGACAATGCCCAAGTGAAAAAAGCTCTGTGGTGACAACTTACCCTGAAAAGGTCATTTTTAACAGACTGCTTGGAAACCTAAACATGTAGAAAGTAAGAAGATGTTCCACTCAAAGGTACACTATCTGAAGCCACATGCCTACAGCTAAGTGTTGCCTTAGCAGGAGGGACTCCAGAGAGCTGTAGGACATGGAGTGGGTCCACAGAGATTTCCCAAAATGGGGAGTCCTGTAAGTCTGAACAGGTTGTCCCCTGACATATTTGTCATGAAGTTTCAGTACTTCTCCACACACATTTCATTATGATTTCCCTTCCCTCTTTGCATTTGTCTATTTAAAACACCTGTGGAGAACAATGTTACTGATTTTTTTCATTGAGGCAAATGAAATCCCATTTTCTCTTGTGCTCACTCTTTCCATCTTAACCAAAGTCACCTTCATTGGTAAATCCAATACTTGTGTTTTACTTCTATCACTACTGCACAAAATTCACTGGTCATATTATTATGCTGTGATCAGTAAACACATCCAGGCATTCTCTTCTTCCCTCCCTCTCTCCTCTGGTGATCTGGGTGCAGTTTAGAACAGAAACAGTTGGTATTTGCCCATCAGTGCATGGTTTTCCACTATGAACCATTTGTCATCCTAGTCCTCAGGGTCTCCCAGTTCTCTCATCATCTCCTCCTCTGTACTCAGTGATGCCTCTGAACTTGGTATCATCACAAATACCATCAGTAGACAACTCTGTTTTTCCTGCTACAGGTTGGTAAATAAAAACAGTCCCACTACTGATCCCAAGAAAGAAATCCAGACTGAGACTGCTTTCCTCCTTTAGTCATTTTCCACTCGTCACTCCCTCACTCTATTTGCAAGTCTCATACTGATCTCCTTCTCCAGATTGCTTGTTTCTCATGGGACACCATAACAACCCTTCTGGAACATCAATACAAAAGACATTGTAAAAATCACATTTCCTAATTTAGAAGAAACAGCTATTTAATCTGATTTTCTATTTACCTTTTAATTATTTGCTTGCTCAAAATTTGCTTCAAACTCTCGCAGCAGATGACTATGCAAATAAAAGAGGTTTTTAGATCTATTTCATTATTAACTTAACTTGGCCCACTCGCTGACTGAGGTTTTTGATAGCTTCAAGTATATAGCCAGCATATGGTATGAAGCAAGGAAACAAACCAGGATGGAAAACAATGCTTTGTAGGTGACAGCTTTCTAGGCCATATCTTATTAGTAAGAAGGCTTATCCCAGACTGGTTTGGGTTGGAAGGGACCTTAAAGATCATCTAGTTCCAACCCCCCTGCCATGGGCAGGGACACCTCCCACTAGACCATGTTGCTCCAAGCCCCATCCAACCTGCCCTTGAACACTTCCAGGGATGGGGCAGCCACAGCTTCCCTGGGCAACCTGGGCCAGTGTCTCACCACCCTCATAGTGGGAGAATTTCCTCCTAATATCTAATCTAAATCTCACCTCTGCCAGCTTTAATCCATTGCCTCCTGAATCCCTCGCTACATGCCCTTTTAAGACTTGAGTCTAAAAATTTCTCTGCCATGGTAATTTCTTCTACTTCCGGTGTTGTCTTATAATTTGTGTGTCAATGGATCACTCCACACCAGCAGCCAGTCCTCCCTCAGCCCTTTCCTTCTATATGCACAAATATACTTGTGGTAAACAGGGATGAGCAACTGAACTGATTTAAAACTAATTCTGAGGAGAGTTTTAACCTATTGAGTTCCCCAACCAAAATCACACCAGAGTGTAAATTTGTGTGCCAGATGGGGAAGAGGGGAGAGGCAAAGCTGTTTCAGAATCATAGAATGGTTTGGCTTGGAGGGGACCTTCAAAATCATCTAGTTCCAACCCCCTTGCCATGACAGGGACACCTCCCACCAGACCAGGTTGCTCCAAGCCCCATCCAACCTGGCCTTCAACACTTAAAAGATCATCTTTTCTCTGACAATGATGCTGGCTTAAAAATAATGAGGAAATGGGGATGCAGGGTTGTTTAGCACCATGGAAATTAGGTAATAGTAGTGCTCTAGCTTGAGAGATTTTGACACAAACAAGACAATACATGCTAGTAAAGGCCACTGCCATCTTTCAGTTAATGGATGAGGTGGCAAAACCCACCAGATTAGTTGTGAGGCAGGGAAGTTTTTTTCTCCTAATGATGTGTAGCCTCTAACTGACCAAAATGGACATCTCCTCCCTCCTATGATTAAAGCACTAAAACTCTTCAACACCTGCAATATGTGGAGGGGGGAAAAAGAAGTTGGTCTCTGTTGCCACCGTGCCATGAATAACAATCTGAAATCCCCTTCATGCCCTGCTGGCAGTAAGCAATTTATGAGCCTAAATTGGGAAAGAAAATAGAAAGTAATTCACTGAAAAATAAGTCTTGGATCCTGGTTACTAAATATAATAGGATTCTTTTCCATTCTTACTGGTCTCCTTTCAGGGGAAAAACCACACTGAAACAAATGAACAATAAAAAAAGCTGTCCACGTGGTAATTCCTCTTTTTTGCAAGGCTGAAAAATTATAATCACAGACAAATGAGGTTCAACAAGAATAAGTGCATAGTCCTGCACCTGGGAAGGAACAACAAAATGCACCAGTACAGGTTAGGAGCCGACCTGCTAGAGAGCAGCCCCATGGAGAAGGACCTCGGGGTCCTGATGGACAAGTTACCATGGCACAGCAATGTACCCTCGTGGCCATGAGGGCCAATATCTTGGGGTACATTAAGAACAGTGTGGCCAGGAGGTCAAGGGAAGTTCTCCTCTCCCTCTACTCTGCCCTGGTGAGGCCACATCTGGAGTACTGTGTCCAGTTCTGGGCTCCCCAGTTCAAGAGGGACAGGGATATGCTGGAAAGAGTCCAACAGAAGCTACAAGGATGATTAAGGGACACCTGTCATACGAGGAAAGGCTGGGAGACCTGGGGCTGTTTAGTCTGGAGAAGAGAAGACTAAGAGGGGACCTTATTAATGTCTATAAATATCGGCAGGGTGGGTGTCAAGAATGGGCCAGTCTCTTTTCAGTGGTGCCCTGTGTCCAGAGGAGAGCAATGAAAATGATCAGAGGGCTGGAGCACCTCTCTTATGAAGAAAGGCTGAGGGAGTTGGGGTTGTTCAGCCTGAAGAAGAGAAGGCTCTGGGGGGACCTCATAGCAGCCTTCCAGTACCTGAAGGGGGCCTACAGAAAGGCTGGGGAGGGGCTTTTTACAAGAGCACATAGTGATAGGACAAGGGGTAATGGTTTGAAACTGCAGGAGGAGAGATTTAGGTTAGAGACCAGAAGGAAATTATTTAGTGTGAGGGTGGTGAGACACTGGAACAGGCTGCCCAGGGAAGTTGTGGAGTTTCCTCCTCTGGAGACTTTCAAGACCCATCTGGATATGTTCCTGTGTGATCTGCCCTGGATGTTCCTGCTGCAGCAGGGGGGTGGGACTCAATGATCTCCAGAGGTCCCTTCCAACCTCTATGATTCTATGAAATACCTCGAGGAATCAAATGCTGCTTCATGTCCTGATGCTGCTTTCCAGTACAGCTAAGGACCAAGACTATGTTTTAAACTACAATTGCATGAGTGTATTTAACCTTACTCCAAGTCTATGTGACTCTTTCAGTTAGAAAACACTTCCTGAAATTATATTGAGTCAATTTTTTTTTGTGCACTCCAAAATAAATGAGTATTAAGAAAATAACCTTGCTTGGCTTTGCAACCAGATAAATGTTTCCTCTGGATTTACAACTTATCTGGCAAAGATGGTGAAAAAATAAGTGCAGTACTTGAACATTTGGAATTTGGCCAGGACTGTAGGTTCTCCATAAAACATGTATTTGGATATAATTGTTGTAAGAAGTCCAGCACTTTTACAGGCCTAAATCTTTTTTCTACATTGATTCATCATGCATAAATTATAACAGGGAATTCATATGCTGAACCTAACGGAAATCAGATGCAAAAAGTGTGAGGTCTGGGGCACCAGTTTGAAGTTTCCCTATTTCCATCTTCCCTGACAAGTCGTAATATCTGTCATCCTAGTACCTGTGGCAGGGGACAATATCTATGCCAATGCATCAAAGTGGGATGAAGTGAAGCTGTGCCATATTTATTGCAATAAATGTAGGTTGAGGAGATAATTGATTAAAGAAACGTAAGTTCAGTATCAGTAGTAAATTCTGCCTCTGTTGTTAACAAAATTACTCTAAGTCCCTTCATTCAAAACCAGTCATAACCAGCTCAGTAAAAGCATCAGCAATTGCAGCTTTCACCCCAGTCACTATCTTTCTGCTGGAAATATAAGCAAGGGAGAAAAAGAAAGGATTTAATTAACGTTCTCAAAAAACCCCTGCAGGTTTATCTTTTTATCTATAGGTAGAGGAACAATTTAAGTTTCCAGGAGAGGTGATTTGGAGCAGCTGGGAATTTGTTTTATTCATCAGCACTTCAGTAACCAACCCAAAGGAACCACGGATCATTTTTACAACTGCTGATGCAGCAGGCACGTTTTGACAAGCGACGGTGCCACCAACTTCAGAAATGAAGGCTTTAAAGCCCTGGCCTGCAAAGAGCTCAGTGCTTTTCACTTGGTAATTTCTCAGCTGTTACTCCTCATCAAAAAATCATAAAAGTGAGAAAACTACTCATGGCATAAGTAAACGAGCATTATTTCTAACCTCCTGTGAAGAGGCAAGTGGTACAAGTCCTATCCCCACAGGCTGTGGATGCATCTTAATATTCTTGGGCTGCTACAGAAGGAACTTGTACCAAAGCTGCCCTGAAGCCTGTAAGATGGTAACAAGTGGTCTCCTACACGATCCTAGAAGACATTCTGTGTTCAAATTCAGCTTGCATTTACATAAAGTAAAACTGAGTAGTTAAAAAACCTCAGCAAACTACTAGGTTAAGATGGAGAGGATAACCTGGTGCTAAGGCATCCAAGCCATGTTATGGTGTCAGGTCCCAGTTTCACAGCAGCTGCTAATGGAAAGAAGTGGACAAGGATTAAGGCCTCCCTCTCACACACACCTTAGCCCACAGCCAGGGTGACCTTCTGGGGTGCATTGAGAACAGTGTGGCCAGCAGGTCAAGGGAGGTTCTTCTCCCCCTCTACTCTGCCCTAGTGAGGCCACATCTGGAGTATTGTGTCCAGTTCTGGGCTCCCCAGTTCAAGAGGGACAGGGATATTCTGGAAAGAGTCCAACAGAAGCTACAAGGATGATTAAGGGACTGGAACATCTGTCTTAGGAATGGAAAGGCTGAGAGACCTCGGGCTGTTTAGTCTGGAGAAGACTGTGAGGGGATCTTATTAAGGATTATAAATATCTGCAGGGTGGGTGTCAAGAATGGGCCAGTCTCTTTTCAGTGGTGCTTTGATAGGACAAGGGGAAACAGCACCAAGTTACAACATAGGAAGTTCCACCTCAACATGAGGAAAAACTTCTTTACTGTGAGGGTGATGGAGCCCTGGGACAGGCTGCCCAGAGAGGTTGTGGAGTCTCCTTCTCTGGAGACTTTCAAGACCCATCTGGATATGTTCCTGTGTGACCTGCCCCAGGTGTTCCTGCTGCAGCAGGGGGGTTGGACTCAATGATCTTCAGAGGTCCCTTCCAACCCCTACCATTCCATGGTTCTATGATTCCATGCTTGCACTTGCCACTGACAAAAAAAACCTGAAATATTGGCTCGAATGCTAAAACACAACATCCATTAAACCATTCTAGTTTTCCAGGTCCCCAAGTAAGATGGGGCAACATGCCAGGCAGCAATACTGATTAAAGAAAAAGCAAAAGGCAAATTGTGCTTGCCTTCCATCTTCCTCCCAGTTACAAAACCCTGTAAAACATCCCACTGAAACAGCATTGTTTAGAAACAAGATTAGCTTCTCCAACAGAGCAAGATTTACCTGATGGAATACAGGTTCTTTCAAATTTAAGTAAACCTGGAACGATACAAAAAAAAAAGAGAAATAATTTGCAACACAGAACAATCATAACATTATTCATCTAAATATTGCCAAGACTCGTTCTGTTCGAATCAAGACACGAGTGCCTATCCATGCATCATTAAAGCTGACTAAACATTTGAAGTTTCCTTTGGCAAAACCTGAGGTTTTAACAATGGAATGATTTAAATTAAGAAGCACAAATAGAGACATTAACATCTAAAACCTCTTCATTTAGTAAGAGTCGTAACACATGCAAAAAACAATTAAGATGCAGAAATTACCGAACACATTCTTGGTAAGCACTGCGAGTGCAAGAAGAAAATGTACTCTACTTTGATCTGCTGTTATTAATGTTTTTGACAATGCTTGAGAATTTCAATTCCTTTTACAAAAAGCTAGTAGTTCTTCCTATTGTTAACACAGTTCATTTAATTTCTGCTTTTGAAGAGAGAAGGGCTCTAGATCTTAGACATGTCATGCCACAGGTGTATAAAAATGTAGGAGGCACAGAGGAGAACAGGCAAGTATTCTGAAGGCAGATGACCTATAATACTTATTTTTTTTTAAAGATATGTTTATCTATACAAGCAATGAAGATGATTCCATCTGTGACTGACAGCCAGTGCAAGACTCATTTAATTCATAAAGGCAACACACTGCACTGAGCAAGGGAATCAAGTTAGCCATGACACAGTTGAAATGCTTCTCATTTTTTTACCAGCAAAAGTTCCTTTCCTATTCTGGCTGCTGTTTTAAAAATACCAGTCAAAATCCCAGCCTGTGTATCACAGCTCACTTTTTGCAGTCTGTTGAACAGGATTATTCTCATCTCTGTAGATGAATTACAGTGAGGGAAGATGAGGAATGCAGCTTCTCCAAGGTCTTATAACAAGTCAACAGTGACTGTTTTTCTCACATTCCTATTGATGACTGCTTTTCCTCTTCATTTATTCTATAGAGTGCTTTAAATAGAAAGGTTTTAGGTTTCTCTGGGCAGCACAATTTTCCCAAGGAAAGAATAATTTGTCCTTCTTGACTGGAAGTCAGAGGGATTCAGTACTGCCTCTGCAACATGGCTTCACTGGCAGGAAAACTGGCAACCTACAGGTGAAAATACCATATTAGAAGTTACTTACTATGCTGACTACGAAGCTGTATGTTATTAACAAGAAAAGCAGTGGATAATTGACTGTATTCTTGTACTTGAAACATTCATACCTGGAACAGAACATAAAGGAGAGAGATAATATTCATCACTTACCACATAAAGGATGCATCTTTCAAGGTATATTATCACAAAATTTGTGAGAGAACTGATCCAAATGAGACTTAGGCCCCTCAAAAAATTGTGGCTCCTCCACTAAAGATGTGTAATTTTAATTTAAAAATACACACTCCTACCAATGAATGTTTTTTAAAAAATCTAGTGCAAAAAACCCCAATAAGCTCATGCATATACAAAAAACAACCCAGGCAGTGGAAAGAGTTTGGGAAGCAGAAGCATTTTCAGAAGGTGCTTAAAGGGTAATAATGGATGGCAAATTAGAAATGAATTTAAAATTCAATACAGCTGCCAAAACCCATTACATCTGTGAGCTAAAAGCAGGATGGGACAGGGAGTGCCTTACAAAACCATGAACTCCAGAGATCTGTTAAGATGCAGATTATTTATGGCTTTACTACAGTCACAGGGCAGTAAATTTGCTAGATTGGGTACTGGTAGAAGTGAAAAGTAAACCCATCATCTATTGCTCCCAGTATGTAAACCAGGTAATTAAAATTAGTTTCATAATCTCTACACTAGACTTTGGTCACAGGTGTGATGGAATGATACACACCAATACCAAATTGTATCTCCACCAGAAAAAAGCTCCAAAAAAACCCAACAAAACTGAACTTTGACAAGTTAGGGCTACAGGAAGCTGTCTATATAACTCCCAGTTACATCTCCCTCGTTTGCTTATAAACTTTGGGAAGAGATACCATTATGGATGACTAAAAGGAAAACAAAGAAAACACATGTAGGAATATCTGGGGAAATGTGTTAAACTGCAAAATGTTTTGACAAAGTAATTACACAGCTTGAGAGTCAGCTGGACTGAAGGATGCATAAGGGAATCACAGAACCATAGAATGGTGAAGGTTGGAAGGGACCTTAAAGCTCATCAGGTTCCAACCCCCCTGCCATGAGCAGGGACACCTCCCACCAGCCCAGGCTGCACAAGCCTCATCCAACCTGGCCTTGAACACCTCCAGGGAGGGGGCAGCCACAGCCTCCCTGGGCAACCTGTTCCAGTGCCTTCCTACCCTCATGGGGAAGAAGTTCTTCCTGAGGTCTGACCTCAACCTCCCCTCTTGCAGTTTCAAACCATCCCCCCTTGTCCTGTCACTGCTCTCTCTGGTGAAAAGCCCCTCCCCAGCTTTCCTGGAGCCCCTTCAGGCACTGGAAGGCATAAAAGGTCTCCCTAGAGTGTCCTGTGCAGATCCACCCCACCACCTACCTTCAAGAAAACCAAAACCATTTTTAAAGGGCTCCTAAACTAAACATTAGCTTGTTCTTCAGAACATTTTAATTACTGCCAAACATGCATACACAGAATCTTATTCGAGCTTTTAAGTGCAGCAACAGACTTGAATGCTTTTGAAGATAATAGAGTCACCATTGCACAAAATAAGCATGATTATTTTTTCAAACAGATTTTTATAGCCACTTTCTCATTCTTTTCCCCAATCACATTCAAATCAGATAAAATAAATGCAAAAGCAATTTCAAGGAGATAAGGAGCTACAATAGAAATACTTCTACTAACATAGGCATTATGATTCTGGTCCTGAGTTTGCACAAATCATACTAATGAATGAGTCACAAACTGATGGTAATTTCCACAGATGTGGGTTCAGTCCTACAGCATCTCATCTCCTTTGCAAGCCACCAATCATCTTCACTAAAGATATTCCCATTTTGAAAGGCTGAATATTTGATATGTTTAAAAGCAAAAGGACTATTTTTTTTTTAATGCAACAAGTCGATTTATCATGTGGATTTTCCAAGTGACAGATCGTGTTAAACCCAGGCCTTGCAGCAACAAGCAAGAAAAAGGCAAATGACAGGATCTTTATATTTGCCAAATGCTCTGTTGCTCCTGAAATTAAATGGGAAAAAACATCCTGGCATGGCATTAAGCTGTCATGCATGTCCCAAGACACCCTACAAAATATGCACACAACTCTTCATAAAATCTTTTTCCTTTAATTTTCCAGAGGAGTGGAAAGCAAGTTTAGCCAGAAATCTGAAATGTGCATTTGGAGTCACAGAAATACAGCTCATGATAGAAATACAGCTCAAATAAATTACAGTGTTGACAATTTTGTAGGTGTTACTGAAGCTGATTTTATGATGTCTGCTGTTTATATACCAAGGAACACTGAGCTCTGGTTGTATATTACACAAAGTCTTTAACAAGAGGGGTTTGTTTGTTTGTTTTTTTCCTGCTAAATAAACACTGGTAAAATTTCTCTAAATTAGCAAAACCTAGGACCAAAGTCAGCCCTGGTGCTCCAATGGCCAAGTCATAAAGTTGCACTGCTAGCAGAACTGAGATCCCACTGAGATCAGAAGCTTCAGTGCCAGCCTCACTATACACTAGATTGGGCTTTGCAGACTCTACGTTTCAACAGTTAATATCTCATAAATATTCAGGAAAAAAAACCATTGAACAAATACTTACAGGCAGTAGACAAACACACAACAACTGTATATCATTGGCAGTTCATCCAACAGCTACAAAAAGCAGAGACATCAAAACATGAAAACTACTTGTAACTCGCACACTTGTGCAACTGAATTAAGCAGAGGTAAGTCTTAAGACAACAGGAGTTTTGAAGGCATTTGGGTCTCCACCTTCTTGACTGTACTTCAGGATGCAGCAGTGTCAAATCCTGTTCAACAACTCAAAGCTTGCTGCATTAATAAGCTTATTACTCTGAAGCTTTTGAATATTAGGCTTCAGAAAAAGCCCATGGCTTCAAAGGCTTGTACCATTTTCACTGCTCATCCCTCTTCAAACACTTACAAGCATTAGTTTTGTGGAGTCAGATTGAATAAGACCACCCCACCAACCTGGAGCATTTTCTTACTTCTGGATAAACTTCACAGAGGAACCGAAATAAATATTTTCCACAACATAAGATAGAACTTTAGCCCATTAGGAAGCACCTTGTGATGTGCTTGCATGTTTACTTCCTAATTGTGGAAATTTCTTACGTTGTTTGAATTCAGAGACAGGGTTTTTTTGTTGCTTATTGTGGGGTTTGTCTTGTTCCCCGCCAGTTATGACTGCTATATAATGTTTTATTGCCTTAAATAATATTTATATTTTGGGAGAAGACTGGCATGTTACAGCTGAAACAGTTACTTCTTGAGGAACTTGCCACCTTAAGGCAGATGGAATTAAAATACTAAGCACAAGAGAGGTGATTTCTCAAGAACAGGTGAGCTCAAAATTGCCCTTTATGTAACGTTAGAAGGGAAAAAAAACAGTCCTTGCATCATTTTCTTCTAAAACTTTTCTCATCAAAGAACATGAACAAATTTCTGCTCATAAATGTATAGTTAAACTTACCTCCTCTTATGAAGGACTGAAAATCATGACAATGCAAAAGCACACCAATGGGTCCATGAAGATGGATGCCTCTGATATGTTAAGCAAATGTTAATAGTTGGGCTTTTTAGAATTGTTAGACCAGGTTTGACTCTTTCTCAAGAGAAACAAGAACTGGATGCAAACAAGATTTTGATCTTTTTCCATAATCAGTCTGAAAGCTGTTGATGGTCATTCCTGTATGTACAGAAATTACCTTTCTGCTAGTGGCCCAGGGTACTTAACAATTTCACATCCATGTTTTTCTGGATAATGAGACACATTAAGAGCAGTAGCAGCTTACTCAAACCCTCATATAAATCCAATCATAGAGTCATAGAATGTCAGGTTGGAAGGGACCTCAAGGACCATCTGGTCCAGCCTTTCTAGGTACTACTCTAGTTGATATGAGGTGGCTCAGCCCCCTGTCCAGCTGAGACTTAAAACTGCCCAATGTGGGGGAATCCACCACTTCCCTGGGGAGACTCTTCCAATGTTGGACTGTCCTCATGGGGAAATCCATCCTGATTTTGCTCAGTTTGAGACTATTTTTCTAGCTGCACAGGCAAAAATTTTATTTTCATTTGGAGATTTCCTATTGTGGAAAAAAAAAAAAAGTGATCTAGTTCTTTACAGGAGTGATATTTTATCCTAAGTCTGAACTATTAGCTCTTCATAGTTTTGGTCACAGAAACTTCAGGAAATGTTTCACAATCTGGCCAAACAGATCTGCTGACTTGTTGGCACTGAAAGGACAGGTCTTGTTGCTTCACCCACATTCCCACTGCTTCTCTCAAGTGAGGCACTCAAGCTCATCTGACCCCTGGTGAGCCAGCTCCAACAGCTGATCCAGCACACAACTAACCTTGACAAAAAAGGTTTAAATCCCTGAATAGAGAGTCAGGGACCGTGACAGGTTGCACAAAGGAAGTATGGGGAACACAGATGGTCACTGAAGCTAGCAGGCGCGTTAGGTGGCACTTTGCCATCACATCAGTTTATCTTTGCTGGGATGCCTTAGAGGGGAAAAACCAGAAGCCATGGCTGAATTCAGCTTGATACTAAGAGTTATTATTTATAAGTTCAGTGATATGCTTTACCAAGTCTGACAGGAATTAGCTGCAGGGTTAATTCATGCAGCTCGAAGAGTGCGAGTTATTTAAGGCCTCATAAAAGAAAACGAGAAGGAAAAGAAGAACAAGAAATACAATATAGCCATTTTTTTTATTTTAATTTGGACAGCTGATTAAGTTCATAGGCTGGCAGCATCTCAGGCACAGAACAGTAACATCAAAGAGCCTCTCAAAATATCCTAGTTAGAATTTGCTTGCAGAAGACAATGGCTTCTGTATCCAAAGGAATGAATGCTTCCAGGAATAGTCAGCAGCATGTCTGAACGTGTCTGAGCAATGAAGGAACATGGATAGAAAGAAACTCAGTGAGCTGATTCCACTGGTTAAATAAGCATTTTGGATTCTTGAGGAATGCACAATCAAGCAGATTCCCACAAAAATAAGAGGAAAAGAAATTGCTTCAGAAGTATTCTAAATAATTGCTTTCCAGAGCAGCTTGCACATTTCTCTTAATTAACCAATCTGAATTGGCCATTTACAGTATTAAGATTGTGAAACATATGTAAAAAAAGTACCTCTTTGAACAGTTATCAATGCTGACTTTTAATCATAACAAGAGAGAAAGTGAACAGAAAAAGATTATTTACTGCTTGAAATGTTTCCTCTATGGTGATTTGTGAGCTGGCAATCAGAGCAATTAAGGGTACTTGAAGATTTGACTTGGCTGCCAGAATAACGTGTCCTTTTTCTGCCTCACATGAAGCACAGTTGTAAAGATGATGCAAAACATCCCTGCTCTCTTCTCATCTGCTTCTGCCCACCCTTTATTTGTCACAGTTCATAGGCCTCTCAGTCGTTCTGGTGCAACACCAGAACTACATGGTTAGTAGCATCAAAGTGACTTGGATTAAAATAGCCTCCACACACCCATGCAAGACCAACAGATGTAATGGGGTGTTCTAAGACACCTGCACCTTTGTGGAATGGCAGCTGGAGGCCAGAAAGAACACTCACAGGATCTAAAATGACACTGAACATCTCCTTTCAGATATACTAATACCATCATAGAATCACAGAATGGTTTTGTTGGGAAAGACCTTAAAGATCGTCTAGTTCCAACCCTCCTGCCATGGGCAGGGACACCTCCCACTAGACCAGGTTGCTCCAAGCCCCATCCAACCTGGCCTTGAACACTTTTGGGGATGGGGCTTCCATAACTTCCGAGGGCAACCTGTGCCAGTGTCTCACCACCTTCACACTAAAGAATTTCTTCTTAATTTCTAACCTAAATCTCCCTTCTTCCAGTTTTGACCCATTGCCCTTTGTCCTCTCACTACACACCCTTGTAAAAAGTTCTTCCCCAGCTTTACTGTAGGCCCTTCAGGTACTGGAAGGTGCTATGAGGTCTCCCTGGAGCCTTCTCTTCTCCAGGCTGAACACCCCCAACTCTCTCAGCCTGTCCTTGTAGGAGAGGTGCTCCCCTCAGATCATCTTTGCAGCCCTTCTTTGGACTTCCTCCATGAGCTCCACGTCCTTCCTATGTAGGGGGCTCCAGAACTGGACACAGCACTCCAGGTGGGGTCTCACAAGAGCCGAGTAAAGGGGAAGAATCATCTCCCTGGCCCTGCTGGTCACACTTCTTTTGATGCAGCCCAGGACACAGTTGGTTTCTGGGCTGCAAGTGCACATTGCTGGCTCCAATGGAGTATGGAGAATGATTTGGCCCAGCTGCCTGGCTCTCTAAGCTCCACTGACTTAACTGTCATCTCCATGTGGGAGCCCAGGCTTCCAGCACACGTTTTTAAATGTACATTTCTTATTTTTGAACTTCACTCTGACTTGGATGGAAAGATTCATTTCCTTAATCTTCTCAGATCTGTGACAGGACAAGACTCCTTGTGTCCCTTTAGAAATGGGAAATCTCAAGACCAAATCCTTATAGTCCAGTGATTTATTACAGAATACTTTTTATTTGAAGGCAAGAGAGAGAAAGACACTCAGCTCTTGCTACTCAGAAAATACTGACCTCAGTATTAATGCTACAGGTACATCTAGATAAATAGAAAACATAATAGAAAACATGAAGATGAAAAAAGGATACAATAAATAACAATAACTCTGGTCTGTACTGCTTGCTGTTAAGCCAAAGCTGTAGGAATTTTAAAATAACTTGAATAAAAAGATAGTGTGATTTCCCAAAGGATGAAGCATCTTCAACCCATATCAGCAATTGATTATAGCTCTTATTTTAGATGCAAGAATATATATTCCTGTGTATCTATCCATGGAAATTATCTAATGAAACAAGACCTGAACTACTCCTTTGTTGAGAGCAGGAGTCATGTACAATGATAATTCAGGCAGATTAATTCTTGTTATATGAGTTTCATCCAGTCAAGAAATGACAATATAGATACAAACATAAAATGATTCCCAGTTGCTCATCAATACTCACCTGCATTTCATACTTCAGGGTCATGTGGAAGCACCAGGATCCCAATCCCACAGCTGAAAACAAATCAAAACCATGGTCAGCACAAAAGTCTACATGTAAAACTTTGAGGTACTTAACTTAAATGAATGAACTTTAGAGGTAAAAAAAATGAGAATATCAGCATCCCATTTCAGGACAAAC
This sequence comes from Hemiprocne comata, assembly GCA_020745705.1. Taxonomy (NCBI): domain Eukaryota; kingdom Metazoa; phylum Chordata; class Aves; order Apodiformes; family Apodidae; genus Hemiprocne; species Hemiprocne comata. Next base: position 214,729,532 of record CM036586.1, read on the forward strand.
CCATAATTTTCCACAGCCTTCTAATTTCCATTTTAGTCCCCAGTGATGTGCTTGAAGTGATGTTTTTTGGGGGCTAGGTGTCCTGTTTTCCTCCTCTCAATACTGTCTCCTATGAACTGGTGTCATCTCAATTAGGGTAAGAGTGGAGAGAACTTAGAATGACTGGAACATTATCATTCTATTTATCTTACTTTCTTCATTTTAAGTACATGAAGATTTATCTATCTTCATCCTTCTAGAACACAAAGATTCAGTCAGCTACTAGGACTCCTGAAAGCCTGTGATATTTCTGCTTATTGTCCAGTTTTAAAAGCAAATTTTACAAGGGTTTGTTTTCCTCTCTAGGAGCAGAAAGGAGTTGCTGTTAGAGCTTAGAAATAGAAATTCAGGGTAAGCAAACAAAACCCATGCAGTATGGATCCGTTTTGTGAAAGCAGATCACTATGGTTGGATGGTCGCATCCACAGGGCAGTGGTCAATGGCTTGGTGTCCAGATGGAGAGCAGTGACAAGTGGTGTCCCTCAGGGGTCTGTCCTGGGACCTGTGTTGTTTAATATCTTCATCAATGATATTGACAGTGGCTCTGAGAGCACCCTCAGCAAGTTTGCTGATGACACCAACCTGGGTGGTGCGGTTGATATGCCAGAGGGATGGGATGCCATCCAGAGGGACCTGGACAAGCTGGAGAAGTGGGCCCAAGTGAACCTCATGAGGTTTAACAAGGTCAAGTGCAAGGTTCTGCACCTGGACTGTGGCAACCCGAGACATCAATACAGGCTGGGGGAAGACATGCTAGAGAGCAGCCCTGTGGAAAAAGACCTGGGGGTACTAGTGGATCCAAAGCTGGATGTGAGCCACCAATGTGCAACTGCAGCCCAGAGGGCCAACAGCATCCTGGGCTGTATCAAAAGAAGTGTGGCCAGCAGATCAGGAGAGGTGATCCTGCCCCTCTGCTCTGGTGAGGCCTCATCTGGAATACTGTGTCCAGCTCTAGAGCCCCCAATACAAGAAAGACGTGGACCTGCTGGAGCATGTCCAGAGGAGGGCAATGAAAGTGATCAGAGGGCTGGAGCACCTCTCTTATGAAGAAAGGCTGAGAGAGTTGGGGTTGTTCAGCCTGAAGAAGAGAAGGCTCTGGGGGGACCTCATAGCAGCCTTCCAGTACCTGAAGGGGGCCTACAGAAAAGCTGGGGAGGGGCTTTTTACAAGAGCACAAGGACAAGGGGTAATGGTTTGAAACTGCAGGAGGAGAGATTTAGGTTAGAGATCAGAAGGAAATTATTTAGTGTGAGGGTGGTGAGACACTGGAACAGGTTGCCCAGAGAAGTTGTGGAGGCCCCATCCCTGGAAGTGTTCAAGGCCAGGTTGGATGGGGCTCTGAGCAACCTGGTCTAGCGGGAGGTGTCTCTGCCCATGGCAGGGAGGTTGGAACTAGGTGATCTTTAATGTCTCTTCCAACTCTAACCATTCTATGATTCTATGACATTTACGAGCCTTCTTGGAAGCTCATCTTTCTATGTAATGATTTTTATTTGAAATATTTTGTTTTGCTTTTTCCTACTTTATTTTACTTTTTATTTTAAGATCTTTGTCAGCAACATGGACAGTGGGATCGTTCCACCCTCAGCAAGTTTTCGGACAACACCAAGCTGTGCGGTGTGGTTGACACACTGGAGGGAAGGGGTGCCATCCAGAGGGACCCTGACTGGCTGGAGAGGTGGGCCCATGCCAACCTCATGAAGTTCAACAAGGCCAAGTGCAACGTCCAACCACATCCTGGGCTGCATCAAAAGAAGCGTGGCCAGCAGGTCGAGGGAGGTGATTCTGTCCCTCTACTCTGCACTGGAACAGGTTGCCCAGGGGGGTTGTGGCTGCCCCATCCCTGGAAGTGTTCAAGGGCAGGTTGGATGGGGCTTTCAGCAACTTGGTCTAGTGGGAGGTGTCCCTCCTCATGAAGGGGGGTTGGAACTAGATGATCTTCAAGGTCCCTTCCAATTCAAACCATTCTATGATTCTATGATTTTTAAACTCTGAATTTACTTCTAAAGCTAATATATGAGGTATATACTTTGCCTATACACAGCTTTTTCAGTTAGACAACAACGTTTCTTGGAAGTCAGATTTAGAGCAAAGCTGGTGGAGTATTTCATGTATCATTCATTACTTTGAATTGCTATCACTTAAACACTTTCATTAAGCACCAGTTCATTTTTATTTTGCAAGAACTAGTACATTAATGCGATTTCTTGTCTTCCTTCAAGAAATTATGTTTTACCTCAGCCCCTAGTTCCAGAGAAAGCCCAGTAATTTGCACTCAAGCCTTGATCACTGGGTAGTGCTGCTGTGCTTTGCTGCAAGGGCATAATGTTTTCTACACACAAAAAGGATTCCCAAGACAGTTGTTTGATGTGTCTGGAGATGTTTCTTTAGATGCTATTAGACTAGAATTGTGATGATTACACGTTCTCAATGAAATGCAATACCTAATCACATAACTTTAAGATAGGACTGTAATACACCTACATTTTAAGTGTATTGCCACATACTCTGATGTCATTAATTCTCTTGGAAAATTAAGCACGGGTGTCTACCAGAACATAAACAACCATTTGCCCTTCTCTAAGTTCTGATTAAACTGCCTTGCTTCTGAAGAATCTTTCCAAACTATAAGCAACAACTGTTTTTCACCTTCATTGAGATTTTAATGAGAAAGTCTCATAGCCATTTGTCTATGAATACAGAATAGATTACAACCACTGTTCATTCTGAAGGAAAAAAAAACCCCACGAAGATCATCATTAAAACAGCACCATCCACCATCCCGGCTGTCCCAGGGATTTCAGAACCTTCAAGATTGTCCTGGTTTGAGCCAGGATGAAGCTAATTTTCCTTTTACTGATTTTTTTTTTTTCCCCTTCAAACTCTTAATTTTTTTAAAAAGTGCTATTTTCAAATACAGGCAAAATCATTGCATAAGAAATTTCAACTGATTTTAAATTAACAAACTATGTTGTTAGGGGGTTGTTGTTGCTTTGCTGTGGGTTTTTTGTTTATTTTTTTGGTTAATATTACTGAGGTTAATAAATCTCAACAACTACCAAACTCCTCACCTTCCTTCTATATGATGAGAAGCAGGTACTTCTAGATTATTTTTCTGTTCCAGCCTTTGCAAAAGTCAAGACTGCTACAAATATTAGTGTTCCAGATCATTAATCCCATGACTACAATTAATATCTAAAAAAAACCAAAAACCAAAACACCTTCTTGCTTCTATGTGTATGGAGTATTGTGTCCAGTTCTGGGCCCCTCAGTTCAAGAAGGACAGGGAACTGCTTGAAAGAGTCCAGCACAGAGCCACAAAGATGATGAAGGGAGTGGAACATCTCCCTTATGAGGAAAGGCTGAGGGAGCTGGGTCTCTTTAGCTTGGAGAAGAGGAGGCTGAGGGGTGACCTCATCAATGTTTACAAATATGTAAGGGGTGAGTGTCAGGAAGATGGAGTTAAGCTTTTCTCAGTGGTGACCAGTGATAGGACAAGGGGTAATGGGTGCAAATTGGAGCATAGGAGGTTCAAGGTGAATATCAGAAAAAACTTTTTTACTGTGAGAGTGACAGAGCACTGGAACAGGCTGCCCAGAGAGGTTGTGGAGTCTCCTTCGCTGGAGACATTCAAAACCCACCTGGACAAGTTCCTGTGTGATGTGCTCTAGGTGACCCTGCTCTGGCAGGGGGGGTTGGACTAGATGATCTTTCGAGGTCCCTTCCAACCCCTAGGATTCTAGGATTCTATGTAATGATCCCAGTTGGAGTTCCTTTGATTATGAAATTTTACTACGTGTTGAAGAATTCAGCCACATTGCATAGCAATAAAATAGCTATCTGAAACAAAAGTTTACAGGGACTCATCATGTGGTCCTTCCCCCAAAAAAAACCCCTCTGCTGGAAATGGCTGTGAGGCTGCAATCTTGGCAGAGCTCATGAACATGGCCAGGTCTGTTCCATATTTCGGGGCGTTCAGCAAGAAACCCAGGATGTTAGATGGCTACAGGATGTATGACCAGCTTATGCATCAGGTGACACTCTCTAGATTGCACAGACAACATTTTCTCAGACACTATTTTGGTAACTATGGACAACAGCATCTTTTTGAAGAGACAGTTTAAATGAAGACTGAAGGATAAAACTGTAATTCTTTATGCTTCCCATTTATAGCTGCGTATGGCAGAAGGATAATTGAAAATGGTGTATTTTACATTGTGGAGAGATAACTTCAAAATGTTGTACATCTAGGTATCAAATGAGCTAAGAACCAAGTTTCCAATTTGCTACCTTCAGCATATGGTGCATCTTAACACAGAACTGTGCAAAGAGCTTACAGGCTGGAGAGCTGGGCAGAGAGAAACCTTCTGAAATTCAGCAAAGGCAAGTGTAGGGTATTGCACCTAGGGGGGAAGAACCCCGTGTGTCAGGACAGGTTGGGGGCTGACCTGCTGCAGAGCAGCTTTGGGAAGAAGACCTGAGAGTCCTGGTGGGCAACAGGATGACCATGAGCCAGCAATGTGCTCTTGTGGCCAAGAAGGTAAATGGCATCCTGGGATGCATCAAGAAGAGTGGCCAGCAGGTCAAGGGAGGATATCCTGCCCTTCTACTCTGCCCTGGTGAGGCCCCCCCAGGAGTACTGTGAACAGTTCTGGGCTCCCCAGTTCAAGAGGGACAAGGAACTACTGGAGAGAGTCCAACAGAGGGCTATATGGGTGATGAGGGGATGAGAACATCTCATTACAAGGCAAGGCTGAGGGACTTGGGTCTTTTAGTCTGGAGAAGAGAAGACTGAGGGGGGATCTTATAAATACTTAAAAGATGGGTGTCAGGAGAATGGGGCCAGTCTTTTTTCAGTGGTGCCCAGTGACAGGACAAGAGGTAACAGACACAAACTTGAACATAGGAAGTTCTGTCTAAACGTGAGGAAGAACTTCTCTACTTTGTGGGTGGCAGAGCACTGGAACAGGCTGCCCAGAGAGGTTGTGGGGTGTCTGTCTCTGGAGACATTCAAAACCTGCCTGGACGCCATCCTGTGCAACCCACTCTAAGTAAACCTGCTCTGGCAGGGAGGTTGGACTAGATGATCTCCAGAGGTCCCTTCCAACCTCTAGCATTCTGTGATTCTGTAAATCTGTCCAAAAAGGAGGAATAAGGAAATTGCATTATGGGATGATGAACTATAGCAGCTGAAGAATCTGTCATACTCTGCTCCACTGGCACCACTATGTAACTGCTAAACTTCAGCAGAAGGGAACTACTCTCCCTGGGCCAAGAGCTGAGCTAGTCAGAGTTGTCTCGTGGCTCAATGTGGGATTAGAGTTTGGTGCTGAAAACACTGCAGTTTAAAAAGGAAACACCCAGCACATGTCGAGGATCCCAAGAAAATCTTTATTTCATCTGCCATGCCCAGAGCACACTACCCTTCTGTCACACTTGAAGTACAACCTGTAAACTTTGAAGGGGCTTGACAGGTATTTGTCTCCAGTAAACAGTGGTTTAACACTTAATCTCAAATGTCTTCACAAGTAGCTTCTACCTGTAGCTCTACTGGATTGCAGCTACCTTTAGATCTACTTCTTGTCACGTAACTTCAGGACCAAAACATTTCTAAGGAATATTCACACCACTGCAATGAGGCCTACCAGCTTTCTACTTTTCAAAATAGGAGTGAACATGGTCACTGCAATTACACCAGTTTCCTACAGAAGCAAATTTCCCACACAGCTACTGACAAACTGAGCAGTAGCAGTAAGCAAGGTTGACAGTTTTCATTTTAGGTGTTTCCTTTTGTGAAGGAGCTGAACTTGCTGAAAGCTGCATATCAGTTGGGAAGTTTTAACACCATCTGAAGCAATACCACTTTCTCTGTAACTACTGCAGCCCATTTTCATAGAAACTACAGTCACTCAGCACTTCTACATCAATGAACAGTTATTTCACTGTGCTTCAACTTCAAGGCAGGATCTGTGCTAGAAATACTCTGACATCATACACGAGATCCAGCTGCATGTATGAACACTATAAACTCTCTTCTGAAGGAAGGATGCTCCAGGTGCATACACCTTTATTTAGGTATCCACACATGAACTAGGTGTCAAAGCTTCCACTAAGAGAATGGCATTATAAAGAGTAACACATCTGGCTAAATATAAGTGGATATTTTTGGCTGAGTCAAATGACTCTGGGCTTAAATGACTGTGATAGGAGAAAGACCCCTCTGCACATGCAGACACACATATTTAGGGGTTTGAATCTGGAGCTGAATTCCACCTACGGTTTCTTACAATAATACAAGTGGTAATGGCTTTAAACTGGAAGAGGATAGACACGTGGAAGAAATTATTTGCTGTGAGGGTGGTGAGACACTGGCCCACACTGCCCAGAGAAGCTGTGGCTGCCCCATCCCTGGAAGTGTTCAAGGCCAGGCTGGGTGGGGCTTGGAGCAACCTGGTTTAGTGGAAGGTGTCTCTGCCCATGCACAGGGACTGGGGCTAGATGATCTTCAAGGTCGTTCCCAACCCAAACCAGTCTGTGATTCCATGAACTAAAGATGAACAGCAACATACTGCATAATAAACTGTCACAAGAATGAAACAAGATGACAAGTAGAATGAAATGAGCACTTTCTATTTAATTATTTTGCTCTGTGATGGTTTTCCTCCACTTCTTAAGAGACAGGAGAGCCCTTGGTTAATCCAAGGGTGCAGCTCTACAAGTGAACTCGAGCATGGCTGGGACTGTTCCCATATATGCTAATGCAACTGTCTGGGCTAGTGAGATGTTAGAACAGCCTGGGGATGAATCCAGCCTGTTCCAAATAGCACTTTCCCTGAGCAGCTTCCCAGCACAGCCCAGCAGCCCTAAGAGCTCAGGGCCCTTGTCCAGCAGGGAGTATGTATGTATGTGGTCACCTTGTTTTGGAGGCTAAGACAAACAGACTCGGGCTGTGCCACACTACTTGGCTTCAGCACCCAGGAATGTTCCTGAGCACGTTCGATTCTCTACCCCTGACATGGCCTAAGCACCTTCTCCATGGCTGTGAGGTAAGAACAAGGGAGTTAACTTTGACTGAAAGACTTCTAGGAACTAGTTTTACAGATACAGCTTCACTGGCAATGAAGCTTACTAAGTCATTTACCAGTTCCTATAGCTATGTCTAACACAGAAAACTTTTTCCATCCTTTTTTTCCCTCCACTTTGGCACAGCTTGAATGACTGAGACGTAATAAATAGGCCAAAGAAATACAAACCAGAACAATCCTTCCAAATTTCAAGTAAAACATCTAATAAAGTACGTAACTCCATTGACTCTGCTTTTTCTTACCTTCTTGGGTTCAAAACACTCTCCTCTTAAAAATATCTATAAATATCTATTTATAGATATTTTTATATATAATTTAAAAATCAGGACCCTTCAAGAATATGAATTTTTGGGAACAGTTGCCCAAGAAGCATGAGGAAATGAGATGTGGTAGAACCTGGTACAAAACTACAACATCAGGAACCATCCAAAACCAACTGCTCATTCTCCAAGGCAGTGACAGTCTGATGATTTGTTTCACCTTCTTCATGAGATGCAAAATCCTAAAGTAATTGCTTAGGATTATTTTTCATAATGTATAGGTTGATTAAATAGTTCTCTAAAGCTTAAAAATCCTATCCAGTTCCTACTGAGTTCCTTGACAACATGCTCTTTGAGTTGAAAGGCAGCAAAAATAACGGCTGAGAACAGCGTGGTGTACCTCCAAGAACCTGCTGAAAAGTCTAACTCAGCCTCAGCACGAGTATGAACAAGCAATTTATTTAAACAGTTATTTAAAAAAAACCCTTTTTGTCCTGCCAACTTTGGATCTTAGCATGTATGTGAAATGAACAGTACTTTCCTAATCTGAAATGCATCTGGTTCAACGAGGAAATAAATGTCAACAGCAGAAACTGTGGGGTATAAAGTGAAGCACTGAACATGGCGTGGTAAAACACAAAGGAACTGACAATCAGCTAAATGCCTGGAAGCATTCAAAAGAAACAGCTGATGTGGATCAAAATAATGTCTAGAAACAACACTTCTTATGTTCTTAAATGCTAAGAGATTTAATTTTAATGTCCACTTTGGCAGCTGCCTTAACATCTTGTAAAATCTCAGTAATGATTCAAACTTATTAAAACCTAATCAAAGTGCCCTCCCTTCCAGCTCTACCTTCACAGCAGAAGTGCTGAAGAATTTCTGCTTTAACAAAACAATCCTTAGAGACTACAAGCTAGTTTGGAGCTCTGCTATATGGTCTTTAATGAAGCATGGTGCCTGAAGTGAAATCAGAAGTTTGTGTTAAAGCCACTGTTTCTTCACAGATTTGGTCTATACTTGTTTGTTATAGACTAAGTAGAGTGGAATCTGTTAATAAATAAAATTACTGTAAGGGCAAGAATTCTCTCTGGTTCTTTCCTATGTTACTCTATCTCCACTTCAGTATGCTTCTCATTCAGTCACATGCACAGAAAGAATGCCAAAGCTCCTGGTGTATTTCAACTATGTTTAAAATTCTGTTTATCTTCTCACTTGCTGCTGGCATTCTGTAGTTGAACTAATGTTAAGAGGTTTGTGATTCTAAACCATCCTGTTCCTGGTTTTCACTGAGAAACTATAAAGCCTTCTGTATCTTGTATATTCCTTCACAGCTCTCAACTGCTGTAGAACAGTCCCACATTACAGACTCACAGAATGGTAGGGATTGGAAGGGACCTCTGGAGATCATCAAGTCCTACTCCCCTGCCAGAGCAGGACCACCACAGAACCTAGGGCAGGTCACTCAGAAACACATCCAGATGGGTCTTGAAAGTCTCCAGAGAAGGAGACTCCACAACCTCTCTGGGCAGCCTGTCCCAGGGCTCCATCACCCTCACAGTAAAGAAGTTCTTCCTGATGTTGAGGTGGAACTTCCTGTGCTCTAGTTTGCATCCATTGCCCCGCATCCTATCACAGGGCAGCACTGAAAAGAGACTGGTCCCTCCTTGACATCCATCCTTCAGTTATTTATAGACATTAATAAGGTCCCCTCTCAGTTTTCTCTTCTCCAGACTAAACAGCCCCAGGTCTCCCAGCCTTTCCTTGTATGACAGATGTTCCAGTCATCCTTGCAGACCCCATTGGACTCTCTCTAGTTTAGCCCTGTCCCTCTTGAGCTGGGGAGCCCAGAACTGGACACAATAGTCCAAGTGTGGTCTCACTACGGCAGCGTAGAGGGGGAGGAGAACCTCCCTTGACCTGCTGGACACTCTTCTTAATGAACCCCAAGATACTATTGGCTCTCGTGGCCATGAGGGCACATTGCTGTCCCCATGGATAACTTGTCCACCAGGACTCCAAGGTCCTTCTCCATGGAGCTGCTCTCTAGCAGGTCGGCTCCTAACCTGTACTGGTGCATGGTGTTGTTCCTTCCCAGGTGCAGGACTCTACCATTCTTCTTGTTGAACCTCATGAGGTTCCTCTTTACCCAGCTCTCCAGTCTATCTAGTCTCGCTGAATGGCTGCCCAGCCTTCAGGTGTATCAGCCAATCCTTTCAGTTTTGTACCATCAGTGAACTTGCTGAGGATACATAAACTCTGTCCCCTCATCCAGTATTACAAATACTGGGGGAAGAGTGGCTGGAGAGCAGCCCAGCAGAGAGGGACCTGGGGGTGCTGGTGGACAGCCAGTTGAACATGAGCCAGCAGTGTGCCCAGGTGGCCCAGAAGGCCAATGGCATCCTGGCTTGGATCAGGAATAGTGTGGCCAGCAGGAGTAGGGATGTGATTCTCCCCCTGTGCTCAGCACTGGGGAGGCCTCACCTCGAGTCCTGTGTCCAGTTCTGGGCCCCTCACTTCAAGAAGGACGTTGAGGTGCTGGAGCAGGTCCAGAGGAGAGCAACAAGGCTGGTGAAAGGGCTAGAGGGAAAGTCTTATAGGGAGAGGTTGAGGGAGCTGGGGTTGTTTAGCCTGGAGAAGAGGAGACTCAGGGGGGACCTCATCACTCTCTTCAACTACCTGAAGGGATGTTGCAGTCAGGTGGGGTCGGGCTCTTTTCCCAGGCAACCAGTGACAGGACAAGAGGGCACAGCCTGAAGCTGCTCCAGGGGAGGTTTAGGTTGGATATCAGGAAGCACTTCCTCATAGAGAGGGTGATTAGACATTGGAATAGACTTCCCAGGGAAGTGGTGGAGGCACCATCCCTGGAGGTGTTCAAGGCAAGGCTGGATGTGGCACTTAGTGCCATGGTCTAGATAGTGTGGTGGTGTTGGTCATAGGCTGGACTTGATGATCTTAAAGGTCTTTTCCAGCCTTGGTGATTCTGTGATTCTGTGAAATACTGAAGCATTGAGGAAACAAATGTTTTTGGGAGTGACCTTTAATATTAGATTCCAACATATGAGATTGAAATCAAGTCATGCAAGCATTTATCACTTCAGACAGGAGAGAAAGGCACCCAGCCACAGATGAGCAGGGCCCAGCTGGAACTCAGAACTGCCCTCCAGCACTGCTGTCAAATACACTGGCTGAGCTCCCCTTCATGAACACCAACGACAGTATAAAACTGAAGTCCATGGTATTTATGGTGATCAAAGACAGACTTTTTTCTTGTTTTTAAACATTTTAAGCATTAAACAGTACATGAGAAAAGCCCACTCAGGGCAGTCTTGGTCTGACTTCCTGATGCTCTGGTCAGCTAGTGCCACACTATCCATCACAAAATGTTGCTGACAGAGGTACCCACAACTTACAACAAAGACAGTCTCAAACACATTCTTTATTTTTTTTTAAGTTTAGAAAGAATGGCACTGTAGGATACTTTGATTCAAGAACATGCTAAGAGTCAGCTTCAGGAAACAAACACACTTGTTACTTTCCCTGTCTTTTTGAAAGGAAGTTCTGACCTTCAGGAATTCCTCCCACCAAGCTATTTCATACTGAGACAAAAATGATTGATTACTCCAACGCATAAAGAGCCTAAAAATGGCTAATTGGAAAGTGTTCAGACAACATCCAAAGATGTACATTGTTGCTGCTTGTCTTTCACACCTATCAGCAAAGCTGAAATAACTCAAAAACCATGAAGTTGGACCTAGCATATATTCAAATGTAACTGGCATCAAGAAAATGCTAAGCATATGGATATGTGGTTTTTGACCATGTTTATCTAAATACTTAAGTATGTCAATCTTAAAAGTCACATTTACAAGCAATCTCTTACCACTGAGAAGGCTGGGAAAGAGCCTCCACAGAGATAGGAGCTAGAGCAAACAGAAATCCTGTGCTGCACTGAAATTCTCTGAAATCTACTTCAAGACCCAACTGTCAAGTCTGAACCCTCTTCATACGTCTTCTTTTCTCATAAGGAACAGGACTTCCAGTTGCATAATCAACATTTTCAAGGAAGTTAGTTCTTTTCTGGATTTTGACATTTTAGAAAAAACCTGATTGTCACAAAATCACAGAGTGGTCGGGGTTGCAAGGGGACCTCTGGAGATCATCTAGTCCAACCTCCCTGCTAGAGCAGGACTCCCTAGAGCAGATCCCACAGGAACATGTCCAGGCGGGTTTGGAATGTTTCCAGGGATGGAGACTCCACAACCTCTCTAGGCAGTCTGTCCCAGGGCTCTGTTACCCTCAGAGTAACGAAGTATTTTCTCATATTCAGGTTAAACCTTCTGTGTAACAGTTTGTGCCCATTGGCCCTTCTCCTGTCACTGGGCACCACTGAGAATCACAGAATCACCAAGGCTGGAAAAGATCTTTAAGATCATCAAGTCCAGCCTATGACCAACACCACCACACCATCTAGACCATGGCACTAAGTGCCACATCCAGCCTTGCCTTGAACACATCCAGGGATGGTGCCTCCACCACTTCCCTGGGAAGTCCATTCCAATGTCTAATCACCCTCTCCATGAGGAAGTGCTTCCTAATATCCAACCTAAACCTCCCCTGGAGCAGCTTCAGGCTGTGCCCTCTTGTCCTGTCACTGGTTGCCTGGGAGAAAAGCCCAATCCCACCTGACTCTAACCTCCCTTCAGGTAGTTGTAGAGAGTGATGAGGTCCCCCCTGAGTCTCCTCTTCTCCAGGCTAAACAAGCCCAGCTCCCTCAACCTCTCCCTATAAGACTTTCCCTCTAGTCCCTTCACCAGCCTTGTTGCTCTCCTCTGGACCTGCTCCAGCACCTCAATGTCCTTCTTGAAGTGAGGGGCCCAGAGCTGCACACAGGACTCGAGGTGAGGCCTCACCAGAGTACACGGGGAGAATTACATCTGGCCTCATCTTCCTGACACCCCCTGTAGATACTTATAAGCATTGATGAGATCCCCCATAAAGTTCACTTATACATTAATGTCCCATCGTTCCTCCCCCCTTGCAAACTCTCTCAGATACGATGGCAGTTTGGCATGTATCACCCAACAGCCTAACAGGAAGGAAAACAAATTCAAACTCATGAAATAATGCTTTCCCAGTTCCTTCAAGGTCTTGACCATTCCTTTGTATTACTGTTCCATACAAACGTCACAAAAATATTAATAACAGTGTGAAACTGTTTGGAAATTTGACACACAAGACATCTTCTGTAATCATCATTAAAGGATACAGAAAGCTAAGATGCACCAACCAGGATTTAGAGCCAGTACAGGATCACTTTAAAATCTCAAAGTTATTTAGTGAATTCTAACTTTACATTCTTCCAACAAATACCAGCTTACTGTAAACATTAACAAGTACAACAAATTGAGGTTTACGTTTCACACAGATCATATTTGGATTTAATTACTTGGTTTCTTAATAATTGGCTGTTGTTCATTGCACATCTGAGCTCTCTTTGTAATTAAAGAGCAAATGAAGTTTTACACATACCTGTAAGACACAAATATGCTGCTAAATACCGTTTTTCAAGGCCATCTTTATAGGTCTGAATCGCACCATAGATGGGAGGTAGAATGAAAATCAGGTTACTCACTGTGTTCCCTGCAGGACAGAAACCAAAAAGCAGAGGTTTAGAATTGGGCACCTTAAATAAATAAAGCTGCACTCATTCGTTAAAGACAGCTTTTCACCAGTTTTCATCCAGAAAGCTACACCTTTTTCAGAAGTTGTCTCCTGCTTTCACACATACCACAAAGATAGATTTTGGTAAAACACAGTTAACTACTTGAAGGCTAAAAATATTTTAACTCTTCTCTTTTTTTTTTTTTTCCACACATATGGATAGTAATAAAATACTAACTTAAGTAAAAAGTTTGGCTTAGATGGTACTTACTTTCTTGGCAGAAGGCAGAAAAATAAGGTTACCTTGGTTGCACAGCTCATGAATTAAAACCTGATTGCTTAAGGAGATAAAAGTCCCAAATAGTGCAAGCCTGGTATTTTAAAAGAGCTGTTTGTTTGTTTTTTCTTTTTTTAAAGCTATTCCTGGAACCAGCTCTCCAGGGAAGTGGTCACAGCACCAACCCTGCCTGAGTTCAAGAAGTGTTTGGATGATGCTCTCAGGCACATGGTGTGGTTCTTGGGGTGCCCCACACAGGGACAGGAGTTGGACTCGATGGTCCTGATGGGTCCCTTCCAACTCAGCAGATTCTATGATTCTATGAACTCTGTCCTCCACACTGGCTTCAGATACTTTAAGGTCACTGAGTGACTGGTTCCCAAACACAACCAGTTCCATCTTTACTATCAGGATGCCAGTTGCTGCTCACCCACAGAACAAGTCGGACTGGATGCTGCTCCACAGATCACAATGTAACACCAAACACTGGCAGAGGGTAAGATAAGGAACAGCAACAAGTCAGAAGTCACTACTGATCACCTTGACAGGCAACTGTCAAAGCTCATCAAGAACCTGAACTTCAGCAAGATACCACCACTCTTCATCCCTCCTGCTGAAGCTGGGATGCAACAATGACACGTGTTGTAGAGATCAGACAAAGCTGAACAAGCCAAGAGCCCAGCTCTCATACCAGGGGCACCACAATGACTCTTCCAGCACTGGGGAAGATGAAGAAACCTTTCTTTTTATTTTAAGATTACCAGTCTGATTTACATGTTTTTTTCAAACTGTCCTGCCCTATGCAAAGGTACAATAAAAGAGAAGCAGAAGGCAATGGCATATTTCTCAGCAGAAGGAATGCAGATTCAGCTTTTTAGCCTAACCACAAATCATAATTGAGAGAATAAATGTTACGTGATGGGAATAAAATGGCATGCAATTTGGGAAAAAGCAAACCCATTAAAAAAGGCAGAATGTTGCTTACATAAATTAAACTGCACACTTCTACATGTCATCAGTTGAATATATAAAAAGTTGAAACTCTAATTTCGAAATATCTCAATGAAAAGTACAATGTATGAGGCTATGAAAAGGCCAAGAAACCCTTCCTATTTCTGCCTTTTTTAGCAGAAAATCTCAGAAGAGTTCCACTTTCTAAAACAAAACCAAGAGTGAGCAGGCCATGTCTGAGTCACTGCCTTCATTCAAGCACCTATTCTTCAGGAGTCCTATTTATCAAAGAACCACAGAATGGTTTGGGTTGGAAGGGACCTTAAAGATCATCTAGTTCCAACCCCCTGCCATGGGCAGGGACACCTCCCACCAGACCAGGTTGCTCCAAGCCCCATCCAACCTGGCCTTGAACACTTCCAGGATGGGGCAGCCACAGCTTCTCTGGGCAACCTGGGCCAGGGTCTCACCATCCTCACACTAAAGAATCCTCTCACACAAAAGAACTTCTCAAGATCCACCCCAAAGAAAAGTGAAAACTACCAAACTACGATCATGCAACCCCAAAATATAACCGCACCTCCGGGAAGAAAATCCATACTATAAAAGTTTACAGAAAATGCAAATGCAAATGGAAAAAAGGTTATTTCAGAACACGATGCAGAAGTCCACCTAGTTAACAAGTTAGCTCTTCTGATTCTCAGTTTGAGACAGTTGTCTTGACCAGATAAAAAACACATCCGATTTTTATCAGACTTTTTTCAAATGACTTTCCTAATTGACTTAACATCATCTCCTGCACAATCATACATTTCACCAAGCTATAACAAGCTAAACAGAGATGTGCCAGACATCTTACTCTTCTCGTAAGCTCTGTAGTAAGTTCCTCCATGTAAAAGAAGCCCAGATGAAATCAAAACAGCTCTGCAAACACGTTCATGTTTATACCGATATAAAAGGCCTTTTTCATGCCTCTTTAGGGAATCATTAACCTTTTACCACATTCCCACAGTGTTGCAGTGGGCAATGATTCACTTCCAGTGGAGACTGGGCTTGGAAAAAATCCACCCAAACTCGGTACTGTGAAGTACACCGACCATTCCCACATCCTCCCAACAAATCATGCAAAAATGACATCCAGCCTCAAAAGTAGAGTAAAGGCTATAGTTTGGCTAGTGAATCTTCTGCTTTCTAAAGCAGCTCTCAACTATGTCCATTTTCAAGAGAAGTTGTTGGACATCATATCATTATCACCGCGCAAGGTCACTTTCGTACGAAACTGTCAAAAACCTGGCAAAAAATCAAATATGAAAACGTCAAACAAAGGCAACACCATGATGTTTATCCACAGCTAGGAAGGCACGTGACTTTAGAAGAGAGCTGCAGAAGGATAACAAACTTCAGATGGATGCAGAATGCAGAAAAGAGATTATTCTGTAGGAAAGCGAAGGTTTCAACACTTCCTGTAAGGTTATAATTAAGTTAAACTGCTGCAAATTCCTGCCACTCCTTCTCTGCACTTTTTGACCCATATTATTCAGAACCATTATAGGAGAGATGATAGGCAAGCCTATTTGCAAAAAAATGCTTACTGAAAGTTGTGTGAATTTTTTAAAAAGGGAAATGGGGGTGAGGGAACAATGAAGTCCTCTGGCATGCTGCTAGCAAAATTACTTCTTCCAAGAACAAAAACTACAAGGTCTCTTTCAAACCCAAGGTCCCTAGGACTGTGTATTTCACCCAAGCCAAGCTATTCTTTACAGGATTACCTTCACAAAGAATAGCTTCTAAATTCATTAAAAAGGATTTTTTTTTACTAATTCCATTGAAAGCAGCAGTGGGATATTAGCAAACAATACCAAGAAGAAGATGATGACACACCTACAGCCCCATATCTCAGAAGTGAGTTAACAAACAAGGAAGTGAAACAAATTTTGAAGGAAATCTATATGGAAGTTGAAAACGGGCAAATAGTGCAACTGCCAAGAAACCTCATCTTCACATTTCTCACCAGATTTTCTTTTTTTTAGAAATAGGAAAAAAAAAAGATGCAGCAGAACTCCTTGGGAGAAGCAGAGATTGAAGAATTTGCAACTAAGGCACGAGGCAGAAGGTATGAAAATAAATAATAATACTGTAATAAATACAGTATAACAGAAATTAGATTCATGCACATGGATGGGCCTTAGCTCCACACAGCATGCTTGTATTTCAGTACTGGATTCCTTGAATACTGGGGTCCAGGGACTGATTTGATTTTTTTTAGTGACCAAAGACTGCTTCTCTGCACTCCATCTTCAGCACGTCTGTCAACAGAAAGGAGGACTAGATTATCAGAGGAAAAAATGAATGAACTCACAGACTAAAATGACAGGGACAGGATTAAATACGATGGCCAAGAACATGCCTTTCAATGTGAATCTGAATCCTTGTTCCAAATGTAGGATTAATCTATTTGAAGAGGCAGAAAAGTGAATTAAGATCACATGGTGACTGACCATAAGCCATCACTGTAGGCACCAAAGCCCCTAAATTTATTTCCAACAGACCAAAATTGCTTAGCTCACCCAGGCTACCAAAACAAGGGTGGACAGAATAAAACTGTGCTCTGAAAATAGATCATGAGTAAATGCCAAGGATGAAAGGGAGCTGTTTGAACTAAAAGGATACTAGTGACAGAAGAATAAATAGATCTAAATGCCAGCTAGAAGTTAGAGGAAAGCCTCCCACTGAAGAAGAGACATTACAACTGCTTCCCAACAGCAATGGGCAGCTTGCTGAACCTCCCTGCTTTCAGGGTGAAGCTCAGTGCACTCAGAAAGCCAGGTTACATGATGTGGGGGGTATCACAGTAATAAAACAGGCTGTGCCCACAAAGGTTATAGAGGGTACTAGGTAAAGTGCTAATCACAATAAATGCAGACTGTGTGACTGCCCTTACACATTTTCACAGAAGTCTTCTGAGACTGTTCTAACGCAAACCATTGTTGCAAAATACTGTTTCATTCATTGAGAGATTGCCATATGGTACCAGAACATAACCAAATTTATGCAAAACATCACTTCAACAGGCCTCTGTCTATGGGAAGGACAGCTGTACGAGTGTGAAACCACATCTACACCCTGCACTACAAATACAACAGGAACACTTGACAAGTTTTTTCTACCATGCATCTACATTCAGTCATCTCCAGGTCCTAAAAAAATATGCATATTATCCTAAATTCACAAAGATCTGTACAAGGACTGAGCACCTCAAAGACAAAAAATATAAACTTGAAGAGGAAACAGCATTTACAGGGAAACACAGGCACAATATATTTCTTACTGTTATACAGACATCTTGGTACAGTTAGTACACACATTTGAAGGAACATAATTTCATAAAGTTTCCACTTCCACAAATATGCCATTAATGCTACATGAGAAAGTAATTTCTACAATAAATTTGAAAGAGGAGTCAAAAGGATAAAAAAAGTAAAGCTGTAAAGAAGTCTAGCTGTAACAGAACATGGTGATAAAGAAATAATACACATGATGAAAAAAACATCAGGAACAGAACACTGGGCTATAGGTGATGTTTTCCATAAAGGAGGAAAAGTGCTATTATAAAAAAGAAGCAAAAATTACCATCTTCAGCTTTTGACAAGGTGACCAATGTGATTTACACAGAGATCCCTTCTCCTGTGTTTGTGCACAGAATGACTGCAAGAGTTACCACCTGAAAGGATCTTCTCAGACATTAAAATCCTCTTTCTCTCTATCAAACATATGAAGACTTTTCACTCTGCAATGGTTTCTACAAGAAGAAAACCAACAGAAATAGATATTACCCTCAGAGAGCAAAGAAGAAAAATTTTGCATTTAAAAGTTGCCTATACATAAAAAGCTCATTTAAAATCAGGACTAACAAACACAACATTCATCACAGCCCTTCAGCCTCCCCTTAAGGACAACTGCACCTCACTGTGAAACCTGAGAAAGTCAAGTGGCTGCTCTTTTCTAAACTTGATACCAGAGTTGCAATAATGTCAAAGTGTCTGTTTAAGTAAAACAAACAAGCAAACAGGCAAACAAACAAGATTTTGAGCCTGAAAACATCCATTTAATTGTCTCAATATTGTGGTCAATTCAGTGCACCTCCTGGATCATGGAGCTTTTCCTTTTCCTATCATTGCATGAAGAAAATAAAACAGCTATAAAACACAAGGCCTGTCAGACGGCATCACACAGAACTTGAATCGTCCTCCTAGCTGCTTTCAGGCACAAGGAATTCTACCTCTTTGCTTTTGTTTTTGGAATCATCTCACAGATCACACACACAGAATCACCAAGGCTGGAAAAGACCTTTAAGATCATCAAGTCCAGCCTGTGACCAACACCACCACACCATCTAGACCATGGCACTAAGTGCCACATCCAGCCTTGCCTTGAACACATCCAGGGATGGTGCCTCCACCACTTCCCTGGGAAGTCTATTCCAATGTCTAATCACCCTCTCCATGAGGAAGTGCTTCCTAATATCCAACCTAAACCTCCCTTGGAGCAGCTTCAGGCTGTGCCCTCTTGTCCTGTCACTGGTTGCCTGGGAGAAGAGCCCAGCCCCCACCTGACTCCAACCTCCCTTCAGGTAGTTGAAGAGAGTGATGAGGTCCCCCCTGAGTCTCCTCTTCTCCAGGCTAAACAACCCCAACATCCTCAGCCTCTCCCTATAAGACTTTCCCTCTAGTCCCTTCCCCAGCCTCATTGCTCTCCTCTGGACCTGCTCCAGCACCTCAATGTCCTTCTTGCAGTGAGGGGCCCAGAACTGCACACAGGACTCGAGGTGAGGCCTCCCCAGTGCTGAGCACAGGGGGAGAATCACATCCCTGCTCCTGCTGGCCACACTATTCCTGATCCAAGCCAGGATGCTATTGGCCTTCCGGGCCACCTGGGCACACTGCAGCCCTGGTGCAAACTACAGCCCCATTATTAGGGTTTACACAATTTCAAGAAATTGCAAAGCAAAGCAATTCAGGCACATTTGAGAGCACAACCATCTACCATTAGCAACCCAGTCTTTTACAGATTTTTCTCTCGGAAGAATCTCAAGGGCTTCGGTATCAGGGATGAACACACAGAGTAAGAAAGATGTAAAAAAAGGGTAGTTCTGTGTCCCAGCAGCACCAGATAAAGAGAAACAATATAAGATAAAAAGGTGTTTGGATATTAGATTTGAACTGGAGAAATAAACAGCCAAACAGCTAGAGACTGAGAAGGAATCTAGAGTATATCCTTAAGACAAGAAACTCATTCAAATCCAATCTGGGAGTCCTTGCTAAGGTACAAACACCTCATAGTTCACCCATCACAGCATTCTAAGTGTCAACAGAGGAATTAATTGGAATACAATCCAACACATTTCCATACAGTATATACTATATATTATCAGTCAATAATAAGTAAGCCAGAGCCCAGGGAAGGTTTGTATCACTGATGTTTCAAAATAAAGGCATTTCATGATAGTTCAGAAGACCCAGCTACACAGAATCAGCTGGTTTGGCCACTAGCTTCAATCTTGTGCTGTTTTTGCCTACAGCTCATCACCAGGAGGGCAGGATAGCAATTAGATTTTCACTCCCACCAGCCATTTTTAATATTTTCCACTTCAAAGTCTACAATAACTGCATTTCAGAGTGTCAGGAAATGAAAACTCCTGTCTCCATTTGATATTTCAGGAGGACCTCAAGGGGAGAAAATCAAGCCATTCTGATGGGAATTTTGCCAATATGTAATTACTAAACTCCCTACTTCCTAATGTGCATGAAGGATCAATATAAACTTCCTGTTACTCAGTGAAACGAAACACAGTGTTAGTCCAGGCTGGAGCACAGGACCAATGCTGCCTTTAAAATAAATTAATAAAAAAATAAGGGTGGGGGTTTTTGGAGTGTTTATTTTTAAGCAAGAAGATCCGTTTCTTACCTCCTATAATTCTCCTTTCCAAATATTAAGCAAGCCTCAATTTTGTTTACCTGGGCATTAATAGAAGTTGCAACTTTAGCAATTCAGCTGCAATTTGTATCAGCCACCACATTTCTAATAACAAAATGGGAAAAATACTGAAGGAAACAAACAGTGAAGCAAGTACTGAACTGTATAAACTATGTATGAAAGCTTCCTAAAGAACTATAAAAATGGGTATAGATAAATAACACTTGAAATGAATGGGTTATTAGAGGGGCTATTACATGTCCCTAGGTATTTACAATAAAACCAGAACTCCAAAGAGCAAGTTCATATAGTTCAGAGGAATCACAAAATTAAAAGGCAGAAAAAACACCATAGAAAAATGTGACAAAATGAGTACATTACAAAGGAATACTGCATTAATCTAGCTCTGTACAGATGCTGGCATACTACTGAGAGAAAATCTGTAACAGAAAAATGAGAGGCAGGGGTCAGATGATACAGCAACCAGGAGTACTGCAGAGGGAAAGAAAAATGTTAAAGAAAAAAAAGAAAGAAAAAAGAAAAAAGGAACAGCTACCTACATCTTGACCAGGCAGCAGCTACAAGAAAGCAACATGGAATGCAACAGATTTACATGAAAAAAATATATTTGTATTACTAAAGAAGGGCATTCTGATCAGCACTAACAGACTGAAACAAGGAAAAGGGAAGTTTAGGAAGAAGATCCAGAAATCAAGTTCATTTGGCAGCAGCAACACCTCCCATGCATCCTGGAACAGTTTTGCACAAGAGTGGGTAACATGCTGCAAGACACTCGAAGAAATCAATACATCTTGAGCAAAGAAAGGAAGCCAAGGAGGCAGGAACCCTGGCTCCTCCTCAGTGCCAGCACCAACAGGGACACATTCCACTGGTGTGACACGCTGCCTTCCAGTCACACACACCTCAGCCCCAGCTGCAACAGAGCAGCTTCCAGTGAGTCCAAGAGCTGGGACAAGGCCAGTCAAGCTAAGGGCAGCGTGGCTGCTGCAGAGCTGGTGGCCAACTGGGAGGTTTCAGTGCTTCAAGTCAGCGTGCAGAGCTGTGCTTCTAGATCTTCTAGGCTGCTGCTTCTTGCTGGGTGGGCCTCCCTTGCTCCAGGATATGTAAAAGTATTCTGATACCCTTCTGAAGAGGGAAACCATTTCCGTGCTTTAGCAGATCGGGGAGGGGCAGTAAGGTAATTTTAGGGAAAAAAAAAATTAGTAACACCACAATTTTTTATTCCCAGCGTTCATTTATGAGCAGTTCCAACATGCTGTGTCAAGTGATACATTCCATTACACACTTCATATTCCAGCTGCAGGATTCATTCCCTTGGCATTCCTCATACTAGTTCAGCTAATATTTTTGTAGATGTTTTTACTCTGGTTACAGTATTTCGTGTTACATTTGTGTTCTTCAAAACAATGAAAAAGTAATTAGAAGAAAAAAGCTCTGACACTCTGACTCACAAAGCAAACATCAGAAAGCTCAGTTCAAACCTGTAAAGTGTGGGTGTATTTTGTACAGCACAAGCCCCTCTTTGGTATGCATGTCTTACAAAAGCACTTATTAAACTGCTTCTGAATTACCCTGGGTTACAATTAAGCTGTCCTTTCACCTCTCTGCAAAGTGCTTTGCTACTGTGTAGTAAAGGCAATAGAAAATTAGATCCTAAGAGGAGATGTTCTGATGCTGACCTTGCTGCTTATGTGTAATATACTAAAAACAAATACATGAAAGCTAATACTACACAAATCCAAGTTTTAAAGCTCCACGAGATTCTTCATAAAAAACGGATTGCTTTGCAATCCCAGAAATCCAACCTTGTGCTCACCATGCAGGTTTGAAGTTAAATGGTGGAACATTCATTGCTGGGCTAAGAAGTTACTGCTCTTCCCACTCAAATCTAAAATGGATTGGTTACCTATTTAGTCTCCAATACTGCAGTGTTTGAGCAAGCCCAGGCTTCTGCATACTCATCCTCAGTATTCCTGCAAGAGGAGGCCAGGCTAGAAGAGGGTGCCTGAGTCACAAAGAAACCTTCATAAAACTGAAGCCAGGACTTTCAAATACCACCAGGCCACACTTACTGAATGAGTTCACCACAACACACCCTAAATAAAGTTTCAAAGTAGAAAGTACACTACAGTAGGAACTGGGCTCTTGCCAGAAACAACATTTTGTTACCAATTCTTACAATGTTTAGTGTAATGGAATCCTTCTCCTCCTGGAATTCTTAAATGCTACCACAGATGAAGACAAAGTCTCTAATGACCCAGAACTTGGATTTTTTAATTTTTTCTTTTTTTTTTAGGAAGGATCTGTCTTGAAGTCTTTCATGAGTGAAGCCCAAGGTCTGCATGAGATGCTACATTAGACATCAGGAAGAACTTCTTCCCCATGAGGGTAGGAAGGCACTGGAACAGGTTGCCCAGGGAGGCTGTGGCTGCCCCCTCCCTGGAGGTGTTCAAGGCCAGGTTGGATGAGGCTTGTGCAGCCTGGGCTGGTGGGAGGTGTCCCTGCTCATAGCAGGGGGGTTGGAACCTGATGAGCTTTAAGGTCCCTTCCAACCTTCACCATTCTATGATTCTGTGATTGCTCTAACATATTGGTCACTGCTTAGTTGTAGCAGTGGCTGAAGAGTAGGTTTCCGTGTCTTAGTTCTTCCAGTCTGAAATCATCAGCCTGTCTTAAAATAACATTTAAAATACGTTTTATTTTGTTTTCCAGTAAAGGCTGTAATAGCAGCACATCTGCCCTTTAGCAACAAGCTTATTGCATGTAATCTTCTGACTTTACATCATCTCAGCCTAATCTCTTTAGACTTTGATTGCATTTTCCAGCTGTAAGCACTTGCTTTCAGTGAGCTCTCTAGATTGATACTTAAAATGATCCACCTATATCAACTGTTTTTACTTAAAATTTACTTGCAAAATCCTTCCAGGTGTACTTCAAAGTAATTGGTCTTCTTTCTGTCATCTTAGGGGCACATTCATCAGTGAAATTATGCTGTCTTTTCCCATACTCTAGGAAAAAAACATTAAAATATGACAAAATGGCATATCAGCTAATTGTAAAGCAAGTTTATTCCTTGTAGTCCACTTAATTGTGGTTATCTTACATTGGGAATAAAGTGTCATGTGGAGGAGCTGTGTACTATCATTTTTGTCCATGCTGCTTCCTGCATTCTCAAAAAAAACCAGCCACAGATAGATTCCAGCACTTCTGTTACATCCTTAAATACTGTTATTTTTCATGTAATTCTCCCTTTAAACCCCCCCCAAAATTCATTAATTATTTAGAATGCCCTGCATTTCTGACAGGCCTAGGTGTGATAGACACTGTTGGAGCCACAGTAAGATAATGAGTAAAGCTGGCTTCAAATGTGAGGAACATGGGTTTTGATTAAGCTGTTGTAACTATCTTTATTCTGGCCTGTCACCTCAGAATATTTCTATTGCAATTGCTTTCATAATTTTGTTAAACTTCACAGTTGGTCCTCCACATTTTGTAATCTGCTCTATTAACCCTCTTCTGAGGAACAGCATAGAATCATAGAATCTGCTGAGTTGGAAGGGACCCATCAGGACCATCGAGTCCAACTCCTGTCCCTGTGTAGAGCCCCCCAAGAACCACACCATGTGTCTGAGAGCATCATCCAAACACTTCTTGAACTCAGGCAGGGTTGGTGCTGTGACCACTTCCCTGGGGAGCTTGTTCCAGTGCTCAGCCACCCTCTGGGTGAAAAACCTTTTCCTGACATCCAACCTAAACCTCCCCTGATTCAGCTTCCTGCCGTTTCCCTGAGTCCTGTCACTGGTCACAGGAGTGAAGAGATCAGGACCTGCCCCATCTCTTCCCCTCCTGAGGAAGCCATAGACTGCAATGAGGTCACCCCTCAGCCTCCTCTTCTCCAAGCTGAACAATCCAAGTGACCTCAGCTACTCCTCATAAGTCATCCCATCCAGACCCTTCACCATCCTCATGGCTCTCCTTTGGACACTCTCCTTGATGTCCTTTTTATATTGTGGTGCCCAAACTTGCAGGCAGTGCTCAAGGTGAGGCCACACCAGTGCAGAGCAGAGTGGGACAATCACCTCCATTGACCAGCTGGCAACGCTCTGCTTGATGCACCCCAGGACACGGGTGGCCCTGCTGGCTGCCAGGGCACCCTGCTGGCTCATCTTCAGTTTGCCATCAGCCAGGACCCCCAGGTCCCTCTCCACCACGCTGCTCTCCAGCCACTCGTTGCCTGGTCTGTACTGACACCAGGGCTGTCCTGTCCCAGGTGCAGAATCCAGCACTTGCCCTTGTTAAACATCATGTGGTTGGTGACTGCCCAGCTCTCCAACTTGTCGAGGTCTGTCATAGAATCATAGAATGGTGAAGGTTGGAAGTGACCTTAAAGATCATCAGGTTCCAACCCCCCTGCTATGAGCAGGGACACCTCCCACCAGACCAGGCTGCACAAAGCCTCATCCAACCTGGCCTTGAACACCTCCAGGGAGGGGGCAGCCACAGCCTCCCTGGGCAACCTGTTCCAGTGCCTTCCTACCCTCAATCATCCATTTAATTTTCATCATACTTAACTCCTTCCAGTTCACCTTTCCTCTTTGATGCTGGTGGAAGCATCCTGGCTTCACATCTAGTGTCTGCACCTACTTCTCTAAACCTAAGGGTCTGTCCAGAACAGAAAGCACAGCTGTTGGCAGCTGACAGATCTGAGCTACCAGAGGACATCCAGCCCAGCATCTGTCAGCTCTCACCACAAACAGAGATACCAACTTGAGGCACAATATGCTGTGAGGATCATCTCAGAGGCTCTGCAGGACTCCCACGGGCACCGTGCAGTAAGACATGAGAGCTAAATATCTGGGAAGCCAAATATGCTCCATGGATGGTGGATGGCAGAGAATAATGTGTGTCAGTGCTCTTTTCCAGATATTTTTAGTTGTAGTTTGAGCAGCCTTTCTGCAAAATCCAAATCCTCTTGCCTTCCTCCCTTTCTTGCTCTCAGCATGGATTTCCCCCAAGTGTCCAGATTGATTAAAGTCTCTCCTACTAATGATTCATGCCATTCTTTTGCATTGTGCTCTACCTGGATGGTAGGAAATTAAAGGTGAAATGCTATGTGACAAAACAGAACACGGGGGGGGGAATAATGGAACCATTTGGCAGCTACAGAGTCAGTTATGCAGCAAATATTCAAATGTTAATGGGTGATATTCCCTCTCTTAATAGCAGTACTAGTAGAAAATCACATCTGTAACTAACTTTTTTTTTGCAGAACTACCTTAAATGAAAAATAATTTCACCTGAAACATGTGATAAAATAAAGGCACCTGATCTCAGAAATGATTCAGACTCTTCACTCCTAAATACCCAACTTTACCTCTTTTATTTAGGCACTTGTTTTCTCTGGTCATCATAACCTTTTCCAGCTAATACAACAACCTCCAGCAAACATTTTCATCAGTACCCAATTAATTCCCTAACCCAAGCCTCGAAGGTTGTCATTCCTGGTCTGCAGCTTCTAACTCCAACTCTGTTCTTTAGTCACTGTTCAACTGTCACTTCAAGACAACTTTCTTGCTTGAAAAATGGAAAGAAAGAAAGTGGCAGTTGCCAATCCACCCACAGGCCTTGGCAAAAGCTACTATCTAGTGGGAAAAGGCAGCTCCCTCTCCTTGAAGACAGTAAGATCAAAGTCCCAATCTTAAGGGTCTCACAATCTAAACCAAATACAGGAAGAGAGATACCACACAGTGAAGGTTAAAGATTTAAACACTGTATTTTTGGTATAAATACAATTTAATATAGTACCTACACAGTAACAGTTCATAAGGTGGGTGGCAAGCATTTGGGTAGAAGTCAATTTTACTGAATAAGGAACAGTAAAAAACTGAACACAAAACCAACCAAGTTCTAAACACAAACGATGGTCCAAAGAATGGCAGAGGAAACTATCAGAGGACAGATTTGAGGCAAATGTAGAAAAAGTACCATAAAGCAGGAAAAAAAAAGAGTTAATGTAAAAGCCATGTGGACATCATGATAGAAGAGTTTAAAGGCAGGAAAAGGAACTGAAGAGCCTGGAAGGAAATGCGCTTAGGAAAAGGAAATAGCTTTAAGATATTTCTCTGCAGCCTAGAACACAGAGAGAAAGATAAAACAAAGACAAGAAAAACTAAATTGGGGTGGACTCAAGTTTTAACATTTGAGTACTGTGCTGAAGACTGTATTCTAAGGGGCCTCACAGGAAGATAAAACTTGGGCCTTGAACGATTTAACAAGCCACCAAACCCCAAACCTCCGAGTGAAAAGCAACTGTGGTATCACAGATCACAAAGTCCCAGCAGTTTGTTACGTGAATGAAAACAACATCTGCTGTATTTCACTACCACGGTGCACTTCCCTGCTGCTTTCCAAGGCACCTACATGACCCAACAGAACTGAATCTTATTAGAGATTGCACTCACCAGCTTGAAAGAGGCAGAAACCATACCAACTGGCTATGCTCACCTGGTTTTCACTCTGCTACTCCTAAAGAAAGCCATGAACTTCCACACTGCTGCAGCTTTATGGAGATGGGCACAGAACCCACTGGCAGAAGCCAGATCTGCAGGTACAGGGGGCCAACAAAAGTGCTTTGCTAACCATATTGCTAAATTTCTGTTGCTAAACTGAAAAATAAAGAAAAATGTTTTGCTTCTCCAATTTTCCAGCCTGTTTACTCATGCACTGATCAGCACGTTGCATACTGTTAGTTCTCTCTGCTTACATGAGTCATTTCCACAACTGTGAAAAGGACTTGGAAAAAAAAAAAAAACAACCAAAAAAGAA
This sequence comes from Hemiprocne comata, assembly GCA_020745705.1. Classification (NCBI taxonomy): domain Eukaryota; kingdom Metazoa; phylum Chordata; class Aves; order Apodiformes; family Apodidae; genus Hemiprocne; species Hemiprocne comata. Next base: position 214,756,627 of record CM036586.1, read on the forward strand.
AACCACAAAGGGGAAAAAAAAAAAAAAAGATAAAGCCTTCAGTTTTCATTCATGAAAAAAATATCATATCACCTGGAGCAACTGTATTTTTTGTCTTAAGTCCACAAGATTCAAAACCTGAAAACATCTGTATCCTGTGAGAGGAATGCAAGGAATATCTATAGAAATACACCCTGAAGTTCTCCTGCTGAGTAGAAATAACCCCCAGAGCAAGCAGGCTGTGCACCTCGGCTGCTGCACCAGACCTGCCACTCTTTGGCAGCAGGAGAGCCCTGGAAACTCCCTCCAAGAGCAATCAAGTCTCTAATGAGCATCACACAAACATGCCCTTTCTTACAAAGCAAACCTTGTTAAGTACTTGTAGAGGAAAAATTCACCCATTTTACCTAGAAGAAATGTGAGTTCCACTCTGTGACAATAAAATCAGTTCTTTGGGACATTTTAGCTCCCTGTTGTAGTTGATGCATTTGACTTCCGAGAAATCCAGACCTGCAGATCCTATTTCTCCAAAACATGTAATTTTTTTCAGGTATCCCTGGGTTTCTTCATTGTGAGGTCAAAACACCCATGAGGAGGGATCACAGTAGCATGCTTTCCAGCTGGGAAGCAGGGCTCTGCCCGAGCAAATAGTGTTGACCAGGGAAGATGAAGAAAACCCCAAGAACAAATGACATCTAATACAGAAATACTGTCCCAAGCTTGTCAGTGTCCAGACTATTTTTGATGCTCAACTATGCTACACTGCTGTATAGGACTTCTTCCTTGATCTAATACTGCATCTGATTCCTAGATGCTGGATCTTGTCCAAATGAAAATCTTCATCCAGCTGGAACTGGCAATTACTAAAAAAACAGTCTATGGGGTAGTAGCAACTTGAGCATCCACTGCTCATAATGAGCTTATTAAAACACACTATAAATCAGAGAGCTTCCAGGGTCTTGTTTTATGATCATAAATTTGATACCTTGAGATCCTACTAGTTGGAACTCATACAATACATACTCTGGTGTCCTGTGTCATACATCCATGACTTACAGAAAAGCAGATGTGAAGGAAGAAACTGAGGGAGAGGCACAGCTAGTATGAGTTTATGCACTCTGTCCTGGGCTTCACTCACCACCTTCTCCTAGGTAGGAGCAGATGTTCAGCTCACCTTCAACACCACGTATTTTGCTGATTCTGCTTGTCTGCTTTGCTGCCTAAAGAAGGCTGTGCCTTGACTTCTCCTCAAACTTGAAAGTCAAGTCTCAAACTAACATCCTGAACCTTGTCCAGGTGAACCAGCCCACACCTTTGTCCCCTTCTCGAGCTCCTCTGGTTAGAGAGGAGAACCAGGGCACTGTTGCCTGGACTAGGCTGCACAGGAAACTATCCTCTTGCTCACAAAGCCAGCTGGAGATCCTATCAGAGATGCATACTCTGCACACATCATTCTCGGGTCACTCCAAGGATACTGGAGTCAGAAAACAAGCCCAAAGGAATCAACAAATAATGCAAAACCAAGCAAAATAAAGCCCCAGGACACAGCTGGGAAACAGATACGCTGCTGGACATTAATCTCCATTTTGAAATAAAGTCTGGAATTTCCCTAAGGAAAGCTCTGCAATGTGGAGGGCAGGTTGAGTCACTAGTTGCTGGAAAGGCAAAGAACTGGAGAGGAACCTCGTAAGGCTGAGGGGAAGTTGGGGGGGGAACAAAGGATGTCCTCAGGGGGACTGACAGAGAGGGCTGCCTCCCCATCTCCAGACATACTCTGCCAGAGGTCGATGAACCTTAATGTAAAGGAGATAATGGTCCTGCAGATGCTGGCTGCACTGACCACTGAGAAAACATCAGTCACTGATCACAATGCATCTGCAGCATGCTCCTTCAAGGAAATTAATTTTTTAAAAAAGGTAGGAAAAGAAAAAAAACCACCACAACCCTGTTCAGATACTTCAGTCTTTTGAGCTACCACAAAAACTTCAAGTATCTGACCCTTTCATTTTCCAGTGCACAAAAGGGTCTGCACCTGAAACCTTAAATCTAAACAGTGCCCAGCAAGAACATGGGGACTCTATCCAGAGCTTGCTCTGGAGTTTTTTGAGTTGTAACATTCTCTAGAAACTCTCCTCTTCCTAACACCTACCTTCCTTCTTTGTAGTACTTCCACAACCACAGCATAACCTTTAATTCACGCAGCAGTTCAGTTTCTCTGCTAACAGACTGAAAAATGACTGTATTTAATGAGGCAGGTGTAAAGAGACACATAGAGAACTCAAAGCAATCAAAGGTAGCTTTTCCCTGATAATAATTTTAAAGTGGGTTCCCTTCTAGCATTATAAATTTAATTTTTTAATACATAAAAATAACTTTTTGCACTTTCTTAACCTTTTCTGATGCAGGAACCTTTCTGCAATCCTCTTTAGGCTTTTGAGATGGTCAGAGAAACAGTCAAGTGTGTTACCACTTGCAAAATAAAAGGACCATATTCTGCTGAGCTGTTGGGATTGGAGACAACTCCCAGAGTTCCTCTGAAGATTTCTGCAGTGGTTATTAAATCTTTCTTTTATTTAAAAACATCTTACCCACTGATCTGTGAAAGGCTCCAGCAAATATGGCAAATGCATCACATAAATGGCAGTTTCACACACACACAAAAGGACACAACAAAACCCAGACCAAAACCGTTTTTGTCTTTCAATTCTGACAAGAGTCATTTTTATCTGTGACTAAAGGCTCATTTAAAGGCATTTAAAAGTCAGCAGTGTTCCCTTATCCATAATTTATTTCACATTAATCTTCCTATTTCTAGCTACACATATATATTCTGCAAATTCATACCATGCAGTTCATAAGCTTCTCTGCCTTAGTTTGCACATAAGCAAAATTAAATTGAAAAAAGCCACTGCTCTGTTACCATTTGGAGTGGCAGATGTCCAACTGCCAACTGTACAAGTACTGAATATGAAGCACTAATTATAGGGTAATCAAACGCTTTGTTAAACCATATTTTACAATTTTATTGCCACTTAATAACTACACAAGTATTAGCAGATAAACACACATGTGGTCCATTACCCCAGCATCCGTCAAGGTTTCAGCATATCCATAATGTGATGGATAAATGGGAACTGTTGATTGGACAAACATAGACTTCCCAATAGCCTTTGAGCTTGTCTTTCAGTGAAAGCTCTTGGGAAAACAGAAAATTAAGCCATCATGAGATGAAAGGTAGAGCTGCATCATGGATTAGAGCAGCAAAAAGACAAAAAAAAAAAGGAAGAATTTTTTTAAAAAAGAAATACATCAAAACAGTTGCCACAGGATCATCTTCAGACTTAAGCATACACATTTACAACCTGGCAAGGGAAAGAAATTAATGCAACAGTATTTGCCACTGACTCAGAATCACTTAAAATCATTAAATAAATAAGACATGACAGCAGAGACCATCTGTCTGGCCTATGAGTTTATTTCTGCTATATTATTATTTAAAGAAAGGAACCCCTCTTTCAACTTCTTGTTGTTTGCAGCAGAAAAAACAAGCTGGAAATGTTCATCTTAAAAGTCACCCCACAGCTGAGCACCGTTTCGTACACTCCACTTGACTTTACAGCCACCATCAATTAGTTTAATGCTCCCTTTTTCACTGCCCCCTAAGCTGAGGGAGCTCCCTCAAGGAGCCTGATAAATTTAAAGAGGAAACCTGTGATGTGGCTTCCTGCAATTAGGTCATTAAAGTTACACACTCAAATCCCTTTCAGTCTTAAAACCTGTGAGGCTGTGACATTGTCTTCTCTTAAATCGCACTTTAGAACTCATCCGTGTCACGTGTCACGATGCCTTTAAATGATTCAACCGCAGCCAGGCAGTTGGGCTGATCACACCCAATTAATCCTGATGATTCTTCCTTCACCTGCCACTTTATTATTGAAAGAACAGACAGAGAGAGCTCTTGAAGCCAGACAGAGTTGGCTTTATTTTTTTTTAACTCACTTGGATAGTACCTTACCCAGCAGTCTCTGGCTGGTTTCCAAAGCCTCTAGCTAAAGAGACAAAAATGCAGCAGGACACGCAAGAGGAGCAGGTGACAGTACATACGTGGCAGTCAAAATTCAACAGTAAGGACATTATTCTAACTTTCAGTACATTTTGCAAGTTGTTAAGTTCTAACGTAATGACCCCCACACAAAACAGAGACTTGGGCATCTTTGACAGCTGCCTTTTTTGAGTGAAGCTGAAAAAAACCCAGTGTCGTTATTCATAGTGCTTGGAAGGCAACCTACATATTAATGAGATACCTCACATCTAACAACACAGGTAACAGTCATCTCAATCACTTCTCTCTTGTCTGAAGCAAAAATAGATAGAAAGGACAATTACAGGTTGGGTGGAGAATGCATCAAGAACAGCCCTGAGGTAAAGGACTTGGAGGTGCTCGTTGATGAGAAGCTTAGTATGAGCCAGCGTGTGCACCTGCAGCCCAGAAACCAACCATGTTCTGGGCTGAATCAGCAGCAGCGTGGTCAGCAAGTGAATGGAGGGGATTCTCCCCCTCTGCTCTGCTCTGGTGAGACCCCCCTGCACTGCTGGGCCCGGTTCTGGAATCTCGAGCACAAGAAGGACACGGAGCTGTTGGAGAGAGTCCAGATGAGGCTGCAAAGATGATCCAAGGCCTAGAGCAGCTCTGCTCTGGAGACAGGCTGAGAGAGTTGGGGGTGTTCAGCCTGGAGAAGAGAAGGCTCCAGGGAGACCTAAGAGCACCTTCCAGTACCTGAAGGGGCTACAGGAAAACTGGGGAAGGACTTTTTACAAGGGCATGGAGTGACAGGACAACGGGGAATGGTTTTAAGCTGGAAGAGGGGTGATTTAGGTTAGACATTAGAAAGAAATTCTTCACTATGAGGGTGGTGAGACACCAGCCCAGGTTGCCCAGAGAAGCTGTGGCTGCCCCATCCCTGGAAGTGTTCAGGCCAGGTTGGATGGGGCTTGGAGCAACCTTGTCTAGTGGGAGGTGCCCATGGCAGGGGGGTTGGAACTAGATGATCTTTAAGGTCCCTTCCAACCCAAACCAGTCTGTGATTCTATGATTTAAGGAAGAGCAGCAAAATGAACTAGAAACATGGGTAGATTCTCATGAGTATCTTTTAAAAGGGGTCCCATCAGGAAAGTACAGTTACAAATATTTATTTACCAAATCTTTAATGAAAGAGAAAAGCAATCTATTTAAGTCTGCTAATAAAAAAAAAATCTTTTTGTATATGAAGGTAGCAGAATGTACTGAAACAAGACCAGAAGCCAAAAAAGAAACAATTTCCCTGATTCCTTGAGAAGCCCAAAGCTATACTGCAGATGCTTGCTGCTGTAAATGCCAACCCAAAGATACACTATCTCAAAAGCAGTCATGTTGTAGATGATGCATATGACTCATGGACAATGGTAACTTGGGGCAATATTTCACATAGCTGGAAACCTTACTCAAGTTTGATCCAGACTGAAACGTGGCACTGAGTTGACAACAACAACAAATCCGCCCCGTGATTCTCCTGACTGAGAATTACAAGCCCTCAGGTACCACACAGGGCTCCTTTGAATTTAAAGTATTTGTTTAAATTGATACTATTCTCTATGTTTTCAACAAAGGCAATCCATGAAGAGTAGTTCTATCCACTCCTCATATGCTGCAAGATAAGCCCTTCTGACAGGGATGACAGAGTGCAGGAAGGGTGAGGCACTTCTCATGTAGGCATTCACACCAAAACAGACCCCCAAACTGAACACTACATAGGCCAAACTGGCCTGAAACATCAACCCTGCTAAAATGAGGAGTAAAATGTAACCTTTAAGCACTTAAGTGTCAAGAAATAGCACTTACATTTGACTTGGTTCTGATTGCTTGGGTAGGAGGATGCTGGTTTTTTCCATTATTATTTTGGTTATGACAGTGTAGAAAAGTTGGGTAATTCAGCATAGAGCAGGAAAAGGTTAGTTAAAAAAAAAAAACATCTCTTCTGCTTGTCCTCTAGCACAAAGGAGTCAATCCAAAACTCCTGAGAAACCCTAAAGAAGGAATTACTACATCATTCAATTGATTTGATCAGTGAGGGATGCAAGAGCCAATTTAGGGCTTAACACAGTTAAGCTGGCAAAGTAATTCTTTTCAACTGGTTTTCCATTTCAATTGTTTTAATATTCCACAGAAGGACATAGAGCAATTAGTCATCCACCTCCACAAGGGAGAAAAATTGGCTGGATGCAGACTCAGAAAGGCAAGAAAAAGCATTTTTTGTTATTAAAAAAAAAAATTCAATCTTTGAGTACAGGTCATTATGTTTGGGGTGCATCAAGAGAATGCAGATATGTTAGAAAATCCTTCACCTCACCTTCACATCTCTGAACACATGCAATGGATTAGTTGCCATCATTTACACTAGTTCTTTAAGGAGTGAATGGCAAAGAACTAACTGCCAGTAGGCTTCTGGAACACAATGTAGCAATTTGTGCTAAAATTAGCATATTAAATTGCTAAGTGGCACGAAGACGTAATTTGCACAACAAGCTTTCAGTTTGGTTCTTCAGTCTGCAACCCAACGGAAGGATAATATTTGATTTGGACCTGCCAGTATCCTTTCAGTCTTTGGGCCTCCAATAGTTTACTATAAATTAGTCGTAACAAACTTTTAATGCAAAATTTCTGAATATACCATCAGCTTAACTAAGTGGTACCAAGACAGTAAGAAGTGTCAGAGAGTGATTTTCACTCTTCAGTAAGGTAACACATAAAATAATGCAGACTGTACCTGAGTTTTAAAAACAGCATCAGCAAAATTACCACAGCGAGAACTCTGAGATGAGAACAATATTTTTATACTTTCTGGTTTGTTTGCTCTCGGAATTTGAATTTTTGGTAGAGTAGGAAGGCCATAAAGGCACAGCAACAGGCAGAAGACCCCTGGGCCACAAAGACCCCAAATACACTCTCAGCTCTTCTGCTAAAGCAACAAGATTTCAGGGGAACACCTCTCTGACCTTCCAAAGTAATTAGCTTCACATTTAGTATTTTAGAGAAAGTTGGGAAAGACCCCTTAGTTTATTTTATGAAAGACACGTTGTCAACCAACTTTTGCTGACTAAGATTTAAAAACAGTGGGTTCATATCCTCAAAAAAAAAAAAAAAAAAAAAAACAACCAAAAAACAGCAAGCTTATTTCCTCTTGTCCCCAAAGTGCAGTTACAGAATTACTGCTAAAGAAAATCTAAACCATCTTGCCATCTCTACTGAAATTATCTATTGTTAAACTAGCCCGAAAATAAAGTGGGCTTATTTACTGATTTGCTTTTCAAACTTGGACCACTTAAAACCTCTAATTTACAGCACAGCCTTTATATAATTTTTTTTCAGTGCAATTGACAGACCAACAACTACGGTCCCAAACACTAAAACATTAAGGAGGGACCAGACCTTCTGTAATTAGTCCCTTTTTCTTCAGAACACGTGCCTTTCTACCTCCCACCAATAATCTCATCCTCATCTTCCTTCTCCTGCATAATCTAGCAGAGGATGAGAAGTATCCGTGCACCAGGGCAACAATGTGGGAACTATTTAAAAAAAAATTTACATGTCAGTCAAATTTATTTTTATATGCGTGAAGCAAAGGAGCTTCCTCTTCCCTGTGAGGATTATCTCCAAAGAACTTTTCACCACGAGGAAAACACAAAAAGGCGTACTCTGCAAAAGTCTCATCCTATTTAAAAAAACTTCTAAGTTTGTCCCGTTTTAAGACTATTTAATTTTGTTCCCTCTTCAGCCAGCCTGCCTCTTCTCAGCCATAAATCTACACACCAACTTCCTTTTTCCTCTGAGTTTCTACGCTGCCTGTGCTGCTGTTATTCAGCCCCTGTACTCCTTCCCATTCCCACACTCTGAAACCTCTTTCACAACTCTTCATTTTGGTCCTTCACCCATGGCAGTGTTTGTAACCAGGACTCACACAGCCTGGCTTGGACACTGAGAACCTTCCACCTCCTGCATGCCAAGCTCCTCCAAAGCCTTGCTGAAGCATCCCAGCTATGCAAAAGGCCTCCTCAGGTTGCCCTCTCCAAGCACTTCAGGGTAGGTGAGCCTCTTCACTTTAGGGGCCATTTTTCCAGGTTCTCAACACTTGAAAAGCAGCTGCTCCTTGGGTCCATGTGAAAGCTTTTTGTAGGACAGGGCATCTGTCAGGTGGCAGCACATAACTACTACACCCTTTAAAATCACTGCCCAGGATACAAAAATATTTATTTTTTTCAGGAAAACAGTGGCAGAGGGCTTGAGCCTTTACCTCCTACCACACTATACCCCCTTCTCAAGCACCTGCTGGATGACCTTACAGTCAAAACACTGTCTTCTTTCCCCAAAATGCACTTCAATGCATCTAAATTCCTGACTGCCTCTGAAGAACAGAATCCTGAGGTCAAAACATCAGCCTGCTCTCTTGCCATTGCTCCAAGCTATGCTAAAAGGCCACCACGTGCAACAGAGTGATCCTTCAGGCTATTCTAACTCCCACCACCTGCAACAGTGCAATCTGATGATGGTCAAGACCCACCCAAAACCAGTTGGGCAAAGGTGTCTCTCGTGGGTGATGTCTCTTCAACGGAAAGATACCTTCTCCCTCCCTGCTCTCCCTGAACAGTTTCACATGGTTTGACCTGCCGCGGCTGGGCAGATGCTCCCATCTCATCTGAAGGAGAGCAGAGCTGCAGATCCACATAGCTTTTACATCTGCCCCCCCAAGCATGATTTCAGTGAAAACTTCCCCTGTTCAACCACTCACGGTGCCACACGACCAGTCCTGCTCCAGCACCAAGCCCTCTGAGACCCACCTCACCCGCCCACCCTGCCACAGCCACCCTCTTGATGCCTCCCCAAGCCCCTGAACATCCTCCTCCTGCCCTGCCATCACTTGGGACATAGGCCAAAGGAACCGAATGGGGATGGGGGGGCCCAAACAACATGCTGGGGCACAGGGAGAGAGGGAGCTACACTACTCCGTCCTTAAGACACGGATTTGGGGGAATGGGGGCAGGAAAACACCCAGTTCCACCGGCCGGAGCTGGCTGAGGGGCAGGGTCCCCATTACCCCCCCGCCATTTGCCCCTCCCAGGAAAGAGGTGCCATAGAGGAGAGGGCATTCCCCTGTCGCGGGGCCTAGTCAGTGGGGTGAGGGCACGGAGGGCTAGATGGGGGTGATTGAGGAGGCAGCAGGACGCGGGGCCGGGGCACGGGCAGCCACTCACAGAACTCGGCGATGTAGTAGGAGACGGCGTAGTTCTCCTCACACCACTCCAAGGTGGAGGTCGGCGGGCCCCAGTAGCCCTCCCGGTCGGCGGCCGGAGCCATCGCGGCGCCCGCTTCAGGCCAGAGCGGAGCAAGAGGAAAGGGAAGGAGGAGGGAGAAGGGCGCCGGGCCCGGAGCGCGGCGGCAGCAGCAGCGTCGGGCGGTGGCCAGCGCTAGGCCCGCCCGACCGAGGGAGGAGCCGGGAGCGGGGCCCGCGGGTTGCCATGGCGACGGGCTGCGGCCTGCGGGCGGGGAAGGGCGGGCCAGGCCAGCCCAGGCCAGGCCAGGCCGGGCAGTGTGGCGATGGTCTGCGGGGGGAAACTTGGGAGGAGAAAAAATGTTGAGGTGAAAAAGGCAGATTGAGGGAAAGTCTGGAGGAAAAGACCGGCTGGGGGCACGGCTTTAGCTCAGAGCGCCCTCACGACGCCTCTTTGGAGAGGAGCTGCGCAGAGTGGGCGCTGCAATGCCCTCGCTGCAGCCACTCTCTCCTGACTGCTTTTTCCTGCAAAATACGCTCCAATGGGTGGGTTTGGTGGCACTGAGGTGGTTTCCCTTCTTAGTTTTTCCTTGTAGACTGCAGGGAGGGTTTGTAACATGAGCGCTGGCTTCATGTTTTTAAATGAAGAAGCAGGCGTTTCTCATACTCCTGGGCTGGGAGGAGGAAGGTTTTTTATAGCACTGCCTACTGCACGGGGGTTTTCTCTCATCCGATGCCTTATTTAGTTTCCTCAGTGCTTACTACGCATACTATACTTACACCCATAATACTGAAAGTGCCTTGCAAGCAGAGTTGGTATTAAAAGGCAAGTAGAGTCTAAAAAGGGAAAGACTTACAGCACATGGGAAAAGAACAAAAAGCACAAGTAAAGGCCTAATACCGTGTGTTTTTAATGTTTCAGGAAAAGGTCCAAAGACTTGATGAGAAGCTTCAGGTAGACCCTGAGGGCTGTACACAGTGCTTACACCCTGCTGGTCAGCAGAATTTATTATACTTGCCTATAAACACACGGACTTCTTTTTCCACATCTAATTTCTCCTTACCTCCCCTTCTGTAACCTAAAAAACTCCAATCTAAACACAGAGACTTTCCCAGCGTAAATGCTGGTGTTTCATAATCTATACATCTGCCCTGAAGAATAACCTGCCTTCTGCAGTTCAGCTTGTACATAACTGTTTTCAGCATCAGGTAGAGATGTATTTAGCGTTTTTCAAAGCCTTCAAAGCAAAATTAATTTTGGTGATGGTAATGAAAAAATGCTTAGATTGTCAAAGTGATTCAGAAGCACAAAACTCGTTATAAACAATGAGGAAGATCCTAGCCTGCTTGATGGACTTTAGCTTTTTGGACTTTTGAAGGTTTGGTTTATATAGTAAGGAAGATTGTAGGGCTCTATTCTACCTTTCCTTATCATGGTTAGCCATTTTAAGTTTAAAAGTTCTTAACAGAAAAATAATTCAGAGTTTGAAATTGCAGTAGTTCAACACTAAAGAAATAACTATTAAACACACAGGAGAACAAGATGGGAATAATATGAAAAAACAAGCAATTTGAATAATATTCAATTACAGTCGGCTTGAAATAAATATTTTAAAATATTGATGCTTGTTTCTTTTCTCATCATGTGCATGCTGGACATGAGAAGATTTGTAACTGCAATAGAAACAGAAGCCAGACATGAAACTGGCTTTAAAACTGAGCAGGAAAAATTAAAGAAAGATGATATGGGGTAGATAACAATAACAGTGTAGGTTATGATTTAGACAGGCTGGAGAGCTGGGCAAAGAGGAACCTCATGAGGTTCAACAAGAATAAGTGTAGAGTCCTGAACCTGGGGAAAAAAAACCACCATGCACCAGTATAGATTAGGGGTTGACCTGCTAGAAAGCAGCCCCATGGAGAAAGACCTTGGGGTCCTGGTGGACAACAAGTTGACCATGAGATAGCAATGTGTCCTTGTGGCCATGAGAGCCAATAGTATCTTGGGATGCATTAAGAAGAGTGTGGCCAGCAGGTCAAGGGAGGTTCTCCTTTCCCTCTACTCTGCCCTAGTGAGGCCACATCTGGAGTATTGAGTCCAGTTCTGGGCTCCCCAGTTCAAGAGGGACAGGGATATGCTAGAAAGAGTTCAACAGAGGCTACAAGGATGATTAAGGGACTGGAACATCTGTCTTAGGAATGGAAAGGCTGAGAGACCTGGGGCCATTTAGTCTGCAGAAAAGATCTGCAGGGTGGGTGTTACAACACAGGAAGTTCCACCTCAACATGAGGAAGAACTTCTTCACTGTGAGGGTGACAGAGCCCTGGGACAGGCTGCCCAGAGAGGTTGTGGAGTCTCCTTCTCTGGAGACTTTCAAGACCCAGTCTGGACACGTTCCTGTGTGATCTGCCCCAGGTGATCCTGCTGCAGCAGGGGGGTTGGACTCAATGATCTTCAGAGGTCCTTTCCAACCTTTATGATTCTATGATTATCATCCATTCTTTTTTCTTTTTCCTTTTTCTAGATAGACAAGCAATAATGTGCAGCTAGCCTTTAATTTGAACCATTGGGGAATTTTTATTTATTTGACATATTTCTGCAGTGTCCTCCATCACCATACACATTTACTTCTGACTTATTCCATGCTTTGGTTCTCTGCTTCTTTTGGTTCTCTGGCAAACCTTTCAGTCCTTGCACTCAGGAGGATAGTATTGAGGAGGCAGCCACAAACCATTATAATACTTGTGTTTTTTCTCCTGAAACTGTTTTGTAAAGGTAAATTAATCTTCCACAAAACAACCTTTGACCATTTCAGCTGTCACAGTAATACATATTAAAAGCAATGCTTTTCCTCTGTAACCTTGAGCTACTCTTTTGTAGTGTACCTTACTGCACTGGTTATACTATCCCAGCCTGAAGTTATTTACATCTACATGTGGGCTATCTGATGAGAGAGTCAAACCTACCTATGTCCAGGTGTTAGACTTTCTTTGATCTGTAGGACTTACAGAAGGAACGTCTCGATTCCAAAATAACAAGAGTAACAAACATAGAGCTCCTGAAATGCTTATTTTCTCTGTTACTAAAAAGGCACTTGTCATGCCAATGGAGTAATTTCCTGGGGCATCAGGTTGCCTGTGGCAAAGGATCCTCTTTCCGTGTGGTTTTAAGTCGCCTGGGAACCTTGTGCTTTACCTGGTCTGTTAGTTGAGTCATGTCAGTTTACACCACTAGGGGGGTATATCCCGTAAATTTATTCTGAGGATCCAGCAGTTTTTTACCTTGGGGAATGGGAAAGGACTGCTGCTGTTCAAAAATCGTTTCTCTTTGTGATCTGTGAAATTCAGGGAATGACACTTGAAGAAGAACATTTTTCTCTATCCCAGCTCGATGCAAAACACTTAATCACACCTTGTGCTGCTGGTTGTTTAATTTCTGCAGAAAATGAGTCCTAACAAATGGATTGATCAGAACTCATTATGGCTACATGTGTTGGAGAAGATTGTACATGCTCCCTCTCATCAGTATATGCATGTGAAGGGGGAGATAAAATTGACACCAAATCTTGAAGATGTTTCCACTACTTTTTTCTAATAATGTCAAAATAAAGGTATGGGGCACCTAAATAAAGTCGAGTTTTGTGCTACAAATCGCCCGTTCAAATTTTATGTTAATTATGAACCTGTGCCTCTTCTAGGATCTTACTTTATTGGGTCAGAGCAGACACAACGTCCTAGGTGTGGAATCCCGAGTCAGGGTTCTCAGCTGGAGGGTCTCACATCTCATGATAACATCACTGCCAAGTCGTGGCAGCTCACAATGTCATTATTGGTGGCTTTCTGAACTGGCTAGTCCACACAGGTTGCAGAAAAAGGTCACTAGCACCTCCAGCTCCTGCAAGCCTGATCCTGTGTAGCGTGTGATTTATCCCATTGATTTATATGCAGATACCATGAGTAAGATGGTAAAAGCAGGATTATAAGAGGCTGAATCAGACTCTTTGTGAAGTGCCTTGAAGTTTAAAGGGCTCTTTATGAGCGCCATTGTTGGGATGATTATAATTATGCCTGAAGTAATATCACAGAAATTTTTTGGCACCTGAATGAGTGAAAAATTGAAGTCATTTCCTAACATGAAGAAGGATCTGATCCAAGAAATTTCAGCAGACTTTAGCAGAACTGATTTCCTATTCATAGCTAGGCAAAACAGAGGTGTCTGCGCTGAAGTTAAATGGAGTTATGTGTTTGTGAAGCATCATCAAAGGGACTCACTCAAGTTCTAGAGCCATACAAGTATTCGTCCACTCACCAGGGTAATGGGACTGTTCTTAGTCATATTTTCAAGGCTATCATGTGAGTTTTGGCAAATGGCTGTGGCAGTGGGTGACAGAATCAGGGATTTCAGCTCTGTGGATGCTGTGAGCACCCGACACTGAAGGGCTCAGATATGAATACAACAACCTGAACAGAATCACAGGATCAGTTGTCAGAGTTGGAAAGGACCTCTAGAGATCATCTAGTCCAACTCCCCTGCTAAAGCAGGATCACCCATACACATCACCCAGGGCTGCATCCAGGGGGGTTGGAATCTCTCCAGAGAAGGGGACTCCACAGCCTCCCTGGGCAGCCTGTCCCAGGGCTCTGTCACCCTCCCAGTCCAGAAGTTGTTCCTCATCTTTCAGTGGCACTTCCCATGTTCCAGGTGGTGCCTGTTGTCCCTCGTCCTGTCCCTGGGCACTACTGAGCAGAGTCTGGCTCCATCCTCCTTGCACCCCCCCCCTTAGATACTCACAGGCATTCAGAAGGTCTCCCCTCAGCCTTCTCTTCTCCAGGCTGAACAGTCCCAGCTCTCTCAGCCTTTCCTCATCTGGGAGATGCTCCAATCCCCCAATCATCTTTGTTGCCCTCCCCTGGACTGTCTCCAGCAGTTCCCTGTCTCTCTTGAACTGGAGAGCCCAGAACTGGTCCCAGTTCTCCATATGTGGCCTCACCAGGGCAGAGCAGAGGAGGAGAATGACCTCTCTCGACCTACTGGCCACACTCTTCCTTATGCACCCCAGGATTCCATTGGCCCTCTTGGCCAATAATTTACTATCTACCAGGACTCCCAGATCCTTCTCCTCAGAACTACTTTCCATTGTTATAAAGGGTTGATGAAAACAGGGGCTGCAGAGCACAGGTATTTATGAAAGGAGCTGCGACCTGCAGAGGACAGGACATTCCTTCATGCAGGATGGTTCAGTCCTATATCCAATCCTCAAAGTGGATTTCAGGGACACATTTTTCTTCTCTGTCCTTTTCCTAGCACAAGCCTATCTGATTGGGTCAATCACAGATGTGTCCCAAAACATTTCATATCAAAAGCTGAGGCAGGTGATGCCATCCCCAGCAGGTCCTATTTTGCTAAAAATCAGGAAGTTTGCTTTCTTGTAGCAGTGGATTTAGCTGAAGCTTGTCTGCACCCAGCAGTTTCTGCCCTGAAAGCAAACAGCATGCGTGGGTGTCTCCAAGCACCTGCAGCTTTCAACCCATTGTATTAGCATGAAATAAAACTGATGTCAGTTTGTGCTAATTTGCACGGCGGAAATTGGTATGGGAGGAGATAAACCTGCTGTTCCACCATTCCTGGGGGAGCAGCAGTTGACACTGGAAAAAAGTATGGAAGGAGAGCTCAGCCTAGTAGCTTTTCCAGTTATCTGAGCTTAATTCACCCTTATATGTGAATCAGAGCCCTCATCAGGTGCAAGATGTGTATGGTAAATGTACACCAGCTTCAGCTGAAATAGGAAATAAAAATCTATCACAGGACGGAGACTTTCCAAACACACAAATGGCATGTGCCTCAGTCTCATTGACTTTCAAAGGAGTCTGGGAATCAGTCTGCCTTTGTGCTGGGGAATTCTTCTCATGCTTTAAAAAAGCAAAAGCAAATATCTTAAGGATTCATTGTTTACACTTGTGAACAGCTTTCTCTTTAGGAAATAAAAAGCAAGCTGTCTTTTTCTGCCTAATTTACATACATAGAGTCAATGTGAAGAGACTTGAGTGAACTTTGTAACAGTATTTAAGGTCTTGTGATCTCAGTTTGGATCCTGCCTTAAAGGCTCAGTTCCCTTCCTTAGATGCTGGCATCTTGTGTCATTTGAGACAGGGCAACAGAGTTGGGGAAGGGGCTGGAGCACAAGTCTGATGAGGATCAACTGAGGGAGCTGGGGGTGTTCAGCCTAGAGTAAAGGAGGCTGAGGGGAGACCTTCTCACTCTCTGCAACTGCCTGAAAGGAGGTTGGAACGAGTGGGAGGTTGGTCTTTTCTCCCAAGTAATAGGCAATAGGAAAAGAGTAAATGGGCTCAAGTTGCACCAGGGGAGGTTTAGATTGGATATTAGAAGAAACTTCTTCACTGAAAGGGTAGTTAAATACTGGAATAGTGCGCCCAGGGAGGTGGTTGAACCACCATTCCTGGAGGTGTTTAAAAGCTGTGTAGATGTGGTGCTGGGGACATGGTTTAAGCACTGGACTCAGTAGAGTCAGGTTAATGGTTGGTAGAGTTAGGTTATTCTGATGGCCCAAGCGGTGGCGAAAAGGGCCGCCGGACATGTTGTGCACTAGGACTGATCCCAGACAAGCAGCCAATTCTCAGCTCTAGCTCCCCGAGCTTCCTAGCATTAACCTTGAGGAAAGTCTTAAATAATTTAGTTAATTTTTTAACTTCTCCCAATTCACTGTCAGTAGGAGGTGAGGTGTGTGTTGCAGAGGGTGTGGCTCATGTCGGCGATGCTGTGGATGATTTTAAAATTGAAGGTCATCACTTTCCCATCTTGGGATCAAAATGGACCTTCTTAGGAGGCAGTTTAATGGTGTGTTTGTGTTGTAAAATGTGTGTGTCTGATGGGCCCTCGTCAGAGTCCTCGAATAGGCTAAAATCCAGGAATTCTTCAACTTCATCGTCGGAGTCAATAAGTTTGTTAGTTTCAGTCCCTCCTAATCTTTCTAATTTTTCTGAGTTCTTCCTTCCCTCGCCACATTATTATGGCTAAAGTAAAGAAAGCCCTCGCATCGTAATAGTCATATGCAGTTTTCTTAATTTTTTTTTCACCTTTTTGGAGGGGAATGGCCCATCCTCTAAACCTTTCAGGGTGGTAACAATATTGACACTGAAATCAAGTTTAACAAATTAAACGGTTTGTTAAGGAATTACCAAATAAAGGGGGGATGAGGATTCGGGGAGACACCGGTAAGATAAATATGTAATTCACAGAGCAACTTAAAACCACAGTAAGATAAATATATAATTCAAAGAGCAACTTAACACAAGGAATACCTTATCTGACACTGATGTACCCACACTCTACATGAAGGGAGAGGATAAAACAGGGAAGGAAAGGAATAGAGGAAAAGCAAGGAGGCTTTAGGATAGGGAGATGCTCTGCCTTACACCAAAGGACTCCTGACCAGCAGTCAAAGTTCACTCCAGGTGATCAGGGCTGATGACAGGTGAGCAGCTCCCAATGAGTGACAAAGAGCAGAGACAGCAGACACAGATCCCTCAAAATTGGATCAGCAATAGGGGGGGCAGGCATCCAGGGAAGGCCACAGCTCTGGAATGGCAATTATAATCCACACGGAAAGGGAAGTATCCAGGGGAAAGCAGAAACAAGGCAGCAACAGGCAGGCACCTTCCTGAGGTGGCACGGCAGCAGCAGGTCCTGGACAGCATGCTGGCTCTCAAGATCCAGCAAAAGAAGAGGAGGAGGAGCAGAGAGAAGCAAAGAAAAGAAGAAACTTGGTGTTGCAGCTCCTCTTTATTTAAGGATGGACCAATCAGGTCCCTTGCTGTTTCCCTTATTATGTCCTTAGGACCACTGAACTTCCCTTTGGAGCAAATCAGAGTCTTGTCTCTGGGCAGCTTCAGGCGAGGCGAAGGCTGTCAGTCATTGGTTGCAAAATAGTATATAGTTTTCTGCCTTTTGCCCATCACTCAACCTGCCTGCTCGTCCTTGTCTTGTGTCCTTGAAGCAGTTATTGATAGGTTGAGGAGGCCCTTTCAGCTGTAGTGACTGCTGACTCAAAAGACATAATTAAACGTGGGGCTCGTTCCCCACAGTTATGGTTGGACTTGAGGATCTTAAAGGTCTTTTCCAACCAGCACTATTTTGTGATTCTTTCAGAGCAGCAGCTGAAGGCCAGGCAGGATGCCCTGGGGTCACTCTGTCTTCCCTAGATCCAGTGTCATACCCCTATGGCTCTTAGCTGCTGTGTGTCCAATGTCTATACGTTGGCAGCTGAGTTGAGTTTAGGTGTCTGGCTTTTTTGGCTGGGAGAAGTTGGGTGACAATCATATATCCCAACCCCTTATTCTGTTCTGCAAAGCACTCCACTCTGGTTTGAGGTCAATGAAGCTCCTGTTATTTTTTCTGTACTCGTGGGGTCTATGAAAAGTACATACCTAATGGACTTTTGGACTTGCTTTGTCATCAGTTGGCTGGAATTGAGTCATTTATGGGAAGCAGCCTTATTGACAGGCTGAAGGAGTTGGGGTTGTTCAGCCTGAAGAAGAGAAGACTCCGGAGGGACCTTTAAGTGACCTTCCAATACCTGAAAGGGGCCTGTGACAAGGCTGGAGAAGACCTGTTCACTAGAGCGTGTAACAACTGGACAAGGGGTAATGGTTTTAAGCTAGAAAAGGGTAGATTTAGGTTGGACGTTAGAAAAAAGTTCTTTAATATGAGGGTGGTGGATCAGTGGAACAGGTTGCCTAGAGAGGTGGTGGAGGCCCCATCCCTGGAGACATTCAAGGTCAGGCTTGATGGAGCTCTGAGCAATCTGTTCTAGTGTGAGATGTCCCTGCTCATTATAGGGGGGTTGGACTAGATGACCTTTAGAGGTCCCTTCCAACCCAAGACATTCTATGATTCCTGAATGTTATACCACTCATTGGAGTCACCTGTCCTTAGGACAAATTATAAGCTCCCTATATGAAACCTGGGAGGAGACATATAGTAGAGGATGGGAGCCACAAAACATTGGTTCCCTCCAGCACTTGAACAGGCAGCACAGAGTCCATTTGGGACTCAAAAAAATGGCAGTAGCCCTTTCGACAGGGTGAGAACAGGAGCAGTGCCCTCTCTTTTTGTTCCTATCCCAGCTCCCCCTCCATGAATGGAGCTGGGAAAGGATTTGGAGGAAAACACATTCCTGGATCTGTCTTACAACCATCTGCTTTTGGGTAAGAGAAGGGAGAGCACTGGCAGCTTGCAGTTCAAATAAGAATCCGTAGGTAGTATCACGATATTGCTGTGGCACAGAAGACAGACAGTTGCTGTACAACAAAATAATGTTTTCAAATTTACAGGAAGTTTTTGAAGTCTCCTTATTTTCTGTGACTTGACAGTGTCTGAAGCCATTGTGAAGGAGTCTTCTGGTAGTAGCAGCTACCTGGTGCAGACAGGTGGCCATATACTAACCTGTCTAGCTAAAGCTCCTCAGGATGGGGCCTCCTCCCATCTACATTCATGCTAAAGTTTTGAGGACCACTGATACAAAGTGCCAACTCCAGGTGTGTATCCATCCTTCTCACTCACACGATTTTGGGTGTATGATCAGATGGAGACTGGGCAAAGACTGGTCAGTGACCACCTACTACAGGAATGGAAGTCCCAATGGTAGAAGGGTGACTTGAGGCAAATTTTGAAGGCAAAAAATTGTCAGGAAGCAAGGAGCTGCTTGGAAGACAATGAGGGATAAGGGCTGGAGGTTTTTTACCCCAAAACCCCAATGGAAATGGACTCAGAGGAACTATCTCTTGCCAGTGCCTCACCTGTTTCTTAGAACTTTTGGTTTAGGGAAGAAAGCACCCACAGCTCATGTGTTCACTGTATCTTGTATAATGAATCAATTAGTGTCTGAACCCATAAAGCAATATATCCCACCCTGTGCTCTATAAAACCTCTGTTCATGCAGTTGTGCCCTGCTTGGCATTTCTCATGGGTAAGCAAGCAATTTCCTCCTATTGCTGCTCTTGGAAACCTCTGCAACAAAAGGGAGAAACCTCTAGGAGCAAACAAAGTCCCAGTGGGAAACAGAGACAGATACAGTAAAATGTCAGACATTAAAATAATTTTTTAAAAATTGAACACTTGAAATCTCTTCAGTTGCACTGCACCTACAGTAGGGATGGCAGCTGCTATTTTCCTCCTTGATCTCTGGGAAAATGGCATATTTACCCCAAGCATATGCAAATTTTTGTGCCTAGCCTGGAAATGAAGCACGTTCTGTTCATGTAAAGAAACCATTTCTATATTTCTGTCATTTACTGCAGGAAGGCGGAGGAGAAGAAAGAGATCAAGTCATTCTTTACTTGGCAAAAATCCTTTGTTACTTTTCTGGATATCAGTTAATTACCAGTGAGCTAATCAACCTACACCCCAGCCAAACTCTTTCCTTTTTAACAAGTCTTTAAGAAAGGAGACTGCTCAGACAGTTCAAATTGGCTTTATTAGGGTAGCTTGGGTATTTCAAACCTGTGAACTAAAAGGAGAATAAAAGGAAACACAAGGAAATACAGTAATCCATTTCCACTTGCAGCTTTCTTCTGGGGTGTTCTGTGTCCTATGGTCATTCCTGCAGGAAATGTTTGATGATCAGCCTCAAAAGCAGAGGAGCTTTTGTACCATTGACCCTACTTTCTTGCTGTCATCAGCTCTTGAGATGTGGGTCACTATAGCTTGCATTGCAGAAGGTCAATGCTTTAGCCACCTTGGTGAGGCCCTCACGCTTCATGAATTCATAGAAATGAGAGCTGGCTTCTGGGCATGGTCGTGTCCAGATGTTTGACACACCAGACTTCATCCATCTGTCACACCAAAGCCGTAGATAAGAGTGGGTCCGTCATGACTCACTTTTCTGAAAAGTTTCATCCAGAATTGTGATGCAATTACTTAATTACAATGTGAATTACCTAATTACAACATACAAAGCTCCATCATCTGCATGAATCACAGTCTGAATTCTGTCTGTGTCGAGGCATTGTGGCTGCAGTGGTAAGTCAACGTGGTATAGTAATTACTTTCTCAGGCAACTTCTCTCTGTACCAAGTGCTGAATGTGGCAGCTGTGGACAGTCTGAATCACTCAGTGGTTTTCTGAGCTCAAATGCCACAGTAGGTGTGACCTAAAAGTTAGGCAATGCTAATACATGGTTTAAACTTGGCTCAATATGCTTAGCACTTCCACAGGGCACCCTCTGTGAGATTTCTGTGATCCATATCAATGGCTTTGTAGCTTTCTGGTAGAATCTGGAGTGAGAGTCTGTCAGGGAAGGGATACAGTGATTCTCCTTTGTAGGCTATCCATCAAAACCCAAGGTTTTTAGAGGCTTTTCACCTGTAAAATAAGAAAAGGGCCCTTGGAATAACCACTGGTGGTCCTGGGGCTAACCTTTCTCTAGAACCATCGCTGAACAAGGCTGGGGGATCTATAGTGCTCTAGGCATGAATTGTCTGCATCACTTCTGCTGTTCAAACCATGTGCCCCATTCATGATCAGGTAGGACTGATACAGGTTAAGGGGCTGCTGATGCTCAAAGGAAAGGAGAATAAAATCCAGCAAAACTCCAGCTCAGATTGGCTGCTCTCTCATGGCAGTCTGCAATGTGCTGAGAGGTCAGGGCTGTATATCAGCCCATTTGATCAAAGGCTAAGCAGTGTTTCTGGATGAATTATTTTTTTTTTAAATGCCATCAGAGCAAAGATACTATATGCCATTCAGTGCCCCTGATGTACCAGATCTAACCAGAAAAAGCTTAATACCTTCCCTCTTATATTCCCCTTTTAAAAGGAGCATTTCTGCCCACTGCTTCCATTGCCAGAGACTCTGCACTATTCACATGACCATCTCCATTTTTGAAGCCAATGCTCTCTGAAGGCTTTGGAGGCCAGACTGCTAATCTCTTGACAAGCAAGTGTATTTCTTGACAGGGTGATTGGTGTTGGCCCATTGCCCTTAATGGCTTGGCCCTCTGACAGCTGGCAGTGATTTTCTGACGGCTGGAGCCCCAGTCACATGCCCCCTGACAGCAACAGAATAATATTCTCATGCCTGCAATAATGGCAAATGCATTTGGAAAGCTCATGAATAAAATTCCCTTCTCTGTCTCTTTTTATAACTCCGACATGCTTTTCTATTGCCCAGTTTCTCCTATAAGTTTGTCTTTTTTTTTTTTTTTAACCCCCCCTCCACAGTTATTTCTATTATTATTCCTCGTGTTATCGAAGTGGCAGAGACAGACACTTCTAATTTCTTTCCTGCTCATGGCTCAGTGCTCTTTCTTCTGGTTTTTGAGCAATATTCCCCAGATATTGTCAGCAGGAGGCTGAGTCCTGTGTGAAACCACAGTGCAGAGCCCCTCTTATTTTGCTCCTACCAGCTTCCAACAATGCCAGTTCCATCTTCCATTGCCCTCGCTTGCCACATTTGATATTTATTTTCAAAACATGCCTTTGGCTCTTGTGTTTTCTCAGGGAAGTTTGGGCTTGGTTCCACAAGCCTGACATACCTCCTAATTCAAAACATGGAGAGGAACCTCGGGTACAGGGAGGCAGGGGAAAGGGGCAGCCATGGTGTAAAAGTGGATTTTTATTTTTGCCTCAGCTCGTGGAAAATACGGTTTGCCCTTGGCTGAGCAGGAGGAGGTGGCTGGGTCTTATAGCTCAGTGATGTGTCAGAGCAGGAATTGAGGAAACAGAGTCTGGGGATTTTCTGAATGGGACTTATTTATTATCCCAGAGAAACTGGTCATAGGAGGGAGAGGATTGCTGCCAGCATCGAATCATTCTGGTTGGAAAAGACCTTTCCCATGTGGGAAACCTCCTGTTTTGGCAATTTGGAATGAAAGATTAATGTCTAATTCTCTAGGGGTTCTGGTAAGATAGAAAAACATTATCTTGCTGTTTGCAATACACCCCTCAAAACGAACATGCATCACTAAACAAACAGCCCAACTTCCTTTTCAAAGGTGGGAAACCACCGTACAAACCAAACAGGTGACATTGTGTGTAACAACACCCCACGCCAGCCACCCCCTGTTCCGTGATACCTGTTGTGTTATTGCATGCATTTAGGGGTGGTCAGTAGTGCTTGATGGGTCTGGCTCCAAGGCTGAAGCAGTTCCTGAGCTGTGTTTGCTTTCTGAAAAGAGGAATCAGAGTTGTAAGCCTTGCAGTGTGGACACTTTGCTGGCTCTGAGCCTGCCTGCAGCAGAGGTTCAAAACTTCCACACCATGTTTAGGAATAGCTGAGCAGAGAAAAACACTCCCTTGCCAGTGCCTGTGGCCTCCTCTGGGTAATGTGAACAAGAGCTGGGACCTACATGGCTACACCCAACGTGGGCTCCAGCCTTTCTTTCACAGCTGTGCCCCAGGCTGTGCACACCTATGTGAAGAACACAGGCATCAGCCTGGTCCTGGAAATGGTCTTAAACCCAACAGTCTTTGGAACTATTTATGCACAGGACAAGAGCAATGCATATGGAGACAGAGCCCTCCAGCATTCCAAAATCTTTTTGTGATGAGGATCCACAGCTGGAGCATGGAACTCCAGATATGTCAGAAATCACTGGTTTAAGTTTTAGCAGAATAACTTGTATGTGCAGCCACTGTAAGGGAGAGGGACATGAGGCTCCTGCATTGAATGAGCTGTTCTGGGTTCAGGTGTGATTTCTCTTTGTCTTTCTGCTGCTTAGTTCCTACTGGCTTGTGCTGATGAGGAAGGAAAATAGGACAGCATTTTGTCCCATCTGAGCTTAGGTCAGCCCTGGAAGCACTTCCACACACAGCAGGAGAAGAACCTCAAGAAAAACCTGCAGGCTGCTCTAGCCTGAGCTCTCCCAAAGGCAAGAATATGCTTTTGGGAAGTGTTTGGGCAAAGTCCAGAAGAAATAACAAGAAGCTTCTTTTAGAGGCAAGGAAATTGCTGCAGCTACCTGTACAGCCAGGTGGGCAAGCTGAAACAAGTGGCTCCCTGGAGCCCCAGCATTGTTCTCAGGAGCATAGTTAGGACAAGCTTCTGTTCTGTGCCATGTGGGTGTCTCAAATTAGGAAAAATACCCTTCAATTTCCTCCCATTGCTGCACTTCACTGCTGCTAACAGGGGGTTGCCACGGGGGATCTCACTTTATTTTATACTGAGGCTTTCATGTGGGCTGTCTTCCAAAATGCTCAGAGTTATCTCAAGGGTGTTTTAACTGGGCATTTGTGAAATAGTCTCTGGGGCACTTACTCGTGGTTCAGGAAGATGATCTAGCTCATCATCCTTGGTCACAGAATCACAGAATGGTTTATGTTGGAAGGGGCCTTAAAGATCATCTAGTTTCCACCCCCCCTGCATGGGCAGGACACCTCCCACTAGATTAGGTTTCTCAGAGCCCCATCCAACCTGCCCTTGAACACTTCCAGAGGTGGGGCTTCCACAACTCCCCGCAGCAACCTGTTCCAGATCCAGGATTTTATAGAGAAATACAGGGCTCGTGTGATAGCAGAGACCTTGAGAAGTGGAGCTACAGGATGCAGCACTGAGTGTAGGCATGGGATGGGAGAACATGTAGCATGGGATGAGAGAAGATGGAGCATTGGCTGGCACTGGAGACCTCACTGCTATTAACAACTCACCCTTGAGTAGTTACAGAAATGCAAACCTGGAGCTAGTTTTAGGGGTAGCAAAGAAAATAAAGAAAAAGTATCTAACATTTATATGTGTAGTAAATTCAGATGTAACCCGGATCTGTAGACCCATGAAGAAAGAGAAAGGTGTAAAAGCATACTAAGAAGCATATAAAAATGGCCCAAAGTGGATTTTTAGAGTGAGAAAGAAGAATCAAGTAACATAAACAGCATGTTCTTCCCAATGAAGGACATCAGAAGCTGATGACTTCTGGTGTTACCCTCTCCAGCAGTCCAACATGACTTATTCTAAGACCCAGTGGAGCAACAAGAGGGTGAGTGTAACACCAGAGAAAGGGCTAGAAACTGAACTAATGCAATTTTAGTTGTATAATTACTATTACTGAAACTTTTTCTGTATAGAATGTCTCTGTATGGAATTATTATTCTTTTACTCTAATAATCACATTGAGACTCATAACGATTCTTGAATTAGAAAGTTAAGTTTTCAGTTATACTAACAATAAATTATTTGCTTTACATACATATATGGTGTGTTTCCTCTTTGCCTCTACACTACATTTGGATTATAGCACTTCAGAGGTTGAATTCTTTTGAATGGAATACAAATATCTACAGAGTAGGTGTTGCCATCCAAGGTGGTTACCACAGATGCCCATTATTGTCAGTGGAGACTATAATTTAATCTTAAAGTAGAAGTCTAAAAAGGGGTCAGAATAATCATGCTCTAAGACTATTTCCTTTTTTTTTTTCTTTTTTTTTTTTCTTCATGGTAATTATACACAGAACCCAGGCTGGCTTGCTTAGATGGAATTGATTTAAGGCTTCAGATGTCTTGAAATGATGTGAATCCAAGCCAGATGTGCATGCTGTGCTGACTTGACATGATTTTCTCTGCAGACCCAAAATGTCCTTGAGACAGGTGACCCTGGAAACCCTTCCTAGAAGGATCCATTGATCATGTAGTGTTGCTGCAGGGGTAGGAAGGGGCTTGCAGAAGCAGCTGACCAGGCAGCTGACAAGTGGGGTCAAGTCCCATGAGAAGTTAGTATTTCCTCAAGGGTTCCTTAAGCCAACACTGGAGCATGGTCTTGTTTTTAAGTAAGAGAATTTGGATGTGAATGCAGGCTGCACCTGACACCTCCCTCAGTGAAGGCAGTAGCTATGCTGGTGAACCACAGTGACAGCTACACTTACATTCAGTTTCTAATATCAGGCTGAATTTTTTAGAATGACTTTTCAGTGAGTTGTCTCATCTGAGACATCCAGAAAGACCTGGAACTCAGAAAACACTATTCCTTTCCGAGACCATTGAGACACTGATGTTACAGAGAGCTGCCACATCAACAAACCAGCTTGTCTGTGTTAATGGGTGCAATTTCAGGGAAGGTCCTGCACACGAGTGTGCTTAGAATGGAGCTCAGGCTCTAGAGATCATTTCCTACAGGGCTAAAGCATGTTTCACTGAACATACCAGCCCCTCAGTATTCATTTATTGGGTGCATTTAATTTTACCAGAGGGCTCCCCTTGCTGGCTGGTAAGACCTCCTGCCCTGGTCCTGGTCTTATGCAGACCTTACAGCCCTTCTCCAGTGCCTCTGGTGGACCTTGGTTTATCACAGAATCATAGAATCATTTAGGTTGGAAAAGACCCTTAAGATGATTGAGTCCAATTGTTAACCTAATGCTGCCAAATCCACCACTAAACCATGTCCCTGCATGCCATGTCTACATATCTTTTAAGCACCTCTGAGGACGGTGACTCCACCACAGCCCTGGGCAGCCTGTTCCAGTGCCTGACAACCCTTTCAGGAAAGAAATTGTTCCTAATATCCAAACTAAACCACCCCTGGCACAACTAGGGGCCGTTTCCTCTCAACTTACCACTTGTTATCTGGGAAAATCGGTTCCTATTGTAAAGGGCTTATCTTTCATCCCAGGACTTCAAGTGCCTTGTCAGAAGAATGAACCATTTTTCAGGAGGCCCCTGCAGCATGTGTAGATGAAGTAGAGATAATTCAGCTAAAAGATCAGGCTTTGAATCCTGGCATCTCCTGCATCTCAGGACATCTTCCACATCTCTGGAGCCTGCATTTCTCCACAAGGCTGCAGTTTCTGTCCTTTGTTCCTCCTGCAGTTTATCTTCCCTTCTTGGTTTAGGGCTAGCAGCAAGCAGGAGCATTCTGGATGGCTTTCATCTTCCATGTGCATTCCCCTGTGGATGGAGAACAGGTCCCAGTGCACTGCAACTGCTAGCAATGCTCACAACTGAAACCAACCCTGCTGAACATCTTTTACTAGAGCAATCAGGGCAGGGGGAACCAAAAGGTCTTTCCTCCAAGAGGATTCCTTTGCATGAAAAGGCAACTGCTCACTGAAACAGGAGAGCCTACAACTTTTCCTTTGCTTTTGAAACTGGAATAGAAATTTGCAGTGGAGAGCAGCCATTCTGCACGCAGCCTGTGTTAATCAATTGTCCCACATGCTGTTTTTTAATTAAACAGACAACTGGAGTGAATTAGGGCAGGGGCAGATGCACAGGGGAATTTGTGTTGCAGATGATCATGGGGTGATGCAGGAACGCTGGCAGCCAGGAGCTCTGGAGTCTGTTGCTGACTCAACCACAAAACCTTTTGTTTGACCTTGGGCACATTGATAGTCTCGAGTCTTTAAATTTCCCTCACTTACACCACGTGTAAGGTCTTCAGGATGGTCCCTGCCTGTAGCTTCACATGGTGCCTTCCCCTGAGGACTGAATGGTGCCCTGGGGTTGCTGCAGTGAGACAAAGAGATACTGCAGAAACGCCCTCACACTGCATCTGTTTTTAGAAATATTGTGTGTGCAGATAGAAGGTAGTTACTAAAAAGCTCTCCCATAGATAGCGAGGATAAAGCCCTCTGAATCAGATTGGTTCATGGTTGAAATCCACTAAGGATTAATTGATCTCTACCCTTCTGATTCAGAGGCTTTTATTTAGTCCATCTTTGCTTCAGATAGAAGATCCTTTGTGTTAACTGGGAATGTATTTTTCTGTCAGGCCTAAAACTGTTTAGCAGTAAATGCAAAGTGCTGCCAAGAAGAGTGTTTAGGCAATAATGACCCTGTGTGAGGACAGGACCCCTTGTGATGGTGATCACATTAATGAGGTGATACTGCTGGAGTGTTTCCTGATGATCGGGCATTGCTCTGTGAAGCCCAAAGGCTGGTTTGGATTCCTAAATAGACACTTATTCATCTCAAATTGCATAACATTTCGTAGATTTTTTGTTTGCACTGAAGAGCAGCAGTTGAACCTAAGCTCAGAGTCTTACTGAGCTGGTCCATGTACAGATAGTCCCTCCTGCCAAAAGTGTATGGTTTGACAGAAAAGGCAGAGGTGAGGGGGAGAGGACATCTATGGAGATAGGATCATCCACCCCTGCATTACACAGCAAGTCAAGTGACCAGAAGACCAGAACGTTTGTCTCTGATGCCCAGTCTCACCCAACTGATGGCACATGTTCTTCTCCATGGTTCCTATTCTACGGCTTCAGTTGGGCTTTCAGAATGGTCTGTTGGTGGCCACCATGTAAGCCCCAGGTCCTGAGACAGTTCTTCCCACTCACCACCTTATAATCTTAGAGGAGCTGGCATCCATGTTCCACATTGTAGAAGGGCTGGGTGAACTGGCATTTTGCTTCCTACCATATCTCAGCTCAGCAAGGGTGGTTGAAGCAGCTCACTGGTTCTCAATTCAATCCATGGTTCCAGTTATGAGATTAAAAGCCAGTTATGAGATTAAAACCACCGTAAATTCTGTAGCACATTTCTTCCTCTCCCCCATAAGAGGTGTAGCAGAGTCTGATTTTCCAACCTTTTTTTTTTTTTAACAACCAAGACAGTTAGAGATGTACTCAAACAGTCAGACTGAGTGTCCTCTGTGTTCAAACAATCCCAAGAGCTGGGACTCACCCTCCTTCCAGCCCACAGTGTAGGATGTACAGTAGCACAGAGGAAGATGGAAACAGTGGAAGGCTCCATAGAGGATAATCTGGTGACTCAGATTTGATGAATGCCTCCAGACCAGCTTTACATGGGACTGCAGTAGTTTAATTGCTTCAGCCCACTCTGCAGCTCAGGCAGAGAAACTTCAGCCCCATCTTCTGCTTTGTGGCAGCAACACTTCCAGTGTCAAACGTTATGCTTTGTTAATCCAAGTGCACCAAGAGACAACTGCCTTTTGCTATTTGAAGCACATAAAAATCAATAAGCCACTTGCATATCCTCTCTGTCATCCCAGACACTTGTGCTCTGCTGTTACCTGAAGTTTACCTCCTTCCAGCAGAACGCTGTTGATTTTCTGCATGAATGTGACAAAAAGCTCCAATATCACGACCCCATCTAAATTATAGGTGCAAGAAGAGGATTTATGAAGGATAGTATGGAATGGGTGGCTTGTGAAAACAGAGTACTGGTCCCCATGAACAAAAATATCCTATTTCCACAGCCCTAAGCTTTTACTGAGAACCAAATTTTGACTGTACACCTGAACTTTAAGGTGTTTGTAGACCTCTGTCTTGGAAGTGTGGTGAAACAGGTGAGAACTAGATGAGATCCAGCAGCCAAGAACCCATTACATAGACCCATCCTATCTGATCTGCAACACAGTAGACTATTTTGAGGCTGAAGAGCCAAGCTGTTGTGCACAATATCTGAAAGACACCATAGCCTGTGGGACCATGGTCTTAAAAAATAGGGTAGAGGGGAGAGATGCGTGGAAAGGGAGCAAAGAGGGATAAAGAAATGATTGAGAATGCCCTATGGAGAATGAGCTGCTTTGAAGCATGTAATGGCCAAAACAGTGCATGTAGACACCTAATTTAGATTTCTGAATCCTGGATCGGGAAAATACTGGAAGAGGAAAGCCAACACAGATGCTAAAGGACACACAAGAGGGCTCAGATACCAGGTCTCCTTGGCAGAGTGGGGGAATCCATGCAGTGGGAGGGCAGGCAGTACAAAATAGGAACTACTGAGCCAGGCAGCAGGCAGCACGTCGCAGAGGGCAAAAATCCTCTGATCTCTGGGATAAATGTGCCATCCTGAGTTCTCCCTCACAAGGCAGGTAGAGCCCGGGTCCTCTCCAAAAGCAGAGCAGGCAGGGAGGTGGTTGTTTTTTTTGTACCCTTTATTTACTGGCCCAGTGGTCAGAACCACCTGGGAAAGCCACAGGTTCAACTTCTTGCCCTTCCAGCAGGGATTTCTACCCAGACCTGGGAGATCTGCCTACCAACAGCCTGCTGGTTCCCAGGAAGGGGTGGAAGATATCTACCCTCCTCCCGTGATGCCCAGCAAGTTAACAGCAAAGATGCTAAACTGAAATGATACAAAATACTTGCTGGGATAGTGGGGTCTCCCAGACAAGCCTGGTCTGGTTCTCCCTGCTGTGTGGCAAGAGTCATCATCCCCTTCTCCATCCCTTTCCCTCTCTGCTGGGTAGATGCCGAGTGGGCTCAGAGCCAGCAGTCACCATGGCCAGAACTGTGGAGGAGGCATTGCTGAGAGCAGAGGAGGGCTGCTGGAGAAACCCCAAGGTCTCCTTTGAGCCTCCAAGGGGGAATGGAGCAAGGGAAAACAAGAAGACCCTACTCCTTTCACTGCAGTGGGAACAAGCACTGAGGTGGGGTGGGTGTCATAGAATCACAGAATGGTTTGGGTTGGAAAGGACGTTAAAGATCATCGACTTCCAATCTCCTGCCATGGGCAGGGACACCTCCCACTAGACCAGGTTGCTCAGAGCCCCATCCAACCTGGCCTTGAACACTTCCAGGAATACTGAATACTTCCAGGGATGGGGCTTCCACAGTTTCACTGGAACAGCAGACTGAACTGGATTTTTTCTTTAGAAAGTCTCTGTGGCACAAATGGGGCAACCTGGAGGGAAATAAATGGCAGAAGAGTAAGGATCTACCTGTTCTCATGCACCTTTAAATTTCTTAGGAGTATTTTTTTTCCTGTGAGGGTGGTGAGATGCTGGCCCAGGTTGCCCAGAGAAGCTGTGTCTGTCCCATTCCTGGAAGCGTTCAAGGCCAGGTTGGATGAGGCTTTGAGCAACCTGGCCATATTGCCACCAATGTGCAACTGCAGCCCAGAGGGCCAACTGCATCCTGGACTGCATCAGAAGAAGTGTGGCCAGCAGATGGAGAGAGGTGATTCTTCCCCTCTACTCTTCCCTGATAAGACCTCACCTGGAGTACTGTGTCCAGCTCCAGAGCCCCCGACACAAGAAGGATGTGGACCTGTTGGAACATGTTCAGATGAGTCCATGATCTGAGGGCTGTAGCACCTTTCGTATGAAGACAGGCTGAAGGAGTTGGGGTTGTTCAGCCTGAAGAAGAGAAGACTCTGGAGGGACCTTAGAGCAACCTTCCAGTACCTGAAAGTGGCCTATGACAAGGCTGGGGAAGACCTGTTCACTAGGGCATGTAACAACTGGACAAGGGGTAATGGTTTTAAGCTGGAAAAGGGTAGATTTAGTTTGGACATTAGGAAAAAGTTCTTTAATATGAGGGTGGTGGATCACTGGAACAGGTTGCCTAGAGAGGTGGTGGAAGCCCCATCCCTGGAGACATCAGGCTTGATGGGGTGTCCCGGATGGAACGCACGGCAGACGAGACGTTTCTGCACTAATCAAGATTTATTGCATATAACGTTGGGGTCTTAACTACATAAGATCAGAGACTCTCCCACAGCAAGAACGTAGAAAAATCAGGAGATCTGAACAGAAGTGCAGTTTGAATACAAAGGGTATATTAGCAGTGAATTATACTACTTAATTCAATCAAACAACAAAGGTTAACCATTAAAATGCCGGCAACTTATTTATCATTAAACTCTACACTAGGCCTTGAATATTAATTATCACTCTTAACGGTCCTTACGATCTCAAACTTAATGTTGAAAGCTACCTAACATTAAGTACACGAAGGAGTACTATTTCTCACCCTTGCCAGACTACAGCTGGGCATCCCTGGGTGTAATTCTTGAGAATTAATCTCTCTTGCAGGCGTCCCCGCTTGCGAGCAGGTCCAGGACACCCTCCTGGAAAGTGTACGGAAGTCTCACCGATCAAAAATGGGACCAGGCTTTTATAGAATAAAGTGGATTGACTGCTGTCATTTAACCACCAGCTGTACCTCCAAAATCTCTCATTGGAGAATAAAAGCAAAACAGTGGAAAAATTCATGAAGGCCCTGTTCCCACCAAGCAAACTCTCTTGTTTATCTGTTCATTATTACATTATTTCTGTTCCGGGCCTAGTTGTGGCTGGGCTAAGCTCCATGTTCTTCAACACCAGAGAGCAGCTGGTGTTATGAACATCAACTTGGCCCTCTGTACCTTTCAAGGTTGTTACCAGCCTAGAGTTTGCTAGGCCTTTTCCTTTCTCATGGGAACCTTTCCACTCCAGGCCTGGGCCTGCAAAACTGAGAGACAAAAGCAGCTGAATAATGGAGTAGAACTGAGGCAGGCATATTGAGAGATGGAGCGTCCTGCTACATGGGGCTCTGAGCAACCTGGTCTAGTGTGAGATGTTCCTGCTTATTGTAGGGGCATTGGACTAGATGACCTTTAGAGGTCCCTTCCAACCCAAGACATTCTATGATTCTATGATTCTATGGTCTAGTGGGGTGTCCCTGCCCATGGCAGGAGATTGGAAGTTGATGATCTTTAACGTCCCTTCCAACCCAAACCATTCTAGGATTCTATGACACCCACCCCCACCTCAGTGCTTGTTCCCATTGCAACGAAAAGAGCGGGGTTTTCCTGTTTTCCCTTGCTCCATTCCCCCTTGGAGGCTCAAAGGAGACCTTGGGGTTTCTCCAGCAGCCCTTCTCTGCTCTCAGCAATGCCTCCTACACAGTCCTGGTGGACTGCTGGCTCTGAGCCCACCCCGGCTTCTTCTGGCAGAAGATGCCAGCAGATGGTGCTCTAAGACCCCAAATTTAGCTCTTCTGCCCCCCATCCCAGGGCAGGGGTACCTTGGCATAAGCACCCCACAGCACCATCCCTGCTCAGGCCTTTCCCACCTTGGGAACTGCCCTTTGAAGCTTCTGTAGGGTCAAATGCTCAAGATAGAGATTCAAAATTATGCATATATTGTAGTATCATAGTAGTATCATCATTCTGGTTGGAAAAGACCTTCAAGATCATCAAGTCCAAACACTACCCTAGCTCTGCCATGTCCACCACCAAACCCTGTCCCCTTGCACCACATCTGTCTTTTTAGATGTATCCAGGGATGGTGGCTGAAACACCTCCTTGGACAGCCTGGATCCCCAAGTCCAACTCCTGCCCCAGAACAAGACAACAACCCCAAGGTTCACACCATGTCCCTGAGGGCATTGTCCAAATGTTTCTTGAATATTGTGAGGCTTGGTGCCATTACTGCTTCCCTGGGGAGCCTATTCCAGTGCTCCACCACCCTCTGGGTGAAGAATCCCTTCCTAATGTCCAACCTAAACCTCCCCCTGCAGATCTTCCTACCATTCCCTCGGGTCCTATCTTTGGTCACCACCTTCCCTGGTGAGGAAGCAGTGAGCTGCAATGAGGTCTCCCCTCAGTCTCCTCTTCTCCAGGCTGACCAGACCAAGTGCTTTCAGCCACTCCTCATACGGCATCCCCTCCAAACCCTTCACCAACCTTGTGGCCCTCCTCTGGACACTCTTCAGCAGCTTCATATCCTTTTTGTACTGTGGCACCCAGAACTGCACACAGGACTCAAGATGGGGCCACACCAGTGCAGAGTAAAGTGTCATAACATCTTTTAGCTCCATCCATCCCCCAGGGCCTTTCATACCAGTAGCATTTTTCCCTGGCTGGGGGGGGTTTCCAAACTTCAACAACAATGATATTAATTTTTTTCATGATAGTTGAGCTGTTCTGGAGAAGCTCAACTAATTCTTTCCTCTAACACACTCATAAAAAGCTGTTGCCTCATCTTATTGGCATATCCTTGTACCATGTTGACTTGAGGACAGTGCTTTGATGAGACACTCCAGCTCAGAGATGTGCCCAGCGATCCTCAGGGATGGGAAAAGTAATTTGCCAATAAAAAGACAAATTTCAAGGCGAAAAAGAAAAGCAGTTCAAGAGATGACAATATACCCTGGACCCAGGCAAAAAAAAAGGCAGTGCTGGGGAGCAAGAGTTAGAGCTGTGCTTTGTAGTTTATGGGAGAAGTAAGGTCTGTGTTTATGAAGGAGAAGAAGAGTGCAAGAAAGTGCTTTTAAGCTGTCAGCTATTTATGTTCCTTGCTTTTTTGTATTCTGAACTAAATATAACAGTGATAGAAACCAGAGGGTGCAAGAACTTGGTGCCTTGGCACAAAAGCAGTTTAGGAACTTCTTTATGCTGCACTTCTGCTCGCTTTATGGGAATGATTTGTGGGGAGGAGATAGCAAGAGGTGAAGGTTTGCCTGCATTACCTGGGGTATGGTTGCTTGTGTATCTGGGCTGGGAGGTCAGACAGTGTTTTGTGCCCTTGCAGCTTGGGAGTCCATCAGTTGAATGGTCCAGTCCATCATGCCAGGTTGGATGAGGCTTTGTGCAGCCTGGGCTGGTGGGAGGTGTCCCTGCTCATAGCAGGGAGGTTGGAACCTGATGAGCTTTAAGGTCCCTTCCAACCTGAACCATTCTGTGATTCTGTGGCTCTATGAATGTATAGAAGTCAACTGTGGGGATTGTGGTAGCCCTGTTGAATGCCTCTGGGTCAAAATCAGAGGGGTTGTCTCCAAGGGAGGCCTTACATTAGCTATCTGTTACTGACCCCCAAACCAAGACAAGGTGACCAATGAAGCGATACTCAGGTTGCTCAGGCAAGCTTTGGGTCAACAAAGCCTGGTCCTTATGGGAGACTTTAACTACCCAGACATTTGCTGGAGGAACAACACTGCAGCTCATCTGACATCAATCAAGTTCCTGGAATGTGTAGAAGACTGCTTCCTCACACAAATGTTGGATGTGCCAACCAGGAATGGGGCACAGCTGGTCTTACTACTACAAGAAAACCTACTCTGTAATATCTCAATTACAGAATCACAGAATCACAGAACTACCAAGGCTGGAAAAGACCTTTAAGATCATCAAGTCCAGCCTATGACCAACACCACCACACCATCTAGACCATGGCACTAAGTGCCACATCCAGCCTTTCCTTGAACACATTCAGGGATGGTGCCTCCACCACTTCCCTGGGAAGTCCATTCCAATGTCTAATCACCCTCTCCATGAGGAAGTGCTTCCTAATATCCAACCTAAACCTTCCTTGGAGTAGCTTAAGGCTGTGCCCTCTTGTCCTGTCACTGGTTGCCTGGAACCTTAGTGACAGACCTGGCTGCAGTGACCACAGTATTGTGGTTTGGGATACTGCTGAGCACCATGAAGGTTAATTCAAGAACAAAGGTTTTAGATTTTTGAAGAGCAAACTTCAGCTCACTTAGGGCTCAGCTGGAAGGGAACCCGTGGGAAGCCTCCATGGAAGGTAAAGGAGCAAGTGAGTGCTGGGAGTTTTTCAAGAACTCTCTCCTAGATAAGCAAAACTGGTTGATGCCCTCTAGAAGCAAGGGAAGTAGGCTGAGCAAGAGACCCCCTTGGCTTAACTGTGAGCTTCTGGGTCTGCTCAGAACCAAAAGGAAAATGTACCAGAGGTGGAAAAGTGGAGTGTTACCAGTTGGAAATTACAAGGGCATTGCCAGAGTATGAAGAGATGCAGTTAGGAAAGCAAAAGCTCAGCTTGAGCTGACATTGACCAGAGATGTCAAAAACTTCAAGAAAGGGTTCTTCACATAGGTAAACCACAAGCAGATATTGGCCCACTATTAAACAGGAGAGGTGAACTAGTCACCAACAATGCTGAAAAGGCAGAGGTCCTCAACACTTTCTTCACCTCTGTCTTTACCAGTGCTGTTGGGTCCCAGGCCATAGGAACAAAAGTCCAGGTTGATGCAGACACCGACCCACTGTCAGTGAAGGAAGAGTCAGTGTGTCAACTGTTAAAGGATCTTGACCCACACAAATCAATGGCACCCACCCTAGGGTATTGAGAGAGCTGTTGATGTAATTGCAAAGCTGCTCTCCATAATGTTTGAGAAGTCATGGAGATTGTGAGATGTCCCTGAAGACTGGAAGAAGGCTAATGTCACCCCCATCTATAAGAAGGGTTCAAAGAAGGACCCAGGTAATTACAGACCCATTAGCCTCATTTCAGTCCTTGGCAAAGTCATGGAGCAAATCCTCCTGGGGACTGTCACAAGTCAATTGAAGCACATGATTGGAAAAACCAACATGGATCTACCAAGGGCAAATCGTGCTTGACAAACATGGTCACCTTCTAGAAGAAAGTAACCCAGTCAGTTGATGCAGGGTGAGCGGTGGACATCATCTACCTGGACTTCTCCAAGGCTTTTGATACGGTCCCCAACAGCCTCCTCCTGGAGAAACTGACTCGTTAAGGCCTTAACAAGTGGTCTGTGTGGTGGGGGGGAACTGGCTGACAGACCATGCCCAGAGGGTGATAGCAAATAGTTCCTCCTCAAACTGGCAACCAGTCACAAGTGGGGTCCCCCAGGGATCGATATTGGTCCCAATGCTGTTTAACATCTTCATAAGTGACCTAGATGTTGGGATCAAGAGCACCCTGATGATTTACAAGGAGTCCCATGGAAAAGACAAGGGGTGATGGGCACAAGTTGCTCCTGGGGAGATTCCCATGGGACACAAGAGGTCAATTTTTCCCCATGAGGACAGTCCAACATTGGAGTAGTCTCCCAAGGGAAGTGGTGGATTCCCCCCCATTGGGCAGTTCTAAGTCTCAGCTGGACAGGGTGCTGAGCCACCTCATATCAACTAGAGTAGTACCTAGAAAGGTTGGACCAGATGATCCTTGAGGTCCCTTCCAACGTGACATTCTAGGATTCTATGATTCAGTTGCTGCTATGCAGAAATTTATTATTTTGTGGGGAATCCCCCACTGTTCCACTTTAGTAACAAGTCTTCCTTGCTGGAAACCAAGCTGCTGTTGCTCACCCAAGAAAAGGCAACACTATGGTGTTAGCTCCAAAACTTCTAACTGCTCTTCTTGGTCAAATCTACAGAAATCACTTTTCCCCCACCAAAATGCAGCTGCCTCTGAGATCATAGAATCATAGAATGGTTTGAGTTGGAAGGGATCTTAAAGATCACCTAGTTCCAACCCCTCTGTGTGGGCAGGGACACCTCCCACTAGACCAGGTTGCTCCAAGCCTCATTCAGCCTGGCCCCAAACACTTCCAGGGATGGGGCAGCCACAAGTTCTCTCAGCAGTGTGATCCAGGGTCTCACCACCCTCACAGGAAAGGATTCCTTCCTATTATCTAACCTAGATCTAACTTCTTTCAGCTTGAAGGTGTTCCCCCTCACCCCATTGCTACGTGTCCTTGTCAGAAGCCCCTCCCCAGCTTTCCTGTAGCCCCTTCAGGTACTGGAAGGTGCTCTAACATCTCCTTGGCCCAGATAAACCACAGCAGGGCTTTAAACTGTGCAACTGCAAGAAGACTTGCACATCCTGCTGAAATTGCAATGGGGAGTTAGGGACAGCAGGATATAAAATTACCAGAGCTGGAGTTTGGCTGTCTGGCTAAAGTTAACATCCATTTCACTCCAGAAAATTGCTGGGGAGGATTTCAGGTGAACATGAGCCTCTTTTCTGAGTACCCTGCTGGAGGTGGCAGCTCCCGTGCTGGCTCTGGCATCCAACGTGGGAGGAAGGTGCTGGAAATGCTGCTTAGGAGGCCCTGCAATCCTCCTGCACCTTTGCTTTTGGGAAGAGGCTGGGGGCACAAATAAACAGTTTGATAGAAAACAGAGACATACACCAGTAATAAGATAGCTGTCAACACACCCCGTGGAGAACCTCACGACAGCAGAATTATTTATAGACAGAAGTGTCTGAGAACTTATTTTGTTTGCCACTGTGGCTGTGGCAGAGTCACATATAGCTCTACGGATGGGTTTTCAAAACCACTCAATTAGGAGCAATGAGGTGCAAAATTACATGTGCAAAGAGATGGAAATGTAGATGTTTGAGATGAAAAGGGCCTTGCTGGCCTGCCAGCACCACCCAGTTCCCAACCGGGTAGGGAGAGAGATCTTTTCCAAGCACCCCAATGTAAAATTGTTCTTTTTTATGGATATTTTTGAACACCTGACTAGGATCTGTGGAGCCTGAAAACTAGAAACGGGTTATTTTTTTGCTGCTCTGGGTGCCTGTGTGTGTATAAATCCCTGTCTACATGGGGAAATTGGTTTCCTTCTGTCCAGAAGAAGAAAGTTAGAAAGAACTTGATTTAAAGTGGACTTCCCATTTTGATTCATCCCTTGGGATAAGAGAAAAAGTAGCTTTTCCCAAAAGGGCATATCCATCTGAGGAGGTCATCAGACAGAGAGCTCATCAGAAACTGCTCACTTAGAAGTGCAGCTGGCAAGCTCTCATTTTTTTTTTTTTTTTTTATTCTTCCTTGTCATTGCTCACAATCCAAAAGAAAAAAGTACCTC
The DNA here is from genome assembly GCA_020745705.1 of Hemiprocne comata. Taxonomy (NCBI): domain Eukaryota; kingdom Metazoa; phylum Chordata; class Aves; order Apodiformes; family Apodidae; genus Hemiprocne; species Hemiprocne comata. The sequence continues at coordinate 214,794,151 of CM036586.1, forward strand.
TAGCCTGAAAATCAGTGGTCTCCTCCTCGGGTAAGTGTCCTGGTTTGAGCCAGGATGAAGCTAATTTTCCTTTTACTGATTTTTTTCCCTTCAGTAAGCTCTCTTTTAACTAGCAGCAAGTGTTCCAGCCAGTGGGCTGATAACACTGGAATGTTGATGTTTCTGCGGGGACTCCAAGGTCGCTTCTTAGCTCTGCTGCTACAGAGGCTACTGGGGCAGGAGAATTGTATCTGTGACCCCCCCGTAGGGGAGCTGGACTAGACAGACAGCAGAACTGACCAAAGGGATTCCATTCCATAGATCTACATAAGCTCCGAGGAAGGTCAGAGATCACAGAAGACAACTTCCTTCCTGCTTCTTCTTCCCTTCTCTTCCATCCATGGCAGCGTCTGGGGAGGACTCCATCCATCCATCACCATCAACCCCAGGCTCTGACCTCATAACCCTCATACCCCTCATCACCCTCATCCCCCTCATACCCCAGCCCCTGTCTGCTCTGCCTTATCTCCTGCCTGTGGGCTGAGACATTTCAGGACTGCTCACAGCTCAGGAGATGCTGGGGGAGCTGCTGGGGGTGGGGGGAGGCAAGAGGCTTTTGCACATTCCTGAACATACTTGTATATAATTGTACATATCATTAAAGCTGTCTAGTTTAGTTTTCAATCCAGCAAAGTCTCTCTCCTTGTTATCTCTCTCCTTTCCCTACCTGGGGGAGGGGGAAGGGCATCAAGAGCTTGTTGTCTCCGGTTTAATTGCCGATCCTGAGTCAAACTGTGACAGTTAGGAAAGATTGTCTACCAGGGATGGACAAGAAGATTTTATTTTACTGCTAAAATGTCTTTGTCAGACTGCACTAGTGTTTACTGACCTGTGGAATTTTGAGGGATCCAGGCTTTCAGATCACACTAGGCCCTGGGGAAAATTGTCCCTCCTATGCTGCTTTTTCTGATTACAGATGAACTATTGTTCAGAGAGGAGAGTGCAGCTCACTGCTTCTTTCAGCTGTTCTCAAGGCTTGTGCTGTTCTTATCCAGGATGTCTCTTTTGCTGAATTCATTTCAAGAGAAGGAAGGGAGGGAAACTGGTACCCAGCAAACCACTTGCAGCAGAGACATTGACCTTGCTGTGCTGCAGCAGAAGGTGACTTATTTCATAGAATAAAGGGGCAGCCACCCATTAAGATGCTCTGGTTGTTATTAAGACTGAGTTGCAGCTGCAGTGATTCAAATGGCAAAGGGCTCCAAATGCAATCACTGGGCTCATTGGGTCACCATGAGCACGGTCTGCAGGCTGCATTGCTCCTTTCTTCTTTCCTGCTTCACCCCCTTCTTTCTTGACACAATCTCCATCTTCTTCCCTGATGTGTACATACAATACAAGAGTCCTGATTATTATTCCTGGTTGCAATAGGCATTACAACACTGGGGGTTAATCAACAGGGCAAAATCCAGCCAGCCAGTGCCAGCAGACCCAGGCACAGGCATTTGATCAAGTTTTGAAGCCGTGGCATTAGGAGTCAGCTGTGGTCTAGCAAGCAAGGAGGAGAAATCTGAGTGCTATTTTGTACCCTTTTGGGGAGCATTTCTGAGCCCTTGGGCAGATGGAGCAAGCAGCAGCTCTACAGCTTGAGCACAGACTGTTTTCTGCAGCTGGTCTCCTTTTCCTGACCATACCCAGCATCTTTGTGTCACTATATGCAAACCATGTCCATCATGGTGGGATTAACTTCATTTTCCTTCACACAGCTAAATGCAAATGTCTCCATTTGACCCTTGGCACCCATTTTTAGTCACAGAAGAGAAATGGACATTGCTAAAGCAATTCCCCAACCCATTTTAGATACCTGCCTTTGGATAAGTCAGGTGATGTGTTGTACCTCTAAAATAAAATGAGACAACTCATCGCTGACTTGGGTTGCCTAGGCCAGTTGTGAAGGATTGAGATACAACCCCACTAAAACTTCACTGAGCCTTATCTACCTAATCAGCAAAAGGATTTTCCTCCAATCATTTAAGAATGTGGATAAAGATCAATCTAACACAACCATTAACCCCAGACATTTTGGGCAGTGCTTGGGTTTTCCCTGAAGGTCACACTCCTGTGCAGTGTGCCAGGACAGCAGTTTAATCCTTTGGTCTGTAGATGCTTGTAAGCCCATGAGACATCCCCACAGGGCCGGTGTAAAGTATAGAATCATAGAATTGCTTTGGTTGGAAAAGGCCTTTAAGATCATCAAGTCCAACCATTGACCCAGCACTGCCAAGGCCACCACTAACCCATGTCCCTCAGCACCATGTCTACACAGCTTTTAAATCCCTCCAGGGATGGGGACTCCACCACTTCCCTAGGTAGCCTGTTCCAGTGCCTGGCAATGTGTTTGGTGAAGAAATTGTTCCTAATATCAAACCTAAACCTCCTCTGGCACAACTTGGGGGTGTTGGTTCTTGTCATCATTGCAGCTGCATGTTGATCTGTCCATCTGAGAGAAGAATGCATGGGATGGTGTTGTGTCCTCCCCTGTGTGACATATGCCTGATGCTGAAAGACACCATGGACCATGTGCCATCCCTGAGCCACAGGCCAAGACTCAGAGTGATCAGACTCTCCTGGCCCAGGGAAAATTTGTATCTGAGGCCAATGGTGATATAAGGGCAGCCAAGACCTCACTGGAGACAATTCTCAATTTGAATCCCCAGGGCAGGGCCCAGGCTGGGGTAGGGTGCTGTCAGTAGAAAGATCCATCCCCTCAGGGATGCCCCAAGCTGCAAACTCTGGACTTCTGCATAGGAATTGGGTGGCACCACCATGTTGATCCTCCTGCAGGTGGCCTGCCTGTGGCCCTGCCTTCTCTCCCCACCGTTGCTTCCATAGAATGAGCCGTGGTCAACCATTATGGATGCAGAGCATGTTGATGTGGGAGCACCATTCATCAAGGGACTTTGGTCTCTACTCATTATGTGCTGGCTACAATGAATCGACATTAATGAGGCAGCTTTTGGTCATTTCCACTTGGTATGCACAATAATTATTTTCCACCCTTGCAAAATAGTCCCTAATTAAACTGATGGATTTCAGCAAGGTCTTGTGAGACTAAACCCTATCCCTCTTTTATAGGGACAGTGTGGCCTGTGAAATATGTTGTGACCAAGCTCTGCAAGGCACAACAGAGTTTTCAGCTGCCTCCCTTTGCTGGATTTTAATAGGCTGAACAAATGGAAACCTTTGGTGAAATTAAAGGAAGAGGCAACATGTCTCTTTCTTGTGGATAAAAAAAATAATAAATTAAAACAGCCACCCAACCTAATTCCTTTACATGCCCCAGGACACCGTGATACCAAATGTGCAGGAGAGCAAGATGAAACTCATTAATTCACTTGAGTCAGAAATGCCTGCTCATGAAAATGCAGGCAGGAAACTGCTCTCTTTTTACGGTCTGAATTAAACAAGGGGTGATGTTTCCATGTACTGCTCCCTGCTCTATAAACATCTCATGCAAAGGGACTGTCTAAATGCAGCATCTCCAAGCTGCTGCGCAGCACTGGAGCCCTGTTTCTTCTCAGTGATAGCAAATGGAGGTCAAGAGCCTATTCCTACCAGCCTTAAAGACAGCAGTGCTCTTCAAGGAGCCTGGAGGAGCCTGTGGTTTAAAGCTAAATGGTCTCACTGTCAAACTGTAACTGCTGTCCTCGGAGCAAGCTGCTACAACAGCTTTGGAAATGGTTGTTGCTTGTTGTGTGAGCAGATTACAACAAATCAGCTGAGCCATAGCAGTTTCTTGGGTGTAAACTTGTTGCTGGGCAAAAGCACAGTTATTGGTCTGAGCTTAGCTCATGAGGGGGGAGGATGAGCCTAAACTAGATTACCTCTCGTTATCTGCAGGCTGGAAACACAGGCAGCTGATGAGCAGCATCTCAAGACAGAGTAATGTGACCCTTGTGCTCGTGTCTTCAGGCATTAGGAACGTGACATCTGTGGCTGCTTGGGGGTTGAAAGCAAAAGCAAAGTAGGAGACTAAGGCCTCATGTAGAGCCCATGTGCTCTGAGCCCAAAGAATACTTTCTGGGGAACCTCCATGGGAGACAGATGCAAGCTCAAAGCCAGAAGCAAATTGGAGGTGACCCCTCCACACCGTGTAGGAGCTTATCCCTTTATGCCCTGAAGTCTCCTCGCCTGATTCATGCAGGCACTGAAAAGGCAGAGAAACTCAAAGCTGAAATGTGCAGGGCTCAGTCAATGGCATCAATAAGGATGTAAAACCCCTGCTCACCCCACGGGCAGCGTCACAACAAGTTGAATTAAACACCAGGACAGGGCTGGGACAGGGGGTAAATACAGCGACTGTGAAATTCTCCCACTTACAACCCAATGCCTAGTGCAGACCATTGCTTCTTCTCCCTCAGCCCATCTCCAGGGACCATGCCCTGTACCTTTCAGTCTCTTCTTCTTAGCATCTTACATGCCACTTTTTAGCCTGATTTTCCTTTTCCCCCTTTTTATTTGCTGTGCAACCACCAAGGAAAAGACAGAACAGAGAGAAAAATGACCGAGACCTTAAGAGACATGCTGGCAAAATCGTGCTCGGAGCAGAAGTACATCAGTTTGGATATGGAGCATTGATTTCTTTTTCTCACTCTGCTTATTAACTACACAGGATTTGCTGTAAAGGAAAAAAAATAAATCAAAATGAGCCTAGAGGAACTGTGAGAGATAAGGGGAAGGATGTTTGCTCAAGTTATTTCTCATCGTGAAATGCCTTTAGCTCCAGATCTTCAGTAGGGAGCCAGTTCCCCATCTTCCTTTTCAGTAATTAAAAGAAAAAAAAAAATAAAAAAGAAAACCTGGCAGTTTACCAGACATTCTTTACACATAGAGTTAGTATCTTTTTATCTTCATGCGATAATGCATTGAGCTGGAGGAGTCAGATCAGAACATGAATGTCTTTGTTGTGATTCCAACTTGAAGGAACATTTTATGCTGTAAGAAAACCTCAGAGTATGAAGTTCCCTGGATTTTCCATTGCACTGTTGTGGCTTGGTGCCCAAGTAGCATCATATGGCTGGGTCTTCAGATGGGGTAAGCTGGTTGGTTTGGCAGTAAAGTCAGGGTTAAAGCTATAGGTTGAACTGGGGCTCTGATGCTCAGATTAAACAAAGAATCTAGCCCATTGTTTTCAGGGAAGTTACCTCGAGGTGATGCAGCAGATTATCAGTGTTAGAATCAAGTTGCTGGTCAGTGACCACAGGATGCAATGAGACAATTAGTGCAATGAACAATGCAAAGGTACTGGAAAGAAGAAGTAACCTAAGGAAAAAGAAACAAATTCCTCAGGTGTGGAGATTCAGGGACACAAACAGAAAGTCAGTGTGTCTACTAGAAAAGGTGGTGTTGAACCCTAAAATGAACAGAGAACAGTAAAAATGTAGCAACCCTGAGACCAGTTCCTAGTGAGCAGCCTGAAGGAGACAAAGCAACCCCCTGCCTCCATCCCACATTCTTTCCTTAGATTGTTTACCTATTTTCATATCAAAGACTCAGCTTGGGTGTCTTCCATCTTGGCTATCACCAGCACCAAGGAATGAGATTCATATCAACCTTCTTGGAAGCTGGCTTCTCAGGAAACCTTCTTCAATAACAGGTTTTACATGTCTTCTTAAAATCCCTTTCAGAAGCATCAAAGTGCCCACTAATTGCCGTGCCCTGCCTCACAAGTACCTGGATCTGAATGGTTGTGTAGGATCCTCTTGGACTGGTTGACTTTAAAATATTTCATTACTTCACTTGCAGGTAGAGAATCAGGAAAAATGTTGCCATAGTCAACTGACTTTGACAAAGCAAAGCACTGGAGTGGTCCTACACACCTTGCTCATGTTTTTCCAAGGTCTTAATGTCATTCATGTCATTCTGGTCTTCATGTAATTCCTGAGAGATTCCTGAAGCTCTCATCTTCCTGTATAAGTTTAAATTAACTCAAGGAGTCACCCACTCACATCCTGGATGGAGGAGACCCCACAGATTGATGATTGTGTCTTGATGCGATCAGTTGTGGCTTCACCAGATGCAACCTGGATTTGAAGACCAGATTGCTCTGAGTGTCTACTCAGAACAAAAGGAGAAGCCCCCTAACTTACCTCCATGGATTCTGGATTCCAAGACTGGATCATCTGTAATGACCCCATATGCAGTAACATCAAACAGTGTCTATCAGCAGTGAGAAGAGAGATGGACACAGAGAAGAAATGACCAGATTTAATCAAATTTCAACTGCAGTTTCTCAGACTCAAGGCTGTGCTAGAAAAAAACAAGCCATGGGTGTCACACAAACCATCTGATTGCCCAGCTGGCAGGATGGCTTGGAGATGCAGCTCCTCCAGGCACACAGCATGCGAGCCAGGAGAGCAGCTCCTGGTCCAGATGCTGAGACTCTTCACAAGTGGGACCTTCAGTTACAAACAGAGAGGAAGTAGACCAGATGAAGTATTTGGGGTGCAACAGACACCTGTTCAATTAATCTCAGGGACATGAGGGCTAATGAACTGATCATGCTAATGAGAACATTGGATTGTGGCCATGCAGTTGCAGTTATTTTTGTGATTGGAGATAATTATGGATGCTGGTGTGGAGGACAAGACAACAGACAACACAATCCTGAGGGACTTATGGGAGCTCCACGTTGTGACTCAAAATTATTTTAAAAGCTTTTCTATTAAAAAAGATCTTATATTAAGAAGGTAATTACATTCTAACAAAGGAAGACCTCATGTCAGGTGTTCTAGGAGGTTTTCAGTACTGGTCTTGCTGCCAGTAATGCTTTTTTTGTGTGTTCCCTGTTATTTACTTGGCTATTTATGACAGTTTTAAGTCCATCACACTGATTCAACCTCAGATGGACAGTAGATCTATCAGATTCCCAGAGGTCACCCAGGTCTGTGTTTGCCACCAGATACCCAGCAGTCCCCTGGTCCTTTGTTGTTCCTAAGGGGTATATGTGCCTTCAGAGAGATTATTTAAATGCTACTAATAAGTAACATCAGTTAACGAGATTCTTCTCTCATTCCTGCAAGCCTCATGCCTTCAGGGATCTTCTGAAGGACAATTTGATCAAAAATCTGCTCCTATTTTTCAGGATTAATCAATTCATTAGTGCCAGGGCATGCTCTGGGGCCTGAAGCATCCATTCAATTATCTCTTGCTACATTGCCAGGCTGGTCTGTGGCTTGGCTCACACCTCTGCTGAATTTCTGAGCAGGTTTCAAGGGATATTGTGGGGCAGGAACCATTCCAGTAATGTTCATCCCCCCATCTGCTGGCCACCAGGGAGCAAAGGCAGAGGTACAGGGACTGTATCACAGTGTCACAGACATTTATATCTCTGCTATGTTGAACAGCTTCTCTTGGACCAGTGTTTTGCTATTTCCCATGGTGCTCCAAGCTGTCTGGGGCCACCAGGAACACAGCTGCACTTCTTGCATGGACCATGGGTGGAGAGGAGACATCTGTCTCAGAATCCTTTCCAGAGGGCAGGCAGGGAAACAGAGGCTTCTGCACAGTGATTATTAGCAAAGTGTAGGTCAGAAGTTTATATTTTGTGCCACATCTAAATAGATTTACCATTTAAAAGTAACCACCTCCTCTCTGAAAGGCTGCACTGGTGGAGTTGAATGACAGTGTGTCCTGGTTTGAGCCAAACCGTGACACAGTGGGAGGTGGTCTCGTGTTTCTAGATGAGGGCTGATGGTGCATTTGCATAGAGAAGACCCAGTTTTCCAGCCATTTCTGCCTGTCCTGCTCTGTCAGCCTGTTGTCCCACCAACTGACACACGTGGCAGCAGGCAGCATCCTTGACCTGTTGGGACAGGAGAGAGCCAGACCCATCCATGTGCACAGCTGGGGTTTTCATGTCCTCTTTGAGTTCTGCAGCTTTAGGAGCTTCAACAGCTCTGGCTGTTGTGTCCATCTCCTCATGGGTGTCGAGTCCCATATAGAGATTTGGCCCTGATGCAACGATGGTTGTCAGATAAAATTATTGGAGGTCATCTCATTCACACAGAGGCTGGTCAGCTGAGCAGAGCTGTGTGAAAAGCTTTAATTAGATCCACAATGATTGTCCTCCCTGGGAGAGTCATTCAGTGGCTTGCTCAGCAGATGCAACGTAAGTGGCTGGTTGCCACCACGTGCTGGAGCAGCTCCCAAGTGCTCCCTTCTCACAGGAGTGAGGAGAAAGTTGTTATTCCATTCTGTCACTGAGAGTTCCACTCTACTCAACACTTGTCAGGCTGCACCTGGAATCCTGTGTTCAGTTTTGGCCCCCACTATACAATAAAGATGTGGACAGGCTGGAGAGAGTCCAGGGAAGGGCCACAAAGATCCAAGGACTAGGAAGTCTGTATGAGGAAAGTCTGAGAGAACTGGGTTTGTTCAGCCTTGAGAAAAGAAGGCTTAGAGGAGATCTTGTCACCATGTTCTAATACTTATAGGGTGGCTACAAAGAAGATGGAGACTCCCTTTGTACCAGGAGTCACATGCAAAAGACAAGGGGTAATGGGCACAAGTTGCTGCTGGGGAGGTTCCAGTTGGACACAAGAGGAAAATTTTTCACAATGAGAAGAATCAGCCATTGGATTAATCTTCCCAGGGAAGTGGTGGATTCCCCAACGTTGGACACTTTCCAGATTCAGCTGGACAGGGTGCTGGGCCATCTTGCCTAGACCGTGCTTTTGCCAAGAAAGGTTGGACCAGATGATCGTTGAGGTCCCTTCCAACTCGGTATTCTGGGATTCTCTGAAATTTGTGTGAAACAAACTGGGATAGGGTTTTGGGATTGCCTTCCTTCAAACACACACTTTTGTGCTGTTCTCTCCCACAGTTGTGTGTTTGCTCTCACTTTTTCCCACATGTGCACAATTGCACCTTTGCACACCCTATTTCTGCTGGTCTCCTTCTCTTATGACCATATATTCTTAGGTCTTTCTCCATTCTCCTGCTCACAGGTCCCCCTAGTTCATCTTCATCACATGTTTGAGCTCTTTTTGTCTTTCTCAGGATGAAGTCTGATGGCAGAAACACTTGCAGACAAGTGGGATTATGAAGAAAATTCCCCTCATGCAAATCTCTGCTGCAGGAGACCGATGTGGGGCAGGCTGGTGTGACCACCCAGGTACAGCAGTAGGTAGGTGGAGAAGATGGGTGCAGAGAGAGGCATAGGACTTCAGGAGAGACCAAGAAATGCCTTCTGCTATCGGTTGCAATTGTTATAACAGTCAATTAAGTTGATTTGGAATATGGCCCAGGTTCAGCAAGGCCATTATTTAGAGTAGGTCCAACCCAAAGCAGGAAGGAAACTGTACAATATGAATGAGCTGGTCATAGGCTTAAGGTTCTCTCTGCTCCAGGCTCCTACACTTTAGCTAATCACACTTTTTCTGCCCCCCCTTTTATTCCCCAGACCTGGCAGAGATCATATGAATGAAAGGGAAGGAGAAAGCTGGCACATTGGTGTTCCCACCAGGCCAAGTCCTCTCCCACACACACGTTACAGAACTGCAGCTTCTTATCCCATCAAACCCCTAGTCTTCTTCACAAGCTTCAGATGGCTTAGTTTTGTTTAACCTTCCCTTTCCAGTTCTTAAAAAACTTCCTTTGGGCTTTATTTAGAGCCAGCAGTGGTTCTCACTGGGATGTTTCCAGGCGAGGAATTAATTTGTTTGGATGGAGATATGAGGGGTCAGAGTGGCTGTTGCAAATTTAGACAAAGCTCAAATGTTGAACTGGCCAGTTGTAGCATCTGGCTGCAGTGGACTGGACTGGATTTCTTCTTTAGAAAGTCTCCGAGGCACAAAGGTGGCAACCTGGAGGAAAATAAATGGCAGAGGAGTAAAGATCTACCTGTTTTCATGCACCTTTAAATTTCTTAGGAAGAAATTCTTTCCTGTGAGGGTGGTGAGACACTGGCCCAGGTTGCCCAGGGAAGCTGTGGCTGCCCCATCCCTGGAAGTGTTCAAGGGCAGGCTGGATGGGGCTTGGAGCAACCTGGTCTAGTGGGAGGTGTCCCTGCCCATGCAGGGGGGTTGGAACTAGATGATCTTTAAGGTCCCTTCCAACCCAAACCAGTCTGGGATTCTGTGGTTCTTGTATCTCACATGTAACTGGCATTCAAACTCATACGTGACCATTCCTTATCTTCTTGTAGCAGATATGGCTTCCATCAGGGCCTCAGATTTTTACTATGCCACCTTACTGCTGCCCAACTACTACAACTAATTTGTCTGGATGATATTTTAATGAAGAGAGGTGACAGGTGACACTGTAGCTGGTCTCCTTTGCCAGGTGATATACGAGAAAACAGACCTTCACTGTGACAAGCTGTCAAACAGCCCTTCTGGAGGAGAATTTCAGTCCTAACCATTAAAACATGTGGCTGACAGTGCCTGTCCAAAAAGCATGAGCCTCTGAAAGAGGCAATCACAGACTGAGACTCTGCACAGCTTCACTTCTGTGCCTAATTTGTTCTTTCTCTGGCCTCACACCTTTGGTGGCTATTGGTAAAATGAGAAATGAAGAAGATTGGCTTGGTTGATAGCATTATTTGCATTCCCATCTTTGCCTGCACCTTTGTTCCACTGGGGAAAACCTGGTAGAACTACACAAAGTCTGGTAATTAAGTGGAATCAGAAGGAAAATGGGAGTAATTTTTTCTGAAATGTTGAGTGCTGGGGACAGAGATGGAAGAAATTGTTTCTCTGAACAGCCCCACAGTGGGATTTGTTTCACCTCTCTGGATCATCATGGAGCTGGTCACCACGGGCTTCTTTAATAGTCAACCAGGGGAAATGGGTGCTTCTGTGGTGCAATTCATCTGCCATGCTTTGGATCTTCACCCCTGGGTGAGCTGATGGACACACCACAGTGCCTGTTCCCCTCCGTTGAGCCTGGGCTGCCAGCTTGGATAGAGATGTCCACGTGGGATAAAACAATTCCCCACCTCCTGGCCCTGCATCTTGTCCTAGCTCCTGACCTGTCTCTATTTTTGACCCAACGTGCTCAGCTCTCTCATGGTATAGAGATGCTCAGTAGCCATAGTGGGGTGTCTTCTCAGAGAAGTCCGAGTTTCATAGTAAAGGACTAGTCCTTTGGTGGCTCTTAATCAGAAAGACCCCTGCTCAGTGTAACACAGCTCTGGGATTAACATGATGCTATTGGATCAGGCTCTGAGGTGGATTTTGAGGACTTCTCTACTTTGCTCCATCAGAAAAATGCAGTTTTCCTCCCTTTTTTGGGGCTGTGGAAGGCTGCTTTCTAGGTTCAGCTTGGTTTGAGGGAATAATTTCTGCTGCTCTGGATTTTGCAGGTCTCACTGAAGCCCACTGGCTTCTGGATAAAATTCTGGATGCAAAGAAAACTTGGAACCCAACCTCCAATCCATTGCATTTGCCTCCACAAGAAGGAATGGGTAACCAAACACAAGCACCCTAACCTATCAAAAAAATAAAAGACCAAGAAAACCAGGCACAAGAAGAGACACTTAGGAGGTAGGAAAGGGGTGAGACAACATAGCAAATGCCCCATTCCCTGGTTAGCTATTGACTGTGTCAGTCTTCTGTAACATCACCTCTTGCTTAGCACTAGGCAGTCTTTCGTCATTTCTCTTCTCTGGCCCAAGGAGAATAATGTGATCTAAAAGGTCGACATAATTACCTGCTCCTTCTCATTAAAGGAATTGCCAAAGTATCAATTAAAAATCATTAGCCTCCCTGCCCCTTTCATTGCAAATGATTTATAAGGAGGTTGTTTATTCCCTCCTCTTTTCTCCTGAATACCTTTCTAATTAAGAGGGGCACATTGAGATGCCTCATTCTCCAGGGTGGAATCCTATTTATTGCAAAGGGACAAGCATGGCAAGCTGGGAAATGAAGGAGGCAGCTGTTAGTTTTAAAGGAATAAAATCCATCTCCTGACTGACAGTTGGACTTGATGATGTTAAAGGTCTTTGCCAACCAAAACGATTCTATGATTGATAGCAGCCTTGGATTGAGAGCAGCCCCGAGGAGGAGGGCTTGGGGGTGTTGGTTGATGAGAAGGTCAACATGAGGCAGCAATGTGTGCTGGCAGGCCAGAAAGCCAACTGTGTCCTGGGCTGCATCAAAAGCAGCATGGCCAGCAGGTCAAGAGATGGGATTCTTCCCCTCTACTCTTCTCTGGTGAGACCCCCCTGCAGTGCTGGCTCCAGATCTGGAGCCCCCAACACAAGAAGGACATAGAGCTGTTGGAGAGAGTCCAGAGGAAGCCACATAGATGATCCAAGGGCTGGAGCAGCTCTGCTCTGGAGACAGGCTGAGACAGTTGGGGGTGTTCAGCCTGGAGAAGAGAAGGCTCCAGGGAGACCTTAGAGCACTGAAAGGGCTCCAGGAAAGCTGGGGAGTGACTTTTGACAAGGACACATAGGAATAGGATGAGGGGGAACAGTTTCAAACTGGAAGAGGGGAGATTTAAATTAGTTCTTAGGAAGGAATTCCTTCCTGTGATGGCGAGACACTGGCCCAGCTTGCCTAGAAAAGCTGTGGCTGCCCCATCCTCGAAGTGTTCAAGGCCAGGACCCTGCCCATGGCAGAGGGGTTGGAACAAGATGATCTTTAATGTCCCTTCCAACCCAAACCATTCTGTGATTCTATCGTACTAGAGAAGCAGCTCCAGCCCCTAATCCTCTGCTTACAGACCATGAGACAGAGCAAAAATCAGCTGTGCAGAGAAAGGTTGAATAGATAAGGGTTCAGCTCTTGGCCATGCAGGGAAAAGGTCAGTGGAGTGGGTTCCTTAATCTCTTCGTTTCCCACCCACCAAAAAGTCCATGATTTTGGCCCATTTCAGCTGCTCAGAGCTCTGTGGCTGCTTTCCCACTTGAGAGGCTGTGTGTCTTCCCAGCAACACAAACCAGGCACTCACACTTGGACACTGGCAGTTTTGAGCCAGCAGAAGAGCCATGCTTGGCCAGGCTTTGCAAAACACTCCGTTGATCCCCATTAAATGGCAGAATTTGAACATTTCAGCCCGGTGTGATGATGCTGGGAGCTGCCAGAAGGGACAATTGTGTCTTTTGTTGCGAGTGTTTGGAAACTACAGTGCTAATGGTGTGACAGTGCAATTAGCTGTGATTTTTTTCAACCAGTTTTAATGCTCTTTCTGAAGACCACAGCTATACACCATCTGAGATCAGCTGCCAGCACTCAGCAGACCCTGGAGCTGACAACGTTACTTATTTAAACCTCACACAGTGTGTGTCTTGTTACTGCAAGCCCTCTGCTAACCAGCTGTAGGAACCAGCTCGTTCCTTTCCTGGGTAATCCCAGGAAAATCTTTGTGGGGAGAGGGATGAAGAAGCAGCTTCTGGGTCTCTTGGATTTTGTCTGATGTTGTGATCATGGTGTGAGAACCTCACAAACTGCACATGCAGCTAAGCAGAGTAATTTGTACAGCAACTTCCCTGCCAAGCTGTTAACAAATGTGTCCAGGTGATGGAAGAATGAGTATGGAAAGGTGTGATTTAGGGGACAGTGCTTGGGCACTGCCACCATCCCACACATCATCACAGATACCTTCAGGATAAAAGTCAAGCACATGCAGGATAAATAAATGCAGCTGTAATAAAAAAGAAGAGGAGGATAATGGGACTGGACAGAAAATCAGGATAGAAGAGGTCAAGTTCTCATCTCGCATCCATTTTGAGCTCCTGTTCCATGGGTGTGAAAGGAGCAGCTTCTAAAGGCTCCCTGACCGTGGTTGAGCAGAAGCTCTTAGCTATTAGCATGGAATCTTTTAGAGTTAAAGAGTTAATTAAAATGAAAAGAGTTGCATGTCTCCTCTTGGTCTCAGCAGCCTGGCTTAGAAACCCAAGACCTGCTGTTTCATCTGAGTCTTCTTCTTCTGCCTCCAAATGAAGCCTGCCTTGAATTTACTCACCTCCAAGATCTTTCCATTACTGGCCCTTATGTCCATTGGGTGTCCACTGAGAATGAGCTGGCAGGATCTTATTCCTACTGCTGCCTTGTGTTGTAGGGGTTGTTATAGGTACATTATGATCCTAGCTCTGTGCTTTCTGCCTCAGTTTCCCCATCAGCAAAAAGAAGATAATGACTTTGGCTTTGGAGAATGTGGGGAGTGAAGCACTTGAGGGTAGCTGCTTTTGTGGACTCCTAGGCCATGCTGGGCTTCACAGCCTCCTTGAGCCCTCTTCACTTGAGGTCTTGTCCTGCACCAGAAACCCAGTGCCTGTGGCCAAAAAAAGGGGGAAACCAGCTTTCCTTGGAGTGTTTTTCTGCAAACACAGTGGGACCCTCAGACAGGAGGTGGAGTTTGTGATTGCCTCCTGAACCTCCATCACAGCCCGGCTCCATGTCTGGGGCTTCCTCCCAGCCCTCTCAGCCCTTTTGCTCTTTCCCCACCTGGTCACTGAAGAAGGCTGGATATCTTAGGGCTGGTTGTCCCATGTCTCAAACATGGAAATATTTCATCCCAGTTCACTGTGAAGTGTCTGTAACTGGTGGGTTTTGGGTGTGGGGAGGAAATTTATCTGTCCCTGGGGAGAGAGGGCTGTGCCTTGTGAGACAGAGAACATGAAGCTTCATGCTGGGGTGATCTTCCTTTATCATCACCTGGTCTTTTGGGATGGGGAATATCTCCCTTGAATGACTTCTGCAATGCACAGCATTACAAAGTTCACCTGGAGGATCAGCCATGATCCTCCCGCCATGGACCCATCTAAGGGCTGAAGGACCATCCCCAACTCTGTGTCCTTGCTGGGGCACGTGCCCCGGCCTGGCTTGGCACCACAGGCAGCGACCAAACTCCAGGTCTCTGCCCTCCATGCCAGGTTTCCACCCAACAAGCTCAAGTGGTTTGATGCTGAGCTCCCTGGTGCCACAAGGAATGTTTGGATGCACAGGCATGCTTGTTCAACACTGCCTCAGCTCTGTGCTAATTAAATCCAAAGGATAATCATTATTTCATTGAGTTTCCTCCAGCACTGTAATTCCATCTCTGCTGTGGCAGAAAGCCCTGGATGGAGAGGGAGTTACAGGAGCAGTTCTTTAGGCTTGGTTCCTCTCCTCTCCCTCTCCTCTCCCTCTCCTCTCCCTCTCCTCTCCCTCTCCTCTTCCTCTCCTCTTTTCCCCCAGCTTCTTGAAGATCCAGGGATGTGTCTGGAGTCAAGGAAATCACTCTGGGAAAAAACACCTGTGCTCACCCTCTCCTCAGGCATTTCCTGGGACACTGAGGGGGACTTCTGATCTGGCCAATACGTATTTTTATTTGTCTCTCCCTCCACCATCCTGTTTCCACTGGGAGCAGGGACCTGAGGCAGCAGAACAAGAGGGAGAGATGGAAACCCTGCATGCCCTGATCCTTGCAAATACATTCCCACAGTGTGTAAGTGTGTTTCCTGGGACTGCTCCATCTTCTCTCTGCTCCTGCCCACACAGGGATGTGTAGAGAACAGGGGCCTCCATATCACTAATACCCAGGGCTCTGCCAGACACCTGAACTGAAATTGGATTTTTGTGGTTCAGTGACCAAAATCAAGAAGATAAAAAAGCAAAACATGACAGTTCTGTTTGAAGCAAAAGGAGTTTCAGTGAAATTATTTTTAAAATCTACCAAATAAAAAAAAAAAACAAACACCTCAAGTGACTTCGTTGTGCCTTTTTTCCCCACACCACCCTTTTTGAGATGTATAATTAAAGAAAACCAAACCAAAGCAAACAAACAAACAAACAAGACCCAAAACAACAAAAACAAAAGAGAGAGAGAGAGAGAAAGCACCAGTCTGGACTCTTGGTTACCACACTTCATTTCTGACACTGCTGAAGTGGGATTTTTGAGCATCTTTCCCAGCCAGCTGGCATAGGAGGCCACACAGCAACTTGGTTTCATAGGCAGCTTCAGTCCCTCTGAGATTCCCTTTTCTCATGAGTTGTAGATCATTCTAGACAGGTTGTATTCAAAGTCCTTTCAGCTGAGAAACTGAGTCAGAGACATCCCTTTACCTTAGAGAAATACCTCTCATCTGTGACTGCCTCAGTCTGGGCCTTTTCTGGCTCTTTGGAGGTCATCTCACCTGACTTCTGATGTCGTTAATGAATCACAGAATCTCAGAATGGTTGGGGTTGGATGGGACCAGTGGAGATCATCGAGTCCAACCCCCCTGCTGCAGCAGGAGCATCCAGGGCAGATCACACAGAAGCACAGCCAGACGGGTCTTGAAAGTCTCCAGAGAAGGAGACTCCACAACCTCTCTGGGCAGCCTGTCCCAGGGCTCTGTCACCCTCACAGTAAAGAAGTTTTTCCTCTTGTTGAGGTGGAACTTCCTGTGCTTGAGTTTGAATCCATTGTCCTTCATCCTATCATAGGGAATGACTGAAAAGAGACTGGCTCCCCCTTCTTGACACCCACCCTTCAGATATTTATAGACATTAATACTCTTCTCAAGACTGAACAGCCCCAGGTCTCTCAGCCTTTCCTCATAAGACAGATGTTCCAGTCCCTTCATCATCCCATAGCCCAGAACTGGACACAATACTCCAGATGTGGTCTCACTAGGGCAGAGTAGAGGGGGAGGATAATGGGGGGATAATATCTCCATCTGGGCCAATCACCCCTGGATCCCTTTGAGATCAGCAGGGAGAAACAGGCACTTTCAAGATTTGCTCCATCTGGAATTTTCTGGCACTTCTCCATGTGGCTGGATGACTCCCAGCCCTTATTCTTCATGGTTCTTGGCCATTCTCTTCCCTGGAGATGACACCATCCAGAAGTTTGCCTTGTTTGATAGGTCCTTGCTTTGCCCACTCTATTTGTCTGCTCTTCCAAGGTTTGCCTGCTTTTCTTCCTCCTCTTTCTGGCACAGAGGAATGGGTTGCATGTTCTCATTGAGTTGTTGGAGGACTGTGTTTTCAGGCTGCCACTGCCGAGTGGCAGATGAGTCCTTTCTTATTCACCTCCTGTCCTCAGCAAGATTTTAAATCTTTTTGGAGCAGAAGACACCTTTTCACCCCCTATCAATTTAGCTCAGTCAGACTGCATCCTTTAATTGCCGTTGCAATATAAACACCAGGCAAAGCCAAAAACCTCTAAGTAGTTCTGTGATTCATATGAGGGTTGAAGAAATGTGGAAGCTTATCTATCTTCCAGTAGGCCCATGGGATAAGAGCCAGGAATTTCTGAGCTCTTCCCAACATTGGCTGCATCCTCTTGAGCTGGGCTCTCAGCCTGTGTTACGCATTTCCCCTTCATTTGCCTGACACGTCATGTACCAGATGAAGATGGTTCCTTAGCCAGAGGAGTCTGTGCTTCCTAAATTCACAGACTACACAGTCAAATGGCACCACGAGGATCGTTTTATCTGACCTTCTGTGTACAGAAGATAGTTTTTAACCAGAAATTGGCTTAGGGCATCTCTTTTCATAGATACCTAATCTTTATTTCAACAGAAGCAGCACTGGTGACTTGGCTGCCTCCCTGATAAGCTGATCCAATATTTAATTACGTTCATAGCAGTGAGTTGGTGTCCACTTCAAAGGTTGAATTGATGTAGTGCTATCTTCCACCCATCATGTCTTCTTATGGCCCTTATCAGCATGGCTGAAGAACCTCCCCTTCTCTGCCTTGCTATCAGACAGCTTTCCCCTATGTAAATACCCACATGCAATGATCCCTCTCAGCCTTCTCTTTGATGTAGAAGGTTATGTACCTAAATCTTTATGTTGACAGGCTGTGCATCTAATGCTTGGCCTTCTGCTACTTCCCTAGCCTCTGGTGTGTGGACAGCAGAACTGACCCATCACTTCCTAGCAGCCCTAGCCTCGTGTCTACTAAGGCAAGAAGGTGTCCTTTCTGCGGGACCTTTCTTCATTTTGGATGTCCAAGACCTTTGAGGGCCTCTTCTGGCACATCAGCTTGGCTGGCTCTCACCCATCCCCAACTCCCTGCATTTCTCTCCAACAGGGTATTTGCCCTTCAGTTTAACACCCCTTTGACTCTCTCTCCTGTGGATGCATCAGCCCAGTACGTTTTCTGTCCCCCAGACCTTCTGCTCTTGCAAACCCCATCCTCTTCTCAGTCCCCTGAAAGTCATTCTGCACCTCTTTCTGGTGCCTCCTCCCCAGACCATCCTCCTGAGCCTGCCTCTGGGCTTTCAGCCCTTTAATCCTCCATGCCTGGACCTGCCTCCATTTGCTTCTCCACTGCTTGTCCAAGTGAAGCCACCTCTGGTAAGAAGAGGGTTATAACCCCATACCTTTACAGCCACATTTCAAGATCCAGTTCTGACACAGCTTAATGCATGTTTTGTTGATCTCATCTAAAGCAGTTTAGAAGGAAAAAAAGCAGAGTGCCTTGGAGGAACTGCCATGTATTAAACTGCCAGAGCTGCCTTTATCAGCAGAGGCTCAGAGGCTGAAACGTGATGAACGCTCATGAAGACTTTCTGCTCTGCCATCTGACTGTTTATAGATGTATATTCATTCATCCAGACTACAAGTTCATTGATGAAATCCCAAATTAACTACTCTTGTTTTGCTAAGAAGTCACCCTTCTCGTTGTTCCCTTGTCCTCTGCCCATGTTGCCACGACCCAAGCCCTGTGCCAGCCCATTCCTCTTCCCTGAGGTTCCTCAAGACTTGTTAGGTTTAATGTTGATGGCTCTCCAGGTCATTTCTTGATGGCTCCTGGTAGTGAGTTATCCTATTGATTTGGAAGATGTCACTACTGCAGATAATTCTCCCCTGCTGCAGATGGTTAGCTTTCTGCTCCATCCACCTCGTCGTGGTGCCTTCTTCCAAAGAGGGACTAAAAAGGTCTGTCCAGGATTTCTGAGCCACTGGCTGTGATCCTGCTGAGCACATCTAGTGACCAGCCTAGTCCTGACCTTTTGGACTGGATGACCTTTGGAGGTCCCTTCAAACCCAAGACATTCTGTGATTCTATGATGCTTTTTGTGTCTGTGACATTGTTTTAAAAATGGTGTCTCTGAACCTTGGTCCCAGAGCTTTCAGAGCCTGAGCCAGACTGTCATGCCCCATGAAGGATCCATTGAATGAACTGAACATCTAACCTGGTTTTAAAGGAATTCAGGCCCATGCTCCCATAAACTTTTCCACCAGAAAGAGGTTAACCTGAGCGAAGGGCTGAACCTTAATTACAATTAATTCTCTTTTCCCAGCAAAATCAGTCCTCCTGGATAAGATACATCAGGAGGAAAGATCTTTCACCTGTCATCAGGGCAGAAGCAGTGTGAGTGGTCCCCTTCATTTCCCAGTGCCATTGCCTTTGGTCATGATGGATGTGTTCTTCTCTGATGACGTGCCATTTCTTTGCATGAGTGAATTTGGTGGCTAAGCTACTTCTCTGGCCAGTGAGCTGACTCACTTCACTACAGATGTCACAGGAAATTTGCAGGCAGTGCCTGACAAAGCCATCTGCAGACACACACACCCCAGATCTCCAGGCCTTTGCTTTGGGAATGCCCAGAGACTTGTTGCACTGTGTATTTTTCAATGACTTGCATCCCTGAGGTGTTAACACTGGACCTTCCTCCTGGCAGCAGAGTTGGAAGGGTAATTAAGCACTGGAATAGGCTGCCCAGGGAGGTGGTTGAATCTCCATCCCTGGAGGTGTTTAAGGGATATGTAGATGTGGTGCTGAGGGACATGGTTTAAGCAGTGGACTTGGTAGACTTAGGTTAATGGTTGGTAGAGTTAGGTCATGGTTGGACTCGATGATCTTAAAAGCCTTATCCAACCAGAACAAGCTGTGATCACACATGAAGCCAGCACAGTATACAGCCAAGCATGGCAGCTGATTCACAACTGGGTAAATTGATATTCAAAGTCATTGCAAACCCAATGACACTTAAGTTTGGGAGGTTAGATGGCTGTCCCCTCACTTTCACCTCCCCACACCACATTCACTGAAATTCCTCTGTATACAGGTACCCACCATGACGAGGAGCTGCACTGGCCTGTCCTCCTGACAAAGTTCTCTGATGGCCAGGAGAGATACCAGTATTTACAGAAAGAAGTGGTACCTAATCACTTCTTTTCTCTCATGAATGCGTGCAGCTTCAGAACAGCCAGCAATAACCTGTGCAGCCCTGACATCCCCCTTGGCAGTTCAGAGTGTTGCTGCAGTGGCTGTGACAGGGATCAGTCCACAGGCTGCCACCCTAACCAGACCCCAGGCCCCTCCTGAGCCTCCCTTCTGCCTGTTCCAATCCAAAGAGACCCCATCTGGGGCTGGCAGAAGCTCTGCCTCGTGCCAGCGCTATTGATCTCGTGGTGGGGAAATTTCTGTCCAAAGTTACTCTCCCGGAGCAATTTCTGTCCTTATCTCCTCCCAACAGAGCATCCCCTTTGCTTTCTGTGCCTGGTGCCTGCTCCCTGCTTTACCTGCAGCACGTAGCAGGTGCCTGGGTGAAGAGCAGGTCTCACAGTTCATACCTTGCACAGCTGATAAAAATGCTATCTGCTGCCTCCCAGGCTGTGCCTGGTGCTCAGAGGTGGTTAACAGGGGAACCAGCCTCCAGCAGGGGCCCAGCAGTTCAGACACAGCTGACTCTTAGTATCTTCACCTGTCAATCATTAATTTTGTGACCCCGTCACCACATCTGCAGGGGTGAGGACATGGAGTCACCCACTCAGGCTGCAGCTGGGGGAGATTCAGGTGAAAGGCTGGGGAGTTGATTTGAATTAGACATAAGAAAGCAATTTTCAATTACAAGGGTGGTGAGACACTGGCCCAGGTTGCCCAGAGATGTTATGGTTACTCAATCCCTGGAAGCATTCAAGGGCAGGTTGGATGGGGCCCTGAGCAACCTGGTCTAATGGGAGGTGTCCCTGCCCATGGCAGGGGGGTTGAGACTAGATGATCTTTAAGGTCCCTTCCAACCCAAACCATTCTGGGATTCTATGATGAGAAGGGCAAAAAAAAAAGCTGAAATTTGCTTCTTTAGAGAGGGTATGTCATCTCCTTTGCTGGGGGTCTGCAAGAGCAATGGAGATGCTCTTCTGTCAGGGAGTGTAAATCTGGCTGATGCCAAGGAGATGCCATGGGTGAGCTGGCTGTTGAGGCCTCTGGTTTTAGGACTTGAGCCAAGATTCTGGGCTTTATCTATTACAGAGCAATGGGGATGCAGCAAACAGCTTGGGGGGGGGGAGCTGTTAGCCCTGAGCATCCCTGCTGCCCAGAGCTTCCATGGTGAAAGAAAACGTTCCCATGTGTGGGAGTGTTTCTGTGGCCTTCACACATTGCATGCATGTGAACAACGTTGAGGGTGTGAGGGACAGGGAATATTCTCAGTGTCTTTGCTGTGTGGTGGAACCAGCCCTGGAAAGAGTCTCTGCCCAGTCAGGGCCAGGTTCTGATGGGGACAGCAGTGGGGCAGGCACTGTGACAGGGACAGCAATGTGGTACTTTACTTTGGGGTCCTAGAGAAAAGACAACCCTTTGTGCCACCCCAAGGGTATTTGTGCCCAGGACTACTCTGGTGGATGGGGCCAGGAGAGAAGAGAGGTGGGTGTGCAGCAGCACTGCCATGGGCACAGGCTGTCTTCATCTCTCCCTAGCAATCACAAATGGGGTTATGAGTGTAGAATTTTGAATCAAAGAATCACAGAATCATTTTGGTTGGACAAGACCTTTAAGATCATCAAGTCCAGCCATTAACCCAGCACTGCCAAGTCCACCACTAAACCATGTCCCCAAGCACCACATCTACAGGACTTTTAAATCCTTCCAGGGATGGTGACTCCACCACTGCCCTGGGCAGCCTGTTCCAGGGCCTGAAATTTGCAACTAGTAGGGAAGATATACCATGTACTGGATCTCCAGGGCCTGTCAGCTTCTGGGATTTTGTCCAGTCTTCCAACCACTTATGAGCTTAGTTCAATCCCTGGGAAGAGCTGTGCAGCTTGCTTCTAGGCTTTCAAACATATCTTGAGTTTGAAGGAGGGCAGATAAGCAATAAAACAAACACAACAAACTGCTCATCCCTGCTTGTTCCCAGCTGCCCAGCACCACCTTTGTCAGATAGAGGGGAAATCTCTGTTTTGGACAACCAAGTACTTTGCAGGGAAGTGTTTGAATCTCAGGGATCTTTGGTTATATGAAGAGGTATGGAGTCTGAGCAGCCCCTCCAGGTCCCAAGTCTGCAGCTGTCCCCATTGCTCTGTTGGGCAGGCACACAAGGCTCTGTCCGTGCCAAACAAGAGGGTAGGGAAGTGTGATGAGGAGAGACTCAAGCTGATGGGACAGAATCCAGGCAGGTCCAGCAGCAGCCAGAATGCCTTGGCAAGGTGTCAGCAGAGCTCTGTGCCAAAGCTAATAAGCCTGCCAGGAGCCAGGACTTTCTTGCTTGGAAGAAAAACTAGGCTAATGGTGCTTGGCTGGCTCCAGAGCTCTGCTGGAAACTTCATAGCTCTGTTCTACCACGTGAAACTGCTGCTTCAGATGGGACAAGCAGCTTCTCTTCTGTAGCAGATCATGCAGGGACCTGTGGCACTGAAATGG
The DNA here is from genome assembly GCA_020745705.1 of Hemiprocne comata. Classification (NCBI taxonomy): domain Eukaryota; kingdom Metazoa; phylum Chordata; class Aves; order Apodiformes; family Apodidae; genus Hemiprocne; species Hemiprocne comata. The sequence goes on from CM036586.1 coordinate 214,816,699, forward strand.
GGACATGTCCTGACACAAGAGTTGTCCCGGGGCCCTTCTCTTCTGCTGGGGCTTGAAGAGAGAAAACAAAGGCATTCCCACCTCATTTCCACCAGGCTGCTGGGGTTGTTACCACAATTTTGATGTTCCCTTGGTGACTCTAGGGTGGGCTCCCTGCCAACTGTGGTCCTTCCACTGTGCTTTGGGATGTCAGCACAACACACATACTTTGTAGCTATGATTTTATCTTCAGGAAGGGGGGAACTGAAGCAATTCCAGACAGAGTTTTTGCTTGCCTAAATTGGTTGCCCATGGGCTGCAGGCTGTGACTGGGGGATGTTCTCCTTGCATAAAGGACCTACCATTGCTTTTCTGGTTCTGCTGAAACCCAGCAAACAGTATTTGCAGAGCCACTGCAGAAAAGCACTATTTTTCCCCCAGAGCAATGAAACCCAAGCCCATTGTGAGTCTGGTAGTGCTCTTTCCAAGGACAGCACCTCTTTGCCTGGCATCAGCAAGTGTCTACACTCCTCCCGTGGAGCAGAGACTGGCCTGCTTGTGTGTGAACAAAGAAATACCTGATGACCAAAAGCAGAGACAAGAATATTCTAATGGGGAATATTTTTGGGTGAAAAGGTGTGTCACGGGTGAGTTCAAACCCAGCTGTGAACCCAGCTTCTCCAAATGGAGAAGCCCACTGGACTTGTTGAAAGGCTTGATACACCATGAGGGCAATCTTACAGCAAGCAGATATAGACTAGATGGAGCCACTGTGGGTTCCTGAAGCAGCCCAGGGAAGGATACAGCTTTGTGATGAGGCTTTGAGAAAACTGACTGAAACACAATCCCACTCTTCCCACATTTCATAGAATCACAGAATGGTTTTAGATGGAAGGGACCTTAAAGATCATCTAGTTCCAACCCCCCTGCATGGGCAGGGACACCTTCCACTAGACCAGGTTGCTCCAAGCCCCATCCAACCTGCCCTTCAACACTTCCAGGGATGAAGCAGCCACAGCTTCTCTAGGCAACCTGGGCCAGTGTCTCACTACCCCTACAGGAAAGAATTTCTTCCTAAGATCTAATATAAATTTCCCCTCTTGCAGTTTGAAACTGTTCCCCCTCATCCTGTCACTCCATTCTCTTGACTAAAGTCCCTCTCCAGCTTTTCTGGAGCCCCTTCAGGCACTGGAAGGTGCTCTAAGGTCCCCCAGAGCCTCCTCTTCTCCAGGCTGAACACCCCCAACTTTCTCAGCCTGTCTCCAGAGCAGAGCTGCTCCAGCCCTTGGATCATCTTCATGGCTTCTTCTTGATTCGCTCCAATAGCTCCATGTCCTGGACACCCCAGAGCTGGACACACTACTTGAGGTGGGTGATAAGATCCTCTTTGAAGGTTTGTGTGGCTGGAAGATCTCTGGGGCAGGATCCTTCCCAGTTTAGCCATGGAGGAGCATTGGGAGACTGAGACATGCTGCCAGAGGACATTTAAGAAACAATGGTAAAAACAGCATCGTGGCACAAATGCCACAATGGATTACCCAGGCATTTCCCATGGGATATCACAGGGATATATTCTGTGCTCTCCTCCTTTCCTGTTTATCCAAGGGGATTTTCACCTCTGGGGTCTCTAGGATGCAGGTCCCAGATGGCACTATGACAAACTGACAGCTGTTGCGTGGGGTTTTTTTGAAGACAAGCAATCACTACCAAAAATTTAAAGGAGAAAAATTCCATGATTTAATACTTCTGGGGAGAGTGGAGAATTTTTATGCTGGTGATTAGGATTATTAGCAAAATAGGGAAATATCCTGCCCTTGTGTTCCTGCAAAAGGGACTGCAGGTAAGGAACAGAGAGCAGTCTGTTTTCCTTGGCATATCTCACAGGAAAAGCTATTCCCTCTTCAGGAATTTCTTACCTTAGACAGAGTCAGTAGATTAGCAGGTCTGAGAATTACCTCCAGGGATGCCCAGTTCTTCCAGTAAATAAATCCATCCATTATTTCAGGTTTTGCAATCATCAAAGCAATAAAAGAAATTATGGCAGTGAGTAGAGGTAAGGCAAAAAAAGACTGTAGAATATTGTCCTTCAGAATGATCCTAAAGGTTGTGGTGCAGCACAGGTTGATTTATGGTTTAATATGAGTTCTCAGCTGCTTGATCAGCACTATGAAGTATTATGAATTATTATGAATGACCTGTGGTAACTATCAAGTTTGCAAATGACACCAAACTGACTGGTGTGGTCGACATGCCAGAGGGATGGGATGTTATCCAGAAGGACCTGGACAAGCTGGAGGAGTGGGCCCATCTGAACCTCCTGAGGTTCAACAATGCCAAGTGCAAGGTCCTGCACCTGGGTAGGAGCAAACTTTGTTATCAATACAGGCTGGGGGATGATGTAACAGAGGGGAGCCCTGTGGAAAGGGACCTGGGGATACTGGTGAATGAAAAGTTGGACATGAGCAAACAATATCCACTTGCAGCCCAGAGGGCCAATCACATCCTGGGCTGCATCCAAAGAAGTGTGGCCAGCAGGTCAAGGGATGTGGTTCCGCCCCTCTGCTCTTGTGAGACCCCACCTGGAGTATTGTGTACAGGTTTGGAGTCCCCAACACAAGAGGGACATGAAACCTGTTGGAATGAACACCTCTCCTATGAAGACAGGCTGAGAGAGCTGGGATTGTTCATCCTGGAGAGGAGAAGGCTCTGGGGAGACCTTAGAGCAACTTCCAGTACCTGAAGGGCGCCTACAGGAAAGCTGGGGAGGGGCTGTTTACAAGAGTGTGTAGCAATAGGATGAGGAGCAATGGCCTTAAACTAGAGCAGGGGAGATTCAGATTAGACATTAGGAAGAAGTTCTTTACAATGAGGGTGGTGAAGCACTGGAACAGGTTGCCCAGAGAGGTGGTGGAGGCCCCATCCCTGGAAACACTCAAGGTCAGGCTTGATGAGCCTCTGAGCAACCTGATCTAGTTGAAAAGGTCCCTCTGCACTGCAGGGGGGGCTGGACTAGATGACCTTTAAAGGTCCCTTCCAACCCCTCAGATTCTATGATTCAATGATTCTACGATTCTATATGCACTTAGTTTATGCAGCCATGAGGTAGGACATATTAGTGTGAATGTCTGACTGAGGTTCACAGTGACATGCTCTCCCTTGCAACAGCTAAAGCTTCGAGCTTGGATTTGGTCAGTGAGCAGAGCTCAGTTGAGGTCTAGGGGTTTTTTGAGCTGTGCTATTTATTGTATGGATGAGTCCTGTAAAAAGGTAAGGACAATAGTTGGCAGAAGGGGACTTCACAGCTTGGTGTGGTTGAATTAGGGACAGGAGTAGAGCCAAGAGGACATGAATGACTTGCCTTCCAAATTCAAGGGCAGCTGAAATGAAGTCAAAATGAGGTGAAAAACAGCACTGGCTGGAAAGAGCTTCAGGACTATAGCTTTTCTCAGACCCATAGATGTGTATGCCCCATGAAGAACCCCAAATTCAGTTCTGGGCTCATGCCAGAGCTCTGCTCCATCCCTGACCTTCCTCCTTCCCATCAGATCTGGTCCTGTCCAGGGGGGTGAGAAGGTGTTGAGATAGTTCCTTTCAAAGACTTACAGAACAAGACAGGTACTGAACGTACACCAGCCCCTCAGAGATGCTTCATAGAGCATCTACCATGGGGGCAAAGAAGAGAGCTAATGTGAGCTGAGAAAGCATCATTAACAATGCAAGGATTTTAGGAACATAGGTCCAAGGATGATCCTGGTTTTCAATGGTGATGTACCAATGCTGGTGTCAGCTCTAGTGCTACAGATCTTGTGTTTCAGGACATTGTCTAATCTACTAGTCCAACACCTCACAGTCCTACATACATTTATCTTCATAGCAGCCCAAGCAGGGTCAAGTTACAGGTTATAAGCAGGCAAGATGCTCAGAGGTACTTGAGAGCCTTCAGTCGACCTGTTTTGAGCCTAAAATGGATGCAGACATCACTCCTAGACTTCAGATACCATTGTGAAGAGGGACTCAGAGCACTCGTGCAGGCCACATGCTCTTCTTGCTGTGCAATTCTGCTGGCAGCTGCGTGGACACCCGATGGGCTGGTTCAGCTCACTAACCTGTCTGAAAACTGGTCTTTTTTTTTTTGATACAGTGAAGGGCTGCACAAATGCTGGCTTTAATGTAATGGAAAGGAAGGTCAGGACAACCTCTCTGCTGCCCTGCAGTCACAGGGTGACTTTAACCACCCGTGGAAACACACCTCAGAAAAGTTGTCATTCATGTGCCCAAGCCCTCCCAGAAAGTCCAACATGGTAGAGGGGCTTGAACCTAATTTCTGGGTGAGCGACCTATAACCTGTGGCCCTTCCTTGGTCTTTGGCCATCTCTGGACCATTCCTTTACCTGCAGTTCCCTCCAAAATGAAGGGCCAGCTTGATCTCACCAAAATACATCATCACACACCTCTGCCAACGTCATCACTGGCAAAAAACCCACCGGCTCTAATGTGCCAGGCTCCCACCAAAAGGGGCTCTGGGGGGAAGGAGCCGAGTGTTTCCTTTATCCTACAATAAAGTGAAGCAGTTCAAAGAGAAAGGAAAAGGAGGTTAACGACCTCTTTGAAATGTAGGTTCAAATTCCTGGCACGGCCCCAGTCAGTTACCAGCGAGCTCCGTGACACACACCCACCGCTAACGAGGAAGAGGAGGGGAGCACATGGCAGGGGTTAAAGGACACCACCACGGTGGTGGGAAAGTTTCCAGAGGCAAAACTCTGGGTTTTTTTCAGGCTGATTCATCCCTCTGGGGTGCACCCGGGGTGAAGGCTGGACCACTGCAGGGGATGGAGCTGGGCAAGGGGGCCAAACCCCCTGACATCTGGCTGGGTTTTTTGAAGAGGACAACCCCAGGCTGCTGCTTCGTCCAGGTTGCTCCTGCCTGGAAGAATGAACCACTCTTATTTTAACACCATTACTGGAAGGCAGTGCAGGGGTGGGGCAGAAGGGGGGGGTGGGTTTGTTCTGGTGCTGAGGAACACGTGCACACAGGCATACAAATGCCAAGAGACAAAGCCCATGATTAAGGGCTGGTGCTCCAACTCCTTGCTTATTACAGGAAGGGATTTATCTGATGGCCTGATTTCAGCTCCAGTTTTCCACCTTTTAATCGGGTTCCCAGGTCTGCTTGCCCACTCAAAAAAGGAAGGAAGGGGATGTCTCATGGGGAAGGAATAATTCTATGGTGCTGCCTATAGAAGCATGCAGGGGGCATGGCCCCAAAGCTTTCCCAGGAGGCAGATCCCAGGGCAGCAGGAGGATTCTGCCCAGCCATTCAACATTATTTTCTGGCACAGCAAGGGTGCATCCATGCTTTCCAGCCTGACCAAGCCAGCATGTGTGGAACAAATGCTTTGGAAATAAAAACCACCTGCAAAATGGAAAATGTGCAGAGGAGCAGCTATTTTTAAAAGGGACGGTACCCACTGCTGCTGTGAAGTCAGTCACATAATTGGTCAGCGAGGGACTTCAGTTGGCTGACATCTGACAGCCAGGAGGACAGCTCCAGCAGACCAGTGAGAAGAAAATGAGAGCTTTTAGGTACCAAGAGGAGCATGCTTTCAAATAAAGAGAAGAAGGTTGTCATCTGCTGCCCTGCACCTTCGGTGGATGCGGTGAAGCAATCCTTGGTGTCTTTCCCAACATGCTGGAAAGGGGGGGGTGAGGTGCTGATAAACCTCCAGGACACAGAATGCTGACAGCAAACACCAGTTCAGCCACTTATTCCCCCTCCTAACCCAGCCTATCCTTATTGCCCAGACTCCACTGAGGTTTTCCTGCTTCTAAAAATATTCAGCCTCTAATTAAAACTCCTATCTTGCTTGCCAGGGCAAATGTATCCGGCCACAGAGATCAGCTGGTCCAGGAGACAGACAGAGCTTGCAGCTAACCAGTCTGGCTGGCTTTCCTGGCATGGGTGGCTGGGGTGATGTCTGCCACCAGGATATTCAGCCAATCACAGAATGGTTTGGGTTGTAAGGAACCTGAAAGAACATCTAGTTCCAACCCCCCTGCCATGGGCAGGGACACCTCCCACTAGACCAGGTTGCTCCAAGACCCATCCAACCTGGCCTTGAACACTTCCAGGAATGGGGCATCCACAGCTCCACTAGGCAGCCTGGGCCAGTGTCTCACCACCCTCATAGTGAATAATTTCTTCTTAATGTCTAACCTATGTGGGTTAACAATCTCCCCTCTTCCAATTTAAACCCATTATCCCTTGTCCTATTACTACATGCCCTTTTAGAAGTCCCCCCCAGCTTTCTTGTAGGTCCATCACGCTGTGTTATCAAGCTGACAGCAGCTTCAGGAAGCTGGCATGAGAGCCTCCTCAATTTTTCCAAGCCTGAGGCCATCGTGTGCCTTTTCCTCTTCTGTGGGGACATTCGTGCTGTGTTCCAGGTGTCCACTTCCCATGGCAGAGAGGGACACATGTGGGTGATATGGGGGCTTGTTCTGCCATTGGAGCTTCTTCCCATGCAGAGGGCTTTGGAAAGGCTATTTAAATAATAAAAGTCACTAGCAGAATGAGAGGAAGATAAGGCAAAGGGGCAAGGGAGTACTGGGAGGGAGAAGGTCCAGCACAGTGCTGAAGCATCATATAAGTGGGGCATTCACATGGAAGTGAGAAAAACCAACTTCAGATCTGCTGCCCTCGGGACAGTGTCCAACCCCTGGCAGACTGGGCCAGCACAACAGTCTCCAGCTCTCTGAGATTGTTGTCTCAGGGCAGGAGGGATCCCATCCAGATGGAGCCCCAGAAGGAGAATGGTGGTGTAGCCTAAGGTTCATGGCATACAATGGTGGACACCAGCTGAACAAGTAATCTCTAAGGGTTGGTGATGGCTTTTCCTCTATGTTCCATTATAGTGTTGGGAGCAGGATCTGGCCTCTCCTGAAGATGTCTAGCCCCAGGTTACATCTGAACTATCCCCAGGTTACAGTCTGACTGAACCTTGCATGCAGTCCTGGAGGACAGGGCAGTTTGAGGAGGCAGACAGAAAGCCAACAGCCTCTTCCAGGCAGCCTGCAGCTCTGCCTGGATGGAAGATGCAGTTGTTCCTTCAGGTTTGGGAGGACCAGGAACACTGCAGCTTCCAGTGGCAGTTTCCTCACTGGGGCTCTGCTTGCATCACTTTTATACACAGCACTGAGAAGTGCTTAAAATTAAATTTGCAATGACTCTGTGTGCTCTTAACAATCCATACAGCAGCCCCTGCTCCTCAGAGGCTGGTGCTGAGGCTAGACACGTGTATCTCACCACCTGACACTCTGTGGTCTGGCATTATCCATCTTGCCATGGCATCTCTCATGCTCCCATTTGCTTCCTCCCACCCTCATGGTCATGGCTCCCACCACATCACTCGCTCTGCAAATCCAGCCTCTCAACACCAGCAGGCCATGTCCCAGATTGGCCAAATCCATGAAGAGATCCCCACCATCTCTGACAAGCTTTGGAGCAGAACCTGGAGCAGGAAATTTGCTCCAGGTGCTCTTGTGCTGCTTCACTGCCACATGTCCATAATTTCCTTCAAGTCAGCCCGTGAAGCTCTCAAGCCTTTCTGACAAGGAGCCCAGCAGGCCAACCACAGCAGGCCAAATCCTGCCCCCAGATTGCAGGTGCAACACCCACGAGGCTGATGGGCCTGAGCAGAGCAAGGAGAGAAGTCATGTTGCACTTCAGACCCAGCAACAGCTGCTGCCCTCCCAGCACTAAGGCAATAAATCCGGGTGGGATCTGGCTTTATTCTCCTCCAAATCACTTTTATTATATTGTGAGTAATCACAAAGCCTGACAATGCTGCAGAGGTTCTTTAAGAAAGAAAACAACAAACACAGCGACAGTATTTGCCAGCTTTTGCTAAGGCCTGTCTAGCTGGCAGCCAGAGTGAGATCACACAAGGAAATCTTGCAGTCTTCTTGGATTGTCACATTGGGTTTTTGACTTACCACAGTGGTGCAAAGGCAGTAAATTTGACAGCGTGTGATCCCTGAAACATTTTGTCTATGTAGACTCATAAAATGAAACCATTTCCTTTTTTTTTTTTTTTTTTTTAAATTACATTTTCTGCCAGCAGAAAAGAATTCTCTTAAAAAGGCAAGATCCATGAAAAACTACCCCCTGCCTCCCAAGCTGCCCCTATTGGTTGCTGTTCCCATTGCCTTTTTCAGAAAATATTTCTTGTGCCTGTGAAGGTTGGGCTCAGCAGAGGAGGGGAAAACCCCCAACACTGCAAGAAAGGGTTAAAATACCACCTGAAGGTCCCCAATCAAATAGTTGAAAAGGAGATGGATGAAAATGTGGGAGAAGGATTTCATAGAATCATAGAATGGTAAGAGTTGGAAGGGACCTTAAAGATTGTCGAGTTCCAACTCCTTTGCATGAGCAGGGACATCTCCCACTAGACCAGGTTGCTCAAAGCCCCATCCAACCTGAGCTGAGAGTATCCAAAGGGAGGTGTTGACTCTGGCTTTTATGGGGCTCAGTGTGCCCTCAGTGTCTCCATCCCTGGAGAAAGCTGCAAGAGGGTTTCCATTTGGAAAGACCTTTGGGGGTGTGAGAATGAAGGCTGAGAGCCTCCCAACAGTCCCAAAGAGGGCTGTGGGATGAGTTTATATCTGCATCACCTTTGCATGGACCTCCCTAAACCAGCTTCAAGCACTGAAGGTTGCCCTGATGCAAGGCTGGGTTTAGAGACCAATCTGCAGCCCAGCCTGAGCAGGACCCCCATCCACAACATCCCTTCTCAATCCCCAGCACAAAGTGTGCCAGATGTGGACCAGACATCAGCAGACACCTCCCCATTAAGCAACTCCTATAAGCAGGTTGAAAACTTCATACATGGTGTTGAGTCATGCTGTGCTGCTTTCCCCCACCTTTTCCTAGCCTGGAGAAGAAGAGGGACGAGAGGGGCTCCTCTTTGCTTTGCCAGCACTTCAACAATAGAGGAAAAAAATGAGTAAACCTCTGAGGACCAGGCTTTTCATCAGATTTCGGTTGGCAGCCAAGGAGCTGTGTGAGAGAAAGAAAAACCACAACTCTGGAAAAAAACCAACCAAGATCTTTCCTCTGATAGGCAAAGTGCTCCAGGGTCACAGGCGTCAGTGGTAATTCTTCCCCCAGCACATTCTGGAAAGTGTTTCAAGGCCAGATGAGTCGCAGATGTGTTCAGATGAGGAACATCAGCATGGAAACAGCTGAATCTCATGTCCTCTGGGTCTGCATCTTGGTTTGATAAGGTCACCAAGACCAGAATCCCTGTGAAAATTTTCTTCCAAGCTTCCCCAGAAAGAGAGGAAGGAATTACTATTTATTTTTTTTAAGCTACACGGTCTCTTCACTTTGCAGCTCAGATAGTTTGCTTCATCAGAGGCTGGTTCCTGGGTGAGATGTGGCTGTTGGCAGATCCCTCTGCTTCCCTTGCTCTGCTGCACATCATCTCTGAGCTCTGATTAAGAAGACAAGAGGTTGCCAAGGTTGGACCTGAAGTAATTTAACATTAAAAGGACTGAGATGGGAAAACAGGGAGAAAATTCTGGGAAAAGTTCTCAACTTACTCAATGTTCATCGCATGCCTATGCAAATAACATGTAAAAACCAGCACATTAGGAGCACCCTGTATTCAGGTTTGTCTGGAAATGTTTCTTCAAGACTGAAAGTGCATGACAGGGAACAGGGTGCTGCTAATGAAGGCAACATCCAGAAGGCACTTTGTGGGGAATACTGATTTAAAAAACAGGATGATGCATGGGTTTGTAAGCAAGCAGCTACGGAGTTGGTAGGTTTTGATGTGTGCTCTGGACAGATGTAGCTTTGCTCCTACAACGTGTCTGGGGCACAAAGGTTGGCTCCAGATGGGCTGTTCTGACCTGGGACCTGCAGAGCAGCTTGGTCCCCATTGTCCAGCATCACCTCTCTTGAGCTAATGGGCTGTGTGCAGGACCTCAAGGCACCGGGCAAAAATCTGGAGCCTGCAGATGATGACGTGGGTCAGGATTTGAGAGTTTATAAAATCCACAAACAATCAAGTATTGGCATATACAAATATATAAATTATGGACAGTTTTACAGAAGGCACACTGCAAGCCATCTCAGTCCGACACCTGTACAAATCCCACAGCCCCCCAACCCTCCCCACCCCACCCCTTCTCCCCAGCTTTCATCATGAAACGTAAGGTGCTGCTGCTACGGTTCCATGGCTGTCATGGCAACTGAGGACCTCTTTTTTGGTCAGCCCAATCTGTCGGTGGAACTGTCCTTCTTTGATGGTCTTAAGACACTGGATGTTCTTCCCCAAGGTGATGCTTTTGATGGAAGGCAGGTATTTCAGCACAGTCTTTGGCAAGGTGGACATGCCTGTCCCAGAGAGGTTGAGCTCTTGTAGGGAGTTCAGACCAAAGATAACTTCAGCAGTCAGTGGCTTCAGGTCGGGATTGTTGGATAAATCCAGAACTTGGAGAGCTGGTAGTTCCTTGAAGCTATAAGGAGATAACTGTCCAAAGCCATGCAGGCCACTGAGGGATAAATGAATCAAATCTTTCAGCCCCATGAAGTCTCCTTTTTCAATCCTGACTAGAGGGTTCCCATCGAGATTTAAGTATCGGAGAGGAATGCCTTGAAGGTTTGGCACAGTTGTGAGCCTGTTTCCAGAAAGATTTAAGTTCTGGATGTTGGGGATGCTCTTTTCACGGTGCCTTGTAATTGTGCTGAGCATATTATTGGATAGATCCACGCTCAGGGGTTTCCCTTGACCTTTTGAAGCAAAAATGTCCACTGCTATATCCAAAAGCTTGTTATTGCTCAAATCTATGTCACCCAGAGGAGAACTGGAGAAACAATCCTCTGGTAGGACTTCTAGAGAGTTATGACTCAGATCCAAGGACTCCAGGTACCGAAGCCTGGAGAAGGTTGTGGAGGAAATCTTGGCAATTTTATTGTAGCTTAGGTCAAGGCTGACCAAGGTGGTGTATCCAGGGCCAGTAAGCATTGATTCATTGATTGTTTCCAGCTTGTTTGATGACAGATCCAAGTAGGATGTATCCAGAGGGATTGGGACGGGAACAATGTGTGAGCCTATTCCACTGCAGTCCACCTTGGTCAAGCTAAAGCTGTCAAAGAGACCAAAGCTTTCCACCTCGCAGTGGCAGCCAGGGAAGCAGGTTTTGGTGGTACCAAAACAAGGAAGGAAAAGCAGCAAATTGAACCAGGCCAGGAACTGCATTGTTGACCTGGAAAACAAGAGGATAAGAAAATAGATTTAATTGCAGTAGAAATTACGTTACTGAAGATGTGTAATGGTTTGAGTCATGCAGTCTTCTCCTCTGTCTTTCCAAAGGGATAGATTAAGTATACCCTTAAATAGCATAGATGTCCCAAACACTTTGTCTCTAATGTTGTGAACTCTAGGGGGAACTTAATGGAGAAAAAGAATGGGTCAGCAGTCTTTGCAGATATAAGCAAGTTAAGACACAACTGGAAATTAGCTATAAGAACAGTAGGCTGCCTCAAAGTAAGATCTGTCCAACTTGCATCCTTTTGAGTGGACCATGGAAGATGCTAAATGACAGCCCAAACATTGAGACAAACCTCAGCACACAGAGGTCTTCGTGTCAGGGCATCCGTGTGAGATTTGGAAGTTCAAGTTCCTGCACTGACAGGTTAGGCTCTGTGCTCAGTGGGGGCCTCAGGTGTCCAAAGCCCTTCTCAGGGAAGGAAAAACCAAAGCTCTGTTCAAATTTCCTATAGATGACAGAGATGATGGCATCATCAGAACATCCTTCAGGATGACCAGCTAGAAAGGCCACCTGCCTACTGCCCAAATGCACAGCACATCTCTCTTGCTTAGGCTTCAGATGCAGATTTAGAAGTGTTTAGGTAGGTAGGATTGCTGACTTAGATCAGATGGCTAAACCCATCCCTCATTGGGCTGGTGGCAGGGAGGACTGGCAATGGCCACTTGGCTCCTTTCCTGTCAGAGCAGAGGAACCAAGGACTGCCCAGTCTAACTCAGACTCTGCTGTGGTGGGCCCAGCCTCCTGCACAGGCATCAAGTGGAAAGGGTCCATTTGTTTCATATGGAGCCTCTGAGAATTCTTTGCTAATTACATTAACTATTCTCTCTGATTAGCAATGCTAGCAAGCAAGGAGCTCTCTCCACCCCTCTGGTTTTGACCCTCTTCCATCTGAGACATTTCTGTCTCTCCATTGTCGCAGCCAAGGCAGGAAGAGAGCTGATCTGCACCTCACTGGCTTTGCTGGACCTCTTCAGATTGCATCCTAGCAGCTGCTCAGCGTAACTGTGGGCAACAGCAGCTGCTGTTCAAGGGCCACCCAAAAAAGCTTTAGCTCTGCTTCTCTAGAGACAGTAATCTGGAGCGTGCCAGCATCCTGCAGGTCAGCAGAGGCAGCAAGGGCTGTTCTTGTTCTCACTGCAGTCATGGGTGATAGCTCTTCATGTCTTACAAACAAGGTCTCCAGGAGGCTGGCAACAAAAACTCCCACCAAACCAGGCAAGCAGATCTATCAGCATTGCTCTTTGGCCACCCCGCTGGTGATAACCAGTGACTCACATGCCAAGCACTCCTTGAGCCAAGAAAAGGAAAAAAAACCATAAATCCCCTTTCAGTGCACATTCCCATCCCCACCTCAGCCCCCCGGTCTCTCTTCTCACCTTTCCCACTGCTGTTTAAAAGCACTTTATCAACTTCCTTTCAGTATCATCTTTCCCACACACCCTTTGATCTATCTGAGGCGCCTTCCCCACTGTCCTTGCACCTTCCCAAGACCATTTCCTAGAATTTCACACATCACCTTCCCTCTCACCCCTTGGCAGCAATTTCTCTCTCCCTTTCCAGCCCTGGCCTTGTGCCTCTTTCCCAGGAGATGGCTCAGGGACTCCTTGCCAATGTGCAAAAGAAGTGCAAAGGGAAAAAAAAAAAACGTTGCAAAAATATTGTCCTGATCGCTGATACGACTTGTCTGGCGGTGACTTCCAGACCTCCTGCAAACAGAGAGCAGAGACTGGGACTCTGGCCCAAGTGCCTGCAACCAAAGCATTGCTAAAGGCCAACACACAGTCCTCTGGGGTCCATTATTCTATAGAAACAGCAGAAAATCAGTAAGATGAGCCCTAGTCCCAGCCCATCTCAACTGTTTCTTGAGAAAACACGTGTGTGCAGAGGGGACGCAGGGGGTAGAGCTCCTTGCTGCAGAGATGTTTCCAGATGTCCTTTCCCTAATGATATCAAGGCTGATCTCCTCTGCTTCTGAGCAGAGAGACCATAGTTTGCTCCCTTCTGCAGTCCCTCCTAAACTAAATACTTTTTTTTTCTTTTTCATGAAGCTGCATTTGGGACACACTGAAATGTTTTATTACCAGATGAAATTACAGCAGTGGGGAGCTCTCTGGAAACTAAAAAAGCAAAAAACTCAGATGTTCAATATCTCACATACAGGTGATGTCTGCATTGGTGTCATCTCAGTCTACTTGGATTTCTTCTCCCAATTCCCACCCGGTGGCTATTCCCAGTTGTTGTCTCAACAGCTAAAGTGCCTCCTAACTTCTCCTTCGAAGGTCCAGCTGGGTTTCTCATGGCATCCTGTTGGCTCCAGAAGGAGCTGGATCAGACCCCAGCAGATCCAAAGACACATCAGTGTGAGACTTGACTTTCTGAACACTGCTAAGACCTTCACAGGCTCCTGCTGGGCCACCTGGAGAAAAGCAAGTAGGCAATCTCCAAAGTCCTATTTTAACTGGGAACTGACCTTTTAATAGGGCCTATAGTGATAGGACAAGGCGTAATGGTTTTAAACTAAAACAGAGGAGATTCGGACTAGATATAAGGAAGAAAATTATACTATGAGAAGGGTTAAACACTGGCCTGGGATGCCCAGAGAGGTGGTAAATGCCCCATCCCTGGAAACATTCCAGGTTGGATGGGGCTCTGAGCAACCTGATCTAGCTGAAGATGTCCCTGCCCATGGCATGGGGGTTGGACTAGATGAGCTTCAGAGGTCCCTTTCAACCCAAACCATCCTGTGCTTCTATGACTCTGTGAACTGAGAGGAGAATGAAAGCCAGTGCTGGGCTTCAATATTCAGCTGCTCAGACTCCTTTAGACATGGGAGTTCCCTTCTCAATCAGCCTCAAAAACAATCACCAGAAGTGGGTAGATACAGTGACTCCCACTGCAACATCCACAGCTCCAGCCAGCAGCAAGGTAAGAACATTACCCAGATGAAATGCAGTACACAAAGCTCAGCTAAAGGGTCTGCACAGCATCTATTGCCTCTTCCCTCCTCGCAGCACTGCCCCAAATTCTCCCTCACTAGATCTGCAATTGCTTTGCAGATGAGATGCAATCCTTTACTACCAGTTAAAAACTCCCTTACGGAGCAGCATGAAGCATTCACGGGCTAACAAGCCACTTGGCTAATAGCTCTGAAACAACCTATGAAAAATAAAGGTACTGGTCATCCTCCAGTCCAAGAAAGAGACTCCTGCATTGCCAGACAAGCAATGAAGGGCTTAGTCAGGTACAGGCATGCTTTATGATGGCATGGAGCAGTCGATAGCACTCTTTGAAATGGGGAAAGAAACACGCCGCAGGCATTTACAGTTAATCTGCGTACAGCGTGCATTTGAAACCGCATCAAATTGACTTTGGATTGCTGCCTACGAGCTGCTCTGTTGACAAAGGCAGGAAGCCAAGGCATCCGTTGTAAAAGGAAGATGAGTTATCCTCCTGCAATGCTGAGAAATTCACCTGGAAGAAACACCACGGACCAGGAACCAGCAGCATCATCACCCGGGATGGTGAGGGGAAAGCCACCGGGAGAAAGCAACCCACCCGTGGGCTGGTTCAGCAATAACCTCTTCATTTCTATGGCTGCTGTGGTGTGGAGAGGTCCCAGGGATAATTTTTGGTCCTCTGACAGCTCTGGGGGTTTGTTAAACCCACTGATTTCAACAGGAGCTGCTGGGGGTGCAGCATTGTCCCTCATGTTTCAGGTGCCCCGAGAGGCTGCGGGGCTCAGGTCTTTTTATCTTGCTCATCCTTTCTGCACAGCAAATATCCTGAGACAACCCCAAGGTGGTGGATAGCAGAGCCAAGGCTGGACCAAGCTCCTAGCAAGGTGGCAGCCTTCTATCCAAATCCCACATCTCTCCCTGAGCCTGCAGATGCCCCAATGACTCCTTCCTGCTCTGCTCATCCCCTGCACTGTCGGATGGCAGGATCCAGGCGGAAAGATCACACTGAGATTTCCCAGCCAACAAACCCACATTAAAACCTGATTTTAAAGCCAGAATGCAGAGGAAACCTGGGTCTCAACTGATGGTCAAGAGGGTGGGAGAGGGGGAAACCCTGTTACAGTGTTGTTCCAAATTCGCTCTTCTCACTGCACTCGAGTTCCTCCTTCTCTTCTTTAATTTTTCTCACGAGTCTCCCCCGACCCACAGCTGAGCCTTTGCCACGTCATTGCCACCCAAGGGAGATGTGCCAACACATCCCACCCAGGATGGAATCCCGTTGCCTGGGGACTGGCCCCCCCATTGGAAAAGCAGAGATGAAGAGGATGCTACCTAGGCTGCCTCTCCAGTTGCCCTGGCAACGACCAAGCTGGAAATCCCTACAGCCAAAAATCAAGGACTAATTAAACATAACACAAAGGGGAGGTGTTTGGAAGTTCATGGTTTGATGGAGTCAGGAAACAGCCCCATTCCCACTGCACCACTCAGCCTCCCTGAGTGTGTCATTTGGCAAAGCATCAGCTGAAATGGAGCTGGAGTCAGGGTTGAAGACCCAAAAAGTCACCCCGTGATGTTTAACGTGCATAAGTAAGAAGTACAGACACTCCAGGTTGTCTCTATGGTGGGATAAAGAGAAAGAAAAGGGGATGAAACCCACCTAAGACCACACCCATCCTTGGAGATGCCCCATCTCTCCCTTGACCATCCATGGTGGAGTGGGTTGCCTGTTCTCCTTGGGCTGCATCTTCCCACCCCATCCTTGGCTGCATCCTCCAAACCCAAGTCCCACCCAACAACCAGCTGCACCCAGGTTGAATCAGTTCAGCTCACTCATCCAACAACAAAAAAAACCCCTAATCTTCCTTTTTCCCCCTTCAGTGGGTCAGTTTTCCAGCCAATTGGGCTGCCCAGCCTCAGAGTTACCACCTTAGACACAGGAATGGGGAAAAGAGGACCCATTTTTTCAACAGGGGCTCACAATTAGGGCAGATCAAGTATGCCATAAATCCCTGTTTGTCTAAGGCATAGAGGACATCCTGGTAATTGCCAATTATTTTCTTCTGGATTAATTCTGGATTAACAGCAAATAAAACCTTTAAAGGAAAGAGGCAAAAAGGAAAGGCTGGAGTCCCCCTATCCTAAGTAGAGGTGCTGTTCTAGCAAAGGATAGAGGAGTTGGATTAGCAACAATTTTTCATCAGGGGGAAAATTTGGGGATTGTCTTCTGTATTTTGAGTCAGCAAAGTGAACAAACCCCAAAATCTTTACAGCAAGGCCTGCAAGGCCCACTTGGCTTCATTCACTGATTGGGAGCGGGGGAAAGGGAATGTTACTAGAAAGCAAATTAATCTCTGTAGGATATGATAGAGACCATAAATCCCCCAGACTGAACAAAAAAAAGAATAAAAGATATAATTGGGTCTTTTGCTTTTTAAGTACTTGGGAGGCTCAGAGAGGCAGCTGGGACAGCAGCTCCAGAGCACCAGGATGCTCCTGAGCTCCTTCTCCAACAACTATAGTGCTTCAGAGACCTTTTTTTTTAAAATTCATTAATCTGAAAAATAAGAATAATTCTCAACTGAAGTGCAGCACAAGCAACAGCCACACTTTTCCAGTGTGGCCTCTCCCGGGCTGAGTTCAAGTGATGCCACAGATTCAGCTGCAGCCACATCTCCAGATCCCACACACCAAGGTGAGCAGACAGCAAAGTTGGTGCTTTGTGCTGGTAGCTTCCTGCTAGAGAGCAGCTCTGTGGAGAAGTACCTCGGAGTTCTGGTGGACGAGAAGTTATCCGTGGGACAACAATGTGCCTTCGTGGCCAAGAAAGCCAATGGTATCTTGGGGTGCATTAGGAGGAGTGTGTCCAGCAGATGGAGGGAGGTTCTCCTCCCCCTCTACTTGGCCCTGGTGAGACCTCACTTGGAGTATTGTGTCCAGTTCTGGGCTCCCCAGTTCAAGAGGGACAGGGATATGCTGGAAAGAGTCCAACGGAGGCTACGAGGATGATGAAGGGACTGGAACACCTGCCTTACGAGGAAAGGCTGAGAGACCTGGGGCTTTTCAGTCTGGAGAGAAGACTGAGGGGGGAATCTAATCAATGTCTACAAATACATGAGGGCTGGGGGTCAAGAAGGCAGGGACAATCTCTTTTCACTTGTGCCCAGTGACAGGACAAGGGACAATGGATTCAAACTCTAGCACAGGAAGTTCCACCTCAACATGAGGAAGAATTTCTTGACTGTGAGGGTGACAGAGCCCTGGGACAGGCTCCCCAGAGAAGTTGTGGAGTCTCCTTCTCTGGAGACTTTCAAGACCTGTCTGTATGCCTTTCTGAGTGATCTGCCCTGGTTTTTGGTCCTGCTCTGGCAGGGGGTTGGACTTGATGATCTTCAGATCTTGAACCCCTAACATTCTGTGATTCTGGTTCAAACCAGCCAACAACCAGAGAGTTTTAATCCTTAACTTGCAGGGACACACCCTTCACATGATAAAAAAATCTGCTGCTGACAAGTTCACTCTTTTCTTTTTTTTGGTGTGAATCCATTGGAACTAAAAGTCATCCAGGCTTTTGCTCTGCCTGCTTCAGACCAGCTCTTCCCTGCGGGAGTCCCCAAATGTGCAGCAAAGAGCTGTGTTTACCCCCTCTACAAAGCTTATTAACCCAATTAGTGCTTCCTCACAAAGAAGTTTTGGTATAAATGGGAAGAGAACTTTCTGCTCCATTTGTTGTGTTTTGGTGTTTGCTGGTTTGGGGTATTTGCTTTGCAAATATCCGTCCTGGTTTTATACTCAGTGTTTGTGACTTCTTGGCTTTAGGGAGAGGAGAATCCAAGAAGTATCTGCTATTTATTCTGGTGCCCTCAGCACAAGAAAGATATGGACCTGTTGGAGAGGGTCCAGAGAAGGGCCACCAAGATGATCAAAGCCCTGGATCACCTCTGCTATGAAGACAGGCTAAGAGAACTGGGGCTGTTCAGTCTAGAGAAGAGAAGGCTCCAAGGAGGTCTTATAGCACCTTCCAGTGCTTGAAAGGGGCCTACAGGAAAGGTGGGGAGGGGCTTTTCATCAGAGAAGACAGTGATAGGACAAGGGGTAATGGTTTTAAACTGAGAGAGGGGAGATTTAGGTTAGATATTAGGAAGAAATTCTTCACTATAAGGGTGGTGAGGAACTGGAATGTGTTGCCCAGGGAGGTTGTTGATGCCCCATCCCTGAAGGTTTTTGAGGCCAGGTTGGATGAGGTTTTGTGCAACCTGGTCTAGTGGTAGGGATCCCTGCTCAGGGCAGGGGGGTTGGAAGTTGGTGATCTTTAAGGTCCCTTCCAACTTTAATGATTCTATGATTCTATGATTTAGCTTTGACCTTGCATTTGCTTTGCTGGGTTCGGGGGAGCTCAGTGGGGTAACTCTGAAGTGTCAATGACAGCAGAATGAGAATTAGCCCTTGGTCCCCCTAAACTCAGCTCCGTTGCATGGAGCCATTGCACAAGTCACTTTTGGGTGATAAGTTACCACCTTTCACCCTGATGGTTTTATCAGTGGGTAGTGCAAAGCTGCTTAGACAGCAGAGCCATCTCCACTTACCCATCAGGATATAAAGAGGGGATGTACAACCCAATTTTCTCCTTCCCCTTACCCTGTTTCCCCCACCAACATGTGCAAGCACCAGATGAGGGGCAACCCAGCCACTGGGACAGTGGCCATAGCCCTTATGGCTCAATATAAAGGGGCACTGAGGGCCTGAACAGGAGCTAAAATCTTCCTGAAGGTGCCTGAACACTTTTTGCTCCATCTTCCCACTTGCTGGGGGAAATTGGAATTAAATGCAGGGAATAAGAATAAAAAAAGATAATTAAAAAAAAATAAAAATCTTTATTAATTCCTTTCTGCTTTAATGATTTCAAATAATGGATGCAAAAGCACCTCCTTAGCACTCAGTCAAGAGCCCCACCACTGAAGGGGAAGTCGTTAGCAAGTAATTAACCCAGTGGTATTGGGAATCTACTGTACTAGGCTACAGAAATAAAAAATACAGTAGGCACCAAACTGGGGATGGAAAGAAAAAGTCCTCTCTCCTCCCCCAGTGCAGGGAGGTGGTTGTATTTAAGGCAGAGCCTTGGGGAGCAGCATGCTGGGGATGGGTGGGCTTAGGATGGGATCTCCCCTCTCTGACCCATGGGTCCCCAGGGATGACAGGAGGTAGGCAAGACCTTGAGCCAGGGGGTTGTTGGCTCTGCAGAGAGCTTTGTCCCTGCTCCAACGGTTTCAAGAGGGGACAAGATTGGCCTAAGCAGACATGAGATGCTGCTTCCTGGAGGAGAAGCCCGTTGCTCTGCATCAAGTCTGACTTGAATCTCACCAAAAGAAACATGGAATTTGGGGTGGGGACAGCCAGAAGGGCCGAGGAAGGAAAAAACAAGACACTATTCCTTATTATCCCCATGTCTCAGTTATCCTTATTTTTCTTTTCTCAGCTCCAGACATAGAGAAACTTCTGAGCCCAAACCACAGTGATTAACCAGCATCCCACTGATGATCTCCATCCTTCAGGGAGATTTTAATAGATGTTACCAGGGATGGGATAGATAAGATTAGCAAGAGCAAAGCCAAATTGTTAAGCATCAGACACATTTCATAACCCCAAAGCCAAAACCAAGCAGCCCCTCAACCCACCACGTGGGCTGTAGAGAAGACATATGGGATTGATCAAGAGGGAACCCAGCACCTCCAAACCCTATGGCTTCACACTATGGGTTTGTTTTCAAACATGTGACATCCCTTGCTCAGCTTAAACAGCCTCTGCTCTATTTTTTTCTTTAAAGTAAAAAAACAAGAATCCTTTCTTTATAAAATAAATGGAGAGCCCTGTTAAAATAATCTCTGCTCCAACTGTTAATGCCACAAATCCCATCTGCTTTGCAGAAGGCCACGGATAATTTATCATCCTAGTGTTTAAACAGCTAATAGTTGGTTCCACTTGTGCAATCTCTTCCCCAGCATCCCTCATCCCCTCCTCCAAGGAGGAAATCAAGGTGTGGTGTGGTGTATTTTGGGCTCTCACAAAAGGAAACCTGTGTGGGCAAGTCTTCCAGCCCAGACAGTGAGTTCCAGCTGATTTACATCCATGACTGAAATATGGATGATTTCTGCTGCCCCGAGAGCTGCGTGTCTCCAAAAGCCACATCTTGGAAGCAAACAGCAGCCCAGCTCCCAGGAATTTTGCCTTGAGTGGGAAAAAGTCAATGCTACCTCCAGCATGAGCAAATTAGGAATTAAATCGTTGCAGCACCAGGGTTTTGCATAAAAATCTCCCTTCCCCAGCTCGGCTCAGTTAATAGCAGTTTTATTCCAGGTGGGGGAAATAGTCTCCCATGGCTTTGGAAAGCAATTTTGCTTGCCAGCCTCACACCAAGCTGTGCTTGTGCCTGGAGGAGGCGTTTCCAAAAGGAAAGGAGGTTTGCCAAGCCTCTGGAGCAGCTGCAGGGAGGGGAAGGCAGGCATGGGAGCAGCGTGGCACCTCCCAGCAGCACCTGGGGGGGATTCATGGGGCTCACTGGAGAGGGGACATGAGTATCCCAGCCCCTCCATTGCCTCCTGGCTATACCAGGTTGGCTCAAACTGTAGGATCAGCAGCCACACAGGGTTCCCAGCAGCCTGGGATGCACAAGATGAAACAAGGCTCCCACAAAGGATGCAGGAGCTCAGGGCTTTCTCCTGCTCCAGCATCACCCTTGGGGAGACCACCTCAAATCACAGTATCATGCAATTGTTTTTGTTGGAAAAGACCTTTAAGATCATCAAGTTCAACTGTTAACCCAGCACTGCCAAGGCCACCACTAACCAATGTCCCTCAGCACCACATCTACAAGGCTTTGAAATCCCTCCAGCAACGGTGACTCCACCACTGCCCTGGGCAGCCTGTGCCAGGGCCTGACAACCCTCCCAGTGAAGAAATCCATCCTAATATCCAATCAAAAATCCTTTTACCCCTGACAGCCCCTGCTTCCCATCCTTCCCCTCTGCTTTTAACAGTGAACATTTCCAGGAACAGGAGGTCTTGCTGTCCCAGTGCTCACTGAGCGTAACACAGACCTCATCTCAGCTGGGAACACAAATATTTTCTTAACCACCTCAAACTCAGCCTGAACAGGATCTTTATCATAAACCCAGTGACACATCCCAGAACGGGAGGTCTCTGTTGCAGACGAGTTATTTTGGCACAAACAAGGGGACAGACCAGCCCTCCAGCATGGCACTTAAGGGCAAAGGGAAAGGTTTACACTGAGTTTTACACCAGCCCTAAAGCATTTGGTTGTAGAGGGACCTGGTGAAGAGACCAGCCCCACCATCTCCCATGCCCAAGGGCTTGCTGTGATGCACAGAGAGGGGCTGCAAGTCCCCACGCCTTACACAGATCACAGCAGTAACCTCAGGAGGGATTAAACCCTCATTCTTCAGGGCTGCATCCCCATTTGGGAAAGATCAGTTGAAAAACTATGGATCACAGCTTCATCTGCAAGATCGGGGTTGCACATGCTTCCCCTTCCTCTTGGACCATTCCTGGTCTCAGGCTAAGAAAGCCAACAAGCTGACATGAATTCATAAAATCATGGAATCACAGACTGGTTTGGGTTGGAAGAGACCTTAAAGATCATCCAGCTCCAACCCCCCTGCCATGGGCAGGGACACCTCCCACGGGCACGGACACCTCCCACTAGATCAGGCTGCTCCAAGCCCCATCCAACCTGCCCTTCAACACTACCAGGGATGGGGCAGCCACAGATTCTCTGGGCAACCTGGGCCAGTGTCTCACCACCCTCACAGCAAAGAATTTCTTCCTAATTTGTCCAACCTAAAGCTCCTCTCTTCCAGTTTAAAGCCACTACCTCCACTACCTCTTGTCCTCTCACTACAAGCCTCTTGTAAACAGTCCCTCCCCACCTTTCCTGTAGCCCCTCCAGCTACTGGAAGGCCACTATAAGGTCTCCTTCGCTTTTAATTCTCCCTGAATTTTTAAAGCTTAAAACACCTGAAGCAGGGCCTTATTTATTAGCTAGTCAATTATTGAAAGCTAAAATGATCCTAGCAAGCTTTTCCTAAATAGCATCAGCCCTTGATGATGGTCTCCCACACCTGACCTTCAACCCCAGCCAGTTCCTGTGCTGGCTCCTGCTATGGTTATACTTTTTTGTAGCACTCCAGCTCCCAGAGACATGATATAATTCAAGAGGAATGCACTCCAGGACAAACACCATACGCCAGGCCAGCGAGAAATGTTAAGAGGTGCAGCACGGGGAGAAGAAACCTCCTAACCATGCTGGACACTACTTGGTTTTATCTGTTAATAAACCTGCTTGGCTGTATCATCATGCCCGGCTGGGAACTGCCACATACTGTGCATGTCCCTGGAATGGCACATGCCAGGAGGGCACTGGTTGAAAGGACCACCAGCATCCTGGCTTGTGTCAGCACTAGTGTGGCCAGCAGGACCAGGGCAGGGATTGTCTCCCTGTGCTCGGCACTGGTGAGGCTGCACCCTGAATCCTGAGGTCAGTTTTGGGCATCTCAGGACAAGAAGGACATTGAGGATTGAAGCGTGTCCAGAGAAGGGCAATGGAGCTGGGGAAGGGGCTGGAACTTGAGTCTTCTGAGGAGCAGCTGAGGGAACTGGGGGTGTTCAGCCTGGAGGGGAGACCTTCTCGCTCTCTGCAACGGCCTGAGAGGAGGTTGGAATGAGGGGGGGTCGGTCTCTTCTCCCAAGTAATAAATGACAGAACAAGAGGAAATGGCCTCAAGTTGTTCCAGGGGAGGTTTAGTTTGGATATTGGGAACAACTTCTACACTGAAAGGGTTGTCAGACCCTGGCACAGGCTGCCAGAGCAGTGGTGGAGTCCCCATCCCTGGAGGGATTTAAAAGCCGTGTAGATGTGGTGCTGAGGGACATGGTTTAGTGGTGGCCTTGGCAGTGCTAGGTTAATATTTGGACCTGATTATCTTAAAGGTCTTTTCTAACCCAAATGATTCTATGGCCCACCCATGGCCGTTTGGTCCATGAGGGAAACACACAATGTCTGTGGGATGTGCTCCCCATCCTCAGTGTAGTTTTCTTTTTACTAACCCGTTGGGCTGGCCAGAGCTGCAGAAGCACCATGCTGTGTTGATGGACATGGATGGGTTCCCCTGAAATGAATGAGCTGGGCAGGGGGAAGGAAGAAACAGAGAGGAGGAAGGAGCTGTTGGAGCAAGTTCAGAGGAGGCCAAGGAGATTATCTGAGGGCTGGAGCAGCTCTGCTCTGGAGACAGGCTGGGAGATTTGGGGTTGTTCAGTCTGGAGAAGGCTCCAGGGAGACCTTAGAGCACCTTCCAGTGCCTGAAGGGGCTCCAGGAAAGCTGGGGAGGGACTTTTTACAAAGGCATGGACTGATAGGACAAGGGGTAATGGCTTTAATCTGGAAGAGAGGAGATTTAGATTGGCTATTAGGGAGAAATTCTTCACTGTGAGGGTGGTGAGACACTGGGACAGGTTGCCCAGAAAAGCTGTAGCTGCCCCATCCCTGGAAGTGTTCAAGGGCAGGTTGGATGGGGCTTGGAGCAACCTGGTCTAGTGGGAGGTGTCCCTGCCCATGCAGGGGGTTGGAACTAGATGATCTTTAAGGTCCCTTCCATGATTCCATGAATAGTACCAGGGGAAGCCGATAGATTCCAGGCTGATGCCTCTGCCCTTCTAGATGAGACACAGCCCACCAGGAGCAAACATCTCCTAGCAGCCCCATCATCCTGTATATCTAAGGGCTGTCCAGCTCTTGGTCCTTGAAATTAAGGTGGCTGCAAATCAGGTGTCCAAACACAGCCTCCGACGGCGTGTCTTGGTCACTGTGCTCTGCCCAGCCCCAGCCAGCAGAAGCAGTCTGCACCAGCCCAAATAATGTGAGAAGCAGAGGGAAAATAAATTCACCCCAGCTGGGGAAGGCCTCCAGCCCTGGCGGAAGGATTTTAAGAGAACCCCATGGGGCTTTAGCTCTCTGACAAGCAGCAGCTCCCAAACTCCGCTGCCTTCAGCCCTGTGGGGCTGCTGCCTTCAGTAAGGGAGGGCCAAGTGGGGAGGCAACTTTAGGCTGGGTGCCCCTCAGCACTGCCCCAGGGCTTCTTTGTGGGCTTTTTATTTCTGTGGCTGGATTTTCTTTCTTCTTATTATTTTTCATGCTCAATAATCTCCGGGCCTCTTTGCCGCCCGTGGTTCTCAGCGTGCAGCTGCAGACCCTCCACTGAGGAGATAATAAATACAATCCTGGCCGTTATTGTTGCAAACAGCACAGCTGGAGGCTCCTGTCTTCTTCCCTTCCTGGCTTTTCTACCACTCCCCCCACCCCCCAATAATTCTTGCAACGTGGCTCTGTGAACAATGAACGGCAGCGAAACCGCTCGGTAGAGCATCAGCCGGCGAAGCCCAGCGAAGCACTTGAGACATTCACTACACCCAGCAGGTCTCCTACATGATTTGGGAAGGGGGGGATTTGGGGAAGGGAAGGAGAAGGGGGTTTGGGCAAAGCTGACAAAGGGTTTGGCAACAGGGCACATCATCCCCACCACAGTTCCCAGCCCAGATGATCACCGAATCGCAGAATGGTTTGGGGTGGAAGGAACCTTAAAGATCATCTAGTTCTAACTCCCTTGCATGGGCAGGAACACATCCTACTAGACCAGGTTGCTCCAAGCCCCATCCAACCTGGCCTTCAACACTTCCAGGGAGAGGGAAGCCACAACTTCCCTGGGCAACCTGGGCCAGTGTCTCACCACCCAGTGACACTTCAGTGCCCCAATGCTCTGGTGTTGTGGCACCTCCTTAGTTCCCCTCCCTGGCCCAGGGTCATCCAGTCCCTCTTGGCTGAGAGAAGGGTCATCTAAAGTAGGTTGGGAAAGCCATGTCCCCAGCAGGACCTATTTCTCCCCACTGACTTTACCACGGGTCCCCATTCATGTGCCTCAGTTTCTCTCCTGAAGCCTTAAGGTTGAATAACCCCAGGGCCGAGAAGTGTTCGTTCTATGTGGGGATGGAGGTACCATCCTCAGGTCCAAATCCTACCAGTTTAAGTGGGAGTGGAGCACTAGCCCTGGTCTCACCCCACGGAGAAGCCCCCTGCCAAAGCCACCACTGCCTCAACTAGTCCAGCCAAAGGCCACCACTTGACTCTTGCCCCATGTCCAGCTCCTGCCTTGCCTGGACACTTCAGGGAGACCAGCCCTGTATTGTGCACTGCAAAATGGGCAGCCAGGCTGGGGGACAGGGAAGGGAACATATGGGAAAGTGGTTGAAATATCTAAGCACCTCTTAAATCAGTTTTTGTGGACTCTGAAGCATGACTGCAGTCTCAGTGGCTGCCAACAGTAGGCCTGCTTCACCATGAGATCTCTGCCCACCCATGCTGCTCACCTCCCCTGGCTCCATCTTGTCCTCATCCTTGTCCCCTTATTTTTGGTGCAGCTCTGTGGCACTTCCACCGTGCCATGGAGATGCTGCAAGTCACCCAGGACACACACAACGATCTTCCTTTACCATTTAACCCTGTACTAAGCCACCTCCTAACCCAGCTTGACCTGATTTTGCTGATCAGCAGAATAAAACTTCCCCAAATTACAGCATCCTCATATGTTTCCTATATGGGCTCCATGGTGCTGGTCCCTTGCACCTTGTTCCTTCCCCCAAAGCCAGGGGAGGCCACCAAGGCACCATGTTGCAAACATAGGACATAGGGATATCATCATGGGACATTTGGGGACAGTCCAGCAGAGCAATGCTTTTCCCTGGGCATGAGGCTGGCCAGGTTCAGAGTTACCCTGGGATCCTGTAATCTTTTGGTTTGGAGATCTCCTGCAAGAGGTTGCAATGCTCTGGTCTTGGGTAGATACAGGGGGCTGCACCTTGGGTGGGAACTGAGCCTTTGCTCCAGGATTAAAGGGCTTTGGAGGAAGCATCTCCTCCATCCTGCTGTGTGGAACAGCCCCCCCAAGCCCCCTGCCACAGGCATCTCATTCTCCAGGATGGAAGAAAAACGGGTGCTTTTGGGGTCAGGGATGTGTCCTGCCCCACTTGGAGAGCTCTGTGCACATTTGTCATTTCAGATGTGATGGGGGTGAGGAATCACCTCTGCTCTGACCCATCTGCCACAGCAGAGCTTGGCCTTTAAGTCTCAGTTTTTCCTGACGAGGGTTATCTTATTCAAAGTCCAAAAAAAAGGTCCTTATTTCTCTCCCCATTCCTGGGTTTGAGCTGCTGGGCACGAACCAGGGGAAGGGAGAGGAGTCAGGATCACAGATACATGGACAGCAAAAAAAAAAAGCAGAGGGGGTAAAGGGGAAGGAAAAGCAAACCCACAGATGCCAGAACTCAGATGTTCCAGACAGCACATGGCCCTCCTCTCAGCTACAGCGAAGATAAAGTGCTTTTTTTTTTTTTGCCTTTTTTTTTTTTTTTTTTTTTTTTGCTTTTTTTTTTTCCCAGTTTGCCACTGCTCCAACAGGCATTTTTCCAGCCTGGTTAATGCAACTCAGGAATGTCCCATGCTCAGACAGCCAGGTTGGTTTAATCTCTTGCAGCATCTGCAAGCAGTGGGCAGGGGGTGGGCAGGGGGGAGGCCGGGGAGATTCTCTTAGCAAGTATTTCCTTCCCCTCTGCTCCACATCTTGAATATTCCAAGAGAGAACGATGGAAACTCCCAGGAAATTAAAAAGAAAACAAAACCTAAACCAAACATAAATTGCAATACAAAAGAAAATCTCAAGGCTTCCCTGGTGAATGGCTGAGCCATTCATACATTCCCCTTGCTAGGTCCAGGTGCCAAGTTTTAAGACAAGAAACAGCTTGCTCAATCCAGCCTTTATCTCTTCCCAACCCTCAACATCTCGGAAGTTTCTTTTGATAGACTGCCAAGTGGCCAGCACTGTGGCTACCAACACAGCCCCGGGGGTGCCGGGGGTCAGGAGAGCTGCCGGACAAGGACATCTTGTCTTATCCCACCCTCCAGCCTCTGCTTCTCCCCACCAGCCAGCTGATGAGCGGGGAGGAGGAGGGAGAAGAGACTGAAAGAAGAGGAAAAAAAAAGCAGTTAGGGATGGAGGGAAAACTCTGAACCTGCAGAAGACGGTGGCTCACCTTTTTTTCCCAGCTCTGTCTGGCGCCGGGGTGGCACACGCTGCTGTTCACTGCGGGGTCCTGGGGGGGAGCACAGGATACTTTTTCCTATATCTAAAAGAAACAAACCAAAATAAAGACTTTTGCATGGTTTTTTTTTCGTTTGTTTGTTTCTTGGGGTGTGGGGGTGGGAGTGGGTGTGTGTGTGTGGGTGTTTTACAGCTCTTTTCTCCCAATTTCCTCCCCCCCATTCAACGGTGTCTTAATTCCTTGCACTCAATCTTAAGGAACAGAGGTACAGGAAACCCTTCACCCTGACCCTGCAGCCTTCCCTGCCTCGTTTGTCAGAAATTAATGTCCCCTGGGATGTCCGTCACGTCCTCGTTCCCTCCAGGCATTTTGTAATTACTCCCCACGGTCTCTGCCAGCAGCTGCCCAAATTCATTCACAAACCAGCAGCGTCTCCCCGCAGCACTCCCGCTCCAGGGCGCTGCCAGGGAAAACCTGTCCGGGTGCTGCCAGCCAACCTCCTGCCCACCCCGGTCCCGAGGGTCACACACCCCCGCGCACCACCTCTGGAGAGGGACCCCGCATCGGAGCAGAGGCTGAGCGCAGGTCATGGCCTCGCTGGGCCATTGATAACCCACGTGTGAGCAAACACCTCCCGTGTCCTCTCTGGGGCAGCGACTGGTTTCCGTGGGCGACTGGCTTCCGTGGGTTGAAAAGGCACACGACCCGTGCCCTGTGCCACCATGACAGCAGACACTAACCACCCACTTCGCCTTTGTACCAGCCAGCAGCCAGCCAACTTTAGCCTGCAAATTCTCCCAGGGACATACCAAGCTCCCTCCGGTCCTTACAGCATCTAACACACCCAGCACTCTCCTTATTCCCGGAGCGCTCGGCGAGGTGTTCCTCTAACCCTGCCGTTCCACAGCACCTCTTCTCGCCGTGTTTGCTCTGCTCTCTCCCACTGCAATAAAGCCCCGTTCTGCCGGGCGAGCTTTGCGAGCAATGCAATATTTCCGGGCAACGCCAGCGAACGGCACCGGCTGCTCTCCGCAGAGCAATGGCACAGTGTCCACCCAGACAAGTT
Organism: Hemiprocne comata; assembly: GCA_020745705.1. Lineage (NCBI taxonomy): Eukaryota > Metazoa > Chordata > Aves > Apodiformes > Apodidae > Hemiprocne > Hemiprocne comata. Next base: position 214,845,196 of record CM036586.1, read on the forward strand.
TCCTACTGTAACTTCAGTCAATGCGGGTATTCAGGCTACCGGCAGCTGATTTATCATGGCAGACACCCCGGGGAAATCTTTCGGCTCGGGAGACCGGAGGCTCCTCGCCCGGGTGCCGCGATGAACGCCGTGAGCTCGATCGACACCCTGAGATCGGCTTTGTGGTCTCCTTACACCCATCCTCTCCTCACACCCATCCTCTCCTCACACCCGTGCTCAAAAGCCTTCCCTGCCACCAAATTACACAAATTACATTTCCTAACCGCGACGGAGAGCATCCGTTAATGGAGGCGATGCCACTTCCCCACGACACAAGCCACCAGCTCCATCCTCACCTCTCTCCTTCCAGCCTTCCCGAAGCCCAAGCAGAGGAGTAAAGTTGACGGGCCCTTTTGTTTCCAGAGGGCTGGCACGTGTTGTGGTTTACTGGGCTAATAAATCTGCCCTGCTCTGCGCCTTTTAATGACTGCAGCATTAATAACAAGTTTCCATGGAGCTGCTTAAAAGTTTACAGGGTGTGTGTGTTATCAGGGGAACCCCGTGCTTTCTGACCTCCTGCTTCAAAAGTCAAAACCAGCAGCTTTTTTTTTTTTTTTTCTTTTTTTTTCAACAACATAACAAATAAATCTTAGTCTGCTTCCTCTCCCTCTCCACCCCCCCACTCCCCAAACACACCTTCCCCTCCAGCTTAATCCACTTACAGGCATGGGAAATTCCCAGGCAGGGAGCTTTGCCCTGCTTTTATCTCTTCCACCCGGGGAAGAGGACCCTCTAAACCTTCCAGCCTTTCCACCCCATCCAGGAGACCCCCTCTAAGCTTATTAACCCCCCCCCCCCCCCCCCTTTCTCCTTTCTTCCCTTACCTTGGGTGAGCTGCAAAACCCTGCGAGCCTCCCAGCACCAGAGCCTGACCAAAAAGCTTCTCTCCTCTTCTCTAGCCGGTGCTGGGAGGGAGTGAAGGGCTGGGGAAGGGGAGCGGGGGGGCGGGGGAGAGGAGGGGAGACAGGGAGCTCTGTGTGAAATCAAAGCCCCGAAGCCGGGTACGGGAGGCGGTGCGCAGCCTCCAGCTGCTGCTCGGATTACTTTGCAGCCGTGGCAATCCTGAGGACTCCACAAAAACCACCGTTGCACCGAGGGGTTGGAGGGGGGGTGGTGGGGAGGAAGAGATCCCGGCTGGAGACGCTTCATCCCGCCCCGGCTGCAGCCCCTCCGGGGCGAGGGAGTCGGGCTGGGGGCTCGTACGCACCCCCTGCACCCCAAAATTCCCTTTTTGGGAAAGCCAGAGGTAGGGGGAAAAGTAGTTTACCTCCACCCGAGACTTCTGTCCTTCCTTCCCCGACCCCCCCGAGGTGTTTTGCAGCCGATGCCCCCCCCCCTCCCTGCACAGCCGGCCGCTGAGCCCCGACGCGAGACAAACTCATCACACCTAAAGTTTCCCCACTGGTAGACTGGGGAATGGGGGGATTCCCAGCAGATACCCCCAGGGTTGGCCGTCCCTGAGAGCCTGGGGAGGGGATGGGGCAGCAGGAAAGGACTCACCGGAGCCGGGGTCTGTTCCCACGGCGGGGCGGCCGGTTCCCACGGGCGGGAGCCGGCAGCAGCGAGGCTCGGGGCTGGCTGTCCCCTTTCTTCCCTCCTCCTCCTTTATCCCTCCTTCTCCTCCTCCTCCTTTTTCGTCCAAGGCGTGCAGCTGGCCGGGGAAGCGGGCTGCCCCCTTCCCCACAGGAGGAGGGAGGAGGGAGCTCAACAGATGGCTGCACACAAGGGAACATCTGGGAGGAGGAGGAGAAGGAGAAGGAGGAGGAGGAAGGAGGCAGGAGGCAGGACTTGCGCTCGGCTGTGCCACTCCTGAGCTGGCAGACCCCCCCCTTATGGGCGAAAAGGGGGAGGGTGTCAAGCCGGCTTTGTACACACACGTACTCATCCCCCCCTCCCTGCTGCTCTACATCCCCCCTGAATAAAATCCCTCGTCTTCTCTTTGCTTTCTTGGGGATCACTCCAGAGTTCCCCTCGCAGCACAGCTTTGTTTCCAGCCCTGACCTCTGCAGGGCCAGCAGGTCGGGGGAGGTGATTCTTCCCCTCTACTCTGCTCTGGTGACACCCCCCTGCAATGCTCGTCCAGATCTGGAACCCTCAACATAAGAAGAACGTGGAGCTCCTGGAGAGAGTCCAGAGGAGGCCATAAAGATGAACCGAGGGCTGGAGCAGTTCTGGTCTGGAGACAGGCTGAAAGAGTTGGGGTTGTTCAGCCTGGAGAAGAGAGGGCTTTTTACAAGGAGACCTTAGAGCACATTCCAGTACCTGAAGGGCCTCCAGAAAAGCTGGGGAGGGACTTTTTACAAGGAGTCACAGGATGAGGAGAATGGTCTTAAGCTGAAAGGGGGGGAGATTTTGGTTACATCTTAGGAAGAAATTCTTTGCTTTGAGTATGGTGGAACACTGGCACAGGTTGCCCAGGGAAACTGTGGCTGCCCCATCCCTGGAAGTGTTCAAGGCCAGGTTGGATGGGGCTTGGAGCAACCTGGTCTAGTGGGAGGTGCCCCTGCTCATGCAGGGGTTGGAACTAGATGATCTTTAAATCCTTTCCCACCCAAACCATTCTGTGCTTTAAGGTTCCATTTACCCAGGCTTTTGCACTGTTCATTTTTATAGCTCTGGGTAGGGGGAGTTCCTAAGCTGGAAGCTTTTGTTTAATTTTCCATTTTGTTCATTTTTCCATGCCTCGTGCTAGGCCTTTGCCATGTCAAAGTTGGCCTCAGTAAAGCAAACCACCAGTCTGAAGCTGGAGGAATTGCAAATTTAACTCTCTAGCTGAGATAAAGTCCAGTGGTCAGTGCTGCCAGGTCTGAAAAGAAGAACTTAAAAACAAGACCTGGCTTAAAACCTCTGAATTTTGCTAAACAAAGATCTTTAAATGTTGTTTTCTTTATTTGAAGCCTAAAATTAGCATGCTCTGTGATAGCTGCTGGTAGATGGACACGGGACAATTATTTGCTCAGAAATGTTGTTGTTAAGATGAAAAAATAATCAATGGAGAGGTTTTCTGGCTTGAACTTCTAAGGCTTATTAAAATAACTTATTAAAATTTCCCTAGTTTGATGGAGTTGGCCAAAATCATGCTGGGGAAAGGGCTGACAGTTTAAGTCTGGGTGATCTGGGCGTGGGAATTTGCCCTTGTGTGATGCTAACACTAAATTAGCCCTGGTATGTGTCCATCTCTGCTTCTTAGCTCCTTCAACCATCTCCCACTGAAATCTACACATCTGAAAGTGGGATGTCCTCCTCCTGGTGCTCAGATGGATGACAAAGGGATGCCTCATGCTGCCATGGTCAAATCTCTACCGAGAAACTCTCCAATGCCAAGTGCCTTGACTGGACAGGCCTTAGATGGATGCTCCCTCCAGCAGATCCAGCCCAGTTAATTATCATAACACCAAGGTCATTTCTAGACTACATTTAGACTTCATGTTTTCCACTATTACTATATCTATTTCTATATCTACCGACCCCTCAGGGGTCGGTACTGGGACTGATGTTCTTCAACATCTTCATCAACGACCTGGATGAGGGTACAGAATGTACCCTCAGCAAGTTTGCTGATGACACTAAGCTGGGAGGAGTGGCTGACACACCAGAAGGCTGTGCTGCCATTCAGAGAGACTTAGACAGGCTGGAGAGTTGGGTGGGGAGAAACATGATGAAATTCAACAAGGGGAAGTGTAGAGTTTTGCATTTGGGGAAGAACAACACAATGTCCCAGTATAGGTTGGGGGCTGACCTGCTGGAGAGCAGTGTAGGTGAAAGAGACCTGGGGGTCCTGGTAGACAGGAGGATGACCATGAGCCAGCAATGTGCCCTTGTGGCCAAGAAGGCCAATGGCATCCTGGGGTGCATTAGAAAGGGTGTGGTTAGTAGGTCAAGAGAGGTTCTCCTCCCCCTCTATTCTGCATTGGTGAGGCCGCATCTGGAGTATTGTGTCCAGTTCTGGGCCCCTCAGTTCAAGAAGGACAGGGATCTGCTTGAAAGAGTCCAGCACAGAGCCACAGAGATGATTAAGGGAGTGGAACATCTCCCTTATGAGGAAAGGCTGAGGGAGCTGGGTCTCTTTAGCTTGGAAAAAAGGAGGCTGAGGGGTGACCTCATCAATGTTTACAAATATGTAAGGGGTGAGTGTCAGGGAGATGGAGTTAGGCTCTTCTCAGTGATGACCAGTGATAGGACAAGGGGTAATGGGTGCAAATTGGAGCATAGGAGATTCAAGGTGAATATCCGAAAAAATTTTTTTACTGTGAGAGTGACAGAGCACTGGAACAGGCTGCCCAGGGAGGTTGTGGAGTCTCCTTCACTGGAGACATTCAAAACCCACCTGGACAAGTTCCTGTGTGATGTGCTCTAGGTGACCCTGCTCTGGCAGGGGGGGTTGGACTAGATGATCTTTCGAGGTCCCTTCCAACCCCTAGGATTCTATGATTCTATGATTCTATGATTCTATGATTCTATTTCTTTGCCACGTGGGAGCACATTTTCTTAAAGATAAACCAGGGGTTTCCCAGAGCTGTGTGGTCCCATGGGCTGAACCTTCACATGCAAAGCCAACCATGTTGTGTTTGGACAAAGTTCCCCACCTGTCTCAGACAGTTCACTGCCTAAATACACCAGGCTAGGATGAAAGACAGAAACAGAAAGGATTTGCTCGAGGTCATGCAGCACTAAATGATGCTGGGACCTCACTTGGGGTTTTTGGCACTGCTGTAGCCATAGGTTACCCTCCTTTTTTGCCTTTGAAATGTAGATGAAGGTGGTTCTGCTAAAATTACTCCATTTCACCCTGATTTTAAGGCATAGGAATAATTTTGCATCACCATGTTGAAACATCAGAAAGTTGAGAGCCAGATCTCTATGCTGTCCCTCAGCCCAGCTTCTTTCCTCTCTAGTGTCCCCAGGTTGGAGGGTTTGGCCACAGTTTATGGCCCATTTCTCTAGCTCAGCTCTTCACCAGCACAGATACATCTTCAGTTTTCTTTCTGGCCCTGTGGCCCTGATCAACATCGCTCCAAATAGCCCTTATATACTCCTGCTGCAGAGACCTGAACAGGTCTGGGGACCATAAGACATCTTGCCCCAGCTTGGTTCTTCTAGGGCCATGCTGAGCCTTCCTCTGACCTTCTGTTCCCAGAAGATACCAGCTCAGTTCCTGGTTTCTCAACATCTGATAAAATCATGCCTGGTTTGGGTTGTTAAAATCCAGACAACTCTTAACTCAAAGGAAAGTTCTCTGAGTCACTCTGAGTTTCTCCTGAATACATTCTAGTAGACACAAATCAGGCAAAAGGAGTTAAAGAGTGAATGAGGATGACATAAACTGGATTGGTAAGAAGAGCTAATGTTGGAGTTTTGCCCCGTGATGTCTGAGTCCTTCCCTGAGATCTCATTTCCTTTTCTTCTCTTATGCAACCCCAGGAAAGGAGGTTTCTCATCCACCAAACTGTTTGAAAAAGCCACAAAGCCAGATGGGTGCCTTGCAATCCCCAAATCTGATCTCCACCCCCACTTGTCCCCCTCCCTGGCTATTCCTGCAGAGGAAGGAGCCTTCCCTTTCTGCTGTGCAAGGGATTGCTCATGAACTCTCTCCTTTGTGGTTGAGATAGAGCAGATGTCTTAGGAAGTTGTCCAAGCACAGTTCCATTTGATGGGATTTCTCAGGAGGAGGCACCCACAGCAGCAGCCAGCACCATTATTTGGGGAAGAGTTTAGTTATTGCAAGAAGTTAGGAAAAAGCTGCCCACAATCATAGTAAACAACCACCACCAATTCCCACTGGGATAATGTGAAAGAGGTAGGTCCCTGTGTCTGCTCTGGGAATGCTTCCTACCCTTCTGGGAGTCCTGTAGTAAGTCAGAACCAGAAGTAGAGATTTTCTGAACTCTTTTAACAAACCAGACATAAAAAACCCCACAAAAAACCAACCAACCACCTGCAATTGTGCCCATGGTGTTCAGAGGAGCTTGGAAACACCTTGCACTCTACTGTGTACAGCCTTGGTCAAAAATACAGGTTGTTCTGTAGGTCCATCCTCACCCTCTTTCACTGGACACGTCTTATGGATGCAAGTCCACCCATCAGGGGTTGACTGCAGTCAACTCACTTGGTCTGTATTGACCAATGGACTTGCATGGGAAACTGTGTCACCTCTTTGTTCACCGTGTTGATTATATCATTCTTGGTTGAGGGCCAGTAGGAAAAATCAATAAAAAATATTTGGGAAAGGAGGCAGAGCCCAGCACCTCGTGGTGGAAGCCCCTTGGCTGTAGGCAAGAGTCAAAGTTCCTCTTGCTCACTCTTGTCTGGCCACATGAATTTTGCTCTCCTCAGTGCCTGGTGACCCAACTTGAGCAAGAGGGACAGAGGAGAGCCCCTTTCTCATATGTCCCCTGTCCCTACTGTTCCCCCATCCCAATTGCTCCACAGCCTGGTGGATTTGACACAGTTTTGGCTAGTGGGATCTCTGGATTTTGGCTCCCTTGGGCTGAGGAGACCTTCTTTTCTTCCTTTTGACCAAGATTCAGCAGCAGGAAGGGAGGGCAGCTCTCTCTTCCTGCTATAGAGTAGCCTGGCTCACAGGCTGCCATGCAGGGACACTGAGTCTTCTGTGGGATCACCTAGGTTCCATCCACTGAGGGAGAGAAGCAGGGTCTCATTCAGGTCCACTGAAACACCTCTAGATTCCTTCTCTCCATGGACAGCAGAGGAGGCCTGTGAATGTATGATCATTTTATCATCACATTGGGGCCAAGCATCTACTTTTCAGGTGTTGTGGAGCCTAAATAACCAGCCCAAAGGAAGTGTGGGCTTTTGTCCATCTGGCTGTATTAGTTGCTCCTGGAAAGTGGGTGGTTGTTTCCCACCCAGCTTCTCACCAGACTGGTTGTTTCCTTTCTATATATGTTGAGTCTCTGACTGCAGATATTGACTTCCCTCTGACATCAGTCAATATTTAGCACTTGATTTAATAAATATTTAGATTTATTTGGCTGAAATCAATGTGTCCTAAGCTCTTTCTGCTGTTGTTTATAGTTAAGCCCTGGAACCAATGGGTGGGAAGCCCCTGTCATACCTTCAAGACCTATTTCTGCAATGGTATTTGTAGATTGAGTTCATTCTGTCCAGGAAAGGTCACATCCTCAGTGGTGTTGAATGCTACCTGGAGTCATCATGGTTCATAAGATCACACCAGGAAAGAAATACAGCACAGGGACTTTTAGTTTCTTCTCATTTTTTTTTTTTTTTAACAGCTTCATTTTGGCATCAACAACTGCTTCTGTAGATTGAAGGGGTGTTGACATCTTTACAATGCCATATCGGGCTTTCCACTCCATTCCATGTCTTTGGATCCTCAAATCCCCAAGGTTTCTTCATCTCTGTTTCCCATATAAGCTGGATGGAATCAGAATCCCTTTGAGAAGGTGGAAATCTTTGAAAATCAAAGACAGACAGTGTGGGCCGTATTTATTCTGTCAATCCATACTGGAAGAGTCTGTGTGGGGCATTCAGGGAGCCAGCACCCTACTTGGATGCTGCAGGCTACTGAGGTCATCTCATCCTGAAAAAGATATTGAAGTTTGGAATGAGGCCCTTTATCCAGACAATCAGAGGCTTGAAAATCCTCTTGGAGGACAGTCTGGAAAATAAGACTAATTTACACTGACAAGGTGAGAACTAACAAGGTAAGAACTGTATACTGGGGATGCAGACCACAGGGACAACTCTCAAGGTGCCAACTCAAAGAGTAATTTAGGTTGGGAAGGATCTCTGGAGGTCTTTGGTCCAAAACTCCAAAGCTATGTCCAACTTTTATCCCTGAAAGCTCTTAAACACTCCTTAAACAGTTATTTGCTAAAGCTCCATTGATTTCACTTCTGCAGAGGATTAGGAGTTTTGCTAAACACTCTGGGCCTTTGTTAAATGTGTGGGTACAAGTAACATGTTTTGTGAACAAAGGGAAACAACAGAAGCTAGTTAGCTATCTTTTAAATGCTGTTGTTGGAGAAAGCTGTTGACACACTTTTCTTGCCCCCTGACCAATGAAACCCAGTTTTTTATTCCCCTGCACATTTAGAATGAATCCCAGAATGGTTGAGATTGGAAAGGACCTTTAAAGCTCATCAGGTTCCAAACCCCCTGCTATGAGCAGGGACACCTCCCACCAGCCCAGGCTGCACAAGCCTCATCCAACCTGGCCTTCAACACCTCCAGGGAGGGGGCAGCCACAGCCTCCATGGGCATCCTGCAGTACTCCCAGTTCCTCCCAGTGTCCCCTACCACTTTGGTTAGGAAAGGACCACCTGCAGTATGGCTGGTAGGGCTCTGAGGTACCAACTGGTGGACCAGTAGGCTGACTGATCAGTTGGCTGCTGCATTGTAGGATGAGTAAGGAATTGCCTCTCTATTAGTGAGCCCATTAACATAGATTAATTTACATTTAATTCTCCTTTAATTCTTCTTTCCTTGGTTGCTGATATTCATGACACTTGTAGGAACTTCATACCCCCACAGAGTGTCAAAAACCCTTTTCTGGAAGTGGGGTGGTGCTGGCCAACAAGCTTAAAAGTGTTGATGCTTGATGGCTAGGCAAGATGTCATAATTTTGTTCAGAAACCAGATGAGGAGAGCAAAATAACCCCAGACCTAATAAAAAGTAACATTTTTCCCATTCTTCTGCTTTTCTCAGTCTAAGATAAAGTGGTTATGAAAGTTTTTTCCTTCTAATTTAAAAGATACGATTCAGTGATGCACTAAAGCCTTGGAAGCAAGTTTTTAGCCCAAAGCACAAAATCATTGATCGATGAAGTTAGCCTTTGAGCAGCCAAATTTCAGAAGAAAACATTGACTCGGGGTGCTTTTGCTTGTCACTTGAGAAGATTAAGCACCATATAGTGGGAAATAAAGACAACAGGAGGCCAAATATTGGGGAAGTCTTTCATCTGGTGGAATTGCCTCCTGAGGGAAGCACGGGATGCCCTTGTTGCTGATACTTTTGAAGTTAGATTAGGACGAGGATAAAAACACCCAATATTTGGATCCTGTTTCTTGTAATCTTAATGAAAATACTTTGACTGCAAAGGGTACAGCACAGGCTTCTCCCTTATCTGTCTGCTAATCACACTCTCCCTCCTCTGAACCTACCTATAATGTCCATTGCTATGGTAACCAACCATGGGATGTATCACAGACAAGATGACATACGCATCTTTTCCTGCTTTAATAGCTCCTCGGTTTAGCTTGCAGTCTTCCCTCATTGCTGAGTTCCCCAAAGGACAGATGGACTCTGACTTCATGGGTTTCCATCTTCACGTGAGCAGCTGCCACACTCATGCCCTGAATTGCTGGCGCCACAAAGCCTGGTGGGTTGTCACTCAAACCAGCTTTGCACGGGCCATAAATTTGTGAGGTGTTCCTCTGAGGTTTAATTACATGTGTTCTTAACTGAGTGGCAGGGAAATATCTTGGAAGAAATAATGTTCATGGGGCTTAAAATGTAATTACCCAATAGCTAAACACGCCTAGAGAAATGGGAGTTATTGGATTCTTGGCTTTGTCAGGCAGGGCAGTCATTAAACTTTAACAAATTAAGCCAATATTTTATCTCAGCAAGTCTGCACCAGCAAACATTGATCCATTGGCTGTTCATGCTCCAAAATACATGCCCATCAATTTCCAGAAGCCTTGTGGATCCAAGGATGGGGTCATAATGAAATAAGCAGACAGCTGTCATCAATGCTTATAGAATCACAGGATGGTTTTGGATGGAAGAGACCTTAAAGATCATCCAGTTCCAACCCCCCTGCAAGGGCAGGGACACCTCCCACTAGACCAGGTTGCTCCAAGGCCCATCCAACCTGGCCTTGAACACTTCCAGGGGTGGAGCAGCCACAGCTTCTTTGGACAACCTGTGTCACCGCCCTCACAGGAAAGAATTTCTTCCTAATATCTAAATTTCCCCTCTTCCCGCTTAAAACCCGTGTCATGTCACTCCATGCTTCTGTAAAAAGTCCCTCTACAGCTTTCCTGTAGGCTCCCTTTAGGTACTGGAAAGCTGCTATAAGGTGTCCCTGGAGCCTTCTCTTCTCTTAGAATCCTCACTTCATCCTGCAAAAAGTCAGCTGCAGAGAAAGCTCAAGATTTAATGCTAAACCCAGAGGCTGGTCTTCTCCATCACAGAAGGATATGTGGGGTGGTATTAGCTGCTAACACAGCCTGTCTCCTTTGTTGGAGTCCCTCAGCAACAAGTAGACTTTATTTCTACTGCAAGAGATAAGAGCACCAGAAGCCTTCACTGAGATGATAGTTGGATTAGTAAGAGGCAGTGTCTTCTGCAAAGACCTTACATCTCAGTGGTCACAGAAACACACAGTTTTAGATGGGAAGATGACACAGTGAGGGAAAGGGACTTGCTGAAATTCCTAACGTCAGCCTGACTTTTCTCCAACTTTGGCCTTAAGAGGTCTGGCAAGAAGATGCTGGTTCCATAATGCTGCACAGCAAATGAAGGTCTTCTCCTTTGCACTCCTGAGCACAGATAAGCAGGCGCCAAAGGATAGGTGGAGCTGACTTCTCTGAGTCTTTAGATACACTGTAGTTTAGTCCCCTCCCTCTGTCCACTCCCACCCAATAGCCCAGGTCACTCACAGGAGCTGAAATGTATAATTGCTAGTGGTTGATGACTTCTTGACTGCACCATGCTGATCAAATTTGAGTGTATTTCTTTGGTCTTCTGCCATCTCCGTGGTTTCTGTCTTACCTCCACCATCTTTCAGCTATTTTCTCCTTGATTCTCCTCTTCTCTTGACCTCAGTCTTCTCCCCTTGCTTCCTTATTAATCTCAAAATTGTTCTGCTCTGCGTCTGCTTTGGCCCAACAACATCCACAGTTCCTTTTGTTTGACACCTGCTCCACTGAAGGCAGCTGATCCTGGTGGCCAGGGCAATGCTGTAGTTATCTCAGACTGATATGGCTCTCTGAAGACATCCTTAGTCTCTGAGGCTGACACTTCATAAGCAACAGCATTACTGAAGAAAAGTGCCTTTAAAAACTCCTTCTGAAGGAAGTCCTCAGCTATGCTTATGCTCCATGAGAAATACAGATTAATCTTTCTGTTCTCTTCCTGCATTTTTCTCTCTCCAGTTGTTGTCCCTAATCCCTCACCAGCCAGTTCAGTGTTTATTGAAAGTCTGTGTTAGCAAAAGTATTTTTACTATGTGTGAAGACCATCATCATCAATTCTGGTATGTCTGCCAGTTGCTTGGGGTCATTTGTGTAAGATAAGGATCTTAATGGGATAACACCCGTTGTGGTGAGATTCACAGGATCACAGAACTGTTCTGGTTGGGTAAGACTCTGCAGATCATCAAGTCCAACCATAACCTAACTCTACCAACCAGGAACCTAAATCTACCAAGTCCACTGCTTAAACCATGTCCCTCAACACCACATCTACATGTCTTTCAAACAGCTCCAGGGATGGTGATTCAACCACCTCCCTGGGCAGCCTGTGCCAGTGTTTAATTACAGAATCACAGAATCACAGAATCACCAAGGCTGGAAAAGACCTTTAAGATCATCAAGTCCAGCCTATGACCAACACCACCACACCATCTAGACCATGGCACTAATTACCCTTGGTATTAATCTCAACTCAGGTGGTTACTTCACTGTAGGGGAAGATGATGAAACATTGACAGTTACTCTGTGCAGCCTTCTGACTCAGAGCTGTCACTTCATTTTCTACCTGCTCTTTCTGCTCCACAGAGTGGTTGTAGTTACAATGCTTGTAGCTGAGCCATGTCTCATTTTGTTACTTTCTATGATGCTTCTCTCAAAATCAAAACCATTATCCTCAAAAGCACCTTTATTCACCCTCCTCACTCTTTTTCTGCCCTCAGCCAGAGCACAAATACCTGATTTAACCCTCTCCCACACTTTAGCATTTTTCACCTGTTGCTTCCTATGTAATTTACCTTAATCAGTCAACAATTATTCCATGTTGATTTTCCCACTGCCCTGTAATGTATCTTTTCATAGTTCCACTGGTCGCAGTAACATGAATGATATTTTGGATGTAATTGAAACCTCCTCTTTTCCTTGGGTGTGGGGTGATCCCTAATGGTCTGGGACATTAGCTGCTAAAAGGATGGAAGGTGTTGCTGCTACTACAGAGTCTTTTCCATTTCATCATCTGACATTGGCTCAGGGCTGATGGCTTATTTCTTGTCTTGCAAGCTACGCTCTTGGTGTCAGTCTGGCATGATTGTATCCAGGTAGATGAGATTGTTTAGCCAAATACTCTTTCCATGTCTCCACCTTCTCATTCATGTTTGCTATCAGGTCACCAGGACCCCTCTTGGTACTCCTGGCACTGGCAACACTGGTGTTCTCATAAAACACCATCTTTTTTCTGCCTCAATTTCACACCTTGTTTTCCTGGTGTTTCTCTTAGTCGTTGAGCCTTTCTGTACCCTGAGAAGGTTTCCTTGCCTTTGGAAATGTTCCTTTGCTTTGTTTTGTGCTTTTATTTCCACTCTCCCATAATCCTTGGCTCTGTTTGCCTTTTCCCTCTAATTCTCTTGTTTGGATGTTTGTCCAGCTCCTCCTTGTTTGCTTAGGCCTCCCAGTAAGTTCCCTACTGTGTTCTCAATTGCTTCCTTAAATATTTCCCATCTGGTATCTACTGAGATTTCTTTATCATTCCAGATTAATGGCCTGAAATGCTCTCCAAGCATCACCTTCTCTGCCTCTCTCAAATACTTGCCTTTTAAACTTTGCAGCATCAAATTTAGCTCCTGTGTCACCCATCTTTCCCTTGGGCTTTAATGTGTTGTTCATCTTGCCAATAAGGAATTCATGATTGCTGCTGCTTCCCTCCAGCATCGCTCTAGACTTTCACATCCAGCAGTGACTGGTGTTGTGCCTTTTGCAGGTGATCATGTGGTCCATCTGTTTTTGTGGGTGACCAGCTGGTGACCCCTTGTAAATCCATGAAGGAGCCAAAAGCCACCAGGGATCAGACTATGTCCCTCACAGCAGCTTCTCATCAGTTCAACTCCTCCCAGTCCCACGTGGCCAAACATATTCTTTTGGTTGTTATTTCTGCTTTCATCCTCATCTTCTTTCATCCTCCAGCTTTCACCTTCACAACTGCCTCATAAGCTGGGGCTTTGTTTCAGTCACCGGGTTGGTAAAAACTATGTTTTCCTTCCTCTGCAACTTCTTTTGGTGCATTACAGCAAATCACAGCTGGGCAGAGATGGTCCTCTCAGGAATTAACATCTTGTTGTTCACATAAGACCTTATTCCTTTTGCACATGGAGGCAATATTACTCATCTGGTGGGAAGTAAATCAATAAATAATATCCAAATAACCTGTGTCTCCAGGGTGTCCCTGGTTCAGCAGCTGTGGATGCATGGCTCAGTTGTGCTGCTCACTGATCTGGGTGAGAGGGAGGTCCACAAGCCCATCTCAGGAGCTGTGTGGTGTGTTTGGCCATTCTCCAACCTCTGTGACCATTTCCATGTGTTTGGGTCACCAGTCAGATTGAATTGCAAAACTCATCCTTTAACGAGTCCTGGGTTTCATGACTGGTTATGTCTGTCTGGTTCCTGTGAGAGCCTCACCATACTTTGCTGGACCCACTGGGTATCAGTGCCACCATCATATCTTGCCCTCCACAACTGAAGTTTGGGCTGCTTTGACTTAAAATCTGAGCTTTTCTCTGCCTACATAGACTGCCCAGACAAGATGAAGTGAGCTTCTTTAGTAGAAGATACAACTTTCTCTTTTGCCTTAGATAAGACAGATTTGTGACATTTTATTCAGTAATATTTAATGTGACATTTCTGGGTTATTCCCACCCACCACCTAAATATGGAGCTGAAAAGAGTCTGTAACCTGACATAGGAGCAACCTGTCTCCCCAGAATTTTTGGGATATGTGGTAAGATGTTTATTAAATTATTCTGAAGTAGAAAACAGAGTCAACAGCGAGGACATAAAAGGTTGGGATTCAGTTTGAAATAAAGGTACCTACACTGAGGTGTCTGGATTAGGTGAGATATGCATCTAAACTCCCACAGCAGTGAATGGAAATGCAGCTGCTGCCTAAATACAACCACCCAGTGCTATGTGAGATGCCTGCTGGGCTTTCCTGCTGGCCTACAGCTGCCAAACCCATGGGGCACAGTGGAAAAAAACTTGTGTCATATCATCCGGCACCACGTGGAAGTGTCAGACACCTGATGCCACCTCTGATGGTGGTTGTTGTTTTCATTTGTGATAGCTGAGCCTCTAGTCAACACTGTCAATCTAGCCCAGGCTCAGCTAAGCAAACACAGGTGTTGGGTTTTAGAGGCAACTGAATCCCTCTGCAGCACCATTGACTGTGCAGCCCAAACCTCGGCCAGTTGTGGTGCAGTCTCAGGTGTCCATGGAGACACTTACACTTAGGTACCTCACCCAGGTGCAACAGGGAAGTCAGCTACCTCAAGGGATTATGTGAGCAGCTTAAATTAACCCTCTTCTGTTACCACCTCAGAACATACAATAGAATAATAGAATGGTTTGTGTTGGAAGGGACCTTAAAACTCATCTAGATCCAACCCCTCCATGCATGGGCAGGGACACCTCCCACTAGATCAGGCTGCTCAGAGCCCCCCATCCAACCTACCCTTGAATACTTCCAGGGATGGGGCTTCCACAACTTCCCTGGGCAACCTGGGCCAGAATTTGGATTAACTGTGGACACTCAATGCAGCTTTTTAGCAGTTCGTTGTAGGATCTTCCTCAAAACAGCCAAGCCCAAATCACCATTGCACCCCACGGCTGGAAGGAACCAGCATGATCATCTAAGTTGATCTTCAGCATCATTAAAACAACAACATTTCACAGAATCACAGAATTGTTCTGATTGAAAAGACCTTTAAGATAATCAGGTCCAACCATTAGCCTAACTCTACTGACTGACCATGCCAGAGTACATCTTCTCAAGAGACCTCCACTCTTGACTCACAGCCTCTTACAGGAACAGTCAATACCTAGATAGAAATAGACACTTAGTTATGAAAGAAACTGATAGATAGTTCTCAAAAATACATAGCTCAGAGTCTCCATTTAGGAAAATCAATAAAATGTATCAAATTGCCAAAGCTACTCTACAGGACGTAACGATCAGTAAAACCATGGTCAGAGCAGAGAGCTGCCAACACATTATTTCCTCTCATGGTGATTTTCTTGATTGTTCTTTTCTGCTTACGCTTTCAGAGGTGGCTTGAGCTTCTGAGTGATGTCTTGGACAGCCAAGATACAGAATCATAGAATCATCAAGCTTGGAAAAGAACTTCAAGATCATCAAGTTCAACCGTCCACCCCACAACCCCCAACCACTAAACCATCTCCTGAAACACCACGTCCACCTGTTTTTTTAACACCTCCAGGGATGGTGCCTCCACCACCTCCCTGGGCAGCCTGTTCCAAGGCCTCACCACTCTTGCTGGGAAGAAATTTTTCCTAATATCCAATCTGAACCTTCCCTGGCACAACTTGACCCCATTTCCTCTTGTTCTATTACTGGTCACTAGGGAGAAGATGTCAACCCACCTCACCACAACCTCCTTTCAGAGAGTTATAGAGAGCAATGAGGTCTCCCCTCAGCCTCCTCTTCTCCAGGTTGAACAGCCCCGGCTCCCTCAGCATCTCCTCATCAGACCTGTTCTCCAGACCCCTCATCAGCCTAGTTGCCCTTCTCTGCACCCTCTCCAGCACCTCCATGTCCTTCCTATCCTGTGGTGCCCAAAACTGCACCCAGTGCTCAAGGTGCAACCTCACCAAGGCCGAGTAGAGGGGCAGGATCACCTCCCTGGTCCTGCTGGTCACACTATTCCTGATGCAGGCCAGGATGGTGTTGGCCTTCTTGGCCACCTGGGCACACTGCTGGGTCACGTTCAGCTGCTGTCAACCAGCACCCCCCAGGTCCCTCTCTGCTGGGCAGCTCTCCAGCCACTCCTCCCCAAGCCTGTAGTGCTGTGGGGGTTGTTGTGGCCAAAGTGCAGGACCCAACATTTGGCCTTATTGAAACTCATACAATTGTCCTCAGCCCATCGATCCAGCCTGTCCAGATGCATTTATTGGCTTAGACTGCAGGATGCTACAGACCAGACCATGGTTTTCTTAGACTTGCTCTTCACCTGGCCAAGTCTTCTCTGATGAACTTGAGCTTTTCTTCCAGATACATTCACATCTTGTGACAGCATTTTAAGCAGAGACTTCTTTCCTCCTGAGCTGCAGGTCACAGGCCATAAAACTGAACCATCCCAACAGATGTGTGAGAGAGCTGAAGGCAGCCATGGCATCTAGACCATTTGGCCTCCCATATTCAGAGCATTTGTCACAGACTTCAATACCCAGATGATGCCTAATTAAATCACAGCAATTGTTACTGACAGCCAAGGCATTGCTCAGCATTGATGCTGTGTGGTGATGTCTCTGATGGTGATAAGAGGAAGAAGGTTCATGGTTTCCACTGAAAGTGACTTCAGCAACACTTTCCACTTCCTTTTTTTTCCATCAAAACAGCTTAAAAGTGATAAAGCTTAGCACTCACAGGAGAAGTTTTCCAAGCTGCCTGTGGGGATCTGGATGCATGTTTCCTTTTAAAATAGACAAAGGCTGCTTGGAAATTCCCAGCTCTTTGCAGAAATACAAAGTGAGTAGCCTGAAGTCAGAGAGGAAAATGTCTTTGTCTGGGATTTGAGCCAGACTCTCTTATCTCAGTCTCAGACCCCCTAGAACTGGCCCATACTTTATGCATCAAACCACTGACCCAACTCCCGTTCCAGTGGCAAGTTCAGCCTATTCCAATTTGGGATCCTACTAGTCATTAGAGGACTGTGAGGGCATGTAATGGAGATCCTGTCCCCTTGCTATGGTGTTCCCAGTACACCACCCACCTGTCTATGCAGTGTCACCACCAGTGCAACATGAGGAGGGTGTCCAGGTGGTAAGACAGGAAGTCTGGGAGAGCAGGACTTGCTTTTCCATTGGATCTATTACAGAATGGTTATTCTGCACAAACTGCAACCCCTGCTCTAATTCCCTCCAGCCTTAGGAGCAGAGGTGGAACAAAGAAGATGGATTATAGATTTAAAAACAGGATATCAGCTTTCTTATAGTCACAGATTTTAAAACTGGAGGGGAATTAAATACCACCTTTCTTGACTCCCTCTGGGGCTCAGAAGTTCCCATGCTTTGAGGGGAGCTTGTTGCCAGCACCTAGGATACTGTTGCATTTCTGAACAAGGAGTCATGGCAAATTGTAGAAATAGGCATAAAAACTCAGTAATGACTGAACAACAGCTCCCTTTGTCCCTTGCCCTCCTCCCAAATGCTTATACAATTGAAAATGAAATTGCACCTCTGGGCTGAGCTGCAGCCCTGCTCCTCAGAGGCCCCTTCAATCCAGTTGGCAAAGGATGAGGTCTGGCAAGGCTTAGTCAGCTCATGTTTGCAAAACGTTTTGGAAACAAAAACTGCTGCACAGCTCTGAGTCATGCAGCTGTGCCTGTGCAAAAGTGAAGTCCGTGGAGCCTTGGAACACATCTGGATCCCTTGTGGAGAGCAACTGGGATCTGGGGGTTAAGTGTAGAGTTCATATTAGCAACAGTAACTCAGGGTTGAGCACGGGGGACCTCAGAGCTATGGGCTGCTCGAGGAAAAGTGAAGTCTTGGGTGTTTTTGTAGCCTGTTTGGGACAGGCAGGCATTGCCCTTTGGACATGGATTCTGCTCCCCAGAAGCCTGGCTGTGCACTGTGGAGGGAAGAACTGCTGCTCCAGATTAATGCTAATTGCACAGAGAGGGAATGAACCTGGGCAGCAAAACCAGGCAAAACAAGAACAAATAATGTTTCCAGATCCAGGACAGCTCTCACTGTCAGTCTTGGGCATCACCTGGCTGCCACAGGAACTGGTGTCCTCCCTTCCTCCTGTGCCCATTGCTGTGTTGGTGATGACTCCCATCTGATGGCTGAGGAACAGGGGCAAAAGGGCCATTTTCAGACACCCTTTTCTGATGCCCCTGTTCAAGGAGTGAGGAGCCACTCAGCCATTCTCACAACAGCCAGACTCACAACAACCTGTGCTAACTGAATGCCACAGGTGTCTCTCTTTGATATCTTTTCCATTTTTGTCCAGAAGACCTGACCCAAATATGCTATAAGGCACTGGATTTGAATCTGCCTTTTAGGGGATGTGAAGGTCTGTCCCTCTGCTGCTTTTCTTCCAGTTTTGCAATTTTCCACTTATGTTTTTTTGGTTTATTTTTTTCTGAGTTACCTTATTTTTTTCTTTTTTTTTTAGAAATAAAAAGGGGGAGGAAAAAAAAGTGGATACTTCTGCTAAAAACCCTCTTGCTTCCTCTATTTTACTTCAGTATTGTGAGCAGATCCAAGTGAACCTCCATCTGCAATATCAGTTTTGGTTGTTCCTTTCCTCTGTCTGCAGGGAGAGGTCTCAGCCAAACGATTATTATTGGGATAATAAAAACTTGCAGCTGGTATCAAGAGCCTGGCTGACACAGACAATAAAAGCATGGGAAGGAGTGCAGAAAGAAGAGATCACTTTGGCTTGCCAGGCTCAGAAATCTCCCTGTCTGTGTGGCTGCTTGCTTTCACCCCCTGCAGATTATTAAAGCTCTTCAAAATTAACCCAGCTGCTGACATGGAAGAAGAACAGGGAGTATGGAAGGAAAACTCTATCTGGAATAGCAGGGATACATTCAGCAAGAGGGGAAGGTAGACAGCCTGCAGCTCACAGCCCACATGTAACAGCTTGTGTAAGGAGGGAGGAATCAAAACAGAAACCTGGAAGAAAATACCACCCTGTGTTACTCTGCAGATGTGGGGATCTCCTCAGTTTTGGCAAGAATAATACAGTGAATAATATTTCATCAGTTGCTATCAAAGCAGAACTGCATTTAAAAAAAACCAGGTGGGATGTGGAAGCCCCCTCCCTGGAGGTGTTCAAGGCCAGGTTGGATGAGGCTTGTGCAGCCTGGTCTGGTGGGAGGTGTCCCTGCTCATGGCAGAGGGGTTGGAACCTGATGATCTTTAAGGTCCCTTCCAACCCCAACCATTCTATGATTCTATGATTCTAAGATGCTATGTCTTCAGGCAACATTTACGCTTAAAATTCCCTTAAATATGGGCTTAAGTCCCCCTCCTGCTCAGCAAATCTATATATACAATGTGTGCAATCACCTGGTCCCCAAATCTTTTTACTCCCAAGGGTCTCAAGGACTTTACAAGCATTAACATGGCAAGACACGACACATCAGCACGTACATAAAGTACAACACAGGGACTAACAGCTAGAATACACTAACAACCTGTGAGCTCATGATGTGCTGTCATCTCAGCTCCTCTCTAAAGCTGACAGAGGTAAGAACTCATGAATCACGTAGCAGAAGACCTTGTTTGAGGTGAGCACCAAGATACAGCCAAGAGACCCTGGCTGGGGTTTAGGGAATGATGGGTGTCAACCTTTGACAATGGGTGAGCCTAAGAGAATTAGGTATCTGGTGTGTCTGACTGCACTTAGGCTCTGATCTTCATAAAGAGAGCAGACAGAGGGTCTTGAGTTCAGTGATGCCCAAACTCTCAGCCTATATTCTGGTTAAGATTTTGATTTTAAACATGAATCCTTATCATGAAAACGTGTCCAACTCACTAGGAAAAGGCTTTTTTCTCAGTTGCTACTCAACATTTTACAACTGGCAGGGGTAAGCTGTGCCCCCCCTCTTCTCATTCTCCTTGGAGCCAGGTGCCCTTGGAGATTGGTTGCTGGTGAAGGGTTTTGAGCTGCAGGGATGCTCACTGCTGTGCTGTGTGTCCAAGGCAGCCATCTTGCTGCAGGGCTTGGCAGAGGAGCCACATTCCTTGGCCTGGCCCTTGACCTCAAGTTCATCTTCACATATCAGGGGCAGTAACACTGCTCCTGGCTTTTCACAGAGCTGGAGCTGCCACTGGGCACCATATCAGGAAGAGAGAAGAAACAGTCACATATATTTTCTTTGCAAGGCAAATGCAAACAAAGATGTTTTGCTTTTGAAACCACAAAGTTCTGCAGTTTACAAAGGATTCCTTGTGTCCCCTAACACTCCCTGTCCTCTTTACTTCTTACTCCCTGGCTCATCCCATGCTGCTCCCTGTCCCACCAACCTTCCCTCATCATGCCCTAGAGAAAAAAACAGGAGCAAAACATATCTCCACCAAAGCCCCAGAACCCTGTAGGCAAGCCAGATCTGTATATTGGCTTTTTGGGGACATGCATGGAGAAAAGCACAGATGGGCAGGGGTTATACACTATTCAATCCAGATTGCTCCTGCATTGAGTCCAGAACTACCAGTCATGTACAGCATCTTTAAAACACTGTGTGCCAGAAAGGGCTGAAAGAACTTTAGCTCTTCATCTCCCCTCCCTCCCTCCCTACTGCATCCCACTACTGACACCTTTCCCATGGTTGATCTCCTCTGCCTCCTCCATCCTTTGCTCCACATTAAGGAAGAGTTGGAAAAATCTGAGATGTGAAGAACTGCAATGCTAACAGGACGTTAGAAGAGAGGAGAGGGAGATAAGATGGGATGGTAGGGTATCTGCTAGGAAGGTCTCTCTGGTGGTTCCCATCCCTTTGTGCATGTGGTGGCTAAGAGAGAACTGGATCCAACTCCAAAACCAAACTCCAGAGCCAAGCACCAGTTACAGACAGAGCCCAGACAGAGCCCAGCTCCCTCAGACCTGGGCTCCTCAGAGCTTCCCCAGCTATAACTCCAAGTTTGGTGCAGCTCTCTGCATGGACATATCAGGTCACATCTTCCCTCACCGATTCCTTCAAGTGAGCCAATGCTCATCTTTCCTCCCTAGATCCTGCCTTGACCCCTCTCATGCACCAGTCCCTGTTGTTTCCAAGGCTCCAAACGATGTGTGTCTTTTACCCTGACACCTCTGTGTAAACTGATCCAAGTCCCAGCACGCTGTTTCTCTTGCTGAAGGAGTTTGTTTTGCCCAACTGAAATTTGAGAAATTCAGACCAGAAAGAAATAAGAAGAGCAGTGGAAATTCCCCAAGGAACAGGATGGCAGAGAGGCACGGGAGGTCCTCAGGCACAAGACTGGAGGACTTCCCACCAGGCACAGCTTCATCCAACAAACAGCAATGATTTTTGGTTTAGGACCTTGGATGAAATCCCCCAGGAATCTGTATAATGCTGAGAACTAACATATACTCTCTGTAAAACTCCCCTGTACTCTGTTTGTGGATTTCACCCAAGAAAAACCTATCAAGAAGTGAAGAAAATTAAACCTCAAAATCCAATCTCTGAACCTGACCACAGAAAGTGTTTTAACCCTGTCAACCCTTTCACAGCCTCTAGAAAGCTCACTGGGAACCTCTTCATTGCCAGTGAATTTTTGGGGAACACATTCAGTTACCACAAGGACAGCACAGGTCACAGGTAGTTACAGAGGGAGGGAGGAAGAGAGAGAAAGAAAGAGACAGAGAAAGCACAAGCAGTTGTGATTTCATTTGCATTTCACTGCATAAACCAGACTGAGTAACACGAGATCAGAACAGTTCACTAATCTATACACAGCTCCACATGTGTAGAAGTATCAGGAGAAAGGCTGGCAACTCTTTCACTGCTTTGCTGTGCAGAAAATATAAGAAAATCTTAAATTCTTAAATCTCAGAAGAGCCATGGATGGTCCTTTCCAGCCAAAAAGCAAAGTTGTCTTGTCTGGACAGTGGAACAGACTCAAATACCTGAGCTGAAAAGATGCACCACCAGATGTTAGAGCAGGTGTAGGACTTTTAGCCTGAAGAAATGAAATAATCTATGACTGAAATAAGGAGACAGGTAAAAAATTGCAAAGAAAGTATAGAGTTCTCCCTTGCCTCCTGTGTTTCACAGAATCATAGGATAGTTTGGGTTGGAAGGGATATTTAAAGGTCACCTAGTTCCAACAGCCCTGCAATGAGGAGGGACATCTTCAATTCAAGCAGGTTGCTTAAAGCCCCCAGGTGAGCTACAGGCTGGGGTTCCAGGTTACTGAGGTGCCAGACTCACCTGTTCTCAGGCCCCCCAGGACACAGCCCCTGAAGCCACAGGTGGGAAGCATGCTCATCAGCCTTGAACAGTTTAGATGAGAGTGGGTCAGTGTGTGAGCTCCTGTTTAGCACCAAGACAGCCAGGCTGGTCTGCTGGGTGGGTAAGTGCCTCCTCCAACCACACCAGGCTCTTAGCATGAGCACCTCTGGGAGCTTTGGGGCTCTCCAGACCATAGCAGGCATCTCAACAGGAGTTCACAGGTGGCTCTGAAAGGGTAGATGGACACTGCTTCTTCTGCTGGGGTGGGAAACATGGCTCTGAGTCAGTGGAGCAAAGACACGATGCATGCAATTGGAAAATATTCAACCTGGTGGTTTTGACTTGAGCAGAGAGCATTTCTTTCGTGCCAATAGACTTTCAAAGCTGACTTTAGCAGGCACCTCCTGGCTGTATCTTGATGGGAACTTCAGCTCTGGGAAAAAGGTCTCCAGAGGAATGAAGGAGGCATCCAACCCCTTCAGCAGTCACTAAATGGGAGCTCGGGTGCCTAATTCAGGTTTGAGGATCCTTTTTCTGCCTCTCTGCACAAGGCAAACCTGAGTATTGCAGGCCACACTGGATGGCCTGCAAAGCATGTAATAAAAAAAACCCTTCTGCCTCTCTCCTCTAATGATATCCCTGGGAGGAGAGCTTTGGCTTCTGGTTGGACAGGAGGTGAGCATAGAATAGAATCATAGAATCATCAAATCATTTTAGCTGGAAAAGACCTCAAGATCATCCAGTCCAACTGATAACCCAGCACTGCTAATTTACCACTAAACCATGTACCTCAGCACTACATCTACAGTCTTTTCAATCCCTTCAGGGATGGTGACTCTGCCACTTCCCTGGGCAGGACAGGTAGAGTTCAGGCTTGGAGTCAAGGTCAGAAAATACTGCTTTATTTTTTATAAGCCTTATAGTTGCTCTTTATTCTGCCTGCTCCTTCCCACCCTTCATAGGACAGCTCAATATTACAGCTCCTGTTAATTATTCATCACAGCCTATATTTGCTTAGGTAGCAGTTCACATCATGAACTCCCCTAACCTCCCTGATCTAGTCTGTCTGGGTTGTAGATTAGCAAAAGCCAAGGCAGAGCTGATGGTCGGTGGCCACAATGAACAGGCACTTCTTACTTCCTCCTGTAAGCAGTTGCAGGATGACTTTGCAGTGTTTCAAAACACACATGATCGTTGCTTCTTGGTTTTGCCTCAATGGTGCCTGGCCAAGGCACCACCGTGTCCCAGAGGAGTACATAAATTTGATGTCACAGGTGTCCTGTGAGTGAAATCAAGCTCAAGTTTGTGAGGCAATGATTAAAGAACAACCTCAGGTCTTGCAGGTCCCTTTCCTCCATGTAGGTGGATGGGTTGCTCGGTGGGCTGGGGCACAGCAGAAATGGAGGGGACTGGGAAGGCCCTTTGGACCTTTCATGCAGCCCCCTCCTGGCAGGGGAGAGCAGGGTCATGGGCAGGAGGGAGGTACCAGGGCTCATTAGAATCACAGATTGGTTTGTGTTGGATGGGACCTTAAAGACCATCTAGTTCCAAGACCTCTGCCATGGGCAGGAACACCTCCCACTAGACCAGGTTGTTCCAAGCCCCATCCAACCTGGCCTCAAACACTTGTAGGGATGGGGCAGCCACAGCTTCTCTGTGCCAGTTTCTCACCACCCTCATGGCGAAGAATTTCTTCCTGAGGTCTAACCTAATCTCCTCTCTTTCAGCTTGAAACCATTCGCCCTCATCCCATCACTCCAAGCCCTTGTAAAAAGTCCCTCTCCAGGGCTACAGCCCCTTCAGGTACTGGAAAATGCTCTAAGGTCTCACTGGTGCCTTCTTTTCTCCAGGCTGAACAACCCCAACTCTGCCTGTCTCCAAAGCAGAGCTGCTCCAGCCCTTGGATCATCTTTGTAGCCTCCTCTGGACTTGCTCCAACAGTTCCATGGCCTTCTTGTGTTGGGGGCTCCAGAGCTAGACCCAGCACTGCAGTGGAGGGTCTCATGAGAGTGGAACAGATGGGGAGAATCACCTCCCTTGGCCTGCTGGCCATGCTATAGGTGATGCAGCCCAGGATACAGTTGGTGTCTGGGTTGCAGGCACATGTTGCTAGATCCTGTTGAGCTCCTCATCAACCAGGTCCCCCAAGTCCTTCTCCTCAGGGCTGCTCTCAATCAATTTTCCAACAACCCTGTATTTGTGCTTGGGATTTCCCTGACCCATGTGCAGGCTGAGCTTGTGGATGAAGTTCACTGTGCCTTTCAAGTGGCAGTTATCCTGGAACTTTACACCAGGGTGTTCAACCTGATTTAACTCCACAGGAGTCACTTAACCCTTACTTGCTTGAATGGTACAAAGAGGAACAACATCCCTGGTTTCAGGAGAAGCACACCAGCAAAAGCTGGCACAGAAAAACTGAATGAATCCAGCCCCTGAAACAGCTGGGAGCAATGCACTCAAGAGGGAAACATCTGCTTTACAAGAAGGTCAAAAGCAGGCTAAGAGCCAGGAAAGGAATTTGGGATCATGGTAAAGATATCTCTGAACTGTCTGAACAGACCACAATTAGGAGTGGAAGAGGCAGCAGAGATGAGGCTGGATGGCATCCCCAGAGCAATACAGTGTACATTAAATATTGGTGCAAGCTGTTCTACATGGTGCTGGTTAGATCCTGCTTGGAGGACCCCTTCACCAGCCCAGGAACTTTGGTGTGATTGCACCATAGGTGAGGACAGGAGTCCTTAATCTTCTTCTGAGCTTGAGGGTGGAAGAGAAATGGGTCTCAGGACTGTGGGGGAAAACATCCTCTGGAGTTAGACATGGTCAACGGCCTGTTGCTGCTTATAGAATCATAGAATGGATGAATTGGAAGAGACCTTAAAGATCATCTAGTCCCACCCCTCCCTGCCATGGGCAGGGACACACCGTGGACTTTAACCAGCACTGTGTGATGGAGATTTGCCTTCTGCAAACCAACCTGAAGACTGACCAAGTGCAGCTCTGGTCCACAGTCTAGTTAGTAACTATCTGCAAAGCTTTGGATGCTACTGAACAAAAAAAAACAGTGGTGTAGTGTCTGGGTCTGAGATTGGTTCCATGGTTAACTCTCCTTCCAATAAATTAATGCAAAAACCTGTCAAAATATGTCAGTGGAGCAACTTCACTGAACTGAGTGGAGGCTGTCCCTGGTTTACACCATAGCAAAATGAGGCAAGTATGGCCTCTGTAGAGCTGGAAGCAAAGGATGAAGGTCCTGAAGGTGGGAGCCCCCGCTGGGATGAGAAGCCAAACTGTATGCTACAGGTGTCACTTTTGTGGCTTCAAGATATATGTTGGTTCTTCCTGGAGAATTTTTACCCTGTATTCCCTGGTATAGTTCCTGCAAGGACCTGGTGTAGGGCAGGACCAGCTGGTCCAAGCAAAGTTCCTGCTGACCACCAGAGACTGCCATGGGCAATGGCAACTCCGTTACTCCTTGGTCTGCCTGCAAAGCCTCACCTGTAAAATGAAATTGAGAATTTGTGTGGTGCTGCTTCCTTTACCCTCCATGACCCGTCTGCTGTGCAGAGCAGGGTGGGGTAACTGGGGAGCAAGAGGAAGAGCCCAAACACAGCATGGTGCAGCAGCAGGGAGAGGAGATGATGCTCCTTGGGCAGGCATGGTCCTCATTTTGCTCCTTTGTGGGAGTGTCCCATGGGACAGCTGCCACCTCCAGCACTTAATTGTCACTTCAGCCACACCTTCTGAGCTTCAGCTCCTCTGCTTTCTGACTCCATGTCAAACATGGAGGGGTAGAGGCAGGTTGGTGCTAAGCTGCCTGCCTCCAGAGCCACTCAGCATCCTTTATTGTGTTTGCTCAGCTGTGGCTTTTTCCACTTCAGAGGAGTTTCCCTAAAAAACAGCAGTGATGGTGATGGTGGTGGGGAATGATTGCCTTCTGTCCCCTCTCTGAAAAGGGCTGCACCTATTTAAAGAGGCAGGTAAATAAATACAGGAGTTTTCCTATCGACATAGTGGGTAAATGCACTGCTCTAAAAACCTTTGGACAACAGAACAGTTTGATTAGGTGGCCCTGTTTCCAGTGGAAAGCACCTGACAACATATTGCATTAAGAAAAGTAGCTGGCAGATAAAACCCAGGGCTGAGACTGGGCATTGCTCTGCTCCCATGCTTTCTGTACAATGATGGGTGGGTGTCCTGCATCTGCACGGTCTCATCTGTCTTTCATACCCTCTTACACAGCCAGTTCTTTGAGCTGGGACAACCTCTAACTAGGTCATAGCAGGGTAAGGTCCAAGGTGAGTTCCAAGGATGACCCAGCAATAGAGTAGTTGCTGAACAGGAGTCACTGCTGCCCTCCTGGGACTTCCCAGGGACACCTGAAAGGGTTAGGTTACCCTGTGTGATACCCAGGTGGGTTCACTGGGTACCCTAAAAGCATCACTCTGTGCCTCCATGATGTTCTACTTCCAGCCCAAAGTGACTCACTTGCTGCTTTCTCTAGGTTGCCTTTTTCTTCCAGACTTCAGGCATGGTACAGGGTCATCTTTGGGGTCTTCTGCTGAGACCTTGTCTGTCAGTGGAACAGGGTCCTTCTCCCATCCCCTCACCCTAATTGCAAGAGATTCACAGAATCACGTAATGATTTGTGTTGGAAGGGACCTTAAAGATATCTCATTCCAACCCCCTGCCATGGGCAGGGACACCTCCCACTAGATCAGGTTGCTTCAAGCCCCATCCAACCTGGCCTTGAACACTTCCAGGGATGGGGCATTCCAGAAAGGTGTAACATGTATTGTCATAGCTGAGAAAAATATATTTTGGAGAGGTATTTAAACCAAATGATTCAGGGTGGGAATCAATGTCTGATACTCCTCCATCAGATAGTTCTTCACACAACAGGGTTGTCCCCATCCCATGAGTTACTGGAAAAGGTGGGCATGGAGACATTAAAGGCAACCTGACTCTGCCAGGAAATCCCTCTAACAGCATGTTCCTTTGGATATTTTCATTTTGACATAGAAAAACATCTGTTATGCAGGTGAAGCATCACGTGGACAAATGGGGAGAGCTGTAGGTTTTGTTTCATTACGTAGGTTGAGGGGTGGAGTGTGCTGGTGCTGTTATGGGCAGGCAGGCTTTGTGGTGGGTGTGAATATTATTTTAAGGTCTCTCTGCATTACATCTTAGTGCTTACATCACTGCAGGGAAAAGCACTCAGATATCCATAATGTGGATTAGCAGTGTTTCCTCCTTCTGGGAGACATCGCAGTGGTCCAGATTTCCAAGTGCTCAGCACTGTGACCTCTTCCAAAAATCTGTCCCCTTGCTCTGGGAGCTCTCCTGGCTCCAGACTCTGCAAACACTCCACATGTGTCCGTGAACAGATTAAAAAAAGCAAGAATCAACAACTGCAGAAACACCCAGGCCCCATATGAAAGAAAAATGGGCTTTAAGGAACCTAAATAAGAGTTGCCCCCTCCAAAAAGAGTGGCTATTTGAGGTTTTATGCTTCTGCTTTCATTTCCTAACTGCCTCAGACATTTTGCAGGCTTTTATGGCAGGGCTGGTTGAGGCGTTGCCCTCTGCCCTGACCAGACAGACAGCCCTGGTCCTGCAGTCCCTGCCCCAGCAAAGCCCTCCTTGTCTCAAGAACTTTTCAGAGAAAGTTTCCTCCAACTGCTCGGCCGGGCGCGCTGCCAGCAGCGCCAGCCCCTCTGGGCTCATCAGAAAAGACCTTGTACTACATTTTCCACTATACTTATCTAATCTTGGCTTGCGTCCATCTCGTGTTTGTGCAGTAATTACCTCACTAGGCAAAACAGTTCCACTGCCTAATAGCCAGCTAAATTTAATCTCCTCTGCCTTGCTCGATTCACCGCGACAAACCTGCGCAGCCCTTCTCCCTCTGCTTATGCTTCTATATGTGAAGCAATTAGCTGCTCTTATTTCTCTAGGTCAAACATGTAAAATTACTTTCTAGGACTCTTGTGAGTCACAACCATCATCCTTAATTCATTTTCCTTGGGCTTGTTTGAACTTCTTTCTGCAGTTCTGCAGACCATGTTCAAAACTGAAGTGTGTTCAGCTCCCAAGAGCATTAAACTCATGAATCAGGCTGCCACAAAACAGCTTTTCCTTAAAAAAACAGGAATCTAAAAAGAAGATGAAGTTTTTAAAAACTTCACCAACAGGTTGCCCAGAGAAGCTGTGGATGCCCCTTCCCTGGAAGTGTTCAAGGCCAAGTTTGATGGGGCTTGGAGCAACCTGGTCTAGTGGGAGGTGTCCTGGCTCTTTAATCACCAGCAATTAACTTTTGAGCCTACAGAATGTCTTTTGGTGTAAAACTGGTCTGTTTCATGTAGGAAAATGAGGCAGTTGGAACTGCCTCATCATCAGTTGGAACATTTTGCAACAGGTTGCCCAGGGAAGTTGTGTATTCCCCATCCCTGGAAATGTGCTTGGATGGGGCTTGGAGCAACCTGGTCTAGTTGGAGGTGTCCCTGTCCATGGCAGGGGGGTTGGAACTAAATGATCTTTAAGGTCCCTTCCAACCTAAACCTTTCCTTGATTCTATGATCTTGAGCCTTTAGAGTTTTCTTTAAACTTTTTTTTCCAGTGTCTTTCAATGGTTGATACAACCTTCATTTTCTAAATGGAAGGTGAATGTTTGCAGATGATCAAAGAGCTGGATCTTTAAATAAAATGTCATGTATTTTACCAGAGTAATTGACCCTGCTGGAACACAGCAAGTTTAAGGGCATAACAGTAGAGACCAGTCATTATACAAACCCAAAGGGTGGTTCCTTTCCCCTTCTGGTCTCCTACCAGCTTGAATTTACAAATACTTTTAGTGGTGTATCTTGCCTCAGAGTCAGTAGATGTCATGGACATTTCCATGTAGATTCTCAACTTGAAGTCTTTCCTATGAGCCTTGAAAACAGCAACAGAGAAAGTCCAAAATTACAAAGTCCATATTTTTGGCTGTAAAAGATAATGACCCTTAGGTGTATCTGCTGGAGCTTGGTACTAAAGAGGAGCAAAGCTGAGGGCTAGGTGAAGCAAGGATCAGATGGGTTTCCCCTGTGCTGTGTGTTGTGTAGGAATTTGGAGAACTTATCTGGGACATCAGGATGAATTCATATTTGACAGCCACTGAATGAGGACAGAATGGTGCATGGGGTTTCCTTGAGAACTGCCACATGAGAAAGGGCAGGAGTTCTTCTCCCAGCCCATCTCCTGAGGCAGATGAGGACCTTTTCCTGCAGCCCTCTGACACTAAGGAGAACTACAAAAAATACAATTGATTTTCACGATGTCTAACAGAATCTTGCCCTCCATCAGCCCCCTTCAGCCTTTGCATTGTAATCTTTGGCCATGACCACGTCCTAGGTACACTGTGTCTGTACAGGGACTTAATGTTCAGGTTGTTGCCTAGGTATGACCTTGAGCTTTGCTTCTCAACACATCATGTCCTGGAACACCAGGCATTCTTAGGAATCCAGTCTTGAGTTGTGCCTCTGTCTTCTACTCAACATAGAGGCAGCAGGGTCAGGATATGGGTTCAGCCAAGCATCTCAGTGAACTTGGGACTGGCTGAGAAAGCAGTTTCTGTTGCTTGTCCATATTGTCTGCTCCAGTGTCCCCCCCCATATGTGTCCTTTGCCACAACTCCATGATGCAGAGTCCACATACCCCCACATGCACAGCTTCCTTCCTACAAACTCCACATAGCTGCCTCACCTTCACTACATTGATGTCTCCACCAGCTCCTTTCCTAGAGGTTTCCAATTACTATTTTCCAGCTTACAGCCTTATGTGACTGGCCCTTATGGTGGGAGCAAGAGGGAGGAAAAAGGGCTGTGTTTGAGCTCACATGATTGCACCATTCTGGTAGAACCAGTTTTCCCAATGAGTCGCATCCTGCTGGGCTTTTAACACCTCTGTGTTGGCACATCCCCGTGTCTCTCATGTCTGTGCTATCCCCAAATCCTGTTGGGGAGGGGGACTGTCTTCTCCCTGAGAAAGCTTGTTGCTGGTGGGAAAGCTGGGATCTCCCCATGCACCTCCTCCTGCTTGAGCCCTTGCAAGTTGAGTGTCTGCTTTAGCACTGAAAAGGCTTCCACAGAGGACTTAACCCTCACCCATATCACCAAGGGCTGCTTGCAGACAGCTGGTGATTGCTGACCAAGCTAGGAGCTAGAGAGAGTTTGCTCCTGCATTGCTTCACAGATTGCCTTTAGGTCTCAAAGTATTTAATGGATTTCACCCACGATTGTGCAGGACCTTGTACAACAACTTCAGTTAGTGCTGAGAACTCATGCCTTCCTGCAGCAGATACTCCATATTAATAAAGAAGATCAAGGCCATGAAGGGGGTGTTACCACCAACCTATACACTGAAGCATTGTAAGAGATGGCTGTAGACAAAAGGGTAAAGAGCTTGTGTTACATCCTCCAACCCACAATGAGTTTTTGGTCTTGACTGCTGGTGGAAAGACCATTTGCCCTTGCAAGAGCAAACAATGCACGTGTCATACTGAACCCAGGGGAGGCAGGAAACACAGAGCCCCATGGTGCCGTTCTTGAATAAAGACATTTTTCAAAGGGAGGACCAAGCTTTAAAACAGAGCCATGGCTTGTGAAAAGACTGACTCAGTGTGTCCTGGGATCTGCAGAGTCCCAGGGAGGAATCCAGCTCTGATAGGATTTTATTTTTTTTTTTTCCTTAAAACTCTAGTTAGTTTCTAGCAACAGACACACAAACACACACAGAAGAAATTCCCATGACTTTTCCCTAATGGGCAGAAATTTAGTGATCAAACTTTTGGCCCTCTTAAAACCCCCTTTGAAGTCAGAGGCCGAGGTTTTGTAGTTGTTTTTTCTAAAGCTCTCTGTAACTGCTGACATATGCTGCACATATGGTTTCAATGTGGTTAGACTTCTGATCTGTTTTCTTTCTTTCTGACTTGACAAAGTACCTACTCGCCAGCCACATTTCTGTGAGGAAGGGGCTTTTCATGATTCCCAGAAAGAAATGCACTTCTGCAAATTCATCAAACAAATAATAATATTTCTTTTTTTTTTTTTTTTTCCCCCCCCTCCCTTTGACATACGTGGGAATTTGCTCAAAGGAGAGAAGTTTTAGGTGAGACCATGCTCTACTTCCCCAAATGCCCTCGGGCAAAATTACTCAAGGGTAATTACACATCTCTGCAGATGCACTGGGAACACACAGATCACTTGGTTGAGTTAGACAACATTGGATCTGCAATCATGAAGCTGTGCAATTTTTTTTGTAGCTTGGAAATTCTCTGTAGGCTTCAGTGGCAAATGAGGTGCCCCTGGGCAAGGTTCTGCTTGTGGTAGGAGGTGGGAATTTAATCCCATCTCTCGAAGAAGACAGGGGGTCTGCTGCAGTCATGAAGATCACTGCACACAGCACAGATCCTCTCTGGGGTCTTAAATACCAGTATCAGGGTTAAAGGTATGTCTTGGAGATATCCTTGCAGCCTTTCAGTACTTAAAGTGGCCCTATAAGAAAGATGGGGACAGACTTTTTAGCAGGGCCTGTAGCAACAGGACAAGGGGTGATGCTTTTAAACTGAAAGAGGGGAGGTTCACACCAGATATAAGGAAGGATTTTTTTTATAATGAGGGTGGTGAGAGACTGGAAGAGGTGTCCTGAGAGGTGGGAGATGCTCCATCCCTGGAAATGTTCTGGGTCAGGTTGGATGGGGGTCTGACCAAACTGATCTAGTTGAAGATGTCCCTGCTTATTGCAGGGGTATTGGACTAGATGAGCTTTAAAGGCCCCTTCCAACCCAAACTATTCTGTGATTCTATGATTCTATGAACATCTTCCAGGTATCAAAAGCTGGTCAGGACCTTCAGTTCCTGAAGACAACCAGAATCAATAGCCAGAGACAAAGGTCCTTCTCCCTCTTTTTGCTTTTGTGAAGATCTCAGTGTCTGAATAAGGCTTGGCCCCACGTATGTTAACAAAGCAGTTGCTGTATGAGAGCAGATTAATGCTCAACCTTAACCTGTGTCCCAGACAACAGGTAAGCCCTGATGCCTTCAGACAAAGCAGGGAAGGTGCAGGGCTTTGCTCCACCATGTGATGCCAGAGCAGTCCACCCAGAGGGCAGATCCTGCAGCACAGAGGCAGCTACTGGTCTTCAAACCATATTGGCATCTGTGGTGCTTGTGAAATTTTCACCTCCTCAGTTTGATTCTGCAGACCTCTGATCTCTCTCTTTGCCTTATTAAATTCTTGTCCTTCTGTCATTTCTCATTCCCCTTGGAAATACCTGATCCTTCTTTGAACCCTGCTGATCTTCCCGATGTTGTAGTTCTTCTTGAGTGATTCCTGTGGCAGTGAGCCCTCCAGGCTCATCAGACAAGAGGTAGTAAAATCAGAAGAGCTGGTGTGAAAACACAGCCTACCCTTTCCAATGCATCCCCCATGCAGACAAACGTTCCCAAAGGAGCCCTTTTCAGGAGTCTTGTTTTATTGTATCTGCTCAATTTAAGAGCCTTTTTTTTTTTTTTTTCCCCAGTAGTGAACTTTGCATTTACCTACAAAGGTAAAAAAAAAGTTGTGAACTTTCCTGACCCCACTGCCTGGAGCTTATAAAGTTCACAAGGTGCAAGATTAACCCCGGGCTGTGAAATTTCTAGACTGAAGTCAGCTGGTAAAAGCAGAATGCAAAATCAGTGCTGAGCTCACTTTGCCAAGGTAAAAGTTTGCTATGGGTGAGTTCATGAGGGCTTGCAAAATGCTTATGTAATAGAGGAATAAAGGCCATGTAAGTACTTGGTTTGTCATGAGAGAGGGAAGAAAAAGTAGGAGTGGAGATGTACGCAACATTTTGACTAGTTTATAAAGTTATATGATAAGAAAGTGCTGGCATCACATCCTTGGCTCTTGGGTGAACAAATTCTCATGAAGGAAGTAAAGCCATGAGTGAGAAAGATTCACTCCTGAGATTTCCAGTAAAAATATAACTTGTCCAATCATGCAGCTTCGTGCAACGCCAGCTGCTCTACCAGTCCAACAGGCATTTTTAAACTGGAACATTAGCATGATCTCAACCTTCCTCTCCACATATCATTTTCTCTCCTTATCTCTTGGAAATAAGCACCATTTCCCCTTCATTAGTATCACCTCTACCCTACAGGTATGAGGTGGTCTAATTGGTACCAGTCTAATTAAATGCAAGATGCTTGTTCTCAAACTTTGCTTCTCTCCCTTTAGCTCTAGAGAAGGTGGTGCACCCAACATTCTCCAGCTCTTTCAGGTGGTTAATAAGACACTACTTCTATTGCAAACTTGTTTTGGTTCAGCTGATCTGGTGTTTCATGCCCTTTGTTTGTCTTGAACTGTGTTCAGACAACCTGGATTAGCGTCTGTCAATCTTCAGCCTTTACTCTTGTGACCTCAAATGCCAAGATGCCAAGTGGGATTTAGATGAAAGTTCCCCAAAATCATCCCCAATACTCTGGGTGAAAAGAGCAAAGAGGAAGGCTTTAAAACATGAACTGTGAGGCACTGGGGCTTACTAGGAGAAGGGACACATGTCCAAGCATCACTTGACAGTGTCAGGTTGGGTGACCTGGCTTGAGGCACACATTGAAGATACCCATTCAATTCATTCATGAAACTAATGAAATCAGAGTTTTATTTGAAAAGCACCATCCTGATCAAGAGCTTGCGTGACTCTTGGTGACATCTGAGCACATTAAAGGTTAGTTTGTGTTAGTCACACTGAACAACACCTCCCTTCTCACTGGAGAAGAGGTAAAAAAAGCAGAGTTTGTTTGACAATAAAAGGAGATATCTCTGAACTGACAGTGAAAGTCAGGTTTATGAGCTGCTTGGCATGCAGCTCTTTCCCTTTGTTGAAAAGCACCCTTTGCTGTCTACTGACTACAAGTTAATAAATTGCCAGGCCAATGACACATATCTGAGTATCAAACAATCATATTGCAAAGGTTAATGTGACAAGGTATCAGCTGTAAATAAGGCATTTTAATCAAGGCTACAGAGCTCCAAGCTGTCTGAGCACTCTGGGTGTTTTCTGCTAGACAGCTGTGCTGGTTAAGTGGTGGGACAAGGACTTTTTCCTTTGCAAAGTTCACACTGGGAAGTTCTGTTTGTTTAACCATCAGCTGCTGTGTCAGGAGAGTTCAACAAGTGTATCACCAGAGTTCAAACTGTGTTCCTCTCCTTTGGAAACTGAAGGGAAAATTCAGACCAAGCTTCAATTTAAAGATGAATAGTGCATTTGCAATTAGTGATGCCAATACACTGAGAGCTCTTTAACCATCAGCAATGAATATGTGAACCTACAGAATGTCTTTTGGTGTAAAATGTCTCTGTTTCATGTATGAAAATGAGGCACATCAGAGGGAACATTTTGCAACAGGTTGCCGAGGGAAGTTGTAGCTGCCCCATCCCTGGAAGTGTTCAAGGCCAGGTTGGATGGGGCTTGGAGCAACCTGGTCTAGTGGGAGGTGTCCCTGCCCATGGCATGGGGGTTGGAACCAGATGGTCTTTAAGGTCCCTTCCAACCCAAACCATTCTGTGATTCCATGATTCATAAGATAATTTGGGCTGGAAGGGATCTCAGGAGGTACCAGTCCAACCTGCTGCTCTGAGTGAGGATGGATACAAGCCTGTGGATATGCCCCATAAATGCCCATGGCTGGCACTAACTTCACCCCAGCTGGCAGACTGTCTGGTCTGAATTATCCCTGGCTGTCAAGAATAGTTGGTTTCCAAAATGTGTACCCTGAATGCAGCCCAGAGGCATTCACACATTCGGGTCTTCTATCTTCTCAGCTTCCAGTGAGGAATCCTACCCTCCCTGTGGACTAGGTGGGAATGTTCCCAAGTGCAGCCCCTTGTTTTCCCTTTATTTAAGCATCAGTCATGCAGCAGGTAGGGTGGCCATGGCACCTTGAAATGGGGAGATCCCAACCTGCTTCATTACCTGGGATCTGCTCATTTAAGACCGGTAAGTCCAGTGCAGGCAAAGAACAGTTTCCATAGGTTCTCAGAGGAAAAATCATTATTCCCACAGCCTGTGTGGCACCTCCCTTAACTCACAGCACCTTGCAGCCCAGCAGCCAGGGTTACAGCAGATACCTTATTTCATCCTTGCCAGCTAATTATATGCTGCAAATGCAGCTAACACCCATGGTCTAACATTGCTTTAATGAAAACTCCCCAGCAGGGACTTGGGAGGAACAACAAAATAAAAGAAATAAAAAGGGACAGATGGACACTGTCTGTCCTGACCAAGTTGTTAATTTTACACTGACGAGAGCAAAGCCCTGCAGTGTCAAAGTGCTCTTTGCTGACTGCTGACACAGACTTTATTCATGGCATTAAAATTGCGGCCTTCTTGTGGCATTGAAGGTCCTTTGGTCTTCCTACGTAGAAATGCCCTTGAGAAGAGCATTTGCTTTCCCATGTATTTGGCAGGTCGGGGGCTGAGGCCTCAAAAATTGCAGCAACAAACGTCATCGAGCCCAGTGAGGTCAAAGGATTCATTGTGCAAGAAAGCTCTGGTTAGAGGAGGATTTGCAAAATCAAACCCTGACTGACTGAATTGTGCTGGCCCAGGGGAGCCACCTCCCTGGGATGTGAGAGTGCCACTTGTTGCAAATGCAGTGGAAAGAACTTGGAGCTGAACTGGTTTTTAACCTTCATGGCTGCTGGGCATGGTCAGGTTAAATTTGTGTTAAAGGGTCCAGAATATAAGTTGTCCTGCCCTTTTCTCTCCAAAAATAGCCAACCTCCATCCTCTGCTACCTACAAGAGGGAACTGATGGAGCTGCCCCTTTTCTCCTTGTGACCTTCTTCATTTATGACCATCTTCATTCAGTACCATCTAGATTCATCTCCATCCTCTGGCAGTTCCTGTCCTTCAGGTGAGCAAGATCGGACACTTCCCTGGATCTTTAATGTGAAACACCAGGGTAATGAAAGCAAACAAGACTCTGGCTTCCAACATCTCAGAGGAATTCATTAGGCAATGGTATATCCTGCACTCATTTCTGAGCTGAGCCCAGTAAATTGTAATTGGCCTAAGAAGATTTTCAGAGAAAATACCAACTTTTCACCTTGAAAAGGAAAAGGTCATATTATCCAACAGTTAATCACTTCTCTGTTATTTCTGTCTCTACTTTCAGGTCAGTCTACCCTTTCCAGCAGACTTTTCTTGTGCAATCAAATGTCCTTCTCAAGTAAAATTTTCAAGGATATGTCCTTAAGGAAACAAAAGTAGACAAAAACATATGGAGATGCTGGATGGAAAATATAACCTTTAGCTTCTTTGCTTCATAACTAAGTGCCTGTTCACTGGGGTTGACCAGAGTGAAATTCAACTTGAGTCTCACACCTTTGGTTTCCCAGCAAAATACTGCTGGTGTTCCAGTATCAGTCTCCAAGGAACCTTCCCTAACTCTTATACTTCTGTTCAAATCATTAGCTGGAAACTTGGACTCAGGCCTACAGATGTGTAACCCACCCTGTCATTGATTGCTAGCCTCTGAGCAAGTGATTTAATAATCCTGTACTAAAAACATGGAAAGAACGTGACTGTGAGAACATTGTGGGAATGTTGGGAGCTCAGAAAGTACCATATTCCTGCAGAGAGGAGCCTGCACTCACAGGGAACTCTGAGCACAACAATGCATGGCCCAGCTCCAGAGAGGTGTTGAAAAAAGCAGGAGAAACCCCCCTTTTTCATACTAAAAACCCCCCTCATTTTTATCAGGGTTGGTTAAAACAAATTATCTTATTTAGGAATATAGCATCTTGTATTTGCACAGCCTCTTCATGCCTTTAAACAGAGCTCCTCTGGCATATGCCTGCTGGCAGTGGGCACTTTCCTTCCACATGAATGGCTCTTATTTCCCTTCCTTTTCCTCAGCATCACTTACACCCTCACATCATGCACAATATTTATCCCAGCCAAACTCCTTGTCTTACATTTCCCAGATTTAGAAAACATTTCCCATTTATTCCAAGGGGCCAGAGTTCCTTGACTTGGATTGCTTTTGTATCCACTAGGGAGGACTGGCCTCCACAAAAGGTGTGTCTCTCACACCAATTGAGTGCAATAGAGAGACCTAAAAGTCGAAAAAAAACCCCAAAAAACCCCCAAAAAACTGAAATGGCGACAACCCTGCAGGGGGGGGGGGGTGGGGAAATGTGGTGGTGGGGCTGGGGCTTACACAATGAAGGGCAGAGACCCCTGCCCCCCTATGTTTGCAGCCAGGACCCAGCTGGAGCATGGCAGTGTTACAGGAGCTGCAGGTAGGAGCTGAGGAGGAGAAGACAAAAGGCCAGACCAGCCTGCATAAGCATGTAAATAAGATGGTCGTTATGGAAAGATGGTCGTTATGGATCGTTATCGATCGCTGGTGTTCATTGTTCTCTGCTGCTGGCAGAAAGGAGAGAGAAGAAAAGAAAAAAAAAAGGAATAGGAGACAGAATCACACAGAGCCTTCAGTGGCTGGGGTGGGACTTCTGCTATACCTCCTGCCCCCCTGCACTCCTACTATACTCCCGCACCCCTGCACTCCGGGACTGCTGCTATTCTCTGCTTCCTGCTTTCTTGCCTCCTCTCGTGGAGTCTGCTCGCTGAGTAACTGTGTGAAAGGAGCTGAAGAAATGGAGAGGAGAGCTAGGGCACACTAAGAAAGCTAAAAGAGCTGGAATCACTGCTCGCTCCCCAAACCCTCTGTCATCAGTGCTCCCCGGGCAGTGGGTGCAGCTCCAGCCGGTTGTAGCCGGTTGCCGCAGCCTCGTGACGGCGCCGCAGCCCCAGCCCAGCTCCAGCCCACACCGCAGCCACTGCCCGAGCCGAGGCAGCCGCCACGGGCCAACAGCACGTGCCACAGCCGCCTGCGCCGGAGCTCCAGTGTGTGGGTGCTCCTCACTGTGTCCCACTGCAGCTCAAGCCACTCCTCGCCGTGTCCCACTGCAGCTCAAGGTGCTCGTTGCCGTGTCCCACTGCAGCTCAAGCTGCTCCTCACTGTGTCCCACTGCAGCTCAAGCCGCTCGTTGCCGTGTCCCACTGCAGCTCAAGCTGCTCCTCACTGTGTCCCACTGCAGCTCAAGCCGCTCGTTGCCGTGTCCCACTGCAGCTCAAGCTGCTCCTCACTGTGTCCCACTGCAGCTCAAGCTGCTCGTTGCCGTGTCCCACTGCAGCTCAAGGTGCTCGTTGCCGTGTCCCACTGCAGCTCAAGGTGCTCGTTGCCGTGTCCCACTGCAGCTCAAGCTGCTCGTTGCCGTGTCCCACTGCAGCTCAAGCCACTCCTCGCCGTGTCCCACTGCAGCTCAAAGTGCTCGTTGCCGTGTCCCACTGCAGCTCAAGCTGCTCCTCACTGTGTCCCACTGCAGCTCAAGGTGCTCGTTGCCGTGTCCCACTGCAGCTCAAGCTGCTCCTCACTGTGTCCCACTGCAGCTCAAGCCGCTCGTTGCCGTGTCCCACTGCAGCTCAAGCTGCTCCTTGCCGTGTCCCGCTGCAGCTCAGCTAGTAGAATGTGTCCCTATGGCAAAGGGGTTGGAACTAGATGATCTTCAAGGTCCCTTCCAACCCAAACCATTCTATGATTCTATGATTCTATGAATTCACCTGAGGCTTTAAGGGCACATATAAATGGGGAAGCAGATATAAATGAACCCCAAGGGCTTTCAGGCTCTGTTCCTCCTGGGGTGCCTTGTGGGACTTGTGCCTGTCAAAGGAGGGGGGAAAGCAGCTGTTGTGATTTGCTTCTGCTCTGGATACCCTACACTTCCAACATGCTGTGTCCTTACTGCAGCCAAATCACTCTGATGGTCGCTTTGCTGCTCCTTGGTCCATTTCCGTGGCTTCTGGATGGGGATGAACAGTTGGGATGAACTGGTTTCCAAGTGAAAAACTCAAGGTGTTGCATGGACTTGCAGTAAACAGCTCCCTATGCTGGGAAAACCATCACGTTGTACCGACAGTGGAAATACTCCTCTGCAAACGGGTTCTTGGGGAAAATGGAGGAATTGAAGAGTGTTTTCTTGCTTTCTCTCTTTTTAAATTAGGGCTGTGAGCTGGCACTCAACTCCTGCTGTGGGAAAATCAACACACAGAAAAGAACCACCAGAATCAGTTGTTGAGAGCTGCTGTCGCTGCTCGCCATCACATGCTGGAATACGTCCATCACTCCCTTGAATAAAACCTAGAGGCCAAAAGAATTAAAAGTATTATTTAAAAGCAATTATTTATATATATGTATATGTATATGTTGTAAAGTTCTTAGAAAGCAGACAGTGTCTGTCTTCAGTGAAGAGGTAAGGGGGAAAGGTATCATGGATTGATAGGGAGCCAAATGTTGTGCACTGGAGCAGAAAAAGCCTCCCCAAGGTTCTCCCAAAGGAGGCAGCAGTTCCCATCAAGTCACAGATCTGTCATGCTGCTTTGTCTCACCCGGAAGGGCTTCCTGGTGGGGTGTCTTCTTCTGAGGCTTTCTCCTCATAGCTAAGAGGTTTTGGCTTCACTCTCCATTTTGTTGTGACCTCCCCACAGATCATGTAGAGGTGGACCTACAGACGGGCCGAGGAGTCCCTAGTCTAAATGTAACCCCTCCACCATCATTCCTTTGGCTGAACTGTGGCTTGAAAAGGCACTTATCTCACCCTACTCTTGGCTTCCTCATCCACCTCCCACAGCTTTAAAAAAATGATTTTTTTTAAATTTATTTTTAACTTCGTTCAGTTCACAGGTTCAGCATAGGACCCCCAGCTGGCTGCACGGGAATGACACAAATTGGCAGCAGGCAGCCAGTTGGGGAAAGAATATTGGGGTGGGGAAGAGCTGGGGAGAGAAGAGTTGCATCTGCTTTGCCAACAAAAATATGGCTGGTGTTTTACCACCAGCTGGGGGAACATGGTGGATGCCAAGAGAGTCCTTCTCGCCTCTTGAGAGAGGCTGGTGAGGAACAAAGGAGATGGAAAAATTAATAGAAACATAGAATCATAGAGTTCATAGAATGCCAGGTTGGAAGGGACCTCAAGGATCATCTGATCCAACCTTTCTAGGTACTACTCTAGTTGATATGAGGTGGCTCAGCACCCTGTCCAGCTGAGACTTAAAACTGCCCAATGTGGGGGAATCCACCACTTCCCTGGGGAGACTCTTCCAATGTTGGACTGTCCTCATGGGGAAAAATTGACCTCTTGTGTCCAATGGGAATCTCCCCAGGAGCAACTTGTGCCCATCACCCCTTGTCTTTTCCATGGGACTCCTTGTAAACAGGGAGTCTCTTTCAGCTTTTTAATGTTAGGCTTCTCTTGCTGACACTGAGAGGGATCCAGAATGAAGGTGTTTTGGGCTTTTTGCATGTGTTTACTTAAATTTGGTTTTCCCATTCCAGTTGATTAATTCTGTTTGTGTGTGTTTCATTCAGCTGGTGTTGGAATGTAGGATCATGCATGTCTGAAATATTCTGTTATTGCATTGCCTGTCTTCCGATAGTGCAATTAATCAGGCATCTTAATAATCACTGCTTTCCAATTATTGCCTCCAATGTAGATATATAGTCCTGAAAAATCAAGCATAAACCTAAATCTTTACAGACTTATTCCTGTTAATAACAGATATAGATGTGGTGACTTCCTTCATAACCTCTGGTCACCTTTTGTGATGATTTATTTATGCTAGCTTGATTTTACTTGAAGACCTTGGTCATTTACATGGTTTAATTGATTGAAGTTGTTTCTCTGAAGCTTGAAGTCTTATAGTTCACAGAATAATTCTGGTTGGAAAAGACCTTTAAGGTCATTGAGTCCAACCAATAACCCAACTCTACTGAGTCCAGTGCTAAACCATGTCCTTCAGCACCACATGTACACATCTTTTAAACACTTACAGGAATGATGACTCTACCACTGCCCTGGGCAGCCTGTTCCAGTGTTTAATAGCACTTTAAAATGAAGAAGCTTCTTCTAATATCTAATCTAAACCTTCCCTGGTGCAACTTGAAGCCATTTCCTCTTGTCCTGTCACTTGTTATAAGGGAGAAGAGATTTATTTCCTGAGAATAAGAGTCTGTTTGTAGGTGCTCTGGATGGACAGTGGGTTGTGACATCTCTGGTATTGCTTTACTTCTTAATACTCTACAAAAAGGCAACAGTGTTAAAAGTCTTTAAGTTGCTTATTAGCAAGTGACTTGAGTAATATACAGAGTGACTAATGTATGACCTACATGGATGGCAATGCATGGGTGGATTATAAACCTGTCAAAAGGCACTTTGGCTTTTAGTCATGTTCTTTGGCAGGATATAAATGCCATTCCTCTATGAGCTCTATTATCTTAAGCATACCCAAGCCTCATCTGAAAGGAATTGTTAAGATTTATTGCCCAGCATTTGGCCATTTTGATACATGAAGGTGTCTCCTCTAGCTGCAGCTGCATTAGGTGGGAGAAGGGCTTCCTGAGGTGAGCAATGTCCATGAAGTAAGAAATTCACTGGGAAATCAGCTTTGTGAAGCTGAATTGTTGCAAAATACTCTTTAATGGGAAAGATTTTTTGTGTCTTTGACACCCTGAAATGCTCCACAGTGTTGTCCCAGAGCATGAGAGCTCATAACATTGCTACAGTAGACCCAGAATCCACTCTTGCTGTGTTGGTGGGTCTTTTACAGTCCTGAAACGCATGGCTGGGGACAATCTGTTTGAGCCTTTGTATGGAGGCAATTTGTTTTGTCTCTAGCTTAAATATTGTAATGTCAGGACTGGACTTACTGGATGCTGGACTTGACAGATGAAGGACCACAGTGTGTTTTCATAAGCAGGTGGTTTGGAACAGGTTAGTTTTCAAGCCAGGGAATTTCCAAAGCACTGAACAACTGATTCCTTGGTAGATGAGAGTGGAATTAGTGTATCTCGATGCACTAATTATGCAAATGATTGTATTTACACTGATAGGAACTCAAGGAGATCACTCAGATTAGTCTGGATGCACAGAGGTCTAACTAGAAAGTGAAGCCTAGTCCATCACCTGCCTTGGTTCAGGACCTTTACAGACCTCCAGTAACCCATAGCTGATCATGTAGTAAAAGTCTGCCCTCAAGGACAGAAACTTGGTTTAAAGTTTTGCTGAGGAGCATGGGCACAGAAAGCCCTATATTGCAGCTGTCATGAGGGTACAGGAGCTTTTCCCTTCCTTGCTATCCATTTGATTACCAACAGTTCTCATTTGCCTAATTTAATTAGCTAGTGAAAGACCATTTACATT
The DNA here is from genome assembly GCA_020745705.1 of Hemiprocne comata. Classification (NCBI taxonomy): domain Eukaryota; kingdom Metazoa; phylum Chordata; class Aves; order Apodiformes; family Apodidae; genus Hemiprocne; species Hemiprocne comata. Next base: position 214,887,669 of record CM036586.1, read on the forward strand.
CATTAAATAAATCAGCATTCTGGTTCGTTGTGAAGCTAATGATCCAGCCTTTAACTCATGCGGTGACAAGGAACTTGACAAACAAAAGTAGCTGCTTCCAGCAAGCACCTGCCCTGGTGAAACTTGGCTTTGCCAGTTCCATCCATCCATCCATCCATCCATCCATCCATCCATCCATCCATCCATCCAATGCTGGCCACGTGGAGAGCCCAGTGCCCTCTGCCCTATTCCTTTCATACCTGGATGCTGCAGGGTTCAATGGAAGATGTATGTGATTCTCTCCCTCTTCCAAGGGAATGGTGAGTCCTTGCTCTGTGCAGTATGTGCCTGCTTATCCATAGAAGGTAGGGGTTGGATGGGGGCTGCCTGGAAAATCTTACTAGTTAGCTCAAAATCAGGTATTTGTTTTTTTGCAGCTTTGGAGGCTGTTGGTTTCATCTTAGGTGCTGTGAAGGTGGGAGGTCTCAGATAATTTTCAGGAACCACAGTTCGGACTCGAACATGCAAGTGGCTGAAATGAATAGGAAGTGGACAACTAAACAACTACATGGTGCAGGATCCAGGGTGGAGGTCCAGGGATGAGAACATGGTGCAGGTGCCCCTGCTGTGTGGTACGGAGCATGTGGTGGGCTTTGGCTCTTCATGAAGAGGAGGATGAGGGGACTATGATCCTAGTGCTGAACTTGCATTGAACGTGGTGTTGAACTTAGAAGTCATGCTAGATGGAGACTCTCTTAAAGAGATAGGTCTCATTTTCTCACCACCACGGAGATGCAAACGGTTCCTCTTGAGAAACTGTGAGGACCAGAGTCTCATCTCTTTTACAGCAGTGATGTTGGTATCACTGGAGTCACTCCACTTTCAGACCAAAAATAATCCAAGCTGAGAGAGGACTCTGCTTCCATCCCCTCAAGGGTAGACATCCAGAGATCGATGAGCCTAAATTAATCACTTCTTGCTCAATTTTTTACAGGCACTGGAGAGTCATGCTTTGAAGTCTGAAATCCCTGCTTCATCCATCTGAGATGAACTCCCCTCGGGAGTACCAAGATGGCACGATGGAATTTGGCTTTCCTGTCACTGCTGGGATGTTCTGCTGACAGGTCTTTAGACCTTGACTGCATTGACATCCTGCAGCTCTGTTATTAATTTCTTGAAGTTCTAGTAAGGGGAGGTATCACTTTGCAGACTAGCCCAGGGCTTTCAAACTCAGCCACGTTTCTCAGCAACTTCTTCTGATGGGCTTGTGTCAAACACTTTGGAGATAATCTAGCCACCTGTGCCTGAGTTCATCCTACCTGTCATAGACTTCTAACAAAGGTATCTGAGGTAGGACCCCTTTCTGACTGATTCAAACTGCTTCAGCCTTCAGAGGGGGATGAATTAAGATTCAGGACTATAACCCTGGGCCTTTCCTGTAGTTTGAACACTCTCTCTAAGACAAATAACTTCTTAATGAATTCCAAATGAGGAACAACAGAAAGCTGAAAAAACCTAAGTTTAACTGCAGAATTATTCCAAACCATGAAAATCTATTATCTTTTTCATATTTCCAAAGTGATACCCCTGCTGTTTCCTGAAAGTCTTTCCTTTCTTATTCTGTCATTAAAACAAAGCCTATCTATGTTTGTGCACAGAATAATGCAAAAGCAGAATTAAACTGGAAGGTAAGGTAAGAGTTTCTAAACACTCAGAGGAAATTAAGATCTGTGGAAATGTATAATAATGGAATAGAAAATACCTTTGTCTTTGGAAGCCGCTGGTCAAAGTGTCCAAGGCTGCTTTTCTAGTGGGTGGAAAGGGAAAGGAGATTGTGCAGATTGATTCAAACCACCCTAATGAATCATAGAATCATAGAATCATAGAATCACTAAGGTTGGAAGGGACCTTAAAGACCACCAGGTTCCAATCCCCCTGCCATGAGCAGGGAACCAATGTATGTGTATGTGTCCAAAGTGGATTGGCTGACTTACCCTCTGGAAATCTCTTTTCCTTGCCTGTACAGAGAATGCTTAGACAAAATGCTGAGCTTTTTTAAACATGTAGACTTAGGTGATATGAATAATACCCTGGCCCTATTCAAATAACCAACTGAGATTGCAGAAAACAAGGAGAAATCTCCAGCTGCATTAGCCAAGCAACTGTCTCTGAGTCCTGCAGGTACAGAAAGATAAAACCTTCCCCAGGAATCTTTTTGCTGTCTATTTCAGGACATTCATTCGTGTACTCAAGTCATGAGCACAGTCACCTGAACTATAGAACACAGAATCACAGAATGATTTGGGTTGGAAGGTACCTTAAAGATCATTTAGTCCCAACACCCCTGACATGGGCAGGAATACCTCCCACTAGACTAGTTTGCTCCAAGCCCCATCCAACCTGGTCTTGAACACTTCCAGGGATGAGGCAGCCACAGCTTCTCTGGGCAACCTGGGTACAGGAAAGAATTCCATCCTAAGTTCTCATATAAATCTCCCCTCTTCCAGTTTGAAACTGTTCCCCCTCTTGTCCTGTCACTCCACACCCTTGTCAAAACCTCCTCCCCAGCTTTCCTGTAGCCCCTTCAGGTACTGGAAGGTGCTCTAAGCTCTCCCTGCAGCCTTCTTTTCTCCAAAAGGAGATAATAGCAAGTGAAGAGAAAGAGAAACCACTTCAGAGGTCAATTCAGAGCAGGAATATGAGCTACCTTGACAGTAGTTGTCCTGAATAGGGCTGTCATGATAGACATTACTCTCAACTTGTTAGGATGGGAGCAGTGTCTTCCTTCACATCCACCCACCACAATGGATGTCAGGGCTGCTGCTGAAACCAGCCAGGAGTCTTGCAAAGGCAACAGCCTCCCCTGGGCAAAGGTGTAATCACCTTTCAGTAATAAAGCCCAGTGCCAGAACTTTTTTTTTTTTTTTTTTTTTTTTTTTTTTTTTTAACTTTGGCTTCAAAATAAGTTTGGGTTGAAAAGACAAAGGAAAACTCTGGTGCCAAAACAGACTAAAAACAATGAAGGAATTTTTGAGTTTCAAGATGTTAAAACATGAACGCTGAAATGAAATTGGGGATGTTTTTGCTCAGGATGTCTTCATTTTCTCTCCCCATGATATTGCATCACAGCAAAGCATACTCTTAGGGGTTTAATGGGAACAGTGTGTTGCTTTTTCAGAGGTGGTAAAGAAAAACATTAGGTTGTTCCTACTTATTTGGATAAGTGCTTGTGTTTTGTGAAGGACCTCCCAGTAAGTGTGTGGATATGGCTGTTGCTTAGGACAATGAACTGGACTTGGAAGCAAAATGTTTTGGAGTTGAAATAGGGGTGGTGTTGCAGCTGAAGCAAAGTCTCAGAAACAGATTATGGCTGTTGATAAGGTGTGGTACAGGCTGGAGGACATTGCTCTCCTCCTAACACAGAGACAAGCCCCACACTGGCATCCTTAGCTATGCCTAGATATGCAAGACAGCTTGGGACACCTACTAGACAACCAGCTGGTTTGGGTGGCTTTCTGGAAAAGTGGAAGGGCATTATGTATTTTCCCTTCCTCTGTGTTCATGTGTATTAATTAGGGAGGTGTTAACTGCAAAACACACTCTCATGGTGAGATCATAAGAAGGGACAGACAGGGTTCCTCTGATAGATGCTGATTGGCTCTGAGGAGACCTTATTGTGGCCTTTCAGTATCTGAAGGGGGCCTTCAAGAAAGCTGGTGAAGGACTTCTTAGGATGTTGGGTAGTGGTAGGACTAGGGGGAATGGATACAAACTAGAGGAGGGTAGATTTAGGTTCACCATGAGGGTGGTGAGACACTGGAACAGGTTGCCCAGAGAGGTGGTGGAAGCTCCATCCCTGGAAATTTTTAAGGCCAGGCTGGATGAGGCTCTGACCAACCTGATCTAGCAGGAGGCATCCCTGCCCATGGCAGGGGGGTTGGAACTAGATGATCTTAAAGGTCCCTTCCAATCCTAACAATTCTATCATTCTATGCACAGCAGTTTCTCCCTCGACATGCTAATCCTCCCTTCACTTTGAGTCCTTTGCAGGGCTTTGGGGCTTGAGCTTGAAGTTAAGAAGCTACCTCCCCCTGCCTCCACATTTCGTTACTGGGATCAGAATTGGGACTTTGGAGACTTCCTAAAATCTGCATCACATGGCAGAGTTTGGGACAGTCAGCTGCCCCCAGCTCACACTCAGTGGGGAGACATATCCACGAGTCTTATGCATCCACCTCACCCAGCTCCGTTCCAATCCAGTCCTGCACAAAACCTGCCCACGTGCATTAAGCCCCCAGTCCTTGTTTCCAAAGTTAATTACTTTTCTCCCCTTAAAGAGAATTCCTGCACTGTTGACATCCATCATCCATGTGTCAATCTCCCCATGAGAAGATGTATTGCTCTGTGTACTCCCGTCAGAGCCAGGAGTGTCCCAGTGGCATTTTCTAAAAGTCATTTTGAGTAATCATCCCTGGAGGGACCCTTCAGCACGTTCAGCTCTACATCCAGCAGCATCACCTCCACCTCATCAGCATGCTGCAAAGCTGCACTCCCTTCCCCCTCCTGCCCTTTCTGCTCTTCACCAAAAGACAGACAGAAAGTCCTTCCTCGCCTCAAGTAGCTCCATGGCTACCTCGTTCATCTTAGCACCTGAATCAGAACTGCTCCTCTGCTGGCTGCACGCTGTTATTTTTCACTCTGTCCTGTCCTTCACAGGAGCTCATGATAGCAGCATGAGAACCTTCTCCATTTATCTCTACCTTATCAAATTGTTTGAATAGCCAATATTTTTTCTATGCTGACTTTAGGAGCTTAGAAACATTTCCAGGGGCTTTTCAGTGCTACCCCCTTTCCCCTTTCCATAGACATTATTGCAAAATCTTCCATAGATCCAGGGCTTGGAAGTGCACAGGTGTGGCCTGAAGGTGCACAGGTCTGGAGTTGAGCCTTTCCAAACTTTCTTCTTGTGTAGATCTCAGAGGGCTCTGGTCCTTCTTCCTCTCCTGCTGAGTCCCTGAGGTGGGAAAGGCTCTGCATCAGTACAGTAGATACTCCTGGCATGGCTGCGTGCCGAGGAGGATGTGCTGACAGCAGGACCTGTGATTTACCATCTTCTTCTCATGGAACAGCTGCATGAAAAGCCACTAATCGAGTCTTTAGCTTCAAGATGAGTTGTCTTTGCTGGCTTTTCTGCTCTCCCTCCCCCTGCTGCTTCTCGTTCCTGCCGTCATGCTGCTGCATGCCATCCCTTCTCCCCAAAACAGGTTTTTTTGAGGTAATCAGTTGCTTTCCTGATGCTTTTTATCCTACCCTACTCAGCCCCAGCTTTGCGGCCCTACACCATGATACAGCAGGAACAAACACTTGGGAGAGGGTAAAGGGACAAGGACTGGGAGGCAATTGTTTAAGCTGATGTTGCTGGAAAAGAAAATGTATCAAGAAACCACAGCCTGAGGTGCAAGGCCTCTAAGTCAAATAACAGAGGGCTGGTGTCATGTTCCTTTAAATCCCTCAAGGAATTTGACTTACTGGACAGAGATCTTCTCTGCAAGAAAAAAACCCCAAACAAACAGCCCTTTATAAATCAGGAAATGCTTATTGTCTCCTTCACCCTCTACTCCTTTCCATGCCTCCTGCTTTCAATGTTAGAGTCATGAGACTATACAGAGATGCAGAATAATGCAAAAAATACATAAGTGCCCTGGAGCTCACTTTTGGTTGCAAATATTTTAGGTCTGCATGGATTTTTGGAGACCCCATAAGTTACATGGTGGAGTGAAAGCCTGGCAGCATTTGTAGCTCTAGACCCCTGCTGAGAGCTCTTAAAATACATCTTTAAAGAAAAAGTCATGGCAAGAGATGAGAACAGCAATCCCTTTCCCCCCCATCGTTCCTCATTTCTCAGTTCAGCACATCCCAAAGACGTTTTCTCAGGTGTTAGGATGGGTGATTTGAAAACCTGCCAGAATGACATTGTTTGTTCTTCGTGTCAGAGCCATCAAGTCCATCACCTGAAAGAAGCCCTTATTGCCTAGAAAAATGGGTCTTGCATCCCAAGCATGTGGAGAAGAAAGGCACAGGTTTAGTTTTTTTAAGTGGGAGTCTGCTGTTCACATTAGTTTCTGAGGCATCTAAGATTTTTTGGAAAACATCTTCACTTCTTCAGTGGCATGGTCCTCCCTGGGCTATTTCTTCTGCCACTAAAAGCAACTTGAATTCCTGAGGCATGTGGGTTGAAACCTCAGACATGCTTGACTCTTTGTGGAGGTATTTCAAAGATGTGGTGCTTAGGGATATGGTTTAGTGGTGAACTTGGTAGTGTTGGAGTAGTGGTTGGACTCAATGATCTTAAGGGTCTTTTCCAACCTAAAAGATTCTATGAGTCTATGATTCTGTAGTTGGTGAAAAGAAATAGATGCTTCCAAAAACTGATTTGGCCCTCCTAAGATCCATATCATGTTTCAGGAATGTCTCTGAGTTGCCCCAGACTGTAGCATGACCTTGAGCAATTTGTTTCCCCATGTAGGCACTTTGGTCTGGTGTCAAATGTTGGGAAGGGCTTTTCAGATCCAATGGTTCTACTTTTTTGGAGGCTGGGGCAGAGAAAGTACAAGCATTTCAGGTAATGACAACCAGCTCACTAGAGACTGTGTTTGAGTATGTCACTTCTCCTCCACTTTCTTCACCTCCTGCATCCTGATTTCCTTGCTGTTCCTCACACTCCTCCTGGTCTCCAGTTCCATACCACCTCCTGCATCAGCTCCTGTCTCCTGTTGGGTGCTGAAATGAGGATCTCCTGGGAATGTTAAACCATTCCGTTGATGTGGCTACAGTGCTACTGCTGTCTGAGCCAGGTAGCCTTATGCAGTTCTGGTGACAACCATAGCTGCACCTTCAGATCATACTTTGCCCTCAGGCAGGTGCTGGGGTCCAGGAGGACAATCAAGGAATAGTTGCAAGACCTCATACAATCTGTCCAAGTGTAGCAAAAAGAAAGCAGCTGAGTGTCAAAAATGTATCCCTCCTAAACATGAAAAAAGGAACAGGGTGATGGGGATGTGTCCCAGCAGCAAGCAAGGAGGCCAGGCCACTATCACCCTTGAAGCTGGGAGCTTTGGTGCTAGGATGAGGAATCACAGAAAAGCCAAACCATTTTCCACCCTTGCTCACTAATATGAGGCTGCAGGAACAGAACTCTGGCCAGCCAACGTCTCTGATTTTGTCTTCTGGTTTCAGGGCAGGCTTGATCCAGCATCAGAATAATTGTGTAGCCCTGTGGTGTTCTGAACCAGTCTGATCTTGTTCTCTGTGGTTAATACCAGCTGCTAAGACTTTTTGCCTTTAATTCTTCTTTTGACATCTCTTTTTGGCCTAGCTTAGGCTAAAAGGCTTAACTTCTGAAGCATGCAACTTGAGTATCTCTAAAGCATCCTAAGACCTAAAAAAGCAATATTTAACTACTGTAGTTTTAATGCAACCCTTTGGACTTCTTAATACATTCAGGGGTATGAGCAAGCTTTCTATTCTTTAGTTTTGTAGTATCTTAGTATCTTACCCAGAGAGGTCTTAGTTCATGGCTGGAATTCCTACGTATTGCTAAAGAATAGACTCATAGAATCATTTTGGTTGCAAAAGACCTTGAAGATCATCAAGTCCAACAGTTAACCCAGCCCTGCCAAGTCTACCACTAAGCCATGTCCCTCAGGACTACATCTACATGGCTTTGAAATCCCTCCAGGGATGGGGACTCCACCACCTCCCTGGGCAGCCTGTTCAGTGCCTGACGACCCTTCTGGGGAAGAAATTGTTCCTAATATCCAACCTATACCACCCCTGGAACAGCTTGAGGCCTTTTCCTCTTGTCCTATCACTTGTTATTAGGGAGAAGAGACCACCCCCCTCTCCCCTCCTCCTAGCTCCAACCTCCTTCAGGGAGTTGAAGAGAGCAAGAAGCTCTCCCCTCAGCCTCCTTTTCTCCAGGCTGAACACCTCCAGTTCCCTCAGCTGCTCCTCGTAACACTTGTCCTCTGGACCCTACACCAGTTCCATTGCCCTTCTCTGGACACACAAGAGAACCACAGCTTGCCAATCTCTTCGCTTTGTTTCTCTTTAACCAGCACAGTTCAGCTGCAGACCCTTCACAGAGTGGGCTGAGCTCACTCAACTGCACTTACTTGGGTGGAGGGGTCCCTAAACTAAGGTATGGACCCACCATAGCAGAGTGTCTTGAGAAAATTTCTCTAAGTCAAGGCAAACGTGTGCTGGGAGAATCATAGAATCATAGAATCATAGAATCATAGGGGTTGGAAGGGACCTCAAAAGATCATCTAGTCCAACCCCCCCTGCCAGAGCAGGGTCACCTAGAGTACATCACATAGGAACGCATCCAGGTGGGTTTTGAATGCCTCCAGTGAAGGAGACTCCACAACCTCCCTGGGCAGCCTGTTGACCTTGCAAATTATTCACTTCAAAGTCTCCCTCACCATGACTTTCAGGAGAACAGGTCCAGAAATGTAGTGTTGGTGCAACACAACATGCCTGGAACCAGACCGTGCTGTCAGAATGGCATCAATACCTTTCTCTGTGTCATCTGAGCATCTGCTGCACAAAGCACAAAACCTTCCCTGTGGGACAGACAGTGGGGGCTCGGAGCTTCCTCCCCCCTCTTCCCCAAGCCCTTCCACTTAATTTGTGTCATTTTATTCACATGCAGCTGGAAAGAATTAAAATGTCAGCCAGGCACAATTGCCTCCATTGAGATGAAAAGCTGCTGGAAGTAACAATGCTAACAAGCATGGCAAGGAGAAAAAGGAAAAGCCTGGTGCTGTTTAGCTGGTAATAATTAGCCCCAGAAATGGAAAGAGGCAAGATCCTATGTGGCTCCCATTAAGTTCAGGGGAGGTTGGTTAGGACCAGGTCGATGAGCACTGTGTGGTTGCTGCTAATGTGTTACTGGGTGGAGTCTGATCTGTAGAATGTGCCCACCATGGAAAAGCATGTGGCAAACCATCTGCAGAGAGTGATGGCAGGTGGAGACACTCCTAAGTCTTGGTTGTTGTGGGTGGTGAACTCCTTGGATAGGGTAACATGGGTGATAAGTGGTTGTGGGGGGTGCAAGGTTTGGGAGATCAAAAGAAGCGTGATCATCAGGTTAAGGGAGATGATTCTCCTCATGTATTCTGCTCTGATGAGACACATCCCCCCCCTCCCTGCAGTGCTGGGCCCAGTTCTGGAGCCCCCAACACAAGAAGGACATGGTGCTCTTGGAACAAGTCCAGAGGAGGAGATGAAGATGATCTGAGGGCTGGAGCAGCTCTGCTCTGGAGACAGGCTGAGAGAGTTGGGGGTGTTCAGCCTGGAGAAGAGAAAGCTCCGAGGAGACCTTAGAGCACCTTCCAGTACCTGAAGGGGCTACAGGAGAACTGGGGAGGGACTTCTTACAAGAGCTTGTAGTGAGAGGACAAGGGAGAGTGGTTTTGAATTGAAAGAGGGGAGATTTAGATGAGATATTAGGAATTATTTGCTGTGAAGGGGGTGAGACACTGGCCCAGGTTGCCCAGAGAAGCTGTGGCTGCCCCATCCCTGGAAGTGTTCAAGGCCAGGTTGGATGGGGCTTGGAGCAACCTGGAAGTGTCCCTGCCCATGCAGGAGGGTTGGAGCTGGATGATCTTTAAGGTCCCTTCCAACACAAACCATTCTATGACTTTATGATATTGGATATTCACGTTATCCAAAATGGAGTGATGGAAGGAGAAGTTTTCAACTGTTTATACCAAATGACTATGTGAAGTCAGGACTCATTCCACCAGAGCCCAAGGCACTAAAGGTAAAGAATAGAGTCAATTAAATCACTGAAGACTCACATGCCTTGACCAGGAGAAAGGACAGGGATCTGCTTGAAAGAGTCCAGCACAGAGCCACAAAGATGATGAAGGGAGTGGAACATCTCCCTTATGAGGAAAGGCTGAGGGAGCTGGGTCTCTTTAGCTTCGAGAAGAGGAGACTGAGGGGTGACCTCATCAGTGTTTATAAATACATAAAGGGTGAGTGTCAGGAGGATGGAGCCAGGCTCTTCTCAGTGATGTCCAGTGATAGGACAAGGGGCAAGGGGTGCAAACTGGAGCATAGGAGGTTCCATGTAAATGTGAGGAAAAACTTCTTTACTGTGAGAGTGACAGAGCACTGGAACAGGCTGCCCAGGAGGTTGTGGAGTCTCCTTCACTGGAGACATTCAAAACCCACCTGGACAAGTTCCTGTGTGATGTGCTCTAGGTGACCCTGCTCTGGCAGGGGAGTTGGACTAGATGATCTTTTGAGGTCCCTTCCAACCCCTATGATTCTATGATTCTGTGATTAGATAGGGGACTTTTGGGTCAGGAATATGCAACAGTCCTGCCTTAAAGACTGTATTTTAGCCTACTGGTTAGCTTTGGAGAAACATAGAAAATGGAACTAGGAAGGTCCTCCAGGGTTGTAACTCCTGTTCCTGTGTACTCAGCCAGATATCTTATCAGGGCTGACTTCCTGCAAGCAATGTGGAGGGTACTCTGGGTCCACCATCCCCTCTTCCTTTCTTTGCCTCTTTCCAAATCTTCCTTCTTTTTCTGGACAAGGTGAGGACAATCCAGACAACCCCATGCCTGTTGTGCATCCAGTCTCAGTTTGTAGCCAGGTACACTCTTCTTTTTCACATCATCCTAAAACACACATCTCATAAAGAAACCTCCTCTGATGGCAACCTGATGTCAGGCCTTCCATACTAGGATTGCATTGGAAAATATGGGAATAGAGAGTACTGGACTGGCAGTGACATCCAAATCACACTAGAAGTACTGGTGAACTGGGGTTTGACTGTCTCTGGCCTACTCAGTTCTTAAAATCTGTGCCAATTTCATGTATTGTTCCAGGTCTTTCATGTTTATGTGTCCTGGGGTGGGCCAGTGTTTGCCTCTCTCACTGCAGTGTGACCCTGGTGACTCTCTTTGCATCCACCATCAGGTCAAATGTTTGATGTGCCTGATAACTCTGCTGTTTTTTTCAAGTACCAGCAGTTGGCCTAATTAAAGGCATTTCCCCTCCCTACCAATCTTACTTAATCAAAGTCTTGAAGTCTTTCAGGCAATATTTATCCCACACCAATGATGCCTACACAGATTATTGGTTCTCGAAGGACCAAGATGGGAACTGGGCAAGATAACGGTGGACAGGACACCCTGTTTTCAGGGTGGAACTGATGTCAGAGAAAGGAAAACAGCTTAGAGGAAGATGCAAAGCAGTTGTACCTGATTGAAATCAAGGAGTCTTGAGAATATGTTGGGGGATCCAGGCTGTCCAAGGAGGTGTTTGAGCCACCATCCCTGGATACATCTAAAAAGACAGATGTGGTGCCAGGGGACAGGGTTGTGGTGGACAAGGCAGAGCTAGGATAGTGGTTGGACTTGATGATCTTGAAGGTCTTTTCCAAAAAGAATGATGGTACTATGATACTATACTATGTTAAAATGTTTTCCTGGCCTGACATCTAGGAGCAGCTCCATAGCACGAGCCAAGGCAGAGCACTGAAAGTCCATTACTGGCTAGAGGAATGCAACAGCACTGTGAAATCTGAGGTGGACTTTTTGTTTCAATAAGAAACCACCCCCAACATGGCAGGCTGAGTCCACGCTGAAGTACCAACACGTGGGTGCTTTTCACTGCTTTTTGAGATAGGGGCTGCCCCTCTAACTCTTGCCTGGTTGAGTAGCTGTGCTAAGTGTCACAACTTTTCCACAACAATGCAAAAACCTGCCTGAAGCAAGGTCCAGCACTTCTGACTGCTTGTACATGCCTTTAATGCAAGCAGAAGCACACCTCCCAGTTTGGTGGGACAGAGAGCTGTGATCTGCCTTGATGTGTGTTTTCAAGGGGGGGGCAAGGGAAGAGAATGGGTGCTCAGACAAAACCAATTCTTACAGTCCAATGCCCCAGTCAGTCTGTTGTTCCAGTTAATCCCATCTTCTCAGATAGCAACTGCTCACTGGGAAGATGAGCCTCTTCCCAGGATGCAGCTGGTGAGCTATGAAATACCCTCAACCATGCAAAAATTGGCTTTTCTCACCCTCCCATGTAAACTTCTCATGCTCTCTGAAGCATGATGTTAGATTACCTGAATAATATTGTCTTCCTGCTTCTTCTGCTTAAGCCCTTTCTTTGGGTTGAGATTTCTCCAGTGAGGCATTGAAATGAAACTAACTCCTTCATGGTCCCTGTTGTAGTGACTTTCACAATAAACACTCTCACCCCATCCCCTGTTTTATCTCTTCCTCCAGAGCCAAGGGGAAAAAAATGACAATTTATGGTTGTGATTTGTTTTGCAAGTATGAGACATGGTCTTAAAGGGGACTTTCCTCCCATGCCTGGCAGTATGATCCCTCACACATATTTAGGGAGTGTTGGAAATGGGAAACAACCACCAAGAGGTCACTATGGGCATATGTAAGAGATCATAAAGGACACTGTGATGACGTCCCACTGTGATGACATTGCACTGCAGTTTGGAGATGCTCAGGACCGCTTTCCTATGCCTGCTTTGGATACAGGCAGCATGTCTGTCACAGCAACATGGAGTTCCCCTGGGATCTCCTGCTTTTCAAGGAGGGGATGGAGCCCTCAGTGAGCTACAGGTTGCTGCAGTTCTCAAAACTTGAGTGATTACAGCAATAGCTTCCTGATCTGTACTGGAGACCCAGTCAGGAAGCTGGTACGTGTTGCTGCAGTGACACCACTTTTACTGTTGAAGCACCTGGAGATCCTCTGTATCAGGCCTAGGACCCTAACTGAAGTTGGGCTTGCCAACTGCTAAGCCACCATCTGAGCTTTAATACCAGCCTCTGAGGTTCAGTGGTGCCACTGCAATTTTCGTTATGAAAAAAATTCTTTATTCCAGGTATAATAAACTCAGTGCTGGAGAAATTTCAAATGGAATTTTGGTGCCTCATTTCTAGTCTGGTTCCCATTTGTATCTTAGAAAATCTCTCTCCCTCGGTCCTTTCTCCATGGATAGAGGTCCTACACCTAGAGGTGGTATGTCCCTATGAGCCTTTCTTGTGCCTTGAATTTACTCAATGGTAGCTGTGCCTGGCTTGTAGAGACAGGACAACCTGCTAAGTGTGCTGACACCTCTTAATGCAGGTTTTGTCCTGGGTTCAGCCACAGTTTGATACAGTTTGCAGCTTGGTCTGGGGTTTTGCTCCCGGGCTGTTGCCACACTCAGCTAGCTTCAGAGAAGTGTCTTCAAAAGGAGCTGATGCTTCCCCACACCCAACACAAGAAACATGGCCAACATCCGTGTCTGGTTTTGCCTCCCCAAAAGACCACCATTGTTGCATCCCCTTGCTGCTCAAAGCCCTGGGATGCCAGGAGGAGACTCCTGCTTCAAGCCTGTGCCCTGGCTCTGCAGTTGTGTTCCTTCAGAGGACTGTGCCTCCTCCTTCTTCTTGGTGATGCCATCGGCTTCCAGCCTTCACGAATCCCTGCAGGGACCTTGGGACGGTGGAGGAGAAATTACCCCTCCATTAGCACCACTCTGCATCCCAGACTCCCATCAGGAGGCCAGGCAAGGAGGGCTTTGCCATCAAGGCTGTCTCGTTCCCAGCTCTGCCAAATTGCCCCAGGGTGCCTCATTAAGCCTGCTGCTCCTCGCTGCAATGGAGCTCATTTCTCTTTTAATGCACGGGCTGACAGGCCTGGAAATATCAAACTCGGCAGCTTCGCGCCCTGCTCAGATCTGAAGCGCCGTGCGTCGGAGCTAATTAGCTGGATTTCAAATCAGAAGGGCAATGGGCTGCCTCCTCTGACAGCCCTGTTTCATCAGGACCTCCCAGGAAGATTGTTTCAAAGTTTTCCTCTCCCAGGCTTAAAATTAACTCATAATAATCTCTTTTTCTGGAGGTGGGGGGGAAGCAGGCACGAAATAGGGTTTTTTTGCCTTTGCCTTATCCAATATGTTTCTTTCTTTCTTTTAGGCAACTAAAGATAATTTCACAGCTCTCAATCATCTCTGTTTCAAGATGCACTACAGAACTGTGTTTGATTTCCTGGTAATCTTCCTTCACCATCACCTCTTATTCCAGGAAAATCAACAGCAGCAACAAGAGCTGCCTTGGATTAAGTTAGTCCTTTGGTTTTATATCATGAGACAATTCTTCTCTGTCACCTGCCCTGCCTCTGAGAGGACACCATGGTGCTCAGTCACCTGCTGCACTGCAGGGTTTAGGACTGGAAGAGGGAATTTTCAGCATCCAACTGGATTTTACAAATTGTATCCAGTGTTCCCCATCTTGAGCCTTAAATTTCCACTACAGCCAGGGCACAGCTGAAGTCGAGAGCAAAATTCACATCTTTTGGCATCTTGTAGAATCATAGAATGGTTTGAGCTGGAAGGGACCTTAAAGATCATCTAGTTTCAATCTCCTGCATGGGCAGGGACACATCCCACTGGATCAGGTGGCTCCAAACCCCATCCAGCCTGGCCTTGAACACTTCCAGGGATAGGGCAGCCACAACTTCTTTGAGCAACCTAGGCCAGTGTCTCACCACCCTCACAGAAAATAATTTCCTCCTAATATCTCATCTAAATCTTCCCTCTTTCAGCTTGAAACCATCCCCCCTCATCCTATCACTCCATGCCCTTGTCAAAAGTCCCTCCCCAGCTTTCCTGTAGCCCCTTCAGATACTGGAAGGAGCTTTAAGGTCTCCCTGGAGTCTTTTCTTCTCCAGGCTGAACAACCAATAGAATCATAGAATGGTTTGGTTTGGAAGGGACCTTATGTGTTGACCAACAAAATATCAGTGCTGATTTTGTGCTACTCAGCTTTATACAGTTGGAAGAGCCTTTCATTTTAGAGGCAGTTCCTTAATGTTTTTTGCAGACCAAGCATTCACTGAGTGTCAAAATTTCTACCCCTCCAGAACCCACTCTGATGTGCTAATGAATTCCCTTAAAAGCTTCTGGTGTGAATTCAAGCCCACCTGGAGTTGTTATTCCTGCCCCAACCCATGCAACCACTCTTTTGCCTTTAACTCTGGACTTTTAATCACCTCTGTGGTGGATGCTGAGTTCCTACACAATATGTTGCCATGGGCAATTGGCAGTCTCAGGAACCTCTACAATAAATTCCCACCTGAGTCCTCTGGCACCAATTCAGCTAGGCACTTTCTTCTTTATTTTCACCCTCCACACCCCCAATCTAAAGAAATATGTCATTAAACTGCCTTTATATTTGTGTTGGTGGGCATGTCAAATGCTTACACAATACCAGCTTTTACAAAACCTGAGACAAAGAGTCCCACACAAACTGGCTGCCCCCTGTCACGTCACTAAAAGTCTTTCATTGTACATGAAGCCTTAATAAAGGAAACCTAATGAGATGCTGGAGGGGCCCCCAGGACCACAGGATCCGAGACCTGAGGTGGGAGAAGTGGTGGTGGGGCTTCCAAACCTCTGCAGCATTAGGTAGCAGGAGTTATCGAGCTGAGTGGAGCTCATATTCTCCTCTAGGAAAAGATAGCTGAGCCCTCAGGAGAAGGATTTCCAATGCCACCTCATGCCAGGGGCCTGATGTCTCCATTTCTGCAGAGTGATGCATCTATCCACCATGAATCTGCAGAGCAGGGGGTGCAGCAGGAACTGTGGGAGAGGATTTTCAGCTGAAAGCTTTGATGTGTCCTACACACACTGTCTTATTAATCCCTTGTAGTCCTCCAGTGGAAAAGGGTAGGATGATTCATTCCCCATTTGACTGAAGAGAAACCAGAGCACGAAGAGATGAAAGAATGCAAAAAAACCCCTTTCTACCCTGCTCTCCTGAATTAGACCTTAATTAGAGTCTCTGGGTGTGTGTACGTAGTGTGTGGAGACAGGGATAAAGTCACTCTGCCCATACCAAGCTTCCTGGACACAAGAAAGACCAGATCAGAGGCGGGGCGGGGGAGCTCTGGATGGATCATGCCCTTGATATTTTATTCTCATGATAAGGCACAGATCTGTACGTGTAACTTGTGGGTTGGGGCTGCACAAAAGCTGCCAAATTCTGGCAGAGAAGCTTTGTCCTGCCTGTTTCCAGCCATGCCAACACAATCAGCAAGGCATCAATAATCTGATGAAGAGCAGGTGGTAACACCAGAACTGCAATCTGAGTTGAGATGATGGGCTGAGCACGTCTGCTTGGGGCTGCAAGAAGGATACATGGACAGAACAGAGTCCACTGGGGACATGGAGCAGAAAGCAGTCCATAAATTACCTTCACATCTCTCCAGGGCACCCAACCCTTCTGAGTTGCAAACCTCTCCAGCCTCCTGGGTGAGATGTTGCTGCCTCACTCTGTAATGCTATGGTTGAAAGAAAATGGCAGGCGGGAAAGGTCTCACCATCACTGGCCCTGCTCTTGAGCAAATCAGCTCTGAGGAGCTGTGGGGAATGGAGCTAAGAGGGTCTATTGTGGATTTGGTCTACAATGGATTGAGAGCAGCCATAAAGAGAAGGACTTGGGGGTGTTGGTTGATGAGAAGGTCAGCATGGGCCAGCAACATGTGCTGGCAGACCAGAAGCCAACCGTGTCCTGGGCTGCATCACCAGCAGCGTGACCAGCAGGTCAAGGGAGGGGATTCTTCCCCTCTACTCTGTTCTGGTGAGACCACCCTCAGTCCAGTTCTGGGGTCCTCAACACAGAAAGGACATGGAGCTGTTGGAGCAAGTCCAGAGGAGGCCATTGAAGATCATCAGAGTGCTGGAGCAGCTCCGCTATGAAGACAGGCTAAGAGAGTTGGGGGTGTTCAGCCTGGAGATGAGAAGGCTCTGGGAAGACCTTATTGTGGCCTACCAGTACCTAAAGGGGACCTACAAGAAAGGGGGGGGGGGACTCTTTATAAGGATGTGTAGTGATAGGACAAGGGGTAGTGGTTTCAAACTCGAAGAGGGGAGATTTAGGCTAGATATTAGGAAGAAATTGTTTCTTTTGAGGGTGGTGAGGCACTGCCCAGGTTGCCCAGAGAAGTTGTGGCTTCCCTCTCCCTGGAAGTGTTCCAGGCCAGGTTGGATGGGGTTTGGAGCAACTTGGTCTAGTGGGAGGTGTCCCTGCCCATGCAGAGGGTTTGGAACTAGATGATCTTTAAGGTTCCTTCCAACCCCAACCATTCTATGATTCTATGATTCTATTCCCTTGTGAGCCAGTGGCTTTGGAAAACTCATACATTAGCCAGGCTAGTCTGATAGACCCTCTACAACCAGGATGACTCTAAACTCTTCTTTTTCAATTAAACATGCCCCTCTCAACTCTTACTTTGCAAATGTGTAACATCTTCAGTTCAGCCTTCGCTAGAGGCACTCTGCTCTCTTTGGAGGAAGTGCAGTATGGGCTGCCTAATGCCACCTACATTGTCTGTGACTGTGTTGGTCATTTCAGGCTCCACTGGGTTCACTAGAGCAGCAGGACCAGGGTGGCAAAGCTTCCCTAGCAGAGAGTCAATAAGAACAATGCAGTTCTCTTGGGCACTGGGATGCAGTATATTGCAACCATCATGTGTGGTGGAACCTATATTTTGTGATGAAAACATTGCCTTTGTCTTGCAGATACTGGTCACATGGGTTTTAATCATCCCATTTATCCTAGCCAGAGGAAAGGATGGTCTTATACTCTAGGATATAGAATCATAGATTAGTTTGGGTTGGAAGGGACCTTAAAGGGTCATCTAGTCCAATCCCCCTGCAGTGAGCAGGGACATCTTCAACTGTATTAAGTTGCTCAGAGCCCTGTACAACCTGACCCTGAATCCTTGAATATTTCCAGGCATGGGGCAACCCCCTCCTCCCTGGGCAACATGTGACAATGTTTCATCACCCTCATGGTAAAAAATTTTTTCCTTATATCTAGTCCAAATTTCCCTTCTTTCAGTTTAAAACCAGCACCCCTTGTCCTGTTGCCACAGACCCTGCTAAAAAGTCTGCCCCCTTCTTTCTTATAATCCCCCTTTAAGTATTGAAAGACAGCAATAAAGTCTCCCTGTGGCCTTCTCTTCTGCAGACTGAATAGGATTGTTTATGATCCTCATTTCCTCTCCAAGCTGGGCACATGGCAGTGTCCATCCTGGAAGGGAGATTAGGTGAATAGTTTCCCATATCTGCTAATTTCTAGGAAACAATGACTAAAACCTAGATATTCCCCTAAAAGAAGTGAAGGAAACCTCTGGTTCCAGTAAGAGGTGGACATGTGAGCAACAGGGAAATGCTGGTGGGACTGACTGGACTTACCTTCACCTGCTTTGCATTACCAGTGTAACTGAAAGGAGATGTTTGCACCCACAAGTACAGCCTTGCCCTTGTGTGCTGGAGAACCAGGTTCCTGCCCATGGAGAAGAGCTATGTGCTGCTCTCATGGACCTTATACAGGGAATCGTAGAATCATTAAGGTTGGAAAAGATCCTCAAGATCTTTCAGTCCAACCATAATCCAACTACCAACACCACTAACCTATATCCTGAAGCACCACATCTAAGTGCTTCTTGAACACCTGCAGGGATGACGACTCCACCACCTCCCTGGGCAGCCCCTTCCAATGCCTCACCACTCTTTCAGTAAAGAATTTTTTCCTAATATCCAACCTAAACCTCCCCTGGCACAACTCAGACCCATTTCCTCTCATCCTATCTCTAGTTACTTGGGAGAAGAGACCAACACCAGCCTCTCTACAACCTCCCTCAGCTGGTTGTAGAGAGCAGTAAGATCTCCCCTGTTAAGCAGGACTGCTGATAGATGATGGAGAGTGGCTTGGCAGGCTCCTCTGTCAGCTTCCTCAGTGTTCTTGGGTGAATCCCGTCTGGCTCCATAGACTTGAGAGTGTCCAGGTGGCATAACAGGCCATTAACTGCTTCCTCCTGGATTATGGGGAGTTGCAGTTGTCTCCATCCCTATCAGGAGGTTGAATGCCCTGAGGGTAATGGGTCTGATTATTAAAGACTGGGGCAAAAAGGCATTCAGTAGCTAAGCCTTTCCCTCATCCTTGTTAGCAATGTTCCCCCCTTCATCCAATAAAGGGTGGCCATTCTCCTTGGCTATCTTTGTGTTGTTAATGTACTTGTAAAAACCTTTTTTTGTTATCCCTCACAGCAGTGGCCAGGCTGAGTTCTAGCTGTGCTTCTGCCTTTCTGTTATTTTCTCTTCACGACCTAGAAGACGCTGAATCCTGGTGTCCTCCCTTGACTGCCAGCAGCTGGGAGTTTCTCATACCATCCTGAAAAGCTATCCCCACGGGGAAGCTGGGCCAAGGCGTGGTTTAACATATGAAGTTATGCAGCATGATGGTATCACATATCTCTGCCAGAAGGCAAGAATTTCAGGACTTCTTGCACTGACTCTGCTTTATGAATTACTGGAGGACAGGATTTGCTAAGCTATCATCTAAAAAATATGTGCTTGCCCCACCCTAGCTGGGAGGCTTGTGTTACTTCACTGGAGGGTGAGCTCCCAGCTCTGCATCAAGTCCAGAGGAACCAGACTGCTGAATCAGCCCTCTGGGGACACGGCCAAACCAAGCCAAGTAGCCACTCCTGCCGAGTTTATGGATACTGTTCCAGTCCAAATCCTACTTCTAGCAATGGTCAGGACTGGTTGTATTGGAGGAAGGTGTGTCAGCCAATGCTCAGTGTACTTGGTCCGTGGGCAGCCGAGCGCATCATCATGTTGGACAGGATTACATGTCATAACATTTGCTCTGAGACCAGTCAGCATCACACTCTGTCCAGAAAAACAGGATCCTCCTTGCTTCAGCATGCAGAACTGCAGATATTTTTAACAGCTGCAATGTTTTGCAACTTTTAAAACCAACATCCATCCTCTAATTCAGTTCCTGGATCACTCAGTGACCCGACTAGTAAAGTTAGCAGACAGAATTAGTTGTCTTTTTGTTTCAAATATATTTTCAGTGGCTGACCAAGAAGTTGGAAGATGCTCACAGAGGGAAGCAGGCAGGTCCTGCAACTCAGAGACAGAGTCTGACAGAAAACGTGTTCTGTTTTCAAGAAACTGTTCGTCGTTGTTCTCTCTTATCTCTGTTTTGTAGTTGCAGAATCTGAGAGAAGCAGCTCAGATCTGGTCTGTTTAACAAGCTCATTTTTAATTCAAGATTACTAATATGATCAGATCTGTTTAAAACATTTTTTTCTTGCTGGCAGAGGAGGTTTATCCACTGGAAGTTTTGGTTCAAGGTAAGCTTACAGTTACGGCCAGGTGAAAGCTCCTGGAGGACTGGATGTTCCTCACCCAAGGAATGCACTACAATCCAGAGTATCTTTGAAACCAGCAGGCAAGTTCAGTGCTGCTTCATGTTCCATTCGTTGCCTCCAGCCACATGTTTTGCAGTCCGGAGTTTTATGCCTAAGTCCATTCCAGGTGCCCTGAAGAACAGGGATGTGCTTCATCCAGGTAATGCTCATCATCTGCCCGGGCAGAAATTTGGAACAGCTTTGTAACCCAGCCACTCAAAGCAAAACAAAGCCTGGCACCAAATAATTCAGGTGCAGTATCCTTAGGGTCTTGATTTTGATCCAGCTGGATCCCAGGACCAAGGCACCTCAGGGTGCTCAGTCACTGGCAGCCTCGACTTGAAAGCCTGGAGACCACAGTCCATTTTTACTTGAAAACTACCAGTTGAAGTCATGACTATGTAAAGATCATATCTATCTAAAACACACACACACACAAAAAAAAGGAGATAGAAATAGTAGGGGCTGTGAGAAGTGGGGCTGAGCTCGAATTTTTCCTCTGCACACATGGGGACTTGGATGCCTTCCACGGAGGGCTCACAGCCACTGTTCCTGGACTGCCACCAGCAGGGAAAACATCATCTCCCACACATGGTGACAGCCCCCCACCCCGGCCCTTCAGTTTGTTTGCAGGTCGTTATCACACTATTTATAGCTGGCACCTATTTCTAACCCTGCAGACTACTCGAGGCATCACCATTTCCAGAGTCCCTGGCGAGCCAGGCATGTTTAAAGCATGACATCTGCGAGGACAAAAAGAAAAGAAAGGCTGACATAAAAGACAGATGGAGAGAGCAGTTAGTGCACAAGGTATCTCAAGACCATCATTGACCTACCAGAGTATCTCTCTCTGTTTGATACTTACTATCATTCCTGCCTCATGGGGTGTACCATGGTGACAGGAAAGGAACCAGCCTGGGAATAACCCCTGGGGTCTTGTCTCTTTTTTTTGCAGTGTTCTCCTCTCTGTCTCCTGGCTTCTTATGTCAGGCAAAATTTCTTCTCTCTGTGGTTCTGTAGCTTTTGGAGACATGAGCAGTTGTGGCCCCATGGGACCACCCATGACCTCCCTTGGCCATAGGTGTAGAAAACAAGGTCACCTTCTCATTCCAGGTACAGCTGGTCTTTCTACAAGCTTTGGCCTACCCTATGGGACTTGCTGTCCCAAGCCTGCCACCTGCCTGAGCAGCTGCAACCCTCGAGGTCTGCACCAAGTGGAGACCTGGTGATCAGCATCCAGCATTCCATGAAAATGCTGGCTGCTGTCCGAGCTGCTCTCTGCCTGTTATAGCACAACAGCTGTAAAATGCATCGCTGTCAGATGTCTATAATTAGGGTCTGGCCTATAATTAGGGTCTGCCATTTGGTTCGATGGCATCTGAACCAAAAAGGCCAATGAAAATTGAACATGCTGGCTTGAGTCAGTCAATAAAATATTCACACTCTGTAGACCTGGGCAATTCAGTTTTACTGATTTAGCTTCACCCTAATTGTGGGAACCAGTGGGAGGAGCCCTGGATCCAAAGGGATCATGGCTGAGCTGCTGTTTCCAGCAAGATGTTCCCATATGGCCAGGAGGCTTTAGGTCCTGGAGTTGTAAACTAGCACGACAGAAACAGGTCTTTGGTTGGATGAGGCTTTGTGCAGGCTGGTCTAGTGTGAGATGTCCCTGCTCATAGCAGGGAGACTGAAACCTCATGATCTTTAAGGTCCCTTCCAACCTTAATGATTCTATGATTCTATGTTTTGGGATGAATATTTGTGTCTTCCTGCCTGCCATGGAAAACTAATTTGCATCTCAACTAACACCAGCTGTTTGCTACTGGTGATGAGCTTGAGTAATCTGTAAGTTCTGTCAACAACATCACATTTTATATAAAGCATATTTTCCAACACAAGCCGTCACCAAGAACTTTTCCAGCCACCACAATACCAGAAAATCTCCTGTAGAAAGAGACAACACCAAAAAAAGCCAAATACATTCAGAGTTTGCCCTAAATAAAACTTACTTAAGATTTTGTCTCCAAAAGTTCTGTGCAGTTTTTGGGAAAGCAGGCTGAACTTTTTTAAGGCCTTGTGTGTCCCCAGCACTGGGTGTTCTCTCTGGTGTCTCCCAACAGCCACAACCCCCAATCTTCCAAGAACAAAATCAGCATGTGCTTTAAGCACACAAACAGCCTCAAGAGAAGTTCTTTTTTGGGCTAAGATAACAGGCAACTGGTGGAGAGAGGCAGAGAGTGCAAAAGATGAAATTTGAAGATTGGTGATCATTTTTGAAGGGGGTCCATGCATTTTTAGGAGGCTAGGAGGAGCAGGAGAGGGTCAGTGTGCATTCAGAGTGAATGGTAAGAAAGAAGAGGCATGAAAGGTCCAGCACAGAACAAAGATGGTTCAAATGAGCTCTCAACAAGATCACAGAGCAAGAACCAGCAGGAATAAAACCAGAGATTTTAATCAGATATTAATCTAGGCAGTGTTTCCTGCCCAGATCCTCCATATGCTATTTGCTCCTTCTTTACTGACATTTTCCATTTATTCTTGCAGGTTTTTTCAGAAACAAAGAATAAAGGTGCGTTGTGAGGTTTTTTAAATTTTATTTTGCAAATAGGCCGTGTCAACTTCATACTTGTGGATAGTTCCCATTTGTGGCTCTGATATTTCCAGAGATGGGATATCCATCATTCAGGGAGATACCTGCAAGCTGACATTTTCTGTTAGACCAAAATATAATTAGATTTGCACACACTGAGCACAAGGTCATCAACCACGAACACAAAAAGACACTGCATGAACAGGGAGGAACTTCTGGGAGACACACCAATCCATCTAGGAACCAGCAGACACAAAACCTGAATAATAGATGGGCTAACATGATGCTATCAGGGCCAATGCCCTGTCTGATTAAATCTACTTCATCAAACATCATCAAGGACAAAATGTCCCCTTTGCCCATAGTTGGATGTATGATGAGTAAGAAAAAAATATATGACTTCTAGCATGTTGCTGAGCTACTTGAAGTCCTCTGCAATTTGCAGCAAGCAGTCCCAAAACACCCCTGTGCTCTGGGAAGCAAGTCGGTTTGCAAGTACTCCAGTTTTAGCCAGGACGTTAGATACTGACTCAGGCTGGAAAACCTGCAGGCAAACTCTCCTTTCCAGTTTGCTCTGATGCCTGCCAGTGGACTGAAGACATATAATCATAGAACAAATTTTTGCCAACAAAAATATGGCTGGCATTTTACTACCAGCTGAGGGAACATGGTGGATGCCAAGAGAGTCCTTCAATCCTTTTAGGAGAGGCTGGCAAGGAACAAGGGAGATGGAAAAATTAACAAAATCACAGATGGTTTGTGTTGGAATGGACCTTAAAGATCATCTAGTTCCAACCCCCTGCCATGGCAGGGACACCTCCCACTAAACCAGGCTGCTCCAAGTCCCATCCAACCTGGTCTTGAACACTTCCAAGGATGGGGAGCCACAGCTTCTCTGGGCAACCTGGGCCAGTGTCTCACCACCCTCACAGCAAAGAATTTCTTCTTAATGTCTCATCTCAATCTGCCCTCTTTCAGCTTGAAACCATTCCCCCTCATCCTTTCACTCCATGCCATTTTGAAAAGTCCCTCCCCAGCTTTCATGTTGCCCCTTCAGGTACTGGAAGGTGCTCTGAGGTCTCCCTGGAGCTTTCTCTTCTCCAGGCTGAACAACCCTGACTCTCTCAACCTGTCTCCAGAGCAGAGCTGCTCCTTCCTTTGAATCATCTTTTTTACCTCCTCTGGACTCTCTCCAACAGCTCCATGTCCTCCTTGTATTGGGGACCCCAGAACTGGACCCAGAACTCCAAGGGGTCTCACCAGAGCAGAGTAGAAAGGGAGGATCACCTCCCTTGAACTGCTGATCACACTGCTGGTGGTGCAGCCCAGGACAGAGTTGGTTTCTGGGCTGCCAGCGCACATTTCTGGCTCACGTTGAGCTTCTCATCAACCCACACACCCAAGTCCTTCTCCTCAGGGCTGTTCTCAATCCATTCTCTGCCCAGCCTGTATCTACACTTGGGATTGCCCTGACCCAAGTGCAGGACCTTGCACTTGGCCCTATGGGACATGATAAATATTGGGAGTGCTGAGGGTTCTCTGCTAGCATGAAATCTTGAATCATAGAATCATAGAATCCTAGGGGTTGGAAGGGACCTCGAAAGATCATCTAGTCCAACCCCCCCTGCCAGAGCAGGGTCACCTAGAGCACATCACACAGGAACTTGTCCAGGTGGGTTTTGAATGTCTCCAGTGAAGGAGACTCCACAACCTCTCTGGGCAGCCTGTCCCAGTGCTCTGTCACTCTCACAGTAAAAAAATTTTTTCGGATATTCACCTTGAACCTCCTATGCTCCAATTTACACCCATTACTCCTTGTCCTATCACTGGTATCTTGAAGCCAAGCCCTCGTATCTATGTTTTCAGATTATTAGTGTTTGTGTGGACACTAGATTTGTTTTCCATGGAAGCCTCAGGGTGGCTCTGAAAAGATGGTGTTGATTCCCTCAATAGGTCTGTGACCTTGATATCACACCCACTGCTGGTCCCAGCTTCAGGCAGGGGCAGGCTTGAGTTGGGGGAAAGCAGCTCATAGAGCCACCTGCAGTAGGTGCAAGACAACAAGAAAAAAAAACCACCTCAAACTAGTTCACATTTCAGGGAGACAAAATGAGTTACAAAAATCCACCAGCAACTGACCAAGGACTTTACTAGCACATTTTAAGTTTCCCAGGGAGCCAAAGAGAGGGATCTCTCTCTGCCTGCAACCTAGTGACTGACAGAGACTATGTCTGTGTTCAGCATGTCTTGGACAAGAGAAATTGACAGGTAAACTGGAAGTATTGGGTGAGACAATAATTAAATTTCTATCATTGATTCAGCTAATGGCTTTCATTTAGAAAGATCATGAAGGATCATTACTCTTCATTAAGCTGCCACAGGTAGACATAGACAGATGGTAAACCGGTTTTCTCAAAGAGCTTCAGTAAAATCATCTACATGGAGACAAATCCCTGAGCTTGGCTGTCAGAGAAACATGTCAGACAAATGGATAAGAGCCTAGGAAAGCCCCAGGAGCTGACTCCAAGGAACTCTGATTCTGGTGGACCTGCAGGGGGTCTTAAGAGTGCACAGGCTGAAGAGGACTGCTCAGGAGCAGACACATGCTGCCATATAAGGATGGACAGCATTTCAACCCAGAAGTTCTGCTCTTCCACTGCAGGGAACTGTGAACCTGAAAATCCTCTGATGCTGAGTGTGTGAGGCTGCAGGGAGCAGGAGAGCCCTCCCTGTGAGTCGATACCACCTGCCTTCCCTCCTGTGCCACTGGAGATGGCCAAGAGTCCTTTAATCCAGGATGTTCCTCTGGTCCATGTTGTGGGTCTCTAAACAACCTCAGAAAATTAGAAGCTCTACTGATCAGGTCCCTGGTGCCTCTTAAACCAATGATGTCTCAGTAGAGTGGTCAAGAAATTTAGGTTCAAAGGCCTGGGTCCACACTCTGTCCATTAGGGGGTGAACTTGAAGAAATCACATCTGCTTTGCATGAAGGATGGGTGAAGAAATACAACACACCTCTGCTCTTCTATTTGCCATGTTGGAGACTGCCTGGGGCTAGTTACACTGTGGGTCAACCTGATCAGAAGAAGGGTCACAGCTTCAGTTTTGTGCCTGGTCCCTTGGCTTCCCTCCTGTTAGTTCCCTCATCATAGCCCAGGGCTAGATCAGGCTGAGTGGCAGAGGACTAAGGTCCCACACGGAAGCTTTTTCTTAGAAAGGCTTTCTTAGGAGATCACTTGAGAGATGAGCAAATGTTTATCCAAGCTTTTCAAAACTGTTAGTACAGGAAATTTAAAAAGGCTGATGTCATATTCTCCTTGTCACAATGAACAAGTCTTCTTGGGTGGAATTGTTGCTGCTTCTTTAATTCTTTCTGAGTTGTTCTGCCCTGTCCTACGTAGTCAGTAAAATTGCATCAAGCACTTTTTAACAACCCCTCCTTTTCCAGCGTGCAGTCGTGTCTCCTGGGTGGGACTTTTGCTGAGTTATCCTGGAGCAGGAAAATGTCAAAGAGCTCCAGAAGGCCTTTTGAGGGTGTGTTGCCAAAGGGGGTTCTATCAACACACTAAATAATGGATGCCTTGTGTGGGCAGGCAAAGCCAGGGCCAGAGATACACCAGGCTTAATGAAGAGGATTCAGCCTGAAGCACTAGAATGGACCACTTCAGATGTCTTGCAACCTCTTGTGGCCCCACAGCTGCTTGGAGGGGTTTGACAAAGAGCTCTTGGACATTCCTAAGAAATGAGAGATGCTGTGTGGACACAAAGAAAGGGCTCTTTGAGGAGCTGAACTGGGCTGTAGGGTCACAGAGCAAGGGAAAATCATGACAACGGGGTGTCCTGTGCAGGATGGATGCTCAGAGAGGTCTTGAAGGATTCCTGTTAGAAAGCATGCTCCTTATGGACACCCTTCCATCACGTGACCCCCATTTCTTCTGTCTGTGACTTGGCTTTGCTAAGCCATTATCTGTCACATCTGAGAAATTGTGGCAGTCTGGTGAAGTTCTCACTGACTGGAAAAGGGGAAACATAACTCCTATTTTCAAAATGGGAAAAAGGGAAGACGAGGGGAACTACAGGCCAGTCAGTCTCACCTCTGTGCCTGGCAAGATCATGAAGCAGATCCTCCTGAAGGCTCTACCAAGGCATGTGGAAAACAACAGGGTGATGGGTGGCAACCAGCATGGCTTCACCAAGGGAAAATCGTGCCTGACAAATTTGGTGGCCTTCTGTGACAGAGTCACAGAGTTGGTTGATAAGGGAAGACTGACTGATGTCATCTACCTGGACTTGTGCAAAGTGTTTGACACCTTCCTGCACAACATCCATGTCTCTAAATTGGAAAGACATGGACCTGATGGATGGACCACTTGGTAGATAAGTAATTGGCAGATGGTTGCAGTGACAAAATCACAGAATCACAGAGTGATTGGGGTTGGAAAAGACCTCTGGAGATCATTGAGTCCAACCCCCCTGCCAGAGCAGGACTGCCACAGAATCTAGGGCAGGTCACAGAGAAACACATCCAGATGGGTCTTGAAAGTCTACAGGGAAGGAGACTCCACAACCTCTCTGGGCAGCCTGTCCCAGGGCTCCATCACCCTCACAGTAAAGAAGTTTTTCCTCATGTTGAGGTGGAACTTCCTGTGCTCTAGTTTGCATCCATTGCCCCTTGTCCTATCACAGGGTACGACTGAAAAGAGGTTGGCACCTCCTTCTTGACACCCACTCTTCAGATATCTGTAAACATTAATAAGAACCTCTCTCAGTCTTCTCTTTTCCAGAGTAAACAGCCCCAGGTCTCTCAGCCTTTCTTTGTAAGGCAGGTGTTCCAGCCCCTTAATCATCCCCGTAGCCTCTGTTGGACTCCCTCCAGTAAATCCTTGTCCCTCTTGAACTGGGGAGCCCAGAACTGGACACAATACTCCAGATGTAGCTCAATAAGGCCAAGTGCAAGGTCCTGCACTTGGGTCAGGGCAATCCCAAGCACAATTACAAGTTGGGTGGAGAATGGATTGAGAGCAGCCCTGAGGAGAAGGACTTGGGGGTGCTGGTTGATGAGAATCATAGAATCATAGAATCATAGAATCCTAGGGGTTGGAGGGGACCTCGAAAGATCGTCTAGTCCAACCCCCCCTGCCAGAGCAGGGTCACCTAGAGCACATCACACAGGAACGCATCCAGGGGGGTTTTGAATGTCTCCAGTGAAGGAGACTCCACAACCTCTCTGGGCAGCCTGTTCCAGTGCTCTGTCACTCTTACAGTAAAGAAGTTTTTTCTGATATTCACCTTGAACCTCCTATGCTCCAATTTACACCCATTACCCCTTGTCCTATCACTGGTCATCACTGAGAAGAGCCTAACTCCATCTCCCTGACACTCACCCCTTACATATTTGTAAACATTGATGAGGTCACCCCTCAGCCTCCTTTTTTCCAAGCTAAAGAGACCCAGCTCCCTCAGCCTTTCCTCATAAGGGAGATGTTCCACTCCCTTCATCATCTTTGTGGCTCTGTGCTGGACTCTTTCAAGCAGTTCCCTGTCCTTCTTGAACTGAGGGGCCCAGAACTGGACACAATACTCCAGATGTGACCTCACCAATGCAGAATAGAGGAGGAGGAGAACCTCTCTTGACCTACTAACCACACCCTTTCTAATGCACCCCAGGATGCCATTGGCCTTCTTGGCCACAAGGGCACATTGCTGGCTCATGGTCATTCTCCTGTCTACCAGGACCCCCAGGTCTCTTTCACCTACACTACTCTCCAGCAGGTCAGCCCCCAACCTATACTGGGACATCGTGTTGTTCTTCCCCAAATGCAAAACTCTACACTTCCCCTTGTTGAATTTCATCATGTTTCTCCCCACCCAACTCTCCAGCCTGTCTAAGTCTCTCTGAATGGCACAGCCTTCTGGTGTGTCAGCCACTCCTCCCAGCTTAGTGTCATCAGCAAACTTGCTGAGGGTACATTCTGTACCCTCATCCAGGTCGTTGATGAAGATGTTGAACAACATCGGTCCCAGTACCGACCCCTGAGGGACTCCACTAGTCACAGACCTCCAACCAGATTCTGCCCCATTGACTACAACTCTCTGACTCCTTCCCATCAACCAGTTCCTGATCCACCTCACTACCTGATCACCAAACCCATACCTGATCAACTTATCTACAAGGATGCTGTGGGAGACGGTGTCAAATGCCTTACTGAAATCCAGATAAACCACATCTACCGCTCTACCATCATCTATCCACCTAGTAATCTCCTCATAGAAGGCTATGAGAAGCTCAACATGAGCCAGCAATGTGTGCTTGCAGCCCAGAAAGCCAACTGTGTCCTGAGCTTCATCACCAGCAGCATGACCAGCAGGTCAAGGGAGGTGATTTTCCCTTGCTACTCTGCCCTGGTGAGACCTGTTGCAATTCTGGGTCCAGTTCTGGGGTCCCTAACATAAGAAGGACATGGAGCTGTTGGAGAGAGTCCAGAGGAGACCAAAAAGATGATCCGAGGCCTGGAGCAGCTCTGCTCTGGAGACAGGCTGAAGGAGTCAGGGTTGTTCAGCCTGGAGAAGAGAAGGCTCTGGAGAGACCTCAGAGCACCTTCCAGTACCTGAAGGGACTACAGGAAAGCTGGGGAGGGACTTTTCAAAAGGGCATGGAGTGAAGGGATGAGGGGGAAGGGTTTAATGCTGAAAGAAAGGAGATTGAGATGAGACATTAAGAAGAAATTTTTTGCTGTGAGGGAGGTGAGACACTGGGCCAGGTTGCCCAGAGAAGCTGTGGCTGCCCCATCCCTGGAAATATTCAAGACCGGGTTGGATGGGGCTCTGAGCACCTGGTCTAGTGGGAGGTGTCCCTGCCATGGCAGGGGGGTTGGAACTAGATGATCTTTAAGGTCCCTTCCAACCCAGACCATTCTGTGATACTAAGAATTCTCTGCTTTGTGCCACATGTCTCTCAGGATGGCAGGGGTTTGTAAGCACTAGCACAAGGCTGATATGAGAAAAGAGTAAAAGGTCCTCCACACCTCCAACTCCAGTTTGGTCTCCTATGTAATGTCTTGCACATCAGAAAGAAAGGCCTTTAGCCAAAATTTCTGCAAACTGATGATTTTTGTCCAAGTGAGTTAACTTGAATTGAGGACATACCATTTTCCTGGTGGAGATAAGACCTCTTAGTATTTCCATATTTCTTTCTCTCACCCACGTGATGGCTCAATGTAACATGTGGTGCTCTGAGCACTGTGGTTACCATAGAGCCATAGAATCATAGAATCATAGAATGATTAAGGTTGGAAGGGACCTTAAAGATCATCAGGTTCCAACCTCCCTGCTATGAGCAGGGACACCTCCCACCAGCCCAGGCTGCACAAGCCTCATCCAACCTGGCCTTGAACACCTCCAGGGAGGGGGCAGCCACAGCCTCCCTGGGCAACCTGTGCCAGTGCCTTCCTACCCTCATGGATGTCTAAACTATATCTCCCCTCTTTCATTTTAAAACCATTCCCCCTTGTCCTATCACTGCCCTCTCTGGTGAAAAGCCCCTCCTCAGCTTTTCTTGAGCCCCTTCAGGCATTGGAAGGTGCTCTAAGGTCTCCATGGAGCCTTGTCTTCTCCAGGCTGAATAGCCCAAACTCCCTCAGCCTGTCTCCAGAGCAGAGCTGCTCCAGTCCTTCGATCATCTTCATGACCCTTCTCTGGA
This sequence comes from Hemiprocne comata, assembly GCA_020745705.1. Taxonomy (NCBI): domain Eukaryota; kingdom Metazoa; phylum Chordata; class Aves; order Apodiformes; family Apodidae; genus Hemiprocne; species Hemiprocne comata. The sequence continues at coordinate 214,918,232 of CM036586.1, forward strand.
CCTGCTCCAACAGCTCCATGTCTCTCCTGTGCTGAGGGCTCCAGAGCTGGACACAGCACTCCAGGTGGGGTCTCACTAGAGCAAAGTAGAGGGGCAGAATCCCCTCCCTGGCCCTGCTGGCCACACTTCTTTAGATTCAGTTTACCAAAACCTTCCTTCCTATGGGTCCACGTGTTGTGGCTGAATCTCCAAATTCTAATAAGGGCTGGGGGTTTTGCTGCAGACTTTGCCTCTGAACAACCAGTAAAGGTTTTCACCATTGACTATGAGCAGTAAATCTTTAGACACAGAAGACCTCCGAGCTCTCCAGCTTTCTGTCAAACATGATTGGAATTGAACTGCGTGTTCAAAACTACCTGGGGAAAAAAGAAGAGGACTGAATGGTTAGGCAGGCAAAGACACTTACAGGGAGGCAATCACAGAGGTAGCATGAATGCACAGTACTCATTTCCCCAGGAAACTCGGGCAAACAACATTTTCATTGCTTTGATTATGTCCTGCTGTGCATTGCCATCTTCAGCCTGCAAACCTCAAAAAGTCACTGCTGTAGTAACCACATATGACATATGCTGCTGAACAGGAGATGAAATCCCCAGTAACAGGGGACCTGTTTCTGTCTAAACTTCCCAGGCAACAACTCTAGAAAAGTGCTTTATAAAATGCATAAAGTAATGGGAAGCATTTTCCAAAAACTCATTTTCAATCCCCTCTAACAATTGACATTGAATCTTCAAATTGTGTTCTGATCTCAGTGCAAAGCAAAATAAGCCTTAAATAAGGTCTATATTATGGCCTGGATAAATATGAAAATGTTTGTATTGAGATCTCTAACTGCACGGGATGGAGCAACAGGGCCATGGCCTAAAAATAGGAGTGGGCAGATGATGTAACCAACAGAAGGTGACATTTCACAGTGTTGTCCCTAGACAGCCCCACTTGAGTGCCAGGAACTGCGAGATGCTGAGGAGCACTGGAGAGGACACCTGCTAGAAGGAATGTCAAGGTGGCAGAAATGTTGTGATGAGGAGGCAAAAGCCCCTCTTAGCAAGGTGTGTTACAGAGGAATAGATGTCAGTCATTTTATTTGTGAGCTTACTTGTCACAAACATTTGTGCTATGAACAATTTAGTCCCCCAGGTATTCCTACATCTTCCTTAACCAAAACCAGTAGATAAGTCACTCCTTACCTATAGAAATGCTGAAACATTTTCTCTGAATGCCACATTATTGGGGTGAAGCACTGGGGACTTCTTGAAAAGCACAATGGATGCAACATATTTGCTGCATCATCTCAGATCTTGCCTGTATCAGTGGTGAAGGGGCAGGTGTCACACTCTTTACGATGCCGTGATGGGTTGAAATGGGAAAAGTCTGACTTCACATATTTGTGTTTATTAGCAGCCTTGTTGAGAGAGGGGTTCAAATCCTTCTCTGCTGTTCCCAAATACTTTCTCCTTGCATTAGCTGCAGCTGCACTCCTCATTTCTGTCCTGATGCAGACTTCTCCTTAGCTCGAGGGGTGTTCCATGAAACATCAAAGAGCCAGTTGTGTCATTAGGGCAACAAAGGTGTTTGGGGAACTGGAGCACCTCTCATGAGGAAAGGCTGAGAGAGCTGGGACTGTTCAGCCTGGAGATGAGAAGGCTGAGGGGAGACCTTCTGAATGCCTGTGAGTATCTATGGGTGGGTGCAGAAGATGGAGCCAGACTCTGCTCAGTAGTTCCCAGTAACAGGACAAGTGGCAATGGCCACAAGCTGGAACATGGGAAGTTCCAATGAAATGTGATAAAAAAACTTCTTGACTGTGAGGGTGACAGAGCCCCGGGACAGGCTGCCCAGGGAGGCTGTGGAGTCCCCTTCTCTGGAGAGATTCCAACCCCCCTGGATGCAGCCCTGGGTGATGTGCTCTGGGTGATCCTGCTTTAGCAGGGGAGTTGGACTGGATGACCTCTAGAGGTCCCCTTCAGCTCTGACAATTCTGTGTTTCTGTAACATGGCCATCAATAATAACCATTAATTATGCCAGTCTTTAATTGAACACAAGACACCTCGGTGTACAAAATTGGATGAGAAAATATTGTCAGACAATCTAAAAAGACGAAAGTGAGTATTATGTGGGTTCAGTTGGAAATGTGATGGTCTAGAAGAGTGAACCAGACCCTAGTTTGACTAGTCATCTGCCAATCACACCAAGATGCCATTTTTGATTGCAGCTGAAGACCCGTCTGCTCACTATTTCTTTCCTACCACGTAAGCTGTACTGGCCTTATAGTGTGAACACTATTGTGGAGCCAGATTCATAAAGGAAGACAATAATTAGTTAATACAATCATTGCTACATCTGTTAACCACAGATTCATCTATCCAGGCCTCGGCAAGTCCCCACCAGGGTCATATCTTCCCATATTATTGCATTTTGGCAGAGTTTTCAGACATTACTACCATGACACAGAATGACACAAATTGGCTCTTAGGACATTGCATCAGTCAGTCAGACGTGTTTATCCCAGCTAAATGCATTTGATTTTTTAATATTATAGTAGTGACCTGGACAAAAAGATCCATGAATTCGACAACTATGAAAAATTGGAATAAAATGCAAGTTTTTTTACTGGGTCAAACAGTGTCCTCTCTCTGACATGTTAGTCAAGAACCTTTAGGAAAAGGTATAATGGACAAAGATAAAGTGAATGCTTCCTAACAGAACTTCTCAGCTTTTAGTAGCCAGTGATTTAAATAATTCTTGAGCTAAAGCTTGAACATGGGCTACGTTTTCTGTGCAGCTACTATGGACATATATCTTTCTGGATGTCATTTAGAAACAAATGTCCATGCACCAAGTGAAAAAGAAATGTGTCATTCCTGGTTGTTTCAAAACTGAAACCAGGAATTTCTCCAGAAGTTCTTTCATCACAAAATAGTGAATAATCCTCCCCTTCTCCACACTGCTCATGATTGTACAGATGTGCAGCCCAAGTAGGTAAATTCACCTACAGATTACCTAACTGGGATTTTGGTAACTCTTCCCTTCTAAGTGGTTGTTGTTATTTACATTTTAATTTTGCTTTCAAATCAGCTCCATCTGACTTGGCGAAAACTTCTTCTTCTGCTTTGTTTCCAAGGAAATACTTGGGTCAAACATAGCAACCAGAAGCTGCTGTTGCTTTTATTTAGCAAATAGCCCAAACCTTTGCTCTCTATCCAAGCATCTCTCAGACTTTGAAGAGTTTGGAAATCTAATCCCCCACTGCAGCTTTACAAACAATCCCTCTGTTTATAATGGGCCAAACCACAAAGCTAAATCCAACCACACCAAACCTTCATGTTGCTCAATACTTGATGTGAGCTCCAATTGCTGCCATGTGTTTCCATCTCTGTTATTTGTTTCTGCTGTTTTCCTGTAACTCCTTCTCCCTGCATCTGTAGGAAAAGGCATCAGGTCAAAATCGAGGAGGCTTTCTAATATTGTCAAGGGTGTTAGTGCAGAGCTATATCCATTAGGTACCTTGAGACTTATTAGAAGCATCTGGAAAGTTATCCATCAAGGGTGTCATCAAAGACCTCTAAGATTTCACTGCTTTCCTCTCAGACAAGCCTCTTTGAATTTTCTTTTGGGTAAACAGCTCCACAACACCTCTCCTGCATCCCTAGTCAAAATATCACACATGAGGAAAACATACCCCATCTGTATTCAAAATTTTGCTGGCCAGTTCAGGTCTTTTTTGTTTAGGTTTGAGTTGTTCTTTGTTGGTTTTTTTTCCTCTCCAGAATCGCACAATAAAAATGTAATGATCCTCTGCATATATTATAGACTGATAAGGAGATCTGTGCTGGTTAAAAGTTAAGCATAAATGTTCACTTCAGAACAAATCATTGCAGAGGTTACACTGCCCATGAAACAAGACTCAGCGTGGGGCAGTGACAGCCAGGAGTAGGCACTTACCCTTTGCTGTCTAGAGATTTGACCCACTTTAGCCAACATTAAGTGGAAACCCAACCACTGAAACAGGATACAGGCAAGGGAGTGAATGAAAAAAACATCAGTGCCTGGTTCCTACGTGTGTGTGTGTGTCCTTGATTCTTTTTGCCTTCTTGCTATATGATTTTCTAGTTCTTGTGAGTTTTAGGCTGTTCTGCTAAAGACTTTGGGTTTTCTACAAGCTTCTAGGAAGCCGTGACACCTACGCTTTCCATTACTCTCTCTGGACTTTGTGGCTTCATCAATACAGGCTGGGAGAAGAGAGGCTAGAGAGCAGCCCTGTGGAAAAAGAGCTGGGGGTACTAGTGGACCAAAAGCTGGACATGAGCCACCAATGTGCAACTGCAGCCCAGAGGGCCAACAGCATCCTGGGCTGTATCAAAAGAAGTGTGGACAGAAGATGAAGAGAGGTGATTCTGCCCCTCTACTCTGCCCTGGTGAGACCTCACCTGGAATACTGTGTCCAGCTCTGGAGGCCCCAACACAAGAAAGACGTGGACCTGCCGGAGTGTGTCCAGAGGAGGGCCATGAAAATGATCCAAGGGCTGGAGTACCTCTCTTATGAAGAAAGGCCGAGAGAGTTGGGGTTGTTCAGCCTGAAGAAGAGAAGGCTCTGGGGGGGCCTCATAGCAGCCTTCCAGTACCTGAAGGGGGTCTACAGAAAGGCTGGGGAGGGGCTTTTTACAAGAGCACAAGGACAAGGGGTAATGGTTTGAAACTGCAGGAGGAGAGATTTACATTAGAGATAACAAGGAAATAGTTTAGTATGAAAGTAGTGAGACACTGGAACATGTTGCCCAGAGAAGTTGTGGAGGCTCCATCCCTGGGGGCATTCAAGCTCAGGTTGGATGGGGCTCTGAGCAACCTGGTCTAGTGGGATAAATGTAGACCACATCTGCTGTAGTTGTATGAGCTGAAAGAACTCAGGATGTTAAACCCCAGGGTCCTTCCAGTCAAATGTTCTTTTGATTTTGCCCAAATAAATTCAGGTATTGGTGCATAGATGAGTCTTTAAAGGACAGTACCAGATGCTCATATCTGCTACTTTAGAACAAATCTGGAAAAACTGTGCTGACCATCTAGCTGAGGGCACAAGTTGCCACAAGAGAAGATCAAACAACTAAGGCTGAGCTATACAGAATGGTTTGCTCTACAAAAGCCATTTCCCACCACAGATTGCTGACAGCAACCATGGAGCTTGGCTGCCCTTGACTGCAGGTGATACTGGGTTGGGTAGATGAGTGCTGGCCAGGATGTCTGCTCTTGACATCACTCCCTACCTCCATGGTCACAGTGACTTTAGCAGTCCATGTGACTCAAGGACAGCACCTTATCTGTTACACTGCAACTCCACAGGAGAACAACTAAAAATCACTGACAAGGAGCTTCCCTTAACAACAGACCTGAAAGATACCAGTTTGGACAAGGGATGGTCAACAGAAGATGACTTACCCTTGTGCACCCAAAACATCACACTGTGGCATTGATTCAGGCTATTTCAGGATGGTAAGCAGATGTATCTCATCAAGACTACAACATCAAGGAGGGCTATGAAGATGATCAGAAGGCACCTTTGCTATGGAGACAGGGTGACAGAGTTGGGGTTGTTCAGCTGGGAGAAGAGAAGGCTCCGGGGAGACCTTGGAGCACCTTCCAGTACCTGAAGGGGCTACAGGGAAACTGGTGAGGGACTTTATACAAGGGCATGGAGTGAGAGGATGAAAAGGAAAAGTTTCAAACTGAAAGAGGGGAGATTTAGATGAGATATTAGGAAGAAATTCTTTCCAGTGAGGGTGATGAGACACTAGCCCAGGTTGTCCAGGGAAGCTGTGGCTACCTCCTCTCTGGAAGTGTTCAAGGCCACATTGGATGGGGTTTGGAGCAACCTGGTCTAGTGGAAGGTGTCCCTGCCATGGCAGGGGGGTTGGAACTAGATAATCTTTAAGGTCTCTTCCAACCCTAGCCATTCTATGATTCTATAAGGCCAACTGCTGAAGTCAGCTTCTGAAAATATAGATGTCAGCTATCTATGGCAATAGACTGTCAAGGGAAATGACCACAAGGGCAGGACAGCCAACTCTGCCTCTTTTCCACCTCTGTTCCTGCCTTATTCTCCTCTGTCTCACATTCAGGGTGGACCGTGTTCTTAGTCAAACCTCAGTCTTTCTGGGAAGCCTGAGCCACTGTCTTTGATGCCTCCCAAAAAACCCAAAGACCTCAGCCTGATGTGTTTGGTTTCATATATCACATTCACCTAGCACAGAAGTCTAAGCCAACATTGCTGAGCTCCAGTTTATGAAGATGTTTAGTTTCATTCATCATGCAGCCAGTTCTCTCTCCTAGTCTCCCTCTGAACTAAACTAGTAGTGTCACTAAGCCAAGTGAGTTTAAATACACAGCTTTTTGTCACTGTGATGGTGCAAGCTGAAACCTGACTCGCAATAACCTTTAACCTCCTTTGTCACTATCCTTCATCTCTGTTTAGTCACTGCTTGGATTGATGTCAGGGGTTGGTTTCCCTGGGACAACGTGTCTTCTGCCCTGGGAACAGGCTTCATAGAATCATAGAATCCTAGAATCCTAGGGGTTGGAAGGGACCTCGAAAGATCATCCAGTCCAACCCCCCCTGCCAGAGCAGGGTCACCTAGAGCACATCACACAGGAACTTGTCCAGGTGGGTTTTGAATGTCTCCAGTGAAGGAGACTCCACAACCTCTCTGGGCAGCCTGTCCCAGTGCTCTGTCACTCTCACAGTAAAGAAGTTTTTTCTGATATTTACCTTGAACCTCCTATGCTCCAATTTGCACCCATTACCCCTTGTCCTATCACTGGTCACCACTGAGAAAAGCTTAACTCCATCTTCCTTGTGAAGAGATGGATTCTGTGAGCAGAGATGCCCATCCAGATGGAACGTTCAGCTCTAGGGGTGAAGACTGGACAAATTCTGTGCAGAACAGATGTTTTAATACAGTCCTGTCTCCTATTGCAGAAGTTAACTCACCACAAAACATGACCCTTTCTGTCTTTTTTGCTGGGAGCACCTTTAGCATCAGCCCAGAAGTCGACTTGGGAATTTTTTTTTTTTCCATTTATCTGTTTTTCTGCCAAACAATGCAATAATAGGGGTTAGCAGTTCCATCCTTGACTGGATGTTTATAACAAGCCAGTTCCAGCTAAACAAACTCTGGAGGAGATGTGTACATTTTACAAGATCTTAGAAATAAAGAATAAAGAAATAAAACCCTTGCAGGAGATCATGCCCTGTGGCCAGGGAGTGGAGGCTACATTTTGGACCCTGTTCCAGGATGAAAACATGGCAGGAACACCAGTGAATGAAGACCTACATTTAAACAGGAGGCAGGAGACAAATGCATTTCCATGATCCTTTCAGCTTGACTCCATCCACCCATAACTCAATGGCTCCCGTTGCCATGGCAATGGAGTGCCTCACCATTTTAATGTATTTTTCTTTGCAACACTCCCGTGAGTTGAGGAAGTGTTGTCTATACATTACAGATGGGGAAACAAGCCATGGCAGGAGGTGTTTTAATCCCCCTAACTGATGTGGCAGGTTCATTTTGACACCCTGACTCATGGCAAGGACGAACCAGACCCTGACACCCCAACCCTGACATGTCTTGGTGTCTCCCCATTTGGGATGAGGGAGAATTGCAAGTGCAAGGTGTTTTACTGGTTAAAATATGTCTATGTGTGGTGCTGAGAGACAGCAATGCTTGGCCAGGAGGTCTCTAGATGATGACAAAGTTGAAATCCAATCCAGGGCAAAACCTCTTACCATGTCCCTGATTGCTTAGATACAGTGGTACCCTCATCCCCATGGATACCTGAACCTGGAAGCACCATTTCACAGGGATTAACTTGTGGTGACATCCCTATCATTAGCTCCCAACCTCTCAAGCTGGGGTGTGGTGGGACCTTTCTTTTTTTTTCCAGTTCAGGAAGGACAAGGAACTACTGGAAAGAGTCCAATGCAGGGCCACAAAGATGATTAGGGGACTGGAACATCTACCACATGAGGAAAGGCTGAGAGAGCTGGGTCTGTTCAGCCTGGAGAAGAGGAGACTGAGGGGGGGATCTCATCTAATGCTTATAAATATCTCCAGGGCGGGAGTCAGAAGGTTGGGACCAGATGCTTTTCAGTGGTGTCCAGTGATAGGACAAGGGGAAATGGGCGCAAGCTGGAACACAGGAAGTTCCATCTGAAAACAAGGAAAACTTCTTTACTGTGAAGGTGAGAGAACACTGAACAGGCTGCCCAGAGGGGTTGTGGAATTCCTTTCTCTGGAGACATTCAAAACCTGCCTGGACATGTTCCCTTGTGATCTACTGTAGGTGACTCTGCTCTAGTAGGGGGGTTGGACTAGATGATCTTCAGAGGTCCCTTCTAACCCTGACCGCTCTGTGATTCTGTGATTGTACATCCCTTCTTTCTGGGCAGCAATCCTCATCTCAGCCCCTTGCTGTACTGAACACCAATTACTGGGTGCACTCAGGACCCTCAGCTGTATGAGCAGGAAATTAAACTAGTTCCTTTGGGCTCCATGTCCAACCTCCTCGTGCCATCCAAAACTCGGCAATTAGCTTTCCCCCCCTCTTTTTTTCCCCCCACAGCAGTTTTGGTAAAATCTGTGGACAATTCCTCTGAAACATACCTGGGCTGCTGGTGGCTGTAATTTGCAACAAGAACCTCTCATTTATACCCCTTGTCCTGGGAATTTAGTATTTATGTTGGGATACAAGCACTGTGGCCGGTCATTCTCCCTGGCAAGATGCAGGCTGAGCATCTCCCAAGTTACAAGTGATAGGACAAGAGGAAACAGCCTCAAGTTGTGCCAGGGGCAGTTTAGATTGGATAACAGGAAAGAATTCTTCCCCAAAACAGTTGCCAGGCACTGGAACAGGCTGCTCAGGGAAATGGTGAAGTCACCATCCCTGGAAGGATTTCAAAGCCGTGTAGATGTGGTGCTGAGGGACATGGGTTAGTGGTGGACTTGGCAGTGCTGGGTTAATGGTTGGACTCGTTGATCTTAATGGTCTTTTCCAATCAAAATTATTCTATGAATCCTATGATTCTATGGAATGAAAATTCAAAAGATACCAGGAAAGGAGGGGCAAACTCAATGTCCAACACATTTTCGGCAAGTCCAGCCTCTCACCCAATGTCCATTGCTGTTCATGCAAAGAGACCATTCCCTGGGCCAGTCCCTAGCCCCACTGCTGGGTGCTGGGCCACTCATCTCCTCCATTTTTTAAGCAGAGGGGCTTCACCTTGCCATCAGCAATGTCTTGGCCCCACCACCCTGGAGGGGACAGCCTTTCATCCCCTCTCCCAGTGCAGCAGGATAGTGAATCATCCACCGTCTCCATTGTTGTCCCACATGGAGCAATGTTCAAGAGACACCTTGGCAACACCATCCTCCCACCTCCCCACCACCGGGTCTGAGCATCACCTTAATCATGGCTGGGGTCATTCCTCGTGTTCCCTGGAGAAATGAGCTGGGTATTTTTTCAGGCATCACACGTCATTGAGTGTTTTTATAACATTATTTGCAGCTGCAGGGTGGGGTAGATGGGGGAGCTGCAGCTCTGGCTTGCTCATTAACACAAGGATTCTTACGCACATGGCTCGATGAGACCCGCTGATCATCTGAGCAGGAAAAAAACACACCTCAGAATAACTTAAAATCAGGAGCAGTTATAAGTCTGGCATTTGGGGAGTCCTCTGAACTGTCTGTCATCCTCAGACGTTCAGCACGAGGGAAATTTAATTAAAATGAAGTGTTGAGAGAGGCTCTCCACTCTTCTCTCCAGAGCAACATACTGCTTAATTAGAGAAACAAACTGTGCTCAGTGGCTTAGTGGAACAATCAAGACTTTTTAGGACAGGAGGTCCTCGAACGTGGAAATAAAGGCTGCAAGCAGTGAAATATATTTTGCCAGCACTGGTTTCAGCTTGGTGTCAGGATCAAAGTGCTGCTGGCAACAGTTTAGTCCAAATGATGAGCTGCTAAATCACACCTGCACTCTGTAAAATGTATGGCTGGGAGAACAGAAACCCCCTGCCCCCTGTCAGGCCCTCCTGTTTTGCTTCCAAGTGCTTCTGTCCTGCAGAGATTTCTTTCCTGGAAAAGGTTTTACTAAAAACCCCTTTGATGGACCAGATGCTGATGCATCGTGTCTGATTCCCAGGGAGTTGACTTTGATGGGATTTAGGCATCAGCAGGGGGTTAGAGGGCAGCAGAGGGACCAAGCTACCCTGGCTGGGTTACTTTCCAGTTTAACCAGTTAGGAAAGCGAGGGAGCGCTCTCTCGTGGGCTACGCCAGACATGAGCAGAGCATGTGTCGGATTCGTTGGCTCAAAGGTGATTAATAAAGAAAATAAAGACTGCGGAAGGAGGACATGACACAAGCCAGCACTGCAGAAAAGTGCAACCAGATGTCAGGTTGTTTTGATCTTCTCCTTGAAGAACAAAGGAAGAAGGAAGACAAATAAACACCCCAGTGTCAGAGCCACTTTTGGCTCTCGCTGTGCTGTTTGAGGCCAGCTGAGATGAAAGGGAGGGTCTGGGGGTTGTGGACTGCAGAAACATGTAAGACAGCTTGCCACAAGACACAGACATGCTGGATTTGCTCTAACTTCCCCCATGTCAGGGCTCTGGCACAGCAACCAGCACCCAGGGCTGGCAGCAGAACAAGGAAATTTCAGGTGGGTGTTCTTCTGCCCATGATGGTGAGAAGGTGGTGAACACAAGAAGGAAGACATGCAGATGATGGATGGGAAGAAGAGCTTGGTAATTGGTACATGAGGTGTTGCTCAAGGTTGACTCATCCCCCCTTGAAAGTCTTGCAGTCACATGTCTTGTCTTTGCTGTGTGGGTGAAATTATTTGCCTGTGGTCTTACAAAAAGCTTGTGACACAGCAGAAAACCCTGAAACAATTTCTCCCACCTCCTGGAGTATCCGCCGCCTCTTTGGACCTGCCTTGGTGTACTATGAAGAACACAGAATCATATAATAATGGAATAATTTTGTTTGGAAAAGACCTTTAAGATCACTCAGTCCAACAGTTAACCCAGCCCTGCCAAGGCCAACACTAACCCATGTCCCTCAGCACCACATCTACACGGCTTTGAAATCCTTCCAGGGACGGTGACTCTACCACTTCCCTAGGCAGCCTGTGCCAATTCTTGAACATGCCAGTTATTCTGCTTGCACCACAACCACACACCCTTCTCTGTTTCATCTCCTGGCACAGGAGCTTTCAGAAGCTAGAATAGCCAGCAGAAAACTCCAGGAAGGAGACTGGAGCCTTTTCCAGCCCAGCTTCAGTACATGGAGCTGAGCTAAAATGTGAAATGTTGATTCTTACAGCTAAGAATATCTTTATGTACTTCATTGAGGTTCCTCCCAGCCCAGGAGAATTTCTCTTTTGTCTTCTCATTTAAAGGATGCTCAGAGGTTGGGATAGGACCAGAAGCAGAGTTTGATACTGCTGTGGATGAACATCTTTACTTCATCAGCTGAATATCTGATGGCATATTTACACTATTATTTGAGATCCTCCCTACCAGTCAGCCAGATATAAAACCTTCAGGCAGATCCTCATTTAAACTGTCTAGTGCTCAGAAAAAAAACAGCATAAATTGCTCAATATTGGGTAAAACATGACTTGCTCATATGTCTACAGTCTTAGGGAAGCAGAAGTGAGGGCCCTTTGCTGGACCTGATGCATTATCTACTCAGTGTTTCAGTCAGTCACAGTGAAGTTGATTCAGATACAGGCTTGGAAGTGTCTTGTGTTCCTTAAAACCCAGGAAAAGGTAATCCAGGGTCTAGTGTCTTATTGTACAAGACTACATGGTCTGCTTTAGTGACAGCTGGAGAAGCTAAAAGGATAGACAAAAGGAGTCAACAACTGTGTCCCTTTTTCACAGCATGAAGCCAGCAGTGCTAGCAGGAAAAGGCAAGTTGCCCACCCCATTGCCTTGCCCCTACTAAATCCCTCTGAGAAGAAGGTAGTCCTAGAACCTGAGGAAGTGGTTTCTCACCAGACCTCTCTGTTTTGCCTGCCTTTGAGCTCTGCAAGTGTCACAGAGAGACAGAGAGTCTCACAGAGACACTCTGACATTGATTTGAAAAGTCAAATGAGAACTGGCTTGGCGAGGGTTGGAGTCTTGTCTCAGATCAGATGTTGGACTTGTTGATCCCCAGTGGGGAATGAAGACTGGAACCACAGAAACAAGTGGTTAGACTTGTTGGAACCACAGAAAATAAGGACCAGTCCATCAGATACAAGGACAGTTTAGGAAGGGGCTTTCCTGACCCACTTCTGCTAAATCTCCCTGCAGCTCTCTCTACAGATCCCTGCAGACATCCATGCAGCCTGGTCTGGCCATAGACAAGCCAGGAGGTTCCTAGGGCAGCAGATTGACTCCTTCCCCAGACCTGGACATTCCTCTTGCCTTTGCCTCCCACGTCTCTGAGAATCCAAGGGTTCCATTTGGGCTTGCAGAGCTCTCAGCAATGACTACTTGTGCCTCGTGTCTGCTACCCAACCACAGCAGAGCTGGAGGTAACAGAGCAACACGCTGGCAGCCTGAGAGGCTTATCATTATCAGCTTAGGAGATGTAGGTCCTCAGGGAATTTTAATCAGCAGAGACACTTTCACACCCAAAGAGACAAAGATATTATCAATTCCCTTAAATGGGCACCAGAAGGACCGAGCTGCAGCTCTTGGGACTCTTCCTCTGCTCACCTTGGCTGAAACAAATCACTCCCTGAACTGCAGCTATTCCTGGCTGGTCCCCAACTCCTAATGCTCCAGCTCTACAACGGCTCCACTTTGAAAGTTAAATTTCTCTGAAGCATTTCCTTGTCCACGAGGAATTTGCTGTTTATTTCTCTGACCCCTCTGGATGGGACCCTTTGTGATGGCCACCCGGGAAAGCTGTACCAGGACACAGCAAGCTGCTATTTAAAATTGCCTGGCTGTCTTCTGGGTCAATTCTTATTTCCACCAGTGGTTTTGATCTGTTTTTGCTCTCCCTCTCTCCGAGGGCACGCTGCACTTGCAGAGCACCATGCTGTGCAGCAACAGATAATAGGGACTTAGTGAGGTGTTAGCCTGGACGTGCGTGTTTCAAATGAAGGGATTAATACCTGGGGGCTTGTCTAGGACTCCTGCAGACTCTGAGTTTGAAATGCAGCAGTGTTTACACTGGGATTTATCCTGTATCTTGCTTCTGTCAACATCTTCATTAAATTGCAATTCTCTAAAAAAAAAATTAAAAAAAATACTGACACGGCTGGCATGAAGATAGATAAGAGCAATTAATTATTTTTTTCTCCTCTTTTCTGTGGTGAGGTGGATTGCAGGTATTGCTGGTTATTTGATGGCTGGGTGGCAGTTAGGACTGATTGTTCTATGCCACCAGGAGGCAAAAAAAAGAGACACTGGAGGGGTTTTGCTCTGTTATCTCTGATCTTAGCTGTACTGCAGAGTTACAGCATGTGTTTAACAGATGTCTCACTCTAGCTGGGTTAACTGAGGTTGAGCAGCACAACAAAATAACCCTCTGCAAGAGTCTGTATGGTTCAAATATCCCTTGGAAGGAGTCACCTCACGAGTTACCTTACGAATGATAATTAAGGGGCACTAAAAAGTAGGTGTGCTCTGAAGCTGGGTACATGGTCCCTCATTAACTTTTCTGCAAACTCTGGAAATGAAGTGAAACTAAAATATTTCCTTCAGCAATGCTCCCCAGAAATGCTTTGAATATAGTTTTAAAAAACTCCGGCAGAATTTCCTACAGATTAACTTTTCTGCCAGTTTGAAATAGGGCCAGTGATCTACCAGTACATTGAGAAGGCACTTGCCCAGCCCTGTGGGCACAGAGGGTACTAGTGGGAAGGCTTGAAGGCTTCAGTAGACCATGGGCTTTCCATGGGAGAGGGATTTACAGGCAGTCAGCAGATCCCAGCTGCAGCCAGGTGGTGACTCTCCTGCCATGTTGCAATGCAAAGAGTCTGCCAGACACTGCCAGAGCAGCCCAGAGGATGTATCTATAGAACTGGATATATATACATAAATATATATATGTGTGTGTGTATGTTACTGTAGACTGCTACCTGCTAAGACCTTCCATTTCTTCAGGGAAGTTCATGCCTAAGTCATGGAATCACAGAATGATAGAATGGTTTGGGCTGGAAGGGACCTTAAACACCATCTAATTCCAACTTCTCTGCCATGGGCAGGGACACCTCCCACTAGACCAGGTTGCTCCAAACCCCATCCAACCTGGCTTTGAACACTTCCAGGGATGGGGCAGCCACAGCTTCTCTGGGCAACCTGGGCCAGTGTCTCACCACCTCATAGGAAATAATTTCTTCCTAATGTCTAATCTAAATCTCTCATCTTCCAGTTTGAAACCAACCCCGCTCATCCTATCACTCCATGCCCTTGTAAAAAGTCCCTCCCCAGCTTTTCATGCTCCATATTAATTAATTAGCTAATTAATTGATTGATTGTAACTCCTCATGTTAGAAAATGGAGATAAAAGAAATTATTGCATATGCTCCCTTCATCTGAAACAAGCACATCCAGATGACCAGGTGTTGTGGGCTGTTCCCCACACCGGGCCCAGAGAGTGATGGTGAATGGAGCTGCATCCAGTTGGCATCTGGTGACCAGCAGTGTCCCCCAGGGATCAGAACTGGGCCCAGTCCTATTCAATATCTTTATTGACAACCTGGATGTGGGGATTGAGTCCACCCTTAGTAAGTTCACAGATGACACCAAGCTGGGGGGGAGTGTTGATCTGCCAGAGGGTAGGAAGAAGCTGCAGGGGGACCTGGACAGGCTGGATCAATGGGCTGAGGCCAATGGCATGAAATTCAACAAGACCAAGTGCAGGGTCCTGCACTTTGGCCACAATAACCCCAGGCAGTGCTACAGGCTGGGGGAAGAGTGGCTGGAGAGCAGCCCAGCAGAGAGGGACCTGGGGGTGCTGGTGGACAGCCGGTTGAACATGAGCCAGCAGTGTGCCCAGGTGGCCCAGAAGGCCAATGGCATCCTGGCTTGTATCAGGAATAGTGTGGCCAGCAGGAGTAGGGATGTAATTCTCCCCCTGTGCTCAGCACTGGTGAGGCCTCACCTCGAGTCCTGTGTGCAGCTCTGGGCCCCTCACTGCAAGAAGGACATTGAGGTGCTGGAGCAGGTCCAGAGGAGAGCAGCAAGGCTGGGGAAGGGACTGGAGGGAAAGTCTGATGAGGAGAGGCTGAGGGAGCTGGGGTTGTTTAGCCTGGAGAAGAGGAGACTCAGGGGGGACCTCATCACTCTCTTCAACTACCTGAAGGGAGGTTGGAGTCAGGTGGGGTTGGGCTCTTCTCCCAGGCAACCAGTGACAGGACAAGAGGGCACAGCCTGAAGCTGCTCCAGGGGAGGTTTAGGTTGGATATCAGGAAGCACTTCCTCACAGAGAGGGTGATTAGACATTGGAATGGACTGCCCAGGGAAGTGGTGGAGGCACCGTCCCTGGATGTGTTCAAGGCAAGGCTGGATGTGGCACTTAGTGCCATGGTCTAGATGGTGTGGTGGTGTTGGTCATAGGCTGGACTTGATGATCTCAGAGGTCTTTTCCAGCCTTGGTGATTCTGTGATTCTGTGTAAATTAATAACGTGTTGCAACAGGAGAGCTCTTATACAGTAGAAGTTGGGTGCTGGGGAGGTCAGAGAAGTGATTTAGGGCTGCCTGGACATGCAGCTAGGAGCCTAGGGTGGTTTCTTTCTCTGCTCCTGTATGATCTTAAGTGTAACATCTGTAGAGACCTTGCCTTAACAATGCTGGCCTAAGTCCTACATGATACAAGTCCAGAGTTGTAACAGAGGCAACATATCTCTTGGGTCTTGTTTCATCCCACACTAAAACACAAAGGTTTGGGTCTAGTACATGGATTTCCTATGCAACCTAGGCTCAACTTTGTCTGTACTCAGTTTCTTAATCTCTAAATGATGGTTATGATGTTGTTCTACCACCAAATATTGGCTAAGTGTTTGGGTAGCTAGGTAGCAGGGGACAAAGGTACGTACTGTGATAGGCAAGGTGAGAGCTGGAGGAAGATATAACACCAGTACTGTATGGCTTCAGCAATGGTTCAGTATCCAAGTTAAAAATCTCTCCAGCAAACCTTTGAAAGCTCAGATGTTTAGGTAAGATTGTAAAACTGGCTACTTTCTTCAAGCTGCCAAGGATAAGAGAGGCTAGGAGAGACCTCATGGGACAGAATCACTGAATCACATCATAGGTGGGATTGGAAGGGACCTCGAAAGAACATCTAGTCCAACCCCCCTGCCAGAGCAGGGTCACCTAGAATAGGTTACACAGGAGCACATACATGCGGGTTTTGAAAGTCTCCAGAGAAGGAGACTCCACAACCTCTCTGGGCAGCCTGTTCCAGTGTTTTGTCACCCTCACAGTGAAAAAGATTTTCTTCATGTTTATGTGGAACCTCCTATGCTCCAGTTTGCACCCCTTGCCCCTTGTCCTATCACTGGACATCACTGAGAAGAGCCTGGCTCCATCCTCCTGACGCTCACCGTTTACATATTCATAAACATTGATGAGGTCACCCCTCAGTTTCCTCTTCTCTAAACTAAAGAGACCCAGCTCCCTCAGCCTTTCCTCATAAGGGAGATGTTCCACTCCCTTCATCATCTTTGTGGCTCTGTGCTGGACTCTTTCAAGCAGTTCCCTGTCCCTCCTGAACTGAAGGGCCCAGAACTGGACATAGTATTCCAGATGTGACCTCACCAAGGCAGTGTAGAGGGGGAGGAGAACCTCTCTCAACCTACTAACCACACCCTTTCTAATACACCCCAGGATGCCATTGGCCTTCTTGGCCACAAAGGCACATTGATGGCTTATGGTCATCCATCTGTCTACCAGGACCCCCAGGTCCCTTTCCCCTGAGCTGCTCTCCAACAGGTCAGTCCCCAACTTATACTGGTACAAGAGGTTGTTCTAGATGTTCTGCATTTATTTCCTCCATGGGGTTTGTAAAACTTTGGTGTAAAGGAAATGCAACTCAGTGTAAGGTTCAAGCTTTATTTTAGGGAAAAATACCATTTATCAGATCTGGCAGGATCTGATGAATGGTCCAGTGAGGTTATGTGGTTGAAGGAAAGTTTACAGCATAACACAGGGTAAGTCATCATGCAAGACTTCAGCCAGCTATTCATGAGTCCACTGACGCATTTGGAAGTCTTGTTACCATTCACCATGAACAGGGTTGGCCAAAACCCATCATTCATTGTCTGCTGGAAGATTAAGTGTGATTTTCTTTTCTTTTTGGTTTTTGTTGGGTTTTTTTGGCAGCACTGCAATGGAGTAATTTATTTTTTAGATGTCCAAGGAACTACAAGCTTCCTGAACTCCACAAGTTCTGGATGGGTTTGTTGTTCCCCTCAGGTGTTCTGATAAGGCCATCAATTAAATCATCATTGTCACTGAGCTGCTGGGGCTCGTTTCTAGGCTTCTCCATGTGGCCCAGGCTTGCAAAGGGTATTTCAAACACTCATCTGCCTTCCACTTCCCTGCCCATGAGACAGACCTTCTAGGTACCTTTAGTCCCAGATAAGACACCTGGCAATTTCTAAGATCTCCAGACATAGATCCAGACATGTCTGAAGTTTTTTAAAACTGACATATTTCAAGAATGACATTGGGCAAGTGCTTTTTGAGTTAACACCATATGAGACACTCCATCTCCTCCAGTACCTGGCTTTAACTTGCTTATTAGAAGTCCAGCCTCACTAATCCTCATGTAAAGAAAATTATGAACAGTAGCCACTTCTTAGCTTGAATCATAGCTGGATTCTAAGAGGTTTGGAAATTTTCCCTGGAAAAGGAATGTTTCTCTGTGTATTGCTATATAATGAGCTTCTGGAGATGAAGCTGTCAAATTAAATGCTCAGATTTTGATGCCTAAATAAATACACATATAAATATATCATCCAGTGTTATGAGACTCTTTCCTGCCATCTCTAATACTGACTATCCAAACTACCTACAAAGTCACATATTCCACCAATGCCAGTGGCAGAGACTTCAGATCTCATAGGCTACAAAATCAGCTTCCAAGAAAATAAAATTAAAAAAACCCAACAAAACAAACAAAAAAAACCCCCAAACATAGAATCATAGAGCGGTGTGAGTTGGAAGGGACCTTAAAGATCATCTAGTTTCAACCCTCCTGCATGGGTAGGGACACGTCCCACTCGACCAGGTTGCTCAAAAAATGTAGCCATTTGGGGAAAGAAGTGGGCTTACTTGAAACAGGACTCTTCAAGGCTGACATATAGCTGCCCTGATGCAAAGACATAGCTACTCTGATGCCAACCAGATCATCTGGAGATCATCTGGATTTTCAATCCTGCAAATTGAAAACAGGATAATGTGGCACAGCAGGACGCTCTCTCAAAAAAAAACCAACCCAGCCCCACCTAAACCATGAGACATCAAACCCTTCCCATGCTGCATGGCCAAGAAACTGACGTCAGATTGTGTTGACATCAAGCTGTCAACTCAAAATCACAGGAAGAACAAAATGGAGAGGAACTTGTAAAGAATTAAAGGATGGAAGTTAACTTATACCAGGCAGTGAGGCTGGGGTGGGAATAAATCTTGCCAGTCTGACTTTACATGATTTTTGTGATTGAGTCACAAGTCTGGCATGTGGAGTCAAGTAGTGGTGTTGTCTTCTTAAACACCTACAGGTTGTCATTCTACTGAAAGGTGATATTGAGGGAGAAAATTAGTGCTACATAGTCAGTGTGTCCATGTCATAAGGAAATAAAAATCTATTAATTGATATTTTGAAATAAAAGAATAAATGAGGAGCCTCCTTTGGTAGTGCTTTCTAGTGGAGCTACTGGGTTCTAATTTTTTCCAGTGCTGGTCAGCAACTGTATCACATTATCTACAAGAAACAGAAAAATCATTATTCATAAAACAGGCAGACCTGTTTTATGGACCTGTCATTAAATTGACATATTTGAAAAGTATCAACTAAACTAAAATCAGATGGATTTGAATACAGCTGGGAACAAAGAATTCATACCCCACTTCCAAGGCAGAGTTTTGCATTAAGGAAAGCAGAGATGGGCTTGGAAACAGTGATCACAGAATCATAGAATCCTAGGGGTTGGAAGGGACCTCGAAAGATCATCTAGTCCAACCCCCCCTGCCAGGCAGGGTCACCTAGAGCACATCACACAGGAACTTGTCCAGGTGGGTTTTGAATGTCTCCAGTGAAGGAGACTCCACAACCTCCTGGGCAGCCTGTTCCAGTGCTCTGTCACTCTCACAGTAAAAAAGTTTTTTCGGATATTCACCTTGAACCTCCTATGCTCCAATTTGCACCCATTACCCCTCGTCCTATCACTGGTCACCACTGAGAAAAGCTAACTCCATCTCCCTGACACTCACCCCTTACATATTTGTAAACATTGATGAGGTCACCCCTCAGCCTCCTCTTCTCCAAGCTAAAGAGACTCAGCTCCTTCAGTGATGCTGCAACTGTGTGTATCTGAGCTGGAGAATGAAAGGGGAGAAAAATCAAAAAGGTGATAAGAGGTGCCATCACCTCTTTATTCATCATTAAGGAGTGAGGCTCACTAATGGATACTCTTTTTGATTTAGCAAAGAGAAGGAAAACTAAAAATGAATTTCAAAGGAGTTTACAAGGATGAAATCCGGAAAAGATGCTCTATGGCAAACACCTCAAAGAACTGTGTATTTTACTCAGAGGAGGACTAGGAGGTGAGCTAGTTGTGGTGTGCAAATGTCTACAGAGAGGTGATATTTATTGTGCTCTCCAGTTTTTTGTTTCTCAGGCAAAGGCAGACTGAGACAGTTGCAGGAAGCTGAAGCCAGACACACCAGACATTAAGTGGGTATTTTTAATGTTGATGGTAATTAACAGTTGGAAGAATAGACGTGGGAACTTGGTAGATCCTCCAAGGCTGGAGCTTTTAATTAAGGCTCAGAGGATGTGAAGAAAGGGTATTATGAGTGTTGCCATGCTGCTCCCCCTGTATTTTTTCTATAATCAGTGGAGATATGAGACTTTTCTGCTGGGAGAGTCAGAACAGGAGCCAAGACTTACCCCCATCTCTGCTGGCTGCAGAGAGCTTCCAGACAAATCAGCTTTCTTCAGCAGTACCCTCTGGTATAATTCATTAAAAAACATTTTATTTTCAGGATGCTTGAAGAGCTCAGAGGAGCAGCAGCTCCTGGCAGGCTGCTTGGCCAGGCTGTTCTGGGAGGTCAGACCAAGAGATTAGAGCACCCTCTTCTGCTCTAAAAATTTAAAGCAAAGTGATACAGCTGTGGTTTAACCTTCCCATGGGAAATGTTATGGCTGTGTGAATTCACGTGTCTCTTACTTCAGTGAGCAGGGAAGAGTGTTGGGAATTGACCTGATGGTGTGCAGATAGCACAGCACTGCAAAAACATCATTGCTCAGTGATGTGGTTGTTGCAGTAATGATGTGAGAGAAAAAGCAAGGTTTGGAGTCATACCCCAGGTCTTAAACTTTAATGTTAATGTTTAATTAATGTTGTGGCTCCAGTCCCCTCCCTGAAAGTTTTCAAGGCCAGGTTGGATGGGGCTCTGAGCAACCTGGCCTAGTGGGAGGTGTCCCTGCCTTGTCAGGGGGTTGGAACTAGATGATCTTTAAGGTCACTTCCAACCCAAACCATTCTATGATACTGTAAATTCCTACTGGTTGAATTACCTTAATAACTCTTATTTTTTTTCCCCCCTCAGCTGCATTATTTACCTTGCTTGTTTAGTACTGGGGCAAATCATGCTATGTCAGGACCTGAGCTTGTTTTTTCAAAAGTGGGAGCGTTACCCCAAGTCCTGGATATCCTAAGCATGGGGAAAATGTAGCAGAGCTATTTGGGATAACCAGCTTTTCCTGTGGAGGGTGGATTCCTGCCACTGTTACTGCTTGATTGCTGGAGGGTCTTTTCTTTCACTGCCAAACAAGAAGCAGAATTAAAGGGAGAAAGTGATAAAGGTTTCAACCCACTTGGCTATGGAAAAATATGAGTTGTTAAGGGCCAGAGTAATTATGCTAACAATTACTATGCTAATAGTATAGACCTCCAAGTCGATTATTTTTAAATCTTTCATTGTTGGGTGCCTGACTCACATTTTTTTCAACACTGGGGATTTTAAGGCTGTAAGCATCTCCTAGAAAGGAATCACTGGAGTTTTGCAGCTACTCCAGGAGGCTTTGAAACTGCAGACCCCGAGTGACATTAAACTGTGCAGTACTGTTGGCACTGAAATAAATGAGGCAGCAGTGAGCGTATGATACATGGATAGAGATGTAGGTATATTTGTGTATGGATAAATGAAACTTTTAAGTTCACAAAATCAGAGCCCTAGATGCAAAAACTTCATTTAATTTCATGCTCTGATCAACACTCCACGTCAAGAACTAATGACTGAGTAGCACACAAAGAAGAATTCTCAGTTCAGGTTTGACTTCAGTGCGTCTTTTAGGTGCTTTGCAAGTATGAAGTAATTTGGCAATTCCTGGTAACAATCTCGAGTTGTGCCAGTCTTCACTGAACCTTCTGGATCTGGGCCATGCAAGGAAATCACTGCATGGAAAGAAATGAATGAAATGGAGAGAGCTGCTCTCCCCACTGCATCTGAAAGGCTTTGTGGCTTCCCATAATCATTAGTCATGGAGAGAGAACTGCTGTTGAACATACACCAGAGAGGCATGTATAATTTATATGGTGTATTTGAAGTTAATAATGCTAAAAGGTTGAATTAGAAATGGTTACCTCTAGACCACAGGTGCCAGTCCTGTGACCTCAGCTAAATTCTAGCAAGAGGCTTCCTAGCTAGGACAGGCTTGAAGACGTTCGAGGTCTTTCCAAGATGACAGTTTTACTGCCAGGTGGACTGGGGAAGAAAGGTATCTGGGAGTGTGGGGAGGGTTATTGGAGGGCTCAGCTGGAGGACACATCTATCCAGGGAAATAACAGAGAAGATTTTGATACAGGTCTAAAAATCTCTGTGTGTGTGTCTTGATAGGCACAAGGAAGAAATGGGGAAAAAGGGAATGCAACAGATGAGCAGGATGCCTAAAATAAAATATTCTGCTTACCCCAAACCTAAAATAGCTCTTGTCTCTGCTGCTTACAGGGCAGAAGAGGAACTATCCCTGCCACTGTGCAGAGAGACTTAAGGAGCTGTTCTGCAGGGGCAGATATTGAGAACTAAATCCCACTAATCCAAGGGCAGAGCTTTAAGATGCATCCCTACAGTTACGAGTTAGACATGAGTACATCTCTGCACTGAGGCAGTTCAGGGTGAAGCAGTCTTGGAGCTCTGGAAGACCTTCATTGACTAATTAAGGGCTTGGGAGGATGTACCCCAAGTCATGAAACCCTGGAGGAGAAGGATGGCTCTCACCAAAAGGGGCATAAGAAGCTTTTGACACAGCGTGGAGGGTCCCAGGGCACCCAACCAGCTGCAGTAGCCCATCCAAGCAAGAAGTTGAAGGAAGTGGGCACCCATTGCATTTTCAGGGAAGGCTGATGTGGGGAACTGACAGCTGACCATGCATTGCCTCTCCCTGAGGCAGGACCTATGTCTGAGGATAGTCACTGCCACCGATGAGAAGCTGCTCCAGTGGTGGGTGGCTCCTTCTGAAGGTCTCTCTCCATCAGGCTAAAAGACTTGGGGGTACATTTACAGCAGATGCTGCACTGTGGTGCTCTGTGTTGCATGTCTCAGTGGCTGAGGATCCAGGATAAAAATACTTCTTCAGTAATGAACAGGTAAGCTGGTGTAAGGGGCCTGCTATTTTTAGAGCACAAACCTGGTTGGATCAGCAAAATTTCTAAGCCACGAGGTGACACTGAGGATGGCAGGGAGAGTGTTGTGGATTTGCAATTTCTGTGCCTGGCTGTGAAAGGTGAGGTTGTTATTCCCAAAAAAAAAACGATGGCTCCTGGTGTTTAACCTGGTGTTTAATGTTTTAAGCCAAGAGTGAATACAAAGTTTTTGTTTCGACAGGTATTTAAGAGTTCTTCATCTAAATGCAAATCATAATCATCCTATTCCTTCATTTTGGAATTGTCTGTTCATCCATCTTTCATTTTGTCAGGTTTAATAGAGTCTTCCATGAGTTGTCCCTGGAAAACCTTTTCAGAAAGTTTCAAAATCATATGAGCACATTCAGTTTCAGGCCCCTCATTACAAGGAGGACATTGAGGGGCTGAAGCTTGTCCAGAGGAGGGCAATGGAGCTGGGAAAGATCTGGAGCACAAGCCTCAGGAGAAGTGGCTGAGGGAACTGGAGGTGTTCAGCCTGCAGAAAAGAAGGCTGAGGGGAGACCTTCTCACTCTCTACAACTGCCTGAAAGGTGGTTGGAGCAAGGAGGAGTCAGTCTCTTCTCCCAGACAACAAGTGATAGGACGAGAGGAAATGGCCTCAAGTTGTACCAGGGGAGGCTGAGATTGGATATTAGGAACAATTTCTTCACTGAAAGGGTTGTCAGGCCCTGGCCCAGGCTGCCCAGGGCAGTGGTGGAGTCCCCATCCCCGGAGGGGTTTCATAGCCATGTAGATGTGGTGCTGAGGGACATGGTTTAGTGGTGGCCTTGGTAGTGTTGGGTTAACGGTTGGACTTGATGTTCTTAAAGGTCTTTTCTAACCAAAAATAATTCTATGATTCTATGCATCTCTAATTATACATATATATGGCTCTACATATGTGTGTCCACGTGTGTGGCCTCAGATTTACATACACAACTTACTGACGATGCTGGATTGGCAAAAGTTTCTGTGTTTCACCTTTTTATTTGCTTATATGTATGTTTGTGTGATTTGGGATTTATCCTTCAGCAAATTGGATGCTCAGTGTATCCACAGGCTGTGCTTGCTGCTGCAGAGGAAGCAGTGTCAGTCTTCACTGCCTGGGTTCAGAACACAGAACCATAGGATGTGTGGGGTTGGGAGGAACCTTTAAAGGTCACCTAGTCCTGCCCCACTGCAGTGCACAGGGACCTTTTTTATTAGATCAGGTTGCTCAGAGCTTGGTCAAGCCTGACCTTGAATGTTTCCAGGGATGGGGCCTCCACCACATTTCGACAACATATTGCAAATCTTTTAAAAATGTTTCTCTAAGTGTGTGTTTAAGGGCCATGGTACATCTGTCTGACACTGGTTGGACATGGTGCAGTGGCCTGTGTGGTGCATGTCCACGTGTCTGTGCAGGGTTTTGACACTCCCCTGGACTTGCACCTTGAGAACTGTTGTGTAATTTGGGCTGACTCAGCCATACCTTCCTGCACTGAGCAAATGCGTACACAGGAAGGTAAATGTAATCTACTTTTCTTCCAGCAGCTGGTAATTCACTGCCTGGCTTCCTGAAGAACTCGGCTCAGACCTACCCACCTGTAAAACAATGTCACTTCTCCCACTGTGTCCTAACAGCTTGCTCTGGGTGCTGTCAAGGCACATTGGATTCCACCACCTCAACACTGGAAATTCATTCAGGACATTTTGCAACGCTCTTTGGTGGCTGCTCTTGGGAATAATCCTACTTTGCTCTCCAGCACATTGTTCTCTTTTTAAAATTGGACTGCTAGGACCCTGGAACTGTGACCCCTTCTTTTCCAAAGCCTTTCCTGACGTGGCTGCCAGGTTAGCAGTGGAACGAATAAGCAGAGATCCTTCACTTGATCTTGGCCACAGACTGGATTATGTGATCTTGCAAGAGGAATGTGAGACATCAAGAGCTCTGGTTAGATTTATTGACTTTGGAAAGCTTTCCTCAGCTTTCATAGGCCCTCTGAACCCTGGATTCTGTGAGGTGGCTACAAATTTAGGGAAAAACTGGAATAAAGCCATTTTCTCATGGATGTGTATCAATTATAAACTGGATTCTACCGTCCACCACCCTACTTTTGCAAGGACCCTGCCCTCTCCAACCCGAGTTTTGTTTACAGTAATGAAATATTTCAACTGGGCTCATGTTGGCATCATTGCTTCCAACGAGGATATTTGGATTGACACAGCCAACAAGTTAGCAAGTGCACTCAGGAACCAGGGGCTTCCTGTAGGCATTGTTACATCCATGCATAAAGGAGAAAAAGGCATTGAAGACATGTGGAATGAGATTAAAGAAGTTGAAGGCATTAGAAGTAAGTCCCTTGAGAATCATTACTCTTTTTTTTAAATTTATTTTTATTTTTTTTTATTTTCTCCAGGGTAGGACTGCATTGTCATCCAATGGGCATAGCTTAGAGAATGAAATTTTGAAATCTGTGCTTGACCCTGTCAACAGTAAAGAGGGGTTTAAAGGAAGGGGTTTATATTTATGGTGGTTTGGATTATGGTTTATCAAAGATCTCATGCTTTGATGCTGTGTCCTTGCTACCTGTGTTCAATGAACATATCAGAAGTGAAAACCAGTGTTATACACCACTTACTAAAACAGTAAAATGGCTTTTGTTGATGGACAGCACATGTAGTAAAGAATTATCTTGGGGCCTGCAAGAAAGCTGGGAAGGGACTTTTTACAAGGGCATGTAGCAAGAGGACAAGGGGTAATGGCTTAAAACTTGAAGAGAGGAGATTTAGATTAGACATTAGGAGGAAATTCTTCACCATGAGGATGGTGAGACTCTGGAACAGGCTGCCCAGAGAAGCTGTGGCTGCCCCATCTCTGGAAGTGTCCAAGGTCAGGTTGGATGGAGCTTGGAGCAACCTGGTCTAGTGGGAGGTGTCCCTGCCAATGCAGCGGGGTTGGATCTGGATGATCTTTAAGGTTCATTCCAACCCAAACCAAACTATGATTCTGTGATTCTATGATTCTATGATCTCTTTTCTGTTGTGAAAATGTGAGGAATAAATGTTATGTTTTCTGGTTCAGACCCTTGTTAGAAAGTCTGTGATGGAGATCTGCTCCTGGATGTACTTATCTGTAGTCAGAACTATGAATCCAGATGAGGTTATAATTTAGCTAAGACTTTTATGGCAAAGACTAGCAAGGTGTTTCCCAACTTGCAGTTTTATCAGTGCTCATACCTATGCTTGAGACCAAATCTGCCTTGGGTGGGTTCATCTCATCATTATCACAGCTCTTCATGTGAGTTAGAGATGATGGGCTGCTTTCAAAACCAATGGAGAGAACCAGTCTCTCTTCAAACATGATTCATCTGACCAGCTTAAGCTCTCTGCTGTAGTATAGGATTAATCACTGCCTAGAAGCACCCGTTTCTTTCCTGTAATTCAGCAACTTGAAAATACTCTTCTTCACTTCCTCTTCTACTTAGCCAAGGATACTTTTTCTCCTAAGGAGAGAAATGAGCTACTCTAGAGATCTTGATCCCATCTGATTCAGTAGCAGGCAGGTCTCCTTTACAACTTTCCTTCCCATCATTGCCCTACTTTGCTCCTCTCACTTGACTGAGTTTTGAAATACTGTCTTGGATCAAAGATCAGGAGGACTTCCTTTAATGGACAGTGAGCACCATGGAAAGCCTGTTAGACAGATGCATTGACCCCATGACATTTTGCAGGAAAAGACACAGACTCTGGGATGGTCAATCATGGACCAGATCTTGAAACACCACACAGCATCCAACCTAAAATCTGTGTATATCATAGAATCACAGAATGGTTTGGGTTTGAAGGGACATGAATGATCATCTAGTTCCAACCCCGCTGAATGGGCAGGGACACTTCCCACTAAACCAGGTTGCTCCAAGCCCCATCCAACCTGACCTCGAACACTTCCAGGGATGAGGCAGCCACAGCTTCTCTTGGCAGCCTGTTCCAGTGTCTCACCACCCTCACAGTAAATGATTTCTTCCTAACATGTAACCTAAATCCCCCTTCTTTCAGTTTGAAACCCTTCCCCCTCATCCTACCGTTACACAGTCTTGTAAAAAGTCCCTCCCCAGCTTTTCTGTAGCCCCTTCAGGTACTGGAAGGTGCTCTAAGGTCTCCTTGGAGCCTTCTCGTCTCCAGACTGAACAACCCCAGCCTATCTTCATAGGAAAGGTGCTCTGTATGGTGCTTGGGTGGAGCTTGGGCACTGCTAACAACTGTTTGGTGTTGATCACCTCAGGGCACACAAAGAGAAAGCTCATGTGTCCCAGTCAACAATAACAATGACTACGACTACGACTACCCATCATGTTAGCCCCATGCCTCATTTTGACAAAATTTCTCTCCACTTCTCCTTCTCTATGGCTCCAGGAATAGGTAAAGCTCACAGCCTCCCTTGCTAGTTGTAGACTTCCAGAGTTTGAACAAAATTGGTGTAGCTCCCAACTTCCTCAGCACATAACATTGGTGGAGCACCATTAGAATCTGACCTGATACAGCAGCTCAGACAGCTCATTTCTTGGGGTAGGGAGGGAGCTATTTTTTGTTGGAAACTCCAAATGGATTAATAACACTGTCTGTGATCCTTGTTTTTCAGTTATACTTCTGTGCATGCATTCTGTGCTCATTGGAGGGGAGGAACAGGCCACCTTACTCACAAAAGCTCTGGAAATGGGACTAGCAGATGGCAGATACGTGTTTGTTCCATATGACACTTTACTCTACAGTCTTCCTTACCAAAACAACACATTCAGTGTCTTTGACAACAACACTGAGCTCCAGAAAGCATATGATGCTGTGCTGACCATCACACTGGAGTCTGGAGAAAGGACTTTCTACGATGCATTCAGGGAAGCTAAAGAAAGCAATGAAATAATAATGGATTTGGAAGCTACTCAGGTAAATATTATTTCTCTTAGGTTTTTCTGGGACGTGGGAGCTGAAGACATGGGACAAGCAATAGCTGTAGAGATACTGCAGGGAAGAGACAACCCAGACTGTGTGTTTTTATTTTGAGAAAAATATGGTGAAAGCTGGATGTGGTCTGCATTTGTTCGGAAAAAAATGTTTCTCCTGGATGTCTGGCAATCTAGCTTGGTTCAACTTCAGAACCATACTGGGAATCCAATAGAAAGAAGTTGTCTCTGAGTCTCTCAGATTTGATTTGTTATATGCTAACTGCAGTAGGCCCAAGATGAAGAGACGTCTCCTAAGATAGATAAAGTCCATAGAGTTTGTAAGGCACCAAAATAAGATGTCCACATGCCCAATAATTTGGGGGGATGCAACAGACAAACAAAATACTGGATGCTTCTAGAGGTAAATGCTCAAGATCATTGCTGCCTCCTTCTTAGAACTGCCTTCTAAGTTAGCCTTTGCAGCACAATTATCTAAATCTCACCTATGTAAAACACCTCTAAAGAAACAAGTCAGTTCCTACCTTGTAGACATTACAAGAAGAATTGGGGAATCTGTCACACTATCATTAGGGGAGGTGCAGGTTGGATGTTAGGAAAAACTTCTTTACAGAAAGGGTTGTCAAGCACTGGAATGGGCTGCCCAGGGAAGTGGTTGAATCACCATCCCTGACTGTGTTTAAAAATCATTAGATATGGTGCTGAGGGACATGGTTTAGCAGTGGGCTGGTAGACATAGATTAGTAGAGTTAGGTTAAAGGTTGGACTGGATTATATTACAAGTCTTTTCCAACCTGAACCATTCTATGATTCTTAGGTGAAGAGATGCAGGATTCAGCTGAGCTAATCTTCAAATCTCACTATGATCTTCCAAAAAATTATAAGAGCTTTCAAGGCATGATCTATCAGATCTGCATGGATGTCTGCTTTAGAAGGAGAAGAATCATGCCTTGAAAGCATTAATTTCTTTCCATTCACTATCATGAGAGCCTAGGTTAACTACACTGAGTGTGATGGTGTCTATATCTGGTCAACAAATCCCACCACATGTCAAATTCTATGGTTCCCAACAACACTCGTAATTCCATCATGAGTGTAGGGTTATAATCTCTCTTCAGATACCAACTGTGAATGACCACGTGATTGCAAAAGCCACCACGTGTGTTTTTAGGGGAGGGTAAAGTTGTAGGTTCCTAAGTCAAGTCTGGCACAGAAGGGAGCAATGCAAAGAGAAAAGGCTTTCACACTCCAGAGAACAAGTTTACTTTAGCTCTGCTTTGTGGTTTTTACATCTTAGGAATAAATAATGTTCTAACAGAGATGACCAACCCTCTGGGCATGAAATTTTTCCTACCTGGGTAGGGAAATGAGCCTCTGACTTTGATCTTCTACTTTTATAAAATGTTTTAGGCTGTGATAAAATGCCAGCTGAACATCAGGCTCAGGGTCTTGGCTCTTCCCATGATAAAGAAATTTTACATGATTTAAAAATATTTTCAAAATGTACTTTGGGGAGCAACCATAAGAAAAGTCAAATATTCAAAGTCAGACATATATTGGGTCAATCCAGAACTACCTTCAACATAAGATTCTTCAGTCCCATTACTCTGTGATCCTTAGCACTCCTTTCTTGAGTTCACAGCTTAGCCAGTGGGACATCTTTTGCCACAGATCTCAAGCCAGAGATAGGAAATATATCCTGACCTCAATTTTTTTCTGTATTTTTAGGTTTCTCCACTCTTTGGAACAATCTATGATGCCATTTACTTCGTGGCAATGGCTATAGACAGTGCTCGGAGGAAAGGCACCAGAGTCTCGGGAGCTAACATAGCTGAGCACACAAAAAACTTCAGTTTCCCTGGATTTAGTCACTGGGTAGAGACAGACAACTGTGGGAAGGGGCTGAGCAACTATGTGATACTGGACACAGATGGTGGTGGGAACCAGCTCTTCCCAACCCACTTGCTAGACATGTCTTCAGACTCTGTAAAGTCCCTGGGCCGGGCCATCCACTTTCCCAGCGAAGCTCCACCCAAGCCAGACTCCAGCTGTTGGTTTGATCCAGATGTTCTCTGCACTGGAGGTAAGAAAGACAAAAAAACTCAGGGTCAAATGACACTGGGTCCATGCTTCTTATTTATTTCATATTTTCTCTTACTCCAGGGAAGAGCACCCCAAAGAGAAAACCCTAAAAATCAAGAAATCCATATAAATATGACCAATCATTGTGATGTTTGTGATGGAAGTCCTATACAGGGATCTCACTATTGATCCAGAAGACTCCCTTATTGCTTGTTAGGTCAACAAGGTTATTGCCACTGTTGTGTGCTGGAAAAAATTAACCAATACATATTTGAGGCTCCAGCCAGCACCATGTCCCTGTCCTTCTGAGGGACAGGGCACTAAGAGGATTTGTGTTGATGACAGCCTAAGAGAGCTGCCCAACAGCAGATGCTCTCACCATCCCTCCTGGTTAACCCCAGCTTCTTTACCCAGTTAGCTATGCAGCTTTAAGGATCATCAGAGCTCATCTCATCAAGAAAAGATGATAATAATTACTCAAAATAATTTGAATTACTGTAGACAACAGAGCTGGTAATAGAACACTTAGGGGCAGAGATATCTGTGCTGCTTCCCAGGTTTGTGAGACTGGGCACTGGTTTTACTCATTGTTTTTCATCTGAGGCAACTGTAGTGGAGTTTTAAAGTCCACAGGGAAGCCAAAATCTCAGGGTAGGATACTTAGCCTCCAACTGACATATTTACTTACAATACTAAGCATTTACTCCTACTCCTCCAGGATATGACTTAAACAGACAAAATTAACCACATCTACAGAATATTTCATTCAGCAGCTGAGAAAAACATTCCCCTAGGCTCAGCTCTAGCTGGTTTAAATCAACGTTGCTCCATGGAAATTGGGGATATATTGATCTTACAGCAGTTGGCAGGCTTTAGAAGAGACAAATATAATGCTACCATATATCTAATTTTGCACTGCCACTAGGAACAGTGTAGTGATTCAACATCCCTTTGCAGTCTGTGGAAAAATCCCACTGATTTTTAAAGCAGTCAGATTTTATGTTCACACCTCAACAGACGCATAAAGCTCTAGGCATTTGCCAGTGAAGTGGTAATTTATTAGTATTACTAATATTTCAGAGCTTTAATTTTATGATTAGAATTATATCCAGCCCTTGATCTCGCTCATGTGTGGAGTTAGCGTTGGAGACAAGTTGGATGCCAGGCTGCTGTGGTTCCTGTCCCCAGGTCCACCAGGAACAGGGCTGAGCAGGTGTTCCTGTACACATGCACAAACACACCTGGTGCAGACAGAGCCATTCACCAACAGACTAACACATGCTGGAGAACAATGTCTTCATGGGCACCACTACTCACAATCAGCTTTGTCAAAAAATGGGACAACACGTGAAGGATGGGATGCCATTCAGAGGGACCTGGACAAGCTCAAGAAGTGGGCCCATGATAACTTCATGGGGTACAAGGCCAAGTGCAAGGTCCTGCACATGGGTCGGGGCAAGCCCCAGTACCAATACAGGATTAATGGATTGATAGCAGCCCTGAGGGGAAGGACTTGAGGCTGTTGGCTGATGAGAAGCTCAACGTGAGCTGTCAATGTGCACTTGCAGCCCAGAAAGACAGCTGTGTCCCAGGCTGCATCACCAGCAGTGTGGCCAGCAGGGTCAGGGAGGGGAATGTCCCCCTCTGCTCCGCTCTGGAGATCCCCCTGCAGGGCTGGGTCCAGTTCTGGGGTCCCCAACACAAGAAGGACATGAAGCTGTTGGAGTGGGTCCAGAGGAGGACACAAAAATTATGAGAAGGCTGGAGCAGCTGCATTCTGGAGACAGACTAAGAGGGTTGGGGTTGTTCAGCCTGGAGAAGTGAAGGCTCCAGGGACACCTTATAGCAACCTTTCAATACTTTAAGGGGGCCTATAAGAAAGATGGGGAAGGACTTTCTAGTGGGGCCTGTAGCATTGGGACAAAGGGTGATGGGTTTAAACTAAAAGAGGGGAGATTCAGACTAGATACAAGGAAGAAATTATTTTACAATGAGGGTGGTGAGACACTGGCCCAGGTTGCCCAGAAAGGTGGGAGATGCCCCATGTCTGGAAAGATTCCAGGTCAGGTTGGGTGGGGCTCTGAGCAACCTGATCTAGTTGAAGATGTCCCTGCTTAATGCAGGGGGGTAGGACTAGGTGATCTTTATAGGTGCCTTCCAACCCAAAACGTTCTGTGATGCTGTGATTCTATGTTCTTAGGCACTGCTTAATCAGGCTCCAAGCTTGTTACCAGATCTCATGACCCCAGCTCCTTAGCACACACAAATACATCCTCCAGTAGGTGATCCAAACCCTCTGGTCTCTGCAGGAGCTGGTCTCCAGACTTGTAGTCTCTCATGGGTTGCAGGCTCCAGGACTTATCTTACCTGTTGGTTGGGCTGACATGAAGTCTACAAATGTCATACACTCACCCAGGAAAAAGAAATTAGAAACAGGGGTTAAGAAGAAGGTGGAATATCTTGTGATGATCAGGTGGAGGGTTTGGCTGAAAAAACGCACAGGCTTATGTGTGACCATCATCTCCAGTATCCCACACTTGAACTCCCTGACTCACCCCATCTCTCCCTTTCCCCACTTTTTCCTATCTCTAGACACCCCATAGGAAGTTTCATATACTCCCCCCAGTCCCCTTAAAGTGTCCCCTCATGAGTTCAACATGATCCCACAAGTCCCCTCAAGTTTACCATAACCTCTTTCCCATGAGCCCATGATATGCTTACTTTCACTTGCAATTAATTATAAAGTTCTGGTTGAGCTTCCTCAAGGTTTTGCATCATTCTTGCAATGGCCCATCTGTCAGTGACATGAGTGGTCTGGTCTTTGGTGTTGCTTTCACTGTCTCCTATTCCTTAGGGTTTGTTTATCTGGGTGTTTATTTTTCACTTCTCTTGTCCTTTTACTGTCTCTTGTTCAGCCCAATTATTTTTGTTCTCCAACCAGCTCTTGCTTTCAACTTTTCAGATGCTGTTTCAGTGAATAAAATTAAATGTGGATGTTTTCCAGCTGTGGAGGAGTCCTCACATCATGATGGGTAACAGTGCCCATACTTTGAGCAAAGGGCATGATCAGACCCTTTGCTATTCCTTGATTTTCTGCATTGCCTTCCAAGTACCACGTTGCCTTAGAGTCCTCTGAAGCACGGTCAAGCACTTGTGGGTTATAAAATGTAATGGTAATTAGCAAAAGAATTTTTCTCAGGCTCTTTCTCAAAGGAGATTTGTTCAGACAGCAGAGTCTCTGGGGACTACCTGAGGAAGCTCAGAAGACAGCACCAGTAAAAAAACCAAAACAACAACAAAACAACCCCTGACTGAATACAAAAGACAGCATTAACAAATGCTACAGTATTTCTACTACATTGTGATCTGGGTTACAGAGTCTTTCTGAAGACAGAAGGCCATGCAGAGATGTGAGATAGGACTTTCACACCCCTGCACTTTATATCTGGCTTGACCAGGAGGCATTTTCTCCTTTGTTCAGCAAGCATGACATAGAGTTATGAACCTTTTATCAACCCAATTTATTTGCTCCATCCCTGGAGGTTTTTTGCCCCATCCCTGGAGGTTTTTAAGGCCAGGCTGGATGAGGTTTTGTGCAACCTGGTCTAGTGGTAGGGTTCCCTGCTCAGGGCAGGGGGAGTTGGAACTTGATGATCTTTAAGGTCCCTTCCAACCTCAGTGATTCTATGATTCTATGATTCCAAATTTCTTCCCGCTTGTTTATGTTTAGGGATTTCTGAATACAGACAGAATAAAATAGAAATAAACAGAAGACAGAAGAGACAGAGACAGCAAACACTTCCCACTGGAATTTAGCTCATCCACTCACGTCAGCTCTTCTTAGCTCTGTAGCAAAGACACTCATGAACAAAGAGTCTGTTTCAAGCACTTTGTGTTGATGGGCCTGTTGAGGGAAACATCGACCTTCCACTCCTTCTCTTCTGCTCTTTTCAGCATTAGAAATCTGTAGCAGGGAATGGAAAATCCCAGATGGGCTGGTGATTCACACTGGCCTTCAGTTTGGTACAATATGATAAAGTTCTTCAGTGTTTCAGTCCCTGGAGAGAAGAGGGTCAAATGTTCAAAAGTTACGAACTTTGCAGAAGCTGCCTCTAAAACTTCATTCTTCCCTGTGAGTCCAGTCTTCATTTACTCAGAAAAAGAAATATTTTTTGACTGATCCAGGGCTCTGTATTTGGTACAGAAAAAAAACACATGGAAATAAATAATGAAAGTAGTTGCAGTCTCATGTAAATAAAGTCAGTAAGTATTTGTGTATTCATGAATTAACATCACACAAAAATCATCTTAGAACATTCTCCTTGTTGAATATTTGACTTTGTAGTCTTATGGTCTGATACTGATATTTTCAATATTACTGTGTAAATCAAAAGGATTTTCTAATTCACTGAATCTTTTATCCTCTTTGCACAGGGATTGAACCCACAGTCATGGCTTTGGGACTAATGCTGATATTTGCCCTGGTGCTTTGTGCTGTAGGCCTGGCTTCTCTCATCAGGTGAGAACTGCAGTACATGTTGGATTTGGTGCCTCTTTTAGCTTCTGCAGGAGGTTTGCACTTTAATCAGGCATTTGGACCATGTGAACATGCAGCAGGTTTGGTTGTGGTCTTTGTTCTCTATCCACATATCACTTTATTAAGTGACAGTGGCTTGGGCACTGTAGGTGTTGGTTCTGCAGTGTCAGGAGGAGCCATTTTACCCTTAATCCAGTCCAGGTTTGGAAGAACATTGCAGTCTGTTGCTGGAAGCATTAGCTGGATGATGGCCCTGAAGGATTAAGAAGGTGACTATCACTTTGGACGTGCCAAGTGTGTCATACAAACCAACAACAAGAATCTGCTTTAAGAACATGGGGGTGGAGACTGAGTGACCTGCCATGCTAAATGTCTTACTTTTTATTCCAGACCATTCTTTCCTAGATTTCTGTCCCTAATACAATAATTTCCTATGAAGTACCTAGGTTGACCCTCTTTACTTTCTCCATTTACTCAAGAGAGAGAAAATATCTCTGGAGAGAGTTCAGAGGTTGGTAATTAAGATCCCTCGTTATTACCAAACAGATTCTCTCCCTGTTTTGAAATAGGAGCTGGACCCTGGTCATTCACTTTGCATATATATTGGTCTTGGCATGGGATATTTGGAGCAAATGAAGTAGTCTGCTGGGGAAGGGACAGTCTCCAAGAAATGGATAGGTCACACTTATGTCCTGACTCTATATCCAAGGTGGACATGAGCCATCATGGCCTGGTTGGTCCAGGAGCTATGGGTTGCTCTTTGGCAAGGAAAACATGGCCATAATTTAAGGTGATCTGCTCCAAACTGACTCCTGGAGTACTCTGTCTCTCATTATTGATGTCTATATGGTTTATGACTGAAATTAGAGTGAAATTAGACTGAAATTAGAAGCCATATTTACTCAACAGCAGCGTTCCTGGATGGTCCTATCCAGTTTTGCCTCTCAAATCATCCCAAAACATGTTTTCACTCCTGAATCATCCCTCCAAACCCAGATGATATAAGACCACCCAGCAAGCAGCACCCCAAACAATTGCCTGGCTTATAACACACAGCTGCTTCTGGAACCTCGTGAGTGCAGGCACCGAGGAGGTGGCCTCCATCCACCTGCACTTTAAAGCCCTCCTCTATTCCTTGGCCACCAGCCTCTCCAATTATGTAAATAAAACCCAATCTTTCTGCCTACTCGTGAGCTATTCCACAAGTATCAGACTGTGCTTGGGAAAGCTCAGTCATGAGTAGAGACGTATGGCCATCTGCAAGGGGAAAAAACCCTCCAAAAACCCTAGCATGACTCAGCCAACGATTTGTGCTAGGGGAGGGCATGTCTGGAGCTAAATTTAAACCACAGCATGGTCTGAGTTCATACATGGGAGCTCTGGTCTTAGCTCTGCCAGGGATCTGCTGCGTGACCTTAGATGAGTCATTCCACTCTCTGTGCTTTTTTTTTTGGCAGAGGGGTGGTTTTCTCCATGCCTGGGGGAAAGGGTGTGCTTGACTGAACAAAGTTTTCAGGAGGACAGGTGAAAAGTATCTAAATGATGAGATTTTTTACATGAAGCTGAGTTGGGCCGTGTGGGAAAAGTGGTGAGAGAAAAATTATAAAAAACCATCTCAGGTGATGCCTGGGGTCATGTGGCCAAGACTCCCTCTGAACTTCAAAAAGCTGCTTGTGCTCTTCTAAAATGCCTGGAGTGGTACTTGCAATGGAAATTGTGCTTATCTATGGATATTTTGCAAAGTAGATTCCTTCTACAGCACAGTTAGCAGAAGGCACCCTATTGCCCACCTCATCTGGAAAAGTCTTAGGTGTGTAGATCAGACCTCTGCTGTAGGGTAAGCAAAGTTGATTGAACAAAAAATGTGACATTGGTGGAAATGGGGAAGTTTTCCTTTCCCTTCTCTCTTCCTGTGTGATGAGTTTTTTACTTTCCCATAGATGCAGTGTGATTGGTGCTCAATTTTAGACCTGGACATCCATTGAAACAGGGGGTTCAAAATGATGGTGTGTGACTTTGGCCTCTTCCCTGAGTCCCTAAAATGGCCACCTGGTGGGACACATAGTGTCAGAGGAATCCCAACTAAAAACTGACAATGAAAATCTGGAATGTTTCATATTGATTTGCAAGAAGTGGACAGAAGCCTGCTTGAACTATCTCATGAACACACAGACCTTGACAGTGACCTTTTGTTGTGGTCTCTTCTGCCTTGCAAGTTCAAGAGAAGCTGCACAAGTAGAAGGATGCAGTCAAGCAACAGATAGTGTCTTTGCTGCTCTGACAACTACACAGAATTTCCTCTCTTGCCCATGGCAATTCTGCAAATCTGGTAGCCTATCAAAGAGTGCAGAGAGTCACCCCTTGGAAAATGGGTAGCAGCAGCATCCTGTGGAGATGCCAGAAGCACATTTGTCCTGTGTTACACGGAGCGTGACATACATCCCATCTGGCTCAGGTCCTGGAAGCAGTAGATCTGAAGCAGCTCTGTCTTCTTGATCTAATTACTCCTGGCTAGGAGGAACAGCACTGCCTCAGCAATACTGCTTCCAAGACCTCCCTGCTGCATTGCACGATGCCAAACTGCTCATCCTCTGTAGCTTTTCCTTCTGTAACCTCCTACAGTCTTTACAAGGGAGTATCTTGCCATGTGCTTCATGCTGCCCCATGCTACAATATAGAGACTCAGCCAAGACATTTTTGATGGTGACTTGTGTCCAGGCAGCTTTTGTAAATTATCCAGTTTCAGTCCCTAAGAAATGCTGGTGTGCCTGAGAGCTGTTTGCTCACCAGCCACACTGGCTGATCTAATGAAACTTATTATTCTCTCCTCATGGAGAATGTCTGGGAATACAAAAATGAACCCAAGCAAAAAAAGTATGCATTGCATACACTTCCAATTCATATTTGTAACCAGATTGACTCAAGATGTCTATTTGTGATGGGACCCTCTGAGATTATAGCTTTTGTAGTCTGTGGATTTGATCACCCTTGCTGTTTGACTCAGGGGATTGAAGTCCAAGTCAGGACATCATGGCTTGTCCACTGCTTTCACCCGTGTCCCTCCCTGCTGCCATACCACAGGTGACACTTCCCTTACACTGAGGGGAATCCAGGTATGGGGGACTCAGAGGTGATGTAAACTGGTGACCTACCTAAAAATGATAACTGCGATTCTCCAAATCTCCCAGGCATAGTATCTTGAACAGCCAGCTCTTCAGGGGACCTAACAAGATAATACTGACCTTGGATGACCTAGTCTTTATCAACCCAGATCTACAAAAAAAAGGTAAGTCCTCCCAGTTAGGAAAGTAATCTGATGGGACCCTCAAGGACAGGTTTGCTGTGTGGCATTTTCATACCCGTGAAGCTCTGGGTAAGTCATTCACTTTTCCATGCCTCATTTTCCCCTGCATATCAGAGAATTTAACATATACTGAGCGTTTCTGAGTCTCGGATTAGATGCACGTGCAATGTCAGAGTTGTTATGATGATGTAAAACAGTACCCTTGGTTGTGTTTATTCTAACAGCCTGGGGTTATTTTTTATTCTTGAGGTTGGGTGACGTAGGGTAGTTCATGTGCATATAGTTAAACTATCTTATAATCTTACATAAAGTGTCTGCATCTGAACTAATTATCAGGAGCCAGTCCTGGCCTGTGCTGGCTCCTGCCCAGAGCTGGGGATCTCCTGGGGGAATGTTATTTGGCACGGGCCAGGACCATGATCAGCTTGATGTAGTTGAAGATGTTCCTGCTCACTGCAGGGGGGTTGGACTAGCTGACCCTTAAAGGTCCCTTCCAAACCAAACCATTGTATGATTCTATGAATGACATTGACTGCTGTGGAGCAATCCCTTTGCCTAGGTCTCTGGCCATTTCAGGTAAGGTTCTTGTCAATGTCAGCACAGACACTTCCCTGTGCCCCGCTCAGAGAGGTACCTGCCTCCTTTAGGTGGCAAATGATCATTGAGGTCCCTTCCAACCTGGCTTTCTATGATTCTATGATTCTTCTGGTGTCTCCCCTGAGCCATGGCATTGCCATCACCTAAAGTGCAGCTGCAGTGTTTCAAGATACTCAACAGGATCAACCTTATGAGCTTTTTAGAGGTATTTAGAGAAGTGAGACGGGAAGTCTGGGAGATTGCTAGCATGGGTGAAATGCATGTCTGAAGACACAACTGGGGTGGAGGTTTACATCCAGAGGGGTTAACAGTCTTGCACCTGCTTTCTTTGCCTTTCAGAGGATGACCTTGGACAGCCTGGCTGATGCAAACAGCGTAGCAGCTGATGGCAGAAGCCTGAAATCTGTAACACGCTCATATTCCTTGAAAAGCACAGCTGCCACCCATGAAACCTCCAACGTGGCTTTGTATGAGGTAGGTATGGACCTCGTGCTTCTCCCACCACTTCAGTTGACTGAGCTGCTCCATTAGAGAAGCTCTTGTGCTGTAGTACTGTAGGTCTCAGGATACGAATGTTCCTGACGGACCCTGAGGGTGGAAATAAGTTACTTCCAAGCATGGACTTACCAGTGCTTCAGGTGACTCTACCCCAACCCTCACTCCAACAATTGGAGTCATGTGAGGTGGTGGTATTTGACATCCCTATGTAGTGTTTCTTGGTCTGGTCCTTGTTAGAGATCTCCCCACCTAAAGACACTGTGAAGAATTTTTCTTACAAGATGGAGCCTTTAGTTGGTGACATCTCTAACAAAGACCTTTCTTAGAAGATAGGATCCAAATACACAAAATAAAAGCTATCAAATTCCCTTTTTTATTTTGCCAATAAGACTGTATGGAGTTTAAGAAAAGGCAATGGCCAAGAAAACTCACCTCATCTATCAGTTCTTTTTTAAAAATACAGCTTTTTGAAAAAATGGCATGGCAATTTTTCCCGAAAAGGAGCAAAATGAACGGGATCATTAATGCCAGAGAAAATATCTGTCCAGAGTTATTTCCGTTTTTGATCAATTATTGAAGTCCCCTCCCTGGAGATGTCCAAGGCCAGGTTGGATGAGGCTTTGTGCAACCTGGTCTAGTGAGAGGTGTCCCTGCTCACAGCAGGGAGGTTGGAACCTGATTATATTTAAGGTCTGGTCCAACCTCAACCATTCTATGATTCTACGATTTATCATTGTTTATCAGATACTAATACACCTTCCAGGTATGAAGTTCTGATCCAGGTGAAGGTCCTGCCTCACTCCAGTTTTTGAGGGTTTCCTGTGGATATTCTTATTTGGATTCAGTATAGAAAGAACCTACTGCCAAGAACAATTGAAAATCCCTAACCACTTTCAAATTCAAGGATCTGGAATTTGGACCTAGGTCCCAAAGTTAGCTGCTGCTCAGAGACTTGCTCTATCATTCACCCACCTGTATTGTGGACAGGGAGACTGGGTGTGGCTGAAAAAAATTGAGACCGGAGCCGTTCACAATCTGCGGCAAAGCTCCATCAACATCTTGAGGAAGGTAAGAACTGGGGATGGGCATGTGGAAGGAAGGTTGCTTGGGGGACCTTAGTGACTGCAGGGAACTTTTATTCTCCTTGTCTGATGTTTATCCATTGAATCCATCATGGCTGTCAATGACTCTTGCCCAGTGAAATCTGTGGAATGGACCATGCATGATTGCATCTAACAAACTTACCAATGACCTGTGTGTCAGAGTCAGCAGCTTGAAAAACTCCACCCTGGACCTGTCCCTTCAAACCTGGTGCAATGCTGCATGTACAATGAGTCCTCTAAGCAATGATGTCTGCAAAAGCAGAGTGGTTTGGAGGAAATCATCCCTTTCCATGTCAGGGCAGGGTGATGCATTGGTAGCTATTTTCATGTGTTATTTGTTGACTGCTTAACAATGTGGTGCAGACACCATTGTGCATCTCTCTGGGATTTGCTTTGTGTCTCCAGCTAAGATGCCTGTTAGAAATTTAACTTTAGTCTTCAATTTTATTATTATTCCTAAATGACAGGCAAACACATTTATTTTCCAAATTCAAGGCTGTTAGTTGTTGGCAGCTACTGCTAACAATAGGAGTGGCATTTTCATGCAAATAAATATGAAAAATTTACCAGGGCATGTCTCCAAAGGCACCATTGATGGATGACTTTAGATCCTCCAAGCATGGTATTGCTTTCCAGATCAGACCAGAGCTGGTCCAAAACTCCACATGCTGAACTCAGTGTACCCTGGCAAAGCCATTTTGTCCTAGTGAAAGATCCAATCAGTCTTGTCTAAAGAAAAACAAATTTCTGTTCAGTTTGTTTTCACTATCTTGCTTTCTTTGTCTTAATGGCTAGACTAAGAAAAGCAAAGCTTGAGAAGAGTGTAGAATAGCTGAAAATAAGCAGCAAAGAGATTGTTGGCTTCCAAATCCTTGTGTGAAAGACTTTTCCAGAGTACAGGAATAGTAAGGACATCTAATGATATAAAGAAGCTGCTGAGCAGATGTCTGGCTGACTTGGTGATTCACTGTCTTGTTTCAGATGAAAGATCTGCGTCATGAAAATGTGAATCTGTTCCTGGGTTTTTTCTCTGACTGTGGCATCTTTGCCATAGTCACGGAGTACTGCACACGAGGAAGCCTGGAGGACCTGCTGAGAAATGAAGACATGAAACTGGATTGGATGTTCAAGTCGTCTCTTGTGATGGATCTAATTAAAGTAAGTCCATTGCTCCCACTGAGGCATGACCTGCATGGGACTTTTATATTGAAAAGATATTTCATCCAGGACTTTAGGATTTTTATAGTAGTGCAGAGAAAACCAATATGAATGTAATTATACCAATATACAGCATCTTTAATGTTCACCTCTTATTCTTGTTGTTTTACCATCTGAGAGGAACACTGTTTGGGGTGATAGGACTACATCCATGCAGGAGGATGAGAGGTTAAAACTACACATCAACCTAGAACTGATCACCTAGAAGAATGAATTTGGTGATAAATTAATCTTTTCCAAAAGCCCTCTCATGTCATAAATCAGAAATGCATCCAGTATAGAAAGAAACCGTAGACATGGTCATTCTAGAAGAGTGTTCAAACAGTTCCAATCATGTCCCATGTCTTTTCATCCCCTTATGGTGAACCACCACTCTGGGACAGGTGGCCTACAGAGAGCAGACTTCAAGATCCATTCTTACAGCCTAGGATCCACCTTCTGATCCTCCCTGAGGGAGCAGGGTAAGGGCATCCAGCTCTTCCCTTGACCTCACTATTGGGTACCACTTGTGTCCACTTTCTTAACCTTGTCTTAAAGTACAACTTCTGAGTGCAATGAGTCCTAGGGCTACAAAGGGAGGCATCTGACTGTCCCTAAAGCTGCCAAATTCTTGCTCTTATTCCATTTCTGAACTTTTCCCATCATTTCTTGGGCTGATCAGCATAATATTTGACATAGACAATGGTGTGTTTGCTGCCATCCAAGGTGACAATTTGGCTTGGACTCTCTGCTGACAGATAACCTAATTCTTAAGAAACAGCTGCAATCTTTTCTGTGTTTCATAGGGAATTAGGTATTTGCATCACCGAGATTTTGCCCACGGACGTCTCAAGTCTCGTAACTGTGTTGTGGATGGTCGGTTTGTGCTGAAGATCACTGACTATGGCTATAATG
Organism: Hemiprocne comata; assembly: GCA_020745705.1. NCBI lineage: Eukaryota > Metazoa > Chordata > Aves > Apodiformes > Apodidae > Hemiprocne > Hemiprocne comata. Next base: position 214,960,308 of record CM036586.1, read on the forward strand.
AGCTCTTAGAAGCACAGAAATGCCCATATATCCAGCCACCCCCAGAAGGTAGGTGCCATAAAGAAGTATTTTGGAAGTATTTTTCCATTGCTTTAGCAAATTCTTGTCCTAATGCAATTGCAGACCAGTGGCCACATAAGGTTTTATGCACTCAATCTCACGACATCATAGAGTCATAGAATAGCTCAGGTTGGAAGGGACCTTAAAGATCTTCTTGATCCACCCCCTCTACATTGGCTGGGACACCTCCCACTACATCAGGTTGCTCCAAGCTCCATCCAACCTGCCCTTGAACACTTCCAGGGATGGGGCAGCCACAACTTCCCTGGGCAACCTGTGCCAGTGTCTCACCACACTCATAGTGAAGAATTTCCTCCCATTGTCTAATCTAAATCTCCCCTCCTCCAGTTTTAAGCCATTATCCCTTGGTCTCTTGCTACATGTCCTAGCAAAAAGTCCCTCCCCAGCTTCCTTGTATGCCCTCTTCAGATACTGGAAGGATATCTAGTTACCTGTATACAATGCATTGCTACTAGAAAGGATAAGCAAATTTTTTTCAGACTTCATTTTAAAGTGAAGGGAAAAAGATTTTATTGTAAACAGTGACAGCACTGGTGAGGCCTGACCTCGAGTACTGTGTACAGTTCTGAGCCCCTCACTTCAAGAAGGACCTTGAGGTGCTGGAGCAGGTCCAGAGGAGAGCAACGAGGCTGGTGAAAGGACTAGAGGGAAAGTCTTATAGGGAGAGGCTGAGGGAGCTGGGGTTGTTTAGCCTGGAGAAGAGGAGACTCAGGGGGGAGCTCATCACTCTCTTCAACTACCTGAAGGGAGGTTGGAGTCAGATGGGGGCTGGGCTCTTTATCCAGGCAACTAGCAACAAGGCAAGAGGGCGTAGCTTCAAGCTGCTCCAGGGGAGGTTTAGGTTGGATATCAGGAAGCACTTCCTCACAGAGAGGGTGATTAGACATTGGAATGGACTGCCCAGGGAAGTGGTGGAGGCACCATCCCTGGATGTGTTCAAGGCAAGGCTGGATGTGGCACTTAGTGCCATGGTCTAGATGGTGTGGTGGTGTTGGTCATAGGCTGGACTTGATGATCTTAGAGGTCTTTTCCAGCCTTGATAATTCTGTGTGATTCTGTGTGTGTAACTTAGGTTTGTTGTGTTTGGAAAAGTATTTAAGTGCCCCTGAAATCTGATAAATTCTGAATGTTTGTGAGCTGTGGAATTGGCTTCACATGCTGTATTTGAAGTTTTAGATTAACCCAAAGGCAAAGAGCCTTGTTTTTTAAAACTAATTTATTTAATTTGAAAAACACAATGATACAGGTCTCTTTGAAACAGATCCTTTACATGCCAATCACCAAACGCTGTCCCACCATTTAGGGACAGCATCTCATGGGACCAGATTTGGAGACTTTGACAGGATTTCTTTCGCCTAGACATTGCCTCGGGGTCCCAGTTGATTCTTGAAACCTGTCTTCAAGTAGTATGTAGTAGTTTGATCCCTCTGTCACAGGATTTGAATCCTACACATTTCCAGGGTCTCAGTTGCCAGAGGACTTTCTTCTCCTCCCTTACAAAAGTTACATATATTGCAGTAGCTGAAATGTTCCTTATTCCCGTTACTCAGAATTCAGTTACTAGGGTAACAATGTCCCAGTTTGAAGAAGGTTCATTTCTTGATGAGGCTGGGTATGTTTTATAACTGTGTCTTTCATCACTTGAACTATGGGATTAACAGACTGCTTCAGACTGCCACAAACTTATTTTATGGAAACTACTTCCATCTAAGAGCAGCAGAAAACATTTTACTAACTGTTGCTTTGTAAAACACCAACTATAATACTGTTTCTTTCTCTTTACCTGTCACAAGCACCAGCGTTACACACCCCAAGTTTGTCTCCTGTAACCACATTTTCATATCATCTCCCCACACACACACTCCCTCTGCTCCCAAGCTGTTACAGTAAAGTGGTATTTTAAGCACAGTCTCTGTGTTTGTGCTGGTGCCCGCGCGCATCTGGGCAGGGTTTGTGTTCTACAGACATACCCGGTGTAGCCAGCTGGTCCCAAGCTAGGGATGGACCCACTGAGAAATTAAAACCAGCCAATCAGGGGCTATTCCTCCTCTAATTGAGGAGAAGAGAAGGGGCCATCCATGGCTCGACTTGAGTTTTCCAGCCCAGGTCGAACTCGGACCACAACAGATACTTTCAAACAAAAAAAGGTGTTAAATATTTTGGCAATGGTGAGAAGAATTCTTATGTTGAAGTTAAGGGCTGGGGTTATAGGATACAAATTGTTGGTATAGCAACATTTTTTTTAAAAGGTTTTGGAAACCTTTAGGTAATTCAAATTTTTCTGGTAGGACTGAAGTTTAGTATTTCTAACACTTCACCAGAAACAAAAGACTTGATCCAGTAAATAACGAATTATGTTCCAACCTTTCCCCTAATGACTGAAATGAAGTGTTCATTTAAGCACTTAATTTGCAACAGTCTGAGCTTAAGTGTAAGAAACATGGTGGTCTTGAATTTTTTAGAGTTGCTCTGGACGGCTCCCGAGTTACTGAGGGACCCAGACATGCGCAGAAAAGGCACCTTCAAAGGGGACATTTACAGCTTTGCAATCATCCTACAAGAAGTGGTTGTTCGGGGTCCACCATACTGCATGTCAGAATTCTCAGCTGAAGGTAGGCAACAATTTCACTACATTTTTAAGGCTTTACACAGAGTGCTCATAAAAGGCCTGGCCAAACCCCTTGGAGTAAAGCATTAGTATGGAAACAATGTCCCAATCCCATGACCTTTTTCATTGACAAAACAACTGTTTCAACAAAACACCCATAATATACATCAAAATTAGTAGTGCTGATCTCAGCCTCATTACACTGCTCATCACTGCTATTAGTGGGGTTGGGGCTCTGGTCCCCCTTCCCCAAGATGTTTCAGAGCTGGCTAGCAGTCAGGCCATTGCAGCACTTCCAGTTCCTGTCCAAAATTTGATTTTTTGTCACAGCGGGGAGTGAAATCTGATGGCAGAATTTCCCATAGCTTGTAAATTCCTTTGCTTCCCACTCATCAGCCCTTTATGTATGTCATGAGGGTTGAGGGTTTTTTTGAGCTGGACCCCTCACTAACATCCTATTTTGTCCATCTGCCCATCCATTTTTCCTTAATTACTTCCCCATTTAAAGAGGTTCTCTCTTCAGCAGCGATCAAAGTGATGCATCATGACCATCATAAGGAGTAGTGTGGCCAGCAGGACCAGGGAGGTGATCTTACCCCTGGACTTGGCACTGGTGAGGCTGCATCTCGAGTACTGTGTTCAGTTTTGGGCCCCTCACTACAGGAAAGACATTGAGCTACTAGAGTGTATCCAAAGAAGAGCAATGAAGCTGGTGAGGTTTTTGGAGCATATGTCTTATGAGAAACAGCTGAGAGAGCTGGGGTTGTTTAGCCTGGAGAAAAGGAGGCTGAGGGGAGACCTAATTGCTCTCTACAACTGCCTGAAAGGACGTTGTAAAGAGGTGGGGATTGATTTGTTCAATGAAGTTACAAGTGATAGGACAAGAGGTAATAGCCTCAAGTTGCACCAGGGGAAATTTAGATTGGATGTTAGTAAGAATTTCTTCACTGAAAGGGTTATGAGGCACTGGAACAGGCTGCTCAGGGCAGTGATGGAGTCACCATCCCTGGAGGTATTTAAGAGTTGTATAGATGTAGAACTTAGGGATATGTTTTAGTTAACAACTTGTCAGTTGTCATGGTTTGGGCCTAACATGACAACAAAGAAACAGCCACATGGCTGCTCACTCAACTCCTCCCCTGACACACACCCTGGGATGAGCAGGACAAACCTAACTGGAAGTTCATGGGTCGAGAAAAAGGACAAGGAGGGTTCTTCACCGATTAAGGTCCCAGGCAAAACAGTCTCAACTTGGGGAAAAAATAATAATTTAGTGTCACACTAATCAAACACACACAGGACACAGACAACACACAGACCAGTGCTTATATATGTTACCCCACCCCTCCCTTCTTCTGGGGCCAAAATTACTTTGTTCCCAATTTCTCTACCTCCTCCCCCAGAGTGGCACAGGGGGACAGGCAATGGGGTTTAGAGTCAATTCACAGTCTGGTGGTTCTTGCCACTCCTTCCTCAGGTGAAGGTTTCCTTGCAGTCTTCCCCTGCTTCCTCATGGGGTCCCTCCTATGGGAGAGAGTCTTTCATGAGCCTCTCCTTCATGAGTCCTTCCCATGAGGTCCAGAGAAAGCTGCTCCAGCGTGGGCTGCCCACAGAGTCAGGGGCTGCTTCGGGAACAGTCACCTCCCCTGGTGCCAGGGTCTTCCACAGCTGCATAATCCAAGTCCACTGGAAGCAAATCTGGGGCCACTGGCCACAAAATCCAAGTCCACTGGCCAAGTTCATTCTTCCTGGTGCCTTGAGAGAATGTTCCACCATGTTGCTCCATGAATGCAGGGGGACAGCCTGCCATCTCGCCATAGGTTGCAGGGAAACTTCTGCTTGGGCACCTTCTTCCCCTTCTTCATCAGAAACCACCAGGATCTTCACCCCAGCACTGCCTTTCACCTCTCCAGCACACCTCTTCTTTTCTAACTGCTCGCTCTGCTCAGGTCTTGTATCAGTTCTTTCATATATTAGTGGCAGAGGTGCATCTATTGTCTCTCTAATGGCTCCTTGGCTGGTTTTGGAGCAGGGGGAGCTTCTCAGCTTCTTACTGGAGCCACCTCAGGGGCCCTTACCCCACTACCAAAAAATCCACCAAACCAAACTGGCACATCAGTGTTGGTTGGTGGTTGGTCTTGGTGACCTTTAAGATCTTTCCCAACCAAGGTGATTCTGTGATTCCGTGATTCTGTGACCCCACTGACATATATAAGGTGGTTTGTATGGGAAATAAAAAATGGGTGAACTCCTTAGGTACTGCTCCTGGTGCAACTCTCTTTAGTACAGACCATGTTGTGCATGCATGGGAAGAGCAAACACTGCAGTCAGGGTCAGGTCACAAGGACTTGAACGAGGAGGGAGCGAGTACAATTAAAAAAAAGCTGGTTTCAGTGAAAACCTGTTCTCAATGCATTTTAAACTGGACAGTCGCCAAGGAGGGTATGGCTGTTCAGTATCTGCCAGTTCAGTGCCTGAAAAAATGGGGCCCTGACCTTGTTGCTCCCCAACCTGCTGCAACAATGCAATGACAATTATGGTTATGATGTTACCCTCTCTGTAATTCAGAGCTAGACCTCTGATGTAGCCTAGGAGTTAACTAGCAGGTGTCCCCCCAACCTAATCCTCCTGGGAAACCTCCAGCAAATGGTGAACATAGTGCACTGCACTTTCCTGACCTGATAACATGATGGATTTCTGCTCACTGCTTCCTAATCCTCAAGGAGCTTTCACTCACGGCGTGAACTTTCAAACTGTCTTGGGAAGGCACTTCCCCTTGGCTGCCCCTTGAAATATTTGGGCCAGGTGCTTTGTTTAGTTCATTTGGTGGAGACTGGTGGGATGAGCCAAAGAGCTTTAAAGTAAACTGCCAACAGTAAAAAGCTCTGGGGACTCGCAGTAACAGCTGTGGAAAGTCAGAGTTCCTGCCAGAAAGAGGGTGGCTTTCACTCCATTTGACTGCTCTGCACCACACAAAATGAAACCTCCAAAAGCAATCACTTTGGAGTTTTCTAAAGCAGGAACATATAGTTCTACCTTACGAAAAAAACCCCACATTTCCTTCAGGATATTCTTACTAAGAAACACCTGAAATGAAGTCTGGGGTTGCGTTCAGACATCACACTCCTCCCATCAATGAAACCTGCAGCTCTGCTCTGTCGCTGTTGGACTGTTTTATCTAAAAATCACAGATTCAAGGACTGACTTCTCAGGGTTTGAAAGCCCAAACCAGGTTCTTATTAGCCTTATTTCAGCTCTGGATAGAAAGTCACTTCCCAGATGTTGTTTTGAACCCAAACTCTCCTCCCTGAAATACTTAGAATCATAGAATCATAGAATCATCCTGGCTGGAATGGACCTTGAAGATCATCAAGTCCAACCATAACCTAAATCCACCTACCATAACCTAATCTACCCATTCAGTGCTTAAATCATGTCCCTAAGCACCATGTCTATATTTCTTTTAAACACTTCCAGGAATGGTGACTCCACCACCTCCCTGGGCAGCCTGTTCCGATGTCCAACCACTCTTGTGGTAAAGAAATTCTTTCTAATATCCAGTCTAAACCTCCCCTGGTGCAACTTCTGGCCATTCCCTCTCATCCTGTCATTATTCACTGGAGAGAAGAGACCAACTCCTACTTCCCTACAACCTCCTTTCAGGTATTGTAGAGAGTGATGAGGTCCCCCCTGAGTCTCCTCTTCTTCAGGCTAAACAACCCCAGCTCCCTCAGCCTCTCCCTCTAAGACTTTCCCTCTAGTCCTCTAGGTGAGGTGCAGCCTCACCAGTGCTGAGTACAGGGGCACGATCACCTCCCTGCTCCTGCTGGCCACACTATTCCTGATGCAGGCCAGGATGCCATTGGCCTTCTTGGCCACCTGGGCACACTGCTGGCTCATCTTAAGTTGGCTGTCAACCAATACCCCCAGGTCCTTCTCCACCATGCAGTTTTCCAACCATTCCTCCCCAAGCCTGTAGCTTTGCATGGGGTGGTTGTGACCAAAGTGCAGGACCTGGCACTTGACCTTGTTAAACCTCATACAATTTGGCCTCGGCCCATCAATCCAGCCTGTCCAGGTCTCTCTGCAGAGCCTTCCTACCCTCAAGCAAATCAACACTTCCACCCAGCTTAGGGAGCTTACTTCCCATCAACCTCCTACGTACTCGTTCCTAGTCAATGAAGCATCAAAGGTTGGTATCCTTCCTGTCTGGGCTTGACCATGACCCCTGTCGTCTCTTAGAGGACCACAGATCCTAACAGAGAGAGTCAAAGGCAATTCAAACACCAGCCTTGAGGCTCACATGTCCATCTGCCACACAACCTGCCCCCATCAAGCCACTTCAGTGCTCACAGCCTGGTTCTCCAGGGACAAAAAGGCAGTTGAGTCTCTTCTATTTTAAATCCTCCAAAAGACTCCTGGCAGAGGAGAATAGAAACCCCCACATTCATTGACAGAGCCATTGGGTGGTGAGGAATAATGGTGATGGCTGAAGGAGTGAGCAAGGGACAAGTGAAAAGGTCTGTGTCCTTTGTCTCCACCAAGACCACCCATCTCACAATCTGTTTCTCGCTTTTCTCTTTGTCACAGAAATTATAAAGAAAGTGAAGAAGCCCCCTCCCCTGTGCCGCCCAAACGTAGCCCCTGAGATGGCCCCCCTGGAGTGCATCCAGGTAATGAAGCAATGTTGGGGTGAAGCCCCCGAACGACGTCCAACCTTTGAGGAGGTATTTCTTAAGGTCGGTGAATAGAGCAGCAGGTACAATCCTTTGTTTGTACTTGGCAGGAAAGTGGTTTTATTTCTGTAAGTGAGCCCTTAAATAATGATTGAAGAAGTTCCAAATCTCTAGTCTTGCCTTTGCTATTGTGCTATTTTACAGTTCATGGTGTTTAGATATTTGTTCTTTTGGCCTGGCCTGGCCTGCACCTTGTCCTGAACTTGGGCTGCCATGGCACCACCACGTGGGCTGGGAAGAAGGCTGGACATGGGTTTGGTGCCTTCATATTTGCAGTGCACCTGACTGATGGTCTCACTGAGATCAAAGATCCATACATTATGACAGCACCTTCAGTTCAATATGTTGTTTGATCTTCTGGAGTATTTAAAAGGTGATTAATTTAAAAGGAAAATTCACCAAAAGCCATTAAACACAAAGATAAAACATTTGGCATAAGAGGTCCTTGAACTGCAGATTGGTGGAGGCTGGGAGCATATCCCAAAGAAATGTGGGTGTACCTGAGCTGTGTTTGAACAGTTTCCCAGACATTTGTTACTGACCAGTCTCATGGACAGATACTTGCAAACTAAACCCCATGTCTGATCCAGCAGTACTGTTCCTATGTTCTTATAAGGTCAAACTAGCTAAACCAATAGCCATCATTTTTACCTTTCAGTTCTATGAACTTGTGATTAATTTTACACCCATGTGACTCCACTGTTGAGTCTAAAGCAGTATCTGAAGCCCCAGAGTATCCAAAAGGTCCAAAGGCTCGGCTTCAGTTCAAGAGGAGAGAGCAGAACTCACTGAGGAGATGGGGGTGAGGGATACACATATATGACACTGTGCAAAGGTGGATTTAAGACCAGTAATACATAAACAGGTTGTAAATGTAATCTCATGGAAGATGGTGTTTCACTTAACCCTCAGTGAAAGTTCATAGAATCATAGAATGTCTTGGGTTGGAAAGGACCTCTAAAGGCCATTTAGTCCAATCCCCCTACCATAAGCAGGGACATCTCACACTAGAACAGATTGCTCAGAGCCCCATCAAGCCTGCTTCTTGACAGCTTTCATAGTTACTGATACAAATTCACCCTCTGGTTTGACTTTTTATTATGTTGTTGAAATCTTGCCGCTGACAAAGCCAGTGTTTAGCATTGTCTCTTCAAATTGTCCCCTCCACTACCTGAAGATGGCCTATGAGAAAGCTGGAGAGGGACTTTTTATAAGGACATGGGGAGATAGGACAAGGGGTAATGGCTTTAAACAGAAAGAGGAAAGATTTTGCTGAGATATTGAGAAGAAATTATTTCCTGTGAAGGTGATGAGACACTGGCCCAGGTTGCCAGAGAAGCTGTGGTTGCCCCATCCCTAGAAGTGTTCAAGGCCAGGTTGGATGGGGTTTGGAGCAAGCTGCTCTAGTGGGAGGTGTCCCCCTGCCCATGGCAGGGGGGTTGGAGCTAGGTGATCTTTAAGGTCCCTTCCAACCCAAACCATTCTATGATTCTACCATTCTATAAATACAACTGCTTTTTGTTCCTTTCCAAACTTAGAGTGCTACAATGGTGTAATGAGAGGGGGAAATAACTCTTCAGTTTGATTTTCCAGTTCAAAACCATCAACAAAGGGAAAAAAACCAACATCATTGACTCAATGCTCAGGATGCTTGAGCAATATTCAAGCAACCTGGAAGATTTAATCAGGGAGCGGACTGAAGAGCTAGAGGTTGAAAAACAGAAGACAGACAAACTACTGTCACAAATGCTTCCCCCGTAAGTACTAGTACTATAAATAGCAAAAAACAACTAGTTGGCATTTCATAGCTAGACTGGTCGAAAGAATTTCACAGAACTCAGTGAGATTGGAGAGCTTTTTGGTCAAGCACCTCCCAATTAAAGTAAGAAACTTTCGTCAATGCTGTGTTACAACCATATAGCTCCTTATATTTATTGGAAGATCTTCTGAGGACAGCAGGATAATTGTTTCTGAGCTCTTGGGCATGCCTTACTACAAGGGCTTGTGCCTGGTCACCTTTGCTTGTGTTGTTATTTCAGATCGGTGGCAGAAGCCCTCAAGACTGGTGGTACTGTGGAGCCAGAGTATTTTGACCAGGTGACCATCTACTTCAGTGACATCGTGGGCTTCACAACCATTTCAGCCCTCAGTGAACCCATTGAAGTAGTTGACCTTCTGAATGACCTCTACACACTGTTTGATGCTGTTCTTGGAAACCATGATGTTTACAAGGTGAGGAGTATCTGGGCGTGAAGATCAAGCCATGCCTGGGTCAAACACTCCTATAGTTTAATTCTACTGCTCTTTCCCAACTTTTAATTTTATTTATTTATTTATTAATGCCATGGTATTTGCCAGGTGGAGACAATTGGTGATGCCTACATGGTTGCCTCAGGGCTCCCAAAACGGAATGGAAACAAGCACGCAGCTGAGATAGCCAACATGTCCCTGGACATCCTCAGCTCAGTGGGAACATTCAAAATGAGACACATGCCAGACATTCCCCTCAGGATACGAATTGGGCTGCACACAGGTAGGCAGCTGCACTACACATCAAAGAACTGCTTCTCTGAATGCCTTCTGCCCCAAAACAAGCACCCTTAGAAGGTGCTTTAAAATCTTCCACACCATCAAGGGCATTAAAATGGAAATAAAAACCCAAAGGAGGAAAATAGCTCAGTATCATTTGGGGGAGAAATTAAGTATTCTGTCACAGGCAGGAACTCCATCAGAAACATTAGTTACAAGGGTTTCGTTCTCAGGGTTGCTCTTTGATGTACCATAGGATACTCACTGGTGTGATCATGAAGACATCATTGTAACTCTGTTCTGAAATGAAAAAGCACAAAAAAAACACATAGAGTGAAAGAATGGAAAAGGTTGGGAAGATTTATTACAGGTAGGACGTAACCAGAAGAATATGGGATACAGCTATAGAATAAAAAGCATGTTACAAAGAAAGCAAATGATCCCCAATATGATCTATTCAATTAACAGAAAAGTGGCTTGTTTAAAAAGAAAATAATTTGTGTCTTTTTTTAATACACAAAGTGTAACTAAACAGCAGAATAGAACAAAACAATACATACAGTAGGATTGCAGTCATCACATAACCAGAAGTATGACTGGGATTTTAAACAGAGGAAAAGTCATCTGCTGTTATCATAGAATTAATATTTTTTTAAGAGATGAACCTTCATAATTTTATACCATAGTCATCCATCACTAAATTTTTCCCACCTACTTGCCACCCGACTTCTTGCATCTTCCTCTAAATCACTGGATACTGCCCATTATGGGAAGCTGGATTATGAATAAAGTTGTCCAGGAGACTGACCCAAAATTACAGGATTTTGTTATCCTTCTGCCTATCGGATAGTGCCTATATTTTTGCATCCTTGCCATGCAAGTGTTTTACAAAAGTCAATATCCTGGTCCCTGTTGTATACATAGAGAAATAAGAGCAGAGAAAAAGAAGAATCACACCCCAAATAACCTGAGAACAGAACTGTGACTTGAGCAGAGCTAAAATCAGTATTTCATATCTCCTAGACCATATAAGTTCTTCTTTTGGGGTTGTCTCTGGAAACTCAGCTCCCTACTGTTTTCTTTGCAGTTCAGGGGTCTTAGCTGGCCCTTCACAGAAGTCTAAAGTGCTAAGGAAAGATTGCAGGAACACTGTGGGTTTTGTACTCTGGCAGAAATGAGATGTGACTGTGGTCCCAACTTGTCTTGGCCAGAACAGGAGTCTCTGGAGAACCAGCAGCACATTTTTAACATGGAAAGAGGGGAATTCAGTGTGCAACATCTGCTTCTGCCTGTTGACAGAAGTTCTCCAACATGTCTTCCATGCACCCAGCCAAAACTCTGTCCCTAGGTAATGTCTATGGAGAGTAGTTACAAGTTTTCTTGTTTTTATGAACCCTGAGTATGTGGAAAGCAGTTTTGCTAGGAACTGTTGTGTAGGGTATGAGAGGAAGAGGGGGAGGAATTGGTGTTTTCTTTCTAAAGAAGCAGAAGCCACGTCTTGTTTTGCACAGATCTAGTAGTGTCATACTGTCATGGGAGCAGAGAGAAAGGCATGTTCCAAGTAAACCAGCTTTCCAAGCTGACAGCAGAGTTTGATTAACCCTAGACCCCATTTCCCCTGAGGAAAGAAGCATGAAGAGGGAATCACCAGCATCCTGAAAGCATGGAGGAAGCTCCTGGGGCAGAGAAGGGCTTGGCTAACACTTGAACTGTCCTGGAAAAGATGGAGAATGGGTGTGACCACCAATTCTGTGGGCCAACTGCTTTCTGGAAACTGGTGCCAAGAAGAGCTCATGATACCCTCTCTGAAAAAGCAGTAAAAGCCATGTCCCTCCAACCCCAGTGTAGAGGTGTAACTCAGGGAACTTCTGCTGGCCCATGCCCATGGTTTGCCTGTGGCAATGCATGGGTAAGGTGAGGAGAATGAGAAGAACAGTGTTTGGTCTGCAGTTTCTCCCCTGATTTAAATGCACTCTGGAGTCTTGTCTCTCCTCTCTTTACCCAGAAAAACTCAGCTGACTCTTGTTTCCACGCCAGCCACATCTGGGCTGGAGCAGGACATCCAGGGAGAACAGTGGTGAGAAGACAAGCTTTTCTACAGAGGCTGAAGAGGATCTGTTTATTGGTCAGGCTTTTTGGCAGGCAGCCCCACACTTCCATTGAGCTTCTTGACCTCCTTAACACCACTCATGGCTGTTGCAGAGCCTCAGCCAGCACGGCTCAGTAACTGACCCTGCAAGCCCTGGCAAAGTGCCATTTCAGAACAAACCAGCAAACCTTTATAATTAAACAACTCGGCCATAATGTTCTCATCACAAGGTCTCTGGTTTCCTCTGAAACTTGTTACTGTGGGAGATCTATCACTGCAAGTTTTTGTTAGCCCTTTCCTGAAGCTGTCTAGACGAGGAGGAACACACACAGACAGTGAAGGCAGCAAGTGAATTAGCTCTTGGATGCTTTCACCATGGAGAAGACCTTTGGCAGTGCTTACACAGTAGGGTTGGTTTTGAACTAAGAACTTTCTGTAACAGGAGGACAAGCTTCAAAGCAGTGCTCTGGAAAGATAGCCCCTCACCTTAAAAATCTTGCCTATCCTAGCTTGCGGGCTTTGCAGAAAAGATCAGGTGACCCTACTGACTGAGTAGGAAACATAATTTTAGGCATCCATGTGGGGGTGTTGCCAGGAATGTTAGGGAGCCTGTACTCATTTGTGGTCAGTGGGGATCTGGTGGACACATAGGTGGACCCTGGAGAGCTGTTCAGGTGCAGAAGTGGAAAAGCTCTCAAGGCTCAGTTGTCTGCATTGACCTGGCCTCCACTGACCACAGGAGGATCTCAGCTCCTTATAGTTGTGCTTTGAATCAAATCCTCCTGAGTGAGGGTTGGTTTTTGCCAGGAGCCATTGTCGTGTCCTTGCATCTATGACAGAAGAAGCTTTGATTCTTACTGAGATTTCTGAGTGCCACTGTCCTGGCATCACCACAACATGAACAGAAGGGATGTCATGTGAGTTAGTGGCTTCTGAGGGAAAGCTCTTATAGAAGCATGAATTAAAATGTCTCCAACAAGACCCTTTTTTATGCATGTTCCTCATTCGTGTGGACAGATTAAGGACTATTTAGGGAAGTGTTAAAACCTTAATAGAAAAAAAATCCAATAACATCAACATGCCTTTACAATTGTGCTATAGAGGTGCCTGTACACTGAACCCTGAAAAAAACTTGTGTAGTGGATACAGCTCATCTCCTGAAGGGCTTGAACAAAATTACTGAGCACTTACAAAGATGGGACTTAAATTGGAGGAGATTCTGAGGGCCAGTGTCTTATCCAAGGTTGCATGACACATTGGAAGTAAAAAAAACCCAACCATTATATCAGGTTTTCCTGATCTCCATCAGTCCCTGCATACTGTGTTTGTTCCATACATATGTTGAAGTGCCTGTAATGTTTTTGGTATGAACTCTTCTACCTCTAGGGTTGGGGTTAAAATCTTTAAGCAAGCAATGATTCATTAGTTGTGAATTAAAATCTCTCACCTCTCAGCATCATCCATAAATTAAATTAAAATCTTGTTCCTTTGACTCTGCAGCAACAACTTTTCAGAGGTCACAGCAAGAGTTCTTGCAAAGTTCCCTGTAGTTTTCATCTACAGAGTTTTGTTGTCCTAAAGATGTATCTGAAAATTATATGAAGAAGCAGTTTTTGAAAATAAGTCTAAAATCACTTCTAATTTAGGTGGTGATATTATTATATTTTAACCTTCAAATTTTCATATTATGGAAAACCTTACCTATAGCATCATTTCTTATCCTATGGATGATGTGCTACATTCACATTTCTTGCAACCTTGCATAGGAAAAGACCATTCTATGATTCTATGATTTCCTAGATGTCAGTTCTATTAAATCTTAATCCAGAAGGGTCATGAAATTGAAAAGACAGGCAGATCCTGAAAAAGGCATGTGACATAAATGCATCCAATGCAAAATATAAAGAAAAAGGCCTGTTTTTCCCTGCAGGAAGCCCCACACCTCCTTACATTGCTGAGAGCATTCTCTTTTTCTCCTTTGTCTTGTTTTGTTTTTTTTCCATTTATTTTGCAAGCCTGAGATTTTAAATTCTGAGTGATGAAATTTAGCTTCTCATCCTTCAGGACACAGTCCAAGAAAAATTAGCTAACCAAGCACCCCAGATGACAGTTGTCTGTGCAATTTGGCCATCACACATTTTCTCTGTGTGGGTGTGATTGTTTGTGTGGATCCTGCACTCGTATCTCTCCCTGAGAACCTGGCACCGTTTTTTGGGAGCTAGTTTGGAAGGCAGTGGATCTCGTCTAAAGAATGAGAGAGAGGAAAAATAAACAGTCTTTTGGCTAGACAGGCGAGATAGTGATGTCTTCCTCTCTGAGGAAGGGACACGGGGTGGTCCAAAGGCCTGCCAACATCTCTGGATGTTCAAGGCTGATTTCCAATTCTGTCTCACTGAGACACAGGGCATGTCAGAGGATCTGAACTTTAGCGTCCTCAGATGGAAAAGGAAGCCTTTTAAAAATGAGATTGCAGTAGTCCTTGAGCTTCCCTGAACTCTAGACAAATTTATTCCAGATGATGGTGAGCTGAGGTCCTACCACACAAGACCTCTGTCAGGCCTAAAACACCAATGTGCAATCTAGAGCAATGCTTAATTTTTGATTGCTTTTAGCAAGCACCAAAGCCAATGAGATCTTAAAAAATCCTATATTCCCAAGTGGTTTTTGATTATCAGAGAAGAGGATGAGATTTGTTTGTCAGTGGGACCCTTAATGTGTGCAGTACCTTCTGGGTTATATGGATGATGTGTCTTCCAGGGCCTTGTGTGGCAGGTGTGGTGGGGCTTACCATGCCACGGTACTGCCTCTTTGGAGACACGGTGAACACGGCATCAAGGATGGAGTCCACAGGCCTGCGTGAGTATTTGGGATAGTCCCTGGGGTGAGTGGTGGACAAATCTCTCAAGAGAGAGGAAGAACTGTACATCTTTAGTTATAAGCATTACAACTGAATCAGTCCTGAGAAAAGGGCAAACCAAATGACAAAATTCAAAGCAACCTAGAGGGAAGGTCATCAGTTTTGTCATAGTAAGTCAACGTTTAAGGCCTTGTCTTCACCACAAGGGTGATAAGAGGTCTGGAACACCTGTCCTATGAAAATAGGCAGAGAGAGTTGGGGTTGTTCAGCCTGGAGAAGAAAAAGCTCTGGGGAGACCTCATAGCAGCCTTCCAGTATCTGAAGGGGCTACAGAAAAGCTGGGGAGGGACTTTTTACAAGGGCTTGTAGAGAGAGGCCAAGGGGTAATGGCTTAAAACTTGAAGAGGAGAAATTTAGGTTAGAGGTAGGAGGAAATCCTTCATTGTGAGGGTGGTGAGACACTGGAACAGGTTGCCCAGGGAAGCTCTGTCTGTCCCATCGTTGGAAGTGTTCAAGGGCAGGTTGGATAGGGTTCTGAGCAACCTGATCTAGTGGGAGGTGTCCCTGCCCATGCAGGGGATTTGGATCGAGATGATTTTTGAGGTCATAGAATCATCATAGAGTACCTTGGGTTGGAAGGGACCTATCAAGGTCATCTAGTCCAACCCCCCTACAATAAGCAGGGACATCTCACACTAGAACAGATTGCTCAGAGCCCCATTAAGCCTGACCTTAAATGTCTCCAGGGATGAGGCCTCCACCACCTCTCTAGGCAGCCTGATCCTGTGACCCCTCACCCTCACATTAAAGACCTTTTTCCTCATGTCCAACCTCAATCTACCCTTCTCTAGCTTGAAACCCTTACCCCTTGTCCTGTCCTTACATGCCCTAGTGAACAGGTCTTCCCCAGCCTTCTTATAGGCCCCTTTCAGGTATTGGAATGTTGCTATACGGTCCCTTCCAAACCAAACCATTCCGTGATTCTATGATGATTCTATGATTCTGATTTGGATCCCATCAACCAAAATTAACATTAATGTTGCCCTAGATTTCTCCTACACAGGTTGGATCTTGGTTTCATTCAGTGCTGAGGGCCCTTATTTCAGAGCTTTTCTTGCGCAATAAACTTGTTGTGCAGTTACTTCTCATGGCCAGTATGAGACAAGGATTGCAGAACTTATGCTTCCATCATGCTGGAGAGAGAGAAAAGCAGACCACAAGCAACAGTGTCTTGCAGTATGAAGGGCATCATTTGTGGTGGCTTAATTTATCAGCAGTAACAACTCCATGAAGAAGTGTAGGCAGGTCCTAACAACATCTTTAAAGTTCCCTTCCTTGGTGGATGTTCTTGGTATCTTTCTTGATGGGTTGATATTCATGCTATTTTCCTCTCAAATTCTTGTCCTTTATTTATCACTATACACCCAGGAAAGCTGGGGAGGAACTTTTTACCAGGGTGCTTAGTGATAGGACAAGGCGTAATGGTTTTTAACTGGAGGAGGGGAGATTTAGATTAGATGTTAGGAAGAAATTCTTTACTGTGAGGGTGGTGAGACACTGGCCCAGGCTGCCCAGAGAAGCTGTGGAAGCTCCATCCCTTGGAAGTGTTCAAAGCCAGGTTGGATGGGGCTTGGAGCAACCTGGTCTAGTGGAAGGTGTCCCTGCCCATGGCAGGGGGCTTGGAACTAGGTGATCTTCAAGGTCCCTTCCAACCCAAACTATTCCATGATTCTATGATTTTCCTGAGGCTTCCAGTTACAAAAGCACAGTCTACATGCACAGAGCCAATAGCTACAGCAGAGAAGACCATTTCTCAGCTCATTCTTACTGAAGTTTCCAGATGTGTAAAAAGAGGTGGTGAGGAGGGAATGTTAACCTGTGTTTCAGTCATTTGTGTACCCAGATCTGCTGTTTGTTGGTGTCCTTGGCTAAGATGTGGATCTGGAAACCACACTGGATGAACTGGATGACACAGTGGACACCTAGGGACAGCAGGGGCAGAGCCTTAGATGAGTTTTGAATTTGCTTTTGGTGTCCAGGCTGTCAGTACAAGTTTATTTCCAAAGGCAACACCTCATACATTTTAATCACTGATCTCTGGTCTCCCTTTTGATATTTTCAACAGTTCTAAGGAATTATGGCAGATTGCAAGTTTGGAGTCTGTGATGTTTAACATTAAAATCTTGAGGTCTAGCCAGTCTAGAAGTGTGTTGCAGTATATATGCCACATTGGAATTTTTTAACTCTTTCATATAATCCTCACATTTCTAGCTCCAGTGATTTTGGTTAGACTAATTAAGATTAACAGTTAGGCTAATCATTAATTAAAGAGCATTGCCTTTTTTTCAGTTATGCCTGGCTTTTTTTTAAGAGGCATATATTGCATTTGGAAAGCTGTGGAAAGAAGGAAATACTTTGACAGCAAAGTTCTAATGGCAAGACAGACATTTGAAGGTTCTCAGGTTTTAAACCTTGGGAAGTGTGAAGTCCCATGGAGAATGGAGACAGCAGATACACTGCAGATAGGAGAACATCATTATACATTAATAGAAATGTATCTAGATACACAGTATTATAGAATCCTAGAATGCCAGGTTGGAAGGGACCTCAAGGATCATCTGATCCAACCTTTCTAGGTACTACTCTAGTTGATATGAGGTGGCTCAGCACCCTGTCCAGCTGAGACTTAAAACTGCCCAACGTGGGCTAATCTACTGCTTTGTTTGGGAGACTATTCCAATGTTGGACTGTCCTCATGGTGAAAAATTGACCTCTTGGGTCCAGTAATAGGAAGATTGTAGGTTAGTGTCTCTGGAAATGTAGTTCAAAGCTGTGTGGTCTTCCTCTGCATGTTTGAACCAATGTTCTTATTTCTGATTACTCTGCAAAAAAAAAAAAAAAGTAACTGGTTCACCTCCCATCCTTCAAGGGGGAATGGAATGAGATCAACACATTTGAACCAAAAACCCAACAAAAAAAAAAAAAAAAAAAAAAAAAAAAAAAAAAAAAAAAGAAAACTATTTGGGGAAGAATGTTTTAGAAACATTTCCTGCCTTGTTGACATCCTACAGAACAACACAATAATTGAGTTCCAGCAATGACTGTAAAACAAACTGAGGGAGGTGGGAATTTGGGAATGATCTCTGCCTTTGCCCTTTTTGTTCATAAAATGTTATCAGCAGCCCTGGATGGAATTAGCTACTGAAAAACCCAGATGGATCTAGATGCACAGTCACATTCTCATTTTGTTCCCTTGCAAACTTCATTTGTCTGCTTCTCATCCCAACTTCCAAATGACATTGGGCCTCTGGAGCAGAACAGTTGGTTTTTCTTTCTTGCTGCCTAGTGGCAATAGAGAAAAATGACATTTTTTAATCTGCTTGCCAATGTTGCTGAAAAACCACTCAAGATGTTTAATAAGAGCTGGAATTCTACACTGAGTGTGTTTGGTATCCTCCAGAAAGTCCCCAATGTGGATGTCCTCTCACCCTGTGCTCATTACAGCCCTATCTAAAGGGATCCACCCATCAACACCACACTATGTAGAGGACCACCACAAAGCTTCATCAGCTACACACCTGCATGCTTTGGAGCACTTTTGCTTGCCAGTAGGTAGCAGTGTGGAATTCACAGTGTGTGTGCAAGGTAGTGATCCAGCTGTTTTGCTTTTCATTCACAGCTTACAGAATTCATGTCAGCCAAAGTACAGTGGATACACTTCGGAGTCTAAATGAAGGCTATGAAATCGTTCCTCGGGGTAAAACAGAACTGAAGGTAAGAAGGGCTGTGTGAAATGCTTCTCAGAGAAACCTTCTTGCTTAAGGAATTTTTACATTAGGCTTTTTTTTTGGCCTTCATCCACCACTTCTCTGCTGGATCCTTCCCAAATTGTCCCCACCCGTTGTTTCAGTACATGATGTAATTCTTGATGGACCATGGGATCAGCTGTATGTGCTGGATCTAAGTATTTATTTAGGAGTCTATTTCGTTCACCTTTGATAGAAGCTGCTGCTTTTCACAGTGTCCAAACAAGACAACACTAAGTATTTCAACATATCACTTCCCCCCTTACATATTCAATAGACAGAAGTATGAGCTTTTCTGGCCTTAAACAGCTACAGTAAGAGGTCTGAATATGACCCCAGATCCCTCAGCAATCTATCATGACAAGTGGAATCATTTCACCCAAGTTCCTATGTCTCCAAGTGGAGAGCTGAGGTAATTTCTTCAGATTCAGTCAATGGAAGGAAACCTTTACATAGTTAGTGAAGATCAATTGTTACTTTGGGAAATTATTAACCTTGTTTGCTTTCAGTGGCCAGTTTATTTCAAGATGAATGTCACCCTAGAAGTGACTGTTTTCCTCCACTCCAGTCAAGGGTGATTGACTCTGATGTAGATGCCTACATTTCATCAGATGCATCTCACCTTAAAAGCTCAATCACCAGTGGTGGGAGAGGAAGTTATTATTCTGCTACTCAGCCCAGCAACAGTTGTAAAATCTCTCAGTTAATGATGTTAGTGCTGCCACATAAGATGGTTAGAGATCCTGTAGTTTCTCATTTGAGCTGTGTAGTTTCAATGACCCAGATCAATGAGGGTCATTTGTAGATGACAGTTTGAACAAGGGCTCTTCTTATAAGTGAAATTCAAATCACCCCTGAACCATTGTAAAGAAGAGCCCAAGATTTCCAGCCATGCTCTGTCTCTGAGTATACAGAGCCCTCAGAAACCCAGTGAGGGAATTAGCAATGAGCAGAGAGTGGTCAGAAAAGCTGCTCTTCATCTGGATTTTTGTTTTTATTTTAGGGTAAAGGAGTAGAAGACACATATTGGCTGGTTGGGAAAAAAGGCTTTCTGAAGCCATTACCTAAACCTCCTGAAATAAAGCCAGGGTAAGTGTAACTGCGTCACTGTTCAATACTTTCATTAAAAGGTCTTTGTTGGAGTTCACAGGCTGAAGAGATGCATTTCCATAATATCTGTTTGCAAAGTCTTCTTTGCAATAATATATAATATAATGTAATATAATCTTCTTTAGGTGACTTACATTTTCAGGCATAGTACTGGGACTCAGAAGTGATGCTGTTTCTTCAACTCCTCACCTTAATCACAGTTCCCAAGAAGTGGCACAGAAACTTGCTGCTTCTACCCCCATAGTCCCTTGGAGATGGAGCACCAGGGAGCTCCTTCCTGAATCTCCTTCCTACTCTGTGTGCTTATGGGAGATGCACAGGCAGGGACACTTTCAGGTCTCTGGTGTCATCAGTGCATGGGTGACACTTATTTTCTCTTTCCATCAAATTCCTCCAGAAAATACCAGCCTCATTCATCATATAAACATGTTTCATCCGTATAGAACATTCAGACAGAACAATAAGGAGATTTTGTGTTGAAAAAATACGGCACCAGTATGTAGTTAAAGACTTAATGACATTGCCTCCAAACAAGTGTTGGTGAGAAAAGATTGAGCACTTGGAATTCTTTAAGCCATTTTGTAGCTTTGCAATGCCTGACTTTGCAAACAGAGTATTCCCACTGTGGCTGTCACATGCCTGGAAAGGATGTTGTGGTCAGGACATAAAAACCAGGGGTGGGATTTGTTTGACAAGAACACTGTAGTCACCCACATTAAAGCTAGTCAACCTTGACTCCCTTTATAGTCAACAAAGAGAAACTCATGCTCAGGAGGATGATTTGACTGGCCTGCTTGGACATCTGTATTAGGAGATGAATCGTCCTTGCAAGATTCCTGTTTTGTTGACTATAAAGAGGTCCAGCAGTGATTAGCTGAGACACGGATGTCTGACAGCAAACAGGGTCTGTTTTTATTCTGACTCTGACTTCCCCTGAGCAATCTGGTTCTAAGTTTTGCCTCATTTCCTCTTAGTAAAATGAAGAGGGTTTTTATCTCCCTCTGGATGTAATGGTTAACTATTTGGGCAGTTGCACACAGGGCAGTCACATACAGGGTAGTCCATAGGCTTTGAGACCTCACAGAGCTCCTAAATTTTAAGTTATTTGCACTTCAATCAGGGTGTCAATAATTTTGAGAGACGATATTACTTAGGCTTGTAGGCATTTTATTGTTAATAATTGGTGGAAATGAACTATTGAGTAATGTGTGTTGATACCAAGGGTTATTAATAGGAAATAAGAAACTTGGAGGAGCTTTGCCAGATTAGGAAGGTAGGTTGGCTTCTCATGCAACCAAAGAAGCACCAGGACTTCTACTCTGAGAGAAGATTCTTCTCATCCTAGTTTTACTATCTAAAAGCCATGTGTTAGGCCTCCATTGACTGTTGAGGTTCTTTCCATAATCCTCAAAGAGCCTGTCCTTTGGTCACCTGTGCCAAAGTCATACTTCTGCAGGACCAAGCATGGATTGTAAATGACAGAACATATATCTGGGTCAGAGGAATGATAAGAAGAGGCAAAAATGCTTCACTCATACCTAGGATCAGGGGATCTTGAACATCCTTGTGTAACCTCAGAAGAATCCATCAGTAGCACTGCAGAGAGGGAGGTGATCTGCTCTTGCCCCAAGGCCCCGATGTTCACTGTTCTTTCACAGTTTTTCTGTCCCCATAGATCTTCATACAGCAGTTGAACAAATGTGAAAGTAATCAGAGGAAAGAGAAAAGATATGTGAAACTGAATCTATCCTAGTGAAGGGTCAAAGTAAAAGTTATACCCCATAGGACTCAAATAGCAGAAAGAAGTAGCTGGGTGTTCAAGCAAAGAAAATATTTGGAGAACTGCCTTGTGGACAGACTGGGCTGATATCAGACAGCTATCAGACCTGGCCTTCTATTTTTCCAACCTCATCTTGATGGTTAAGTTTTATGCCAGTTTATGAGAGGTTAAAATTTGCTTTTTGATTATGTCTATATGTTGGCCAATATGGTGGTTTCAAGACACTGCCTGATACACTTCTGTAGGAATTTCCTCATCTGTAGGCTTTTGTGCTGAGGAGTGAACTGCTGAACCAAGTCCTCTTCTACTCATTTTTTCATTCTGTCCTGAAGCAACCCATCTTCTATTTAGGTCTTCCCTTTCCATGAGGTCTTACACAACCCAGTCCCTCACATTTGGTGAGACCAGTGGGCAGCAGCAGATTTTCTCCTCCTATTCAGAAGAGCAAGGGACACTTTTCTCATTACTTTATTCCTTGTGGCTCACCAAAGTTAACGGCCTCCTCTGAGAGTCATGCTGGAGACATTCAGTCCATAATTTGGCTTGCTGTCTGAGCTCTTGTCTTAGACCACCACAGGGAATTACACTCATGAAGTCTTAAACAACAAGGAAATGTGATTTGCTTCAAGGAAGTTTCAGATTCCATGTTTCTTAGAAACATATAATTGTTTTGGTTGGAAAAAAGCTTTAATATCATCAAGTATCATCAAGTCCAACCATTCTTACTGCCATGACAAGTCATAGCCCTTGAGATATGGAATATTTCAGACCTTCCCAACAGTGGTTTGTGGAAAGGAAAACAGATAACATTAAAGAAAGCATTAACTTCCTATTATTTCCTATGATGTAAAACCCATCAGCCAATCAAAACTGTGGCACAGTCCTTGGCAGGAGGATTTCTTGACACATTAAGGCAATTTTTCAGCTTGGGTAGGCAATCATGAGCAGATCTATGATCAAGTAACTCACAGAGCTGTTAACAGATGCCTAGAGGCAAGTCAAGCTTCATTATCCTACTGTGCTTGGAGTAGTCTTGGCGCCCTAGACCTGGAGAATGGTCCTTGACCTTACAAAGGTGAGTTTTATGCAGGTTAGAAACCGAACTTCATCAAAATTAAAAATGTAGAAAACCATTAGATTATGTGGTTGACTTAATATTAATGGTCCTGTAAAATACTGTGGTAACAACCCCTTCTGGCATTGCTGAAATTGCTGAGAGAATATAGTTGATTGTCTAGTAATAAACCTCAAGCCACCAAATGACTAACAAAGGAACCATTGTTGCATCTACAAAATTGGAATTTAATTGTTACGCATCAACCTCTCTGTTTAATCCCAATTACAGACTTAATGGAGGCATTAGTTGGAACATTCTTATTGATTTCCATTGTCTGCACTAAGCTTTTATACATTCAGAGTTGTGTAAGGACATCCAGATAAACGTACTTTACTCTTAAAGCCCAGGTGTTGGGGGTGACACGGTTCACACAGGATACAGAACATTTTCATTAAGAAGAAAGGTAGTTCAATTAAAAGACTTAATATGCTCCTTACCACCATTACTTTTTTCCAACCATAAAACCAAACGAACTGAAAGGCTATTCTTAAAATTAACCTTGTGTCAAGCTGTTCAGGGTCATAGAATCATAGAATCATAGAATCCTAGGGGTTGGAAGGGACCTCGAAAGATCATCTAGTCCAACCCCCCTGCCAGAGCAGGGTCACCTAGAGCACATCACACAGGAACTTGTCCAGGTGGGTTTTGAATGTCTCCAGTGAAGGAGACTCCACAACCTCTCTGGGCAGCCTGTTCCAGTGCTCTGTCACTCTCACAGTAAAGAAGTTTTTTCTGATATTCACCTTGAACCTCCTATGCTCCAATTTACACCCATTACCCCTTGTCCTATCACTGGTCATCACTGAGAAGAGCCTAACTCCATCTCCCTGACACTCACCCCTTACATATTTGTAAACATTGATGAGGTCACCCCTCAGCCTCCTTTTTTCCAAGCTAAAGAGGCCCAGCTCCCTCAGCCTTTCCTCATAAGGGAGATGTTCCACTCCCTTAATCATCTTTGTGGCTCTGCACTGGACTCTTTCAAGCAGTTCCCTGTCCTTCTTGAACTGAGGGGCCCAGAACTGGACACAATACTCCAGATGTGGCCTCACCAATGCAGAATAGAGGGGGAGGAGAACCTCTCTTGACCTACTAACCACACCCTTTCTAATGCACCCCAGGATGCCATTGGCCTTCTTGGCCACAAGGGCACATTGCTGGCTCATGGTCATCCTCCTGTCTACCAGGACCCCCAGGTCTCGATATCTGTTTTCAGAAGCAAAAAAGCTTACTGAAAATCAAGTAAGAAACACCTTCACATGCTCTTTTTATGAGACAGGGTGGAGGTTCAGGAGAAGTCCCAGGACACAGGGAAAGCACAAGTTTAAAGTCCAGATTTCAGTGCTGGCTCCTGCCCCAGAGAATTTTCCTTTTTGAAGGATAACTTTCTTCTTTCTACGTCTGGTCAAATTTCAGTTTTACCAGCTTTACATGGAGCTTTAGGTTAACTTTGCGTCACACAGAACAGGGCGGGCAGTTCAATAGGCTGCTTAGTCCTTTCCTTGCTCCAAGGGAAATTTCTACCCCTTCCCTGCCTTGTAGTGAACATTATTTCCCCTTCTTCCTTGCAGCTTGTTAGGAATTTTATTGCTGCATCGAAGGATCTTGTGGGTTGGGGCTTCTTTGAGCAATAATCACAGAAGGCAAAGAAAAAAGCTTTCCACAAAAGCTGGGTACTTCCACAGGAAATAAGATGAAGGAAAATGGCACCAAGCTGCAACACAGGAAGTTCCACCTCAACATGAGGAAGATCTTTACTGTGAGGGTGATGGCGCCCTGGGACAGGCTGCCCAGAGAGGCTGTGGAGTTTCCTTCTCTGGAGACTTTCAAGACCCATCTGGACCCATTCCTGTGTGATCTTCCCCAGGTGTTCCTGTTGCAGCCAGGGGGTCGGACTCGATGATCTTCAGAGGTCCCTTCCAACCCCTGTGATTCTATGTTTCTATGAAAAGCAGATTAAGGGGGACCCAGAAAAGGTGTAAGAAGATCACGACATAGCAAAGCCAAGCATGCTGAGCAGTCAAGCATCAGCCTACCTGTAGGCTAGGTATTTTTTTGAGAATTCACAGTCAGATGGGTTTGAAGGAAGTCTGTGAAGTTTCTTTGAGGGTACACCAGGAGACTGGTTTTTGGGGCTGAGGAACAGCCGTGGGAAAAGCACAAAGTTGCTGGTTTATTAATGTGGGACATTGGAAGCTGGCATCCTGTGGTGCTCTGGGACAGGCAGCACCTTGTCTGCACTGGTGGAGCACTCCTCTTGCCCAAAACAGCAGAGAAGATATGAGGTTCTATACAAATCTAGCAGATACAAGCCTGACCTGGCACATATCATAGATGCATTTTGCAAAGCACTGAACAAATATCTATCAATAGGAAAAATTCACTAACTACTGTAATTCAGGAAAAGAAAAAAAAAACAGCAGCTGAAGAACCAGGATCAGGAAGAAGAGGGACATACTCAGTCTTCTGATTTTCTAACTTCTACTATCCTGTTTTGAAGTCCTTTGCTCTGGTGCTCAATACAGTGCTTTCAAGCAGCAGGAGGTGGTGTTATCTACAAACTTTCCCTTTCTATTACTATTTTAAATAAGCTATGGAAAGTTAACTGGAGAAAAAACTAATCTAATTCAGTGATGAAAGATACAGGTCAGGGGTCCTCTTGTGAGTTTTTAACCATGAACCCAGTGCCCAAATAAAGAACACATGAGTTTTGGATTTTTACCAGATCCCTACTTTTGTATGGTCTTAAATACAGAAAGGTTGATAGATCATCTTGTCCGCCACCACCCATAATGATAAGCACAACCTAATGTGAGAAATCACTAAAAACTGAAGATGCAGCAAGAGATAGGAGGGAGTTTTGGGGCTCTCCCATCCTCAAGCACATGAGGATCAACCCTAGATAAAGCCTGAGATTTTTGTTTGATGAGGAAATGGGTGAAGGGTGCTCAAAGAATCCATCTCCCAACACCAGATGAGAAACACCTTATTATGAGCCAAGAAAAATACACCCATTAGGACAAGATGGCTTCTTCTTCTACCCAATACAGAGCTCTCATAGCTTTGTCTATGTTGAGGCACCAGGGCATGATAGGAGACAATCAGTAGAAAGTCTCTAGTGTTTCTGTTACTCATGTGTCTCTCTGAAAGCCTACGTGAAAAGATTTCCATTCAGGTTCCTATTTGAAGTTTTTCACCCAATGCACTTTAAAATCAGAAATAAAAGATCTTGTGAAGCAAACAGCAGTGAAAAAAACTTTTGCTGTCCTTACATAGCTGGAATTATATAACAGCATCACAACAGTTCCTAAATAAACTTTATATAATGTATAACAAGAGTTATTTGGGGAAATCAAAGCATCCTCTGGCTTGATCACCCAATATCAGGACAGATGCCTTTTGCTTCACAATCAATGCTTTCTTTTCTTTTTATGACCCCTAACATAGCAGCAAAATGGAAAAAAAAGAGGAATATTTTTGTCATGGCTATGGCATAATGCAGGCGAGGAAGAATTTTCCTCTGAAATTTGATTGAGGCAAGAAAGGGACTGAAAGCCAGTGACTCACTTCCCTTTGAACAAGGCTCTCTGACTTGGAATGTGGTTGCTCCAGCTGATGTATTTTAACAAGATCTTTTTGAGCAATTTGAGGTTTCTGGAGGAATTGGCTAGAATATTAGATTAGACTATTAGTGCTGATAGGAAGAAAAACTAAATGCAGTGTTCAAGAAACCCTAAATGCAGTGTTCAGAGGGAAGGGAGGGCAGGCAGTGGCATTGTTTGGCTGGAAGATGGGATTCAATGCATCCCCCTTTCTGCCATGGATATTTCTATGGATTTAGGGAAAGCTAGTTCTGACAGTGCTCAGGGCCTGTCTGGCTTTGTGGAACATATTCTGCCTTGCAGATATGGCCTCAGGCATGGCTGAGGTGTGCCCAGATGGGCCTAGATGTGCCCAGTAGTTTCTTCTGTCTCCCCCAGGCAGGCTGGGAGGTGAAGTGAGAGGTGAAGATCCCTTTGAAGGGTGTTTTTGCAGAGGGATGAAGAGAGAGCAGCAATCAGCACCTCCACGGCAGGAGAGGCTGCCTAGAGTAGGGCCTGGCTGCAGGAGCTCTTTTGAGGGTGTTCCTCCCTGGATCTGCCCACACTTCCCTTGAAAAGAGAAGGAGAGGGAAGCTCAGTGACAAGTGACCTGAGCTGTCTGGACAGGAGCCAGCTTAAGTCTAGTGACATTTTTATGGTGTTGCACCTGGTGTCTAGGCTGTCCAGGTGAGACCTCTGTCTGATCAGGCTATGTTGCTCTCCCTTGTTCTATCTAGACAGTCTTGCTCACTACACAGCAGCTCAAAAGCTCTGTTCTGAACACCAGTGCTGAGGGGGAGAAAAGTATCAAGAAGAAACCACCCCAGAGCTGCTTTGAACCTCCTCTGCTCCCTAGCCAACCATTTCTACAAAGCTACCATCCAGCTAAAGTAAGAAAAACCGGAGTACAATGAAATATGGGTTAAAAAAAACTACTATCTCAGAAATGAGTAATCCCAGAGGAAATTCTGACTTGTTCCAAGACAAAGGTGTATGGGAAGCAGTGTGTGAAAGGGCTTCAGGGCTGGTTGGAGCAGGACCACAGATCTGAGATGTAATGGGCTGTTCCAGTGCTCCAGCACACAGATGCATGCAAAGTGGGGATAAGAGAAACAGATAGGAGGACAGGGAAGACTATGTCTGCATCCATATGACTCAGGTCTCAAGGTGATTTGAGCTGCAGTTCCTCTCACCAAAGGGTACAGCTTGGCCAAGTCATAAAGGTGCTCTGTCTATGCATCTGAATCTTTCCCCCATTAACTGGAAACTAGAAGCTGTTCTGATTGCCCAAGTTTCAAGCTAGGACTTGTGTTTCCAGCAATCAGAAAATATCATTGTAACACAGCACATTCAAAGAAGAGAAGGTAAATTCCTTAACTGTCCAGGGAGCTGGGATGCAGGACCTTACAGATTTTTTCCTGCTAGCTTCTCAAACAAGGTGGTGGGAAGAGAGGACCTTGGAAAAATAACAGCTGATTTCACACAGAGGGGTTTTGAAAGAGTTGAAGAATGTAGAATCAGCCATCTCCAGTTGCTCAGACATTAGTAAGTTCAGGAGATGTGTCAGTGCTGTTGGGACTGGAACTTTCTTTGTGTTATTGTGCCATGGATGAAGGTCAAGTCATTATCAAATAGTTATTTGATACTTGTGTGAGCAGTGTTTGGAGATGGAGCTCAGGCAATTTGATGCTGTGCTTGATCCACAGATACCCTGGTCAGGTCTTCACCTTCTGGTGGTCACAATCTGCTGCACTATTGTGCATAAACAGACAGGAACCTCTTTCACTCCTCTGTGGAAGAATCATAGACTGATTTGGGTTGGAAGGGACCCTTAAAGCTCATCTAGTCCCATCCCCCTGCAGTGAGCAGGGACACCTTCAAGCAGATCAGGTTGCTCAGAGCCCTGTCCAACCTGACCTGGAATGTTTCCAGGGATGGATCATCCACCACCCCTCTGGGCAACATAGGCCAGTGTCTCACCACCCTCATTGTAAAACATTTCTTCCTAATATTTAGTCTGAATCCATCCTCCCTTTGTTTAAAACCATTATCCCTTGTCCTGTCTCTACAAGCCCTGCTAAAAACCTTGTCCCCATCTCTCATATAGGTCTTCTTTATGTATTGAAAGCCCACAGGAATGTGTCCCCAGAGCCTTCTCTTCTCCAGGCTGAACACCCCCAACTCACTCAGCCTGTCTCCAGAACAGAGCTGTTCTAGACTCTGATCATATCTGTGGCCTCCTCTGGATTGGATCCAACAGCCCCATGTCCATCTTGTGATGGGGACTCTAGAACTGGACCCAGCCCTGCAGGGAGGTCTCACCAGAGAGGAGGAGAGGGGCAGAATCCCCTCCCTCGACCTGCTGCTCACACTGCTGGTGATGCAGACCAGGACATGATCCTGCAGCGTGGACTAAAAGAACAAGCCCTTCAAGCTTACCCTTGTGTAGCTGAATGTTGCTACTGCTTGCATGAAGGGGTTGGAGACAAAGTATTCCTCTTCCTCCTTCCACTTGTAGAATTTAATTTAAATTTGCCTCTAGCATAGACAGCTCCATCCAAGCTGGTCATCTTACACATCCTTTAGAGTCAATGCAGAGAAATAGGCACTTCAGGTGCAGCTCTCCTGCACCACATCTACTTGGGATAAGCCCTCCTTCTGGACAAGCAGAGCCTCCACTGGCTCAGAAGAGAGCCCAAGACATCTGACTCAAATGAAGACATCTCTCTTGCAGGTAGCTAAATTTCAGAGAGATTAATACCACCTGAGTTGTAGATTCCCAGAAGAAGCCATTCCTCATCCGGACCATCAGGATTATATTCTCCTGGCTTCTCTGACCTCAGGACCAAGCCCTAAATAGTTGTCAGGCAGTGGAACAGGCTGCTTGGGGCAGTGGTGGAGTCTCAAGCCCTCGAGGTATTTAAAAGCCATATAGATGTGGTGCTGAGGGACATGGTTTAGTAGTGGTCTTGACAGTGCTGGGTTAATGTTGGACTTGGTGATCCTGAAGGTCTTTTCCAACCAAAACTGTTCTATGATTCTAAAGGCTCCACACTCATGGGAGGGTTTATAAACAGGGATCAGTGTTTCTGTAAAAAGGAAAGATGTTCCCAGAGCTGAGGATTTAGGTAAGGCATGGAAAGACAGCTAGGTTAGAAATTGCCATTTGTAGGACAGAATTGGCAAACGAGTGGAAACTTGACTCCAGTGTCCCTTGGGAAAGGCTGTTAAATTTGTGCTAAGCTTTCAGGGAAAACTGTCTGTCTCTAGAAACAGGTAAATAGGATTTCCATTTGGAAATGTGCCTATAGTTTTGAGAACTAAGAGTTTCTGAAAGCAACAGCCCTGGCAGAGTAAAAGGCACTGAGATAAGAGCTGAACTAAGCAAGGCCGAGTTCTTCACAGCAAGTTTTGTTCTGCTCTTCCCTTTGATGAATGAGGGGATAGATTGGAGGAGTAAGGGAATAATTATCCCAGGATTCATCTTGTCTAATAGATTCAGGATACAACCATGATAGATATCTAGTTTGTGCTCCTCAATCAACAAAGTCATTCATCTCATTCTGGGAGAAGTGTCAAAGATGTGCCAAGAACCCTCTGGAAGTGCCTGGCTACACAGACTGCAAAAAATCCCTGTCTTGGAGCAGGTACCTATCTTCAGGACACTTTAAGTTAGTTAACCTCACTCTTTTTTGCAACAAGACAAGCTGAAGTGATACAAGAGGGGAATAAATGAAATCAGAACCAGGCCCAACGTCTGTTTGCCTTTTCACACCAGAAGACACTTTCCTTTCACTCGCTCTCCGTTACGGTCTGTTCTTTATTGCAGCTGAAACTGAACTGATTCTTTCTCTAATGGCCTACATGTTCACTGCAGGTGTAAAGCTCATGGGTTACCCTTGGAAGAAATTGCAGAGTTCAAAAGGAGGAAAGCTGAAAAACTCCTTGGCAAAAGGGCCTAGATCTGAGGTAGTAGCTGTAGGTCGGTCCCAACGTAGCTCTGCTGTTTAGTGTCTGCTTGTGTGTTATTTGTCTGCACTTTGCTGGTTTTAGTGTCATGCTTTTAAAATTTTATTTTATTTTGTCAAAAAATATTTATTATTCTTTTAAAGTCTCTCATGGAAAAGGTGCTCAGAACAGCAGCAAAGCTGTCTAAAGATTGTAGCAGCCTTGCTGGGCGATTTGCTAGCAAATTTATGACTTGTTATCAGGGTAATTCCTGAAAGACATACAGTATTGCTGTGTTTACCTGCAGAGTATTATCAACCCACTGGAGGTCTATGTGCACTGTGCCAGGACGAGCCAAGTCCATGGTAAACACAGAGATAAAGCTGGAGTTCAAGCCTGGAAGAATCCAAATTGCTGATTGTTGCTTTCCCGTAATTCGTATCTCTCATTACAATTCCTTATCTCATGACAGGAAACAGGATGCAGCTCTGTTACTCATCACTATTGTACCTCCTGGTCTGAGAAATAAATGTGGATTTAGGAGGATTTTGTTGGAATTGCATGGAGTTTAGTAGCATGGGCTGGGTTGCCTGACCAAATAGGTGCTACCAGAGCAAGGCTGGCATATAAGCATACACACACAGGGAGAGGGTCTGACTGTCCTTTGAAAATGCTGTGTGGTTGGGCTTTTTAATGATACCTCTGAAAGCAGCAGAAATGCTTCTGCTCAGTGTCTCTGAACTAACTTGTACTTGATTTCCCTGTTCTCAAGAAAAGGCAGAGATGGATGAAAATCTGGAGTGCCTAGATGTAGGCTGGTTACAAACCCCTGGGATACACCACGTCAAGCTGATAGATAAATCTAAAGATCCATTCAATTTTCCCACAAGGCTAAAACCCAGCACAACACTTTTGGCTGTGCTACTCTTTCCCAACCACAACTTTTAAAGATTCAGGGGGTGTTACTAGGCTGCTTTATCTCCCTTATGAGATTTAAACATCTTTCTCTGAGGCTCTCCCTTATTTTAGGAGCTGGGCAGAAATCCCCCACTAAAAAAAAACCACAACAAAACAACAAAACAAAACAAAAGATTTAAAAATGGGACATACTATTCAGAGACCTGCATAAACTGTTATATGTGAATGCTCACTTCCAAATATAAGCTCCAAGGCTCAAAAGACAGCCCTGCTGATCTACACTTATGAGCACAACCTGCTACTCCGAGGCCAGAGACAATGAGGATCTCCCACTTGCATTAGCCCTGCTTGACAAGAACAGCACATCCTGATAGACAAATATTGAGCACATATATGACCCACAGACCTGAACTTCTGCACTGAAGGAAGGCTGCTTAGCAGTACATTATAGAGAACAGAAGGTCCTCATTAACCCACTTGGCTCAATTCATGGGAAACAGCTGAAAAATCAATAAAACACTTATACCTGGAGCCTTTCAACAGTCCTATTTCAATCATTCTTGTGTGCATGAAGCTTTCAGTGAAGGCAAATACATCCTCAACAGGCACTTATTCCCAGGTGCCTGCTTGGTGGCTTAGTGATGATTCCAGCTAATCTATCTTAGGCATTTATGATGAAAGGGGCCATGCCATCAATAAGCTTGTTTTTCCTTTGTAGCAATAAAGGAACACTGTACAAGGACCTCAGACATAGTGATCTATAGTCCATTCATCCAGTTTACAGTCCCATTACTCTGGGACTATAAACTATCAATGGTCTCATAGGGTCCTTGTTGCAATAAGACAGGGATCCCTATCTCAGTACTTTCAGAATGTGCTTCTGGCCTGGAGTCTAGAGGAAAGCCAAGACTCTGCTCCTCATGCTCAGGAAGTGAATCATTTAACGTTGAAAGAGTGCTTGTGGCCTCTGTTGTCCTTGGTGGACATCTGGTTTTGGAGAGAAGTGGTGCTTCTGGCTGGATCTTGGTAAAAGCATTCAGCAAAGCATGAGTGCATCTCCAGTTACCTGGAGGCAAACCTCTTGGCTATACCACTAGTGATCCTTACACTTTGCCCTGAAGTATGATCTGTGATCTCAACAGGGACCTACTAACCCACTCATGCAAGGGGGATTCAGACTGGTGCACCATGGTTGCCAGAGACACTTGTGCAAGGCTGGCAGAAGAAGACCATGTGGGATAAACTATGGCATCTCAAATACTGCCAGACTGTTCAGGCAGCTGAAGACCATCCCCAGCATTTTTCAGTGCTTCTGATATGGAGAAAGGGATTTCCCTCTTTCCTTCAAGGCCTGGCAGAAAACTGTCCCACAGGGTGGTCAATGACTCCCTGTGATCCCTAGGTTGATCTCACTTTAGAGATGAGACTTTGACTCCATGCAAATTCATTGTGGAGTTCAAAAGGGCAAGATTTCACCCCAGAGTGATTGGCAGCTGCTGCATTTATGGAGGGATCCATGGTGTATAAATCTTAGTGTCACCTGCTTTGCTCTTTGCTGACCTTTAGATATATAAGCATACAGAGAGTGTGCCTGTGTCCTGCATGGGCAAAGGTCCAGTCTGGGATCACCTGAAATTACTGAGGCTCAATTTTTAAGGTTATTTTCTATCCTTTTTTTTTTTTCTTTAGTAAAGGAAAAGTCTCTCCCTCTGTTGTGACCTCTCATTCCATGATGTCAGCTCAATGACAGATTATCCCGCAAGATCCTTTCTTGTTCAGGAAATACAGTGAACACTGAAATCACAGCATCCTGCTGACCAAGCCATAGGCTAGCCAGGTGTGGCTGACCAGCAGTTAAGATCTGAAAGCTCGTTCAGGATAGGGCTTTTGATAAAGATTCCCTCTGTCCTCCAAGGTGAAGCCCACACGTACAGAGAAACCCATATTATTACAGCTTGCTATTTCTACTCCAGCCCCACTGC
Organism: Hemiprocne comata; assembly: GCA_020745705.1. NCBI lineage: Eukaryota > Metazoa > Chordata > Aves > Apodiformes > Apodidae > Hemiprocne > Hemiprocne comata. The sequence goes on from CM036586.1 coordinate 214,993,450, forward strand.
AGGAATAATCTCAGGCCATTTTGCCTGCATGATCTCTCCAGAGTTTAAAATCAGAACTGCAGAAGCCGAACAGTTCTGTTTATTTTTTTTTCCACATCATATCTTTCTTCTCATCCACCTTTCTTCCACTCTGCATCAGCTAATTCTTCTCTCTTGGTATGCAGGGATATCTCCCAGCAACACAGTGGAAGGCATGTATTCTTTGTCCAACACCAGAAGGGCCTAAAAACCCAAACCAAGACAAACATTTCTTTTCCTTTTTACCTTAGTGGCTGCAAAATGGTTGTGGTCATCTTGAGAAAGAACGTCAGCTCTTTCTCATAATGTTCAATAAATAAATTGTAAGGGTGGATTCTCTCCACTAAATCCTAAATTTCATTGGGATGATATATTTGTGATTTCTTAAGATCCAGAAATTTGCCTATAGATCCCGTTCCTATTTTTTTTGCCCTCCTTGTCCTTGACTGCCCTTGGTCTCCTGCTAAACGTGAGAGAAATGTGATGTGTGCTGAGTCTGGAGGTCCTGGCCCTACTTTTATTACATCCAGATTTAATGGCCATTAGTGAGAGACAGTTAATCAGAGTGGTGTTATTGGTATAGGTTAGAATTTGGTTCTTTTTGGTTTATAACACCTGGAATGATATTTTCTTCTCTTATCTACAGTAAATTGGATTTCATGCGATGCTTTACGTAGGACAGGATGTATGCAGAGTTGAGACCTACCTCAAGCCCTGCCATTCACTCAGCTTCTGGCCTTCTACACGTCTTTGATGTTTGTTTTGTCTCTGAAAACCCCATTATGTTATAATAAATCTGTGCCCACCGACCCATGATAGAACCTGGGCATCATGGAGGCTTAGGTCAAGATAGCAAATGATTGTCTTTAGCTCTATCACACCCATTTAGTAGCCTGGATTTAGTTGTAGTCTCTCAGCCCAGCTTTGAAGTCCTGGTACTGAACAGAGCTTGTTCTTTCAGGAACAGTGCCAATGAAACCACACCTGGATCTGAGATAGATGTCAGGGCTTTCTGGTTCTCTGCCCACCCAATCTTGGGCTTGGTGATATCATGGGGTTTTCAGAGCAGCTGGACCTTCAGGTCTCTTATTGGTGGCAGTGAATGACCTCAGACCCATTGAAACCCAACTCATTAACAGGAATTTTTGTTATTACCAGCTAGGGGCTTTACGAGGCTTGTGATGCACAGTTAAGACTGTTTTTCATGAGCAGCTGAAGCCCTCTGGTTGTTGTTATGCAAACATAATATACAGTTGTAAAGTGGATACCCTTGGATGAAAGCTCTGTGTATCCCACACAGCTCCAGCAATGGTATGGTCTGGGACCACCACTCTCTACCAACTTCCCTCCTTGCCTGATGCTTCTTGATGGCTTTGAGAATGTCGAATGTTTCTGCTTTGTCTGACACAAAATGATGCAAAACAAAAGGCTGTTCCTTAGCAAGCACGGTTGCTAACTCCTCCTCTCTTCTCCATTTTACAGACACAATTGGCCAGATGTGCTGACCAGAAAACTCAGATCTGTCCTGAGGGGCACAAAGAGGACACTAGCAAAAGCAACCTTTAACGAGCTGGGGAGCATGAAGGAGGATGCAATAAGTATTGAAGAGGATGAAATCTGAGAAGAGCACAGCAAAGAACTAATAAGACCAGGATGGACAACTTGAAGCCAACCAGCAGAGGAGCTCATGCCCTCCATTTAATTCCCTTCCAGCCAAAAGCAGTATAATTGATGAAGCCTCTTAGCTCTTGCAGAGGGTGAAGCTGAGCAGGCAGGTGAATCCTGACCATCACCTCTTGTGAAACTGGGCATCAGCTCAGATCTGCTCTCTAGAGGTCCCTTCCAATTCTAACAATTCTGTGACTCTGTGATTCTGTGTGTGTGCATTTTTCACAGGAATCCATTGGAGAGGAATGTGGTAGTGGTGGTAGTGCCAGTTCTTCATCAGCATCTGTCCCGAAGATGAGCCTAAATAATATTTTACCTAGGTCTGCCTGGCAGCACAAACATGTCCAGCTGCACTTGGGCCCTGATTCAAAGAGTAATACCAACTACTAAAATGGTTTAACTGTTTTACATGAAATAGATTTTGTTATTATAGTTGTAGGAAACTCTGGTTTCATGAAAATCAGTGCAATTCAGAATAAAATGTTTCTGACAACCACAAAAATTTCTTTCTACTCCCCCACAAGGGGAAATTTTGAATCGAAATGTTTCGTTCCTGTACGTCAATTTACGCTGAAACATTTTCTATTAAATTGACATTTTAGCTGCAAATGCCATTTTAATGCTATTTTCAAACTGAAATGACAGTTTTGAAATGAAACGGTTTGGTATGAATCAATATTTGTTTCCAAATGCCAAAAAGTGATTCTGCTCAAAATGTCAAAATATGTCATCTTCCCAATTCCAGATCTAAACTGGAAGAACATTTTGTTTTGCTTCATGCACACACACATATGGCATATCTAAAACATTTTACACTCTTCATCCCAAGGCAGGATGAAAACAGAATGCCAAGATGCTGGAAAACTGAGAGGCAGAGAACAACATTCTGCAGTTCCTTTAGCTGAGTAATGCTAATAGGATAAGAATTTTATTTCCTGCAAAAGTGGGGCTGAGGGAGTGAAAAGTACATCACTTCAGCAGTGCAAAGCTTTAAACATATCACTCTTTTTCCTTCCCAATCTCCAAGTGGTCTCAAAAGTACCTGTCTTCAGAGTCAGCTTCCCAGGAAGTAAAAATACCTTTCTGCAAAGGGCCACCATGTGGCCTGTAGGCACTTCTTGCAGGGCACACTTCTTCAAGGTAAAATGATTTTGTTGTTAGCCACTTCTTCTTCCGGGTTTTTTTCACTCCTGTTCAACATCTGACTTCTAACACACTTCTGAGAATTGTTGTTCCTTCTCCTGCAAGGCTGAAGAGAACAGCAGAAATGGTAATTTAATCAATATTGCCACCAGGAAGTGCTCATTGAAAACGTCGAGACCTTTCTCAAGTTCAGTTTGAACTCCTCTCATCAGAGAAATCAGAGCAGATTTTTATTATTCAGATGATAAATACGAGTCAATAATCACTTGCCAAACCTTCTTTTGTTATTGAAAATATCTTTATGAAGCGAGGCAAGCCAGACTCCCCATAGCTAAGGAAGATATTATTTCCACAACAAGTTCACTGTAGCAAGTATAAAACACATGTATTGTCAGAGTAACAGCTGTTTGGAGTGTAAGCATCTGAAAAGTGAAAATGGAAGGAAAATTCATTAATGTTCCTTAATAATGAGGTTTTACTCTGTGGCACCTGGTTTTGTGACAGGAGCTTTTGCTTGTTTTGTGATGGGAATTGAAATTCCAGGTGGGACAAATTGGCCCTTGAAAAACATTTGGTTCATAAGACACCTAAACTGTCAAACAGGGCTTAGGAAAGCTTTCCCCTTCTGCACTGTGCTCACCCTCTGTTTGCAAATTAGCTCAGGAATAAAGTCCTGAGCTAAAGTGTAAAATACATGGGCCATACCTCAAGACAGAGTTCTGGGAAGCAATGTAATTTGGATTGGTCTGTGCAAATGTGAGTTTAAAATCAAACCGTTTCTGTGTAATTCATTTATTTTCCATTATTTTCCCATGTTAAAGACATTGATCAGTGCTGTTCCCTTACATAGTGGTGTGGGTTCAATCAACCTGACTTTACATCTTTGCTAAAGAGAACTGGGAAGTGTGGCAGGCAGAAACCACGTCCCCTCTATGAGGGACAGATGATCCCTCCCTCTGCTCTTGGTGTGGTATTTCCATGCAAGTGAAAGTTGCATGGTTGGGTTTTCCTTGGAAGGCCCTATGTGAAGTCAAGTCTGGTCTCCAAATGAAGACAAATACCCTCAATGATGTGCAAATTAGAATCACCTGGCTAAATACAGCCCCGTAAGGCAAGGATGGTCATCCAGACAGGTCTCCTAATAGTCAGTGAAAGGAAACAGACACTTCTCAGGAGTGTTTCTCCTACATTTAGATTCCTCTGTGTGCCGGGTGTCTCAGCTCCTCTTACAGTTAATGCAGATAAAGTCAAGAAGTCCAAGGAGCCTAATGATTTAGCTAAATTTAAAATGGATGCCTGCATTTGGCTAGCATGGACACCTCTCAACTCCACTGATTATTGGCCTTCAGGTCTAGGTCTCCATGCAGAAATACCCAAATGGAAATAGCTGTGATAGGACTCAGCTGCCTAAACACAAGTGCTTCATGCCAGTTAGGATGCCCTTGTGTACCTACAACACCCAGACAGAGCTGTTAAATAAGACACAGGAGCAGATCCTTTTGCAATGGCAGCTGGAGGCCACACAGCAGATGCTAACATCTGAAATAATGCTAAACAGATATGTTCAGTGAGATACACCTTCAAAGTTGTGTGTCTTAATCCGAAAGTGAATCCCATCCTAGATATCTGCATTCAGAGGGATAAACCATACCCTAAAAGTGCTTGCAGTCAACTCTAACAGGAACTGCACTTTTCAGCTCTGAGATGGAGAAACCTACATCATAGATGACTAGTCAAGTTGGATGAACTTCACTCCCACATAGAGCTCACCACCGGTTCAGAGGAGGTGCTGGACTCCCTGATCTTTTCCCTGCATCTGGAAGCTCTGCCACTTGGCTTGTCTAGGTGTGCTAACCCTCTCTGAAACACTTGTTCTTCCCAGCACACAGGCAAAATGGATGCAGAGGAAGATTTTTCAAAGAGTCAAAGGGTAGTCTGGGTTGAACAGGACCTCTGAAGATCATCTGGTCCAACCTCCCTGCTAGAGCAGGGTCACCTACAGTGGATCACACAGGAACACATCCAGATGAGTTTTGAAAGTTGCCAGAGAAGGAGACTCCACAACCTCCCTGGGCAGCCTGTTCAGTGCTCTGTCACCCTCACAGTAAATAAGATTTTCCTCATGTTCAGATGGAACTTCCTGTGTTCCAGCTTGTGCCCACTGCTCTCCATTCTGTCACTGGACACCACTGAAAAGAGTCTGGCCCCATCCTCCTGACACCTCCTCTAGATATTTATAAGCATTTTTGAGATCCCACTCCAGTCTTCTCTTCTCCAGGCTGAACAGACCCAGCTCTCTCAGGCTTTCCTCATAGGGCAGAAGCTCCATTCCACTAATAGTCTTTGTGCCCCTGTGCTGGGCTCTTTGCAGTAGTTCCTTATCCTTTATGAGCTGGGGAGCCCAGAATTGGATGCAATATTCCAGATGTGGCCTCACCAGGGCCACTGAAAACATTTTTCCCCTCAAAAAACTTCTCACAATCCATTTAGCTGGTAATGTGACAGTGAGCAGGAGGGAGAGTGGCTTTATATTTCTGCTATATATCAAATTAAACGTTTGTAAATGCATGAGGGAAAAAAACCACAACACACATCTTCAGTCTACCCCTATGCATATAGTCTCCCTTTCAACATCTACACATATGTACAGATACATTTTAGCTCAGGGGTTCCCAGGTTTTTATTTCATTCTTACCCACTAAGATACAACCTTTTCAGTGTGTGTTTTTGTTAGTGCAAGAAGAGACAGTTTAAAGAAAATGTTGGGTAGCCAAAAACTGAATTTTGCAGCTGAAGACCATTTAAACAAGAGGATTTCAATCTGCCCTTCTGCACACAATTTTTGGATTCTTTCTCCAGCCTGTAGCCTTCTAAAACAAATAACATTCTTTGAATTTATTTAAAAAAAAATAAAGTAGTAAATCTGTGGGAAAGGGTAGTGGGGAAGCAAAGTGCTGATCACTGATGACTTCAGTAATCCCAGGATAATTCTTCATTCTCTTTGAAGCCAGTGGTATTTTTTTTCCTCTTAATTTCAACAGGAAGAGGCCAAGGACTCATCCTCGAGAGTGATAACCTCTGCTGCTAGAAAGCCATAAAATATATTTATATTTTCCTGACATTGTTCTGTTTAGACAGGTTTAGGTTAACTCACAAGATTTCTTCCCATACTCACTGTGGTAACTGTATCAAGCTCTTTTCTTGTTATTTTTGCTCCTAAAACTAGTGTTTGGATGTTGGAATGAGGAAGATGGAGGTCTGAAGCAGCAAATGTGAATTTTGTAGCTTTGCAGCAGACTTCTCAGGTGATTGCAGACAAGACCCTTGGTGGATTTCTGGGATAGTGAAGCACACACTTTAGAAACCACTATCAACAAGAAACTACTGTGTGATTGCCAGAGGTTTTCCCACTAATATTAAAGGATGAATTTTAATGTAATTGTACAAACCTGCTGAGAGTTGTAGAAGATGAGTTTCTGTACAATATACACTGTCTGAATAGAGTTCATATTTTATACAGTATTTTTAACAGTGGATTAAAACCAAATGCCAATAAAGAACCTCGGAGACCTATCCGTCCACCTGAAAGTCTTGTTCCTGTTTGTATATTTACCTTCACCCCAGCTTTTTCAGCTCTCTGTGCAGATAAGGTGCCCATGGAGACCTTTGTTCACATATTCATTCCAATATTCAGTAATGTAGATGTAGATCCCCAAAAGATCTGAAAACACATAAACCAGCAAAAGGATAGTCAGGCAGAGGAGGTATGAGAAGATGCAAAAGAACCCAAGAAAGGTATGGAGCAGCCACAGCATGGATTGGTGTCAAAACAGCTCCAAGGACCTATATTTGGGAAGGTTCCCCATGACATGGGGATGCTGAAGTGGAGAGGGGGTGATAACCACTCCCCACAGCACATGTCTCATTGGAAAATGTCAACGTGCCCCTCTGGGGTTAGGGACTGCAGTCAGGTTAGGGCAGGAACAGGGCTGAAGGTAAATCTGCAGCATAACCCATCTTTGATCTTGTGAAGCTATGTTGTCTCTATCCTGAGAGAAAACATCAGGACATCCACCCTCCCTGAAGCTCTGGTTATTTGCCTTGGTGTTGTAGAGACATGTCCTTCAGTGGTGAGGTCAGGGACAGCTCCATGGTCACTAGAGCAAGAGCCCTCCTTTCCCTGCAGCCCTCTGTCCTCACACCAGCAATGGATTTGTCCCTTTTGTGAATGCACAGGAGACACCAGGGCAATCCCCTCCTTTCTGTCCATGCAACTGAGAACACAGACTGGCAAGGTCCTATTGAGAAGAGAAGCCTCCAGGGAGACCTTAAAGCACCTTACATTATCTGAAAAGGCTACAGAAAAGCTGGGGAGGGATTTTTAACAGGGGAAGGGAGTGATAGGATGAGCAACAATGGCTTTAAACTGGAACAGGGGAGGTTTAGATTAGATATTGGGAAGATTTCCTTCCTGTGAGGGTGGTGAGACACTGCCACAGGTTGCCCAGAGAAGATGTGGCTGCCCCATCCCTGGGATGAGGCTTGGAGCAACCTAGTCTAGTGGGAGGTGTCCCTGCCCATGGCAGGGGGGTTGGAACTGGATGATCTTTCAGGTTCCTTCCAACCCAAACCATTCTATGATTCTATGCACAGGCAAACCCCTACCCCCTTCTGACATACTGTAACATTGGTCATCAACTGGGTCATCAGCTGGATGTAAGTCCATGGGCACTGCTGGTGAAGGTGGGCTAAGGATTTCCTACTGCTGTAGCCACACATCCTTGCATTCACCTTCAGTTGTGCCACAAAGTCCAGGTGGGACTCTCATCACTGACCTAATCTGTATTAAAAGTAATTGTTTGAATAAAAGAATAGGTAGGAGAAGGCAGAGGAACTGCAACTCTTCCCACCCATGCTGAAGCCCTGTGAAATGATGGCCTTAGATAAAGCTCTTGCAAGCAAAACTCAGCCTGATGAAGAGCTACAGGATTCCTGTGTCAGCTTGTGGGGACAGTGGTACAGGAAACAGAGAGCTTGATGTAAGTGGAGGTTGGGCTAGCACACAGAGTTGGACCAGACCTCCCAAAATGCTCCAACAGTCATTGCATCCCAGATGGTTTCCAGAACCTGGGTCATTGCAATCATCTTCTCCAGCTCCTGCAGCTGGTGGGTGAGCAGCAGCAGGCAGGGCTCCTGGGCCAGTGATGCCTGAGACAGGCAGGCAGGTGAAGCCTTTCACTATTCATTCCACACCAAGATACTTCTCCAATCTTCTTGCAGTGACCACGGGGGACAGTTCCTGAGCTGATGTAAACCAGCTCCATGTTCTGTGCAGTGTAAGAAGCACCTAACACTTCCCCTCTGGTGCTCATTACTTTACAGTTGTTGGTATTAAATTTCACATCATCCTTTTCCTCATTTTTCTGACAGTTTCTTACAATTTTCTCACAGTTTCTCACAATCCTCCCCGAGACTTACTTTATGATACTTACAGATGTAATTCTCCCTTGGTCCTCCTTCCTTCCTTGACCAATGTGTCTGAGGACCTCTAAATTCTACTAAAGAGCACAGGACCTAGCAGGGGACTGCAAGGACCACCCACAAAAGTTGTTGCACAATGTTTCCTGGTCATGCAATTCTTCTCTTTGCTTCCTACCTCCACGAGTCTTGATCCATGATCTTCTCCCTTGACTTTGTCATTATTCAGTGCAATACAGTCTCCATTCCTACTTAGGACCCATTTAGGATCTCCTGAAAGTGAAGAAAAATAGTATCAGCTGGTTGTCTTTTATTTTTATTAACTGCTTTCATTGACACATTAAAATAATTTCATTCAAAAGAATTAAACCCCCCTTTTGTCATTATCTCTTTTCAGATTGGGGCTGTCCAGGAGCCAAACTAGATAGACTGGTGGAATGGAATGGAATGGAATGGAAGGGACCTTTAAAAGTTACCTAGTCCAACCCCCCTGCAGTGAGCAGGGACATCCTCAACTAGGTCAGGTTGCTCAGACAGCACAGACTGCAGGCACAGTTCAAAACCTGTACGACAGACCCTGCAAGTAAGTACACTCATTTTCACCAAGAAAATGTATTTCATTAACATATGCAGAGAAGCTCAGAGAAAATCGATAAAGGACCAAGGACCAGAGCTGAGATACTTTCTATCTGTGTAGCCCCTGACGTCCAAAAGGAACCCATGATGTGATGCATGAAATTCCAGTTGGTCTTGAACAGAAGGCATTTATTAGCATCGAAGCTTTTTTGCTTTTGTTGTTGGAGTTTGCCAAGTTGCAAATGTTCTGCAGTTTTCAAATGTAAAATGATCTGGTTTTCCAACAGTTTGTTTGCCAGACAGCTCAGCTGCCTGTCTGCTGGGCTATCTCAGTTACTGATTCCAGATTCCTGCTGCAAAGCAACCCTGGAGGCAAATGTCTCCGATCCCACCTCCACATCCAGTTTCCTTCTTGATTTTTTTTTTTTTTTTCATTCAAAAGCTGGAACAAAAATAACATTTCCAAATATTGAAATCCTGCAGGAAACCAACTGACCTTTCTCCACACTAGCTGGAAAACTGTGGGCAGCAAGAGGAGGCAGCAAAGAGACTCTGCATGGCTGGAGCTCCAGTCCTGAGGTCTTTGCTCACCAGTAGCAGTGCACCATCCAAACATTGTGTAACAAAGAATATCTGGTGGCAAATGTACTGCAATTACCTGCTTTAATCATCATGGCTTATTGGATATTTATTCTGTTGTAGTACCAGATGTTTTTAACCGTGCATGAGAGTCTGGGGGAAGAGTGGCTGGAGAGCAGCCTGGCAGAGAGGGACCTGGGAGTGCTGGTGGACAGCCGGTTGAACATGAGCCAGCAGTGTGCCCAGGTGGCCCGGAAGGCCAATGGCATCCTGGCTTGGATCAGGAATAGTGTGGCCAGCAGGAGCAGGGATGTGATTCTCCCCCTGTACTCAGCACTGGTGAGGCCTCACCTCGAGTCCTGTGTGCAGTTCTGGGCCCCTCACTTCAAGAAGGACGTTGAGGTGCTGGAGCAGGTCCAGAGGAGAGCAACAAGGCTGGTGAAAGGACTAGAGGGAAAGTCTTATAGGGAGAGGTTGAGGACGTTGGGGTTGTTTAGCCTGGAGAAGAGGAGACTCAGGGGGGACCTCATCACTCTCTTCAACTACCTGAAGGGAGGTTGGAGTCAGGTGGGGGCTGGGCTCTTCTCCCAGGCAACCAGTGACAGGACAAGAGGGCACAGCCTGAAGCTGCTCCAGGGGAGGTTTAGGTTGGATATTAGGAAGCACTTCCTCATGGAGAGGGTGATCAGACATTGGAATAGACTTCCCAGGGAAGTGGTGGAGGCACCGTCCCTGGATGTGTTCAAGGCAAGGCTGGATGTGGCACTTAGTGCCATGGTCTAGATGGTGTGGTGGTGTTGGTCATAGGCTGGACTTGATGATCTTAAAGGTCTTTTCCAGCCTTGGTAGTTCTGTGATTCTGTGATTCTGGTGGTGTAGAAATTCCTTACGTATCTCTCACGTGAGCTTTGCTCTGGTAAATCATTTTTTTAAAGAACAAACCTGAAAATGTTGAATCTGAACACTTCTGATTTTAAAGGAAGTTCCAGCTTGGCTCTGAATATGCATTTTGTGACTCAGGGCTGTATGCAATAAGAAAGCATCACAGGAGCAGAGCATTCCTTGCCAATCCTTGTTTTGAGGAGTCCATGAACTCTTGGCACTGTGTCCCAGGAAGGCAGTGTGGAAGTCAAGCTTTTGTTTAACCTACCTGTGTGGGCTCCCTGCAGAGGTGATTGCCTGCCTGGCCAAATCTGTAACTCTAGCTCCCCAAACACCATCATCACAGAAAGCACCGCAGGGAATAATCAAATATATATCCAAATATATCCAAATAAGGTGCCAAAGTTTACTAATGGAGAGATGTCATCGAGGTTGCTCTGGTTGACTGCACCTGTCAGGACTGCAACACAGTCAGGACAAGAAGGAAATACGACCCAATACTCATGGTGAGTCTAAGCCTCAGGTCCAATCTGCAGGGTGACCCAGAAAACGCTGCTTCTTGGGCTATGGAGAGGAGGGATCAGCCTGAAAACCTTCTCTTCTCTATCTTTATTGCTGTAGCTTTTGTCCTCGTGGCTGAGCACTGGGAAGGGTGCAGACTGTCCAGCACTGGTGTGCATGGAACAGGAAAGGAGATGCAAGGCCAGGTGAGGTTAGAACACCTTCATTTAAGGGGGATGAATCTGTCTTGGTTGTGCAGTCAGGCACTGCTGTCCACATGTGCCCAGTCAGCAGAAGAAGGACAGGTGGAAAGAAACTGAGTAGAACATCAAATTTAGACAATATATTATATTAATACTAGATTTTATATATTTTATATTACATTTTATATATTTTACATAACATTTTATACTTCTGTATGTCCTGAGAGCTGCAATGTTGAACACACCCTCAGTAGCTCATGCTCAGGCTCTGGATGCATTTGTAGGAGATGTTGAGAGCTGCATGGCAAATCCCTCAGCTCTTTGCAGCTACAAGGCAAAAGGAGTGGAAACAAGATGTTGAGCCCTTGCTGAACTGCAGATAAACCCATGGGGGGGGCTGAGGGAATGTCTCTCTTCCAAGCTTTCAGCACAGGGCCAACTTTTTCTCTGTGCCCTCCTGCTAACCCAGGCTGGCATGGTGGAGGGAAAGCACATCCACACTGCGGCAGTTATTTTTATGCTGTCCTGTAATTGCTGTAAGAACTGGTCCTGGAAAAACATTTTGCTCTTGATTTTGTACAGCTCACCCAGTTTCAGCAGAGTTTATTTATAGAGAGGAAAAGGGCACATGAAGAGCTCACGGGTCTCTCCAGGCTGGAACAAATATTTAACTATACTTTTATTATTTTCATGCTGAATTATTTTAACTGAACTAAATGTTAACACAACCACAGTAAGGTGGAAAATTTTCAGCATTCAAAAGACCAGTTACAGTCAATGACAATAATTAACTACTACTCACATCTGCAGGTTCAAGGTACAATTCAGATGTAAGCATTTTCTGCCATTAAATGTCAATACTTATGCACATACACAGGTATGTACATATGCATATAGGTGTATCTAAAGATATAGGTATGCATATAATTAATCAGCAGCCATTCACCACCAGAGGGCAGGCAAAGTATATGTAAATCAGTTGTCCTAAATGTTCCCTGCACATGTCAATGAGAGAATTGTTCAGTGGCCACAAAGGTATTGTCAATGTTTTCTTTGACCATCTCCAATGACCTTTTTATCCTAAATGTCGAGCCTTAAAACAACCTCATGTTGCACAATGCACTGGTGATTTTTTTTTTGTTTGTTTGTTTCATTTGTTTGTTTAGAAATTCTATGCATTTTTCCAGGGTGGAAATGGGCTGAACTGGGAGCAGTGCACCATGGGGTGACCGTAAGGAGCATCACACTGGAAAGGTGAAAAGCTTCCTCACTGTTGCAGCTGAAAGAGGAAAGGATATTGGCACGTGTGTGTCTGAAGAAAAGGGAAGGTTGGAGGAAGATCTATGCCTCTGATTTTCAGTGGGGATAAGCTATTATTGCTCGTTTGCAATCAGTGGCTATTCACTGATGTATCATAAAAGGACTGGTCTCTTCTGGGAGAGACAATCTTTATCAAGGCTGTGTTACTTGACAGCTGAAAATCAATGGAGATCTGAATCTAGTGATGCTGGTATAAATCAGTAAGCCATGTGGCTGCTCTTGTAGTCCTGAGTCCTGGGAACAGCTTATTTCATCCATTAAGACATGAGATGCACCAGCAGGAGCATGGATCCTCTGGGTAGACTAGACATCAGACAAGACAGAAGGAAAAAATATTTTACAATGAGGGTGGTCAAACACTGGCCCAGGTTGCCCAGAGAGGTGGTAAATACCCCACCCCAGGCAATATTCCAGGCTTGGTTAGACAGGGCTCTGAGCAACCTGATCTAGTTGAAGATGTCCCTGCTCACTGCAGGGGGGTTGGACTGAATGAGCTTTAAACTCAAGCTTCCCTTCCAACCTGAACTATTCTGTGATTCTGTGATTCTGTGATTCTGTGATTCTGTGATTCTGTGATAGGTACAATGAACAAAGGAGAGCTTCTCTTCTTTTCACTCGTGCTTTAGAGAGAATAAAAATACAGGAGTCTCAATATCATAAAGTAAATCCTAACAAGCATGCTCCTCCAAACAGGAGATGCTTATGATACAGCACAAACAGACCTCCCAGATAATGATGAGTCATGAGATCTATAAGGATCATTGTCTAAAATCCAGTGGTTTTGACCTGAGGAGGTGAAGGGATGTACGTTCTAACCCCAGAAGCTGCATCCCAACTTGCTAACAAAGATCTATGCATTTGGGTTCAAGGAGATTGTTTATATGGGTAAAGACATTCCTCAGGGCAGGAATCCTGCTCAGGGCTTTGCTCAGTGGGGTGATAGATGTCAGACCCTCAAAGCAGCAACAAACTGTCAGAATCACTTATAATGTTTGTAACACATCCAGAAATTCCATCCCCAACTGGCTTCTTCCAGGGAAATCTGGAACGTATTTAAAATGATTGATATGTCTAACCTGGGCAGGAAAGCTGGGATTTATACCAGCAGGAGGTGTACCCATAACCAGCAAAACCCCCAGTTCCCTGTTTCCTGACTGTGAGAGGGACTCATTTCCTTTAATTTTGAATCTGTGTAGGCATTAGTCACTCACCACTTCCTTCATGTTCACAGGAGAAAGTGGGAACTCCTTTCAGGTGACTCATCTGCTGGATAATTAGATGAATCATGAGCAAGAAGGGCTTCCATTTCCCTCCATGAGCTGTGAAGGATATCAAGATCAGTGGTTCATCTGATAGAAGCCAACCTTGCAGCTGTCTGCAATTGATCAGAGATATCTCATCTTTTTCACCCATGACATCATTTTGGGGTTACAAGTTTGTAGAGGAAAAAGGGGACCAGGAGTTTACTCAGCTCATCAAAGCTGCTGCCATAGCTTCTTCTACCTGTGCTTGACATGGAGCTGATGGTAGATGTTTGATCATAGTTATCTGTGCTTCTGGCTGTCTCCGTATTTCACCATTCTAGTGCACTAAACTTCCCAGAGGAAATGTAGCTTGTGCAATGGCTCCAAAGTTTTAATTTGGTGCATCCCAATCCTGGAATCTAGACGATGTTCAGCATCAAATTAAATCTTCAGTATTTGAAAAAAGAGAAGAGACTGATGAGCAGGATTAAAAAGATATAATTTCCTTCAGGTTGTTGCCCTGCATCTGCTTTCTCTCCTCACTTAAATAACTAACATTCCCCCATGTCTCCCAGTGTACCTCCTCCTTCATTATTTGGTCCAGAGGGGTTGCTAGATGGTTCAGGTACCTTTCTTCTCCAGGAGTATATTCCACCTGGAACACTGTACACAGGGGCTGCCATGATGTCTTGTGTCAGCACAACGAGGAGCATGCACAGGGTGGAAGCCAAGTTTTCAATATTTTTCCTTCACACAAAAAAAACCCAACCAACCAACCAAATAGATCATTGAGGGGTGGGAGTTAAATTATTCAAGAAAAGCCAACACTGTGCAGAAAGCAAAGACATATTGGAAATAACCCAGAATCCAGCTGTGGGCTATAAAAAAAATGCTTTCAATAAGTCATGACGTAGTGATGGATCAGGGGCTATGGGAAGGATCAAAGGGTTTAAGGAACATGACAAAAATAGAGCATTTATAACTTATTTCTTCTCTCCCTAGGATTAGGAGTGCAAACTTATGGTTTTTTCAGCGTTTGCATAAAAAATCAGCATAGAAGGAGCAAAAGACAGAGCAGATCACCCTGTCATCCAGCTGTGGTGAAACCTTTTTCCACAAGAGCTGAAAATCACCTGCTTCATGGCCAGCTTCAAGGCCTTGCAGATATAATGCCACTAATCCCTGCAGTGTAGCTTCCCCACAGTAAGGCAGCACCTATCCAAAGTAAAAGTCATTTTCACAAGGTCTGAGTCTATAGCAGGGACTCTTCAGCCTCCCACTCAAAAGAAAATGAGAAGAAGGAAGAAGAATGGATGATATTTCAAGTTTTGAATTGGGATCTAAAGAGAGAAATATGATCTTTAAGCCCATTAACACAGACAGCAGAGCAAACAGTTCTGCAGCTTGTTTGATACCACCTGATTCCCTGATCTTCCTGCTATTGCAGTGTCAGGCAGAGATATGAGAAGTATTTGCAAGAGAAACCACATCAGTCTTGTCTGGTTTGCCATTTCAAGATAAACCAAATTTGTCACATAGAGCACAATTTCCTGAACCTGTTGCTAAAGCTTGGGGTGTTTCAAGCACAGGCTATGAGACATCATCCCTGGAGATGAGGGGGAGGAGTAGCAGACAAAGCCCAGAGACACTTGAAAAATCTGCAGGCTGCCTCCAACCATCAGGGCTGGCAAGGCAAGTGCAAAGCAGGTGGTCTCTGCCCTTATTTCTCTCTTTTTAATATGTTCACCTGGCAACTTTGCCTGCAAGACACACCTCAAAGTCTCACTGGGCAATGGTGTAAGTCTGAGGACCACAGCCAGTGGAAAATGAAAACAGAGGACCCTGGAGGTAGTTTTGACCTCTCATAATCCAAACACAAAATCCACTTGCCTTGGTTTCCCCCGGCCCCCCACCACAAAAAAAAAAATAAAAAATGGGACTCTCTGCAGGTCCTCTGGTAGGCTTTTCTTTCCTGGCAGTTTTGTCCATATGTTTTTCCTATTCTTTTTCTCTTACTGTCTCCCTGTCCCAGCAACCCCATAGCTGGCCATCATTTCCTCCTCACCAATATGTCTGTTATTTTATAGAAAGATGGAATAGTTTGGGTTGGAAGGTGCCTTTAAAGCTCATCAAGTACAAGCTCCCTGCAGTAAGCAGGGACATCTTCAACTAGATCAGGTTGCTCAGAGCCCCATACAACCTCACCTTGAATGTTTCCAGGGATGGGGCACCTACCACCTCTCTGGGCAACCTGGGCCAGTGTCTCACCACACTCATAATAAAAAATGTCTTCCTTCTGTCCAATCGAAATCTCCCCTCTTTAAGTTTAAAACCATCACCCCTTGTCCTATCACTACAGGCCCTGCTAGAAAGTCCCTCCTCATCTTTCTCATAATCTCCCTTTAAGTATTGAAAGGCAACAATAAAGTCTCCCCAGAAACTTTTCCTCTCCAGTCTGAAAAACCCCAATTTTCCCAGCTTTTTCTTGTAGAGATGTTTCATCCTTCTGATCATTTTTTGTGATCTCTAGATCCACTCCAACAGCTCCATGTCCTTCTTGTGTTGGGGGCCCCATAATTGGACACAGTCCTACAGGGGAGTCTCACTAGAGCAGTGTAGAGGCAGAGAACCCTCTCCTTTGACCTGCTGGCTGTACTGCTTTTGATGCATCCCAGGACCCGACTGGCTTTCTGGGCTGCACACACACATTGCTGGTTCATGCCCAGCTTTTCATCCACCACTACACCCAAGTCCTTCTCCTCAGTGCTGTTTGCAATCTCTTCATTCCCCAGCCTGTATGGATGCCCCAACCCATGTGAAGGACCCTGCACTTGACTTTGTTGAACCTCATGAGGTTCACATGGGCCCACTTATCCAGCTCGTCCAAGTCCCTCTGAATGTATTCCATTCCTTGGCTGTGTCAACTTCATCACCTAGCTTGGTGTCATCTGCAAACCTGCTGATAGTTCACTTGATTCCACTGTCTAGGTCATTGATGAAGATATCAAACAGTTCTGATCCAAATAAAAAAATCCCTGGGGGACACCATCGAGCCATTGACGACTACCCTTTGGGTGCAACCATCCAACCAATTTCTCATCATGTCAAAGGCCTTACAGAAATCTAGAATTCTAGATAAGATGACATCCATAGCTTTTTAGATCTTTTGCTGTCTCACCAAAGTCACCTTATCTAAATCTTGCAGTGGTACCTGCTCATGCTGGGCATTTCAACAATATCTGCTACTCCAAGTGGTGTAGATCATCCCTCAAGCACCCCACAGATGTCCTGAGCACCATTATGTGCATTTTGCTTTCCTGTTCAATATTCTAGCACTGCCTGCCTGGGCATCAAGCAGTGCTGGGGACAGACAGCCACCCAAGAGACAAGATGATCCAGGACTATGCCCATCCTGCAAATCACTGCATTGTAGTGGACACAGCTGTGGACACAGCTGGCCCCTTCATAGCTAGTCACATCTTGATGGGCAAGTGTGAAGGGTCCCTGGGGAAATGGACATGCAATTTTTATCCTGTTTTTTGGGTTGAATTTCACAGCTGCTTGGGTTAGTGGTAGCTGGTTTGGAGGTAGGTCTCCTTTGCAGTTATAAGTGGAGCTTTTTGTATTGTGCAATGACAATGACTTCATGGCTCAAGGCCAGGTCAACTTGAGGAAATTTGTGGTTGGTACCATAGGGGACTAAGCAGGGCCTAGTCCAGCGACATATCAAGAGTAACATCTTCCTCCAGGACAACTAAAGACACAATGTCTGAGAGATGCAGGCACCATGTATTGAGTTTGAGATGGAACAGGAAAAACAGCTGACCTGGTGACCAGGAGAATCCTGTGCACAACCTGCTGACTACCACTGTCAGCACCAGGGCAAGCCAAAATCCCAACACGTAAACTGTCATCATGCTCCCAGTGGCAAAATTCCCTGGACAGCAGCAGGAACAGAAGAGTGGCCAGAGCTAAGCTCTTGGCCCTCTTGTTTCTCGTGCATTTTTTAAAAAGGACTGGCTATAATCAGAGCTGCAGGAAATGGAGCATAAATATCAAACTTTGTTTAGTCTGGGGAAATATCATTTATAATTAGAGATGGGCATCCTGTTGACATGATACAACCTATTTTAAGAGTGAGGTGAGCACGTGGTCAACCTCTAATCTTTGGCAAGTGATTAAAACCTGCCAGTTCATCTCTGACTGGCTGGTTTCTTTTCTTCTTTTTTTCTTCTTTTTTTTTTTTTTTTTTTTAAGTATAATTGCTGAAAAGCAACTGGACTAACGACAGCTGGAGATAATGATGCTTATACTGGCAGTGATGTCTTGAGGCATCTCAGTAGCTGGGAGTTTTGCTTTCTGTTTATGCTTGTCTCCATGCCAGTCCCACCAGCCAAGCCTGCTCACCTCTCCCATGGAAGAGCAGGGATCCCATGAGACTTGGAAGGGTTGAGCCTACGGTAGGACACCACCCAGGGTTGACTTTGTCTGATCAGCACTGACATGTGGACCTTTCTTTGCAGCAGGATTTGCTGATTGCTGCATCCTGCTGCCCTAGTGTGAAGGTATGTAGGTTTGGTGCATGGCAGGTACCAGCAGAAATGATTGCAGAACTGGTGCTTGTAAGCAGGTTTGGAGGCATGATGCTACAAGTCTCCAGGGCGTGGTGTCACTCCTAGTGTCTTCAGGTTCTTTCATGGGGTTTGCAGTACATGAGAGTACATCGATGTTGTCAGATAACCTGACTCCCCACAGTCAACTGCATTGTGGGTTAGCTCTCTCATGGGCAATCTTCCCCACCAAAGCAGCTTGTTGCTTCCAAGCAGGGTGTAGTTCTGGGGTTTCTCTCAGGGTCTGCATCAGATCTGGCTTCTTCTGCTCCACAAAGTCCTCCTGCACTATTCCCGTGGGGTTTGCAAACTGTCTCCACATAATTCAGGGCACTCTGAAAGAAATGTAATGGTGAAACAATGACCTCATGGCTGTGGTGACACCTATCCGAGTGCTACATACCTGGGCGTAGCCAACTTGCTCTGGAGAAGGGCCAGGTCTGTGTGGATCAAGCCAGAGATCACTGAACACACATATTTAATGGGAGAGATGCAACTGGAGAAGCATCAACTCTTGGGTGTCACTGGGAGTCAGCCATAGGTTGACCTGTCTTCTGCAGCCCACGTATCAGAGATGGAGGACTAACAAGAACAGGATCGGTGGGACTAATTCCTGCTGCTTTCATATGAATCTGAAATTTATTGTCAGGAAACTTCTTATCCTTACTGTGATAAAATATTTTCCTATTAGTTAACCATGCACCACTTGGAAAATACAGTTGGACACTTGTCTTTAAGCAACAGGTCCACAGCTGTCCTCCAGGCATGGCTGCAGTGACATCAAGTTGGCCATCAGGTTGGCCTGGCATAGTGACAGGAGGGGATACAACACATCCTTGTGCCTTGGTGAGCTCTCTTTGTGGGTCAGTCCTGGCTAAATGAGCCAGCAAGGGCTGAGAGGTGAGTTCTGGTGTGGGTAGGAGGTATGCATCAACACATCAGTGTGGAGCTCATGCCAAACCAAAGTGTGGCCATATTGTCTGGCCATGGTGCCACAAAGTGGAGTGATAGTGGACAGCTAGGGTAGGCAGTGCAGGAGGCTCTCAGGGTCATACAGCTTTCAGACCACTAGCTCACTCCTTGGTACCACCTTGTATTCTTGGGACCACCCAAGTCCAGTAGAAAAGCTATTCTGAGGACATCAATAGGCTTTTGGGACTGCTGTACATAAGCAAGCTTCTCCATGGAATCTGCTTCTGTTGTCAAGACAAGCCAATGAGAGATCATCAACTTCCCAGCTGTTAAGCCTTTTCACCTTTAATTAATACATATGCAGCCATACACCTACACAAGCACCCACATTGCAAATATTATTGCAGTAAATAAACCATGATTTTTTTACTTCTTCATCACTATGCACACATTATTATTAAGTTTATTAGCCCCATTCCATACTTATTGCAATGACATGTGCAAAATATATTTACAGCCATATTTAACAAACCCCATCTTCCACATCTGGAGATGTTTTCATCTTGAGCCTCTCAGTATGCTGCAGACCTGCAGTAACTCTGAAATACAGGAGCTGGTGTGCTATGGGATATGGGAAATCATAGAATCATAGAATCATAGAATCCTAGGGGTTGGAAGGGACCTCGAAAGATCATCTAGTCCAACCCCCCCTGCCAGAGCAGGGTCACCTAGAGTACATCACACAGGAACTTGTCCAGGTGGGTTTTGAATGTCTCCAGTGAAGGAGACTCCACAACCTCCCTGGGCAGCCTGTTCCAGTGCTCTGTCACTCTTACAGTAAAAAAATTTTTTCTGATATTCACCTTGAACCTCCTATGCTCCAATTTGCACCCATTACCCCTTGTCCTATCACTGGTCATCACTGAGAAGAGCCTAACTCCATCTCCCTGACACTCACCCCTTACATATTTGTAAACGTGGACAGGAACATGTTGAGGAGGAGAAGCAAAGCCTGGGAGCTGGCATATGTTTAGCTGGTCCAGGAAAATGGGACAGAATTGATGCTCTCCAGAAGGGAGTCAGCACCTCAAGTTTTTTGGTGGAATGTATTGCCTATTGTTACACAACATGGTGCAAAGTGTGGAAAAAACTCAATGATTAAATCAAACATCTCCAAGAGGGAGGTCACTCAGTGGAGTTCTTCACGCACCTAGGGGAGAAGGTGGGAGGTTTGCAGTGGTCCCCAATGCCTATTCAGGCTCCCTGATTGGGTGGCCCAGGAGAGGTCAGGGTGAAGCAAGACTCAGTTTGGTCCTAAGGCACCCAGTCAGGAGCTGGGAAAACACTATCAGAGGGTTGTATTCCTGCAAACTGACACATGGAGCCAGTGGACACCTGCCCAGGCAGTGCTCCTAAGCAGAAGATGACAAGGACAGTGTGCAGGTCTCCCACTGATTTACAGGAGAGCATTGCTTCTGAAGTAAAAGGGAGTTTCACACCCTAGGAAAAGAAATAAAGATCTGTCCCACTGCCCTTTTTAGAAGGCATCTACGTGATTACCCATTCAAACGTTAAATTTAATTTATCTTTTCCCCCAAGGGTGCATTTGGCCATCCCACTGCTGTGCCACAGAGACACACCTGAGCTGCTGGGACACCAAACATGATGTGTTTGCCCTAGCCCTCTTTTCCTACAGACCTGATCCTGAACAAACTGGGAGTTCAAGGTTTCCAGCCATCTCCATCTCCCTGTGATTTACCCCAGCCAGCATTGCCCCCCAAGAAACTGCAGGTCCCTGTAGCTGAGAGCACCCACTAGCATCTGTGGGACAGGCACAGAGAACTTCAGAGGCAAGCACGTGTCCCTGAAGCCTGTGGAGGGGATTTTTTGTGGTATTCACAGACAATTTCATGTGTCAATATGAGAGGAGTGTAATTACCAGCTGAGAATCTGCAGGAAATAAGCCAAGGTTCAGTGAACGAAATGGAAAATAAAGAGAAATGCAGAGGACACACACATTTTAAAACTATTACAGAGGTATGTATTCACGTGCTCCTGGGAGCCTGGGAATATATAAGAGCTCATGACTGCAAAGGAATGAATTCAAGGACCAGTCTATGGGGAGTATTTTTTTTCCCTGTGACTTCAAACTTCTCTCGGAGCTCGCAGAGTTTTAGTCAGCTGGCATGCAACAGAGGTACGACTTCCCCAAGGAAACTCTTCCTCAGCTTGTGCTGGAAAGGCTGCTGGGAGAGTCCAGGAGACACAAGACTGCAAGCAGAGGCAAAACCTCCTCCTCCTCCTCCTCCAGCCACAGAACAGGTACGTGGAGACGCGTGTGGAACCGGGAGCCGGCTGGAAAGTTGAGCTTTCGACTGCGGGAAACACAGGGGCTCCAGTGACTTAGAGCTGCAGCCTTTAAAAATAACACAGATGAGGAAGGTACTGTATAAATAAAATATACTGTGTTTATGCATAGGCTCAGGAACTGCCTAAACACACTGTGTAGATGGCTCTATCCACACAGCTGTTATTTAATCCATCAGGGACTTGCACTGCAGCGAGTTAGATCCTTTACATTAAGGAGGCACTGGTTAGTTTATAGCAATACAGTTGTCATATGCCTGCTTTGCTGTTGTTCTCTGTGTTTACAGTAACAGAAGATGGGGAGATTTTAAATTTGTTTTTCCTTTCTTCACCTGACTTTAGTCTATTTATGGTGTTACTGCATCATAGCGCTCTGAACCAGGAGTGCTGCAGAGATCAGCACTGTGAGCTGGTTAAATGCTGCTTGCCCAGCTCTCTGACACTGAATCCTAATATAGCCTTGGGCAAATCACACGGTCCCGGGGTAGAATGGGCAAAATGCTGCTTATCTCTTCTGCTCCTCTCACTATCAGTGCTGTCATTGAGCTCTCCCTGTTGGAGCATGAGGTGTGAGGTGGCAGGGTTATTTTTCTACTCATAAGATCCTGACAGCTTGAATGTCACCTTGGGTAAACGATGACTTGCTGAGAATGTTTTGCTGCATCTGGACTGTCATCAGGAATAAAGGTTTAGGCAGTATTTGGAATTAGTAAAGTTTTAGAAAATCCTAATTTGTCTAAAAGTTGCAAATAATTTTCTAAAGCCAAACGCTGTTGTATTTTTTATAAAAGTACAAGCATGTTTCCCTTAAATAGAAGCCAAAGTTTGGGTTTCCACAGCAGTGGAAATTTTGTTTCTTACTAAGATGCAATAACTGAAATTTTATAGTAATCTCATTATTTTAAAATGCTTAAATACTTTTGTTTTCAATGACAAAAACTCACAGCCTGTCACCTCTTTTTGAAGCAGATGGTTACAGCTCAGTGACTGTATCAGTGTTTGGCCTTTGGCTACTACAATGATGGATGAATTCAAGGGGGGGGGTATCAGTATCATGCAAGCCAAATCTATCAAATACTTTTCCTCACTTCCTTCTGTCTCCTGTTGGATCATATAAATTGAGTACACCTTTTCTCAAACACTGAGTCCACTGTCAGCAAAAGAAAAATTGCTGAACTAAAAGCCCATTTTTCTCTCTTTTTGCTGTACTTAGATTAAAGCTGGTGAGAAAAGGTTCTGGTTTGGTTCCTGAATTTGAGTTTCTCCAGGAATTTTGTTCTCCAGGGAGAGTATTTCATGTTCAAATAGTTTCAAACTTCAAATGCCTGTTTATATCAGGTTTCATTGATGGAAGTGTTATCAATTTCCCATCTGCTGCTGTCCCTTTGATCAGCCCCTCACTCACAAAATCTCCAGGGTGGTGGGTTTCATGCAATTCTCATTCACTTACATTTTTCTCTCCTGGAAAATGGAGTAAAGAAAAGGATGATCAAGTAAGGGAGCTAGCTAAACCCTGTGTGTCCAGTTAAGTAGAAAAGGAAATTTTTGGTGGGGAAGTGCTGTTGTCTGTACACCTGATAGAGGTGCATGTGGAGAGAGGACAGGGGAACAGGAAAGTAGCTTTAAAAGAGGGGAGAAAAGCCACACGGGGGGTACAGGAGATGTAGGAGTCCTTATTTTGGTGTGTGGTTTTGACACCAGACAGGCAGGAGGCTGCATCTATAATGAGAGACCAAGCACAGTGCAGATGGCAGGAGCAACATGAACCAGGAGAAGCAGTGCCTGGAGATGTTGTAGGGCCTCAGGAGCTGGAGCTGTGCCTCCTTCTCAAAGGTTGTGGCTGAGGATGGCATGGGCTATTTATTTTTTTAATAAGGTTAATATAAATGTTGTCTCCAGCTCCCTGGTGGGATGAATCACCAGGGAGCTATTCCAGTCGAAAGGGAGCAATACTTGCCCCACTCCTGCCCTTGCAGTTCATACCCACTTTCTAAGGCAGGATCTTGTTTTGTTTACTTCTCTGGAGAGTTTGATTCATGCAGCTGGACACAGGACTCAACCCAAAAGCAATGCCTTAGAAAGCAGCAGCGTTCTGGATGGATAGACTCCAAAAGGTCTGGAGGTTCAAGACACATAATGGTCAAGACATATTCTTGTTAGTCTGAAACCCTTGGGAACCTGCAGCAAATTATGGACTGGCTTGTGAGAGCCAACAACTAGGATTTACTTTTTCTTCTTGCCCTGGGCCATGGTGGGAAGAGGGTTTGGAGGAGAAGAGAGGTCAGACGAGGTGTCCCTGGCTTTTGGTGATGTGGGGTGAAATCCAGATGATGTCGGCAGAAACTGAGCAGACAGTGATTGCTGAGGAGACCACAGGAAAATCAGGAAGGGCCTGATTTCACCAAGTCACAGGTGCAAATCCTTTGGCATCAGTGGGAAAAGACAGCCCTTGCTAATTTGTGCAGGTGCAAAAGAGCTTGATTCTCCAGTCTGCCCAATGGAACTGACCTAGTCTGACCAATGGACACAAACCCTTGCTCTGTAGAGGTGGCTACCGAGCATGTATGATACTCAAGTTTCAACAGCACTTCAAGGTGTAAAATGCTGGATAGCCCAAAGCACAATGTTGAAAATGGGAAGTCAGCTAAATGCATCAGGGTCTTTGAAACTATTTGCTGTCAGATCCTCTTTAGAAAAGGGCAAAAAATAGTAAGGACAGGGCTGATCTTTCCTAGTATGGTTGGTGTCCTCTAAGGCTGTGGTTTTAATGAAGCAAAGTCCTGAGCAGCAGAATCAGTGCATGCCCTTCCTTCCTGCTTTGGCATTTGTTTGTGTCCAGGCTCTTTTCACAGTTCAGCTGGCACAGCTGCTTGGCCACTCAGTAAAACAGCTTGAGGAACAGAGCTTTTTTTAAAAGCACAAGCAACAAAAATCTTGCTATTTTTTCCCCAGACTTCCCTCAGTGCTCTGAACATGCAGGTGTAGGAAAATGGGAAGCTGCAATCATCCAGGGCGCTCGCTGCTCTTCTTTATAAACATGATATTTACATTCTATCTCCAAATAAAATCAAAATATCCTGTTTTAAAAATATAATAATTTTTTTTTTTGTTGTCCCGAAGACCTCAAATATTTGAGGTTTTCCTTGCGAAAGTGTCTGTGCTTTGCAAGAGCTGTTGCATCCTGCTGATGAGACGAAATCTTAAACCCAGAGCATCCAAAAAGGCATTTAAATCTCTGGACACCACAGTGGTCCCCAGCTTCATCCTGATTTTTCTGCTCACCCCAGAGGATTGCAGAAGGACAGCTTGTGTCCAGGGAGCATGCCAAAGGGATCAAGCAAAAAACAGCACTGCAGCCAGGTCTGACCAAGGGAAGTTCAAGACACTACATGATGGGGAAGGTGATCAGAACTAGTCTGATGAGA
This sequence comes from Hemiprocne comata, assembly GCA_020745705.1. NCBI lineage: Eukaryota > Metazoa > Chordata > Aves > Apodiformes > Apodidae > Hemiprocne > Hemiprocne comata. The sequence goes on from CM036586.1 coordinate 215,018,376, forward strand.
GCCCAGGCAAGGAGAACTTGTCCAGGGTTGGGACAATCTCCCCGGCAAGCTGTTTTCCTCAGAGCTAAATGTAGATTTTCCATCCAATGCACATAATCATTCCCTTCCTTGCCCACACACATACAGCTGCCTCTTCACAGCATTTATGCCTCTTATTTCAGGGTGCATTGCAAAGCAAACGAAGTATTAAGAGCCCAATTCTCTGGCACATTATTTCAACCATGGGAAAAGTGCATTGCAACAGTTCAGGGTCCTGAAGTTGGAAGACAGCAAAGGGGAAATCTATATAAAGGCAGGTTTTCCAGGAGCAGGTCTTAAGTAGCAAAAGGAAGCAAGGAAACCAGCAACCAGACAGCTGCTCCAGCCCTAGAGGGCAGCACAAAATAATAAATAAAAAGCTGAAATAATAATCTGCATGACAAAAGCACTCCCTTAGCAATGAGGTTTTTTCCTAGCAGGTTTGCTAGGTTCTGCGCTATGTACTCGCTGCCAAAAATTCAGCAGCTCATCTGGACGTTCTGACCCCTCTGCCCTTATCAATGTCCCTAATTCCTGTCTGGTGCCATGAGAACCTATCAAGTCAGGTGCTTTCTAGCTGCCACCAACCCCCCGTCCTGCCAGCAGCCTGCTCTCCCATTCTGATCAGTGTGATCACTGCAAAGAGAAAGAGTTACTCCTTCTAGGACATGTTTTCCAGATTCTGGGCTTTATATTTCTCAGCTGTGAATCTGAAACCTTTAATCCCCAAGTGCTGTTTTCCTAACGACGCAGAGAGATATTTAGGTGCAGGGGTAGGAGGCTGCAACTCTCCAGGAATGTAACTCGTGGACACAAAACCCTAAAGTAAACACGCTGCCTCACACCACGCACGCAGCTAACAATGGCATCGGCAACGATAAGTCACTTATTCCCCTGAGCAAACCCCTGGCCTCATCCTGACAGTTTCTCTGGCAAAAATCCCCCTTGTTTCCCAATGCCTGCCCCCAGCAAGGACTTCAGGATGTCGTGCAGTAGCTGACTCCATCTGGAGCACAGTGGTGGCTAGGACCCAGCGAGAGCCCAGAGAGGAGTCCTGAGGAAGACAGGCAACGTAATTTAAAGCAGACACTGTCCCAAATAAGGTTGTTTCCCTGAAAATGCCTTCACTGGGAATTTACAAGTGAGCCTCTTGGCGTCCCGACTGGGTGAACATGAAGCTGAAGGAAAATTTCATCAGTACCAGGAGTGAGTCAGTTTTGAAGAGCTGGATATGCTTTCTAAAGACATGATAAGCTGTGTTTGGGGATGCGAGAAGCCCTTGAAACAAGGTAAATGTGAAATATTCAAATATTCACTCTTTTTAACCCTGAAGGCTCTGATTTAGCAGCAAATAGTCTTGTGTGGAAAAGTATCAGACCCTAGGGAATCTGGTTTCTGTTTTGTGTAATCTCTCATATTTAACCTCTCTTTGGCATAGGACAATGTCTCTGTTAATTGTCTAAGCAGTAACAAAAATTACCTTTGAGGGAAATTGGGAAGGTGCTGCTCTTGTTAGCTACACGCAACACCTATTAAGTGGTTTCAGGGTTAATATTTTAACAGAGACAGAGGCAAATATTCTTCTGGAGTGGGATCTGGGTAAATTGGGATTAAACCCTTATTCCTCCACAGTTGCAAATGTATCTTGGGGAAAATCACTGCTCTTCTCTGCCTTTGCCCTCCCATCCCTTAAGTGGATACGCTGACGTGGTTTGGGTAACATGCTTTTTCTAGATGCTAAATTATTTGACCCACTTAAGAGTCCTAGGGGGTGTTACTCACTGAAATCATCTATATATTTTATATGTGGCTGGGTCATTTTGAAGTATCATGATTGGAAAGATGTGACATTGAATGGAGTTCAGAGCTCGATCCTGCTCTGTGGTGTGCTGGGATTTTTATCACAGCTGCCAGTGGGAGCAAACTGGCAGCAAGCATGAAGCTGCTTCAACTCTGGGAAAGCCTCAGAGCAAGAAAAGCTTCTTTAGATTGAGTTGCTGCTACTGCTTCTCCCAGACTGTTTTTTATAAGATGAGACATCAGTGCCAGTGCCAGCAGGCAAGGTTTAGTGGTGATGCTCTCTGATACCAGGTCAATGGAGGTCCTGTGAGCCCTGAGCTCTGTGCTAGGAGAGGGTGGTGGACATCTGAGACCTGCCCAGAGGGCAGAGAGGAGGGGGACGCAGTGATGTGTCATGCTAAGTGCTGCTGAGGAGGGTCTAAATGTTGTCCAGAGAAAAGCTAGGCAGGGAAAGTCCAAGTGGTCTCAAACTGGAAGAGACCACCATGACAGCCACCTTTGAAGCACCCTGAGGGACAGCATCCTTGCTTGATGCAAATCTGTCCTACACAACAAACCATTAAATCACTTTTTTGTGTTCCAAGACATCAGTTTACTAGTTGCTTTATAAACTTACAATTTCAGGAAGTTTCAAGGCATATTAAGACACGATTGTCAGATTTATCATTTAAGAAGCAAAGGGACTGTTTTTTTGAACTAGCAGTGTGACAAAAGAAGACACTGCAGAGCCCACAGGGCACACACTGTCCAACAGGGTGGTGCCCTTTTGTGGGTATATCCATCGAGATTTCCTCAGCTTAATTCATTGGATCTAAACAGAAACAATTTCTATTTGAGGGCTCTGAGTAAAGCCTTGTAATCATTGGTGTGTTTGTCTTTTCTCTCAATTACAGCAAACTAATACCCAAATGATAAAACTCATTTTCTCCTCCTTAGAAGAGGCACTCACTCCTCTAAGCCTGGGGAATGCAGAATAGAAAGGGAATGACAGAGACATTAGGGTAGTATCAACAATTCCTCCTTCCATAGGATGATTATGGCGTGTTTTGCAAACATTAAATAAAAAGATTGAGAATTAACATCCTTGGTCTTGTTTTAGAGGCCAGGAACAGATTTCTAATCCTGCTGTTGAGCCCCAGTGACAAACTTAGAGCTCGTTCACCTTGGGGTCCCAGATCATCATTGGTCACTAGTTGTTTCCCTGAAGTGGAAGGAATGTGCAATCTGAAAATAGAGCAGCTGAACCTCCTCAATGTCTCTCTTCTTTTCTCTGGTTGGGAAGTGGAGGGACAGGCAAGTTCCTGTAGGGAACCTGCTGGCTTTGACATTCAGCAATTGCCATTGCTGCTCAGGAGCATGGACATCAGCTGCATCCCTCAAACACTGACTAAGCAGAGGGATCTCCACCAACTGGGGATGATCCCATATGTTTTCACCCTCCTGATGCTCTATGGGTGGAAACCACTGAGAAATAGTACATTGATGCTGGTTTTTGGCAGCACATGTGCCTGGGATTGGCCTGCATTTGGAGCTTGCCAGATGCAGGCTTGCTTCTGGAAAGTCTTTGCTAGATAATCCCTGCTGCTTGGCTGCCAGCTGGGAGCTGGTGTGTGTCTCACCAGCTCTGGATGTGGACAGGACCAGCTCAGATCTGCTTGCAAGAAGCCATGCAAACACAGACAGATTCAGCATGTTTGCAACAGAGGCTGCCATAAAGATCTTATATCTGGAACTCATGTCAGTGGTAATCACAGCCAGAGACCTCATTAATGTCCAGTTGGAAACAAAACACTTGAAGGACAAATGGTGTGCCTTGGCTTCATTTGCATTTTTCTCCCATTGCCCAGTGCCCAACCTCCCAGTTTTGTTTGCTCCTTTTGCAGTTACTTCTATGGTCTTTTCCAAGGTCCTTTCCAAACTGTTAAACTCTGATGAATCCTTCATTTCACACAAATCCATTCAATTTTACATCTGTCTCTTTGTAAGGTATCTGCTTTCAAATTTATTTAAAAGCCTACCTGAAGCTAGGATGTGTAAAATGGAAAACTAACAGTTGGACAAAGAATTCTCAGTCCATTCTTTGCAGCTGTTTATATTAACAAATCTGGGTGAATGTGTAAAAGCTCTTTGACATTCTGTGATGAGAGGAGTGGAAAATGCTGTGGATGGAAATGGAAACTGTTCCCAACACTTGTTTCTGAGTGGCACCCTCTCCTTTTGCTCAGGGCTTGGCACACCAAGACTCCAGCCCAGGTGAAAGTACCTAAGCTGCCTCTTCAGGGACAGTGGGGGGTAACTCAGCCTTGTCTTTCCCCATGATTCCAGACACACTGCCCAGCTTGAGCATCTAGACTTCATGGGGTGGCCAGGGTATCTCATCTGGGTAACTGCTGAAAACACACTGAGGAAATCCCATGAAATGCCTTGGACCTTCCTTTCAAGTCCTCACATAAATCTCTCGTTTTCCCACCAGGCTCAAAGGGATGCAAAGGTGGGTTGTAAGTGCTGTAGGCTTGGAAATGAGTGAATTTATTGCACTGTCTGTCTGGTTCTCCATGTTAGACAATGACCTGGTGCCAGCTTTTGAAATCTAACTGTACCACACTTGAAATCTAACCATAATTATCTTTTCCAGCAGAACCATGAAACTGTACATCATCTTCTTCCTGGCAGTGGTGAACAGAGGCACCTCCAACAATCAGCCCACAGTGGGGATGTCCTGTGAAATGGTAAGGCTGTTTCCCTACTTGGGGATCCTGGATGTTGTTGGGAGCCCCTTGTTGCAGCACTGCACAAATATTTACTGGTTCTCAAAGAGACACCCCCAAAGACCAGGCTCTCCATGAGGATAGAGGTGGCTTTGCTCTCCAGGCTGTTCTTGGGCTATGTCCTTGCTGTCCTGAAAGCACATAAAAGGGGGAAAAAAAGAAGGGTCATTATTCCAATTTTTTAATAAAGGTGATCTGGTTGAAAGAAATTTGACCTGATTTCCCCAAGACTGCACAAGGATTCAGTGGCTGAGACAGTGAAATACTTGGACCTGAAATCAACTCCTTTAAATCAAGCCTGAGTTCTTTGTGCTTTAAATAAAAAAGCATCTTTTGTGAAATACATCTACATCAGCCCTTCTGTAACAACAGAGACTGACCTTCTCTGCCCTGACAAAACGCTGCTGCCATGGAAGTTGTACCTGACTTCTGCTGGAGGTAAAAGAAGTGACAAAGCCTCTTGCTTCAGTACAAAATCGGCTCTTGGAATTTTTTTCAAGCACCTGGTACCATATTATAAATGCTCTTCACAGCTGAACTTTCTCCCTTCCCTGTCCAAGTGCTTCTGATGGTAACAGGCCACTTAAAAATACTTTTTTTTTTTTTTTTTTTTTAACATTGAAGCACTTCAACACAAATCCTCAAGAATTTCCAAAATAGGGAAAAAAAAAATTGTTAGCTGTACACATCTCCCTCGTGGGACTCATTCCATTCCTGCCCACCCTGCTGTATTGCTGCACTTCCTGAATTCCAGAGAAATTAAGACCTAATATATATATAAAAAGATCTTGGGAAGGTGACTGGGTAGCTCAGCTCATTGGTTGGAGGGGGAGGAGTGATCAAGCTGCTGTAAACATGACAGCTTGGGTCCCATGTATCATGGTCACGTGGAGGCTGGGTGAGACACGCAATAATCCAAGCAGATTTGTCCTGTCTCATTTCTTGATGGGTCACAGATCAGGCTGAGAAGTAAACACATGCTTGTTTCCACCACTCCACTGTAAACTGCTTTCATCAAGCCAGTAACTGAAGGCTCTATGCAAGGAGGCTGGGAGAAATTCAGCTCCAACAGAAAACAGGCTGCAGCTGGGGGCTGGGATGCTCATCTGGTATAAATTAACAGCTCAGCATCACTAATGTTGATGTTGATCATCTTCCTTCTCTGGGCGTTTGGTCCAATGGAAGGAGGAAGATGTAAATCCAAACACAGTTAAAGAAAGAGGGAGCTACTGGACTAGCTGATGGGTCCACTGAGAGTCTTGCTTTCTTTGCTTATTTTTCATCTCAGTTTTGCTGTTTTACATCGTACCTTCCCTCTGGTGACACCTGTAGATCAGGAAAGGCTCAGAAATGGAAACTTTCATTCCTGATCTTGTGGAAGAGGCATGAGTCAGAAACCTGTGCCTCTCAGACTCACCACTGGTACTCCTGTGTTTGAATCAAAGTCTTTTTAAAAGACATTTTAGGAAGTTAACTGTTCCTAACAGACCCCTGACATGGGAGTGAGCTGTACTGGTTGTACAAGTTACTGCACATGTGCCTGTTTGAGGGACAACTAGGCACAGCTTAAATGTCAGGAGGTTCTTCCTCACATTGACATCCAAGGGGAGGGGCTTCCACTACTTCATGTTTTGCTTCCCAAAGAAGATGTTTCTGCTAATTCATGTTAACTGGGAAAGTAGAAGCTTCCAAGCAATTCATAGAAGGGAAGGGTTTTTTAGCAATTATACGTTATCTTGCAGTGAAGTCATGCAAGAACACATGCATAGCTGGTTATCAGAGGTCAGCTGATACGTGGTATCTGGGCAAACTGCTAAGATTTTCTTGTGTAGCTGAGCCTCCTCCTGGACAGCTCTTCTAGAGAACAGGCATGGCCATCTGCAGGCACAACTCAGCACCAAGTGTCTCCAGCCCAAACTCTTTAGCTCAAATGCTCATGAGTTGATGCAGGAGAATAGGAGCAGAGGCTTGGATCCAGCTTCTTTCTTTGCAGGGATTTCACTAAGGTGGGTGACAACTTCCAACCAGTGCTGAGCAGTGAAGAATTGGAGTCAGTACCCAAATGATGCTCAACTTTTGAGCTGTTGGGTCATTTTTTTACAAGCACCTTAATGGGACCAGACATCAAAGAGACCAAGGGCTTCTCACCCTGCAGTACTTCTTGTCAATGGACTTCAAACAAACCAGTGGCAGCACCAGCAGAGATTATGAAGTTGGAACATGAGACCAGCAAAAACCTCTTTTCCAGCCTCAGGCTGCCAACCCATTGGCATTTGGGGTGGGAGGAGGGGAGATACAGACAAACAGATGCCATTTGCTCTGTCCCACTGAGAAGTGCTTCATCTTTTCTTCCTAGTGCTGATGAGAATGAAATTCATGTGGTTTGTGCCTCAGGGGAGAAAAGATGGTGCAGAACAGACTAGATAAGAAATTCAGCAAGGATCAAAATAGTCAGTGAAAAGGAATGAGTGTTAAAAAAGAACACAAATGGGAGGGGTAATGTTATAGGAAAAAATAACACAGTGGAAGGTAGAGATTTTATCAGTCCCTTTTAACACTGGGAGCGTTTGGTGGAAGCAGATTAAAGGCCCAATCTTGCAAGATAGGTGGTGAACTGGAACTGACCTCTCCCACATTGGCTTCATTGAGAGGCAGCCAACTGATGCCAACAGGAGCTGGATCAGGACTTTTGCTGCTGCACTGGGTGCCTGGAGGGAGCTGAGGGTGCTCAGCACTTGTTGAGGTCTGGCTCAAAGTGTGGGAAGAAACCTGGCATCTGCCTCAGGCTGCAAACTGGTGGCTGCTTTTTCAATCTGGGTTTTTGCATCCTTCTGGCTTCTCTTCCACAAAATGAAGAAGAGACTTCCTCCTCCACTCCTGAGCCTCAGAGCTAAGCCCAGATTCGTGCACATTTTAGCTCAAAATAAGCAATTCCACAGTGGCTTTGCAGGAAAGAAATAATGTCAGGAAGAAGCCAGAAAATTCCCTTCTCTTTTTTTTTTTTTTTCTAACTTGTTTAGCTGGGGGAGATTTGAACAATTTGGAGGGAAAAAGAAAGAAGGGGATTCAGGCTTGATAGTCCATTTACTTGGGATCTTTGGGAAAGATGTATCATGGGAAAGATTGTGGAGCAGCCTGTGTGTATCTAGAGTTTGGATGAGCACTTACTTTTCTCTGGCACATTTTTGTACTGTCTCCAAAACTCAGATGATGCACAAGAGATTCACAAAATGCTGACTATTGCCCCACTTCTAAACAGACCTGCCACTTGATTCACCTAAAAGTTCACATGAAACAGATGTCTTTTAATATTTTTTACAGTTAATGTTTCTTTAATGTCTGAAAAGCTTTGCGTCACGGAATCTGGGTTCTGCTTCTCCACAGAAGTAAAGATTCAACAGATTTTTTTCTTCCTTTTTTATTTTTTTCCTGATCTCTCTACAAACAGTACATGACCCAGTCACCCAAATACATTCATAACAAGAGTTTTCCTCCAGTGAATTAAATGCTGCCTAAGACTTTCACATTCCACTTCCTCCTGCTGCCGTATGTTCTCCTTAAGAACAAAATACAGCTTGACATTTATGCAAGGATGATCATGCTTATCTTTCCAATCTTCCTTTTGAACACAAATTCCAAATTTTGCTCTGGACACAGGTTCAATCCCAGCCACAATTGAACAAACGTGTGTCTAAAAGATGAATTTGACTTTGACACTTGGGTTTTTTCTCTACCCTGTTGCTGGGAATTGAACTGAAAAATGTGATCCTCGCTGCACATTACAGCTTTTTTTTCCTCTCAAAAGCTGGCTTTACACAATTTTTCTTTTCCATGTTGTATCACGAGTGTCTTGCATGGGTGGTTTCATAAGGCATGCTCCCCATACAAGAAGAAGGGACCTGTTGCCTTAGAAAAGAAGAAATATGGATGGTAAAAGCAGGAGTTTGGAGGTTTGCATCAGAAGTGTTTGAGTAGTTGAGAACCCATTTGGTTAAAGTTGCAGTGCTTAGCTAAACCATGGCTAAAGGAAGACATGATCAAATGTCTGAAGGTGCCACAAAGGAGAGAGATGGCTGTTGTGTCACAGGATCCTTATATGTTACTCCATCTCCTTGCTTTGGGACATATACTACCAACAGACCAGAGCTCTTTTAGTACCTACTTACTATTGCAAGTAGAGTTTGCCAAATGTAATACAGTGATCAAGCTGAGAAAATCAAACATCAGAAGAAAAGTGAGGAAACAGTGCTTGACTGCAGTGGAAAAAGAGCAAAACTCATTCATTCAGGACTATTAAAAAGAGCCCACGAGAAAGGTACAAAAGGGAGAAGAACATTTAGTACGTAACACATGCAGATAAAACTATATTTAGATGAGATCTTAGGAAGAAATTCTTTCCTGTGAGGGTGGTGAGACACTGGCCCAGGTTTCCCAGAGAAGCTGTGGCTGCCCCATCCCTGGAAGTGTTCAAGGCCAGGTTGGATGGGGCTTGGAGCAATCTGGTCTAGTGGGAAGTGTCCCTCCCCATGCAGGGGGGTTGGAACTGTGAGGTTCCTTCCAACCCAAACCAGTCTGTGATTCTATGATTCTACTGTTGCAAGTCAGAAATGTCTTTAAAGTTAAATGAGTGCTGTTATCTGCAAAGAAGTGTTAGGATTGTTGTTCTTGCTGTCTGAATGCTCAGATGTTTCAGAAGGGAGATGTTTCTCATTTGTCATGTGATAACCCCTTTTCTCTCTTTTTCTGGCAGGAAAATTTGCAGGCGTTTTGCCACAACAAAGACCTTCATCAAATCCCTCGTGAGCTCCATTCAAATGTAAACAAATTAGATCTGTCTGGAAATCTGATTCGAAGCATCCCTGAAATTCCAGTATCATTTCACACTTCCCTCCATTGCCTGGATTTAAGCTCTAACCAGATAAGCTTCATCGCTCCTGGAGTCTTTGCACACATGACGAGCTTGTTGGAAATAAATTTAGCCAATAATCATTTATATGAGCTTGCTCAGAATGGGACAGAGGGGGTTGGACTTCTACCCAAGGTGGAAATACTGGACTTGTCCCACAACAGTCTGTACAACGAGATGGTTGAGTATTTCATTAAACAAGCTCCAGCTCTGCAGTATCTTTCCTTGGCTGACAACAGTATTATAATGATCTCACACAAGATGTTTCAGGGATCTCCCAATCTTGTGGAGATAGATCTTCAGAGTAATATCATCATGGAAATAGAAGAAGGTGCTTTTGAGACTTTAGTGAACCTTTCCAAACTCAATCTCTCCATGAATTCCATTACTTGCATCTCTGATTTCAATCTCAGGCAGCTGGAGATACTTGACCTTAGCAGGAATAGCATTGAGACCTTCCACACTGCAAAGTCAGATGATGAATACAGCTTAAGATATTTGGATCTGAGTGAAAACAAACTGCTTCACTTCCCAGTCTTCCCCCAGGTAAATAAGCTGGTAACTCTGAATTTATCAAAGAATTTAATCCAGCTCACTGCTGAATCCCCTCATGATAAAATGGACTATCTGGAAAATGAATGGCTAGATGCTCCTTTCCACCTTCTTGATCAGAAGCAAAGTAGAAACAGAAGTGCTCTTTATTTATCCCAGCTTGTGTATTTAGACTTAAGTTATAATGAAATCAAATCCATTCCAGATGAATTCTTTGAATCAATGTTGTCCCTTCACACTCTTAATCTTAGTAAAAACTGTCTTCAGGCATTTGCAGTAACTTATGACACTGCATTGATGTCCCTAACTGTCCTCGACTTGAGCTACAATGCTTTGCAGAACCTTCTCCTAGATGCTAGCACGCTGTCAAATTTGAAGGAGCTCTATATCCAAAACAACCATCTTCAGACCCTGCAATTTGATATCTTCTCAAGTCTTGCTAACCTCAGACTGCTTAATTTACAGAGCAATAATATCAGCCTTTGCAGCATGTACTCAGGATTAGCTAAGCAAAGACTTGCTGGAGAAGAAAGTGGTTGTGTGTCATTTGTTGATTCTCCTGCTCTTCAGTATTTGTACCTAACAGACAACATGCTGAACATCCTACCAGCATACACTTTCTACAAGACTTCTCTGGTTGGTTTGGATCTCTCCATGAACCCTGGACTGAAAATAGAAGTCAAAGCATTATCAGGACTGGAAAAGTCTCTGGAATACTTGTATTTACATGGCAATAGCCTGATAGATTTAAATATTGACTTGCCTTGTTTTAGTCACCTTAAACATTTAAACCTCTCTGAAAATCAGCTGAACTGGCTGCCTAAGTGGGGTAGTGAGTCTCCACTGGAAGTTCTGGACCTACGGAACAATAGGTTTAGTACATTACAGAGCAGCAATATTTTAGCACTAGAAAATTCTCTTAAAAACTTGTATCTCACTGGGAACCCGCTCAACTGCTGTGGGAACATCTGGCTCTCATCAATGATCCAAAACAAAAACGTCCAGATCCCCAACGTGGAGCACTTAACGTGCCAGTACACTCAGAACTTCGGGTACCAGGAAGAAATCCACATTGGGAACATTAGACCAGAAGACTGTGAAAAAGAAGATCTGAAGAAAATCAACTTCCTTATTATATTAACATTTGTGCTGGTTTTATCCGTGATCATCATTGGCGTGGGTTCATTTTTTTGCTTCCGTAGGCAAAACTTTAGCCATCAGTTTAAAGCATAGGAACACAAAATGCCTTGAAAACTGAAGAAATCAGGTGCTACACTGCCAGTGTGTAGAAATGAAGGGTGAAATTCTCATCTTTGATTTTTAACTGTGGATTTTAAGACTGTTTTCCAAGTGCCCCTGGACTGCACCACTATAGTGCTCTGGGTTGCAGGGGAAATTTGCCATGTTTTGCACTTGCTTCATTTACAAGCAGATCTTCTTAGAAGTTTAAAGAGTGGTAGAGGAGGCCACTGGAAAGCCCTGCTGTTGTTTTGAGGATGTATAATTTAAACCAAACCAAAAGAAAAAGACCTCTAAGGGCCTGAGACTTTTAGCTAAGCTCAGAGGTACTTTATGCAAATTGAGTATTGTAACTGAATCACCTTTTTATGGCAGTTGTTGATGGCATCAACTGAGTAGGAAAGCCCTTCTCAAAGTTATGTGCCTCCATGAGATACTTTGCTTTGAGCCATGAACTGTGCTTTTTCCTAACTTGTTAGAAATAACATGTCCTAACCCTTCTTAAGCTCAAATCATGCAAGATAATGACAGGGTGGGCCAATATACACTCTCTCAGGCCTTGAAGTTGGTTGCAAAACTCTCATGAGTTCCAAAGCTATGAACATTTAGTTAAAAAAAGGAAATCACAGCTCATGTCTCTTGTGCTTATGGCTGCCACTTAGAAAATCCACAGCCATCCTTGGGAACCAAAGACCTTGGTGGTAGGAACCTCTTTGGATGTCCCCCTTTGCTTGTGGTATGTTGCACCAGCCACTGGGGCAAGATATGAGAGGTAGATGAGGTTAATTAGTCTTGGCACTTAATACCTACAAGGGACATAAGAGAAATCTCAGGCATGAAGCAGCTGCACTGTATGTTACCCAGATCTGCTCAGAAGGTCACAGGTCCACAGTTCAACTCAAAGAGGAGAAATCTGCTCCTCACGTGCAATACATATTTAACTGGGTTTAATGTGAAGAAATAAATCTCTGAGGTGAAGGCTTTTAAAAAGAAAAATCTTGGAAAATGAATTTCAACCAGCTGAAATCGGACTGAAATGTTTATATTTCTAAGGAAAAGTGTTGGGAACTCACTGCATACTGTTTTATTTGAATGCAAAAAAAACCCCAAAAAACCTCTATTTTTAAAGGCCACAGAAGGTTAGACAGCAAAAAAGTGTTTTAAAGATACACACCAATACACAGGGAACCTAGTCCTGGGCCATTTTTCAGATCAGATGTCCTCTGTCTCTCCCTAAAAATATTTGGTCTGCAAGAAAAGTTGTGTAGATCCTCATTCTGTGATGGGTTTAACGTGGCCAACCTGTTGTGTTGCTAAAAGCTGACACTGACATATGTTATGTCCCATACTCTGACAGCAGATTCACCCTTTTGAAGTGAAGTTCCTCAACAGTGAGAGCCTGGCCTATCAACATGGTTCAGTGGCTTCCACAGGAGCTATATCAGGTCTTCTGTTAACTCCAGGAATTGTACCTTAAGGCACATAAGAGAAACAGAAATCAAACCAAAACCTGCCCAGGTAAATAACTCAGAGTCAACTTGCTGCTCCGTTTCTGTTTCTTCCAGCCAGTGAATGTCAAAATTAACACACTACAAAAAAAAAAGGTGTATAATTCTATTTTTAAAGCAGTTATGTAAGAAACTGGCTGGTAGTTTTTCTTGTGGAATTTTGTACAATAAAAACACCTTTGAATTTTGTAAAAAGGACAGGGTTGTGAATATATTAAAGCACCAGCTTGGAATGCTCCACAGATTAAAAGCCATGTCTTCCTATTTTTCTATGGGTCAGACTCCACCTTAGACCTTTAGCCTTCTGCTCCATATCTTAGAGTACAACCAATGGAGAACAAGGTGACCTACTGAGGCTGTAGGCAAGCATTTGCACAAAGGGTCAGCAGCAACAGAGCCCAATCTAACACCTACAAAAGCCAACCCTACCCACTGGCTCAAGCTCTTATTCTTGTAGGAGAAAGTTTGGACAATCCCAGGGAGTAGTTGGGAACCCAATGCTGAAGTTGGTGAGCTTTTTCCTTTGGTGTGAAAGCAAGCTAAGCTGTGTGCCAGGACACCAGCTAATTTAGCCACACACTGAGTTCATGCCTTTTATTGTCAAGCATGGCAAGATTAAATCTCTTTTTGAGAGCCAGTATTATCTTGGCTGCCATGACTGGAATTATTTAATAACCCGATGACAGAGCCAAACCCATTTAATTAACAGTTTTAACACTGTTTTTTTTTGGCTCTACCAAAAGGAAGTGCTTGTTATTACTAAACATCTGGGACTAATTAGAGTTCCATTGGCTTCCCTGGGAGCAGAAAGAGCTTTCTCAAGGAATAAGCCTCAGGAGTGAAGTGCATCATGGCTCATTTAGATTGCTCTGTTAGAAGCATAAGCAACTGAGAAGTGACATGAACTGTCTCCAGCCAATTCTGTTATTTTGGGTGGGATGAGGAGCTTGAGAGAAAGAAAATATGAATAAAAGAGCAAAAATAGGGAAAATGGGGAGAAATGGGAGCTCTGTGTGATAGTATTCCTCAAAATAGGGGTACGCAGATGACAGCCCTAACTCTTGCATCTCCCAGCTGCTTCTGTGCCTGCAAGAAGCACAAACACCAAAGTACCTGATCCTGCATCAAATGCAGCCATTACTGACCCATCACACATCTTTCTCCCCAGTTAGCCCCATCGTCCTAACAGGCTGGCAGGATGGAGGCTGCTTCGACTATGATTTTGTAACCTGAATTTCCATCCTCATTCACTGTTCCTTCATAAAGTCTCTCCAACAGCCTCTGTTGATGCAAACAGAGCTCATGCTGCTAAGCCAGGGAGTATCCTTCTGGGATTCTGGGATACAGGATAGAGCATGTGAAGTTTATGCAACCTTTTTTTTTTTTAAAATTATTGCCTGCAACAAGCAGCTTCCCCTCTCCAGCTGTTTCCATGGGGCAAGACAATAAACCACCTTTAAATATTTCTTACCACAGTTTGCTGTGGTTTCCTCCCAAAAATGATCCCCTGCAGTGGGATCAGGTAGGTATAAGCCCTGGAAGCACCAGAAACACTCCCAGAGAGAGTCTCTAGAAGTTCAGCAAGTCATGACTCACATCAGCCATCCACGAAAAGTCAAACCTTAGTTTCCAAAGGCGTTGGCTTTTCCTGCACAACCAAGACATAACAATACCCAGAGCCTCTGGTTACAGACCTCTCTGCAGGGACCCTGCTCAGCCCTGAACCAGCCACAGTGGATTAGTATCAAACCCAGTAAGTACCCTCTAATATTTTGGGAGCCCAGAACATTCCTTTCCTGTTCCTATCTATTCCCCATGCCATTCAGTACCCTCTTGAAGAAACCCAGTACCTTCTGGAAAGAAACAAACCAAAACCACAACCTAAATCCCCTGTATCTCCACATAAGAGAAAAACAGGTCTTACCTTGGACTGGCCATACCTATTATTTTCCATAAACTCCTGCCTATTCTGTTTGTGCACAGATGTGCAAAGATACGCCACACACAGACTACTGTAAGGAACACAGCACTTCAAGATTAGCTCAGTTTAATCTAAATTAGAACAGCCTGTACTAAATGATATTCTGTAATAACAACCACCCCTTGATCCTTTTGGATTCCTATTTCACAGAATCACAGAATCACAGAATCACCAAGGCTGGAAAAGACCTTTAAGATCATCAAGTCCAGCCTATGACCAACACCACCACACCATCTAGACCATGGCACTAAGTGCCACATCCAGCCTTGCCTTGAACACATCCAGGGATGGTGCCTCCACCACTTCCCTGGGAAGTCTATTCCAATGTTTAATCACCATGCATGTTTGTGTGAAGAAATTTGATCAAGATTTTTAAAAGTGATCCATTGTTGCTTTCAGATGCCTACATTTTCAACCTGCATCTCACTAATCCTGAAACAAATCTCATTTTCCAGAAAACTGGGTCTTTCTCTTCTCAAAACCAAGCCTCTGTAGTATTTCTTATACAAGACCCAGAAAAAACAAATTGTCCAGATGTATATAAAATTCTTAAAGCTTTCTAATGATAGCTGGCTGCTCTGTTGGAGCTGTGCTGAGCTACTGAAGAGCTGAAATGCAGCAAAGCTGCCCACCAGCACCTCCTCTGCCCTGCAGTCTTCTTGAGAGATGGGCCCAGGCAAATTGCATGAAGTTCAACAAGGCCAAGTGCAAGGTCCTGCACCTGGGTTGGGGCAATCCCAACCACAAATACAGGCTGGGTGGAGAATGAATTGAGAGTAACCCTGAGGAGAAGGTCTTGGGGGTGCTGGTTGATGAGAAGCTCCACATGAGCTGGCAACATGTGCTGGCAGCCCAGAAACCAGTTGTGTCCTGGACTGCATCAAAAGCAGCATGACCAGGACGTCAAAAGAGGGGATTTTGTGTTCATTTCTGGGGTCCCCAACACAGGAAGGACATGGAGCTGTTGGAGCAATTCCAGAGGAGGCCATTAAGGTGATCAGAGGGCTGAAGCAGCTCTGCTCTGGAGACAGGCTGAGGTTGGGGTTGTTCATCCTGGAGAAGAGAAGGCTCCTAGGACACCTTACAGCACCTTTCAGTACCTGAAGGGGATCTACAGGAAAGCTGGGAAGGCACTTTTGGCAAGGGCAGGGAATGATAGGATGAGGGGGAATGGTTTCAAACTGAAAAATTGGAGATTTAACTGAGATGTTAGGAAGAAATTATTTCCTGTGAGGGTGGTGAGACACTGGCCCAGGTTGCCCACAGAAGCTGTGGCTGCCCCATCCCTGCAAGTGTTCAAGGCCAGGTTGGATGAGGCTTGGAGCAACCTGGTCTAGTGGGAGGTGTCTCTGCCCATGGTAGGGGGGTTGGAACTAGATGATCTTTAAGGTCTATTCCAAGCAAACCATTCTGTGATTCTCTCTGCTCACTCACAGAGCAATCATTCACCTGCTACTGTGGCTTAGTTTGAATTCAAGAGGAAAATTATCCATACAGAAAGAACAAAAATTAAGTCCAACTTCTGTACCTTTCTGACAATGTTGCAACTACCCAAGCAGAGCAGCACTAGGTCTCATGGGTCATGAATGGGTGAAGGTCCAAAAAGATTTTGCCAAGAAACATGAAGAAAGGGGGATGAGAGGAGCTGAGAGCCATCAGGAAACTCAGGGTGATCCATAGGAAAAGGACAAAACAAAGTGTTGGTGTAATTCCCTCTAAGCAGTGGAGAGCTGAAAATACTCCAGAGGAACAGGTAGCAACAGGTACCTGCCCACCTCTCCCCTGCCCAAGAGTTTAAAGGAGACCTGTGAAACTTCAGCTCATCTCCTTGAGTGGAAAAGTGGGAAGAGAGCCTAGGAGACAGATAAAAGAGGAGCAGAAAAGGGGCATGATAGAAGAAGTGAAAGATGGAAAGGAAATGAAGTAGAGAAGAAGGTTTAGCTCTTCATGATGGGTAACCAAGAAGTGTAACTGGAAACTGAAGAACATCCAAGAGAGAGGGGTGGGAAAATCTCTGCAAAGAGGCAGCCAGAGCTGAGTGGTGCAGACTAGGGCAGACACAGGTGACTTGACAGAGAGACATGCTAGCTGCCTGCCAAGATGTGACACCTGTAAGCAAAGGAGGACATCAGCTCACGAGGGGTGACAAGCAGAAATGAAACAGGATGGAAAAGAGACTGAATAACCATGGAAAACTTTCCAAGGGAGGCCCATCAGGCTGTGCAGCATTCCTTCACAAGCAAAGGCATTTGGGGGCTGATACAACATGATACTAAACAAAATTTTGGCAAATTTAAGAAAGCAGTCCTGCAACACTGGGAATGCCTCTTTTCTCCCAAGCTATTGACCATGGATGACTTGTTGCATTGCAGAGTCAAGTTAGTTCCACATGTTTCCTCCTCCTGTCCATTTCTAGCAGTCACTGCATCCAAGACACACATTTTCTCTGTTCATAAGTGCTTCCATGGGTTACTTTGATAATATGATTATCTCCAGGATGAGTGAATTTTGAAACAGCAAACAGGAAAGGTGATATCAAGAAATGTCCCTTTGTGGAGAAACACTCTGAAAGGCAACAACAGAAGAGATTCCTCTCTACTCTTTCTGACTTTCCTAGAAAATTGAGTAGAGAGGGGAGTCAAGGGTCCCAGAGACAAGACCAGAGAAGGAGAGAAACCCACTTTCGGGCAGGAATTCCCCCAAGGAGAAGGTTTGGGACAGGCAACTGTGCAGGTGGTGTGGGATAGGGAGAACAGGAGGAGAATAAGCACAGCTAAACCAGGAATGTAGAAGACTCATGGGGAAGGAATGGTCAGGATGGAGTCAGACGCAGAAGAGAGTGCAGAATTGCAGGGGAACGAAGGCTGCACACTGCTTTCAGGTACATTTCTGTATTTAAGCTGGTAGAATAGAGCCTTTACCATGTTTGTGGATCACAGAATCACAGAATCGTTCTGGTTGGAAAAGACTTCTAAGATCACTGAGTCCAACCACTGAAGACACCAAATGCAGCAGTGGTTGTTTTTTTTAGGGGCAGAGGTGTTATTCAGAGGGACCTTCCACATCAGAAGCTTCATGATGTTCAATGAAGACCTGAGCCCTGGACAGGTGAGGTTTGTGCAGCACTCTAGCCTAGGGACAGGATGACTAGAAAGTAGTTTTTCCCAATAAGGCCTGGGTGGAACACAAGTTGTCCATGAATCAACATCATGCCCTAGTGACAATAAAATCCAGCTGCATTCTGAGCTGTATTTTCAGAAGTGTAGTTAGAAAGCCAAGAGATGCTGTTACTCCCCTCCATTTGGCACATCTAACACCACATCTGGTCACTGTGTCCAGCTGTGGGCCTCCCAGTGCAAGAGAGAGACTGACAAACTGGAGTGAGTCCAGCAGAGGCCACCAAGATGGTTGGGGGGCTGGAGCATACAATACCTGAGAAAGAGATGGAGGGAACTAGGCTTGTTCAGCCTGGAAAAGACAAGGTCTTGGCAGGGATCAATACTGCAAGGGCAGTTACAAAGAAGGCAGCATCAGCTCCTACCAGGAGAATTCAGTCAAAGGACAAGATGTAACCACTGAGAGTTGCAACTGAAGAAGTTCAAACTGAACATAAGGAAAAGATTCTTCCTAATGAGAAAGGTCAAACTCCAGAAAACCCATGGAGATTTTTAAAACTTGTCAGGGCATGGCTCTGAGAAACAACTTTTGACATTGAAGTTGGCCCAGCTTTGATCAGGGAGCTGGGCTAGAGCTCTATGGAGGCCTCTTCCAACCTGAATTTCTCTCAGAGTCTTTGTAAAACAAGAAGTAAGGGTCATGTTGTTGGGTGAGGAATAGAGTAGAGAAACTTGTGAGCAACAGAGTCTGTCAGTGGTATCTACTCCCTGCTCTGAAGCTGTGCAGGGATTTGGCAGTAGAAGTGTCTGGAGAGATGGCAAAAGTGACTGAGAACATCAGATGTGGGCAGAGTTAGTCAGACCGTGGAAGTCTGAGTTCTGATAACATTTCCCCCTTTTTTTTTTCCTTTTTTATAGCTCAAAATTAAAATGAAAGTTGTCCAAATTTTCCATAAAAATTTTGAAAAGAGTGAAGTTGGGAAACGTTTGCTTTGTAAGGCCAGAGATTCAGTGTCAACTCATTTATTCCTACTACAGCAAGCACATCCTCGTACAATAAAAAAGTGGTTGTTGCAACATTCAGTTTTGAGTTTATTGTCTTCATTCTAGAGAAGATAAGGAAATGCTTCAAACAGGGAATGTGAAGTAACATCCCCCCTGCAATGATCACTAAAACAAAACAAATTAAAAAAAATGTTTAGGCTGTTGGAACTAATAAAACTTTTCACGTTTTAGCAGATCAAGTAGTGGTGGGACACAGGAAGAATGTAAAATAAAATAATGGCAGTAACCTTTTGAAATTCCAGAAGAGACCTGTGAGGCAAGATTTTAATCCCAAAATGTTTTTTATTGTAAAACTTCCTTCCACCACGAGTACTTGTATAATAATTGGTGCTTTTTAACAATATTCACAAGCTTTATGACTCCACTGCCTTTCACTTTAAAATGTAACAAAAAATTCTGGCAAGAGCTGAAGACTGAAGAGTTTCAAAACCCCAGCTTCATTAATTGTTGCTTATTCTTGGAAAAAGCTCTTTGTAATAGACCTTAGCATATGGTTCTTGCCTTACGTATGTGATTCAAGACCATATGTTTCCTCTAATCTATCCCTGGTGTTTCACCACAGACATCAGGCAAGTTATTGCATTGCTGAACTGGACCCATCAGCCCTGAATCAAGCTCCTTTCCTGTTTGGGAAGAAGGATGCTCAGTGAGGTGAAGATCCAGAAAAGGATTTGGATGCCTTAATTGCCACTCTCAATATTTAAATCCAAAATCTAAATCTTTACAGTCCTTGTTCAGCTGCTGGTTCTTCCATCTGATGCCTAATGTGGGTAGAGGACTACATTTGATGCTGAAGTTCCCAGTGCATTTAACAGTCTGCTCCTTGGCATATTCCAAAATGCTGCTGACAGCATTAAACCATTAATATCTGTGTAAGCTCCAACAGGATCCTCACGTTGAGCATCCCTCTGCCAAGCCTCCTAAGCTGGGAGATACTGCTGGAGCACCACTGCTAGGTATAGCTCTGTACAAACTGCAGCTGGAAATAGAGCTGCCATGATAATTCCATGCCTAGACTGATGGTTCAATTCTCTTCTCTACCTAGATGGGTATTTTCTACTCCTCAGGCAGTGCCTTCCTATGTCTATGGTAAGAAACAAGTGCCATTTGGGATGCTCCTGGGGTCTGAGCTCCATCAATACAGAGTTTATAGGGATGATACAGGATAGAGGGGAAGCCTAGCTATTCTTGAGTGTCAGCTGGAGGCCAGGCAGCATCCACCAGGGTGTCTCAAAGGCAACAAAACACCAGTGTGTGGGCATCCAGTCAAACACACTGCTGGATAAGAAGTCGGAATTCGTTTGAAAAACAGGCACTCTGAGTCCTTTACTTAAACTGGTTCATATGTTAGATATACTCTGGGAAGCCTAATGTCAGCTTGCTCTCTTAAACTGTAATCAAAACCAGAAGCTAAGACGAGCTTTCAACCAGGAAGGTTTCCACAACTCTCTGCCTGTCCACATCCAGTATCATGCTATCTGTTTTTCCTGTTTTCCCAGGGTGTAAATGCTTTCCAACTTCCCCCTTCCTTAGACTGCCCGTGATGAGGCTTTTGAATAAATGCAATAAAAGTGAGATCCCATCACGTGTTTTTGCACTACAGAATGTGTCACTTCACCCAGTTTGCCCCGTGCACTTCCTACTGCTCTTCAAGAAACCTCTGTAGTCACCCACGCAAAGTATTCTCAGATGTCTCCCAGCAGAGTACCTGACTGCTGCACGGTTACACAAACCACTTACTGTGGTCTGTGGAGAAAAGCTTTCAGCATCTCATGGCTCATATGTTGGGGTTTTTTTTCTTACCACTTCTTATTTCACAACTCGCCTGTTGGGATGTTGGTCTTGTGCAAAAGTTGTTATGGGAATAAAGTCTGAGCTCAAAGAAAGATCTTGCCTTATTTGCATCAAATAAAATGAGTAAGTCTCCCTGACTTTCCTCTCTCAGTAATAATAAAAAGAGCTTTATTCCATTATTTAAGGTCTAAAAGACATGATTAAGACATAGCTAAGTTTTTGCATACAAACATCCACATCTCTCCTGCTTTTCCACTGCACTTTTCAGGTACATCCACAACTCAGAAATAAAGACACAACCTACTGTCTGCACTGGGAAGGTGCAGAGATCTTTTTTTCTGGTTCAGTCAGTTTAGTTTTTGAAGACATTTCAGCTGTAAATGAATGAGATCAAGTTACAACCTGTTCACCAACCACATCCTCACAGCTCTCTCTACACCTCCTTGCTTGTGAAGCAGTTTAAACCATCTTCGTGTTTTACCTGAAAACTGGGACAGGCAAAGACAGTATAATTTACATCCTGACTAAGGATAATTTATTATGACATGAGACCCATCTCCATGACAGCTGCTTTTATCCCCGTTCTGCTCCCTCCCTACTTCAGAGCTCCCAAATGTGCTCTTCAAGAACCCTGGTACTTTGTCTCGAGGCTGAGGTTACAAAACCTGGCAAAGTTTTCCAGCCTGACACTGTGGGAGAGTTCAGAGGGGATTCAGCAGCAACTGGGAAAGGTGTGAAAAATGGGACCTTTGCAGAAAGGTTATGAGAATTGGTTCACAGTGGAAGGGGGGAGAAATAAAGCATATAAACAGAAATGGATGTTTTAAGCATTCTGAATCAGCAGGGAAGAAGGAAGAAACAGATAGAAAATGTAAGTCAAATGTTGGGTGGATTTTTACAGTCTTGGTGGTTGTGCAAATGTAAATGTATGTTGGGATCAATCCTGAACCCAGAGAGATCCAGCAGAGACTGCCTCCTGGAAGAGGCTTTATGCATGGAGTGCAGAGCAGACATTTTCCCATCAGTTTGGGCTTACAGATGCTGGAATGTGAATTATTAAGGACTTCTGAGACAACTCGAATTATCCTGGAGTGTTTTCAGATCACCCTGGTTGCCTGAATCATTCTTGTTCTATGAATGAAAATGTGCTTTTTTCTGCAAGGACAATTCAACTGGCTCCTGCTCAGGAGCAACCCTTAGGTGGGATAGTTTCATTGGCACCAGTGAGGATACTAATTCTGTCAGCACTCACTTTTTGCTGTATAAATGATACCAACAACAGGTATGGGACAGGCAATGACATTAGGTCATGTTCAACAACAAGTTTGAAGTATCCAGCAGCTTTTTGGACTGTGCTCAGAGGACAACCTGGGTGAAAGTTAGTGATACCATCAAAAGTGAGGTTTTATATAGACTGCTCATTCTTTTAATGCATTTCTTGCTTTTTTTTCACCAGCTATTCTGTTTAATCCACTGCCTTTCACTCCCTCTGTTCTTCACTGAATTTGTCTCATCTGTTTCAAGTTTTCTGTCCTGAGCAGGACATAAACTCAACCAAGTTTGATCCTGAGATGAACCTTTGAATTGTATTATATCTGAGTGGACTGGAGATTAGGTCAAGGGAACTTAAGCACCACTATTTCTTCAAGAGATGAGGCCTCTCTTCCTTATTTATTTTTCCTAAAACATTTAAAATTTTTGATATAATATTATTGATTAGGAAAAAGAAAAATCTGCTCTAATTGGAACACTTATTAAAATGCTCCAAAATACAATATTGGCTAAGCCTGTGCTCTAAAGGATACAGACAAGCATGAATTATGGGCTGGCACTGTGTCAAAAATGTAGCTATTGTTCTCAAAAACAGGATGCAGACCAAGGGGAAATGGTATAAAAAAAACCCACCCTAGTCCTCTTGGAAAGGTAGAAGGTCAAATCTTCATGGGCCAATTTCTTCTTTAATTCTCCTGAACCTGTTGATTTCGACCATGTAAGTGTCAGGATCACCAGGCAGAGCTAAAAGTATTTGTTCCCTCCATCACTTCATGGAGTGTGTGTCCACAGCACACACAGAGGACTTCAAAGCAGCAACTGATAACTTGGAAAGTTCCTTTTAAGCGAGATCTTTCAGCTGAATCTACATAAAATTCACTTTAAAATCAATGCAATCATTGGACCCTGGTGGAGAAAGAACAATTTATTTTCTTTCCTCAGGTGAGCACTTGTCCATATTACAGTCACAGTAAGAGTCTTGAAAGGATCACAACTGCCCTATGCCAGGTGTGCATCAAAAAAATGTCTGAAGAGCTTCCATTCAAACTCAACCAAAAATAGGGAGAGAGAAGCACAACCTGGCCCCTTCCATAGATGGAGAGGACCTGCATAAGTCCCTCTAAGCAAAAAGAGAAATAATGCAAGTTTGAAGTATCCTTATCCAGTAAATATCTATCTGCACACAGTTCTCACCTTGCAGTGTTTGTCAGTAGCTCACACTCCCTTTTTGCAACAAAATGCATTTTGCCTTGGACAAGGGTGAAAATGTGCACAAGGCAGGGGCTTTGCACCAACCCCAGGTCATATGCATCTTCGATGAATTCTTTGGTGAATTTCCTTACAACAGCCATTCTCTCATCTTTCCAGATGCCCTGGGGTAGAGGCTGAACGTGAGACTTCCAGTTTAGCAACCAGACCAATTGGCTCCTCAGCCAAAGCTGAGCCAAATGGGGCTTCCCTGTGTTGTTCTGATGACTGAATGACTGTCTGCCTTCCTCTCTTGGGCCGGGAAAAGCCATAAGTGACTCCCAAAAAGCTGGCCCCCAAGGGTGTTGTGATAGAGCTTGGATAACATTGAATAGCAGCTCCTCATTGCAATGGAGAGAAGAGGAGAGGGATGAAGCAGTGAAAACAACTCGGGGGGGGGCTCAGCAGCAGACTTGCTGCTTCTCCAAGGTGCTCTTGGATACAGTGGAGGGGAATAAATCATGCCTTCCCCAGACCCAGGCTACTCAGTGCTACCGTTTTCCTTCCGCGCAGTAACGTGCTGCAAATCGTGCCTTTATAACTGAACACTGTGCCAGGCTGTGAGCACATTCCACCAGTAAGGAAACATCCCCCTGGGGAGGGTTGCTCCAGACAAGCCCTGTGCCAGGGAAAATGCTTCTGGGGAAAGGCACCGGACAACCCTCCCCATCAGCTCTGTCTCTTTCTTGTTGTTGTCCCCAAGGGTACGTCTCCATGGATGGGTGCAGACAGACATACATTTGCTCCACCCAAGGGCTGAGCTTGGCCTCAAGCCAGCTATGCCTGGAATCTGCATGGCTTCATGTGCCTGAGCTCACAGCTTCCAAGGAGGTTTCATGGTGAGGTTTGCATTGGTGAGGCCGCATCTGGAGTATTGTGTCCAGTTCTGGGCCCCTCAGTCCAAGAAGGACAGGGAACTGCTTGAAAGAGTCCAGCACAGAGCTACAAAGATGATGAAGGGAGTGGGACATCTCCCTTATGAGGAAAGGCTGAGGGAGCTGGGTCTCTTTAGCTTGGAAAAAAGGAGGTTGAGGGGTGACCTCATCAATGTTTACAAATATGTAAGGGGTGAGTGTCAGGGAGATGGAGTTAGGCTCTTCTCAGTGATGACCAGTGATAGGACAAGGGGTAATGGGTGTAAATTGGAGCATAGGAGGTTCAAGGTGAAAATCCGAAAAAATTTTTTTACTGTGAGAGTGACAGAGCACTGGAACAGGCTGCCCAGAGAGGTCGTGGAGTCTCCTTCACTGGAGACATTCAAAACCCACCTGGACAAGTTCCTATGTGATGTACTCTAGGTGACCCTGCTCTGGCAGGGGGGGTTGGACTGGATGATCTTTCGAGGTCCCTTCCAACCCCTAGGATTCTATGATTCTATGGGCACATGACCTCAGAGTCAGTCCATGCCTTACCCATGTCTCTCTACGTTGACAAGCCCAGAGTGAAGTCAAAGGCTGAAGAACTGGGAGGTGACATAGCTGTCGTACAGCTTTCCCCTCTATTAAATTTGGAAAACTCCTAATAAAACTGGAACGAGCCAATGTCTTGGGCCACTTGGGCTGGCAGTGATGACTCAGTACCCAGATAGATCGCTCTGAGGTTTGGTGCTGCTTTTATCCAATATAAGAAACTTGTCCCAGAAGGCATGGCTCACCACATCTGATTTGGGTAATGGTCCAAGGATCATTGCTAACACCACAAACCCAGTGCAGCTGGTCCATTGGGCAGCGAGGATGTGATGAATGAGCCTTTGCTATATATCATGCCCAATGAGTCAACACAAGCAACCCCATTTCCCTTTACAGTCCTGGAGAAAGCTGTGGCTTCTCCAGGAGAATTCTCCAGGAATGCTCTGGAGAATAATTATGTTTGGTTCTTGTGGATGAAGGAGCAAGTAATGATGGAGACAGTTTTGTAGTCAATACCCATAAATCAGTGCATGTCCCACCTAAGGTCTGTGTTGGGTGAGGTCCATTCCTTCCTGGTGAGGAAGAATGACCCAGACCTCACCAGGGTTTTTGTTTCCTCTGCGATATTATGGTTACACTCCAGCAAAGCAAAGAGGTAGACAGGACAGGGCTGAGGCTCAAGTGGCCCCTGGGAGCAGACCACAGCCCTTCTCTCATTGTGTCCTGGAGAGGGAAGATAGGCTGGGAGGGGTGAGGAGAGGCTGTACAGCAGCTCAGGGGAGGGTTTTTTGGCTGATTCAGCAACGTTACTCATGCAGACTCTTTGGCTGCCCGCTCCTGACTCGGGCTGTTTAAGAGATAAGCAGTTCCCTGATTATCAGCTGCAGAACTGATAGTCGATTTAACGAGCCAAATATTACATTTTTCTCACAGTGGGAGGATTGTCCCTATTGGGGAGGCTTGGAAAACAGCCAAAGGGGTGTGAGAAATCAGCCAGAGTGTGGGCAGAGGTCACGCAAGGTAGCAGACACTCTTTTCCTGGGATACTTTCAGGTCTCATTTTCCACTTTGCCAGGTAGTGCAGAGACAATCACTCTGGGGTGCACATGGATGTGGAGTGCAGGACAGTGGCTTTCACTGTTTTTTTCTGTTGTCACTGCATTTTCTCTACCCAATTATTGATAATGCTCTTGCTGCTGAGCTAGTGGCATCTCTGTTGTTCAATTTTCCTATAAATTCTGGCTTGACTCATACCTCACAGGGATTGTATAGCAGGGAGGGCAGAGGTCTGGAGGAGAACAAGTAGCCATCATCACTAGATAATAATGGAAATCACAGCCAATTAATCATTATTATTCATTGATTTACAGCATTTAAATTAATTATCAGTGTTTGAATATCAAAGCCTCTGTCATCTAAGGTTGCCCAAAACACCACACTCCAGTGTAATTACTGGACTCTTGTGAAGTATTGAAACTGAGCCTTGGAGGAGTTAATTGAGTGGAGAAGTGTAGGTGGAAATTGAATGTAGAATCTGTGACTCACAGTCACTTGCTCGTATCCCTGTATTGTTTGCATTGCTTGCACTGTTTGCAGAGCTCTGATTTCTGAAAACTGGCAGCTTTAGCCAGCCCAGCAGAAATAAACAACAATCTAGAATTAACATCAGAGAAATAAATACCCTGAAGACTAACCAATGCACATAAATAAGAGTTACCCGACATCCCAAGTATGAAAGGTGGTGCATGTTGGGGAGGCTGCTCTTCAGCAATAAGGTTAATTGATGGCATAACCAAAAAAGGGCCACTTGGGGTTTTGGTTGTGTATCCAAACAGAGGGCAGCAAGAATCCAGCCAGAGCACCTCCGCCAAGTCAGACAGGAAATCTGAGAACCCGTTTAGGAAGCTAAAGGAGCACGAGGGGAACTACAAATTAAAACCAGACAATAGAATACTGCTCATGCAGAAAGAAGAAAAAAAACCAACAACAACAAAACCACTGCTTGTACATACTCAGTATTTACTTAAGATCTCTTAAGCCACTCATGCTGCTATGGCACAAAAATATATGACGGGTGTTCCAGGGTGCGTAAAATACAAAGAGGTATTTTTAGACCACTCCACCTGAGATAGGAAAATCCAGTCAGAAAAGGTCATCAGCCTAGACTCCAACTGCAGAAGGTCGTTTTCAGTGGGACAAGCATGGTTATTGTATAGAAGCTTTTTGAACAAGACATCATGCCCAATTGAGTTGCTTATGGCCTTTGCTGAGCATCATGCATATGGGTAAAATACCATCAGTTTGTGAGAGGTTACCATGGAAATGAGGAGAAAGAACAATCTCAGTCATCAGTCCTCTGGCCTTAGTTCAATCCAACATAGCAACATGATCCCAGAACTCAGAATATGTGGCTCCATCTTATCTTATTCAGCAAATCAATAAATCAACAAAAGAAAGATATGGAGCTCACGGAGAAAGTCCAGAGAAGAGCCACAACCATGATCCAAGGGCTGAAGCACTTCTGCTACAAGGACAGGCTGAGAGAGTTGGGGCTGTTCAGCCTGGAGAAGGCTCTGGGGAGATTTTAGAGCACCTTCCAGTACCTGAAGGGGCTACAGGGAGGCTGGGTAGGGACTTTTTACAAGGGCCTGTAGTGAGAGGATAAGGGGTAATGGATCAAAACTGGAAGAAGGGAGAAGAAATTCTTTAGTGTGAGGGTGGTGAGACACTGGAACAGGTTGCCCAGGAAAGCTGTGGCTGCCCCATCCCTGGAAGTGTTCAAGACCAGGTTGGATGGGGTCCTGAGAAACCTGATCTAGTGGGGGGTGTCCCTGCCCATGCAGGGGGGTTGGAGTTAGATGATCTTCAAGGTCCCTTCCAACTCAAACCATTCTGTGATTCTATGATGACATGTGGCTCTTAGAAGGCTGAGGAGACCTTATTCCTTTTTTCTGAAAAAAAAACAACAAAACAACACACCAAAAGCAAAAACGAAAAACAAAAACCACAGCAGGCTGACCTGAAATCATTGCTGCACCTGGCCTGTATGTCCTGCAAAATTTTAATATGAAAATTTGCATAAATAACCATAGAAAGACAGCATGAAGCTGCTGACATCACTGATGATTGAAGATGGCACATCTGGCAGCTCTTCTGATGTCACTGGTGGAGGTACTACCGAGGGGGAAGTGGTCTAGGGGTCCAGATTTCCTAGCAAGAGAGGGCACAGCAAGGCAGACACAGCATCTCAATCCCCATCTCCCACCTTTCAAACATGACCCAGACTGCTGTGCTGCAAAGCACTCTGGAAAGGAGGAGGAGGAGGAGGAGGAGGAGGAGGAGGAGGAGGAGGAGGAGGAGGAGGAGGAGGAGGAGGAGGAGGAGGAGGAGGAGGAGGAGGAGGAGGAGGAGGAGGAGAAGAAGAAGGAGAAGGAGAAGGAGAAGGAGAAGGAGAAGGAGAAGGAGAAGGAGAAGGAGAAGGAGAAGGAGAAGGAGAAGGAGAAGGAGAAGGAGAAGGAGAAGGAGAAGGAGGAGGAGAAGGAGAAGGAGGAGGAGGAGAAGGAGAAAGGAGGTTCCTGAAGGACAGCTCTCCGAAGGAGACTTTCTGACATAGAAACAGGCTTTTTTTTTCCCAAATAATAATTTTTAAAATTAAAGCAAAACTTGAAGCTGTACTTGCACTCTAGAGCCACCTAACCTATGAACCTCTTAAACATAGTTATCCTATGGAAAAGAGGTTATGATGCTTCCTGGGTCCTCCACCCAGATCAGCACAGTGAATGGCACTTAACCATGGAGGACACCTCCAAAACTTTGGAGTGGAGCTCTCTTCATAGGAGAGACTTGAAGGGATTTGAATCGTTGATCACTGACTGTTCCAGGGACATTCTTTTTCCCTGGGATTCACACTGAGCTGTTCCTAATCTTCCATGTAGTGAATGGCACATAAACCTAGACTTGGTTTCCACTGATTTTTAGTCCAAATGCATCAAATTGTATAGTTCCACTCAACTGCTTTATTTAACCATCCCAACATAAAATGGCTTGAACATTTACTTTCAGGTTGATCCAACCTGTTTAGTATCTTGTTTGGTAACTGAACCATCAACATGTATAATGGGTTTAATCTTCACCAACAATAGTTCCACCAGCTCTATTCTAGACAGAGACAGTCACCCTTCAGAGTAGCACACGTAGCCTTCACTGGGCCCAGGTTCTGCTCATTTGTTAGTAAGCTGCCACTTATGTCTTGTATTTTCTGAAAAAAAGTCACAGTAAATATATAGCTGAAAGTAGTTTTGCAGTAGTCTCCATGAAATGCAAAGCAGATGCCTTCAAGAAGCAGAAACACCAGAGAAAACAGAGAGCTGACTGACGCCTCTGTGGCACAAAGAATTTTAATCCATGTTTCAAAGACTGAGCTGAGAGCAGATCTGCACTTCCAAGCTTGGTTTCTGCTTCTTCTTTAAAGGAGTTATCCAAAGCATTGAATTGGGTGTTTGTTTTCTTATAAACAATGTAAAAAACCCTATTCATTGTTCCTCATAAACTCATCCCTATATTTGGCCCATTGTCTGTGTTCAGAAATGTTTGTTCCCAGTTTTGACTCCTAGCAGATATGTCTTTGATATTTTGCTGAATGACTGCAGATTTACTCCATTCTAGTTTTGGGATCGCAGTCTCTAGATGTGCCATTTTACTCTTGAAATATCTCACTTTTTTCTATAGTGTTCCTTGAGATTGGAAGATTTGGGACCTTCCTAAGTCCAGGTAAAGCTTAAGTACAACTGGCTGAGCACATCAAAAGCACTAAGAGTCAGTCTTAAAAGGATCCAGTATAAGTCATTCCAACATTGTTATTGGAAAATGCTCAGTTTAGGTCTCAGAGTTTACAGAACATGTCGATGACATGCTGACACCAAGAGAGATTACAAACATGTGTTCAGGCTTTGACAGAGAATGGGAAAATATTAAAGTCACTGGGAAAATTAGTTTGATCCTCAAAATTATACTTCCCATTACAGCAAAGCATTGCCTGTTTCATGGTGGGTTGAGCTGGGAAAAACATCAAAAAGGGAAAAGCTGCATAGGTCGTTAATGAGTGCAATAACAGCAGAAGTAATGATGTACTGACACTGGTAATTAGAAACATCACCAAGTGTAATAAAATGGACTATCATCAAAGGAATCATATATTAGAAAAATATGCAGATTACAAAGGGAGACTGTTAATGATATATAGAAATTGCGTAATAATTTGATGATTAACAGTCATCTGAAATCCTGTCTTAGACATGCAAGTAGTTCCCTAATTTATGTAATGGTTTTCCTCTTATTCCTTTCCTCAGTATTTACTTTCAAACTTTCTTAGTCACTTTGAAAGGTTAGTGACATAACTTTGAGGTTTTGGATGGTGTGCCACTCTTCTGCACACCTCTGTTATTGAAAAATGCTGTGAAAAAGGGGTGTGTTCTGACCTGGCACCTCTGAAAGAATCCATATGGGCCATTTACATCACTAGGACTGAGAAAACTATCACAACAATTTCTAGGAAAAGCCTCACACTATTTCTTTTATGTAGAAAATTGGTTTTTGTTGGGTTTTCCCCCCAATTTACCAGAACTCAGAAATGCTTTTCAAATGAAGAGACTTCAACCTACTCAATAATCCCTCTAAATGCTCATGAAAGTTTGTGATATGGCAGCAGCAGCAGCACTTACAATCTTGAGCATCTAGAAAATATCCTAGTGTCAACTGCAACTGACAGAAACACTCTTCTTACTGCCATCAGAGTGGAGTGCTGCATTTTTAAGATGTACTTTATCCATCAGGCCCAGATGGAAGAATAATAACAGCAGGTGGGAGAGAAGACTGATTGTCTTCCTGTCATTCAGCTCTTCCCAGTTGGTTTCAGCTTTGCAATAATTTTCATGTCACCTTTGAATCAAATTATGGTTTTAAGGTGGTCAAATTGTCACTGGCAGATATTTTTGCTATATATAGCAAGTCTCTTCCACCTAAGCTTTGTGGGCTCACTTTTTTATTTTTTGAAACAAGTTTTAAAGGCCTATTAAATTTTCATTTGGTAAAGGTTTTTGTGGTTTTTTTTTTTTCTTTTTTCTTTCCACTGGCACCAGTTTGTTCTGGAATCCAAACATCTTCAAGGTCATCTCACAAAAATCTGGCTTCAGATCTGGACTCTAAGTCCTGGCCTGATGATGGTCAGATTCATCCCAACTCAACCCATCACACTCAAAGCTGGGCAGATAATTTGAGGTGTTTGTCTATAGCCAATAGACAGAGACATCTCCAGAGGAGTCCCATCACCAAGAAGTGATGTTTTGGGGCAGGAAAAACATTCTTCAGAGATTCTTTTCTCTCTCCATATCCAATAATAGAAGAGTAACTTAGAGCAGGTACACAACTTTTCAGATGAAATAAAAAGTGTCAGATCCAACCATTAACACTTGATCAGTTAGTGTAGGATTAAGCCATCTGTCTTAGAAAAGACACTACTGAAGCCAACACAATAACTTGTCTTTCCCTTTTATTAGAAACAGCTCAGACAAACACTTGCTAAGGAATGTCCAAAAGTGCTTGGTCCACCCCAGGAGACTGAGTGGGGACACTGGTAACCTCTTCAGGACCTTCCCAACCTTTATCTCTATAAGACTGTATGGAATCAAGATCAATTGCTGGTTTAGGCTCTTCTACAATCAGTCTCCAACAGTGGCCTCTTTCTCCCTACAGGCAAAAAAAAAAAAAAAAAAGGAACTCATGCACAAACATCTACTTCATGTCTATCTATATTTAATCTGGCAAATCCCACCAATATGGTTCAAATAGAAAACACATCTTGTGCAATTTAGTCTCAAATATTTGCAGTTTTTATAGCTCAGCTGTATAGTTCAGTCAGTATCTCCTACTTACAAGCAAAGGAGAAATATCTCCAAAGCTATTGCAATGCATATGATGTTTATTAGAAGTCAAGCATCTCTGATAGCTGTTACTGAGTGATAATGTGTGAGGTTGAAGAGTGTCCTCACAGTTTACAGCTCAATACACTTTCTGGTTGTCTAAAGACCAGATGTTTCAACAAGAAGATGATGAGCGCTGAGTAGGTGGAAACTTTGAGGACAGGATGATAATGTAGAACTGAAAATTGCACATTCTCAAGAATCCTGCGTGACCATAAATCATGGTGTGCTCCTTCAAACCACACCAGGAGCCAAATTCCATGTAGGTGCTCCATCAAAATGAAAATTTATAACAGTGGGAATGGTTACAGTCTGGCTTTGAACAAGGAGGAGTTAATCAACCAGTGAGATGAAAGCAAATGTATTTGCATTTCAAAGTAGCATAAATTTAAAGAATCAACTGAAGATCACCTTCTACCACAGTGTTATAATGAAATTGAATGGATGATTGACTGCAGGGCATAATAGTCAAAGCAATTCATAGAATTAGTCTTTGGTGAAGGCAAACATTTCTCCCTATGTATATGGAAAAGGAGTTAAACCTCTGACTAACCATTCATCAAAGTGCCAAGTGAGGGATTAATACAGAGATCCTCTTCTCTATCCTCCACAGTGTTATGTGCAATGGGCCTCTCCAACAGGAGCAGGAACAGAGTGGATCAGTCTCTTCTGAAAATGGGTGACCATTCACACAGTTCCAGGTGGATGGTGCCTCTTGGGTTAGGATTCTCACCCATCTCTGGGAACAGCACCCTACACACCAATCTAATTCAACAGAGATACAGCCCCTATTCAACCTCATTTCTATGCCTGATGCCATGGTAACTTAACTCTATACTAGAAGTTGGCAACTTGACACCATTTTTTTCCTAACAAGCTCAAATTCAAATGCCAGTGGTAAACTTCTGGCATCAGTAGAGGCAAAGGGTTTGATTTGAACGTGTCAAAAGTTTCCCTCAACATCTGAACTTCTTGCTCACTCTGGGCATTTTTGTTCCAAATTTAAAGGTGGCAGCTGGAACTTTACTTAGGACTGGCTGGCTCAAGCACTCAGGTGTTGTCCTCCAGCAATGCCCACGTCCTACAGCAGCAGTAATATTGTTGGCCAATAACAAAATGATGTGGCAAGATTAGTTTTTCATAGAGACTGGATTTAGAGACCATAGATTATTTTCCTTTAGAGATATGGAAGATATAAACAGGATCAAAGCTTCCTTCTTGCAAACATTTACATATGTGCTACGCTTCATTTATCAGAGTGGGCTAATTGACATCAAACACTTGTGCACATAAAGTTAAATATGTGTATAAGTACTATCAGCACGGGGGGTCGAAAAGTAGAAGAAAGCCCTTAGGCAAACAGTTATATGTAATCAAGTGGGTGGTTAAGAAGTTACAGCTTGTCGGCTCAGCTCTGGTACTTGGCTTGTACACA
Source organism: Hemiprocne comata (assembly GCA_020745705.1). NCBI lineage: Eukaryota > Metazoa > Chordata > Aves > Apodiformes > Apodidae > Hemiprocne > Hemiprocne comata. The sequence continues at coordinate 215,051,464 of CM036586.1, forward strand.
TTTTTAATGTGCAGGAGCACAATTCAGCTTTGATACGAGTGGTGGAGGAGAGATTTAAGCACAAGCATTTTGCAGCTGATGTAGACTGAGAGCAGGAACACGCACAGTGACAGCAGCTCCACAGCGAGCAGTGTCTGGGTAAAGGTCAGCAGAGGTGTGCTGCCAAACCTCTGAGCCACCCTTCTTCAAACCCACTTTAAAAGTCATTCCTGCAAGTGATAGGAAGGGTTGTGCAGGGGATGAGAGGTGTGTGTCCATTTTAGCTTGGGGAGCTGCACAAATCTTGCTGTAAGGTTGGGGAAAGGTTCTGTAACCCTCTTGAAGAAAAAACCTTTACTTTATCTCCACACTATCTCTTTCTAGAAGGAGCAACACTCAGAAGACTTGCACAGCCAAAGTGATTCCTGACATTGCTCAAAAGCATTTACCCCAAACACAGTGATTCTTGACTAGCAGGAAAATCTAAAGAAGACATTTTAAGAAGTCCCTCTTTATAAAGCACTTTTTTGTTGCCTCTCTGCAGTTCCAAAGCTGAGAAATGGCATGCAAACTATCAAATCTGAGTGTAGGACGTGTTACAAAAATGTGTCAGCTTGTCTGGGTCTACTTCATCTGTGTGGGTAAAGCCAGTTAGCTTCAGAAAGGAGAAGAAGAAATGTGGATTTTGATAAGACAATCTATCACACAGAGGAAGGAAGACTGTGTTACTCAGCAGTTTGTTGATATGAGAGGTGTACGTGGTGAAACAGCGGCTTTCTGTGATTTCCCATAAAAGGCCTGGAAGGACATAAAACCAATAAACAAATTTGACTGCACTCCAGGTCTGGCAGCGTGCTGAATAAACCTGAGTCATGTGAATTGCAAGAGCTCATTTGTCAGACAAACAGGAGTGTGCTGGGAGAAAGGAAACAAAAGCCAATTCCAGTTCTTGGCACCGTCAGGGAGTGCACACCAATCCATGTCAGGATCAATCTCATAACACGTGTGTAAAAGAGCATTGCACAGGGCAGGAGGTTTAAAAAAAAATATTGCTCCAAAATTCTCATAATGGGTCTTGGGAAGGACTTACCTTGGTCTGAACTGCCCAAGAGGATGTGATGGTCTAAGCATCACATCTAACTGAACAACCAGATGGGATGGTCTGAGCTTAGATCTGATCTCTTGGTCTAGATTTCCACGCTTGCCAGGATCAGGTCTCTGATCTGACCTACATTTTCAAAGCTGAAAAGTCATGAATTATAAGCACCTCAAAACCCCACAAAATAGAGCTCTGCACCCCAACTGCAGTTGACTGCAGCAGGATTGGGACATACCAGAGATCCCACAGGGTTCAGTTCCAGATCAACATCTTACCAAACTGCCAAATATATGTGGGATCCTCATTGACTGTTCTTCACAAAGCCTTTGGTTCAAGAGCTGAATGGTTCTGGTGAGGAGGGTAACAGTACCAGTCAAAAATGAGTTTATCATAGTGTGAAACCTCCAGGAAGAGGTTGGTGTTTTGCCAAAAGGAAGAGGATTTCCTCTTCCTTGAAGGGTTTCACCATATGAAGTTCAAAAGGTCTTGGTTCCAATTCTGATTTCTGCTTCTCTTATTGAACAATTCATTTCACCCTGTCTATGTCCTCAGCCTCTATGTGTCTTACTAAAACAGGGTGCAAGATTTTCAGAGAAAGCCTCATTGTATCCATGCATAGTGCCTGCAGGCAGATGATGTTTTGCTATAGAAATAGTGAACCAGTGCCCAGCCAGGTGAGTAACTTCTGCCTGTTCATCAAAGCCTTGAAGACTGATTGCTCAGCAAGAGGTTGCAGATTAAAACCTAGGCCTTGAATTGCAAACACTGCCAATGGTGTTCTCTGCCTATCTATTTTTACCATTGGCCATTTAAATATGAAGCTCAAATCTAAAATCTCTCAGTCTGTCTCCAGAGCAGAGCTGCTCCAGCCCTCTGATCATCTTCATGGCCCTCCTCTGGACTCGCTCCAAGAGGTCCATGTCCTTCTTGTGTTGGGGACCCCAGAACTGGACCCAGCACTGCAGGGTGGTCTCACAAGAGCAGGGTAGAATGGGAGAATACCACCCTTGGCCTGCTGACCATGAATACAAGCTGTTGTCTTGGATAAATTTTTCCCTTAAAAATAATTTTGATTAGTCACATTTTGGATATATGAGAATGAGATAATTGTCTTTGGCTGATTTCAAGAGATGCTATGAGTTATCTTAATATTTTAGAAGTGACTCAGAAGCCCTGACACTCATCTTTGAACTTTTGACACAGTTCAGAAGGCCAGTGCTGTTCCCTTGGCAAGCGTCACTGGGTTGTACATCCCTCATTTTCTATGAAACAAAGGCTGTGGATGAGCAGAGGATCAACACAGGTCTTCCAGATCAGCAACAGGTTGTCTTTCCCCAGGGCCCAAATCAGCACAGCAAGCTGCATCAGACAGGGAAGCCTGCACTGCCTCCCTTGTGGACAGTAGTTTCCACAGCTCTGTGTCATCACTCTGCTCCTTAAGGGTTCAGTGGCATTGGCAAAATATCAGCCACAGCTCCAGGAATGGAAACACCTCCATTCTCTGGCACTGCCACACTTCCTACTAGAGGAGGGACAAAACACAGAGCATTCTCAGGGACCAGGATGGGACAAGCTCCCACGGGAACAAAGAACCCCCAGAAACATTGCAACTCCCAATTCCAACTACAACACACATTTCTGACCTCCATCCTCTAAAATAAGAAGAGCACATTAAAAAAACCCAATCATCCTTCCAAAACAAAGCAGCCCACTGCATCTCCTTCTCCCCCAGAGACGATGAGAGAACAAACACATGACAAGTTAGTCATAGGCTGTAAGATCAGAGGAGACCGTGGTGATCGTCTTGTCTGACTTCTTGCGTAAGAGTCCATTAGGCTTCTGGCAGTTAATTCATACTTGAAATGGAGAAAAATGTGCTGTGGTGATTTGGAGAATTGCTAGCAATGGAAGTTCAACCACATTCCCTGTTTCGAGCTGTTCCAATGACTTTTTACACGCCTTTATTTTAAATTTGTTTGTCTAGGTCCAACTTCCAGCCTTTAGGTCTCATCCTACTTTTGACTCTGAGACTGAAAAATCTCCTAAGTCAGTTCCTGAAGTAAGTACTATAAAAATCTGATCAAGACACATTTTTTTCCTCATGCTTTGAAAGCTACACAGTCTGAGCACCTTGTGACTTTTGCTACAAGGCAAAACTTTCAACACCTTTATCATCTTTGGTTCTCATGCCTGAATCTTTCCAAACTTCGTTGCTTTGTGTGTTACTTTTTTTTAAACCGAAAGTAAGTACATCATTCTGGAGCCAGTCATGTTGAACAGAAACAGAACAAAGCTCACAGTTCCCCCACTTATGCACTCTGAGATACCATCAGATTATTATGTTCATCTGAGCAGCAACTTCCCAAGCCTCTTCCAGCCTTGCTGCTTTCCATAATCTTCCTCATCTTACAAACATGTCTTTCAGTTTGATCCTGTATGTATTATTTTCCCCTTTATCCTTTGCCTTTTCCCCAGTGTTTGTGTCCTCTGTAAATAGCTGATTGAGATTTTTAGTGACACCAAGGCTTTGATAGGATTATCATACTGCATGTGGTCAAGTACAGGTCTCCCCAAGACCTGGTGTTGACTAAAGAAATGAGTACAGAATGAGGACAGAAGTAGCAGAATATAGAAAGCTTGCTTCCATTATGATTACTTATTTCTGGATATTATCTCTTGAAATTGCTGCTGTTCTTCAAATGTAGACAGATGTTCTTTGCTTAACCTTATGTCATGTGGAACATAAGTGCTGCTGGTGTCATTAACTTTTCACATGAAGTTTGCATCAAGGGAACCTTATTTCTGCTTTGGATAGATCACTAGTTGAAGATTGATGTTTCTTTCACAGGGCAAAAAAACCCCAATGGTTTGTTCACAGTCCTTTCTTTGCACAAGGATTGTCCCTAGTCCTGTGGGTTTTGTTACCCATGGGGAAGGCACTCCATTCAGGTCTTCTGCTGGCTGTGCAAGGATGTTGGAGACAATATGGTGCTGCCCCTTCATTCCTTGCTGATCTGCATCTCTCCTTAGCTGGACAGGAGTTTATGAGCTCATCTGAAGCTGAGCAGGAGCATGAGGTTGCCTAAACCATGCCTGTCTTCTGGAAAGTGTTACAGGCATAATGGAAAGTCCCTGCAGGCTGCTGAGCAAAGTCCTCAGGCCACAGACCCCACTGCCCCACTGACAACCTTGGTCCACACTGCCTCAAGACACACAACTTTAGATCCCCAGCAGGGAGAGGAAGGGGCAGCCTTTTTGATGCATAACCCCTTCCTCTGGGGTCTTGGCCACTTGGTAGCAGAAGCCAGGCCTTCTCCAGGACCCTGAAACATTTAGATGATTACTAAAGTCTATGATCCAACTCACTGCTCTTTCAACCATCAACCACTCCAATGGCTGTCAGTTCCACAAAAGCAAAACGAGCCACTCCTTCTGCCATGGGACCTGACTCAGCTGTTCCAGACAAAGGGCTTTATCATCCTGCAGCCTCTTTAACAAGTTGGTTGAGTTCAGCTGACACAAAACAAGACATTAACACTAACAGCATTGATTAGAAGCAAGCAAAAATAAGGAGTATGTCAAATACAGGAGCCTCATACTCCTCACAAGCTCATTTCCTGCAAACGTTGTCCACAGACCTTTCTCCAAGTTACTACAAACACCACGGTTTTCTTTGATCCCAAACCACTAGAGATTTTGATATGAGTTGGCTTACCACAAAACCCTCTTGCACACACATAGTTTTGACCTCAGACCCAACTCACTGGTTTGGTCATTGTAGAGACAACTAACATCAGCCTCTTCAAGTAGACAGTCACGTGGGAATGTCCCAAAACAAAGACTTTTATATTCTGAGGTTGGGGTCTGACCCAGCAATGATGCAGAACAGGACCCAGATGATCAGCCTCTCTGAAATACACTAAAAAAATTTGAAATAAATAAGTAAATAAAGACCTTAATTTGAAAACAATGTCACAGCTTTCAAAAAAAAAAGGACAAACTTTGTTAAAAAAATATGAGCTCCCACTACAAATAGTGGCATGCTGCTCTTTGCATTCCTCAGGGACTATAAATTGGTTAACTGAGGATCTGGTACACATGTGCACACGTATGAATAGAGCAGGCAGATAGCTGAGTTCTGATGAAAACTGAAAGGCAGTTGCCAGCTGAAAAAAAAAAAAAATTAAAAATTGCAGGGAGCTTGAATGGTGGCCCTGAGGGTCTAGTATGTGAAGTGCTTCTGTGAGCCAAAGCGGAGGCATTTGGAAACCAGACAGTTGTAGAAATTGATTGAGAATATTTAATTATTCTTGGCTTAATTATCTGATTTTTCCTCACTACAAGGAGAAACATCTAAGAAACATGCAGGGCAAATTTTACTCTCATTTGTATAAAGCTCAATCTTAAAGAGGTCAGCAGGACCCTCCAGAAGCTCCTCCATGGGCTTGCCAGGAATGGGGGTGTTGAGAGTAACTGACCCTTATAGCCCAGTCCCATCTGACTCACCTGCCTCTTCAGTTCCTTGAAATCCCAGATGCCTAAAGCCAAGAGGAAGCCCATTGTGTAGAGCTCTTCCTGTGATCTACTTGTCTTTGCTATCACAGCTTGTTCTCTATTCATTATAGGACAGTAGATTCCTGTGGAAGTTATATTTGGGAAACACCCACTGTTAGAACTGGCAATACAAGGAATTGAAGTTTCTACAGGATTCCACCTTTGAATCATTGCCATACTGGGCATCATTGCATCATTGCAACTGGGCCACCTCTACTTTGGTGGAAAGGTCTCTGCCTGCTCATCCATGAGGGCTGCAGGAAAAGACAGATAGCTGCTTATGGTCTGGTGATGTTTGCTATCCAGACTTCTTTCTCAGTCAAATAAATAGTAGAAATAAATAGTCAAATAAACTAGTAAAATAAGTTCTGATTCACAGGTTATAAGACAAGAGTGGATCAATTTTATTTTACTGGAGGTATTTAAAAGGCATGTAGATGTGGTGCTTAGGGACATGGTTTAGTGGAGGACCTGACAGTGTTAGCTTTGCTGTTGGACTTGATGATCTTAAAGGTCTTTTCCAACCTAAATAATTCTATGAGTTTCTATTATTTTTCAGCCTGATTCCCTGTATAGTGCAGGGACCAGAATCCTTTGGACAAGTTTCTATTAGCACAAAATAGAAAGAAAAACATTAAGTTTTGACTTAATCATAGCCCTGATGAAACATGTTAAAATAGATACATTTTTTCCTGTTTTTTCCTGCATGTTGTTATTAATGTTTATTTTAATTAGTTTTATCACTGATAGAAAACATTGGGTTAATAAGGAATGTTCAGATCTAAGATTACAACTTGTTGTTCCTTCTGGGGAAAAACAGTCTGCTAACTCATGATCTGGGCCAAAATGTTTATCCTGTTTGAAACACTAGAGAATTCAAGAATTTCAGAAGCAGGGACACACTGGTCCATCTCATCCTTGAGTTCATGGTGACCTTCCTCCAGGACCAGGAGCAAGGATCAGAAGGGGTTCACAATCCCCCTTTTCTGATTTATGAATGTGATTCCCAACATAAAAGGCTTGGCTTGCATCTTAGAAGCTATTCAGGGAAATATCACATATCTCATGTCCCATACATTTGTCCATCCTAGCAGGCATTTCTAGGTCAATGTGAGCCAACCAGTGTATTTTCAAGTCAGCAGGATAGAGGAACTGGGAGGGGTTTGTGCTGTTTTCATTAGCTTCAAACATTTCCGTAGGGCTTTATATCATGTATTTCATCTGGAGGTGATTTTTTTATAATTCTAACTGCCACTAAAGGGTAAAAAAATTATTAAATCTGCCACAAGGAAGCTTATAGAGCAGGGGGAGAATATCCTCTTGAAAGCTTGGAGCACCCAGGGACAACACTGGCAAAAAAAGCTGCTGTGTTGCTGTGTCAGAAGAGCTTGAGGGGATTTGATGCCCTTGATCAAAGCAAAGACTGAATCTCCATTCTCACATCCAGACCAAACTACTTGACAGTCCTGGGCAAGGCTGCTGTGGTACTGCTTCTTCATCATTCCCTTCATCCCTTGCCCCAAAGCTTCCCACCGAAACTATCTGTCAAATTCTGCCAAAATACAAGGTGAGTTTGGAGATGTGCAAAGACCTTTTTTTTCTGGTGCTTAAAATTATTGATAACTAGTTTCCTCACTTCAGTGCTTGCAGTGCACAACAAGCACTCCACCCATGGCTTGCCAGGAGGACCCCAGCTCAGGACTCCAATTCTGGTTTCCAGTATTCTGTCTAGGGGACAGTTCTCTTACAGACCACCAAGAACCATGTTTATCCTTGAATGGCCTTTCAGCAGAGGACATACACTAATTTATTTACTCCTCTTACTCCATAATAGACTTACTTATTCATCTCAGCAGCCTATTATATAATTTTTTATCTTGTTGAGAGAAAGATTGTCACTGCTTTCATCTTCCTATGGCACCCAATGTAGCAGGATGGGATTTCAGTACATCTCCATACAACGTGGTGGCCAAAGTTATAGCAGCTCTGCCAGAAAGTTACACACACACATGTACATCAAAGGGACCATGACCTTCTGTCTTCTCTGCCATTTAAGGACTGTAAAAAATCAGGAAAAACATGTGGGGGGGGAGAAATTCAGAGCAAGGACACTGCATGCAGAGAGTTTACATTAAAGCCTACAAATACTGTTTAAAAGAAAAATCATAGTTGGGAGAGTTTTTGTCTCTGCTTTGAACTGTGGAGCCAACAGTATTTCCCCTTCACGTTCCATATTCTCCAGGGATTATTGGGATTTTTTGCCAGACTTGAGACTATCTCAGCTTCATTTCCCAAAGAGCAAATATTTAATGTGAATTGTGGTTACCCAACAATGCTGCTCTGAAAGCTCCTTTGGAAAAAAAAAAAGAAAGGAATTGTCTCTTTGCCAGATGAGTTCCTGCTCTTATCTGTTGGAGCTCATTAACTTGGAAGGTCTTCTTCACCTGCTCCAAGTCTGCCAGGGAATCTCCCAGCAGGCATTTTGAAGGCAAAGTTCCCAGTAGAGGACTATGGCTGTGAGAGAAAAAGAAAGCACCATGGTGTTGATTGCTGCTCCCACATCCTGGTCTTTTTCCAGTTTTGATTTGTCTCTAAAATTTCTCAATTTGCTGGGAATTTTTATTTAACCTGCTGAAAGGTCGTAACCCTGTTAGATCTCAAGAAAGTCAAAGAAGTAGTTTTCAAACCTTAAATGCTGAATTCCACCAGAAGACTAAGCATCTGGTTGTTACTTCTGACACCAAAAACCTTAAATTGGCTGCTCACTAACGCTGAAGTTCCCTAAAATCCCCTTTGTCCATGCTCCCAGTTGCAGCACTCCATAGTGGCTTACAAGAGTCCTTTGGTAGCATGAACAGGACTGCCTAAGTCTTGACATCAGCATTTCAATACCCAACTTATTCCTAAAATCCAATGGAGCTCAAAACTCAGAAGTTTCTCAGTCTCTTTTTCAGGGTCTGGTCTAGTAAAGATATCCAGATTATGTGCCCACGAAACAACAGCTGGGGGTGAGGATGTGGTGCTGGGATGTCCTTTAACATGCTGAAGGGCACTCTTATTTTGGAGAAGGACCTGTGTCTTCAAGTGATCTGAGGAAGAGAAGGAACTCACATCCAGCATATAATTTCTTCCTTGAATGCTTCAAAGTCTCCTTGAGTTAGAAGGGAGCGGGTTTATTTTTTTCAACATATTGCATGAGAAAGAAATTTAACATCTTTGTTGGAGACATGGACAGTGGGATTTAGTGTATCCTTAACAAGTTTGCTGAGGATACCAAACTGTGTGGTGTGGTTGACATCCTAGAGGGAAGAGATGCCATCCAGAGGGACCTTGACAGGCTGGAGAGGTGGGCGAATGCCAAACTCATGAAGTTCAACAAGGCCAAGTGCAAGGTCCAGCACCTGGGTCTGCACAACCCCAGGCACAAATACAGGCTAGAGAGCAGTCCTGGGGAGAAGGACTTGGGGGTGGTAGTAGATAAGAAGCTTGACATGAGCCACCAGTGTGCGCTCGCAGCCCAGAGAGCCAACCACATCTTGGGCTGCATCAAAAGAAGTGTGGCCAGCAGGGCCAGGGAGGTGATTCTGCCCCTCTACTCTGCTCTGGTGAGACCACACCTGGAGTGCTACATACAGTTCTGGTGCCCTCAGCACAAGAAATATATGGACCTGTTGGAGAGGGTCCAGAGAAGGGCCACCAAGATGATCAAAGCCCTGGATCACCTCTGCTATGAAGACAGGCTGAGAGAATTGGGGCTGTTCAGTCTAGAAAAGGGAAGGCTCCAAGGAGATCTTATAGCACCTTCCAGTGCTTGAAAGGGGCCTACAGGAAAGCTGGGGAGGGGTTTTTCATCAGAGAAGATAGTGATAGGACCAGGGGTAATGGTTTTAAACTGAGAGAGGGGAGATTTATGTTAGATATTAGGAAGAAATTCTTCACTGTGGTGGTGAGGATCTGGAATGGGTTGGCCAGGGAGGTTGTTGATGCCCCATCCCTGAAGGTTTTTAAGACCAGGTTGGACAAGGTTTTGTGCAACCTGGTCTAGTGGTAGCGATCCCTGCTCAGGGCAGGGGGGTTGGAAGTTGATGATCTTTAAGGTCCCTTCCAACCTTAAGTATTCTATGATTCTAAGATTCTATGATTCTATGAATTTAGGTAGCACAAGAAGAAAGCTTATGTATTCTGAGCAGTGTCTTCCACTAGGTCAAGCACTGGGTGGGACTGGTCCTCTTCAGAGCCTGAAGATAAAACCCTGTTCTCCCATTACATTTTCTGTTTGCTATCTTATCACTCTCTGCTCAGCAGCCCAAACCTTGTCCCGGGTGCACAATATTGCTTGGTAAATCCAAAACCAACATGAGCTGCTCAGGTAACATTAGGCACCTAAAGCACCATATCCCTGTAAATCTAACCCAGGTGAAAACTACTTACTGATGCTATTAAAATAGCACCCAGAAAACAGGTCCTTCGTGGTAGACATTGTAAAATAAACTGAAAGCAAATCCCAAGTCTTTTCCCAAAGCAATTACAGTTTAATGAGCAAACAAGCGAAGGAAAGAAACAGGTATCCCAAGGTTGGGAAGCAGATGAAAAAGCCAGGGAGAGGATCCTGGCTCCCAGCTGGCAGGCTGGGACTCTCTTCTATGTTTTATCATTATTATCTTGCATGATTCAGCATCTTATCTGATAACTCACTGCTTATTTAATCCTCACTCCGGGCATCCTAAAAATGCATCCACTTTCCCGAACGTCAGGCTGACGTTTTCTTTTGGGCCTCATCCCATTTGTGCTATTTTCTCTTGGCAAAATTCTGTAAATAATCCCTTTCTTCCTTTTATGTTCACAGCCTTCACATCTCAGCTGACTCCTATCCGATGATCCTCCTTAGTCATCTCCATGCCAAGCTTTCTGTATCGACCCCTTTAATCCTTTCTCACACATCTGTAGCTATCCAGGAGCATGGTTCCCAGAAATGAATGATGTGCTCACATGGAGACCTCCCAGAGCTGTGGAGAACACTCATATCTGCAGCTTGGGAAAGGGGTGTGAGTAAAGGTCTATTTAAATCATCTTCATCCAGTCCCATCCTGGACCACATGAAGCGTGAAGACCACCTGAAAAACCTCCTTCCAGGCATCTTTCAGAGGATAGAATAGACCAAGGTCTTTTGGACAAACTTTGTTTGAACTTTGAAGTGGATTTTAGAGCTGTTTCATAATAGTAGTGACATGAAGGTTTTACTTCTTCCTTCATGTATAGAATCGTAGAATCACAGAATGGTTTGAGTTGGAAGGGACCTTAAAGGTCATCTAGTTCCAACCTCCCTGCATGGGCAGAGACACCTCCCACTAGACCAGGTTGCTCCAAGCCCCATCCAACCTGGCCTTGAACACTTCCAGAGAAAGGGCAGATATCTGAGTTATCAGCTGAGCAGCTGATAACCCGTCTAACGGAAATATTCAGTGATAGGACAAAATCCACCTCTTCCTCAAGCAAATATGTAAAATAAGACAGATGAGTCTCCAAAGTGCCTAGTTCTCTTCCAAGACTACAAAATGAACCTGGGTAATCAGAACTCCTGGGGATGCCTCCACTACATACTCATCAAAATCAGGGGAGAAATCTTTCACCTAAAATGCTGCAGCACCATCAAAATACTAAGTAAACAGTGGTCTGTTTCTGATAAGCAGTGTGATAGCAATTAGTAACTGGAGAGCAGCATGCTAACCTTAAAGCAGAGCTGTAAATATGCTCTTAAATTAAAACCCTGCTTTTGGTTCACTTTGACTGGCAAGGTCTTGTGCTTGGTTATTGAAGGATTATGAGAGCAATATTGGGAATCCTGAAATGAAGTGTAACATTTATTCACCTAAAAAATTAACACTGAAAATGTATTTTGGAGCTGTCATCCTCCTATTTAAGTTGTGTGCAACCAGGGAGCTTAAATGATACCATATGAGATATATGTTAAAAAAAAACCAAAACACCCTAAAACAAAACCAGAAGCAGAGGCCAGTACAGACCCGAATGAACAGCACAAAACCAACCAAGAATCCAGCAGCTGCTCTCAGCTGAGAGGTCAGAGGAGCTATGAACAGGGTTATGAGACTGGTGGAAATTCAATTATTTTTTAGCTGAGGACATCAGGCTGATTAAAATGGAATGAAATTTCAGAACTGGAGCCACAAGAGGAGAAACTGGGACCTCTTGCCACAGAACAACACATTTTCAGTGAAACTTTTCATACAAAAAAAGCATCAGAAATTGTAACTGATTAAAGGAGCAATATTTCAGTGGAGCAAAGAGTAATTTGTAACAGCTGTGTTTGGTATCTGTTTGATAGCTGCTAAAGCACATGGAAAATAAGGAGGTGATAGGCAACATGGCTTCACTAAGGGCAAATCATGCCTGACCAATTTGGTAGTCTTCTTTGACAAGGCTACAGAGATACTGGAGAATGGCAGAGCAACTGACGTCATCTACCTGGATTTGTGCAAGGCATTTGACACAGTCCCACACAACATCCTGGTCTCCAAACTGACAAGACATGGATTTGACAGATGGACCACTTGGTGGATCAGTAATTGGCTGGATGGCCACACCAGAGAGTTGTGGTCAATGGTTCAGTGTCCCAATGGAGGCAAGTGACGAGTGGTGTTCCTCAGGGGTCAGTATTGGAACCAATGCTGTTTAACATCTGTTGGAGATATGGACAGCAGGACTGACTGTATGGTCAGCAAGTTTGCTGATGACACCAAGCTGTGTGGAGTAGTTGACACCCTAGAGGGAAGAGATGCCATCCAGAGGGACCTTGACAGGCTGGAGAGGTGGGCAAATGCCAACCTCATGAAGTTCAACAAGGCCAAGTGCAAGGTCCTGCACCTGGGTCTGCACAACCCCAGGCACAAATACAGGCTGGGGCAAGAATGGCTAGAGAGCAGCCCTGAGGAGGAGGACTTGGGGGTGGGAGGAGATGAGAAGCTGGACATGAGCCACCAGTGTGTGCTGGAGCCCAGAAGGCCAATTGTGTCCTGAGCTGCATCAAAAGAAGTGTGACCAGCAGGGCCAGGGAGGTGATTCTGCCCCTCTACTCTGGTGAAAGCCCACCTGGAATACTGTGTCCAGCTCTGGAGCCCTCAGCACAGGAAAGACATGAAGCTGTTGGAGAGGGTCCAGAGAAGGGCCATGAAGACAATCAAAGGGCTGGAGCAGCTTTGCTATGAAGACAGGCTGAGAGAGTTGGGGGTGTTCAGCCTGGAGAAGAGAAGGCTCCAGGGAGACCTTAGAGCACCTTCCAGTGCCTGAAGGGACTCCAGGAAAGCTTGGGAGGGGCTTTTTACCAGAGAGGGCAGTGACAGGACAAGGGGTGATGGTTTTAAACTGAAAGAGGGGAGATTGAGGTCAGACATCAGGAAGAAATTCTTCCCCATGAGGGTAGGAAGGCACTGGAACAGGTTGCCCAGGGAGGCTGTGGCTGCCCCCTCTCTGGAGGTGTTCAAGGCCAGGTTGGATGAGGCTTGTGCAGCCTGGGCTGGTGGGAGGTGTCCCTGCTCATAGCAGGGGGGTTGGACCCTGATGATCTTTAAGGTCCCTTCCAACCTTAAGTATTTTATGATTCTATGATAAAAGTGCATCATTCCTATTACAGAATCACAGAATCAACCTGGTTGGAAAAGACTTCAAAGATTAGGCTATTTATAGATTATTCATTAGATCTATAAAGAGATTTAGCTATTAGAAATAGCTAAATCCTATTTTGACAGCCCTTTGGTAGAAGCCTCCATATTTTCTACAACTCTGGACAAGTTAAATTAGAGTCTTCCTAAGAATCAGACAGTGAACATCTGGTTTGTATCACCGAGATCTAAAGCGTGTATTTGCATGTGTGTAAAATAGCTTCATTACTAACCTCCCCCTTTGCTGCTTGTCTTCCCTCTTTGCTTTGAGGCCAGAAGGAAAAACAAAAAAAAAGGAAAAAAAAAATAAATCACACACCCTGCAATCTTAGCATTTCACTGAGAACAAGACCTTAATTTCTCACAGGTTCCCATGAAAAAACATCCTACTAGAATCAGTGAGGAGAAAAAATTCGGTAGGCTCGAAATCAGTCGTAGCCATATGAATTCCACCCCCAAAAGATGTCAAGTTTGGATTGTATTTTCCAGATGAAGATTTGCTCCAGAGGGTTAAAAAAAAAATAAATCTTATCTGAACTAAGACTGTCCCTTTCTCCCAGCCTCTGCAGCTGTATCCAGCTAAGTTGGTCTCAGAGGTCCCCAGGCTGGCTGGGCTTGTTTTCTAGCAGACGCCCCTTTGCTTCAGATGTTTATCTGCTTTATCAGGATGGGAGTCTGTGAACTTAATGCATGGAAGAAAAAGCTTTCAAGTCTCAGAAACTGTGACAAAAATGTCCAGACGTGGCTGATAATAGAAATGAGGAAGGCGAATCAAACCAGAAGACAGAATTGAAAATAAACACTGACAAGGAGCTGCTGGTGGCACAAATGGCATTTACGTTCTTATATGCATGTATATCACATATGCTTTATGTCACTGATTCTGAATTCAAGTGATATATATAAAGTCAGGTGGACAAATCACAACTATCCTGCAGGCGGGGTCTTCAGGCCAACCACCCTCCCCATTGCAACCACCTTCTTCAGGGTTTATCCCTGTAGGTTGTTTCTGTGGCATGAGTTCTGGTAATGGCTTAACCTTTTCCCAAGCATGCCCTGGGCCTGGACCCTTTCCCCAGGCAGCTGAACTGAAAGTGCTCTCTTCACAAGAGAGCATTCCACTCAGCCAAGAGGCATAGCTTCACATCAAAAGAGGAATGGGACACAAAATCCAAGTGTCCTGACACCACTTATTATCCCATTTATTATGCTCTGAGGAACTAACTGAAGAAAATGGGACCACTTATGAAAAGCCACCTGTGTGTGGCTTTTCTCTCTGCTTTGGCTGCTCCACGTTGGGTCAGGTCATGGCTGAAGGCTGGAACATGAGGAGCACTGAGACCTGCCCTCCGAGTGTGGGTTGATGACTGTGGATGTGTGTGAAACATGTCACAATTTCTTGTGCAGAACTTATGATCTTTCCTTTACTCCCAGACTGGCCTTTCCACCTCCCTGGGCCAAGGATTTCAAATGGGCAACCAAGCTGCTTCCAATGGGGAGTGCCCAGTCTCAAGCATGATAAATCCTTGCTTTGAATGTGACAACTACGCTCTTCCTGTGGACAATGTCTGTGTCCAGGTACTTAAAGCTTGCAGCATTTGAAGTTAGCATTTCCTACTGGGACTTTCACACACTTTTGGGACCATCATCCAGCCATGTGAATAAAGCAATCTCACCATCTGTCTGCTCAGAGGTCAGTGCCATTTGGATGGCTGAGTTGGAGAAGAAAGGACATTTGTAAGGACAACCCTGAAGAACCATTTAATTTTTTCAACAGTGTGTACTCATCACTGATTTCCTTGCCAGTAGTAGTGCATAAAACCCAGCAGATACACAGCTCTGCTTCAGCTTTCAGTTCTGTGGAGACACATATGGTTCCAATTCATCTGCCCTAAATATCAGAATATTTTTCTGAATATGTGTCCTGGTATGCATAGTTATCAGTCTTGCTTGTTCTGCCACACCCATGGGGTGATCAACTAATTCCATGAGAAAATGCAGTGGAAGAGAGGAGAAAAACCCTGTAGTTTCTGAGTAAGGGGCTATCTTTGTCCTAATTGTAGCACTGCTCTCCTGCTCAGAGACCCAGCATCTCTCTCTGCTTGCTCAGCTCTTGGTGCAATCAGATAAGCAAAGCAGAACTGGGACTTGAACACCCAAGAAAAGCAATGGTATTAACCAGGCAATAAACAGATGACTTCTACCAGATCCACCCAGGTGAGGAACACAAGCCTTTGGCGTGACCAACAGTCAGGTAGGGAGACAATTGTGGTACCATAGCTTCCTCCCAGCCCAAGAACCAAGGGGCATTTTCCACCCTGCCAAAATATTCCTTCAAAGCAAAGGTTGGAGGAAACCTTTGTCCTTGCAGATGACAGATTGAGGACCTGGCAGAGCTTTCCTTAGCATGGGTGAGGTCCCCATTCATGGCATTTTTGTTGTCATGGCTGTTTGGCTTTTCTTCATGAAATAAAGCTCATCTTTCCTCCACAGCATCAATGACTGATGGCATTTATCTGCTGTTTCTTACTTTAAACCCACAGCTCACTCCACATGCCTCTTCAAGACAAAAATGTGGAGGGAGTAAATGATCTTCACTGATTTAAAACTGTTTTCTGTGGACCAGCCTAACATTTCTGGTTCCATTAATTGAATACTATTCATTTCTTCTTTAACTCAGCTTGAATCCTAGGAATTTCTACAGGATTAGCAAAGAATTACTATATTTTTTATATGCCCTTAGATTAGGTCAAACTTGCTCATAGAAATACAGGCAGAGGCTGCAGTTATTCTGAAGCTGTCTCATTCAGCCCTGTGGGCTTTTGGATAAGAAATCCCTCACAATAAAATGTATCAAGCTCCCACGGTCCACAATTTTCCAGGAAACAAAGAGATACCTTTGGGTTTGCAGCTACCCCCTCTGCTCAAATAGCAGTGATGTGATTTTGACAGTCATAGTCACAACAAATATCTGGGAGAGCTTTTTGAACTTTTAACATGCTAGTTTTTTTCAGGGCACAGCTCCTCGCAGTTTGGTGAGGAGGGGAACCTTGCTCTAGGTTAATCCTCCAGGTGCCTAAAAACATTTTGAGACTTTTAAGTTCTGGTTCAACACACATTCCCTTTGACAACCACTGAGAGGGGGAAAAGGTCACATATTTTTTCCAGTGTTCAGCCTATCTAGTAAGACTTGCTGGTGTTGCTATTTTGATGATGTGTGTCCCACCTACACCACTCCCTGAACACCCTTACACAGTAACTTGTGATGCTGAAATGGTCTGTTGGTCCAGGTTTGGACAACCTTCAAATTTCTCACCATTATTGTCGTTTTGGTTTAGAAAGCAATTTTCTTTTCTAAAAAACAAACCCCTGTAATAACTACCATCAAGATTTGTGTTGGTACAAAATTGTTGTATGCCGCATCAGATCATCTCCTTTCACTTGGGATAAATATGCTGTCCTAAAATAAGCCTGAGTGCTCCTCTGTTTTGAAGAGGAGGCTCTGCTGTTTCATTATCTTAATGGCAGCACCATTTATGTGTATGGTGAAGTCTCAGGTAGAAGAACATCACACTAAATCATGGACTCATAGTACAGCTGTGTTGGAAGGGACCTTAAGGATCATCTAGTTCCAACCCCCTGCATGGGCAGGAACACCTTCCACTAGATCAGGTTGCTCCAAGCCCCATCCAACTTGGCCTTGAACACTTCCAGGGATGGGACAGCCACAGCTTCTCTGGGCAACCTGGGCCACTGTCTCACCACCCTCACAGGAAATAATTTCTTCCCAGTATCTACTCTGGAGACATTCAAAACCTGTCTGGAAGTGTTCCTGTGTGATCTACTTTAAGTGATCCTGCTCTAGCAGGGACGTTGGACCAAGTCTCAGAGGTCCCCTCCAAACTCAACCATTCTGTGATTCTGTAATCTTAATTTCCCCTCTTTTATCTTAAAACTATTCCCCCTCATCCTATCACTCCATTCCCTTGTTAAAAGTCCCTCCTCAGCTTTCCTGGAGTCCCTTCAGGTACTGGAAGGTGCTCTAAGGTCTCCCTGGAGCCTTCTCTTCTCCAGGCTGAACACCCCCAACTCTCTCAGCCTGTCTCCAGAGCAGAGTGGCTCCAGCCCTCTGAGCATCTTCATGGCCTCCTCTGGATTCATTCCAACAGCTCCATGTTCTTCGTATGTTGGGGATACCAGAGCTGGACACAGCACTGCAGGGGTGGTCTCCCAACAAATTCTTAAAAAAGGATGATGTAAAGGAGATGTCTCATGTCCCTCTGGAGGTCTACAGGATCAAACTCCCAACATGCCAGCATACAGAGGGGGAAACATAGAGCACTTTGGCCCACAGGCAAAATTCTTGCTAATCCAGTTGTTTACCCAAAGGACTGAGTAGGTCTCTAGGAAACAAATACCAAGAAACCAGACAGACCACATCACCTTTTACTCATTTCTCCCAAGAACTCACCCTGGTGTGTACATGCCACAAGAGCCCTTTCACTTTTCAGCTGCAGCCAACAGAGCTAACAACAGTTTCACCATTTGTATGACTGACGTGACATTGTTCATTCCCACTGATGAACATCTGGGTGCAATCCCAAATGTATCCTCCAAGGAGTGCAGATCATGAATCAGACCAGAATTCCAGGCAGTCAAAACTGTCGGGTCTAGAGCATGATCCACCAATGTGTTATCTTCTTTGATTCTTTTTCTCCAATTAATCTCAAATTCTATCATCCAGTTTTTGTCTCTATGGACATGACATTAAAACATGTCTTGCTATTTTCTGCCAGGGATAAAGATTTATTTCCTTTTTTACACTTGGTGCATCCAATAAACTCATCCAGTAGGATGAGTTTGTTGAAGCCTAATGCAAGAAATCGTGTAAGAATTGGAACTATCTAGGAACACAACTTGTTATCAAGTGTGTGAAAAAGGAGGCTCTGGTAGTATGAGGACAGATTTAGTTCCCATGAGGCTCCCATGTGAGACCTCACCTTCTCCTGGGACACAGCAACCAGCCACCCTTTGCCACACTGCCCTAATAGGATGTAAGACCTTCTCTTTGCCACACTCGTGCTGGGAGGGTGACCATAACTCATCAGAGGGGGATGGGATGAGGTGATGACAGACACTATGCTGATACATAGGAACCTAATCAATGAACCATGTGTATATTTTGTACCATCTTAGCTCTGAATGTCCTCAGACATCACGTCTTAGACCATCTAGCTGGGGGTGTATCAATGCCCCTAAATAAATGCTTACTGCATACTACACTGGACAAAAGTATGTTACAGACATGCTTGAGCCCTCCGTTCTGGCTTGTCCACCCTCGTTTGTTGTTCATAAACTCCTTGGCTCTATTCAGGCTTGAGTTCAATCCAGGAGAACAAAGAAGTCATGCATTTCTCCAACATCAGTTCAGCAAGCTTTGCACCTTCAGATGCCCCTCAATGCTTTGATCCACCACCAGTATTGAACACCTTTGTGATTTCATCTCATTGCCACCCCATGCTGGTGGGATCAGCACCGGCTTATGGTATTTCAGAAAACACACATAGAACCATGGAATGGTTTGGGTTGGAAGGGACCTTAAAGATCATATAGTTCCAACCCCCTGACACAGACAGGGACACCTCCAACCAGACCAGGTTGCTCCAAGCCCCTTCTAACCTGGCATTGAGCACTTCCAGGGTTGGGGCAGCCACAGCTTCTCTGGGCAACCTGGGCCAGTGTCTCACCACCCTCAGAGGGTGGAGCAGAGAATTTCTTCCTAATGTCTGATCTAAATCTCCATCCTTTCACCTTAAAACCTTTCCCCCTCTCATCCTCTCACTACAAATCCTTGCCAAAACTCCCTCCCCAGCTCTCCTGAAGCCCCTTCAGGCACTGGAATGTGCTCTAAGGTCTCCCTGGAGCCTTCTCTTCTCCAGGCTGAACAACCCCAACTCCCTCAGCCTGTCTCCAGAGCAGAGGTTCTCCAGCCCTCTCATAATCTTCATGGCCTGCTCTGGACTCACTCCAGGACTTCCATGTCCTTGTGTTCAGGGCTCCAGAACTGGACCCAGCACCTCAGGGAGGTCTCACCAGAGAGGAGAAGAGGGGCAGAATCTCCTCCCTTGATCTGCTGGTCATGCTGCTTTTGACACAGCCCAGGACATGGCTGGCTTTCTCGGCTCATTAGATCTTGGAACCACAAAGTCCAGAGTGGAGTGAAGGCTTTGTAAATTCAATGCAAAATGTTGACTCTAGAGAGTGATAACCATAGGCAATGAATATCAGGCTTAGATCATGTCTCAGTCACTGTCCCTCTGGCTTAGTGGTGTAGAAAGTGTACACTTTCTATTAATTATAGAGGGAGCTTACATGAGGGAGTGACATGCCTGTAACGTGGAAAGCACAGCTCATTGCCTATATTTAGATAGGATGAATCCAGGCCCTTCTAAAATGTTTAAAGTGTCTTTCATTTGTGGCTTGAACCGGAAGATAGCAATTACACACATCCCAGATGGAGAAAGATGTTTAAAGGGAAGGTTGGTTATATCAGGAACCCTGTTGCTTGCTTTTTCTGCTTGGCTGTTTGTTCATTTCTCTTACAGAAGGAGCAGGAAATCTTTAGGGACTGGCTTTCCCTCCTCCGCTGTTTCCAAGAAACTGCAAGACTTTGATCTTTTTTAGTCTTGCCAAACCTGGGCCTGCCCTTGTTCTGAGCAGAGCAAGTGGCAAACTCACAGGATCAGATCCTTATCTGGGTGTCAGTTGGCCCAACATCTGCACATCAAAGAAATTCCCCTGATTTACAACTCTTGCAGACCACAACCCTCCAGGTCTTCATGGGAGGTGGGACCCCACGTCGGTGACCTCGGTGGGTAAATTACTTAATTAAAAGAAGTCATTAAATAATCTTTAGTTGAATGTTTATTTCTCCAGGCTGAGCTGTTTACACTGCTTGTTGCTGCTCTGTATTGTGCCAGAGTGACAGGAAGCTGCAGCAAGGCTGCTCCTGCAATGTGGTGTATTTCAGTGCCTGTGCTGCAGATGGAAGCTTAGGCAGTGTTTGCTCAAGAAAAAGTGAAGTCTAACGATAATATGGGGAGAGAGAAGCCAAAAAAACCACTGTGAAATATCAAGGTTGAAACCTCTGGTGAGCAGACTCTTCTCTTCCGGTCTCCTCCTTCCTTCCCAGTCAGCAAGTCTTATCTTGAATCTAGGATTCAAAACAGAAGAAAGACCATGGTCTTTTTATTTAAATATGAGAAAAAAATTTCTTTAATATGAGGGTGACAAAGTACTGGAACAGGCTGCCCAGGGAGATTGTGGAGTCCCCTTCTCTGGAGACATTCAAAACCCACCTGGATGCAGTCCTTGGTAATGTGCTCTAGACAATCCTGCTTTAGCAGGGGAGATGGACTAGATGATCTCTAGAGGTCCCTTCCAACTCTGACAAGTCTGTGGTAGTGATTCTTTCTCCTCCAGAGTGAGATTAGGCAGGTGATTCCTGCTGTCAAAGAATGGCTGGGCTTTTGCAACAGCTTTTCCCTAAGCTGGAGCCCTTATTGGAACTTTCTCTGAGCAGTCCAGTTTCATGATAGTGTCTTGAAGCCCCCTGGAAGACATCCACTATTGGGTTTATAAAGAAGGGTCAGCAAACAGATCCTTCCTACTGTACAGATGCCAACTCACAGGGCCACATTGTCCTAGAAAACAGCCTAAAGCCCAAAGCTTACCACACTGCATTGCTTCATCACAGTGAAGAGAGGGCATTCCCACCCCAAAGTATGGACAGATCATTCTGTGAGGTCATTGTCATGAATTCTAGGGTCTCAGTTCCCAGGCAATTCCATTTCTGAGCTATTCAGAATCAATGCTTTTCAGAGAAATCCTCCCTATGTCCACTGACCTTAACAGCTCAGGAGTGTGGCCAGGTTCCCCTAGAGAAGCTCATGCAAACCTCAACTCTGCTTCTAATTCACTGTTCCATGACTATCCTCACAGGTGTCTGTGTCCTTCTTCACCTCTGAAGAGGAGAATGTCAGGAGGATGGTCTCCTTAGCACATGCAAATACAACTCTTACCTTTTTCCCCCAAAACTATGTTTATGACATTAGATCCCAACTCATTCCATGAAAGCATCCCTCCAACTTCCTTATTACATGTTCAAGGAGAAAGACCTTGTTCATTCTCCCCTGTATGGACAACTTCTTGTCAATTCCTAAGGAAGAATGAGATGATTGATATGTGCTTTTAGATATATTTTAGAAGACACACTTAAGAATGCAGTTTGAGATGTAGTTCTGCCAGGGATGGTTTCTCAAATGTTGAAGCTATTCTTTCAGGAAGGTCATGCTGTCATAACAAACATTTCACCAAAATAGAAACAATACCCTGGGAATCTGAATGTCAGAGTGGAAAGTCAGCTTCCTGGCAGATATTTCTAAAGTGCTTTGAAGATGTGAAGAAGGACAGGGCTGCTAAGAAGTATTTATTCCCCTTTTTAGTACTACGATGTTGATGGGCTTCATTTTTTTTCAGTGTGTAATATGGCAGAGGTGACATCTCCACACTGGAGGATTTAAAAAACCAAAACAAAACAAAAAACAAAACCACACATACAAGAAAAACTCTGGGATATCTCTGTTATCAGCAGAAATATAAACAGGGATGATTTATGTATAGATTTTTCCATGCCTCTCACCACTGTGGTATCTGAAAGACTTTGCAAACATTTAACAGCTACAATAATTTTGTGAAACAGTGAAGTATTGTTGTTTATATTTTTCCCTGAGGGAATTGAAGCACAGAATTAATTAAGCAGCACAAATTGAAGCAGGAGATTAGATACTGAATGCTGATCTCTCGAATCCCAGTTTACTGTTTCTTCTATAAGATGATGCTTGTTACCTAAATAATATGAAGATGAGGGCTTTACGCAGAAGCCGTTTCGTGCAGTTCTTTGGCCTGAGTTGTACAACCCAGATAAGATTATCTCAAAGGTCCCAGCTAGCCCCAAAACCTTGGAAACTGACTTTCTCTAATTCCTTTATCATTAGGTGTAAACCATTTTGTATCTGAACTATCTCCCAAATGAAGGCATTTGTGTCTCACGAGTTGGTGTTTGTGTCTATCCCATATCTCATCTGTGTTGTGTCCCATCAGCTGGGCAGGAGAAAGACCCTCAAATGCTCATCTGGAACTCACATTTTGGGGAGACCAAGATAGAGAGACATTATAAATGACCCCAGAGCTAGAAAAATACAAGTTAGAGCTCAGAGGCTTTTCAGGCACCGAAGGCAATCAACTAAGAGCCACAGCCCAGTAGGAAATTAGGCTTTATAATTTCTGGTGTTTGCAGGTCTCCTGGGGCTTCAAAAAGTTTGAGATGCACTTTTTACACTGCTAAATATTTCTCCCCCAGAGAGGGTATTATCACACTATTCATTTTTATCATTGGTGGGGCATGACAGCAGAGTCTGGCTGTAGATGAGACACCATCTGATGTTCAGTCAAGACTCAGCCCAATTAGTCATTCAGAAGGCAGATTGGGAGCTGCTTTATATCCTTCACCTCTGATATCAGTTCCAGCTACTCTGAGACAGCCCTCCCACGGCCCAGAGTTTTACCTGTCTTGGGTTGTATGACCCACATAATCCAGCCATCTCTTGAGCTTCATATCAGGATGGGGGGCAGTCATGCCCTGTTATCTGCTGGGGCTCATGACAAGGCCCGTGCCTCCGAAGGGATGGGTTGGTCAGCTCTCCCCATGTCCTAAATATTCTGGGGTGACTGGCACTCCACAGAGTCCAAATGGTAGCTCTGGTCCACAAAAATTTTACCAGACCCTTGATGTGACTTAAATTGTGTGTTTTAAGGTGAATCAAGTGAAGCTTCATGCTGATGAAGCAGTTCCTGTGACTGTGGTGACTAAAGCTCACTGCTCCAAAACTCAACTGCACTGAGATACCCATATCATACACACTTGGGAGAGGATGAGAATGATAATTTGCCTGGATCCCTGGGTATACCCTTGAGGCCAAACCCTCAACATATTTTTTTTTTTTTTTGCTTTGAGTCCTTTTGCTAGAAAAAGAACAGTAATAAATTAACCTGTCAAGATAACTAAAATTAGTTTCACCAGCTCAATTTATGTAATGAGGGCTTCTGTGAAGAGCAGAGGGGGGAACAGCTTCCTTATAGAATCATAGAATCACAGAATTGTTTGGGTGGGAAGGGACCTTAAAGATCATCTAGCAACCCCCCTGCCATGGGCAGGGACAACTTCCACTAGACCAGGTTGCTCCAAGCCCCATCCAGCCTGCCCTTCAACACTTCCAGGAATGGGGTAGTCACAGCTTTTCTGGGCAACCTGGGCCAGGGTCTCACCACCCTCACAGTGAAGACTTTCTTCCGAATATCCAATGTCAATCTCCCCTCTTCAAGTTTAATGCCATTTTCCCTTCTCCTACCACTCCCTGCCCTTGTCAAAAGTCCCTCCCCAGCTTTCCTGAAGCCCCTTCAGGCACTGGAAGGTGCTCTAAGGTCTCCCTGGAGCCTTCCCTTCTCCAGGTTGAATAAAGCAAACTCTCTCAGCCTGTCTTCATCCACTGTTCCCCTTCATAGCTGTCTGTTTCCAGGGTGGCTATTATTGAAAGTGCTCTTGTTTTCAGCTCTTATTCACCCTCTGCAAAGGAGGGTGGGATGGTCTTAAATTGGTGTCTCCTAACAAGCTGCTCCCAGCTGTTCCACATAGAAGAACAGAAGAGAAGAGACAGAGGAAAAGCTTTAGGTGGTTGGGTTTTGGTTTGTTTGTTGTTTGTTTTTTTTCTTGTTTGTTTTTCTGAGATTTTTAAGAAGCTTTCAGGTTTAGGAGGGCCAAAACAAGATAGTATTTTTGGTTTAATCCTACCTAGCAGGAAGACAATTTTCTTGGTCTGTAAGTCAGGACATGGTAGGAGGTTCTTAACCACTGCAGCAACCCACACAAAGTGTTTATTTCCACATTTAGGAAATGGTTATAATTAAACTCTTCCCAGAGATGTAGTTAAGAAATTATCAGGCTCCCTGCCTGCTGGTAAAATCTTGTTTGTGATTGGCCTGGAGGGTCATGGTTTGTAGTGGTCATAAAAGGGATGAGATTTCTTCTGATGCATGCAAAAGAAAGGTGGACCAAGTCCTGGGCAGGACAGAAAAGCATGATTAAAAAGTGCTCTCCCTCTGCTTTGGTCTGTTGTGGAATTGCTCTAGTCCCAGAAGCTGCTAATCTGCTCACCAAGCCAGATGTTGTCAGCAGAGAAGAGTTTGCTGGGGAAGAAATCCCTTACACTCCCCTTCTCTAAGCAGTCACTGCTGCCCAGTGCCAGAGACAGGAAAATGCAATAGAGGGACTTTCAGGTACCACAGAAATGGGGATTTCTACTACCTAAAGGAAAGTGCCACAAATCTGAATTGGATCTATCCAGTTATCCATCAAATTCACCTTTTCTTTCTTGAAACTATAGACCCAGAATGAATGTTGACTACAGACTTACTGTGCCCTTTTTACAGTGCCTTTGATTCCCAGCTCAGAGAAGCCAAAAGAATTCCCTGTAACACTACAGGGTTTTTTTCCTGGCTGGATGACTGAATCTAATCTTGGGTTTATTTCACATCTGAAGGCTACAGATCTATTAATGAAAATTATGGCCCTTCCAACATCTTGCTTGCAGGCCCAGGGCCTGATATAATATCCTTCAATACGCTCCTTAATTTTCCTGAATTCATTTGCTGTTACTTCAAAATCTAGTGTCTCTTGTAGAAAAATGTTATGAGTCATCTTATGGTATGAATAATTCCAATGCATGTTTCATTCTGCAGAGATAACTAGAAGTGAAAACTCTGGAGGGATACTTTACAGACTGACATGTAAAGGGGACAGCAAGTTCAGTGAGAAAAACACAGCACAATGTGCATTCCTCATCAACGTGGTGTGTGTCGC
The DNA here is from genome assembly GCA_020745705.1 of Hemiprocne comata. Lineage (NCBI taxonomy): Eukaryota > Metazoa > Chordata > Aves > Apodiformes > Apodidae > Hemiprocne > Hemiprocne comata. The sequence continues at coordinate 215,076,749 of CM036586.1, forward strand.
TGTACCAAGACAGGGTTTGAAATTGTGTTCTCATTGTCCATGAGGAATGAAGCTGATTTTACAGTCAGGAATTAATTTTATTCTAACACAGAAGAGAAAGCTGGAAGTCGGTAGGAAATTACAAAGGCAGGTGACTGGTTCTTGGTGAAAAATACCCGAAAAGAAATAAATGAAGTGAATATTAAAGACCTAGAAGACTATTGACTACACAGTTTGTCACAAACCTCCAATCTGACATACTTTAGGAGGGATAATGTACAAGACAGGAAATCCAGGCACCCTTGAGTTTTTCCATCTGGGTGCCAACACGCTGTGGCAATAGAGGAAGATGAAATGGTCTTAGTGCTTGTACCAGTGGAGTGAATTCCCTTCTGTTCCTGCTGGTGAAAGTGTAGAAGGGTTTTGACAAAGTTTCAGTGGAAACACTGAAGGTTTGTGGTGCTGAAGGTAAGCATGGAGTTTGGCTCCCTGTGCCCAACCTGGATCATGGAAGGAAGACTCTTCATGGCCCAATGAAAAAAAGGGTACAAGGCAGGAACTAGGGCTAAACCAGAGGTCTGCCACTCCCAGCAGAACAGGGAACAGATAGGAAAGGTGCAGATTGACATAAACCAGCCCTTTTTTCTTCCAAAAAGAAGGTCTCTGAACCACCCTTTAGCACTTAGAAGGGAGATGTTGGTGTCACGAGTGAGTTCTACAAAAACATCAACTGAACGCTCTGTTGTGGTGTGATGTGGCTAAAAAACCATCAGGGAAAACTGTTATGGATAAGCCATTTCTTGGGAAGGATAGAAAACCACAGGAAGATGTTACTTAGGAAACCACAGAGTACCCAAATCTTGAAAGGTCTTTTAATCTCTGAGCTTTACTCCTCAACAAGAATATTGCACAAATAGGAAGGTTTTAACAGGATCAAAGGTGCAATATGCTTTTTTTTTTTCCTCAAGAGGTGTATAAAAATTATTCTACTCATAAGAGATTATAAAGAGAGACACAATAAATATCTCTACAAACATGGCATAAAGAATAATTAGTCATTCTTTCTAATTATGGCAGAATTAAGGTCGTTAAATTATGTTATAGGGCAGCAGGCTTAGAAAAAACCCTCAAGATTCTGCCTTTTCACAAAGTCTGGAGTTCAGTTATAGATCTTCTTGTCAGCAGGCATTGTGAATACCAAAGTTGTATACAGGCCCCAAAGGCAATTGCTTAGTTAAGGGAAGGAATGTTCATCCGAGGCTCTTCAACACAAATGTACAACCTGTGGCTTGGCAAGTCCCCAAGCCACAACTCTGTATGCTCAGAGGAGGTTTGGGGGCAGTATCACTACCCTCAGGTAGTGTTTTTATGCTCTTTTTCCTAAGCTTTCACCCCAGGAGGGATGGAGAACAGTTACAGACCAGGTCTGGCTCAGCAGAGTCACTCTTATGCCCTTACATGCTTGTAAAACAGCTTGGAAAGATCTCTGGCCACCTCCAAGCCAGCAGAATCATCTACTCAGTGATCCAAACCTTTGTTTGTTTTCAGCATGTTTAGCCCTTGCAAACTCAACTGCTTCCCAGGAAGGCTGGAGAGCTGAGAGAACCCAAGGCACTACTTCAGTCACTGTTGGCATGAAGAGCTCATCTCTCAGCAGACAAGACAAGCCAGGAGAGATTTTAGTCTTTGTTCTAGAGGAGCAAAGTTCCAGACTCAGTTAAACAATCTGGCCAAAAATCTTATGAGAGGGGATAGTGCAGGAAGGAGTTTGGTCCCAGTTTCCCAAGTTTCGATTCCATGGTGCTCTGCAAGTAATTAATGCCAATTCTACACTAAACTAAAACCAGGAGTGACTGGACAATGAGGATTCAGCCAGGAAATGCCTATTCATTGACCTCCCAATCCACTTGCATGCAAAACCTAGAGCAGACATGAATCTAATTCTGCTTCAACCCCTCTGTGTCACCACTGGCCATTGTCCTCTTGCTCTGAGTTAATATTCTTCTCTGCTATCTGGGAGATTTCTGGTTGTTTACATATTGAAATATTCTCCCTTTTATCCCTTGTGGTAGCTTAATGTCTCATTCCTTCTTGGCTCCACTGCATTTCTGATTCAAACTTTCTCTATATGGGGCCATTCAAGTAGGAAACAGCTCTGACCAAGGCAGCTGCTGCCTCGTCAGCTTTCCTTCCTCTCTACACACAATGACTAACACTTCAGTTAAGGATTTTGGTGGATTTTCATGCTCTATCCCAGCAGTTGGATCCCTGGGATTTGCAGGCTACAAAGTTCTCAACATATTGGTCCCATTAGGACTTCATCTGTGACTGATGTCATCTCTGGAAGTGCCTCTCCTCCCAACCACCCAGTTTAATTCATGTTGTTAACTTCTGTTAACGTGCCCTTGGTTTACCCTGAGCAAATGGCTGGGATTGGCATCATACCCTCCAGTCCTTGTGTGGGAACAGGCCACGGTCTCTCCTCTGGGATCTCCACCAGCCCCACCCTTTCTCCTTTTATATCCTACAGCCATCTCTGGAGCTGCCAAATGACCACATTTTTCTGTGGTCCGGGAATGTTAGGGGCGGCTCCCCAGAAATACTCATCATGGTGTGTGTGAAAGTTGCTGTTGGGAAAAAAAACCTGCCTCCTGCCACTGGCTCTGCAGAGCCTTGCACATAACGAAAGCTTCAAGGCAAGTGAAGACCCAAAATTTAGATCCAGATTGCTCTCAGAGCAAGAACATTCCTTAAAATCTGAATGGAAGAGAGGAACATGATACATGGGGTTCACCCAGCCAAGCCTTTCAAAAAGCACCTCTGGTTGCTCTGACAGGTCTCTAAGGGCTTGTGGCACTTACATACTTCTTCAAAATCATCAGCTGCATTAAAAGAGATGCAAGGTGGTACTACAGGATTCTGCTCCAAACACTCTAGACTTGGTTAGAGTAGGGTTAATGGTGGGACTCTATGATCTTGAAGATTTTTTCCAACCTAAGTGACACTGTGATTCTGTGTGAAACATTTGGTAAGAGTTTTCCCTTTCCCAAAGGACATCCCACGTACACTGATGAGAAGAGAGACATGTTGTCACCTCCCCTTTACAGCTGGAAAGCTGAGCAGGTCTAATGTGGAATAAGGGCACCCGAATCCTGTGGAAATCAAGAGGACCCAGACAGCTGTGTACTTCTGAGGACTTTAGACTCCACTTTCAAAACAATTTGTTGACTGGTGTAGAATACAGATTTTTTCCCCCTTGTCATAGGATGAAATCCTCAGGTCTGCTGGGTGCAAGGTGCCTCTTTTCTAGAGAGAATATATGCTGAGAAGAGATACAAATGCAGGGGAAAGGAGACTTTCCTCCACTAGCCAGGTTGGAAAAAGGAACAAGAATGGGAATATGCCTTAGGCACATCTAACCAAGACATGACCCTCCTTCTGCTTCAGCACCAGTCTTTATACCCTTGCTGCTAGATTCAATGGCCCAGTATTTCTGTACAGAGCACATTTCCCATCCCATGATAGTAAAGAACTTGCCACTGTGTGTTCTAGGGAAGAACGATAGGAGCTTTGCACTCTTGGGGGACTGAAATCAAGCATCTTTGTCATATCCAGTGGAGCAAGAATGAAATCCTGGGTCACCTGCTTGAAGAAGGACCGATGCAAACCTGCAGGATATTTTTCAGCTCAGGTTCAGAGCTTCCCTGTAGGATCAGGTAGGAGAAGGGACCAACCTAAGACTCCTCCTTAGGGCTTTGGCATAAAGTCTAATCAAGCACTTGGCTGCAGAAGATACCAACATGTTGGTGCCAGCTAGCAGAAATGTAGCACCCTCAGGTCTAGACAGTGGTTGAGTAGAAGATCTGTCTGCCATGTCCACCACAACAGTGACAGACAATTACTAATGTATTTAGTCCAGATCTGGCAAAGCATCTTAGCCAAGATCACAGACTAGTCTGTGGCAGAGCTGGGAACAAAATCTGATTCCCTGAAGTTCATTCTAGTGCTTTAACCACAGGAATACAGTTCTCGTGTTATCTGCTCCCCTTTTTCATGAACTCTACTTTACTGTATTTTTCATACCTAATTTGTTCCTCATCATAAGGAAAAAATACCCCCTTTCCAATGCATATTGCAATGAACAAAAAGCAGATTCATGGACCTTAAAGCCTTTCCTGTTTTAAGTCTCTGTGAAATATGTTCTTTGGGTGTTCATTAATTACAAAGATTGTGAGACCGGAATTTTAAGTGCAGTAATAAATCTATTCGGTTAAACGATGATGCCGGGGATTTCATCCAAGCAGGGTTTTATGCCATTAGATTACAGCAAAAGTTCCCTGAGACATGAAGAACAAGTCAGTACTTCAGAGGCTTCAGTGATAATGCCATGAACATGCTGATCCCTCACACAATGTGCTTCCACTGCAGAAGAAGAGGTAAGGGGCCCAGAAACACTGCAACTTGGGAACCAAAGGGCTGCGGGATAGCTGGGCAGTTGTTGCTGGCTTGGGACCACCAGATCCTCTAAATTAAGCAGGGCAAGAAGCTCAAGTAAAACAGGGAGCAACATGGACACCTGAAGAACCTGAAAGTTAGGGCCAGTGAGATGAACATCTCTGTTTTGGTGGGGGTTCACCACTACACTCTGGACTGTTCACTACCTCAGATCTTTAGGTATTCCATCTCTACAAAGAGTCACAGACTCGGTTACTTGGTGTTTAATCTAAACACCTTCTGTCAGCTCTACAGATACTACAATAACTTTTTCTCACTGCCCTGGTGGCTGTCACCATGTTCACTGATGCATTTCCAGCCCCTCCATGAGCAACAAGCATCATGATAAACTTACCTATGACTTCCCACCAGGCCCTTTTCAAATCCTTGCTTCCCCCAAGAGTTAAACTAACTACAAAGACCAGCAACCAGTGGGGAAAGATGATATTCTTCATATCTCCTGTCTTCATGTCTCTGCAGAAATAGAGACTTTGAAGTGAGCATGCAGCTGCTTCATGCCCTTGCAGGCTCCTGTCATGGGGACTCCCAGCCTGCATTCCTACTTGCCCAGACCTGTTTGCTGTGGAAACTCAGAGCACCTTTTGCCTTCTCTTAGGAGCAAACCTCCCCACAAGTGCTGTTTCAGATGCTCTCCCTGCTCCCTGTTCTTGCTCTCCCACTCTTGGCATTTTCCTCCTGTGCTATTTCAGCCACTTTGCTCTGTCCCTTTCCAGCCGGGTGGGGCTAAGCTATAAAAGGGATCTGACTATTCTCCTTGTCTCTTGGCTCACAGCCTTGGGCTATACACAGCTCAGCTAAATCATTCCACACATTCCATTCCCTCTCGGGTGAGAGCGTAATTCATTGCAAAGGGTTTTTTCACCATGCCCTCCCGAGACAGAAAATTCTCTGCTTTGCAGCTGCCTTGACACATAGGTCTTGGGATGAGCTTATCTCAAGCAGCTTGTGAGCAGAAAGATTCCATGGCAGCATCAAATAATAAACAGATCTCAAAAGAGTGTGCAATGTGCAAACAGCCAAGAAAATGTTCTTGTTCCTAGAGAGACGTTTCTACCCTGATCTTCCCCCTGCTGCCATTATCCAGTTAGAAATCATAGAATCACAGAATAATTTTGGTTGGAAAAGACCTTTAAGATCAACCAGTCCAACCATTAACCCAGCACTGTCAAGGCCACCACTAACCCATGTCCCTCAGCACCACATCTACATGGCTTTGAAATCCCTCCAGTGACGGTGACTCCACCACTGCCCTGGGCAGCTTGGGCCAGGGCCTGACAACCCTTATGGGGAAGAAATTGTTCCCAAGATCCAATCTAAACCTCCCCTGGGCAACTTGAGGCCATTTCTGCTTGTTCTATCACTTGCTCCTTGGGAGAAAAGATCGACCTCCCCTCACTCCAAATTCCTTTGAGGCAACCAACATGACTTCACCAAGGGCAAATCATGCCTGACAAATTTGGTGGCCTTTTATGATGGGGTCACAGCATCAGTGGACAAGGGAAGAGCAACTGACGTCGTCTACCTGGACTCGTGCAAAGTGTTCAACACTGTCCCTCATGACATCCTAGTCTCAAAACTGGAAGGATATGGATTTGATGGATGGACCACTTGGTGGGTAAGGAATTGGCTGGATGGTCACACTCAGAGAACAGTGATCAATGGCCTGATGTCCAGATGGAGATTTGTGATGCGTGGCATCCCTCGGGGGTTGGTACTGGGACCAGTGCTGTTTAACAGGAGAGAAGAGGTCTTCCCCAGCCTTCTTATAGGACCCTTTCAGGTAGTGGAAGGTCACTACAAGGTCCCCTATGGAGTCTTCTCTTCTTCAGGCTGACCAACCCCAACTCCCTCAGGCTGTCTTCATAAGAGAGCAGCTAGAGTCCTCTGATCATATTCATTGCCCTCCTCTGGACATGCTCCAACAGGTCCACATCCTTCTTGTGTTGGGGGCTCCAGAGCTGGATGAAGTACTCCAGGTGAGGTCTCACCAGAGCAGAGTAGAGGGGCAAAATCACCACTCTTGATCTGCTGGCCACACTTCTTTTGATGCAGCCCAGGATGGTGTTGGCCTTCTGGGCTGCAATTGCACATTGGTGACTCACGTCCAGCTTTGGATCCACTAGTACCCCCAGGTCTTTTTCCACAGGGCTGCTCTCTAGCATGTCTTCCCCCAGCCTGTATTCATATCTCTGGTTACCCCAGTCCAGGTGCATGACCCTGCACTTGGTCTTGGGTCTTGTCGAACTTCATGAGGTTCACCTGGGCCCAGGTTCACCTTCTCCAGCTTGTCCAGGTCCCTCTGGTTGGCATTCTGTTCCTCTGGCATATCAACCACGTCACCCAGCTTGGTGTCATCAGCAAACTTGCTGAGGGTGCTCTCAGTGCCAGTGTCAATATCATTAATGAAGATATTAAACAACACTGGTCCCAGTACGGACCCCCGAGGGACACCACTTGTCACCATTTCCCATCTGGACATCTAGCCATTGACCACTACACTCTGGATGCAACCATCCAACCAATTCCTTATCCACTGAACAGTCCACCCATCAAACCCATATGTCTTCAGCTTAGAGAGGAGGACATGAACCAGCGTGATCAGTTCCAGAGGAGGCAACAAAGATGATCTGAGGGCTGGAGTATCTCTGCTATGAAGACAGGCTGAGAGAGTTAGGATTGTTCAACCTGGAGAAGAGAAGGTTCTGAGAAGACCTTAGAGCACCTTCCAATACCTGAAGGGGCTCCAGAAAAGCAGGGGAAGGACTTTGACAAGGGCAGGGAGTGACAGCACAAGGGGAATGGCTTTAAAGTGGAAGAGGGGAGATTTAGGTTAAACATTAGGATGAAGTTTTTTATTGTGAAGGTGGTGAGACACTGGCCCAGGTTCCCCAAAGAAGGTGTGCCTGCCCCATCCCTGGAAGTGTTCAATGTCAGTTTGAATGGGACTTGGAGCAACCTGGTCTAGTGAGAGGTGTCCCTGCCCATGCAGTGGGGTTAGAACTGGATGATCTTTAAGGCTGAGGGGAGATCTTATGAATGCCTGTGAGTATCTAAGGGTGGGTGCAGAAGATGGAGCCAGACTCTGCTCAGTAGTTCCCAGTAACAGGACAAGTGGCAATGGCCACAAGCTGGAACATGGGAAGTTCCAATGAAATGTGATAAAAAAACTTCTTGACTGGGAGGGTGACAGAGCCCCGGGACAGGCTGCCCAGGGAGGCTGTGGAGTCCCCTTCTCTGGAGAGATTCCAAACCCCCTGGATGCAGCCCTGGGTGATGTGCTCTGGGTGATCCTGCTTTAGCAGGGGAGCTGGACTGGGTGATCTCTAGAGGTCCCTTCCAGCTCTGACAATTCTGTCATCCTGTGATTCTGTCCCTTCCAACCCAAACCATTCTGTGATTCTATGAATGGTGTTTTACACTGGTGGCAAGGACTAGAATTGAAAGTGTACTGACATCTAGTTGTATCTCCCAGAAGCCTTCCATGCCAAAAGCCCATCCAAGTCCCTTCTTACTACCCATTTGCAACCCCAGGATGTATACCCAACACCCACAATGGATAAAATTTGAAGGATCCAGCAGCTCACAGCTTGGATTTTATGTCCAGCTTGGCAAAATAACTGATAATATGGCAAATCTGCTCGAGCATTTGGACTGAGAAACAACATCTTTCAGCATCTGGTCTACCTGTGGACATGGGATGCTTCTGAGAGTTACACATCTCCTTTGTAGAAGATTACCATGGATGCTTATCCACTCACATACCATATTTTTCTTACTTTCTGAGCTGTAGCTGAATGTGTTACAGAGTGAACACACATCATCTCTGTGGTCTACAGAGATGGTTTGTTGGGAATTTGGAAATGCCAGTACGACATCGTGCCTTTATGATCCTCTGTATTTCAAATTTCAGACCTCTGGATAAATATTTGGCTTATTCTGTGGGCAGCTTCTGGAATGCAGCTGAGCTGTGCAAAGATATGAATACTTGGGTCAGGGTGAGAGGCCACAGCTTTTCTCCAAAGGGTCTTATAACTAGAGAAATAACTTCCTGGGAGAGCCTTGCCATTGTGCATCAGATGTGCTGGATGGTCCCCAGAGGATGCCCTGGAGGAAGTGGCTTTTCTGTAGCACATTTAGAAATGTGACCACCCAATCTGGGCTGTGGGTGATGCCCTCGTTAGGAAAAGGGAGCTGGGATTTTCAAGGAGAAGATCAAGCCAGGAGGAAATATTTTCTGTGCTTTCTGATCATCTGCTTCTTGGCTTGTAGAGCACATCCTGTTTGGAGAGTCCATTTTCAGTAAGCAAAGATCTTAACTTGCATTTGAAGTGCAGGGGATTTAACACGTGCCTCTCTGCTTTGCTGAAACCCTGAGCACGTACCTGATGTTTTAGTGACTTCAGTGAGGAAAAACTTGTGGGGTTCTGCTCAACTGGTGACTAATTAATTACAGACATACCAATCCAGATGCTTATTCCTGTAGTTTTGAGCCAAGTATGACTGTCATATTTCTTGCTGCTGGGTCTGTCTCAATTTCTTTTACTAGTGGACCAACTGAGGTCTATGAAATACTCAGATTATCAAGTAAGGATTCAAAGTTTATTGTCTGAAGATAGCACCACCACTGATTCATTTCACTGATACATGAACAATTTCACATTTAGGAGTGTGCAGCAATCTTGTCAGAGTCAGGGGGAAAAAGTGAGTTCTTAGGACACTCACCAAGTGCTTGATTTTCCAGTCCTTGCTCCAGTGGCAGTGTCTGTTTGAGGGACATGGAGCTCCAGGTAGTGCAAAATCTGTATTTATTAGCTGTATTTCTCTTGTCACAACATCTATCACTGTCTCATGGTTACTGTTCTTGCTTTCACAGGAGCAGACATTTAAAATTAATTAAGCAAATTAATCAATGATAGATAACCACACAGGAATCTGGCAGCCAAAGTAGGCATTGGGTATCAAGCCTCACCACAGAGGTGGATGCCAAATGGCTGATCTACTATTCAGGGGCCCAGGAATGAAGTGGCAGCAAACAAGAAGGAGTTGGAGGAGGAGTTGGCAACTTCTGCCTAATGGCAAAACTTTTTTTCTTTGCAACAGTTGTGTTAAAGGGGTTGGTATGGGCATCAGAGGAAGCCTGTTACTGAAGGAAAACCTTCTACTGTAGCCCTGGCTCAGAGCTGGTGTTTATTGTAGCAAGAGATTGGAGACCTCCTCATCCAAGCAATATCCAGTACATACATTGGAGCATGACAGATGAGATGTTTCTACCTGGTTGCACATTTTATGGACCAGGTGACAGCTCAGGCTTTACTTTGTGCTCTCTCTTCTTGCTTATGGCTCGTGCCACTGCTGGTCTAAGTCATCAAATAGGGACATTATTCAGAGTACATGCTGTGAGAATGGACCAAGAAATATTTGTCCCTTTAGTGAACCTGGATTAGAAAAACATATTGGGAATGTCTGAGTAAGCATTAGCACGGGGCACACGTGTTGTTAATTTCCACATATTGGGATGCTATTTAGTTTAGTTAAGGACTGAGGCCCACGTTAGAGGCTGCTCATTGTGTGGTCTGATAATGCTTGCTGGAGTCTGGAGGGAAGAAGGGAGATGCCTACAGCCTGCTCTTCAGGCTGTAGCCTCCCTGAGGCAGCATCACCACAGGAAAAGGAGGAGCAAGAACATACATCAACATGGAACCTGAACTTTGCACAAGCAAATCTCCAAATACATGACAAAAATAATAATAATACTAAAAAAATCCTTATCATCCATCCTTTGCAGATGAGCAGGCCATGAAGAAACACACACACAATGAGATGTCCTGAGGGCACCTAGAGGCACAGAGTATTGTACCCAATGCATGATGGTGAGCACAACCCACCCAGCTAACTTGCTCTGAGGTTCTGAAAACAAATAAACAAGATGATCCCTCTCCCCACCAGCTCAGGACTGTGGCCAAAAAGCACAAAAAGTTTATATTCCATTAAAGGAAAAAGAGATTTTTGAGGCTGTGAAAAGGATCACAGAATCACCGAATCAACCTGGTTGGAAAAGACCTTGAAGATCATCAAGTCCAACCATCACCTAAATCCACCCACCATAATCTTTATCTACCTGTTAATGCTTAAATCCTGTCCCTAAGCACCACATCTGTATTTCTTTTAAACACTTCCAGGGATGGTGACTCCACCACCTCCCTGGGCAGCCTGTTCCACTGTCCAACCACTCTTTCAGTAAAGAAATTCTTTCTAATATCCAGTCTAAACCTCCCCTGGTTTTCTAAACCTCCCTTATTTCCTGGAGAATTGAGAATTTAACCATTTCATGGTGGCTAAGCCCAAGATGGCCTCCCATCTCCACATCTCCCACCACTGCTTCCCTGTTAGTGAACAGCAGGTCCAGCAAGGCACCTCCCCTGGTGGGCTCACTTACCAGCTGTGTTAGGAAGTTATCTTCCATACATTCGAGGATCCTCCTAGCCTGCCTGCTTGTGGCAAAGTTGTTGTTCCAGCAGATGTCCGGTAGGTTGAAGTTCCCCACCAGAACTAGGGCTGGCGATTTTGAGACTTCTACCAACTGCCTGAAAAATGTTTCATCTGCTTCCTCTTCCTGGTTGGGTGGCCTGTAGCAGACTCCCAACAGGATATCTGCCTTATTTGCCTTCCCTCTCATCCTCACCCATAAACACTCCACATTGTCATCTCTGTTGTTGAGCTCTATACAATCAAAGCACTCCTTAATGTATAGAGCCACCCCACCTCCTCTCTTTCCTTGCCTATCCTTTCCAAAGAGCTTGTAGCCATCTATTGAAGCATTCCAGTCCTGAGTCCCATCCCACCAAGTTTCTGTGGTGGCAACTAGGTCATAGTTATCTTGCCACACAAGGGCTTCCAGCTCCTCCTGTTTGTTACCCATGCTGTGTACATTGGTGTAAATGCAGTTGAGCTGGGTTATCAATTTCATCCCTGACAGGGACACACCACCCTTAGGCTCATCTCTAGTGAGCCTGGTTTTATTGCCCTCCCCCCCCCCTCCTCCTTCCAACCTAGTTTAAAGCCCTATGAATGAGCCCTGCTAACCCCCTTGCAAGAATCCTTCTCTCCTTTTGAGACAGCTGAACTCTGTCTGTCCCAGGCAGGCCTGGTGCCACGTGAATGTTCCCATGATCAAAGGAGTCAAAGTTCCACTTGTGGCACCAGCCCCTGAGCCACATTAAGCAACTGTGGTTTCCTGTTCCTCTCAGTGATCAGCACCGTTTTCCCTGCCACTGAAGGGATTGAGGAAAACACTCCCTGTGCCCCTGATCCTTCAACCAATCGCCCCAGTGCCTTGACATTCTTTTTAATGGTTTTGGTATTTCTGTCCTCGACCTCATCACTTCCAGCCTGTATGACCCATAATGGATAGTAATCAGAGGGTCGTGCCAGACCGAGGAGTTTCTTGGTAATCTCTCTGACCCACGCCCCAGGGAGGCAGAAGACATCCCTGTGGGATGGGTCTGGTCAGCATATGGGGCCTTTTGTTCCCCTCCAAAGGCAATCACCTACAACAATCACTCTCCTTTTTTTCCTGACACTAGTAGTCTTAATGTGTGAGGCTGACTGAGTCACCCCGGGCAACTCCCTGGGTGGACCTTCATCTACTTCTTCCTTTGCCTGACTCTCCAGTTCCAGAGCCTCATACCTGTTGTTCAAGGGCAACTGGTAGGGTGAGGGAGGCTGGGAGGGGGTTCACCTGAATTACCAATGAGGATGAGGTCAGGATGACCCAAAAGCCTGGAAGATATCAGCATCTTCCCATAGTGTCTTCTTCACCTTCAAAGGTTCTCTGAGTTTTTCCATCTAGGCTATGGGTCATTTTGCAGATTCTTTGTTACACATGTTCATGCTCTGTCCCTTCCTATCCAACCACACAGGTACAATGTTCTCAGTATCTTGGTCCTTCAGTTATTGCAACTTCCCTTCCTCTCTTCTGATAAAACAAAGATTTCTTGCTAGTCATTAAATAATTTTAAACATCTCTCCCAACTTTATATGTCAACATGGGTTTCTCTTTTTTTAACTCATAACCAAAACCAAGTTGATTTTCTTACTTCAGGCCTCTTTTCAAGTCATGCTTGCCCTACTTTTTTTTTGGTTTAAGTCTAAAAGTTCAGAACCCACCTACAATTTATATGTTTGCAGTGCCCTAGATCTCTAAGCAAATTGTTATATATGGACCTGGAAGACATGGTTCAGCTCCTGACTACATTCTTCTTGTGAGGTTTTGCATGCAGTATACTGTATACTGCATACTCCCATGCAGTATACAGAAGACTAATCCTTTTTGCCCACTATTTTTAACCACTGATGCCTGTTTAGTCCATGTTGGTGGGAAATCTCACACAGCAAAGCCCTGATCATAGACAAAGTCTTCAGAAACTACCAGGACCTGAACAAAAAAGACATTTTGGGGAATATAAATTCTAGATTATCAATGAGTGATGCGAGCTATTTGGGTGCAGAAATGTCTTCAAAATACTGAAAGTATGTAGGTTATAGTAGATAAACTGTAGTAAATACTGGAGGCCTGTTCTTGCTGTCATACTGGGCTGGAGCAGACCTCAGTCTTCTGAGGTCCTTTACTCTAAAGTTCACTGGAAGAAATCAAGATCCCCTGAGCAACAAAAAAAGGTGTTGCCAACAGCAGTCTGGACACGCTGAAGATGTGGAAGTGTTTTTCATACCCTCTCCAACTATTCAACAGGAACTGTTAGCAATTCTGAGCCTTGAGATATTTTGGGAGTATGTGTATTTGTACTTTTTTTTTTTTTTACTTGCTTCCCCCCCCTCCCCGACTCATAATCTGATCATCATCTTGTTCTGAGGGGAAAAAAAGAAAAAAAAAGACCCAGTGCAAACACTTATTGCCCCACACAGTCAAGATTGTTTTCAATTACTCCATTACAGCACAAACGAGTCGGAAAAGACGTCTTAGTCATGAACTTACCGCCCCATGAAGGGAAATTCCCAGGGAGTGAATGAGAACAGCAATATCTCAACATCTTTCTCTTTTTTTTTTTTTTTTCTGAGTACTCGACAAGGAAACGTCCACTAAACCTTTTTTGTTTTAATGATTTCTCATCGTTTTAGTGTGAAGTCAGCACTCTGCAGGCAGCAATTCCCCTCTGCACCAAGCCAGCCTGTACTGACTTTACCTTTCCAGAGGCATGACGAGGTGTATTTTTGCTGGGAGCAGAGAAAGGACAAGATTTCCCCACCATCCCACCCTGAGTCAGTGTTGGTAGGACACGGTTTAAAGCTTCCTGATACGGTGACCTCCTTGCAGCTAGACAGGTTCCTGATTCAGGTAGGGGCTGGATTTACCCATGATTAACCCCCACATCTACCTATTAGCCTGGCAGAGAAATGTGGCCGATATAAATAGTGTTATCAAGCCTTGACATGTCTTACTCCATAGAAAGAAAGGCTGGAAATGGTTTAAATAGATCCCAGCAAATTGTCCTGGGAAACACTGCAGGAAATAAGTTATCAATAGTGAGATAGTCCAGTGCCTGATCTTTGGTCTTTGTTTCTATATCTGCTGCCCAACAAGTGCAAGGACAGCAAAACAAGTCCTCTGGGGACACCTGAGGGCATGTTTGTTGAAGGAAACATTAAAAATGGGGCTTCCTAAATGTCTCTCCATCCCCATTTGAAATTATTATGGTGGAAATCAGAGTTCAAATAGCACTGGAACCTCTTGGATGTACACTCCTGTGGTTTCATATTTCATCCTTCTGACTTCTAAAGCACTTCTACAAATTAACTATTAAAAAACTGTATCTAACACATGACATCCCCCTTCCTGTAGGGGGCCTACAGGAAAGCTGGGGAGGGACTGTTTACAAGGGTGTGTAGCAATAGGATGAGGGGAGATGGTCTTAAATTAGAGCAGGAGAGATTTAAATTAGACATTAGGAAGAAGTTCTTTACTATGGGGCTGATGAAACACTGGAACAGGTTGCCCGGAGAGGTGGTGGAAGCCCCATCCCTGGAAACATTCAAGGTCAGGCTTGAGGAGGCTCTGAGCAACCAGATCTAGTCAAAAAGATCCCTGCAGAGGGGGCTGGACTAGATGACCTCTAAAGGTGCCTTCCAACTCCACACATTCTATGAGTCTATGATTCTACGAACATCCCCCAGGGCCCTGCTAGTGAAAAACAGCAGTTGTCCCTTATAAGTCACTCCTTGCCTTCAAAGAGCATGGACATCAACCAGTGTTGATGTGGAGGGGAAAGTGGAGTCATTTTAAAGATGGGGAATAGAGACATAGACAAGACTGGGATCAATCTGACCAAAAGCATCTTAGGGTTTGAGTCACCCTGAGTTCTCCTTGTAAGCAAAGGGGAGACACTCCCAGGATGCGATTCAGCTTCTTGGGAAGGAGATGTCTAAAACAAGTAGGATGAATGGCAACCTAAAAGTGCCCACCTACCTCTACTGACTGTAAAGACAGTCAGGGGTGACTCAATCATGTGTAGACATCGACATGACACGCATCTAATACCACTTGTGAGGAATCACATCTTCTGTGGCTTGCCCAAGACCTGACAGCCATTTAGCTATTGAAACAAAGTCTGAAGTTTGTTTCAAAATGACATTAAAAGAGGAGAGAGAGGAGAGGAGAGGAGAGGAGAGGAGAGGAGAGGAGAGGAGAGGAGAGGAGAGGAGAGGAGAGGAGAGGAGAGGAGAGGAGAGGAGAGGAGAGGAGAGGAGAGGAGAGGAGAGGAGAGGAGAGGAGAGGAGAGGAGAGGAGAGGAGAGGAGAGGAGAGGAGAGGAGAGGAGAGGAGAGGAGAGGAGAGGAGAGGAGAGAGGAGAGGAAAGGGAAAGGAGAGGAGAGGAGAGGAGAGGAGAGGAGAGGAGAGGAGAGGAGAGGAGAGGAGAGGAGAGGAGAGGAGAGGAGAGGAGAGGAGAGGAGAGGGAGGAGAGGAGAGGAGAGGAGAGGAGAGGAGAGGAGAGGAGAGGAGAGGAGAGGAGAGGAGAGGAGAGGAGAGAGGAGAGGAAAGGGAAAGGAGAGGAGAGGAGAGGAGAGGAGAGGAGAGGAGAGGAGAGGAGAGGAGAGGAGAGGAGAGGAGAGGAGAGGAGAGGAGAGGAGAGGAGAGGAGAGGAGAGGAGAGGAGAGGAGAGGAGAGGAGAGGAGAGGAGAGGAGAGGAGAGGAGAGGAGAGGAGAGGAGAGGAGAGGAGAGGAGAGGAGAGGAGAGGAGAGGAGAGAGGAGAGGAAAGGGAAAGGAGAGGAGAGGAGAGGAGAGGAGAGGAGAGGAGAGGAGAGGAGAGGAGAGGAGAGGAGAGGGAGGAGGAGAGGAGAGGAGATGGAGAGGAGAGGAGAGGAGAGGAGAGGAGAGGAGAGGAGAGGAAGGAGGAGAGGAGAGGAGAGGAGAGGAGAGGAGAGGAGAGGAGAGGAGAGGAGAGGAGGAGGAGAGGAGAGGAGAGAGAGAGGAGAGGAGAGGAGAGGAGAGGAGAGGAGAGGAGAGGAGAGGAGAGGAGAGGAGAGGAGAGGAGAGGAGAGGAGAGGAGAGGAGAGGAGAGGAGAGGAGAGGAGAGGAGAGGAGAGGAGAGAGAGGAGAGGAGAGGAGAGGAGAGGAAGAGGAGAGGAGAGGAAAGGAGGAAAGGAGAGGAAAGGAGAGGAAAGGAAAGGAAAGGCAAAGGAAAGGAAAGGAAAGGAAAGGAAAGGAAAGGAAAGGAAAGGAAAGGAAAGGAAAGGAAGGAAAGGAAAGGAAAGGAAAGGAAAGGAAAGGAGAAGGAAGGAAGGAAAGGAAAGGAAAGGAAAGGAAAGAAAGGAAAGGAAAGGAAAGGAAAGGAAAGGAAAGGAAAGGAAAGGAAAGTAAAGGAAAGGAAAGGAAAGGAAAGGAAAGGAAAGGAAAGGAAAGGAAAGGAAAGGAAAGGAAAGGAAAGGAAAGGAAAGGAAAGGAAAGGAAAGGAAAGGAAAGGAAAGGAAAGGAAAGGAAAGGAAAGGAAAGGAAAGGAAAGGAAGGAAAGGAAAGGAAAGGAAAGGAAAGGAAAGGAAAGGAAAGGAAAGGAAAGGAAAGGAAAGGAAAGGAAAGGAAAGGAAAGGAAAGGAAAGGAAAGGAAAGGAAAGGAAAGGAAAGGAAAGGAAAGGAAAGGAAAGGAAAGGAAAGGAAAGGAAAGGAAAGGAAAGGAAAGGAAAGGAAAGGAAAACGGGTAGATAAAGGTTATGGTGGGTGGATTTAGGTTATGGTTGGACTTGATGACCTTCGAGGTCTTTTCCAACCAGGTTGATTCTGTGATTCTGTGATAAACAAAACAAAACAAAACAAAACAAAACAAAACAAAACAAAATAATAAATGAGATATAACATGTATCTGTAACTATATATAAATAAATATACACATATAACTGGTACTCTGGTCTGAGGTCTGACTATTTTATCTGACTCAGACCCTCTTACTTATCATTTTTAAATCTCTGCAGCAACAGAAAGTCAATACATTGTGGACTACAGGATATGTAGCAACTTTCTGCTGCAGTAGAATTGCCAGCCACCAAGAAAAACCCTTGGGGATCTGTGGAGGATCAGGCTCAGGCTTTTTGTCCAAGGCCTACAGCTGATGCAAGTGCTTTCATGTCCCACAGTATGTTGCACAAAGTGTGGAAGCTTGAAACACCACGAGTGGAAAACCTGACCCAAAATATCCTGCAATATATATTTTGTGTTACTTTTCCTTCCCACAGTTACTGCTGCATTATTGAGTTCAAAACAGCAGTGGAGCAGGAGGAATGGGAATCTGACAATTCCTTGTGGATTCATCTTGGGACAAGTGGTATAAACTCCAGAGATCAAACCCAAACCACACCCAGCCCTCCCAGTGCTATGAGCTGTGGGTTTTAGGATAAAGTTGGTGGTAAGAAAATGGTGTAACCATCTGGAGATGGTTCATCTTCCTGAATTTGGTGGTCTCAGGACATTTCAACAGTGGTCAGGATCCTACAATAAAAATGGTCACCCCAGTTGATAGTCATCTGGGGCAGCTTGCTCTCGCCAAAAGAAGGATAAGGACTGGTTGGACGTGTACTGGTATCATGAGGTCAGAGATTGCTTCTTCCTTGTCATGGGGAGGCTTCAGCAGACCCAGCATGAAGAGCTGTAAGAGACAAGGGGATTTGCAGTGTCTCTATATTGAAAACACGAGAAAGCTTGAAATGGCAGAGCAGTGCCTACAGCTGAAATAAGGTGGAAAAGGCCCAACAAAGAGATATTTCCTCCCTCTGGTGTGAGCTCTGGGAAGGTCCTGGCTGGGTTCAGACCAGTATGGGAGCAACACTCCAGTGCTGCTTGATTTCTTCTTGCTACAATTCGTAAAGACTCTATAACAACCTCTACATTACAGACACACAAGAGAGTCATAGAGTCATAGAATCACAGACTGGTTTGGGTTGGAAGGGACCTTAAAGACCATCTGGTTCCAAGCCCCTACTTGGGCAGGGACACCTCCCACTAGACCAGGTTGCTCCAAGCCCCATCCAACCTGGCCTTGAACACTTCCAGTGATGGGGCAGCCACAGCTTCTCTGGGCAACCTGAGCCAGTGCCTCAACACCCACATAAGAAGCAATTGTTTCCTAATAGCTAATCTAAATCTAGCTTCTTTCAATTAACATAGATCTCTTTTATTCCTGTCAGTTACCTTTCCTGGAGGTGTCTTTGCCACAATTTTTGTGGTCAAAGTCCCTGGGAAACTTACATTCCCCTGTAAGGGATCACAGCTACCTTGTGTGTCTTTCACAAAACCCTGAAGTATTTACAGTTTTTAGTCTGGAGAGACAGTTTTACTGCGAAATTTTTGGGCAAATGAGTCAAAACTGCGTGTCTACACCCATATTTAAGCTTTCTGAGAAATGTGATCTCATTCAGAGGAGTGAAGAAGTTTTCTGTGTCAATGGAAAGCAGAGGTGCTCTGCATCTTTGAAATATTATCAGACTTGAAGCATCTAAATATAGGTGTTAAAGCCTAATTTAAGAACACAGTTTTAAAATGTTGGTCTAGAAAATTCTGTGGTTTCAGTTTTCTTCCCCTTGTGTATCTGTGAAATGTAAAAGCTCTAGTGCCATGAACTATTACCTACTTGTAATTTTGAATATTTCACCTACCAAGAAGTTGCATTTCAATAGACTTGAGACATTTGTTCAGATGAGGTTTAATGTCATATACATGTTATCCCATTGCATTGGGGGGAATCTTGTTCTAAATAATTCTTTTAATCACTATTTTAAGTATCTATTATGAGTAAATCCTATTCATTCCTTCAAGATGCAAAGCATCAAGACCTTTGTTTTTACTTTTCTTGTGCAGTAAAGCTAGAGTAAACAAATATGTACAAATATAGACAGTTTTGAAAAGCAGAGAACATTATTTCGCTATGATGTCACTTAACCTAGACTTCTGATGAACTTTCACTGAATGGCATCAATTTACATTCTCAATTTAGTTTAACGTTCTGTCCTGTGTTTTTGTTGGGAAATACTCAAAAAAGCAATAGGATCATCTGGGACACAAAAAACCCCTCAGAATCTCTCAAACTTTGCCTCTCTCCTAAAGAGCAACACATCACACAAAAGGATGTTTAGAAATCTCTACTGAGAGAGTTGGGTTGTTCAGCCTGGAGAAGAGAAGGCTCCAGGGAGACCTTGGAGCACCTTCCAGTGCCTGAAGGGGCTCCAGGAAAGCTGGGGAGGGGCTTTTCACCAGAGAGGCCACTGACAGGACAAGGGGGGATGGTTTTAAACTGCAAGAGGGGAGATTGAGGTCAGACATCAGGAAGAACTTCTTCCCCATGAGGGTAGGAAGGCACTGGCACAGGTTGCCCAGGGAGGCTGTGGCTGCCCCCTCCCTGGAGGTGTTCAAGGCTGGTCTGGTGGGAGGTGTCCCTGCTCATGGCAGGGAGGTTGGAACCTGGTGATCTCTAAGATCCCTTCCAACTATCATCATTCTGTGATTCTATGTAGGTTTTGAACTCCGGGCTGCACTTTTTTTCTGTATTGGAGCAACAAATTGAAAGAAATGTAGCGAATTTTCCAGTTGCTTATTGAAATCTCATTCAAAATGTTTCAGTTGTCATTTGTTTCTACCCAACTGTTCTCTTATATGGTCTCATTATTCGTAGGAAATAAGGGGGTAAAAAAACATTCCTCTAATGCATAAACTTAATGATCTCACTTAAGGATCAGCTATACCTTTCAACAATCATTTTAAAAACTAACCATGATTTTTATTGCTGCTGTGAGTTTTCAAAGCATACCTGCTGAGTTTCTGAGCATGTGTATTATCCTCAGTAAGATGACATGTTTTCCCAGGCTTAGATACAATCTAAGACAAATTAAGACACGATTTACAATTTACATCACTTTTTCCAAACAACCCGTCCCATGGAAAGTCCCCAGCTGTGAAGGTTTCACAAAAAAAGAAGTGATGAACCGGTATTTGGCAACAAACCCAACAGACCATTTTAAAAATTAAACTCAAAAGAAAAGAGGGGGGAAGGAATGCGTGGTTCTAAAAAATTAACCAGCTTATATTGTCCCCTCCCTGTAGGCCCACATGGATCTTGCTGCACAACCAATTACATCCTTAAAAGAAACCTTACTTGGTAATGGGAGTCATGGATACAAAAGGATCACACCACATATCACAGCCACGCTGATGCATCTTGGACCTGATCCAGGGCAGGCTGGAGGTGATGGAAAGACTGTGCTTGCCTCTAAGTCATCCCAAGATGCACAACACATTGCAGAGCTCCTCCTCACTCACAAGGGCTCCCGAGGAGACTGAAGGTTCCACCTCTGCTCTTCTTACCAACATCAGGTTGAGTGGAAGTTGCTGGTCATCATCTCCAAGGCATCTGGTGGTCTTCCCTGGTGTACCTGAAAGCCCCCTGCTCCTCAGAGCAAACCCAACCAGAGCTCTGTGGTTGTGTGTCAACTGCAGACACGTGCAGTATGATCTGCTGCAATTGAACATATCGTTAGGCCAGATGACATGTCCTGAGGCTGCTCCCCATCCCTTCCCCTCTAGAAGGACCTGCACCAGGTATTATCCTAAAAAACTCTTAAGATTCCTCATCCATCACCAAGAGGGGGGGAAGATGTGGTGTGGCTCCAGTAGAAAGACAGAGTTGGGATCAAACCAAGTGTTGCATCAAGTCTTGCAGATACAATTGTCTTTGCACCAAAAGCTGTACAAATAACATGTAGCTCCAAGGAGGTACCTCCAAGGAGTTATAGCAGCATCAGAACAGCAAGCAGCAAAATGAGCTGTAAACAACTGTATCTGAAGTATGAAAACAATTTCCTAAAAGACAGGAAATGCAGGCAAAAATCTAGCTGCAAGTTGTTTGAGTTTGTGCAAGAACTGTGTCTGGCCCAGCTTTGAGCAATCTTTGCCAATTTGAGGTGAAAGTGTCTGTGAGTCAATGGTTTCCTTAGGTGACTTGGTCTCCTCTGACCTTGTGCTGGGAGCACCACCCAGGGAAATGTGGTAAGAAGGAACAATTTTGAGATAGCAAAGACTTGCACAAGATGATTTCTCATGGCAGCAACAGTTTCTTAGGAAGAAACTACTGCTCACTGTGGACGCATCCCATATTCCCAGACTACTCATGGTTTGGAGAGGGATAGCAAGAGACCTCTGCCTGAGGAGAATGACACAGCTCAGGGCATCACAGTGTCATTTGATTAATCTTTTTTCATGCTCTGTATCATAGAATCACTGAATCATAGAATCACAGAACAGTTGGAGTTGGAAGGGACCTTAAAGATCATCTAGTTCCAACCCCCCCTGCATGGGCAGGGACACGTCCCCCTAGACCAGGTTGCTGTAGGCTTCTAGCTGGTAGGCTCTGCTTATTACTGACTGTCAAACAACTCCTGGACAACAGCTTTGCTTCTTTATGTTCAGTTTCAGCCAAATTTGGAACAGCAGCTTAAGAAACTCAACTTCTCAGCAAAGCTTGTTGTGAATCCATCCCATGCTGGAGGTTACAAACATCCCTTAGAGGTCTTAGGAGTGAAGTGTTGAAGTGTTTGTTGCCTTCAGACCTATAACTGTGAGTTTCAAAAGTCGTTAACTGAGTGTGAAGCTGCAATATTACATTTTAGCCCCTTTTTTGGTGAACAAGGACCCAGACTCCATCAGACAAAGATGTGAGACATCCTCAGACAGGGTCTGAAAGCAAACACTGATAAGAACAATTAAAACAAAAGCTGCTTTGAGGATGCAAAGGTCACTAGGTAGGAGTGAAAGCAAAGATAGTGTCAGGCTAGAGCAGAGGAAATGAAGAAATGGAAGCAGCCTATGCAATGGAGACCTTGCTGCTGGAGGAAATATCTCATCATACCTCTGACTGGCATAATTTGTCTCAGAGCAGAGCCAGAGCTGCAGGTCTGGGGGAGTTTTTTCCCCTCCAGATCTGCTGGCGGGGGATTCATGCCAACTGAGATCAGCTGAGGCTCACACTGAGCTCCACCCCCACACCAAGGCAGCAGCGGGTTTGTCAACACGTCTTGTCCTTCTCAGAAAGGACTAGCATGAGTTAGGGGAAGGTAGTTTGAAAACCTGCTTAACCTTCTCGGGCTGCAGATCCTCATGGCTAATTATAGCCAAGACAACCCTGAAAATATCTGGGCAATCAGAAGCCGTGTCTGTCCCACAGTACACTCTGATTTTGCCTCAGAAAATTTGGCCAAACATGAGACTCAGACAATCAAATTCAGGGGTAATTTGAGCTACCAAAGAACCTGTTGGAGTGAGTCCAGAGGAAGCCATGAAGACAATCAGAGGGCTGGAACAACTCTGTTATGAACACAGGCTGAGAGAGTTGGGGGTGTTCAGCCTGGAGAGGAGAAGGTTCCAGGGAGACCTTAGAGCACCTTCCAGTGTCTGAAGGGGCTCCAGGAAAGCTGAGTGGGGTCTGTTTACAAGGGCATGGGGTGATGGATGAGGGCTTACAGTTTCAAACTGAAAGAGGGGAGATTGAGGTTGGATCTTAAGAAGGAATTCTTTACTGGGAGAGTGGTAGGACACTGGCCCAGGTTGTCCAGAGAAGCTGTGGAGATCCCATCCCTAGAAGTGTTCAGGTTCATGGCTCCTCCTTTACAACAGCAGAGGGAACTTGCTCAGGGACTTAGGTGTATAAAACACCTCTTGTCTGGTGCCAGAGTGAAGTCAGAGATGTTGAAAAGTAATAGCAAAAGGACCATTCCTTTAGCATGATGCCTTTTACCCTCTCACAGTGATGCTAAGGAGGACAAAAGCTGCTTTCCCAGGGAAGCTGGCAATCAATGGTTCACAGCTGGAGGGAGCTGACTCACTAATACAAATTGAAGGATGTTTAGAGTCTGAAATAAAAGCATACTAAAAATTGTTGGCCTTTTTTGAGAGGGAAGTGAATTTCTGCTCCGGCTGAGTGGAATAAGTGGGTTGGGATAATCATAAAATATGACTGTTAATCAGTGTACTGGGGCAGTCAGGAAAAACCAGGCTATGGTCAATGACATAAACGGGGGGAAAAATTGCTTCAGGGTTCTTGTTGAGCAGCAGAGGGATAGAGTCAGTGATGTATCATACCTCCATCCCAGCACACCAGGGAAGTTTGTTCAAAGGGTAAATAACCATGTAGTATTATTAATTCCCATCCAATCTTGGTGCTTTTGCTCCCAGACTGGTGGTTGCTCTTGCCCTTGTTCCTCAGCTTCACAGCAGTATGACTCCATGGGAATTAAAGGTTGTGCTGGAATAAACATGGTAAGCATGAAGGAAAATGGGTGCACTGCTCACTGCCCCCAGTCTCATCCATAAGAAATGCAATTGATACAGAACTCTCCCATGCACGATCTGGTGTGGATCTGTGGATAGAGATAATTGCTGCACTAATGACTAAGCAGATTGATTTCTTCCTCTACTGCACTGGGAACCCATCACAACACAAGGTTCATCGACCTTTACCGAAATCTTGGTGACCTTGGAGTTTTGCTTCCCAGAGCAATCCCAGTGTATCCAGGAACTGCCCAGAGCATCGTTGGGACTATTAAAAGCCAGAGTATTTGCTCAATGCCACACTTAAATACCTCCCATTGCACAGTGCAGAGTAAAGCTACAGATTCCCTCTGCACAAAGGATTGAGCTTCTTCACTGTTGCTACCTGTCTCTTTTTTTAGCATCATTTCATTGCCTTATAAACACTGCATGCATCCCACAGTAAATTACATAGATGTCTGTGTGCCTAATTATGCTTTTGCATTGATTGGCTTCTTCTCTCCAGCCCTTTAGTCCAATCTCATCGTTGTAAAGTCTCACCAGTCTTTTTGTCTCTTTCTGTGTGTTTACTTTTGACCTGGAGTAGCTGGGGAATCGCCATTGAATAATTATTTACCAGGAAGCCTACACTGTATGGTTGCTTGCAAATGTCAGAGTCTTTTAATCTGAAAGACAAATCTTATCGGGTGTGTGGCCATAATGTGTAGGATTTGCTCATCAACACATTTTTTTGGTCCTTTCTCAAAGTAGCCTCAGGCTCCATGTCTATATGTAAATTGTTGGCTTTCCTCACACAAGTGCCTCTTCATTTACCTGTAAGAACAAGAAAGAGGCTCAAGGGGAGCCCACAGGGATTGGATTTCAGTATCTTCTGCCCCAAAATATATCAAAATAACATTGTTCCTGCTGTGGGGCAAAAGAGGTTGGCACCATCTCTCAGCTGTCCCTACCCAGCTGCTGCCAGTGCTTTGAGGTGCCCTTGTGCTGCATTGTAGTTGAGTTGCTGCCTGGGCAGGCTGCTGAGCTCCTCCTCAGTGGTTTCATGTCTTGTGACTGTTTCCAGGTGGTTAATCAGTGTGCACAAAAACACAGCCTCCAAGCAGCCCTCGGAGATGTCCCCATCTTGCACACATTGAGGACACAAAGTGTCTGTCCAGAGGTGTTGGAGTGTGCTCAGGTCCTTGCAGCAACATCAGGAGCTGAGCCCATGGCTGGTGCAAGCCTCATCCCACCCTCTTCTTGTGCAGGTCAACAGAGCTGGGCAGTGATGGAGGAGAGTGAGCATAACTGAGCCAAGCACTGTCCCCAGGATGTGGTACTTCAGTGTCACTTCAACCAACACTTCAACCATCACAAGTGTGGTTGACTGTTTTGCTGTTGGATGCAGTGCAAGCAGCACTGCCCTGCAGCCTAGGAGGAGGGATGGAGTGGCAGAGCAGGGAAATGGCAAAGACTGAGCTTGTAATGAGCAAAAATGATCAATGCTGTGGATTTATGTCTTTATCTGTAAGATGATGAAAGCCTACTCACCTGCTTTGCTAGTGAAGTGGCTTGGGACAGCTGATAAACAGTTCTGCATAGTACCATTTTAAAAAGGTAGAGAGGTTATTTGTAGAATCATAGAATCATAAAATGGTTTGGGTTGGAAGGGACATTAAAGATCGTGTAGTTCCAACCCCCCTGCATGGGCAGGGACACCTCCCACTAGATCAGGTGGCTCCAAGTCCCATCCAACCTGCTCTTGAAGACTTCCAGGGATGGGGCAGCCACAGCTTCTCTGGGCAACCCGGGCCAGTGTCTCACCACCCTCACAATAAATAATTTCTTCTTAATATCAAAATTAAAGCTCTCCTCTTTCAGCTTGAAACTGTTCCCCTTTATCCCATCACTCCCTGCCCTTGTCAAAAGTCCCACCTCATCTTTCCTGGAGCCTCTTCAGGTACTAGAAGGTGCTCTAAGGTCTTCCCAGAGCCTTCTCTTCTCCAGGCTGAACAACCCCAAATCTCTCAGCCTGTCCTATTAGGAGATGTGTTTCAGCCCTCTGATCCTCTCTGATCACCTTCATCACATGGAGGTATCATCACAGGTATTGTGAGTCCTCCTGAGGACTTCACAGGTTTTGGATAAGGAAATCCATTCCCCACACCAAGGTGGGATTCAAGGGTGGAGTAAGACTTGGGTGTGGATTAGGCACAAGGGAAAGTCTGGAGTTTGTGACATTTAGGTTAGGAGAAAGTGAGGTTTGGGTCCGAATTGAAGTTAATCCCATGAGATATAAATAGTGGAAATTTTACAAGGTCGGAGGTGCAGGCTGCACTCAGTTACATCTGGGCTGGACTGGGAAACAAAGTATGGGTTTAAATAAACAGCTTGAATCTATGGAGAGAGTCAGTCTTTGCAACTCTGAGGTCATTGGACCTGGTCCTGAACTCAGTGACACCTTTTGCTATAAGACAGAGGCAGGGATGCCTTTAGCTAGGCATTAACTTCAGACATATGGAGAGAGCTCTGCTCACCCATCAAAACTCTTACAAAGCCCCAAAACCTGGCTTTAGAGTAATATATTCCTCTTCCCCTACATGTGCAGTTCCTGCTAAATCACTGAGCAATTTACAGATGGGCTGAAGTCTCAGGAGGATTTTTTAAAGCTTTGTTACTTTATTAGTTCTGTTTATCTTTCTGTTCCGTGATGACAGCTGAAGTAATCCCAGCCTTTATGAATAAACTTGGAGTTTCACCTGTGTTTAGTTAAAGACCACGAGGTAAAACACTTCCCACAAACACAGCCTTGTCAAAGGAGTAATGCATCATGCATTGTGCTGGAAATTGTGTTATCCAAATTTAGTGTCCATCTGATGCCCAGAGAAGCTGGTGAAAACATTAAAAAAGCTGGCAGCGACTAAGGAAAACAGTTCTTTATTTTTTCTTCTGCCAAGATCTCAGCTGAAAGTTTGTTAAGAGATCTCCCTGTCCACCCCCTTTCATTACAAACTAGCTGACTCTCAACTTCTTTATTTTCTTAAAAGAAATTGCAGATGTGACTGGCCAATAACATTATGCTTTTGTTTGTTTGTTTGTTTGTTTTTCTTAACTGTTTGATAATCCAGATGAAAGACTCAAACAGAGCGTTACTGGACAAGTTCCAACTTTGCAAAGAGAAGTAATAGCAAAAGAAAACAAAACCCTCAATAGATCTCCAGTTAAAATATCACATCTGAGCAAATTACTGGCATCACTTTCTGCTTTGAGATGAATCTTCATCCACCCCCCCAGTAAGACTCTTAGCCAAAATCTTTATTGGCCAAGTATCGTTTCTTAAGGTCAAGCCCTTAACCTCCAGTCCTTCTTTTGCTGGCAGCCTGGAACCTGAATATTTTGGGACAGATGTTTGGGGCTGTGGATTACTAAGAAATAAGGGACCTGTTTGCCCTTCCCTGAGTTAGTCTAGAACTTAACATTCAAAGCTCTTTTTGCTGCAGGAGGGATTTTTCATTTTAGTTTTTAACCAACAGATCTGTTACCTACTTTCTTGCTGTTAGTGAAATAAACCATGAAGGATTTCTCTTCTCAGGAAAAGAAAAATAAGAAAATGAAACAGTGGTCCTGTATGGGGCTCTTAAGAAAAAAAAAGCACATGACAACCACAAAATGTTTGAGGCAAGTAGAGAGCTTCATAAGCTTCATCCAGAAGATACTGACAGCAGTAACTGTGCTCCACAACTTGGGCTTTTGTCCAGGTGCTGCTCTGTGCAGGTTTTCCAGGTACACCAAGGTAGTATTTCTAATAAGCTCCTTGGGGGCAAAGAGCAGAAGAATTTACATCCTGAATGAAATGGGGACCCAACAGAAGATTACACTGAGTTAATCACTGGATATCCAAGCTTCAGACCAACAGCACGTGAATCTCTTCACCTAAATTACTATCAGTCTCATTGTATTAATTTGGGTGTGGGTTTTTTTTTAATTTTCTAGTACTTTTAGTTATGATTTCTACATTGCAAAGCTGTAAGGCCAAGATTTTTTTTTTTTTTTTTGCCATCTCACAGAGTTCTGAGAGGCTGAAGAAAAATAATAACCCTGGAACTGACTCACCCAAACCAGGTAAAATTGATCACATGCTTTCCTGAAAGACAGAACATTTTGGAAAAGACATGGGTATTCACTGAGGGGGATGGTGCATTACTGAGTCTTGTACAAGTAAAGAGGGCTTGGCCATCCCTGTACGGTGGGCAAGCAAGCTGCAAAACTGTTGGTGATTTCTGGTTGTCAGCAGAAACATACATCTGATAGAGAGGCTAACAGTGACCCAAGATCCCAGATGAATGCCCCAGATCATGCTTCCAAAGTTGTCATAGTTGGAAGTACAGTGCAGTTGGGCTGGGATTCTGACTTGGTCCCACTGGGAGGAGGAAGAGGCAGTAGGGTCTCTTCATTCCCTCTGGCCTGATCAGTGCAGAGCAGGATTTCAGCATATTCTAGAAGTGCAGAAGAAAAAAAGCATGTGTTGTTCATTTAACTTCCCTGAATAGTTATAGAGTTCATAGAATGGTTTGGGTTGGGAGGCACCTGAAGGATCATCTAGTTCCAAATGCCCCTGCATAGGCAGGGACACCTCCCACTAGACCAGGTTGCTCCAAGTCCCATTCAACCTGGCATCACTTCCAGAGATGGGGCAGCCACAGCTTCTCTGGGCAACCTGGGCCAGTGTCTCACCACCCTCACAGGGAAGTTTCCTCCTAATCTAAATCTCCCCTCTTCCAGTGCAAAGCCATTCCCCCTTGTCCTCTCACTCCATGCCCTTGTCCAACCCCAGCTTTCCTGCAGTCCCTTCAGGCACTGGAAGGTGCTCTAAGGTCTCCTTGGAGCCTTCTCTTCTCCAGGCTGAACAACCCCAACTCTCTCAGCCTGTCTCCAGAGCAGAGCTGCTCCAGCCCTTGGATCATCTTTCTGGCCTCCTTTGCACTAGCTCCAAGAGCTCCATGTCCTTCTTATGTTGGGGGCTCCAGAGCTGGACACAGCACTCCGGGTGGGGTCACCAAAATAAAAAATGCTCACCTGGTTTCTTCCTTCCCAGTCTTAAAACCCACATTTTTTTCAGAGAGACCAACTCTTTCAGGACATATTTTTATTAGTAAAGAAACAGTTAACAAGGGCAATTATCCACTGATAGACAGGAAGATACTGAGAAATGAATTAAAATACACTGTGCCTTAATTATGACAATGATTGACACTGGAAAGACAAATGGCCTTCACCAGACCTTGCAAAAGAAGACATATGTCTTAAAAATCGTTGACTATGGGTCCAATTTTGCTCAGCAGAGATGCTACCACTGAAAGTCTGTGGCTTCTGAAGCACTTCTGAAGAAGGTTGCTTGTCAGCTTTTTCTTGCTATTATTGGCATTATACCTATACAGGCACACCTGCACACAAAAATCCCAATGAGAGACAGGTTCTTTGCCTTACCCTTACTAAAAATAGGGTTCCTGAGAAAAAAAAATCAAAGATTAAAAGCATATTCTTATGTTTCCACATGAGAATGGGCCCTGCATCAGAGTTTCTCAAGACATGGTGTGCAAAGGCACATCTAGTGATGCATAAAAGATCAGGAATGATAGCACCTGAATAATATTTTAATTTTAAAGTTGGATAGAAAGGTGCAATTTAGTCTGTAGGAAGTTTCAAGGACTTTAAAGGTTTGTGGTCCAAAATAATTAGGAGTCTCTTCTCTAGAAAATAAGAAATGGAGGACTGCCCAGCTTGTGAAGGAACTGTAGAATGTCAAAAAGACTCTAGAAGATAAGCAAATACCTTGTGAAAATTAATATCCAATCCAGCCATAGTCTTTCAAGTATAGTCTAATCTAGCAAACTAAACTTCATGAGGATTCAGACTGTGTGTTGGTGCCAGTGCTGCTAAGCTGTCCCTGGTACATGCCTGCCCTGGATGAACCAGACCTTTCCTAAAGTGTCTCTAAGCACAGGCTGGGAAAAAAGCACAAGATGTTCAGACACCTTGTTTTGGTGACAAATAGACTTTAGTAGCATGGACACACTCATGCCAGTTGGCCTTGGTGCTGGAAAACAATCATGGGCAAGTTCCATTTGCTTGTATAGACATAGCCTTGGAGAATTACTTGGGGCATGCTCAGAAGACAGAAATAACTGGGGCTTTTTGATGGACAGTTCTTGTGCAACTTCAACCCAAAAGAAAGGGAGGATCCAAATTTATTTCCTGAGCCTAACAGAAACAATATTTTGTACTTTGAGGGAAAGGACTTGCAGAAATGTGAACATTTTTAGCTATTTGGGTTGGATATGGAGGTCATGATCAAAAGATCTTGAGTTGTTGCTACTGCTTCTTAGATAAAACACAACTAACATAGAACCATAGAATCATAGAATGTCTTGGGTTGGAAGGGACCCCTAAAGGTCATCTAGTCCAACCCCCCTACAATAAGCAGGGACATCTCACACTAGAACAGATTGCTCAGAGCCCCATCAAGCCTGACCTTGAATGTCTCCAGGGATGGGGCCCTCACCACCTCTCTAGTCAACCTGTTCCAGTGATCCACCACCCTCATAGTAAAGAACTTTTTTCCAATGTCCAACCTAAATCTACCCTTTTCTAGCTTGAAACCATTACCAGAAAGCCAGAAAACAAACGTAGGATTTGACTCCTAACCTGGTGCCCCCTTTGTATCCAGCAAGCAAACAAACAAACCATGAAGAAGCAAACACCTAAAAAAAAGGAAGAATTTCTGATAACTCCTGCCTGGAAAAGTGGCTGGACTGGCTATGGATAATTGATTACAATATAGACACAAAGCAGACTTGCTGTCCCAGTATTTGTTGGCAAGAATTGTCCAGCAACTCAATTCAAACTGCTGAAGGGAGGGTGAAATGGGAAGGGAGCCTGGGCAAGTTGCACAGAGGAATTTCTATCACATGCTACACTTCACATGTGGTGTTTTTCCCCCCACCTACTCACACAGAAGGTTTGTGACTTTAATCTGTTTATTTTTAGTGGGAAGCTTGAGTAGGTAAATATGTGCTCTGACTTGATATTTTAGGCAGAGAGGTTTAACTATGTATGTGTGCTAATTGTTGTTATGTTTCAGGGTATTATTGATTTTGGACTTGCTCTTGCTCACCCCCACGCACCAGAAAAGGAAAATAAGTTGTTTGGCTGCAATCACAAACACTCGTTGCTACTACAGTGCAAACTGATCCTGGTGAGGGTTTCCTCCCCCCTGCTTCTTATCTAAAAGAGCTGGAGCTGTTGGGAGCTGCCAAATACATCTTGGGAAAGAAGCCTCTTGTTTGCCTGCAGGATGAGTAGTGGAGAGACTATGGCCATGCTTGTTGTCTCTACTCAACACTGGCAAAATGTAGCCACCAAGATGCTGAAGTGAGACCAAGTGAGTATCTGAAGGGGCTACAGGAAAGCTGGGGAGGGAATTATGACAAAGGCATGGAGTGATATGATGAGGGGGGAAGGGTTTAATCCTGAAAGAGGGGAGATTTAGATTGGATATTAGGAAGAAATTATTCACTGTGCGGGGGGTGAGACACTGGCCCAGGTTGCCCAGAGAAGCTGTGGCTGCCCCATCCCTGGAAGTGTTCAAGGCCAGGTTGGAGCAACCTGGCCTAGTGGGAGGTGTCCCTGCCCATGCAGGGGGGTTGGAACTAGATGATCTTTAAGGTCCCTTCCAACTCAAACCATTCTATGATTCTATGAGACATGGCCTGAGCCTCCACTCTTGCTCTGCATTTGTGCTGTAACAAGTGATGAAATCATCTGTACCAGCACAGGAACTGGCTACAAGCTTTGTCCACCTGACTAAATTAGTCTGTGACTTATGTCTTGCTGCCTCCAACAAGCCAATGAAGCTGCTCAGGGCTCAGGTCAGTAAGAAATGGAGTCTTTCTCCTCCTGCTTATTATGGTAAGTCTGCAATCCTTCAAGTAGTTGTGTAAGCACTTGGCCATGCCCCAGTCACCCCAAAGCCCACATGCAGCACGAGATTCCTCAGTCATGCAGAAATATTTCCTAGGACATCCTTGCATGGGAACATTTGCTGATGAAAACTTTATAGCTTGGTAAATTGGTGCTGAACTTGTGATTTTTATGCAGCTCTCTGCTGACTACCTACTTCATTCAGACTTCTTGGGTCAAAACCTTTGAGTGTAAATACCTGGGTATTTTTAGAAACACTCATGTCCAATTCCAAACTTGATCTACACGGCTTGGATAACATCATAAAAATAAAACACAGTATTAATAAGGCTGAAAACCTTAAAGCAGATAGGCAAACAAATTACAAGGTATTGTAAAATGACAAGATTTTGATGAAAACCAAGAACAGAAAGGCAGAGCAGAGTTTAGTCTTCAAATGACCCAGGCTCACTCAGACTAGCCGAAGACCTGTCTCGAAATCAACCAAAGTTTTATACTGTTCCACTTATTTGCTAGATTGTAAATCAAATTCTAATTACTCACCACCAGCCTGAGCAAACAATCTCCTCTAATCACCTTGTCATGACAATACATCTTTGTACTATTGCAGATGCTCAGGGACATCTTATAAACAGGATGTAAGTGAACATCTATTAAAAAATTAACTAGATTACTGCAGTTGCTAAATATTATTATAAGTTTCATAATACTATGTGCTTTATGGCCAACACACAAAACAGCAGCTGCTGTTAGAGGAGTTTGTTTTTCCACTCACAATCAAATTTTGGCTTGTGGAAGGGTGTTATTTTTCTACCCTCATTCTTTTTCTGGGAATTGTTGCACCAAGCACAGACAGAAAAATACCAACACAAACCCCTCTCTTTCTAACATTTCTTTATTATTATCATTATTATTATTATTATTTCATGGGCTTCTTTATTTTTGTCTTTCATCCACCCACCTACTCCCCCTTGGATTGCTGACAGCTCTTCTCTGTTACTTCCCTGCTGCTGGAGACAGCTCATTGTGTCTGCATTTACATTGCTAAACCAGAGGATTTCCTAGATCTTCTGTCTGGGTAGATCCCCCAAACCAATTCCTGCATCTGTATCATGATGCTATTTTTTTTCTCAATTTCTTGAGTAAATTGCAGCATCATAAAGATGGAGGGGGCTTTTGGGCACACAGAACTGTACCCAAGGAAGGGAGCTCCACCAGTCCTGCCTGGAGAAGGGTGACAACTGCAACAGCCACCAGGGAGGAAAATATAAACATGATGTTCTTGTAGCACTGCAGCACCCTGAAGGTCTTCTGAAGGGTCTGCTTGGCTCACAGTTATTGATGAACGCAGACAGGGAAGTAAAAGGAAGGACTGAGAGCAACCAGCAACAGTCATACCCAACCAAAGTCATCAAGGCTTCCTCATGGATTGATGTAGGTCTGTCTGCAGGTGTCTATAGGGCAATTTTCCCAAGGATAAGGCACAGAATGGAAAAGCACAGGCTTGTGTTTTGGGAATTCTATTAGGTAAGCAATGATAGCCACATCCAGGCAGAAGCTGTTGGTCTCTCCACGTTGGGCGTGAGGAGACAGGGGGAACAATGTCTGCAAAAGAACAGAGATGGAGTAGGTGTCCCTGGACATTTTCCTGCAGACCTCTCAGAAAGGGATCTTCTATCTCTGGTCTTATTCTGTGTATTGGTGTTTGACTGGGTCCCCATTTTTGTCCTCTGTGTTCCTTTCTATCCATCTTCTCTCCTGATGTATTTCTTCCATGCTCCTTCTGCCATGTATGACACTTAACCTTGGCACTGGGCTCCAATCTCTCCTTCTCTCCATCCTGACTAGCCACGAGGACCAGATCCCACCTCTCCACCTTCCATTGACTCCCAGACCTCAAACTCTTTTTCCTCCTTTCCCACTTTTGCTGCAGCACATCATTTGCTCTATTCTTTGGTTCCCAAGCCCACACTTCCCTCTTGGAGACCAAGACCTCACACAGCCTGCAATCACACACTTGAAGTTATAAACACAGCTGTCCTAAGACCTCTCCTTTTCTACCTGCACTGCCCCTCAACCTTCATAACTTGAGTTTTTCCTGCCAGAACCAAGATCTAGACCATTATTTCACAGTGCACTGGCTTATCTCCTCATCTAATTTCTTTTTTTGTCTCGTCATATTCTTGGCCTTGTGCCTTTACCCCTTCCCTGTGTTTGTCTGTCAAACGGCCTCTTTTCTTCAAAGCCCTGCTTGAAATTCAGCTCTCCAAGCAGCACTCCTCTTTTCTAATCACTGGCAACCCCAGATAATCCTGGCAATGAAATATTTTCTCATGTTCTGCCATGTGTTTAACTTGATTACTTTAGATTTCAAAGTCTCCTAGACAGGGAATCAGTCTTATCTGTAATTTATAAAATACTGTTCACATCCATGCTCCTCTACAAATGTTATCTAATGAATGGAATTCACTGCAGTGTATTTATGATCAGCTACAAAAGGATGAGGAGGACCAGCTAAGATGTGAAGTTAACCCTTTAAACCCTAAAACAAATGATCCAGGGGCACAAGGGTACTGATTTTTAAGTGACATTTTGCTTTGTACTATAAAGAAATTCTTACTTGCAGCTACATTTGAGAAAACAGCTGGATTTTGCTTCATTGCTTCTATCCAAGAGGAATTTACTCTGAACTAAGTGCTCAGATTGGTGAATAAGCATCTCACATTGCTTTGCACCAATAGCAATGGCTGTGCTAACAGCTAAGCTAAGGTCTTGACAACCACAGGACCATGCTCAGGACCACGCTCTGACCTTGTTTGGCCTGTTGAGAGAGTTGTAGCCCATGAAATCAGGCTACAGGAAGCATGTGTACTGCCATAAGTCAGGGCAGTGGGGAATGAGTAGAGCACAAGTCTTATGAGGAGTGGCTAAAGAACTGGGGGTGTTGAGCCTGGAGAAAAGGAGGCTGAGGGGAGACCTTCTTGCTCTCTGCAACTGCCTGAGAGGAGGTTGGAGCAAGGAGGGGCTTGGTCTCTTCTCACAAGTATCACAAAATAGAACAAGAGGAAATGGCCTGAAGTTGTGCCAGGGGAGGTTTAGATTGGATATTAGGAACAATTTCTTCCTGGAAAGGGTTGTCTAGGGCAGTGGTGGAGTCCCCATCCCTGGAGGGCTTGCAAAGCCATGTAGATGTGGTGCTGAGGGACATGGTCTAGTGGTGGCCTTGGCAGTGCTGGGTTAATGGTTGGACTTGGTGATCTTGAAGGTCTTTTCCAACCTACACACTTCTATGTTTCTAAGATAGAAAAGACAAAAGCGGCTTTTGAAAATGAAGAAGAATCCAGGATGAGCTTCAGTTCTGTAACAGTCACTAAAGTTGTACCTCGTTCCACATGGTGGGAACATCATCCGGAAAAAGAGGGAAAGGTAGATTATTATTGTAGACCCCATTGAAGCATGCTCCAGCTCTAAAACTACATCACTGCAAACATCTTCAGTGTTCACCCAGGCACCCTGAGCACACGGTTCAGCAGAATCACAGAATCACAGAATCACCAAGGCTGGAAAAGACCTCTGAGATCATCAAGTCCAGCCTATGACCAACACCACCACACCATCTAGACCATGGCACTAAGTGCCACATCCAGCCTTGCCTTGAACACATCCAGGGACGGTGCCTCCACCACTTCCCTGGGAAGTCCATTCCAATGTCTAATCACCATACAGCAGCAGCTGCTGTGTCCTGCATACAAAGTCAGTGCCCAGATTCCTTTTCCCTATAAATTTAAGTCACAATGTGCATCTGTTCCTGACATTCCTATATTCCACCAAAGTGAAGAATAATTCTGGCTGACCCACTGCCTTTGCAAGTGTGGCCTTGATGCTGGGGCCAGGAGGAAGGAAAATGAATGTTATCAGAAGCTAATAGAGCCCAATTGCTTTAAGTGCTCCCCAGAGCATCTCAGCATCATCAGCTGCTGAGCCATGGAAACTGTGATGGTTCCAGGAGAGAAGTGAGGAGTTGCTGGCATGGGCTGTCAGAAAGCAGTACACTTAATCAGCCATTAGCTGATGTACACCACTCAAGATACATATATGTATCTTCAAGGCCAGGTTGGATGGAGCTTTGAGCAACCTGGTCTAGTGGGAGGTGTCCCTGCCTTTGCAGGGGATTGGAACTAAATGATCTTTAAGGTCCCTTCCCACCCAAACCATTTGGTGATTCTATGATATATGTGCATTTTATATATATGGGTATATAATGGTTGCCAGAAGTGCTGCAAACTTGGCTTCTAGATAACGGGATTGAAAAGTTCATATTGTCCCAACACTGGGGTTGTTTAGCCTGGAGAAGAGGAGACTCAGGGGGGACCTCATCACTCTCTACAACTACCTGAAGGGAGGTTGGAGTCAGGTGGGGGCTGGGCTCTTCTCCCAGGCAACCAGTGACAGGACAAGAGGGCACAGCCTGAAGCTGCTCCAGGGGAGGTTTAGGTTGGATATTAGGAAGCACTTCCTCATAGAGAGGGTGATTAGACATTGGAATGGACTGCCCAGGGAAGTGGTGGAGGCACCATCCCTGGAGGTGTTCAAGGCAAGGCTGGATGTGGCACTTAGTGCCATGGTCTGGCTGATGTGGTGGTGTTGGTCATAGGCTGGACTTGATCTCAGAGGTCTTTTCCAGCCTCAATAATTCTGTGATTCTGTGATTCCTATAGTATATATACAAGCATAATAAAACTTATGGTGAAACAAGCAATTTCCTTCTCATTAAAAAATTAAACCACAACATATAATTAATTGGAATCAAGGCTCGTTAGTAGGTTTCAATTAGTGTAGCTCTGCTACCATCAGTGTGGGCTAATCAATGTACACCCCCTTTGAACTCTGATCCTCCTAAGCAAACCCTGCAAAACACTTTATCTCTTTTCAGAACTACAAACACCTTGGACATCACTGCATGGTAGTATTTGTAGAGTTGCAGCTGTGACTACTAAGGATTCTTCAGCCTAACTCATAGCCTTGGCCTGGAATTGGTATTAGAGGCTACACATAGATCACTAGAAGATGGATAGATAATCTTTATATACCATAAAACGGTTTGGGTTGGAAGGGACCTTAAAGATGAACTAGTCCCAACCACCCTGCAAGGCCAGGTTGCTCTGAGCCCCATCCAACCTGGTCCTGAACACTTCCAGGGATGGGGCAGCCACAGCTTCCCTGGGCAACTTGGGCCAGCATCTCACCACCCTCATAGTGAGGGTCTCCCCTCTTTCAGCTTGAAACTGTTCCTCCTCATCCTGTCACTCCATGCCCTTCTAAAAAGTCTCTCACCATCTTTCCTGTAGCCCCTTCAGTTACTGCAAGGCTGCTCCCTAAAGCACATTTTTATATATATATATATATACATTTATATAAAAAACATAAAACCTAATAGCAAAATAAGGCTAAAAATGAGCACGGCTCATTATCAACAGCATGGGCTTACTCCAAGGAGCAGACAAGGGAAGCCCTGGAAGGGGACATCAGTTGTGTTTTATTTTTCAGGCATCATCCAGGGACGTTGGAGGGAAGGCAGGAATCATTCTGGAAGAGAGTGATGATTTGCTAATTAAAAGCTGCCAATTAGGGAGAGAAGTTGTAGGGCCCTGTGGGGAGCTGCTGAGCAAGGACACCAGATGAGCAGCAGCTTGGGATTGCAAACTGGCCTGAGGAAAGACACAGCGGTCGGTTAATTACATGAGCAGGACAGGAGACCAGAGGGAAGAATGCTAGAAGATGCATTTTTCTGTTTTATTTTTTCTTTTTTATTTCGCCCTAAGTCCACAAAGCATCCAAGCAACTCAGAATGACAAATGGATTTTACCCTGTGGAGTAGAGTGGTGGCTGAATGCTTGGGGAGCCAAGGCGAAGAGCAGAGCAAGTGATTTATTTGCCTGGGGTGATAGAGACTGTCTAACCCAGATGATGCAAGCCCTGGTTCAGCATCTTCACCCCAAAGGAGGGAAGGTGGGCAGCAACCTGCTGGTATTTATTATTTGATGAGAAAAACACTAATAGAGGAGAAAGAGAAATTTCAGACACGCACGCAAAAGAAAATCACCTTGTTAGGATGAAAGTTTTCCACTGGACAAAAATGCATTCTTATATATGTCCACATGCTGGAGCAAAGCTCATGGCACTGTTGGGTCACCTCATGAGAGAGGGCAGTGGGATGGGTCCTGATGAGAGGCAAAACGTTAGTCCATTACAGCCATCCATGGGGTTTTTTTCCATAAAAAGCATGAAAAGGACTTCTGCATCCTTCCTGACCTGGGGGGCACAGGTTTTCCAGCTGTGCTTTCCACCAGCTGAACAGCTTGGGGAGGGAAACGCATTTTTCCCAACACAGAAGCACTCCCTTGTGGTTTTTTAGACTGGCTGCTTAGTACCAATAAAAAAAACCAACCATTGCTGGATGATCTCCTAGTCAGTTTGATCCAGCAAGGTCTTCCTTGCTTCAGCACAAGGCTTTCTTGCTCAGAGGCTCGATTATGAAAGTCCACCTGAAAAAGCAGAGTATGGGAGATGTATCATCTATGCAAGAGTCAGAATTAACCTTCCTCTAGTCCAGGTGCTCATTCCCACTTCTCCAGACACAAAGGCTTTTAATTTTCCCCTTCCACCACAGTTTTACATTACCCTCTGAAATGTGAGCTGGATGGCAACCATGGAAATCTAATCAACACCAGGGCACTCACCATGGCATCTCCATGACCCAGAGCAAGTTTGTGTTTTGCTCCTTACAGGAGGCCCCATGGTCTTGGTCTGTCCAGGAGTCTTCATCATCGTTTCCACCACCTGTTTTAAGAGACCATTAGAATATAACAGAAAGTGCATTGGACTAAATACCAGGAAATATTATCTTTGCTTAGTTCCACCTCTCAAAAAACCCTCTGATGTTCACCAGGGGAGCTGCTCTCCTAGGCAAAGTTAACTTGCTGTAGACAGGCAAGAAATTAATTATGATTTCCCAGCTCATATTCCCTCCAACCCTCATTTCCCCTACAGATGTTGCCTTTGGTGGTTCACATAAACAACTTCACTACAGGAAAGTGCCATCCTTCCTCCTGCTCACAGGACAAAGAACTGAGGAGATTCCACAAATATTTTAACCAGTGCACTTAATCCCATCACAATTTCTTCAACCTTGGACTTTGGAGAACACTCTGTTCAAGGTGCTTCTGAAAAGAACAGGTTTCTGATCCTATGCATATCACTCCTCAAACTTTGCCCTATAAGATTTGCAAAAAACATATAAAGAATTAAACTGGACTTTCACCAGAACATTTTTTTTTTGTTCTCTCTTGAACATCACTTCAAATGTCAAAGCATGAACAGCAGAATAAGAAATTAATTGGTAAAGAAATTAAAGAAAAGATTGGTAAAAAAGTCCTCATTTCTCTCTTCCTGTTGAGTCTAGGAAAGAAGCAAAGAATTCTTATGCATAATGCCATGGTACATGATGTGACCAGATTAAAGAATTTGGGGGGTTTTTGGTAGTAATTTGATTTTTCTTAAGTCAAGTGATCATGAAGGAGACACGCCAGCCCACCAAGCTCAACGTGCAACATAAAAAAAATGATTGAGTATGATTGTTCTTCACAGGAAACTGTGTTTACCTGGGGATGCAGTTTGTGCTGTTCTGGCCTGGGTGTTCTGTGAAACATCTGCACAGGATTGTTTATGCTCCTGCAGAACAAGAGGGAGCTTGCAGCATGGCTGCAGAAGCCTGGCTTCATTCCTAGAGAGCTTCATGCAGGTGGCATCTGATAAAGACACCTGACCCTTTGATTTGGCTTTTACGTCAGTAAGTACGTGTTTTGGGGGGGGAAGGGGGAAATAAAATCATATGTTTAATTAAAATCTCATGTATGTTTTCTGCCAGCTCAGTCCTTCAGCATCCACAAAAGAAAAAAAAAAAAACAAACACAACATCCAACATTATGGGCTCATGTTTCAGAAATGAAGCATCCAATTAAATGAGTCAGTCTTTCCCAAGCAACAATCTTTCTCCACTTCCATTATAATCAAGTTCTATTATTTTGACAAAATTTTAATTATTTTTTTTTTTTGATGAAACAGTAAATTCTCAGCAGCTGGGCCTAAAAACAAACAGAAGTTGAAGCTGTGGCACAGAAACCCGAGGAAATCCAAGGTACTGGTGGCCTTTAGCTTCTTGGTTTAACCCATCCATGCTACACGTGGCCCTGAGCTCCTCACTGTCCTCAGTGCATCAGAAACC
The DNA here is from genome assembly GCA_020745705.1 of Hemiprocne comata. Taxonomy (NCBI): domain Eukaryota; kingdom Metazoa; phylum Chordata; class Aves; order Apodiformes; family Apodidae; genus Hemiprocne; species Hemiprocne comata. The sequence goes on from CM036586.1 coordinate 215,116,300, forward strand.
TCAGGAGCTCCTTGCTTTTTCATTCCCACAAACCAGCTGTATCCTACGTAGTTCAGAAGAGATTATTGCCACCTAAATAGTAAGAGAAAACTAACATTTTGTGTAAAATTTTGTGCTAATACAAGACTGTAAGGGAGAGGAAGCAGGAGCGGGTTCCAGAGTTTCCACACTGTTCTCCACGGTGACTCCTCTCTGGCCAAGAAAAGATGGATCAGCACAGAGCACGAGCATTAAGAGGAAACTTTCCAAAAAACGGGTGGTCCATGGAATCACAGGATAAATCCAAACACACCAGGACAGCAAAGTGGGAATGTCACTGCCACAAACTGGGAGGAACGAGAACGTAGCCAAGACACCACGCTCAGCATGGAGCATGTTGTGTCAACACACAGCTAGGCTGGGTCCCTGCCAAGCCAACCAGAAGGTATCTGCACTAAGCTCTCCTGGGTTGGATCGTTTATGTTTTGGTCTTGAAATCTGACAAATAAAGCCTAACAGTATTTTTTGGCAAGATTCCAACAGCAGCAATAGCGAGTGTTGTGTGTCAACATAAGTTACTACACTGCAACTCACAACACGTCTGGCCAAGGGAAGCAGAAGGCAAGTGTGCTGGACAAGTCAGATGAGACAGAGTGAATTGCAGGAACAGGACTGCCTCGTTTCATTGGGCTTCTCACAGTGCTTTGGTGGCAACGAGGGACACATGTTCTACAAGAAGGGTATGATATAAAGATGAACAGGATGAGTAGAATATAATAAGTGGAGGGCTCAAATTATAAGCACTCGAATTTTGACAAATCAACAAAAAAGGTTAGAAACAGAACAAAGGAATCCAAAGCAGAAACAATGACCAGGCTATCTGGGTTCATCCTGGCATTCCCACTGCCTGTTATCTTCCAGGGCTCACAAGTGATCTGAAAAAGCCAACAATGGAGCTGTCATTCCTTCAAGGGACATTGCCATATGTCATTGTAGCAAATGGCGTGTCATACAGTCCTAGAATGGCTTGGGTTGGAAGGGACCTTAAAGATCATCTAGTCCCAACCCCCTGCCATGGGCAGGGACACCTCCCACTAGACCAGGTTGCTCCAAGCTCCATCCAACCTGCCCTTGAACACTTCCAGGGATGGAACATCCACAACTCCTCTGGGCAATCTTGGTCAGTGTCCAGGGAGAGTGAAGGATTTGCAGTGCAGGCTTCATCATTTGTAGAGAACAGGACAGTAACACCGAAGAGCTCATAGACAAAAAACAAGGTGGAGGATAAAGGTATGTTAGATTCCTCACAGGAGACTCCACAGATCCCTGGGGGTTTGTATCATTTCTATCCTTGCTATCGTACTGCATCTCATCACATCCAGGACATCCCATGGGACAGTGTTAGTGGCTGCATAGTTGGTACCACCACACCTCTTGATGGCATGATTGACAAGCTGAAGTTTGTCAGTTCACCTGCTGAGCTCATTTGTCCTGGGCTACAAAATAGGTCCTTCCTTCCTTCCTGCTTCTCAATGGCCCACGGGCTTCATCTACTTGTGGACAGCTCTCGTTTCTTTCCAAACTCAACATAAACATGCAACACAACATCAACATCTTGCTTTGTGCCACACAGCCAGCGTGCCACGCACACTCCTCCCAAATGTCCCATCCCACAACAGGCCTCTTTTCTGTGTGGTGGTCTCCAAGGCATGGGAACCCAGATCTCCTAGACCTATGGTGAAGTGGCCTCACGCTTTTCCACAGATGTCCTAACCAACTAAGGAATTTCTTGGTGATTCCCAAGGAGAACTTCACGTAGATTTACCATGAAAACCTCCATTTGTTACGTTACAGCCATCCTGCTGATCTCCATGCTGCAGAGATTACTGCAGCATGACCACAAAGTCTGGGGAAGAAAAGCACAGAGGAGAAGGGAAAGGAAAACCATTAAGTCCTTTGGCAACCACACAAAGGACATCCTTTCTGCCAGAACCAAGAACAAGGATGTGATTTGTGATGAAAACAAACCTCACTGTCAAAAAGGAAGTCCTTGGACAGGAAAAGTGATTTTCTGTAGAACAGAGTTGGGGAATTTCAAATTTCAGATTTCTTTGCTAGGGGTGGAAGGTGAGGAAGAATGAGGTAAACAGGTGCTCAGCCAGGAACCTGATAACTTTGTGTTACTTTGAGAGGGTTTGTAAGATTTGCAAACAAGTGTGCCACCACCAAATCAACCATCTGGGTACAAACCAGGGCTAAGGGTGTCTCACCGTAACAGGAGCTGCAGGTCTCAGTAGAAGGTTTTGGTAGTTCCCTTCCAGTTGTCCTGCCAGCATCTGCACAACATCATTTCTTATGACCCACTCACCACGTGCAGATGCCATGTATGTCCAAGACAAACAACTTCCCAGATCAATTCTTTTGCCCAGCTCTTGCAAGGGGACTAATGCTTCAGGCTCTGAGTTGTCCTTGTGTCTTCCTGCACCTTGATTGAGAGAATTGAAACGATTCAGGTTACATTTACCCTCAAGTTCCAAGTCGGCAATTCCCATTCCCCAAACCCATTGTATTTCAGCTTGAGGTTCCTATTTTATTTTTAAACGTGGCCACAATATTCTTATTATAGAAACACAGGATGGTTTGGGTTGGAAGGGACATTAAAGACCATCTAGTTCCAACCCCCCTTCATAGGCAGGGACACCTCCCACTAGACCAGGTTGCTCCAAGTCTCATCAAACCTGGCCTTGAACACTTCCAGGGATGGGGCAGCCACAGCTTCTCTGGACAACCTGAGCCACTGTCTCTCCACCCTCACAGCAAATAATTTCTTCCCAATGTTTAAACTTCTTCCTAATGTGTGATCTTCCATAAAGCATCTGTAAAATCTTCCATGAAGCACCTGTGCTGTCCCTAACCCAAAAGAAACTCTGAGCCCCTTGGTATGTTCACAGTGTCTGATCAGACCAAGCAACTGCTCACCGAGTCCCTGCACTAATATGAGTCTTACTTTATAACAATTATTTGTAATAAATCCCTATCCTGTGCCCTCTTTACTCAGTGAGTTCTGGTTTACATCTTCTTGGGTTCTTTGTCTTAAGATGCTTTGTCAGGTTATTATTTTGGTCTCCTCGATCCCATCTACTGCAGGAGAACTCATCCATCCCTCAGGACAAATTCAGAGGGAGGCACTGAAGCACTATCAGCAACCAAATGAGTTTGTGTGTCCTCGAGGCAAAGCTAGCCAGGCTCCATCCTGACCAAAATCACTGCTTTAGAGAGAAGGCATCTCTCCAGTTCTCAAATTAGTCCTCCTAGGCTTGTGTGTTGAACATTGACATGGTAGGTTTGAGCAAAAGCCATAAATGAGAGCTAAAACCATATATATTCTGTATTATACATTTTAATGCAAATGCTCTTTAACAGCTATTGCATCCAGCCATAGATGGATGCAGTTGAAAAAACCAAAAAACATTTCTGAGGACCCAAGTCCTTCTCTGGACACTTTTTCAATATTAAGGTATCCTAGAAAGTGGGAGCTCACCACAGTGCCTGGTTGCTGCCTTGTGCCACCACAGTCCAAATGTGGCAGCAGGGAGGATGCACGAGCAGAAGACCAGAGAGGAAAACAAATACTCCTATTTCTGGGAACGCTGCAGCTACAAAACTTTGTTCTCACTAAACTTGTGCTACTTCCGATTTCTTGTGGTTTGTTCTCGTGCTGTTTTTAACCTCCTCTCAAACCAACATAGTATTTCTATCTCATGTCCAAAACAAACCAAGGAAATAACAGAAAACACGACACATACAAAAAACAATTGAACTGAAACCTTTTCATTCCCGAAAGGATTTTAACCACAATTTAGGTCAATTCTTTTTTTTTTTTTTTTCCCCTAATGAGTTCATATGTTCCTATTTTAGCTTATTACCAAAGGCAGCACTGTAGTGCCTCTAAATAAAGAGCAGGCTCTATTTTCCAGTTAAATAACAAAACGGTCAGGTTTGGGAAAGAAAAATCAGATAAGTATCTAGCTAGACAGTTTGCTTTAAAGGTGATTATTCTTATCTCATGACTACATCCTCATATTAAGAAAAATGGCCAGATGGGATGAGAAGGGAATGTCCCCCACATGCTTTGAGAACATGAGAAACCAATGTACACAGTGAATTTTTTAGGAGCTATGGAATCCTAAAATGCCAGGTTGGAAGGGACCTCAAGGATCATCTGATCCAACCTTTCTAGGTACTACTCTAGTTGATATGAGGTGGCTCAGCCCCCTGTCCAGCTGAGACTTAAAACTGCCCAATGGGGGGGAATCCACCACTTCCCTTGGGAGACTCTTCCAATGTTGGACTGTCCTCATGGGGAAAAATTGACCTCTTGTGTCCCATGGGAATCTCCCCAGGAGCAACTGGTGCCCATCACCCCTTGTCTTTTCCATGGGACTCCTTGTAAATAGGGAGTCTCCATCTTCTTGGAAGCCACCCTTTAAGTACTGGAACATGGTAATAGGGTCTCCCTGAAGCCTTTTTTTGACTCTTTACATGGGATTTTCACTCCAATCACAGTGAGATCCTGAACCGTGCACTCTCCAAAGACCTCTCACTTTCATCTCTTGCTAGGCTGCAACACCCCTTTAGGAAACCCTTTAATTCCTGCCTGCTTGTAGGAGACTGCAGAATTGTAGGACAGTTCTTCTGACCTTTGTGGACTAATGACATAACTTATTATTCAAATAACTATTGAATAACTTGTACATTTTTATCTAAAAGCAATAAAATTAAGTGAACATGAACAAGCCACGTTCCCAGCTGCAGCAATAAGACATGTCCACTCTTCACTGTGATGTTAGATGGAAATAACTTGAGTTTTTTCCTTCTTGTGACCATCCTTCTCAGCAGATATTAACAGGAGAAGGGCTAAACATTGACAAAGGAATAAAAGGTCCCAAAGGTGTAACTACAGAGGGAAAATTGTACTGGAGCATCTCTTATGAAGATGGGCTGAGAGAGTTGGGGGTGTTCAGCCTAGAGATGGGAAGGCTCCAGGGAGACCTTAGAGCACCTTCCAGTGCCTGAAGGGGCTACAGGAAAGCTGGGCTTTTTACAAGGGCATGGAGTGAGAGGATGAGGTGGAATGGCTTCAAACTGAAAAAGGGGAGGTTTAGATTAGATCTTAGGAGAAATTCTTTGCTGTGAGGGTGGTGAGACACTGGCCCAGGTTGCCCAAAGAAGCTGTGGCTGCCCCATCCCTGGAAGTGTTCAAGGCCAGGTTGGATGGGGCTTGGAGCAACCTGGCCTAGTGGGAGGTGTCTTTGTCCATGCAGGGGGGTTGGAACTAGATGATCTTTAAGGTACCTTCCAACCCAAACCATTCTGTGATTCAGCCACCTGTCAGAACAAGGAGAAAGGCCAACACAACAGGAAAAAAAAAACAAAACAACCACTCACTTTTGGCCCAGGATCAGTAACACTTGACGCAGTCCCGGTGTCCAAAAAGGCACCTCCCCTCCCTCACAGTACCCCAAAGTAGCTGTTTATGCTACAGGCTCTGCTTTTACTGCTTATTTAAAAATAAACCTTTGCCATTTCCTGACCAGAAAACTTGTGCTTTTAATTCTGTTCTAGAGACTTTGAAAGTCAAGATACTGCTGCTTTCCACTATAAACAGCCCAGGCTTGCGATGACATCTCACTGTGACATTTAGTTCAAACAACGAAAAAAAAAATCTTGACAGGAAGCAAACAGAAAAAGAAACAAAATAATAAATTAAAAAAACCCAGTAAAATAATGAGTTCTTGTATCTCAGGGATAAAATAGTTTCTGGATAAATTTATAGCCTTGAACAAAGTCCTGTTTTCCAGTCTTTGGGACACACAGACACCCCCTGGAAAGTGCCTGATCCTGACTCTGGAGGAGGCATCATCTTCTCCATGTGACACACAACAGGAAAATCTTATTCCAGGCTCTCTGGGTAGAACATCAAACTATTTCCTGGTATTACTTTCAGGCTCCCTAAAGCCCATGGCTATCATCCCTTCAAGTGGCTCTGACAATGGTTGTAACTATATTTATTTCCCAGAGCCCTGAAAGCAGCAGGTTTTGCATTGCTTGCAGCTAAAATCCTCTCACCACTCAAGTCAGAAGGTGGACATCCCAAGACAAGTGTCATGCCTTGGGCCAGGTAATTGAAAACTTAAACCAGAAGCGATTTCTCAAAGTATTTTATATCACTGGCTTTGCAGCCATTCAGGTTTCTGGGCATAAGGCTGAAAGGGGGATCTCCCCCATGTATAAATACCTTCTGGGGGTGTAAAGATGATGGAGTCAGACTTGCTCAGTGGTAACCAAAGAAAGGACAGGAGATAATGGGCATTAACTCCAAACCATGAAATACCATTGAAAGACTAGAATTAAAGATGAATGTGTAGGTGGTTAAACACTGGAACAGGCTGTTGGTTTTCCATCATGAGAGATTTCCAAAAAACACAAGTGGACATGGCCCTGAGCAGCCTGCCCCAGCTGAACCTGCTCTGAGCAGCAGGGTTGGACTAGACGATCTCCAGAGGTTCCTGCCAACCTCACCAACCCTGTGAGCACATGAACAGTTCCCAGCCCTTTGCTGTATGCAGGTCTCAGGCACCAAGCAAGTTCCTTGGAAGGAAGGGATGCAAGCATTCCTATTTTAACCATGGAAATGATGTATTACACACAGCTTTATCTTCTTGTAAGAACGGGAGATAGCAGAGCAGACTGCAGGTCTGAACTAAACTTACAGGGAAAGCAGCTTCCCAGGAACAAAGAGAATTAGCAAAACAGAGACCTGAAACAGACACCAAGGAAAAGACACCCTGCACGTTGACTTGCATTGCTTTTAAAACAGGCTGCAATATCAAAGAGGAAGCTGGCAGTTAAGGATTAACTAGGCTGCAGGAATAGTCTGCTCTGACCAAACACCCAGCTCAAATGGTTTGCACTTATGGAGAAAGTCAATGGCCATGGTGACTGCTCCATGGAACATCTCCCTTATGAGGAAAGGCTGAGGGAGCTGGGTCTCTTTAGCTTGGAAAAAAGGAGGCTGAGGGGTGACCTCATCAATGTTTACAAATATGTAAGGGGTGAGTGTCAGGGAGATGGAGTTAGGCTCTTCTCAGTGGTGACCAGTGATAGGACAAGGGGTAATGGGTGCAAATTGGAGCATAGGAGGTTCAAGGTAAATACCAGAAAAAACTTTTTTACTGTGAGAGTGACAGAGCACTGGAACAGGCTGCCCAGGGAGGTTGTGGAGTCTCCTTCACTGGAGACATTCAAAACCCACCTGGACAAGTTCCTGTGTGATGTGCTCTAGGTGACCCTGCTCTGGCAGGGGGGGTTGGACTAGATGATCTTTCGAGGTCCCTTCCAACCCCTAGGATTCTATGATTCTATGATTCTATGAACAGCATTTGCTCTAACGAGTAACAAATTAGCCAGGCCCTCACACGAAGAACTGTCAAAGCTTTAGCAAAAGCTGTATCACAGAGGATTCATGCTAGGTAGTTTGAGCATTCACGTGACATGAGTAGATGAGCTTTAAAGGTCCCTTCCAACCCAAACCATCCTATGGAGTCTAAACCCCATATGCAGTCCATGAGAAACTGCCTGATGTGTCTACCACCCCCCGAAGGGTTCAGTGATAACCCAAAGAGTCCATGGTTCTAATTACTCACCCCCACTTAAGTGATGTATCTGCTCCTTATGACAAAATCCATTCAATAAATGCAACTAGAGAAAATGGGATCCCAGAACATTTCAAAAGTGCTGAAAACTCCCTGAGAGATGAAGAGCTGAGAAAAGCATCAAGGTATCATGACAAAAAAAATCTGTTTTTCAAAAGTGGCCAAGCACTGGGCAAAACCAAAATCATATGAAATTTTTGCTAGGACCTGATCTGAAGTATTTATTTGTCCTAGACCAAAAAAATTATGCTGTTACTCTTCAGTTCCCAGTGCTTAAAAACGTCTTAATATCCTCCTGCCTCAAATAATTCAAAGACTCTTTTCACTACAAAGGATGAACCAGTTGTAGCTGCCTCCAAGTACCACCAAGTGCTATTTTATTAATAGTTTAAAAACTTCAGATATGAATGGAACTGTTCATTACCACCATCCAAGGTATGAGGTTACTGGATTTTAATCTGCAGTGTTTGTTGGGAGAGAAAAGACTCCAAATGACAGAAAGCATGACAGTCCCTAATTATCCTCAATTTTGGTATTGATTTTTTTCAAGTTTCCATTTCTATGCCTCTGCAGCAGAGGAAAATAATGCCCCTAATGACAATTTCTTCTTGTGCAGGAACCCCCAAATCCATCTTAAGATATTTCTTTGCTAACTTTCTCTTTTATAAACCACGTTAAGCTCTAATGTATCATAAGCTACGTGGTGCATGTCTACTGGAAGAAACCAGATTCACACATTTCCAGGACAAGAGTTTTTCCTCTACCCAAAATCTAAGCCCCTATAGCCTCGGGTAGCACAGCAAGAAACTTTGCACAGGCTGTTAATCATTCTCCATGGCTTCCATCAACCCCAGGAAAGGAGCAAGTCCTGAGCCCGGGACAAGACACACAGGTGTTAAAACATGTTTTTCCTAGACAGACAAACATCTAAACAGTCTTGATTTCCCTAGTTCCTTATCTGAAAGAATTGAACATTGCCAGGTTGAAACCATTTGCCTTTGCAGGGTACCTATGGGGATGCATAACCACTTTTATCTGTGAAACCCTTCGACTTCAGGAGCTATTTATACACTAGAAATAACAGCATATAGACTTTTGAGTTTTTAAAAGGTCTTAGGTGGTTTGATTTTTTTTTTTTTTACACCTCATCTATTTAGTCATGCATTCTGTTCAGAGGGTCCTCCACATGTAGGACAACACAACTGCAAGTAGCTTCTGGTTTTCTGTTTTGCCCTGTCATTTCAAAAGCTCATTTTGTCAGTGGGAGAAAGACTCAGACTGAAAATATGTTTACCCTGATGGTTAAATCTTTCCAGAAAATGTGCAATCCTCCGACTGTAAACATCTTTACAGGGCAGAGAATTCTCCCTTGCTTCAGAACTTCCTCTAACTTGGTCTCACTTTCTTAGCATCCTTTTTTAAATAAAAAATGATGTACTATTGCAGTGCCAGAGCACGTGTTAAAATGCTGAGTTCAAAGTGACTCTTTAAAGCTGTTTTACTTGCTCTCCAACTCATCCTCAGCTTCCTGCTAAGTTACAAACCAATTATCTGCTAATTCCTAGTACCAAAGATCATCATCATCACCATAGCTCACCTTTCTTCTATTCCAAGGAGGGACATCAAATTCATTTCAGGAAGGAAGATGAGGCTTGTTAGGGAGAAGGGATATGCAAATGTTATCTTATGCACTGATGTTTTATTTTTAGCAGCTCTGTGCTATTTATAAGGCTGGGAGGAGTGGATCCATGGCAGCAGTAGGATGAAGTATCCCAAGGGCAGGTATGAAAAAATCTGCACATCTGCAGGGCAGGACAAGAAACAGGCAGTGCTGCCTGGAGATCATGAAAAGAGGGAGAAGGCCAAACGCCCTGAGCATGTCTTCTTACAGTTGTTCCCAAAAACCAAGTACAAGGGGAAAAAAATAACATATTGACCCTAAATTTTAGCTCATCTTGTATATTCCTTCCTATTAAAGGTATTTCTGTGGTGAAGTGCTAGAACAGGCAAAATAAAAAACCCAAAAGAATCTGAAAAAATTCAGCTCACTTTGGGAAAGCATTGAGAAGAGTTTCAATGCATCGATCAAAAAAGTCATTTTTCTAAATTTCTTAAATGACCCCTAGATACCCTCAGCTCAGTTTGCCAATCTGAAAACAATTACTTCTCAAAGCCACACTTTTGTGTTTTTAAAAGAGACTTGCTATCTTCAAGGAACAGTCAAATAGTTCACTGTAGTTATTCATACCTTTGCTGTAGAGTCATCACTGCAGATGCAAACAAAAAAATCTTACATAAAACATCAGAATAAGTTGGACCAGAAACTCAACACCACACTTAATGCATTAGGAGAATAGTAAGTGTCAAATTCACCTTATGCCATTTCTTTGAATGCCTTTTTGGCTGGAGAGAACATATACATTCACCTAAACCTTAAACCATAATTTAAGACAAAAGTTCTTGAGCAAAAAGCGTTTAAGAAAAATCTTGCTCTACTTTATATCCTCGTGGTCTTTCAGTCCCAGATATCCCAGGGACACTCACAATACTGCAAGACCCCAGGTGACAATGAAAATTTGATACAAGCCTGAAGAACTCTGTGTCATCTGCTCTGAGCTTTTCATAACTGTGTATGGAAAACTACAGCCTATGCCTTACCCTGGCACCTGCAAAGCAGAACAGACTCTTCAGTCCCACCAGCAGGAAAATCTGTATTAAATTGCTTTTTGTCATTCTGTGGCAATGTGGAACTTTCAGGACTTCAGAGATCACAACTTGGTCACTCCTGTTGATCGCTGTTATTTCACTAAAACAAGAGGAAAAGCTCCCACACAACTATCAAAACCTGAACCACCCTGAATGGCTGTGGGTTTTTTTAACTAGAGAAAAAAAATAAATCTGGTGTGTTCCACTTCATATATATTATTCTCCTCCATCCTGAGCACGAAGTACAGCAGAAACCCAATCAATACCTATTCCAACACAAAGGTGAGGCAAAAATCACCCGTTTCATAACCCACTATTCCAGCATTTGCACGTTGAATTTATCAGGACACTTCACTGTAGTAAACTACATTATTCATTATTTTGGAACTAAAGCTGATGGAAAAGAAAACAGAAAGGAAAAAAAAAAAGTATGAAAGTCATAGGGACTTAAGTTTATAAAATAAGTGAGGTTAGATGAAAAAACAACAGCACCATCTACGGGTTACTGCATGTTCTTACACAGGTGGATACTGAGGACAAGTAAGATAAATGGCATCTTAGGTTTTGTATTTTTTAGTTTTGAGTTACTCTAGCTGGAATTTAATCTTAGCTACAATATCAACAGTAAAATCACAGCTTAAAAAAAAAAAAAGACTGACGCAAAAAAGCTGTATTAGACTTTGGATGAAATCTACTTACAGTAGTACTTCAGCACCAAAAAGTGGGCAGTTAGGCTGATAGATGTATATACAATTAAATGATATGTCAAAAGTCTTAAAATGCTTAGTTATTTATAATGAAATCTATACAAAACAGTTAAAAACGTGTTTTTATATACATTTGGAAAAAAAGAAAAAAAGGAAGTATTGTCTTCATTAGCAGAATGTATTAAAACTGGTTCTCTTATCCCATCTGAACCCAAACCCCTCTCTGTGGCTTGTAATTATCACAAAAACCCAATGTATTGCTTCAGCAAGCCAAGTCATAAGGCTGATTTTCTGAAACCTACTACTGTATACTGAGTTCAGCTTTTAAACTTCCAAAATGGTCACTTTTTAAAAACAGCATGTAAGAGTAAAATAGTTTTAAAAGCCTTAACTCACTTCTAAATTCAGAGGTTCAACTTGGTATGACGCTGAACCACTTATCCCCAATTTTGAAAAACTGATTTATAGCAAAATACACCCCCCCCCCACCCTGTTTGTATTAGAATTTACACACCTGCCTGTTTCACAGGAACTTTTTAAACAACTTGGCCTCACTTAAAATTTTATATTTAAATAAATAACCAAAGATTAACTAGAGTAGATGAGCATTTCACAGGCTTATGGCACAAGGAAATGCCTCATACACAGTTACCCTACTTGTAAAGCGTGAAAACAAAAACCCACTAGCAAATCCACTTCCCTACCAGTTAAGTGATTTTGCTTATTTCCAAACATTCACCAATGAGAATTTAAAAAAAAAAAACAAACAACAAACTGTATTTTTAGGCTTATGAAAAAAATCTTAACTCTAAGTGAGAACAAGTGCAAGAAAGCGAACCAATTCCAAAACTCCTGGGGCTTTTCCAGCACTGTCAGAGACACTTTTTCTCTCACATGCTATTTAAAAATACAAATATTTATTAAACATTCTCTTTTTTTGGATGCTGTTTTGCTCAACAGCTAACAAAAAGACACGGCAAAGTAATGATCCCTTTTCACTGAAAGCTCTTTCAGTATCTGGGCAAGGGCTTCAATAGCACGAGCTGTAGAATTCGCTGCAGATTTGCTTTTAACAGGAGTACATTCCACTGTCACAGGTTTACTAAATCTCAGTAACTACATCTCTTTTTTGTTTGTTTTTGGAACCATTTTTAAGATGCAGCTTTTGCAATACCGTCTTGTTAAAACACACTGATGCTTCAAGGGTCCAATGAACAACTCTAATAGGCAAAGTGCTCTAAGACATCACAATACAAGGGCATCTTGGATACTCCAAATCCCAAGATGTTTTAAAGTGCACTCCAGTGTCCCAATTCCTTAGGATTGTTCAGCAGAACTTCGAGAGGGGCTGGGCTCAGTGCCATCCTCAGTGCTACTGTCCACATCTTGCTCCATCGCCGTCTCCTCATCGTCGAGGCGCTGACTGGTGAAGTTGTTGAGCTCCAGGAGCCCACTGGGTTCCACTACCACATTGGAGCTGGAGTGACAAGGGATGGAATAGTGAGGGAGAGTCTGAAAGAAAGGAAAGATGGGAGTTTTAACACGCACAGTTTTCACAGGGGAAGGCATCTGCACAAGGGCAGGTACTCATGGGAAGGGAACATTCAGTTTCCAAGAGCAATTTTCCCTGGCTAAGGCCCCATGCACATTACATTACATGAGCTCAAGCTTCAAAGCACCCTTTCACCAGATTGTGACAGGTAAAACTGGAATAATCCCACTCTTAAGGTGCTGATCTTAGCCTTGGATCTTCACTAAAGGTTTGTGACAACATAACCAACAGCTAAACCAATGACGCCCACCACCCATCGTTCCATGAGAAGCAGAGATGATACTTCCTTCAGCCTCAGCTTTTCTTTTTCAGACAGGATGTTCAGATACAAGGACTACCTGTATTTCTGTGTACAATACAATAAAAGTTCAACCCCTGCTCTGAGCTGCATAGAGGCTGAGGAAACACAAGGCAATCTAAGGCACTTCTTTCTGCTTATACTTCTGTAGGTTCTAGAAACTGAATCTGCAACTTTATACAACTGAAATTCTGCGTAGTATTTCATTTTTGAAACAGCTCGTAGCATGCCATAAACAGAAACAATACAAGGTCTCAAAAGATACAGATTTGAAGTAAAATAAAAAACTACCTTTCTCTACTTAGGGAAATGAGGACTAAACATGAGTTAAAAAAAAAAAAGATTTCTACAAAAGCAAAGGTAGCTGCAATGAAGGTTTTACAAAGTAGCATGAAAGCTTTCAAAGCTCTGTACACCAATCATCTCCCACATCAGAAGCATTTTCACTGTGACACAAACATGATACACAACAAAACCATTTCAACCCATGCTATCATTTGTGTGAGCAAAGTCCAGGCCAACGTGTCTACAAAGACTCATATTACACCACTCCGAGTCCTTGGATGACTGAAATACTTTCTCAGTTAACATTCTGACCATGTGTTACATCATAAAACATCATATTTAAGACAGCAGAATCAATGAAAATAGCTTCGAGTCATGCAATGGCTCAAAGCATTTAGGCTGAAGATCAATAGTCGTTTTATCTCAGAAGTGGTAAAACTGGTTACAAATGAAGTTAGCAGGGTTTCTTCTGAATCCAGACCTTATTTGCTCAACTTTCCCAGCAAGCAGAACTCCACTACTTACTTTTTTGCACTAATTTTATACTCAGAGGTAACATTATTAGGTATTTTAAAAAATTCTAGATTGTAGTTCCACTGTTAAGCATTGAAGGTCACATTTTTAAGCATTTCAAAGAAAAGTGCTTTGTAAAATTAGATGAGGTTGGCTTGTTTTCTTAACAGAACAAGAAAGGAAGACACTGAGGACACAGGGAATGACACAGCACTAGAGAAACAAGCTCAATTTAAGAACAATTATACACTTTAAAGTTGCAATCCATTACAAGCATAAGAGTAGAACAAGAGCCAAAATCTGGGGAAGGAAAACAAAAATATTGTTCAGCTGCTATCACCACATTAGACACGAGTTTGCTCTGCTCAACCTTTGCCTTATTTGCTCTGGTCTTCTCTTACCTGGATAACAATTTCTGATGAATTCTCTTCAGCTTTCTTTTGTGATATATTCTGAATGTGTATAAACTGCTTTGTTGTAGGCATTCCTTGTGCATCGAGGTTCCCCTCTGTTAAAGTAGGACCAACAGCAGGAGGACTTGAAGTGGATTCTGTCCGTGTCTGTTGCTGGGGGATGGAAGTTGCCGCCATCCCCACCGCGGTCACGCTCGGCACCTGGGTACAAGGTGGTGACTCTGCTTGGCTAGCGAGGTTACTAGTGGACATGGCCTTGTTGGGGGGCTCCACTACCATGTGTCCTACGTTTGTGTCACTCTGAGCTTCCACCATAGACACTCTCAAAGTATCTGCTACTGCTGTCTTCTCGGGTGCCTGCGTGGGAAATAGGCTGGTAACTGGCACTGCCAGTTTGGGCACAGAACTGTCACCTGCTACCTTTGAAACAGAAGGAGGCTGATGCCCCTCAAAAGTTATCTTTGTAACAGTGGATCCTTGCGTTATAATTGGAGGCTGCACCTGAAAATCAAATTTTTGTTGTGCATGTTACAGCTAGATGATCATGGTTATTATTACGATTATTTTCTGTTAATTGAAAATCTAAACAATATTTCCAAGGACAGTATGGCGCAAACAATATACTTGCTATTAGGAAGACAGTTGAAACTCAGTGTTTTAACAAAGGAATTAGCAATTATATGGTAACAGTTAATTGAAGCCTGGGGAAAAGCAGCTTTTTAGGCTGCTAGATAAGGATTGTAGCAGTATAATACCACAGCAGCCTCGTTTTCCTTTGGGATTTACATCCCCACGTGATATTTCATTAAACTTTTTGATTTATATATATTCCTGGAGAAGGCCAAAAAATTTAATTGTACTTGTATGGAGTTAAACACTTTCCCCCCCCCACTCTCCTCAGTCTTTACATTTTCCCCTCCAGAGGAAAATTAAATTACTCCTGTACATGAAAGCCATGTAACTTCAGGAAGATGTAAACTACAAAGGAAGACGTGCAATGGAGAGCCTCAGAAGACTGCAGTGTATTCATCTTTATTTCCACAGAAATAAAAAGTGCTACGGGAACGGAAATTAATAACGTGTCGTATCTAAAAACTAAAAGAAAATAATTAGGGACAAATTCCATGCACCAGTGGTGGCAGAAATTCATAAAAACTGTCCAACAAAACACGTTTGTGAGCTGTATGGATTTTTTTTTTTTTTTCCCCCCCTATAACATGTGCTTCTCTTTCCTAGTGTCAACCTTCTGATGGGGTAATTAATACCAGCAGAATGAGGAGTTTCTCTCTTGCCAGGACAAAACACTGCTACAGCGACAGGGTTGGTGTTTTGATTTTTTTTTTTGGTGTTTTGTTGTTTTGTGTTTTTTTTTTTCCTTGGAACAGCGACGTGTTATTTTTGCATGCTATCAATATTCCGTTACCTGGCTTGCTGGCTGTTTCTCTGAAGAGGCAGGTAGCTGCATTTGACTCTGGGGGGGGTTGGGGTTGCACGTAGATTTTTTGTGCCGTTGGTGCCTGTTGCAGTTTGGGCAGCTGCTGCGTGGTTTTTACTGCAAGCACCTGTACTACAGTTTGCTGTGGCTGTGCCACTAAGGTAGGGAGTTGCCTTTCTTTGGCCATCATGTGGTGTGGGGGGTGCTGTGCATCTGGTTTGGTCTGTGCTTGCTCTTGCTGCAGGGGGGTTAGCTTTTGATGCCTTATAGAAAGCTGGGGCATTTGTGGGAGTTTGTGCTGGATTTGATCGGCCTGCAGGTGGATTGTCTGCTTCTGCTTAGTCTGGAAACACTGCAGAGTTTTCACTTGCAGTTGAGTCTGTTCCAGCTGCGGCTGACTCAGTTTTTGCTGTTTTTGTGCCTGTGATTGTGTCAGGGCAGATCTGTAAAACAGGCCAGTCTGAGGATCTAAGGTGTCCATCTCTTCCACTTCTCCTTCCTCAGTTCCAAGTTGTTCACTGTGTTTGGTAAATGCAGTGTGACTGCTTAAGGCCTTAATAAGAATAAGAAGTTAGAGAAAGTTAGTAAAGAGAAATATAACTTGGAAGAATACACCATCTAAAACTAAATTTTAAGGTTTAAACCGGACTACTTTAACTTATTTTACCATTACAAACTGCCAATTCATGTATAAAAACATACCCTTAATTATGTAGGCAATCAATACCTATTTTTATCATGTTACAATGTGGTATGTCTCTATGTATAAACATCAACTGCACAACTAATCCTCAGTGGACACTGTAGCCCTTGTGTGTCAGCTTAAGGTTCAAAGCCCCTAAGGTTCCATGGCAGTTGGATATGAAGCAGCAGAGATTAAGCAGGTGGTTGAACCAGTAGCTCTTCATTAATGCCAGAGCCTCTCTGTGCAATAAATTAGATCATTCTGCCTCTTGAGAGTCTAGTCATCTCCCCCATCATTTCTCCTGCAGCTCCCCTTATTCAAATCTACCCTATTTCAGCAGAGATCCATTCTCTGCCTTCCTTCCTCAACATTTTATTGCAATTTTTCTTGGGCATTGCACAAACACTGTTTGATTTTTCTGAGGAATTTGAGGGAGCAAGAAATCTACCTTGACATGCTTTGTGTGCCATGGTATTAATAAATGTTCAGCAAGGTGAAGCAGCATATTCAAACAGTGGTGAAAATACACTCTCTGAAGCAGGTTTGTAAGTCTAACACAGCACTGTCTTGGTCCACAGCTGCAGTTCCTACAAGTTAAAGTACTGCAGAGTTGAGCAGGTCTTGAAAAAAGGCACCAAAGTGGCTTCAGTAAGACTTCACCATCAGCTACGCTCGTTTGTTTGAAGTGCTTGGGATCCTCACAGCTCTGGTTTAAATATGATCTTACTTTTGGATTCAGAAAGGTTTGCCTATTCACAAAATGAAGCCCTCAAAATAAAAATACAGTGTGTGCTCTGCGTACTGACCCAGATTCTGCTTCATCCCTCTTCCCCCCTAATCTAAACAGCCTAGGCCCTTGCAATACAACATACAGAAGAAAGCAGCTTGCTGCTGTTGAAGACATGACATATAGACATGAACTCATCTAGGAAGCACTATCTTTTCCACAGTGGCTGTTAATACCTCTTACTTAACAGCCTTGAGTAATCTCATTAACTGCTTCCCTTTCATCCCACCACCCTCACCACCAAATCAGGCAGTACTAAAATTCAGTTATTAATCTGCCCCGACGCTTCACACTTTCAGCGGCAGCAACATGACCCGTTCCTTCAGAACACGCCCTGGTCCTACACAATCCATATCACCTACTACTGTTTATAGACTGTTTGGGAAAAGAAAGGGTACAACCTGCTGCATGATATGGGTAATGGCGCCCGTGGAGGATGCAGGGATAGATTTCACCACGACTGAAGTCTGTGTTGCTGTCTGCGACTGAGCCACGTGCTGCAGCAGAGTCCTCTGGGGCTGAGATGACTGCTGGTGGGGCTGGGACCGATGACTGACTGAAAGCAAAGAGGTCAGTGGCACTTCTCCAGAACTAACTGCAGTAACTTCAACTATTCACTTTGCATTTCAGCTTCAACTGAAAAGCATATATGAGTGAAATAAAGATCTGAGTATGAGAAACATCTTCACTGTGTGCTAGCTTCAACCTCAAAGTTCTATTCTGAGAAGCCTCTTAAAGTAGCAACTCAGGGGTTCTGCTCTTGTCTGAGTTTCCTAAGTAATCATGCTTGGTCCAAACCTCCTGGCCTCCTCCCAACACACCAACTTTGAAAACAGAATTGATATTCAATTTTTAGCTGGGTCCTTTCTACAGTACCAGCATAAAACTGTAGAGCACATGTTATTCTGTGTTAAAAGCATCTGCACAATTGACTGCAATTAAGAACAGCAAGCCCTGCTCACTGAATTCCTACCACTGATAAACTGCAAGGAATACTCTCCAGAGTATAGGCTAAATTCAAAAGACCAGCAAGTAGAGAATGTTTGGGTATTATGAAAGCAAGTGAGGTTGATCAGAAATCAGGGACCCAAAAAGTGCAGACCTTGTCATGGGTCTACGTCACGTTTTAGAACAGAACCAGCATGAACCAGTTATGAAGCTATGGTGATGGTTCTGTAATTAAATAGTGGATTGACAGAGAAATATTCTCATTAAAAAACCCTCAAACCATTCTATATTGCAGTCACTGATAAGACATGAATCCAAATTACCTTATGCCTGCCCATACTAGGATGGTTAATATTTGCTTTAATTAACTTTTTACTTCCAAAATAATTAATAACTGAAGGAGAACAAGCAAAGTTTAAATTCAGCTGTAACATTACTGAAAAATTTTCTAGTGACCTTCCTGAAAGTTAAAAAAAAAGTCATACTTTGAGTTAATATGAGAATTTTACTTTCCCACTCTGTGAAAGGAGTTGGGCTGTATCAATACTGGCCTGCGTGCTGTGCCAGATCCACCGTGGATATCCCCCACCAGTTCCTGCACAATTGAAAACTCCATTTAAAAGTAAAGTTTCTAACCTATATGGTTGTGTAGATATTCTTCCGAATGTGAACCAATACAGTGTTGTCTTCCTGAGTCTGCAGACAGACAAAAAATGGTGACACTAAGATGTGTGAACCACTCCCTTCATCTCATGAGGAAGCACATGCTGAACCCCAGTTCCCACTCAGACTCAAGTGGGCCTAATCCTTTGGTCTAGCTCCACACAGGAAATTTCACAACAGATTAGAGACTCTTTACTATTTTACTACTGAATTTTAGCAGAAAATGTAGCTATGTGGATTACTGATGAATCCTGAAATGCACAAAACAACAACAACAAAAATCCCTCAGTTGCCTGCATTCCTTGGCGGTGATTAGAGAAACTGGGGGAAGGGCAAAAATCTAAGAGCAAAATAACTAGTTTTGTGCTGTAGCTGAAACTGCTGCTACAGAATCATAGAATGGTTGAGGATGGAAGGGACCTTAAAGATCAACAGGTTCCAACCCCCCTGCCATGGGCAGGGACACCTCCCACCAGCCCAGGCTGCACAAGCCTCATCCAACCTGGCCTTGAACACCTCCAGGGAGGGGGCAGCCACAGCCTCCCTGGGCAACCTGTGCCAGTGCCTTCCTACCCTCATGGGGAAGAAGTTCTTCCTGATGTCTGACCTCAATCTCCTCTCTTACAGTTTAAAACCATCACCCCTTGTCCTGTCACTGCCCTCTCTGGTGAAAACCCCCTCCCCGGCTTTCCCTTCAGGTCCCGGAAGGTCACAACAAGGTCTCCAATAGTCAACCCACAGCAGCCTCCATTTCTCTGGTAGATTCCTGTGTATCAGCTCAAGGTTTATAAAAATACCAGTATTTCAAATAGCAATTACAGCTCAAGGAAGGTTTCAACTTTTGTACTTTGTACGGCTTCTAAGCTGCAGGAAAGGACTTCAGTCTACACAGAAATCAACTAATTTCATAGAATCATAGAACGGTTTGGGTTGGAAGGGACCTTAAAGACCATCTAGATCCAATGCCCCTGCGTGGGCAGGGACACCTCCCAGTAAACTATCCTCCCTGCAAAGGGCTCTATTTTACATCAGCTCAAGTCCCAGCAAAAACTGGAACTTTGACTAGAAGCTCCATGCACAGGATCTGTGTCAGTGAAGGTAACTGGCTGTTAATTGGAGATCACTTTAACACGATGTATTGTACTTTTGAGTTTGTTTTAAAAGAGATCCAAGGGAGCATGACTTAAACATTCAAAATTGAAGCCAGATACAGTGAGTGTTATTTAAAAGAGTAGCAATAACATCTCTCCCCACCTCTCAGCTCCACTTTCAAACCACTTAAATTTAGACCATACAAGGGATGGAAGCCAGAGGAGGTAGAGCAGGCAAATGAAAAATGAAAACATCAGATCAGAAATGTAACACTAAAAAAACTGGAGTTACAGATGTGTGCTTATCCAATTTAATATAAAAGTTTTATTCCTCTTTTCCAACGTGGATTTTCAACACCCTTCTGCTTTCATTTTCCAAATAAAGTAGGCAGATCAATAATGTGGATGTAAGAAATGAAAATGGAAAACAGGTTAATTTGATCCTCTCATGTATGTATGGGAAGTGGCTCACACCTAGTGTTCTGGGATAGTAGGGAGCATCAGACAGACAGGGGAGTCAAGGACTTACACAAAATGGACAAACAGATAAGAGGAGTCAACAGTTTAAAAAGCTAAGTGCTGAATCCCAACCATGATTTCAATTTGACTGCAAATTTCTTTTCTCTTCAACTCCCTGAAGGGAGGTTGTAGTCAGGTGGGGGCTGGGCTCTTCTCCCAGGCAACCAGTGACAGGACAAGAGGGCACAGCCTGAAGCTGCTCCAAGGAGGTTTAGGTTGGATATTAGGAAGCACTTCCTCATGGAGAGGGTGATCAGACATTGGAATAGACTTCCCAGGGAAGTGGTGGAGGCACCATCCCTGGATGTGTTCAAGGCAAGGCTGGATGTGGCACTTAGTGCCATGGTCTAGATGGTGTGGTGGTGTTGGTCATAGGCTGGACTTGATGATCTTAAAGGTCTTTTCCAGCCTTGGTGATTCTGTGATTCTGTGAAATGTATCAGTTCAAAGCCTTCCAGGAAATGAAAAAAAACCTGGGGGCTACATTAGCATGCTAAATGCACACCTGGCATAAAAACCCACTTGGTCTTGGTAAGCAAGAAACATTTTGCAAATATGGGTTGAACTAACTTAAAAGTCTGAGTCCTCTCAATACGCAGAAAAAAAACCATACACAGTCCATGGAACTTGGTTTTCTACTTACCAGTTGTGATATATTCAGCAACTAATTCTGACTCTACTACAGCAATTGAAGGACTTTCTGGAGAATGTCTCTTTTCCTGGGTCATCTGGATTGGGACAGCCATTTGGCTCAAGTCAATGGTGGGCTGCCTTGGCTTGGATTCTAACTTCTCCTTCACTGCTTTAGAAGAGAAGAAAAACATAAAATAAAGCAATATCCAATCCAATATATAAACCCCCATAATAAAATAAACCTCCAATATAAATGCAAAAGTTTAATGAAACAGTAAAAAATATGCAAGAGGTTCAAACTGCTGCAGGGTAAGAAGAAAGGAATCGAGGTGATCCAAGTTAGGTGCTTTTCAACTACAAAACTTCTTACAAACTGCTGCTTAAGCAAGCAATAAGCTTTGAAGGTATCCTAAACAACTGCATGGGTTTTCACACCTGTTGTCTGCTGAAGTTCCAGCAAAGCTTTTATTGTGGAAGTAGCTGACTGAGATTCACTGGATACATCCTGGTAAATGATCGTAGGGCTTGTGTCCACAGCAATTTCATGTTCTGACCAGTCTTGACTTCTTGAAGCAATCACATGGACTACAGGCTGAGAATCTGCTTCCAAAAGAACAAAGGCACATCAAGTCATTACAGAACCGTTGTGGGTCGGAGGTCTCTGGTCCAACTTCTGGCTTTACATTAGGGTTACAGTTCAAAATTATACCAGGTTACTCATTGTCCATTGGTGTTCTGAACACTGCCAAGGACACATACACATTCTACAACACTTCAGGTTTTATTACCAGTGACTCTTGAAGTAAAACACTGTTGATGTTATAAACAGTTTCCAGAGAAAAAGAGTCTGGACCTTAGTTTTTGCTAAAAGCTTTGAACGATCAAAGTTCAGCAGGTTCTCTGTATGTTGAATATGCCTTGGATTGAACTCTTTTTCAGAAGGTTTTATCAGTTGACAAGTTCTTCAAAAATACTTAAAATTACAGCACAGACCAACAGGTGCAGAATCATATAGAAAAGGTGGCTGGAACACACATAAGTAAGTATGTGTTTCCCTGAGACACATTTGCTTTTATTTAATGCAGTAATAGATCCTATGGTCACTCCTGACCAAAGGCTGGGTGTTAGTTATGCCCTATTATTTATCCTCCTCTACCACATAAGAGCAGCTGCATCTGTATCATGGCTTGAATGTACCTATAAAAGGACCAAAATGTATGTTGGTTGCACAAGAGCTTCCAGTCATGCAGTGGAGAGATGCTTCAACACACTGAGGAAAGAGCGTGGCAGAACATGGGCTGCCAAAAAAAGCTGCTACTCTGCCCACCTCTGGCAGACTCCCCAGAAAGAGGGAACAGGCAGGTCACAGGCATTGTAACAGCAAGTCAGAGCCCAGCAAGAAACCATTATCTCCATTTCATAGAATCACAGAGGTTGGAAGGGACCTCTGAAGTTCATCGAGTCCAACCCCTCTGCTGCAGCAGGAACACCCAGGGCAGATAACACAGGAATGGGTCTTGAAGGTCTCCAGAGAAGGAGACTCCACAACCTCCCTGGGCAGCCTGTTCCAGTGCTCATTTCTCTCATAGGAAATGGAGACATACAGTAAATAGCTCATAAAAGATAAATAAAGCTATAAAGGAAGTGAACAGACACTCACTGCTTGTTAGCAGATGAGGTGAAAACCTGTGCTAAAAGGAGACACAGTGAGTCATGAAACCAGCCAGCATGCCTGGGAGACAGTTCATCCATATTTTATGTGACACTAACACACACCTTGGGAGCTCTGGGAGGACTCTGTAGAAGAAGAGCTGCTCTCAGTGTAGGTTTGTGGTTCTTCTTTGACTTCTGGGAGAGATGAGTTTCCTGTCTCTGCTACCCTTGATGCCTGCTGTAACGTTTCAGTCACCAACTGCCTGGTTTGTTCACTCACAACCGTTGCTTGAAATGTCACTGGCTTGGGTTTTATGAGAACCTAATTTGGAAGACAAATTTTGTGTATAGTAGGAGCAAACAAGAGAAAAAAAAAAAGATCTGAGCAATCAGAGTACAGGATGCCACACAGAGAGACCAATGTACAGGACCTACAATAATATTCATACTTTACTGAAAAAGTCTACCTGTAAATTCAGCAGCTCTTGATTATTAAAACCACAAAGCCCAAGTAAATGGCAATTCACAAGAATGTACTTCTTGCTCAGTAATTTGGAGTACTTAACACAAAAAAACACTAAGCAGTCATTCAGGGCTGGATACAACTATGGTGTGACAAGAGAGCTAAACAAGTGAGCTGGAACATGCACTGCACTGGTAAGGACAAGCACCTCTCTTCTGCAGCCCACAATAAATACAGTCTTGAACAATCAAGACATGCAAAACATTGTACCTGATAACAGTTCAGTTATTTTAAATACTAAGTGGAACCAGAGAAAAACCTCAAACAGGGACAACATTAACTAGAAAACAACTTCAACGAAACTATCCCATTTGATGGATGACCTGTGCCCATACTCTGCATCTTTATCCCTCACCATCTAGCCATTAGCTGTAAGACTTAAACAGGCATCCAGAGCCATGACCAGACAGTTTCAGTTATGCAAAAGGCTTAATAAATCCTTTTGGCTTCCTTTAGGCCTCCAGAAATAGCTAACATGCAAACACTGTGCTCGAGAAATCAGTTCCAAGACCACCTCATTACACCCCTAAGTCTCATTTCCCATACACACGTATTAATCCTGCAACAAATGTGGCAACACAGTGAAAAATTATTTACTTCCCATGAAAATGTAGGGGTACATTTTAAGAGAGAAATGGGTCCTCACTGTACCTGTGTTTTCCCTTGCTGACCATAAACAATTTTAGTTGGGATGATTTTGGTGGCTGGCTGGACCGTGGACCCTATTCCTTTTGGCTGCGTAACAATCATTTTTGTGATGGGTCTTGTGGCAGTGATGATAGCAGGTTTTGCTCCTGCTGGCACTGCCTGAATTGTTTTCTCCCCCTGTAGAGAAGTCAAAGTTTACAGGTTAACTTAGTGGAATTCTTCAGAGAGACTTACTTCTCTAAAAAAAAAAAAAATACACAGTTATAGGTGAGTGTGTGTACCATGAAATCAACTTGCTGCTGCTGCAACTAGACTTATTTGATAGAAAAAAACATTCAAAGACCAAGAACAAAAAAGAGGCTCTGAATGGAAAAGCTACCAAAATCCCCTTTTCCATTACTTTACCTTTTGAGCTGCTGTGAGGGGGTGAACCAAAAAGAGTAACTAAAAGACACTGATACGTTGTTTACAAGTGGCTTCCAAGAATTCACAGAAGTTGGAACTTTCCTCAAACCCTTCACAAATGTTTTTTAAAACCTTACTTCTACTAATGCTAACTTTGGCAAGACATCTACAAAACCTGAACTGAGATTCTAACAAGAAATTATTTAAGCATGGATCTTTGTATTATCCTCATGACCAAGACCTTAGTTATGTGGGGACCTTTTTTGTTAGACTAAAAGTTCACTTATTAAAAAAAAATGTGGATTCACAGCTGTTTTACAGGAAACATTTGACTTTGGAATAGTGTGGAATTATGACTAGACTCCTCATAGCTTAAGAATAAAGACATGGAGAATGTTTTTCTTCAGCTCTGCACAGCATGAATCCAGATGAGGAACAATGTAACGTTAGTTGCCGGTTCTCCCGATATTCCTACCAATTCCCATCAAGTAGCTGAAAATCCCAAGAACCATACTTGTTTCAGATAAATCACCACACTCTGGTGGCTCCTACTGTATAACAAAGAGATTTCCACTCGTGTGAAAATACAGCTTTAAGTTTTTTAAACTAGGAAAGTTCAAAATCTTCACCAAAAGGATCCTAAAAGGTTTAAAAAAAACACCCCTCTGTACTCAGCTCCGCTACTCGAGTAGACACTTCGAGATCATATGATTAATGCACTAAATCTCACAGTTCCATTCATAACCTCTTCCATATAAACCTAGTTGAAGCTGGAAACTCTGTTTTGCCTTTTAGTGTATGCCAGATTATCCAAAAAATAACTGAAAACTACACAACACTCAGGTGCAGGATATTACAGTGTTCCACACCACAGAAACTGAAAGGTGCTGGTACCCTTCCTTTCAAGGGTTACTTTATTTTTGCCCTTTACATCCAAAAGATAAAGAGTTGGAGATGCAAGTTTATCACACAGGACTGTGGTTCTCAGCACAAAGAAAGCAAGATTCTAGTTATTTTCTTCTACTTAATACCTTCAGGATTACAAACCCCTTAACGGTGGAAAAAGGGCACGCTCGAAAGTTTTTATTTTAAGTATGAGAACATTCTCAGCTTGTTTTAAGCACCTTTCATATCCTGCAAAACATACTTGCTTTTCAAAATCCTTGACATTAAGGCATGCTGTAGCTGGTAAGGAGCTCATGCACAGTTTGCTTTTAATAAAGACTTCAGCAGAATGAATGCAGCAGCCACCACACAGCCTGTCACTTGGCTACTGATTTGAGACTTGAAGCACTTACCCCAGCATTCAACAGCGTTGTGACAACATTTTTGCCTGGAAGCCCTTGAATTGTAGTTCCTTTTCCAGTAGTCTTTTGCACAACAATCACATTGGGTTTGGATGTCATTGGGATTGTAGTGATTTTGGTTGTAGTTCCTACATTTTGGTGGGAAAAGAAGTAATGTGCAGTTTATCACGTATACACTTCCCTCCGTTGTAGAAGCTGGTGAGTTAGATAGGAATCATTGTATTTACATCTGACAGCACAACAAAAAATAAAAAGGGCAGCATCTGGAATGGGAATTTATGTCACCCAACTCAACATATAAAGATTAAATGCCCACTCTACAAATATTCCACCTACAGTACAAACAGGCACAGCCACGACAGTGATTTATTTTGTCTCAGGCCACTCAGCCCTTTCTCACAAGCTACAGAGCAGACTAACAAAAGATTTCTTAGGCTACCTTGTCTCACTTCTCAAAGGATAGAATTAAGGGGGGATGAGGACACCACTAATACTCAACTCAAGGTCCTATTTGCACAGACAAGTGTTCTTCTACAGGTAACCTCTTGTAGAAGAATCTACGTACCAAGAATGTATCTCCAGTCAAGAGAAATACCAGCTCTTTCTGGCACTGAACTGTTGTAATACAAGTGACGAGTAGTGGATTGAAAGAAGGAAAAAAAGAAAAACATGCTATTGTTTTAAAATCAGTTCTTGAAAGTTAAGTTTAGAAGTGTGTGGGTTTTCCTTTTTTTTTTTTTCCCCCCCTAAGACCTGTGTTGGCTTTTTCTGTTCCTCTCCCAGGATTTAATTAGTCCCATTCCTTGTATCGGGTTTTTATTTACCTGAAGTGACAGGTAATTCTAGGCAACCCTCCACAATCTCCAAGAGTACACAGACCAGTATGTAAGACATCAGTGTTATCAGCCTGCTATTTCAATGTCTGCTCAGAAAGCTTTTTATCACACCTTCCACTTTCTCCTTGAAGCAAGTACCACTCAGTCACAGCAGAGCTGCAAATCCCAGGATACCCCTCTCTACCTTCTACCCATTAGTCCCTCCTGCAGATACTTCACTAGATATTTCATACTAATAATTCTGTTAGTTCTGGGAAAGGCAAGATCATGATTTACTTAATTCTAGTGACTCCAGAGGCATCTACAGGCTGCTCCCTTAGTAAAAAACCCCCCAAAACCCCAAAATAAAAAAAACAAAGAGAAAACCACCAAACCCCAAAAAACTCCCCCACAAAACAACAATAAAAAAAAAAAGTAGGCATCCTTTCCAAACTTGTGTTGTTTCATTGCAGCTGTTATTTTCCTTATCAAGACCAAGACTAGCCAAGGGTTTCCCTGCATAAGCTGGTGCTCAGGAGAATAATATTTGCATTTGTGTAGAAACTCACTAGTAGATCTAGAACTTATCATACCCACAACAGGCTGTAAAACTTGTTCCCAAAGAAGCTACAGCCCTAAGTAACACTTCAGAGAAATCAGGGTCTGAAAAACTGAGGCACCTCTAGCAGACAACACCCCAAAGCAGGTTTACTGGGTAGCATGTGCAGCACCTTCCAGTGACAGGAGCTGACTGGTGCCACGTCAGGTCTTTGCTAAGTACCAACAGTGGGACCTCTGAGTCATTTAAAGACACTGCCTAGACAGGATGGACAGATCCAGCAGATCTGGCTGCACATGTGCACCTGGCTGGGAAATGCAGCAGACCTTCTCTGCATTAGCCCTGTTCCAGTCCAAAACAGATACTAAGAAATTGTCACTGGTGTGAGTGTGCTTGGTCCTGGTCCTGAAGTGACCAGATATTCAGAGTCCATACTGGCCAAGAGGAAGGCTGGTCAGCAGGCTAACAAAGATAAGCAGTAGAGTCTGCACGAGGCTGGGAGGAAAAACTGAAGTTAGAACATGGGGTAAGGAAAAGCCAGGCTGACACTAATAGAACAAGATAAGGTGGAGGCTGCACAGATGAATTTAACATGCACAGTTCGTTTTTATCCTGGTTCCTTGGACGTGCAGTGAAATAGAAAAGGGCAACATTCAGACTATACATAAAATGCTTTAAATTGGGGCTAATACAGTTCTCTGATCTTTCTGTCCTCTAAAAGAAGCCAAAACATTAGTTGTTCTCCTCCATGTTTCACTTTTTCTCCCAGGCTTCCCTCAAATTAGATGTTTCCTTCTGGAGAAAACACAAGAACTACTGCAATCCTTAAGAACACTTTACCTTCATAACTTCTACCCCTTATTTTCTTCTTCATTTGCTATTCTTCTTCCAAATGAACTTCTTCTCCAATAAAGATCCTACTCATTATTTAGTCATTATACTCATTATTTAAGCACGTAACCCACAGAAAAGCCCTAAACAATTAGAACAAGCCTGAAATTACTTTAGAAATCAGTCTTAATATCAAAGTACACATGTGCCTACCAGAAACAATATTACTGCTGATAATCTTCCCTCCCAGAGTAGCCAGTGATTTTGGTACTACGGTGATGATGCTACCACTTGTAGTTTTCACATAAGTAGCAGCCCCTGGAGTTCCAGCCACCCGAGCCCCAATCGAGGGGCTCACCGTTGGCCGTGTATACGTTGCTTGAGTTCCTGTTTCAATGACAGAAGAAGAAAGTTTGCTGTTAGAACATGATCCTCTACTAGTACTTGTGGAAAAGTAAGTCAGTTTAGAAGAAAAGGATTAGATGATCTTCAGAGGCCCCACACTGCAATTTATTACCACCCTTTGCAATTCTCTCAGTCTTTGTAAACCTGCAGAGGAAAAGTTGAGTGTGTCCTCACAGGCTCATAGACTGGTTTGGGTTGGAAGGGACCTTAAAGATCATCCAGTTCCAACCTCCCCATCATGGGCAGGGACACCTCCCACTAGACCAGGTTCCTCCAAACCCCATCCAACCTGCCCTTCAACACTTCCAGGGAATGAGGCTTCCACAGCTTCCCTGGGCAACCTGTTCCAGTGTCTCACCACCTATATACTGACTTCAATTTAATGTAAGAGTTTTCTGAAGTATTTTATCAAATGTTCCACGACTGCTGTATTTTAATTCACATCCTTGTGCCTAAGATTTTCACTTTCAATAGGTATTTAAATTCTGCCTGTGTGTTTGCCACTTGCTCCCTCAGATGCCCAAGACATTTGATTCTGAGGCATGATGACACTACCAGAACTAATCCCTTGCTCTCCTGAAAGACACACATACTCTCAACGCTCCTGTATGACAAACTGTTTACAAAGAACACTAACAATGACTGGTATAAATATCATTCTAAAATAAAAATATAATTTACAAGGATAATGCAATTTTATGGATTTAGCAGTACAAAAGAAACCCCCTGACGTGCTATAAACTCTGCTTTTTCCTACCTACTCCTTCTCAGAATGCAAACAGAATTGATTCCACAAAAGAAACTTACTCAAAACAATACAACAGCTACACTAACATTGTAATTCCATTCTGCTTGTACTGCTGCAGATAGTGCACTGCAGACCTTAATTGCTGAAGGTGACAAAGCAAACCAGTTTGTTATGACAAGGAAGTCATGTGTTCAAAAGCAAAAGAGCCCAACACAGGTTTTACAAATTAAACAAACTGCAAAACTACTACTTTTTTTTTTTTATGTACTTGAGGATGTTTTTGTGAAGTACTTCAAAAGTTAAAAAAAGAAATAACCATTAGTTTATGCTAATATTCCCAAGCTGTATTAAAAATTCAGGAAGCAAGTTAAGAGTTTTCTGAAAACCAGGATAAAGCTGCCCTTCAAGTCTTCCTCATACAAGTTTACCATCTGAAAAGTCTGCATTATTTCTGATTTTTACTCAATAAGGAAACACAAATACAATTAGATCCCCAGAAAAACACTGGGAGTTGAAAATCCAATTTGCTGGCCTTTTTATAAGTTCACTGCAGGACTATGAGCAAGTCACCTGTCTTAAAGCCCATTTAAGTAAAATAAGAATGATGCTGACCTATCTGCTTGAAGTACCTAAGAAGTTAAATTAATGTAAATCATCTAATACAAGGTGCTACAGAAGTGCAAAGTATCAGCTGCAAGAAAACTTCTTTAAAATAAACCCAGTGGGGAAGGAATTATCACATTTTTTGTGGAGTAATTACAAAAGATTGTAAAAGGAATACAGGAGCACTCAGTGCAAAAATCCTAGTCCAGAATGAAAATCAACAGGACTGTGAATGTGCTGTTGTGCTCAGGGTTCACAGGAGAGAAGTGCTGCTTTTTTTTCTTTTACCCTAATAAACCATGTTTGATCACCTGTATTTCTGGGTTTACCCTCCCTTCCCTCTCAGAGCCATTAACTTACCAGTGGGAGTAGTGACCAGTTTAGTTGTCATGACAGTCCCATTACTGCTAACCACCATAATAGGTGAATTGCTACTGCTGGGCAAGGTCGCTGTAACTGGTTTGGGAAGGATTTTACTGGGCTGCACCTGTTGAGTGATTATTTTAACACCTAGGAAAGGAGAAAGGTCACTGTTAAAATACAGGCACGAAAAGTTACCTTCTGAAATGCTTTCTCAGACCAAGCCCTAGTGGGCAAGTAGCCTCACAAGGCTTCTATTCTGAGCCCACGTATCCTTGATCCTGAAAATAATTGTTTCAGTTTTTTGGTTTTAGTAAACAACAAGACAGTCAAAATCTTTGCCTTTCATGTGCCTGTTTCAATTACTACTCACTCCCACTGAGGCATGGGATTTCATTCCATCATTGATTTGTCGTAGTGATTTTTAACTTTTTCTGGTCCACGATTAAAAAAATAGAGTATTTCCCAGGAACCAACAGGTTATGACCAATACTGAATTGGTCCATCTACAGAGAACCCTCCAGAAGTGAAAGTTTGTTAATTAATTTACTCTGTACATTCTAATGTGTCTGAACTAGCCTAGCTGAATTTCATCCATCTGAATAAATTAAAAAAAGTTCTCTGTACAAAGAGTGTCAGTTGGTGTAAGGAAGCAGCTGTGACACTGGCTAGGGAAGGTTGCTTTAAGTAAACTGCTCTTTCCTCTTCATTTATTATCTTGAAGCAGCCAAGGGACTGGGCAGAAACAAGCTCTGAGTAGAATCAGCAAGAACAAAGACTGAAGACACCTTAGTACAGCATGGATTCTGTTCCCTCTCACTTGACTTGTGTAGCAGAATGGGACCTCTGCAAGATTCAATTCTCAGTTGCCAACCAGGAGGTAAAGTGTATCCAGGACACCTGCACCTCAAGTTCTGCTCCATGAGGAGGTAAATGTATTGCACTGTGTTGGGCAAATGCCATGAAGCACTCAGCTGGAATTAACCCCATCTAAATATAGGCACCTGGATTTATACACAAACATTTCTAGGTGAACAGTTTTGTCTACTTGGGATGTAAAACATCCTCTGGAGATGTTTTCTTCTTTCTCCATTGACTATAAGAGCAGCACAGAGCAAGTAAGCTCCAAATAAGGAAGTTAGGAAAGAGAAATGGAAGCCTTTGCATCATCCAGACACAAAACTGGATAAAAAGCAAAGTCTCTATGAAAACTGATGCACATCTTCCACAAACAGTAGATATCAGATGGTATTTCCAAAGAAACTCTAACTAAAGAGAACACTGAGCCTAAACCCATGGTAGAAGGCAAGGAGTGAAGCTCTTATTGGTCAAATATTGTTCAGTGACTGTAGGATGGAGGCCTCTTATCTGTCTTCAGCAGTGGATATTTTTTCTTAGGCAATGGTCCTATAATCCAAAAGGAAGTTTATCATAGGACAGGAGTAGGGCTGTTTATTTTATCATAACATGGTCTCCTTTAATTCTTTGATCTAAACAGTACGACTATAAAATAATAATTTTACTGACATGATTAATGTAAATAATGGACATAAAAATACTTTGCACTTGTATAGCACCTCTTCCTTTAGAATTAGGTAACTTTGCAAACAGTACTTCTTACTACACTTAAGGAGGTAAGAACTGTATTCTAGAGCAGAGGAAAGCCAACAAAAGAAAGATTACATGACTTGCCCAAAGTCAACTGAATGAATCAGTGTTACAAAAATAATTCAGTCCAACTTCCAGTCTCAGATCTCATTGTATTTGTTTTGATAATTACCTCAAAAATAGGTTTTGATTTCTGGCCCTGAGAAAAGAACTAAAACATGGAGTAACATCTTTTTGTAGTTGATACAGTTGATACAGCTCTTAGATCTTCAGAGAACTGGTGTCTTCCAGGTTGCTCATCACATTACTTTTGAAAATATTTACACACCTTTCAATCTCTAAAGGCAAAACATTTATTCCTAAAGCATGGCCTGTATACCTGAACCAAACAAGAATAGGGACTGAATCAAATTACTCAATTATTGTTAGCTGAAAACATTAAGCCATCCTTCACTATCTACTTATATCCAGGTTTGATGCCAAATCCTGTACTCAAATAATTATGCCTTCATGATAGCTCCCCATGCACATTTTGGGACAGAATTCTGCCCTACTTTCTTGACTTGTGGTTAGACCTCATCAACCAGCAACAACACCCCAAGATTAACTCCAACTACCTGATTCCTGTTTGATCTGAATGGTGGGCTTGATGCCAGGTGGTAACTGAGACTGCTGTGGCTGCTGCTGTTGAGCTACAGAAGATGGCACCAGCTGTTGTTGCTGCTGCTGCTGCTGTTGTTGCTGCTGCTGCTGTTGTTGCTGGGCCTGTTGTATTTGGTGCAGCTGCTGTTTAGGGGACTGCTGATGCTGTTTGGGAAACTGTGCTAAGATCTGAGTTGGATTCCCAACCAAACCTTTTGGGGAAGGTAGTCTGGTAGAGGCAACTTTAATTGCTGATGTAGACACACCTGTGAAGGAGTAAATGGTTTCAGATTGAATAGTGCTCCACAAAAGGAAAACATGACTATATCCTCAACACTTTAGCATTTGAACTGCCTTTATGACTCCAAGATGGCACGAGTGAAAAAAAATCTCCCACATAGCTCTGTTTAGAGGGAGCTTTACCCAGATTTTCAATGTGGCAGCAGAATAGCAGCTGATGGGAAGATGATAACCCCAGCCTACACCCTGCACCCTTCGTGGTATAAATAACACACAAATATCATGACACTTTTGTTTTGTGCTAATAGGTTAGGTGATCTTACAAGCAATAAAGTGATTAAAACAAATTTGCAGTTAGATGGAAAGGCAAAGTTCCCCAACAAATCTCAATACTTATTTCTGTCATTCAGAAAAGTAGTTGGGTTATCAGTTTATGTCACCAAATGTTTCACCAGCATCTTCTGCAGTGACACTGCTAATCTTGAAAAAAGTACATTGAGATATTCCACCTCATGTATTTTGGAATTATAGCTTCTTCCCTGATCAAACTCAACTAAAAATCCACAGTTTGAAGTATATGAGATTCTACTGTAAGCCCTTCTTGCTTTGTAGATTGGTATCTTCAGGATCTGATTAACAGAAGCAATGTGGAAGGCAAAATACCCCTTTCATCAGCCTCGATTTGGTTTCCCAACATTTTGTGGAATGGAACAAGAATGGAAAGTATGGACCAGGAAAAATTGCCATGTGATACTTGTCCGTGTCAGGCAGTAAATCATAGAATCACAGGATGGTTTGGGTTGGAAGGGGCCTTAAAGATCATCTAGTTTCAACAGCCCCCATCAGCAGGGACACCTCCCACTAGACCAGGTGGCTCCAAGCCCCATCTAACCTGGCCTTGAACACTTCCAGGGATGGGGCAGCCACAGCTTCTCTGGGTAACCTGGGCCAATGTCTCTCCACCCCCATAATGAGGGTCTAACCTGTATCTACTGTCTTCCAGTTTAAAGCCATTCCCCCTTGTCCTTTGAGGAAAGGCTGAGGGAGCTGGGTCTCTTTAGCTTGGAAAGAGGAGACTGAGGGTCGACCTCATCAATGTTTATGAAGATGTAAAGGGCAAGTGTCAGGAGGATGGAGCCAGGCTCTTCTCAGTGATGTGAAATGATAGGACAAGGAGCAATGGGCACAAGCTGGAGCACAGGAGGTTCCACATAAACATGAGGAAAAGCTTGTTTACTGTGAAGGTGACAGAGCACTGGAACAGGCTGGTTCCTCCACAACAGAGAGGTCGTGGAGTCTCCTTCTCTGGAGACATTCAGAACCTGCCTGGACATGTTCCTGTGTGGCCTACTCTAGGGGATCCTACTCTGGCAGGGGGGTTGGACTAGGTGATCTTTCAAGGTTCCTTCCAACCCCTAACATTCTGTGATTCTATAACTAAATGCCCTTATAAAAAGTCCCTCCCCAGCTTCCTTGTAGGCCCCGTTCAGGTGGGCCTTTAGTATTTTTCAAGTGTTGGTCACTGAGGCCCTTTCATTCATCCACAGATTCCCTTCCAAATGGCTTGGAAGTGGCTATGGAGTTGAATCAATCCAGTCAACATACAGAGTTGGAATTAGAAATCAGAAACCTAGGAATTTTAATCCAGGCCCACTCAGGTCTAAATTTTTAAGGACTTGAAAACTGAGATGCCAATAAAATGCACATATAGAAAAGTGTGAACACTTCTCTTTCACTTTTAGAATTGTCATCAAATTAGCTACCATGAGAAATATACTAGAGAGTAGGCATGTCAAGCAGAAGTTGAATTTTTGCATGTTTCTGTAAATCAGGCTTTAAGAGAAGTGATCACCTTCAAATACTGGAAACACCCATTTTCCACACATAACATGAAGTTCTTAAAGCAAATAATGAGGCTACAGTGTTTTAATGCTGCAAGCAAGATCTTTTCAAAATAGAAAGCTATGCTGCACCATCTGACCACATTCTCTTCAAAAAGAGAAGATCTGCACATTAATTGCTGAAGAGCTCAACAAGAGCTTTGTGGAGCATCTTGGATTGGTTTCATCAGTAGACTTCTCTCACATCTCCCCTATGCTATTCTCAAAACAAAGTCCAGTTCATCAGGGAAAGAGCTTTTGTAAATATAATGCTATTGCCATTTTTTTTGCCAGATTATTATGAAATGTTTGCCATATTTACCTTGTGCTACAGTTGACATAACCACTGATGGTGTTGATGATACTACAGCAGTCACAGCAATTGTATTTGCAGTGCAGGAGGCAGTGGAACAGCTACTGCTGCTGCTACTGACCAAAGAGGACTGAGAAGCAGTAATAACCACGGGTTGCTTTTGAGTAGTTGAGGCAATGACTGACGTTGGGACAAGTTTCGTAACAGCTGCATAGTTGTGGGACTTGGAAAGGATGTTGGGTACAAAAGTTGAGCTTGGAGAGGTGGTTACTATTATCACCTGGAAGGAGAAAAAGAAGAAGAAATTCATTTGTTCTTTGCATTTATTCAAAACCTTAAGATTCCAGCAGCATATCCTTGTCTATTTAGTTTTAGGGACACGTTTATTAAGACCATTTAAGAGTGTCATACACACATTTGCTGGCCACAAAATTTCAATTAGTGATAAACATTTCCTTAGAATTACAAGTTTGTTGTTTTGGGTGTTGTTTTTTTTTTTATGTGAAAAACAATTATTATCTAATTAAAGTAGAATTACCTCATGTATGAGGGCAAACAGACAGGAATGAACTGCCTGCCTTTGTTAAACTGGGCCAGGAAGCTCGAAGCCCATTTTAAATGAAACTGAAGGGATTTCAAGCGAGTTTTAAAAACTGTTCTCCCAAACCTTGTACATTCATCAAGAAATGACAATGAGAGAACTCTTAAACAATTAACAAGCAGTTGCTGAGTCAGTAATAGGAAGTATTTTGATTCACAAGGCTGTAAATAATCAATATTTCATCAGTGAAAAACCTGGTTTAAAACAATTTCTGCTTTAATTAGTGCTCTCAATAAGAAGAAATTCTCTTATCTGTCTGAAAAGTATTTGTCTAAAGACAATAAACATTACTCCTAGTGTGAGTTGCAATTACAATGCCATGAATCTGATTTGACATAAAATAACATAAAATTCATTATAACACTGGAAGAGGTCTGTTCTTAAGCAACTGACCTAGGAAACTAAGCATTTCTTAAGTATTGAATATGGGGACTGTTAAAGTAGATTCCTTTTATTCTGCTTATTTGTACCTCCTTGAGCTTACAAACACACAGTTATAATAGAAACACACAGCACAGAAATAGAACATATTTTCAGTTTAACAGGCAAGAACATGGAGGAGTTGTTTGAATAATGCAATTGTCCCAATGAAAATTTCATCTATTAAAACCCTTGAAAATTAAAAACGTAATAATGATTTGATGTAACAAAAGCACATAGGAAAAAAAAAAGTACAAAGGGAGTAAATAAAACCTGGGTCAGCTCCAACTAAAAGTCTTATGCTACTACCCAAGGACCACTGAAACCTTGCCTGATAGAGAAATCATATGATAATGGCACCAGAAATAGACCTAAGTGACAGATCAGGCAGCAAGGGATTAAGAGTTCCTTGTTTCTTTTTAAACAATATTAAAAGGAAATGACCACATGGGTGGAATAAAAGCAGCAAATTTCAGCACCATGGCTTCCTCTGCCTCTCCTTTTTCCCCAGGGTTTATGGTCCCCACTTCTTGGCTAAGCCTTTAACATTTTGATCTGAGGAAACCAAAACCTTACTACCTCCATGAGCTACAGCAGGTTGACCACAAGTGACCTTGCCTGAAGGTTTTTACATCTGCTGCTCTGCCACTTTATTGCATCCTCCAGGGAGAACACTTTCTCCACGTCACTCTTATTTTTCCTTCTGCCTGATTTTAATTTAATCAAAAAACGTGTCTGAAATTGCTCTTAGGCTATGACCATGCAGCCAAGCTGAACACAACACTGCTTGATTCTAGTGGAAAGGTCCTGCAATGTGCCTCTGGAGTCTTGCCCTGTTTCTTAAATAGTCAGTTAACACTTGAAACACTTCCCAAGTGCTTGAATTTTAGGGCAGCTCCATTCCACCTTGGGTAACTACTTTGGGAATACAGCCAAAGGACAACTTGCAGTCAAAAAAGGCAGATTGTTCACATTAAGCTTACCATATAATCTAGAGTGTGACAGGGCAAGTTGAGCATCTCAACCAAGTAAGTCCAGACAATTAGGGTGAATCTGGGTATAATCACAACTCCTGAACACCACTGCTCTTCATTCAAAGACAAAGATCAAACCAGCAGTCCAAGACTATCACATAACAACATTTAATTTAATCATGCAAGGAAAAAAGCTTGTAAAGCATTATAGTTTAACGATTGCTGTCCCGTGACTAGGTTTGAGTCTCTCTATTTCTTCTTTCAAAGTTAATACAGCAGAACAAACTTCAGTGATTTTCATGTGTGAGGTATATTCAGAAAACAGAATTTTCCATTAAAAATGTAAAAGCATTAAAGCTCAAATCACAAAAATTGTATTTTTGAGATAAAATTTTCTCACGTATGTTGAAAAGACCAAAGTACCATCGGGGCTACCAAAATTGCATCACATCTTTTACAGCAGAAAGACTTCCAGTACCTAAAGGAGGCCTACAGGAAAGCTGGGGAGGGGGTTTTCACCAGAGAGGGCAGTGACAGGACAAGGGGGGATGGTTTTAAACTGCAAGAGGGGAGATTGAGGTCAGACCTCAGGAAGAACTTCTTCCCCATGAGGGTAGGAAGGCACTGGCACAGGTTGCCCAGGGAAGCTGTGGCTGCCCCCTCCCTGGAGGTGTTCAAGGCCAGGTTGGATGAGGCTTGTGCAGCCTGGGCTGGTGGGAGGTGTCCCTGCTCATGGCAGGGGGGTTGGAACCTGGTGAGTTTTAAAGGTCCCTTCCAACCTTCACCATCCTGTGATTCTACGACTTCCCAATTAAAAAAAAAAAAAGCAAGTTGCTTTTTTGTTGCTGTTGATTTTAAACTGTTAAGGTTAAAACCATTTCCTAAAATACACTGAAATTAGTCCTGTCAGTTCTATTTTGAGAGACATCAAAACCTAGTCCCTGAGGAAATAAAGGCATTAACTGCCAGAAGCTCCCCTAGATCCCTTCTGTCCTAGACAGAGGTCTTCATTATAAGAAAATCCAAAAATTGGAGCTATGACACTATTAGTTGTTTTGACAAATCTTCTTTCAACCTACTAAAATGTCAAAACAATTCACAGAGCTGGCATGCAGAAACAAAGAATTTAATTCATTTCCACAACTTCACTGAGATGCAACTGCACTTGTTTAAAATAGTACATTTCCAACTTAAGTCTAACAAGTCTGACATTTAATTTAGAACTCCTGAAAGGGACTTCTCCCACCAAAATGATCTAGTTACATATTTTGGCATATCTAAACCCAACAAAAGAGGGCAGTGTGACAAGTTCAGATA
Source organism: Hemiprocne comata (assembly GCA_020745705.1). Classification (NCBI taxonomy): domain Eukaryota; kingdom Metazoa; phylum Chordata; class Aves; order Apodiformes; family Apodidae; genus Hemiprocne; species Hemiprocne comata. Next base: position 215,154,081 of record CM036586.1, read on the forward strand.
CAAACACTATTATGGCTCCCTAATGAAACAAGTGATGATTTTCCTTAAAGGGAGTCAAATAATACTCTGCAAAGCAAATTCTAAATTAACCATTTCAGAACAAGCAGAGGCACAACTGCAGAAAAGACCCTATTAGCAGTCCATTCTCTCTTCCTTTTGGAGATTTAATACACTCCATCTTTAACTACCATACTATAAAAAAACTAATACTTTATACAACACTACAGAGGTTTAAGGCAAAAAATTCTTCATTCAGAAAAGATGAGCTTAAGAAGAGCAACAGGAGGGGTAGGTTAAGCCCTGTCCTAGCTGTGGTTTTGCTGCACATATTCAAGAAGAACATTTTATTTGATGGTTTATGCTCACTCACAAAATCCTATACACATCTTCAGAGATGAAATTTGATTAAGGACACTGTTAAAGAACTGTGAATCAAATGAAAACATCCAAGAGCTCTGAAGCAGGAAAAGGCCAGAAAGCAAGTTCTTTATGGAATGTTACTTCAGCTAATCTTCCTTGGTTTTAAAGTTCCCAAAAATCGGGACATGGGAACTCTGCTGATCCAAACAAGAGTCATAAAACAATTAAGATGACTAATAGATCAAATACTGAGTGAAGGTTTGAGCTCAACAGTCAAACTCTCACAGTTGGAAAAAAACGCTTGTTAGTGGACAGCCTACCACCAGTCTGTCAGTATCAAGGCCAAATTAATTCCACAGACTCTCCAACCCCAAGTTTGCCTTAATTAATAACTGCACCAAGAATGAACTTGGTCTGAGTCATTAATCTCTTTTTAATTCTCCAGAACAAAAAAGCAGACACATCTGAAATGCTTCCTAAAGCATGGGAAAATTGTCATGCCATAGATCAGCCACGTAAAATCTGAGTCCAAGATAAAGTTTCAGCACAGAAAACCTTTTCCACACACTGCATTCTGCTGAAAGCTGGGCATGCTCAGCTAAAATAATGCAACTGATTCTGACCATAGTAACACTGATAATGTAGAATGAGAAATGGCACACTAGTACTGAAAGGAAAATAAAGCCCCCCAGCCTTTGATCAGCTTCAAGAATAAGCTTTATAGACACCAAGAACGTCAGTCTCTAGACAAAAGGCTTGGCAAGGGGAAGCCCATGCCACCTCTCTTGGAATTCTACTACTGCAAAGAATAATTATAAATAAGGAAAATAGAAATAAGAAAGATTACCTTTGACCAATAGTTGTTACCATCTGAAGGCTGTTCAGTGGCCTATGTGATCCAGTTCTCAGTGGACTAGTGTCCATATCACAAAACCCAACACCACAAATGGTACTAACTGGCAACCTTGTTGGCAGTCTCACCAGAGAGGCCAAGAATTGAATGAGCATGGAGACTGAATCCCCTCTCATCCCTAGAAGTGGTCCCTTCAGGTCAGGGTTGAGGCACATTGGTGGGGCAGTCTGGGGGAAGCTTGCACTCCCGCTGCCTGTGCTGTACCTGTTCTGTGGATAAAAAGAGGGCTTCAGTCTCCACGGCTGTCAATCCAGGTCCTTTCACACACAGGTGAACTAAATTCATACAAGAGTTTGGTTTTCTCTCTGTTCGTTTTAAAGAGGGATTACCTTATCCCAAGGGCAAGCCTTAAAAACACAGCTAGACAGTTCACAGAAAGGAAGAGTCAAACATCACATCTTACTCATTGATAAAACCAGAATAAAGTAACATTTGGCAGCTCCCCCCACATACCTTCTGTGTTGTCGTGTTTGTTGTCTGTGTTGAGGGCTTAGTGAAGGTTATTTTCACAGGCGACATGTGTGGTGGCAAGGAGTTGGCAATGCTCTGCATTATATTACTCATCTTGGGGCTGCCACTTACAGGCACTGTGATAGTTTTAGTGACAGGAGTCACTGCCTTTGGGACTTCTTTCAGGAGAACGGGGGAAGAACTAGAAGAATTCGTTCGCCGTCTTTTGCGGGGCTTTTCATCATCATCTGAGCAGCTGACACCTGGAAAAGAAGTACTTCTTCTAAATTATGTTTTCCCCACCTTCAGCTCTCTGTGCTTTCTAAAACATTACCACTTGCTCAGCCTTACGCTCACTTTCAATTAAGAGAAAAGGATACAGAGGACAAATTCCTGCTTATGGTTACAACTAACCTGTACCACACCACAGATGGTCTTAGTCCTCGATACAGACCACACTGAGAGTGCCACGAAGCAAAGAAACAAACCCTAAAGGCCCCCAAGCTACCCAGTCACAGGGTTACTTCATTTAGTTTAAGAGACTGAAAGAACACAAGAGCCAGTACAGGGATTTCATTCTGTCTCCAGAAGCTTGACTAATGAGACCCTGCACACAAGAGGTTTGGGATAACATCATGCACATTTCATCATGCACATTTCAGTTTAAAACTTTACACTAGGCTGTTGTTGCTTGTTTTTCTTACAGCCACTGGACTACTGAAGTTTATCCTCCTGCAGCCTGCTCTGATTTCAACCTTTGTACCTACTTGCATGCCATCCTTATCGTTCCAGTATCCTTCCCCCTTTCACCTCAACACAGCACCTTGAGATCCTGCTTATTTTATTTTTTTTAATGATATAATTTATGAAGGTCAAACCTCACTTTATCAGCGTCTGCCTCGTTTGGTGCATTTTGTGCAACAGATAGAAAACAGCACCTAACACACAATCATGAAAAACAACAGAAATCAGGCCACAAATGTGTTTGTTCTTCCCCATAATCATTTACTGCACATGTAGGGAAACAAAAAAAAGGATGCTGCAATATTCAGCTGAGCAATGGATAACCCTTCCTGCAGAGTGATCAATGGATCTTAAATCCATGTGAAACTCTTCTAAATATGCAAAAGGTTCATAAATTGATACACGTTACAGAATAACACAGCTCAACTACCCTGAAAATCTCTTGCACCTCTTGGGTATTTATGTTTACCAAATTAACCAGTGTTAAACAACTAAAAAACAGAAATATGCAGAAAATATACAATCCTCCTACACAGAACAAGACTGAGGGTGTTGTTCTGTATGCCTGGGGCTTACAGGCAAAAAAATGCTGCCATGGTGAAAAGCAGTTTTGCGCTGGTAACCCAAGTAAACTGGGTTGACAGTAAATCTCTAATTAGGCTCAAGATCTAATTATGGTCAATCTCTAATTAAAATAACTATTCTGGCATTCAAAAAGTGAAGACACGGGAATAAAGATGAACAAGAAAGTGCCCAGTAGCACAGCAAGTGACGTCTGAAAAATGGAATTCTCTCTCAGTACCAGCTCATTTGCAGGTACACTTCAGAAGGCTGATAGTTGTATCCACACAAAGGATGGGAGACTGAACTAGAGGAGGGAAGCAAAGGCTCTATTTTAAGTTTGCTTTCAACTCAAAAAATAGTCTTAGCTGGCTGTTGCAGTGCAGATGAAGTGTGGATCTACAAGTCCAGATTTCAAAGCTCTAATCCACAATTTACTTTATGGCCCTGAAGAAGCCAAGCAGTGATCTCCATCTACAAAGCAGAGATCTGGTTACCTGACTGTAAGGTCTATTATGAACAGGCCTTTAAGTATTACTGAGAGTGCACTACACAAACTTGTAACTGTGAGGTCAGTAACCACACTGAAAATGTGCAGGAACTCCAGAATCACTGAATCATTCCAAATCCAAAACCCACAGGCAGCTAGTATGTTAGGACACAGCTGTTACTCTGGTAGGTCACCAAGAAATACTGAAGAGAAAGCTTCTGGTCCTCAAAAAAACCAACCCAAAACCCCGAAAAACAAGAACACAGAAGTAAGAAAGTAAGATTAAATTAGCAGAATATTATTTTATGTTAAGTACAGCTCATGACATCTCCTGTTTCCACTGCTGGGGTTCTGCAAGAACATAATTCCTAGAATTCCACATTAGAAACTGCAAACATTTAGCTAAAAGGTAACACAGCTCGACTCCAACTCCCACTTGACAAGCAAGGAAGCAGAGGCACCAAGAGGTTAATGGCTCAATCAGACTGTGGCTTGGATGAGGTCACACAGCAGAGCAGTGGCAAAGTCACCACTGTAACTCAGGCCTCCTGAGTTTGCTCTTAAGCAGGTTTGTTAAAACTAATGTGACTGATACCACATGTTCTGAAAGACACACGACTCCTTAAAAAAAAAGGTAAAGATGAAGCATACAAAGTGGGGAAAAAAAATATCTAGGGATGGACAGAATAAAAATGAGAACCTTTTATCCCTCTATCATGTGTCTAGACTGGTTTTATACTCATTATCATGTAATAATTCAGCAGAGGTCTAAATTAAATTTTTAAGAGGTTAAGAACATTTTCCCCTGAATCTTTAAACTAAAGCTGAGTGATTAGTGCATTAGATGAGAAAAATGAAAAATTTCAATGTAATGGGCTCTGTGGCTCGACAGAGCCATTAAAGATGGTGGTTTGAAGGTAACATACTATTTACATACAATCTGGTATTTCTGACTAGCCAAACGTTTATATAAACATGCACATACAGCAAAGATGAAAACATTTTAAAAAATATTAAAGGTATCCACAGCAAGCATAAAAATGGCACTTATCAATTTCACTATTAACCTTTATTTGTCACCTGCGTTTTGATAAACACGAAATAAGAAGAGAAGGAAATATTTTTAATTATTCAATAAAACTACCTTTGATGAGCTGGGCGTATGTGTGAGGACATACCCTGCTCTTAGAACTAGCAGATTTATTAGCCAAAGAAATAAAGGGGAAGAGACAAGAAAAAGACTGTTTCTAGATATTATGCCCTGGATTTTCAAATTTAAATACATGAAGATGGGTATCTGCTGGAATTTCATCTGGAGTTTTCACAGTTGCCCAGGACTGCAAGGCTCACTGAGATTTGCTTCCACATAAATCACCAAGTGGCTAGACATAATTAATATTCTAAAAAAGTCTAGGTTAACTGTGAAAGTAGAAAGGAGGGACCTTTTCTTACTCAAGTAAGTGACTACTATGCATTATTTATGCAGAAGGAAGTGGGAAAGCCTCTGCAGAAGCAACAAGCAGAGAGGCTTAAAAACAACTTCTGAACAAGCTGGATAAGAAATCCACTGATATCCAGCACTTCCCAGATTGTATTTTTAAAACGCTTTTCACTCGTTTTGTCTTTTGTCATTACTGCTCCCTGCAGCATTTTACAGTGAGTGGGTTGATCCTGAACACAATTTCTCTGAAAAAGGGAAGCAATAAATTCATTCCTTAGACTAAATGAAGGCAGAAAGGCATTCCATGACTTGCCCAAGGTCAGGGAGTTTAGCTCAGTCCATGCTTCAGTCACAAGCCTGTCCCTTTCTTTCCCTTTTGTTAACCAGTTGCTAGTTTCACTTACTTTTGATGTAAACAGTACTTCCACTTGGCAAGACGACTACATTGGAGGCTGGACTGGCAGGTCTGGGGGACTTCACTGTTGCTACACTGCCACTTGGAACAGGGGTAGATGTTGGGGTTGAAGTGGTACTTGTGTAGGAATAGCAAACCACCACTGAAGAGGAGAAAAGACACCTTCCGCATAACTGAAGTGCAGGATCCCATTATTCTATCACTATTTTAACAACTGAAATGGAAGCCAAAGACCTATTTGGTCATAATCCAAATCAAGAGGATCTGCAATCCTGTTACTGTTGATTGCTCCCCAGTTTGATCTAAGCACCACCATGGAATTACAGGCCTTCAGAGACAAGACAGAAAGCAAACTTTCCCTTCTACCCTTCCCAGAAATCTGTGCTGCTGATTCTAAGTATTTTATTTGTATCAATCTGATGTTTTACTTCACAATCTGTTAATTTTCATTTAGGATTAAATATTTTCATCTTTTTGCTTTTCTGTAAATGACCATATCTAGACTAGTAAGTGACAGAAAAAACCTTGTGCCTCAACAGTTCATCACTTGAAAAACAAGCAAAATATTCCTTCAGTAGTGAACAACTGATTTTTTTAATCAGCTTTTTAAACTGTTGCTTATTGGTACAATAATCCAGTATTTCTCAAAAAAACAGAATTAACCTACTTCAAGAAGTGTTACACATTCTCTAGTTGCATGAAGCATAATTTGAGCCTATTCAGTCAAGCTGGATGGAATGTGCACTAGCATTATTTAAAAGACATAGGGAAATTAGAAAACAGTCTTTTAACTTGGCATGTTGAATCTGAAGAAAAAAAAGGAAAATCCCAAAAACATGTTCTTGACTTTCACTAAAACCTACTTACATTCTTAACACAGGGTTTTGAAATATCTTTCATCACTTACAGAACTTCACAAAATCGTAAGGTAAGATTTTATAGACTTGAGAGCTGCACAAGTTAAGCACTGAATTTCCCCCTCATTTCCCAGCAAGTGTTTTTTTGTTTCAGTTGCTAGCATGCTCACTAACACAAAGCTGCCAGATTTATGCTGCAAAGGCACCTTTATTAAAAAAAAAATAAAATTAAACATCTCTATGAATACTGCGCAATAAGAATGACTCATTAAAAAAAGTAATACTTAAATCAAAGCTAAAAATCATAGAATGGTTTGGGTTGGAAGGGACCTTAAAGCTCATCTAATTCCAAACCCTGTGCCATGGGCAGGGACACCTCCCACTAGACCAGGTCACTCAGAGCCCCATCCAACCTGGGTTTGAATGCCCCCAGGGATGGGGCTTCCACAACTTCCTCTGGGAAATCTGTACACTGTGACGTTATTTTTATGTGCCCACAGATTGCAGCAGAATCCCAGCTTCCTCTCACCTTCCTTGTTTCCAGTTTCTGCAGGAACTGGAAGAGATGCATTGTGCTGAACAGCTGCGTTGGCAACAGCGTTGGCGGTAACGGTGAAAGCCGTTTGTGGAACCAGCCGTGGCATCAGCGGCACCAGCCGACGACCTTCTATAGACCACTCAGAAGAGCTGTTTGGTCCAGACATACTAAAGAGAAATGCACATTCTGTAAGTATTTTGCCAAGTTTCCAAAATACTCAGTACTCTTATCTAAGGGCCCTTTTTCAACAGCAGAAGGCCAAGAGGTGGTTTCTAAAGACGTACTAGAGCAATAATCTTCAGCTTTCCAGAGTAGCTTCTTTTTTTGCTGTTTCATTTTACAGAGCCCTGAAATGGCCATAGGTCTGTGGATGTCATGTTAAAAACCCCTTAACTAGATTAGCTGCTATTCAGGTAGAGCTGGCTCACACTCTGCTTCTGGATGAACAAAGCACCTACTAGACATCCAGTAGATGAAACTGATTATGCTACAGGGAAAAAACTCTTGGCTTCTCGTGCAAATCTCATTTTACTTGAAGAGGAAAGTTTGTCAGACTTATTCAAGTAGTCCCAAACGAAGAACCAGAACATGAAATTATTTACACCCTGGTCATATTCCTTAACAGAAACCAGCCTGCTGCTCTCATTTTCCTCTTCACCTAAACTGTTTCCAAAACATGCTGTTCTTACCTAGATGGAAAAATGTTTCTGTTTGTGACTGTTTTACACGAGTCGTTTGTCAAATCAGCAAAACCAAAGTGGCAAATGATTTTTCAATGCTGTTACGTTCTTAAGCAAATCAACTCATTTCATGTATTAATATATTCCAAAAACCAACTTCTCATGTGAACTATTGCAGGCAAGTTGCAGCAAAAGCTACCTCAAATTAGCCTGTAAAACCCAGAGGATCTGCTCTGGTGTTAAATCCTGATATGTTTGAACGTTCTTCATACATATTCATATCGTATAAGCAGAGCTACATCAGCTGAGGTAAAAATACACTATTAAAATCAAAAATAAGACTACAAATATTGCATAGAGCAAAGCTGTAATAAGCTGGCTTTCCTAATGAGTGAAGAGAATTCTTTAAGCCAAGTACTGTATTACCAACCATCACTTCCAAAGAACTACCAGAGGAAAAATTAAGAGAGGCAGCACAATTGCACCTTTTTTGGGTTATGGTATTTCATCTATTTGAAGTCCAACACCTCAAGACAAACTTCATGCTCATTCTGTAAAATGCTAGGAACAGAGCTACTACATAAAAAGGAAACTTGATTCAAGAAAAGAATCCTGATTTGCCAATTAAATGCTTTTTTTTTTTTTAAAGAAGGAACTTGGTGGGTTTTACTTGATAAACAGCCTATTTCTAACTCTTCAAACCTGAACATTAAAACACTAAAATGTCCTTCTGCAGCACCATAACAGTATGCTGATTTTGCTGAGTCTAGGACCAAACAACTGCTAACTCCAGCTGCCTTGCTTTTTGTACAAAATCTCCTTTTTTTCTCCCCACAACACCTAAGCTACGCGAGTCAAACTTAAAAATCGAGGCTTATAACACAGAAAAAGAAAGAAAAATACAGACACCATCCAGCTCTTAAGACTGTTAAGTAAGTACCAAAGATATGTAAGCACTTGCTCTCTTGCTCCTCTCCACCTCTCAAAATCATGTGGAGCTTGCAAAAACAAACGCAAGGAGGAACCAGCCCAGCTGATGCCAGCACAGCAGCTGCATCAAGCAGAGACCAGTGGACACTGATGTCACCACTTAACTCGCTGCACTTCTTTTACTCTGACCATTTCTTTCCCCTCTGTGCTGATACACAGTTTTCCACTGATCTCTCTGCCACCTCTTTCCTTTCCTGTGTCTTTCTACAGAGTTAAGTCCCTCTTAATATAACCTTTCCAAACAGGCTTAAATAATACTTAAGGCAAAGCAAAAAATAATAAAGCAAACATGTTCATCCTGTATTTGGATTTCTCTAATTTCTCTACTCTCTTCTGGTCTATCTTACATAAAGCTCTTCATGAGAAAAGACACTTTCTTTTGTTGTACAGAAAATGGGATGCCAGTAGATCCAAAATACAATGGTACTAAATGACAGTTTCCAGTTCCCTGATGTAAATCTGATACAGTAATTCCTTCACCCATACACTGTTTTAAATACCTGAGAGGAGGTTGTGGTGAGGTGGGTGTTGGCTTCTTCTCCCTGGAGACCAGTGATAGGACAAGAGGAAATCGGGAGGTTCAGATTGGGTATTAGGAAAAATGCCTTCCCAGCAAGAGTGGTGAGGCCTTGGGACAGGCTGCCCAGGGAGGTGGTGGAGGCACCATCCCTGGAGGTGTTCAAGAAAGGGGTGGACGTGGTGTTTCAGGAGATGGTTTAGTGGTTGGGGGCTGTAGGGACTTGATGATCTTGAAGGTCTTTTCCAACCTTGATGGTTCTGTGATTCTATGATTCTGTTCAGCTAAGACACAATGGATTTTCCAAAGGGTACCTCTGGAAATCAGACAGAAAGTAACCTACAACTTACTTGTGTGCAATGGTCGTTAGTCGCTCATCGTTCACTGCTCTCCGAACTTCAGCACGATGTCGCTCCGTTGAAATACTATTAAAAAAAAAAAGCAATCTATTTTAGTCAGACAGAGACATGAACATTTATCTTAAACTTCTAGCTAAAATGAAACTTATGAATAATCCACTCAAGAGTCGAAAGGGAGCAGGCATTTAAGAAATTGTCACTTAACTTTTGCTATCACAGTGAGAAAGAATGAATGCGTTACTGTTCCAAAATGTTACTGGAGAATAAAAAAAACATTAGTGATCATAGGGTAGCCCTGCAAAACAGCTAGAATCCAACCTCCTGATGGCACTTAAAGCACATGGTAGAAAAACTGGCACAGAACATGCAGAGTTATTCCTTGATGTAACCCCAAAGACCTTCAAGACCCACCTCGATGAAACTCTAATCACATTCATGAGCTAGCTGTCATGATTCTAACACTCAGAGTCTCTCAAAACACCAACAAAACAGTAAAGCTTCCACTACAGAAGCAGAGTTATCAGGAAAACAGCTCATCAGTTCTTATTTTAAAAAGGTCAAGGTTACCTAAGCACTTTAGAGAGTTCTCCAAGAAGCTCCTTCTTCTCCTTCGTAAGGTCTCCCTGTGCACGTAAGGCACTGATGACACCTGCATACGCCTCCAGCTCTGAAGAATTAGAGCAAACAGTTTTTTCTATTTAATGCTCACAGCAAAGCAAAAAAAAAAAGTTATTTTCAGTATTACTGACAGTATTCTATTAATTTTCAAAATCATTAAGAGGAACATGTCTTTCAATTATTTAGTGCTTTTCAAGAGAGATTGATGGTTTAGAACTCTCTCAGTCAATTACTCTGCAGCGTTCAGCTTTTCTATGAAACAATTGTACCATCACAGAGGATTATCTAGTTTATAAACCCAAGCGAGTATTTCAAGCTTTCTCTGAGCTGACAGTTCAGGCAGAAAGCTTGAAGAAACAATCCCCAAATTTGGAGAGGGGCTCAGAATTCTCTAGAAACAGAAGAAAAATCTTTAAAACGCATCGTTATTAAAAGTTCCATGGAAAAGCTTGGCTTGAAACACACTTTCAAAATGAACTACTGATTTTTCCTTAGTGCCTTTCATTAATTAGCACAGAGAACATCAGCTCCAGTTTGCTAAATGCAATCATCACAATCTTTTATGCCCATTTGTTTGATATGTACAACTGCTTGAATCTGAAAAGAATGCAACCTGCTGAATTGAACCCGCTCAACACAAAAGAAACAATCCAGCTCTTCTTAAGTGTAGAGCCATCTCGAAGGCTAACTCACAAAAATACAACTTCGATTTAACATGGATGCATAATTCCAGGTGATCTAGGTAAATGTCATGCCACTGGGGTTTTAAAAAATAGAACAGTGAGAGGCTACTGAAACTTCTGAATGTTGTCCTACTAAGCAGGGTGAAAATGCAACTAATGCAAATAATGGAGTTTGCTAATTTGCCCAAGAATGACTTGCTATTCTAAGCTTAGCACAATTTAAGGAAACTGTGCTTTAAAACTAGAAATACAGATTCTTTTGATATGTAGGTGTCTTTCAGCAGCCAAGCAACCCAAGCCCACAACAGATTCCAGTTAACCAACAGCAAGAATAAAAGGGGCAGGCCTAAACCTAACACCTGGAGTTTGCTGCAAAAGAAAGACTGATGCTGTTCTGAAAAGCTTTCGGATTACGATTCCAAAGGGCTAATTTACAAATCAAATCAAGGAATTGTGCTGAAAAGAAACCCTGCTCTCCTGTCCCGATTAAGCAGACAAAACACAAAGCAGAGTCACTTTGGTTAACTATGCAGCCTGCACGGGGATTCCAAGTGACCTACAGAAGCATTTACAGCTTCAGTTATAAAACATTTGTTAATTAATGCAATGGTTATTATTAATATCAACATTTATTTAGACAACCATGGTACAATATTTAAGATACCAATTATTTTCCTCTGTTAACAACGTAAAGTAATTCTCAGATACAACCGTATAATTATTTAGCTAGGATTTCTTTTTCTTTCTGCATTTTTAATAGAGATCTCTACACTAGAGCTTTAAAACGCTCACTGGCTTTTTAGAAGCTAGAAGAGATCACAGAACAGCTGTAACTAGTTTCCTCACCCTTCTGTCTACATAGCAGTCACTAACTGGTCCACTGTCTTTCCAACACGAAAGACACCAAACAGCCAAAGCAGGTTTCACAACTAAATACCCATTTTTCAGGTGTAAGGTGCTACCACCACCCCTTTACTCGGTGAGACAAACCACGGACGCTGCAGGACACCACCAGGTACCTCACACCTCGGGATGCATTTCAGCCTCACCTGCACCCCTGCACTTCACCCCTTGGGGGTTACCCTGCTACTCCTGAACGGCCAATAAATAAAACGCTGGGTTGAGAGCTGGAACAGACTCTAGAAGCAGATGAGTGTTGCTGGGTACGGCTGTTCACCCTGACTGCCCGTGCTCCTTCCCCTCGCCAGCCTTATGGTGTGCCTGCTGAAACTGAGAGCTTCTCTACCCTAGAGGAGCCACAGCTGCTACAGGCCCTGATCCTCTGTTCTGCTGGCAGGGCCCTCTTGTGGGGACACAGCTCATGCCAGCAAAAAAAAAAAACAACAACCCACATTATTTATTTTTATTTTTTTTTCCTTCCTGTCAGCCTAGGTTATGTCATTGAAGGAGGTGTAGCTGCAGTTCTGTCTGGCTCAGCTGCACCAGCACAGTTCTGCCAGCTGGGGTGGAAGTTGTTGTGGGTTTGTGTTAGTTTTTTTTCCATGCTCTTAGCCAGCAGAGCTACGTTAACAAAATTTAGCAGCACGGATCCAGTCTAAATCTTTTGGCATCCTGCACTTTCTCCTAGTTTTTGTACTTCTTGAAGCCTTGCTTAAGAGCAAGGGCTGTCACCTTAATGGATGTCCAGCTTAGCCACAGTGTTGTGTGCAATGTCTGTGTCTGCTTCAGCCTAACACAAATCCCAGATCCCCAAGAAATTAAATCAAAAGGACAAAGGGAGGGAAAACAAATTCTCGATTCTCAGAAAGAAGTACAGCACATCATCTTTTAACATTCAAGTAAAATGAGAACAAGAAAAGCTGTGACTTGACTGCCACAGGAAGTTAGGGGCAGTCTCAACTTTCCTCCTGACATCATCTCTTGGATTATGCTCCTCAGAAGAAAGTCTGAAAAGAAACTTAAGTTGTTGGGTTTTCTTCCCTTCTAATATGACACATCACTTAACTGACAAAAAAAAAATAAATCCTTAACTAAATAAAAAGAAACCCAGCTCTAAGAATTCAAAAATTACTACCCAAGATCAGATCAGTGGTCTAACAAAGGACTGTGGTAGCCAAAAGTGGATGTGAGCAAAGAATAAATATGTTTATTACCTTCCAAAATACAAATATGTTTCTTCTTGTACACTTGTATTTAAAAGGACAGATGACAAAAAAAAAATCTCCCAAAATATATCTACTGGGCAAGGGTCTTAGATATTGAAATACATTTGAAACAATGCAAAAAGCTCCTGTTGTTATGACAGTTAAAAAAGAACATTGTTTTCACACTTCCCTGATAATCTGTGTGACTGCAAACCACAAATCACTATTATTTTCCTTCTGTTTAAAGTCTTTACAATATTACCTTTACTACTTGAACTCAGTCCTACCATGTCAATTAAACCTGGGTTCCATGACTTTTTTGGGTACAGAAAGGTGTCTAATACAGAACTGAAAGGCAACTGAACACCCTCCTCTCACAGAGTATCCCACTGCATGTTAATAGTCTGGTCAGGTGGGAGATGTCCCTGCTCACAGCAGGCAGGCTGGAACCTGATGATCTTTAAGGTCCCTTCCAACTTTCACCATTCTATGATAAAAAGAACAGCAATGCAACACTGAGGCAGAGATGGACCAGAAAATCCATGAAAGATTCTAACAAACCAAAACAATTCTCCTCTATTCATTTTACTCTGGCAGAGAGCATCTGCCAAACATCATTTTAAGCCAGGGCTGTCAAACCAATGACACATGCAAAACGCAGGAAATGACTTGTAAGTTGCCTGTAGACATATTAAAGTATTTCGTGGAAGCAGCAGGCAGGCAAATCTTAAAAGGGCAAACATACAGACCCACAAATTGTATCTTACTGTACCCAGTTTGCGAAGGATCCTCTTGCACTCATCTCTGCTGAGATCCAAAAGAGTTGGCCACACCACAGGCATCTTGCCCTTGTGTCTGCGGTCCCACAGAGCTCAGCCTCGCTGAAAAAAAAGGGAATATAAATGCGGTAAGCACAAGTCCATCGTTTATTGATTTCCCAAGCCGATTAATGCAAACTCTCCTCAGCCTGCTCAAAACTCCACCGACACATTCGCTCCCATCCCTGCTCCAACCTTTGTAATGGCATGCTTTGCCATGCAGGAATTCAGCAGTTTCACAAGGGCACGACGGACTTCCTGCACTCTTGTGCTCAGATCCAGCACCCAAGCCTTTTTACCGACTTTCCTATCTCTTTCTCAAGCTCTTTTTTTCATGCTGAAACGCTCTCCGAATTGATGTTCAAGTCTCCTCCCTCTCTTTATGCACAGAGCACCTATTATAAGAACTCTTCCAGCTAACCGCACGCCTCCCCTCCCCCCAGGGAATGCATTTAGCACCAGCCTATTATACGACAGAATGGCAAAAACACCCGTGAAAATTTGCTTTCCACGTACCAGCATCAGCCTCCCAAAAAATACCCAAACACGGGAACACCCCCTCGCCCGATCGCATCTCGGCGAGATTCCGGGGCTGGCGGGGAAGGAGGGCGCATCTCCTCGTTGCAACGAGGATAATAAAGGGGAAAGAGGAGCCGGAGGCGAGCCGGCTTGTGCCAGCCCGCGGCCGCGCCGTGTTCCCCGGGCAGGGAACGGCACAGCGGGGAGGAAGAGCGGGAGGAGAGGGTGGGGGGTGGGCACCGGGAACAAAAGCCCCGGCGCCGTCGCACCTTCCAAAGCGGGGCTGAAAGGAGGATCTCCTACAAGGGCGTCCGGAGGCAGCCGCCACCCTGTGACTCCCCGGTTCTCGGGGCAGGGGACAGGCGGGAGCCAGGGGCGCTGGGTCCCCACCGAGCTCGGGGGCGGCTCGGGAGCCCCCGCCGGCTGGAGGAAAGGAGAGAGCGGGCGGCAGCTGCTGCTTCCCCGCGCCGGGCGGAGGGGCAGAGCCGGCGGCCTGCAGGCGGAGGACGGGGCGCTGCCCGCGAGGCCCGGGCCCGTGAGGGGGCGGCGGGTCCCCGCCGTCCGGGGAACGGGAGCTGCCCCTCTCCCTGAGGGGGAGCGCCCGGGGCAAGGCGAGGAGACGGAGCAGGGCTGCCAGGGAGCGGGACCCACCTGCCCGGCCGTGCCTGGCACATCGAAAGGCTCCTCGGCGGCAGGGCCCCTCCTCCCCCCCGGTGCCGCTCTCGGGTTTGTTTAGTGGCGACGGCGGCGGCAGCGCTTCCCCGGGCCAAGATGGCGGCGAGACACACTGCCCATGCGCAACTGTCTCGGAGCACGCCGGGAGTTGTAGTTCCCGCCAACGTTTTGTGACTGAGGAGATGGAAGAAGCGGGTGCCAAGATGGCGCAGGGTAGAGTACCGCGCATGCGCGGCGACGCAAGGCGCTCCTGGGAGCTGTAGTCTTCTTGGCCTTTGTCGACGCTGTGGAAAGCGGCGCCGACCGTCCCGCCATGGCCTGGCGGCCAGGTACGGGCAGCGAGAGGGGACAAAAACTCGCGCGCGTTGTCCGCCGGGGGCCGGGCGCGGCGCACTGTGAAATCGCTGTAAGCACGGCGCGGTTTAAGCCCATCCCGCATACCCCTAAACTTTAGGCATTAACGGCTAATCGCTGTTTCTGCAAAGAAATCTGGCAGGGTTGACATCAGCCCTGACGTCATTTGCCCAGGTTTCCGACTTTAAACCGGCGCCGGGTACGCGCGGGGCTGTGTCGGGCTGTGGTCACCAACGCTTCTGTGCAAACAATAAACTCATAAAATCCACGCCCTGAAACCACAGTCTCAACCGCTCCGGGGTGTTTCTTTGCTCCCTGCGGTAATTCATCAGGGAGTGGAGCAACCACCTACTCCCAAAAGCCGCCAGCACCGAATTCGGAGCCCGGGGCCTGGCAGCTATTTTATAGAAAACTACGATTATAACTTTTTCTTATGCACCGTCCAACCTGGTCTAGTGGGAGGTGTCTCTGCCCGTGGCAGGAGGGGTTGTTGGAACTAGGTGATCTTTAAGGTCCCTTCCGACCCAAACCGTTCTATGATTTTTTTTTTCCCTGCAGATTTCCGAGAAAAGCAGTAATTACAGCTCTTTCAAAGTCCTTAGATCAGATTAGAAATAGTGAAGGGAATAATCTCTGGGGTGCGGCTGAAGCTTAAAAACAACATGTCTATCTCTTTGTGGCTGCGAGTTGCTGCAAAAGAGCAAAAAAAAAAACCAAAAAAGACACCAAATAAAACTGATCCCTAAAACCATCTGCAAAGCGATCACTGGAAAATCATGGTAAAGCCCCTTCAGGATGAGCTTTTGCTGTCGGGTCTCCATCTCACAGGCCTTCGTTTTTGCTGCAGGCACTTGTTCTCCACGCTTCATCTCGCACGCTTTCTGATTTTGCCAAGCAAACGGGCGCCCGGGGGGCAGACAGTTTGATGAAGAGGAGGGCAGGGATCCTCCTTATTCGGCTCTCTCCCAGAAAAATCCTACTTTGTAGTTTGCTTTCATAAAAGCCAGGAACAGCTGGATGTTTGGTGAGGAGAGGACAAGGCAGATGGATGGTGTGCGGTGAATCGCAGCACCTATTTCCAGAGCTACAAGTGCTGTTATTCCCACCAAACTGTACATAAAAATCTTTCCTCCCTGTGATCATTGATGAGCATTTTCTCGCTTGCAATTTCCTATTGTTCTTCACAGCGGTATAAATCTCAAGTACTTGAAAACAATTATGCTGAACAGCAAAGGAGAGCTGGAACAATTTTCTTTCTTTTTCTAATGCCTTTCTAAACACGAACCAGCTGAAGGCAAGTAGCATCTCTGCATAATATTAGCTAACAAAAATAAATATTCTCAGCTTTGCACAGAACTGAGGAAGATGCAGATCAGGTTAATGCCAGAAGTTGAAGTTTTCCTTTGCAGGTCACAGACAGCACTGAAAACTGAGCTGGAAATGTGTCTTTTAGTTGGATTAGTCTGGTCAATAGAAAGAGGCAGGACAGCCAAGCTGCTTACGAGAATAAAATCACCTTTCTGAGGTTTATTCATGAGTTGTAACTGTGATGCTCTAGCAGAGTTATCAGTTTTATTACGTCTGAGGTGTTTCACAGAATAAATAATTCCATGAGCAAGAAACTACCAAAACCTCTTTTTTAAACAAAATATAAATACTTATGTGTACATTTTAGCTGAATATTTGCTTCGAGATTGTGTGTTTCTTACATACACTCTCCAGTGAAATCTCTGCTGACAACACAGCTCAGAGAGAGCACAAATATGTTTTCTCAGCAGCTATATTCATTAAACTCAATTAGATCAACTTAGTAATTTTTTTAATCTTTCTTTTCTTTTCAAACGTGGGCAAAACTAGCCAATGGGACCAAAAGTTATTATAGGCAAGGTGGACAGACACACACTGACACTAATGTACATATATGTTAGTGTTCATATATATATATAGATTCACATATATATATATTTCAAGGCCAGGTTGGACAGGGCTTTGAGCAACCTGGACTAGTGGGAGGTGTCCCTGCCCATGGCATTGGGGCTGGAACCAGATGATCTTAAAGGTCCCTTGCAACCCAAACCATTCTGTGATTCTATGATATATGTTGAATATGTATGTATGTATATATTGAAGAAAATGGTATATGTTTGATTTCCTCCAGCACACAGAACAGAGATGAGCCAGTTCTGTATGAAATGTCTGAAGATACAACTGCTGCATTTCTACAGATGTCTTAAGATGATCTTGAATAATACTTCTTATTTTTATTAAGGATTAAGACCCAGACTTGGAAATATGTGAGAGGTTTGTAAAGTCTAAGGCCTAAATTTTGCTTGTAGTCATAGCAGCACCATTGCCATTTATTGCTGATTAACCTACAATCAATTTTCTATTACCCATAAAAATGAGAGGACGAGAGACGATGGACAAAGCAAAAAAAAACCCAAAAAGCATAAATAATGAGTCTTGAAAAGCATAGGTAACCTAAACCAAGGCCAGAGCTTTGCAGTGGGTGATGAACTGGGATGGATCCACCAAGGTTGTCCCTGCAGAGGAGCAGAAATGAGTCCCAGCAGATGCAGCAGACCCACCCCCCAGCCCAGCAGGCTTTGGTCAGAAAGGTCTTCTGGAGTCAAGTCCACCATCATACAAAAATCCCTTATCTGCTGTAGCCCTAACTGGTCTCAGGAGCAGCAGGAATCTTTCCATGGGATTATATCATAGAATCATAAAATCATAGAATCATAGGGGTCAGAAGGGACCTCTGAAGATCATCAAGTCCAACCCTTCTGCTGCAGCAGGATCACCTGGGGCAGATCACACAGGAACACGTCCAGATGGGTCTTGAAAGTCTCCAGAGGAGACTCCACAGCCTCTCTGGGCAGCCTGTCCCAGGGCTCTGTCACCCTCACAGTAAAGAAGTTCTTCCTCATGTTGAGGTGGAACTTCCTGTGTTGTCACTTGGTGCCATTTCCCCTCATCCTATCACAGGGCACCACTGAAAAGAGACTGGCCCATTCTTGACACCCACCCTGCAGATATTTATAGACATTAATAAGGTCCCCTCTCAGTCTTCTCAAGACTAACCAGCCCCAGGTCTCTCAGCCTTTCCTCATATGACAGATGTTCCAGTCCCTTAATCATCCTTGTAGCCTCCATTGGACTCTTTCCAGCATATCCCTGTCCCCCTTGAACTGGGAAGCCCAGAACTGGACACAAGACTCCAGATGTGGCCTCACTAGGGCAGAGAAGGTTATCTGGACTCGGAATGACTGCATGCAGCCAGCTTGGATCCTCCAGCCTAAACCAGGGAGGTCACCCAAAGGTGACAAGAGACTTGACAGCATTTATGTCTGATAAACAAAGCATCACGAGTGTTCCAGCTGTAATAAAGACAACATGGTCTAGGCTTTCTTCATTAGTAGAGAAAACTGGCTAAATGTTCAGCAGGTGAACTTTTCTCAGTGAATTAATGTAAAATAAATTGATTCATTGTGGGTAAAGGAAGAAAATGCAGAATGTGAAAACACTAGAGATTTTTTCTAGCATTAGTTGCCTCCCAGATTTTAATCCCTTTCTTAGCTCTCATTACCTACATCCTCAATCTCTGAGTCATCAGTTAAGGAGGCTCAGAAGTATAGAGCACTTTCTGACTGTTCAGAAAGCAAAACAGAGGAACTTGTCGATGGCAGCAACAGTTCATCTGTTCCTGAGGAGGCAAGGCTCAACAGTGTCAAAAAACACAAGGTGTAAGTTGTTTGTAATAGTAATTCTATTTTGCAGTCAAGGCAAGCTAAGAACTCATGTAATTAGTACAGCTTCAAGCAGTAAATCACAGAATTTTTGTAGCTTGGTCATATTAGGCTGGTGCCTTATAATAGAATCAGAGAATGGTTTGGGTGGGAAGGGACCTTAAAGATCATCTAGTTCCAACTCCCCTGCATGGGCAGGGAGACCTCCCACTAGACCAGGTTGCTCCAAGCCCCATCCAACCTGCCCTTGAACACTTCCAGGGAGGGGGCAGCCACAACTAGCTCTAAATGTGTTCACAGCAGCTCACTGTTAGCTTTCCTGTTACAGCCTGAAGATTCTGCATCTGATGGTGACCTACTGACCAACTGCCCAAGGTGTATCACCTCTCTTGTGCCTTCGTTCCCCACTTTTATAAAGCATAGAAAATAATTTTTAAAGGATTATAAAACCATTAATGACAGTGATCTACAAAAGCCACACATGATTTTTTACAACAGCAAACTGCTGGCTGTTCTTTTTAAGAATTTGCTCCATTATAACATTTCAGCAAAATTCATTCCTCCTTCCAGTAAGGGAAAGAAATATAGTGACCCTAAAGCACTCCAACTTTGTATCATGTACTCTACAACCTGACATCCTCAGATCCCCCATCAGCTTAAATAAAATGATTCTCATCAATTACAGGCACTGGTGTAATTAATTAAACTTTCTGGCCACTTACAGAATTATCTATCACAGAATTACTACATGTCCTTCTATCCCCTTAAGACAATGGAAGGGGGAAGACAATGAGCTGTAGCTTGGAAGCATCAGCGGTGAGATGGCCCAAGGGATGGAGCAGGGATTTTCATGTGGAGAAGGTGATTTGTATGCAGCCCAGGTCACCAGGACAAAGCCACGCTTCTCAGCTCTTTGGGGGCTGGCAGGAAACAAGCACAGCAGTTCCCACTGGATTATTAACTGCATCTCCACTTGCATTGCTACAACCTGATTGCTACAGACTCCAAAATAATCCTTTTTCCTTAGAGGAGAAGAGAGGTGCATCAGCTCGGTAACTAGATGAGAACCATGGACAGCTACAGCAGCTGCATCTTTTCCGGCTATAAAGGGTGGATTTCCAGCTTCCAAGAGTAGTAATTTCCAAAATAAAGTGGGAAAATCAAGGGAAAAAATAGTATTTGTATCAGTCTGCCAGCAACTGAGAGAAGCAGTAAGAAACTCACTACGCTTTTATACTAAGATGAATGCAACGCTGTAGGTAATTTAAAATTTTAGGGAATTAAAAGATGATTTCAAGTGTCTTCCATGTCTTGCATAAGAGTGAAATAGCCTAGATTCTAACAAAAGTTAAATTATTTCTTGGTCTTTTGTTCGTTTGTGAGTTAAATGGCCACACCAATGGAGATTCCACTTCTCACAAGATGTTACTCAGCGACTCGACATGCTCTCCTGACACAACCACCTCCACTTTCATGTCATTCTGTCGCCCTCAGACCACCCCTGAGCTCCCTCCTCCTCCTCAAGGCATTTTTTCTCCTGGTTAAGATAAGAGCAGAAACCTCAGTTTAGGTGCTGGCAGCTCGCCAGAGGAGCCTTTGAGATACAGCCTTGTCCAATGCAGGGATTGTCACCCAGGACTGTTGGTATTTAAATCCACGAAGATATTTCAACTACTTTCACTGAAGATAGCTTTGTGTTGCCAGTTAATAGGGATTTTTTTTTTTTATCCCCCTATTATAATACATATTGTATTCAACATACCTATTTATTTTACAAATTGTATAAGGGCTTCAGTGCTGAAAATACCTAAATTCAGCAAGGCTGAAGTCCATCAGAACGCCACTGTGCATCGAGCACCTATTTAAACACTTCTTCACTGCACTGAGGCAAAAACTTGATTATCTCACCTCAGATAATAATAATAAAATAATCCCCACGTTTTTGTGTCACTCTGTAGCATTAAGAGCAAATTAAATTGACGTTGGTACCCTCTGCAATCTAGGGAGGCAGATGCAAATGTCCATCCTCTTTGTGTTGGTCAAGAATGTGTGAACTTGCTGGGAAGAAAGCAGGGGCTCCTCTCAGAACAGAAAGCATGGGAATAAAGCCAAGCTTTGAGCTGTGTCCTTATCTATGGTCACATATGCATGTTACAAACCACCGTGGGTAACTTTAGTGTAGTTCTGCAATTTAAAGGACATACCCCAGATTAGCATTTAGCAGAATTCAGCCCTGATAGGTCCTGATTTGCGTTGTGTTTTAGGGGAGATTGCAAGTTCTCTCTCTCCGAGTTGCACTTCTAACCCATCAACAGACTGTGTATTGGTTCACTCATCAGTGAGTATTTGCTCTTGATTTTGACTATTTTTAGAAGGCTCCATGTGCTCTAAATACAGGGGGAGCAAGTGAAGGTATCAACTGTAAAGGGTGTATTCAATCACTCTACGGAGACCAGACAACAAAGGCAGCTCCACAGACAGCAGGATAAACAGTTAATGATCCTAATTACCCAATGGCCAAGGAAACCAGGCATTTGCTTACCTTTTTGCTTTACAAACTCTTTATCCCCCAACTGGTTTGGAAGGATCCCATTCATTTGCTGTGCAGTGAATTCAATAAATTACATTGACCCTGGAGCACCTTGCAAATGAGAGTTTACTTGAACATACAGTATTGCTGCAGAGTGGAGAAGGTAAGCAAGCTGGGCTGAGTTTGCAAACTAGACAGTAACATTTTTGCCACTCTTGCAACCTCTGCTGAAACTTGGGAAGAGTTCAACTATTTTCTTTTTTAAGAGGTTGGTCTTAACACCCGTGGCTAGCAAGGCTTGTGCAGAGAAATACAACCTGTCAGTCCTGGATTGTCACAGGACACAAACAACACGCTCGCATCGAAGTACAGAGCTGACGGCCCTCTGGATTTCTTCATGTTGAACACCTGATAAAACCCTATGAAAATCAGCATTCTTTGAATCAGAATCATAAAAAAGAAAAAAAAGACATCAGTGAAACGGGGAACATGCAATGGGAACTGGGTCTGATAACCCTTGAGTATCATCACAGACATTGCTAGCTTTCATTTGCAAAAAAAAACTAACCATGAGAGAGGAACCAGGATGCTGCTTTAGTCCAACTCAGGGCTGGAGTTAAGTTGCATTTTGGTCACTAGTATTGCACACTCAGCGTGCACTCACAGCCTCAGAGGTCCCCTCTCTGTGTGCAAGGCTGTTACTCCCCACCTTTGCCTTCCTGCTCTCCAGAAGTGTAAGCAAGCCCTGACACAACCATCTTATTTTTCATCCTGTTATTGCAAATTCCAGCGCATCTCAAAGGGAGCATGGATATAGAAATATAAAATACCTCTATGGGATTCACCTGATGTCCATTTAGTTCTTACAGACAGGTCACCCCAACAGCAACAGGGCTGTAAGACTTGCAAGAGAGTCTTGTAAGAGTCATGAAAGCATTTCAGACTTCAAATACTCTCTTGCAAATAAACTTTTAAGAGCAGGAGAACTGCAGGAGTACACAATTGTATTTGAGAAGTTCTATCAGAAAATAAAGGCAGAACTGACTTTCACCCTGGGAAAGAGACATGCAGTTCATTGCCTGAAGTACATGAAAGAGGTTATTTTACAACCACTCTTGTGTGACAGAGAATCCTGGATTTAAGGCACAGTTGGCCTTAAATGCAGGGGAAAAAAGCAATTAAAAAATCCGCACCAACACACAAAATGCCTTTAAGAACAATTTATCTAGAGTGTACAGATTACAGGCACAACACTAGGAATACAGTATATAATCCCCACTACTAATACAGGAGATAATCCCCATTCAGTGTCAACAGGAAGACATACTTGGAAAGACACTGTTAACAACACTTCAATAATCTGGAGCACTATTTAGGACACACAATCACCAGCACACAAATTATTTATGTACACTTCAAAGGCTGCTCTGCAAGTAAAAAAAAGTTTTGGTGATTTCTGTACTTCACAACAAAAGCTAATTTTTTTTTTTTTTAATTTCCTATTAAGTAATAGTGTAAGCTGATTTATTTTTATTTTTTTTAATAATGGGCTTCTAGTAATATTGTTTAAAAAAATAATTTTCTTTCCATTATATAGGAAACAGTTAAAAATTAAGTCTACCCATAAAAAAAATCATCCAGCAAATTTTAGTAACTTAACTTTATGCACAATTAATCACCTTCATTTCATTAGGAAAGCTCATATGCAAATATATAAACATGTAGAAGAGAACAGCCATAACATGCTTGTACAGTGATTCAGATGATGCAAGAGCAACAGAAGCTTCAGTCAGAAGTAGCAGCTTCTAAATATGTGCCATGGTATTTTCATTTTAACACTGCCAAGGTTCTGGTTTGGTTTGCTCAGAACCCTAAGAAGCAGCTTCAGCCCACACTCACTTTTGTCTGGCGAATCAATTACAGAATCACAGAATTATTGTGGCTGGAAAAGACCTCTGAGATCATCAAGTCCAGCCTATGACCAACACCACCACACCATCTAGACCATGGCACTAAGTGCCACATCCAGCCTTGCCTTGAACACCTCCAGGGATGGTGCCTCCACCACTTCCCTGGGCAGTCCATTCCAATGTCTAATCACCCTCTCCATGAGGAAGTGCTTCCTGATATCCAACCTAAACCTCCCCTGGTGCAGCTTCTGGCCAGGCCCTTGTCCTGGTTTGAGCCAGGGTGAAGTGAACTTTCTCTTTGCTGATTTTTTTTTCTTTCAGTGAACTTTCTAGCAGCGCCAGTGGACTGATAATAACCCAGGTCACTTCTGACTGTCTGCAGCCTCCCCCCCTATGGGGGAGCAGATTAGACTGAAGGCAGGATCAGCAAATCAGAATATTCCCTTCTCATCATATTTTCTCTTTATGGCTTTCAGTATAGGTTAAGACATCATGGAAGCCAAGCCTTTTGTTTCCTTTTTCTCTCTCTTTTTTTCTTACTATGGCTTCTATCACCCTCTCTTTGGCTATTTTTTTTCCCATTTTTTCTTCAAAGGTGACATCTGGGGACCCCATCCATGCGCCCAGACACTCCCCCCTTCAGCTGGAGCCACCAGGGAGAAGAGTTGCTGTGAGAGTCGCTGGGGGAGGAGGGAGGGGATCAGGTGTTGCACATCCCTTTACAAATATATATTCCCTTATCACTAATAATTAAAATCAATCTGTTTCACATTTCAACCCAGAAAGTCTTTCTCCCTCTTTCCCTACACTGGGGGAGGGGGCTGGGACTGAGAGCATTATTGTTATTGGTTTGACTGCCAACCCAGAGCCAAACCGTGACAGCCCTCTGGTCCTGTCACTGGTTGCCTGGGAGAAGAGCCCGACCCCAGCTGACTCCAACCTCCCTTCAGGTAGTTGTAGAGAGTGATGAGGTCCCCCCTGAGTCTCCTCTTCTCCAGGCTAAACAACCCCAGCTCCCTCAGCCTCTCCTCATCACTTTCCCTCCAGTTCCTTCTCCAGCCTTGTTGCTCTCCTCTGGACCTGCTCCAGCACCTCAATATCTTTCTTGAAGTGAGGGGCAGAGGAAAAGGGCCTTCAGTCTTGGGCAGAAGATAATAACAATTATTTAAGGGTGGAGAAGTATTTTTTCATAGTGAAATGAGTTTTTAAAATGTTTGAAAATCAGGGAGCTTCACATTACGATTATTCAGTCACGCCTCTAAGCTGTTAACTGCAACTGAAGAGGATCCTGCTCTCTCCTCTGCATTCCTGCATCAGGATGAACACTTATGCAAACAGCACAGCAAATCAGATGGCAGTTACCTGAATGAAATCTAACCTAATTGAGTGTATTTTTAAAAAGGTTACTTATCTGATTAACTTCCTTATACAGTTCACTGTATACAAACGTTGGCCATTGCCCAGTAAGGTGAAAGCAGCCAGATACAGCTAAAGGTACCTTTAGCAATGGTTTAAATGGCTACTGAAAATTACCTAAAACGAAATGAACTCGGCTACGTTCCTCAGTTAGAATTCTGGCAAAGAATTAGCACCACAGAAATTGATGTTATTGAAATGAGTCCAGTGAAAAATGCTTTGAGTTTGAAGGGCACTTGACAACAAGGCTTCCTCATGTGAAAGACAGCTTTTGTCCTGCTCATACTAAATAAAAAAGCTTACAAGTTTGTAAGCCAACCAAAAGGAATCAAACGAATGTCTATTTCTCCTTTATGCATTTGTCCCTCAGCAGCACATCTACACAGCTTTGAAATCCCTCCGGGGATGGGGAATCAAGTAAACTTTGTTTTCCTTTTACCTACGACAGACCTGACTAGGTATACCCCGCTTGATTACTTTTTTTGCTTCAAATAGGCGCGGTTTCTCTCATTATCCAACCGGCCTGTGGTACAACGGCCTCTTCCTAAGAAAAACAAAAGAGACAAGAGAAAAAGATTATGATCTCACTCTACATCCTCAGGTCACTATTCAGGTAAAAACATACTCAATGTACCACATTCACAGACATTGTTCCCCACTCCGGAGGGATCCAGCGGTTCCAGTCGCTCCTGCCCGGCGCCTCTGCGCATGCGCGGCGTCGCGGGCGGCCCGCGCTTGGCGGGAGGCCCATGCGCACTGCCCACCCGTCGCGGGACGCATGCGCACTACTCCCTCGGGCCAAGCGCATGCGCACCGCCAACCCGGGCCCCCGCCGACGCGGCGCGGCGCATGGGCACTCTGCGGCGGGCCGCCGGGCGCGGTGCGTTGTGGGAAGGAGGCGGCTCTTGTCCCGGCGGAGGGTGGCGGTGAATCCTCCCGGCCGCTCACAGCAGTGTAGAGCCGCTTCCCCCGCTACCCTCCTCCCTCCCTCCCTCCCCCTCCACCCCACATACACATTTCCCCCCCCACCCCCCCCCCTCCCTCCGGCCCGCGGATTTAAAGGGGCAGCGGCGCCAATCCGGGGGGACCATGCCGAACTTCTGCGCGGCTCCCAACTGCACCCGCAAGAGCACTCAGTCCGACCTGGCCTTCTTCCGCTTCCCCCGGGACCCGGTCAGGTGAGACCTCAGCCGGGCGCTGCCGGCGCCGCCTCAGGAAGGCAGCCCGCGCTGCAGAGGGGCGGGAGGGTGAGGGCGGGGTGTGGGGAGCGCTCGGTTCTCCCCTCAGGTCCCGCCGGCCGGCAGCCCCTCGCTCCGCCTGAGGAGACATTGCAGCGAGGAGGCGCCTCCCTCCTTCCCCCTTTCCCCGCAACCCCTCTCCGCGTCTCCTCACCTAGGCGGGGGGAGGAGGACCGCCACGGTACGGGGCAGGGAGGGTCGGCGGCAGGCCGGGATGGGGGATACGAGCGGCCGGCGGCGGCTCGGAGCTGCCGGTTCTCCTGGCGGAGGCCACGCGCGCTGTGTCGCCGGGGGGGCGGGGCTCGGGGGGACCCTCCGGCCCGCGGCGGGGGGGGACAGGCGAGCAGCTGCGCAGGCGCCGGCCCGGTCACCGCTTCCCGCCCGCCAACCCCCGAGGGGTTCGTGAGAGTGATGGTGACAGACTGCGGCGACGCTCCGGGAGGTGGCGGGTGAGGCCACCGCGGGGGAATGAGGGTGTAAGGGGCTCCCTGGTTGTGGGGGGCTGAGGGTGTGAGGGAGTGGCTGGCGGGGGAGGGGGCGTGATGCTGAACGTGTGAGGGAAGTGGGGGGATGAGGGAGTGAGGGACTGCCCAGCCGTGAGGGAAGGACTGAGGGGGTGTATGATCGGAGGGGGGGGATGCTGAATGTGTGAGAGGAGTGAGGGGCTGTCTGGCTCTAAGGAGAGCGGGGGGCTGAGGGAGGGAGGGGCTGTCTGGGTGTGAGGGGCTTGCTGAGCATGTGAGGGGCCTGTTTATCTGTGAGGGGCAGCATGACGGTGAGGAGTGTGACAAAGCGCCTGGCTATGAGGAGTTGCCAAGAGAGTGGTGTCATGGGGAACCTGGGTGTTGAGTGGGTGAACATCTGTTACAGGTGGGGGGCAGCAATAGGAGGTATGGCTGTTAGAGGCGTGGGGCAGCTGGAGGAGTGCAGAAGCAATGGCATGAGGCAGAGGAGCCCATGCATCATGGGAAGCCTGCGAAGGGCCAGCAGTGGTTCAGGTGGTGGAAGTCTGTCAGTCGTACTGTGTGTATTGAGGTGATGTGGTGCTGGATGATGAGATGTATGTGTGACAAACAGGACGGTGGTGTGACAGGAGCTCTTGCAGGATTGCAGGAATGATGGTTGGTGGTGAAGCATCATGAACAACAGCAGAAGTGATGGGGTATTCAAGTTCCCGGTGGGTAAAAAGTGGTGGCACTCACAACAAGTTTATGACTGAGAGGCCATGGAAAGTACCATTAAAAGTAAATGCACTTAGACTTATAACCCCCCATGTAGCAGCTCACCTTAAACCTAGATAATGCTCTTAAACCATTTGACTTAACTTGCTCCTCACAACTTCGGAAGGTGCATAGATGCTAGAGCAGTAGCTCTCATCTCTCTCCTAAGAGTAGGTGATTATGGCTGAATTTTTTACAATTCATATATATTATTCACTTTCTTCCTTCCTTGAAGCTGCTTGACCTGATTTTGTGTTTTTTTTTCAAAACCCATGGGAATTATGGGTACAAAATTTTTTCTTAGAAAACCGTCCTTTGTAAGTGATTTCAAAAGAAGATACAAAGAACTCATACAGGTATTAGCTGTTGTGTCAAGCTGTTTTTTCAGGTATGTTGCCAGGCTCTCCTGGGTGGATGCAGTGGCTCCTAGCATTGTCTCTTTCTACCCTCTGTCCTGTGAGAGCTGCAGGTTCTTACACAGTCAGAGGAATGGCTGCAGTTTGTGCAGAATTTGAGAGATTTGGTGCTTTCTGAACTTCAGTCTTGTTTTCTGTAAAATCTTGAGTTGTGTCAAGTTGTGCAAAACTGGTCAATATGCAACAGTGTATTGTATGAATAACATGCTCTCTTCAGTTTACAGTTTAATTTAAAATGTATTTAAATAGAAAGTAGCAATGGTAGCATGGTAGCAATGCAGAGATATATTTAAAAGTGTGCAGTTAGTTAAACGCTGCACTAATTTTAAAGATGTTTTTTAAACTTTATTACAGAATTAGAATATTGCTACTTCTAACTGCTGTTTGTGGGAGTTCAGAAAGAAAAGTCTTTTGAAAAAAAAATAATTGTGTGCCAGCTGCAATACGTGGGAACAATATAGATTTATGGATGTTTCTTTTGCAAACATAAAAGTGGGTTGCAGACATGGTTTTAAGAAGCATGTAATGTCTTAGATTCCTAGTGTGCGAGCAAGGTTGGTTTCTGAGTGCATGACTTCTTCATAATCCCCTTGAGGCAGTGTAGGTTAATATGATTAATGTTCCTGTAGCAGAATAGTAGAAAAGAGTTAAAATTGACCCTGAACAATCAACTAGACCTTTCTGCTGTCCAAAGGAAGGATAAGCTGTACCTAAACTGTCTAGTGTCTTTATTGTGCTCTTAAAAACATGCAGTGACAAAGATGGCACTCTAAGTTCTCTACAGCTTTTTCCCCCTTGTATCTTACACCTTTCTCATTTCAACCTGTGTTAAAATATCCAGAGTTGATAATATATTTTGTTTTAACCACGGCATTTAAAGGGTTGAATGCAACCTTCTGGCTTTGTAGACTGTAGGGTATTAGTGGTTTATTCCCCAGTTTGAAGTACAGCAATCCTCTGCAGTTGTAAATGACAATGTGTTGCTTGTACTGCTGGCTGTCATAGAAGCCTCTTACCATTAAAGGTCCAACTGGTCTGGCAGGCAGGGTACTTTATGCCAAAAATGTGTTGTTTGCACTTGGCAGCTTCTAATGAGAAAGTTGAGTGTAGTGGCATTAAATTAAAAAATTAAAAATAAATACTGATCTAAAAAAATAATTTATGAGAAATATGCAGCCCGAGGTAAATTGTTTCTACTGCCTTACTACTTCCAGGTTTTTTCACCATTATTGAGTAATTGCCTTTATGTTTTCCCAGTTCTGTGCTAAGTAGTTCTAGTTAGACATTCCAAGCCTGCTCTTTCAAGGGTTTGCAAGTCTGTGAGAGCTAACCAGTTATTTCAGACCAGCTTCATTTATTGTCACTACCTGAGTGACACAGATTAGGCTTTGAAAAAGAACCAGCTGCATTTAGTGGATGGTGCATAGTCTTTTCATATCAAACAGGAGTGTAAATAGCCTCTGCTACCCCAATAAGGATGCATATTTTATAGTTTTATCCTGTTTAGGCAGTGATCCCCCCAGTACGATCTGTCTGTTGAACCCTCATCTGTGTTTCTGACTTTGTCTGTCATGATGGTTTCAGTTTAGGTAAGGTGTGAGTACTTAGAAAAAAATATTTCTTAAGCAAAGAGATGCTGTTCTACTGCAGTTGACCAATATTGAGGTAACTTTAATGGTTTACACTCTATTCACCCCTAAATAAAATGCCATTTCAGCTTCCATGAAGTGTTATGTCTCTGAAAATGAGAAGTTTGAGACTGAAGAAAATCTTCTTAAAAGCTGATGCATGCTCCAGCCTTTGCCAGTAGATTTTCCTAGATGTCTAGAGCTGCTGTTTCCCATCTGTTTGGGCAAGGAGCCTGGCACCCTGTCGGATCAGAATCCACAAACTGGAGCTCTGCATGCCAAGGGCTTCTACTGAATCATGTGCTCAGTGTGGACTTAGCATAAAAGGCAGCAGTCACCACCACTTCTATGTAGCTGTAGAAGAGGTTGTGAAGGGAGAGGAATACTGGTTGGTTAATTAATCTTTATGAGACTCATTTCCCAAGTAAGCCCCCTCTGAAGAGCTCTTGATGTCTTTTGCCATCACTCATTAATCTGATCTGATCCCTAGCTAATACTAATCTCTGCTTCTAGAACCATAGAACAGTTTGGGTTGAAAGAGACCTTTAAAGCTCATGTAGTGCAACCCGTCTACGATTAGAAGGAACATCTTCAAGTAGATCAGTTTGCTCAAAGCTCTGTCCAACCTGACCTTGAATGTTTCCAGGGCTGGGGCATCTACCAATTTCTTCCATTTATCTAGGCTAAATCTACCCTCTTAGTTTAAAACCATCACCCCTTGTCCTGTCACTACAGGCCCTGCTAAAAAGTCTGTTCCCATCTTTCTTATGAGCCTCCTTTAAGTATTGACAGGCCACAATAAGGTCTCCCCAGAGCCTTCTCTTCTTCAGGCTGAACAACCCCTTCTTTCTGTGTTTGGCAGCAAGATCAGAGTTGAAGGGATTCAGGCTGATTTATGTCTGTCCTTGACGACTGTGTGGCAGTTCTAATGCACCATTGCTGCCACTGATTTGTCCCTCTGTGGTTGCCAGGAGGTCATTCACAGGAGCTACCCTAACGTGAGGAGCTCTGGCTTTGCTCCCTGGCAGTCATCCTCAGCTTCTAGGAGTCACTGAGAGAGGCAGGTAAGAGCACTAGGGTCAGGCTCTTCCTCTTGATACTCCTCTGGACTGATACCATCCCCACTGACTATAGAGAGGCTCATCAACCATTGTGACAGCCTGATGTCATCACCTTTAATGAGTTATCTAGTAATCAGCATTGAGAGCCAGTTTCAATAAAATGTGCATGCTAAAGGTCTCCTGTGTGAAAAGACTGTGCTTATCCCATTTGGTTAAATGTGGAATGCTATGACCACACTGTCCAGGCAAGATTGCAAGATCCATGGTGCCAAAAACCAGCAAGAAATTATTATTTATTATTTTCATTATTATATGTATTCTGTCATAATTATTAATACAATTATTGTTATTAATTATTAAGGGCCCTATGTCTAGATCCATGAGAAAAATATTAGACATTTTTCCTGTTTTATGGCATTTGCTGCCACTGTTATTTTGGTCTTTTGCATGAATGAAAAATTAAGATGCACAAATGGTTCAGCCAGCAGAGATCAGAAGCCAGGATTGCCTCGTTTCATCTTCATGGTTGTCCTTTATTGCACTCAGTTAAAGTAGAGGTGAGGGGAAATCCATTCAGAGCTGTGCATTTCCTTAGTTGTGCTGTCCACCAGAACATATGGTGAGACACCTTCGTTCCTAAATTGTTGAATAATCACTAATTATTTTTCTCCCTCCTTGCAATAATTCTGTGTTTGCAGTCAAAAACAGGAGTACAATTGCTTTTTTGTAACTTCTAGCTGTTTCTTGGGTCGGAATCCATATTCTTTTTAATTTAAGGATTAAAAAAAACTATTTAAGCCTTCTGTTTTTAAGAGGACTGAGTAATTTTTTCATTAATTTCATCAATGATTGGCTTGTGAGGTGATCTTCTCCACTTGGCATTCCTGAGCTAATGTAACTTCTCTGTGTAGGTTCCTGGAACTTTGTGGACATTGCCAACATGTATGAATGAAAAAAAAACCCACAACACTTTAAAATATGAATCCATATTCGAGTCACTGAGACTGTAGTGAAGGGTCCTTCTCCTTTTTGCTGTAGAATTCTTGTGATTCTGCCATAATTCTTTATAATGTGATCATCTCTGGTGTTCCTGAGTTTGTCTGGGGAAGGAAATACCCTAGAAGGAATGGCAGCTTGTGTAACCACTCTGCACAATTGAGATATTGAACAAATCATTAGTTGTGTTCATGTGAAGGTTTTTAGTGACCAGTAGTTTCTGTTTTTAGCTCCTTTTACTTGTGTGCCCTTGTAAAGTGGTGACTCATGAGGTGTGAGGAAGTGCATTAGAATAACTCTGCTCCAGAGTTATTTTTGCAGGAAGGAAAAAAACCCTTTTAAATACAGAGATATCAGTAGCTGATGGAGCCTCATGAGTTCATACATACGTTTTTACTGAACAGCTAAAATAGCAGATGAGTTTTATTGGAGTAGCTGTGTAGAGTCAGTCTGTGCATGTTGTTGCTCTGAAATCCATAGTAAGAAAGCGTTTGCATAGACCCCATTGAGGGAAGTATGAGCTGACTCAAGCATTGGCATCAATTACTGCAAGGACTTTAATCACCTAAGGAGATAGTACCTTGCATATCTAAAAGGAGCCCTATTAATAAGGGAAATGTTTCTTTAGCTTTGTGTTGTATCTCAGAGAACTAATCCAAAGCAGAAGTAAGTGTTTTAAAAATATGCATCTAATGAAAACTTACTTCAGGTGTTTGACTACTCTAGAATGATTGCTTTTTTATTTTTGTTTCACCTTTAAACTCTAAACTCCCCAATGACCACAATAAATAAGAAAAATGCTGTATTTTGGAGAGAGGCAGAGAAGACAGCTATTTTAATAGCTGCCTTCAAAACCTTTCTGACTAGTCTGCAAGCATGTCTCTTTGGAGGAAGTCCAGAGAAGGGCCACAAAGATGATCGAGGGCTGGAGCAGCTCTGCTGTGAAGACAGGCTGAGGGAGTTGGGGCTGTTCAACCTGGAGAAGGGAAGGCTCCAGGGAGACCTTAGAGCACCTTCCAGTGCCTGAAGGGGCTTCAGGAAAGCTGGGGAGGGGCTTTGGAAAAGGGCTTGTAGTGATAGGACAAGGGATAATGGATCAAAACTGGAAGAGGAAAGATTTAAGTTAGACAGTAGGAGGAAATTCTTCACTATGAGGGTGGTGAAACCCTGGCCCAGGTTGCCCAGAGAAGCTGTGGCTGCCCCATCCCTGGAAGTGTTGAAGGGCAGGTTGGATGGGGCTTGGAGCAGCCTGGTCTAGTGGGAGGTGTCCCTGCCCATGCAGGGGGGTTGGAACTAAATGATCTTTAAGGTCCCTTCCAACCCAAACCATCTGTGATTCTATGGTTCTTTTTAAACTTCTCTTTTTAAGATAAAATTCTTAAGAATTAAATAGTCATTTTCCATGAGCAATTGCGTTACGATCTAGTGTGTTTGAAACAAAGACAAGAATATATAAATTAAGGCAAAGGATTCCTGAATTTGCTGGGGCAGTTTTAAATGGTGAGCAAAAGGAGAAAAAGAATATTTTTTAAAAAATATTTGAGGGTATGTTACAACAGAAGGTCTGTAGAACTCTGCTTAGCCTTGCATCGAGGGCAGGGCTCACTGCACTCCAGTTTTGAGTACGTTTTGAAATTGTGGGAGATCTTATTTTATTTTAAAATTAGCTTAATTCTTTTGCTTACCTGCAGATGTCAAAGATGGGTAGAGAACTGTCGAAGGGCAGATTTAGAAGATAAAACTCCAGATCAACTCAACAAGCATTACAGACTGTGCGCTAAACATTTTGAGACTTCTATGATATGTAGAAGTGTAAGTAAACCCAGGCCTTTGTTCATTGCATCTTGCAAAACGTGACTAATGCTTTCCATTAGAATGTTGCATTTTAATCTTTGGTCCCGTGGGTAACTAGTCTCTGGGAAAATTAATCTCTCAGTCTTAATTGAGATCATTGTCATGGCCCAGGGCACCGCACAGGCTCGCAGATGTTGGCACAAAGGGTGAGGTGGAAATGAGCAGTTGGGGAAAAGAAAAGCAGAGCTGCTCCTGCTGGCTTAGTATGTTTGTGGAGCCCTGGTCTGCCCTGCAGTTCTTTCCTCATGCAAAGCAATGCTCGTTTTGTTTCCTGTCACTAGATGTTACAACATTATGTAAATTGATTTGGTGTGTCTATGTAAGTTTGCATGCCTCCAATTATTTAAAGTCATTAATGTGCTGTTACTGAAATGTGTGCATGGCATGATTCAGTTAAATTACACTCTGTTGTGGCCAAGAGATTTAAACATCTGTCAAGTTTTTGGTTCCTCTTATATTTTAGCCAGCTAAAATCATGGCACTGTTGCCTCTTAATGAAATAATAGCATTCAATTCTTCTTACTAACACAATAATGCTGATTTTAACAGCTTAGGTAGCAGTAGGAAATGGTAAATTTGGGGCTTTGTATGAAGTTTTAATTTCCAGATTGAATTTTATATGGAAACATTGGCAAAATCAGTCCTTTAGTTATGAAGGATAATTAAAACACACAGGTCCAACTGTGATCTCCTGGTGGTATTACCCATGACAAGGGTCTCTGATTAGCCAGCATCCCAGAAACAAATGAACAAATGAGTGTTGGAAGGAGTTCTGAATCTAAAATGAAGCTTTATGAAACTGTTTGTTTAAAATGTATATCAATCTAATGACAGGTATAAACATAATCAGTTACAGTTCTGTACTTAATGGAAATTAGTCAGTTTAGATGATGCAAGTTTAGAGTATATCCAAATATAAAGTTTTACTTAAAATAGTTTTATAACTGCTGGAAACATTTACATGACCACCTGAAGTTTTTTCTTCCTCCTGGTCATTTGGCAGATCCTTCACAGTAGTGCTTTGTGGAATTCATAAGTCTGCACAAAGAAGCAGCTGAACATTTTCAGTGTGAAAATGGTTATGTGATTGTTTCTAGAATTGTGAAATAAGTGGTAAAAACCAAAGCCCAAGAGTAACAAATGGTTTCCTTTGTGATGCATAGATGTCTTTTTGTCCAGGCAAAAAAAGTCATAATGTTACAGTATTAATTATTGCATCTGGGATCTTTGATGTGAGGATAAAGAGGAAGAAAAAGTGTTCATGGCTTGGGTTGGGGTAGTAGTTTTTAAAAAATATCTCTCTCCTTATTTCCAGTGTTCTCTTGGTATCCCCAGATGTGAATTGCATAGCGGAGCTTTCTCTTTGTTTTGAAACATCAGAAAGAAAAAACACCTTTTAAAAAAAAATGAAAGCAAAAAAAAAAAAGGGCTGGGGCTGAGGGGGGGACATGGCTTCTGAAATTCCAAGGGCTTTTTATGCACACCCAGTGAGAACTTCCTACAGAGATCCTTGTTTAGACATCTGTCTCCTTCCAGAGCCCTTACAGGACGGTTTTACGGGATAACGCTGTGCCAACTATATTTGATCTTACAAGTCACCTGAACAATCCCCACAGCAGACATAGGAAAAGGATAAAAGAGCTGGTAAGGTTTTAATGTACGATTTTTTTTTTGTTTTAATAGTAAAAAAAGATAAAGGCAAGTAAGTTCACGTGAAACTTTTGTATAGAAGTGTCAAATAATAATATTTAGCTCTTGAGCGTTTGTATTTTCTGCACTGGCTGTTCTAGTATATTTTTGTTGATAAGTTAAATGCCCAAATATTATGCTGATAAAAATTTTACCTACTAAGGAAGGTTTAATGAAATAATCTGGGAAAAAAAAATGAAATGTGTTGATCCAGAGCTGATTCTGTCTTCCAAAGAAAGGGCATAACTTACTGTGTCCAGTTCTGAGCCCCTCACTTCAAGAAAGAACTTGAGGTGCTGGAGTAGTTCCAGAGGAGAGCAATGAGGTTGGTGAAGGAGGTGAAGTCTTATGAGGAGAGGCAGAGGGTGCTGGGGTTGTTTAGCCCGGAGAAGAGGAGACTCAGGGGGGACCTCATCACTCTCTACAACTACCTGAAGGGAGGTTGGAGTCAGGTGGGGTCGGGCTCTTGTCCCAGGCAATTAGTGACAGGATGAGAGGGCCTGGCCTGAAGCTGCACCAGGGGAGGTTTAGGTTGGATATCAGGAAGCACTTCCTCATGGAAAGGGTGATTAGACATTGGAACAGGCTGCCCAGGGAAGTGGTGGAGGCACCATCCCTGGAGGTGTTCAAGGCAAGGCTGGATGTGGCACTTAGTGCCATAGTCTAGATGGTGTGGTGGTGTTGGTCATAGGCTGGACTTGATCTCAGAGGTCTTTTCCAGCCTCAGTAATTCTGTGATTCTGTGAACTTTTTCTTGTTATTACAGCACTAGCTGAATACAGCTTATTCATGGTACCCTGAAATTCTTGCTACATATTGATTGTGACCTTCTGTTCAGCTGTTCAACTTTTGTAGTCTGTACCAATTCAGACATGTTTGTGTTAACTTACTGTTCTGAAAAGATGGTCCATGTATAAAGCCAAGATCAAGCAGTTTTTTCGTGGAATTGTCGGGTCCATACTATTTGTGTCATTTATCAAAAATGTGTCTCTAGGTTTCTGTGGTTATAAGGATATCTTGATTTCAGTAAAGCATTTGACACCATCTCCCACAGCATCCTTGTAGATAAGTTGATCAAGTATGGGTTTGGTGATCAGGTAGTGAGGTGGATCAAGAACTGGTTGAAAGGAAGGAGTCAGAGAGTTGTAGTCAATGGGGCAGAATCTGGTTGGAAGTGTGTGACTGGTGGAGTCCCTCAGGGGTCGGTACTGGGACCGATGTTGTTCAACATCTTCATCAACGACCTGGATGAGGGTATAGAATGTACCCTCAGCAAGTTTGCTGATGACACTAAGCTGGGAGGAGTGGCTGACACACCAGAAGGCTGTGCTGCCATTCAGAGAGACTTAGACAGGCTGGAGAGTTGGGCGGGGAGAAACTTGATGAAGTTCAACAAGGGCAAGTGTAGAGTTTTGCATTTGGGGAAAAGAAACACCATGTACCAGTACAGGTTGGGGGCTGACCTGCTGGAGAGTAGTGTAGGTGAAAGAGACCTGGGGGTCCTGGTAGACAGGAGGATGACCATGAGCCAGCAATGTGCCCTTGTGGCCAAGAAGGCCAATGGCATCCTGGGGTGCATTAGAAAGGGTGTGGTTAGTAGGTCAAGAGAGGTTCTCCTCCCCCTCTATTCTGCATTGGTGAGGCCGCATCTGGAGTATTGTGTCCAGTTCTGGGCCCCTCAGTTCAAGAAGGACAGGGAACTGCTTGAAAGAGTCCAGCACAGAGCCACAAAGATGATTAAGGGAGTGGAACATCTCCCTTATGAGGAAAGGCTGAGGGAGCTGGGTCTCTTTAGCTTGGAAAAAAGGAGGCTGAGGGGTGACCTCATCAATGTTTACAAATATGTAAGGGGTGAGTGTCAGGGAGATGGAGTTAGGCTCTTCTCAGTGATGACCAGTGATAGGACAAGGGGTAATGGGTGTAAATTGGAGCATAGGAGGTTCAAGGTGAATATCAGAAAAAACTTTTCTACTGTGAGAGTGACAGAGCACTGGAACAGGCTGCCCAGAGAGGTTGTGGAGTCTCCTTCACTGGAGACATTCAAAACCCACCTGGACAAGTTCCTGTGTGATGTACTCTAGGTGACCCTGCCTGACAGAGGGGTTGGACTAGATGATCTTTCGAGGTCCCTTCCAACCCCTAGGATTCTATGATACTGACA
The DNA here is from genome assembly GCA_020745705.1 of Hemiprocne comata. Classification (NCBI taxonomy): domain Eukaryota; kingdom Metazoa; phylum Chordata; class Aves; order Apodiformes; family Apodidae; genus Hemiprocne; species Hemiprocne comata. Next base: position 215,191,036 of record CM036586.1, read on the forward strand.
ATTAAGAGGAATTCAACTCTTAAACTGGGCTTATATGTCGGAAAATTACAATTTCTAAATACTTCTTCATGAGTTTGAGTCTGTTTATTGACTGAAAATAGAATTAAAGATGGTTCTGTCTACTCATAATGCATGTTTATATCAAAACAGAATTCTTTAATGGAATCTGTTCATTCAGAATTACAAAATACTTGTTGAATGAACTCCTAATACAAGCATGGGAACTTCAGCAGCAGTAGCAAACTATTGTTATGTAGTTAGTAGGTATGTGTCATAGCAGCAATAAACTACCTGGAAAAACTGTTCTTTTGGACCTTCTAGCACTTTTTGGTAAATATGAACACTCTTAAAACGGTGTCATGTACAGTATTTGCATTTGATCTTGATGCATTTTAATATTTAAGGAGATGTGCCAGACATTGTCATCAATATAAATTGGTGTTGTTTGTTTGTTGTTTTGTGTTTTTTTTTTTAAAGAGTGAAGATGAAATAAGAACGCTGAAGCAACAAAAGAGTAAGTGGGCAAAATAATTGAGTTCATAAAGCTTGGGTTACTAAGGCTGACAAGGTAATGCAGGACACAGAACTGTAAGTTTATGTGTATCAGGACAATAATTGAGTGGCTGCTTGGTTCAGAAAGCCAGTCTGAACCCTTTCTGAAATACTCATTCACTTTTAACTTGAAAACATTCTTCTCTGGACTCCAGTAACTTAAAGGTAATGGGGATAGTAAGGGAAAGGAAATGTTATGTTCTATTCATGTTATCTTGACACTTACAGTATTTTACATTTTGTAGTTGAAGCTTTTGAACGGGAACAGGCAACTCAAGAACTGAATGAAAGCAGTGAACAAAATACTGTCTCAGAGGAAGGAGGGGGAGAACAAGAAGAAGAAGCTGTCCCCTTAACGCTGGAAGAAAGAGAAAACAAAGATTACCTTAAATCTTTGTTTGAAATTTTAATCCTGATGGGTAAACAAAATATTCCTTTGGATGGCCATAGTGTTGATGAGCTTCCAGAAGGTATTTTTACTTCAGATAACTTTCAGGCTCTGTTGGAATATAGAATAAATGCTGGAGATGAAGTTCTGAGGAGACGGTTTGAGATGACTGCAGTCAATCTTGAGTATTGTTCAAAAACTCAGCAGAAACAAATGCTTGAGATCTGTGAGAGCTGTGTTAGAGAAGAGACACTGAGGGAAGTGAGAGACTCACACTTCTTTTCTATTGTCACGGATGAAGTAGTAGACATAGCAGGAGAAGAACATTTGCCAGTGTTAGTGAGATTTGTTGATGATTCTCATAATCTAAGAGAAGAATTCATAGGTTTTTTACCATATGAGGCTGATCCTGAAATTTTAGCTGTTAAGTTCCACACGACTATTACTGAAAAGTGGGGTCTAAACATGGAGTACTGTCGAGGTCAAGCCTACATCGTCTCCAGTGGGTTTGCTTCTAAAATGAAAACTGTGGCTACAAGACTCTTGGAAAAGTATCCCCAAGCTGTGTACACGCTGAGTTCTTCATGTGCCTTAAACGTTTGGCTGGCAAAATCCATTCCCGTTGTTGGTGTTTCCATTGCGTTAGGAACCATGGAAGAAGTTTGCTGTCTGTTTCATCAGTCTCCACAATTACTAGCAGAACTGGACAACACCATTTCCGCGCTTTTTCAGAACAATAAGGAGAAGGCGAACGAGCTGAAGAAGGTCTGCCGATCTCAGTGGACAGTCAGGCACGACACCTTTGAGGTTTTGGTGGACCTCCTGCAAGCATTGGTGCTGTGCTTGGATGCTGTGGGCAGTGACTCCTCTGTCAGGTGGAACAACTTTATTGCTGGTCGAGCGTTCATACTTTCAAGCGCGTTGACAGATTTTGACTTCGTTGTCACTGTTGTAATTCTGAAAAACGTTCTGTCCTTTACGAGAGCGTTCGGAAAAAATCTCCAAGGACAAACATCAGATGTGTTCTTTGCAGCTAGCAGCTTAACAGCCGTGTTGCATTCTCTGAATGAAGTGATGGAGAATATCGAAGTTTACCACGAATTTTGGTTTGAGGAAGCAACAAATTTGGCTACGAAACTGGATGTACAAATTAAACTCCCTGGAAAATTTCGCAGGGCGCAACAGGGGAGCCTTGACTCTGAGGTGACATCAGAAAATTACTACAAAGAAATCCTTAGTGTCCCTGCAGTGGAGCATATTATTCAAGAATTAAAAGATATATTCTCAGAACAACATTTAAAAGCTCTTAAGTGTTTATCATTAGTTCCCTCAGTCATGGGGCAGCTCAAATTCAATACATCTGAGGAGCATCACGCTGACATGTACAAAAATGACTTGCCTAATCCAGACACGCTTTCTGCTGAGCTTCATTGTTGGAGAATCAAGTGGAAGCACAGAGGAAAAGATATTGAACTTCCATCTACTATTTATGAAGCACTTCATTTGCCTGACATAAAGTTTTTCCCTAACGTTTATGCCTTGCTTAAAGTCCTGTGCATACTTCCAGTGATGAAGGTGGAAAATGAAAAATATGAAATGGGACGGAAGCGCTTGAAGGCGTACCTGAAAAACACCTTGACAGAGCAAAGGTCGAGCAACTTGGCTTTGCTGAACATCAACTTGGACATAAAACATGACTTAGATTTAATGGTGGACACCTACATTAAACTCTATTCAGACAAAGTAGAATTTCAAGAAGTCTTTATTCCCTCAAACAACTCCGAAGTGACAGAGGAGGCTTAATTTTTTAAGCAATCCGTTGGAACAGCTATTCAGTAAATAAATTTCAGCACTGAAAAAACCCTCTGTGAAATCTTAACAAGTCACTGCAATTGTATTTCCAGTTTAAGTCTCAGACTGAAGAAACAGTGGTCAGTGACCCAAATTCTGTTTTGTTTGTCTGTGTTAAATGTGTTATGTGAACAAAACCAAGCCTGAAAATGTGCCCCTGCTTTTGGCAGAGGTGCTTTCTTCATCTGATTGACTTAACTAGGTGCTCGTTTACTGCATCTTGGAAAAAGTACATTGTGATTGTAGACCTGATGGGGCTGTTACATATTTGCTGATGAAGGAGGATAAGGAAAAAAAGAGCTCAAAGTATTAAAAGGAGTATAATCCATTTCTGTTCTGTTACTTAGGATGCTTTTTGAAAACTTAAGTCTTTGATGTATATTTAATTGGCGTTTGGGAGAGTGGATTCAGCAATTGCAGGATCCTCATGCTGGGGGCTGTTCTTGGTGTAAAGTGAGTGTCAGTGGTATAGAGGTACAGCTTCATTGGAAGAATCAACCTCTTTAATCTCTCAATGACTGTTTACATTCCTTTGTGTGAGACACAAACCTTTTCTTTCTTTAGGCTTTTAACAGGCATGGCAGGAGTACTGAAATTCCTAAAAGACACTAAAAACTAAAACATTTATTCCACAAACGTTTAAATCTGTTCCATCCTGACTCTGACACAAAGTTGTGCATCTTATTGTCTGTTTATTTGTAAACTCACCCAGGAAAGATTAAAATAAGAGTTTGCTTTTTGTCTACAAGTAAGATTGAAAATATTGCTGTTATTTTTGGCAAGAGTGAAACATTTTTGTACAGTCTGTTGCAATTTAAAATAAAATGTGAATTGCTTTTTACATAGTAGTGAATTTATTAGTAAAACTGTGCCTCCTGGAGAACGTTTATGCCTTTGTAAGTTACCTTTTCATTTTGGTAGTTTTTGCTCCCTTGTTTTTGCAGTTCTAGTGAGTGGCATTGTCTTAAGACACAGGAAACTTTGTGTATTAGCACTTCTGATCTGTATGTGCTGCTGAAGGTTGTTTTTAGAAATATTTTGAGATAGCACTAAATACAGTGCTTTTAATTGTGGAAGTTCTGTCTCACTGAAACGGGTGGAAATAGATTAAATTGGAAGTGGTTGAAAAGTTGAGTTTTGCACCTATGTTGATGCATGCCAATTTTATAATTTCATTTACAGTTGTCCTTCTGTGTACTTTTACAGTTGCAGTGAGAGAGACCCCCAGCAACAGAAAACTGAATGATTGTAGAGACTGTGACAAATACAGCTCTTAGTGTTTTAATGCAGTCAAGCAATAAGAATAAATTTGAAAAAAAAAAAACCTCTTTAGTAAATAAGCTTAGATATTGAAGTGGCTATGTGCATCTTAAATGCTTTCAGGAGGTTTTATTTACATTGGAGAAGTAAAAATTATTCTTGAAAAGTACTGTCTTCCCACTGCTATTTGTGTATGCTTCCTGGCATGGTTCCTTGTTAACACAGTGGTTACCTCAGTCAGTAAAAAGTGTCAGCTAATAGCTTCCTCTGTTCAGCTATATGAAATATATGAAATGAAGTAGCCCAAGTCTATGTTAATGTTATTTAAAAACAAAAAAGGTCATTGTAAAATTAGAGGTCATAGGTAAAATTGTCTTTTTTTTTAAAGAAGATCTCAATTACAATTTTAAGAAAATAAATCAAAACCTTTTTTCCCATCCTGGGAACGTCTGTGAGTTCCCCTGCTAAACACAGCAAAGCGAGGTGGTCGTGACCTCTGAGATGGTGAGATCCATGATCAGTAAATCAGGTTGGATGAGCCCAGGCTTACAGGCATAATCAGAGGAGGAAAATGGATACCCAGTGCCATATAATTGGCCAAAAGAGCTGAAGACTGTGTAAATGAGATCTTTTTGACTGATGTACTGAGACAGATTGAAGATGGGAAATGCAGTAAAACACTCTGTTAGCTGCTGAAGTGTTTTCTGGAGCTCAGCTGAGACATGCAGTTGTGACTAGCACTGCTAATTAGCTGGCTTGGTGTGCTTGATTGTGGCACTGCCTTTCACAGAGATGCTTAGGTTGTCTGTAAACAGTCAAAACCTCCTTGTTTAGCCTGGTTGAACTGCCCCATTGGTGCAAAATGCCTCATTTTTTAGGCACATCGGTGCATCCCTTAGGAAATTGGACTACTTGGGTAGGTAGCCCGATGGCTCAACAGGGAGCAGAGGAAGAGCAGATGGCACTGGCCAGTGCTTCTCTAACTTCACATTGTGAGAAGGAAAACTATTCACTGAAACTGCAGTGGCTCACATCACTGCAAGTGCAGGTAAAGGATGCCACTGAAGTGGAACCCAGTAATACAGCTTGAAAAAGAACACTGTTGCAGGTCAGAGACTGACACAGAAGTGTCTGAAAGTGGAACAAATAATCACTTCAGAGAAACTTTTTGATTCCTTTTTTAATGGATTCTTGAGACAGAGGGATTAGTGATATTAAATATCCTGCCAGTTCAGGGCAGTATGTTATTACCAAGGTGTATCTGAAGTATTTGCTTTGCTTTGACCTGGCTTTTTGGCACATTTGATGTAATGAAGCAATATGTTTAAGTTATCTTAAGTATCACTGCTGCGAAATGAATGTATTTTGGTGAAAGTGGATTTTCCTTAGCTGCTCAGCTCATGGTGTCTTATGAAAGTGATGCTTGTCCTAAGAATTTACAAACTGTTTCCTTTTCCCATGCAGAGTTCCTGTTAGAAATCACTATTAGTTTGAAAAGTAGCATGTAGCATTCTGTCTCCTGTAGTCTTATTTCTGTCACTGGCTGCAGAAATCCTGGAAGTGCTTGTTTGGCTGCCAAGGTTCTGCTGTGAAGAAGGAGAGAACCAGAACCACGTAATGATTCTGGGTCCTGTTCCCCCCTCAGCCCTGTGCTCTGTTTCTGTGCAACGCTGCAAATCTCAGAGTTGCCAGAAACACCCAAATTACTCTATGAAGGTGAAAATAAATCTCTTTACTGGATCTGTTTCAAGAAACAGTTGCTAACCTAGAATAACAATAGGTGTTATCCCAAAGCAGGCTTAACATTCAATAATTTCCGGACCTCTACTGCTCCCTGCTCTCCCAAAGGAAAACAGTTCCTGCAAAGAATAGAGCTGTCTTCCCAACATTTTGCCTGTGAATAAGTAGTGAGGCATCAGGAAAAAGAAAAAATGGAGTTGGGAATTGTAGACAGATCTATAGCAATTTCAAAATACGTGCGTGTTCATTGTAAGTTTTCTTTGCAAAATAACACTTAAATAGAATTCAGTGTGCGTGTTCCATAATGTAATGATTGGTTGTTTTATGATGGCCGTAGTTGTCCAATGTTTCTATTAATTCTCATGTAGCAAGCTTGGTGTTCTTTTTCTGTTTGTCTTCTGTTTTAGCTGACACCAGTTATCCCTGGAAGGCTCCTGGAAGGGAAGGCAGGTACTAGTAAAGCTTGTCCAGTGAGGTTGAAGAGCAGCAGTGACAGAACAGGTGCCTGTGTAGTCCCCTCTTCCTTTATTTTGTAGTGTCCCGAAGTTACACATGTCAGTGAGTAGTTGTGTGACTGTCCAGGTGATCTTACAGTAGTTGATGCTTTTGTCTTGCCTCAGCTACTGCATTTGCATAAGGTTCCCAGCAACCCCCTGTGCATGTTAATTTAGGAATAAATTAGTTTCCCAGTTGTCGAACTGGGAGCACAGACTTAAAGGATGGCTTTTACCATCCCCCAAAGCCACCCGTGCTATCTGCAGGCCTCCCACAAGCCCTTAGGCATTCTTGACTACGTGCTCCATCAGCACAATATATCTACAATAAAACATTTGGGGGGGCAACATGGGCTCCTTCTTGCTGAGAAGTCATGCTGTGAGCTTGCAAACATACCATATGGAATCCAGACTAGAGCGTAGGCTTCTCTTGCAGCAGCTGGAGGAGAGGGGCATGTGACAGCTCTACCTCTGCTAAAAGATGCTGAGCAATACTGATTTACATGTAAAAACTGAGATCTTGTGAAAGCCCTCCACGGATGGAGGCAGTTCAGCACATCTGCTAATAGTTTCAGGTGTCTCATGGCATTTTTCACTGAGAGGTGACTGCTCAGTCTCTGATCATCTGTGACAGTCTACAGTCAGAGCTGGGACTACTCATAAAATTGCTAGAGCTTGAAAACTCAGCTTCTGTCACCTTTTCAGCCAGCAAATGTCTGAGGATCTGGGAAAAAGGACTGTCTCACTCCTGGAAGATCCCCTAGAAGGTCTACTCAGCAATACAACACCTGGCAAGGCCCACAAACCTCAGTGGGGTTTTCTAGCCAGTTGATTCTGGCAACCAAGAGATGTCAGCATCTTCAACCAACAGGACTCGGTGTTTGAGGGGATGAACTTCTCACCAGCACCTTGCTTTTTTGTCCTGGCTTATTCCCAGAGCAGAGGAGCTTTAAGCTTGGTGGCTGTTTCCTAGTGAAGCAGCAGGGCAGTGCTGTGCAGTTAGCAGTTGGTGAAGGAAAGATGTTGTGACCTGTTGGGAAGTAGGTTTGGGTCATGAGAGAAGCAGGAGAAGAGTGTGGAGATAAGAGAGCTGGTCGAGGGCATGGGTTGGTAGTGTGATGCACCAAGCCTGCATACTGTAAAAGCCCAAATGGTGTCCTGGTTTTCTCCATCCCCACCCCCAGCCTGCAGTGGTATGAGGTTGAGCAGACACAGGCTTGAGGGCTTTGTTCTGCTGACTGAATGGTCACAGGAGCATAGAATTGTCAGAGCTAGAAGGGACCTCTAGAGATCATCCAGTCCAACTCCCCTGCTAAAGCAGGATCACCCAGAGCACATCACCCAGGGCTGCATCCAGGGGGGTTGGAATCTCTCCAGAGAAGGGGACTCCACAGCCTCCCTGGGCAGCCTGTCCCAGGGCTCTGTCACCCTCCCAGTCCAGAAGTTGTTCCTCATCTTTCAGTGGCACTTCCCATGTTCCAGGTGGTGCCCGTTGCCCCTCGTCCTGTCCCTGGGCACTACTGAGCAGAGTCTGGCTCCATCCTCCTTGCACCCCCCCTTAGATACTCACAGGCATTCAGAAGGTCTCCCCTCAGCCTTCTCTTCTCCAGGCTGAACAGTCCCAGCTCTCTCAGCCTTTCCTCATCAGGGAGATGCTCTAATCCCTGAATCATCTTTGTTGCCCTCCCCTGGACTCTCTCCAATAGTTCCCTGTCTTTCTTGAACTGGAGAGCTCAGAACTGGTCCCAGTTCTCCAGCTGTGGCCTCCCCAGGGCAGAGCAGAGGGGGAGAATGACCTCTCTTGACCTACTGCCCACACTCTTAATGCACCCCAGGATTCCATTGGCCCTCTTGGCAGCAAGGGCCCCTTGCTGGCTCATGGATAATTTACTGTCTACCAGAACTCCCAGATCCTTCTTCTTGGACTTGCTATCCAACAGGTCCACCCCTAACCTTAATTGGTGCATGGAGGAGGCAGGCAGCTGCCAGGAGGCTGACAGTGCTGGGGAAGTTGGACCCATGTGGGTGGACCCTGTGGTCCACCATCATGCAGTCAGCCAACTGAAGGCACACTTGACTGCTCTCCTAAGCTGAGGGACTGTACTTGAAGGTGAATCATCTGCTTTACTATTAAATCAGAGGCCACTTCAAGGGCTGCAGCCCAATTATGCTGTATGTTGTACAGACCCTGAAGAGAGTATTCATGCAGAAATAGGATCCATATGGGCAAATCCTTACTGGTGAACATGTGCCTCTGAAGAACAGCCTTGGGTATCTGCCTGCAGAGATCAGGCTTAGGAGGATTCAGGCCTTAACTCTTAATTTATGATATTGAACAGCACTCAAAAAGAGGGAGGGATGTGTAGGAGGTACAGTATGAAGTGGATGGTGCTGGGACATGCATTCCCCCCCTGCCCCAAGGAGTGAGACTTGCTGCCTTTGCCTTGGTGTGAGGCTCTGTGCTCCAGGAATGAGCAGGATTATCATGGTCTGGCCCAAATTCCTCCCTGGAGGAAAGAGACAGATGATATCATTGTTGGAGTTGTTTGGACATCATAAAGGTACTTACTGAAATGAGAAAAATATGGTTTTAATTCCTTTTTTAATAATAAAGTAACAGAAAGGTACGAGTGCCAGGAACCTCACTGAGAAGAGAGTCTTTGCACCCCAGAGAACTTCTCTTTGCCTAATGAATAAGTCACTTTTTGGTTCATTTCCTGTGTGCATATGTATGGATACAGAGTATGCAAAGCCAGATGAAGTTACTTGTTTGTCTTGCAGATGTCAACTTTGCTGAGCAATGCTTTGGTTAAGAAGAAGCATGCCCAGAGTGAAAGGCACATGCCTTGTTCCTGCGAGACTGTCCACACCATACACAGCTCCTGCTGAACCCTGTAACCTACAATCCAAGCACACAACTGTTGCAAGAACAAAATCCATCAGCCTAAACACGTGCTAATTATCAGAGAGTTTCCACTCCACTCTGAAAAGTGGAAGTATGCAACTGAGCGTTGACTTTAAGGCTTTTCAAGTTCACTGTACAAATCTACACCTTCTAAATCAATGTGGTGCTTCAGGCAGGGTTCCCTGGTCAGTGTCTGCAGAGATGGCAGGAAACTTGAAGGAATTGCTGCCTGGCAGGTGAGCAGCCCTCACTCTGTTTAGCTGTTCTTGTAAACTTTAATCCTGTAAGTGCATCGTTGTTGCAGAAGATGTGTTTTTGGAAACCTGTGGCTTCAGTTTGGGATTTGGCATATGTCAAGGCAGCCTTCTCTGTTAATGGAAAAGCTGGATTTGGAAAGTACTTTTAATACGATTGAATGTCAGGTATTCTTGTATTTTCCAGACTGTTTCATGTTTTTATTCTAACAAAGGGGATAATGGAACAGATTCACAGCTGTAATTGCCTCCTACTACAAAAAGGACATGGAGGGGCTGGAGCGTGTCCAGAGAAGGGCAATGGAGCTGGGGAAGGGACTGGAGCACAAGTCTGATGAGGAGCAGCTGAGGGAACTGGGGTGTTTAGAACTGGAGAAATGAGGCTGAGAGGAGACCTTCTCACTCTCTACAACTGTCTGAGAGGAGGTTGGAGGGGGGGGGAGGGGGGGTCAGTCTCTGCTCCCAAGGAACAAGTAATAGAGAGGAAATGGGCCCACGTTGTCCCAGGGGAGGTTCAGATTGGATATTAGGAACAATTTATTCCTGGAAAGGGTTGTCAGGCCCTGGCCCAGGCTGCCCAGGGCAGTGGTGGAGTCCCCATCCCTGGAGGGATTTCAAAGCTGTGTAGATGTGGTGCTGAGGGACATGGGTCAGTGGTGGCCTCGGCAGTGCTGGGTTAATGGTTGGACTGGATGATCTTAAAGGGCTTTTCCAACCAAAACAATTTGATGATTCTGTAATCCTGATTCTTTGCATCCTTCAGGCAGGACAATACAGCTAGAGCCTGGATGCAGTTGCCTGTCTGAGAGTGCACCATTGCTCCTGGAAACTCTTCAAGGGGAAAAAAAAAATGCTGAAAATGCTACACAGCCATTTTCTGCATTATTTGCTTCTCCAAGGTGTGCATAAGCTACTGCACACCTTGCTGCTACAAGGTCCTTCAGGTCTCATCACTCTTTTTTTTCCAGCACTGATATAGAAAGAGAAGCAAGGAGGACCAGGTCTCTTTCCAGAGCTGGGTGCTGGTTTTCAGCCCCTGTATGGCCTGTAGTTTTGTGCCTAACTTGCTGTCCTCTTAAGGTCATGCTTTTCAAAGGTTCTTGGATGCCTGTATTTTGCATTTCTCAGCTGGGGATGCATTGGGAGATTGTGGTTTTTAGGAAGTGTTTAGCATTAGTCCTGTCTGTGGAAAGGAACTTTAAAGCAGTGTGAAGCTGGGCAGTTAAAGGCACTAAAATGAACAGATTTTGAAAAATCTCTGTTTAGGAACAAAATTCAACATCTGAGTAGACCACTGGGGCTGTATTATTTAGCTACCTTTGTATATCATTGCATTTGGTAGCTTTCAGTAGATCCTGTGACAACAAAGTCCTGCTAAAGATGTTTAAGATTTGCCTTTTTAATACATCTCATTTTAATTGTGGTTTGGAGAACAGTAAAAATCCACTGTATTACATTTCTGCTATGAAATATTACATGTACTATATTTTTGCTATTTCATTTACTTTCTCCTTCCCAAATTCAGCCCAACAGTCCTTCATTTTTTGTTTTTGGTCTACAAAGGTGCTTTCTCTTCTCAATTCCACTTCAGATGTTAGTCACTGCACCTGATCTTTATGAGATTCTCTTTTGTTCTCACCAGGACATATTTACAAGATGTCTCGGGTTAAGGTTTACTGTTTAAACAAACCCACTCATTTTCTCACTTAGCCTCCTTCTCCCTTATCCTGAAAGGCTGCTTTTATGGATCCCAATTTTAGAGGAGCAGCAGGTTTCTCTTCAGCTTTCTTCAAATCCCAGTATTCTTCAAATATGAAGTAAAGATTTGTGCTTTCCTTCTCTAACCTTGGCTACACAGGGAGCCCAGCCAAGGGAACAACCCTTAGTGGAAAGGTGACCTTAAAACAACTTGAACTGATGGAAGAGGTTTCTAGGCTTTACACTGGAGTGTCCTCTAAGTGTCCCCTCAGGTGTGAGTGCAAGAACAGCTCTTACTACAGTGTTGTGTATTAATCAGTGATCTATGATCCCAAACAGCACAACCCTCAAGGAATGCTTTACCCACTGACTGTAGCAACCTGTACTATCAGGATCCACCTGGAACAGCTGCTTTCTTTGCTTGCTCTTTCTTGGGTCGAGCAGCTTGTGGTTGGCACAGTCATTACCTGTTGATTAAGATAAATACATACCAAGCCATCATGGATGGCTAAAAAGTTGCAGCATTCCTGGTGTTTCATCACAGATGAAGAATCCTATGAGATGTGATGGTCACATAGGTGGTCAGCTGCTGAGCATGCTTAGCAGATGGTGTTACAGCAGTGGGGATTTGGGATAGATACCAGACTGTGGATCCATTCTTACTGTTGGATCAGGTCATATGGATCCACACACTTTGCTGTTTGCCCTTCTTTCTCTTCTCTGCACTGACTCTCAGCTTTTAAAATACTGATTTGTGTCATGTCCCACTCCCTGCTACTCTACATGAATGGTAAATCTTGCTCCTCATGGCCTGCTCTGATGTCTGCTGTCAGGTCTCTGGTCTTTGCAGTCAGACTTCACCCTGTGCTCTGCCCATGCTCCAAGCAGACTGAGACCCAGGAACCTGCAGGGGAAAGCAGGACCAATGAACCCTCCTCCAGATAAGGAGGTGGCTCCAGGATTCGTGGCTGGCTAGTGACACAAGTGGACTCACTTTCTTCTGTATGCAAAAGACCATGTAAATGTAATAAAGGATATTCATATGACCTCAACTTCTTGAATATTTTCTATGTTGTTGATCTCTTTCTTTTCCTAAAATCTCTGGGATATAAGGCCCAGTTATCAGAGAGCTGAAGTGATTATGGGCTCCATCTGGTCATGAGGCAAAATTGCAGTGAATCAGGACACTATACCAAGGTCTCCCAAAGCCCTGCCTAGTGCTGTAAAGCAACGTCTCTAGCCCAGGAGACTCACAGATGTGACATGATGAGAGAGAGCAGAAACAAGACAAATGATACTTAAGGGGAGCAGGGGTGAGTTAGTTTAGGATCAATGAACATGCAGTCCATGGTATTCATAAAAGCTAAGAAGGCAGCCCCTCCTAACTTCAGTTTCAATTTGCCTTCGTGCTTTGCCAGCAGTGGACAACAAAGGATCACTGGCAGAGGAAGAATCTTGGAAACTCGTTCCATGTGGGTTTGATTATTTGGGCATCTTTCAAGACAGCACCATCTCCTCTTGCAGGGACTGCAGTTTCTGAACAGTTCCACTTCACATGTCCCTCCTCACACTGACATTCACTCCCTGAGGCTGAGCAGCTCTGCAGAAAAGAAGGTGGGAACACATTAGAGGCAGGAGCATGAGTGTTGAAGGAGCATAGGTGGCCTAAGATCCATTTGAAATATTAAATATCCACAGCTGACTCCGAAACCTACCTACTGTCTTTATCTAAATACAAAAAAATTAATACACTAATTTCTTCATTACCAGCAAATCAGTATGTCCTGAAGTATTGTGATACTTCCCCTGGGCTGAGCAGAGCTCCACTGGGATTTTCATTTACAGACAATTTGGTAATATCTTATTACATGTAAGAGTTGTGCTAGGTCAGATAAAAATGAGTCGTGCATTCCTTGCTTGTCCCAGAGCTGCTGCACAGTAGATATTTCAATGTGCTAAAGGCATAAAGAGTTATGAGCATGCAGCTTTAGAATTATTATTATTTTTTAAGGATATTTGAATACATCACAGCCTTTACAAAGTAACTATTTCTCCTGGGCAGGGAAAGAATTTGGGAACAGAGCTATAAAATGCTTGGTGGTTTTGATTCAACTAAAATCCCGAATAATAATCAAAAGATATCTTTTAAATAAACAGTCATAATCGGGTGTGAAACATAATTCTATAAAATTTTAATCCTCTCAAGTTTCAGTTGAAGACAAATTAAGACAAAATGGTGTAGTTAGATATCGTCAAAAGAAACTATTTAATATTAAAAACAGAGTTTCATTCATCCTGAATGAACAATGTAGGAAATTCACAGAGCAATTCCCAGATCATGTTCCCAGTTTATAGAAAGTTTCAGTTGAAAAACTTGGGTGAATACTATATAAAATCGTTGTCTGTAGCACCCCAGTCCAACTCATTTTTATAGTAGATAAATTAAGTCTTCCTTTTGTTTCGTTTTTCAATTTAATAGAGTGCTAATCTAATTAGAGTGAGTGCACAGCTGAACAGTGAGCAAATCCTTTGTTGAAGACTGGCTTTTTTTTCCCCTTACTTTTATAGGTAAGTGACAAGTGTTACTGCAGCAGGGTGAGGGGAAGAACATTTTTGGTATTTGAACAACTTGGCATTCCTTCCCCATGTGGAATAAAAATATGTGTGGTGTTACAGAGCAGTCACCTTAGACCTGACATTCTTACATTTCCTTCCTGTATTTAAAAAAAAAACAACAAAACCAAAGGACAAGAAGCAAACCCACATACTAGGAAAAAAGGTCTTGGTAACAATTTCTCAGTAGTAATTCAAAGTGGGCAAATAAATTTTGATTTCCACAGAGGTGAGATCTGAGTTAAGTGCAAAATGATTGTGTCCTTGCCAATTTCATGGAGTCCTTGAAATCAGTGTGTTTCAGAACAGACTTTCCAGATGCTGCAGTTAAATCTTGAAAAGTTGCTCTGGAAAGTTGTCCCACATTTACGTTTCAGTACAAGCTCAGTGGGAAATTGTGGCTTTTTTTAATGGTTGGGCTTGATGATCTTAAAGGTCTTCAGTGTTTCTGTGATTTCTGTGCTCTCAGCACTTCACTGTACTTGTGTCTCATACAGAAAAATGATGTTCATGTGTTCATTGTGTGACACTATTTCGTTGCCACTTCTTAATACACGATTCAGCTCAAGCTTATGATGGAGGGAATTATTAAAATGAAATCCTCAGGGTGTAAAGGAGGACATTTTAATGCTCAAGAACAGTTGTTCCTATAAATGTTTGAAAAGGGCACCTGATTTTGTAGCAACCTCTGAAGTACACCAGGTGCTGCACAAGTGTGGTACTTGGAGGCCAGAGTGAGCAGTGCTCTGTTCAACAGCTCTTTCTTGGTTTTATTTTCTTTTACTGTTAGAATAATAGAATAATAGAATCACAGACTGGTTTGGGTTGGAAGAGACCTTAAAGATCACCTAGACCCAACCCCCCTAGACCAGGTTGCTCCAAGCCCCATCCAACCTGGGCTTGAACACTTCCAGGGAGGGGGCAGCCACAATCTCCCTGGGCAACCAGTTGAAGTGTCTCACCACCCTCACACTAAAGAATTTCTTCCTAATGTCTCACCTAAATCTCCCCTCTTCCAGCTTAAAACCATTACCCCTCGTCCTATTACTACACACCCTTGTAGAAGGTCCCTCCCCAGCTTTCCTGTAGGCTTTCCCTTTGTGAAGTGTCACTCTGTCATTGCCATCACATTGAATCAGGGTAAGAAATAGGAACGGACATGGGACCATTGCTATGACCTCTGCAGCTCCCTAGAGAGCTGCCAGTAACATGCAGAGCTTGGGTCCCTCTCCCTGTATGAGCAGAGGTGGGGCATGATCTACACATCCATTCCCAGGTCCTCCACCTGTGTATGGTGCTGGTGATGGAGGAGAGGTTCACCAAGAGGACACCAGCTCCCTTGCACTACCATGGAGACATCTCCCATCCTCCTTGTCTCTCTGTCCCTAGTAGGGTGTTCTTCAGGTCTCACAAATGAGTGAAACCCCTGTCACCACCTGCATATCCAGCCAGCTCATGAACAGATGACATCATGCAAGGGATATGGCAGAGACAGGTGTGTTCAGGCCTGTGCAAAGCGTGAGTGACCAGGAAGGGACAACTCTCCACTGCCATCTCTCCATCAGGACATCTCTACACTGGAACATCTCTACACCAGGACATCTCTACATTGGGACAACTAACTCTCTGTGGATAGGCAGATGACACAGGGCTGTGGCAGTGTCCCAGTGTAGAGATGTCCTGGTGGAGAGAGTTGGCAGAGGAGAGTTGTTCTAGACCCTGAGTGAACACTGCTAAGCTGCCACTGAAGGACATGTCTTCTGGAAGTGGTTTCCCCCAGCCAGGCATGATGCCACCACCTACCTGCACCATCTCAGCATGGGGGAGCAGACCCAGTGCTGGGCTGCTGGTGTAGGAGAGGACACACCACAGCAGGAGGACATGGAAGTACCACAGGAATGAATGTCATACGCAGGTTCTGCTGTTCTTTTTAGTTTTTCCCCACTGGCTTCTCAACAGCAGTTTTACATTTAAGTGCAGGACTTTGTTGCAGTAGGAATGGTCACAGGGAACTTCAGCAGAGCCCTTCCCTGGTGGTTTCTTTGCCTCCTTTAGTGTGACTTTTTCCATAATGCACTCCAGCAGAGCTACTTGGATCCTGCCCAGTGGAAGGATGGTCCACAAACCTCAAAATCTGTTTTGTCAGGTGTGTCCCCCTCTGTGTTGTTCTTTTTTTTTTTTTGCACAAACCCCTTCATTTTTCAGCCTTTTTTTTTTTTTTTTTCTTTTTAAAGAGAAAAATTAGCCAAGAGGATTTTCACAATAGTTTTTATTTGGCTCCAAGTTCAACTTTATTGTGCTGGTGCTGCTGATCCTTTTATTTTCCTTCTACAGGGTGGTTGTGACATGTTGGAGCACCTAATTTGTGCAAGCAGACAGCCCAGAAAATAAGGAAAATGCAACAGCTGGAGAGATCCAGCTCCAAAAGCTGGAATGGTTTCCTCACGCAGATTTCTCCAAATCACAGCTAAGTAGGGGCACGGCTTGCTGGGAAAATGTGTGCCCTGTAAAATAAAAGGATTAGGAAACCACTTTATAGCTTGAGAGATTTATGGTTTCAGAACAAATAGCTGTAGTTCACTTGGCCTGCAGCTCTAAGGGAGGCCAAAACAAACTGCTTGAAAGCTTTGGTTCAAAAGGAAGGCTCAGATCCCCCCTTATGTGGGTCTTTGAAAACGATGGGAATACTGGAAAGAGTCTTGTGTGTCCTGCAGCACCTTTCTGAGCTACCACTTTATGTTGCCTGAATGTGGTGATACTGACAGGTACATTTGTTCCAAATGTCCCAACGCAGTGGAAAGGTCAACCTGGAAAGCAAGTGATGGAGCAGAGATTTTTAAAAAATGCATCAGGGTGAGAGTGCAGAGGGGATGTGTGGTGTGACCTTTATTCTGTCCCTCGAAGAAATACAAGCACAAGGCATGGTGTCACCTTGCTTTGTTGAAGAGAAGAACTGAAGTTGGTTTGGGATTAGCAGAGCCAAAGAAGCTTCATTTCATCTTGCTTTGTGCCTCCAAGGAGAGCTCACCACTGTGGATACTCTAATGTCTGATGAAGGGTGATTCCACATCCAGCTATTTCCTATAGTATGAGGAACTTCAAGGTCTCTGTCCCTTGTAGCTCTGCAGGACCTGTATTCCTTACCCATATTTGTACTGGGGAGCTGGGGCTGTTCAGCCTGGAGAAGAGGAGGCTGAGGGGAGACCTCATTGCTCTCTACAACTGCCTGAGAGGAGGTTGTAGTGAGGTGGGTGTTGGCCTCTTCTCCCTGGTGACCAGCAATAGGACAAGAGGAAATGGGGTCAAGCTGCACCAGGGGAGGTTCAGATTGGATATCAGGAAAAATGTCTTCCCAGCAAGAGTGGTGAGGCCTTGGGACAGGCTGCCCAGGGAGGTGGTGGAGGCACCATCCCTGGAGGTGTTTGAAAAAGGGGTGACGTGGTGTTTCAGGAGATGGTTTAGTGGTTGGGGGCTGTAGGGTAGATGGTTGGACTTGATGATCTTGAAGGTCTTTTCCAACCTTGGTGATTCCATGATTCTATGAAATTGGACAGTTGGTTCAAAGCTACTAGTGGAAGCTTGTAAACCTCACACAAATACCCCAGCACATTTACAGGGTTTTAAAAATTCTTTTTCTTTTAGAAACTGGGCTAAAAATATCAAGTCAAAGAATAGGATATGGAAGAGCATGCAGAACTGTCAACACAATTTCTGTCTGGCAACTTGGAATATTCTAGCAGACAAACAGGGAAATTAATTTCCTTTTTTTCTACTGAAAAGCCAGGTATATTAGGAGTCTTTTAAATTTAAAATGTAATATATACAATAGGATTGGATAACTTACTGAAGACTAAATTAGTGAACTTGATTATTCCCAAGAAGCAGCTCGAATTGAATTTATTCTGAAGGATTCAGTCTTTCCAGCCCAGTCACATAAGGACTCATTCTAGCATGACCAGAGTGATTCTGGCACAGGGGTGTTTGTCCCTGCCTGGTTGCTTCAGATTCTTTCTTGACAATGGGAGCCCAAAAGGACTCTCAGGCTGCTGACAACATTTATCAAGCCCAGCTGCCAAGGAAGGATGCTGACTGTAGGCAGCCCATAGTATGTCATGGAGAAAACATTTCCTTCTTCTATGCTTTCCAAGTCACTGAGGTCCTTCTGTGCAAACAGAGACAATGCTAAATTCCTGCTTGGCAGCCTTCAGCCTGGCCCTGTGGAATCATCTGCCTACCACAGAGAGCCACCTGCATTTAAATATATTCACCTTCTTTGCATTAATCTAAATGTGCTCAGGAGCAGCAGAGATGTGCAAGGCAAGCCAGGAAGCAGAGCATCTGTCACTGGCAAATGCATCCAGGTTTTCTAATGAGACTGATCATCAGGGATGCCTCGGGTTTGAGCTGGTTAATTTGCAGCCTCTGCCCAAAAGGCTTTCCAGCAGTGTGTTCATGGCCAGTGCCTTTCAAATCAGGTGCCATTCAAATGCCTTCATTCGTAGCATTTCAGACTTCTGAGGATTTCAGCCTTTCTGAGAAATGGTGGCACTGAGAAACCATCAACGGGACTTAAGGATTGCAAAAATTGGGTTTGCTGGCTTAGAAATTGGAATCAAATTCTTGCTTACCTTTCAGTAAGTGATTGTATGCTTTGGTGCTCATATCTAAATATTTAGACAAATGGCCTGATTGTGAAGGTTCAGAGATTGTCTTGAATCTCCCATGCAGTCAGCCTGGCTTTTTGGACTGACTTTTTGTATTGTTTAAACAGTGAAAAGCAGTAATTTGTGAGCTAGAACTGATGCCAAGGAGCCTTGTAAAACCTCTGACTCTTCCACTCTCTGGCCAAGCCTCCCTCCACCTTGTGGGTTGACACTAGGAAAGCAAGTCCAGTAATGATGAAAGAAGAGAAGGAAGAGGTTTCTGGGAACAGCAGCCAAGTCTGTCCTGAGGAAGTATTTAGAACTCAGACTGTTGCAAATTTGAGCTCTTCAGGCTTGCACTGAAATGAAGTATCAAGTGACAAGAGCCACATTCACTGGTTCCTACATTACAGCAATAGTACAGAGAAAAAGAGATCTTGGATGGGGCTTGGAGCAACCTGGTCTAGTGAGAGGTGTCCCTGCCCATGCAGGGGGGTTGGAACTAGATGATCTTTAACGCCCCTTCCAACCCAAACCAGTCTCTTATTCTATGATTCTGTGACCTTCCCAGTTCTGCAGGCTAAATAGTTACTTGCACTTCACATCTTCCCTGTTCCCAAAAGAGAAGACATACTGGAAAACTCCCCCACTGTTTTTTTTCTTCTGGGGAATGATGGACATCCTTGGTTTGCAGCATCACTGAAATTGCCATTCTATGTAAAACTGCAAATCATTACCTTGCTGCAGACACTGGCCAGACCCAGCACCACAGGGAAAGCAGCAAAAAATCTCTTTAGGATGTATTATAAGGTGAGATGCCTGAAGTAAAAGCTTTGTCCTGGTCCCTTTCTTCTCCCTAGTAGCTTGAAATTCAGCCACACACTGAGCCATAGGCATTGATAGCCTCCCTGAAGTTTAATATTACTGTTTACAGCTCTGGATGGTGTTTTTATCATCATTCCAAATCTTTCCTTTGAAGGGTACTGGAACTAATCAGGACCAAGCCGTGGACCCATCTACTGTCATGAAATAGTCCAGGTTATGTTGTTGTGCCTGTTCCTCAGTGTGGTTTTGGCCATGCTCTCCAACAGTGTCCAGGGAGAGCACAGCCCTTGGGTCACTCTCAGCAGGTGAAATGGTTGGAGCCACTGTGTTTTGGAGAGTGTGAGTGTGTGGAAGTCAGCCGTGCTGTGCCAATGGTCTTCCAGGCCAAAAACCAGCCCCTGGAATACCTTATTTACCAGAAGAGTTGTAGCCCTCAATGTTAATGTGGCTCTGAACTGCAGAGACACTGTCCTCTTGTTTTGGGTTGCTGCCTGCCTATAGAGAAGGACTGGTGGATTGAGGAGGCTGGGAGACAAGAACTTGATGTGGAAGGCAGCAATGCTGCTCTGTGTGCAGGGACCTTGTGGTCTGTGTTGCAAAGGAAGTCAGGAGAGGGGACAGCAGCAGCCCCTTATCCTCCCCAGATTAATTTTGGGTGATACCTCCTTGTCCTTCTGAGATAAGTGATTCTCAGCACAGCCAATGCTTGGCAGACTATTTTTGTGTCTTCTCTTCTTCAGTTGTGCTTGTAGGTGGAGGAGACTTTCTCTACTGGATGTGACAAATCAAAAGGAGAGGGGGAGGAATGACAGTGAGGGGACCAAGGTATTCAACAGAGCACCTCTGAGCACAGCTGAAAGGTTGCAAATGATTTAGAAATGGTCTTCATCGTTTGCTTTATGGATTTGATGTGGACATTAATGGTAAAAGCAGTGCTTTTCTTTGCAGCTTAAAATGTGTCAGGAATCACTGCCAGAAGAAACATCACCACCAAAAAAATCACTACCAAAAATCACTACTGAAGTTGAAGGGGTAACTAAAAAAAAAACCCCTTGTATTGCCTTCATTTTCCACCAAATCCTCTAAACCTTTTAATGTTTTGCAGCTGGTGTGGAATCATGTCAAGTATCTGATCCCAACTGCTATGGAGATCCCTAACTCTCTTCTTGGCCCAACCAGCAGGTGATGAGGTGTGTCAGTGTTTCACTGTTTCACTTTGCAATGCCTAATTGACTTCAGAGCCTAAATTTGATTTTCCAAACTGATTTGTAAATGTAAGAGCCTGCAGCTTACTGGCTTTCAATAAGCTAAAATATTTAATGCTGCCAGTGGGTTGGGACCACATGCATAGTTGGGTACCACAGCCCAGGTGATGAACAGAAATTCTTTAAGTGGGCTTCTAGGTGTCTCACTTTAGGTTTTGATTGCTTATGATCATGTCCTCACACTTCAGTGCTCCTGGAAGTCCTTTAGGTGTTGCAGTGCAGAACATTGCTAAATACTCACTAAAATCTGGGCCACACTCTTCTCCTGCTGGAGCAACTGTCACAGCAATGATCTCCTGTCATTGGCCAAATGTCTTTTATGAGATGTACAGGACCCCTGCGACCTCATTATAAAAGAAAAAATTTCTACCTAGACTGGCATTTCTTTGCACCATTTTAAATTTGCACCGTTATATTTTGATCCATTGTCTGTGACTGTAGAATAAATCCAGAGTGAGGACTACAGGCTTCGATGAAGACAAGCCAGATTTTCACTGCAAATAAATTGGCAGTGTTACCTGCTCCACTGGGGAAGTGAATTTTGCCATTGCTTTGTTATGTTCTTGAAGGTTGGGGTTTTTTTTTAAACAGCTGCCAAAGCTCAATAGTGGCTGGTTTGTGTCCAGTGGAGAACAGACCTGGACTCAACGGAACAGCTGTGCAAAGATGTTCAACATAATAGGTAATGTGAGTGTTTGAACAAAGCCCAGTGCCATCAAAGCCAAAATCTGAAAAGCTCTTAACAAAAAACATATTTGTAATGAGCAGATGGGAAAAAAAAAATATCTTTCTGAGCTGAATAACAAGATCACATCGATCAGCCCAAGAGCAATGACATCCAGGAACCTCCATAGATTCCTAGGATGGCTAAGTTTGGAAGGGACCTTTAAGATCATCAGGTTCCAACCTCCCTGCTATGAACACATGAACAAAAAAACATAACCAGAACCAGGCACAATACCAGTATCTCCAGCTCCTCAAAAAGCAAGAGACAGTCAGGATGAACATCACCCTGGGAGGCTGGGGACAGGCAGGAAGCACAGTAGTTATAGGGGTGTTTTATCTCTGTAAAGCTGGGGTTTGGGAGGTTTAGGAAAGCATCATTCCAATACATTTTTGCAACAGATCAGTTAAAAATACAGCCTGGAGCTCCCAAGCTGTTCTTTTTATGCGTAGTAGGAAGCCGGTGGTAATGGAGCTGGCCGTGAGGCGGAGCAAAGCACTCCGGGTATTCCCCTGCCTATTTTTGTGTTATTTTTGCCACTAGATGTCCTGCTGACCTCACAGTGCGCTGGGTGAGCAGCTTCCCCTGGCGAACGGCAGAGACCAAGGTGGGAAGCAAGCTGTGACCAAGCCTGCTTGTGACTTTAGCTCTTAGGGTTTTCTTTTTGCTGAGGAATATCTTCTGTTTACCACTGAGATAAGAGTCTTGTTTTCAGGTATCAGAATGGGAGTAAGACTCCTGCTGTCATCCATCATTGATCCTATTTCAGAGCATGTGTTTCCTACTCTGACATTTTGATTCTCATCCCCTTCCCACCTCCTTTTTTTTCCTTGTTTCTAGGGGGTTTATTCTCATGTACAAGTGCTGTGGACTAAGAGCAGAAATGCCTTGAAAGCACCCTGTGGCCAGCACAAAGGGCTGTGGGACATTGTGTAAAGCTCAGGGTGTCTGAGCAAGGCACCATGTTGATTGATGCTAATGTCAGACATGAGGATGGTGGGAAGGAGCAATCAAGATGATCAGGAACAGATGTTGACTCCAAGATCCTGTTGTCCAAGATGTGAGGTGGTTACAGGTTGAAAAACAGGTCAGATGGTGCCTAAGCTGTGCAGTCCAAGAGCCAGGACTGGATAAAATTATGACAGTCATGGTTGCACATCCTCTGGGAGAGAGCTGGTTGACTCCTATGGTATGACACCTCTCATATGCAGACGGACTGCAAGAGCTAGGGTTATTCAGCCTGGAGAAGAGAAGGCTCTGGGTAGATCTTAGAGCACCTTCCAGGACCTGAAAGGGCTACAGGAAAGGTGGACAGGGACTTTTTACAAGAGCTTGTAGCGATAGGACAAAGGGGGAGTGGTTTTAAGCTGAAAGAGGGGAGATTTAGATTAGGCATTAGAAAGAAATTCTTGACTGTAAAGGTGGTGAGACACTGGAACAAGTTGCCCAGAGAAGCTGTGGGTGCTTTGCACTTGTGACTTTAACCATCCCAGGGCTGCAATGGAGGCCACTGCCATTAGCCTGAGATTTGAAACCTGGTCCAAAATGGCTTTTTGCCATTGATGTCACTGTAAAGACCAGTCCTTGCCCTAAGGGAAGTTCTTCCCTCTTGGATAGACATGAGGATGCCCTGGATAGGCTTTGTGGAGGAGCACGAAGTCTCAGGGTTATAATCTCTTCACCATTACAATGAATGGATAATTTTCGTTGCTTTTCCTTCTCGCAGCTCACCACTTTGTGTTTTTATTCATTCCTGACAAAACCAAGAAGCTTTCAACGCCAAATGACACCTTCCCAATTTCACCGTGTTCCCACGACAGTTCAGAGCAGTGTCCAAGTGCAAGGAAATTCCAGGGATGCTCAGAGGCATATCTCAGGGGAGGAGCTTGGAAGAAAATATCAGAGAGTTCATGTTTTAACAGGCTACTCTCAAGATAATGGTGAGAATCAGAGCATTTTGTCCCCTTTCCATTATTTAGCTCTATCTGGGTAGCAATTATCAGAAGGGAAGTGCTGCATGGGATAGGTGGGGCTTTGACAAACAACTCTATGATATAAATTCTGGGGCTGGCAAGTATGATCAGCGTATCTTCTGAACTCACATGACAGCACAGTCAGTCTGAGCTTAAAACCAGTAACTGCAGGAAGAGAAGGTGGGATCCAGAGCTCGGGCTGGTCTCTGGGTCTGATATCACATCTCCAAACAACAGACCAGAGAATGGGAGGGTATGTGGCACTCTCCTCTCTCTTTAACTGCTCCCACTAATGGAAAAGCTGCACCTAAAACTGACGTGTGTTTGAGTGCAAAACCCTTTTTTCTGTTCCTTTTTTATTCTGTTTGCTTTTCTTATTATGATTCAGGTCAGCAATAAACCTTGGCACAGTACTGGGTGCTGCTCTGAATTACAAAAGGATGCTTTCCCACTCTGAGGGTAAGATAGCACACTTAACATCTCTGTTCCTCAGTTTGACCATCTTAGAGCAGAGAATAGCAATATTGATCAAAAGAGGTTGTGGCATTTAAATGCACGATGAGTTCTGGAGGACAGAGGTGACACTGAACTGCCTGAGCTCCTGGGGCTCACCGAAGAAGAAAACTATTAAGGTTATATGTGGAAATCATGCTCCAGCACAGGGACTATTTCCAGGAAACAAATACTCAAGTATCATACAAAAAAACCCCTGCCTCAAACTTGTGGTTGCATCCACTGAAATTAATGGCATTATCTGTGATTTGTTGTAGAGAGGTGAAAATGACCGTAGCACTTAAAGGAACTTACACGGAGACTTTTTCCTCTCCTTGAAGTGTGGATGAATCTAGTTTTATTATCTAGTCTGATCTAATTAATCCTCTGGCTTGTTGGCTTTCATTCAGTGGTTCTTGGAACCTGTGGTGCCTGGATTACTTTGATATTAGATGGAGACAGGATATTACAGCCACAGGTATGAAGAAGCCAAATTGGCTCATTATTTCATTAACTTAAGGCAGAGAGAAGAGCTGGGACCCAAATGGGGATGTGACACTGTCTTATCTCGATTTTATGCATGGTCTCTGGAATAGTCTTGGCCAAGACCAAGCAGTCCCAAACAGTCCCCTGGTTGCACAGGCCAGAGAGCCTTCCTGGTGACAAGCATGGATGTGACCAACCTGTTCTGCAAAGCAATAGAGAATAATGATAAAGGTACAGACCCTTCCACCTCATCTGGCCATCAGGCCAGGGAATGGCCCTTGGCAATGCTCATAAAGACATAGGAACATAAAGACCTGGCATAAAGACAAACTGAGATACTTAAGTGCCTGCTCTAGGAGATGCTCTGGTAAGATGAGCCACACAGGTCACTACGTTCCATCCTTTTATGGACTTGTTCAATTCTGTCCCTTCCTGCAAATGAAGTGCATTTGGGAGTTTAATCCTAAAGCTGGCAGGGAAAGAGATGGGGAGGAAGCAGGATGGGTTTTATTGGATCACATTCACTTGGGGCTGATGTCTCCAGCTTTCCAAGGACACCTTGCATCTCACTGCTTTGCTGAAGCATGAAGTCAAGCAGTTTGGCAGCAGTGGAGGAATCACTCTCTCCTCTCTGCTTTAAAACTTTCCCCAGTTCTTCATTCCAGTAAGAACCACTGAATTCAGAGTGGGAGATCATATCTAGGGTGGATGCTCAAGGCAAGGACACAGAAAAGACTTTGAGTAAAGTTTATGAGCAGCTTCTCAAATGGCTTGAAATAAGTTCTCTTGGCTGCGTTGTGTTTATTTCCCCAACTCATTCTTGGTAAACTCTTTGTAGAGAAGGACAGCTACATCTGTACTTCCTAAGTATCTTGTCCTGGTTCTCTATCACATTTTGGGTCAAACCAGAGATGAGATATTCAAACTGCAAGTAACCCACATCTTTTAATAAATTAGCCTGATAGGAGGAACTTGGTACCTGGTGATTCCTGGGACAGCATTTCTAAACGAAGCAGGTAAAAAGCCCTTTCCCTAAGCTGAATCCTCTTTCTGTAAGAGTGGCCTTCACCCCCAGGCAGCTGTAACACCACATCAGAGCCCAGCACTCAGCTCCCACCACACAGCAGTGCTCCAGGAAAGAAGGTAAGTACCAGGAGAAACAGAGAGGTGATGGGTAACAGGGGTGGGGAAGACAAGGCAGCACAAGGATCAGAAGGGCTTCAAGCCCATTGCTGCAAATTGCATCTTCTCCCAAAAACCTTCTCTTATGAACAGATGCTGGGAGGGGAAAGTTAAAAAAAAATAAAAGCTGCATCTAGATTAGGATACATCAGATCTCCAAAAGTATTTCTTACTCTACTTGGACTTTACATGTGTTTTATGGTGCCAGGAACTACCCATGCCAAATGTCAGTGATAAACATCAGTCTGTGTGACATGGTCCTAAACTAAAAATGATCTTTATTGTTACCTCCCTGCAGACAAGGACTGGTGTTGGATCAATGAGGCAAAGGGAAGTCATCCATGGAAATGCAATCTGCATGGCTCAGCATGGGTAAGGAGGAGACAGCAGGAGTGCTGGAGAGTATTGACTGTGCACCACAAATTAGATATGAGGGAAAGGAGCCAGTGAGATTTTCAGTCTCTCCTTGTACAGTTAGGATGGAGTTAAGCTCAAGGACTCTGCAGTGCATCTGGTTGCAGAAGCAGCAGAAGGATGAAGGCAAGTGGAAAAAGGTGGAGGTGCTCATTGCTGAGGATGGTAGGAGGCAGATAGGACAAGTGTACATTGAAAACCAAGTCAACTTTAGCAGTCCAAGGGCTTAGAATAAACATAGTTGACTAGACTCTCTTTGGAAAAAAGGGAGGTATTTCCTGTAGGACTATGTTAGATAGCCAGCTTGTGGTGGGCTTGCCTAACCCCCTTTATAACCCACTCTCCCTTTTCACTGCAGAAGGGCACTAGGTGACTGTCCTGTGCTGGACTTGAGTCAGTGAAAACTCTCTTCCCACCTCTACAGAGGAAAAACCAGGAAAATCCAGGCGTGAATGCCCAAGTGACAGCTTGTAAGAGACATGGCCAAGAGTCAGCTGCAAGTGTGAGAAGGGTGAGGACAGGAGGCTAAAAGAAGGGCTGCCTGGGGTGCCAAACGGGAGAGATTATTTTGAGTGGATTAAAGGAAAAAGAAGCAGGATATGATAATCTGAGACAGCCCTTCTCCAGGATGGGATCTACTGGGCTGTAAGCTCACATATGCAGGGAAGAAGCAGGAGACATAGGACCAGGTCTCTTAAAGCAGGACTAGATGAAGAATCATAGAATCACACAATGGTTTGGGTTGGAAGGGACATTAAAGATCACCCAGTTCCAACCCCGCTGCCATGGGCAGGGACACCTCCCACTAGACCAGGCTGCTCCAAGCCCCATCCAACCTGCCCTTGAACACTTCCAGGGATGGGGCAGCCACAACTTCCCTGGGCAACCTGTGCCAGTGTCTCACCACTCTCATAGTGAAGAATTTCTTCCCAATATCCAATCTAAATCTCCCCACCTTCAGTTTGAAACCATTCTCCCCTCATCCTATCACTTCATGCCCTTGTAAAAAGCCCCTCCCCAGCTTTCCTGTAGCCCCTTCAGGCACTGGAAGGTGCTCTAAGGTCTCCCTGGAGCCTCCTCTTCTACAGGCTGAACACCCCCAACTCTCCCAGCCTGTCCTCATACCAGTGGTGCTCCAGCCCTCTGATGATCTTTATGGCCATGAACTGATGGTGAAGAAGTGGTGCATGTGCTCTGAGGAGCAGTCCCAGAACAGGCAGGGGACATTGGTATCCAAAGACACCTCCAGCTCTTATTGAGTCATTGTTTTAGAAGGAATAGTAGTTCATTTGGAGACTATTGGGACTATTTTCAAAGTAAGGCAGTAATACCTGGATGAAATCCCCTCCTGGCAGTCCTAAAGGAGGTGACTTCACTACAGTGAATAAAGCTGCTGCAGCTTTTCTCAGAGGAGGCTCTGAAGATGGTTTTGAGTGAACGCGAGTCACACTATGCAACCGCCTCCCACTCCTGAAGTCCTTGGTTCTGGGGACCATGAGGTGGCGCAGTTACCCTGGATATCGGATCACAGCTGGCTGCACGCTGGCCAGGTATCTTCCCAAAATACATGTCTGCTCCCCAGCTGCACAACTACAACCAAGTGTTAAGGAGCTGCTGCTTTATACGCTGTATTTCTCCATCACCTAACCCCTCTTTTATTTTTTTTTTATTTTTTATTTTTTTTTTTTGCCTTCCCAAGGACTCAGGGAGGTACTTTGGGACAAGAAAGAGCCATCAAGCACATTGTGCTCTCCTTTTAACAAGTGTGCCCCTTCCTCTCCTTGTCTTGAATAGGACTTTAAAAAAATAAACTAAGAGCAAATGCATTTTATGTTTTCCCCCTGGAAAGCACTACAAGGACATTTCTTGGTTTATAAATGGAAAGATGCAAAACAACAGACTCTCCCTCTGTTACTCTCCCTCTACTCTCCCTTCTCCAGGAGTGGGAAGAAAAGGTCTGAGAACTGTGTCCTGTTTGCTGGTAGTGTCCACTCCTGCCTGTCTTTGGGACCCTTTTGTGCTGATGAAGGGGTTGTAGCTCCAGTGCCCTGGTTGATTTCCAGGGAGGGAGGGGCTGCCTTGAATCTGCTCCAGGTTCCCCATCAGTTTGAAATGGATCTGGATTTTTTTTTCCTGCGTCCCTTTCCCAGCAGTTGGGTCATCTTGCTGAGTGCTCACAGATTGTCCCAAAACTGGTTGCGGTTCAGTGGAAAATCTGCATCTGCTCATGAGCTGGAACACTCAGCTCTATGCAGAGAGGACAGCTCAAGTCCTGTGTGTCACGTGAGCTCCATCCTGAGAATAAAAATGCTTTGGGATGCTGTATTTTCTCATGCAATCATAGAATCATAGAATCATGGACTGTTTGAGTTGGAAGGGACCTTAAAGATCATCAGGTTCCAACCCCTCTGCTATGGGCAGGGACACCTCCCACTGAACCAGGTTGCTCCAAGCTCCATCCAACCTGGCCTTGAACACTTCCAGGGATGGGGCAGCCATAACTTGTCCAGGCAACCTGGACCAGTGTCTCACTTCCCTCATAGTGAAGAATTTCTTCCTCATGTCTAACTTAAATCTCCCTTCTTCCAGTTTAAAGCCATTCTCAATTGTCCTATCACTTCATGCCCTTTTCAAGAGTCCCTTCCAAGCCTTCCTGTAGCCCCTTCAGGCACTGGAAGGTGCCCTAAGGTCCCCCGGGAACCTTCTCTTCTCCAGGCTGAACAGCCCTGACTCTCTCAGGCTGTCTCCAGAGGAGAGGTGCTCCAACCCTGTGATCATCTTCGTGGCCTCCTCTGGACTTGCACCAACAGGTCCATGTCTTTCTTGTTTTGAGAGCTCCAGAACTGGACACAGTTCTCCACGTTGGAGTACTGCAATGGCTGCAACTTCACTTGACCTAGAGCTTGCCTTCAAAAGCTATGGTGATAGATAAAAGCTGGGGCAGATAGAACTTCAGCTCCTGGCAGTCAGCCTGTCCATAATGTGCATGCAGTGTTACACGTATGGGTGCAGTATGGGGCTGCAATAAGCACCCGTGTGGGAAACACACCCTGTCAGTAGGTTTTGGTATTTGTCCCCTAGAGCATCGCTGATCCTGAGCATGATATGGTGTGAACTCACCCTCCTGCTCCACAGGCACATTTTGCTGTGTCTATAAATGCCCTCCCAGCATGTCAGGCCCTGATTCTTATCACCTGTACACTTGAGAGATCAAAACAGCCATAGAAAGGCTTCTCCAGACTGCTGCTTGTCTGCCCTTGGCCACATTCCAGCCCAGGAGAGGAGCTCTACACTCTCCTGCCCAAGCACCACACCAGCACTATCTCCTCCGTTGGCCAACAGTTCAGATCTCCAGCATGTGAGCAGACCCCTGCCAGCCAGAAAGTCCAAAGTGTGCAGATGCTGCCTTTGGCTCCAAGGAGAGAGGGGAAAAGTGGCCCATGTAGAGCAGGGAGCAGAGGGGCCACTTGTTTTGGCATGCCCACCTCTTCTGAAATGCTTTTGCAATTGTCTTCCAAGCTCAGTGCAGTGTCCACCATATCCTGCCTCAAACAGAACCAGCATTCTGGTTAGCAGAGGAAAGCCCTTTCATTGCTTGGCTTCACCCTCTAAGCACCACACTGAAGTGGCCAAGCCATGACCTGGCTTTCCTCTGGGCACCTCAAAAGCCCAACTAAATGCCCATGAGATCTGAATCCTCCTTCAGGAGCTCCCTCCTCCACCCGTTGTGTGCCCAGGGCTCCTGAATAAATTAACTTTGGGGTGTAATTAATTATATTTAATGGGGTTTTTTGCCTTCCAAAATTTCCTCCCACATTCCCTCAACAGTTCATATGATGCTGATTCGTGGACCTGCTGCCCAAAACCTACTGGGTCTCCCACTTGGGTAGGCTGAGGTGTAGAGATGTGATAACTCCAGTTATCACATTTCATCTCTAGCCTTGGAACAGCATGTTGGGATCACAGAATCATAGAATCATCCTGTTTGGAAAGGACCTTGAAGATCATCAAGTCCAACTATAAACTAAATCCACCCACCATAACCTAATCTACCCATTCAGTGCTTAAATCCTGTCCCTAAGCACCACATCTATATTTCTTTTAAACACTTCCAGGGATGGTGACTCCACCGTCTCCCTGGGCAGCCTGTCCCACTGTCCAACCACTCTTTTGGTGAAGAAATTCTTTCTAATATCCAGCCTAAACCTCCCCTCGTGCAACTTCTGGCCATTCCCTCTGGTCCTGTCATTGTTCACTGGAGAGAAGAGACCAACTCCCACCTCCCTGCAACCTCCTTTCAGGTAGTTGTAGAGAGCAATGAGGTCACCCCTCAGCCTCCTCTTCTTCAAACTAAACAACCCCAGTTCCCTCAGCCTCTCCTCATAGGACTTGTCCTCCAGACCTTTCACCAGCCTGGTAGCTCTTCTCTGGACACACTCCAGCAACTCAACATCCTTCCTGTAGTGAGGGGCCCAGAGCTGCACCCAGTATTCAAGGTGTGGCCTCACCAGTGTCCAGTACAGGGATCAACAACGAGGACAACTACTACAGCAGGAACCTGGCCACCCTTGACATCTCCAGTTGGGTTGCACTCCAGCTTTCCCCCGTGTTCCTCTGATGCCCAACCCAGGCACCATGTTCACTTTTGCTATTGGTTCCTGGTTGTGAGCCAAGCCCTGCAAACCTATGCATTCCTCCTTGCATGCACACCACAAGCTTTATTTGTTTTAATCAAAGGGGCCCCTGATAATTATTAACATATTTAATTATTTTTATTCTGAGTCACTCAGCTGGGGTGTGGAGTGATCACAAGGATTGCTTCACTACAAAGACCCAGCCCTGGATCATTTGCACCACTGACTAATTGCCCTTTGCAGATGGAGCTCCCATTGATGCTTCCCTGCCTTCCCACCCAACCCCCCAGGTCTGAGCTGCTTTTTGCTTTGCTGGGAAGTGCTGGCCCCAAAAACGAGCAAAATTGGGCACACTGAGACAATTTGCAGGGCTATGGATTTTTTTGTGCCAAGGTTGCTAAGTCCAGGGCAGAGCTGGCAGGGAATGATGTTCATCTGAGCTCCAGCCCTGCACCTCATGGGGGGGTGTTAGTCTGTCTGCACAACCTCCCCCCCCCCCACCAAATTGCTCCACCCCATCCAGCACCTCCCCCTCCCAGGCTCACCAGTGAGTTCCATGGCCTCGCACCAGCAATCAGAGCACACTGCAATTAGTGGTGTTTGTCTGAGGAAACTCATAACTCTGCACTTCCACATGATTTATGAGGTTCCCCAGCCTGGGCTGGCCCATGAGCTACGATCATTCCCAGCCCTGGTGGTTCACAGCGAGGCTACCTGGGGCAGTCTGGGGGTTTTTCCTCCCCTGGTGTCTATCAGGGCTTCACAGGGAAGTGCTATCCTTGGAAATGCCCCCCCATCCATGATCCCCTGGGGTCTGGGGGCTTTGGTTGGGGGCCAGACCCTTGTGTCTGGGGTTTCTTTGCACTGGGATGCATCTGCACCACCCTGGGGGAGCTTGGTTCCTGCTCCCTCCTCTGTGTCCCTGAGTTTTCTCCCCAAAACAAGTCAAGACCCTGTGATCATGGTTCCCACAAGATGGATGTTTTCCTGAGCACCCGTCATCCAGGAGACTCCATGTGTCTTGTGAACAAGAGTTACTTTAACTCTCTGTCCCACCAGTGATGTCCCACCAGCCAAATCTGTAGATACAAGAAAACCAAGGGAGGGACTCAAGGATACACAAAGGAGGTCTTGACAGGGCTGGGAACTGAGCAAAAAATCTTCAGACACCTTAAAGAAGATGTTGGCCCTTGTTGGAATCTGTACTTAGGAATAAGTTTTTTTGGTTAAATACGTATATAAATATTTATACAGAGAGAGAGAAGGAGAGGTGGATAGAAATAAGATTCACAAACCAAAAACTGCACAATTTTAAACAAATCAAACCTTTTAATACAAACCAGAACACTGATGCTACTTTAAAAGGACATAAGATAAGGGCCGGGCTCTGCTTTCCCCAGAGGAAAAAGATTGGAAAATAGTGATCAAGCTGTTCCTACTAAGGTTGGGCTTTTGCTCAGAAAGCCTTTTTTTTTTTTTTTTTTTCCCCTTTCTGAAGGTTTTTATCAGCATTTTAATTAACTCTAATAATAGCAGCACTTCTTTTGTCTTGGCTGTTTTCACTGCAGACTCCAGGGAGCAGAGCTGGTGTCCCAGCATGCGAAGGCTTGTCACCACCACAGCCTGTTTCTAGTCTTGGTCAGGACTTTAGACAGGCAGTGATCACCCCAAAGTCCTTGTATTTTTGGTGTTGGCTTGTCCCTCTAAAACCTTTTCAAGTGTCTCCAACAGCTGTGTCTTGGCAAGCTGCCTCTGAGACCCCACAGGCAGGAGAGGGGTCAGAAGAAGGTGTGGTTAGAACTGATTTTTGCTTCTGTGTCCTAAAGACAGCCTGGACCCTGTGGTGACCATCCAGCACCTCTTGCCAAGCACCTTCTCAACCTCACACTCGCCTTCCTGAGGGAGTTTAGCAGCTCCAGTCCTGCTTGCTTTGGACAGTGGAGAAAAAGGAAACACAAAAGTTGTAGGGTGAATTCCTGAGCTTGGCTCCATATTTACTCAGTGCAGGGAAGAGTGGGATTTGGGAACATAACAAAATTGCAAAATAAGAGAGTCTCTTCTTGTTTGGAAATGCTACAAGCTGAGGTGAGGGGTATATGGGAGAGCAGTGCCCAGCTCCACTTGAAGAAGAGGGACTTCCTTGAAATGGCAGCTGGAAGGTGCCATGAGAGGCTGGAGAGGAAGCATGGAAAGAAGCGCCCAGGAGCCCAAAGGTGCAGAAGGTGAGAAGAAGCACCAGGAATTGCCATCTCTCCTGTTTGCTCCAGTCGCAGTGGCTGACCATCATCTTGGGACATGTCAGGATCTCAGAATCTCTGCATGACTTGAGCCTGGGCAATTTTTGATCCAGATGGTCTGCCTGAGCTAATTCCCAGCCTGCATGAGCGACTGTCCTGGCAAAATGAAATAAAACACCATAACTGGTGACTCTTTCATTGCTGCTGCTGCCAAGAACAGACCTGTGCCATCACAGCATCCACCACTCCCCTCAACTCTGCAAACCACCAGACAAAGCTCCTTTATTGCAAAGCCAGAGCAGGGAGGGGAAAAAACAGGGCCATTAAAACCAAGACTATATTAAGCCATGGAAAACCACAAAAATAAGTGCCTGCCATCCCAGCAGTGCTAAACCTGTCCGCTGACTTCCCCCCCGAAACCAATCTCGACCTGACCCGGGTGGGAAAACGCCTGCAGTCGTAACCACCCCATCGTGGGAACACAAAGCCAGGCATTTATCTGAGCCTTCCACTGCACAGCCTGGCGCTGTGACTTGCTCTGCTCTGCAAAATAACAAAGCCAAGAGGCTGCAGGTAACAGTCAGGCCAAGAAGTCTACGAGTTTCATTCCCTACAAGTGAGTTTTGGCACAGTAGCGACTTCACACCCAATTAATTACTTCAGCACCAGATTATACTTGCAGGCTCCAATAGAAGTGATAATAGGAACCAATTAAATTAATTTATATTTACTTTGTAAGCATATTTTCCTTTGGTAAATCTTTGCTTTAATTTGACAGATTGGACTCCAGCATTTTGTTTTTGTTAAGAGATACGGCCCTAAATCCAGAGGAACAAATCCAAACCTGTAAAACCAAGAAGTTTTCAGGTTCAAAAACATGTAGGACATGGAGTTAAAAAAAAAAAAAAAAATTAGAAAAATAAAAACGAAGAATGTGTGCACGTGCCCGGACTAATAAAAATATACCATGAAATGTGTGGGGTGGTGCCAGCACGTCTTGCTGGAAGAACATGAGCATGAGCTGGGTTGAAGGTGGTGGCTGGAGCTCAAAACTCAAGATAAGCTTTTGTGTCACAGAGGACAAGGTCACAGAGCAGCTTGCATGGGAGAGAGCCATGTCCTGCTGTCACCTGCTGTCAGGGAACTGGCTTGCTAAGTGCAACTGGTTAAAATGGGATGGTCCCATCTTGTGCCTTTATATTTTGGCATAAACCTTAAATGGTTCAATCCTTTAGTGCTGCAGCAGCATAGGAATGTCTGCTCCTTTTGCACCCAGTTTGGATGTCTCTACAGCACATCCACCCAGGAACAGCTGAAGCCCATTTTGTCTTTTGTGAACTCCATATAGGATGACTCAGAAGTGAATTATTGATAAATCATTGCATTGTCTCATGTCTCAGAACAACCCTAATAAAGGATAGTACCAGTCAGCTAAAGAGTGGCTTGTCAGAGACAGAAAAAAGCACAAAACCACACCTGTGCCCCGGTGTGTGATGTTGTATGTTTATATCCCTCTTAGCCCTCCCTATCCCATCAGCAGCCCTTCCTTCCTCCTCTTTCCCCCTCCAGCACCGTCCCTACCAGCCTCTGAGGGTTCATGAAGTAAAAAACTTCTTGTGACCCCAGTGAAACTGTTCCTGAAATGGTTAAGGCACCTTCCATCCTTTCTTCTCTCTTCTCTCCTGAGCATCTGTTACAGGGAAGTGCTACTCTAGCAAAACCATCCTTGGAAAACCAAACCTGGGGACCTACCAAAGCTCTCCACCACTGCAGGACAGGCAAGTCTGGTGTTTTCCCACAAGCTTCAAGCAGCAGCAGACAGGGAATTGCAGTGTGAAACATGCTGACCCTTGCTAAAAACCTCCACTGAATTTGGTAGAGTCTTTATGGTGGCTTCCACTGATGGCATTAAATCATGGATCTCATTAAAGACAGCAGAACTAGGGACACCCAACACGAGAGTGTGGCCCTGTGACTAAGAGATCAGGAGAAAAATGTCTTTCCTTCTGCTGCTGCTGATGGGCTGGACATGTGCAGGATGGAAGCAAATACACATCCTCATGGACCCTCACTTTTTTTACATGGGCTGAAGCCTCTGCCTTCCTCTGAGCTGGCAGGAGTGGGGACACAATGGGGAAAACCTGCCCCTTTCTTTCCCTGCAGGATGAAAGTCAGGCAGCTCACCAAAGTTGCCAAAGGGGCTTTGGGGACACTTTAATGTCTTTGGAAAGCTGTTGAGCTCCTTTTGGACTCTGAAAATTTGCTACTTCTAATGTTGCTGTTTTCTCAGCCTAGCATAGCGGGTGGATTTTACAGCTGTACAGTTGCTACTCATTTTTCACCCTCTGGATGGTGATTTATGGCTTCTGGAACAAAGGTTAAACCCTCTTCCTCTCCTTGTTAGTGCTGTTTCACGTGCTTCACGCAGATTGGTGCCGTTGCACTCAGAAGAATTCGTTGGCCAAGGTCCCATAAAATCCATATTTATCTTCATTTTGGCTCTCCCATGCTTTAAGTCTGGGAGGTGTGTGAGTCTCTCATCTCAGAAGACCCATGAACAACTAGTGTCCAGCACAACCCACTGGAGAAGGATTAAAAAAAAAAAAAAGCATCTGCAGGACAACACAAGTACTCCCATCTCTTGAGATGATGACATCAGGCTGCCATGAGGTTCTGGATAGGTCTCTGTTTTCTTCACTGCCCATGCTTGTGAAGAAGACATCCATTCAGCAGGTCAGCAACCTTGTTTGACCCTCCCCCAGCTCTTCTGCAAAAATGAAGGTGGTGAGACAGTGCAACAGGTTGCCCAGGGAAGTTGTGGATGCTCCCTCTGGAAGTGTTCAAGGACAGGTTGGATGGGACTTAGAGCAACCTGGTCTAGTGGGAGGTGATTCTACCCATGCAGGGGGTGGTGGAACTAGATGATTTTAAATGCCCCTTCCAAGCCAAACCATTCTGTGATTCTGTGAAATAAAACCATTGTGTCAAGTGAAGGACAGACTGCATCCTTGCAGTCTAGACTTCCCAAAACCTATTTTAGCTAATTTCTGATTTTTCTGACTCACCATTTTCCTTTTTAAGGCTTAGCTTGCTTTCTACTGGTGACCTCGATGGAGAGCTGCCCATGGACGGTCTCTGTGGCTTTAGCTTCTGCTTTCCCAATGGGCTGGGCTGTAGATGGGGTCATCTCTGAAAGCCAGAGGTTGATCCTGAGGTGGAGGCACCATTACTGATTTGTGCATCCCATGACCCATCTGCTGGTGACCCCTGATGGATGAAGCTGCTGCGGGTGGTCAGTGTCCTGAAGTTAAAGGAAGGCTCCAACATGTGGTTCTTCATCCACAGTGAGACACTTAACTGCTTTACCACCACACCCTGTGAGCCACTGTTGTACTTGGCTTATTTTTCCACCAGATGCGAGTTTTCTGTTTTAAAGCACAACTTCAAAATTAAAACTCTTCAAGGAGAGATTTACGGACTCTGTTACCACTGGCCCAAGCAATGAGGCCTTAAGAGCTGAAGTCAGTCTACACAAATATTCACTTTCTGCTTTTCACCCTCCATGAACTCCAGCAGGTTGACTGAGAACACCTTCTGTGCTCTCCTGTCTACTGCAGTTAAATTTGGACATCCTTTAGAGCAAGAGATGAGAACTAGCCAGGTTATGCCAGAAGAAACCCAGAAAGGAAAGTGTATGAGCTGCTATTCTGGGACATGCTCAGCAAACCATGAGGATATCACATTATGATTTCTGTGTCTTCTCCAGCCCTTCCCCATCCCTATTGGAAGCCTCTTGTGAGCCCTGAACATGTCACTGCTTCTTCCTCTGACTCCCTCTGAAAAGCTAGTTTCTGACTTAATAATTTTAGGAGAGGAGATGATAGTATCAAACAACATGAACATTTTAACATTGTCAAAGACCCACACTAGGCTGAGATATGAGACTCCTGGGTTGTTTTAATTCTTACCTCTTCACCCCTCACCCTTCTCCTTGCTTAGGTCCCTCACGTGCATTGACTGCATCAATAAAATTCTGGTTTGTAAGTTGTCCAAACTATCGCTATATCAACCTATTTTGAAAGCCCCCT
Source organism: Hemiprocne comata (assembly GCA_020745705.1). Taxonomy (NCBI): domain Eukaryota; kingdom Metazoa; phylum Chordata; class Aves; order Apodiformes; family Apodidae; genus Hemiprocne; species Hemiprocne comata. The sequence continues at coordinate 215,227,754 of CM036586.1, forward strand.
CCTAAAAAGTGAAAAGTCACAAAAAGTTTCAAAAGCCTTGGAAAAACAAGTCTCATGCTAGATCTCCACCTGCTTCACTTACTGAGGAAAGGTCAAGAGGAGCCTCAAGAAAGGTAGAAGTTCATCCTCAGGAGAAAACACCCAGAGGCAACAGAGGCTTGTAGTCTATCAGAGGTCCAAGGCCAGAACCTAAAAGCAGACATATTTCATTTCAAAATGAGGCCCAGTGCTTTAACAGTGGGAATGATTAAGTGTTGAGACAAAATACCAATGAAAGTAGTAGAGTCTTCCTCTTCAGATATTTTCAAATTGTGAGCAGATGCCTGCTGGAGCAGAGGTTTTAGCCAAGCACAAGTTATTGGGTCCTGTATTGGAGTATGCAATTTTATGGTCCATATTATATGGAGCTCAGAATAGATGAACGTATGGCCCACTGTGGCTTTAAAATCTGAGAAAAAGGTAGTTCTGGATCGAAAGGAGCCAGGTTTCCTCTGGATTTGTGTCTTGAGGCTGACTGACTCTGCGGCCTGAGAAGACACAAAACCTGATTGAAGCTTTTCTTGTTTAACAACCGTGCTGTTAAAAGCACAGACTCTGTTTCCAAGTTGAATTTGTCTGGCTTTGGTGTGGTTATGGGTCTGCCTCTCTCTGCTTGACTGGCTGGAAAAGCCTTGATCTCGGGGGGTTACCAAGCAAAACCTTTTTGGTCTCTAATCTCCTTCAAGTGGGGTTGAGCTTGCCCAAAGGGGTCAGATGCTCTTACAGTGGGAATGGACAGAGATGAACTCACTCACTACCTGACAGACAGAAGATTGCAATAGCTTCATTTCTCCAGGCTAAAGCCAGAGAATAAGGTTAACATTAAATTAAAGGAAAAATCACCTCTTCAGACAGAGGTTGATATGTTTGAGAACATCCTTAGTCAAAGTGGTTGCCTCTGAAGGCCTTGTAGTGTCTTTTGGGGTTATAGACTAAATATTCATGTCAGTCTGACTTTGTTTATTCCTGGATTTGTAACATGTGAGCATCATTCAGTGCAGAAATCTGGTCCCTACTCAGTTTTCTCACTCTCTGAAAAAAAAGCTGAAGTGATTTTCACTATCCACATCATCTGAGCCAGTTAGGATTCAATTAAGAGCATTTCTGGGCTGTATTTTAGGAGTTAGTGTCTGTCAAGATTTTACCTTGGGGTTCTTGGGTTAAACTTTCCTGTCTTGGTGTCGTGCTGTGTGGAATAGCTTTGCTCTTTGAGGGAATCCATCTCCCTTGTCTTTCCTCCCACACCCTCCCACAGACACGAGGGTGAGCTGATTTTTTGGTATGTAGTAATAACAATTTGTCAGGATGCCAAGTTCAAAGCCTCTCACCTACTGCCAATGCAAAGCCCAAGAGGGAGGTCATGACTAATCTCAGACTTCTGACCTCCCAGTCACATTCACCATTACCAGATCAGAGAAGAGATGTGGAAGGGCTTATTTTGAAAGGTTTTAGATTTCAGGTGAGGTCAACAAAAGATTTGCCCAGATGGAAGAAATCAAGAGGATAATATGGAGCATATTAGGGAAGATGAAAGGCCTTGTGTAAAGCAATCTCCTCCTTAGCCCAGAAAGGAGAGTCTAACAACCAGGGTAACCTTCCAGTGGTGGCAAATGAGCCCGAGCCACCAGAACATGTAGCAGAAACCAGGCATTGTCCTGCAGAAAGCAATGCAGGCTTAGAGATTCAGAGTAACACTGCTGGGATTTTCAAAAGCTCCTAAACAGAGGGGCCTTCAACCTCTTACACCCCATCTTTAGATGCCCAGACACTTTTGAAAATCCTGTGAGGCATCTTTTTGCATTTTGAGGAGCTTGCATAGCTCAATAACCCCAGCACGGGGGCTTGATCCACTGCGACTCTTTATCTGAGCTTTTTGAAAAATTTGGGTTATGTGGAAACTGAAAATGTTTGGGGACTTCATGTAGAAGAACCAGAGCATTCATCCAGCATCCGGCCCTGTTTCAGCCCATTAGTAACTTCATGGGCCCAGTATCATCAGGTCATTCTGTGGAGATTTGTTCCCAGCCATACTGGGAGCCCATAACAGACTTAGGAAGAAAACCCAAATTTCCTGACTGCCAGCTCTGAGCAACCAATAAAATGGAAAAAGAACCAACAAAATAAATTCCCATTTCTGGAACCACTTTTTGAACCTAAAACAGGATTTCTGTTGAACTGAATTTTTCCTTATAGGGAGGCAGGAAAACCCCATAGAGATGCAGCTGAGGTTCTGGGACATGGGTAGAGTCCTTCCCTCTTCCAGGTTTCTCCCTGCTGTGGTACCCTTTGCCTCCACATGCTTTCTTGCAGCTTCTTTTCCACATGGATTTGTCCCCGTCCTGATGTCCTGGAAGAGCTGGAGCACTAGTGAGTCCACTGCTGAGGATACACCACTTGGATTGGAAGTGGGTTATATTGGTGTTCAAGTCTATATTTCATCTGCTAACAAGTTTACATCATTAGAAGACTGTGTCTGGGCTAAAAGGATAAATTACACAGAAAAGAAGCCAATACTCTCAGTATGAGAATAAGAGAGAAGTTTTATTCATCCAAGGTAACAGATACGTGAGTGCTGGTGGACTCACAGATCTTGGGGCTACTTGGAAGGAGATCCAGCCCTACAGGGCACTTGTTGCTCTACCCAATGCACTCTGAAAGGGCTTGTACAAGCATTCCCATTTTCCATTCCTTGGATACTTCTGTTAGTGTTTTGGACACAGACAAGTAGGGGCAGATGCTGCTGTCAGCCTCTGTGCACGTGGTCTTTTCTGGGGTTAGCTGGGCCATTTTCAGCTCAGGGTGGATAACTGCACTTTATGGGATTACCATATGTGAGTTGTATTTATTAGTATAAACACAAATGTTGTTACAGACATAAATAAAATTTAAGTTTAGGCATTTCCATACGAGTTCAAATATGTATCGTAGCCAACATCGTAGTTAATTCAATTGTTTCCTGGAGTTTTTGCAGGCCCAGGCTAGAAAATAAATCAAATTTTGTTGCAAGCAGAAAGGGACACGTGAGGGCTGCAGATGTCTCCCAGCTCATCCCTGTGAAATCTGCTTTTAGCACCTCTTCCCCTGACTTCTTGTGGAGCAGCACCCAGACAGGAAAGAGGTGTGATGCCTCTTGCATGAAAATAATCATCCGTCAGCAAGCAGCATGGCAGGTGGTTTGTGTACAACTCCCACACTGACCAAGGTGCTCTCCTGGACAGATGAGCCTACCACGTCTCAGGCAGATGACCACTGGACCAACACCAGCAAGATAAGCAACAAGTTTGCTATTGCAATCCAAAGAACCTTCAACCTGTTGTAGAAACAGGACTATAAATTATAGTGGAAAGGAGTCTTAGCAGGAAATGTGGGTTGCTGTGTCCAAAACCAACAGCAATAGCACTGTGAAAACACAGCACTTGATAGGAGGGGAGTACTACTTGAAATGTGGATTTCTGACTCCCGTTTTACTCATCTCATTGGATTTCAGTGGGAATATTGGCAGGGTGAGGAAAGGCTTGTCCTTGGGAATAGCCTGAAGCCCTGAATCATCAGGGGACAGATGGTCCCCTGAGGCATCACTTGCTGGGCTCATCAGATAGAGCTAGTTACCAAAGTAGTGAAACCAAACTTTTGGGGACAAATTCATCCATTCTACAACCCAGAGATGTTTTGGGTTTTTTTTCACCTTACAACCCATTGCATTTCACTCCAAACACTCGGGGACTCCTTTTCTCCTTTTCTGTTGTTTATTTTACCTGGTTGTCATCTTGAAGCAACTGTGGTGACACACAGTTGTCTTTCCTATAGCTTATTAACAATTACAAGGACACATATTTTTATATAGCAAAGCCCAAGTGCTTTACCTGAATATTTGATCTTAAGAGGAAATGATGTCCTACATTTACACCAAGTGCAGTAAAGGACACTCCCTCCCATGGCTGACTCATGGCATCCTATTGCTTTCAAATTCACATCACCATTAAATAACAGCAACTGGTCTCCACTCTCTCCCTGTTGCCAAGCTGTTGTTTGCCAAGATATTGTCTACCTTTGAAATGATAATTATAACATAATCGTGAGAGAGACAGGGGAAAAGTGCACTTACAGATAATTAGTATAAAGACATACTCTAATGAAAATCCTTACCCAGGGGGAAAGCAGGAGGAAGCTTCCCTTGAAGCTATGACCCAAACCTTCAGTCTTCAGTTGTCCTTTCCCACCTGCTTTGAGCAATGAAACCATTTACAATATTAATATTTTGTTCATAATTTTCCTTCATATCTGCTCAGATGAAGAGGAAGAGGTACAATTATTACAAGTTCATATTCCTGGATTGATTTTGCTCAGGAAATAATTTGAACTGCTTTTAGAAAAGCAAGCTGAGAGGGATTTAGGTTTTCCCATTATGAAAAGAAATGTGAATTACTGAGTTGTTACAAATTAGCCTAATTTGATTTAAGCAGAACAGAGCGGAAAACAGGACCTGTCAATTTTCTTCTTTCTCAGATGTAATGGAAGATGGAAATGACAAAATACATATAAAAAAGATCTGATATCATACAACAGAGATGCTGACAGAATTAATCCTCAGTTGTGCTGGTTATTATGCAAACAACTTCAGCACTATGGGAAAAAAAAAAAAAAGCCTCCTACTTGTTCTACTAATTTTTCAAGTTCCAAAAATGTTAAGGAAGAAAGTAAACCAGAGCTGCCGTGATTTAACCAGTTTCTCTCCATGGGAAACCCTAAGCACTTCAACTTTCTTGAGCACAAGTTTTTGCATCTGCAAAATCACATTTCTCCACCTCAGAGCAAAGAGCTGGGCTTCAGAAAGGCCACCTTTCCAGCTCCAAAAAGATCAATTTGACTTTGTTGGGGTTTTTGGGGTGGGGGGTTCTTGATGTTGTTGTTGTTTTGGGGGTGTGTGTGTGTGGGGTTGTTAGGTTGTTTGGGGTTTTTTTGTTTGCTTTGGTTTTGGTTTTGTTTTCTTTTTTTTTTAATCCAGGTTGATGGTTAAACTGAATGTTACTAAGCCCAGATGGCTCCAGAGTGGGAAGGACTGGGAGAAGTGTGTGCAATTCTTCCTACCCCCAGTGACGGCTCAATTTATAAAGGCAAAATTACTCATCCCGTAGCAACATGTTTGGCACGAGCAAGAGGAACTAACTCTTCTGTAACCAAATGCCCTGGCGAGCAGCAGAGGCATTGGGAAGGCTTGGCTGAGTGATTTTTGCTTGACTTCACTTTGGCACCCATCTCCAGCTCCTGCTGAGCCCACATTAAATGGAGCAAAAAAATCCAACTGTTCCGTACTCGTTTCAAAGGAGGTGAGTTTTCACAGCTCCCAGGTGATTTCTAACAAGCTGTGCCTACAGCGAGGTCCCTTCTGGTTCTGGCACAACTGCCTGTCAGCTCTTCTACCAAAAACCAGTAGCCCATGACTGATGGTGTATAAAATGAAAGGCTGCTCACACTTTTTCTTGGTTTTCCTTGCTGAAAGCGAAGCTCGCTGTAGGTCCCTTTGTTCTCGGTGAGAATGGAGATTAATCATTTTAAGAATGCAAGGCAGGATTTGAAAGACCCCCCTTTGAATGCACTTGCAGAGTGGACTGCAGGGGTGGTGGGCAAGTGGTCAGATTCTTTTTCCTCCTGGGTATCTGGTTTTATTGTATGAAGGACACCCTTGGGACTGCACACAGCGAATCTCAGCCAGGCTGAAATTAGTCTTTTCACCAACTGAGTATCACGTTCCATCTGCTGAGGATCAGCATTCAGCACTGCCACCGTGCATTTCACAGCACATTAATTAATCTGGAGATCAAATCAGTACACCTCCTGATCCTGATCATACTGCAGTAGTGTGCTCTGGTCATCTGAACCTGGACTCACCGGAATGAGTCAAGGGATGTTGGCTGCTCACACCATTTCAGGCTTTCCAACAAGTGTTTGTGCTCCACAGATGCAACAGTTTAACACCTGAGTCATGTGTTGTGCAAATGACTTCTTAATATAAAACATCATAGAATCATCCTGGTTGGAAAGGACCTTGAAGATCATCAAGTCCAACCATAACCTAAATCCACCTGCCATAACCTAATCTACCCGTTCAGTGCTTAAATCATGTCCCTAAGCACTATCTGGGTCAAGGAAGGACTATTTTTAGGTGCAGATCAGCATAAGCGAAGCCTGGAGGCCACACTGGCTTTTCCCTGATGATCTGGTCAGTTGCACTCTGACATTTCATGCTGATGCACCCAGGATCCAGACCTCTGGCACTGCTGATGGTTCTGAAGATGTCATGTTGATAATGCAGGTCCTGGTGGAGGGACACACCTCCAAGGAACCTCAAAAGGTTCATAGCTGCTGCTAACTCCTTGCTGTTGCCTCTTGTAACCCATGGGCAGAGCATCTGGCACCAGCTTGTCCCTGAGTCGTTGAAGGTACTTGCTATGCATCTGCTTTACTTTGGGTCAATACCACCAGATTCAGTCCTTTATTTTGCATGGTCCATGAGGAGTGGATAGACTGATACAGATTACTTATCTGGTGATGATACCAGTCACTGTCTTGTTATTTCTTAGCCTGGAATTTGCAGAAGGAAAAAGCTACAACAAACCCACTTCAATTCTCCTCCTGCTCATCTTTGGGATTTTTCATGCAATGTCAATCTCCCCCCCTGCTGGGATGGGACCAGTTTGTGGGAAGTTTTGGACTGCAACCCCAAGAATGATTCAGCCTTTCCAATCTCATACCAAGCAGCTGCAGCCTTCTGTGCCAGCAGTGTCAGCTCCCCAAAAACAACCTCCCGCACCCAAAAATGAGCAACATAATGCAGAGGAAGTCCCTGATGAAAACCTAGTGTAAAAAAAGGCCCTCTCAGAACTAGAAAGCATTATCATCCTTTAAAAACACGGGCAGGAGTTGCAAGCTTTTTAAACACTTTCCCATACACAAAGGTCAAAATCTTTTACAGCCCCCAGCTATTATGAAAGCCAAATATTGGGAAGTTAAGCTATACAAGGGGTGCCATTTCATCATAGTTTAAGGTGTTCCCAGTCCTCAGTTCTGTAGTGGTGATACCAAGGTATCCAGGTTGGCCAGGTGGCTTAGCTCTTGAGCTATATTTGTCCCAAACATGCGTGTTATGGTCATGCAGAGTTGAGAGGTTAATGGTGCAGATACAGGGCACAGCCTTATGTGGGAGTGCAATGAAATCTGAAAACTAGTGCACATATTTGGGCTCCACACCTTGCCTGGCCACACACAGGCCTTTTTAATGCCTTCATGGAACTGTCTGCTGCGAGACAACTGGCGTCACTCTAGGTTTGTAGTTGGGTAATCCAAGCCTGGAGGCAGTGATCCAATCTTTCACATTCTGGGTGTCAATGACCTTGAGAAAAGCAGATAGTGGCCATTGGAGGTTTTTAGGTTAACATATGGAAAGTAAAAACGATACAGGAGGAGGAAAATTATTGCTCCAAAATGGACTGCCTCCTTCAGGGTGCTGGCTGATCACATACATCCATACTCTGCAGTGCCAACTCCTTCCCTCCGTGCAGTTGTACTTCCCTTTGGCTTTGTTCCCTGGTGTAAATCACCCAGATTCTGGCTCACTGCTGGTGTCAGATATCAGCCTGGTGTTTGGTTTCAGCCCAGCTCCTCAAAGTTTACCATAAATAAAGAGAGAGGGGTGTAGGGAAGCAGCAGGTGGACAGCATTTCTTCCCCAGACCCTTGGCAGTTAGCTGGGACTCTTGTGATAGTGTCTTTAAATAGCATTAAAAAAAACCCAACCTTTCTGACGATGATAATTTAATTAAGTAAATAGCTTGGATAATATCAGAAGACACACAGTTGATACAGAGATGCCTGAAGATAATTTAAACCCCAGTTGAATTCATTAGGGTTCCTGTGTTTTGGCTGTTGTTTTGTTCTGCAAAGGTTTGAGATTGGATGGGAGGATTCTTCCATGGAGGAAACCCAGTGTATGACCCGGATCTGGGAGGGCAGGAGGTGTTTGGTGAGTTAATCTTTTCTACTCTCTTTTCCTCCTAATGTTTTTTGACTAAGAAACAGAAGTGCCTGAGGAACCACAACTCTCTCCCTTCCCCAACAAACCATCACACTCTCCATGTCCCAAGGTGATAAACTGCCTTTTTTTTTTTTTCCCATGGGAAATAACCATCTTGGCACCTTCTTCCTTTAATTACTGAACTGCTTGCTTTTAACTTTTTTTTTTTTTTTAGTCAATTAACACATCTAGGTCAACTCTGAGCACTTACCAGCAAAGTGTAACCTCCACAGAATTTTGTTGCTTCTATTTCAGACCTGCAGAAGACCTGGTGTGATGGAAACATTTTCTACTACTCAGTAGCACATTGGCATAATGAGAGATGTTCTCCCCACCACAAACCTTGCCTAGCAAGAGACATCCTTACAGCAGAGCTGGGTGTGAAGATGTTTCTCCTGCTTTGTGCCTCAAATGGGGTAGCAGCTGTGGAGAGCTTCTGTGGTCCATCGCTACAGAGGTGCCATCTGCAGGGTTATCATGACTGCCCATGTCTGGGTGTCATGTTTATTGTCTCCACCCCATTGCCCTGTCCATCCTGTCCAAGGGAAGTCATAACCCTGCCAGCTCTGCAGCTGCAATTCAATAACCCATGAACTATTGAAGGAAGGTTTATGTTGGAGCTGGGAGCTAACCTGTGTGGGGGTCAGCCACAGGAAGGAAGGAGCTGAGGCTTGGGTGATATAATCCAAAATTATCTTCAGCTGGACTTTCTGGGCCTAGGGTCTTTGATCATCACAGACTGTAGAAGAAAATCTACATCTTTGAGAAGATGAGAATGCAGAAGAAATGGCCAAACCCAGTAAAAAACCTATCTAGGACCAGGCAAGGTGCTGTGCTACTTTGATCCACATATGATATATTGCCTTCAACAGTGGCCACCAGTAAATACTCCCAAGGAAAGTGTAAGAAACCCCATAGTTATGTGACTCACCCACTCCATGTTGACCCAACAAGTTTGAGATGGGGTGTAGCTCCCAGGCAAGAAGAGCTTCATTTGTTTCAAAACTTTTATGATCTCCTTGAGGAGGCAAAGACTCACCTCTGAACTTTGTTGAGATCTTGGAATCAAACAACTAAAAGAGAAAAAAAGAGGCAGAATTTAAATGTCTGAAATATCTGTGGCAAATTCCTGCCCTCAGGGTGGTGCTCAGAGACAGGTCTCTGCTCCTACTTGTCCATTAAATTCTTATATGAATTGTTTAATATATTGTTAGTGAAGTTCATTTCCACAGGTTAAATCCTCTGGAGGCCTTTGGCAGCTAGAGATGGATTGGAGAAGAGGAGCCCACAGAAGTTGCCAGTGCTGATAAAGAAGAGGAGGAAGCAGCAGGCCATGAGAAAAGGGTGAGGAGGGGCTGAGAAGAGTAGGGAAGGAGGAGGAGTAGCTGCCCTTAATGGGAACATGTTGAGATGTTGGAGATTCACAAACAGTCCATGTAGATGTGTTTAAAGGCTCCCAAGTCACGACACGAAGGCACCAGAGAAAGCCCAGGGCCATGATAGCTGTGACCAGTGGACATTTAATAGGAGAAAGTGAACCCTGCATAGGTGAGGATCAGGAACTGCTTTCCCACTGGGATTATCTGGGATCAAAGCCCCTGCTGCTCTGTAAAATTGAAGGGAGAATCCAGGCAACCATGGCAGCCATTCACAGCACAGTCTGATAGACCAGAGGCTGCTGTCAGGATGGCATGGGCCACCACAACCATTGCAAACCATGCACCAGAGTTGCACGGTCTAGAAGAAGACATGCATCTGCTTCTGTGCATTTAGCACCTGTAGCTCTGGAGCCTTTCTCCACACAAGACCAGCAGCACTCACTAAACCACCAGGAACCCAGAGGCCTCCTGTCTGCTGGAGGTGGAGGGATGTGCTTCAGGAGTGGTGTCACCATCTCCCTGCATCCCACTGTCTCTTCAGGTAACAGTACTAAGGGAAGGCTGGTGGGGGCAGTGGTTTTTGACCCATCAGAAAGTGGATTGGAGATGTGCTTCCCACCAAACAGCACTGTGATCTTGTAGCTGTTTTGGGTTCAGATGTGCAGATCAATAGTCTTTAATTTATGCCACAGGACTGATACATCACAACATCCTGCAGATGTTTTCCCCTTATTTAAAAGGGAAAAGAAGCACACTGCAGAGCAAGGGGGAAGGATTACTCCTCCCTTTAGGGAAGGTTTAAACTAGATATTAGGAAGAACTTCTTTACTGAAAGCATGGTCAGGCACTGGAAGAGGCTACCCAAGGAGGTGGTGGAGTCACCATCCCTGGAGGTACTCAAGAAACATGTAGATGTGACACTTCAGGACATGCTCTAGTGGGCATGGTGGGGGGTTTTTCTGGGTTTGTTGTAGTTGGTTTTGTGGGGTTATCTCTGGGTTTTGATTTTTATTTTCCCCCCTCCGGGGTGGACAGTTGGACTCAGTGATCTTAGAGGTCTTTTCCAACACTGACAATTCTGTGTGACCTTGTGTGAAGGGATGGGGGAGAAGACAACGTACTTGCACGGCATTGAAGAGCCAACGTTGGATGGTAGGAAGTTAAAGAAGAGTCTAAACTCATTTCCTAGCAGTAGCCCAGGAGAACTGAATAGCTGTGAGATGATGGCTTTGCCAGCCACAGGTGTGCATTGTTATAACTCTTCTGCAGTTGAACATTCTGGTGTTACAGGTAGTTGACACAGATGTAAAAGTTATTGGTTGAACCCCCCCGATCCCTCTCTCCATTTCTATTTCTTTTCCTTGTTGCACTTCAAGGATTTTTTTGCCTCGTTCTGTTTATTCAGCCAGCTTCAGTGTTGGATATATTTGAGTTTCTTGCCACAAATGCCTCTCTGTTTAAATGTCAAGACTGACTATTTAGGAAATTATCAGCCTCAGGAAGAACTGAAACAAGCTGTAATAATGTGCCATGACCCTGGCACATTCTTGCCATGGTAGTGGATGTTTATGCAGATAACAAGAGCATCAGAAATTAAAATAATCAGGTGTTACATTAGAAGGAAAATCAGGGATTCTGAAGGGAATTTTCATTCTCTGGTACAAATCTGATATAAAATTCCAATTGCTTTTTTTTTTTTTTTTTTTTTTTTTTTACAAGAAATATTGTTTTCTTTTCAATGTGCCATGGTGTTTTTACTTTGAGGGTGGAGGGAGGATTTTGGAACACAAAGACAAAAAATTGAAGCATTTGAGCTTTCTTTTAAGGGGCGGGGAGGGGGGGGAAGCAGAACATTCAAATAGAAGCAAACAAAAAAAAGCTTAGATTTTATTTTACTATTGAAAAGACATTTTTAATCCCCCCCCCCAGAGGTCTGATGAGGCAATATTTGTCCATGTCTGCTCTGGGGGTTTAAGTCAATATTTGCTGGAAGTTAAAAAGAGATTCCTGCTATTGATCCACGTTTGCTTATTCTGGATCTTCTTGCAGTTTTCCTGGCATAATTGTTACTTGCCCGAGTCTGAGACAGGACACAGGATTCTGCAGGGGTCTGGTCCAATCTTGGCACTTAAGCACACTTGGCATGGCACAGCCAAGAGGCCAAAACAGGGTCTTGCTAGGGTGAGGTGGATTGAAATGTGAAGGAGAGCTCTGGATGTGCCCAGTTGAGAGCAGAGCTCAGTCCACGCCGTTCTTGGGTGGAGGGTTAAGTCTTGTCCTCACTTGCTTCATGGAAGACATCCTGGCTGGTCCAAACGGCTGGAGTGGGCACCACATCACCCCATCTGGGTGCTCCCAGGTCTACAGACCATAACATTGAGGCAATCATCTAGAAACACTTGTCAGGAAGGAGTTCAACATTTCTAACACCCTGGTCCATGGGCTATTTCTTTCACCTGCTGCATTTTTTGGCACCACCCTCTTCCATCCTGTTGGTGCTTTGAGACTCCTGAAGAGAAACACAAGTGAGATCACAAGAGTTGGAGAAGAAGGAGATTGAGCCCACTTTGCTGAGCTCACTGCAGAGGATGGGCTTGAAACACCCACCTGGAAACTCTTTTGAGAAAAATACCCACTGCCTCTGCCCCTTCTGTAATACTCTTCATTTGGATAAAGTTAAAGAAATCCCAACACTCTCCCAAACATAAGAATGTATTTAGCAGTTTAACAGAAGGTCAACATTAATTTCTCTGTGAGGAAATAATATGTCATACAAGTGATTTACTTCCCATGATTTGTGAGCTAACTGGACTACACTGAGCTGTGGGCTGCAGCTCATTCTTGTGTTTGGGCGTAGCAAATATGGACAGACCTACACTGAAACACATCCATGGAGCTGCTTTTTTTTCCTCTGATCAGACCCAAGAGAAAGCTTCTGCTCCTCCAAACCAGGGAGAAATATAATTGGCAAGAAGCAGCTGTGGGAGGTGGAATTTGCCCTTGGTATGAAAAGATGAATGTAGGCCAAGATTTGAGCCCAGATATACAAGACAATGTGTCCACTGTACTTAGATATGAAGCATGAATTAGGGTCCTACTGTTTGGGCTTTTATGTTTTATAATTTATCTTTCACCATCTGCATGTCCTGTGGTAATGAAGTACTTGGTTTAACCTGGTGACTCAGAGAAGACCTTAGACTTGGGGACCTTGGTAAGAAATAATGGCTCAGTCTGACATAGATGAGGGCAAGTGAGTGTGGTGCAGAAATCAGGGAACTCCTCAGGTTGGGGTCAAATAAAAGTGTAAGTACATAATGAGCCCCTCTTCCCTCTCTGGCTGCATTCAGGACAGCTCAGTGGCATCCAAATCACACCAAGTACCCTCTTTGGTACAACCACTGTAACTTATTTATTGATTTAGACTGTCAAGCTCTGGAATGTTTGAGAACACCCAAGTAATGATCTTCATTTTGATGTCTCTCAACATCCTGCATATAAGGCAAGACTTGTCTACTTTGAGATTTCAATGAAGGAGAATGAGCCCAGCTGGCAAAGGTGTTGGTCTGAGACACAAATCAGGGGGAGTCTAAGCAAAGATGTGTGTGAAGAGAAGTATTTGGGAGTTAAGAAGGTCTCTAAAGGAGGCCAGCTGGAGCACCTTAGCTGAGGATGCACCTCTGGAATATGTCTAGTTTGGCAAGCCTGGAGGAACCTCCTTCCTTATTATCACTGCCTTGAAGCATCACTTGGATTTTGCTTTGATGACTGCCTTTGGGGACAACCTTAAGGGTTGTCCATGGGATGACTGACATTGGTTTGGAGAGTCTGGCAGTGTCCATCTCATCCTAAAACAGAGTCACAGTCACAGAACTGGGGAAATGCTTGGGAGGCAGTGCCTGGCCACAGAACGAACCAGGAGCAGAGGTGGGAAGAGCAAGGAGCACATGCACCACCATAGTTGCTGTACCCCATGCTGCTTTTTTTGTTGGTGAGGATCTCAAAAACACCACTTTGTTACATTTCCTTATAAAAAGGATTGTAGCACACATTTATGCAATACATTTTCACAGCTCACATCACATGGGGTGTTCAGATTGTCAGGACTGTATCCCTATATGTTGCATTTCATGTTCAGTTTGCCAATCTTTTCAAATTTGGAGAAAGCCAAGGAAATTCCCCCTGCAAGCAACTGCACAAGGTGCAATATCCTTCCTGCTCTTGAGTGTTGTGGGTCTGATATATGCATCATCAACAGTTATTCCAGGAAAAAAACAAGACTCAGGAAGAATTTACTGAGGATTGTAATATGGAGAGGACCTCACTATCCCAAAGGCAAAGGCTGCCCTTGACCCCACGTCTGTGTCTCACTCACCTGTGGTGACACCAACAAGTTGTGAGGTGCTTTAGAGGGCACACTTGGTCCTCAACTGGCTCCAACAAGAGGGCCAGATCTTCAGCCAGGGTAAATCTGTGTGACTCCATGGCACAGGAGACATCGAGAGCTATACAGCACCTGGAGTCTCGGCTCAAGTTTCCCAGCAGTAGGAGCTGGAAAAGGCCAAGGAGAATTTAGATCGATTTGTCTTGCTGAGGCAAAATTGCACAGTGTATTTTCTCTTCCCCTTACCTGTCTTGTTTTAACAGCAATGGGATGTTCCCCGAGGTGCTTTTGGGGGATTCTTTTCAGCTCGTCTTGTCAAGGCTTTTAAAACAGATGAACACAGGGGAGTCAATGGCCAGGAAACCAATCAGGTTCCTCAGGTATAGAAACACAAGGTCAGACCCACCGTGAATGGGCCCTTTCAGGGAGCAGCGTTTTGCCCTAGAAGCAAATGCACTCCCTCCCCACAGCCCTGATAGGTTTGAAATCAGTGATTTTCCTCAGCTTTTTGGGCAGGGTCCTGCTGCCTGGTGTCTCCTTCCCTGTTTCCTCTTGTTGTAGCTTGGCATTGAGCGCTCCAGGGTCAAGGCTGCAGAAGCAAAGATAGACTTTCTTGTTTTTTAGCATTATAAAGAGAAATGTGCCTATCAAGGTGATTCCACCCACAACTGCTAACCCTTCTGGGGGCATGCTGCTGTAGTGGCCAAAAAGACCCTGCAGTCAATGGGGAAAGAGGCCTTCTTCTCTTCTCCACGAGAAAAGTCTGTGCCACAGATCTATGGCATTCCTGTCAAAAATCTGTGCCATAGATCTATGGCATTCCTGTCAAAAATCTGTGCCATAGATCTATGGCATTCCTGTCAAAAATCTGTGCCATAGATCTATGGCATTCCTGTCAAAAATCTGTGCCATAGATCTATGGCATTCCTGTCAAAAATCTGTGCCATAGATCTATGGCATTCCTGTCAAAAATCTGTGCCACAGATCTATGGCATTCCTGTCAAAAATCTGTGCCAAGTTGTGTTGGCTTTGGAGCAATGTGGGTTTCAGCCTTCAGTCTGTGTTGTTTGTACTGTGTTAGACCCTGGGCAACTGGATCCAGCTCTTACTGGGGTGAAGGAGGGGGGGCATTGACTGAAAGGGCACTGAGCCTGAAGAGGTATGGGAAAGCCAAGAGAAAATCCCTCCAAAATTGTCTCAGGAGGTCTGCAAATGAAAGCATGATGGGAAAAAATTGACCAGCCTATGCGTATGCCAGGGAAAACCAGAAGGATGTGGCAATTTTGGCCTCCTGTAGCCTCCTCGACCATGGAAGAACTCAAAGTGTTTCTTCCTCTCACACAAATGTCAGTATGTGTGCCAGTCAAAGGCAACTTTCTTGTGACTTCATTGGATATGAAAGAGAAAACTTGACAGCAGGAACTGAAGGAGACAAAAATGTATCTCTCCCTGGAAATGGTCAGAAGGATAAGTCTAAGATCAACTTTCTAAATAAAAAGTGACATCAGCTGATAGTCTGCATTGGAGATGTTTTTCAAATGTTACAAAAGAAAGCTTCAAAACCATCTGAAAGCAAATTGTGAGTCTGTGCAGCAACAGAGGTGGGAAATTTTGGCACAACTGTTGCTGAAATACTCTGTGTTTTTTTTCAGACTGAGCAAGGTGGATCATTTGGAGAAGGTGACACCTTTTGGAGTACTTGTCAGCTCTTGAAAGGCATATGACAGTTCTTTGCAGCCCAGTTTTCTTTTGAAGGCTTGTGTGGGAAATTTATAATTCTAGATTAATGAGTTTCTCCTGCTCACGTGAATATATTACTTTGTGTGTCCTCTACTCATGTGGATATATGACTGCTTTTTTATGCTGTGTTGGAACCAGTTTCCGCTGAAATTGTGTGAGTGTGTCTGAAAAGACTTTTTGGGGCCAGCAGACCTGGGGATAAAAGCCCTCCCTGCAGGAACAGCAAGTGCTTGTGCCAGTGATCCAATGTGAAGCACATGGGCAAACACATGTCTAGCCTGAGGTCTCCTCTGCATCAGCCAAGTGCTGGTCTGTTGGCATGATTCAGAGCTGAAGTCTTGGCTGCTGCCAGGGGCCACAGCAGGGTCCTGGTGAAATCCAAAACTGGTAATGAGAATTTTTGTAAGACACAACATATGAGCTCCTGCAGACTCAGCTGAGCTTGGGCCCAAGCTGATGGAGGATGCATCATGGCTGCATCCCCCCGTGGCAGCTGTGGCTTTCCAAGCCCCAGTGTGCAGGTATATGCCAGTGATGTGCCAAATGACCCCCTGCACTATGTCCATGCAGGCCTGTTAGGTCTGTGTTTGGTGTCTCTCCAGACTGCTCCTTACCCACCTCTTCCCTAGGCTGGGGAGGCATCAGCACCTGGTGTGCCCATGGTGCATCCTCTGGAGCTTCCCTGGCACTTTCTGATGGTTAAATGTTTTCCCCCATTCCATATATTTCCAACAGAGGGATTAACTGTGTTTCAGTTTTAATGTGGTGCATGAAGTAGCCAGAGGGTCAGTGCTTGTGTTCTCAAAACAATTTTAAATTCTTTAGGTAAAGCAGGGTTTTCCATGGCCATGGCTGGGGCTGTACAGGTTTGCAGCAGCTGACCATCTTCCCTGTTCCAATTCAATACCTCTCTGGAGTGGTGTGGTACCTCTAAGTTTGCGTTCAGTTTTGGACCCCTCATGACAAGAAGGACATTGAGGGGCTGGAGCATGTCCAGAGAAGGGCAATGGAGCTGGGGAAGGGGCTGGAGCTCAAGTCTGATGAGGAGCAGCTGAAGGAACTGGAGCTGTTCAGCCTGGAGAAAGGGAGGCTGAAGGGAGACCTTCTCACTCTGCAACTGCCTGAGAAGAGGTTGGAACCATGGGGGGTTGGTCTCTTCTCCCAAGAAATAAGAGATAGGACATGAGAAAATGGCCTCAAGTTGTGCCAGGGGAGGTTTAGATTGGATATTAGGAGTAATTTCTTCCCCAATAAGGTTGTCAGGCCCTGTCCCAGGCTGCCCAGAGCAGTAGTGGAGTCACCATCTCGGAGGGATTTCAAAGCTGTGTAGATGTGGTAATGAGGAACATGGTTTAGTGGTGGCCTTGGCAGTGCTGGGTTAACCGTTGGACGTGTTGATCTTAAGGATCTTTTCCAAACAAAATGGTTCTATGGTTCTATGATTTCATAAGTATTGCAAGCATGAGAATGGAAATAGTGGGATGAACTTTACTGTTTCTGAAGCTGGCCAGGACAGGGAGGTGGCTTTGCCTGGGTAGGATACACTGAGGTTCCTGTTCAGGACACTTAAAGCAAGGGCAGATAAATAAATGGCCAGTTCTTGAGGCTTGGACAGACAAGTTTTCTTAACCTCAGCCTCTGGATGGAAGTACTGCCTTGGTTGGAGGAAGCCCCTTTGTGCTCCAGGGCCAGGCTGGACACCTCTCATATATCTAGCATGAGCCCTGGCTGGGACTGCTCCAGCCTCATCATGACCTAAATAAAGCTAAACAAATCATGAGGAGGAAGCCTTGGGACATGGATAATCTGATGCTGGGGTAGGAGTGGAGGTGTATAAGGCTCCATGCACCCAGGTGTTTTGTGTGCATAATCCACAGCTCCTTCAGCTTTCCAAAAATTGGTGTTGTGGGTGAAGGAGGCAGATCCAGAGCCCCAAGAACCCAGCATCCATTCTGGGAGGAGAGTTTTCTGGTTCCTGTGGCTGTTCAAGTGGAAGAGTGGGGCATCCCAAGGTGCTTCAAGCCATAAGGACTCATTTTGTGGCTGGAGTGGAAAGGGGGATGTGAACTCCCAACCCTCCCCAGAGCCTTTGCCCATTTCTTACCTCTCTTACCCAGGCAGTGCTGATCAGCTCTGAATCAAGATAAGCAAAGGGTGATGGGGCCAGTTTTAAAATTAGACCTGTAAGGAGCCCTTATCCCCAGCTAGGCTTTAGCAGACGGGCAGGCCAACATTATCCCACCCCGTAATCCCCTCTTCTGGAGGCTCTTGAACGCCAGCAACAACAAAAACGTGCTGTGTTGAAATCATCTCCTGAGGAAATGTGAAACATCACAGGAGGGCTCCCCCTGGCCCCCCATCCTCCTTGCTCACTTTGCAGCAGTTGCTTTAGAGAGGTCGAAGCATCTTCCCTCTTCTCCCGACTCGCCGTCTGCAGGGCACAGGGAGATTATCCTGCTGGTAGCCCCCTTCAAAGAGCTCATTAATGCCACCAGGGAGGTTTTTCTGCTATAATAATGCTGGTGTTGTTTCAAGTCTGGCCGTATCCGATTCTTAATGCTTTACTTCAGATCAGGTGCTGGGAGTGTTTGATGTGGTGCCAGCCACAAACCAAAATGTATTCTGCAGAGGGAAGGGCCGGAAAGGATAAACCCTACCCCGAGACAAGGGTCCTGAATGGAAACCTCAGACCCAAATAGCCTGGAAAAAACACACATTTAAGTATTTTGCTTGGCCCCTGGGGCATCTAAATAAAATCCTGAAACCAAACAGCTCCCCCTCCTTACTTCATTCACCTTTTGGGGTACTTCTAGTTTTGCATCATGAACCCGTACTCCTAGCTGGGGTGTCACGTACATGGTGTGGGCTTTTTCAAGCCTGAAGCTGGTGATTGAAGGTGAAAATCAGCTGATTCACAAACTTGGCTGAGCTTCTGGAGTTTAACCCTCTCTGGCATCTCCTTTCCATTTGCTCAGTCTGGGTCAGCAGGCCAGGTGAGCTCTCAGAGCTGCTAGACTTGACAATATGAAGATTTCCACCTCTCTCCACTGAAACACAGGTTATGGAGCAGTTGTTTGCCCATGGAGCAGCTCTTGGATTCAGTAACTTGAACTAACACACTTCCTAGGGGCTCTTTGCATTCACACTCCCTCTGCTTCTATATTTTTAATGAGCTCTTGACATTTTTACTGGTTCCATCTCTGCTGTGGGGATGAGCCTGCAATCCACAGCCCGCACACTCTGCAGCCAGTGGGACCAATTTCCAGGTGTCCCGCAGATAAAGTGGTGTAGGAGCAGTAGGATCCACATCCATAGACCCTCCCCTGGCCCAGAACCTTCAGCACATCTCTCTTGTAAAGCATGTTGTGTGTTTCTGGGGCTTCATAAACAGCAGCCAGTGGCTGAGAAATCTTTCTCCCCTCCTGCTGCCTTCCCCTCTGTGTTGAGATCTGATTGATAAACCAGCAATATACAGGGATATAAATTTACTCCACAATTTCTCTTAATCACTTTGGATAACTGGTGGTGTCAGCTTGCACTTTTTTTTCTTATTTTTCCTTTTTTTAAGAGGGTGTTATTATGTTCTGCTTCTCCCCCACTGTTTACAACTTGTTTTTTGCCAAGGAGCAGCCTTCCAGTACCTGAAAGGGTACAAGAAGGGCCTAATAAAAAGCTGGGGAGGGACTTTTGACAAGGGTATGGAGTGATAGGATGACAGGGAATGGCTCTAAACTGGAAGAGGGGAGATTTAGGTTAGACATTAGGAAGAAATTCTTTGCTGTGAGGGTGGTGAGACACTGGCCCAGGTTGCCCAGAGAAGCTGTGGCTGCCCCATCCCTGGAAGTGTTCAAGGCCAGGTTGGATGGGGCTTGGAGCAACCTGGTCTAGTGGGAGGTGTCCCTGCCCATGCAGGGGGGTTGAAACTAGATGTTCTTTAAGGTCCCTTCCAACCCAAACCATTCCATGATTCTATGAAGGCTCAGAAATGCCTCTTCTGGATTCATGTGTGATTATCTAATCGAAACCCCAGGGAATAGAGGGAGAAAGGAGAGGGAACAAGACCATTTTGGGCACTGTGAACAGCTCCATCAGCATCCAGTCTTCAAAGACTCCCCGTGATTTCATCCAGCATCCAAAGACCTAATGTGGTCTTCTCAAGCTCCCTCTGAAGTCAGGAGGCTCCTCCTCCAGCAGCTCCAAGCAGTGCAGATATACACCTTTACCAGCAGACAGCCTCTTGAGATGTTCTGCCAGAGAGGGACCAGAAAGCTGGGCTTGCATCTGTGGTCCACAGTCCTGCCAACAGGTCAGCCCTGGGGTCTCTGGCTGTTCATTAACCCAGGCTGAAATCTATTTTCACTCCGTGCTCCCCTGTGTCACAGAGGAAGAGTAGCAGGAAGGAGGTCAGAGAAATACTTTATGTGCAACCAAGATGCTTTTAATGGAGGATGTGAAAGGAGTCCTTGGTGTCCTGTTAGCACAGGTCTGGCTAGGGTGAGAGGGCTGCTGCCTGGTCCTGAGACCTTCTGCCTCCATCTCTGGAGCACAGGTAGTGATGCTGGAAGGTCCAGAGCTGCAAAGAAGAAGTTACCTCCTTTGCAGGGGCTTCTGGTGATGGAAGAAACCCCAGCAAATACCAAGATGTTGCCATTTGAAGCTTTTCTAACTGTATTCAAAAGAGATGGAACCTGAGATGAGGTGTGCTGGCAGTGGGGTGAGAAGAAGTATGTTCTTGTGCACAAACATGCAATGGGAAGGTGTCCTTGCCTGACCCATCCAGGGGCTGGGGAAGGTGCTCTACTATACCCTTATATATATATATATATGTATGTATTTGCAGTGATGCCAGCTGCAATATTTATGCTGCACGGATGGACGCCTGGAGTCTGAATGACTCCAGCAGCAGGAAGCCACAAGTCACCACACTTGGCAGGGCGGGCACATACTTGCAGCACAGAAGTCCCCGCAGAGAGAGGAATCAGGCTGCCAGCTGCCCTTGCAGGCTGTTCCCTGCTTGGAGCCCCGTATAATTTGAATGTAAATTCCCCGCAGATGAGGTGACACTTTGCTTTTCACCCTGAGGCAGATGAAAGATCTACTTGAGCATGCAGACGGGGAGACAGGGAGCCTGGCCCACCCAGCTCAGCAGGACCTGCAGGACAGGCTGGCTCTGCGGCCAAGGGCAGCCTGTTTGCAGAGGGGAGCAGTGCCTGGCATCTCCTTCAAAAGGATTCCACTCACTCCAGCCTTTTCTTAATACCCGCTTTGAGCTCTGAAAAAGTTGAAAACCTTTGGGTGCTCTTTCTGAACTGCCACACGGAGCAGAGCAGAGCTCCCGAGAGCAAAAAGGGGATGCTCAGACAGTGTGGGTTTGTTTCTTTTCAAGGATGTGTGCCTGGATCACACCCAAGTGAGACAAAACCAAATATGCAAAGTGCACCAGGACAGAAATGAAAGCAGTGGTGGGTCGTGGCTTTCCCCTCACTCCATGGTCTGAAGATCTAAGGCATCCCTCAGATTAGCTTGGAAGGAACACTGCAGTCCATGAAGCTCCCCCCGTTGCCAAAATATTTGATGACTCCAGCTCTCCTAAGCTACCCCATTCACACATTGCCAGCTAAGCTGGACAAAAGGCTCTGTGAAATTTCAACAGCAAAAAAATGTATCTGCAGTTCTTGAGCTTTCTGGCGAGAGTTGTAGCTGAACATTTGCTGTGAGTAAGAGGGAGAAGACTCAGAGAAATACACGTTCTCATCCTTCAACATGAATTATGCAGGGCTAACTAAGAGTTTTTAAGGTCACAAGAATGGCAGTGAGGGTGGAGCACTGGACAACAAGAAGCTGCAGAGCTGAGCAGCTTGTGCTGAATGTGCCAGCTGGGACACAGCGTGGTGTGGGTGCCCCATTGCACCCATAAGCTCCCCTCCTTTCCCTCCAGAAATGTTGCTGAAACGTTAGGAAGTCACACAACCCAGCCCACCTTGCTCCAGCCACCCCATGCAGCAGAAACACAGCTCACAGACTCTCATGACCTGCTGCACCTGTGGTCTGGTGGTACATACCCTTGCCAAGGCTAGCAGCACTGAGAGGATCAGTAGGACCACTGATGGAAAGGGAACCAGAAGGAGGAAGAAATGGCCCTACAGACATGACAAGGCTGATCTGCAGCCACTGCAGATGCCCCTGGGTGGGTGGAAGACATGCAGTCCACAGCACAGCTGAGCCTCCACCACTTTGCCATCACCTTTGACACTGCCAAAGCTTTCTCCTGTATGTCAAACCAATTGTCTTTCTCATACTTCCTAGTCCATGGCCTTCTTGGGCCTATTTGTAGGTTGAGGGACAGCTGAGGCACACAGCTCTGCTATTTAACCTCTGTGCTGGGAAGTCATGTAAAACCAGGACCTGAGGTGAGTTGGACTTGGTATCTCATTAACTGTTCAGCTGGGAAGGGTATGTGAAAAGCATAAATCAGGAATCCTCCTAATATCACCAAGTCAAGCTTCCCTTCCTTCTACACAGAAAGGAATAACCTTGTGGCATGCAGATGAAAGCTTTACTTAAAGGTCATGTTGATGGTTTTGTTGTGTCCTACAGAAGAACTGAAGCAGCAGATTTCATCAGTAGAAATCAGCAGGGGCTGTGGATGGAAATTTTCTGAAACCATTAGCCAGAGGGGAAAGGCTGCCTGCACAGATGATAAATAAGCCACCTGTAAGGTTGTAAATCGTCACTCCAAGGCATGACTCTGTAGAAAGCTTGTGATACTTTTAAATGCATGTACCAGTTGTCCTTTCCAAAGGGCAAAGCAGTTAATAGCTATGGGGAGCCATTTGCCTCTGCTGTAGCTGTGCTTCCTGGATCTTCTTTGCCTGATGGTCTTGGGGTAAGGAATCACCTTCATTTCTGGTGAGGCTTCCCTAGATTATATCCCACATCTTATGTTTTGGATGTGGTCTTCAGAGTGTGTCTGGTGTGTAAGGAGAGGAGGAGGAGGGCAAGGGTCCCATGTCCTGCAGAAAGAAAGGTGAATTGTGTTTCTGTGTCACAGACCTTTGGTGTTGGACCTGGCCACCTAAATTTGCAGGTCAGAGATTCACCAAGACCCTCCACTTCAAAAGGCTGTGTCTGTGCTACAACCTTTAGGTGGCAAAGCTAGGGCTTTTGGAGATACAGACAGATGCAGCCTTTTAGGAGGAAAAGAGTTGGTGATCACCCTGATAAGCTGCTCTACTGGCAGACCTGGATGGCTGGAGGGAGAGCCGTAGTGGGTGACCTGGAAGAACATCTTCTCCCACCAGCACAGGTACTGGATGAAGTTGTCCCATGGCTAAGATCACCTGGCATAATGACCATGTTGATGGGATGTTTTCTAGGGTAGAAAAATGGCAGCTTATCCAAGTGGAAGCGCATCCATGTTGAGACTACTGGCTGCTGTCATCAAAGACAACACTTGATTGGCTTCACCTGCCAGTAATGGATGGGGAATCCTAAACCATAGCCTGCACCTCTGTCCCTTTGCCCTTCCTGCACCAAGACCCCATCTGCCCATGCAAGGCAAGCAGGATGGATTGTCTGCTCTTTGCTAATGTCTTTGTCCAGTCTGAAGCAACTTCTGCTGTTTCCCTGCTTGTTTTACCAATCGCTGTAAGAGCACCCTCCTTCTCCCCTGGGGTTTCAACACCTTTGGGTTTAGCAACACCTGGAAAGGTAATTAAAGATCTGTTCTGCCCATCTCCACCTTTCCAGGTCAGTAATGAGCAGGTTGTATAACCCCAGGTTCACCCTCCAGGCTCTCCCAGCACTGAGGAATGGGAGCACAAGGGCACCACATCATGGGAAAGCCAATCACTTAAATGGAAAGACAAGATGTGTCCCTCTCTTGCATCCTCCCCTCAGGGCAGGTACAGCTGGACTCAGTGTGTAAGAGGAGACACCAGGGTTAAGTGGGAGTGGGATGCTATCAGACTTGGTCCAGGAAGGACATTCTGGTCCTGGTAAGCAGTGACATCATTTCCATTAGTCTTGGCTCAGAGGAGCTACAATTCATCAGGCACCTCACTGGGAAAATGGTGGGTTTCTTTGCAGGACAAAGCTGAAGAGAATGCCTGAGCTATAACTATAAACAATATAAATTATTGTGCATATATCTTTACGATCTATATCTAATGCAAATGCTGACTGTCTCCGAGGCAATAAAACATCACCCTCAGAGGAAATAATAACAATTATCTTACATTGCCTGCAGCCAGTCTTTCTGTTAAAGCTTAAAATTTAAGGAGCTAAGTAAAGTAGGTGTTCATTTATAAACCTGAATTTTAACACTTACATAAGACACTTCTAAGTGCGAATCAATCAATCCTCAGCACTCCAAAAAGGCTTAATTGAGTGGTAAATAAAGAGAATTTTCTTTATACCTCTAAGGATGGCCACAGAGGTCACCAGTATTTTTATCAAAGGGGCTGGAACTTGGGTGCTCGGTGCTCCTACCATGAGATTTCACCATAGTCATGGGCTCAGTGTGTGTAGGTAGACACATATGCACCTATATTTGATGTAAACAAGATGCTAACAGGGTGAATGCACCACGGTGTGCTGATGTGGGTCTGACATGAAGAAGTAACAGAGGTTTTAGCAAATGGATCATCTCCAGATGTGCATAGGTGTTTAAACATTCGTCCATTTGGAGATAAACCTTGTCATTTCCCACATCCCCCTGGGGATGCCTAAAACTGCCCTTCGGAAGGAGGGGAGTTCAGGGGAAAACTTGGGCTTCCCCTTGTGTCAGAAAATCAGATGCAATGTCAGAGCCATGACTGCAGTGGAAATACAGAAGCAAACCTGACTTGAGAAAATAAATAAGTGCAACTGATCCGGAGTCCTTGAGTCAAATTAATTTCATGTGCAATTCCCTTGAAAACAACCAAGGGTGGCTCAGAGCCATTCTGTCCATAGCAGATGTTGGGATCTCTCTACTAGTAGTCAAACTTCTTTGCTGTTGAGTGGTCTTAACCCATTGCTTATGTCAGATGCTACTCAAGGTCTTCTCCTGTCAGTCATGGCTGGGGGGAAAGAAAAAAGCAGTGGAGGTCATGGGTGCTTGGAAGGCACAACCCAAAAGTGCTTGGCCTCTGTAATTCACTCTGGATTCCTGACAGATCAGCAGGGCAATGTTGGAAAAGAGGAGGCAGCATCTATCTGATCAGCATGACATTGTCCAAGCTGGTTGAAAGCCAGATATAAACAACCCTCCTGGCTCTACATCTTGCTATTCAGAGCAAGTCTTGAAGACACACAGAGTCTGGAAGAGCAGATTTTACTCTTGTGGTTAAGGGTAAAAAAAAAAAAAAAAAAAGAAAGGAAAGAAAAAAGAAATCCTGCCCCAAGAGCAGAAACTTTACTAATTAAGTCCCAATTGGAAATGACTGGTTTGCACTGGCAAGCTGCTACTGCCAGAAAGAGCTGGACTGAATTCTCTACAATCACTCACATGAGTAAGCACTATGAAAACACAGTTTGGCCTGGAAGGAGCTAACAAGCACTCTGATAAAATCTTATTTTGAAAGCAGCAACAAAGGACACGTGATTTATATCTCAGCTGGTGACTTCATATGTTTTGCAGAGTTCCTCCAAAATCTTTCAGAATTCATAATTCATTTTTACAGTGCTTTAAATTAAAATAATAAATGTAAGGAAGTTTTTCTGAGAGAATGAAAAGTCTGTAAGCAGAAAGGGATTTTGACAGGGAGAGACTGTTGTTGACTTGAGGGGGCTTTGGATCAGACTGGAGACTGGCAACAAAATGGACAACAGTTGTTCAAAGGGTGCCTGTTAGACATGCTGGAGCTTGGGTAGGTTGGAGCAGACTGGGAGCTGACTGCAGTGCATGGGTCACAGGGTGCTGGGTGCTGGCTGGAGCTTTGCCACCATGCTTGGTGGGATCCCCTTGCTCATCCAAACGGCAACAGCCACGGATGAGTCAAGGCAAAGGAAGTGATAGTGGAGGTGGAGGAGAGAGTGGGGATTAGAGGATTGGAGGAAAAACAATGTTCAAGGGGAAAAACAGTTCCAAAACCTACATTTATCCAAATAAAAGGACTGTTGCATTAAAAGGCTGTGTATCATTTCTGGAATTATTAATTTCCTTCATGTTGGAAGAGTTATTATCTTTGTGTGTTTCTGTGCTTTTCCTTAATTCAGTATATCATGGGCTTCTCAGCCAAGGTAGCATTTTATTTTCTCACGTTCATTAAAAAGACAAAGCCAAACAAATAACTCTGCTCACCTTGTCCTTAGCACAGCAGCTTCAGGCATTTGCAGGATTCATGACCCATCATTGGAGTTGGGCAATTTGAGAAGGAAATTCTTTAGTGTGAGTGTGGTGAGACACTGGAACAGGTTGCCCAGAGAAGTTGTGGAGGCTTAATTCCTGGGGGCGTTCAAGCGCAGCTTGGATGGGGCTCTGAGCAACTCTGAAGAGTTTCCAGGAGCAAGGGTGCACTCTCAGATGGGCAACTGCATCCAGGCTCTAGCTGTATGGCCTGAAGGGTGCACAGAATCAGGATTATGGAATCATCAAATTGTTTTGGTTGGAAAAGACCTTTAAGATCATCCAGTCCAACCATTAACCCAACACTGCCAAGGCCACCACTAACCCATGTCCCTCAGCACCATATCTACACAGCTTTTAAATCCCTCCAGGGATGGGGACTGCACCACTTCACTGGGCAGCCTGGGCCAGGGCCTGACAACCCTTTAGGTGAAGAATTTTTTCTTAATATCCAATCTAAACCTCCCCTGGGCAACTTGAGGCCATTTCTCCTTGTCCTATCACTTGTTTCTTGGGAGAAGATACTAACCCCCCCGGCTCCAACCTCCTTTCAGGGAGTTGTAGAGAGCAAGAAGGTCTCCCCTTAGCCTCCTTTTCTCCAGGCTGAACACCCCTGGTTCCCTCAGCTGGTCCTCATAAAACTTATGCTGTTTAGGTGCTATTCAGGCAAGATACCAGCAGTATCCTGTTTCGTGTTCTCCACTTTTATCAGACTCAAGCTTCCTCTGACACTTCTTTTTCAAGATATCAATTTCTTTGTCTCTCAGAAACATGTGAGGTACCCAATTAAGTACAAGAACTGCTCTAGCCACCTCATGTCTCCTAACACATGGTCAAAAAGCAGCTCTACCTCATGCAACACAAGTGAGAAAGCCTTGCTGTGGTGCAACCCCCAGACACCCTCAGACTTTGGGAAAGGTCAGATTCAGCCCTGACCCCAACAACCCTCTGTGATGTCTGCGTGTCTCAAAACCTCTGCATCCTCCTGTGCAGGGGAACAGAAATACAAATTTCCATATATATATATAACATAAAATTTATTTTGATAATGATTTGCATGCTTTGGTTTTGGGTTTTTTAATGAGACTGTAATTTTGTCTTATTCTACAAGATGTTGGGCAATTTCTTGGCAAATGGGAACATTTGGGTCAATAGAGCTTTGGCTCTATTAGCTTTACAATTTGCCAAGAAAAAAGTTTGTGGCTAAGTCCTGGTGCACAGTAGGAAGAAGAAAAATTGAGATTTGGAGAATCACAGAATAACAGGTAGGAGGGAACCTCATGACTTTGTGTGTCTCTGGTCTAAGACACACTCAAAACAGGTCTGATGAGTTCATCAGGCTGCCTGGGGATGGACTTGGTCCTGTTTATCACCATCTGCCTGGTACTAAAGAGCCCAAACTGGATCTAGTGCCCAGACATAGTCTCAGGTCCTGAGTAGAGGGGAAGAATCATGTTTCTCAGTTTGCTTGTTGTCCCTTTGCTAGTCCAGCCTTGGATGTGGTCATCCTGTCCTGCAAGGACACAACACTGGCTTGTAGACACCTTGTAGTCCACTGGGACCCTCAGATCTGTTCAGCTGGCCCCAGCCTGTACTGCTACGTGGGGTTATTCCACTCCAGATTACACTTCTCAACATTGAGCTTCATGAGTCATCCATTTACCCATCTTATTTCTTTGGAAAACATCTCTGTTCTCCTGTGCATCAACTATCCCCCCAGTTTTGTATCCTCTGGAGGCTTGTTGAGAGAGCCTGTCCCATTCTCTAAGAACCAGCTGAGCTTAGTGACATCATTTAGAAATGTTCACCACCTCCCACTTGATCAGTGGGGCTACACAACCTAAATGATACAAAGGACTCAATGCAGTTTCAAAATGTCATCCAGCCCGGGGCAAGATCTAAAAGCCCACGAGGAGCTTTAATATCTTGATGATTTATGGCTGGGATTGAGACTTTGTCCAAACTGTTCCTTCATTTGTATAAACCTTTCAGGCTGATGGAGGACTCTGCAAACCAAGTCTCTGGCTTTTATTTAGACTCTGTGAAAATGGAGTTGTTTACTATATGTCTCACCTTGGAGTGGTGAAAATTCACAGTCATGGAGTGTGGATTCATGCAGATTGAGGGCTCAGTTTGTAGAACTGAATCAAAGATATTCAAAAATATTTTCCAGGGGGGGAACAGTCATATGTGGATGATAAAAGTGAGCAAGTTTATTGTACTGAGAGCATATCTTCTTACTGCATTTTCTCAGAGTGTCTGTTTATGATGAATGTAAAACAGACCCAACGGCAGAGTTCAGACAAGGGTGCTCCCATTTACATGCTGGGATTTCATGTCTAACAGGGCTCTCTAGGCTTTTGAAAAGGCAAAACAACAAAATAATGTGCCTGGCTTTACAAAAATGCATTTCTGCATCACTCCTCATATTTGAAACCACTGAAAAAAAAAAGAGGAAATTATTTATTTTGTTTGTTTTACATTAAGCCCCAGGAAAAGCAGATAGAAGCCCATTTGTATTCACTGCTGTGCACACAAATACAGTTTGTGCTGGACTGAACAGCCCAAGAATGTGTTGTTATTAGTTTCTGAGAACTCATCAGCTCAATTTCTTGTTTAAGCTCACGTACAAAGTCTGTGGCAGAGCTGGAGCTGCAGGAAGAATTTCTGCTGCCAGAAAAACCAAGGCTACATCATCTGGGTGGTGGATGCCTTTGAAGTGTCAAGGATAAGCACAGAGCTGTGAAAAGGTTTCCAAGAAGAAACCACAGAGGTATGATAGGCCAATGCTGCCTCAGTGCCTGAAACCTCCTGCTGTTGATATTCCTGGAGAGAGTAAATGGACAGAAATGACATTTCCTAATTTTTGAGGACTGGCATTACAACCTGGCCCATCTGTTTCTGGAAGCAGTTAATAGTCATAGCTGATTCCCAGATGTTTGACTAAAACAATATTTATTTGCTCTTACTAATATTTGGCTATTAGAAGCTAGAAATAAACTGGTGTTTAGAAAGATATTATGGGCAGGTTATTGAATGTTTTCTTGCCTCTTGCTTTGAAAAGGCTTGTGCTGGCTCCTGGACATGACCTTCATGCTGAGTTGGGATGGTGTTTACCTGGCCTAATGCCTGCACTGCTGAGCTGTGAACATCTCATCATCTTTAGTATGTCTCCTCACTACTTTGGGAGGCAGGACAGTGCCATATCCCCTTTCAGGAGAAGGCCAGGGGAAGGCTGTGATAACACTCAATTGACCAGGTCACTGTGATGATTAATTAAAAAATCTCATGGATTCCAGGTTGATTTTACTAAAACCTTCCAAAATTTGTATTCCACCCCTCGCAGTACTCTTTGGGTACTCTGAACCCAAGCTCTGATGGGTGCAAGTGGGGAACTCCAGTTGAGTTTGCATGTCCCAGGTAGTATAGGAGGGAAGCTCTCTCTTTTGTGGTCTTCTTGGAGAGGAGACAGGCTAAGAGGTTCCTTAAAAGTATGGAAAGTAATTTCCTGACACAGCTGGTAAGTAAGCCTGTCAGGGGAGGTGCCTTGCTAGACCTACTGTTTACAAACAGAGAAGGACTGGTGGGAGATGTGGTGGTTGGATGCCTACTCAGGCTTAGCGACCATCCCTTCTTAGTGAAGTAAGGAGGGGGGTCAGCAAAATCTCCACCATGGAATTCCAGAGGGAAGACTTCGGCCTGTTTAGGGCATTGGTTTGGAGAATCCCATGGAGGAGAGTCCTGAAGGACTAAGGGGTCCAGGAAGGCTAGATGATCTTCAAGAAGGAAATCTTAAAAGCCCAGGAGCAGGTTGTCCCCATGTGTCATCAGACAAAATGTCAGGGAAGATAACTGGCCTGGATGAACAAGGAGTTTTTTCTGGGACTGAGGATAAAAAGGAGAGTTTACCATCGTTGGAAGAAGGGGTGGGCAACTCAAGATGAGTACAGGGATCTCGTAAAGTCATAGAGAGAGAAAAGAAGAAAGGCAAAAGCCCAGCTGGAGCTCAATTTCATAAGGGACAATAAAAAAGTTTTTACAAATACAGTAACAGTAAAAAGAGCCAGGGAGGATCTCCATCCCCTACTGGATGCAGGGGGGAACATTGCAACAAGAACAAGGAAAAGGCTGATACTTAACACCATCTTCACCTCTGTCTTTAACAGTCAGAGCAGCTCCCCGCAGGGTGTTGAGCCTCTTGAGCTGGAAGACAAGGATGGAGAGCAGAACAGTCCCCCAAAATCCAGGAGGAAGCAGTTAAGGACCTGCTACGGCACCTGGGCATGGACAAGTCTATGGGGCTGAGTGGGATCCAGCCCAGAGTCTGAGGGAGCTGGTGAAGGAGCTTGCCAAGCCTCTTTCCATCATTTATCAACAGTTGTGGTCAACAGGGGAGGTCCCAGACAACTGGAGGGTGGCTAATGTTACAGGCCTGAGGGAGGATCCAGGGAACTACAGGCCTGTCAGCCTGACCTTGGTACCAGAGAAAATGATGGAGAGGTTCATCTTCAGTGCAGTCACATGGCAAGTGCAGGACAGATGGGGAGCAAGCCCAGCCAGCATGGGTTCAGGAAGGGCAGGTCCTACTTGACCAACCTGATCTCCTTCTATGATCAGATGACCCACCTGGTGGATGAGGGAAGAGCTGTGGATGTTGTCTGTTGAGACTTCGGTAAAGCCTTTGACACCATCTCCCACAGTATTCTTCTAGAGAAGATGGCAGCACATGGCATAGACAGGAGCACTTTTCTCTGGGTAAAAAACTGTCTGGATTGTTGGGCCCAGGGAGTGTTGGATGTGGGTTGGATCCAGTTGGTGGCCAGTCACCAGTGACATCCCCCAGGGCTCAGTGTTGGGGCTAGTTTTGTTCAATATCTTTATTAATGTTCTAGATGAGGGGATTGAGTGCTTCTTCAGTAAGTTGCAGATGACATAAAATAGGGTGGGACCTGGGGGTGCTGGTTGACAGCCAACTTAACGTGAGCCAGCAGTGTGCCCAAGGTGGCCAAGAAGGCCAATGGCATCCTGGCCTGCATCAGGAATAATGAAGTTGGGATCATGCACCTGTACTCAGCACTGGTGAGGCCACATCTTGAATACTGGGTGCAGTTCTGGGCCCCTCACTACAAGAAGGATGTTGAGTTGCTGGAGAGTGTCCAGAGAAGAGCTACCAGGCTGGTGAAAGGCCTGGAGGACAAGTCCTACAAGGAGACACTGAGGGAACTGGGGTTGCTTAGTTTGAAGAAGAGGAGGCTGAGGGGTGACCTCATTGCTCTCTACAACTACCTGAAAGGAGGTTGGAGGGAGGTGGGAGTTGGTCTCTTCTCTCCAGTGAATAATGACAGGATGAGAGGGAATGGCCAGAAGTTGCACCAGGGGAGGTTCAGACTGGATATTAAAAAGAATTAAATAGAACATTAAAAATACTTTATTTACCACAAGAGTGGTTGGATACTGGGACAGCTTCCCAGGGAGGTGGTGGAGTCACCATTCCTGGAAGTATTTGAAAGAAATACAGATGTGGTGCTTAGGGATATGATTTAAGCACTGAACGGGTAGATTAGGTTATGGTGGGTGGATTTAGGTTATGGTTGGACTTGATGATCTTCAAGGTCCTTTCCAACCAGGATGATTCTGTGATTCTATCATTCTATGATTCTAAGCAGAGTGAGAAGTAAAACCTTGTGAGTTTGCCTGAGATCATTTATAATGTCAGGCTCAGCTGTCTAACTTCACCAATTTATTATGTCCTGAACCAACTGCTTTTGAGTTTGGGGTTTCCAAAAAAAACCCCACCAGTTTTTGACTGTGCCTATGTCAAAGGTAGAGAAGACCTCATGGAGAGATGCTCCATGGGTAAGTATTGAGGACAGTACTCTGGAGGCAACCTCAAGCTGAGAAGGTCTGTGAGCATGGCTGGGGAAAGGGGCCCTGATTTCTAATATCCTCTTCCTCAGCATGGGTCAATGTCAGAAGTGAGTTAGTGGGACAGATGGCTCCTTTGATCTGTTCCAGAAAGGTCATGCCTGCATTCTTATTCTCATTGGTGTTTGTTACAAATAACACCACATCTGAGGAACTTCACAGCTGTAAAGTCATGATCTAGGAAATGCCAGAGTGAAAACTCCCAATTTTATAATTTCATTTCTCTTGATGAAGCTTAAGTTGCTGTAAGAATAATTCAGCCAGAGCTCAGCTTCCACAAGGACTATTAATTAAAGATGGACTTTATTAGAACCTGTTCTTTTCAGAAATCTGTAGCAAAAGAAGGGAAGTGCAGCAGCACTGAGCGTGCTCAGCATTTATTTTTCAGCCTGATTTCCAAAGGAAACTATGTTTATTTGGTCACGCAATGTGTGGGTTTACTTGTGTCCCTCTGAAACCCCTGGTCATTTGGTCCAGCTCTGGCAGAGTAAAAGAGAGCTGAGAGAGGTGAAGTTTGTGCAAATTCTGCAAAAACCTGATGGCAACTTTATTGCTGGACAGCAGAGGATCCCCATTCTAAAAGCTGTTTTGGATATGCTGATGATGGGAAAACTTTCAGCCAGAGCTTGGGGCTTAGGAGACATGCCATAACTCAACACCAGCTTCCAGTGGCTGCACGTGTCCTGCAGCTCACCCGACAGCTCCTTTTATCAGGGCAGCAGTCCTGAGGAATGAGAATTTCACTGTGTCCATCTGTGGCTACCTTTGGGTGAGTCTGGGCCAGGCCTGGGCTCCTGGCCACGGGGATGATTTGCAATAGCAGCTGTTGGAAATGACTCTTGCTGCCAGCCCTTCCTTCCTTCCCTATTGCCCTGCAGCCTCTCCTGAGCCAACACTTCCCTATTTGAAGGTAGCTGCTTAGTTTGAAAGCTTGGTCTCCTTTGTCTGGAGAAGAGAAGGTTCCGGCCAGTACCTAAAGAGGAACTACAGGAAAGCTGAGCAGGGACTTTGGACAAGGGCATGGAGTGGTAGAACATGGATAATGGCTTTGAACTGGAAGAGGAGAGATTTAGATTAGACATTAGGAAGAAATTTTTCATTGTGGTGAGACACTGGCCCAGGTTGCCCAGAGAAGCTGTGGCTGCCCCATCCCTGGAAGTGTTGAAGGCCAGGTTGGATGGGGCTTGGAGCAACCTGGTCTAGTGGGAGCTGTCTCTGCCCATGCCAGGGGGGTTGGAACTGGATGATCTTTAAGTTCCCTTCCAACTGTTACCATACTCTGTTTCTGTGATTCCCTTTTTTTGGAGTCACTTGTTTATGTTTTTTTAATTTATTTTTTGCCCACACGCCCATCCCAATGACATCTGCCCCAGGCTCCTGGCAGCCCATGCTTCAGTTTCTGATTGAAGTGCATCATGCTCCCAGGAGATGGCTGAGGGTCAGATGCTGGGTGGAATCTCTGTGAGCATTAATGGCAGAGGGAGGGTAGCATTGACCTCTGACC
Organism: Hemiprocne comata; assembly: GCA_020745705.1. Lineage (NCBI taxonomy): Eukaryota > Metazoa > Chordata > Aves > Apodiformes > Apodidae > Hemiprocne > Hemiprocne comata. Next base: position 215,261,122 of record CM036586.1, read on the forward strand.
ATCTGTTGGGTTTCCTCTTGCCCCTACAAATGTCCCTGCCTCTAGCACAGTGATGCCTGCTGAAACCTGGGGCAAAATCCAGCTCCATGGTTGGGATTGGGTCTTGCAAGGGCTTCCCCATCCCAGCAGGGAGGTTGGGTTATTTCACAGGCAAACCTGGACAGCAGACCAGCCAAAAGAGTGTTTCATCATCAGATTGCACTAACCAAGACCAGAGGAAGCCATGGGGGAGCAGAAAGAAAAGGGAAGGAACAGAAGATGGGGAACACTGGCACCAGCAGTGGCTGCCTGCTCTCAATTTACTCTCAAGGAACCCTCTAATAACACCAGTGGAGGCCGTGAACACCTTACTGGGAGCTTCAAAAGTGTTTATGGGATGATTTGTGTGGAATGGTTATGCTGGAAGCAGTTTAGGGAAGGTATGCTCTTATTAGAGGATTTTTTTTTTCTTTTAGCTCCATTTGGGCCCTTCTTACGGTTACATACCAGCAAGGCAGCAGCTGTTTGCTATTTATTGAGTCCATGGTGGAGTAACAAGGAGGGAGGCCACAGGGAGGGATTCAGCAGCTTGGAGAATAGAGCAACAGGTCAGACCTTGAACTCTTCCATCTCCTTTTCCCCCATGTTTTCTTCAGGGTTGTGCTGAATCCTTATAATTTCCTGCCTCACGCAGACATCACAGGTGAAGAGCAAAATCCTGGAGAGCACCCGCGGAGTCAAGACCCACGTGTGAGCTGGAACTTCTCAAGGAGACTCAGTAAGTCATCACCTCATTGTTTACACTCATTATTTTCATGCTCATCTTTTCTTATGAAGAAAACCTTGAATTTGTTGGTTGGGATGATACCTAGTCCTGAGCTGTCTTCTGTATGAAGATGTAACGATACAACAGATTTATGCCAATGAGACAGTCATGTCCAGTACATCTCTCCACCATGCAATCCCGGTCCAAGCTGCCACAAATAACTTTATTCTGCTCCATATATATCTCCACATAAAGTTTTCCAAAGATGACTATAAGTCTAGCTCTGAGTACAGCCTGTGTCCAGACCACAATGTGTAAAATTGCTTGGCAAAGCCAGTAGGACTCGAGGGATTTCAGCCCGTCGGTGGAGGAACTCTTGATGCTGTAATGTGGCCTGTGAAAGGGAACTGAGAAAAGTTCATCACCACAAAGGTACAATTTGCTGCATGAGGGTCCACGCAGGGGCTGGGAACATTTTCAGTGCAGGGAGAAGGCCAGTTGGGGAAGGTCAACCTCGGAGTCTGCTACGTCGCTGCAGTCCTGCAAAGCCTCACTCAGCAGAGGCAGCTTTTAAAATACCTTCCCCTTTCTGATGAAAGATTCTGCAGTGTCTCTCAACGCAGCATTTGAAATATCACTCATCTCTCTCTCTTCCACCCCCACCCCCCTCCTCGATGATCCCTCATTGAAGCTGTCACGGTTTAACAGCCCCGTGCCGCTATATTATCAACATATACAGTAACTCGCTGGTGACCTTTGCTCTTTCTAGCACTGCAGAGCCAGGAAAGCTGCAGGGAAAGGGAACAGGATCTCATTCTGGTTCATGCATCAGCCACAAAACCATCTGCTGAGTGTGGAGCACGGGAGTTTTATTAGCCGTGTTATACAGCAAGCAGAAAGGGCTCTGCTGTATTGCCATATGCCTGGGAACAGGATAAAACCTTTTCCTTCCCTTAGAGGAATTCAAGCAAGTTCCATCAGACTCCCTGTACTGGATTTCATTCCTCTTCTCCCTTTTTGCTGCAGGACCACTGACAAGCTCTTTCACCCCAAAAAGTCTGTGTGCCACTGGGAAACCAGTAGGAACCATACACAAAACCTTGATGAAAAGTGTCAGACAAAGCCCTGGCCCTGCTGAAGGCAACAAGAATTTTGCTGCTGCTTCCCATGATTTCCCCCTCTCACTCCAGTAAACCCTGCTGCTTTAGTGCATAAGCAGAGGTTTTATTTTCCCTGGAGCCTTTATTCTCCATGCAGATGGAGAACAGAGCAGCAGAAGGGCTGCCAAGCTGAGAGGCAGGTATTTTGCAGGTTCAATTCCCCAGTGCTGTGTATTTTACAAATCCCTCTACCTAAATTTTACTACTGAGGAGGCTTATTATGCTACCAGCTAGGGCACAACTGAGTGGAGAGTGGTATCACTGGATCAAAAACAAACCCTTCTCAGAAGAACTTACACCAGGACAGTCAAGGGAAAGGTAGGAGAAAAGGATAGTGCTTGCAAGCCATTGAGTTGGCCTCTTGCTTGTGTTTTTTCTCCCCCAACTTGTAGCTTTTGATGTTTTAAAGGGGGTCAGTTCATGTGTGGCTCTTTCCTCTGCTCCTTCCCCCTGTGGCTGTATCTCTGGTGGTACACAAGTGCCTCCTGAAAGGTTGGTTTAAGCAGTGCACAGAGATGCACAGACACTGTGATTAGGACTGGGACTTAGTTTGGAGCTTCTCTCTCGTGGGGAAAGGCTGAGAGAGCTGGGACTGTTCAGCCTGGAGAAGAGAAGGCTGAGGGGAGACCTCATGAATGCCTGTGAGTATCTAAGGGGGGGTGCAAGGAGGATGGAGCCAGACTCTGCTCAGTAGTGCCCAGGGACAGGACGAGGGGCAACGGGCACCACCTGGAACATGGGAAGTGCCACTGAAAGATGAGGAACAACTTCTGGACTGGGAGGGTGACAGAGCCCTGGGACAGGCTGCCCAGGGAGGCTGTGGAGTCCCCTTCTCTGGAGAGATTCCAACCCCCCTGGATGCAGCCCTGGGTGATGTGCTCTGGGTGATCCTGCTTTAGCAGGGGAGTTGGACTGGGTGATCTCTAGAGGTCCCTGCCAACTCTGACAATTCTGTGTTTCTGTGAAACAAGAAAAGTTTAATGATGGTGTGTCCTTTTGGAAGGATCTAATTGAGGCTATTTGCAACCATGACCCTTTTCTTTTCTTCTTGCCTATTGTGTCCTCCAGCCATTCTCCTCTGCTCCTCACCAGTGTCTCAGAGCACCCAGACTGCACAGTGTGGTTGCACCCCATGATCTGTCACCAGCCCCATAAAACACCCAGTTGAGCATGATTTTTCCAGCACTCCCTTATTTTCCCACTCTCCAGTCCCAGCCTGTATCTGGTGTTCCACAGGGCAGCAAGGCTTGCTGAAACAGAAGGTTTTTACAGACTTTTGCACAACCTTCTCCAACTGTTTCCCAGAAGCACTAAGCCTGACCCAGGGTTTTTAGTCTCAATTATCCCAATAATGGGAGTAAATTGTTCTGCATTGGGAGGGGCTGAGGCAACAGCAGAGATGAGGGTGGACACACATTCCTGTGTCGTTATCTTGTACAATAGCTGGAAAGAGAGTTTAAAACAGTATTGACTGGGCAATTGGAGCCAGACCTGGGTCAGATTGTCAGCTCTGCTCAGATCCTTTCAAGCATTGCTTTCTTTAACCTTCCAAAGGTGGCAGATACTGTTTGGGACCCGGACTGTGGAAAGCCAAGAGGACAGCACAACTGCAAGGTGGAACAACAGTCCTAGAAGGTTCATCTGGAGCTACCACAGGGAGTCCAGGCAGGTGTCCTCCCTAGAAGCTAGAAACCCTTTAAGATGGGTTGGTTCACCACCTGAAATTCAGATCTCTTGCAGGGAAAACTGGGGGAAAGAACTATGTACTGACATCAGTGTTTTAAGATAAGTAGGCATAAGGCTGTGAGCAAGTGGTGGAGGTGATAGAGAAATAAATCCCACCATGAATTGCTGGAGTGACTTCAGCTGTCTGCTGAGGGAAGCCACCACACCTCCATCACAACATCAGGTTGGGATAGGATGCTACAGACTGGCAGTGAGGGAGCTGGTCCTCCCCCAGGATGACTCCAAGCTTTCTGGGCACCAAACCTTTTCAGACACTTCAGATATTTGAAGCTGGGTCCCAGGTGAGATGGAAGTATCTCCATTTCTTGTTTCCAGCATCCATCAATAAGATGCTGAGCCTTTCTCCTGGGCTGGAATCACAAGATTGACTCTAAAACATCTCTGTGTTCAGAATAAAACCACAATGAATTATTCTTGATGCAGAGAATGCATTTCAATCTGTTACAATAATGTTCTTTCTGATCTCCTGCAAGACATGTGCTGTCAGGCTTTTCTGAACTTCTTCTTCAAGGTCATTGCACTGTCTGAACCATTTCTGTCAAAAAGACATCCAACTGTCTTCACTGGGATTGACCTTCAGTCTTCTCCAAGCTAAAGACACTGGGCTTTCAGCACATTTTCTTATTTTTACAGTAAATCCTTTTTTCCTTCTATTAACCCTTTCCAAATTTGCAACCTCTGTTTTGACTTCCACCACGTGATGTTTCTCCTTCCCCTACTTGTAATCTGAGATCCATGGAGCTGTTTCAACTCTCATTTTTGACCAATATCCACCATGACCTCCAAGTCTCTGCTGGAATTGCTGTCTTCCAGAGAGTGCTCTACCCCCATTTGGTAAATCAGGGCTCTATGAGTCATTTCAAAGCATGCAACCTTGTATTTTATAAACCTTTGTTTTTGTTTGGCATATCCACCACAGTGAATTGCTTTCTGTTAGTGAACTCTCATTGGTTTTATTGTTGTGTGGTGATGTTGCTGCCTCCATCATTTTTTCCATTACA